>CAWUFW010001762.1:0-2613993 GCA_963921515.1 Calotriton arnoldi | reverse complement strand
ACTTCGTTCAGTTACGTATTGCTGGTACTGACCAGAACCCTTCATCTGCTGACAGATGTCGCACTTTGACAAAATTCTTTCTCTGTTTAGTTAGTCCTGGCCACCAATAGCGTTGTTTCAATAAAGAAACCGTCGCTGTAATTCCTGCGTGTGCAGAACCTAGACCCTCGTGTGCAGCTAGAATTAAACCTAATCTGCGATCCATGTTTGGTATTACTCTATCCCCCACTCCTGGAATTTGAGCATACGGAATATTTTTTTGCATCTAACTTGTAGGAGTACTGGAGTGGAAAACCTTTCGGTAAGGCTGTGCTGTTTTTACGTGAAGCAATGACAGCTACCATTATCTGTCCGTCTATTCTCGTTTTTGAATGAGTGATTGCAGCTACGGCAGCAGTTCGTAATGCCCCTTTTGCGGCTTCTTTGGCCAAATAATTCCCTTCAACGTGAACGCCATCACGTTGATGACTCAGCATGTGTATCACGTGAGCTCTTGGTAGTTCGTTGTTCAACTCAGCTACCTGTTCCCATAGCAATTTATGCTTAATTGTGCCACCTTTTGAGTCTTTAAACCCATTTTGACTACAGTAGTGAAGACATTCATTGTATGACTGGACACAGTAAAAAGAATCGCACACAATCAGTGTGGGGAATTCTCGATCCGTATTTATGAGTGCCAGTAACAGGGCTTTTAATTCTGCCAGCTGTGCCGTGCAGTCTTCTAGAGACTGTGGGGTCGATTCCGATTCGGGCCGGAAAAAGCACCGACCGACTCGGATCCGGAAATAATACCGACCGACACGTACCCGTGGCGCACGACACGCCAAGTACGATGCAAGGCGCGAAAAATCCGACCGACACGTACCGAAACCAAGTCGACCGACCGAGCCGCACGGAAAACAGCAATCCGGCCGGAAAAACACGCGAATCCAACCGACCGACACGCACCCGGAACAAATCCGACCGAAACGTACACGCGAACTCCAAACCGCAAAGTACGATGCAAGGCGCGAAAACCACGAGCGAGTCGGACGGAGGACAAGCCGTACGACCGACACGCATACAAAACCGAGCCGAAGCAACACAATACACCGTGACCGACGCGTACGCAGCATAGAAAACTGCACAAACACAGCGTGAACGAAACGGAGAACACCGTACGAGACCAATGCAGGGTCCGACTCGGTCACAAGAACGTTTCCAACATACACAAACAGCACAAAGGAAAAATCACCCAAAAAAAGGCCAAACAAGCAATTAACAAGCCAATAAATACTGGGGGGTGGGGACAGAGAACAAAGACACACCCACAACTCCACCTATATAAAGGACACAAATCACAACCATGAGCCTTTGCAAATGCCATTCCACTGCCAGCACCCAAGAGAAAGCAACCACACACCCACAGCTCATCCCTCACACAAGCCACACACCATCAGCACACCAACAAATACCTACCTCACATACACCCAGCAAAACACACACTCACACACCCACACCTGCACACCAACACACACATCACCCACCATCACCACCCATCACCATGCCCCCCAAGAAGAATCCCAAGTTCCTAGATAGTGAATTGGAAGTCATGGTAGACGAGATCCTCAGGGTGGAGCCACAGCTGTTTGGCACACTGGTCCAACAGACCCCCATGTCGCAGAAAACCAAGATGTGGGAGAGGATCATCAACAGGGTGAACGCCCAATCACCATGTCGGCGCACAAAGACCGACATCCAGAACAGGTGGTATGACGTGCGCAGGAGGGTACGGGACATGCTGAAGAAAGACTACATCAACAGCCAATACACCGGCAGTGGCCCTCCTGCCAAGCCAATATACCTCAGGCCCTGGGAGGAGAAGGTGCGGGCCATCCTTCCGCCAGTGAGCGTATATGGATTAGAGGACATCCCAGAGCCTGGTGAGTACACAACAAATGTACACAATATACTGCCACAAAACACACACATCACTGTCAAGGGGAGAGTCAAACCATGCACTCATAGCAATTACACAGCAACCAGAACAGAATCATCCCAAAATGTGTATGTCAGTCAGATAAACACAACACATGCCATCAAAAAAGTCACATCCAACTGTGCCAACACATGTACAAACACAACTACAACTACAGCTAGGCAGTGGCACAAATAGAACTAACAAACACATCCAGACATGTAGCCACCACAACAACACCAACACACAGTGAAGACCACTCAAAGGAAGGAATTCTGTGTATGCTGGCAGTCAGTGTAGCCAATAGCATCATGGGAGTCGCAGTCACACATATTGCCCCCCCAACTGTCCCATCAACACCACCATGAACCATGCGCACATCACAGGGAGTGGAGAAGGACTCACAAGATGGCTGACACTGGCAACTGCTGTGGGGAGCACAAGGCCCTGCTGGCAACTGTGCACCAACAAACAGCAGGACACCACTGACTGACATCCTGAGAGACAACTTACACTCCCTGCAATGCAAGCACGTTCCATGGTGGGATATCTGGCTAGCTGGGTGGGAAGGGGGACTTGCAGCACTGACCATAGTCACAAGCACCTCCCCTCACACCCCCCCAACACAAACTCCACAGAACCCACCTGGTAGAATGCAATGCCCCCATCCTAACACAAGATCCCACAAAGAACAACCACCCTGGGTTATGTCGTGTGAAGCACAGGGACACTCTTGGGACTTCTAGCCAAACAACTGCCAGGACAACACTCCCAGCCATCCTGTCAGCACAGCCAGCCCACCCCACAGGGAAGCAGAATCAAAGGAAGGAAGCATGGGCATGCTGGGAAGGGGGTGGAGGCAATAGCATAATGGGAGTCGTAGTCACTGATATTGGTCACCCCCACAACTGTCCCATCAACACCACCCTGAACCATGCTCACATCACAGGAAGTGGAGAAGGACTCACAAGATGGCTGACACTGGCTACTGCTGTGGGGAGCACAAGGCCCTGCTGGCAACTGTGCACCAACAAACAGCAGGACACCACTGACTGACATCCTGAGAGACAACTTACACTCCCTGCAATGCAAGCACGTTCCATGGTGGGATATCTGGCTAGCTGGGTGGGAAGGGGGACTTGCAGCACTGACCATAGTCACAAGCACCTCCCCTCACACCCCCCCAACACAAACTCCACAGAACCCACCTGGTAGAATGCAATGCCCCCCATCCTAACACAAGATCCCACAAAGAACCACCACCCTGGGTTATGTCGTGTGAAGCACAGGGACACTCTTGGGACTTCTAGCCAAACAACTGCCAGGACAACACTCCCAGCCATCCTGTCAGCACAGCCAGCCCACCCCACAGGGAAGCAGAGTCAAAAGGAAGGAAGCATGGGCATGCTGGGAAGGGGGGAGGAGGCAATAGCATGATGGGAGTCGTAGTCACAGCTCTACATCCCCCACCACATGGCCCAGCAAGCTCACACTCACGCATGCACATCCCACAGAGAGTGGAAAGGCCCATCAAAGATGTCTGACACTGTTGCTGTGTCGTGGGGAGCACAAGGGCATGCTGGGTACTGCACACCAACCAACAGCAGGACACCACTGTCAGCCATCTTGCCATTGCTCTCACACCCACACACACTGAACTCCACACAAAAGCAAGTAAGTATGGGAATGCTGGGAAGTGGGGTGGAGGCAATGGCATGATGGGAGTCGTAGTCACAGACATAGCTCACCCCCACAACTGTCCCATCAACACCACCCTGAACCATGCTCACATCACAGGGAGTGGAGAAGGACTCACAAGATGGCTGACACTGGCTACTGCTGTGGGGAGCACAAGGCCCTGCTGCCAACTGTGCACCAACAAACAGCAGGACACCACTGACTGACATCCTGAGAGACAACTTACACTCCCTGCAATGCAAGCACGTTCCATGTTGGGATATCTGGCTAGCTGGGTGGGAAGGGGGACTTGCAGCACTGACCATAGTCACAAGCACCTCCCCTCACACACACCCCAACACAAACTCCACAGAACCCACCTGGTAGAATGCAATGCCCCCCATCCTAACACAAGATCCCACAAAGAACCACCACCCTGGGTTATGTCGTGTGAAGCACAGGGACACTCTTGGGACTTCTAGCCAAACAACTGCCAGGACAACACTCCCAGCCATCCTGTCAGCACAGCCAGCCCACCCCACAGGGAAGCAGAATCAAAAGGAAGGAAGCATGGGCATGCTGGGAAGGGGGGTGGAGGCAATAGCATAATGGGAGTCGTAGTCACTGATATTGGTCACCCCCACAACTGTCCCATCAACACCACCCTGAACCATGCTCACATCACAGGAAGTGGAGAAGGACTCACAAGATGGCTGACACTGGCTACTGCTGTGGGGAGCACAAGGCCCTGCTGGCAACTGTGCACCAACAAACAGCAGGACACCACTGACTGACATCCTGAGAGACAACTTACACTCCCTGCAATGCAAGCACGTTCCATGGTGGGATATCTGGCTAGCTGGGTGGGAAGGGGGACTTGCAGCACTGACCATAGTCACAAGCACCTCCCCTCACACCCCCCAACACAAACGCCACAGAACCCACCTGGTAGAATGCAATGCCCCCATCCTAACACAAGATCCCACAAAGAACCACCACCCTGGGTTATGTCGTGTGAAGCACAGGGACACTCTTGGGACTTCTAGCCAAACAACTGCCAGGACAACACTCCCAGCCATCCTGTCAGCACAGCCAGCCCACCCCACAGGGAAGCAGAGTCAAAAGGAAGGAAGCATGGGCATGCTGGGAAGGGGGAGGAGGCAATAGCATGATGGGAGTCGTAGTCACAGCTCTACATCCCCCACCACATGGCCCAGCAAGCTCACACTCACGCATGCACATCCCACAGAGAGTGGAAAGGCCCATCAAAGATGTCTGACACTGTTGCTGTGTCGTGGGGAGCACAAGGGCATGCTGGGTACTGCACACCAACCAACAGCAGGACACCACTGTCAGCCATCTTGCCATTGCTCTCACACCCACACACACTGAACTCCACACAAAAGCAAGTAAGTATGGGAATGCTGGGAAGTGGGGTGGAGGCAATGGCATGATGGGAGTCGTAGTCACAGACATAGCTCACCCCCACAACTGTCCCATCAACACCACCCTGAACCATGCTCACATCACAGGGAGTGGAGAAGGACTCACAAGATGGCTGACACTGGCTACTGCTGTGGGGAGCACAAGGCCCTGCTGCCAACTGTGCACCAACAAACAGCAGGACACCACTGACTGACATCCTGAGAGACAACTTACACTCCCTGCAATGCAAGCACGTTCCATGTTGGGATATCTGGCTAGCTGGGTGGGAAGGGGGACTTGCAGCACTGACCATAGTCACAAGCACCTCCCCTCACACACACCCCAACACAAACTCCACAGAACCCACCTGGTAGAATGCAATGCCCCCATCCTAACACAAGATCCCACAAAGAACCACCACCCTGGGTTATGTTGTGTGAAGCACAGGGACACTCTTGGGACCTCTAGCCAAACAACTGCCAGGACAACACTCCCAGCCATCCTGTCAGCACAGCCAGCCCACCCCACAGGGAAGCAGAATCAAAAGGAAGGAAGCATGGGCATGCTGGGAAGGGGGTGGAGGCAATAGCATGATGGGAGTCGTAGTCACTGATATTGGTCACCCCCACAACTGTCCCATCAACACCACCCTGAACCATGCTCACATCACAGGAAGTGGAGAAGGACTCACAAGATGGCTGACACTGGCTACTGCTGTGGGGAGCACAAGGCCCTGCTGCCAACTGTGCACCAACAAACAGCAGGACACCACTGACTGACATCCTGAGAGACAACTTACACTCCCTGCAATGCAAGCACGTTCCATGTTGGGATATCTGGCTAGCTGGGTGGGAAGGGGGACTTGCAGCACTGACCATAGTCACAAGCACCTCCCCTCACACACACCCCAACACAAACTCCACAGAACCCACCTGGTAGAATGCAATGCCCCCATCCTAACACAAGATCCCACAAAGAACCACCACCCTGGGTTATGTTGTGTGAAGCACAGGGACACTCTTGGGACCTCTAGCCAAACAACTGCCAGGACAACACTCCCAGCCATCCTGTCAGCACAGCCAGCCCACCCCACAGGGAAGCAGAATCAAAAGGAAGGAAGCATGGGCATGCTGGGAAGGGGGTGGAGGCAATAGCATGATGGGAGTCGTAGTCACTGATATTGGTCACCCCCACAACTGTCCCATCAACACCACCCTGAACCATGCTCACATCACAGGAAGTGGAGAAGGACTCACAAGATGGCTGACACTGGCTACTGCTGTGGGGAGCACAAGGCCCTGCTGGCAAATGTGCACCAACAAACAGCAGGACACCACTGACTGACATCCTGAGAGACAACTTACACTCCCTGCAACGCAAGCACGTTCCATGGTGGGATAACTGACTGGCTGGGTGGGTGGGAAGGAGGGCCGGCTGTCAACCAAACACAACCAATGCAGACCATGTTCACACCCCAGAAAATACATAGAAATGCCCAAATAATGCAGGACAATGTGCCACACCAATATCAACCCCTGACTGTGACGACTTAGGACAATGCAATGTACAGGCCCGCACCCAGAGGCACAGTCACAACTGTCATGTGTGTCAACCATTGATGCCTGCAGAAACATAACATACATTGTTTGTGTCTCCCAAAAACAGGTGATGATGGGGACACAGCAGCAGACGCTGAGGAGTCCCAGTCCCAGGCTCAAGAGGATGCCGAGCTCACTGGTGTCGTACAGCCTCTGTCCTCCTCGGACGATGAAGAACAACCTGGCACATCCGGTGCAAGTCAACATGCAGCACCAGCAGGACCACCAGCTGCAGCACCAGCAGGACCACCAGCTGCACCCCCTGCACCCACCCCTCCAACGACTGTCACCACGAATACCATCCCTGCCGACATGGACAGAACAAGGAGCAACACCAGCACAGTGACCCTGGACCAACCTGGGGCCATGGACACCACCACCAACCCCCAAGGTGGACCAGGGTTATCTGTGCGTGCCACTGCACACACTGCACATGTCAGCAGGGGTGGTGGGAGGGGTGGGAGACAGAGGTCGCTGCTTGCAGACGTTGCTGGTGTGCATGATGACCCACAACTGGTACGCATAGCTGATGCGTACCAGTCCAGCACCGGAGACCTCAGCCAGGTAGTGGGGCTCCTCAGAGACATTAAACAGCAGCAGGCTGCCCATCATGCCCGCTTGGACTCCCACATGTCCCACGTGGAGTCACACATGTCCCGTGTGGACTCACACATGTCCCGCGTGGAGTCCAAGTGGGATGCACTGCATGAGATGACGGCGGTGCACAGGGACATTTTACAATGCCTCCGCCAGATGAACAGCAACCAGTCCACACCTCCCTGTGTGCCAACAACATCTGGTGCCGAACAAACTGCAACTGCCACAGGGAGGGAGGAGGACTCTGGCGGAGAGTCCCCTGCACCGCAGCAGCCTGTACTTGAGGGCCCCCCCCCCAAGAAGAGGGGTTGTCCGAGGAGGGAAAAGTGAGAGGCCGATGGACAAGCGCAACTCCCAGGAAGCCTGAACCTGTTCTGGATGTCCGCCTTTGTGCACAGACTGTTCACCCTGTTGACGGCAACACTACTCCCACACATTGCATGGGGAGTACAAGTTGGACCAATGTGTCAGACAACTGTGGCCCCGATACTGGGGATCCTGTCTACCAGGACTTTCAATTCACCTAGGAACTTGGGATTGCAAGATTTATGTACAGCACTACCCATCCTATGCACTATTAACACAAATGTATCACAATAAACACACTAATACACCATACTTGCCTCTGTCGTGATTCCAACGTGGGTGCTGTTATGGGGATGATGAACTGCAAAATTACACTGTGTATGCGAACTGCAACAGCAAGGACAACACAGGCATGTGAGTACAGGCAACGTGACACACATGAGGGAGACACACCACCAGGGCTACACAACACATACACACCTAGGCCATCTGACTCATTGCCTACACTGATGTTGCCAGGGAAGACGGTGCAATGCACAGACACCACACCCATTCCCAGTTGTAGTCAAGTAGCCCACAGGTGCAGTAAGCAAATGGCAGTCAAATGTGTGACCACAGACAACGCACAACACAAAGTGAAGCACAGGTTTATTACACAGTTGCAACATGCCGTAACCACTACAGATGCAAGGTAATCCCACCTGGCAGCGGGCACACAGTCAACAACTGTAGACGGAAGGAAGTCCATGGGTGTGGCGCACATCACCTGTAGGGACACAACAGCTACCAGCCTGGATGTGCAATCACGTCGTCGGTGGACACAGTTGACCAAACGAATCTGAAAGTACCCTGTGAAGGACAGAAATGACACACAGTCAAAAGCAATGGAGTACAGGACAGAACAGCAAAACTCATGCACAATACATGTTACAAGATACCCACCCAGAACCAAGTTAGCATGTCAACACTGTTGGGGAGTACAGCCCACCTGTCACCACACATCGCAACACACATCCAGTCAAGTAGCCCATGGACACACTCCAACAGCACCAGAGCACCACCCACACATCATGCCAACTCACATCATTGACATGACACCTCAGGATACTCACATTCAGCTAAAGAAGTTGGTGATGAGCTGTGTGCGGACATCACCATCACCATCATCATCATCATCGTCACTGGCATCGTGGTCCAGGCCAGGATCCTCCACAGGTGGCGGATGTTGGTCATTGTCATCCTGGATGAGAGGCAACTCCTTCCGCACTGCCAGGTTGTGGAGCATGCAGCAGACGATGATAATCTTGCACACTTTCGCAGGGGCATATGGGAGGGACCCTCCGGTCTTGTCCAGGCAGCGGAAGCGGCTCTTCAGGAGACCAAAGGTCCGCTCAATCACTCTCCTGGTCCGACCATGTGCCTCATTGTAGCGCATCTGGGCTGGTGTCACAGGGTTCCTGAGGGGTGTCAGCAACCACGGCATGTTGGGGTATCCCGAGTCACCTACGGACAGACAAGTGCACATTAGCTGACTTGGAAAAGTGGGCGGAATACTACAGATCAGATCACACACAATGGCACAAAGTCAGTACACACCGACAAGCCAGGCACGCTGGTTCTGCATCTGTGCCATCATCCTGGGGATGCGACTACTCCTCATCACAAAGGCATCGTGTGCTGAACCAGGGAAACGGGCACACACGTGTGTGATGGTCATGTCTGCAAGACACACCACCAGTGCATTGACCGAGTGGTAGTGCTTGCGGTTCCTGTAGGCCTGCTCCTGGGCCTGTGGTGGTACCAAAGCCACATGTGTCCCATCAATGGAGCCAATGACATGCGGCATCCTCCCCAGGGCATAAAAGTCACTCTTCACGTCAGTGAGTCGTCGCAGTCTAGGGAAATAGATGTACCGGTTCAGGAAGAGCAACATTGCCGCCAAAACATCGCGGAGCACACGGCTGAACATGATCTGTGACATCCCACCAGCAGTCGCCACAGTATGTTGGAAGGTACCAGTGGCAAAGAAGTGTAGGGCTGCCATCACCATCACCTTGGGGGTCAGCGCTGTAGGATACGGCCGGCCAGGCTGCAAATGTGGGGACAACTGCACTGCCAAATCCTCAATCAGCTGCCTGGTGAAGCGGTACCGTCGGATGCTGTCCCGTTCCACCATCGTTGCCAGGTCTGGGAATGGTCGATGGACAGCAGGAGCCCTGCAGTGCAGAGGAGAAGTAAGCAAGATTGTCAGTCACCCCACATATGCGGCATTCAACACACTCAAGATCCCAACATACATCATTATGAGGCACAACTACATGAAGTGTGCAGTACCGGAAGGACATGTATGGTACATACATGGCCAACATCTGTCAACACGGTCCAACAGGTGGCATCAATTAGTCCCAGGTTGGCCCATTGGATATCATGAGGCCGTGTCACAGTTCCCATCTCCTGCTGCCGTGTCACAATAACCCCCACAGTGACATGTGAGGACAGATGTGCCCCAGGCACCACAGCTCAACGACAGGTACATTACCAGGGACCCTGTAATGCCACATGGACACTGGCATTACATGGAGTATCATGTATACACCACAGCAAAACAACCATGACCCCCACAGGTAGTGGCCCCACTTGCCACGGCAGGACAGACATGGACGTCTGTGACACACACGCACAACATCAGAGTCCATGCACACACAACGTGTATGTGGAGACTGTCTCCCATTGTGCACATGAAATCAGAGACATTGTAAACACTACATGCACAAAGACTGTGGAGGACCATCACTATTGTGCCACTGGGACACCCTGGCTCAAACATACCGTCCCACATGGGACTCACGGGGTATGTGACATGACATACACATACACCACTGTGAAATGTGATCATGGCACATGCACAGATATGAACAGTTGCACATCACAGTGGTCATGTACACGTAACACCAAGGATCCTGTCCCCATGAACACGTGCACAGCCTGGGGGTGGCTGCCAACAGGTGACACCCACAGGACAACATGTACACCAACATACACACAATAGGAAATGCATCCTTACATGCCTTATGATAAAGTTTGGACAGGCTGTCGTGATTTAGGTGTGCCCCTCACTCCCTGGGAGCTATCTGTGGCTGGCATATGTCCATCTGAGACAGGCATGCTGACATATGCCAGTCACATGTACAGTGATGCGTTGTACTGCAATGGACCGATCGGTGCCTCCGGCCGGCCCATTGCATTCAATGTGTGCGGGTACGCGTTGTACCCCTGTGCGCGTTGTACCGCAATGGACCGATCGGTGCGCACCCATTGACAATGGGCTTGCCTGGCAACGGACGCGTTTTCGAATTTCGAACGAGTCGGTTGCTGTAAATTCAGTTGGTCACCCACAACAATGTTGCAAAATCATGTATGTCATGAAGTTGAAGATTTGAAGGATGCTGTGGGCGTGTTTTGGTGCTGCTATTCCATGGATTGGCCAGATTCAGAAGATGCAAACGACTTGGACCTATCACTTTGGACACAAGGGACAGTATCTGCCTCTCCAGCACATATATATTGCTGGCTGTTCCCCTGAGAGCTCACTTGCCTGCACTACATGCTCCAGGACGACATCTGCCACTGCACTGCTGCTGTCTCTGCCCCTCTGGACCCTGCAATGGCACGTACTGTGGAGAGAGCCCCAGCCTTCAGCCTTGAAGAGAACCAGGCCCTGCTGGACAGCCTACTTCCACAGTACAGCAAGCTGTATGGGACACCAGGGGAGCAGGTGAGTGTTCTGTGCACTGCCTTTCTGAATGTGCATTTTGTGTGACTAGCAAGGCTGAGAGTCTGCACGCCACTGGCTAGCAGGCTCACTGAGTAGTTGTCACCCCCCATAGTGTGTAGTGACTTGCACTGTACAGGTATGGTGCAGTGACAGTGCATTTGAACATGGTTTTACTTCCCATGCAATGATACCATGTAGTGACGTCTGGCAAACTGTCCATGGGCAGCTTTGCACTGCCTGTGTACATCATGTGCCCCTGTGATTGAGACATGTATATACAACTGTGTCATGCACGGATATGTTGCATGTGTGGTAATGGCCTTTTCACTTTGTCATCCTGACAGGTTAATGCCCATCGGAAGCAGGAAATCTGGAAGGACATCGTCCGGGCTGTCCGGTCCGTGGGGGTCTACAAGCGCCGGATCCGCAACTGCCAGAAGAGGTGGCAGGACCTTTGGGGCTGGACCCGGAGGATTGCACGGGTCCAGCTGAAGCTGTCGCCTCCTCGCAGGAGGGGCGGAACACTGACCCTGACCCCCCACATGCTCCAGATCCTGGCGGTGGTGTTTCCAGACCTGGATGGGCAGCTGAAGGCCAGACAGCAGCAAGGAGGGGTGAGTCAAAGACTGCACTGTGAACTCTGTATTACATGCTTTGTGCCCTCCTCTGGCCTGGTTCAACTGCCACAGTGCAGCAGTCATGTTGTCCAGGAGCCATGTCCCTCTATTGTGCACTGCCCACTGCTCATCTGTTACCCAGGTGTGGCCCTTACATTCAGGGAATTGTGTCACTTGGGACTGTGTCCTTGCAGTTTGCTTCACTAAAGGTGGGGGACAGCATCTGTTTCCCTAACTCTGTTGTGGGCATCATGGGTGGGTCCATTGTTCACACAACGCCTGGGTTTGGACATGTGATCTGCGTGTTGCTTTGATATGCGGTCCACTTGCTGAGCTGAGCCACCACATGTGCCTGGGGTATGTGGCACACGCCCATGCAGCGGGTGGGAACAATGTTTGGGCCCCAGGAGTGTGCAGATTACGTGTGTCACACATACATAGCCAGCTATCCACTGTCCAGGGCACATCCCTCATTCATGTGGAGCAGGACAGTCATGCCTACTCCAGGCCATGCAATGCACTCTGTACCCCCACTCCCGTGTATCAGCTGACACATTGTGCACAGTGATTTGACCCCTCAGGTGTCTGCCTCTGTGTCAGTGTGCTGTGGATTAGTTGCCAGGACTGCTGGGGTGTTTCTTGGTAGGGGCTCAGCATGCCCCTGGAGATGTGACCATAGGAGACGATACTTGTGTGTCACATAGGTGTTTGATCAGCTGCCCGTGCAGACTGGGGTATGCGAATGTGAAGTTCAGGCAGCTGCTCCCCATTCACAGCAAATTGTGAGGGGCTCAGGTTCAGAGGGTAGTGTCACAGGTCTCCCATGTGTCCAATAGGTGTGACCTGGACAGATGAGGGTTAAGATGATGTGTTGTGTGGGGGATGTACATGTGCACTTGTGCAGCTCCAGGACTTGCATTCCCCATGACCTACTATTGTGACACAGTGCATAGTGTTGTTGTCTGGCTGCCAAGTCATACATCACTGAGACAGTGATGTATGACTTAGCAGTCATGCCTCTGCCAGGGCATGTGTCAACTTATTGGTGGTCCTGCAGGGTAGTGACATGTGCTACATGCACACCATAGTGGCGCTGGCTATCAGGACATGGGTGCATCATGGTGTCTGTCGCTGGTATGCATCACATGCATTTCCTATTAGACTCTGGGCATCCCTTTCATCCGGAAACCTGTACTGACTCAGTGGCAAGAGCTGTGATGTGTGCATGTCCACATGCCACACCGTGTCCTCTGCACTGTCCAACTACTGTGTACTTGGTGCATGTGTCCACACTGGGGTGTTGCAATCCAACAGACACCAGACAGATGGGTGCAAGGCCATGTGGGATGTGAGTGCCATGCTTGGCATCAGACTGACAATTGGCTTCTGTTCAGTTAGGGCACTTTTAGCAATGTACAACTAATGATGCCAGGGCTTGCTCTGTAATGTGCTGTGCTCACAGTGGTGTGTGCGTTTGGTGCAGGTGACTGATGTCTGTCTGTTTCCCCATTGTTTGCAGATACATCCACGGAAGGGGACAGCTCCACGGACCAGGAGGAGCCAGAGAGCCAGACTGGGTCAGCAGCCGAGGAGTGGTCGGAGGGACCCAGTGGCACGGAGGGCGAGGGGAGCCACACCGAGGAGTCCTCAGCACCATCCACCTCAGCTGAGGACCAGAGCAACTCGGAGGATGACTCCCTTGTGGAGGCGGGTGTCAGCAGCCACCACACGCCAGCTAGTGTTGCTGTCCCCGCCACCACCACCACCACCACCACCACCACCACCCTCCCATCGGCTCCCATTCCCCAGGTCCGTGGAGGCTCCCATGTTCGGGAGCGTGTCTCCTTTGGCCCAGGCACCGCACCCCCTGCCCCTGTGTCCCCTGCTGCCCTGAGTGAGGAGTCTGTGTACCTGCTTCGCCAGCTCCATGTAGGGCAGACAGCCATGCTGAGTGTCTTCCATGCGCACACCGCACTGTTGACTCAGCTGGTGTCGTTCATGGAGGGCATCTCATCGGGCATGTCTGACCTACAGAGGGGCAACAGGTCCATGGACTCCTCCCTGATGGCAGCAGTGTCCCTCCTCAGACAGTCCCTCACCCCTCCTGCCTCTGCTCCATCCACACTCCCCAGCACCTTACCCGTCCCAAGCACACACACACCGGCACAGGCACACACCAGCACACACACGTCCAGCACACAGACACACACGCCACAAACTAAACGCACACGCACGCACAGTCAGGGGACTGAAACCAGACTCACAGGGGATGGGGCCCTGGTACACACACACGCATCCACAGGCACTGCGCAGTCCTCAGTTGCCTCTCCCTCCAAAGCACCCTCCCTTGCCTCACCTGCAACCCCAAAGACCCAGCGCCTCTTCCTCAGTGACCTCGGCCTCTTCGCCTCCGATCCAGCTGCCCCAGCATCCAGGGGGAAGAGGAAGCCCCCCACACGGAGCAGAGTGCCCTCGCCCCCGGACACCCTCCCCCAGGCACAGACAGACTGAGGCCCCCACCCGCAAAGTCCCCCGGAGTGCTAAGAGCAAGACCCCGCCGCCGCCCTGCAGCTCAAGCACCAGGTCTCCTTCCTCCATCCCTCAGGCCCCCACTCCACAGGTGCCCCCACCACACCCTGCCCCAGGTTCCCCCACCCACAGATATACCATCCCCAAGAGGCTCCGGCCTTCTCCCCCTGCCACTTGCTCTCCCGGCACCACACCCCCGCTGCGCTTGTCTGTGCCACTGATGTGGTGAGGGTGTCCTCCCCCTCTGTCCAGCCCACCTTGCCTGTTCCCCATTCTCCTCTCCTGGTGGTAGGCACTGCAGTGGAGTCCACTACCACCCTGTCTGACTTGGGCACTGCAGTGGCAGACCTGTCCACTCCATCTGCAGGGTCCACTGCAGTCGTGCCGGCACCCACAACATCTGAGCCATGCCCCCCAGTTGTGCCGGCACACACCATGTCAGACACCTCCACTGCAGTTGTCAGTGGCTCTCCAGCACCCACCACCCCTTCCCTGCTTCCTCCTGGTGAGCCCTGATCCTGTCCCTGCGGTGCCTGGCCTACCCCCCGGTTGCCCCTCCTAGTGGATTGTCCCTGGTTTTGTGCAGGCATGTGTAGGGTGGCATCTGCCACTGTCACCCACTTGTGACTTTGTTGATGGACTGGCCATTGGCCTTTGTTTATGTTCTACCGGACTTCTAATTTTAATGCCACATATGCTGAATAAAGCAACTTTCTGTTCTCTAGTGCTTTTGCTTCTGATGTACATGATGTTGATGATGCTAACCATGCCTTTGCTGCAGTGATGGTGATATTTGGTCTCATGATAATGAAGTGTTACTGTGCAGGAACCCATGTGGTCCAGGGGAATGTGTCCTATCCTGTGGTGTATCCATGTCATCCATAGCAGCATCTGAGGGTGTCATGTGTTCAGTATTTGGCAATGGGATTTCCTACTTAGATTGGCAATTTCACATCTGTGGCTTCCACCCCTGCACATCTGTTGTGCCTGCCATTGTTCTATTCGTCTACTTCCCTGACCGTGTGGCCATCTCCAGTGAACATGCAGGTTTGGGCATCAATGGGGAAGGACTCATCTGTGTTGTCAGTGCAACATTGCTATACAAGTGTGTTGGATCTGTGCTGATGATTCCGTTGGCACTTCCATGACCAGGCTGATGGGACGGGAGCCCTCATTTGGTGCTAATTGTTGATTGTGTGTCCCATTGCTGCCATGGTATGGTATCTGTTCACCTCACATCTGCAGTCTCCACAGGGTATCTGCATGTGTGTGCCCATTGGTGCAAATATGTGGGTCTGCATTCGGATGGTCACTTCTGTCATTGTGTCATTGATGATTGTTGACGGTGTCAGCCCCCATGGGTGTTGTTTGTCTGCACATGGCCAAAGTTATGTCTTATTTGCACTGCAGGATTTGGCTCCCCCAATTTATGTTGCAATGGGACACATACACTACTTTGCCACTGATGTGTTTGTTGTTCTGTGACCAGGAATCATCCATACAGTTTGGCAGTTGCACCTCTTACTTTGTCAACACTTACCTTTTGGTCACTGTGATGATGGGGGTTTGGACCCCATTGCCACAATGTTCAAAATGTGCTGCAGCTATGGACCCCACATTTGCCTTTTGGTCACTGTGATGATGGGGGTTTGGACCCCATTGCCACAATGTTCAAAATGTGCTGCAGCTATGGACCCCACACTTGCCTTTTGGTCACTGTGATGATGGGGGTTTGGACCCCATTGCCACAATGTTCAAAATGTGCTGCAGCTATGGACCCCACACTTGCCTTTTGGTCACTGTGTTGATGGGGGTTTGGACCCCATTGCCACAATGTTCAAAATGTGCTGCAGCTATGGACCCCACACTTACCTTTTGGTCACTGTGATGATGGGGGTTTGGACCCCATTGCCACAATGGTCATGGCCTGCTTGCGTTGTGTGTGCACACACATATTTGTGTGGCACATGTGCTAGGGGGTCACATTGTATGTTCGAAGTCATGTTCGGTGTTGTAGGCATTTGACACAGTCTACACACGCTTGTCATGGTGTTGGGGGATGTCTTCTTCTTGCATTCCCTAGGTTGTGGTGTGCTGGTTGTGTCATGCATTGTCCATCCTATGGGTGGGGGTGGTAGTGGTGGTAGGCATCCTGCCCCCCTGGGTGAGGGTGGTAGTAGTGGTAGGCATACAGCCCCCCTGGCTAAGGGTGGTAGTAGTGGTAGGCATCCAGCCCCCCTGGCTAAGGGTGGTGGTAGGCATCCTGCCCCCCTGGGTGAGGGTGGTAGTAGTGGTAGGCATCCAGCCCCCCTGGGTGAGGGTGGTAGTGGTGGTAGGCATCCTGCCCCCCTGGCTAAGGGTGGTAGTAGTGGTAGGCATCCTGCCCCCTGGCTAAGGGTGGTGGTAGGCATCCTGCCCCCTGGGTGAGGGTGGTAGTAGTGGTAGGCATCCTGCCCCCCTGGCTAAGGGTGGTAGTAGTGGTAGGCATCCTGCCCCCCTGGCTAAGGGTGGTGGTAGGCATCCTGCCCCCCTGGGTGAGGGTGGTAGTAGTGGTAGGCATCCAGCCCCCCCTGGCTAAGGGTGGTAGTAGTGGTAGGCATCCAGCCCCCCCTGGCTAAGGGTGGTGGTAGGCATCCTGCCCCCCCTGGGTGAGGGTGGTAGTAGTGGTAGGCATCCAGCCCCCCCTGGGTGAGGGTGGTAGTGGTGGTAGGCATCCTGCCCCCCCTGGCTAAGGGTGGTAGTAGTGGTAGGCATCCTGCCCCCCCTGGGTGAGGGTGGTAGTGGTGGTAGGCATCCTGCCCCCCCTGGGTGAGGGTGGTAGTAGTGGTAGGCATCCTGCCCCCCCTGGCTAAGGGTGGTAGTAGTGGTAGGCATCCTGCCCCACCTGGCTAAGGGTGGTAGTAGTGGTAGGCATCCTGCCCCCCCTGGGTGAGGGTGGTAGTAGTGGTAGGCATCCTGCCCACCCTGGGTGAGGGTGGTAGTAGTGGTAGGCATCCTGCCCCCTGGCTAAGGGTGGTAGTAGTGGTAGGCATCCTGCCCCCCTGGCTAAGGGTGGTGGTAGGCATCCTGCCCCCCTGGGTGAGGGTGGTAGTAGTGGTAGGCATCCAGCCCCCCTGGCTAAGGGTGGTAGTAGTGGTAGGCATCCAGCCCCCTGGCTAAGGGTGGTGGTAGGCATCCTGCCCCCCTGGGTGAGGGTGGTAGTAGTGGTAGGCATCCAGCCCCCCTGGGTGAGGGTGGTAGTGGTGGTAGGCATCCTGCCCCCCTGGGTGAGGGTGGTAGTAGTGGTAGGCATCCTGCCCCCCTGGGTGAGGGTGGTAGTAGTGGTAGGCATCCAGCCCCCCTGGGTGAAGGTGGTAGTGGTGGTAGGCATCCTGCCCCCCGGCTAAGGGTGGTAGTAGTGGTAGGCATCCTGCCCCCCTGGGTGAGGGTGGTAGTGGTGGTAGGCATCCTGCCCCCCTGGGTGAGGGTGATAGTAGTGGTAGGCATCCTGCCCCCCCTGGCTAAGGGTGGTAGTAGTGGTAGGCATCCTGCCCCCCCTGGCTAAGGGTGGTAGTAGTGGTAGACATCCTGCCCCCCCTGGGTGAGGGTGGTAGTAGTGGTAGGCATCCTGCCCACCCTGCGTGAGGATGGTAGTAGTGGTAGGCATCCAGCCCCCCCTGGGTAAGGGCGGTAGTAGTGGTAGGCATCCAGCCCCCTGGGTGAGGGTGGTGGTAGGCATCCTGCCCCCCTGGGTGAGGGTGGTAGTAGTGGTAGGCATCCTGCCCCCCTGGGTGAGGGTGGTAGTAGTGGTAGGCATCCTGCCCCCCTGGCTAAGGGTGGTAGTACTGGTAGGCATCCTGCCCCCCTGGGTGAGGGTGGTAGTGGTGGTAGGCATCCTGCCCCCCTGGCTAAGGGTGGTAGTAGTGGTAGGCATCCTGCCCCCCTGGGTGAGGGTGGTAGTAGTGGTAGGCATCCTGCCCCCCTGGCTAAGGGTGGTAGTAGTGGTAGGCATCCTGCCCCCTGGCTAAGGGTGGTAGTAGTGGTAGGCATCCTGCCCCCTGGGTGAGGGTGGTAGTAGTGGTAGGCATCCTGCCCACCCTGGGTGAGGGTGGTAGTAGTGGTAGGCATCCTGCCCCCCTGGCTAAGGGTGGTAGTAGTGGTAGGCATCCTGCCCCCCTGGCTAAGGGTGGTGGTAGGCATCCTGCCCCCCTGGGTGAGGGTGGTAGTAGTGGTAGGCATCCAGCCCCCTGGCTAAGGGTGGTAGTAGTGGTAGGCATCCAGCCCCCCTGGCTAAGGGTGGTGGTAGGCATCCTGCCCCCCTGGGTGAGGGTGGTAGTAGTGGTAGGCATCCAGCCCCCTGGGTGAGGGTGGTAGTGGTGGTAGGCATCCTGCCCCCCTGGGTGAGGGTGGTAGTAGTGGTAGGCATCCTGCCCCCCTGGGTGAGGGTGGTAGTAGTGGTAGGCATCCAGCCCCCTGGGTGAGGGTGGTAGTGGTGGTAGGCATCCTGCCCCCCTGGCTAAGGGTGGTAGTGGTGGTAGGCATCCTGCCCCCCTGGGTGAGGGTGGTAGTAGTGGTAGGCATCCTACCCCCCTGGCTAAGGGTGGTAGTAGTGGTAGGCATCCTGCCCCCCTGGCTAAGGGTGGTAGTAGTGGTAGACATCCTGCCCCCCTGGGTGAGGGTGGTAGTAGTGGTAGGCATCCTGCCCACCCTGCGTGAGGGTGGTAGTAGTGGTAGGCATCCAGCCCCCCCTGGGTGAGAGTGGTGGTAGGCATCCTGCCCCCCCTGGGTGAGGGTGGTAGTAGTGGTAGGCATCCTGCCCCCCTGGCTAAGGGTGGTAGTACTGGTAGGCATCCTGCCCCCCTGGGTGAGGGTGGTAGTGGTGGTAGGGCATCCTGCCCCCTGGCTAAGGGTGGTAGTAGTGGTAGGCATCCTGCCCCCCTGGGTGAGGGTGGTAGTAGTGGTAGGCATCCTGCCCACCCTGGGTGAGGGTGGTAGTAGTGGTAGGCATCCAGCCCCCCCTGGGTAAGGGTGGTAGTAGTGGTAGGCATCCAGCCCCCCCTGGGTAAGGGTGGTAGTGGTGGTAGGCATCCTGCCCCCCCTGGGTAGGGGTGGTGGTGCGCATTCAGGCCCCTGTGTGCATATGTGGCATTGGTGATGGGCATCCCGCCCCTATGGTGCTGCTGTTGCTGGTGTAAGTATATTCTGCATCCCTCTGTGTGTGTGTGATGTGTCGTGTACGTGTTGTATGTGTTTTGTGGTTGGTGTCTGGCTTACCTTCTGCGCCGTACGCGTCCGTGCCTGTTCCGGTAGTATATGTAGAATATTGGTATGATCGGGACGAAGGGATTCATGGTTGGTTCGTGTCGTTCGTCCTTCTCGTTGCTTCGCGTCGTCCTCGTCGCTTCGCCTCGTCCTCGTCGCTCGCCTCGTCCTCGTCGCTTCGCGCCGTCCTCGTCGCTGCCGTGTTCGTCTCGTAGCCGTGGATCGTGTTGTGGCACGAATCGGAGCTTATGTGCGCCTCTCCCGGATGCTTTGACGTGCCGTGTGTAGCGACGGGTTCGGCGCGTACGGAAAGCGCATCGTACTTGTCCGGCCGGACGGGGCTGCATTTTTCCTTCCGTGCGACTCGATTCGGCGTTTCCGGATTCGCCTCGGTCGGAGAACAGGACCTGGTTTGGGTGAGTACGGCTCGGCCGGATTCTTTGCTGTTGTGCGCATCGTACTTGCTCGTTCGGTGTGCTGTACGGATCGGTCGGGAAACAGGCTTTCGCATGGCTTTTTTCCCGACCGAATGGTGTTGGGTGCGCCTCCGACCGAGATCGGAATCGGCCCCTGTGTCTTCGTACTGCTAGGATGGAACTTGCCTTCCTGCATACGACCCTTTACAATTGCACATGTGGCGCTGTATTGTTGTTTACTACCTATGCCGGCTGAGCAGAACCGTCAGTGTAAATTATGTATTCATACTGATCTAGAGTAATTATTTCATTTGGGAGAGGATATTCTTGTTCGTATTGCAGAAATGTTTGTGTTTTAAGTGTAGAGTCAAATTTGTAATCTACATCTGTTGCTGTGAGGGAATAAGCCCATTGTATCCATCTTGGATGTAAAGTTTTAGCATTCGGAAGGCTTGCTTTTGTAACAGCCTCTAAGGCCGGTACTGTAGTTACGACGATTATTCGTTTCCCCTGAGCCAGTGCTCTTTCTCTCACTACAGCAATCTGTACTGCTGTCAGAATTTTTTCTGTAGAAGCAAAACGCATTTCAGCGTTTGTGTACAAGTGTGATTTGTATGCTATGGGTACTGTTTTGCCTTCATTGAAGGTTCGGTAAGTATACCCTGATTGACCCGCTATAACACAGATCACCAAATTTGTGGTGCTTACAAGTGTGTGTAGATGTTTTGAAGCTATCATGTCAGCTTGTAAGGAACGAAGGATATCTATGTGTTCCTGTGTCCAATGCCTAACTGAGAACTCAGGTCTTATTAGGTCGTAGAAAGGTTTCACTTTTTGTGCGTAATCTAAAATGTATGTTCTGCTAAAATGTAAGAATCCCAATATGGATTGTAAGTTTTTCAACGATTTAGGAGGTTGGAGCAGCGCACACTTTTCTAAAAAGTTAGCTGCCAGGCTTTTCCTTTCACTTGAAATCTCATATCCTAAAAATAGGACATTGAGGTGAGCTATTTTCGATTTTTTAAATTAAATTTGAGGCCTCAGAGGCGAACCCCAAAATTATGTTGCTCACCCTGGTCCTTCAATCATCATCCGTCAGATAAATATCATCTACATAGGACAATGTCTCTTCATCCAAATTCTGAAGTAACTCTATTACCCTAGCTGAGAACAACCCAGGGCTATTCTTATATCCTTGGAGGAGTCGACAAAATTGACGCTGGGAACCGAGGGCTGAGAATGCTGTCAAATACCTGCTCTCAGGCGCTATATTTTGGCAGAAATATCCATTTGAGATATCTAGTGTTCTTTTGTATTTTTTCCGCACAATGTTATTCATGAATGCGGCACTGTGTGAATTCTGTACTGCAAATGTTTTAGTGCATGTGTTCAGATGTCTGTAGTCTAAAACTAGACGGTATGAATTATCGGGTTTCATTACGGGAAATAAAGGATTATTCATTGCAGAGGTGCAACTTTCAATTACACGCTGGTATTCAAGTTGATCTAAGATCTCCCTGACCTGTTTTTCGCTTCTTGTTTTATTGGGTACTGTCTCTGTGGAGTTGGAGTAGTTTTTACTGGGATTACATGGTGAGGTGACTCAGCATCCCACCCAACATGGTTGCGATATAATGCAGGAGCAAGTGCTACCGCCCACTCCTGCTCGTATGTATGTTTTAAGTATATTGGAACGAGGTAGGAAAAAGCAGGTAAAATTACTGTTTCTCCCTTTGGGCAATCCATAATAATTTTAGGCGGCCAATCTTTTTCAGCTAAAAGGATATCATAGCCATGAGTCAGGTTCTCCCAAAAGAGACCTTTAATTTTTCTGGGTTTGTCCCCCTCCATTTGGAGTGTTATTTCATGTAACCTATGTGGGACACTTACCCTTGTATCAGGTGTTTCCACCGTGATATGTTAATTCAACTCCGGTGTCACCAGAAATTCCATCAGGTTCTGGCGAGCTGTTGTTACTTCTGCTGCGCTGTCTAGCATCGTCAAAGCCCATTCCCCGTTCAGAAGTCGAGTCCTCAGAATTCTGGGCATGTCTAACTTTAAGACCTGCTACCTTCTTTTTAAATTGAGGTTTTAATTTTGGTTTCTCTTCGTTTTTGGAAGTATAGTCTGAAGCGCGTTGCGTGTCTCTGGACTTTGTACACTCTTCTTGTCTGTGTTCTGACCGTCCTTCCCTCTCTGAGTTTTTTGATGAACCCTGAAAGGATCTAGAGGAACGTGCATCAGTATCCTGCTACCTGTCAGG
This sequence comes from Calotriton arnoldi, assembly GCA_963921515.1. Classification (NCBI taxonomy): domain Eukaryota; kingdom Metazoa; phylum Chordata; class Amphibia; order Caudata; family Salamandridae; genus Calotriton; species Calotriton arnoldi. Next base: position 2,591,592 of record CAWUFW010001762.1, on the reverse strand, counting down.
TTTTTTAATGTTATCACGATTCCTAAGGTTGTACCTCCTTTCGGAGGGCTCCTGTTGAGGAGACCCACCCCTGGATTGTGATCTATTCTCTCTCTTCTTTTGTTTTTTATTATTGTTATCCCATTTCTTCTTGGAAGAATCAGGTGCTTGCTTGGTGTTCTGTTTTTCAGGACCACCCATGAGTTGAGGTTTTGTTGCTCTAGCTCCCAAACTATCTCTACCTAATTCAGCATAGGTGTCTGTGATAATTTTAGGTAATTCACGTTTCTGTTGTAAAGGAGTGAAATCCCTCGGGCGTTGGCGTATTGCCACTGCTGCTGCCTCCCCTTTTATGTTTGCTAATATAATAGCTGATACCTGGGCAAAATTTCCTAACAATTTCATCCCTAAGTTCAGAGCAGGTTCTGCTACATACTCATTCTGTATTTATCTTAATACATCTGGTATCACTGCTAATGAAGGGATACCATGAGTTCTTATATATATGGCAGCGAAAACTGTACCCCAAGAGGTAAAATCCTTTATCTGGGGAGCTATCCACATTGGCATGCAGATTGTTAGCATTCTGTGTTTTTCTTGAGGGCTTGTGTGTGGAAATACTGCCTCTAGCTGTGTTATCTTTTGAGATATCCAGAATGGCATTTGCTCACGTCTAGTGGGCATTTTACCCATAACTGCGTGTAGCGTTTGTGGTGTTATTTTAGTTATAGATCCCTGAATTTGTCCTGCTGGTGTATCCCTTGCTGGCGGAAGTGTAAGTGTTCTCATCACAAACTGTGTCAGGTTTCTGTAAAGTTTTATTATTTCTTTATGAAGTGGACGTAAGTCTGCAACCGGCATTGTGTCAATGTCTGGATGTGGTGTGTAAGCCGCTAGGATTGGCCAAGTTGCTCCATCTCTTTCGAGCCGACCGAGTCTCACTTTTGCTTTTGTGTGTGGGAGGGTGCCTTTAAACCAGTTTATGTGCTCCTGGTAGGTGAATGGAACTTCAATGTCCTCATACGGGCAGTATTCATCTGGTGTTTCATCTTTAGTATAAGAATGAAATGTATTTGAATGTGCATCTGCTTATGGGAATTTAACCCATGAATAGAATACCTCTGTTCTATATGATTTGTGTGCCTCAATCACGAATGTTACTGTCCCACCCATAGCTGTGACTCCATAGTCTGCTAGTTTTAAAGTAAGAGCAGTTCTGACATTTTCTGAAATGTTTATTTCATCTTCTTCCTCCCTTGCTGCAGCTGCACGTTGTGCTGGCCCAGCGGCGTCTTCGTCAGCCATTATTTTGAAGAAGGAATATATTTCAAGGAAACTGAGATAAAGTTTTATGCACAATAGGAACTGTTTGTCCTTCAAGCTTGATAAACCTACAGCCAATACATAGGATATGCCTACTCAGCTGTGGCGGATAGTTCCCTTCCCACTCCAGACGTCTCTGGGAAAATGTGAGTAGGGGTCTCTGAGAAATAGCACAACTGAACTACTCAGATTTGAACGTTAAAATAAGTACCAAACCAACGTTGGCAGCGCCATGTCGTGTAGTTCCTATAAATCAATATAGGATCTGCGCCTTTAGACAACAAAGACTGTGGGATTGGTGCCCAGACTGATTTCAGACACCCCCACCGGGTATTTTTGCCTATATACTAGCTAGCTCACCGTGCCACTAGAAACCCCTCTTACCAAGGAGAGAATAGTTCTTGGCAACTATCGAACATGGCAACTCTGTCCCATCAGGGATCGTGGAAACAGTGCGATACCTTTCGCTCCGTCACTCGTGCTCACTTTGTTTCAGAGAGACACACAGAATAAACGGTGGGGACGTTTTCAATAAGCATTTATTGAACCAGCGTCATTCTAGTGTAAAATAGGTGTGCTGAAAGAACCATTAGACAGAAACAGATATAAATGATTATAAGCAGCAACAGAGTAAAAGGATGGTAGATTTCTACCATAGTGCTAAAACAATGAATACAGGCAGGTATAAAAATACATGACAATAAAATGCGTACTCCTACAATGCGACCCTAACTAGATGTACCTAAGTGTACCTAACATGTATGTAGGTGTAAAGCCAAGAATCCCTCTAGGATAAAGTCAACCCCGTTACCTGAAGTGAGAGACTGTGCTACCCCGTCTTGGTCTCGAGATGGACACCCCGTGAGGGATGTCAGACCACTGCGTGCTTGAGTGCCTGCGTGCAGGAACCTCAGCGTCTTCCGTCAGTGTGTCAGCATGGAAGTCCTTTTTCTCCTCTCCCTTCCTCTTTAAAGATATGGTGTTTATATACCCAAAGTGGTATCCTCAGGGGATCTACCTTGCTGTGCCATGTCGAACTTAGGATGACAGAAGGAATGACCCTTATACATAGTTATTATGCAGGAGATGGTAGTCCTGCTGAGTTTCCAAGAATCCTCATGCATAATGAATGAGGCAAGTTTTTAGGAAAACCCCAGTCCTGTAAGCAGTACCGTAACTAGGTAAAAGGTCAGTCCCAAGAACCGGTATGCAGTGTAATGGCAGGGGAAAATATAGGTGAAAGGTTAGGTTGCTACCTGAGCCTATATTGGGGTACCTATATGAAACATAACAACACAACAGGGTTCGTTACAGCCAGTTTAGAGATGGTCATCACGTAATGACGCATGGCCACTCTATGTATCTTACAAACCAAGAGAATGGATTACGAAGGTTGTAGGGGTGTCCTGCTCATGCAGGGTCACTCTCACACTTAGAACTGAGCACCCTGCCTTCAGGATTGAAAGGCCTGCCTTAGGGGTGACTTGTACGTTTTAAGTGCAGTGACCGCAGATATAAGGACTCTTATATCTGTCATAAGTGATGCTAGCACCAGCTTACTCAGGCTGAAATGGCAGGCCCGTAGTCACAATTAAAGTGGTCTCCAATTGGTGGCATAATACATGCTTCAGTCCATGGGGGACCCCTGGTGTACCTATGCCCTGGGTACCTTAGTACAATATACTAGAGACTTATCAGGGTACACCAGTATCTAATCTGGATTGTACCTAAGTACTTAACATGTCCAATTTAGGGAAGAAGCACAGAGACTGGAGTTCTGATTACCAGGATCCCAGTCAGACTAGTCAGTAAAACAGTATGACACCAGCAAAAAGTGGGGTGAGCACGAAAGCAGATCCTACTTTCCTATAAGGACTAACGATGTGTGCAGGTAACAGTTGATGACTTGTGTCCAGTATGTTGGTTTTGCTAATAAAGTTTCCAACAGGGCAAAGATTCTATGTAGTAGATACTGACTATTGTAAGCAGCTGCGAGTGTTTTGAGGGAATTGTCTCAGCATGACTATTTCCACAGAAGACTGTGTGCATCAGGTACTTACCCATGTACATGTGCTTGATTAGCTATAGAAGGTGGGCTATCTATAAAGTTTTCATCAGAGTATGAAGGCTGTGGGTACTATGACCATAGCACCCTCAGGCTTTGGGTGTTGTAGGAAGCTGGCTCTGTATATACTGTGTAGTGCAAACACAAGGAGATGATGGACGGAGCGCAGAAACTTTTCAGACACTCACCCCTAGTCACTATTAGACCTGGGTTGAATCCATCATCGTTCTTTAGCTCACTTCGCCACCCCAGTTCAGACCCAGACATATGCAAGTCAGTCTGACCCTGTTCCTCATGGGAACAGTCCAACCCGAACTGCCAAGCCAGGTCTTCCCTGGACCGGAAACAAGCATCTTGGGACCAGTTTCAGGGTAACACCCCTCATCAGCCAGGTTAGCTTGAATCCAGTGGCAAAGTGAGCAAGTGACCCATGTCTGGGCATACCCTGCCAACTTAGGGTGAGCAAAGCAAACACATGGAGATGGTGGGCAGAGCGCTGAAACTTTTCAGACACTCACCCCCAGTCACTACTAGATCTGGGTTAAATCCATCATCATTCTTTAGCTCACTTCGCCACCCCAGTTCAGACCCAGCCATATGCAAATTAGTTTTGACCCTGTTCCTCATGGAATCAGTCCAGCCTGAACTACCAAGCCAGGTTTTACCTGGACCGGAAATAAGCATCCTGGGACCGGTTTCGGGGTAACACCCCTCATCAGCCAGGTCTTCCCTGGACCGGAAACAAGCATCCTGGGACCGGTTTCAGGGTAACACCCCTCATCAGCCAGGCTAGCTTGAATCCAGTGGCAGAGTGAGCAAGGGGGGGGAGGGGGTGAGTGTCTGAAAAGTTTCAGCGCTCCGTCCATCATCTCCTTGTGTTTGCTTTGTTCACCCTAAGTTGGCAGGGTATGCTCAGACATGGGTCCCTTGCTCACTTTGCCACTGGCTTTGTATATACTATACCAAAGTGAGGTAAAGTGTGCACAGAGTCCAGTGAGTTCCCAAAGGTATGGCAGCGGTTAAAGTAGATAATACCTTACTCTAAAGTTAGTGGTAGCTGGGCTGAGCAGTTAGGCTTATCAGAGGGCAGAGTTAAGCATGTATTGTACACACTCAGAGCAAGAAATTATAGCACACACTCAAAGACTGAATCCAGACCAACTGTTTGTACAAAAAGTTGTTACTTTGTTATTTTATTTTAGAACCAAGGATCGCTTAGTGCGGGTAAAATTCACAGTGTTGTAAAATTAGCAATACTTTTCAAGAATGCAGCAATGTAAATGCAGTTTTGTAAATGCAGTTTTGTAAATGCAGTTTTGTAAATGCAGTTATATACTTTACAGTTTTAAGAATCTTTTCTGTAAATGTCAATCAAGTACAGTTGTATGTTTTTGCAGTGATAGAGTTAGACAGTTCAATGCAACAGATAGACTTACAATGCAATCCTATGGAGGAAAACAATGTTAAATAGATTGCAGGTAAGCACTCGACTTATGCCCCCAAGCTTCGGGGGTTTAGGACAACACAGGGCAAGGTTCAGGACCAGGAAGGTACTGCACCACCAGCAGCACTGGGGAGGCCGGGTGCAGAGGTCACTGTGCTCAATGTTATCCAATGGAGCCGGGGGGTACCTCGAAGAGGCACGGTTTGTAGGTCGGTACCCGTGGTCTTAGGGCAAGGCCCCATGAGTTGAGGTGAGCACAGGAGGGGAACACAAAGCAGCACCAAAGCTACACCTCCAGCGGCATGGTAGCGGCCAGATGCTGGGGGCAAATCAGCCTCATGCGCCCAATGCTTTTAAAGGGAGGTCGTCGGTTTTGGGAAGAGGCTGCAGGCTTTGACCAGGAGGCTGGGCGAACGCGACCAATGACTGGGCAGGTAAGATGGATAGCTAGGGGACACCTGGGCACCGGCAGATGGGCTCCCCAAGGTCGGGGGCAGAGGATGCAGGGGTGCCTTTTGGTGTTGGGTTTCTCAGCTGGTTCCGGTCGCTGTCGGGGGGACCCTTCGAAAAGATGCCGCAGACGTTGAGAGGGGGTCCTGGAGAGGTCAGCCACTGATGCAGACGAGGTCAGGATCACCGGGGAGACTTCGGAGGGCAGGTAAGTTACTCGAACTTTGGCCGTGGGCATCGGGTGCAGAGTGGTGCAGTGTTGTGGATCCACTTGGATCCGGAGACTGGGGTCGATTTCTTTGGTGGACAAATCCGGTGTCCCTGGGCGACAGGTGTCTTTGTCGAAGACATCCACAGGTCCTCGAGGGTTCTTGAGGTCGCTGGCTGCATGCCACGCTGGTTTCTATAAGCAGGGTAGCTGGAGGATGAGACCGACTGGTAGGGCTGGGGCCAAGTCAGTTGTTGCCTTCTTCTCCACTGCTGCACGGCTCTTCTGTCCTTCTTCTTCTAAGGTCGTCGAATCTAAGGAGCAAGGTTCAGGGGCGCCCCTAAATACTAGATTTAAGTGCATTACAGGTGTGTGCAGGTTGAGACCAATGGGTCCCTTCCTTGGGGTGTCTACACACCCTCCTATGCCACCCTCCAGTGGGAGGGGGTATATGCCTCGTCCTGATTGGGGGTGTCTCCTCATCTCCAAGATGGAGGGGACAGAGATGTGTGCTTCACTTTGCCTCCCTCACATGATGGGTGGGGTTGGCAAAGGTGGCCACACCTCCCTTTCTTTCTAGGTTTTCCTGCCGACTCAACCACCCAAAGCGAGTGTCAGAACCAGTGGGAGCCAGCTAATGATAGCAGCAGAGGCTGGAGGTAGGTAACAAAGGCGGCAAGCCTTTGAAGCTTCCCCTTCATGGAACCTGCCCTTCCTGGGGAAGGAGGCATGACAACTCTGCCCAGGATGTGATTAGCTTCAGGACCCAGAGAGCGGAGGGCTGTCTACCCAGGGGTCCAGAAACCTGTCTGGTGGTGGTAGATGGCTGGTAGCCACTCGGGAACCACACTAGGGCTGGTCGTTTTTCAGGGGGCATCTCTAAGATGCCCTCTAAGTGCAGTTTACATTAAATCCAACACTGGCATCAGTGGGGGTTTAATGAGCTGAGAAGTTTGGTACCAAACTTCCCAGTTTTTAGTAAAGCCATCAGGGAGCTGTGGAGTTTGTAACGACAAACTCCCAGCCCCTGTATTCAAAATGGCTCCACTGCACCAGTGCTTAATTTGTAAAATATTAGGTGCTCAAATTTTTGGGGGAGGCCACACCCACTTGTCCAGCTCCGCCTACTTCCTCCTGAGGCTCCACCCACTTCCTTCATTGGTTCCACCACATCATCAAGCCTAAACACATCAAGCCACCTCCTCACATCTTGAGTTCCGCAAGAAGCTGAAGACCTGGCTCTTCACATAAGCACTTCAAGGACCTCCCACCTACACACCTGCCCAAGTGCCTGAATACCCTCTTGGGTGATTAGTGTGCTATACAAATCAATACTACAACATAACATAATGTAACATACGGGAAGCCTATGACAGCAACTTAAAAGTGATCTCAAATAGGAGAATGTGTGCAAATCTCAAAATGCAGCTTTAGGAAAGGTCATTAGAGGACTTGAGGCAGTTTTGCAAACTAAAGAGAACGTGCTTGTACTGTGCTGTTTAAAAGAAAAGAAGGGTTGAAGGAAGGAATACATTAAAGAAGGCAGCATCAAATGCATGGTGGAAGGGGGTACTGGAGTGATGAAATAAGTAATGGATGAAAGAAGGAAGAAATAAGAAAATAATGTGAAAAGAAGAAATTAAGGGATAGAAGGAGAAAGGAAATCAATGATGTGATACATTAATAGAAAGAAGAAAGAAAAGGAGGAAGAAACGCAGAAGGTAAGGGTTGGGGATAAGAAAGGAAGAAATTAAAGAAGGGATGAAGGAAGGAGCAGGAAAAAAAGAAAGTACGGAATGAATGAAGGAAGAAGGATTAAATGCACCAAGGGACGAAGGATGGGGAATGAATGAGGGTGTAAGGAAGGATGAATGGAATGAGGGTGTAAGGAAGCAAGAAACAAGAGGGGAAAGGAGGCATGGCTGGAGGTGCTGAGGGAGAGAAAAAAGATGGGACGAAGGAAAGAAAAGAGGTCAGGGGAACGGATAAGAGTATGAAAGGTACTGGGTCAATGAGGTACAGAGAGAATAATGGGAGTGCAATATTGCAAAGAAATTGGGGGGGAAAAAGATTGATATACATTTGTGTCCTTAACATACCATGTATGTTTGTAAAGCACATATTCACCAAAGGAAGCCTTGACAATGAATTTGAAATGTTGTGCTCCAGCTCAACGGCACAAATGTTATCGACCTCATGAAGATGAAACACTGAGTTGCCACACCAAGATTTAAATTTATGACCCTGAGAACAAACACTGATTCCTGGAGTGGATATAAAAAAATGTGCAAGAAGGAAAAACATAAAAGGGGGAGTGATGAAGGAGGAGAGGTCTGAAGGCAAAGATAGATACAGTAGACAAAGAATGTGAAGAGAAGTGAGGAAAGCAGAGATGGGGAGTGCAAGATTGGAGTGGAACAGGATGAGAATGAAAAAAGGAAAGAGGAGAAAGGGAAAAAGACCAGACTGCGGGGAGTGCGTGAAAAGAGAGTGAAAGGGAAAGATGAGAAGGTAAAAAATGAAAAGCAGTTAATGATGGGAGGTGGCGATTGAGAAGAAACGTGGACGTAAGGCAGAAAGTGAAGGAAGAATGGAGAGAAGGGAAGGAGTAAGGTGTGAAGGGTAGGAAGAAAAGCAAATACTGAGGAAAAGCAAGAAAAGAGTACACCTCTGCTCTCTTGGCCTGTCTCATCAATGAATAGATGTGCTGTCCAAGACACACAATAGCGATTAAGGACACCATATCACTGAGTGGAAAGCTTGGGGGCACACCATTTGTGCATGCACTGTGAAAGCACGTGCCATTGTTAGTTTTAAGGACTCGTTTTTTCAGAGTGTATGTGAACATGGCGGTCCCCCCACCTCCTCAAGCTTGGTGTACGCGCCCCCAAAAGAGATTGTTGCATCAGGCGCCATGAATGCTAAAGCGGGCGCTGCCAACACGTTCACTTAGAAACTCAATAATTCATCCACTCACATTGACTTGAGTATTAAAAAATACATCACAAATTAACTCCATGTGAAGATAGAAACAATGTCATATTTTTAAATTACGGCTTCCTTTTACAATTTGTCCACTTCAGGCTTGTTTGCACAGGTCTTCCTGTAGTGTATCCTAAACATTCTATATTTTAACAAGTGTGCACCGAATCATTTGCACAACATGTATAACTCTTTAGTCCTCAAGAGGCAACAGTGGTGGAAGAACAAAAATGTCATATGACTCTTTCAATTTAGCTCCTAAATGATAAATCTTTTTTCAAAACAGTTAACCCTTTCCATCTCATAATAAGCCAATTACATACAGCGTAGTGGGTCAGGGTGGCATTTTACCATAAGTGGATTTAATTAAGGAGACGGACAATGGTTTCTGCAGCATACTATTGCTCATTTTGCTTTTGGACACTTTAATCAACCGGCATGTATGTTTGGATCAATCAGTTTCAGCTGTTGTGTTCATTGATCTAGTAATTGAATTTAATGGAAATGAAAGGACAATGCAGCAAGTATGTGAAATTCAAACACACAAATACTTTCCTGCTATTAACTAACCTGCTTCAGCCCACTGCCAACCACATTTTAAATCACAAAGTGCATACACTTGTGATTCTGGAAGAGAGTATCGTTTTTAAAAGCTTTCTTTGTTTAGGGTTCTCGTTAGACAGTCTTTTTAATTTGGTAAAGTCAAAAGCAACTTGTAGATTAGAAACGGCCTTCTTTTCAGGTATCTGCTATTTCTTTCGGCTATTTCTTCTAACAAATGTGGACTTATATCCTACAGCTGAGCTGGTGCAAACTATCTGTTGCAATGAAAACACTACAAAAATGCACAGTCCTCATTTTCAAGGCAAACACACAAATTGCAAAATCAGCAATAGCCCTCCCAGCGCCGAAAATGATTTGCTCCACTTACCTGATCTTTGAGGGATGATGGGCTAGTCACATTAGTTGCATCACCTTGTGCTGACTGGGTTCAGCATGTCCTGCTATGCCTGCTGCCCAGCTGCTCCTCGTAATGCTGCCAGGTCCTGTGCCACGCAATTAGAGTGCTGGCAGTTACTAAGTGCAGAGCAGCACGTGCACACTGTAGTTAGTTTTGGGCCATGAGTACTAAGTTCGAAAGCAGAATTACAGACTGCTCTCCATGTCAGTGCTGATAAAAATGCATGGTACGAGTATGCACTCTTTTTTAATTTCAGAAAGGCAGGGCAGCAAAATAAATCTACAGAGGATTTCATAGCATCCTGCTATCAAACCCAAACTATGTGACTCAAGCGCAGCTTCTGGTAGCCATCGGTCGGATTTCACATGGCAATAAATCTGAAGCGCAGGCCCTCAGCACGAAAGATATAATGTAGACACGAACGGGGTTTGTACCAAAGCCCACTGTCTCTCCATACTACATATTGTACTATTTTGAAGAACTGATCACCTGAGGTCTTCCAAACAGTGAAATTGGTGTGCAGTCAGAGCAAAGGAGGACCGACCCCCTGCCTTATAAATATTGGTAAGGGGCCCGATAATATGCTAGGGCTGGCTGACTGATGTATATACAAAATGTTTGGGCAAGGGAGCGCCTCCACTATCATGCGGCGGACACATGTGGGCATGGGATTTAGAATGCATTTCTTTCTGTAATGTCTACTCTGTCGGCATTTTGTAAAGTGCAAATTACACCATACCTGGAAATACTTGCTGAGGAATTGTGCAGAAGTGTTTATTAAATTGGTTCACTAGCAGAAACGTTGAAGTGGTATATCACACATACTGACGAGATTAATAATGTGCGTGCAATGCGGAGTGGATTCAGATGTAATAGTGCAGAACACACACCCCAACTGCCTCGCTTCTCCTTTGAAAGTTACTGTGTCAGGCACAGCGGAGCTCATAACGTTTGGAGCCTGTGCTGCCGTTGTGCTGTGCCGGCTCGGAGCGTGTCACACATGGCCCTCTGTCAGGAGAGCTCCGTTAACCAGTGGGAGGCTGAACAAAGCGGAGCAGTGGGACGTTTCAAACGTGGAAAGTTTGTGCAACTGCAGAAACCATCCAGGAAGCAGTACGGCGGGCGATACCGTGTCCAGTGTTTGCAAACGCCGACAGAACACCGGTCACAAGCTAAAACGTGCAAAGCGCTGCGAAGCCGTGAGCAGCGACACAAAGCACACGAAGGAAAAGGAAGCGGCAGCGGATTACCTTCAGCTGCACAATTCCAGCCTGCCTTGCCCAGTTCAGCAAAAAGCCCGCCCTCGCAGTTCCCCAACGGAAATGAAAACATGTTCTTCGTGGAAGGCAGGCACGATCTGCTGACGTGACATCACTAACGTGATGAACGTCATGATATCGATCTTTTAACATGCCTGGACCCGGGTGGGCCTTCGTAAGAGTACATACCAGGCAGCAACAGACGAAGAGCAGGAATTCATTTTTAATAATTACCGGGCCATCTGCTGGAGGAGAAAGATCGCATAGACCCGGCCCGGTGAAATAAGTGCACCGGCACAAATTAAGCACTGCACTGCACTTACAATGCCAATGAATGGCACAGACACTGTAGGGGCACATTGCTCATGCAGCTATGCCCTCACCTGTGGTATGGTGCACCCTGCCTCTAGGGCTGCAAGGCCTACTAGAGGGGTGACTTACCTATGCCACAGGCATTGTTGGTGGGCATGGCACCCAGAGATGAGTGCCCTGTCGACTCTTCATTTTAGTCTGCACCAAAACACGCAGCCTGCAATGGCAGTGTGTGGGTGTTAAGGTGAGGGGTCTCTAAGGGTGGCATAATACATGCTGCAGCCCTCAGAGGCACTTTCTGGTCTCAAGGCCCTTGGTACCAGGGTTACCTTTTACAAGGGACTTACATGTGGCCCAGAGGTGTGGCAATTGTGGAAACAAAGGTACATTTTTGGGAAAGAACACCTCTTGTGGACCCTCCCCCCACATCCTTCCAGCATACCAAGAGACAGCCACCTACCCAGACCCAAACAGACTCAATCACTCCTAGACAACTCAGACCTACTCCATCCCCTAAAGAGTGACGCAGCTTCAAATTCAGCTACACCCTCCTCCTATCTTCCCTCAGGGGGCCGCCCGATCTCCACCATCATCTCTGATCGCACTTATACGCACACACCTGCCCAGTGCATGCTCATCCCCTCTTAACTTTAAACAAATCCCAACTACCCTCACAGAACATCCAAGTCAGAAAGACAACAGCTTCTCATTGAACTGCATGATACACAATTGTCGATCTGCAGTCAAACACTGTCTAGAGATATCTGACTCGACCCAGTCTCATAATCTTGACATCCTGATACTCACAGAAACATGGCCCAATGTCTAATCTAACCATGCTCTAGACCTTCTTCTTCCTCTACTCCATTTTGCGTTGCTACCGGGAAGATAGACATGGTGGAGGTCTTGCACTCATTCATGAATCTCCCTGAGATGCCAAACCCACCCAACGACTCATATTCAGTCCTTCAAAGGCATGTCGATGGAACTGTCCACATCCACTACCTCCAACATCTGATTGAATATGATTTACTACCCACAGGGTCAAATCAACCCCTCATTGAGGATTGCATGGATTTCTTCACCCTGAAACTCATCACATCAGACAATAACATCTTCCTTGGTGACTTCAATATACACTGAGGAGGCGAGGACAACAGTAACATGGACACCTTTACCTCCTTTCTCAATGCCAATGATCTCCAACAACACTACCATAAACCCACACACCTCAAAGTCACCATTCTGGACCTGATAATCTCCAATTCTCCCAACCTAAAGACATATGACCCCATCCCAGTAGACTGGTCTGATCACATGCAGATTCGATTCTCCCTGACCGGCTCGCATACCAAAACATACGGGCAACCCAAGAAAGAGAAAATATGATTCAGGGGCACATCCAACCTTGACACTTAAGCCATGGCCATCATGGCCCTTCCAGCCCTAATTTCGATTACTCCTCATGTGGACATTAACGAGGCCACCGACAAATACAACTCCTGCATGGAATCCCTTATCCACAAATGTGCACCCCTGAAGTGCAAACTATCCAGACCAAAACCCACCAGGCCATGGTTCTCTAAAGAGCTTTATGAAGAAAGAAAGCTCTTCAGAAAATGCGTGAAAAAATCGAGACAAGCGCCATCTCACCCGAGTTTGACTAAGCTTTGCAAAGTGAGAAAACAATACAAAGCCCAAATCCTCAGAGGTACGTCCTTCCATATCTGAGTCATCATGAATTCTGCATAGAATACACTGAAGTGCTTTTTTGAGGTCATTGCACAGACTACTAACCCCTCCATCTCTTCGGCTTCTAAGTAATCCGCGACCCGTTGCATCGACTTTGAGGATTTCTCTCATAAAAAAGTTAGAGACATCCATATCTCGCTGCCCATCAATGACTCACTTGAAACGGTTGAGACTCTACCATGCAAGGCACTACAATCATGGTCATCCTTCTCTCCAATTTCCGAACAGGACCTACAACGAACAATCTCCAAAGTAAAATCCTCAAACCACAATTAGGAAGCAATTCCAGGTTCTATCAGCAAATCCCTTGCCACACACCTTCTCCCCATATGGATCATTATGGTGAGCTCCTCGTTTAAAAAGGGCCTCTTCCAATAAAGACTAAAATGGGTCAAATCACCCCTCTCTTGAAAAGACAACCTGTCGATCCTGACAACCTGCACAACTACCGCTGAGTTTCCACACTCCCTTTCCTAGGCAAAGTCATTGAAAGTTGCATAGCGTCCCAACTAGCGTCACACATTCAAACAAACAACCTCCTAGACTCTCTCCAATCTGGTTTCCGCCAGGGTCACAATACAGAAACTGGAATCCTCAAAATAGTCGATGACTCCCTCAGAATCCTCGACTCCGGCAACTCCTGCCTCCTGGTCCTCCTGGATTTATCAGCTGCATTCAACACTGTCAGCCACCTGGACCTCCTTCATATTCTTGAACCACGCATGGGATGTGGAGGCACAGTCCTTAACTGGTTCTCCTCATACCTATCCAACTGTTCCTAAATTGTGAAAATGGGCAACTCATTCTAGAGACCTGTCAGCATTCACTAAGGGGTCCCTCAAGGCTCGATCCTCTCTCCAACCCTCTTTAACCTCTAAATCTATGTGTGATTCTCAGAAACTCTGGGATTCTCTTCCAACTCTACGCCGATGACACCCAAATATACTTGAAAATCTCATCCCCGGAAGACATTGCCCTGCTTTCAAAAACACTCTTAAAGATTCAAAACTGAATGTCCAACAGCCATTTAAAACGCAACCCAACTAAAACAGAATTTCTTTTGATCTCACCTCTGAAAACAAAAATGCCACTACAAGAATGGATGGCCAAACTTCCCGCCCTGGACGGCTGCCCCACCATTGTCCAGTGTGCCCTTGACAATCATCTTAATCTTCACATCCACATCTCAGCCATGGTCAACAGTGCACACCACCAACTTAGCTAGCTTTGGGGCATCAGAAAATGTATTCCAGATCAGGACCTCAAAACAGTGGGGCAGTCTCTCGTTCTCTCTAGACTATGAAATTGCCCTTCTCTCAGGCATTCCCAAAGTTCACCTAGGACCACTGAGAGCAACACTACATGCTGCAGCACGCTTTGTTTTAGGTCTCAAGAAATTTGACCACATTTCCCCTGCCCTGCTAACCTTCCAATGGCTCCCCATTGAAGTGCGGGCCCATTTCAAAATCGCTTGCAATACCCACAGAGTGCTGCACTCCTCCTCAGCCTCCTATCTAAACGAGAAACTGAAAATCTTCAGAGCAAAAGGGATTCCAGAAAAGCCCAAACCCTGCACCTGGAACTTCCCACGTTCAGTCAAGAACGATACAAGAATCAGTCTTTCCCTGGAAGTGCCACTATAATCTGGAACTCTGACTCACTGACTCCGTCTAACCACCTGCCTAGCAACCTTCAAAAGGGACCTCAAGCTCCTCCTTTAGGACAGACATCTTGGTTAATTCACCCTCGATCTGATGTATATACCCCCCCACTACGATCTGACCTGCCCTCGTTTTATGACCCCCCCACCTAAATCGATAGTTTTACCGTGTATCTCCCCTGCTCCTTTGCTATAACTATTTCTTGTGGTAACTCCTGCACACGCCCACCGCTGTAAACTTATGAGTTTAATTACTAGTATTGTAACCCATTGTAACCCTTGTAACCTGCTTGTAAAGCGCTCTGATGCCTTTGGGCCATATCCGTGCTATATAAAATTGCAAAACTAAATACGTGCACAAGAGCCCTTCACAGTCCGTGTTTTTGTTAAACAGCCGAGTCTGCTGGCTCCACCCTCCTGTGGAGAGGGGTTCCTAGCTCCCACTGTGGGAGGATGTACAGATATGTGCAGGATCACACATCTTAATCACATGTGTACCCCCGTCTACAGCCTGATTCCTACTCTTCCCAGATACATGAAAACACAAATACCTTCAGGGGCGTAGCTTCCATTGGTGCAGCAGGTGTAGTGAAACCGGGGGCAGCAGGCCTTAGGGACCCCTTGAGCCATGATTATTGCTGTATTTTATTTATAATAGCAAACATCAGCCTAAGCAGGCACTCGGGCCTGTGACACCCTGGCTACCTACTGAACACCTACTACAACGCCACCCTACTCTGTAACTGATGGGCCGCGGGCACTGGCTGTGCCCACGTTGTTGGTAAGTGTGAATCTTTCACCCTGACTGTCACCAAGGATCCCAGTGTGCAGTGATGGGCCTGCATGCAAGATGGCTGACTGCTAAGGGGCTCCCGTCAGGAGATCCTGGGATCGGGATCGCCGTTTCGGCATAAATCCCAGCAAAGGCCCTCCATCAAGCCACCGCTTATCGGGAATCGAGAGAAACAATCTCTCGATCTCCCATAGCATACAACAGAACCCAAAATCAAGGAACAGGGTGACACAACGGGGAGCGCGGATGAGGACCGCACAACAACAAAGAAGAAGGGAAACGCAGGGGAATCCCACTCCAGCAGGAGAGTGGTATGCATTGTAGCCTGGCCTGGCTCACCCGACGTGTGGTCCTGGGTCCGCTGATGTGCTCCGCCATGCCCAGTGACCAGTGGTCGCGAGACTGCCGTGCATCATCTGTCGTGGGCTGTCCAGGTGGGCGGCCGGGGTGTCAGGGGTTACTGGTTGATGCCAGAGAACACCATCTTGGCGACAAGGCGTGCTCTGGCGAGAGGGTGATGTGCATTCTGCTGCCCGACCCCATTGCAAGGTCTTTAGCTGAGATACAAGGCCCTAGTCCGAACTAACTTCCCGCTCCATTTCGGGGAAATGGTACATTGTATCTTTAACATGTCTAATATGAGTGGGATAGTACACCTATTTAAGAGCATAGGTTCTGGACTATTAAACGCCTTTCATACGATCTTCCGTGTTATTCCATCTCCGTATTGGGAAGCATTTTTGGAGGGCTTCCGCTAGTCCTACTACTTGTAGTGGGTATCCTGGTTTTTATTTTCCTGCTATGCAATGAACATCCCAGTTTCCAAAGAGATGGAAAAAGCCCTCCTTGTGCGATGATGCAGTGAACGCATGGCACTCCATCTGGGCACACCTCAGCTTCGGGAACTAAGCGAGCATTGGTTCCTATCATTCAGATCAATCTGGGTTGACTGCGTCCTGCCTGTGCTCCGCTGCCTATTCTGCAGATATGAATGCATGTTGGATATATGTCTAACACTTCCATCAGCTGTGCCACCGGACGTGGATGTACTGCTGGACCCATTAAAGGCCCACGTATTGCAGTGTCCTCAGCGTATTTCAATGTTGATGTCGCCATTCTTAGAGCCCCACCGGGATGCTTCAGCTCCTGGACACTGGAATGGACACCAGCTCTATCACAGGCTCACAGGCTACAAGTACTTCCTCAGCAACGGCTGTGAGAACTAGAGAAGATCACCTTTGCTCTATTGACCTGATCCAAGAGGTGTTACAGGGACCGTCGTCTGCGAAAGCAAGCAGCAGTGATGTTGCGTCTCTCACACAGAACACATAAACATTTTGGCCATTCGTGTGCTGGGAACAATTCCGCCTTTTTTCCAAAACAACCCAAATTGGAATTCGACAACATCATTTTTGTTTTATGTTTCTCTCTTGCCCTCACTGAGCGCGATGGCTTTCGGCTCAGTTGGTTTAACAGTGTGTTGACTATTTAGAGGACTTATGGAGCTTTTTTTCTTTTTTACATTGTTTTCAACACATACCATGTTTTTAGATGTTTTTATACTCATATTTTAACACAGTCTTTTATGATTTTAAACAGGCATAAGTTAACATTTGTTAATTTGTCATCTAGTCATATGAGGAGTGGGTGTTATGAGCCCCAAAGTACCCCTATATAGGCCTTGGTAGTTGCACGACCTTTTACCTACATTCGTCCTACCTTGCTCTGCATAACGGTTCTGGCGCTGACCTTTTACCTAGTTAAGTGCCGAATAAATGTTGTGTGGTTTTCTCTGAAAAACTAACCTAATTTATTATGCATGATTCTTAGTATCAGAGCAGGATTACCATCTGCTGCATAATAACTATGTATAAGAGTCGGATGTATGACTGAACAACTACCACTTAAACAACGAATGCCTAAACCACGAAGGCTAAACCACTACCAAAGCCAAACCACTACGTTCTTTACAACGACTTTCTAAACCACGAAAAATAATCAATTTCAATATTACCCGAATCTACCACTACGTTCTCTTAAACGCATGTTTGAAACTCGGTTTAAAAAATGAAATGAAATTAAACATTTCTATTTAATAAAAACAATTTCAATTAAATAATCTTTAAATTATCAATCAAATAATCCTTTATTTCAAATTCTGACGAATTTACAAAAAGACACTAATGAACACTTCTAAACAATAAAATACTAATCCATTATCTGTTTTTTCAATTTTGATTAGAATGCTAACTAAATACATTTTTAATTTTACACAATGCACTAATTAAAACTATACGAAAATAAGCATGTTCTTACATAAAATGTTTTTTTTTTTAAACGTATTTCATTAAATTTTTTCATTTGTTAAAAGATTTGACTTATTTTACACATATTAAAAAGTCCATTTTTCATTTTTTAACCATTTCAAATATGACAACCAGTCGCATCAAGCACAGATCAAGTTTGCATCTAGGAAAAACAAACAAACATTGCCATCTACTGGCCTAACACTGTAAATTAAAAGGCAGACTAATATATCGACAGCGTGATTAAAATTAAATACCTAACATCTCGTTCCTAATTGCAATTATTTTCATATAATTGCACTTGCATTTAAGATTAATTATTTAATTATTGACACCTCTGGTTTATTATGACTAATATATCAACAGCGTGATTAAAATTAAATACCTTACATCCCGTTACTAATTGCAATTATTATTGACCATCTTAAAAAAATAAAGGACAATGATGCCCCCAAGTTAGTCTCCGGGAAGGTCTCTGCGCTGATGTTTGCCGATGACACCTTGCTACTCTCAAAAACATCAATGGGTATCCAGCGTAGTCTTGATGGCTTTGCCAATTTTTGTAAGTTGCGAGGGCTGGAGATTAATTTAACAAAGACTAAATATATGGTCTTCAACCCCCCACCCACGACTCGTTCAAACCCTTCACTACACAGCACTCCTTTGGAAAGAGTGAAGATATTTGATTATTTGGGAGTTACTGTGAGAAGTTGGCCTGGCATATGCTGCCCACCAGTTATAGTGGGCACCTTGCACCAGTCCAAACGACCTTTATTGCTGATAGGTTTAAGACAACCTTTTGTGAAAGCTATCCTAGTGGTAGCTATGGAGAGCAGCCTTCAGGCTAAGTCTTGAAGGAGTGTAAAGCTAGTTGTTTTACCAGTCTATAATCTCATGAATGACCAAATGAAAGGAGAACCACACCAGGTATATATATAAAATATATGTATTTATTACTAAACACTACCCACTAGTCTCTTTATGAGGCTAGGGGTCAAAGTACACAAGTTACAAGTCAAATAACACAGTAAATTAGCACAATATACGATTAGCCCTAAGGGCGTACCAAACCATATATTAAGAAAGTGGTATAAGAACCACGACTTGACTATACACAAGGCCTAGAGCACGGAGAATCGCTGGGACCCCACGGAACCACCCAAGGAAGTGACACAGGGGACCCACGGGGGACGTGTGCAGTGTGTGAACACAGCCGCGAGCTCCTTTAAAGTCTATGGGGAAAGTCGCGGTTAGAGTTTTAAAGTTTAAGGACACTTAGAAATGGACTAGGACCAAACCCTTTTGGACTTAGACAGTTCTAGGGTCAACACCCACGGAAGCACCGGAGTACTCGAGTTACCTCACCCAGGGAAGCCGGGTGCATAGGTGTCAAATGGTGTCGGGTCACGTCGTCTTTTTCAATGGCAGCAGGCAGTGAAGTGCTGCTGCCGGGAAGATGCGAAGTGTCCGAAGGGATCCAAGCCTGGATCGGAGATGAGAAGAACCTGAAAGCGGAGGGGACAGAGTCTGGTTCACTTGCCAGTGACCAGGGGTACGATAGTCGAATGCCCACTGATGTCGGGTGTTTCAGGTGAAAGAAGTGAAGCTTGACTCTTCAGCCACGAGGCCCCGGAGGTGTCGACGACAACCAGGAGCTGGATTCGAGTTGTCCCACAAAGGATGTCGAGTGCTGCAGCATTGGTGTCCGGATTAAACACAACAAGCCTTGGCAACAGCAACCCATGCAGAAAGGAGAAAGATGCTTCGGTGCAGACCAGCAAGGTCTGAGGGACTCACCACTCGGTGGGGAGTCAGGGCATATCTGGAGCAACCAGAAAAGCCCAAAGAAAATCAGAGTTGCCTTCACAGGGACCCACCAGTTGACGGACCAGGGATCGCAAAGGAGCCTCGAGCAGAAATGAAAGAAGCGGGCCCACGGAACACTCGTGGAGTGTAGGCTCACAATCTTCAGTGAAAATGGTGCTCAGGGCTTGGGCTACAAGTAACCCAAAGCAGGACTTCAAGAGACGTCGAGAAGTCGATGCACTAGCAAATGTGCACGGTGTCCAGGAGTTCCAGTTCCACGTCACTCGTGAGGGCTGTGGGTCTCAGCTTTGCTGGGGACTCTGGTCGGCCTCTGAGAAGTCTGGAAATCCTCTTCCTGGGCTGCAGGTACTTCGGAGTCCGGCGGGAACTTCGGAGATGCAGACCGGCAAATGCTTCATTGGTGCCTGCCAAGCAGGGGAGTCACTCCTTGACCCCAAGGGAGATTTCTTCAGTCCTCTAGTCTTGAGTAGAGTGTCGAAGTTCCAGGATTCAGTTGCAGAGTTTCGTCCAGGGATATCTAAAGTCCTGTTGCCAGGGGTTCCTTACTTATACCCAAGGAAGGGGTTGGACTAACTCTGGGGACCCACCTATGGGAGGGTTTGGAAAGAGGGGTGGCTACACCCATTTCCTTTGTCCAGGTTCGCGCCAGAGCAGGGGCTGGCAGCCCCTGCAACCGGTTTGAACTGGGGTATACACAGGGACACCAAATGTGCCCCCAGTGCAGGACTTCAAAGCACTCGGAGAGTGCACCCACCCAGCCCCAATACACTAAAGCCTGTCTGGGAGGTGGTAACACCTCCCTGCGACAGGAAACCTATTGTCCAGGCCTCCCCTGCCGGAGTTTCGGTCAGCAGTGGGAGGTCAGACTCGTGTCTGTGGCTGCAGCATCCATTTTGTGATGCCAGGGCTCTGTTTAGCTGGTACCGGGTATACCGGTGCTGTCATGTCTCTCCCTCTAGAAGGGTGGGATCATACTCCCACACCAGTTACTGGTGTGGGGGTATGATTCCAAGGTGTTTGACACCAAACACGACATGTTTCCGTGCATCCATCCCAAAGTTAGCATTTACCGTTTACGATATAATGCACTTAAGAGTATATGGTCAGGCTGCACCACAGACAACCCCGGAGAGGAGATTCCGAAGGCTGCAGAGGGGCTCTGCTCATGCAGGGGCACCCTCTCACATTAAACCAAGCACCCTGCCTTCAGGATTGATAAGGCCTGCCATAGGGGTGACTGATAGGTTTATATGTGCAGTGATAGGGTGAGATATAGTGAACCTATATCTCAGTAAGGGGTGCATGCACCACCTCACTCAGGCTGCTGTAGCAGTCCTGTGGTGTCATTTTGGAGGGCCTTCCAGGGGTGGCATAATACATGCTGCAGCCCCTGGTAGGCCTCTGGGGTACCTATGCCCTGGGTACATAGTATACCATATACTAGGGACTTATAAGGGCACCCCAGAATCCAATCTGAAGTGTACCTAAGGTACTAGGAATCCATTTAGAGAGGAAGCAGCTAGGCTGGGGTCCTGGATAGCAGGGCCCCAGCCAGACTAAAGTCGAAAAACAGTGAAGCATCAGCAAAAAGTGGGGGTAACCATAAGAGGCAGATCCTACTCTCCTACACAAACCCCCCCCCAAACGCAGGGACATTAAACTAACCTTGACCAGTTGAGTCTTCATGTTCTAAGTGGAAATATCTGGAGAGCCCATCTGCATTGGCATGGCTACTCCCAGGTCTATGTTCCACTGTATAGTCCATCCCCTGTAGGGAAATGGACCACCTCAAAAGTTTGGGGTTTTCACCCTTTATCTGTTTTAGCCATAAGAGGGGCTTATGGTCTGTCTGAACAATGAAGTGAGTGCCAAACAAGTATGGCCTCAGCTTCATCAGAGCCCAAACCACAGCAAAGGCCTCCCTCTCAATGGCTGACCAACGTTTCTCTCTGGGGGTCAGCCTTCTGCTAATAAAAGCTACTGGGTGATCCTGACCTTCATCATTCAACTGTGATAGTACAGCCCCTACCCCCAACTCAGATGCATCTGTTTGCACAATGAACCTTTTGGAGTAATCAGGACTCTGCAGAATGGGAGCAGTGCACATGGCCTGCTTCAGGTCATCAAATGCCTTTTGACAGCTAACTGTCCACTGAACCTTTTTTGGCATTCTTTTAGAGGTTAAGTCATTCAGGGGTGTCACTATAGATCCATACCCCTTGACAAATCTTCTGTAATACCCAGTCAGGCCTAAAAAGGCTCTCACCTGAGTCTGGGTCCATGATGGTCTGGATTTTGCTCTGCAAGGGTTGAACCTGGCCTCCACCCACAAGGTGGCCCAGGTACACAACCTGACTCTGCCCTATCTGGCACTTAGTGGCCTTGATAGTGAGGCCTGCCTTTTGCAGGGCCTGTAAAACATTCCTGAGGTGGACCAGGTGATCCTCCCAGGTGGAGCTAAAGACAGCAATATCATCTAGATATGCTGCACTATAGGCTTCCAGACCTGTAAGGACTGTGTTCACCAACCTCTGAAAAGTGGCAGGTGCATTCTTCAAACCATAGGGCATCACCACAAATTGGTAAAGCCCACTAGGGGTAGAAAATGCACTTTTTGGCTTTGCATCATCAGCTAGTCTGATCTGCCAGTAGCCAGCTGTCAGGTCAAATGTGCTTAGATACTTGGCTGAGGCCAAAGTGTCTATTAGCTCATCTACCCTGGGGATTGGATGGGCATCAGTCCTAGTGACTGCATTGAGGCCCCTGTAGTCCACACAAAACCTCATCTCTCTCTTGCCATCTTTGGTGTGAGCTTTAGGCACCAGGACCACAGGACTAGCCCAAGGGCTATCTGAGGGCTCAATGACCCCCAGTTCCAACATTTTCTGGACTTCTGTCCTGATACAGTCCCTGACTTGGTCAGGTTGCCTGTAAATCTTACTTTTAACAGGCAGACTGTCCCCAGTGTCCACTTCATGAGTGCACCAGGTGGTCTGACTTGGAGTCAGAGAAAACATGTGTCTGTACTGATTGAGCACATGTCTACAATCAGTTTGCTGCTGGGCAGTGAGGCTGCCTGCCAAGGCTACACCATCTACTGACCCATCATCAGGGTTCTGTGAGAGCAGGTCAGGAGTGGGTCACTCTCTTCCTCCTGTCCCTCATCAGTTGCCATGAGCAAGCCCATGTCAGCCCTGTCCACATATGGCTTCAGCCTGTTGACATGGAGCACCCTATGGGGGCTCCTGGGAGTTCCCAGGTCTACCAAATAGGTAACCTCTCCCTTCTGTTCAACAATTGTATGGGGGCCACTCCACTTGTCTTGGAGGGCTGCTGGGGCCACTGGCTCCAACACCCACACCTTCTGCCCTGGCTGGTAAACAGTCAGCACAGCTCTTTGGTCATGCCAGGCTTTCTGTAATTCCTGGCTAGCCTCAAGGTTTTTGGTTGCCTTTTTCATATACTCAGCCATCCTTGAGCGGAGACCAAGTACATAGTCCACTATGTCCTGTTTAGGGGGTTTGAGAGGTAACTCCCACCCTTCCTTCACCAGACACAATGGACCCCTGACAGGATGGCCAAACAAAAGTTCAAAAGGGCTGTAGCCAACCCCCTTCTGAGGCACCTCCCTGTATGCACATAAAAGGCAGGGCAAGAGTATGTCCCATCTTCGCCTAAGCTTTTCTGGGAGCCCTTTAATCATGCCCTTCAAGGTTTTGTTGAACCTCTCAACTAAACCATTGCATTGTGGGTGATAGGGTGTGGTGAACTTATAATTCACTCCACACTCTTTCCACATTGCAGTCAAGTAACTGGACATAACGTTTGCAGCTCTGTCAGATACTACCTCCTTAGGAAAGCCCACTCTTGAGAAAATTCCCAGGAGGGCCCTGGCCACCACAGGAGCTGTAGTGGTCCTAAGGGAATGGCTTCTGGGTACCTGGTGGCATGGTCCACCACCACCAGGATAAATCTGTGCCCAGATGCTGTTTGGGGATCCATGGGACCAACTATGTCAATCTCCACCCTCTCAAAGGGAACCCCCACCACAGGTAGTGGTATCAGGGGGGCCTTTGTGGTGCCACCTGCCTTCCCACTGGCTTGGCAGGTTACACAGGAGCGACAAAACTCCTTGGTGTCTTCAGACATGTGGGGCCAGTGAAAGTGAGGGACAATTCTGTCCCAAGTCTTGTTCTGGCCCAGGTGACCTGCTAAGGGAATATCATGGGCTAGTGTCAATAGGAAGCCCCTGAACTTTAGAGGTATAACCAACCTCCTGGCTGATCCAGGCTTGGGGTCTCTACTCTCTGAGTACAGGAGTCCATCATCCCAATATATCTTATGGGTGCCACTAGCATTCCCAGCAGCCTCAGCAGCAGCTTGCTGTCTGAGGGGTTCAAGAGAGGGGCAGTTCAGCTGCTCCTGGCTCAGATCTGTCCTGGAAGGGCCCCCTGTCCCCAAAAACTCAACCTGATCAGGTTCAAGCTCCTCTGGGACAGTTCCTTCTTCAGGCCTGAGATCATCTCCCTCAAGAGACTGACCTACTTCCTGAGCCAAGCGGGAAGGCACTGCCTTAACCCTACTGCTCCTCCTCTTGGGAGGCACCTGGTCCATTATTCCAGAATCCAGGGCCTCTTCAGCTTTTGACATTTTTGCCTGTGACCTAGTCACAGCAAAGACATGTGCAGGGATCCCTAGCATTTCTGCATGTGTCCTGAGCTCCACCTTTGCCCCAGCTGAGGTTTCAAGATCATTGCCAAGCAAGCATTCGACTGGTAGGTCTGCACTCACCACAACCTTCTTAAGGCCAGTTACCCCTCCCCAGGAGCAGTTAACAACTGCCAGAGAATGGTCTGTTCTGACATTGCTAGCATTGGTCACTTGGAACATTTCCCCAAGTATAATCTGCCCAGGATCCACAAGATCTCTTGTCATCATTGTGACACTTGCTCCTGTGTCCCTGAATGCCCAAGCCTCTCTTCCATTAATTAAAGGCTGCTGTCTGTATTTGCCCAAATTATTGCCCCCATCACAGACTAGGACAGCCTGAGTTGGCACTCTGACTAGGCCAGAGTCCATCTCAGTACCCAGGGTCAACCCTACTACACCCTTATTCTGAGTACTTCCACCACCAATTGTAGCTGGACTAGGGGGAACAGTTGCCTTAGGGGCAATGGTGGCTGGATTAGAGTCTTTGGACTTGGTGCAGTCACTGGTACAGTGAGTTTTCTGCTTACAGATTTTGCACCAAGGTTTCTTTTGGCCTTTTCCTTTTAGTAGATTGGGATTCCCCACCAGATTCAGATTTTTGGGGACCTTGAGAAGCCTTCTGGTCTTTACCCTTCTCCCCACCCTTGTCAGAGTTTTTGGCATCTTGCTTCTTCTGGTCACCACCTGGGTTCTGTACCTTCTGCCTCACCCTGGTTCTGACCCATTTGTCTGCCTTCTTTCCCAATTCTTGGGGAGAGGTCAGATCAGAGTCCACCAGGTACTGATGCAACAGCTGATTTTGACAGTTATTAAGAATCTGCTCCCTCATGATTAAATTATACAATCCTTTGAAGTCACACACCTTACTGCCCAGTAACCAACCTTCCAGAGCCTTAGTAGCACAATCTACAAAGTCTACCCAGTCCTGTGTCTGTGCCTTTTGGGTATCTCTGAACTTTAACCTGTATTGCTCAGTGGTTAGGCCAAACCCATCTATCAGTGCACTCTTCAGGACATGGTAATCATCAGCATCCTCTTCTCTTACAGTGAGGAGCTTGTCTCTACCTTTGTCTGCAAAGGAGAGCCACAAGATTGCTGCCCACTGCTCCTGGGGGACCCTCTGAACTCTACAGACCCTTTCCAGTGCAGTAATCCATTTGTGGATGTCATCCCCACTCTGGTAGGGAGGGACAATCTTGCTCAGGTTTCTATGGTCATAAGACCTTTTCCTATCCCTAGGGAAGTGGCTGCCACCATGGGACTCTAGTCCCAACTTTTTTCTTTGTCTATGAAGCTCTAGGGACTCCCTATCTATAGCCAACTGCTCTCTTCTGATCCTAAGCTGAGCTTCCTCATACTTGAGCAGTCTCTCCTTCCTTTCATGTGAGGTTTCCCTCCTATGAGAGGAAACAGAGGTCCCTACTGAGGTGTCAGAATGGTTAGACTCCTCAGAAGGAGATCTTGACCTTCTAGGCACTCTCACAACTCTTCCTGGTGGGACAAAGGGGAGGTCATTCTGATCCTCCTCCTCATCTGCAGGAGGAGCTGGATTTTCCAGGGTAAGATCATTGTCATCTTCCTGGCCAGCTTCAGAGGTCAGGTCCTGGGTTTCTTCACCCTTGGGCCTTTCCTCTGCTGCTGGCCCACCCACTCTGCCTACCTCTTCAGACCCTGAGGCCTGCCTGAGATCATCCAACATCAGTATCTCTATGAGGCGTTGGGTGTTTGCAGTCTTGCCTGACTTCAGCTTCCTAGCATTGCACAATGCTCTCAATTCCAAGAATTGGAGATTGTCATACTTGGATGGGAGAAGCCCAGTGGCTTCTGGCAGGGACCCAGTGGTTCCTGGCCTTGAAGACATCACTAGTGAGGTGTGGTGTATGCACTACCTACTCTAGTGTGGCCTACTAAACTCTCTTGAGTTGCAGAAAGGGTGTGCTAAGTCCTTGACACACAACTCTAAGTTCAGTAGAACTTACTGTATTTCTAAGCTTGAATTTATATGTACCTCAGGTACCTTTAGTGGTTTTCAGTTAGTCATACACTTGAGATTATCTGGTAAAACAAAGGCAAGCTTGAATCCAACCGCTGCACACCAATGTGAGAAGTTGGCCTGGCATATGCTGTCCACTAGTTATAGTGGGCACCTTGCACCAGTCCAAACGACCTTTATTGCTGATAGGTTTAAGACAACCTTTTGTGAAAGCTATCCTAGTGGTAGCTATGGAGAGCAGCCTTCAGGCTAAGGGGCCGATTCCGATCTCGGCCGGTAGGGCACCGAATCGTATTCGGCTTTACCGGATCCGATTCGGAGCCCTCGTTTCCGACCGATTCGTGCATGCGTCCGGGCGAGCGAGTACGATGCAAGCGCTTGCGAAATCGCCGACCGACTCGTTCGCGGGACCCAACCGCTCCGACCGACTTGCACGGACTCGACTCGCACCGCGCAATGGAGACGTTCCCCGGCCGGGTAAGTACGATGCGCGCCTCGAGCAGTCCGACCGACTCGCGCAGTCCGGCTCCAAAGAGCAGTCGGAGCCGGACTTTGGGGGTCCGTGTCGGACCCCCCTGTATGCGTAGCCGCATGTGTCGCACACAGGGGGGACCCATGGGTCCCCCCTACCTGTGAATGTACGGCGCGAGTCGCTTTGACGCGTACCTGCTGTAGGGGGCGCCCTTGTTCGCCTCGCACCCATGGAGTCAATGGGACCCGCGTACGCGTTGTACGACCGGCTCCCATTGACTTCAATGGGAGTCCGACCGAACGAGTCCGATTGCATGCGAACGCATCGTACTCGTTCGGTCGGACTGCTAGGGTCCGATTCGGTCGGAAATCGCTCCGGGTCCGGCTCGGTCGGGGAGATTTCCGGCCTGAATCGGAATCGACCCCTAAGTCTTGAAGGAGTGTAAAGCTAGTTGTTTTACCAGTCAATAATCTCATGAATGACCAAATGAAAGGAGAACCACACCAGGTATATATATAAAATATATGTATTTATTACTAAACACTACCCACTAGTCTCTTTATGAGGCTAGGGGTCGAAGTACACAAGTTACAAGTCAAATAACACAGTAAATTAGCACAATATACGATTAGCCCTAAGGGCGTACCAAACCATATATTAAGAAAGTGGTATAAGAACCACGACTTGACTAGACACAAGGCCTAGAGCCTGTAGAATCGCTGGGACCCCACGGAACCACCCAAGGTAGTGACACAGGGGACCCACGGGGGACGTATGCAGTGTGTGAACACAGCCGCGAGCTCCGTTAAAGTCTATGGGGAAAGTCGCGGTTAGAGTTTTAAAGTTTAAGGACACTTAGAAATGGACTAGGACCAAACCCTTTTGGACTTAGACAGTTCTAGGGTCAACACCCATGGGAGCACCGGAGTACTCGAGTTACCTCACCCAGGGAAGCCGGGTGCATAGGTGTCAAATGGTGTTGGGTCGCGTCGTCGTTTTCAATGGCAGCAGGCAGTGAAGTGCTGCTGCTGGGAAGATGCGAAGTGTCCGAAGGGATCCAAGCTTGGATCGGAGATGAGAAGAACCTGAAAGCAGAGGGGACAGAGTCTGGGTCACTTGCCAGTGACCAGGGGCACGATAGTCGAATGCCCACCGATGTCGGGTGTTTCAGGTGAAAGAAGTGAAGCTTGACTCTTCAGCCACAAGGCCCCGGCGGCGTCGAGGATGACCAGGAGCTGGATTCGAGCTGTCCCACAAAGGATGTCGAGTGCTGCAGTGTTGGTGTCCGGATTGAACACAACAAGCCTTGGCAACAGCCACCCACGCAGAAAGGAGAAAGATGCTTCGGTGCAGACCAGCAAGGTCTGAGGGACTCACCACTCAGTTGGGAGTCAGGGCACGTTTGGAGCAACCAGAAAAGGCCAAAGAAAATCAGAGTTGCCTTCACAGGGACCCACCAGTTGACGGACCAGGGATCGCGAAGGAGCCTCAAGCGGAAATGCAAGAAGCAGGCCCACGGAACACTCGTGGAGTGTAGGCTCACAATATTCAGTGCAAATAGTGCTCGGGGCTTGGGCTACAAGTAACCCAAAGCAGAACTTCAAGAGACATCGAGAAGTCGATGCACTAGCAAATGTGCAGGGTGTCCAGGAGTTCCGGTTCCACGTCACTCGTGAGGGCTGCGGGTCTCAGCTTTACTGGGGACTCGGGTCGGCCTCTGGGAAGTCTGGAAATCCTCTTCCTGGGCTGCAGGTACTTCGGAGTCCGGCGGGAGCTTCAGAGATGCAGACCGGCAAATGCTTCGTTGGTGCCTGCCAAGCAGGGGAGTCACTCCTTGACCCCAAGGGAGATTGCTTCAGTCCTCTAGTCTTGAGTAGAGCGTCAAAGTTCCAGGATTCAGTTGCAGAGTTTCGTCCAGGGATATCTAAAGTCCTGTTGCCAGGGGTTCCTTACTTATACCCAAGGAAGGGGTTGGACTAACTCTGGGGACCCACCTATGGGAGGGTTTGGAAAGAGGGGTGGCTACACCAATTTCCTTTGTCCAGGTTCACGCCAGAGCAGGGGCTGGCAGCCCCTGCAACCGGTTTGAACTGGGGTATGCACAGGGACACCAAATGTGCCCCCAGTGCAGGACTTCAAAGCACTCGGAGAGTACACCCACCCAGCCCCAATACACTAAAGCCTGTCTGGGAGGTGGTAACACCTCCCTTCGACAGGAAACCTATTGTCCAGGCCTCCCCTGCCGGAGTTTTGGTCAGCAGTGGGAGGTCAGACTCGTGTCTGTGGCTGCAGCATCCATTTTGTGATGCCAGGGCTCTGTTTAGCTGGTACCGGGTATACCGGTGCTGTCATGTCTCTCCCTCTAGAAGGGTGGGATCATACTCCCACACCAGTTACTGGTGTGGGGGTATGATTCCAAGGTGTTTGACACCAAACACGACATGTTTCCATTCAGCCATCCCAAAGTTAGCATTTACCGTTTACGATATAATGCACTTAAGAGTATATGGTCAGGCTGCACCACAGACAACCCCGGAGAGGAGATTCCGAAGGCTGCAGAGGGGCTCTGCTCATGCAGGGGCACCCTCTCACATTAAACCAAGCACCCTGCCTTCAGGATTGATAAGGCCTGCCATAGGGGTGACTGATAGGTTTATATGTGCAGTGATAGGGTGAGATATAGTGAACCTATATCTCAGTAAGGGGTGCATGCACCACCTCACTCAGGCTGCTGTAGCAGTCCTGTGGTGTCATTTTGGAGGGCCTTCCAGGGGTGGCATAATACATGCTGCAGCCCCTGGTAGGCCTCTTGGGTACCTATGCCCTGGGTACATAGTATACCATATACTAGGGACTTATAAGGGCACCCCAGAATCCAATCTGAAGTGTACCTAAGGTACTAGGAATCCATTTAGAGAGGAAGCAGCTAGGCTGGGGTCCTGGATAGCAGGGCCCCAGCCAGACTAAAGTCGAAACAGTGAAGCATCAGCAAAAAGTGGGGGTAACCATAAGAGGCAGATCCTACTCTCCTACAGTTACCCTGTCAGAGCACTTTGAATGGGGGCCGCAGTTGGACAAAGCAAGACTCAGGCTAACCCAGACAGTGAAATTGCATAGAAGTTCAGTTTTCAGTTCCCCTGTGGTGGAAATCTATAAAGCACAAGCAAGGGGTGCTACACTATATGGGGTGGAGTTATGGGGGCACTGCTCTACCACTACCTTGACAAAGGTGGAAAACAATTTCATGCGGCAGCTTGTAGGTCTACCCCGTAGTACCCCCCTTACACCCCTCCGTATGGACCTGGGTATTAGGCCCCTTGATGAAGAGATTGCCCTGAGACCTTTAACATTCTGGCGGAGGTTATGGGTGACCCCAGAGCTGTCTGTCTTCAGGGCTGAGTTAAATGAGCTCCTGACCAACTGTGTTACCAAGAAAATTCCCTGGCTTTGTCACATAAGGGATCTCGCTTTTAAGTTAGGCAAGCCGGACCTCTGGAGAACACCCGAGACATCATGTGCTATGATTTCCAGGTTGGAACTAGTTAAATGCTATAGACTATTTAAATTAATGTCCATACAAGAAAGTGCCTCATGTGGTCGTCTGACAGCAGAGTTTCTGCTAGTAAAAGATGTATATAGCAAGCAACATTTTCTGGATTTTATTCAACCCCCATTGGCCAGGAAATTGTATGTGCAATTCAGACTAGGGACCCTTCCATTATTAGCGAATACCAGCAAATGGGTGAAAGACCATAAGGGTGATTGTCCTGCATGTAATTATAAGGTGGAGTCTGAAATACATGTTCTGTTCCTCTGCCCTGCCTTTCGGCTGTCGCGTAAGCGTTGGCTAATCCAACTATGCAAGAATTTGGGCTTTCTGCGCTGTGTAGAGGCCCACAGAGTTTTAAAGCATGACACCCATCCACCAATAGTCTTTGCTGTTTCACGATTTCTAAATTGTATGTGGCATATCCGGCGGGCCATTTTAAAGTAGACCCCATGGGGGAGAACGAATGTATTTGCGCAGGTATATTAACTGTGTATCCATGTTTTGGGTCTATTGTTTTAGTCCTATATTCTTATTTTTGTAAACATTTTTAGAGTGCAGCTTATCTTCAGATGGTTGCTTTTATTGTGTTTTTAACGGGTTGAAGACAGTATTAAGTATATTTTGATATCCCTGCTGTGACTCTTATTTCCTGTGTGTTCAGTGTATGATCTCTGTACAATAAGATGAAATTGAGCTATCCCAATGTTTTAATCACAAGTGTATACTATCTGTTCTATTGCTACTTGTACTTTTATGGCCCTAGTGGCCGAAATAAAGTTATAAAATGGAATGGCAATTATTTTAATATAATTACACTTGCATTTAAGATTAATTATTTAATTATTGACACTTACCTCTGGTTTATTAAGTCGTGGTTCATGTACAGTAGTGGTTTAGGTGGTCGTTGTTCGTGTACAGTAGTGGTTAATGAGGTTGTGGCTCAGGCAAAGGTCGTTGTTGAGGATTCGTTGTTTAGTACACTCGTTGTTATGGATTCGTTGTTAAGGCCGTTTCCCATAAGAGTCATCACTATAGTCATTCTTGGCCGATATGCCCACAGTACAATGACACATCTATGGAAAGCCCCCGAGGGTACCTTTTGGGTATATAAACATCACCTCTTCACTGTACAAACTAGAGGAGAAGCTTCCATGCTGACACGAGACGCTGAAGTCCCTGCACACAGACACTCCCGCAGTGGTCTGACATCGATTGTGGGGTGTCCAACTCGAGACCAACACAGGGTTCATCGTTCTCTCATCTCAGGTAATGGGGTTGGCTCTTTCTTAGGGGGATTCTTGGCTCTGCACCTACATACATGCTAGGTACACTTAGGTACATCTAGTTAGGGTTGCATCGTAGTTGTACGCAATTATTACTGTCATGTATCTATATGCCTGCATATATTCACTGTCTTAGAACTATGGTAGAATTATACCTCTATTGGTGCTTAGAATCGTATATCTCTGTTTCTGTCTAATGGTTGTTGCACCACACGTATTTTATACTAGAATGAAGCTGGTTCAATAAATGCTTATTGAAAAACTCCCCACCGTTTATTCTGTATATCACTCTGAGAGTAAGTGAGCACGAGTGACTGAGCGACAACTACTGTACTGTTTCCACGATCCCTGAGGGGTCAGGGTTGTCATGTTCGATAGTCGCCATAAACTATTCGCTCCTTGGTAAGAGGGGCTCATAGTGGCACTGTGAGCTAGCTGGACTAACAGACTAACATATCGGGCAAAGTATGTGCTATATAAAAACACATAAATAAATAAATTAATACTGGGGGCCTTCAACTCTGCAACCCACAGCATCTTAAATACTATGTGCCGGAAATGATTGTGAGAAGTTGGCCTGGTATATGCTGTCCACTAATTAAAGTGGGCACCTTGCACCAGTCCAAACGACCTTTATTGATGATTAGGTTAAAGACAACCTTTATTGAAAGCTATCCTAGTGGTAGCTATGGAGAGCAGCCTTCAGGCTAAGTCTCGAAGGAATGTAAAGCAGCTTGTTTTACCAGTATATAACCTCCTGAATGACCAAATGAAAGGAGAACCACACAAGGTATATATAAAATATATGTATTTATTACTAAACACTCTCTACTAACCTCTTTATGAGATTAGAGAACAAGACACACAATATTAAATCACTAGAACGACAGTAAATAGCACAATACACAGCGGGCTCCAGGGGGAGACCGAACCATATACGTATAAGAACCACGACTTGACTAGACACAGTGCCTAGAGCACGTAGAATCGCTGGGACCCCAAGGAACCACCCAAGGTAGTGACACAGGGGACCCACGGAGTATGGGTGCAGTGTGGGAACACAGACGCGAGCTCCGTACAACTCTATGGGAAAGTCGCGGTTGGAAATTTACAGATTAAGGACACGTAGGAGCGGACTTTCAGCAAACCCAGCTAAACATAGAAGGTTCTAAGGCCAGCACCCTTGAGAGTACCGAGGTACCCGTGTTACCTATCCCAGAGGAGCCGGGTGCATAGGGGTCAAGTGGTGTCGGAAACCCTCGTCCTTTTCAATGGCGTGATGCGAGAAAGTACTGCTGCCGTGGAGAAGAAAAGTGTCCGGTGTGATCCAAGCCTGGATCGGAGATGTGAAGAACCTGAAAGCAGAGGGGACAAAGTCTGGGTCAGTTCACGTGACCAGGAGCGGAGCAATCAAATGCCCACCGATGTCGGGTGCTTCAGGTGAGATGAGGTGAAGCTTGACTCTGCAGCCACGGGGACCAGGAGACGTCGACGACAACCACAGTCCGGATTTGAGCTGTCCCACGAAGGATGTCGAGTGCTGGGGGGTCAGTGTCCGGATTGAACACCAACAAGCCTTGGCAACGGCAACCCACGCAGTCAGAGGAAAGATGCTTCTGCGAGGACCAGCAAGGTCCTGGGGACTCTCCAAGCAATGGAGAGTCAGGGCACGTCTGGAGCAACTAGGGAAGCACACTAAAAGTTAAAGTTGCCTTCTCAGGGACCCACAGGCCAACAAACCATGGATCGCAAAGGGACCTCGAGCTGAATCACGAAATACCAGCCCACGGAACACTCGTGGAGTGTAGGCCGGAAATCTTCAGTGCAATTACTGCTCGGGGTCAGGACTACAAGTAGCCCAAAGCACAGCTTCAGGGATTGCCGAAAAGCATATGCTGCTGCAAATGTACACGGTGCCCAGGGGTATGGGTTTCACCGTCCCCACGAGGGATACGGGCCTTAGAATTGCTGAGAGCGCAGATCAACCTCGGAGACCTTGGGAACCCACCTACTGTGTTGCAGAAATCTTCAGAGTCCTTCGGGAGCTTTGTAGATGCAAACCGGTCAGATGCGTTTAGGTGCCTGCCCAGCAGGGGAGTAACTCCTTTACTCCAAGGGAGATTCTTCAGTCGTCCAGCAAAGCGTAGATCGTCGAAGGTTACTTGGTTTCTGTAGCAGAATTTAGTCAAGGTAAATCTAAAGTCCTGTAGTCAGGGGTTCCTACTTTATACCCAAGGAAGGGGTGGGACAAACTCTGGGGACCCACCTATGGGAGGGTCAGGACAGAGGGGTGGCTACCCTCATGTCCTTTGTCCAGTTTCGCGCCAGAGCAGGAGCAAATGGCTCCTGCAACCGGTTTGAGCTGGACTATGCACAGGAACACCAAATGTGCCCCCAGTGCCGACATCAAAGCACTCTGAGAGTGCACCCACCCAGCCCCAATACACTAAAGCCTGTCTGGGAGGTGGTCACACCTCCCTGTGACAGGAAACCTATTGTCAAACCTTCCCCTGCCGGAGTTTCGTCCAGCAGCAGGAGGGCAGACTCGTGTCTGTGGCTGGCAGCATCCATTTTGTGATGCCAGGGTCAAGAAAGTTGGTACCGGGTGTACCGGTGCTGTCATATTTCTCCCTCTAGGAGGGTGGAATCATACCTCCCACACCAGTTACTGGTGTGGAGGTATGATTCCAAGGTGTTTGACACCAAACACGATATTTTTCCATGCAGCCATATTAAAGTTAGCATTTACCGCAAGGTTATAATGCACTTAAGTATATATGGTTGGCTGCATCACAAACAACCCCGGAATATGGGTTCCGAAGGCTGCAGAGGGGCTCTGCTCATGCATGGGCACCCTCTCACATAAAACCCAGCACCCTGCCTTCAGGATTGATAAGGCCTGCCGTAGGGGTGACTGATAGGTTTATATGTGCAGAGATTAGGATAGATATAGTGAACCTATATCTAAGTAAGGGGTGCATGCACCACCTTACACAGGCTGCAGTAGCAGACCTGTGGTGTCATTTTAAATGGTCTCTCAGTGGTGGCATAATACATGCTGCAGCCCCTGGGAGGCCTCTGGGGTACCTATGCCCTGGGTACATAGTATACCATATACTAGGGACTTATAAGGGTACCCCAGAATCCAATCTGGAGTGTACTTAAAGTACATGCAATCAATTTAGAGGAGAAAGCAGATAGACTGGGGTCCTGAATAGCAGGATCCTAGTCAGACTAAGTCGAAAACAGTGAAACATCAGCAAAAAGTGGGGGTAACTATAAGAAGCAGATCCTACTCTCCTACAATGATGTCTTAATAAAGGGCACCGCAGCACTGCCCCTTGTTCCACTGAACACTACTCTGTTCTTAAACAATAGAGGAAAGGGAAGGCACGTGACTCGAAAACCCTGAATACCAGAAAGCACCTCACCCGGAAGTACATTCAGCATAGTGCCTGGAGGTGACACATTAGCACCTCTCTTGCACCATGAAGACTCACGCCCACCATCTTCTGGCACAGCAGGAAGCACGTGTTCTCCTTGAAGCTAAGTGCACGGAATGCACTGTGCACAGAACATGTTTCACAAAAAAGGAGGAGGCAGACAAACCCTCCGAGGGCTTCATTCGCTGAAGCCTGGCTGAAAGTGGTACAGGCGGACTGTTCCAAAACTTCCTGAAACCTTTTATCATCAGTCCATTTTCAAATGTATAGCTGCTTCTTTGCTGCCTCTGGGTGCTCTATGGGGCATATTTACAAGGGCATTGTGGCACCAGAATGTCACTTTTTTAGACGTCCCAGTGGCGCAATGCCCTGCTCCATATTTACAATGTAGCGCTAAGTCACTTTTCGTGGCTTAACTCCGCCTTGTAAATATCGTCCCCTTTCAGGTATCTGCGTGAAAGGGGCGTGCAATGGTGTTAGATCCACAGCTTAGTACTGTACTGTCATGGCCTATGTCACATACTGTATGATGTAATATAGTTCTCTCATAGAATGTGGGAATGCTTGGATTCATTCTCTACCTAGGCAGTTGGCGTTGTATCAGGGTACTGTGCTGCCAGGATAATAAATTACCTTTCAAGATATTCCTATTGGTTTCATTACTGGACTTTACAAGTGGCGACGAGTTGGAGCATCACTTACTACCCTTATTTGCGCAGCACAGGTGTGGTGGTGTTTCCTTACGAACCCGGAGGACGGAGTTATTTTGATATTTCCTCTATGCTGGTTTTCATCTTTACTTCAAGGATACTCAAGGATACTCAAGGATACTCAAGGATACTCAAGACTGGTATCGTACTGTAATTTTTTTTTTATTTCACCGAGAGAGAACATTGTCTCTAGCTTTTTTTGGGCTTTTCCCTACACAGATTAACGAAGTAATCTGTTTTAAAGTATTTTTCTTACATGGCGCTGGGCATTCAGGCCTGCCAAGTATCACGCATCAGGTGTGACTCTAACGCATTTCAGTGTGGTGTTCCGCATCACCGCACTGAAATGCATTGTCACGCATTTTAATGCCAGTGTCGCTCTGCTGTACCAACGCTGATTAACTGGCCACGCCAGGCTGCTTAGTGCGCGCCGGCCTGTGCCGGCTCTGCTGCTCCCTGCAGACTTGCCGCCCGGGAGCTGCCACCAGCACAGGCTCAGTCAGTTACAGTTAGGATCTACAGTACTGCTCTGCTACAATGTATCAGCCCTGCTCATGCTGTGCATTGAAATTCCCGCCCGGGCGCGACGCCGCTGAGTCACTCACTACAGCCAGGCCTGAGGTCACCCGGCCGAGGCAGTCTGTCCTGTGCCCAATACCGAGACAGTCGGGCGGGGCCTGCCCTCAGCAGTGGTTGTGTACTGGGATTATGTGACCTCACTTCCTGGTGGTCCTGGAAGGAAGTGAGGTCGGATCAGAAGCGGGGACTCGACTGGAGGCCGCCCCGCGCTGGCGGGCTGTGTCCTGTTCGCGGCATGAATGTGCGCGCTATTTGCCCAATGAATGCGGAGACAGGACTTATTATTATACTTCGGCGCGAAGTGAATGGGCGCCAGTTATCAGTTCTTAAAGATTGGCTGCAGTGAAGCGCGCCGCTGCTCGCACTGTCGGCCTGTATGGTGCGTGCTGTAGCCTCGTGTTGTAATCATGACATGACATCAAGGTAAGTAGCGTTTCTTCAGAGGTTTATTTTACAGCACATAGACGCAGCATCCCTCACGCCTCAGCCAGCCGATCAACTGACCAACTGCCGAGGTCGCGAGGAACACCAACCACAGTAGAACCTAACAACAGTGAACATTCTAAATATGCGCGCGATGACAGCGCGAGGCAAATCATAACATACCCCCCTTTGTTCTACACGCAGGTAGAAAACAACACTGTAGAGCGGAAGGCAGAGGTAGGAATGCAAGTGGGAGGAGGAGGGTTAGAGCCCGAGGAGGCAAAGAAGAGAGTGCAAGTGGCAGGTGAAAGCAGATAACATGCAAGAGGGAAAGAGGCTAACCCACTAGGAAATCCTGTAAGTGGTGGGGGGGACCCTTGACCCGTAAGGGTCTTAGACTGCGTTGAGTTGTCTGTGAAGGATGTGCATCTTGGTTTTCAATACATTGACTCAGGCGCACACCATCCCACCCTCGTCGCCAATAAAATGTTGTAATCATGACATGACATCAAGGTAAGTAGCGTTTCTTCAGAGGTTTATTTTACAGCACATAGACGCAGCATCCCTCACGCCTCAGCCAGCCGATCAACTGACCAACTGCTGAGGTCGCGAGGAACACCAACCACAGTAGAACCTAACAACAGTGAACATTCTAAATATGCGCGCGATGACAGCGCGAGGCAAATCATAACACCTCGACTCATCAAGGTGCTGTGGTCAGTGGAGTCTGGACCGGAGAGTTGAACCTGCTGCCGCTGCAGACAGTCCTGGAGAGAGAGTTAACAGGTGCTTGCAAGCAGCCCCGCTTATTGAGTCCGGGACGTAGCTGCTGGAGTCGAGTTTGGGGCCTGCAGCCTCTCATAAGCTTGTCTGTGAGTGCGGTACCGTGGCTCACTCTGCCAGAGTCTACTCACAGGTAAGGTAAATCCTAATTATTTTTAATTTTAAAGCGTTATGAGCATAGGTGCCGAGAGCCTGTTACAGCTCTGCTCACGCCCTGTCTCACAGTGTCCGGTGCCCCTGTGCCACCAGTTCGATCCCGGCTGGGACTCCGAGGAAGAAGGGAAAACCATCTTGACATCAGCCCTTCTTCAATGGCCTCGGGCTCTATACAACCAATATGAGTAGGGCTACCAACTCTGATACGTCCACACGGCGTGAGCCAAACCTCACTGGTAGTGCATTGTGTGCTAGCCGCCATAGACAGGGTCAGCGTCATTTTAGCAACCAGGGTGTTTTTAATTCAAATTAAATCCTGCAGGCCCGACCCCCGAGAAAGTCATTTCTGTCACCTGGGCGAGCCTTCCGGAATGAATCCTTAGAAAACAGCTGCTGGGCTAAATGAAACATGACTGACATATCATAATGCTGATAGGGGCAACAAAGCCCATCGGTGAGGCTCTACTTCCACTTGCTGGAATAACACGCGGGCAAGTTGTTTCGTTTTGAAAGTAAACACAAAGTACCAAAGCAGAGACTGCGAGCTGCAGCCACTTACAGACTACAGGAGCACTGCCAGCAAGCACTCTTGCTCTAAGTTGACCTCGCCATGTGCTGTTGCTGTACCCTGCCCAGGCAGAGCCTAACTTGTGCCCCGGACTCACCACTAACAGGATGAGTCTCATAGTGGGAGGCGGAGCAGGTGGCACAGGCTGAGGCAGTGCAGCACGGCTCGCTCTCATTGAAGAAGAGACATGCAAGCAATCTCCACGGTCCCACAGCAGCTTCTCTCGGTGGATCATTCTATCAAGAGACTTAGTAAGTCACATTTTAATATAATTTACTCCTGCCATTTAAAATGTTTGTTACGAGAATGGGGAGGGGGCTCCAGCATAGCGCCGTGCAAATGGCACACTAAAGTTGTCTGTGCTGTAAATACAGGGCCATCTAAGGCGGGAGTTTTGTCTAATTAAACTAGCAGTTGTTTTGCTGATTTGTTAGTTCAAAGGGTTTAATATCCTTGCTTGACAGTAAAAAGCAGCTGGTTTTATTTTCGCAACACTAAGAGACTTGCTAAGTGAAAGTCACAGATAAGTAGGGTGATTAAAGTTCCCGCTGGATAGAGGTCATACTGTTCTCTACTTGCAGTTTTCACTCTCACCATAAAGTAGCGCAGAGGGTTAATATGCTTGCTATAAAGAAAGTCTACCAACATATTACAGAACTGTATTGTATGTGGATAGCTCAGTGGGTTGCTGCTTTTGTCACATAGTTCCCTTTGTTACTTGTGGTTCAGCCGCACCTGGAGCTGAGGTTGGGGTGGAGGGTGCTGATTATTTAGAAATTAAAAATAGCTTTAAAAGCACCTGCTGCAGAGTGTGACTTACATGTTGTACAAATGAGTGTGTTTTCTGATATTTGTCTGTTTCCATGGACTTCATTGCGTGATTTTGGTTGCAAGAAAGTGTCACTTTAAGTGTCACACATTTAGTCACTGAATATGTCTCATAAATCCACTGAATCTATGAAAATGTCACACATAAGCAATCTGAAACATTAACAGCTGTGCTTTAATGGGTGTAATTTCTGATATTTATATGTTTCCCTTGTCTTCATTGCTTGATTTGCTTGCGAGAAAGTGTCACTCATAGTCCTTGAAATGTCACTCATAATTACACTGAAATTATGAAAATGTCACACATAGCAATCTGAAACCTTGGCAGCTATGGCATTTGAACTTATTTTCCCTGTGTTGTATGTTCCTGCCAAGGGAAATTTGTTTCGCCCGTTTATTGTGCTATTTTTAGGTCTCGCCTGAGCCAGCGCGCATGCGCTGCCCTGGCGAGACTTTTAGTAAGCGGGTTTTGTAAGTGCAAACAGTGGCTTTTGCTGGGGACTAGCCTGCGTTCACGCGAGCGTGCACGCGCGATCAGGCGCCATATGGCTTCCCTCGCCATCTGGACGCTCGCGTGAACGCAAGCTGGTCGCCAGCAAAAGCCACTGTTTGCACTTACAAAACCCGCGATTACTTTCACTTTCACGGCCGCGCGGCCGTGTCAGTTTCATGGCCGCGCGGCCAATGCTTGTTGCTCGCGCTTCTTGTTTTCCTAGCAGCGACCCACTTGATTGCATCAGAGCCCGGCGCTTGTCTTTCATTGTGCCTGTGCTTGGCAATTCCTACGGACACACACGCATGGCCGCCCCTCCCCTTCTAGCCAGCTTCTTTAAGTTGCAGGACGTCCCTCGCCTCCTAAATAGCTCGAGCTTGGCTCTCGCATCCAGGCTTCCTTCCCAATGTACGTTTTAGAAATTCCCATAAGCAGATGAGCAGTTCTCGAGCACGTGTTTCCTCTCTTACACACATTACACAGAAACTCTCAAACACAGTGACAGAGATTTTCCCAAACTGTGACACACTCTGACACTAATTCTCACACATGATTCCCTCGGACACCAGCTCTCTCTCACACACACGCACAAATTCTCTCACACACACTCTAAGTCTCTGTCTCTCATGTCCCCAGGTTCATAGCCCCATCCCTGTGAGTGCGGGCCTGTTGGAACCGGGTTTACCGAGTCCGCCACGGTAGCATGGTGCGAAGCGGGAAAGCACGCGAAGGCAATGTGTAAGGCAGTTGTGCAGCACACTCTTACTTTGACTCAGAAATGCGTACGCAATAACATGACACCACACCAGGCTTTTGTATTTAAAATCAAGATCTTTTATAAATAAATTAAACTGGCATCAGATGAGGCAGATTAATTCAGATCTACATTCAAATTCATTGCATTACTCAACTGGTGCACATTTTAAATAAAGCATCATAGCTCATCAACATTGTAGGCCACTAAGAGGCCGCAGGAATTATCTCCTACACGTAGCACTTAATAATGATCTCAAGGTACGTTAATAAAACAGGGGCCTAGACATGCAGTTCACTTTAGCATATTCAATTACTTAAAAGAAGGCTTTTCACTTTACATTTAAATAGGCCTGCATTAATCTAGGCGCGCCCACATTCAGTACAGTGGGCGTCGCAATTCCAGTACACCTGTAACGTAAAACACTTCAACTCTTGGCGGTGTACACTTCAGCTCAATTCAATTAAATACTTTCCCCCTGTGGTAAAAGACTTCGCAGTTAAAAGCATCGCCTAGGCAGTAATTACAATAGGCATCTGCAATAAGTTATTAAATACTGTAGGGAACCCCTCAACATGTCCAGTATCCTGGGGCTTCTATGACCCTTAGGGGTTAACTCTAGGCTAGGCCCACTCCTCTCCGGGGCCTCGCCTCGAGGGAAAGTGTACCCAATTAATTATAGGGTTAATGGTGGCCCCCGGCCCCCAGTGGCGTTTTGTGGGCCCTAGGGGCCTCCTGGGCTCACCTGTCGCTGGTTTGTTGGTCGCGCTTCCTTTGCGACTGGCACTCCCCCAGGCCCGGCCCGTGTTCTGGAGGGCGGGGCCCGGTCGGGGTGCTTCGGCCTTCAGGCCGGACTGTCGGGACGTTGCGGGGGCCGGTATCACCTTCCTCCGGCCCCCGGGATCAAGGGGATGCAGCTGCGGCACGTTGCGGGGGCCGGGATCACCTTCCTCCGGCCCCCGGGTTCAGGTAAGGTCTGTGCGCAGGCTCAGGGTCTTGGGGAAGGGAGCGGGAGCCGGCAGTCCTCCCCGGCCGGCTCCCCGTCTCCCTCTGCACGGCCGGGGCTCTTCCTGGGCTTCCGTCGGCGCTGGGGGCGTGACCGGGGCCGGCGCCCAATCGTTGCGCGGCCTTCCTGGGGGCACGCCCGGCGTCCCCGGTTGCCTGGAGACGGTGTTGGCGGGGCCTGGAGGCCTCGTTGGTCGCGCAGGCGATTTCTTTGGCCGCGACGGCGGCGGGGGCAATTTCTTCGGCCGCGACGGCGGCGGGGGGGTGATTTCTTCGGCCGCGACGGCGGCGATGAGGGCCCAGGGCCCGGTGGCAATTTCTTCGGCCGCGACGGCGGCGATGAGGGCAATATGTGGAGGCTTCGGTGAGGGCGCGGACGGCGCACCTCACCACAGAAACTTGAGGGGCTTCCCTCACCTCAGCGCTCCCTTCGGTGAGGGCGCGACGGCGCACCTCACCTCACGGCACTTCTCCTCAGGCGGCGACGGCCGCGGCGGTGATCTCCACACAAGGTCAGTGACCTGAAGGGTGACAGAAAACAGGGCGCACCAGCAGCCTGTGGGCAGGGCTGACTGGAAAAGTACTTGGGGGCAGCCCAGCAGTAGGCAGGAATAGTGAGGGGGTGAAGGTCTAGCGCTTCAGGGTACGGCGCTTTACCTGGTGATCCCCAGTTGGGCAGTTTAGGCTTCAGGCCTGGCTGGACGGTCAGGCCTCCTCAAATTAAGGTGTCTTGCGACTGCTCCAGCTTGGTTGCTTCTTAGGCGCTTCTGGTTAGGAGTTTCTTGTCAGAAGTTCCTTAGTATAAGTTTCTTGTCAAAGTTTCTTGTCAGAAGTTTCTTGTCATGAGGGGGGATGAGTTGGTGGTCTGGGAGTGCTTGATGTTCCTCCCCGCACGCTGAAGGTGGTTCCCTGGGTCCCCTCACACTGGGCAAGGTCAGTGGGTGGTGGGCGTTCCTCAGCTATCTTACTCCAGCAGGGCCTCAGCCCTGTCAGCAGCAGTAGTGTAGGTCTCCCCCTAGGCCCTAAAGCCTATACTCCGGCGGCGGTTCTCCCAGGTTCAGTGGTGCCTCATCAACTGACTCCAACTCCAACTGACTAGAAAGTTTTCCCTCCAAGCCTTTTATACTCCTAGGTCAGGTGACTCTCCCAAAGGCGGCAAAACATAACTCCTCCCACAGCCCGGAAGGTTCTGGAACCTTCTACTTGCCTGGCTATGTGGCCCAGAGGCGGGGACGGAATGGATACTGTATCCCTATGTTCCAGCCTGACCCTGGCTACTAGTGTGTATGCGTGTAAGGCCCCTCTGCAGTAGCAGGGACCTGTGGCAGCCATCTTGAGTGAGTTTCATACATGGTAAAACGGCTAGGGGAAAAACGAAAAATTTCTGGGAAAAAGGGCCACGTCCAACAGGGCCTCACTAGCCCACGTCGTGTTGGCAGCTCCGCTGCACGTGCGGTCACCGCACAGGCTGTCCCATCTCCTCGTCATGTCTCATTAACTCTCTGGACTCTGATGTTTCAATCGCAGCAGCAGCTCACATTACCAACTGAGGGCCCTGGACTACAGTCACATGAAAAACAACAGCGATTAGCATTGAAATGCAAGCTTTTTTTTGTCTAGTTAGAAATATTGCTTCGGTGGGTTGATTTCACCTTATATCGCTATTTGTTTTATATTGGGAGTCACAGCCTAATTACCAGTATTTTTGTCTCTCACTGTTTTTTTTAAATATTTATTCGCGCAAAGCACAAAGCTATATTTAAGGTTACTTTTTCCGCGTCACTTCTTCACTCTATTTAAACTCCACACCCCCACTCTTATTGTCTCTCTCCTTCTCTCTCTCTCCCCTCTCTAATTCTCTCTCTACTTAATTAACTCTCCCCTCTCTATCTTTTTTAGCCTTTCATTCTCTCTCACCCCTTTATCTGTTTCTCTTTCAAACTCCTTCATTCACTCTCTCTCCCCTTCTTTCTCTCTCTCTATCCCGCTCCACTCTTTATTCTATGCACACCCTTTCTCTCTCTCTCTTTCTCTCTCACCACCCTCTCTAATTGGGCATTATATCTTCACTCTATCTCTCACTCGGCAACACCACAGCATCACTCAGCGCAATCACAGCATCAATCAGAGCCAGCACAGCATCACTCAGCACCAACACAACACCACTCAGCACCACCACAGCATCACTCAGCACCACCACTCAGCACCACCACAGCATCTCTCAGCACCACAACAGCACCACTCAGCACCACCACACCACCACTCAACACCACCACAGCATCACTCAGCATCACCACAGCATCACTCAGCACCACCGCAGCATCACTCAGCACCACCACAGCATCACTCAGCACCACAACAGCATCACTCAGCACCACCACAGCATCACTCAGCACCACCACAGCACCACTCAGCACCACCACAGCATCACTCAGCACCACCACAGCACCACAACAGCACCACTCAGCACCACCACAGCACCACTCAGCACCACCACAGCATCACTCAGCATCTCCACAGCATCACTCAGCACCACCATAACCACTCAACACCACCACAGCATCACTCAGCACAGCACCACCACAGCATCACTCAGCACCACCACAGCACCACTCAGCACCACCACAGCATCACTCAGCATCACCACAGCCCCACTCAGCACCACCACAGCATCACTCGGCACCACCACAGCATTACTAAGCACCACAACAGCATCACTAAGCACCACAACACCACTCAGCACCACCACAGCATTACTCAGCAGTACCACAGCATCACTCTGCACCACCACAGCATCACTCTGCACCACCACAGCATCACTCTGCACCACCACAGCATCACTCTGCACCACCACAGCATCACTCTGCACCACCACAGCATCACTCTGCAAAACCACAGCATCACTCAGCACCACCACAGCATCACTCAGCAGCACCACAGCATCACTCAGCACCACCACAGCACCACTCAGCACCACCACAGCATCACTCAGCACCACCACAGCATCACTCAGCATCACCACAGCATCACTCAGCACCACCACAGCACCACTCAGCACCACCACAGCATCACTCAGGACCACCACAGCATCACTAAGTACCACAACAGCATCA
The DNA here is from genome assembly GCA_963921515.1 of Calotriton arnoldi. NCBI lineage: Eukaryota > Metazoa > Chordata > Amphibia > Caudata > Salamandridae > Calotriton > Calotriton arnoldi. Next base: position 2,547,408 of record CAWUFW010001762.1, on the reverse strand, counting down.
CTAAGCACCACCACAGCATCACTCAGCACCACCACAGCATCACTCAGCACCACCACAGCATCACTCAGCATCACCACAGCATCACTCAGCACCACCACACCACCACTCAGCACCACCACAGCACCACCACAGCATCACTCAGCACCAGCACAGCACCACCACAGCATCACTCAGCACCACCACAGCACCACTCAGCACCACCACAGCATCACTCAGCATCACCACAGCCCCACTCAGCACCACCACACCACCACTCAGCACCACAACAGCATCACTAAGCACCACCCAACACCACTCAGCACCACCACAGCATCACTCAGCACCACCACAGCATCACAGCACCACCACAGCATCACAGCACCACCACAGCACCACTCAGCACCACCACAGCATCACTCAGCATCACCACAGCACCACCACACCACCACTCAGCACCACCACAGCACCACCCCAGCCTCACTCAGCACCACCACAGCATCACTCAGCACCACCACAGCATCACTCAGCACCACCACAGCACCACCTCAGCATCACTAAGCACCACCTCAACACCACTCAGCACCACCACAGCATCACTAAGCACCACCTCAACATCACTCAACACCACCTCAGCATCACTAAGCACCACCTCAACATTAGAATAGGCAGGAAGACGTTGCCAACATTGCAACGACAAAATAAACGACAAGACCTTTCTTATGTTTATTCTTTTTAATTGGGTCATTCAGTTGTACATAATGTCGTCTTAGTTATATATAAAGTAACAAAAATGCTTATAAGTCTTTTTTATTATAACTTTTCAACATGCTGCACAGCAGCCACAATGCTCTTAAAAACATTGGCAAAACCAATAGCTCTGCCTAAACACTTATAAGGCCCCAAAGGCGAGACCTATTGGCTAATAGGTCTCGCCTTTGGGACCGTATATGTGTTTTACCAGGTGTCAGTTATGCAGCACAATTGTTGCATGGCTAAACACTTATAAGGTCCCAAAGGCGAGACCTATTGGCTATGCCAATGCTTGTTTAAACTTGAAAGCGCGTGTACATCCTTATTGCCGCTTACCGTCACGATCTCTTTGTTCCTTGTGTTGAGCTCTGCCTGCTCTGACTGTGTTCTAGAGCTGACGTAGCAGACGTAAGCTTCATGCGCTGTGCAGGAATTTGCATTTAAACGTAGCACGCTCACTTCAGCAACGTCTAGAGCCTGTTCTACATTGAGGAATTCCTTTCATCGTTTGTATATTGTCCTCACTGTCTGTCACCACTGGAGGGCGGCATTGTACCACGTTTCCACAACTAAATGGATTATTGTCGTGAGGGAATGTGAATGGAGATCGTTCCAGTGCAGGTCTCCCAGTTGTTTTTTTTACGGCCGTTTTCACTGCTTCTGCATCGTTTCTTACACTATTTCAAGATTTAACACGGTGATTTGCACACCTATGCTGTGCAGATTGTTTTTATTTCACTGTGATTTGCACACTTCCTACAGTTCTGCTATTAGTTGTTTTAAATCTATTGCCACGGTGATTTGCACACCTATTCAATGGTGCAGATCTGAATTATTATTATATATTTTTTTTTTCCAATTTATTTACAGTGATTTGCACACTTGTCACATTTTGTCACAGTGATTTGCACACTTGTTCTACATCACCTATTTATTCAGCGATTCGCACGCTTTGTTGGTGCAAATCCTTACAGTGATTCGCACACTTTTTCTGGGTGCAGTTTCTTACGGTGATTTGCACACTCATATTTTCTTGTTCATATTGGTTGCTTATTTCCAATTTAACTATGCAATTTGAGCCTCCCACCAAATTTCTACAAAATAAAGGTGATCCACCTATTCCATGGATGCGTTGGAAAGAGGAATTTTTAACGTACCTAAGAGCTATTGATGATGATGATTGGTGGAGATAGTAATTCTAAAGGTCGGGGAGTCAATAAAAAGAGATTTGATGATTATCATAAGAATTCTTCTGGTAGATTCAACAAGTTTGAAGAGAACAGATTTGTTAGGGAAGACAAGTTTGTGTGTTATCGATGTGGGAGTGCATCTCACATTGCTTCCTCACCTCGTTGTCCTGCCATTGGGAAGACGTGTGTGAAATGTGGTAGGAATGGACATTTTGCTAAAGTTTGTCGTGATGTGAGGAGAAATAGTAATTTGGGTAACAGGAATAAAGTATTGTATCTGGTTACAGGAGCTGGTAGTGATGAGGGAAACACGGTGCATGTTTGTGATTCGGATGGTGCTGAGAAAGTTAAAGGTTTTGTTGTTTCCATTTCTGAGACTTTAGAGGATAAGACTGGAGAAGAGGTTGTCAAAAGTTCTCCTAAATGTGTGGTGAACATTAATGGAGTTGATTTAGAACTCATGGCAGATTCTGGATCGCCATGGACGATTGTTACTACGGACTACTTTCTTCAAAATTTTGGACATGTATGGAATATGGAGTCTTTGATTCCATCTGACATTATTGCTGAGAGCTTTAATGGTAGTGTCATTGACATAGTGGGATATGTTAACACGGACATTCACTTTAAAGGTAGAGAGGCAGTGATTAAATTGTATGTGGCACCCAAGGGTGTGAATGTCCTTGGTTGGAAAGATCAATGGAAACTTGGCATCATTCTTAATCCCAGGAGTCATGAACCTGTTTTGGTTATTGAAGAGAAGGAGATGCATACAGGTATTGTGAGTGATTTTCCTGAGGTTTTCACGGAAGGATTAGGAAAGTTGGAAGGATATTCTCTCAAAATCAAACTCAAATCTAATGCTAAGCCAGTCATTCACAAGTTACGCAATGTTCCTATTAATGTGAGGGATGAATTAAGAAACATGTTGTTGGGTATGGTGAATGAGGATGTAATCGAGGAGATAGAGTCCTCAGAATGGGTGTCTCCGATAGTTTTGGCACGCAAACCAGACAATTCTCTGAGACTTTGTGTGGACTTGAGAGCTGTCAATGCCAACATTATTGTAAACTGTCATCCTCTGCCCAACATTAACGAACTGATCTGCATGCTTGATGGAGCTAAAGTGTTTTCTACTCTAGACTTGAGGTCAGCATACCACCAGATTGAACTGACTGAGGATTCTCGTCATTTGATTGCATTTATTACGCCGCAGGGGCTATTTCAATTTAAACGTATGCCTTTCGGATTAGCCTCTGCGGCGTCTGTTTTCCAAATGTCTATGTTTCATCTCTTCAAAAATATGGAAAAATGTGTCAAATGTTTCCAAGATGATATTTTGATTTTCTCGAAAGATGAAGAGGAACATGGGAAGCATCTTGTGTGGCATTTTGAGAAAAAATGGTTTAACACTAAAAGGTAACAAATGTCATTTCTTTTGTAAATCTGTTGAGTACCTGGGTCACACGGTATCCAAGGATGGCGTTGTCCCCAAGAAATGCCTTGTTGATGCCATTCTCAAAGCTCCTGCTCCTGACAATAGGGAAAAATTGTTGTCTTTTGCAGGACTTTGTGAGTATTATAGTAAGTTCATTGTGAATTTTGCTGCCAAAATGGAGCCTCTTCGGGAACTCACAAGGAAAAATGTGGAATATTTATGGACTGATAGACAAAAATCTGCTTTTGAGGAGATTAAGAGAGAGATTGCCCATGCTCCTACTCTTAAACCTTTTAGGATGGGTGTACAATGTATTGTAACTGTGGACGCAATGATGTACGGAATTGGTGGCGTATTGTCACAAAGATGTGGTAGGGAACAATGGAATATTCCCTTTGCTTCGCGCACCTTGTCAGATGCGGAAAGAAGATATGCTGTCATAGAGAAGGAATTGTTGGCATGCGTCTGGGCCATTGAACATTGCCGTAATTTCATCTGGGGGTCACGATTCATTCTCAAAACTGACCACAAGCCCCTTGTAGGGATTCTTTCACCGGGTGGGGGTTGGAATGCTACTGCTCGGATTGCAAGACTTGTTTCAAAACTTCAAGAGTATTGTTTTGATGTGGAATATGTACCAGGACGAAGCTATGTAATGGCTGACTGTTTGTCACGTCTGCCCTTATCTGACATAGCAAATCACTTAACTGGTGTTGAAGAGGATCTTGTACTTGCTGTGACTGATTATGTTTCTGATGAATTTAAGGGGTTGCAGAGAGACAAATGGACGAGAGCTGATATGGATGATCAGCTTCTGTGTCTGGTTAAAAAGTTTGTAGAAGAAGGATGGCCTGAGAGGAGAAAAGTGTCTGAAGAACTTGTTCCATTCCTTAGAATAGCTGAAGAACTGGTTGTAGAGAATGGACTTGTTTTTAAAAGTGGAAAGTGTATTCCTCCAAAAGGTATGCAGAATGATATTTTGAAATTGGCTCATGAAGGACATCCAGGTATGTCCTCAATGAAGAGGCTCATACGCACCATGTTTTTGTGGCCTGGTTTGGACCGGTTGGCAGAAAAAGTGGTGAGGGAATGTCCTGTGTGTGTCAATAGTGAAAAAATGTTGAAACCTGTTCCAGCTCCTCTTCAACCTATACCTTGGCCTACCACTCCTTGGCGGAAGGTGGGATTTGATATTTCTGGACCCTTTCAGGCACTTCCATCTGATTGTCGTTTTGCTTTGGTATTAGTTGATTACCATTCAAAATGGCCAGAGGTGAAATTGGTGCCTCATGCCACTTCTTCTGCCATTATTGAATTTTTCAAAGAGGTTTTTGCCAAAGAGGGTTATTCTGAAATGGTTATTTCTGATAATGGTACCCAACTTGTCTCCAAAGAAATGCAAAGTTTTTTCTCCTTCAGTAATATCAAGCATGCTACCACTGCTCTGTACGAACCACAAGGTAATGGACAAGTTGAAAGGTTTAATAGAGTTCTTAAGGAGTGTATTGTTTGGGCACGTGGTTTTGGTTGTTTATGGAAGGACAAATTGAGAGAAAAACTGTGGTGGTATCGGATTACACCTCAAACCACCACTGAGGTTTGTCCTTTTAGGTTGTTGAGAGGAAGACCACCTATATCCAAGTTGTGTCCATGGTGGTTCAGGAAAGAACAGATCAAATTTCTAGATGAGGTGAATGTTCAAGAGATCAAGGACAGAGTCCAAATAAAGCAAGATAGAGTTAAGAAATTGTATGATGAAAAATGGAAAACCAGGTGTCATTCGTTTGTTGTGGGTGATTGGGTGAAAGTAAAGAAACCTGGTGTGTTCACTAAGAATATGCAAAAATTTGGCAGAGCTATGAAGATTATTAAGGTTTTTGGCAAGAGTATTGTGACTCAGGATGGGAAGGTCTGGAATGTAAGACGTGTGGCTAAGTGTAATCCAGATTTCAATGAAAACCTTAATGAGGGATCTTTCTTGAGAATGAAATTGGGAGAACAAGTTCACTCCGATTCGCGAAGTACTGATCTGACACAGAATGACTCTTTTATGGGTTCCAATGTATCTGATGTCGAGAACTCTAGAGAATGCCTTGCAGAAGAGTCTGTAGCCTCCAGAGTTAAACTGGGGACACGTGTTAAGCGTTGTCCTACCAGATTTGCTGATTTCGTTTAATTCTTTATGCTCTTTTATCTCTACATATCACATTGTGAGTTTGTATGTTCTTTGTACATAGTTTTTGTTTTATCTTTGTTTCTTTTTCATTATAGAGAGGAGGTGTGTTAGATCCACAGCTTAGTACTGTACTGTCATTGCCTATGTCACATACTGTATGATGTAATATAGTTCTCTCATAGAATGTGGGAATGCTTGGATTCATTCTCTACCTAGGCAGTTGGCGTTGTATCAGGGTACTGTGCTGCCAGGATAATAAATTACCTTTCAAGATATTCCTATTGGTTTCATTACTGGACTTTACAAGTGGGTATTGCTGTAGATGTTCCACTGCTACACCCATGGCTTTTGACGCTGCTCCAGGTTTATAAGGATCTGTAAATCTGAGGCAGCGCCAACAACTAACACCACTGAAGAGCAGGCGTTAGATTGGGGCAATGAGGAGAAATACTTTTATTTCTCCCTGTGCTTGCTTTTTCTATGTGTGCTGTAAGAGCTAAATGCCATTAATGATTGTTCCTGTGCAGGAAGGTGTCCCTTCCTGCACATAAACAATCATTTATTAATGATGATTTGCAACTTCTGTGTGTGCTGCAAAATGAATGCAGCACACATAGAAGTAGCTAATCGCCATTATTGACTGTTTATGTGCACATAAACAATCATTCCCTGGAACGCAGGGTGCAACAGGCACCACGCTGCTAGTGGGCAAGGCGGGTGGTGAGAGAGAACTCCATGGCAGGACCGGAGGCTTCGGATTATGCTTCTCTTTCTTCACTGTCAACATAAACAGCAGCCAATCAAAATGCTTATTACTTTAAACTACATATCCCATGAGCCCCAACAACCCCATGTCCCATCCAATCATAGCGGTCATGCCTCCCTATATATATTGATATGACTGTAGTCCTTCCTCTCTCTCTGCTGCTCCAGCGGCTGAGCTAAGTACAGTTTCACCTTTATTGTATTTTGAGGGTGTGTGCATTTCTTTGGCGCTTCAATTGTGAGTGTTGGCGACAGAGCGTGCTCCGCTCACAGGGGCTCATACGTTGCCCTGTTGCCTTTGCCAGTGTGGGGCAGGGATTCGGAGCGGTTTGACTGCTTGGAGCGAGGACACAGACCTCTTTCTGTTTTTGAACTCGCGCATGTGCGCAAAACTGATCCAGGTCCTGTGAGTCTCCAATCGGCTTCACATGCTGCGTAGAGCGATTACTGTTTCTCCTCCCAGTGAACGGAATTATTTAAAAGTTTTTCAGGCCTCTGCCCTTAGGATACTCGCAGGTGGCTCCCTCCACAAGTATTTAAACTGGCTTGTTTGTTGCCTTAGAGGCTTTGATATACCTGCTGTTTGGGGCTGATATCCCCCAGAACTCCTGGCTGTACATTTCTTGGCAAGCAGCATGCTGAGGAGGAGGACGGATACATGGAGTACACAGAACTGCCTTATGAGCACCAGGTGGAAGAGAGGTTGGTGGAAGCACTGGATACCAATGTGCAGGATTCTGTTAATAGGGCCTTGATTAGGGCTTTGAGGCCTTTTACGCAGTTATGGATGGCGAGAGTTAGCGGGAGCCCCCGGGGATTCCTTCTCCAGGGATGTTGCGACCAATGATGAGGGCTTCATCCAGGGAGCCTCAGGGGGTGTATATTCTTCTTCTGCGGACGTCCTCTCACAGATTACCACTTTAGTCCTTTGGGACCATGAATATGGGGGCGCACCGTCCCAAGGTCCTTTGGGGATCTTGGTGTGGTCAATGCCCCACCTGACACACTTGTCTTCTACGTCCTCTTCCCTAACATCTTATTCCGAGGACGATCAACAACCAGCGTCAAAATGCTAGGTGCACCATGCCACTGCGGATGTACTGCTGGTGGGTCCTAAAAACCTGCTATTTGATCCTGAGAATATTGTTCACCCGCACTCCACAGAACGGGTGCCCTGTATGGAGGTTCTGCTTTCGGTGTGTCTTGATCTGGTTTGTCCCCCCTCTTTTTATGTCTAGATTAATGATTACACTGTTCTTTTGCATCGTGTCATTTAGAAAAATATGGTTCATAAGTAAACTTTTCTACTAAGCAATTGCTCGCACCCAACAGAACCCACTGTAGTTTATCTTGCTCGTACCCAGGTTCTGCGCGGCACAGGGTTTACCCCATTATCCGTAGTGGCCAAACCAAGAAAAGGCATGAATTTGAGGCAAGTGCTATATGTCTGCAAAATCTGGTGTCCTGCTGTGTTTTCATAGTCATTGTTAAAATTACTTATGGAAATGTAATTGCTCAATGGAAATAAAACACTTGTTTTTGTACCCCCCCCTTACAATGTTTTCCCCTTTCGCTGTCCTGCACTGAATGCGGGAGGCTGAATGCTTCTACGTTTTACTGTGTTTTCTCTAAATTGGTCATATATGAAGTGAGTGGGCAAAGGTCTAAATGAGGCAAAAATGGATTTTCTAATTAGTGTTAGGTCCACCTTAACATTACATGCATACATGCCAGCTCTGTTATCTAACACATTACTGAAGACTTGGTTTTTTCAGCCTGGAGGCTTAGGGGCCAAGCCCATGGCACTTGGTTCCCTAACCTGGTCTACAGTGTCAGCCATTAACAGAGGAAGGCAATTCACACCACGGGTGAAGCACATGTAACTTTAATCTCCAAGCCTTGCAAAGACACTAAACAGCCGAGCGTCACACTGGCACATAGTACTGCTTGATGTTGATCAAAACTCTTTATTAAAACACTGGCAACCAGAGTAGAGACCCTGCTTTCCGCATTGATAGTCCTGGACCAATCAGGGTTCATCCAGGGTAGACAAACCCACGACAAGCTACTAAGGCTAATCCACCTGGTCATCTCGGGGCCACATCCCAGTCCGTCACCTGGCCTGGCAGTTCAGGCTGGACTGTTCCCATGAGAGCAGGGTCAAGAATGTTTTGCACATGGCTGGGTCCAAATTGGGGTGGGATGGTGTGAAAAATAAGGATGGACTGGGATGCAGCCCCAAGTAATTACCAGTGGCTGAAATTAATTCAAGCATTCCACCCATCGCTTTTTTGTACACTTCAGATTAGAGATCCAAGAGCATTATTCGCATGACCCACCGAGCAGCTTCTGGGAAACTTAAGTCTTTGGGTTCCGGGGGGAGTATGGTTGCAAAGTTGAAACTTACAGGAATTGGCAGAAGGGCACCACCAAGAATGGAGCCTGCAGCTTAATTTGACTCAACAAGGGAACCTCATTCGGCCCAGACACGGAAAGGACTGACAGATTGATAGCTCGTTCTCGATTCTATGGGTGGTGGAGCATGGCCGTTTTTAGTTGGTGGAGTGATTTGTCTGGTTAATTCCGATAAAGAACGAGATTCCTCCATGCTAACTAGTTACGTGAACCCCAACGGTCTGCTTTCAACTTCATAGAGTAGCCATATGAGTTTGAGCAATAACACATCTGTGATGCCCTTAGATATCTGGGGCTGTGCGCACGCTACACTGAACAGATCAGCATGTGTTTACTCTTCACCGACAGGTGCGTGTAACCTTCTGAATCCCATTTGTGATAGGGATTCGGAACATTGCAATTATTTCCGATGAACAAGGAACTCCCAGTAAGTGTGGGTCATAAGCTATCGTTGATTAAGTCTCTGCTCTTGGTACACACCACCCGTTGCTACTACCACTTTTGTAAACTTGAATAAAAGACAGAGAGGCTTCATGAAAGTGAAAGGATGTCTCGAAAACCTGAGACTCCTACAGAATAACACAAAAGATGCACAACCAATAACCAAGTGCCTGCAGTGGTGTTAACAGGCATTTAAAAAGCATTTGACTCTGCCAGCCACTTTCACATCATACGGAGTCTCGAAAGACAAAGAGTTATGTCATATATCTGATGGCTAATAAGAGACTTACACCCAGATTCATCTATGTACGAAAAAACTGTCAATCTACACCAAAAATAATAATGAAGTCTGGCGTCAAACAAGGGGAATCACTATCCGCACTGCTGTTTAATTTTCCAGGGGACCCTCTAACACGTGATCTTCAGAAAAACATCAAGGGCTTGACTCAGATGGACTTATTGAGCAGATCCCCGCTAACGTCACTCAGTGACACGTGGGATGGCATGAGAGAGTTCTAACTTGAAAATCATTAAAAAATTCAGCAATACTACAGGCCTAAAATTACATGTTGAAAAAACACATAGGTTTTTCATAAGTCATCACAAAGACAAAATTCTAATGAGTATTTTCAAACCATGGAAATTCAAAAAACAAAAAACATTGATAACATACACCCAGGTGACAGTGACAGGATTGAACTTTGATCCTAACACAGGTCATACTAAAAACAGCAAAATAAATTAAGTACTAATAGAATCGGATAAAACCCTGTCAGTCTTCCACTCAGACCCACACAAGAAGTTGAAGTACAATGTCAATACCTGGTTCCTAAATTGTAATATTTTGCTGTATTTATCCGGCAGGAAAAAGAGCTCTTTATCTTAAATTTAGATGAGGCACTCTACCAGTGGCTGCTGTGACTCAAAGATGGTTGAAATTACATTGTGATGGAATGGAGCACCGTCCTTGTTCTCCTGGAGGCCGCGAAACGTTAACACATTTTCTTTTGTTGTGTCATTTTACTTACCACATTTGTAGATGTTATTTGCGACCAATCTTCTTAACATCTAATATTAGAACTTGCAAAGAGACGGAGGCTCTATGTATGAGAATGGATGATAGAGTTATCATATTGGCCGTTTCATCTTATATCTTCGCAGCATGAAAACAAAGATCAGTCGCACCTTTAAACTTGAATGTTGAAAGGCAAGTTGGACAATTTTCTAATGGAGCCGTATAGACTAAGTCAGCACGCAAGCATCCATACATACTATTTATACATTAAGTATTTATTAGTTTGGTTGCCAGGGTCCGCTAGTTATGCAAAGGATACTGTCGATGAAAGAAGGTGCATTGACAAAATGATTGGCTAGAAAAGAGGTCGTTTGTCTTTTAAATGTATTTTATCAAAGGAAAGTGTTGTATATATATTCTCATCCGTGCGAGAAACAGGAGCTAAATTTTTAGTACATGAATTAAGATGATCTTAAATGAATTGTACAGTTTTTAAAAGAAGAATTAATTGTATTGTAGCACTTGATTTGATTAATTGCTGAAGATAAATTGAGTTGTATATTGAATTTTAATTGTTATGGCTTGTTTGGCTGAAAGAATAAACTAATAAACTCTTAACCCGTTTGCTGCTGCTGTCGGCCAACGGCCGTCGCGAGTACTACCTCGGTAGTGCTGCGCACGTCCGTTGGCCGACGCGGCCCCGCCCGTTTAATAGAACGTTCCGCACTGGCGCGGAACGTTCGAAGCAGCAAACGGGTTAAGTTGTCACTCAGACCAGAAAATAAAGAAATAAATAAAGAAATTTGTCAAGAACTATGTCCTCCTATCTCCTTACACGGTCTGTTGTACTAAAAAGGTCAAATTGTAGCCTAGGTATAAGAAAGCTGTGTACAACCATAGGAATCAGCAAAGTGAACGATTGAATATATCTCAGAGAAACTCCTGACTTGTACATTGCTCACTCTTACATGTATGCAAGAGATATAATAAACAATAAAACCGATCACGTTATCAAGACCCGCAATCTAAAGCTATCCAACAGCAGCTTCCCAGACTACTCTTTGCACCTTATGATGGGAAAAAAGAAGAATTTGAAAATGGAAAAAATCTCTCTGTACAAGGAGATAGAAAATAATCCAACCTCTAACTTCTGGATTACAAAACGCACGAAACTAAAGGAAAATCAATGCGTAGCTGCACTTACGCTGAGAGCGAATGTCATGAACACTAGAAGAACTATATCCAGAGGAAGTAATCAATCATTCGCATCTTGTAGATATTGCAAAGATGTAAGTGAAACAATTGTGCATGTGTCAGGTGCATGTCCTAAAACAAGGGACATTGGAATTAAAATACATAACAAGGTTCCAGAGTAACTTATTAATCGAGTTAAAATATATGATTGGCTAAGATACAGAGAATCTCATTTAAAAAACATTTAAGGTGAACTAAGAAAACCTGATGCAGTGTTCACCAAAGCTGGTGCCTGGTGGATATTTCAATCAGTAACAAAAACGCACAGAATTCGCTTGAACAACCCTGTGAAAGTGAAGTCAATTATTACAGTGAACTATCTCAAGAAATTAAAATTCTTGCAAACTGTTCCACTGTGAAATTTCAAGATTTCCTGCTCGGTTTTCAGGGAATGTGGCCTCCGTGTAACGATGCTGCTCTAACTGCTCTAGGACTGCAAATATCATTCCCATTCAAGAAGAATGTATGTCTTTCTACCGTGATGGACGCTTTAAAAATGACGCAAGTTTTCTGGGACAACTAATAGACAAGCAAAGCTCGATGATTGTTTACTGGATGATGTGTTTTGTTAAAGTTAGAAATACTCAAACATGTTAAATCATACAAGTTTGTGTGAATTAATTAGGGTTTGATAATTATATATAGAGTGTGACGTTAAACTGAAATTTGTTTTAGTTGAATGTTATTGTAATAGGTGATGTTAGGATTTAACAATTTAGTATTATAGTTATGTGTGAATTTAGGTTAGAATAGACAATATTGAACTTAGTAAAATGAGTTGAAATAAACACACAACTAATTAGAACAGGTCAAACTACTGTAGCTAACCTTCTGATAACCAAACCCTGCTCTTCACAGGAGATTCGTAATTGGAAGATCCAGAAGTGTGGTAAGAAACAGGCAACATTAAGTGCTAGAGAAGTACTGGCGGGTGTACCGTCTCTACTCTGTGTGATTCATGTTTCCATGGGGGCAGCTTTAAGTGTAGTTGCACTCCAGTACAATCGTTGAGTTGTTAGAAGAAAGACTGATTTGACGCTGATCAGCAGCAATAATAGTCCAGAATGAGCCAGCGCGAAGAATAGCCAAATGTCTCGTCATCTAATTAGTGGCACGTATGAGTGGATGAACAAGACTCCCACTGTCCCTTTCTACTCTCTCAGCGAAACCAGCAGCCATGGGAACGGCCTTGGCAGAATCAGCAGGCAAAGAAATCATCCCTGTTGAGCCTGACTCTAGTCTGGCCCTGTGAAGAGACAAGTGAGGTGTAGGATAAGTGGGAGGCTCTCAGGCTGCTGGTGAAATACCACTGCTCTTATCATTTTTCACTTAGCTGACGAGGCAGAGGGGGAGCCCTGTGGGGCTCTCGCTTCTGGCTCCAAACTCCTGGTGCCCGCAGTGCGTAACTCATTTCGGGGACATTGGCAAGTGGCAATCTGACTGTAGCAGGTGCCTAAAGCAGGCTTGGGGAGAACAGAAACATCCCACGGAGTAGAAGGACAAAGGCTTGCTTGATCTTGATTTTCAGTATGAATACAGGCCAGTATGCGGGGCTTCACGATCCTTCTGACTTTTTGGGTTTCAAGTTACCAAAGGGATAAGTGACTTGCAGTGAGCAAGCGTTCATAGCGATGTCGCTTTTTGATCCTTCGATGTCGTCTCTTCCTATCACTATGAAGCAGAATTCACCGGGCATTGCATTTCTCTCCCAGTACTAGGGAACGTTAGCTGGGTTTAAGTTGTCATGAGACAGGTTAGTTTGTTTGTGTGTTATTGCAATTGTACTCCTGCGTAGCACAAGAGGAACAGCAGGTTCAGACATTTTGTGTATGTGCTTGGCTGAGGAGCCACTGAGGCAAAGCTACCATCAGTAGGATTATAACTGAACATCTCTAAATCCCCCCTAAACCGTAATGATACCGCAGTGCAGTGGAGCCTCAGTTGGCCCAGGATAGCCAGCCTCTGGGTTGGTGCATAGAGCCACTCGCTTGGGTACTGGAGCGGGGTCGGATGATGCTGCCTCCATCACCCTCAGTGCACCGCATGTTCGAAGGGCACCCAACGCTGAATCATTCGCAGATGACCAGATTCTGAATTAGGGCTTCGTAAGTAGCAGAGCAGCTACCTCACTGTGATCTTTTAAAATTCATCCTCTGAGCCAAGCTTTGGTCTCCATCCGTGGGTGCCTGTGTCCCCCTGGGGTCCCTCTGCCAACAGGCCCAACTCCCTGGAGTGACAGCCCCTACCCAGGGCATGGTGGCTGCAGACTAGGAAGGACTCTTGTGTCCCTCCGGGGTGTGTAGTGGACCCAGGACACCTGTGAATGCCCGGCCACAGGGCAGATCCCAGGACCACGTGGCATTGGACTGAGAAGGAGTCTGGGGCTCATGCAAGCTGGATAGTTCCAGTGATCCCCAGTGAGAGATGGATGCAGTCATTGCTTACACCTGGGAGGCCCATTCCCTGCAGGCCAGAGCTCCAGGCACTGGGCTGGGCCTCTTTCCTTACCTGGAGCATGGTGGCATTAGACCAAGGAGGTGTCTGGGGTTCTTGCTGGCTGAACAGCTCTCATAATCCACGTGGGAGGTGCGAGAAGCCATGGCTTTCACCTGGGAGGCCTTGTCCCTGCATTCTGGTGGTGCCAGCCAGAGGGGCCTGTCAGGGGCAGGGTGTTGCCCCACCCACAACGGTTTGCCAGGTTTCAATATGCCTACCAGTTTACTTGTCTGCTTCGTTTTGGCAAAAACATCACCAGTGACGTTTCATTCTCAGGGCTGATCCAGCCGATGGACAAGGATAGGTGTGCCAACTCAGAAAACCACATCACCAGTTACAATGAATTACACCTACATACATTTTGGCGATCTGCATGGACACACCCCACACCCGTTGCAAAGATGTCCATGGACAGAAGGCCACGTGCTTTATGATGCCAAGGCCCTTCCAGGTTTGGCCCCTCGGTTCACCCAGGCAGGAAGGAGACGCATGTCATTTATTGTCACAAGGTGTCTGTGTCTTGTTTAATTATAATCTCAGCGAAGTGCTCCTCGCAGAAAGATTAACTGGAGTGTGCTGACAATGGTGTCACCAGAGGGATGGAGGTGGGGCCCCGGCTCCAATCATGAGAGTGAATTGGAGGAAAAGGTTAGGCAGCTGTTGAAGTGCATAAAAAAGTATGGGAACTGTGATCCTGAGTGCAATGGGGGTGGGGTCAGTGCTTGGGGACGGTGCCAGAGATGTGGCTAAAAATAACAAAATATTGTGCAAATAGTTTCTTGGAATTTCACCTTCAGGTAAATGCATATAAAATAAAACAGACACATCTTAAATGGAAAATAAATTCAGGCTAATGTGGGAAATGCATTCTATGTTGTTATACAAGCTCAGTTGGTTAATGCTATCATGGCAGTAGTCTGTTTGTTCAGCCAGATAGTCACAGAATTAAGCACTGCTTGCTGCAGTGGAGAATAGTGGCACGTATTTATAGTGCTATGAAGTCCCAGCCTACTACTGAAAGCACTGTGAATATGCAACTCATTATTTTCAAATTGCATTACACACTATAAAATAGGCTCCTGCAAATTGTGCAAAAAAACCTAGCATTTGTAAAAACAAGTGCTTCCAAAATATTTAGTACTGCACAGTCAGACTGCATCTAGTGTAAGCCTTTTTTAGAAGTTTTAGTTCAGGACGCAACCCATAACTCAGCTGGTAACACCTTAAATTACCTCTCAAAAAGAATAAATCTTTGTCACCATGAAGCTTCAATTAAAGTCATGTGGCATGTCCCAGGCAGCCTTTAGATTTACTGATTAACCAACTGCACACATTTACATACGTTTCAGGTAGCAGCCACCTGGCGAGGAGGCGTGTTGTTCATTAGCTGACCGCCTGTCGCGTGTCTTCACAGTACAGGAGGTCCTCTCCCTGCCTTTTCAGCAGAGGCACCTCAAGGTCCGCATTAACCCTTAAGGTCTGTTGTATTTTTTAACAAAAAGTAGGAAAATGTTTTTGTAAATATAAAAAAAACATTGGGACCATTGAGCAAGAGGTACTAAATGCTGATTGCAAAATACTGCTTGCAACTTGCCCCCAGTATTTTTATCTACCAGTGTGGAAATTTGCAAACTGACCTATGTACTAATTGTTTGGTTGTCAAAATACCGGATTGTAGTGGGTTGTAAATTGACCCGCCTCATGAATATTAATGAGGTAAGTCGCAGTTTTGCAACCCACTATGACTTGCTGCCAAGCAATCATTGAAAATAAATAAATATATGTTTAAAATAAAAAAATGAAAAAAGGTAGTAGTCACTGTAACCTCTGCTTAACCTTAAAAATGTTCTTGTCTACATTCAAAAAGGTGAAGGGGTCTCTCGGGTACCCCTTCCTGTTTGAGAATGGTTTACCTCTATCTTTGAGTAGTCAGTAAAATATAACATTTTTGCATCCAGACTTCAGTCACAAAACTTAAATATATCCCATTCCAAATCGCTATTTGGAAAGGAAGCCCCTTTAAAAGACTGATTCAGAATTTGTACGCAAACCTATCGCAATATGGGTTTAGCACATACACTTTTTTTTTTGTTGGAAATGGTCCAATTTTGCCAATCAGACTCTTTGCATACACAAAGGGTGGGTGTAAGAAGCTTTTTTCTGTACACAAACGGGTCGTTTGCGACCAGAAAAAAAGCATTTTCTGATGTACCAAACCCTTTTGCGATTTGGTAACTTATTACCGAATCGCAAATAGGGTTTGTGATTCGGTGTTAGGAATCGACGTGTTCAGGGCGTCCCTTCCTAATACCGAATCACAGCGTATGTAAGAATGTTTTGCAACTGAAATGAGGTCGCAAAACATTTGCATTTTACCACCTACTTCAAGTTGGTGGTAACCCTTCGCAAATGGGAAAAGGGTCCCCAAAGGACCCCTTCCCCTTTGTGAAGGGTAGTACAAAAATATTTTCAGAGCAGGCAGTGCTTTTAAAAAATGAAAAGAAAACTTTAAATTTTTCTTTTTTAAATGCACCCGTTTTCCTTTAAGGAAAAAGGGTCTGCATTTTAAAAAAAAGATTGCTTTATTTAAAAGCAATCACAGACATGGTGGTCTGCCGACCCCAGCAGGCCACCATCCAGGTGATTTTAGGGATTCCCAATGGATCGCAAATAGCGACCTAGCTCGTTAATATTCATGAGGGAGGTCGATTTGCGTCCCACTAGGAATCGCTAAATGAAACTCGTGGAGTTTCATGCATTAGAAATAGAGATTTCCTACTTGTGATTCGCAGAACATCGCAAACAGGTCATCTTTATTTCCAATATTGATACATGTGGCTCAAAGAGCCTTAGTACATCTGGCCTGTCGTTCCCAATCGATCCCGCCCACTTCCACCTCCGGGTGGGACTTGGGCAGAGGGCAGAAACAAAGAGGGTGCAGACAGCGGGGATGGAAGGAGGGGCCACAACTTAGCTGAGGGCCCTGGCAGAGAATGACCAGAGGGAGGTAAAGGGCGCAAGAAGAGGGAAAGGAAAGACGGACAAGAGCTGTTGGAAGGTAGGAAAAGCATTTGCAATGCAACAGGTCTCGCATTTACGCGAGTTTAAGCTATTGGCATTGTAATTGACAATGCCTTTTATTTATGTTTTAAAAACCAAAACATAAATAAAAGACATTGTCATTTACAA
This sequence comes from Calotriton arnoldi, assembly GCA_963921515.1. NCBI lineage: Eukaryota > Metazoa > Chordata > Amphibia > Caudata > Salamandridae > Calotriton > Calotriton arnoldi. The sequence continues at coordinate 2,530,300 of CAWUFW010001762.1, read as the reverse complement.
TGCCACTAGCTCAAACTCGCGTAAATGCGAGACCTATTGCATTGCAAATGCTTTTTTTCGAGTTGGGTGAGCCACGCGTCTGGTTGCGAGCGGCTGCTATTATTTAGCATGTTTAAATTTAAAAAAAACATTGCCATAGTCAATAGGTGGCACCACGGGCAATGGGAGGGAGGAAGGAGGGAAGGGGGCGGGGGGAGAAGGCACGGACAACGGGAGGGAGGACGGGTGGGGGTCGTAGTAAACAAGGCACAGACAACAGGGGTAAAGAAGGCACAGACAACGGGAGGGAGGGCGGGGGATAAAGAAGGCACGGACAACGGGAGGGAGGGCGGGGCTGTAAAGAAGGCACCAAGGACCGAATGAAAGCAAAGCACGTCGTGCCTGCAGTAAGAGAAACGTGATAAAGAAAATAGTGCTTAAAGACTAAATAACAGGTACCGTGTAACAACGGAAGTAAAAGGGCCAGTCGCCATGGGAGGTTACAAATGAAGACAAGGCAGTACTAAGGAGGGACTAACAAGCCTATTTACAAATCAGAAGCCACATATAGGAAGGACAATGACACAAGCCAATGGCAAATATGGGCGGAGAGTGGGCGGTGCTTCTCTTCCCTACTCCACTACAACAAGTCTCGCAGTGCAGCGCATGCGCGCTGACTAGGCTCGACCTAAAAAACAAGGAAGAGGGCATGAGAGGAAGAAGACGCAGGAAAAGAATTGAGGGGATGTGCATAAGAGAAGGGGCGAGGCTGCAGGGGAGAGGAGGACTGAAGGGAGATACTCATTGAGGCATACTGAGGGTATATTGAGGAAGAAAGGGCGGGGCCAGAAGAATGATGGATGGGTTTGAGAGTAGGAAGATGTTAGCATTTGCATATAGCTCCTGGTATCCGTTATATCTGGTAGCTGTTATTTAGCACCTGATCTCACTGTATTACCATTGTTATCGCTAGAAATACTAGTTGTTACTACTGCCTATCGTAACAGTACTCAGTTTATCAACATTAGAAAGATGAAGGTTGATGCGAGGAGTCATGCTTACGAGCTTTGGGCAACACTAAAATGTCGCAAAGGAGTCATTCACTCAAAGGAGAGCTCAAGGAAAGAGGATGAGGGGGAGGATGAGGGGGAGGATGACGGGGAGGATGATGGGGAGGATGAGGAGAAGATGAGGGGGAGAAAAGGCAGATGGAGATTGAAGGAGGTTGAAGGTCTGAGGAAATTACAATGAGGAGTGAGCAAAGATTCTCAAAACAATGATTGTATTGTAGTGTATAGTAGGGAGAGACTATGTAGAGCATGTCACTGCTGAGGTCACTCTGCGTCCTGCTGTCACTGCTGAGATTTCTGCTGCGATTCTGCTGAATCCTGCCATCACTGCTGAGGTCACCGGTGAGGTCTCTCTGCATTCTGCCATCACTGCAGAGGTTACTGCTCAGGTCACTTGGGCAATATGAGTCCTGCCGCCCCTGCTGAGGTCACTTCTGAGGTCACTCTGAGTCCTGTTGTCACTCCTGAGGTTTCTGCTAAGGTCACTTTGCATCCTGCTGTCACTGCTGAGGTTTCTGCTGAGATTCTGCTGAGTCCTGCCATCACTGCTGAGGTCACTGGTGAGGTCTCTCTGCATCCTGCCATCATGGCAGAGATCGCTGCTTAGGTCACTCTGTCTATGTGAGTCCTGCCATCCCTGCTGAGGTCACTTCTTAGGTCACTCTGAGTCCTGCTGTCACTGCTGAGGTTTCTGCTGAGATCACTCTGAGTCCTGCCTCCCCTGCTGAGGCCACTGATGAGGTATCTCTGCGTCCTGCCGTCACTGCAGATATTACTGCTTATGTCATTCGGGCAATATGAGTCCTGCCATCACTGCTGAGGCCACTGCTGAGGTCCCTCTGAGTCCCGCTGTCACTACTGAGGTTTCTGCTGAGATTACGCTGAGGGGCATATTTACACTTAATGTGGCTTAACGCTGCCTGGTAAATAAGGCACCCTTTCATTCTGTGTTCAGCATGAAAGGGGAGGGCAATGGGTGTTGTGGTGGGCGTTCCGCCGCAACACCCATTGATTTTGATGCTGCCCCCTATTTAAAAGAGAGGCGTAAATATGGGGCAGCACCAAAATTAAAACCAGGGAAAACCTGGTCTTAAACAGGCGGAATGAGGAGAAATTATTTATTTCTCCTCGTTTTTGCTGTTTCCATGTGTGCTGCCTTGTGCAGCACACTTAGAAACATCAAATTGCCTATGATTGTTTATGTGCAGGAAGGTCTCTCTTCCTGCACATAAACAATCATTTTAGAAGTTACAAAACGGCATTTAAAGATTGTTTATGTGCAGGAAGGGGGTCCTTCCTGCACATAAACAATCTTCCCTTCAACACAGGCACCCTTGCACTATGGTGCAAGGGTGCCTGCGTTGGAGCTAGGCAGCTAAAGTCAGCGCCAGCGCTGGGGGAAATGCAGGGCTGCTCCACATTCTAGTAAATATGGTGCAGCCCTGCGTTTCTAAAGCGACGAAGCGTGTCGTTAGCCCTCTTGGCTTAACGACACGCTTCGCCACTTTATTGTACATATGCACATCAGTCTTGCCATTACTGTTGAGGTCACTGGTGAGGTCTCAATGAGGCCTGCCGTCACTGCTGAAGTCACTGCTCAGAGTACTCTGAGCCCTGTCGCTCCTGCTGAGGTCACTGCTGAGGTCATTCTGAGGTCACTTCTGAAGTCCCTCTTTGTCCTGCCGTCACTACTGACGTCACTGCTGAGATCTCTCTTTGTCCTGCCGCTCCTGCTGAGAACACTGCTGAGGTCATTCTGAGTCTGGCCATCAATGCTGTAACTCCTGCAGTTCTCATCTCCTGCAGTCTTGCTGCTGTCACTGAGTCCTAATGCCAAGGGCCGGACCTCCTCCTGTTATCAGACCTCACCATTCCTGCTGAAGGCACTGTGTGCAGATGCACTTGCCATCATATTTAATCATTCCTGCTGCTACCACTATTGAATCCAGCTGTCACTTCATTTTACTCCTGCAGATCAAGCTGTCGCTTCACTTTACTCCTGCCGAACCTGCTGTCACTTCATTTTACTCCTGCAGATCCTGCTGTTGCTTCACTTTACTCTTGTCAGTCCTGCTGTCGCTTCATTTTACTCCTGCAGATCCTGCTGTCACTTCATTTTACTCCTGCCGATCCTGCTGTCACTTCATTTTACTCCTGCCGATCCTGCTTTCACTTCATTTTACTCCTACCGATCCTGCTGCCACTTCATTTTACTCCTGCTGATCCTGCTGTCACTTCATTTCACTCCTGTTGATCCTGCTGCCACTTCATTTTACTCCAGCCGATCATGCTGCCACTTCATTTTACTCCAGGTGATCCTGCTGTCACTTAATTTTACTCCTGCCAATCCTGCTGTCACTTATTTTTACTCCTGCAGATCCTGCTGTCACTTCATTTTACTCCTGCTGAACCTACTGCCACTTCACTTTACTCCTGCCGAACCTGCTGTCACTTCATTTTACTCCTGCAGATCCTGCTGTTGCTTCACTTTACTCTTGTCAGTCCTGCTGTCGCTTCATTTTACTCCTGCAGATCCTGCTGTCACTTCATTTTACTCCTGCCGATCCTGCTGTCACTTCATTTTACTCCTGCCGATCCTGCTTTCACTTCATTTTACTCCTACCGATCCTGCTGCCACTTCATTTTACTCCTGCTGATCCTGCTGTCACTTCATTTCACTCCTGTTGATCCTGCTGCCACTTCATTTTACTCCAGCCGATCATGCTGCCACTTCATTTTACTCCAGGTGATCCTGCTGTCACTTAATTTTACTCCTGCCAATCCTGCTGTCACTTATTTTTACTCCTGCAGATCCTGCTGTCACTTCATTTTACTCCTGCTGAACCTACTGCCACTTCATTTTACTCCTGCTGAACCTACTGCCACTTCATTTTACTCCAGCCGATCCTGCTGTCAATTCATTTTACTCCAGCCGATTCTGCTGCCACTTCATTTTACTCCTGCCGATCCTGCTTTCATTTCTTTTTACTCCTGCCAATCCAACTGTCGCTTCTTTTTGCTCCTGCCAATCCTGCTGTCGCTTCTTTTTGCTCCTGCTGATCCCATTGTTCTGGCACACAAGGCCCATAAACCCTTAAGGCTGTGGGTCGACTTAAGAGACTGAAATTCTATGATCTGGGTGTACATCTATCCCCTGCCGAGCATCCTTACGATGTTGAGGCTTTTAAAGGGTGCCAGCATTTCCCTCACTTTGGGTAGAGTGTCCGCCTACCCTCAGGGGTCCTACACAGGGAATCTCGCCCCTAACATCCTTTGTAAACCCTAAAGGTGCTCTTTATTTTAAACGTAGGCCTCTTGATTGGGCGTCGGCCTCCTCTGTCTTCTCAAGGTTGATGCAAACACGTTTAGTTCCGGCTGTAGTTTGTTTCCAGGATGCTGACATGCTGTCCATATTTAGGCCAGTAATTTGGAAGAACACAAAGAGAGAGAGCACGAGTTTTGAGTCCGGAAGAAGAGTAAATTTGGAGCATTGAGTGACGCATATTTGGGATCTCAGGAGCAGGTTCAGGGAGTATTTGTTTCAAACCATCACTGAGACGTCCTTTCCAAGCAGCAAAGAACAATTGAGGGCATGTTTAGGCCTGTTGGAGTTTTATGCCAGGTTTATCCCCAACTGGGCTGAGAAATCTTGTTCTCTTTGCAAATTATTAAATATGGAAGAGAACTGAGTCAATGATTTATACCAACCACATCAAGAAAGATATTTCTGGCAGCATTCCTCTCAAACCTTCTGATATGAAGGGTCCCAGCGTTGCTGTCACTGCTGCCACCCAGGGTAGTTTAGGGACGTCACTGTTGTGATCCAGGGATGGTACAGAGGCGGTGGTAGCATTTGCTTCATGCAGAGTTAAGAGGACTGAAGCAACGTGCTCTGTGGTGGAGTGTGAGGCGTTGGCATGCTTGTGGGGAATCAGCCCTTTTCTGAATTGTATGTGGGTACGGGGTTCAAGGTGCGCGTGGATCATAAATCATTGCTTGATGTTTTATCTTACTGAAAGGGCTGGAAAGGCTGCACCCAGGACTGCCAAGTGTCAGATGAAGTACATTCCTGAGACTAAGGAAATGACAGCAGGTTGTTTATCCAGACATCCTTTACAATCTCCAGATGATGAGGTAATATTTAGGGCGGTTACGAGGGTTACGAGGGGTGGTTTCTGAATCAGAGTGGTTACAAGCTATTGAGAAGAACAAAGATCTCAAAAGAGCTCCTTCGGTCAGTATGGCCTTAGTCCAGGGAACAGGCTCATGAGACAAAGGCTGATCCCCAGATGGCCAATGAATGACATCTTGCAGATGGATTTGGATATTGGATTTGTTGAAAGTTCCTCGTAATGCTCATGAGGGTCACATAGGCATGAGGGCTATGAAGCGTAGAGTGAGAGGGCATTCCCCGTGGTCAGGTGCAGATGGGAGTATGGAACACCGGCAGTGTTTGCCTTGTGCTCTTGCTCCAGCGGTAATTTCACGGTAATTTCTCAATGCAAAACCTCATTTACCGCTGTAAAGGTGATGGACCCTTGCCACTGTGTATTACCTTCAGGAGACTTTACATAAAACATGAAAAATCTAAAATGCAATTAATATTTAAGCCAATAAAGAGAGTAGTGAGTAGTTTTAAAGGGTTTTATTTTGTAGTTAAAAGTTAATGTTCTCCAACCCTTTATTCATTAGTCAAATATCAATCAGGTTACAGAATTGAAAATAGGAAAAATAGAATTAATACAGAACATATTACAGATCGAACACAAGGCACTCCATAAAGGAAGGGAATGAGGCATCAAATGTCAGTCAGAATTCTTTAAAGAGTTCAGGAAAATATAATTCAAGAGTGAGTTTTGCAAGGCTAATCAATAATTAATAATTGGCAAAAATCTCCCATAAAGAGAAATAAATGCATAAGACAAATAAATCTTTTCAGAACTAGTTAGTTAGTCGAAGCATAAACTTAGAGTTTTAGCATCTAAACCTGTTCCATCAGCTGCGTTCTCTGCCCTGGTCTGTTCAATCTGCCTCTCTGTGTTCACAGAGAGAGGCTGCCCGCCCTTCACAAGACCACAGAGAAATGTGATCTGGCTTGCCAAAAATATGACGTGCAAGGACTCTCTGAAAAAAATATGAGCAAGACCCCCTCCTGCCTCTGTCTCTCCTCGGACGCAATCTCCTCCCAGGCTGCACCCGCGACGTTCACGTACCTAACCCATATGATGTCTGGACTCATCTGCTCCCTCTCCTCTCTCCTCCTATCTCTTCTAAGGCTAAGGCTGGCAAGGCTGCTAAAGCTGACAAAAGCTGACACGCCCCCTAAGGGGTCATTATTTATACTCTAATTCTTGGCTGACTATACTAATAATGTTGCAGTTTCAGTAGAAACTCGCACTGTGATTGGTTAGCACAGGTGACATAGGGGTCTCATCATCCTGTTCTCATTGCAAATCCAACCCATACCAGTTCTGACAATGGAAGCGTTAAGGCTTAATACAGTCATATGTAACACCATCAATAATTATACAATATTGCAACATTTATGCGGAAAAGTGTATCAGTCCATTTCCGTCTCGCTTTCACATCGCACGCAGGGATGACGCTCTCCCACAAACACTGTTACATTGACACGATGACAAGAATGTACAGTTCACTGTGGCCTTGACCCATGTGTCTTCATCTGAGGCACTTGGCAATTCATGCAGCTGGCATAATCTTCTGCGCATGCGTCTCTCATTCAGCACAATTCTCAGCCATGCTGGATTCTTAGGCAGCCATTTTATGGTAGGCCCAAAACAAAACAAACACAAAAGAGTATTAATTTATGAAATAAAACCCATTATGTTTACCTCCCCCATACTAGTACCCTGTATTAATTATTACCTATAAAAATCTATTAATTTAAAGCAGCTTTTCTATTATTTGTGCACCACATGCAAAATGTGCAATGTACAACATAGCATAAACATGTACCAGTGCAAATTTTCAAAGCGCAAACAGTTAATACATACTCATAGCAACATGCTCTAATGTTTTAGATAGCTTTTCATGTAAAATGCGTTTGCCCCATGTGTAGTGTTGGTGCATGGTTGATTAATTAATACACATTATAAGAAGATGTGTTATGAACTGAATATGCATTCTCTAAATATGCAACAAAGCCAAAGTCTCTTGAGACAGGAACAGGGAGTGTAGATTACAAGGAAAAGGAGCTGGGCAAAGCTAAAGAGGCCACAGTGACCTTCTAAAGGAAACTGAAATCACGAGTTTTCTACACTGCAAAAACACATGTTAAATCAGCACCAGCATTTCAGACTGAAAGCATTTTGACCAGCCCTCATTACATGTTTTTCACTTTGCATGCACCAAAAAGTGCCATTTTAAAATGCAGTCTGTCTGAAACACAAAAATAAAGCAATGCCTGAATCCAGATGAAATCTGAGCTACATCACTCTGATTGACAAATCTCAAGAGACTGTGCCGAGGCCTGTGGATCGAGTTCCTGTGCTAGAAATGGCATGGTCCATGTTTGGTCTACAATATGGGTGTGAAGTGCATGCCTTTATTTAATGACCTAAGCAGCCTTAAATGCTATTTGCAAAACACACAAGATGATGGACGGAATGCTGCACATTGGCAAACATTCACCCCCAGTCACAGATCTGGGTTTAATCCATCGTTATTTTGCTTCACCACGCCACCCCAGTTCAGACATAGCCATATGCAAATCAGTCTTGACCCTGTACCTCATGGGAACAGTCCAGACCGAACTGCCAAGCCATGTCTTCCCTGGACCGGAATCAAGCATCCTAGGACCGGTTTCAGGCTATCAGCCTTCATCAGCCAGGATAGCTTGACTCCAGTGGCGTATACCCAGACGTGGGTCCCGTGCTCACTACGCCACTGGAGTCAAGCTATCCTGGCTGATGAGGGCTGAAAGCCCGAAACCGGTCCTAGGATGCTTGATTCCGATCCAGGGAAGATATGGCTTGGCAGTTCGGTCTGGACTGTTCCCATGAGGCATAGGGTCAGGACTGATTTGCATGTGGCTATGTCTGAACTGGTGTGGCGTGGTGAAGCAAAATAACGATGGATTAAACCCAGATCTGTGACTGGGGGTGAATGTTTGCCAATGTGCAACATTCCGTCCATCATCTTGTGTGTTTTGCATTTTGCCCTAAGTGGGAAGGGTATACCCAGACGTGGGTCCCGTGCTCACTACGCCACTGGAGTCAAGCTATCCTGGCTGATGAGGGCTGAAAGCCCGAAACCGGTCCTAGGATGCTTGATTCCGATCCAGGGAAGATATGGCTTGGCAGTTCGGTCTGGACTGTTCCCATGAGGCACAGGGTCAGGACTGATTTGCATGTGGCTATGTCTGAACTAGGGTGGCGTGGTGAAGCAAAATAACGATGGATTAAACCCAGATCTGTGACTGGGGGTGAATGTTTGCCAATGTGCAACATTCCGTCCATCATCTTGTGTGTTTTAAATGCTATTTGACCAATGGTGCTACACCTCAACGTATGCTGTCAAACATACATCTGAAATAATCAATTGCTATTCTCAAGTGATTAAACTTGAAAGCAGTGTGCACTGTACATGTAGGTATCTCCACCAAATTAATCACCTTACTAAATTCTCATTTTGTTCCTTTTCATTATTTATTTACAGTTTTTACCATGATTCACAGTTGTGTAATTCATTCACATTCATGCAAGATGTACTGCCGTAAGACGAGTGCTTCAATGACGCGTTAGTCAGTTTCTGTCAGTGGTAGAAACTAACGCGTCGTTGAAGCAGTCGTCTTACAAGGCGGTGTTAGATTGAGGTGAAATAGGGACGGCAGTACATCTAGTAGAACGCGACGGCTTTCGGACGTAAACGTATCCAGTTCAGATCAAGAAATTTAGGTTCATGTGGTTTTCAGACAAATTGCCCCTGAAGAAGGGACCCAGAGTCCCGAAATGCATTGTGCATGAAAAATACCACTTGGTTATAACATGTTTATGTAACCACACAATGTATATGAAAGAGGATTATGTGCACATACTATAATTAACACAATGTATATTCATGAATGTGAATGAATTACACAACTGTGAATCATGGTAAAAATTGTAAATAAATAATGAAAAGGAACGAAATGAGAATTTAGTAAGGCGATTAATTTGGTGGAGATACCATGTTTGGTCTAGATATTATGGGGCAGACTTACAAGGCCCTTGCGCCACTTTTGCGTCACTTTTCCCATGTTAAAAATGACGCAAAAGTGGCGCAAGGGCCTTGTAAATCTGCCCCTATAAGTCTACCTGACATGAAAGAAAACACTAGCGTGGGAATTGTAGTTGGGATTACCATTCACATTGGCTAGAGGCAAATGTGTTTCCTGTGCTGAGAGCGTTAACGTCAATAATGTTTTGGAGCTTTGTTTGCCAGGCAGGGTGTACCTGAAAAATAGTGGCAGACAGCGGTTCCCAGTTCTTCAATGAGTTTCCGAAGTTCCTCTTTTAACTAGGCATTAATCATGTGGCCAAGTTGTTGCATCATCCTCGCAGCAATGGCTAAGTGAAAAGGTTTAATATGGTGAATAAAGAGACAGTTCAAATGTTGCTTGCCAGTTGGTTAGACTGGTCCCTAAGTTAAAATATTGTGGGCTATTCTTACGACACACAACCCGGACACCAGTTTGTTGCCTTTTGTCCTCTTAAGGGGAGGAGTCTATGAGTCAAAGGTTGTGGCTGGACAATCTGCCTCTGCCAAGTGAAAGAATGCGTGAGGTGAGTGAGTAAAAAATGGAAGTCAATCGATCAATCAATCAGGGATTTGTAAAGCACCACAAATCACCCGTGAGGCTCGCAAGGCACTGGAGTTGCAAGCTGCTTCATGGCAATCTGTTCATTCAAACAGCCAGGTCTTGAGTCCTTTCATGAATTGCTGGAGCGATGAGGCAGTCCTGAGGTGTAGGGGAAGGTAGTTTCAGGCTTTAGAGTAGAGTAAGAGTGGTTTCACGGTCATTTAGTTTCGTTTTTAATTTCGTTTGTCAGTTTGGGGAGGTTGATTTTGGGTGCACAAAGTGGGGATTGATTGGAGGTAAAGTTAAACAGCAAGCACTATGGTTTAGGATATGTATGTTTATTTTTTGAAATGTTATGCACATAGAACACGGGGTTATTATTAATTTTAATTGTATTCCAAATTGTGTGTGATTGATGCATATTTTTAATCATTGTAGATGCCCCTGAAGAAGGTCGAAATTTGACCGAAATACATTGGGTGAATCAATATGTATTGGAGGATGGAGTTCACTTACGTGCCTGTGAATAGGCACGGATGGGCAATTCCTGCGTAATTTAAATGCGTGAAAAATTTGAACTTCCTCTCTTTGACGTAACGGATTAAATGGTTAATAAATGGAAATAAAATTGGATCAACTTTGGCAACACTATGGAGTACGTGTAAAATTGTTTCACAAATGTGTATCCAGCTGTGCAACTCTTTTGGGACACGAATTTCGCGTCTCTCAACTTTGTGATGAATTCTTACCCACTGCGCATTTGGAACGGAGCGCATAATAGAGTGAATGCACGCTAAACATGACAAATGGATTATAAATTAGAACTTTGGCAAACCAAGGTGTGCTTCAGACTTTTTTCAGAAGTTTCAGGCTTTGGCCATCAGGTGTGAGAAGGAGCGCCCTCGGCTGTTGCTTTGGCGGATCCAGGGAGTGTCTGCGAGGAAGAGGAAGGCAGATCGTGGGTGTCCGGTCGGTTGGTGGAAGGTCATGAATTTGTTGATGTATGCTGGTACTTTGTTGTGCAGGGCTTTGTATGCGTGGTTCAACATCCTGAACTGACATCTCTTCTGGATTGGGAGCCAGTGTAGCTTCTTGAGATGGAGTGTGATGTGGGTACATCTGGGGAGGTGGACGATGAGTCTAGCCGCTCAATTCTGTATTGTCTGTGGTCCTTTCAGGAGGAGTGCAGTGATTCCTACGTAGAGTGTATTCCCGTAGTCCAGCCTTCTGGTGACATGGGCCTGAGTGATGGTCCTTCTGGTGTTGACTGGGAGCCACCTGAAAATCTTGTGAAACATGCATAGGGTGTGGAAACAGGCAGATGAGACTAAGTTTACTTGTTTTTTCATAGATGGCTTGATTTCCAAGATGATGACGAGGTTGCAGGCGTGGTCTGTCGGGGCGGGGGTTGGGACGAGTTCAGTGGGCCACCATGCGTCGCTCCATGGAGTGGTGTGTTCCCAAAGATGAGGACTTCAGTCTTGTCTGTGTTGAGCTTGAGACAACTATCCCTCATCCAGTCGGCGATGTTCATCATACATCTGTGGAAGTTGGCTCTGGTGGTGGAGAGGTCTTCTGAAAGCGGGAGGAGGAGATGGGTGTCATTGGCGTACGAGATGTTGAGTCCATGCGATTTGATGGTGTTGGCCAGGGGAGTCATGTATGTGATGAAGAGGGTGGGGCTGAGGGACAATCCTTGGGGGGGATGCTGCAGCTTATTTTCTTGGATTCTGAGGTGTACAGATGGAGACTGATAGTCTGGGTTCTTCCGTTGAGGTACGAGATGATCCATTTGAGGGCACCTCCTTTGATTTCAATGTGGTGGAGTCTGTTAATCAAGATGTGATTGGAGATGGTGTTGAAAGCGGCTGAAAGGTCCAGGAGGAAGAAGGCTGCCATTTCGCCGCAGGCCAGGACGGCCCTTATGTCATCGGTCGCAGCGATCAGGACTGTCTCGTGCTGTGGTTGGTTCAAAATCAGGATTGAAAGGGGTCCAGGAAGTTGTTGTGCTCCAGGTGTTTAGTGAGTTTATGGTTGATTGTCTTCTTGAGAACCTTCGCTGGAAAGGGGAGCAGGGAGATGGGCCGGTAGTTCTTTGGTTCTGCTGTGTCGGCTGAGGTTTCTTCAGAAGGGGCCTCACTTCAGCATGCCTCCAGTCCTCAGGAAAGGAGGCCGATATGGTGGAGGTGTTCAGGACTTTCTTGAGCTCATTGCCAATCATCTTGCTCCTGAGGTTGAAGACGTGGTGGGGACAGGGTTCCGGGGGTGCTCCTAAATTCATGGAGCTCATGATGGAGTTTGTGGCTTGAGTAGTTACAGGGTGCCAGTGGGTGAGCAGGTGTTCTGATTTGAGTTCCTGGGTGTGAGCAGTCTGATGCTGTCATCAGCAGAGGGTTGGCGTTTGACGTTTTTGAAGACAGCTGAGATCTTGTTGTGGAAGAAGTCTGCCAGGGTGTCACACAGCTCTTGGGAGGGGGTGATGTTGTTTCCAGCGGCTGCAGGGTTGGAGAACTCCTTCACAATGGCGAAGAGCTCCTTTCTACGGCTTGCAGTGGAATCTATGCGGTCTGCTAGTGCGTTCTTTTTAGTTTCTTTCAGGAGGTGGTGGTACTGGTTGATGGTGGTACTGTCTTGAAGTTGGAATGGTCTCTGTTCTCTATGCTGGAGCACCACTTTCTTTCTAGCTGCCAGCAGTCGCGTCAGGTGAATTTCAGCTCCACAGTGAACCAGTGACCCATTGGGAGAAGTTCTTCGCAGCCTGTTATGGTTCGTTGTTATATCTGAGAAGTGGGAGTTGAGAGCATTATTCCACTGGTCTTCAAATATTTGTTTCCAGTTTCTGCGCGCAGAGCTGGGGGACCTGGTGCCAATGTTCGTAGCTCCTGAGATGATGAAGTGGACGCTGTAGTGGTCGGTCCAGGTGAACTGTGAGACATGGCTATACTTGACTCTGTTGCTGGATTTGAAAATGAGGTCGAGCATGTGTCCTGCAATGTGGGTAGGGTCAGTGACCAGTTGCTTGAGGCTGATGTTGCTCATGATTTCTAGAAGGTTGGCTGTGTTGGCATCGCTGGGGTCATTGACGTGGAAGCTAAGGTCCCCTAGGAAGATGTAGTGCTTGGAGTCGATGGCGATCGGGTAATGAGGTCTGGGATGGTGTTGAAGAAGCTGTGGCATGGTCCTGGTGGTCTTTAGGCGAGGGTATCTCTGATGGTGCTGTTTCTGTCTGTGTGGAGTTGGAAGTTGAGATGCCACATTATCTGGGTCGAGTCGCCTGAGGCAGTCATGTAGCGGATGGTGTCCTTGTAGATAATGGCGATTCCATCTCCGTGTTTGTTGATTAGGTCCCGGTGTGTTATCTTGTAGCCTTCGGGGGTGGTGATGGCGATGGCGATGTCAGGTGCAGAGGCGCGGTTCAGCCAGGTCTCAGTGAGGAAGTGGGGCAAAATGAGGGCCACTGGAATTGTGCGATTGTGCGGCCACGGTGATTTTCGCATAGTTATAGATGTGTTGCATTTGCCACATAATCCATCATCTACTGCATAATCTGCAGATTTTAACAAAAAAAATGATTTTATTACCGGTTCAAACAGTTCAAAAGTTACTAAACATGCAGCGACATTTGTTGTCACGTTGTGGAAGGCCCTTTGCAAAGCTGGTCTGGCCACCTTTCTGTTACCTATTGCTCTTTTTGGGTGTTAAATTGGTACTAATGAGGTGCAACCAATGCCCAGACAGTGTTACTAAGTTTAAAAATGACAAAATAATGAAGTAATACTATTACAAAATGTGCCCCATTATGCTGCATTACTTGCCTTTTCTTGCCACATTATTTATTCAACCCTGCTGCATATTTTAGCCCTCTCCTGCCACATAATTCCAGTGACCCTGGCCGAAGTATGCAGATTCTAGTTGTCGCTGACCTCATGTAGCTGTTGGGGGTCTGGTGAGAGTGAAGATACGTGGTACCCAGTCCAAGGCCCATGTGAGAAATCAGGACCTGTTTGCAGTGTCTCCCCACTTTGTGCCCCCATTTTGACTACTAGATGCTGGTTTTCTGACTCAGACTGTACCCTGGGCTCTGCTAACCAGACTCAGAGTCTGTGCGCTGATTAAATGTGCATGGTAATTAGGTATAATTACAATTGGTACTGACAACCTACCTGTAAGTCCCTTGTATATGGTAGGGCATGTAGGTCTAGAGGCTCAGTAGATTATATCCACTTAAGATATGCACTACTGTGGTGACTGCTGTCATTTTAAAAGCCAGGCCTGCCTTGCAGGTTCCTTTTAAATTGAAATTATATGCAAATTCGACTTTGGAATCAAAGGTACTTCAAAAGTCTCAAACTACCTTATTTTTACATACAAGTCTCCCACGGTCTTACCTAGGTGCCCCAGGGGTAGGATGCCTTGTAACTAGATGCTGGTACATTATAAAAGATGTTTTATAAGCCCTGGTGAGGGAAAAACTGGCAAATTAGTTTTTCCTGATTGTAGATAACTATCCCCATGGGCTAACATTGGAATATTTAATTAAGTAAAAGTGTTCCTAAGAAGGAGCTCAAAATGTCATTCAAGGACTTGAAATGATAGTTATGATAGATCCAACAAATTGCCACTATTAGATTTATAATAACTATTACAAAAAATAGAATTTTTTTTCTGTGAGCCAAAATCTAGCCTACCAGATGCCCTCTCCTTTTATTTTTTTTTAAAGTTTGTATAGCGTGAACTAGACCCGAAGGTATCAGAGTGTTTTACACGATCACCTGTTGCCTTACAGACAGACACATTCATTTTTTTGTTAGGCACGGCAAGATTAAGTAATTTGCCCAGAATCACAGGATGTTGAGCGTCCCTGCCGAGACTCGAACCCGGTTCCCAAGCTTCGAGGTCGACTGCTCTAGACGTTAGGCCACATCCTCTCTCCTGATTGGCCAGCCTCTGCCAGGCTAAGCCAAGCTGTCCTAATGAGGTGTGAAGTTGCCTGCTAGAGAGACAAAGAATTTCCTGTGGGAGGAGAATTGAAACTTCAGAAGCAGAAGGCAGGATCGGGGTGGAGTAGCCAAACTGGTCTTCAAAGAGGGAATAACAGTTTAGGACAGCTCAGGCTCTAACACTTTAGGACAGCTCAGTCTCACCCCCACATCCTGCACCACCAGCCACACAGGAGCCCGTGTAATTAAATTAGTGAAGGGGCTGGAAGGGGAGTGTTAGAGAATATTTGCCACACCAGTTGGTTCACTTAGCCTCATCTAACTCTTCAGGAAAGACTTTCTCTATCTTGGATTTTGGAAGACTAGTGCTTTCTGGGACAAGAATATGCCACACTTTGGAAGAAGTGGTCATACCTGACGATGGCACCCTGCATCCCATTGCTCAGGGGTGCCCTCTGCTTGACGTCCAGGAACACTGAATAAATATGGGAGAGGTTGCCAAGCAACCCAGATCTACTGCCTGAAACAACAAGGAGAAGGACTGTCCTGCTGGAACCCTGATCTGCACCCAAAGGACTGCACTCTGAAGGACTGTGCCTGCTGCACAATCTGGTACTACAGCCCTAAGGACTTTGCCTGGCTTCACAAGGATTAAATAGTGGACTCCCAGAAAGCTACAGGTTAACAGAGCATGCCTGCAACATCCCCACCAAGAAGTCCCCATCCTGGAGTGAGTCCAGTGGACTTTTAAGGATTTGGCCAGGTGCATTGTTGAAATTGGAGTCCCAACATCCCAAGGACCATCTCAGACCTTCTAGGCCCTTGGATTGGTGTTTTGGTCACTTTGAACTGAATATGCCACGTTATAACGGATGCGTTTAGAACACATGCCTTTACAACACGTTCATTACAACGACTGCGTTGTTACATCACAGACCATTACAACACAAGTCATTACAATGACTTGCTGTAGGGGGGGCGCTGGATGTTGGAATAGTATAATTTACTATTCCAACTCCAGTTTGTGCAACAGTAGGGAAGGTGTTTCATTTAAAATCCAACACCTTCTGCCCCCTACAGCAAGTCGTTGTAACGGCTTGCGTTGTAATGGCATGCGATGTAACAACGCGGTCGTTGTAATGACCGCGTTGTAATGGCATACGATGTGTTAACATCACTGTAAATGATGTTTACCCTTTGAACACACAAGAGGAACTTCTGGAAGAAGTTCCAGAAGTTTGGAGAAGTTTGGAGCAACTTTTGAAAAAAACTCCATAAGTTGACCAAGTTTATTGTGGGAGTTGTAGTCCCTGGCCCCAAGAGGCAAACCGGAGCATCTGAACCCTTGGCTTTTTGCTGTGGCCCACTTTCCTGCATAAAGAAACAATTCTGTAAGTAAGTGTAAATGTGTTACATTATGGGTAGAGTATCAACAAGGACTGGCCAACCAAGGAATGATCAGTTTGTGCCAAAAAGAAAACCATTTGATTTTTTAAAAGAACCCTCACCCACCAACTTAGTTGGTGGCATGCTTCATCATTGGGTTCCCACCCAAGGCGCCGAGCGCACCTTGGGTGTGCTACGACGCCTGAACTACAGCGGAGCAGGTTTTTTGTGGTGAGGTGAGTGTAGTGGTTTAAAACTGTCTATAGGGTCCCCCTCAGCAAGAGAGTGAATTTAATAACGGGGCCCTATGGCAGGGTTAAAAATAAATGAAGGCGGATACCTTACGAGTTTGGGTTTAGCTCATGTATCAAAAAAGAGGTCTACATGTTTCAGCCAGTAGATTCCATTAAGCTGGCTTTCGTCAGGACCAAGAAATAGTGAAAAAATAACCTGGGGAGATATCCTCAGTCTGAAAGTGACAAAGAGTGCGCGCACGCTAAGGCACGAAAAATTAAATAAGAAAACACATTCGTTTTCAGTAGTTGTTTACTTAAGTCGCTAAATTTTATCAAAGATCATCTTCGGGATCCCCGGTACCAGGCCGCAATAGGTAACGATGGTGGGCAGCCGACCTTGATGACTGTTTGACTACAGGCACTGCCCCCTCCCCGGGATCCATGTCGCGATAAACTTGATTTATGTAAAGGATATCATCAATTAGAAATTGATAATCAATCCAGGTATATCACAACGTTTTCAACGCATTTGGGATTATTTAGATATAAACAATTACATTTTGGGATATGTCCGGCGGCTGAAATCTTTCAGGAGATTATAAAAAATATCATAAGGCCAGTACAAAACAGTATAAATTACAGTGACGATATTTTGGTCTTTGGAAAAACACAGGAAGAACATGATCAGGCATTAGATGGAGTATGTCAACAACTTCAAAAAGCTGGGTTGACGTTAAATCTAAAAAAAATATGAAATAAATAAGAATGAGCCAACATTTTTTGGATACATATTCTCGGCAATAGGAATGAGACCAGATCCCATTAAAATAACAGCTTTAAATGCAATACAAAGGCCAAAAGACATAACAGAGCTACGATCATTTCTAGGAATGGCTAGTTATTGTGCACGATATGTGAAAAACTTTGCAACTGTAATTTCACTGCTTAGAGAGCTGACAAGGAAAGGACGAAAATGTCAGTGGAATGATGAATGTGAACAAGCATTTAAAGAAATAAATTAGAAATATCAAATGCAGCGAACTTAAAATATTTTGATCCACATTTATGTACAGAGCTTGTAGTAGATGCCAGTCCTGTAGGCCTGGGTGCTATTTTGGTGCAACATAAACCTGGAAGAGAAACTCCTAGGTATGTGGTCTCTCATGCTAGCAAAAGCCTATCTGAAATAGTTCAGATATATTCTCAAACTGAGAAAGAAAGTTTAGCTGTTGTTTGGGCATGCGAACACTTTCATGATTTCATTTATGGAAAATTGTTTGTAATTATCGCCGACCATCAAGCTGTAATTTCTATTTTTGGGAATCCAAAAACAAAGATGCCACCAAGAATTGAAAGATGGGGGATGAGACTTATGGATTATGATTTTAGAATTATACATAAACCAGGAAAGGAGTATAACCCGGCAGATTACTTATCAAGACAGAGGTTGAGCAACAATTAGAAGTGGAGGAATATATATGCTTCATAGTCAGATCAGCAGTTCCAGGAATTGTTAAAGAGAATTAATTAGTTGAAGAAACACAAAAAGATGACACACTTCGAGAAGTTAAAAAAATTATACTTGAAAATAAGTGGAGATTAATAAACAATGGAAGTCGATTTCAATTAAATATTTTAAAAAACATGATATATTAGCATTTAAGAACATAAGTTCTGAATTGTCTGTGACCTCTTCTGGAATATTACTTAGAGGAACTAAAATAATAATGCCAGAGAGTCTGCAATGTCGTGTAATTGACTTGGCACATGAAAGTCATCGAGGCATCTCTGCAACAAAGAATTTTTTGAGAGAAAAATTGTGGTTTCAGAGATTAGACAAACAAGTAGAAGAGGTTGTTCAGTCTTGCTACATATGTCAATGTACCTCTAAGGAAAGAGGGATGGAAGAATTGCATATGTCTGAGTTACCCGATGCTGTATGGTCCATTGTAGCAGCAGATTTTTATGGACCATTAGACTCTGGGCATTACTTACTAGCAATAATAGGCGAGTATTCTCTTTTCCCTATTGTGAAATTGATATCGTCAACGTCTACGTCAGCAGTACTTCCAATATTGGATGAAATATTCTCAGCTTGGGGAATTCCTAACATTCTAAAAACGGACAATGGACCACCATTCAATGGAGATGAATTTCAAAAGTTTATGAGCCATCTAGGAATAGTACATAGAAGAATAACTCCAGTGTGGCCTCGAGCCAATGGAATGGTGGAAAGACTGATGGGTACAATTAAAAAAGCTGTGCAAAGAGCAAAACTTTCGCAAATATCGATAAATCAAGCACTATGTCAAGTTTTGAGAGATTACAGGAATACTCCGCATGTATCAACTGGAAAATGTCCTTCAGATCTAATGTTTGGACAGTCAAGACAAACTCGTTTGCACATCTTCCAGCAGTTCCACCAAAAGTTCACAAGGAAGTAATGGAAAAGGATAAGGAGGCAAAAGAGAAAATGAAATATTACGCAGAAAAAGGAAGAAAAGGTCAAAGTCAGGACTATCAAATTGGTGATCTTGTATTAGTTCAACAACAGCAAGTGAGGAAGTCACAAAGTAGATTTCATCCTGCGCCCTTAGAAGTAACAAAGATTCAAGGGACGGCAGTAACTGCAGGAAATGACAACAGAATAATAACAAGAAATAAAACATTCTTTAGAAAAACCAGGCCAAGCATTGAACACGAAAGTGTACAATCAAATGGCCAACAAAGAGAACGGATGCACAGAAAATCTGAAAGAATTTTGAAAAACCGGAGAGACTAATTGAACACTGTTGAATTATTTTTATTTATTTTGTTTTATTTTAGGGGAGGGGGAGAATGTAATGATGTGATGACACTGTGATGTCATTTACAATGATAAGGGCAGAAGTTCTAGAAGAAAAGGTAGAGGGTTTTCAAGGGATATCAGTTCAGTTTAGAGTAGAGGTTGGAGCTAATGTAACAGAGATACTGAGCTCTAATAAAGATTACAAATATACAAATATCGTAGTGAGACTATTCTTCACGCCAAGGTGCACACGGCGCCTTGCGTGGGAACCCAATGATGAAGCATGCCACCAACTAGGTTGGTGGGTGAGGGTTTTTTTTATAAAATCAAATGGTTTTCTTTTTGGGCACAAACTGATCATTCCTTGGTTGACCAGTCCTTGTTGATACTCTAATTTACCAGGGTAAGTGGACTAGCCTCCCAAAACTCCTCTCTCTCTAGTTGATATCAAAATAATTACATTATGGGTAGCCTGAAATCTGGACTTTGTCCTAGTCTAGCGCAACCTTTTTTAACCCTTTGAGCGTTATTTGCTTCTAAGTGTTAGTTTTACTTTAAATCTTTAAAAATTCATATCTCTGGTTCTCTACATTGGATTTTTGTGGTTTTGGTGTCTGTTTGTTCATATAAATATAACCAATTTGTATAAATTGGTGCTGGAAATTTACTGTGTATTGTGTCTTACTTATTTAATGTATTGGTGTTTTCAAATGCTTTACTCACCTGTCGCCTAAGTTAAGCCTGCCCTATTACTCGTGGTAGGTCCCTACTTATCACTTTTAATAAACCACTTTCCAACAGCCCACAGCAAATTCTCAGCTCCTCGAAGAGTCTCCGAAGTGAAAACTAGTGGAGTGAAAGTGGAGGATGGTAAATGGTGGAACAAGGAGAGATTGTCTGTGGTGCCTGTGAGATTGTCTGTGGTGCCTGTGAGATTGTCTGTGGTGCCTGTGAGGTTGTCTGTGGTGCCTGTGAGATTGTCTGTGGTGCCTGTGAGATTGTCTGTGGTGCCTGTGAGATTGTCTGTGGTGCCTGTGAGATTGTCTGTGGTGCCTGTGAGGTTGTCTGTGGTGCCTGTGAGATTGTCTGTGGTGCCTGTGTGTGCGTCAGCTCTGGAGGAGAGAAGGCTGCAGTGCGAGGTGGAGTTGGTGATTTGACCCCGGAATTGGCTTGTCACTTTCCGGTGTGTAAAATCCCATTAAATCTCAGACCAGATGTGGGCCTCCTGAGAGTCTGAAAGATTCTGTAAATGATCACTCATTCTTTGTTTTCTTTTAACTTGGAGGTTAGAATATTGCAGGCTAGCGTTGTGTGCGCGTGGGGTTTCTTCTTTTGCGGTAATAATGTAATGGGGGAAATGTGCTGGGTTTATGTATCGTGTGTGGGTTGTCCAGTGATGACTTGAAGTGTTGTGAATGTTGGGCTGGGGCTGATTTGTCTCTGATGAAACGTACCTTTCCTCGTTACACTGGTGCTTGTCTTCCTTTTAGTGCCACACATCATGGGGCAAACCAAAGCACCACAGGCAGTGAGCAGGGTTTCAGGTACTTGTGCACATGCACCACTGGGCTACACTGGGAAGTGCTACCTCCCCAGCTTCCCCACCAGCTCCAGAGTCACTAACTTGTCAGGTACCACCGGGTGTGGAAGCATGCCCGCCTCTGTGGCACGCAGCATACCAGAAAAAGTGAAGACTTCCTTTGGTATTGTTTTACTTCTTGCTTACTCACTCTAGCAATCCTGATACTCTCACACTTATACAGGAAGGAGTCTGGTCATTGACCCAAAGCTTAAACAACAAAAGTGTAAAAAATATATGTCTGATTTATTTTGAGTTATTTAAAACATTTCATAATAAAACATAAATTAAAAGCATTGACAAAACATATTTTGTGTATAATTCTAAAAACAATATTTCAAATTGGCATTCTATACCCAGACGAAAGGACCTCCAAGACATACAACACAACCAAAAAGGGTACATTAGAGAGAACAAAACAAGACAGTACACTTTGTCATAGACAATACATATCCGTGTTAGAAGAGATGTTTAGCTGGAACTCGATAGATTGTATCTCCTTTTCTATCTGTGGTTCCAGCTACGACACAGATTATGAAAACACAGCATCGACGCGTTTCGATGGTAGCTAGTTCATTTAAACCATCTTTCTCAAGACCACAACATGCGACTCTCCCGGCCTTCTATGGTGCCCAAGATTTGGTCCTAAACCTTGGGTAAACTTTATCATCCAAACCTCTGATGGTGTTACTGCAACAGTAATTGCACAGGGTCCTAAAAGCGGAGTCTGCCACTCTCGTCAGTTTAACCCTATCCAGTACTGTATCCTCAAACTAAAGAAGTATGGCTTCAAATAGTCCTGACTTCTGTTTGTAAAGTCGATCGTCCTTGGCTTCAATTTTAAAATCTGTGAGGTACGATTATTTGAGATCACGCCTTTAATCAATTAGGCCTGCAATTCTTCCATCCGTCGTTTTCTCGCGTCGCCGTGCGCACTCTGGGACCTGAGTCTGATTGTTACACTGGTGCGTGTCTTCCTTTTAGTGAATCTCATAAGGGGAGTGATTCAATTTAGGAAAGGAGAGGCTGGAATCAATAATAAATTTCAACAAAAGGGGGTACCTCTCCCACCATCAATGACACAACTTTTAACTACAGGAGTCCCTTTTATTAACTCTGAGTCTATTTATTTTAGAATACTTTGGGGTATATTCACAAGAATGTGTGATAACTACCGCAAGAGTAGCATAACGCAACTTTCAATAACGCAGCCTATCACGGGAAAATAACCCCGTGTCAACGTGGAATTCACAACAAGGCGGTACCATGCAATAGTCTGCCGAAACCGCGGACAATGTCTGCGATACAACCACCACAATGGAGATAAAAAGACAAACCACAACACCAAAAAACACGCGATGGGCCAAAGCGCGATGAGGAAACAGGGACAAGCAGCGCCAGGCCTGCAACACACACCTGGCAGGCGTCAAAAATCTCCATAAAAGTAGAAAAAACACCCACACACAAACTGACCAACACACAAGCACCATGGAGGCAGCCAGAGCAGGCGCAGAGGACGAGCGCAACCCCACAAGCACCCCGGACAACCAGCCTGGGACCTCGGGGACAGGGAAGGGCAAGGACAAGAAGACCAGGAAGACCAAGTTCAGTCCGCAGGCGAACAGGATCATAGTCACGGAGGTGATGGAACACCATCAACAACTCTTCGTCACCTCCAACGTGTCATTGGGCACCAAAACTGGAATATGGCGGGACATCGTCGACAAGGTGAATGCCATCGGAGAGCACAAGCGGACAATGGACGAGGTCAAGAGGCGATGGAATGACATCAAGTGGAAGACCAAGGAGAAACTCTCCGCCAACCTGAAGGCAGCAACGCAGACCGGAGGTGGAGGCCCAGCGCCACAGCTGGAGCTGGATGACATGGAGGAGCTGGTGTCGACAGTCATCAGTATGGATACTGTGGCCGGAGTCGGGGGACCGGACACTGCTCGACAGGACACAACACAACCGCAACAGGGTGAGTGACCACCAGGTACTGGGGGACGGGGAGAGATGGCCACAATGGCACACATGCACAAGCAAGCAGGGCACAGTGCACACCCACAATCACTCTGGGTCCTCGCCCAGACCCACACACTGTCACAATGTACAATGCCATGCTGTCTGAATGTCAACCTGTACCATGCGGCTACATACATGTGGACACATCGTAATACACCATCTCCCCTTCACATCGCAGGGGCATCATCAACACCTCCTGCAGAGCAGTCACAGCCACACTTCACTGATGACGAGGAGGAGGACAACACCAGCATCGACACCCAAACCATCCAAGACCTCATTGACCTCATCCGCAACTCACCTCCAGGATCAGGGCAGCCCAGCTACCTCCATGAGACCCCACCCACCACCCAAACCACCCAGCAGGAGGCACCCACAGCCCCGGCACCCTCCCAAGTCCCCCAGGAACAACAAATGGCCTTCCAATGCTGTGTGCTGGAGGGCCAGAGGGAGACAGCCGAGCAGGTGCGGGTGGGGTTCGAGCTCATGGCTAACAAACTGGACGCCATCCTTGGGTGTCTATGTTGGCCCCATGGGCTCCAGCGAGCCCTGACTGACATCTCTGGAGTCATGACGTGGAGGGAAGAATACCTGTCCACTCAGAGTGGCCCCAGCGATGCCAGCCGTGAGCTGGCACACATGCGGAGGCTCATGGAGGACATGGTGCGGATGGAGGCGGAAAGGAAGGCAGCCGCCGCTGCACATCAGAGAAATGTATCTGGGATCTACCGTGCCCTGCATGTCCTCATCATGGCATTGCTGCCACAAGGTGTGGCGATGATGAATGCTGCTGCCCCCACACCATCCACATCTCCGCCCCCTGGGGTGTCAGTGCCTCCCAGTGTGGCAGGCATATCCACTCCGGCACCTGATGTGCCACTGCCACACAGTGCGGCCGGCAATCCTCCTCCGGCCCCTGATGTGTCAGTGGCACACAGTGCCGCAGCCGGTACTGCAACACCCACAGGTGGGGCAGGGCACACACCCGGGGACGAGGACGTGGATGGGACTGTTGTCAGGAGGGCCAGGCACTAGCATCCATTTCCACCACCTTGCCTGTTTCTGCTTGGTGCCGCACATGGCCTCAAGACCTACCACTGACCACCGATACACTCCGATGCACTCACCTCGGACACTGACATGGACTGCCACATCCTGTTTGACGACCAATGTCACGGCGGACAGACTGCGGACTGTACCTTTTCTCTTCCGCAGTACAGGTCATCCTCGGATGGACACTGGCTGGCCCTCCACGGGCCCATATTGTGTAGTGTGCTCGGCATTGCCCTGTACCGCTCCAGCTGCATGACTGCACTGGATGTGCAAATAAACATCCAGTGACGCACTGCTGTGTAATGTCTTAAGTCATTCATGTATGGATGTGTGGATGAATGTGGGGACAGTGCCTTCCCTTGGGTCGATGATGTTCATCCTGTGGGTTGCCAGTCAGAGGTTGCGACATTGCATTTTGTGTACCGGGTTCCGCGAACACTACAACAGGGACACACGCATCAGTCACTTCCTTGTCCGGACATGGACTGGACCACGCCCAGATCCCACGAGTCATTGTTGCAAGCCCTGCACTGGTCGGGCATAAGGCAGGACAGACCACTTCGCTGACGCCCGAGGGGGGGCCCTCATTGCTACCCGTCGCGGGCGTACTCGCTGGTGGTGTGCAGGTCACTGGTCTAGTTGTCAGCATGTCACAGCCACTCCCTGAGGGCAGGTTTTCACATACACCACACCCATCCGGCACAGGCGTCACAGGCCATGTGACTCCACCAACATAAGGGGCCGACGACGTCACATTCCCCTCTTCCCGTGGTGACTGGATGACGGCCGCTCCACGGTTCTCACTCAAGTAGGGCCCATGAGTTGTTGCGCACAGGGTTAGTGGTATCCAAGGCCTTGAGTAAGGCATGGGCCTACCACCACGTGGCACAGACTGGGGTTGCACAGGGTTTGTGGCACACGAGGCCTTGAGTAAGGCACGGGCCTACCACCACGTGGCGCAGACTGGGGTTGCACAGGGTTAGTGGCACCTGGGGCCTTGAGTAAGGCACGGGCCTACACCACATGGCGCAGACTGGGGTTGCACAGGGTTAGTGGCACCCGGGGCCTTGCAGACGGCACAGGCACCCCGCCACGGGATGGTGACTTGGGGTGCAGTGTGTCAGTGGCACCTTGAGCTGCTGAGCGGGTGTGCAGCCTGCAATGATGCCCCGTCCCGGCGGTCCGGACAGCTCAGGTTTTGTGTGCCCTGCTGGACCGCAGTGTAGGCCAGAGCCAGCGGGCAGCGCGGGCCTACCGCCCCGTGGCGTCGCTTCCGGGTTCCCAGAGTTGGTGGCACCCATTGGGCTGAGCGGGTGTGCAGCCTGCGATGGTGCCGGGTACTCTGGTATGTCCTCTGCCATGGAGTAATCAAGACCCAGCACCAAACGTGAGACCTGGTGGCCTGCGGAGCGGGGCTGCATGATGTGGAGGGTGCCATGTATGCGGGCCCCGGGCTTGTGGCTTGCAGCGGGACGTGGTGGGACCTCCTGTCTACGCGCCGGTGGCGGAAGGTGAGCATTGAGGCCTGGGTGTGCATGGGCGGGCATGCTCCGATGGGCGGCGGGAGTGGTTGGGGTGCCTCTGCCTGGGTGTGCATGGGCGGGCATGCTCCGATGGGCGGCGGGAGTGGTTGGGGTGCCTCTGCCTGGGTGTGCATGGGCGGGCAGGCGGTGTTGTCTTGTGCAAGTGTGTGTACTGTGCCAGTCATGTATCTGGGCTCTGTTTCAGCTGACGGCTCTGAATCAGATGTGTGACCTGGTGAACTGCCCTACATACCGGCACGTGGTTGGAGACACACCGGTGGCAGCAGGTGAGCAGTGTGGCCTGGGTGCGCAGGGGCGGCACTCTCTCTCTCTCTCTCCCTCTCTTCCTCTCTCTCTCCTCTTCTCTCTCTCTCTTCCTCTCTTCCTCTATCTCTCCCTCCCACTCTTCCTCTCTCTCTCTCCCCCTCTCTTCCTCTCTCTCTCCTCTTCTCTCTCTCTCTTTCCCTCTCTTCCTCTCTCTCTCCCTCCCACTCTTCCTCTCTCTCTCCTTCGCTCTCTCTCTATCCTCTGATGTGCGCAGGACACACCTTCTCATCATGTTTTTTGTCTTACAGGCTGTGACCTACGTATTGTCCGGAGGGGAGCGGCCATGTGTCTTCATTTCATTTTGTTGTTCATTTCAATAAAGTTTCATTTGTTGCTTCGAAAGTGAATGTGTGCTGGTCATTTCTGTGACGACACATCCATGTCACCAGTTGTGATTGTGCGGCATCAAGCGGAATATTTTGTACATGTTTAGGTGTGGCTGATGTGGCATGTCTTTGGTCGGGGGGGGTGCCAGGGTGGGGTGGTCCTGGGGGTGGTGGTGGTGGGTGTTGTGGCCCTCTTGGATGTTCGGGCCGCATGATGGGTGGCTCAATGGCATCCGTTGCCCTTCGGATGTGGCCCTGGGCTGTGCTCCCTTTTGTGGTGCTGGCTGCCATCCAACTTTACACCAGGTCGGAGCAGGTGTAGGTTTCCTGGTGCTAACGCGCCTTATCGCCTGTTTAGTGTTTTTATCGCGGATGTGGCTGGTCGTTGTGAATGTTGAGGTGTGCTGTTGTCTCGGCTTTTGTCACGGGAACGCCTACTCTGCATCTCATTAGCGATATTTGCTGGGGTCCTCTGTGGCGATGTTTTTTGCGGCTGCTATCGCGGGTAAACTGGTGCTGTGGGCTGTTTACACCGGCTTGTGAATGGGGGGGTAAATTTATCACGACTTTGGCTGCGATAAAGTGCCGTTAATTCGGCGATAGCTCCTTGTGAATATGCCCCTATATCTCTTGATACACAGATACGTTTTACCATGAATTGACAATAGGCGTGCACTTCAAATAGACTATATCAAAATGTAATCATACGCCATATCCTTTGGCTATATTGAACATTTTCTTTTTGACAGAGAACAATGGAATAGCACATTAAAACTTTTGTTATGTCACAAAAAACGTTTCATACATTTGTTAAAGACAAAAACTTAAACATGGACGCATCAACAGATTTGTCTAAAAATGACGACACACATAAATAGAAAAATGAGAAAACTTTGACATAACGAAATAGATTGAACATTACAATTACAAAAGTAACGCCTTGGACATTTTATAGAAACATTCATAAATCTATATATGTCCTTCTATCCTTTTGGTTATCGGGGCCTATCTGTTTTGGCTCCACGGTGCCTGTTTATTGTGTGGTCCTAGTGAGGTCAGTGTATTAAATGTACAACTCCTTGTCTATGCCCATTGTCTTAAGCTTAGACTGTCCATTTTTGTACAATATTTCAGAGTGGTGACTCTTGGCCTCAATAAAGTGGTGCCAACGCGTTTCGACCTTTGTACTGTGACCAAGGGATATTTTGACGGAAGGTCTTCATCAGGGCGGGAGAAGCTTTTTGTAGGACGCTGCAATTATACAATATAAGTCTTGAAAATGTTGTTAGCTATCTGCTAATGTGTATGTGCTATACTGTAACTGATTCTTTTTCGTGTTAAAGTTTGTACATACCGGAAGTTCTTGGGCGTGAGGTAGGTGGCCAACTTTGGTGGAAGTCTGTCAGAGACTTTGGTAATTCATATGGTTGTGCTCCCTTCTTGTCACTTTTGTTCTCGCGCTGTCGGTGGGTTGCATGGGGGAGGACAACATTTTAGAACTTGTTTCACCTGCGTAACTCGCAGGTTCTGATCGCTATACACACTTGTGACTAACGTGCGATAATGGGGGTACTGAGTGCTTTTGGGCGTGTGCAATTAAAGTGAAGCAGTATCTGTGATACTCATCACGCATGCTATATATGCTCTGATGAGCTTTATTAGGCGGTGAATTGGGAAAAGAAGACGGCTTAAATGCGGTGTTCAGTTTAGTGCCCCACATGCTGAAGAAACACCGGGGCTTATTTACAAGCCCCTTGCGTCACTTTTCCCATGTTAAAAGTGACGCAAAAGTGGCGCAAGGGGCTTGTAAATCTGCCCCACCGTGTTTTGTCCATGCTTACTCCGAATGCTTCTTTGTCACACGTGCACCCTGTTGATGCGTCCATGTTTAAGTTTTGTCTTTAACAAATGTATGAAACGTTTTTTGTGACATAACAAAAGTGTTAATGTGCTATTCCATTGTTCTGTGTCAAAAAGAAAATGTTCAATATAGCCAAAGGATATGGCGTATGATTACATTTTGATATAGTCTATTTGAAGTGCACGCCTATTGTCAATTCATGGTAAAACGTATCTGTGTATCAAGAGATAAAGTATTCTAAAATAAATAGACTCGGAGTTAATAAAAGGGACCCCTGTAGTTAAACGTTGTGTCATTGATGGTGGGAGAGGTACCCCCTTTTGTTGAAATGTCTTCCTTTTAGTGCCACACATCATGGGGCAAACCAGAGCACCGCAGGCAGTGAGCAGGGCTTCAGGTACTTGTGCACATGCACCACTGGGCTACACTGGGAAGTGCTACCTCCCCAGCCCCGCCACCAGCTCCAGAGTCACTAACTTGTCAGGTACCACCGGGTGTGGAAGCATGCCCGCCTCTGTGGCACGCAGCATACCCCCATAGACACGAGGCACAGACTGCCTGGCATTAAATTACCGCCACATAATCATAGTGTCAGATTACCACCGAGGGTGAAAGGATGCCCGCCTCTGTGGCACGCAGCATGCCCTTGTAAACACGAAGCACAGACTGTAGCATTAAATTACCATCACCTGATCAAAGTGTCAGATTACCACCGGAGGTGGAAGGATGGCAGCGTCTGTGGCATGCAGCAGACCCTCATAAACCCTAGGCACAGACTGCCTGCCAATAAATTACAGCCCCCTGATTAATGTATAAGATTATCAGCTGAGGTGGAAGGATTCCCTCCTCTGTGGCACTCAGCATACCCCTGTAAACATGAGGGAAACAGACTGCCTGGCGTTAAATTACCGCCACCTGGTCAAAGTGTTAGATTACTGTAGTAAAGTGTTAGATTACTGTAGTAAAGTGTTAGATTACTGTAGTAAAGTGTTAGATTACTGTAGTAAAGTGCCTCTTTTGACTTGGTTAGCCCCCAATGTTTGTGATTTCGAACTAAAAGTCCCTGCTAACCAGGTTCCCAGTGCCAGATCTCTTTCCTAAAATTGTACCACGATTGGCACAACTTCAGCCACCCCTATAAGTCCCTAGTAAATATTACCCCTGGTACCTAGGGCATTGGGATTGAAGAGGGTCCACTAGGGCTGCAGCATGGATTGTGCCACCGCAGTGACCCCTCACCAAGACCATGCACTCTGCCATTGCAGGCTGCGTGTCTTGGTGCAGAGACAGCCGAAGAGTCAACAGGGCACACAGCCCTGTGTGCCATGCCTCCCATACACTGAATGAGGTATAGGTGAATCACGCCAACTGCAGGCCTTACAACCCTAAGGCAGAGTGCACTAAACCCCATGTGTGGACTTATCCCCATGAACAGATATGACTCTACAACATCTAAGTCCATTCTTGGATATTGTAAGTGCACAGGGAAGCCATAGAGAGTACATGGGTTGGATACTGGTCATTACGAGTTTCCTAGCTCCAAGATGGCTTTACTGTACCCTAAGATGTTTGGTACCAAACATCTTGTCTTAACAAATCCTCACTGAGGCCAGTGTTGGTTTTATTAATAAATGCACACAGGACACCCTTTAGACGGCCCCCTGAAAACCTACCAAGCCCCGGTGTGGTCTCTGAGTAGTCTTGGCCAGCCTGCCACCCCCAGACATGTTTCTGACCTCATGGGCTGAGGGCCAGTGCTCTCAGAGGCCAGGAAGGAAGCCTGCTCTGGGCAAAGGTGCTTCACACCTCCTTCAGGCCAGGTTAGCCTTCCAGGGCGGGAAGCTTCAAAGGCGTTGCCACCTTTGAAATGCAACCCAGGCATCTCCAGAAGGTGGAGGATGCCAAACCCCCTTGCCTGCTCCACATTTGGTGGGAGGACAGGCGTAAAAATTACTTAGATGAAAAGGTGCGCTCACATTCAGCCAGCACCACCCCTAAGGTGGGGCAGGTGATGTGAGCACAATTTTTCCAATTGTTCCATCTTGGGATGGTAGGAATTAACCTATCAGGGCTAGGGTAGTGCCCCTTCCCACAGGAAGGGGTCACTTAGTGGGTGTAGACACCCTAAAGGTAGGTAGCCCATTGGCTACTACCTGTCACTCCCTTTAAAGCCCCTAAAGTTAGTATTTAGGAGGCCACCACTGGACCCTGAACTTCAGATTCAATGGACTCAAAGAGGATATGGACACTGAAGAGCTGCTGACCCGAGAACTGAAGCCCTGTTGCAGAATTTAGGCACCAAACCCTGCCTGCTACCTGAAGGACTCAACATTCGTGGTTTGCTGTCTCATTCTGCAAATGTGAGGCCTCCAAGAACTACGGAGCCCCTCCAGCCTTCGACAAATTGCCAAAGAACTCCCTTGGAGTGGAGCTACCACTCCTCTGAAGCCACAGGCATCAAACCGCAGAATCCAGTTTTACTGACTCTGACGCAGCACCCAAACCAAAAGTGGTACAAGAGCTCTGGAGGATCAGATCTGCCTCCCCACCAAGAGTGAAGACACCAGGATCTACCAGAGCCATGCCACATCACTACCTGAGGTACCAGACACCCTGCAGCATACAGCAAGACGGAAAGTCCACTCTGGACTCCATCTGCCCAGGAAGCAAGCACCCATTGAGGGACTTTGAGACCCCTGAAACCCACTTCATGAGTGGCCCAGCTGTCCCAGAATCACCTCTACAAACTGCTTGCTCCTGACCGCGACGACATCTTGACGCGCGCCATCCAGCTGGTGTTTCTGCTCTGCACCTGGCTCGACCGACCTTGGTAACGACGATCTTCCTTTGCTCCCTTGGTCCTGAAACCCTTGTGACCTGCTCACTCGAGTTGGACCCCCCGGACTTACCTTTAGGTCCCTCTGTGCAGTGTGTTTTCAGGTGGCCCCCTTCTTCGTAGAACACCAGCTACCAACGACCTCAGCACCCTGCTCCCGGCCATAACCGGGACGCTCCCGAGAATCCACTGGTGGGACATTGGATGTGGCTTTGATACTTACCTAAATCCAGAAGGTGAACCTCGAAATCCAAATGTATGAGTTTATATGCATTTTTCTATTTTCTCCCATTGACTTCAATGATGCATAATTGCACACAAAAGTGTTTTATTTTACGAACTTGAAAAATTCATATCTTTAAAAATACTTACTGTAGAACAAAGTTCTTGGTCTGAAAAATTATATAAAAATCAATGTTATTTTTGCATATTGGTCTCAGATTTATTCTTGAGTGTGTGTATCATTTATTGCCTCTGTGAGTACAACAAATACTTAGCACTACCCTCTGATAAACCTAACTGCTCGCCCACACTACCACAAATAGAGCATTAGTGTTATCTACTTTTGCCTCTGTATACCTATCTGGTTCTCACTGGACTCTCTACAGAGTCTACCTAATTTTAGTGCACTATATAGAGAGCCAGCTATCTAAAAACAACCACCGGCGGTGGAAGGAATGCCTGCCTCTGTGGCACACAGCATACCCCCGTAAACGGGAGGCACATCCTGCCTAGAGTTAAATTACAGCCAGCTGATGAAAGTGTTAGATTACCGCCAGCTCCAGAAGCATCTTGCGTTCTTTCTAAGAGTCCAGCAGATGACCTTACTGGAGGTTTTGCAGGTGAAGGGCTTAGAAAGAGAGACAAAAAGAAGTAAATAAAAACATCCTCTTTAGGAAGTGAAGTTAAAAATTTATTTGGCGAGTCCAGACTTAATTGAGGCCGGTTCCAAAGTCCAGA
This sequence comes from Calotriton arnoldi, assembly GCA_963921515.1. NCBI lineage: Eukaryota > Metazoa > Chordata > Amphibia > Caudata > Salamandridae > Calotriton > Calotriton arnoldi. Next base: position 2,498,611 of record CAWUFW010001762.1, on the reverse strand, counting down.
GCTGGGTGTATAAAGCCTTTAAAGCGCCCAAGATGCCAGGATCCCTGCAAGGTGACAGAGTGCCAGCCGGAGCCAAGCTGTAAGTACTTCAGCCATTCACCTATTCATCCATCCAACCACACGCCCACTCATGCCCATCATCACCCTCCCATCCCTCTACACGTCTGTCAATCAATGAGGGTTTGTAAAGTGCAGCTACTCACCCATGAGGGTCACAAGGCGCTGCGGGTGGAGTGGCGCAGCAGATCAGACTAAGTGCTGAGTTCATCCGAAGAGCCAGGTCTTGGGGTCCTTCCTGAATTGCGCCAGCGAGGGTGATTTCCTGAGGTGGATGGGCAGGGTCTGTAGCATCCTTGCATCTGTTCCACTGCCACCTCCACTACAGCCAGCATCTCACCCATCAGTGCATAACTGCTACCTCTCCCACCGGCAGCCCTCCCCTGGACCCCCAGCTGGCAGCCAGCTTTCCTTCAATAAGCACAGATACTCCTGGCGGCAGACAGGTGCCCGCTCTTCACTGCCAGGAGGGCCCCTGTTCATTCTGTACTGGAGGATGCAATGCCCTCCAACGTGTGCTCTCTACTCCAGCATAAGCACCCCAGGGGACTGACGCAAGGTCTGCTCTCCAAGAGCACAGGCTGTCCTTGTGCCCTGGGACCGGCTCTCCCTGTACCCTGTGACCAGCTCTCCATGTGACCAGCTCTCCCTGTACTCTGTGACCGGCTCTCCCTGTACAATGTGACCAGCTTTCCCTGTGCTCCGCGACCAGCTCACCATATACTCTGTGACCAGCTCTCCCTCTACTCTGTGACCAGCTCTCCATGCACTCGGTGACCAGCTCTCCCTGGACACTGTGACCAGCTCTCCCTGTACCCTGCGACCAGCTCGCTCTCTACCCTGTGACCAGTTCTCCCTGTACCCTGCAACAGCTCTCTCTGTGCTCTGTGACCAGCTCTCACTCTACTCTGTGACCAGCTCTCCCTGTACTCTGTAACCAGCTCTCCATGTACACTGTGGACAGCTCTCCCTGTACAATGTGACCAGCTCTCCCTGTACCCTGGGACTAGCTCTCCCTGTACCCTGTGACCAGCTCTCCCTGTACCCTGTGACAAGCTCTTCCTGTACTCTGTGACCAGCTCTCACTGGACACTGTGACCAGCTCTCACTGGACACTGTGACCAGCTCTCCCTGTACTCTGTGACCAGCTCTCCCTGTACACCGTGGCCAGCTCTCAAAATACACTGTGATCAGCTCTCCCTGTACCCTGTGACCAGCTCTCACTGGACCTGTGGCCAGCTCTCCCTGTACTCTGTGGAGAGCTCTTCCTGTACTCTATGGACAGCTCTCCCTGTACTCTGTGGCCAGCTCTCATTGTACACTGTGACCAGCTCTCCCCGTACCCTGTGACCAGCTCTCCCTGTACTCTGTGACCAGCTCTCCCTCTACTCTGTGACCAGCTCTCCCTGTACACTGTGACCAGCTCTCCCTGTACACTGTGACCAGCTCTCCCTGTACATCGTGACCAGCTCTCCCTGTACACCGTGACCAGCTCTCCCTGTACTCTGTGGCCACCTCTCAATATACACTGTGACCAGCTCTCCCTGTACCCTGTGATCAGCTCTCCCTCTACCCTGTGACCAGCTCTCTCTGTGCTCTGGGACCAGCTCTCCCTGTACTCTGTAACCAGCTCCCCCTGTACTCTGTGACCAGCTTTCCCAGTACACTGTGACCAGCTCTCCTGTACACTGTGACCAGCTCTCCCTGAACTGTGTGACCAGCTTTTTCTGGACACTGTGACCAGCTCTCCTTGTACTCTGTGACCAGCTCTCCCTGTACTCTGTGACCAGCTCTCCCTGTACCCTGTGACCAGCTCTCTCTGTACTCTGTGACCGGCTCTCCCTGCACCCTAGGACCAGCTCTCCCTGTACTCTGTGACCGGCTCTCCCTGTACACTGTGACCAGCTCACCCTGTACCATATGACCAGCTCACCCTGTACTCTGTGACCAGCTCTCCCTCTACTCTGTGACCAGCTCTCCATGCACTCTGTGACCAGCTCTCCATGCACTTGGGGACCAGCTCTATCTGGAAACTGTGACCAGCTCTCCCTGTAGTCTGTGACCAGCTCTCCCTGTAGTCTGTGACCAGCTCTCCCTGTAGTCTGTGACCAGCTCTCCCTGTAGTTTGGGGCCAGCTCTCCCTGTACTCTGTAACCAGCTCTCCCTCTACCCTGTGGCCAGCTCTTCCTGCACATTGTGACACGCTCTCCCTGTACCCTGTGACCAGCTCTCTCTGTGCTCTGTGACCAGCTCTCCCTCTGCTCTGTGACCAGCTCTCCCTGTACTCTGGACCAGATCTCACTGGACCCTGTGACCAGCTCTCCCTGTACCCTGTGACCTGCTCTCCATGTACTCTGTGGCCAGCTCTCCCTGTACTCTGTGGACAGCTCTCCCTGTACTCTATGGACAGCTCTCCCTGTATTTTGTGACCAGCTCTCTCTGTACACTGTGACCAGCTCTCCCTGTAGACTGTGACCAGCTCACCCTGTACACTGTGACCAGCTTTCCCTGTACATCGTGACCAGCTCTCCCTGTACACCGTGACCAGCTCTCCCTGTACACTGTGACCAGCTCTCAATATACACAGTGACCAGCTCTCCCTGTACCCTGTGACCAGCTCTCCCTGTAGACTGTTCCCAGCTCTACCTGTAGTCTGTGACCAGCTCTCCCTGTACCCTGAGACCAGCTCTCCCTCTACTCTGGGACGAGCTCTCCATGCACTCTGTGACCAGCTCTCCATGCACTTGGGGACCAGCGCTATCTGAAAACTGTGACCAACTCTCCCTGTACTCTGTGACCAGCTCTCCCTGTAGTCTGTGACCAGCTCTCACTGTAGTCTGTGACCAGCTCTCCTTGTAGTTTGGGACCAGCTCTCCCTGTACTCTGTAACCAGCTCTCCCTCTACCCTGTGACCAGCTCTTCCTGCACATTGTGACAAGCTCTCCCTGTACCCTGTGACCAGCTCTCCCTGTAACCTGTGACCAGCTCTCACTGTACTCTGCGACCAGCTCTCTCTGTGCTCTGTGACCAGCTCTCCCTCTGCTCTGTGACCAGCTCTCCCTCTGCTCTGTGACCAGCTCTCCCTCTGCTCTGTGACCAGCTCTCCCTGGACACTGTGGCCAGTTCTCCCTGTGCCCTGGGACCAGCTCTCCCTGTACACTGTGACCAGCTCTCCCTGTACCCTGTGACCAGCTCTCCCTGTACCCTGTGACCAGCTCTCCCTGCACTCTGTGACCAGATCTCCCTGCGCCCTGGGACCAGCTCTCCCTGTACCCTGTGACCTGCTCTCCATGTACTCTGTGGCCAGCTCTCCCTGTATTCTGTGGACAGCTCTCCCTGTACTCTATGGACAGCTCTCCCTGTATTTTGTGACCAGCTCTCTCTGCACACTGTGACTAGCTCTCCCTGTAGACTGTGACCAGCTCACCCTGTACACTGTGACCAGCTTTCCCTGTACATAGTGACCAGCTCTCCCTGTACACCGTGACCAGCTCTCCCTGTACACTGTGACCAGCTCTCAATATACACCGTGACCAGCTCTCCCTGTACCCTGTGACCAGCTCTCCCTGTACACTGTGCCCAGCTCTACCTGTAGTCTGTGAACAGTTCTCCCTGTACCCTGTGACCAGCTCTCCCTGTACCCTGTGACCAGCTCTCACTGTACCCTGCGACCAGCTCTCTCTGTGCTCTGTGACCAGCTCTCCCTCTGCTCTGTGACCAGCTCTCACTCTGCTCTGTGACCAGCTCTCCCTGTACACTGTGACCAGCTCTCCCTGTACCCTGGGACCAGCTCTCCCTGTACACTGTGACCAGCTCTCCCTGTAGACTGTGACCAGCTCTCCCTGTGACCAGCTCTCCCTGTACCCTGTGACCAGCTCTCCCTGTACTCTGTGACCAGCTCTCTCTGTACTCTGTGACCAGATCTCACTGGACCCTGTGACCAGCTCTCTCTGTACAGTGTGACCTGTTCTCCCTGTACTCTGTGGCCAGCTCTTCCTGTACTCTGTGGACAGCTCTCCCTGTACTCTATGGACAGCTCTCCCTGTATTTTGTGACCAGCTCTCTCTGTACACTGTGACCAGCTCTCCCTGTAGACGGTGACCAGCTCACCCTGTACACTGTGACCAGCTTTCCCTGTACATGGTGACCAGCTCTCCCTGTACACCGTGACCAGCTCTCCCTGTACACTGTGACCAGCTCTCAATATACACCATGAACAGCTCTCCCTGTACCCTGTGACCAGCTCTCCCTGTACCCTGTGACCAGCTCTCCCTGTATCCTGTGACCAGCTCTCCATGCACACTGTGACCAGCTCTCTCTGTACCCTGTGACCAGCTCTCCCTGTACCCTGGGACCAACTCTCTCTGTGCTCTGTGACCAGCTCTCACTGGACCCTGTGACCAGCTCTCTCTGCAGCCTGAGACCAGCTCTCCCTGTAAACTGTGGCCTGCTCTCCCTGTACACTGTGACCAGCTCTCCCTATACCCTGAGACTAGCTCTCCCTATACACTGTGACCAGCTCTCCCTGTACTCTGTAACCAGCTCTCCCTGGACACTGTGACCAGCTCTCCCTGTACACCGTGACCAGCTCTCCCTGTACACCGTGGCCAGCTCTCGAAATACACCTTTATCACCTTTCCCTGTACCTTGTGACCAGCTCTCACTGGACCCTGTGGACAGCTCTCCCTGTACTCTGTGGACAGCTCTCCCTGTACTCTGTGGACAGCTCTCCCTGTACTTTGAGAGCAGCTCTCATTGTACACTGTGACCAGCTCCCCCTGTACTCTGTGACCAGCTGTCCCTGCACCCTGTGACCAGCTCTCTCTGTACTCTATGACCGGCTCTCCCTGCGCCCTGGGACCAGCTCTCCCTGTACTCTGTGACCGGCTCTCCCTGTAGACTGTGACCAGCTCACCCTGTACCATGTGACCAGCTCTCCCTGGACACTGTGACCAACTCTACCTGTACTCTGTGACCAGTTCTCCCTGTAGTCTGTGACCAGCTCTCCCTGTAGTCTGTAACCAGCTCTCCCTCTACCCTGTGACCAGCTCTTCCTGCACATTGTGACAAGCGCTCCCTGTACCCTGTGACCAGCTCTCACTGTACCCTGCGACCAGTTCTCTCTGTGCTCTGTGACCAGCTCTCCCTCTGCTCTGTGACCAGCTCTCCCTGGACACTGTGACCAGCTCTCCCTGTACCCTGGGACCAGCTCTCCCTGTACACTGTGACAAGCTCTCCCTGTAGACTGTGACCAGCTCTCCCTGTACCCTGTGACCAGTTCTCCCTGTAACCTGTGACCAGCTCTCCCTGTACTCTGTGACCAGCTCTCCCTGTACTCTGTGACCAGATCTCACTGGACCCTGTGACCAGCCCTCTCTGAACACTGTGACCTGCTCTCCCTGTACCCTGTGGCCAGCTCTCCCTGTACAATGTGACCAGCTCACCCTGTACTCTGTGACCAGCTCTCCCTGTAGACTGTGACCAGTTCACCCTGTACACTGTGACCAGCTCTCCCTGTACATCATGACCAGCTCTCCCTGTACACCGTGACCAGCTCTCCCTGTACACTGTGACCAGCTCTCAATATACACCGTGACCAGCTCTCCCTGTACCCTGCGACCAGCTCTCCCTGTACACTGTGCCCAGCTCTCCCTGTAGTCTGTGACCAGCTCTCCCTGTACACTGTGACCAGCTCTCCCTGTACCCTGTGACCAGCTCTCCCTGTACCCTGTCACCAGCTCTCCCTGTACCCTGCGATCAGCTCTCACTGTACCCTGTGACCAGCTCTCCCTCCACACTGTGACCAACTTTCTCTGTACCCTGTGACCAGCTCTCCCTGTACCCTGCGACCAGCTCTCCCTGTACTCAGTGACCAGCTCTCCCTGTACTCTGTGACCAGCTCTCCCTGTAAACTGTGGCCTGCTCTCCCTGTACACTGTGACCAGCTCTCCCTGTACCCTGTCACCAGCTCTCCCTGTACCCTGTCACCAGCTCTCCCTGTACCCTGCGACCAGCTCTCACTGTACCCTGTGACCAGCTCTCCCTCCACACTGTGACCAACTCTCTCTGTACCCTGTGACCAGCTCTCCCTGTACCCTGCAACCAGCTCTCTCTGTGCTCTGTGACCAGCTCTCCCTGTACTTTGAGACCAGCTCTCATTGTACACTGTGACCAGCTCTCTCTGTGCTCTGGGACCAGCTCCCCCTGTACTCTGGAACCAGCTCCCCCTGTACTCTGTGACCAGCTCTCCCTGGACACTATGACCAGCTCTCCCTGTACTCTGGAACCAGCTCCCCCTGTACTCTGTGACCAGCTCTCCCTGGACACTATGACCAGCTCTCCCTGGACACTATGACCAGCTCTCCCTGTACTCTGGAACCAGCTCCCCCTGTACTCTGTGACCAGCTCTCCCTGTACCCTGAGACCAGCTCTTCCTGTACTCTGTAACCAGCTCTCCCTGGACACTATGACCAGCTCTCCCTGTACTCTGTGACCAGCTCTCAATGGACCCTGTGGCCAGCTCTCCCTGCACTCTGGTGAAGGAAGTGACCCGAAATGGGCCACCCGGGTCACTCGTGACCACCTCTCGGCCTTCCCAGAAATGAAGAGTCGGGATGACAGTGGGGAATACAATCTAACACTTTTATTAGTAAGTACACTGCAGTGGAGTCCGGTCTGACCAGCCTCACGGGATAGCTGTCGAGGGACTGACTTCAGAACCCTTGGTAACACATCCCAAGTCTCGCCCCTGGTGGAAAAATACAGCTTGGGCAAAGGCTGAACAAAGAAGGCACAGAAGGATGAGCTGCCACCTGCAGAAGGGGTACACGTTATCAGGCTCCCAAGGTCATCTTGCTCGGTCTCAGCTCTCTCCAGTGTGGAAGCATAACTATGACCAGGGATAGGCATGCGAAAGCAGAATAAACTATTCATTTAGTACATCTGGGTTTCAACCTTGAATACGATAAGAGGGAACAACTGAACAGCAGCTTTCTGCTGAGGCAAGCAGAGAGGGGCACAGAGGCCGGGTTTCGATCACAACATATGGCGGTTACATGGCAGAAGATGGTGTCTCAGATGCTAACTTTAGCCTGCACAATGTTTGAAGGAACTGTTCGCACACATTTGCAATAGCGATCAATACAAAATAGCTACATGAATGCTAACATAACACATACGATATAGAGGATGGGGCAATGACACATTCAATTCTAACAGACCCTCCTTTTAGCATTCATAGCTAAATTTTTTATTATTGCTATCAGGTAGGGGTCTTTACAATTCTAAGAGAGGGGGAAGCAAATTTGAGGCTACATAGGCAACAGTGAACCGTTCAGTTGATCATCAGCAATGTCAGATAGGCACACATATCAATACTCAAAAATGCCCTTATCTATATTCATTAAATCGTGAACAGCCTGTACCATCATAGTGGAGGGCTTAGCATTTTGTTCTTGGACTCTGGGTTGGGTTGTTAACTATTGTATACAATAAGTACAGCAGGCGGGACGGTAATTAATACACAGGCAACAAGTGAAGACAACACCTGCTATGGCTACTAAGAATAAGAGTATTTTTTAGCCCCAGAACGCTATCAGGCCCCAGAAACAGCTGGGCAGGGACCAAGTGCCATTCTCCTGATGGATATCAGATGCCAGTCTGTGTAGCTTTTGTATTGCTGCATAAACATTTGGAGCATTGTCCGGTATGTACACACAGCAACTACTACCTGGTTAAATGACTCAGCCGCTCCCATCCTGGACTTTTTAATGCCTCCCAACTTTGATATCATTAGGTTGGACAGAACTAGTGGTCAAGGGGAGGCATCGCTTGCTTACATCGTAGTAATCTAACAGTGAAAGTCATTCATGCCGACCTCCTGCCCTCTTGTGAATACCTATGCATTGAAGTGAATGGGGGCAACAATCATTCATGCAAACTGCACACGTTCTACCACCCCCCTTGCGACAACCTTCCGTTCACTGAACAGATCATGGACATTATTTCGGCCAACGCTGATTTCCAGGGCACTCAGATCTTCCTGGGAGATTTCAACCTCCACTGGAATGATGTAAACGATGTGGTGGGCAATAGCCTTAAATCCTTCCTACTTGACCTTAACCTTATCCAAATATGTGACAGCCCTATGCATATCAAAGGTGCTACGCTGGATCTGGTCATTGGTAAGCCCAGCTCTATCCTCCTGGAGTCGATCCTCCCATGTGATTGGACAGACCACTACTGCATCACCTTCCTCATCCTTGAATCGGTAAGAGCAAGCAGAGCCCAACCTAAGAACCCAAAACAGTTGAAAAGATGTCTAAGGAACATCAACTCGCAAGACCTGACGGCACTCTGCGATAACTTCCTGCCCCCCCTATGAACATGTATGATGTCCATGACCTTACGGCCCACTATAACCACTCAATGCTTAATGTACTTAACTCAGTGGCACCACTTCAGCTTAAAAGAATGTCATCTAAACTCTCCAAACCGTGGTTCCATGATAGTCTTAATTCCGAAAGAAGAAATTTAAGACTTGCAGAAAGGAAGTGGCGATCGTATCCCTCCCTTGATCATCTTTGTCACTTGAGATTCCTGCGAAGCATATAAAATAAATGCATCAGATGCTCGAAGTCCACCTTTTTCAAAACTCAACTAGATCAAGCAAAAAACGTCCAAAAAAACTGTTCGATCTCATCAAGTCCCAAGCTAACAATCATCCTAACCTCTCGGCACGGGGTCAAGGGACACTGCCGAACTGTGAAGAATTTGCTGTTTTCTTCACTGATAAGTCTATTAAGATCGAGACTGAATTACGCTCGGCCCATGATCTCCTCTTGAGCAGTCCACTGAACACCCTCCGCCCCTCAGAGTTGGATATCACTGACCCTTTATAGCCCTACCTCACCAAAAACAATGCATCTTGGAGTCTGTTCTAAACCTTGGATGAATGCACTATACGCAAAATGCTGTTGACTTTGAAACCTTCCAATCACTACAACGACCCTCTGCCATCAAACTTTTTCCCGGAAGTGAGATCCTCCTTACTATCACTCTGGACGACGATCGTCAATGCATCACTTCTGCAAGGTGCTATTCCGGATTGCCTTAAATCAGGTCAAGTTACCCCGATACTAAAGAAACCAAATGCTGATCCCAAGGACCTTCTTAACTTTCGCCCAATCACTAACATCCCCACCTTGGCAAAACTCCTGGAGAAATGTGTGCTCGCCCAACTTTGTCATCACATCGACCATTTCCAACTCCTGGACCAGTGCCAATCTGGTTTCCGCCCGGGGCATAGTACAGAGTCGGCGCTAACGCACATCGTGGATGATGCACTTAGAATGTTGGATCACAATGAGTCGTGCCTATTGATCCTTCTTGACCTTTCGTCAGCATTCGATACTGTCAAACATGATAACCTAACTGACCTCCTGGAACACAAGATGGGGCTGTCTGGGCCTCTACTAAACTGGTTCTCTTCGTTCCTTCAGAACAGATCTCAAAGCTTCAAGGTGAACCAATCCTTGTCCCATCCTGCACCGGTCACTCTGGGGGTTCCCCAAGGTTCAGCACTGTCTCCCACGCTCTTTAACCTGTTCATGGAGCCTCTGACAGAAATTCTAAAATCATCCAGCATTCACTATCACATGTATGCAGACGATACCCAACTATACCTGAAGATCGCCTCCCCCGAAGACATTCAGTCCCTCAACTCAGTCCTGCTGGAAACACAAAGCTGGTTGACACGTAATCACCTGAAGCTTAATGCTCTAAAAACGGAATTCCTCCTAATTTCATCCCACAACCAATCTCTCGTCATGGAACAATGGTTGAATCAGCTGACTGCTCTTAACTGTAGAACGCACCTCGTGGACTCGGCATCCTCGCTGGGTATCATACTTGACAAAAGCCTGAACATGCAGAAGCACATCAGTTCCCTCACCAAAGGAGCGAACTTCTAACTCAGCTTACTTAGGAAACTCAAACCCTTTCTCCCTGCACATGACCTAAAGGTTGTAGTACAAGCATTAAAGATCTCAAAGCTGGACTATGGTAGCGCAAGCGCAACACTGTGCGGCCTGCCTAGAGTGAAGACGGCTCCTCTTAGGGCTACCCTCAATTCCGCTGCTAGGCTTTTAACTGGCACTAAAAAATACCATCACATCTCCCCGGACTTGCGGGACCTGAATTGGCTTCCATATGAAGCTCGGATACAGTTAAAAATTGCATGCATGGCTCACAAAGCCATCCACTTCAAGACCCCGCTGTACCTTGCTCAGAAACTGGAGCTCTTCTGTGGTTCTAGAGCCTCCAGAAGCGCCAGCACCCTTTTGCTCAAACCACAAAAATTCAAGAAAAAAAAGACCTATAACCGAGCCTTCTCAGGGATGGCTCAGAGGATCTGGAACTCCATTCCCCCCGAAGTCAGGGTGAACCCTTCCACTTTCTTCTTCAAAAAGAAGTCAAAGGGCTCCTGATGAAGAAATTTCTGCCTTAGCCTCGCCCCTCCATCTGGTTCTGGTCCATAGCAGTTGACTTTGGCCCAGCCGCCTGGTTCACAAGTTTGTCGAATAATTTTGACTGTGAATTTGTCGCGTTGTTGATTCTGTTGTGTTTGCTTTTACCCTCACGAGAATGTTGGACAATGTTAGACTTTGAATTTGCCGCTTTGTTGATTCTGTTGTGTTTGCTTGTACCCTTCATGCTGCATAATCTGTAAAGCGCTCTGATACCCTCGGTGGTCATGTTCGCGCTATATACCACTTTCAAAATAAATAAATACTACCGATGACGCGACAAGCCCCACCCCGATCTGCAAGGATGACGTCTAACACCATCCTGTTTTGAAGGGCAACAAGCCTCATAGCCTGAAGCTCAGCCGTGATGTTGGTCAGTATTCCTGCTGTGGTATTGATAACCCCTTCTACAACCCTTTTATGTCTGCGTATACTATGGCTGTTGTGCATGGGACCCCAGAATGGCAAAATACCCTTCATGGCATCTGTAAATTGCTGCAGGGTAGTGTCTGTCTGATCTGTATCCTTCGTGTCAAGAACCCTTCTAACTCGGGACAAATACAAGTTCCTGCATTGAAACCTGTGGTCTCTGTGATAATTGGATGGCGCGATATATACGGGGGGCAAAAGGAAGGACACGTAACATACACCAGACCACCCCCTAGGAAGCCATACGTAAGCCTGGGATCCACAAACGAAATACACATTGTGGGGTGGAAGCAATGGTGGACTACTAGTGGTGTTCAAATCATAAGTATAGTTGCAAGTACTCTCTCCCACCGGAACCTTCCCAAAACCTTGGACACAGAAACTAGCTGTTGTATTAATTACTGGTACTGGCAGTGCCCTATCCTGGGTAATGTTACGCAATTGAAAAGACTTGAAATACTCAGTGACGTTAAAGCCCTGGAAGTCCATCATCTCATTCTGGAGCCAGGTTACACTCTTTTTGGCCTCATAAACATTCATGCAGGCATATGGGTGTAGGGTATCAATAGTCGAATCCCTCCCCGTGGTAAATCCTTGGTGTGTCACTACATATCCCAATACGGCGTCATAGTCAAGGTATGTCATATTCATTGCATCAGCATGATAATGGATATACACCAAGGTGGACAACTGGAACCAGGCTTCGCAGCTGGCCAGATAAGAGAGAGGCAAGGACAGTAACAGATCATTCTTATGCATCACAGAAGGGAGTAAACCACAAACCCAACAATTTGTGACATTGGTGGTATGGTGAGCCTGATGGAGCATCTGCAGAAAGACATTGTCGACATAAGTCTGTCGGTGCCTTTCCTTATGAGGGTCCAAAGTGACAAATACATGTTCAGGGGGAACAGGAGTAGTACCGATCAGGGAATGCACAGGATGCCTTTCTTTGAGGAACCATATAATCCCTAACACTGCTACCAAAGCAACAAAAACTATTGTTAGAAATACTATCTTAGTTTTGGTGGGCCAGCTCGACCAAGTTGGGCTATTTTGCTCAAAACGGGGTGTTGCTAAAGGCTGTTTTTCTTCCATAATAATACAGCCAAAGGGATACATTTTTATATATCAAGCTACCAGAGGAAGGTCCATACTATGGAGCCAGGTATTACAAAAAGGAAAAATGAAAAATAAGAGCACACGGTTCAGTGTCCATATATTCTTATTGTTCATCAACGATGGTGCTACTGAGCACTTCACGGTGGGGCTGTAGGGTCACAACCCTTTCTGTCTCTTCTCTCAGGATAGGGCACCCTCCCTCCTGGGAAGATACCCCCCACTTATCCTGTCCAGTGTCTCAGACAATGCACCAATCTCCCTTTCCCTGATCTATCGTTGGTACCACAGACAAGGTACATGGACCCTATTCTTCATCCATGAAGTCCATCCCTACTAATCTGACTTTTCCTTTGGTGCACTGTCCCTCCTTTGGGGACACAAAGTGTACCTAGCCACTCCAGGGAATGTCTCGTCACAGAAGAGGATCTTGAATTCAGAGGGGGCGGGGGACTAAGACTCGAGCTCCTGTGAGCCAGGTGGAGGAGAAACCTGGGCAGCCCTTATTTCTGGGGGGACTGCCTCATTCAAAGCAGCGTTGTTCTCCTCCTCCATCTGTGCCCAGGTCAGTCGGGCATTAGAAAAAGGAACAAAACGTGGCACCTTCTCCGTCTCGTGGTCCCCTATGCTATCCAAGACCCATTTGTCGTAGGGGAGAGGCAGCGGGACTCGCCGGCAATGCAATGAGTGAATCCAGTGCTTCCGGCCGTCTACCTTCACCGCAGTCCGTGTGGCGAGCAGGACTTGCAGAGGCCCTTTCCACCTCAGCTCCAAGCACCCCTTTCTCTGGTAGTTACGGACCAAAACAAAGTCGCCGGGCTGGATGCTGTGCCCTGGCCCCTCAGGCGTTGGCGGCAGTGCCTCATGAATCTGTTGATGAATAGAACGCAAATTTTTATTCAACTCGCATAAGTAATCTACAAGTAATGGGTATTCAATTTCTGAAAAATGGCCTTTGCCGTCGCTATGGCTGTGTTCTCTTTAGTGTGGTAAGCCTCAATCCACTTACTGAACGCACAAACAACCACCAGCACATACTTCAAGTTGTTAACTCGTTCCTTTTCGATGTAATCCATCTGGAGAACCTCGAAAGGAAAGGAAGGGGGTGCAAAATTACCAGGAGGTGAAGGGGTAACCTTCCCAGGATTATGCGTCAGGCAAACCATGCAGTGCTTCACTAGATGAGCAGCTACTTTAGGGATATTGTCATTTCGCCATACAGGATCCAGTATTTTACATATCCCTCTCGCACTAATGTGAGCTGGGCCATGTGCCATTGTAACCACAGTGAATACATATGCATCTGGTAACATCCATCTTTGCTTTTACGACTTGTCAGTCCAGCAACCCTCCCCATCTAAACGTCCCATACTCTCCTGCCACGTTGCCAGCTCCTCAACTGTTGCCTCACTCTGTATTTCCTTCACGTTCTCCAGTGTGTCCTCAAACATCCCATTTTCAGGCACCCATCTAGCTGTTCCCGCCACAAACATTCTCTTCATCTTAGACCTGGCTGTCTCTTTAGCTGTCTAATCTGCAAACACATTTCCCCTCCCCACATCATCAGTAATCCCCTTATGGGCACTACACTTCACTATTGCTAATCTCTTGGGGAGTGTCAGGGCTGATAAAAGCCTGTGTATCAGAAAGCCTGTGTATTCTTCTTACCGAGGGAGGTCAGGAATCCCCTCTCTGCCCAGAGCCGCCCAAAATTATGGGCTACTCAGAACGCATATTGGCTGTCAGTATAAATATTGACAGCCAATCCCTCACTTAGCTCACATGCTCGCAAAAGAGCAACTAACTCTGCAGCTTGTGCTGATTGGTAGGGAACACGTGATGTCTCAACTACAGTGCGCAGCGTAGTAATAGCATATTCTGTGGTGGTGGTGCCATCTGACAGTTTGAAACAAGAGCCATCGACATATAGTTCCCCTTGCGGGTCAGATAAGGGAACGTCAGTCAGGTCTACCCGTCCCTTCGTCTCCTCTTCCGTTCAAAATAAACTATCATGGACATCTGTGTCCTCATTTTCTGAAGGGAGGGATAGTAACGTGGCTGGGTTCAGAGTGGCACATCTTTTAATGGTGATGTGTGGCGCAAACAGGGTCAATTCATAGCCAGTCAGACACGCACTGGTAAGGTGCTATGTCTTTGTCTTGTTCAGAAGTGTGTCCACAGCATGGGGTGCCATTACTGTGAGATCAGTATTGAGGGCGAGCCCTGCCGATTGTCAGATAGAGACGGCCATGGCTGCTCTTAAACAGCTCGGAAGGGCTCTGGCGACAGTGTCAAGGAGGGCAGAGAAATAAGCACACGGCGTCTGCTTACCTCCAAAGGCTTGTGTTAACACAGAAAGCGCACATCCAGCCTTCTCGTGTACGTACAACACGAAAGGCTTCTGATAATCTGCTGTACCAAGCACAGGTGCAGAGCAAAGCACGACTTTTAATTGCTCAAAAGCTTTCTGACATTCATGCGTCCAGGGTAAAGGTTCATGCACATCCTTAGTTGTTAGGCATAATAAAGGCTTTGTTAGTAAAGAGTAACCAGGTATCCAATGACGACAATACGAGGTGATGCCTATGAAAGCACGCACATCCCTCTGAGTCACAGGGACGGGCATCTTAACAATGGCATCAAGTTGTTCAGGTGTTAGCCTCCCTCCCTCCTTCGACAGTAGGTGACCTAAATAGGTGACCTCCTGTCGACAATATTGGAACTTGGAAAGGGACACTTTATGTCCGTACTGTGCCAAATGTAGCAATAATTTGACTGTGGCATCCTTGCAACCCTCTTCAGTATCGGAGGCCACCAAAAGGTCGTCCACATATTGCAATAACACATTACCTGAAGGGAGAGAGAGGAAATCCAACTGACTTTTCAAGGCTTGACTATATATACTAGGACTTTCAGTATACCCCTGAGGAGCTCGACAGAATTGGAAACTCCGGCCCGCTAGGGTAAAACCAAAAAGGTGCCGGCTATTCGGATGAATGGGGATGCTAAAGAAAGCATTTTTCAAGTCAATCACAGAAAAAAATGTGGCTGTGGAAGGAATCATTGTTAAGAGAGCAGTAATGTCGGGTACCACCGGAAACTGAGGGACCACTATTTTGTTAACCTCCCGCAAATCAATCACAAAGCGATAGACATCAGGATGAGCATCAGCAGAATCCGAGGGTGTCTTTTTGAGGATGGGGAGAATAGGGCTATTACACACATTGGCAACTGGTTCCTCAACCACCCCCGAGTTGATCAAATCCTGTATAATCTGCAACAAAGCCTGTTTCCCCGCCTGCGGTATTTTGTACTGGGGAATACGAGGTCGCACGGCGTTGTCTTTAATCGTAATAGAGACCGGTGGTATCTGTAACAACCCTACGTCCGTATCTCCTGTTGCCCACAACATGGGCGGCACATCTTTAAATTCAGCAGGAAGTGGTGCGTCTTTTGAAAAACACTGTTTGGTACTGGCTACATCTGGTCCTATTGTCATATAAACGCCATCTGGAGAACATGAAATTGTAGCATGCAACTTTTTCAACAAATCTAATCTCATTAAATATTCTCCACAATTTGTTGTCAATAAGAATGGCGAGTCCATAGTAAAAGGGCCAATAGTTAGAGCAAGGGGTTCAGAAATGGGGCTCACAACCGGTACGCCTGAAAAACCTACCGAAACATTGTTATGGCCAGACAGAGCTGCCCCATGGACCAGTGAACGAGAAACAGAGCTATTCATTGCACCTGTATCCACCAAAAATTTCTTGGCCGAACTATGCAAATCCGCTGTGACGTAAGGACCACGCTGATCTACAGGTATTTGAACTGGTCCCTCACCCTGTCCTTGGCTGTCCTAGTTATAGGACATCCCTGGCACCTCGTCTAAATCATAATAATCGTGATAGTACTGCCGTCCCCGAGGGTCATCAAAATAGTTCTGATCAGAGCAACCCCCCGAATATGTACCAGGCTGGACCTCATCACGACCGCTCTTGCCATGGCCTCGTCCACCTGAACCCCAACCTCTGGGGGCCGCGACCTTCTGCAACAGCTCCGGACACTCACTCCGCCAGTGTCCCGCCTTTTTACAATACGCACACTGATTCGGCCCCACAGGAACGCTGCTTCTGCCAGCGCCACACGACCGCTGGGCCGGACCGGTGCCACATCCCCTCCCGGACCCTCTTGCTGCCTGCTGCATTAGTACCTTAGTCTTCAACTCCTTATTCTTCTTCTCCACCTTTTCCTTCACCTCGTTTTCCCTATGCTCATAGTACTGAGCTGTTAGACCTGTCAGCCCTAGGGTGGTCTTGCCCTGTTTTTTTTCCCTTTTGCGCCTCATTTTTACCACCATATTTTTACTGGACCTAGGTCTCCGGGCGCCTTGCCACTGCTAGCCAGTGCTGAGGTGCAGGTGCTCTCTCACTCAAGATGGCTGCCACAGGCCCCTGCTACTGCAGAGGGGCCTTACACGCATACACACTAGTAGCCAGGGTCAGGCTGGGACATAGGGATACAGTATCCATTCCGTCCCCGCCTCTGGGCCACATAGCCAGACATGTAGAAGGTTCCAGAACCTTCCGGGCTGTGGGAGGAGTTATGTTTTGCCGCCTTTGGGAGGGTCACCTGACCTAGAGGTATAAAAGGCTTGGAGGGAAAACTTTCTAGTCAGTTGATGAGGCACCACTGATCCTGAGAGAACCTCTGCCGGAGTACAGGCTTTAGGGCCTAGGGGGGAGACCTACACTACTGCTGCTGACAGGGCTGAGGCCCTGCTGTAGTAAGATAGCTGAGGAACGCCCACCACCCACTGACCTTGCCCAGTGTGAGGGGACCCAGGGAACCACCTTCAGCGTGCCGGGAGGAACATCAAGCACTCCCAGAACCACCAACTCATCCCCCCCCTCATAAGAAGAAACTTCTGACAAGAAACTTTTGACAAGGAACTCATAATAAGAAACTTCTGACAAGAAACTCCTGACAAGAAACTCCTAAGAAGCAACCAATCTGGAATAGTCGCAAGACACCTTAATTTGAGGAGGCCTGACCGTCCAGCAAGGCCTGAAGCCTAAACTGCCCAACTGGGGATCACCAGGTAAAGCGCCGTACCCTGAAGCGCTAGACCTTCACCCCCTATCTAATCCTGCCTGCTGCTGGGCTGCCCCCCAAGTACTTTTCCAGTCAGCCCTGCCCACAGGCTGCTGGTGCGCCCCGTGTTTTGTCTCCACGAGGGAGAAACTGCCCCCCCTTCAGGTAACTGACCTTGTGAGGAAATCACCGCCGCGGCCGCCGCCGCGTGAAGAGAAGTGCTGCTGTGAGGAGAGGCCCTCCTCGAGGCCGTGTGGTGAGGTGCGCCGTCCGCGCCCTCATCGGAGGAAGCGCTGAGGTGAGGGAAGCCCCTCGAGTAGATGTGGTGAGGTGCGCCGTCCGCGCCCTCACCGAAGCCTTAAAAATCGCCCCCAGTCATTGCCGCCGGGCCCAGGGCCCCACCGCCGCCATCGCGGCTGAAGAAATCACCGCCGCAGCCCAAGGGGGCCGCGTGAAGCAGCCGAGGCCTAACGCGATCTGCGAGGCCTCCAGGCCCCGCCGACGCCGTTGCCGAGCAACCGGGGACGCCGGCCGCGCCCCCAGGAAGGCCGCGCAGCGATTGGGCGCCGGCTCCAGTCACGCCCCCAGCGCTGACGGAGGCCGAGGAAGAGCCTCGGCCGTGCAGAGGGAGACGGGGAGCCGGCCGGAGAGGACTGCCGGCTCCCGCTCCCATCCCCGAAGTCCCTGAAGCCCGCCAACCCCACTGACCTGATCCAGGGGGCCGGAGGAGGGTGATACCGGCCCCCGCAACGTGCCGCAAGTCAATTCCCCGATCCCGGGGGCCGGAGGAAGGTGATACCGGCCCCCGCAACGACTCGTCATTCCGGCCAGAAGGCCGAGGTACCCCGACCGGGCCCCGCCCTCCAGAACACGGGCCGGGCCTGGAGTTAGCCAGTCGCTGAGAAGCGCGACCAACGACCAAGCGCAAGGTGAGCCCAGGAGGCCCCTAGGGCCCACAAAAACGCCACTGGTGGCCGGGGGCCACCATTAACCCGTAAATTAACCTGTGTAACTTTCCCCATGAGGCGAGGCCCCGGAGAGGAGTGGGCCTGGCCTGAGTTAACCCCTAAGGGACACAGAAGCCCCAGAATACAGGACATGTTGAGGGGTTCCCCACAGTGTTCATTAATTTAATGATGACGCCTACTGTAATTACTGACTAGGCCTATGCTTATCACTGCAAAGTCTTTCCCTAGTGTGAAGGGGATTAATTGAATTGAGCTGAAGTGTACACCGCCAAGAGTTGAAGTGTTTTATGTTACAGGTGTACTGGAGTTGCGACGCCCACTGTACTGAATGTGGGTGCGCCTAGATTAATGCAGGCTCTGTTTGAAATGTGACGTGAAAAGCCTTCTTTTAAGTAATTGAATATTCTTGAAGTGAACTGCATGTTTAGGCCCATGTTTTATTAATGCACCTTGTGATCATTATTGGTGCTACGTTTATGAGATGATTCCTGCGGCCTTTTAGTGGCCTACAATGTTGATGCGCTATGATGCTTTAATAAGAATGTGCACCAGTTGAGTAATGCAAATATTTTAAATGACGATCTGAATTAATCTGCCTCATCTGATGCTACCTTGATTTATATAAAAGATCTTGATTTTAAATACACAAGCCTGGTGTGGTGTCATGTTATTGCGTTCGCATTTCTGAGTCAAAGTAAGAGTGTGCTGCACAACTGCCTTACACATTGCCTTCGCGTGCTTTCCCGCCTCGCGCCATGCTACCGTGGCGGACTCGGTAAACCCGGTTCCAACATTTGGTGTTCAGCGGTTGGATAAGGACTGGTGTTTGTGCAGCACCCTACAGTGACTCAGTGTGTGCCGCAATTAGACACCTATTGTAATGCAAGTGCTAGGAATTCTTTTATGATTGCCAATTGTGTACATTCCTGCGTTAGACCTGCTACCTACAGTCTAGAACCCTTTCCCTAAATTGTCTGGGACCCCACCTAGGAGGATGGAGTTTGAGTTAGCCAACCTAGAAAGGTATACGGTGACACAGCTCAAGGAGTTCTGCCTAGAGAGGGGGGTGGCCGTCAAGCGAGGCGCCAGGAAGGAGGTGCTTCAGAAAGCTTTGAGGGCATGGGTAATGGCCCACCCGGAGGGAAGAGGGGACGAGGAGCAGGGGGAGGCAGACAACCCAGAAGAACTGGACCTACTGCACATTGATGTTACCGAGAATGTGTTGCCAGGAAGACGTTCCAGGGCAGGCAGTAGTGCGTCAGGGGGGAGTTTGTCGGCAGAGGAATTTGAGGACAGGAGGGAGGAGAGGCAATTAACATTAGAACTTGCTAAGATGGAAAGAGAAGGAGAACAGGCAAGGCTAGCCATGGAGGAAAGGAAGCTTGCGCATGAGCTTAGCCTGAAGGAACTAGAGCTCCGAGCCTTGCAGATGGAGATGCAGGGCAGAGTGAATGGTGGCAGCGTACCTGCTGGGGTTCCACAGGAGCCCAAATTCTATCTACCAAGAGAGGTGATAGCCAGTTTTAGTGTAGGTGATGACATCGATAAGTGGTTGGCGGCGTACGAGGTGGCTTTGGTGGCCCATAGAGTTCCTGAGAGCTACTGGGGGAGGTCTTTACAGGTACATACCTCCACTAGTAAGGGACACACTTTTAACTTTGGATAAGGGGGAGCAGACTAACTACCCTATCATGAAGGAGGCCCTGCTCAAGAAGTTTGGCCTCACTCCAGAGAAGTACCGCCAAAAGTTCCGCAACAGCCACAAGCTTCACACACAAAACTGGGTAGATTTTTTGATTATGCCCGGAAGGCATTGGAGGGTTGGGTGCGTGGCAGCAACGTTGACAATTACAAAGGGCTGTACGACCTGTTTTTGAGAGAGCACCTCCTAGAGAAATGTTTTCCGGAGCTGCGCCAGTACTTGGTGGACCGCAAGCTGACCAATCCAAGGGAGCTTGCAGAGGAGGCAAACACGTGGGTCAGCACTCGGGTGTCCCACAAGGGAGCCGGGCGGACCCCCGAAAAGTGGACAGGGGCTCCCCAGAAGAAAGAGGGGGAGATAAAAGAGGGAGTTCTTTAAAGGCCCCCAAAATAGACCGCCTGGGAGAGGGGTAGGTTCCCCATCCCCATCTGGATTCCAGAAACCCACTTATCCTGACAGGAGTCAGCAGCCCAGAACTGTCCGGTGCTACGAGTGCGGGGAGGTTGGACATTACAAGGGGGATCCCCAGTGTTGCAAGAGAACCCCAGCCCCCATAGGAGGTAAGAGCCCCGGGGTGGCCAGTGTAGCGCTTGGGGAGGAGTTGTCCCTAGGTAGGGGAGGTGAGTGGACAGGCTTGACCTTAGTTTCCCTGGGGGATTGAGAGATCATCCCACGGGTTCAGGTACCCGCGAACACTGCCAAGTATTGGCAGAGGGTCCTGGTGAACGGGGAGGAGGTGGAGGCTCTGAGGGACACAGGTGCCAGCATGACGATGGTGAGACGTCAGCTGGTGTCCCCAGAGCAGGTGATTCCTGAGGAATTCCACCCGGTTGTGATGGCTGATAATAGCCTGGGTCATTACCCCGTGGCCCAAGTTCACTTTGAGTGGGGAGGAGTATCAGGTCTGTTGAAGGTTGCGGTGAGCCCTGCCATGCCAGTTGACTGTCTGCTGGGTAACGACTTAGAACATACTGCCTGGAGGGAGGTAGAGTTCAATGCCCATGCTGAGATGTTGGGATTACCAGGATGGACTTGCGTCGTCACGCGGTCCATGGCTGCCCGACAAGGAACTCAGCTGGGGTTGGAGCCTGAAATAATGGCCCAGCCCACTGCTGGACGAAGAGATGTCCAGGAGGAGACACCCGGTGAGATGGAAGGGGAGCCCGCGGAGGTGACCCCGGAGTCCGCTGAGGTGGTTGGTGTTCCCGTGGGGGACCTGCCGACCCCTGCAGAGTGGCAGTTGGAAGGAGGGCCTACCCGGGAGGAATTTTGCCGGGCGCAGAAGGAGTGCCCTACACTTGAAGGCATGCAGCAACAGGCCGAAGCCCAAGCAGCTGGAACCGAGACTGGTAACTACCATGTCTACTGGGAGGATGGTCTCCTCTACAGTGAGCCTAAGGCTCCGGTGCATGGGTCATCAAGGGCCGTGGTGGTCCCCCAATGCTACCGAGCCTTTCTGCTAGAGTTGGCACACGAAATACCACTAGCAGGACACCTGGGCCAAGACAAGACGTTTGCGCGTCTGGTCCCACATTTTACTGGCCCAGGATGCGGGTCACTTCTGACACTTTTTGCAAGACTTGCACCACTTGCCAAGCGAGCGGCAAGACAGGGACTAAAGTGAAGGTCCCTCTGGAACCTCTCCCAGGTGTCGATACCCCTTTTGAGCGGGTAGGGATTGACATTGTCGGGCCATTGGACCCGCCGACTTCTGCAGGACATAGGTTCATTTTGGTGCTGGTAGACCACGCCACCCGGTACCCAGAGGCAATCCCTCTGAGGACCATCACTGCACCGGTGGTGGCGCGGGCCCTGATGGGGATTTTTACCCGAGTGGGATTCCCCAAGATCGTGGTGTCAGATAGGGGCACGAATTTCATGTCGGCCTACATGCAGGCCATGTGGAAGGAGTGTGGAGTGACCTACCGGTTCTCCACTCCTTACCACCCCCAGACGAACGGGCTCGTGGAGCGCTTTAACAAAACCTTGAAGGGGATGATCAGGAGCCTACCCGAGGAATTGAGAAGAAAGTGGGACGTCCTCTTACCTTGTCTGCTCTTCTCCTACCGAGAGGTGCCGCAAAAGGGGGTCGGTTTCAGCCCCTTTGAGCTACTCTATGGCCACCCCGTGCGGGGGCCCCTCAGTCTTGTCAAGGAGGGGTGGGAGATGTCTTCCTCGAAGCTTCCCCGTGATGTGGTCAGCTATATGCTGGCATTCCGCAGCCAAGTGGCCAAGCTGTGGAAGGAAGCCTCGGACAACCTAGAGGCTAGTCAGGCCGTCATGAAGACATGGTATGACCGGAACGCTCGGACGGTAGAGTTGGACGCTGGACAGAAGGTGTGGGTCATGGAGCCAGGAGAGCTTAGCGCCCTCCAGGACCGGTGGACTGGGCCGTTTGAGATCTTGGAAAGGAGAGGCCAGACCACGTATGTCGTCGACGTGAAGACCCCCGTCAACCCCACAGGGTGTTCCACGTCAACCGCCTGAAGCCACACCAGGAGCGTTCAGAGCTCACTCTCCTGATGATAACAGATGGAAGTGAGGAGGAGGAGAGTGAGCCTCTTCCAGACCTTCTGGCGGCCCATGAGAAGGATGGTTCGGTAGAGGGAGTGGTCCTCGCTCCATCCTTGACCCCAGAGCAACAGAGGGACTGCCGCCAGGTCTTGGGGCAGTACGCCTCGTTGTTCTCCCTCACGCCTGGGATCACGCACCTGTGTACCCATAATGTGGACACAGGGGACAGTCCGCCAGTAAAAACCAAGTCTTACCGGCTGTCCGATAAAGTCAAGGCTAGTATCCAGGATGAGGTTACCAAGATGCTAGAACTGGGAGTGATTGAGCCTTCCAGTAGCCCTTGGGCTAGTCCAGTGGTGTTGGTGCCGAAAGCGGCCCCACCGGGCACCACACCAGAACTTCGGTTCTGTGTGGATTACCGTGGACTCAACTCAGTCACTAAGACCGACGCTCACCCGATCCCTCAGGCGGATGAGCTCATTGACCGGCTGGGAGCAGCCCGGTATCTGAGTACCATTGATTTGACGTCAGGCTATTGGCAGATCGCCATGGCGGAAGGAGCAAGGGAGAAGACTGTGTTCTCCACCCCGAGGGCCACTTTCAATTTCGGGTGATGCCCTTCGGGTTGAAAAATGCTCCAGCCACTTTCCAGCGGTTGGTGAACCAGGTGCTGTCTGGCCTAGAGGCCTTCTCTGCTGCCTACCTGGATGACATAGCTGTCTTCAGTAGCAGCTGGGAGGACCATCTGGAGCATCTCCAGGAGGTGCTACAGGCTTTGCAACGGGCTGGTCTAACCATCAAGGCCAGCAAGTGCCAGATTGGACAGGGATCTGTCGTGTACCTGGGACATCTGGTGGGCGGAGGTAAGGTGCAACCCCTCCAAGCCAAGATTGAGACCATCTTGGCCTGGGAGCCCCCAAGACCCAAACCGAGGTCTGAGCTTTTCTCGGCCTCACGGGGTACTACCGCCGGTTCGTCAAGGGATATGGAACCATCGTGGGCCCATTGACGGAATTGACTTCAAAGAAGCAGCCGCGCAGAGTCATCTGGACGGCTGCCTGCCAGGAAGCCTTTGAGACCCTCAAACGTGCAATGTGCACTGCACCGGTGCTCAGGACTCCAGACTTTGGACGGGAATTTATCGTGCAGACAGACGCTTCTGAGCATGGCATAGGAGCTGTGCTCTCGCAGCTGAATGACGATGGCCAAGACCAACCAGTGGCCTTCATTTCCCGAAGACTACTCCCCCGGGAACAGCGGTGGAGTACCATCGAACGAGAAGCCTTTGCTGTGGTTTGGGCTGTAAAGAAGTTGAGGCCATACCTTTTTGGTTGTCACTTCCTGATCTAGACCGACCACAGACCCCTTCGCTGGCTCATGCAGATGAGAGGCGAAAACCCCAAATTGTTGAGGTGGTCCATTTCCCTCCAGGGGATGGACTTTCGGGTGGAACATCGACCCGGTGTAGACCACGTCAACGCTGACGGTCTCTCCCGGTTTTTCCGCCTTAGCGAAGAGAACTCCCTAGAGGTTGGGAAGCTCTCCCCTCTTTCGGCTGGGGGGGGACGCGTGTTAGACCTGTCAGCCCTAGGGTGGTCTTGCCCTGTTTTTTTTCCCTTTTGCGCCTCCTTTTTACCACCATATTTTTACTGGACCTAGGTCTCCGGGCGCCTTGCCACTGCTAGCCAGTGCTGAGGTGCAGGTGCTCTCTCACTCAAGATGGCTGCCACAGGCCCCTGCTACTGCAGAGGGGCCTTACACGCATACAAACTAGTAGCCAGGGTCAGGCTGGGACATAGGGATACAGTATCCATTCCGTCCCCGCCTCTGGGCCACATAGCCAGACATGTAGAAGGTTCCAGAACCTTCCGGGCTGTGGGAGGAGTTATGTTTTGCCGCCTTTGGGAGGGTCACCTGACCTAGGGGTATAAAAGGCTTGGAGGGAAAACTTTCTAGTCAGTTGATGAGGCACCACTGATCCTGGGAGAACCTCTGCCGGAGTACAGGCTTTAGGGCCTAGGGGGGAGACCTACACTACTGCTGCTGACAGGGCTGAGGCCCTGCTGTAGTAAGATAGCTGAGGAACGCCCACCACCCACTGACCTTGCCCAGTGTGAGGGGCCCAGGGAACCACCTTCAGCGTGCCGGGAGGAACATCAAGCACTCCCAGAACCACCAACTCATCCCCCTCATAAGAAGAAACTTCTGACAAGAAACTTTTGACAAGGAACTCATAATAAGAAACTTCTGACAAGAAACTCCTGACAAGAAACTCCTAAGAAGCAACCAATCTGGAACAGTCGCAAGACACCTTAATTTGAGGAGGCCTGACCGTCCAGCAAGGCCTGAAGCCTAAACTGCCCAACTGGGGATCACCAGGTAAAGCGCCGTACCCTGAAGCGCTAGACCTTCACCCCTATCTAATCCTGCCTGCTGCTGGGCTGCCCCCCAAGTACTTTTCCAGTCAGCCCTGCCCACAGGCTGCTGGTGCGCCCCGCGTTTTGTCTCCACGAGGGAGAAACTGCCCCCCCTTCAGGTCACTGACCTTGTGAGGGAATCACCGCCGCCGCGTGAAGAGAAGTGCTGCTGTGAGGAGAGGCCCTCCTCGAGGCCGTGTGGTGAGGTGCGCCGTCCGCGCCCTCACCGGAGGAAGCGCTGAGGTGAGGGAAGCCCCTCGAGTAGATGTGGTGAGGTGCGCCGTCCGCGCCCTCACCGAAGCCTTAAAAATCGCCCCCAGTCATTGCCGCCGGGCCCAGGGCCCCACCGCCGCCGTCGCGGCCGAAGAAATCACTGCCGCAGCCCAAGGGGGCCGCGTGAAGCAGCCGAGGCCTAACGCGATCTGCGAGGCCTCCAGGCCCCGCCGACGCCGTTGCTGAGCAACCGGGGACGCCGGCCGCACCCCCAGGAAGGCCGCGCAGCGATTGGGCGCTGGCTCCAGTCACGCCCCCAGCGCCGACGGAGGCCGAGGAAGAGCCTCGGCCGTGCAGAGGGAGACGGGGAGCCGGCCGGAGAGGACTGCCGGCTCCCGCTCCCATCCCCGAAGTCCCTGAAGCCCGCCAACCCCACTCACCTGATCCCGGGGGCCGGAGGAGGGTGATACCGGCCCCGCAACGTGCCGCAAGTCAATTCCCCGATCCCGGGGCCGGAGGAAGGTGATACCGGCCCCGCAACGACCCGTCATTCCGGCCAGAAGGCCGAGGTACCCCGACCGGGCCCCGCCCTCCAGAACACGGGCCGGGCCTGGAGTTAGCCAGTCGCTGAGAAGCGCGACCAACGACCAAGAGCAAGGTGAGCCCAGGAGGCCCCTAGGGCCCACAAAAACGCCACTGGGGGCCGGGGGCCACCATTAACCCGTAAATTAACCTGTGTAACTTTCCCCATGAGGCGAGGCCCCGGAGAGGAGTGGGCATGGCCTGAGTTAACCCCTAAGGGACACAGAAGCCCCAGAATACAGGACATGTTGAGGGGTTCCCCACAGTGTTCATTAATTTAATGATGACGCCTACTGTAATTACTGACTAGGCCTATGCTTATCACTGCAAAGTCTTTCCCTAGTGTGAAGGGGATTAATTGAATTGAGCTGAAGTGTTCACCGCCAAGAGTTGAAGTGTTTTATGTTACAGGTGTACTGGAGTTGCGACGCCCACTGTACTGAATGTGGGTGCGCCTAGATTAATGCAGGCTCTGTTTGAAATGTGACGTGAAAAGCCTTCTTTTAAGTAATTGAATATTCTTGAAGTGAACTGCATGTTTAGGCCCATGTTTTATTAATGCACCTTGTGATCATTATTGGTGCTACGTTTATGAGATGATTCCTGCGGCCTTTTAGTGGCCTACAATGTTGATGAGCTATGATGCTTTAATAAGAATGTGCACCAGTTGAGTAATGCAATGATTTTAAATGTCGATCTGAATTAATCTGCCTCATCTGATGCTACCTTGATTTATATAAAAGATCTTGATTTTAAATACACAAGCCTGGTGTGGTGTCATGTTATTGCGTTCGCATTTCTGAGTCAAAGTAAGAGTGTGCTGCACAACTGCCTTACACATTGCCTTCGCGTGCTTTCCCGCCTCGCGCCATTCTACCGTGGCGGACTCGGTAAACCCGGTTCCAACATGAGCCATACTCAATATCACTGAAGGGGAGGAGGTAGTCCAGGTGCTCTCAGAAGCCTGCAACCGAGCCGCGATCTCGGGAAGCAAGTTCGTAACAAATCTATTAACAAACAACCGGACACCTCCTTCTACCAACAGATCTTGTCAACTGAAATCCAGAAACACCCCTTCAAACCGAGTGAAAAAATCGGACACACTTTCACCTTTCTTCTGACGACATGCCGCTAACTTATCCCAATCTACTCATCTGGGTGGGATGAGAGAATGCATGTAAGTAATGATACGACTCGGCAAAGCTAGTATGTCAGCCTTAGGCTTTTTACCAGGCTTTCGCTCTTCATCCCATGCCCTAATCTCATTCCAAGTACCACCCAACTCTACAACATGGTCCTGCGTATGCACCTGCCTCCATATGCCCACTGGTACCAACAACCTGAAAAACATCTCAATATCTGCCAGCGTCATCACCGTCGATGAGGCGGCCTCCGTTAATTCTTTGTAATATGCAGTTGGATTTTTCCTAGGTTCCGGCAGCTGACTCTTAAGGGCTAGCACCTCACTCCTTTTCCACGGTGTGTAAACCCATTGTTCCTGAAAGCGAGCTTCTACCCGTTGCTGAACGACAACATCCTGCGCATTACGCCGTTCTGGAATCTCAGGATGGAAGATAGGATGCACCTCCCTCATTGGGAATTGGGACACAGTCATCGGTGTTTTCTGATGCAGCCTACCCCGATAACCGATCATCTTTGCAACATTACTAAAAACATCATTAGGGGCCATGTCAGTAGCGTGTACGCGGTCTCGAATGTCATCAATTATTTGGGGTGCTACACCACCAAAACACTTCCCACAACCCTATCAATGTAGCCGACATATGCTTGAGGGCATGCTGCTGTCCAAACGGCTCAAAATCTTTCAACACACTCCACACGTCCTCTACACTGTAGATCGGACTCCGTGCCCACTGTGCAGCCTGGTCGGCTACCATATTTTTCTCCTCATTTCCCACATCGGATCGACTCAGCACCCGCCCCATTCGTTCTCGTGCCACAGCCCAATTCCCCACATCCAACCCACGCACTGGTGTCTCAGCACCCAACGATGCCGGGGATGAAATGTCTGGGAAAGACACAATAGATGAAGGGACGGGCACTAGTGTTAGTAATGACTGCGTCAAAGGTGTGAGAGAAGGGGGAGAAACATGAGCGGGGACAGCAGACACAGCAGAAGGACCTGAAGCTACTGCACTCGCAGTTTGCGAAGCCAGGGAGGAAACAGGCAGGGCCCTAGCGGAAGCAGCCGGATCAGAGGTAGAAGGGCCAGATGTAGAAACAGGAGGAGCAGAAGACTGAGATGTCGGAACAACAGGGTATACCCTCTGTGGGGCGTAGGGAGGTGGGGCCGAGTTTCTAATAGTTCATCCACAAAAGCGTCACCTTCCTCTTGGGCAACATAGGACTTATCACATTGTAATCGAAACTTCCTATCAGCAAACTCTACACCCTTTTCTATTTTCTCTCTATCGTAGGCTACTGCTTTCTGAGTTACCGTTTGCATTTTCCCTTTCCTGGCCTCCTTCTCCGCCCGCATGCGCCTTTGCCTAGCTTCCTTCTGCCATACCTGAAGGGAATCAAACATCGACTGCCTACTTCTTCTGGCAAACAATTTATCCTGCAGATAGTTCAATTTCTGTTAATCAAAGGTACCTGTCGGTGGCCACTGAAGCTCAGCATTGTCCCTCGTATATTTGTGCCATAGTGTACTAAACAGAATAGGGCCAATGCCGTGCTTGATATACATTTCAAAATTAGGGGTGCCTTCCGGAGGCGGCATTTGTCTCTCCTCCAGCCGAGCTTCGGAAGAACAACAGCGGCACCCCAAACACCATAGTTTGCTCAGACAAGGCCTCTTAATATAAGACTCATTCACTGTTCACACGAACAAATAACACACCAAACAAAGGAAATCCAAGGGGCAGCCCGCAAACTGCGCCAAAACCAAGACAGTCCGGAGACTGTACCAAGACAAGACAGTTCGGAGACTGTACCAGGACAAGAAGATAGGCTCTAGCCCCAGGCCTTTTCAAGAATGAACAAAATTCAGCAGGTGGCCTGGCAGAGCGTTTGCAAACGCTCTGTATCTCAAGGGTCCACAGACCCACCAAGTTAAAACAAGCTAGGAATGGTCCTCAGACCATATTCAAGATTATTCAAAATGGCGCCATATTTACCAAGAGGCAAGACAAACTCACCTGGTGCACACAGGTCAAGCAAAGTTATTCTCCACCACTGACTCTTCGGACCAAAGGTCAGATCCAAGGGTTTCGCCTTTTCAGGACCCCAGCCGGGAGGAACGCTGGGCGAGGCACCGCCCGACCAGACAGGCAGACCAGCTGCGAGAACTAAGCTCTATCGTGTGGGGATCCCCAATCTGCCCATCCGACCCGACGTGGCCCCGTCCTCCATACCCGATTGCGGGCGAGATGGGTCAGCCCGATGGAGTCCCTGTTCGGGCGCCAGATGAAGGAAGTGACCGAAATGGGCCACCCGGGTCACTCGCGACCACCTCTCGGCCTTCCCAGAAATGAAGAGTTGGGATAACAGCGGAGAATATAATCTAACACTTTATTAGTAAAATACACTGCAGGGGAGTCTGGTCTGACCAGCCTCACGGGATAGCTGTCAAGGGACTGACTTCAGAACCCTTGGTAACACAAAATAAGCCATCCAACACATCCCAAGTCCCGCCCCTGGTGGAAAAATACAGCTTGGGCAAAGGGTGAACAAAGAAGGCACAGAAGGATGAGCTACCACCTGCAGAATGGGCATACGTTATGAGGCTCCCAAGGTCATCTTGCTCGGTCTCAGCTCTCTCCAGTGTGGAAGCATAACTATGACCAGGGATAGGCATGCAAAAGCAGAATAAACTATTCATTTAGTACATCTGGGTTTCAACCTTGAATACGATAAGAGGGAACAACTGAACAGCAGCTTTCTGCTGAGGCAAGCAGAGAGGGGCACAGAGGCCGGGTTTCGATCACAACATATCATGGCAGTTACATGGCAGAAAATGGCGTCTCAGATGCTAACTTTAGCCTGCACAATGTTAGAAGGAAATGGTCGCACACATTTGCAATAGCGATCATTATAAAATAGCTACATGAATGCTAACATAACACATACGATATAGAGGATGGGGCAATGACACATTCAATTCTAACACTGGGACAAGCTCTCCCTGTACACTGTGACCAGCTCACCCTGTACTCTGTGGCCAGCTCTCCCTGTACCGTGTGACCAGCTCACCGTGTACCCTGTGACCAGCTCTCTGTGTACCCTGTGACCAGCTCTCACTGCACACAGTGACCAGCTTTCCCTGTACTCTGTGACCAGCTCACCCTGTACTCTGTGACCAGCTCTCCCTGTACTCTGTGACCAGCTTTCCCTGTACTCTGTGACCAGCTCACCCTGTACTCTGTGACCAGCTCTCCCTGTACCCTGTGACCAGCTCTCCCTGTACTCTGTGACCAGCTCTCTCTGTACACTGTGACCAGCTCTCCCTGTAGACTGTGACCAGCTCTCCCTGTACCCTGTGACCAGCTCTCCTTGGACACTGTGACCAGCTCTCTCTGTACACTGTGACCAGCTCTCTCTGTATGCTGTGACATGCTGTCCTTGTGCTCTGTGACCAGCTCTCCGTGTACACTGTGACCAGCTCTCCCTGTACTCTGTGACCAGCTCTCCCTGTACTCTGTGGCCAGCTCTCACTGTACACTGTAACCAGCTCTCCTTGGACACTGTGGCTAGTTCCCCCTGTACGCTGTGACCAGCTCTCCTTGGACACTGTGACCAGCTCTCCCTATGCCCTGTACCCTGTGACCAGCTCTTCCTGTACCCTGTGACCAGCTCTCTCTGTACCCTGGGACCAGTTCTTCCTGTACACAGTGACCAGCTCTCTCTGTGCTCTGGGACCAGCTCTCCCTGTACTCTGTGACCAGCTATCCCTGTACTCTGTGACCAGCTCTCCCTGTACCCTGTGACCAGCACTTCCTGTACTCTATGACCAGCTCTCCCTGTACACTGTGACCAGCTCACCCTGTACTCTGTGACCAGCTCTCCCTGTTCTCTGTGACCAGCTCTCCCTGTACTCTGTGACCAGCTCTCCCTGTACTCTGTGACCAGCTCTCCCTGTAGACTGTGACCAGCTCTCCCTGTGACCAGCTCTCTCTGTACTCTGTGACCAGCTCTCCCTCTACCGTGACCAGCTCTGTCTGTACTGTGACCAGCTCTCCCTGTACTCTGTGACCAGCTCTCCCTGTACTCTGTGACCAGCTCTCCCTGTACTCTGTGACCAGCTCTCCCGTACACTGTGACCAGCTCTCCCTGGACACTGTGACCAGCTCTCACCGTACTCTGTGACCAGCTCTCCCTGTACCGTGACCAGCTCTGTCTGTACTGTGACCAGCTCTCCCTGTACTCTGGGACCAGCTCTCCCTGTACTCTGTGACGACCTCTCCCTGTACCGTGACCAGCTCTCTCTGTACCGTGACCAGCTCTCCCTCTACTCTGTGTCCAGCTCTCCCTGTACCGTGACCAGCTCTCTCTGTACCGTGACCAGCTCTCCCTCTACTCTGTGACCAGCTCTCCCTATACCCTGTGACCAGTTTTCCCTCTACTCCGTGACCAGCTCTCTCTGTACCCTGTGACCAGCTCTCCCTGTACCCTGTGACCAGTTCTCCCTATACCCTGTGACCAGTTTTCCCTCTACTCTGTGACCAGCTCTCACTGTACACTGTAACCAGCTCTCTCTGTACACCGTGACCAGCTCTCTCTGTACCCTGTGACCAGCTCTCTCTGTACCCTGTGACCAGCTCTCCCTGTACCCTGTGACCAGCTCTGCCTGTACCCTGTGACCAGCTCTCCCTGTACACTGTGACCAGCTCTCACTGTACTCTCTGACCAGCTCTCACTGTACTCTGTGACCAGCTCCCCCTGTACCGTGACCAGCTCTCTCTGTACCGTGACCAGCTCTCCCTCTACTCTGTGACCAGCTCTCCCTATACCCTGTGACCAGTTTTCCCTCTACTCCGTGACCAGCTCTCTCTGTATCCTGTGACCAGCTCTCCCTGTACCCTGTGACCAGCTCTCCCTATACCCTGTGACCAGTTTTCCCTCTACTCTGTGGCCAGCTCTCACTGTACACTGTAACCAGCTCTCTCTGTACACCGTGACCAGCTCTCTCTGTACCCTGTGACCAGCTCTCTCTGTACCCTGTGACCAGCTCTCCCTGTACCCTGTGACCAGCTCTGCCTGTACCCTGTGACCAGCTCTCCCTGTACACTGTGACCAACTCTCATTGTACACTGTGACCAGCTCTCACTGTACACTGTGACCAGCTCACCCTGTACTCTGTGACCAGCTCTCACTGTACACTGTGACCAGCTCACCCTGTACTCTGTGACCAGCTCTCACTGTACACTGTGACCAGCTCTCTCTGTACCCTGTGACCAGCTCTCTCTGTACTCTGAGCCCGATTCACAGAACTAACTTAAGACAAAATCCTAAACTTACTACCATTTTGGTATTCACAGAAGGCACTTACTCATTTTGGTATTCACAGAAGGCACTTACTCATTTTGGTATTCACAGAAGGCACTTACTCATTGAATACCAAAATGAGTAAGTGCCTTCTGTGAATACCAAAATGAGTAAGTGCCCTCTGTGAATACCAAAATGAGTAAGTGCCTTCTGTGAATACCAAAATGGTAGTAAGTTTAGGATTTTGTCTTAAGTTAGTTCTGTGAATCGGGACCTCTGTGACCGGCTCTCCCTGTACCCTCTGACCAGCTATCTCTGTACACCGTGACCAGCTCTTTCTGGACCCTTTGACCAGCTCTCCCTGTACTCTGTGACCAGCTCTCCCTTGACCCTGTGACCAGCTCTCCCTGTAAATTGTGACCATCTCTCCCTTTACTGTGTGACCTGCTCTCCCTGTACACTGACATGGTCTCCCTGTACCCTACTAACAGATCTCCTCTCTATGAGCACAAGCTCCCCTGTACCCTACGAGCAGATCTCCTCTCTATGAGCACAAGCTCCCCTGTAACCTATGTGCAGATCTCTTCTCCGTGAGCACAAGCTCCCCTGTACCCTACGAGCAGATCCCCTCTCCGTGAACACACGCTCCCCTGTACCCTACGAGCAGATCTCCTCTCCCTGATCACAAGCTCCCCTGTACCCTACCAGCAGATATTCTCTCCCTGATCACAAGCTCCCCTGTACCCTACAAGCAGATCTCCTCTCCCTGAGCAC
This sequence comes from Calotriton arnoldi, assembly GCA_963921515.1. Classification (NCBI taxonomy): domain Eukaryota; kingdom Metazoa; phylum Chordata; class Amphibia; order Caudata; family Salamandridae; genus Calotriton; species Calotriton arnoldi. Next base: position 2,465,769 of record CAWUFW010001762.1, on the reverse strand, counting down.
GAGCTCCCCTGTACCCTACAAGCAGATCTCCAATCTGTGAGCACACACTCTCCTGCAGCCTACGAGCATATCTCCTCTCTCTGATCACAAGCTCCCCTGTACCCTACCAGCAGATCTCCTCTCCCTGATCACAAGCTACCCTGTACCCTACCAGCAGATCTCCTTTCTATGAGCACACGCTCCCCTGAACCCTACGAGCAGATCTCCTCTCTATGAGCACAAGCTTCCCTGTACCCCAGGAGCAGATCGCCTCTCCGTGAGCACACTCTACCCTGTGCCCTACAAGCAGATCTCCTCTCTGTGAGCACAAGATCCCCTGTACCCTACGAGCAGATCTCCTATCCTTGAGCACACTCTACCCTGTAACCTACGAGCAGATCTCCTCTCCCTGAGCACGAGCTCCCCTGTACCCTACGAGCAGATCTCCTCTCCGTGAGCACACACTCCCCTGTACCCTACAAGCAGATCTCCCCTCTCCTTGATCACAAGCTCCCCTCTACCCTACCAGCAGATCTCCTCTCCCTGATCACAAGTTCCCCTGTACCCTACGAGCAGATCTCCTCACCGTGAGCACACGCTCCCCTGTAACCTACGAGCAGATCTCCTCTCTATAAGCACAAGCTTCCCTGTACCCTACGAGCAGATCTCTTCTCATTGAGCACGAGCTCCCCTGTACCCTACGAGCAGATCTCCTCTCCATGAGCACACGATCCCCTGTACCCTACGAGCAGATCTCTCCCTGACCACAAGCTCCCCTATACCCTACGAGCAGATCGCCTCTCCGTGAGCACACACTCCTCTGTACCCTAGGAGCGGCCTCCTCTCCGTGAGCACACGCTCCCCTGTACCCTACGAGCAGATCTCCTCTCCGTGAGCACAAGCTTACCTGTACCCTACCAGAAGATCTCCTTTCTATGAGCACACGCTCCCCTGTACCCTACGAGCACATCGCCTCTCCGTGAGCACACTCTACCCTGTGCCCCTCGAGCAGATCTCCTCTCTGTGAGCACAAGCTCCCCTGTACCCTACGAGCAGATCTTCTCTCCGTAAGCACATGCTCCCCTGTACCCTACAAAGCGATACAAAAGGGGATGATGGACGGAACGTTTGAGCCAATCAAACACTCACCCCCAGTCAACTGATCTGGGTTTAATCCATCATCATTCTTTAGCTCACTCCACCACTCCAGTTCAGACATGGCCATATGCAAATCAGTCTGACCCTGTGCCTCATGGGAACAGTCCAGCCCGAACTGCCAAGCCATGTCTTCCTGGACCGGAAACAAGCATCCTAGGACCGGTTTCTGGCATTCCAGCCGTCATCAGCCAGGCTTGCTTGAATCCAGTGGCAAAGTGAGCAAGGGACCCATGTCTGGGCATACCCCGCCAACTTAGGGCGAACAAAGCGATACAAAAGGGGATGATGGACGGAACGTTTGAGCCAATCAAACACTCACCCCAGTCAACTGATCTGGGTTTAATCCATCATCATTCTTTAGCTCACTCCACCACCCCAGTTCAGACATGGCCATATGCAAATCAGTCTGACCCTGTGCCTCATGGGAACAGTCCAGCCCGAACTGCCAAGCCATGTCTTCCTGGACCGAAACAAGCATCCTAGGACCGGTTTCTGGCATTCCAGCCGTCATCAGCCAGGCTTGCTTGAATCCAGTGGCAAAGTGAGCAAGGGACCCACGTCTGGGCATACCGCCAACCTAGGGCGAACAAAGCGATACAAAAGGGGATGCCCAGACGTGGGTCCCTTGCTCACTTTGCCACTGGATTCAAGCAAGCCTGGCTGATGACGGCTGGAATGCCAGAAACCGGTCCTAGGATGCTTGTTTCCGGTCCAGGGAAGACATGGCTTGGCAGTTCGGGCTGGACTGTTCCCATGAGGCACAGGGTCAGACTGATTTGCATATGGTCATGTCTGAACTGGGGTGGTGGAGTGAGCTAAAGAATGATGATGGATTAAACCCAGATCAGTTGACTGGGGGTGAGTGTTTGATTGGCTCAAACGCTCCGTCCATCATCCCCTTTTGTATCGCTTTGTTCGCCCTAAGTTGGCGGGGGTATGCCCAGACGTGGGTCCCTTGCTCACTTTGCCACTGGATTCAAGCAAGCCTGGCTGATGACGGCTGGAATGCCAGAAACCGGTCCTAGGATGCTTGTTTCCGGTCCAGGGAAGACATGGCTTGGCAGTTCGGGCTGGACTGTTCCCATGAGGCACAGGGTCAGACTGATTTGCATATGGCCATGTCTGAACTGGGGTGGTGGAGTGAGCTAAAGAATGATGATGGATTAAACCCAGATCAGTTGACTGGGAGTGAGTGTTTGATTGGCTCAAACGTTCCGGTCCATCATCCCTTTTGTATCGCTTTGTTCGCCCTAAGTTGGCGGGGTATGCCCAGACATGGGTCCCTTGCTCACTTTGCCACTGGATTCAAGCAAGCCTGGCTGATGACGGCTGGAATGCCAGAAACCGGTCCTAGGATGCTTGTTTCCGGTCCAGGGAAGACATGGCTTGGCAGTTCGGGCTGGACTGTTCCCATGAGGCACAGGGTCAGACTGATTTGCATATGGCCATGTCTGAACTGGGGTGGTGGAGTGAGCTAAAGAATGATGATGGATTAAACCCAGATCAGTTGACTGGGGGTGAGTGTTTGATTGGCTCAAACGTTCCGTCCATCATCCCCTTTTGTATCCCCCTGTACCCTACAAGCAGATCTCCTCTCCATGAGCACATGCTCCCCTGTACCCTACGAGCAGATCTCCTCTCCGTGAGCACACGCTCCCCTGTACCCTACACGCAGATCTCCTCTCTATGAGCACAAGCTTCCCTGTACCCCAGGAGCAGATTTCCTCTCCGTGAGCACACGCTCCCCTGTACCCTACGAGCAGATCTCCTCTCCGTGAGCATAAGCTCCCCTGTACCCTACGAGCAGATCTCCTCTCCGTGAGCACAAGCTCCCCTGTACCCTACGAGCAGATCTCTTCTCCGTGAGCACATGCTCCCCTGTACCCTACAAGCAGATCTCCTCCTCCTTGATCACAAGCTCCCCTCTCCCCTACCAGCAGATCTCCTCTCCCTGATCACAAGATCCCCTGTACCCTACGAGCAGATCTCCTCTCCATGAGCACACGCTCCCCTGTACCCTACGAGCAGATCTCCTCTCTATGAGCACACGCTACCCTGTACCCTACGAGCAGATCTCCTCTCCCTGACCTCAAGCTCCCCTGTATCCTACAAACAGATCTGTTCTCCGTGAGCACAAGCTCCCCTGTACCATAGAAGCACGTCGACTCTCCTTGAGCACTCTCTACCCTGTAACCTAAGAGCAGATCTCCTCTCCCTGAGCACGAGCTCCCCTGTACCCTAGGAGCAGATCTCCTCTCCGTGAGCACACACTCCCCTGTACCCTACAAGCAGATCTCCTCTATCCTTGATCACAAGCTCCCCTCTACCCTACCAGCAGATCTCCTCTCCCTGATCACAAGCTCCCCTGTACTCTACGAGCAGATCTCCTCTCCGTGAGCACAAGCTTACCTGTACCCTATCAGCAGATCTCCTTTCTATGAGCACACGCTCCCCTGTACCCTACGAGCAGATCTCCTCTCTATGAGCACAAGCTTCCCTGTACCCCAGGAGCAGATCTCCTCTCCGTGAGCACACGCTCCCCTGTACCCTACGAGCACATCGCCTCTCCGTGAGCACACTCTACCCTGTGCCCCTCGAGCAGATCTCCTCTCTGTGAGCACAAGCTCCCCTGTACCCTACGAGCAGATCTTCTCTCCGTGAGCACATGCTCCCCTGTACCCTACAAGCAGATCTCCTCTCGATGAGCACATGCTCCCCGGTACCCTACGAGCAGATCTCCTCTCCGTGAGCACACGCTCCCCTGTACCCTACAAGCAGATCTCCTCTCTATGAGCACAAGCTTCCCTGTACCCCAGGAGCAGATTTCCTCTCCGTAAGCACACGCTCCCCTGTACCCTACGAGCAGATCTCCTCTCCGTGAGCATAAGCTCCCCTGTACCCTACGAGCAGATCTCCTCTCCGTGAGCACAAGCTCCCCTGTACCCTACGAGCAGATCTCCTCTCCGTGAGCACACACTCCCCTGTACCCTACGAGCAGATCTCCTCTCTATGAGCACACGCTACCCTGTACCCTACGAGCAGATCTCCTCTCCCTGACCTCAAGCTCCCCTGTATCCTACAAACAGATCTGTTCTCCGTGAGCAAAAGCTCCCCTGTACCATAGAAGCACGTCGACTCTCCTTGAGCACACTCTACCCTGTAACCTAAGAGCAGATCTCCTCTCCCTGAGCACGAGCTCCCCTGTACCCTAGGAGCAGATCTCCTCTCCGTGAGCACACACTCCCCTGTACCCTACAAGCAGATCTCCTCTATCCTTGATCACAAGCTCCCCTCTACCCTACCAGCAGATCTCCTCTCCCTGATCACAAGCTCCCCTGTACTCTACAAGCAGATCTCCTCTCCGTGAGCACACGCTCCCCTGTACCCTACGAGCACATCGCCTCTCCGTGAGCACACTCTACCCTGTGCCCCTCAAGCAGATCTCCTCTCTGTGAGCACAAGCTCCCCTGTACCCTATGAGCAGATCTTCTCTCCGTGAGCACATGCTCCCCTGTACCCTACAAGCAGATCTCCTCTCGATGAGCACATGCACCCCTGTACCGTACGAGCAGATCTCCTCTCCGTGAGCACACGCTCCCCTGTACCCTACAAGCAGATCTCCTCTCTATGAGCACAAGCTTCCCTGTACCCCAGGAGCAGATTTCCTCTCCGTCAGCACATGCTCCCCTGTACCCTACGAGCAGATCTCCTCTCCGTGAGCATAAGCTCCCCTGTACCCTACGAGCAGATCTCCTCTCCGTGAGCACAAGCTCCCCTGTACCCTACGAGCAGATCTCTTCTCCGTGAGCACATGCTCCCCTGTACCCTACAAGCAGATCTCCTCCTCCTTGATCACAAGCTCCCCTCTCCCCTACCAGCAGATCTCCTCTCCCTGATCACAAGCTCCCCTGTACCCTACGAGCAGATCTCCTCTCCATGAGCACACGCTCCCCTGTACCCTACGAGCAGATCTCCTCTCTATGAGCACACGCTACCCTGTACCCTACGAGCAGATCTCCTCTCTCTGACCTCAAGCTCCCCTGTATCCTACAAACAGATCTGTTCTCCGTGAGCACAAGCTCCCCTGTACCATAGAAGCACGTCGACTCTCCTTGAGCACACTCTACCCTGTAACCTAAGAGCAGATCTCCTCTCCCTGAGCACGAGCTCCCCTGTACCCTAGGAGCAGATCTCCTCTCCGTGAGCACACACTCCCCTGTACCCTACAAGCAGATCTCCTCTCCGTGAGCACAAGCTTACCTGTACCCTATCAGCAGATCTCCTTTCTATGAGCACACGCTCCCCTGTACCCTACGAGCAGATCTCCTCTCCGTGAGCACAAGCTCCCCTGTACCCTACGAGCAGATCTCTTCTCCGTGAGCACATGCTCCCCTGTACCCTACAAGCAGATCTCCTCCTCCTTGATCACAAGCTCCCCTCTCCCCTACCAGCAGATCTCCTCTCCCTGATCACAAGCTCCCCTGTACCCTACGACCAGATCTCCTCTCCATGAGCACACGCTCCCTGTACCCTACGAGCAGATCTCCTCTCTATGAGCACACGCTACCCTGTACCCTACGAGCAGATCTCCTCTCCCTGACCTCAAGCTCCCCTGTATCCTACAAACAGATCTGTTCTCCGTGAGCACAAGCTCCCCTGTACCATAGAAGCACGTCGACTCTCCTTGAGCACACTCTACCCTGTAACCTAAGAGCAGATCTCCTCTCCCTGAGCACGAGCTCCCTGTACCCTAGGAGCAGATCTCCTCTCCGTGAGCACACACTCCCCTGTACCCTACAAGCAGATCTCCTCTATCCTTGATCACAAGCTCCCCTCTACCCTACCAGCAGATCTCCTCTCCCTGATCACAAGCTACCCTGTACTCTACGAGCAGATCTCCTCTCCGTGAGCACAAGCTTACCTGTACCCTATCAGCAGATCTCCTTTCTATGAGCACACGCTCCCCTGTACCCTACGAGCAGATCTCCTCTCTATGAGCACAAGCTTCCCTGTACCCCAGGAGCAGATCTCCTCTCCGTGAGCACACGCTCCCCTGTACCCTACGAGCACATCGCCTCTCCGTGAGCACACTCTACCCTGTGCCCCTCGAGCAGATCTCCTCTCTGTGAGCACAAGCTCCCCTGTACCCTACGAGCAGATCTTCTCTCCGTGAGCACATGCTCCCCTGTACCCTACTAGCAGATCTCCTCTCGATGAGCACATGCTCCCCTGTACCCTACGAGCAGATCTCCTCTCCGTGAGCACACGCTCCCTGTACCCTACAAGCAGATCTCCTCTCTATGAGCACAAGCTTCCCTGTACCCCAGGAGCAGATTTCCTCTCCGTGAGCACACGCTCCCCTGTACCCTACGAGCAGATCTCCTCTCCGTGAGCATAAGCTCCCCTGTACCCTACGAGCAGATCTCCTCTCCGTGAGCACAAGCTCCCCTGTACCCTACGAGCAGATCTCCTCTCCGTGAGCACACACTCCCCTGTACCCTACGAGCAGATCTCCTCTCTATGAGCACACGCTACCCTGTACCCTACGAGCAGATCTCCTCTCCCTGACCTCAAGCTCCCCTGTATCCTACAAACAGATCTGTTCTCCGTGAGCAAAAGCTCCCCTGTACCATAGAAGCACGTCGACTCTCCTTGAGCACACTCTACCCTGTAACCTAAGAGCAGATCTCCTCTCCCTGAGCACGAGCTCCCCTGTACCCTAGGAGCAGATCTCCTCTCCGTGAGCACACACTCCCCTGTACCCTACAAGCAGATCTCCTCTATCCTTGATCACAAGCTCCCCTCTACCCTACCAGCAGATCTCCTCTCCCTGATCACAAGCTCCCCTGTACTCTACAAGCAGATCTCCTCTCCGTGAGCACACTCTACCCTGTGCCCCTCAAGCAGATCTCCTCTCTGTGAGCACAAGCTCCCCTGTACCCTACGAGCAGATCTTCTCTCCGTGAGCACATGCTCCCCTGTACCCTACAAGCAGATCTCCTCTCGATGAGCACATGCACCCCTGTACCGTACGAGCAAATCTCCTCTCCGTGAGCACACGCTCCCCTGTACCCTACAAGCAGATCTCCTCTCTATGAGCACAAGCTTCCCTGTACCCCAGGAGCAGATTTCCTCTCCGTGAGCACACGCTCCCCTGTACCCTACGAGCAGATCTCCTCTCCGTGAGCATAAGCTCCCCTGTACCCTACGAGCAGATCTCTTCTCCGTGAGCACATGCTCCCCTGTACCCTACAAGCAGATCTCCTCCTCCTTGATCACAAGCTCCCCTCTCCCCTACCAGCAGATCTCCTCTCCCTGATCACAAGCTCCCCTGTACCCTACGAGCAGATCTCCTCTCCATGAGCACACGCTCCCCTGTACCCTACGAGCAGATCTCCTCTCTATGAGCACACGCTACCCTGTACCCTACGAGCAGATCTCCTCTCCCTGACCTCAAGCTCCCCTGTATCCTACAAACAGATCTGTTCTCCGTGAGCACAAGCTCCCCTGTACCATAGAAGCACGTCGACTCTCCTTGAGCACACTCTACCCTGTAACCTAAGAGCAGATCTCCTCTCCCTGAGCACGAGCTCCCCTGTACCCTAGGAGCAGATCTCCTCTCCGTGAGCACACACTCCCCTGTACCCTACAAGCAGATCTCCTCTCCGTGAGCACAAGCTTACCTGTACCCTATCAGCAGATCTCCTTTCTATGAGCACACGCTCCCCTGTACCCTACGAGCAGATCTCCTCTCTATGAGCACAAGCTTCCCTGTACCCCAGGAGCAGATCTCCTCTCCGTGAGCACACGCTCCCCTGTACCCTACGAGCACATCGCCTCTCCGTGAGCACACTCTACCCTGTGCCCCTCGAGCAGATCTCCTCTCTGTGAGCACAAGCTCCCCTGTACCCTACGAGCAGATCTTCTCTCCGTGAGCACATGCTCCCCTGTACCCTACAAGCAGATCTCCTCTCGATGAGCACATGCTCCCCTGTACCCTACGAGCAGATCTCCTCTCCGTGAGCACACGCTCCCCTGTACCCTACAAGCAGATCTCCTCTCTATGAGCACAAGCTTCCCTGTACCCCAGGAGCAGATTTCCTCTCCGTGAGCACACGCTCCCCTGTACCCTACGAGCAGATCTCCTCTCCGTGAGCATAAGCTCCCCTGTACCCTACGAGCAGATCTCCTCTCCGTGAGCACAAACTCCCCTGTACCCTACGAGCAGATCTCTTCTCCGTGAGCACATGCTCCCCTGTACCCTACAAGCAGATCTCCTCTCTCCTTGATCACAAGCTCCCCTCTCCCCTACCAGCAGATCTCCTCTCCCTGATCACAACCTCCCCTGTACCCTACGAGCAGATCTCCTCTCCGTGAGCACACACTCCCCTGTACCCTACGAGCAGATCTCCTCTCTATGAGCACACGCTACCCTGTACCCTACGAGCAGGTCTCCTCTCCCTGACCTCAAGCTCCCTGTATCCTACAAACAGATCTGTTCTCCGTGAGCAAAAGCTCCCCTGTACCATAGAAGCACGTCGACTCTCCTTGAGCACACTCTACCCTGTAACCTAAGAGCAGATCTCCCTCTCCCTGAGCACGAGCTCCCCTGTACCCTAGGAGCAGATCTCCTCTCCGTGAGCACACACTCCCCTGTACCCTACAAGCAGATCTCCTCTATCCTTGATCACAAGCTCCCCTCTACCCTACCAGCAGATCTCCTCTCCCTGATCACAAGCTCCCTCTACTCTACGAGCAGATCTCCTCTCCGTGAGCACACGCTCCCCTGTACCCTACGAGCACATCGCCTCTCCGTGAGCACACTCTACCCTGTGCCCCTCAAGCAGATCTCCTCTCTGTGAGCACAAGCTCCCCTGTACCCTACGAGCAGATCTTCTCTCCGTGAGCACATGCTCCCCTGTACCTACAAGCAGATCTCCTCTCGATGAGCACATGCACCCCTGTACCGTACGAGCAGATCTCCTCTCCGTGAGCACACGCTCCCCTGTACCCTACAGCAGATCTCCTCTCTATGAGCACAAGCTTCCCTGTACCCCAGGAGCAGATTTCCTCTCCGTGAGCACACGCTCCCCTGTACCCTACGAGCAGATCTCCTCTCCGTGAGCATAAGCTCCCCTGTACCCTACGAGCAGATCTCTTCTCCATGAGCACAAGCTCCCCTGTACCCTACAAGCAGATCTCTTCTCCGTGAGCACATGCTCCCCTGTACCCTACAAGCAGATCTCCTCTCTCCTTGATCACAAGCTCCCCTCTCCCTACCAGCAGATCTCCTCTCCCTGATCACAAGCTCCCCTGTACCCTACGAGCAGATCTCCTCTCCGTGAGCACACACTCCCCTGTACCCTACGAGCAGATCTCCTCTCTATGAGCACACGCTACCCTGTACCCTACGAGCAGATCTCCTCTCCCTGACCTTAAGCTCCCCTGTATCCTACAAACAGATCTGTTCTCCGTAAGCACAAGCTCCCCTGTTCCATAGAAGCACGTCGACTCTCCTTGAGCACACTCTACCCTGTAACCTATGAGCAGATCTCCTCTCCCTGAGCACGAGCTCCCCTGTACCCTACGAGCAGATCTCCTCTCCCTGAGCACGAGCTCCCCTGTACCCTAGGAGCAGATCTCCTCTCCGTGAGCACACACTCCCTGTACCCTACAAGCAGATCTCCTCTATCCTTGATCACAAGCTCCCCTCTACCCTACCAGCAGATCTCTTCTCCCTGATCACAAGCTCCCCTGTACTCTACGAGCAGATCTCCTCTCCTTGAGCACACGCTCCACTGTAACCTACGAGCAGATCTCCTCTCTATAAGCACAAGCTTCCCTGTACCCTACGAGCAGATCTCTTCTCCGTAAGCACGAGCTCCCCTGCACCCTATGAGCAGATCTCCTCTCCGTGAGCACACACTCTTCTGTACCCTACGAGCGGACCTCCTCTCCGTGAGCACACGCTCCCCTATACCCTACGAGCAGATCTCCTCTCCGTGAGCACAACCTCCCCTGTACCCTACAAGCGGATCTCCTCTCCGTGAGCACACGTTCCCCTGTGCCCTATGATCAGATCTCCTCTCTCTGACCACAAGCTCCCCTGTACCCTACGAGCAGATCTCCTCTCTGGGAGCACAAGCTCCCCTGTACCCTTTGAGCAGATCTGCTCTCCATGAGCACACTCTCCCCGTCCCCTACGAGCAGATCTCCTCTCCGTGAGCACCTGCTCCCCTGTACCCTATGAGCAGATCTCCTCTCCTGACCACAAGCTCCCCTGTATCCTATGAGCAGATCTCCTCTCCATGAGCACACGCGCCCCTGTACCCTACGAGCACATCGCCTCTCAGTGAGCACACTCTCCCCTGTACGCTATGAGCGGATCTTCTTTCCGTGAGCACACACTCCCTTGTATCCAATGAGTAGATCTCCTCTTCGCGAGCACACGCTCCCTGTATCCTATGAGCAGATCTCCTCTCTATGAGCACAAACTCCCCTGTACCCTACTTGCAGATCTCCTCTATGAGCACAAGCTCCCCTGTACCCTACGAGCAGATGTCCTCTCTGTGAGCACACGCTTCCCTGTACCCTATGAGCAGATCTCCTCTCCCTGAGCACGGGCTCCCCTGTACCTTATGAGCAGATCTCCTCTCCCTGACCACAAGCTCCCCTGTACCCTCCGAGCAGATCTCGTCTCAGTGAGCACAAGCTCTCCTGTACCCTACGAGCGCATCGCCTCTCCGTGAGCACATGCTCCCCTGTACCCTACAAGCAGATCTCCTCTCTGTGAGCACATGCTCCTCTGTACCCTACGAGTGGATCTCCTCTCCGTGAGCACATGCTCTCCCGTATCCTACGAGCAAATCTCCTCTCTGTGAGCACCCACTCCCCTGTACCATACGAGCGGATCTCCTCTCCGTGAGCACACGCTCCCCTGTACCCTGTGAGCAGATCTCCTCTCCCTGCCCACAAGCTCCCCTGTACCCTACGAGCAGATCTCCTCTCTGTGAGCACACGCCCCCCTGTACCCTGCGAGCAGAACTCCTCTCCCCGACCACAAGCTACCCTGTAACCTACGAGCAGATCTCCTCTCTGTGAGTACAATCTCCCCTGTATCCTATGAGCAGATCTCCTCTCCATGAGCACCAGCTCCCAAGTACCCTAAGAGCACATCGCCTCTCTGTGAACACACTCTCCCCTCTACCCTACGAGCAGGTCTCCTCCCTGTGAGCACTAGCTCCCCTGTACCCTACGAGGTGATCTCCTCTCCGCAAGCACACGCTCCCCTGTACCCTACGAGCAGATCTCTTCTCTCTGAGCACAAGCTCCCCTGTACCCTATGAGCAGATCTCCTCTCTGTGAGCACACTCTCCCTGTACCCTACGAGCAGATCTCCTCTCCCTGAGCACAAGCTCCCCTGTAACCTACGAGCAGATCTCCTCTCCCTGAGCACGAGCTCCCTTGTACCCTATAAGCAGATCTCCTCTCCGTGATCACACGCTCCCCTGTACCCTATGAGCAGATCGCCTCTCCGTGAGCACAATCTCCCCTGTACCCTACGAGCAGATCTCTTCTCTCTGAGCACAAGCTCTCCTGTACCCTATGAGCAGATCTCCTCTCCATGGGCACACGCTCCCCTGTACCCTCAATCAATCAATCAGGGAATTGTAAGCACGCTACTCACCCATGAGGGTCTCAAGGCGCTGAGGGGTGGGGTCCGCAGATCTGTTTAGCCGAAGAGCCAGATCTTGAGGGTCTTCCTGAAGGTGTTCAGGAGAGGGCGCGTCTGATGTCTGCCGGTAGCTCGTTCCAGGTCTTGGCTGCAATGTGAGAGAAGGATCTTCCGCCTGCTCTGGCTTGTGGATGCGCGGGGTTTCGGCCAGTGCGAGGTTGGAAGATCGGAGGTTTCTTTTGGGTACGTGGAAGTTGATTCAGTCGTTGAGGTATTTGGGTCCGTTGTTGTGTAGGCATTTGTAGGCGTGAGTGAGGATTTTGAAAGTGACTCTTTTCTCCACGGGGAGCCAGTGGAGACTTCGTAGGTGTTGGCTGATGTGTTCGTGCCAGGGATGCCGAGGACGAGTCTGGCAGCGGTGTTCTGTATTGTCTGGAGTTTGCGGAGTAGGGACTTGTTGATGCCGGCGTAGAGTGCGTTTCCATAGTCCAGTCTGCTGGTGATGAGTGCGTGGGTGACTGTCTTCCTTGACTCAGGAGGGATCCACTTGAAGGTCTTGCGGAGGATGCAGAGGGTGTTGAAGCAGCTGGAGGTGACGGCGTTGACCTGGGAGTTCATGGTGATTGATGAGTCGAGTACGATGCCGAGGTTCTTGGCGTGGTCTGAGGGGTAGGTGGGCTTCCGAGGGCGGTCGGCCACCAGGTGCTGTCCCATGCAGAAGGGGTGGTACCGAGGACGAGGACTACTGTCTTCTCGGCCTTGAGCTTCAGGCAGCTGTTGGTCATCCAGACTGCGACGTCTTGCATTCCTTTCTGGAAGTTGAGTTTGGCAGTGGTGGGGTCTTTGGTGAGGGAGAGGGATGAGCTGGGTGTCGTCGGCGTAGGATACGATGTTGAGGCCGTGTTGTAGGACGATGGCTTCGAGGGGGGCCATGTAGATGTTGAAGAGGGTGGGGCTCAGTGATGAACCCTGTGGGACTCCGCAGGTGATTTTCGTGGGGTCGGAGAGGAAGGGTGGGAGTCTGATCCTTTGGCTCCTTCCGGTGAGGAATGGTCGGATCCAGTCCAGGGCTGTTCCTTGTATGCCTGCGTCGTGTAGTCTGGCGACTAGTGTGCGGTGGGAGACGGTGTCGAAGGCTGCTGATAGGTCGAGTAGGATGAGGACTGTGGCGTGGCCTTGGTCCAGGAGGGTGCGGATGTCGTCTGTGGCGGCGAGTAGGACGGTCTCTGTGCTGTGGTTGCTTCGGAATCCAGATTGGGACAGGTCGAGGACGGCATTCTCTTCAATGAATCGTGTCAGTTTCCTGTTGACTGTTTTCTCTGCAACTTTGGCTGCGAAGGGGAGGAGCAAAATGGGCCGATAGTTCTTGAGGTCGGTGGGGTCAGCTGTGGGCTTCTTGAGCAGGGGTCTGACTTCTGCGCACTTCCAGTCGTCTGGGAAGGTGCCTGTTTTGAAGGTGGTGTTGATGGTGCGTTGTAGTTCGGGTGCGATGGTGGCCGCAGCTCTGTGGTAGATGTGAGGGGGCAGGGGTCGGTGGGGGCCCCGAGTCAATGCTTTTCACGGTCGAGGCGGTGTCTTCGGCCGTGATCGGTGTCCAGTTGGAGATGGTGGGCTGGCTGGTGTTTCTGGGGGGCCTGGTGGATGGTCGATGAATTTGTCGTAGAGGTTTTTGATCTTGAGGTGGAAATAGGTTCCAAGCTTGTCGCAGAGGTCTTGGGATGGGGTGATGTCTGTGGCTTCGCTGCGTGGGTTGGTGAATTCTTGAATGACACTGAAAAGTTCCTTGGAGTTGGTGGAGTTGGCCAGGATTTTGTAGTGGATGAAGTTCCTCTTGGTGGCTCTGCTCTGGTTGTGGTAGTCCGTCATGGCGTCCTTGTAGGTGGTGTGGTTTTCGGTTGTCTTGGTGTTTCTCCAGTTCTTCTCCAGGCATCTGCAGGTGCGTCTGGCTTCTTGGAGAGCGGTGGTGAACCAGGAGGCTTTCCTGGGGCATTGTCTGTCGGGGTTGCGTAGCGGGGCGAAGCTCATCTGCGCAGTTGGAGATCCAGGTGTGGAGTTCTCTGGCTGCGTCGTTTGTGTCGGGTGCCCAGGTTTGGTTGTTTCGGGTGAGGGTGGAGTTAAGTTGCTCGTCGGTAACCTTGCTCCAGTTCCTTCGTGGTGGGCGTGGGGCTGGTTTGGGTGCCTTGGGTTTGTTGATGGCGAAGTGTATGCAGTGGTGGTCGGTCCATGGCGGCTGCGTTGTGTGGCTGAATTGGACGCTGTTTCCTGCCGCGAAGATGGGGTCGAGGGTGTGTCCTGCTCTGTGGGTCAGTGTGTTGATGAGTTGTTTAAGTCCGATGCTGGCGAGGTTGTCATGAAGGATAGTGGAGTTGGGGTCGCTGGGGTTGTCGAGGTGGAAGTTCAGGTCTCCAATGAGTATGTAGTTTGTTGAGGCGATGGCGTGGGGTGCGATGAAGTCGGTGATGGTGGTGGCGAAGGGTGTTCGGGGGCCGGGGGTCTGTAGGCGAGGGTTCCTCGGAGTGTGGCTTTGGGGGTGGTCTGGATCTGGAAGTGCAGGTGTTCGGCGGAGGGGAAGGTTTCGCTGGAGGTGGTGAGGCGGAGGGTGCTCTTGTGGGGGATGGCGAGGCCCCCTAATAGGTGGTTGGGGCGATCTTTCCTCTGGATCTTGTATCCGTCTGGGATGGCTGTGCTGATGTCGGGGGCGGAGGATGCGTTGGTCCAGGTCTTCGTGAAGAAGGCGATGTCCTATGAGCAGATCTCCTCTCCCTAAGCACACACTCCCCTGTACCCTATGAGCAGATCTCCTCTCTATAAGCACAAGCTTCCCTGTACCCTTTGAGCAGATCTCTTCTCCATGAGCACAATATCCCCTCTACCCTAGGAGCGGACCTCCTCTCCGTGAGCACACGCTCCTCTGTGCCCTATGAGCAGATCTCCTCTCCCTGACCACAAGCTCCCCTGTACCCTACGAGCAGATCTCCTCTCCGGGAGCTCAAGCTCCCCTGTACCCTACAAGCAGATCTCCTCTCCGTGAGCACAAGGTGCCCTGTACCCTACGAGCAAATCGCCTCTCCATGAAGACACTCTCCCCTATACCCTACGAGCAGATCTCCTCTCCCTGACCACAAGCTCCCCTGTATCCTATTAGCAGATCTCCTCTCCGTGAGCACACGCTCCTCTGTGCCCTATGAGCAGATCTCCTCTCCCTGACCACAAGCTCCCCTGTACCCTACGAGCAGATCTCCTCTCCGGGAGCTCAAGCTCCCCTGTACCCTACAAGCAGATCTCCTCTCCGTGAGCACAAGGTGCCCTGTACCCTATGAGCAAATCGCCTCTCCATGAAGACACTCTCCCCTATACCCTACGAGCAGATCTCCTCTCCCTGACCACAAGCTCCCCTGTATCCTATTAGCAGATCTCCTCTCTGTGAGCACACTCGCCCCTGTACCCTACGAGCAAATCGCCTCTCCATGAAGACACTCTCCCCTGTACCCTACGAGCAGATCTCCTCTCCGTGAGCACAAGCTCCCCTGTAACCTACGAGCAGATCTCCTCTCCGTGAGCACATGCTCCCCTGTACCCTACGAGCAGATCTCCTCTCCCTGACCACAAGCTCCCCTGTATCCTATTAGCAGATCTCCTCTCTGTGAGCACACTCTCCCCTGTACCCTATGAGCAGATCTCCTCTCCATGAGCACACGCTCCCCTGTACCCTACGAGCAGATCTCCTCTCCGTGAGCACACACTCCCCTGTACCCTACGAGCAGATCTCCTCTCCGGGAGCACAAGCTCCCCTGTACCCCTACGAGCAGATCTTCTCTCCGTGAGCACATGCTCCCCTGTACCCTACAAGCAGATCTCCTCTCGATGAGCACAAGCTCCCCTGTACCCTACGAGCAGATCTCCTCTCCGTGAGCACACACTCCCCTGTACCCTACGAGCAGATCTCCTCTCCGGGAGCACAAGCTCCCCTGTACCCTACGAGCAGATCTTCTCTCCGTGAGCACATGCTCCCCTGTACCCTACAAGCAGATCTCCTCTCTGTGAGCACAATCTCCCCTGTACCCTACGAGCAGATCTTCTCTCCTTGAGCACATGCTCCCCTGTACCCTACAAGCAGATCTCCTCTCGATGAGCACAAGCTCCCCTGTACCCTACGAGCAGATCTCCTCTCCGTGAGCACACGCTCCCCTGTACCCTACGAGCACATCGCCTCTCCGTGAGCACACTCTACCCTGTGCCCCTCGAGCAGATCTCCTCTCTGTGAGCACAAGCTCCCCTGTACCCTACGAGCAGATCTTCTCTCCGTGAGCACATGCTCCCCTGTACCCTACAAGCAGATCTCCTCTCGATGAGCACATGCTCCCCTGTACCCTACGAGCAGATCTCCTCTCCGTGAGCACACGCTCCCCTGTACCCTACAAGCAGATCTCCTCTCTATGAGCACAAGCTTCCCTGTACCCCAGGAGCAGATTTCCTCTCCGTGAGCACACGCTCCCCTGTACCCTACGAGCAGATCTCCTCTCCGTGAGCATAAGCTCCCCTGTACCCTACGAGCAGATCTCCTCTCCGTGAGCACAAACTCCCCTGTACCCTACGAGCAGATCTCTTCTCCGTGAGCACATGCTCCCCTGTACCCTACAAGCAGATCTCCTCTCTCCTTGATCACAAGCTCCCCTCTCCCCTACCAGCAGATCTCCTCTCCCTGATCACAACCTCCCCTGTACCCTACGAGCAGATCTCCTCTCCGTGAGCACACACTCCCCTGTACCCTACGAGCAGATCTCCTCTCTATGAGCACACGCTACCCTGTACCCTACGAGCAGGTCTCCTCTCCCTGACCTCAAGCTCCCCTGTATCCTACAAACAGATCTGTTCTCCGTGAGCAAAAGCTCCCCTGTACCATAGAAGCACGTCGACTCTCCTTGAGCATACTCTACCCTGTAACCTAAGAGCAGATCTCCTCTCCCTGAGCACGAGCTCCCCTGTACCCTAGGAGCAGATCTCCTCTCCGTGAGCACACACTCCCCTGTACCCTACAAGCAGATCTCCTCTATCCTTGATCACAAGCTCCCCTCTACCCTACCAGCAGATCTCCTCTCCCTGATCACAAGCTCCCCTGTACTCTACGAGCAGATCTCCTCTCCGTGAGCACACGCTCCCCTGTACCCTACGAGCACATCGCCTCTCCGTGAGCACACTCTACCCTGTGCCCCTCAAGCAGATCTCCTCTCTGTGAGCACAAGCTCCCCTGTACCCTACGAGCAGATCTTCTCTCCGTGAGCACATGCTCCCCTGTACCCTACAAGCAGATCTCCTCTCGATGAGCACATGCACCCCTGTACCGTACGAGCAGATCTCCTCTCCGTGAGCACACGCTCCCCTGTACCCTACAAGCAGATCTCCTCTCTATGAGCACAAGCTTCCCTGTACCCCAGGAGCAGATTTCCTCTCCGTGAGCACACGCTCCCCTGTACCCTACGAGCAGATCTCCTCTCCGTGAGCATAAGCTCCCCTGTACCCTACGAGCAGATCTCTTCTCCATGAGCACAAGCTCCCCTGTACCCTACAAGCAGATCTCTTCTCCGTGAGCACATGCTCCCCTGTACCCTACAAGCAGATCTCCTCTCTCCTTGATCACAAGCTCCCCTCTCCCCTACCAGCAGATCTCCTCTCCCTGATCACAAGCTCCCCTGTACCCTACGAGCAGATCTCCTCTCCGTGAGCACACACTCCCCTGTACCCTACGAGCAGATCTCCTCTCTATGAGCACACGCTACCCTGTACCCTACGAGCAGATCTCCTCTCCCTGACCTTAAGCTCCCCTGTATCCTACAAACAGATCTGTTCTCCGTAAGCACAAGCTCCCCTGTTCCATAGAAGCACGTCGACTCTCCTTGAGCACACTCTACCCTGTAACCTATGAGCAGATCTCCTCTCCCTGAGCACGAGCTCCCCTGTACCCTACGAGCAGATCTCCTCTCCCTGAGCACGAGCTCCCCTGTACCCTAGGAGCAGATCTCCTCTCCGTGAGCACACACTCCCCTGTACCCTACAAGCAGATCTCCTCTATCCTTGATCACAAGCTCCCCTCTACCCTACCAGCAGATCTCTTCTCCCTGATCACAAGCTCCCCTGTACTCTACGAGCAGATCTCCTCTCCTTGAGCACACGCTCCACTGTAACCTACGAGCAGATCTCCTCTCTATAAGCACAAGCTTCCCTGTACCCTACGAGCAGATCTCTTCTCCGTAAGCACGAGCTCCCCTGCACCCTATGAGCAGATCTCCTCTCCGTGAGCACACACTCTTCTGTACCCTACGAGCCGACCTCCTCTCCGTGAGCACACGCTCCCCTATACCCTACGAGCAGATCTCCTCTCCGTGAGCACAACCTCCCCTGTACCCTACAAGCGGATCTCCTCTCCGTGAGCACACGTTCCCCTGTGCCCTATGATCAGATCTCCTCTCTCTGACCACAAGCTCCCCTGTACCCTACGAGCAGATCTCCTCTCTGGGAGCACAAGCTCCCCTGTACCCTTTGAGCAGATCTGCTCTCCATGAGCACACTCTCCCCGTCCCCTACGAGCAGATCTCCTCTCCGTGAGCACCTGCTCCCCTGTACCCTATGAGCAGATCTCCTCTCCCTGACCACAAGCTCCCCTGTATCCTATGAGCAGATCTCCTCTCCATGAGCACACGCGCCCCTGTACCCTACGAGCACATCGCCTCTCAGTGAGCACACTCTCCCCTGTACGCTATGAGCGGATCTTCTTTCCGTGAGCACACACTCCCTTGTATCCAATGAGTAGATCTCCTCTTCGCGAGCACACGCTCCCCTGTATCCTATGAGCAGATCTCCTCTCTATGAGCACAAACTCCCCTGTACCCTACTTGCAGATCTCCTCTATGAGCACAAGCTGCCCTGTACCCTACGAGCAGATGTCCTCTCTGTGAGCACACGCTTCCCTGTACCCTATGAGCAGATCTCCTCTCCCTGAGCATGGGCTCCCCTGTACCTTATGAGCAGATCTCCTCTCCCTGACCACAAGCTCCCCTGTACCCTCCGAGCAGATCTCGTCTCAGTGAGCACAAGCTCTCCTGTACCCTACGAGCGCATCGCCTCTCCGTGAGCACATGCTCCCCTGTACCCTACAAGCAGATCTCCTCTCTGTGAGCACATGCTCCTCTGTACCCTACGAGTGGATCTCCTCTCCGTGAGCACATGCTCTCCCGTATCCTACGAGCAAATCTCCTCTCTGTGAGCACCCACTCCCCTGTACCATACGAGCGGATCTCCTCTCCGTGAGCACACGCTCCCCTGTACCCTGTGAGCAGATCTCCTCTCCCTGCCCACAAGCTCCCTGTACCCTACGAGCAGATCTCCTCTCTGTGAGCACACGCCCCCCTGTACCCTGCGAGCAGAACTCCTCTCCCCGACCACAAGCTACCCTGTAACCTACGAGCAGATCTCCTCTCTGTGAGTACAATCTCCCCTGTATCCTATGAGCAGATCTCCTCTCCATGAGCACCAGCTCCCAAGTACCCTAAGAGCACATCGCCTCTCTGTGAACACACTCTCCCCTCTACCCTACGAGCAGGTCTCCTCCCTGTGAGCACTAGCTCCCCTGTACCCTACGAGGTGATCTCCTCTCCGCAAGCACATGCTCCCCTGTACCCTACGAGCAGATCTCTTCTCTCTGAGCACAAGCTCCCCTGTACCCTATGAGCAGATCTCCTCTCTGTGAGCACACTCTCCCCTGTACCCTACGAGCAGATCTCCTCTCCCTGAGCACAAGCTCCCCTGTAACCTACGAGCAGATCTCCTCTCCCTGAGCACGAGCTCCCTTGTACCCTATAAGCAGATCTCCTCTCCGTGATCACATGCTCCCCTGTACCCTATGAGCAGATCGCCTCTCCGTGAGCACAATCTCCCCTGTACCCTACGAGCAGATCTCTTCTCTCTGAGCACAAGCTCTCCTGTACCCTATGAGCAGATCTCCTCTCCATGGGCACACGCTCCCCTGTACCCTCAATCAATCAATCAGGGAATTGTAAGCACGCTACTCACCCATGAGGGTCTCAAGGCGCTGAGGGGTGGGGTCCGCAGATCTGTTTAGCCGAAGAGCCAGATCTTGAGGGTCTTCCTGAAGGTGTTCAGGGAGGGGGCGCGTCTGATGTCTGCCGGTAGCTCGTTCCAGGTCTTGGCTGCAATGTGAGAGAAGGATCTTCCGCCTGCTCTGGCTTGTGGATGCGCGGGGTTTCGGCCAGTGCGAGGTTGGAAGATCGGAGGTTTCTTTTGGGTACGTGGAAGTTGATTCAGTCGTTGAGGTATTTGGGTCCGTTGTTGTGTAGGCATTTGTAGGCGTGAGTGAGGATTTTGAAAGTGACTCTTTTCTCCACGGGGAGCCAGTGGAGACTTCGTAGGTGTTGGCTGATGTGTTCGTGCCAGGGATGCCGAGGACGAGTCTGGCAGCGGTGTTCTGTATTGTCTGGAGTTTGCGGAGTAGGGACTTGTTGATGCCGGCGTAGAGTGCGTTTCCATAGTCCAGTCTGCTGGTGATGAGTGCGTGGGTGACTGTCTTCCTTGACTCAGGAGGGATCCACTTGAAGGTCTTGCGGAGGATGCAGAGGGTGTTGAAGCAGCTGGAGGTGACGGCGTTGACCTGGGAGTTCATGGTGATTGATGAGTCGAGTACGATGCCGAGGTTCTTGGCGTGGTCTGAGGGGGTAGGTGGGCTTCCGAGGGCGGTCGGCCACCAGGTGCTGTCCCATGCAGAAGGGGTGGTACCGAGGACGAGGACTACTGTCTTCTCGGCCTTGAGCTTCAGGCAGCTGTTGGTCATCCAGACTGCGACGTCTTGCTTTCCTTTCTGGAAGTTGAGTTTGGCAGTGGTGGGGTCTTTGGTGAGGGAGAGGATGAGCTGGGTGTCGTCGGCGTAGGATACGATGTTGAGGCCGTGTTGTAGGACGATGGCTTCGAGGGGGGCCATGTAGATGTTGAAGAGGGTGGGGCTCAGTGATGAACCCTGTGGGACTCCGCAGGTGATTTTCGTGGGGTCGGAGAGGAAGGGTGGGAGTCTGATCCTTTGGCTCCTTCCGGTGAGGAATGGTCGGATCCAGTCCAGGGCTGTTCCTTGTATGCCTGCGTCGTGTAGTCTGGCGACTAGTGTGCGGTGGGAGACGGTGTCGAAGGCTGCTGATAGGTCGAGTAGGATGAGGACTGTGGCGTGGCCTTGGTCCAGGAGGGTGCGGATGTCGTCTGTGGCGGCGAGTAGGACGGTCTCTGTGCTGTGGTTGCTTCGGAATCCAGATTGGGACAGGTCGAGGACGGCATTCTCTTCAATGAATCGTGTCAGTTTCCTGTTGACTGTTTTCTCTGCAACTTTGGCTGCGAAGGGGAGGAGCAAAATGGGCCGATAGTTCTTGAGGTCGGTGGGGTCAGCTGTGGGCTTCTTGAGCAGGGGTCTGACTTCTGCGCACTTCCAGTCGTCTGGGAAGGTGCCTGTTTTGAAGGTGGTGTTGATGGTGCGTTGTAGTTCGGGTGCGATGGTGGCCGCAGCTCTGTGGTAGATGTGAGGGGGGCAGGGGTCGGTGGGGGCCCCCGAGTCAATGCTTTTCATGGTCGAGGCGGTGTCTTCGGCCGTGATCGGTGTCCAGTTGGAGATGGTGGGCTGGCTGGTGTTTCTGGGGGGCCTGGTGGATGGTCGATGAATTTGTCGTAGAGGTTTTTGATCTTGAGGTGGAAATAGGTTCCAAGCTTGTCGCAGAGGTCTTGGGATGGGGTGATGTCTGTGGCTTCGCTGCGTGGGTTGGTGAATTCTTGAATGACACTGAAAAGTTCCTTGGAGTTGGTGGAGTTGGCCAGGATTTTGTAGTGGATGAAGTTCCTCTTGGTGGCTCTGCTCTGGTTGTGGTAGTCCGTCATGGCGTCCTTGTAGGTGGTGTGGTTTTCGGTTGTCTTGGTGTTTCTCCAGTTCTTCTCCAGGCATCTGCAGGTGCGTCTGGCTTCTTGGAGAGCGGTGGTGAACCAGGAGGCTTTCCTGGGGCATTGTCTGTCGGGGTTGCGTAGCGGGGCGAGCTCATCTGCGCAGTTGGAGATCCAGGTGTGGAGTTCTCTGGCTGCGTCGTTTGTGTCGGGTGCCCAGGTTTGGTTGTTTCGGGTGAGGGTGGAGTTAAGTTGCTCGTCGGTAACCTTGCTCCAGTTCCTTCGTGGTGGGCGTGGGGCTGGTTTGGGTGCCTTGGGTTTGTTGATGGCGAAGTGTATGCAGTGGTGGTCGGTCCATGGCGGCTGCGTTGTGTGGCTGAATTGGACGCTGTTTCCTGCCGCGAAGATGGGGTCGAGGGTGTGTCCTGCTCTGTGGGTCAGTGTGTTGATGAGTTGTTTAAGTCCGATGCTGGCGAGGTTGTCATGAAGGATAGTGGAGTTGGGGTCGCTGGGGTTGTCGAGGTGGAAGTTCAGGTCTCCAATGAGTATGTAGTTTGTTGAGGCGATGGCGTGGGGTGCGATGAAGTCGGTGATGGTGGTGGCGAAGGGTGTTCGGGGGCCGGGGGTCTGTAGACGAGGGTTCCTCGGAGTGTGGCTTTGGGGGTGGTCTGGATCTGGAAGTGCAGGTGTTCGGCGGAGGGGAAGGTTTCGCTGGAGGTGGTGAGGCGGAGGGTGCTCTTGTGGGGGATGGCGAGGCCCCTAATAGGTGGTTGGGGCGATCTTTCCTCTGGATCTTGTATCCGTCTGGGATGGCTGTGCTGATGTCGGGGGCGGAGGATGCGTTGGTCCAGGTCTTCGTGAAGAAGGCGATGTCCTATGAGCAGATCTCCTCTCCCTAAGCACACACTCCCCTGTACCCTATGAGCAGATCTCCTCTCTATAAGCACAAGCTTCCCTGTACCCTTTGAGCAGATCTCTTCTCCATGAGCACAATCTCCCCTCTACCCTAGGAATGGACCTCCTCTCCGTGAGCACACGCTCCTCTGTGCCCTATGAGCAGATCTCCTCTCCCTGACCACAAGCTCCCCTGTACCCTACGAGCAGATCTCCTCTCCGGGAGCTCAAGCTCCCCTGTACCCTACAAGCAGATCTCCTCTCCGTGAGCACAAGGTGCCCTGTACCTACGAGCAAATCGCCTCTCCATGAAGACACTCTCCCCTATACCCTACGAGCAGATCTCCTCTCCCTGACCACAAGCTCCCCTGTATCCTATTAGCAGATCTCCTCTCCGTGAGCACACGCTCCTCTGTGCCCTATGAGCAGATCTCCTCTCCCTGACCACAAGCTCCCCTGTACCCTACGAGCAGATCTCCTCTCCGGGAGCTCAAGCTCCCCTGTACCCTACAAGCAGATCTCCTCTCCGTGAGCACAAGGTGCCCTGTACCCTATGAGCAAATCGCCTCTCCATGAAGACACTCTCCCCTATACCCTACGAGCAGATCTCCTCTCCCTGACCACAAGCTCCCCTGTATCCTATTAGCAGATCTCCTCTCTGTGAGCACACTCTCCCCTGTACCCTACGAGCAAATCGCCTCTCCATGAAGACACTCTCCCCTGTACCCTACGAGCAGATCTCCTCTCCGTGAGCACAAGCTCCCCTGTAACCTACGAGCAGATCTCCTCTCCGTGAGCACATGCTCCCCTGTACCCTACGAGCAGATCTCCTCTCCCTGACCACAAGCTCCCCTGTATCCTATTAGCAGATCTCCTCTCTGTGAGCACACTCTCCCCTGTACCCTATGAGCAGATCTCCTCTCCATGAGCACACGCTCCCCTGTACCCTACGAGCAGATCTCCTCTCCGTGAGCACACACTCCCCTGTACCCTACGAGCAGATCTCCTCTCCGGGAGCACAAGCTCCCCTGTACCCTACGAGCAGATCTTCTCTCCGTGAGCACATGCTCCCCTGTACCCTACAAGCAGATCTCCTCTCGATGAGCACAAGCTCCCCTGTACCCTACGAGCAGATCTCCTCTCCGTGAGCACACACTCCCCTGTACCCTACGAGCAGATCTCCTCTCCGGGAGCACAAGCTCCCCTGTACCCTACGAGCAGATCTTCTCTCCGTGAGCACATGCTCCCCTGTACCCTACAAGCAGATCTCCTCTCTGTGAGCACAAGCTCCCCTGTACCCTACGAGCAGATCTTCTCTCCTTGAGCACATGCTCCCCTGTACCCTACAAGCAGATCTCCTCTCGATGAGCACAAGCTCCCCTGTACCCTACGAGCAGATCTCCTCTCTGTGAGCACACACTCCCCTGTACCCTACGAGCAGATCTCCTCTCCGGGAACACAAGCTCCCCTGTACCCTACAAGCAGATCTTCTCTCCGTGAGCGCACGCTCCCCTGTACCCTATGAGAAGATCTCCTCTCCCTGCCCACAAGCTCCCCTGTACCCTACGAGCAGATCTCCTCTCCGTGAGCACACGCTCCCCTGTACCCTACGAGCAGATCTCCTCTCCGTGAGCACACACTCCCCTGTACCCTATGAGAGGATCTCCTCTCCCTGCCCACAAGCTCCCCTGTACCCTACGAGCAGATCTCCTCTCCGTGAGCACATGCTCCCCTGCACCCTATGAGCAGATCTCCTCTCTATGAGCACAAGGTCCCCTGTACCCTATCAGCAGATCTCCTCTCCATGAGCACAAGGTCCCCTGTACCCTACGAGCAGATCTCCTCTCCATGAGCACACGCTCCCCTGTACCCTTCGAGTAGATCTCCTCTCCGTGAGCACATGCTCCCCTGCACCCTATGAGAGGATCTCCTCTCCCTGCCCACAAGCTCCCCTGTACCCTACGAGCAGATCTCCTCTCCGTGAGCACACACTCCCCTGTACCCTATGAGAGGATCTCCTCTCCCTGTCCACAAGCTCCCCTGTACCCTACGAGCAGATCTCCTCTCCGTGAGCACACACTCCCCTGTACCCTATGAGAGGATCTCCTCTCCCTGCCCACAAGCTCCCCTGTACCCTACGAGTAGATCTCCTCTCTGTGAGCACACGCTACCCTGTACCCTATGAGAGGATCTCCTCTCCCTGCCCACAAGCTCCCCTGTACCCTACGAGCAGATCTCCTCTCCGTGAGCACACACTCCCCTGTACCCTACGGGCGGTTCTCCTCTCCGTGACCACATGCTCTCCTCTCCGTGAGCACACACTCCCCTGTACCCTATGAGAAGATCTCCTCTCCCTGCCCACAAGCTCCCCTGTACCCTACAAGCAGATCTCCTCTCCGTGAGCACACAAGTTCATTTATTTTCATATAAAGTTGTTCCAAACAGCCAACACGTATTTCGCACAGTCTGCGTTTCTTCAGGGCTGTTGTAAATACAGCCCTGAAGTAGGTATGAATACCTATGTATTTTTTTTTACAGTTTTGCAGAATGTATTCTATGCCTTTACATCTTGTTATTTACCATGAAAAACAAATACTTAAATTCACACGTTTTTAACGCACATAAAAACACTAATACTTCACTTTGCACATGTTATTAAGACATTTCTATATAGAGCTTTTCATTGTTAACACCTACCGTACCTTTCTGTATTTACAACAGACCTGGAGAAGCGCAGAGTGCGCGAAACACGTGCTGGCTGTCTGGAAAAACTTTATATGAAAATAAAAATGAAGTTGTGACAAGACTCAGCTGTTGGACATTGTTGTTATTTAATCTCTGAATATCTCTGATTGTATTATACATACTAACACTGGTAGGTACCAGAGTAGCGAGAGAGCAGCGCCGGGCAATATTCCTGTCACTCACGTTTGTATTTTTACTTAGAAATATTGATGCCTTCGCCACCCTGACAACAATGCAACTAGTGATGTCAGAGACTGGTCACTGGTCATGTGCACCTGATATGTGGCCTAAATTCCTAATATAGATGGTGCAACACAAGAGGCTTTTCTGCAGCGCACTTCCTGAACTCACGCATTATTTGAAGGGACTCATGTGTGACAATGAAGAAAAGGAGGATCAGTGAAATAAAGTATTTGCCTGAGATCACACAATTTGCTCAAGCGGGGTAGCCGGGATTGGCCCCAGATCTTTCCGGATTCAAATTGTGCAATGAAGCTCCTAGATGAGTATCTCTTTCTCTCGCCTGTTTTACATCAAAGGTCAAGGCTTTCTTGTTAATTCTTGGTGCACGGAGGCAGGAAATAAACACATGAAAGCTCAGCTTGTTTGGGACTCGAGTGTTCTGGAAAACCTCGAGCTGAGCCAGGTATCTCGCTTGGCCACCTCTAAGACTGGGCCTGAGATGTCAGTGTGACTTACGAAGCTATGAGTGATTCACAAGCAGGGCCCAGAGCATGGATCTGTTTGGGCCCCTGCCCATCACCCACTCGACATCAGTCTGCCAACTGCAGGACTTTAAATGGGTCAGGCCCTCCTAAGTCTTAGATGAGGCAGTAATTAAAAACTGTCTTTCAAATGGTCCTAAATTCATGTCCTTTACAGACAAAAACAATGCTTGAATTCCCAATGACTGTAGAAAGCTTTGAAGTCATCCATGACAGCGAGGCAGCCCATGTTTACATTTCATTTTTGCCTCATTTTGCATTCCCTGACTCTATCTGTTTTCTTTCCACACATTGGGCCTGATGTATCCACAAAGGTAAGTTACTACCAGTAAAGTTAGACTTTTGGTCTCAGTTTACCTTTGTGAATACCGAATAGTATTAAACTTACACTTCTTCTATGTTTTAATAATTGATTTAGACTTCTACTGAGGTCAACAATAACATTTAAAACAAACTTTAGTAACATAATTTCATCTAATGCTATTGAATGAAAATGTATTGCACAGTTACTTAAAACCATTTGCAGTATAACAAAGGCATTAAAATCAGAGCGTTAAAAAGAATTCATTTGAGATTCTAACCAACTTCATTTCAGAAAAAAAACCAATTTAAATTAAAAAGTGAATAGTTATATATAAAGTATTATGACGGAAGTTATTATATCTTTTTTAGGATGTGCCTTAATCCAGCCGCAGCAAGTCTATTTTCTCGCGGTTGCCGAGGTCTTAATCTTCAACAAGTCTGGAACGCAGCTCATCCATGTATCTCCCGATTCTAGACAAGTCAGTCGGTAGAATACAAGAAAATAGAACCGAGACTGCTTCTTTCACTGTCCATACTCCTTTGCGTAGCCATATTGGCTTTAAAAGCTTCTGACGAGACTGTAACAGGCCGGGGCAGCAGCACATCAGGTGTAGCAATGATTCTGTTTTGAAATTGCAGATTCTACAGCTGATTTTACGATCAAGGGATTTTCACCCGGGATTCAGTTCTTTAATTGGGAGGGGCACTAGTCTGGCCCACTGGATGTTTTTTAGGACCTTCCTCCCCAAAGCTTGGTGAAGGTAAGGCTGGGTTTTGTGCTCTATGTATGTTGCAATCAGCCCAGATTGACTTCCTCCAGTTTCAAAATGTGCTAAATCAATTTTTTCGTGACAATTGATAGCACTGGGCCCGATTCACAGAACTAACTTACGACAAAATCCTAAACTTACTACCATTTTGGTATTCACAGAATGAACTTACTCATTTTGGTATTCACAGAATGAACTTACTCATTTTGGTATTCACAGAATGAACTTACTCATTTTGGTATTCACAGAATGAACTTACTACCATTTTGGTATTTACAGAATGAACTTACTACCATTTTGGTATTCACAGAATGAACTTACTACCATTTTGGTATTCACAGAAGGCACTTACTCATCAATGAGTAAGTGCCTTCTGTGAATACCAAAATGTGTAAGTTACACAAAATGAGTAAGTTACACAAAATGTGTAAGTTACACAAAATGTGTAAGTGCCTTCTGTGAATACCAAAATGAGTAAGTTCATTCTGTGAATACCAAAATGAGTAAGTTCATTCTGTGAATACCAAAATGAGTAAGTTCATTCTGTGAATACCAAAATGAGTAAGTTCATTCTGTGAATACCAAAATGAGTAAGCTCATTCTGTGAATACCAAAATGGTAGTAAGTTTAGGATTTTGTCGTAAGTTAGTTCTGTGAATCGGGCCCATTGTTTATTGATTGCATTTTTGATGGCCAGGTAGTTTATGTCCTATTGACCCCAGTTCTGTGTTGCCAAGTCTAACATTTCTACTGCTTCCTGCATATAGACTTGCCATGGGTTAGTTGGCCCTCCGTAGATTGATTTAAGCATGCTCTTCAAGCTTCCATCCGGAGCTTTAAGTACTTGGTAGTAATATTTAGCATGCACACCCAAACATTCTTTGTTCTGTTGCACCAGGCCAAACTCCACGCGAATCCAGCTATTGCGATTGTATTTTGGTAGCTTGAATATACGTTTAAACGCCTGGCATTGCGCTTTTTCCATCATTGTGTCCATTTTGCCTGGGAATGCCTGCTGTGCATACCCCGCGATTGCCCTTATTTTAGATAGTTACACCTTTCTGATTGGGATGGTCGTTGGACTTTGCATTTTCTCATGTAATTTGCACAGGGCGTAGATTGTCGACTGTACTTTAGATTTCATTTTGTGTAGATGCAGAGTTGCTTTACCCGAGTCACTCAACCAGCACCCAAGATAATTATAAGATTTCGACACAGTGATTATCTCTTTACCCACGTGCCATTTGAGGATTGTTTTTTTAGTGCCACGCCCAAAGATCATTACTTTGGTTTTATCAGAATTTATTATTAATTCATTAATCTCGTTGTAAGTGTTTAAAGCATCTAATCCCCTTTGTAGCCCAATTTTAGTATGATCCATCACCACTAGATCATCCGCATATTGTAAAATTTGGAGTTTATTAGCTCCGATTTTGGGGACTGCAAGGTTGGCATTATGGAGCATCTTGCCTAGGTCTGCCGTATATAAGTTGAAAAGCGTTGGGGCTAGTACGCATCCCTGTTTTAGGCCTCGATTTGTAAAACACTTTTTTGTTGTGGTGTTGTTTGCTAATTTGACTTTGATCCAAGTGTTACTATATAGCGAGATAATGGCATTGAGGAGGCTTGGTGGAATTTGCCAGTTGCGCAATTTAGTCCAGAGCTTGCCTCGAGGCACCCCGTCGAAGGCTGCTGAGTAGTCTACGAAACAGGCAAAGACTGTTTTTTTGTTTTTGACGTTAGCTTGCTGGCTTAAATATGATATGGCCATGATGTTATCGATTGTCGAACAGCCTTTGCGGAACCCTGTTTGGTAGGGGGGAAGGATTTCGGTTTTTTCGACCCATCTGTTTAATTCTGTCAATAGGGTGCTTGCATAGGCTTTCCCGTCAATATCCAGAAGGGCAATTAATCTGTAGTTTTTTGGTTCTGTGTTGTCACCTTTCTTGTATATAGGTTGTAAGATTGACCCGTGCCACGAGTCTGGCACCTTGGCATGTAGTCGGCATTCGGTGAATAGATTGGATAGGACTCTCCCCCAGTATGCTGGATCTTCTCTAAACATTGCACCCGGGAGGCCATCAGGCCCTGGTGCCCCATCTTTTCTTATCCTTTTTACTACTTTTTCAACAGCTGTGCCGTCTTGATCTTTGCTCACGGCTTCAGTAGTAAATTCCACTACGTTGTTTATATTCTCCGTGGGGCATTCCACACTACTTCCGGGATCAATGCAACCTTCCCTTTCCACATAAATTGTGGAAACATGTCTCAACCATGCATCGGCGTGGACAGAGTTGCGCCGGTCCACTTTGTCGTTTTCCAACCGCGCTATGTATTGCCAAAGTTGTCGGTGTTTATGAGGCTTTGTTAGTTCATGGATCTTGATCCATTCTTCATCTAGCTTATTCTGCTTGAGCGTCCATAGCAAGTGCTTGCCCTCATTATGCAGTTTGTTGCGCTTATCCAGTGTTCTTAGCGTACCCGCAATCTTATGAGCTCTTTTTGCCTTATTTAGGTTGCGTGTTATGTCACTAAGTTTTGTGTTATTATACCAGGTTTGTGTACTCGGTTTCACTTTTAATTTGAGGTCAGCTTTCTTGTTATTATTAAGAACTATTTTCAAGGCAGAGGTCCACTCTGACCAGTTTTCCATGCTGGGCTCGATACCAGGATGGTTGCCTGTGCCTTCTTGCTCGTCTTTCCATGCCTTGAGTGCGGTAGCCTGATGCTCGTTCCATTTTATTCTTCTGACTAGGGCATATTCCTCAATGCCTATTGATTGAGCTACCGTGCTGATTCCTTCCCGTTGTTTAATAGTAATGTTCAGTTCAACCTGGAGTATTGCATGATCACTAGTATCATCTCCGTTGATTTTAAAGTGAGCTATTTTGCAAATGAGTTGGTTGCACAAAAAGATATAATCGATTGTCGAGCAATTCTTAAATGTCGTCGTTCCTGAGCTATTTGGGTCTGAACTTTTTAGTAATTCCTCAATTGACTTGAGGTCATAATTTTGTAAGAAGTTATTGAAAGTTCTTTCAGCGCTTGTTAAGTGCATCCTCTCGCTCGACTTCGTTCCCAGGTAGTGCAGATTGAAATCACCCACAAGCAATTTGGCTGGTAACAAGTAAGTGCATAAGATTTCCTGTAATGTTTTAATCATAGATTTTGTAGCCTCTAATTTCGACTGACCATGTGCGTTTAGATATACGTTTATTATGAGCAGTGAAACGCTGTCTTCCCTGTCCCCTTTTCCCTCAGCTACAAGTGCCTGCAGCATGTCTGAGTCGGTTTTTATGATCCTTACTGTCAGTTGTTTTGCATGTTTAACGTAAATCGAAATCCCAACTGATGGTCTTCCGTACCGATTGTGTTTAGTTGATAGTTTATGAAAACCAGCATAGCCTTCCAGATGTACCGGCTCTGTTGCCCAGGTTTCTTGTAGGCATAGAATATCGCCTTCACGTAGTTTGGTTATTGCTGTTACTTGTTTAAGAGCTTTATGTATACCTGCCACGTTCCAGGAGACAATTTTAAGACTGGGTTGTGTGTTTTGAGTGAGGCTTGGAGTGCTGGTCTTTATCACTGTTGACAATTTTGTGTTGAGCTGCTCTTGTGGGTCCCCCGAAGGATCAGCCATGGGCTCTTTTACATCAGGTATGGCGAGTGCAACTCTGTGCCTCACTGCTTGTCCTGTTGTATTGCTCCCTCCATCGGATTTTCTGAGGTGCCTCATCTTTTACTATTCTGTTTATAATCGTCTCCTCCTGTGTTCTTACTGATATGCTTAGATTTTTGTAATTCTGATCTATTTGTATTTTCGAGGTACCTTTCAGTATACTATGGGAGTGTTCCTTAATTTTCTTTGTGTAGTTGGCGGTGTTTGATGATTCAAGTAAAATTAGCGGATATTTTTCTTGCTCGGGTACCATTATTGCTATCCCCCAGTTTTTAAAGATTTCTTTTTCCATAAGCACCGCTTCTGGAATATGTTGATTTGTCCAGGTCACTACCGTGTTTTCCTGAGGGGAATCTTCATCCCCATATCTACACCTATTATATTAGACAATGATGGTATGTGTTGAAGGAGCCTTAATACATTTCCCCTGTTTAATGTATCGTGCCTACCCTTTGATTTATAAAGTGGTTGAAAGATACTTTTGCTTGTGTCGGAGTTTATTGCCAATCACAATCTGTGGGGGTTTAGTTCCTTCGCACGATATCTCTCCAGAAGAATTAGGTGTATTACCAATCTCAGGCTGAAGTTGCTTCTTTCCTTCACAGGTTGTCTCTTTAGGAAGCTCGTGTGCGGTTTTATCCAGGCAGATTTCTGTTGTGGCTAGGGGGCCTTTCTTAGCTACCTCCACCTGTTCAAATTTCTCCTGTATTTCTCGGGTAGGTGATTCGGTTGTGATATTCCCCATAGCAGGACCTTCTCTTGACGGTTTATTTGCCTTTGGCATCTTAGTGAAGATCGGATATAGTTTTTTGTTCAGTTGCCGGTCCTGTTTTTGAGACAGTTTTGTTACTGGCTCAATCGAGGCATATGTTGGCTGCCCCAAGCTTCTTCTAATTTGTGTGGTCTTTTCGCACTTCAGTTGTTTTCTTAGCCTTTTCTTCATGCGTCGTGTCAGGTTCACCTGCGTAAGTTGAGTTAAGTTTTCCTGTTTATCCTCTGTGTGTAATTTTTCTGTGGTGACTATCAGTTGATTTTCAAATCCTGAGTCTGTGTTTGTGCTGACCTTGCTTGGATCCTCTTTCATAGTGTTTTGCTGAGACCTGGCAAGTGTTTTGTTGCAATCATCGTTGGTTACTTTTGTTTTTAGGTCCTCAATGAGAGTGGTCAGGACTTCCGGGATTGTTGCTAATTTATCAATTGTTGGGCAACAGGCACACTCCGTATTTAATGTAGTTGCGTAAGCCTGTGCCCGCCTGATTAAGGTGTTCAAATTGGCCAATTTTTGATCAATCCCTGATATTATTTTTGCCATGATGTTAAGCAGGTGTACTTGGACATCCATCTTATTTGATTGATAGTTCAGTGCCTCTAGTGTAAGTTGTGACGTTTTAAAAAAGATGTCCCATATGGTTCCTGAGTCGGTTGCTGACACTGAGTTGGTTGCTGACACTGAGTCGTTGATATCAGGGATTCGACAAGGCGTGCCCGTGACCAAATTGATGCTAGAATTTATTTCGCTCGCTATTTTGGCATAAGTTTGTGTACTTTCATTGCTATTGGGCATCCTGTGATCCTCTGGCTCTTCCCCCGTGTTCTGGGATGCCATGCACTTGATGCTAAGACTGAGGTTTTCTCCTTCCGATACTTCCTTTATTATGTTGTTCTGTGTTATGGACGAATGTTTTAGTGGTGTTAAGATTTGTGTAGTTTTTACTGGAGCCTGGATGTTTTGAACTACTTCCACGTGGTGTATTTGCTTTGATGATTGATTATTAATTTTTACTTGTACCTCGATAGGTTGTTGAACCCCAATTCTCAGAGGATGTTCTTGAGTTTTTTGCAACAATGGATTGTCAGACACCTCTGAAAGATGTTTAGTCGATTGTGGGGAATGTTCTCTTGTTATGAGAAGTTCCAGGTCCGTAATGGACCCCCATGAGTTGTCTTTGTGTTCCATTAATTCTTGTTCTGACAGAACCCCAATTGAACCTATGCTCCATTTTATGTCATTTGTATCATTAATTTGGGCGTTCCTTGTTATTGTTTTCATTGTTGCTGTGATTGGTACAGGTAATTGATCTTGTTCCTCTTGATTAGTAAGCATTACTCCCGCTGGATCTTTTAAGAAGTCAAACTTGCTCGGTGCGTTGGTTGATTTTACAAAGATTCGAAACACTGACGAGATTAATGTTTGTGCCTCCCCCTCAATTTTTGCTTTATTGTTCTTTGCCGTCAGTCCTTGTTTTTTTTTTCCCTTTTTATAGGAGGGAAGGGTGCTCTATTTCGTCCTGACCTCATGATTCGCTTTTTCTAATGTCTAATTTCTTCTTTCCCTTGTTCCTTGGATTTTCCTTTGTTTTCCCTTTTTTTTTTTTTTTTTCCCCCTTTTTCTTTGTTATTTGGTTGTTTCCCTGTCTCAATGTTAACCAGGCTGTAAGTGTGATCTCCGACTGCCCCGATAACGTCCACAAACTCCTAGAGCAAGCACCTTGACCCCCTGAATAAATATCGCTTCCCTTATGTTCCCTGTGTTTGCTTATGTTTACTTTTTTCACTTCACTTTGTAACTGCCACTAGAAGGGTATGGCCGTAGTACCAAAGACCCTAAATCAATCTCCAGTTTACTGCACCCTGTGGCTCCTATAGACTCGCGGTGGACTTGTGGTAAACCTTAACGGTAGACCTGCAGCAGATGTCCCACTGGGGCTTCCCCAGATGTCCCACCAAAACTGCCCACCCCTGTCAGCCCTCCAGGTGGACAGGCACGAGCTCCCACACCCCGCTCCTCTCACTCACTTGTTCGTAGTGCGCAGCCGGTGGTCCTGAGTCCTAAGTCCTAATGGGCTGGGTGAACCTGGGGCCGGCAGGCAGGCTCAAGGTGCACAGCTCACAACTCGCTCTCTCAGCCAATAGCGGTTCTGTGGCGATCCGGGGGCCAGGACTAGCCCAGCAGCCAACAGCCAACAGAATCTTGGTCAAAGCCAAGCCAAGCCCCAAGCGTCTAGGTCCGGCACACATCCAGCGCTTCCAGCTCGCGTGTGAGCCCGCCGTAACTGCCACGCTACATGCTCCTCCGCCGCCGCCAGCCGAGTGTTACGGCCGCGCTCTCAACCCCGCTCTCAAACCCCGCTCACAAACCCCCAACAAAGTGAAGGCGATAGCGGGGGGGGGAGGAAGCTGCGGGCGGCCGTCAACAAAGCCGCCAACAAAGCAGCGGATACAAGCGGGCAGCAAGCGGCGGTGACTGCGAACGGCAGCGGCGAGTAGCTCCTCCTCTTCCTCCAACAAAGATCAGGTAAGGCAAGTGTCTAATGCTATTACAGTGGTAATTTTAAAACATTTATAAACATTGTTACAAATTCATTTAGCGGAAAATTAATAAGAACCATCAATACCTTCATCATAAATACATTTTCCTAGGATAAGCATTAATAGTTCTTGATTTCCATAAGTTTTTCAATTGCTAGTTAAATGGTAGAAAGGATTTTAAAAATGTATATACAGTTGCATTCGAATTTGTTTGGTGGGGAATATATAAGAGCCATCATTTCCTTCCCTGTAAGGACGTTACTCTTTGCATCTATAGGATTTAAAAAACGATGTCGAGCCTCTACTGTCACTCTGTTTGGACATATATATATATATATCATGTGAGCTAGGTTTTGTTCCCCACCATTACAGAGATTACAAACTCCTGCTTTGCCAGTTAAGTTTTCCCAGTGTTTAGTATAGGAATTCAAAGGCAGGATCCCTAAACGTAGCAGAATAATGCTTCGTCGCACGCTATTCTCGAGAGTGAATTTCAAGTACTTCTGATAGATCTTATACTCACGAGAAGCAGAATAAAAACTAAAAATGGATAACTGTGAGCAGTGGGCTAAGTCTAGATCAAAGCTAAGATGAGGGGCCATATTTTTTTTTTAAGTTTTCAAATGAGCCCGCGACCAAGTCGATAAGAGTGAAATTGTGAACTTAAAATGTGATAGAGCTACTGCAAGACTTTTGTTAAATGGATTTTTTCCCGAGCCACTTTCAAGAGTTTCAAGTTTCAATACGGCTCTTACTGTATCTTCTT
This sequence comes from Calotriton arnoldi, assembly GCA_963921515.1. Taxonomy (NCBI): domain Eukaryota; kingdom Metazoa; phylum Chordata; class Amphibia; order Caudata; family Salamandridae; genus Calotriton; species Calotriton arnoldi. Next base: position 2,430,842 of record CAWUFW010001762.1, on the reverse strand, counting down.
CTGCATGTAGCATGTTATATGCCCACCTGATTATATTGGCCTGGGCGATTGTATACGCACTCGTCAAAGATAGTTCTAGGCAAAGAGCCTGAACGGGAGTGGCCTGACTAGTATTTGTTATTTTCCGCAAAAATTTCCCTTCACATTTATGCAAAAAGTGCAAATTTTTTTCTGGAAAGTATTCTAAGGCATATGTCAAAGTAGGTGGAATCTTTATACGATAAATTTCCAAAAGGGCTTGGAAATGTCTCATTCCTGAGTAGGTGTATAGATTTTTAAGGCACTTACATGGGATATAGCTTTTGATTCTAGGTGGCGTGGATGTGAATTGTTTTCTAGTGTCTGTGAGAATGTTCGCCCTAAGTAAACATACTCCTTTGCTGTTTCTACTGGTTCAGCACCTAATTTCCAATTGAAATTGATATGGTGCTTCTTTCCCCTAAAAGGAACCACCTTTGTCTTTGAAGTATTTATTTTCAAAAAGTTTTTTTCAGTGAAGACGAAAAGAGTATCTAAATTATGTTGTAGGCCGATCGGAGTTAAGTCAAGGATGACAATGTCGTCAGCGTACATTAGGGTATGTATTTCATGTGAGGCTATTTTAGGGGGGAAATTTTGTATACCTACTAGACATTAAGGTAGGTCGCTTACATACAAGGAAAAACGTAAGGGGGCCAACAGACAGCCTTGTTTAAGGCCGTTCGAAGTAGGAATCCTATCAGTTAGGATTCCTCCCATCTGCACTCTACACCACGTTGTAGTATGTAGGGTCACAATTAATCTTAATAAAACATCAGGATTTCCCATTTTCATCAGCTTCCTCCATAGGCAGGGTCTATTGACCTTGTCAAAGGCTGTGGAGAAGTCCACAAATACACTATATACAATCTGTGACTTCATTACCACATACTTGTCAATTATTGATTGTAGCAGACCGATGTTATCAATCACTGAATGCTTTGGACGGAATCCTGCCTGAGCCTTTGGAATCATCCCCCTTGAGAAGGCCCATTCCTTCAGGTGGTCCAGGACGCTTGCCGTTAAGATTTTTCCAGTTGCTTCCAACAGAGCTATCTGCCTGTAATTGCTCGAAGAAAGTCTTGAGCCCTTCTTCAAAAGGGGGATGCCAATGCCCCTTGTCCATGATTTTGGTATTTGACCAGTTTTATATATGTAGCAGAACAGAGGTTCCAGAAGTTTACTCCAGGTTTCGGGATTGCGCTCATTATGCAGTTTGTTGCGCTTATCCAGTGTTCTTAGCGTACCCGCAATCTTATGAACTCTTTTTGCCTTATTTAGGTTCCGTGTTATGTCACTAAGTTTTGTGTTATTATACCAGGTTTGTGTACTCGGTTTCACTTTTAATTTGAGGTCAGCTTTCTTGTTATTATTAAGAACTATTTTCAAGGCAGAGGTCCACTCTGACCAGTTTTCCATGCTGGGCTCGATACCAGGATGGTTGTCTGTGCCTTCTTGGTCATCTTTCCATGCCTTGAATACGGTAGCCTGATGCTCGTTCCATTTTATTCTTCTGACTACGGCATATTCCTCAATGCCTATTGATTGAGCTACCGTGCTGATTCCTTCCCGTTGTTTAATAGTAATGTTCAGTTCAACCTGGAGTATTGCATGATCACTAGCATCATCTCCGTTGATTTTAAAGTGAGCTATTTTGCAAATGAGTTGGTTGCACAAAAAGATATAATCGATTGTCGAGCAATTCTTAAATGTCGTCGTTACTGAGCTATTTGGGTCTGAACTTTTTAGTAATTCCTCAATTGACTTGAGGTCATAATTTTGTAAGAAGTTATTGAAAGTTCTTTCAGCGCTAGTTAAGTGCATCCTCTCGCTCGACTTCGTTCCCAGGTAGTGCAGATTGAAATCACCCACAAGCAATTTGGCTGGTAACAAGTAAGTGCATAAGATTTCCTGTAATGTTTTAATCATAGATTTTGTAGCCTCTAATTTCAACTGACCATGTGCGTTTAGATATACGTTTATTATGAGCAGTGAAACGCTGTCTTCCCTGTCCCCTTTTCCCTCAGCTACAAGTGCCTGCAGCATGTCTGAGTCGGTTTTTATGATCCTTACTGTCAGTTGTTTTGCATGTTTAACGTAAATCGAAATCCCAACTGATGGTCTTCCGTACCGATTGTGTTTAGTTGATAGTTTATGAAAACCAGCATAGCCTTCCAGATGTACCGGCTCTGTTGCCCAGGTTTCTTGTAGGCATAGAATATCGCCTTCACGTAGTTTGGTTATTGCTGTTACTTGTTTAAGAGCTTTATGTATACCTGCCACGTTCCAGGAGACAATTTTAAGACTGGGTTGTGTGTTTTGAGTGAGGCTTGGAGTGCTGGTCTTTATCACTGTTGACAATTTTGTGTTGAGCTGCTCTTGTGGGTCCCCCGAAGGATCAGCCATGGGCTCTTTTACATCAGGTATGGCGAGTGCAACTCTGTGCCTCACTGCTTGTCCTGTTGTATTGCTCCCTCCATCGGATTTTCTGAGGTGCCTCATCTTTTACTATTCTGTTTATAATCGTCTCCTCCTGTGTTCTTACAGATATGCTTAGATTTTTGTAATTCTGATCTATTTGTATTTTCGAGGTACCTTTCAGTATACTATGGGAGTGTTCCTTAATTTTCTTTGTGTAGTTGGCGGTGTTTGATGATTCAAGTAAAATTAGCGGATATTTTTCTTGCTCGGGTACCATTATTGCTATCCCCCAGTTTTTAAAGATTTCTTTTTCCATAAGCACCGCTTCTGGAATATGTTGATTTGTCCAGGTCACTACCGTGTTTTCCTGAGGGAATCTTCATCCCCATATCTACACCTATTATATTAGACAATGATGGTATGTGTTGAAGGAGCCTTAATACATTTCCCCTGTTTAATGTATCGTGCCTACCCTTTGATTTATAAAGTGGTTGAAAGATACTTTTGCTTGTGTCGGAGTTTATTGCCAATCACAATCTGTGGGGGTTTAGTTCCTTCGCACGATATCTCTCCAGAAGAATTAGGTGTATTACCAATCTCAGGCTGAAGTTGCTTCTTTCCTTCACAGGTTGTCTCTTTAGGAAGCTCGTGTGCGGTTTTATCCAGGCAGATTTCTGTTGTGGCTAGGGGGCCTTTCTTAGCTACCTCCACCTGTTCAAATTTCTCCTGTATTTCTCGGGTAGGTGATTCGGTTGTGATATTCGCCATAGCAGGACCTTCTCTTGACGGTTTATTTGCCTTTGGCATCTTAGTGAAGATCGGATATGGTTTTTTGTTCAGTTGCCGGTCCTGCTTTTGAGACAGTTTTGTTACTGGCTCAATCGAGGCATATGTTGGCTGCCCCCAGCTTCTTCTAATTTGTGTGGTCTTTTCGCACTTCAGTTGTTTTCTTAGCCTTTTCTTCATGCGTCGTGTCAGGTTCACCTGCGTAAGTTGAGTTAAGTTTTCCTGTTTATCCTCCGTGTGTAATTTTTCTGTGGTGACTATCAGTTGATTTTCAAATCCTGAGTATGTGTTTGTGCTGACCTTGCTTGGATCCTCTTTCATAGTGTTTTGCTGAGACCTGGCAAGTGTTTTGTTGCAATCATCGTTGGTTACTTTTGTTTTTAGGTCCTCAATGAGAGTGGTCAGGACTTCCGGGATTGTTGCTAATTTATCAATTGTTGGGCAACAGGCACACTCCGTATTTAATGTAGTTGCGTAAACCTGTACCCGCCTGATTAAGGTGTTCAAATTGGCCAATTTTTGATCAATCCCTGATATTATTTTTGCCATAATAATAATAATAATAATAATGACATTTATAGAGCGCATGGTTACACTAGGCTAGTGTGTCCCCGCGCTGTGGTACAACCTAAAAAAGAACTCTACCTCCCGGCCCCCCCCCCCCCCGAGAATGGTCAAACACCCAGGGAGCTACTCAGTGGGAAAGAGAAAAGTTTTCAGCTTTTTGCGAAAAATTCGCTCCGAGGCCTCCATCCGAAGCCCCCACGGGAGTTTGTTCCATTGCTGAGCTGCCATGAACCTAAAGGAACGCCCACCCATCCTTACCCTCCTGACTCTGGGAATGATCACCTGTCCCGTCCCGCTCGACCTTAATTGGCGGGAGGGGACATACGGAGTCAGAAGGTGATGAAGGTATGAGGGCCCCATCCTTTGTAAAATCCGATGACTCACACAGAGAGCTTTGAACAGGACTCGTTCCTTGATCGGAAGCCAATGAAGGGCAACCAGAGCCTTTCTGGAAGAGGCTCGCCTGGGTAGCATCAGAACCAGGCGAGCTGCTGCGTTCTGGATACATTGAAGCCTCTGTACACAGGGGACATTAGCCCCCAAATAAAGCACATTTCCATAGTCCAGCCTCGATGTTACCAATGCATGGACCATAGTCTTCCTAGCTACGGTGGGTAAGAGGTCCAGGGTCTTGCGTAGTCCACGCAAGATTCCAAAACAGGTACCTGCCACCCGCCTTGTGTGATGCTCAAACGAGAGCTTAGGGTCGAGCCACACCCCTAGGTTCTTAACCTGTTCACTAGGGCCAGGGACAGGACCCAGGGTCTGTGGCCACCACGCCGACGTCCACACAGAAGGTGCCTTGCCAATAACCAGCACTTCTGTCTTACTCCCGTTCAGTTTGAGGCAGTTGTTAGCCATCCAAACCGCTAGTTCTTGCAGGCAGGAGTTAAAATTAGCGGCTGCCTTTTCGTCCGACTGTGTTAGGGACACCACCAATTGTGTGTCGTCGGCGTAGGACACAACTTTGACCCCAAACCTTCCAGTGATGTCTGCCACTGGGGCCACATATAGGTTAAACAGGGACGGGCTGAGGGTGGACCCCTGTGGCACCCCCTGTTTAAGCCTAATACTCTTAGATAAATGAGGTCCCTGCGCTACCTGAAAACTGCGATTCTGCAGAAAAGATTCCATCCATTCCAGTGCCTTTGGCCCCCCCCCCACCCCTTCTGAGACACTGAAGCAACGTATGATGAGAGACAGTGTCAAAGGCGGCACTCAGGTCTAATAAAATTAAGGCCGCCGTCTGACCCTCATCAACGTACTTCCGAATAGTCTCAGTGGAGAGGAGCAGAGCCGATTCAGTCGAGTATGACGCTCGAAATCCGGATTGAGTAGGATGGAGCAGACTATGTGTGTTGACATGGGCCAACAGTTGGATATTCACAACCTTCTCTGCAATTTTCGCAAAGTAAGGGAGAAGCGAGATGGGCCGCAGATTGTCTAGCTGGTCCATGCTGACATTCGGCTTCTTCCTCAGCGGTAAGACCACAGCCTCCTTCCATTTTTTGGGCACAATGCCTGAGCTAAAAGAGAGCTCTAACAGATTTCTAATGTACGGTTCAAGGCATTCCATACTCCCTATCAGCACCTTCGGCCTTGCGGGATCACTGGGAGAGCCGGACTTGATGCTACTAGCTATCTTCATTAGGGTCTCATGATTAGGGGTACTAAATGTATCCAGATAGTCCTCTCCCTTTCTGTTAGTAGGAGCAGCAGCCTCAGTGCGCCCCTCCCTTGCAGAGACCGGGAAGGTGGAATACATTTTCTCCACCTTCTCAACAAAAAACTCTGCTATCCGGTTACAGGATTCCACTGAACTCATAATCGGTGCTGCGACCTTATCCAGGGATGAGATCTCTTTGTAGACGGAAAACAGCTCTTTGATTGAATTTTCCGCTTTCACAATTCTATCCTTGTAGTAGGACGCCTGCGTTTTTCTGATAAGGGTATGATAGAGCTTAAGACTAACTTTATAATCCGTCTTCAGTTGGGCCAGGAAATCCCTTCTCCATCGTCTTTCAAGACGTTTGCAGGCCGCTCTTGCCAGTCTCAATTCGTCTCCGAACCAGGGGGCAGATTTTGCTAGCCTTAAGGGTGCCTTTGTGGCCCAGGGTGCACAGCTGTCAAGTGCTTCCGAAATGCGCCTATCTAAGGCCTCACATGCCGAGTTAATCTCCCGACCACCCGGGGGCCCCCCTGTAAGAGGAGCTTGCTAAAGTTGTCTTGCGAGAAACTCGCCCATCTCCTGCATTTCAGCTTAAGTTCCGCTTTCGCTGGAGTCTTTTGAACCGACATCCACACCTTAAAAGGGATCACAAAATGATCCGACCAAGGAACTGGAAGCGGCTGCTCTACTTCTAGAGCATCCCAATTAGCAAAAATTGGGTCAAGTAGGTGACCTCGTAAATGCGTAGGGCACTGCGATTTAAGTGTCATCTGTAATGCTGCCAATTCCAGGCAGATCCCCTGCGCCCCAGAATCGGAGGCATCATCAAAATGCAGATTCAAATCTCCTAGTAATAGAAGTTTCTCATACCGTAATGCTGGTTGGATTAAACACTCAATCAGCCTAGGCGCGAAACTTGTAGAGGGACCAGGAGGTCTGTATACCAGAACTCCCTTAATAATAAAATTATTAGATACAGTTATGGAGAAAAATCCCGCTTCACTATCCACAATATTAGTGGGCTCCAGAGTGCACTGTATGGAATATTTAAAAATTATAGCAATACCCCCCCCGTTCCCCGTGGGTCTGTCCACCCTAGTAATGCCGTATCCACTGGGAAGGGCCTCCAGAATATCGGGGGCAGCATCCTCACCAAGCCACGTTTCCGTGAGGAACAGGACATCTATTTGACCTATTGGTGCCATGATGTTAAGCAGGTGTACTTGGACATCCATCTTATTTGATTGATAGTTCAGTGCCTCTAGTGTAAGTTGTGACGTTTTAAAAAAGATGTCCCATATGGTTCCTGAGTCGGTTGCTGACACTGAGTTGGTTGCTGACACTGAGTCGTTGATATCAGGGATTCGACAAGGCGTGCCCGTGACCAAATTGATGCTAGAATTTATTTTGCTCGCTATTTTGGCACAAGTTTGTGTACTTTCATTGCTATTGGGCATCCTGTGATCCTCTGGCTCTTCCCCCATGTTCTGGGATGCCATGCACTTGATGCTAAGACTGAGGTTTTCTCCTTCCGATACTTCCTTTATTATGTTGTTCTGTGTTATGGACGAATGTTTTAGTGGTGTTAAGATTTGTGTAGTTTTTACTGGAGCCTGGATGTTTTGAACTACTTCCACGTGGTGTATTTGCTTTGATGATTGATTATTAATTTTTACTTGTACCTCGATAGGTTGTTGAACCCCAATTCTCAGAGGTTGTTCTTGAGTTTTTTGCAACAATGGATTGTCAGACACCTCTGAAAGATGTTTAGTCGATTGTGGGGAATGTTCTCTTGTTATGAGAAGTTCCAAGTCCGTAATGGACCCCCATGAGTTGTCTTTGTGTTCCATTAATTCTTGTTCTGACAGAACCCCAATTGAACCTATGCTCCATTTTATGTCATTTGTATCATTAATTTGGGCGATCCTTGTTATTGTTTTCATTGTTGCTGTGATTGGTACAGGTAATTGATCTTGTTCCTCTTGATTAGTAAGCATTACTCCCACTGGATCTTTTAAGAAGTCAAACTTGCTCGGTGCGTTGGTTGATTTTGCAAAGATTCGAAACACTGACGAGATTAATGTTTGTGCCTCCCCCTCAATTTTTGCTTTATTGTTCTTTGCCGTCAGTCCTTGTTTTTGTTTTTTTCCTTTTTATAGGAGGGAAGGGTGCTCTATCTCGTCCTGACCTCATGATTCGCTTTTTCTAATGTCTAATTTCTTCTTTCCCTTGTTCCTTGGATTTTCCTTTGTTTTCCCTTTTTTTTTTTTTTTTTTCTCCCCTTTTTCTCTTTTTTTGTTATTTGGTTGTTTCCCTGTCTCAATGTTAACCAGGCCGTAAGTGTGATCTCCGACTGCCCCGATAACCCCCTGAATAAATATCGCTTCCCTTATGTTCCCTGTGTTTGCTTATGTTTACTTTTTTCACTTCACTTTGTAACTGCCACTAGAAGGGTATGGCCGTAGTGCCAAAGACCCTAAATCAATCTCCAGTTTACTGCACCCTGTGGCTCCTATAGACTCGCGGTGGACTTGTGGTAAACCTTAACGGTAGACCTGCAGCAGATGTCCCACTGGGGCTTCCCCAGATGTCCCACCAAAACTGCCCACCCCTGTCAGCCCTCCAGGTGGACAGGCGCGAGCTCCCACACCACGCTCCTCTCACTCACTTGTTCGTAGTGCGCAGCCGGTGGTCCTGAGTCCTAAGTCCTAGATGGGCTGGGTGAACCTGGGGCCGGCAGGCAGGCTCAAGGTGCACAGCTCACAACTCGCTCTCTCAGCCAATAGCGGTTCTGTGGCGATCCGGGGGCCAGGACTAGCCCAGCAGCCAACAGCCAGCAGAATCTTGGTCAAAGCCAAGCCAAGCCCCAAGCGTCTAGGTCCGGCACACATCCAGCGCTTCCAGCTCGCGTGTGAGCCCGCCGTAGCTGCCACGCTACATGCTCCTCCGCCGCCGCCAGCCGAGTGTTATGGCTGCGCTCTCAACCCCGCTCTCAAACCCCGCTCACAAACCCCCAACAAAGTGAAGGCGATAGCGGGGGGGGAGGAAGCTGCGGGCGGCCGTCAACAAAGCCGCCAACAAAGCAGCGGATACAAGCGGGCAGCAAGCGGCGGTGACTGCGAACGGCAGCGGCGAGTAGCTCCTCCTCTTCCTCCAACAAAGACCAGGTAAGGCAAGTGTCTAATGCTATTACAGTGGTAATTTTAAAACATTTATAAACATTGTTACAAATTCATTTAGCGGAAAATTAATAAGAACCATCAATACCTTCATCATAAATACATTTTCCTAGGATAAGCATTAATAGTTCTTGATTTCCATAAGTTTTTCAATTGCTAGTAAAATGGTAGAAAGGATTTTAAAAATGTATATACAGTTACATTCGAATTCGTTTGGTGGGGAATATATAAGAGCCATCATTTCCTTCCCTGTAAGGACGTTATTCTTTGAATCTATAGGATTTAAAAAACGATGTCGAGCCTCTACTGTCTCTCTGTTTGGACATATATATATATATCATGTGAGCTAGGTTTTGTTCCCCACCATTACAGAGATTACAAACTCCTGCTTTGCCAGTTAAGTTTTCCCAATGTTTAGTATAGGAATTCAAAGGCAGGATCCCTAAACGTAGCAGAATAATGCTTCGTCGCACGCTATGCTCGAGAGTGAATTTCAAGTACTTCTGATAGATCTTATACTCACGAGAAGCAGAATAAAAACTAAAAATGGATAACTGTGAGCACTGGGCTAAGTCTAGATCAAAGCTAAGATGAGGGGTCATATTTTTTTTTAAAGTTTTCAAATGAGCCCGCGACCAAGTCGATAAGAGTGAAATTGTGAACTTAAAATGTGATAGAGCTACTGCAAGACTTTTGTTAAATGGATTTTTTCCCGAGCCACTCTCAAGAGTTTCAAGTTTTAATACGGCTCTTACTGTATCTTCTTCTGCATGTAGCATGTTATATGCCCACCTGATTATATTGGCCTGGGCGATTGTATACGCACTCGTCAAAGATAGTTCTAGACGAAGAGCCTGAACGGGAGTGGCCTGACTAGTATTTGTTATTTTCCGCAAAAATGTCCCTTCACATTTATGCAAAAAGTGCAAATTTTTTTCTGGAAAGTATTCTTAGGCATATGTCAAAGTAGGTGGAATCTTTATACGATAAATTTCCAAAAGGGCTTGGAAATGTCTCATTCCTGAGTAGGTGTATAGATTTTTTAAGGCACTTACATGGGATATAGCTTTTGATTCTAGGTGGCGTGGATGTGAATTGTTTTCCAGTGTCTGTGAGAATGTTCGCCCTAAGTAAACATACTCCTTTGCTGTTTCTACTGGTTCAGCACCTAATTTCCAATTGAAATTGATATGGTGCTTCTTTCCCTAAAAGGAACCACGTTTGTCTTTGAAGTATTTATTTTCAAAAGTTTTTTTCAGTGTAGACGAAAAGAGTATCTAAATTATGTTGTAGGCCGATCGGAGTTAAGTCAAGGATGACAATGTCGTCAGCGTACATTAGGGTATGTATTTCATGTGAGGCTATTTTAGGGGGAAATTTTGTATACCTACTAGACATTAAGGTAGGTCGCTTACATATAAGGAAAAACGTAAGGGGGCCAACAGACAGCCTTGTTTAAGGCCGTTCGAAGTAGGAATCCTATCAGTTAGGATTCCTCCCATCTGCACTCTACACCACGTTGTAGTATGTAGGGTCACAATTAATCTTAATAAAACATCAGGATTTCCCATTTTCATCAGCTTCCTCCATAGGCAGGGTCTATCGACCTTGTCAAAGGCTGTAGAGAAGTCCACAAATACACTATATACAATCTGTGTCTTCATTACCACATACTTGTCAATTATTGATTGTAGCAGACCGATGTTATCAATCACTGAATGCTTTGGACGGAATCCTGCCTGAGCCTTTGGAATCATCCCCCTTGAGAAGGCCCATTCCTTCAGGTGGTCCAGGACGCTTGCCGCAAAGATTTTTCCAGTTGCGTCCAACAGAGCTATCTGCCTGTAATTGCTCAGAGAAAGTCTTGAGCCCTTCTTCAAAAGGGGGATGCCAATGCCCCTTGTCCATGATTTTGGTATTTGACCAGTTTTATATATGTAGCAAAACAGAGGTTCCTGAAGTTTACTCCAGGCTTCGGGATTACTTTTTAGGACAAAAGTGTAAGTTTACCTTTGTGAATACCGAAAAGTAGAAACCTTACACAAAAGTGTAAGGTTACCTTTGTGAATCGGGCCCTCAGACTTCAGGTATAAAGTTAGACTTCAGGTATAAAGTGAGACTTCAGGTATAAAGTTAGACTTCAGGTATAAAGTGAGACTTCAGGTATAAAGTGAGACTTCAGGTATAAAGTTAGACTTCAGGTATAAAATGAGACTTCAGGTATAAAGTGAGACTTCAGGTATAAAGTGAGACTTCAGGTATAAAGTGAGACTTCAGATCTAAAGTTAGACTTTTGGTCTAACTTTACAGTTGTGAATCGGGCCCTTTGCAGTGGCCTAACACAGTCCCCCGCAGCCCCCAAGGTTTGGGGGGCCCGAGCCACAGTTCTGTGGCCCGAGAGCACCTGATTAAATCCAGAGCGGGGGCCCTTGCATGGGAGCCCTCTCAAGTTTCGTTACGCCACTGGCCCTTTGACTACTCTGCGGAGCACACAGAATTATGGCCACATATGAGCCAAATGTAATTGTTATTTCATGGCCAAGTGTGTGAAGGAGGTAAACAGCTGTCAAAATATTGACATTGGAAAAGGAAAATAAAATGAAGTGCTTAAATCTGGGCTGGTGGGTTGTGTGTGGGGGGGCGGGGTGTGAAGATGAAGAGAGGTACATGCAGAAGAGGAGAGTAGTGAGGCGGTGTGAAGATGAAGAGAGGTGCTTGCAGAAGGGGAGAGCTGCGAGGCGGTGTGAAGATGAAGAGAGGTGCATGCAGAAGAGGAGAGCAGCGAGGCGGTGTGAAGATGAAGAGAGGTATGTGCAGAAGAGGAGAGCAGCGAGGTGGAGGACGACCCTAGTGATCCGATAGAAGCACAGGCCACCTGGGAGGACGACCCTAGTGATCCCATAGAAGCACTGGCCACCTGGAGTGACGAACATAGGGGCAGATTTACAACTTCTGGTGCATCCCTGCAAATCAGCAGGGATGCGCCAGGAAAGATGCGTCACGCAAAACTACCCGTGCGCCATCATGGATGCGCCGCATTCACAATGTGGCGCGCCGTGGCACACAGATAGGCAGATGCGTGACGTATCTGCCGGCGTAAGTTTGGCGCAGTGCGAGAGTCGTGCGAGAGTAGTGATCTGATAGAAGCACTGGCCTCCTGATGTGACGACCCTAGTGATCTGACAGAAGCACTGGCCGCCTAGGAGGACGACCCTAGTGATCTGATAGAAGCAGCCACCTGGGGTGACGACCCTAGTGATCTGATAGAAGCACTGGCTGCCCGAGAGGACGCCCCTAGTGATCTGATAGAACCATTGGTCACCTGAAAGGACAACCACAGTGATCTGATAGAAGCACTGGCTGCCCAGGAGAACAACTGTAGTGATCTGATAGAAGAACAGGCCTCCTGGGAGGACGACTGTAGTGATCTGATAGAAGCACTGGCCGCCCGGGAGGACGACCCTAGTGATCTGATAGAAGCACTAGCCGCCCAGGAGAATGACTGTAGTGATCTGATAGAAGCACTGACCGCCTGGGAGGATGACCCTAGTGATCTGATAGAAGCACTGGCCGCTTGATGTGACGACCCTAGTGATCTGATACAAGCACTGGCCGCCTGATGTGATGACCCTAGTGATCTGATAGAAGTACCGGCCGCCTGGGAGGACAACCCTAGTGATCTGATAGAAGAACTGGCCTCGTGGGAAGACAACTGTAGTGATCTGATAGAAGCACTGGCTGCCTGGGAGGACGACCCTAGTGATCTGATAGAAGCAGCCGCCTGGGATGACAACCCTAGTGATCTGATAGAAGCACTGGCTGCCTGGGAGAACGACCCTAGTGATCTGATAGAAGCACTGGCCGCCCAGGAGGACGACCCTAGTGATCTGATAGAACCACTGACCACCTGGGAGGATGACCCTAGTGATCTGATAGAAGCAGCCGCCTGGGGTGACGACCCTAGTGATCTGATAGAAGCAATGGCCGCCTGGGAGGACGACCCTAGTGATCTGATAGAAGCAGCCGCCTGGGGTGACGACCCTAGTGATCTGATAGAAGCACTGGCCGCCTGGGAGGACGACCCTAGTGATCTGATAGAAGCACTGGCTGCCTGGGAGAACAACTGTAGTGATCTGATAGAAGCACTGACCACCTGGGAGGACAACCCTGGTGATCTGATAGAACCACTGACCACCTGGGAGGATGACCCTAGTGATCTGATAGAAGCACTGGCCGCCTGGGAGGACGACCCTAGTGATCTGATAGAAGCAGCCGCCTGGGAGGACGACCCATGTGATCTGATAGAAGCACTGGCTACCTGATGTGACGTCCCTAGTGATCTGATAGAAGCACAGCGTTGGAGTTCACGCCTCTCTTAGGTCTCTCAGGTCTTCAGCCCCTAAATAATGTCTTCTCAGCTGCAGCATTGGTTTCCCTCTGTCTAAATTCCAATTGGTATATGTCTCTGCAGTGTGATGGTGGGTCCCTTGGGTTCTGGGTGGGTTGTCACCCATCTGTCTCTGCGATGTGACAGTAGGTCTCTTAGGCTCTGGCTGAAGTGTCACCCTTCTGTCTCTGCAGTGTGACGATGGCTCCTTTGTGCTCTGGGTGGGGTGTCACCCATCTGTCTCTGCAGTGTGACAGTGGGTCTCTTAGGCTCTGGGTGGGTTGTCACCCGCCTGTCTCTGCAGTGTGACAGTAGGTCCCTTGGGCTCTGGGCGGGGTGTCACCCTTAGGCTCTGGGTGGGGTGTCACCCATCTGTCTCTGCAGTGTGACAGTGGGTCTCTTAGGCTCTGGGTGGGTTGTCACCCGTCTGTCTCTGCAGTGTGACAGTAGGTCTCTTGGGCTCTGGGCGGGGTGTCACCCTTAGGCTCTGGGTGGGGTGTCACCCTTATGTCTCTGCAGTGTGACAGTGGGTCTCTTAGACTCTGGTTGGGGTGTCACCCATCGGTCTCTGCAGTGTGACAGTAGGTTCCTTGGGCTCTGGGCGGGTTAAAATACTTCTCTCTCTGCAGTGTGACAGTTAGTCTCTTGGGCTCTGGATGGGCTGTCACCCTTCAGTCTCTGCAGTGTGACAGTGGGTCTCTTAGGCTCTGGGTGGGTTGTCACCCATCTGTTTCAGCAGTGTGACGGTAGGTCCCTTGGGCTCTGGGCGGGGTGTCACCCATCTGTCTCTGCACTGTGACAGTGGGTCTCTTAGGCTCTGGGTGGGCTGTCACCCTTCTGTCTCTGCAGTGTGACAGTGGGTTTCTTAGGCTCTGGGTGGGTTGTCACCCATCTATTTCTGCAGTGTGATGGTAGGTCCCTTGGGCTCTGGGCGGGATGTCACCAATCTGTCTCTGCAGTGTGACGGTATGCCCCTTGGGCTCTGGGCGGGTTATCACCCATCTGTCTCTGCAGTGTGACAGTAGGTCCCTTGGGCTCTGGGCGGGTTGTCACCCATCTGTCTCTGCAGTGTGACAGTAGGTCCCTTAGGCTCCGGGCGGGTTGTCACTCATCTGTCTCTGCAGTGTGACGGTAGGTCCCTTGGGCTCTGGGTGGGTTGTCACCCATCTGTTTTTGAAGTGTGACAATAGGTCCCTTGGGCTCTGGGTGGGTTGTCACCCATCTGTCTCTGCAGTGTGATGGTAGGTGCCTTGGGCTATGGGCGGGTTGTCACCCATCTGTCTCTGCAGTGTGACAGTAGGTCCCTTGGGCTCTGGGCGGGTTGTCACCCATCTGACTCTGCAGTGTGAAGGTAGGTCCCTTGGGCTCTGGGTGGGTTGTCACCCATCTGTCTCTGCAGTGTGACAGTAGGTCCCTTGGGCTCTGGGTGGGTTGTCACCCGTCTGTCTCTGCAGTGTGACAGTAGGCCCCTTGGGCCTCCGGGTGGGGTGTCACCCGTCTGTCTCTGCAGTGTGATGGTGGGTCCCTTGGGGTCTGGGTGGGGTGTCACTCATCTGTCTCTGCAGTGTGATGGTAGGTCCCTTAGGCTCTGGGTGGGCTGTCACCCATCTGTCTCTGCAGTGTGACAGTAGGTCCCTTGGGCTCTTGGTGGGATGGCACCCTTCTGTCACTGCAGTGGGATGGTACGTCGCTTGGGCTCGGAGTGGGTTGTCACCCATCTGTCTCTGCAGTGTGACAGTAGGTCTCTTGGGGTCTGGGTGGGGTGTCACCAATCTGTCTCCGCAGTCTGCCAGTGGGTCTCTTAGGCTCTGGGTGGGCTGTCACCCTTCTGTCTCTGCAGTGTGACAGTAGGTCCCTTGGGGTCTGGGTGGGGTGTCACCCTTCTGTCACTGCAGTGTGACAGTGGGTCTCTTAGGCTCTGGGTGGGAGTCCACCCTTCTGTCACTGCAGTGTGACGGTGACTCCTTTGGGCTCTGGGTGGGGTGGCACCCATCTGTCTCTGCGGTGTGAAAGTGGATCTCTTAGGCTCTGGGTGGGCTGTCACCCTTCTGTCGCTGCAGTGTGACAGTGGGTCTCTTAGGCTCTGGATGGGCTGTCACCCTTCTGTCTCTGCAGTATGACAGTAGGTCCCTTGGGCTCTGGGCGGGTGGTTACCCATCTGTCTAAGCAGTGTGATAGTAGGTCCCTTGGGCTCTGGGTGGGTTGTCACCCGTCTGTCTTTTCAGTGTGACAATAGGTCCCTTGGGCTTTGGGTGGGTTGTCACCCATCTGTCTCTGCAGTGTGACAGTAGGTCCCTTGGGCCTCCGGGTGGGGTGTCACCCGTCTGTCACTGCAGTGTGATGGTAGGTCCCTTGGGCTCCTAGTGGGTTGTAACCCTTCTGTCTCTGCAGTGTGACAGTGGGTCCCTTGGGCCTCCGGGTGGGGTGTCACCCGTCTGTCACTGCAGTGTGATGGTAGGTCCCTTGGGCTCCGAGTGGGTTGTAACCCTTCTGTTTCTGCAGTGTGACAGTGGGTCTCTTAGGCTCTGGGTGGGATGTCACCCTTCTGTCTCTGCAGTGTGACAGTGGGTCTCAGGCTCTGGGTGGGGTGTCACCAATCTGTCTCTGCAGTGTGACAGTGGGACTCTTAGGCTCTCGGTGGGCTGTCACACTTCTGTCTCTGCAGTGTGACAATAGGTCCCTTGGGCTTTGGGTGGGTTGTCACCCATCTGTCTCTGCAGTGTGACAGTAGGTCCCTTGGGCCTCCGGGTGGGGTGTCACCCGTCTGTCACTGCAGTGTGATGGTAGGTCCCTTGGGCTCTGAGTGGGCTGTAACCCTTCTGTCTCTGCAGTGTGACAGTGGGTCTCTTAGGGTCTGGGTGGGATGTCACCCTTCTGTCTCTGCAGTGTGACAGTGGGTCTCAGGCTCTGGGTGGGGTGTCACCATTCTGTCTCTGCAGTGTGACAGTGGGACTCTTAGGCTCTGGGTGGGCTGTCACACTTCTGTCTCTGCAGTGTGACAGTGGGTCTCTTAGGCTCTGGGTGGGTTGTCACCCATCTGTTTCTGCAGTGTGACGGTAGGTCCCTTGGGCTCTGGGCGGGGTGTCACCCATCTGTCTCTGCACTGTGACAGTGGGTCTCTTAGGCTCTGGGTGGGCTGTCACACTTCTGTCTCTGCAGTGTGACAGTGGGTCTCTTAGGCTCTGGGTGGGTTGTCACCCATCTGTTTCTGCAGTGTGACGGTAGGTCCCTTGGGCTCTGGGCGGGATGTCACCAATCTGTCTCTGCAGTGTGACGGTAGGCCCCTTGGGCTCTGGGCGGGTTATCACCCATATGTCTCTGCAGTGTGACAGTAGGTCCCTTGGGCTCTGGGCGGGTTGTCACCCATCTGTCTCTGCAGTGTGACAGTAGGTCCCTTAGGCTCTGGGCGGGTTGTCACTCATCTGTCTCTGCAGTGTGACGGTAGGTCCCTTGGGCTCTGGGTGGGTTGTCACCCATCTGTTTTTGCAGTGTGACAATAGGTCCCTTGGGCTCTGGGCGGGTTGTCACCCATCTGTCTCTGCAGTGTGATGGTAGGTGCCTTGGGCTATGGGCGGGTTGTCACCCATCTGTCTCTGCAGTGTGACAGTAGGTCCCTTGGGCTCTGGGCGGGTTATCACCCATCTGACTCTGCAGTGTGAAGGTAGGTCCCTTGGGCTCTGGGTGGGTTGTCACCCGTCTGTCTCTGCAGTGTGACAGTAGGTCCCTTGGGTTCTGGGCGGGTTGTCACCCATCTGTCTCTGCAGTGTGACAGTAGGTCCCTTGGGCTCTGGGTGGGTTGTCACCCGTCTGTCTCTGCAGTGTGACAACTGGCCCCTTGGGCCTCCGGGTGGGGTGTCACCCGTCTGTCTCTGCAGTGTGACGGTGGGTCCCTTGGGGTCTGGGTGGGGTGTCACTCATCTGTCTCTGCAGTGTGATGGTAGGTCCCTTAGGCTCTGGGTGGGCTGTCACCCATCTGTCTCTGCAGTGTGACAGTAGGTCCCTTGGGCTCTTGGTGGGATGGCACCCTTCTGTCACTGCAGTGGGATGGTACGTCCCTTGGGCTCCGAGTGGGTTGTCACCCATCTGTCTCTGCAGTGTGACAGTAGGTCTCTTGGGGTCTGGGTGGGGTGTCAGCAATCTGTCTCCGCAGTCTGCCAGTGGGTCTCTTAGGCTCTGGGTGGGCTGTCACCCTTCTGTCTCTGCAGTGTGACAGTAGGTCCCTTGGGGTCTGGGTGGGGTGTCAACCTTCTGTCTCTGCAGTGTGACAGTGGGTCTCTTAGGCTCTGGGTGGGAGTCCACCCTTCTGTCACTGCAGTGTGACGGTGACTCCTTTGGGCTCTGGGTGGGGTGGCACCCATCTGTCTCTGCAGTGTGACAGTGGGTCTCTTAGGCTCTGGGTGGGCTGTCACCCTTCTGTCACTGCAGTGTGACAGTGGGTCTCTTAGGCTCTGGATGGGCTGTCACCCTTCTGTCTCTGCAGTATGACAGTAGGTCCCTTGGGCTCTGGGCGGGTTGTTACCCATCTGTCTAAGCAGTGTGAAAGTAGGTCCCTTGGGCTCTGGGTGGGTTGTCACCCGTCTGTCTTTTCAGTGTGACAATAGGTCCCTTGGGCTTTGGGTGGGTTGTCACCCATCTGTCTCTGCAGTGTGACAGTGGGTCCCTTTGGCCTCCGGGTGGGGTGTCACCCGTCTGTCACTGCAGTGTGATGGTAGGTGCCTTGGGCTATGGGCGGGTTGTCACCCATCTGTCTCTGCAGTGTGACAGTAGGTCCCTTGGGCTCTGGGCGAGTTATCACCCATCTGACTCTGCAGTGT
Source organism: Calotriton arnoldi (assembly GCA_963921515.1). Lineage (NCBI taxonomy): Eukaryota > Metazoa > Chordata > Amphibia > Caudata > Salamandridae > Calotriton > Calotriton arnoldi. The sequence continues at coordinate 2,413,001 of CAWUFW010001762.1, read as the reverse complement.
GAAGGTAGGTCCCTTGGGCTCTGGGTGGGTTGTCACCCGTCTGTCTCTGCAGTGTGACAGTAGGTCCCTTGGGCTCTGGGCGGGTTGTCACCCATCTGTCTCTGCAGTGTGACAGTAGGTCCCTTGGGCTCTGGGTGGGTTGTCACCCGTCTGTCTCTGCAGTGTGACAGTAGGCCCCTTGGGCCTCCGGGTGGGGTGTCACCCGTCTGTCTCTGCAGTGTGACGGTGGGTCCCTTGGGGTCTGGGTGGGGTGTCACTCATCTGTCTCTGCAGTGTGATGGTAGGTCCCTTAGGCTCTGGGTGGGCTGTCACCCATCTGTCTCTGCAGTGTGACAGTAGGTCCCTTGGGCTCTTGGTGGGATGGCACCCTTCTGTCACTGCAGTGGGATGGTACGTCCCATGGGCTCCGAGTGGGTTGTCACCCATCTGTCTCTGCAGTGTGACAGTAGGTCTCTTGGGGTCTGGGTGGGGTGTCACCAATCTGTCTCCGCAGTCTGCCAGTAGGTCTCTTAGGCTCTGGGTGGCTGTCACCCTTCTGTCTCTGCAGTGTGACAGTAGGTCCCTTGGGGTCTGGGTGGGATGTCAACCTTCTGTCTCTGCAGTGTGACAGTGGGTCTCTTAGGCTCTGGGTGGGAGTCCACCCTTCTGTCACTGCAGTGTGACAGTGGGTCTCAGGCTCTGGGTGGGGTGTCACCATTCTGTCTCTGCAGTGGGACAGTGGGACTCTTAGGCTCTGGGTGGGCTGTCACACTTCTGTCTCTGCAGTGTGACAGTGGGTCTCTTAGGCTCTGGGTGGGTTGTCACCCATCTGTTTCTGCAGTGTGACGGTAGGTCCCTTGGGCTCTGGGCGGGGTGTCACCCATCTGTCTCTGCACTGTGACAGTGGGTCCCTTGGGCTCTGGGCGGGGTGTCACCCATCTGTCTCTGCACAGTGACAGTGGGTCTCTTAGGCTCTGGGTGGGCTCTCACCCTTCTGTCTCTGCAGTGTGACAGTGGGTCTCTTAGGCTCTGGGTGGGTTGTCACCCATCTGTTTCTGCAGTGTGACGGTAGGTCCCTTGGGCTCTGGGCGGGATGTCACCAATCTGTCTCTGCAGTGTGATGGTAGGCCCCTTGGGCTCTGGGCGGGTTATCACCTATATGTCTCTGCAGTGTGACAGTAGGTCCCTTGGGCTCTGGGCGGGTTGTCACCCATCTGTCTCTGCAGTGTGATGGTAGGCCCCTTGGGCTCTGGGCGGGTTGTCACTCATCTGTCTCTGCAGTGTGACAGTAGGTCCCTTGGGGTCTGGGTGGGATGTCAACCTTCTGTCTCTGCAGTGTGACAGTGGGTCTCTTAGGCTCTGGGTGGGAGTCCACCCTTCTGTCACTGCAGTGTGACAGTGGGTCTCAGGCTCTGGGTGGGGTGTCACCATTCTGTCTCTGCAGTGGGACAGTGGGACTCTTAGGCCCTGGGTGGGCTGTCACCCGTCTGTCTCTGCAGTGTGACAGTAGGTCCCTTGGGCTCTGGGCGGGTTATCACCCATATGTCTCTGCAGTGTGACAGTAGGTCCCTTGGGCTCTGGGCGGGTTGTCACCCATCTGTCTCTGCAGTGTGACAGTAGGTCCCTTAGGCTCTGGGCGGGTTGTCACTCATCTGTCTCTGCAGTGTGATGGTAGGTCCCTTGGGCTCTGGGTGGGTTGTCACCCATCTGTTTTTGCAGTGTGACAATAGGTCCCTTGGGCTCTGGGCGGGTTGTCACCCATCTGTCTCTGCAGTGTGATGGTAGGTGCCTTGGGCTATGGGCGGGTTGTCACCCATCTGTCTCTGCAGTGTGGCAGTAGGTCCCTTGGGCTCTGGGCGGGTTATCACCCATCTGACTCTGCAGTGTGAAGGTAGGTCCCTTGGGCTCTGGGTGGGTTGTCACCCGTCTGTCTCTGCAGTGTGACAGTAGGCCCCTTGGGCCTCCGGGTGGGGTGTCACCCGTCTGTCTCTGCAGTGTGATGGTGGGTCCCTTGGGGTCTGGGTGGGGTGTCACTCATCTGTCTCTGCAGTGTGATGGTAGGTCCCTTAGGCTCTGGGTGGGCTGTCACCCATCTGTCTCTGCAGTGTGACAGTAGGTCCCTTGGGCTCTTGGTGGGATGGCACCCTTCTGTCACTGCAGTGGGATGGTACGTCCCTTGGGCTCCGAGTGGGTTGTCACCCATCTGTCTCTGCAGTGTGACAGTAGGTCTCTTGGGGTCTGGGTGGGGTGTCACCAATCTGTCTCCGCAGTCTGCCAGTGGGTCTCTTAGGCTCTGGGTGGGCTGTCACCCTTCTGTCTCTGCAGTGTGACAGTAGGTCCCTTGGGGTCTGGGTGGGGTGTCAACCTTCTGTCTCTGCAGTGTGACAGTGGGTCTCTTAGGCTCTGGGTGGGAGTCCACCCTTCTGTCACTGCAGTGTGACGGTGACTCCTTTGGGCTCTGGGTGGGGTGGCACCCATCTGTCTCTGCAGTGTGACAGTGGGTCTCTTAGGCTCTGGGTGGGCTGTCACCCTTCTGTCCCTGCAGTGTGACAGTGGGTCTCTTAGGCTCTGGATGGGCTGTCACCCTTCTGTCTCTGCAGTATGACAGTAGGTCCCTTGGGCTCTGGGCGGGTTGTTACCCATCTGTCTAAGCAGTGTGATAGTAGGTCCCTTGGGCTCTGGGTGGGTTGTCACCCGTCTGTCTTTTCAGTGTGACAATAGGTCCCTTGGGCTTTGGGTGGGTTGTCACCCATCTGTCTCTGCAGTGTGACAGTGGGTCCCTTGGGCCTCCGGGTGGGGTGTCACCCGTCTGTCACTGCAGTGTGATGGTAGGTGCCTTGGGCTATGGGCGGGTTGTCACCCATCTGTCTCTGCAGTGTGACAGTAGGTCCCTTGGGCTCTGGGCGAGATATCACCCATCTGACTCTGCAGTGTGAAGGTAGGTCCCTTGGGCTCTGGGTGGGTTGTCACCCGTCTGTCTCTGCAGTGTGACAGTAGGTCCCTTGGGCTCTGGGCGGGTTGTCACCCATCTGTCTCTGCAGTGTGACAGTAGGTCCCTTGGGCTCTGGGTGGGTTGTCACCCGTCTGTCTCTGCAGTGTGACAGTAGGCCCCTTGGGCCTCCGGGTGGGGTGTCACCCGTCTGTCTCTGCAGTGTGACGGTGGGTCCCTTGGGGTCTGGGTGGGGTGTCACTCATCTGTCTCTGCAGTGTGATGGTAGGTCCCTTAGGCTCTGGGTGGGCTGTCACCCATCTGTCTCTGCAGTGTGACAGTAGGTCCCTTGGGCTCTTGGTGGGATGGCACCCTTCTGTCACTGCAGTGGGATGGTACGTCCCATGGGCTCCGAGTGGGTTGTCACCCATCTGTCTCTGCAGTGTGACAGTAGGTCTCTTGGGGTCTGGGTGGGGTGTCACCAATCTGTCTCCGCAGTCTGCCAGTAGGTCTCTTAGGCTCTGGGTGGCTGTCACCCTTCTGTCTCTGCAGTGTCACAGTAGGTCCCTTGGGGTCTGGGTGGGATGTCAACCTTCTGTCTCTGCAGTGTGACAGTGGGTCTCTTAGGCTCTGGGTGGGAGTCCACCCTTCTGTCACTGCAGTGTGACAGTGGGTCTCAGGCTCTGGGTGGGGTGTCACCATTCTGTCTCTGCAGTGGGACAGTGGGACTCTTAGGCTCTGGGTGGGCTGTCACACTTCTGTCTCTGCAGTGTGACAGTGGGTCTCTTAGGCTCTGGGTGGGTTGTCACCCATCTGTTTCTGCAGTGTGACGGTAGGTCCCTTGGGCTCTGGGTGGGGTGTCACCCATCTGTCTCTGCACTGTGACAGTGGGTCTCTTAGGCTCTGGGTGAGCTCTCACCCTTCTGTCTCTGCAGTGTGACAGTGGGTCTCTTAGGCTCTGGGTGGGTTGTCACCCATCTGTTTCTGCAGTGTGACGGTAGGTCCCTTGGGCTCTGGGCGGGATGTCACCAATCTGTCTCTGCAGTGTGATGGTAGGCCCCTTGGGCTCTGGGCGGGTTATCACCCATATGTCTCTGCAGTGTGACAGTAGGTCCCTTGGGCTCTGGGCGGGTTGTCACCCATCTGTCTCTGCAGTGTGACAGTAGGTCCCTTAGGCTCTGGGCGGGTTGTCACTCATCTGTCTCTGCAGTGTGACGGTAGGTCCCTTGGGCTCTGGGTGGGTTGTCACCCATCTGTTTTTGCAGTGTGACAATAGGTCCCTTGGGCTCTGGGCGGGTTGTCACCCATCTGTCTCTGCAGTGTGATGGTAGGTGCCTTGGGCTATGGGCGGGTTGTCACCCATCTGTCTCTGCAGTGTGGCAGTAGGTCCCTTGGGCTCTGGACGGGTTATCACCCATCTGACTCTGCAGTGTGAAGGTAGGTCCCTTGGGCTCTGGGTGGGTTGTCACCCGTCTGTCTCTGCAGTGTGACAGTAGGCCCCTTGGGCCTCCGGGTGGGGTGTCACCCGTCTGTCTCTGCAGTGTGATGGTGGGTCCCTTGGGGTCTGGGTGGGGTGTCACTCATCTGTCTCTGCAGTGTGATGGTAGGTCCCTTAGGCTCTGGGTGGGCTGTCACCCATCTGTCTCTGCAGTGTGACAGTAGGTCCCTTGGGCTCTTGGTGGGATGGCACCCTTCTGTCACTGCAGTGGGATGGTACGTCCCTTGGGCTCCGAGTGGGTTGTCACCCATCTGTCTCTGCAGTGTGACAGTAGGTCTCTTGGGGTCTGGGTGGGGTGTCACCAATCTGTCTCCGCAGTCTGCCAGTGGGTCTCTTAGGCTCTGGGTGGGCTGTCACCCTTCTGTCTCTGCAGTGTGACAGTAGGTCCCTTGGGGTCTGGGTGGGGTGTCAACCTTCTGTCTCTGCAGTGTGACAGTGGGTCTCTTAGGCTCTGGGTGGGAGTCCACCCTTCTGTCACTGCAGTGTGACGGTGACTCCTTTGGGCTCTGGGTGGGGTGGCACCCATCTGTCTCTGCAGTGTGACAGTGGGTCTCTTAGGCTCTGGGTGGGCTGTCACCCTTCTGTCCCTGCAGTGTGACAGTGGGTCTCTTAGGCTCTGGATGGGCTGTCACCCTTCTGTCTCTGCAGTATGACAGTAGGTCCCTTGGGCTCTGGGCGGGTTGTTACCCATCTGTCTAAGCAGTGTGATAGTAGGTCCCTTGGGCTCTGGGTGGGTTGTCACCCGTCTGTCTTTTCAGTGTGACAATAGGTCCCTTGGGCTTTGGGTGGGTTGTCACCCATCTGTCTCTGCAGTGTGACAGTGGGTCCCTTGGGCCTCCGGGTGAGTGTCACCCGTCTGTCACTGCAGTGTGATGGTAGGTGCCTTGGGCTATGGGCGGGTTGTCACCCATCTGTCTCTGCAGTGTGACAGTAGGTCCCTTGGGCTCTGGGCGAGTTATCACCCATCTGACTCTGCAGTGTGAAGGTAGGTCCCTTGGGCTCTGGGTGGGTTGTCACCCGTCTGTCTCTGCAATGTGACAGTAGGTCCCTTGGGCTCTGGGCGGGTTGTCACCCATCTGTCTCTGCAGTGTGACAGTAGGTCCCTTGGGCTCTGGGTGGGTTGTCACCCGTCTGTCTCTGCAGTGTGACAGTAGGCCCCTTGGGCCTCCGGGTGGGGTGTCACCCGTCTGTCTCTGCAGTGTGACGGTGGGTCCCTTGGGGTCTGGGTGGGGTGTCACTCATCTGTCTCTGCAGTGTGATGGTAGGTCCCTTAGGCTCTTGGTGGGATGGCACCCTTCTGTCACTGCAGTGGGATGGTACGTCCCTTGGGCTCCGAGTGGGTTGTCACCCATCTGTCTCTGCAGTGTGACAGTAGGTCTCTTGGGGTCTGGGTGGGGTGTCACCAATCTGTCTCCGCAGTCTGCCAGTGGGTCTCTTAGGCTCTGGGTGGGCTGTCACCCTTCTGTCTCTGCAGTGTGACAGTAGGTCCCTTGGGGTCTGGGTGGGGTGTCAACCTTCTGTCTCTGCAGTGTGACAGTGGGTCTCTTAGGCTCTGGGTGGGAGTCCACCCTTCTGTCACTGCAGTGTGACAGTGGGTCTCAGGCTCTGGGTGGGGTGTCACCATTCTGTCTCTGAAGTGGGACAGTGGGACTCTTAGGCTCTGGGTGGGCTGTCACACTTCTGTCTCTGCAGTGTGACAATAGGTCCCTTGGGCTTTGGGTGGGTTGTCACCCATCTGTCTCTGCAGTGTGACAGTAGGTCCCTTGGGCCTCCGGGTGGGGTGTCACCCGTCTGTCACTGCAGTGTGATGGTAGGTCCCTTGGGCTCTGAGTGGGCTGTAACCCTTCTGTCTCTGCAGTGTGACAGTGGGTCTCTTAGGCTCTGGGTGGGATGTCACCCTTCTGTCTCTGCAGTGTGACAGTGGGTCTCAGGCTCTGGGTGGGGTGTCACCCTTCTGTCTCTGCAGTGTGACAGTGGGACTCTTAGGCTCTGGGGTGGCTGTCACCCTTCTGTCTCTGCAGTGTGACAGTAGGCCCCTTGTGGTCTGGGTGGGGTGTCACCCATCTTTCTCTGCAGTGTGACAGTGGGTCTCTTAGGCTCTGGGTGGGCTGTCACCTTTCTGTCTCTGCAGTGTGACAGTAGGTCTTTTAGGCTCTGGGTGGGCTGTCACCCTTCTGTCTCTGCAGTGTGACGGTAGGTCTTTGGGCTCTGGGCGGGGTGTCACCCATCTGTCTCTGCAGTGTGACAGTAGGTCCCTTGGGCTCTGGGCGGGTTGAAATACTTCTCTCTCTGCAGTGTGACAGTTAGTCTCTTGGGCTCTGGGTGGGAGTCCACCCTTCTGTCACTGCAGTGTGACGGTGACTCCTTTGGGCTCTGGGTGGGTTGTCACCCATCTGTTTTTGCAGTGTGACAATAGGTCCCTTGGGCTCTGGGCGGGTTGTCACCCATCTGTCTCTGCAGTGTGATGGTAGGTGCCTTGGGCTATGGGCGGGTTGTCACCCATCTGTCTCTGCAGTGTGACAGTAGGTCCCTTGGGCTCTGGGTGGGTTGTCACCCATCTGACTCTGCAGTGTGAAGGAAGGTCCCTTGGGCTCTGGGCGGGTTGTCACCCATCTGACTCTGCAGTGTGAAGGTAGGTCCCTTGGGCTCTGGGTGGGTTGTCACCCGTCTGTCTCTGCAGTGTGACAGTAGGTCCCTTGGGCTCTGGGCGGGTTGTCACCCATCTGTCTCTGCAGTGTGACAGTAGGTCCCTTGGGCTCTGGGTGGGTTGTCACCCGTCTGTCTCTGCAGTGTGACAGTAGGCCCCTTGGGCCTCCGGGTGGGGTGTCACCCGTCTGTCTCTGCAGTGTGACGGTGGGTCCCTTGGGGTCTGGGTGGGGTGTCACTCATCTGTCTCTGCAGTGTGATGGTAGGTCCCTTAGGCTCTGGGTGGGCTGTCACCCATCTGTCTCTGCAGTGTGACAGTAGGTCCCTTGGCCTCTTAGTGGGATGGCACCCTTCTGTCACTGCGGTGGGATGGTACGTCCCTTGGGCTCCGAGTGGGTTGTCACCCATCTGTCTCTGCAGTGTGACAGTAGGTCTCTTGGGGTCTGGGTGGGGTGTCACCAATCTGTCTCCGCAGTCTGCCAGTGGGTCTCTTAGGCTCTGGGTGGGAGTCCACCCTTCTGTCACTGCAGTGTGACGGTGACTCCTTTGGGCTCTGGGTGGGGTGGCACCCATCTGTCTCTGCAGTGTGACAGTGGGTCTCTTAGGGTCTGGGTGGGCTGTCACCCTTCTGTCGCTGCAGTGTGACAGTGGGCCTCTTAGGCTCTGGATGGGCTGTCACCCTTCTGTCTCTGCAGTATGACAGTAGGTCCCTTGGGCTCTGGGCGGGTTGTTACCCATCTGTCTAAGCAGTGTGATAGTAGGTCCCTTGGGCTCTGGGTGGGGTGTCACCCATCTGTCACTGCAGTGTGATGGTAGGTCCCTTGGGCTCTGAGTGGGCTGTAACCCTTCTGTCTCTGCAGTGTGACAGTGGGTCTCTTAGGCTCTGGGTGGGATGTCACACTTGTGTCTCTGCAGTGTGACAGTGGGTCTCAGGCTCTGGGTGGGGTGTCACCCTTCTGTCTCTGCAGTGTGACAGTGGGACTCTTAGGCTCTGGGGGGGCTGTCACCCTTCTGTCTCTGCAGTGTGACAGTAGGCCCCTTGGGGTCTGGGTGGGGTGTCACCCATCTTTCTCTGCAGTGTGACAGTGGGTCTCTTAGGCTCTGGGTGGGCTGTCACCTTTCTGTCTCTGCAGTGTGACAGTGGGTCTTTTAGGCTCTGGGTGGGCTGTCACCCTTCTGTCTCTGCAGTGTGACGGTAGGTCTTTGGGCTCTGGGCGGGGTGTCAACCTTCTGTCTCTGAGGTGTGACAGTAAGTCCCTTGGGGTCTGGGTGGGGTGTCACCCATCTGTCTCGGCAGTGTGACAGTAGGTCCCTTGGGCTCTGGGCGGGTTGAAATACTTCTCTCTCTGCAGTGTGACAGTTAGTCTCTTGGGCTCTGGATCGGCTGTCACCCTTCAGTCTCTGCAGTGTGACAGTGGGTCTCTTAGGCTCTGGGTGGATTGTCACCCATCTGTTTCTGCAGTGTGACGGTAGGTCCCTTGGGCTCTGGGCGGGGTGTCACCCATCTCTCGCTGCAGTGTGACAGTGGGTCCCTTGGGGTCTGGGTGAGGTTTCACCCTTCTCTCTCTGCAGTGTGACGGTAGGTCCTTTGGGCTCTGGGTGGGCTGTCACCCATCTGTCTCTGCACTGTGACAGTGGGTCTCTTAGGCTCTGGGTGGGCTGTCACCCTTCTGTCTCCGCAGTGTGACAGTGGGTCTCTTAGGCTCTGGGTGGGTTGTCACCCATCTGTTTCTGCAGTGTGACGGTAGGTCCCTTGGGCTCTGGGCGGGACATCACCAATCTGTCTCTGCAGTGTGACGGTAGGTCCCTTGTGCTCTGGGCGGGTTATCACCCATCTGTCTCTGCAGTGTGACAGTAGGTCCCTTGGGCTCTGGGCGGGTTGTCACCCATCTGTCTAAGCAGTGTGACAGTAGGTCCCTTAGGCTCTGGGCGGGTTGTCACCCATCTGTCTAAGCAGTGTGACAGTAGGTCCCTTGGGCTCTAGGTGGGTTGTCACCCGTCTGTCTTTTCAGTCTGACAGTAGGTCCCTTGGGCTCTGGGCAGGCTGTCACCCATGTGTCGCTGCAGTGTGACAGTAGGTCCCTTGGGCTCTGGGTGGGTTGTCACCCATCTGTCTCTGCAGTGTGAAAGTAGGCCCCTTGGGCCTCCGGGTGGGGTGTCACCCATCTGTCTCTGCAGTGTGACGGTGGGTCCCTTGGGGTCTGAATGGAGTGTCACTCATCTGTCTCTGCAGTGTGACAGTGGGTCTCTTAGGCTCTGGGTGGGCTGTCACACTTCTGTCTCTGCAGTGTGACAATAGCTCCCTTGGGCTTTGGGTGGGTTGTCACCCATCTGTCTCTGCAGTGTGACAGTAGGTCCCTTGGGCCTCCGGGTGGGGTGTCACCCGTCTGTCACTGCATTGTGATGGTAGGTCCCTTGGGCTCCGAGTGGGTTGTAACCCTTCTGTCTCTGCAGTGTGACAGTGGGTCTCTTAGGCTCTGGGTGGGATGTCACCCTTCTGTCTCTGCACTGTGACAGTGGGTCTCTTAGGGTCTGGGTGGGGTGTCACCCTTCTGTCTCTGCAGTGTGACAGTGGGACTCTTAGCCTCTGGGTGGGCTGTCACCCTTCTGTCTCTGCAGTGTGACAGTAGGTTCCTTGGGGTCTGGGTGGGGTGTCACCCATCTGTCTCTGCAGTGTGACAGTGGGTCTCTTAGGCTCTGGGTGGGCTGTCACCCTTCTGTCTCTGCAGTGTGACAGTGGGTCTTTTAGGCTCTGGGTCGGCTGTCACCCTTCTGTCACTGCAGTGTGACGGTGGCTCCTTTGGGCTCTGGGTGGGGTGGCACCCATCTGTCTCTGCAGTGTGACAGTGGGTCTCTTAGGCTCTGGGTGGGCTGTCACCCTTCTGTCGCTGCAGTGTGACAGTGGGTCTCTTAGGCTCTGGGTGGGGTGTCACCCTTCTGTCTCTGCAGTGTGACAGTAGGTCCCTTGGGCTCTGGGCGGGTTGTCACCCATCTGTCTCTGCAGTGTGACATTTGGTCCCTTAGGCTCTGGGCGGGTTGTCACCCATCTGTCTCTGCAGTGTGACCATGGGTCTCCTAGGCTCTGTGTGGGCTGTCACCCTTCTGTCTCTGCAGTGTCACAGTGGGTCCCTTGGGGTCTGGGTGAGGTTTCACCCTTCTGTCTCTGCAGTGTGACGGTAGGTCTTTGGGCTCTGGGCGGGGTGTCATCCTTCTGTCTCTGAGGTGTGACAGTAAGTCCCTTGGGGTCTGGGTGGGGTGTCACCCATCTGTCTCTGCAGTGTGACAGTGGGTCTCTTATGCTCTGGGTGGGCTGTCACCCTTCTGTTTCTGCAGTGTGACAGTGGGTCTCTTAGGCTCTGGGTGGGCTGTCACCCTTCTGTCTCTGCAGTGTGACAGTGGGTCTCTTAGGCTCTGGGTGGGCTGTCACTCTTCTGTCTCTTCATTGTGACAGTGGGTCTCTTAGGCTCTGGGTGGGCTGTCACCCATCTGTCTCTGCAGTGTGACAGTAGGTCCCTTAGGCTGTGGGTGGATTGTCACCCATCTGTCTCTGCAGTGTGACAGTAGGTCCCTTAGGCTGTGGGCGGGTCGTCACTCATCTGTCATGCACACTCACGCAAGGTCCTTCCACAAGTGCACACATCCATGCACATACTGCAGGAACACATGCACACTCTCGCACAAGATCCTTCCACAAGTGCACACATCCATACACACAGCACAGGCACACATGCACACTCACGCACAAGATCCTTCCACAAGTGCACACATCCATACACACACCACAGGCACACATGCACTCACACGAGATCCTTCCACAAGTGCACACATCCATACACACACCACATGCACACATGCACACTCTCCCACAAGATCCTTCCACAATCAATCAATCAATCAGGGTTTGGTTAAGCGCGACTACTCACCCGTAAGGGTCTCAAGGCGCTAGGGGTGGACGGGGGGGGGGGCAGGTTCCATTCCATCAAGGAGGGGGTCTGTCGAAGAGCCAGGTTTTGAGGTTTCTTGCGAAGATGGGGAGCGATGTTATCTGTCTGAGGTGGAGCGGAAGGGCGTTCCAAGCTTTGGCCGCGAGGAAGGAGAAGGAGCGGCCTCCCGATCTGGTCTTTCTGGTGCGGGGGACCACGGCGTAGGAGAGCTGGGCTGATCGTAGGGTCCTTTGGGGTGCGTGGAATTTGAGTTGGCTGTTCAGGTATGCTGGTCCGGTGCCGTGGAGGGCCTTGTGTGCGTGGGTGAGCATCTTGAAGGTGATTCTCGCCTCGACGGGGAGCCAGTGGAGTGTGCGCAGGTGCTGGGAGTGTTTTGGCAGGTTGAGGACCAGTCTTGCGGCGGCGTTCTGGATGCTCTGTAGCTTGCGAGTGAGGTTTTTGTTTATTCCGGCGTAGAGTGCGTTGCCGTAGTCGAGTCTTTTGGTGACCAGGGCGTGAGTGACGGTCTTTTGGTGTTCGAGGGGGATCCATTTGAAGGTCTTACGAAGGAGGCGGAGGGTGTGGAAGCAGGAAGACGAGACAGAGTGATCTGGCAGTCGATTTTGAGTTCGGAGTCCAGGATGATTCCCAGGTTGCGTGCATGGTCCGTGGGGGTTTGCGGGTTTCCGAGGGTGGGGGGCCACCAGGTGTCGCTCCAGGCATCAGGGTTTGGGCCCATGATGAGTACTTCTGTTTTGTTGGTGTTTAGTTGTAGGCAGCTGTTTTTCATCCATTTGGCGACGGCTTCTATGCCTTCTCGAAAGTTGCGTCTGGCGGTGTTGGGCTTGTTGGATCGGGAGAGGATGAGCTGGGTGTTGTCTGCGTATGACACGATGTTGAGTCCATAGGTTCTGACGATGGGGGCGAGTGGAGCCATGTAGACGTTGAAGAGCGTCGACTACTCATAAAAAGGGGACCCCTGAAATTAAATATAGGTAGAGAAGCAGGGGAAAGGCAGCCAATAAAGCACAAAATAAATACTCTACCTATAATGTTTAGAATATGCCATGCGTCATCTAATTTATTGACCACTCTTGCTAGACCACAAACTATATTATCCACACCATCCAAGATATATTAAACATTGCTTTATTTTTTGTTTTTTATCTTTTCATCACAAATATCACAAATAAATATCACTTCTGACACCAGATCCCATTGCAAAACTTCCACTCACAACATACATACAATTTCATGCTCAAACATCCTCACACAGACTACAGATACATACATAACATTTATATCAAGAAGCATGATATGCACCACGTCCCCTCAAAATGTATAACAATAATGATCAAAGAAAGACTTTTCAAACAGTAAATCGATTTTCCAGAGCAAGTAGATCAGGTGGATTCATAGAGGGAACATATTCACAGCGCCTTGAAGAGCGTCGGGCTGAGGGAGGAGCCCTGGGGGACTCCGCAGGTGGTAGGTGTGGGGTCCGAGAGGAAAGGGGGAGTCTGACCCGCTGCGTCCTGCCGGAGAGGAAGGAGCAGATCCAGTCGAGGGCCTTGTCCTGGATTCCTGCGTCGTAGAGTCTGCGTATTAGGGTGCGGTGGGAGACTGTGTCGAATGCCGCTGAGAGGTCGAGGAGGATGAGGGCTACTGTTTCTCCTTTGTCCAGTAGGGTGCGGATGTCGCCTGTTGCAGCGAGGAGGACGGTTTCCGTACTGTAGTTTTTTCTGAAGCCGGACTGGGAGGAGTCGAGGATGTTGTGTTCTTCAATGAATGTGGCGAGTTGGCTGTTGATGGCTTGCTCAATGACTTTCGCTGGGAACGGGAGCAGGGAGATGGGTCTGTAGTTTTTGAGAGCGGTGGGGTCCGCTGAGGGTTTCTTTAGGAGGGGGTTGACCTCGGCGTGTTTCCAGTCGTCGGGGAATGAGGCGGTCGCCAGGGAGCGGTTGATGGTGTGGTGGAGCATGGGTGCGATGGTGTCGGCGGCTCTGTTGAAGATGTGGTGGGGCAGGGGTCCGTGGGGGCCCCTGAGTGGATTGACTTCATTGTCTTCAGTGTGTCTTCGGTGGTGAGGGCTGTCCAGTCGTCAATCGCTGGTTTCCGGGTGTCGGGGGTGGTTGGTGAGGGTTCAGTGTGTTGGTTGTCTTCGTCGAAGTTGTCGTAGATGCTCTTGATTTTGTGGTGGGAAAAGGTGCTGAGTTTGTCGCAGAGGTCTTATGAGGGAGGGATGTCGGTAGACTCGCTGGTGGGTTGGGCGAACTCGTTGATGATGCTGAAGAGTTCCTTGCTGTTGTGCGCGTGAGTGGAGATTCTGTCTTCAATCGCTTTTTTCCTCATTTCTCTGATGAGTTGATGGTGGGCGTTGGTGGCGGCTCTGAAGTTGTTGTGGGCTTCTGTGGATTTGGTGTTCCTCCAGGCCTTTTCGAGGCAGCGGCATGTGCGTCTGGACTCTCGAAGTTCGGTGGTAAGCCATCTGGCTTTCTTGGCGCGGGTATTGTTGTTTTTCTTGAGGGGGGATATGGTGTTGGTGCTGTCCGAGATCCATCTATGCAGGGTTCGGGCTGCGGTGTGGGGGTCGTCGTTTTCCGCGATGGTTGGGGTGGAGTTGTTGAGTGAGGAGGTGAGCTGGTTGTCGGTGATTTTGGTCCAGTTTCTTCGTGGGAGCAGGTGCTGGTGTCTGTGGATGGTGGGTGTTCTGAAGGTGAAGTGGACGCAACGATGGTCGGTCCATGGGAGTTCGGTGGTGTGGCTGAAGGTGATGGAGTTTCCTGTAGTGAAAAGGGGGTCGAGGGTGTGTCCTGCTGAGTGCGTGGGCTCGGTCACGATCTGGCGGAGTCCAATGTTGTGGAGGTTGTCCAGGAGGGATGTGGTGTTGGGGTCCAGTTGGTTGTCGAGGTGGAAGTTGAGGTCTCCCAGCAGGGTGTAGTTGGTGGATGCGATGGCCTGCAGGGAGATAATGTCCGTGATGGAGTTGGCGAAGGGTCCGTAGGGTCCAGGGGGTCGGTAGATGAGGGTTCCTCGGAGGGTGGCGGTGGGGCTGGCCAGTATCTTGAAGTGAAGGTGTTCCATCAGTTCTGTGGGCTCGTCGGGGAGTGTGCTCAGGCGGAGGCTGGATTTGTGGACGATGGCGAGTCCTCCTCCTGGGCGGGTGGGGCGGTCCTTCCTGGAGATCTTGTATCCTTGGGGGATGGCGATGGCGATTTCCGGTCCCGAGGTGGTGTTGGTCCAGGTTTCGGTGAAGAACGCTACGTCCGGGGTGGTGCTATCGAGGAGGTCCCAGATTTCTGTGGCGTGTTTGTGGAGGGATCGGACGTTGAGGAGGATGCATTGCAGGGTCTTCGGTTCGGTTGTGTTCTTGTGGGTGGGTTGTGCTGGATCTGTGTTCTTGGCGATGCTGCAGGTGTGCCGGCAGCGGTGACAGCTGAAGGGTCCGTGGGTGTCGGCTGGTGATGCTAGCTTGCAGTTGTTGTTGCGGCCTGGGTTGAGTGCGTGGAGTGCTGCTGGGTCGTAGCGTTGGCGGGGCGGAGGTCCAGGGTTCCTGGCACTGGTCGCGGTCGGGTCGCGGACGGGCGCAGACGGGCTTGCCTTTGACGCACCAGAGGCGCGCCAGAGGCGCACCCGCTGCCCGCGGCCACCATTAAGTAGGGGTCAGGGAGGGCTGGACAGCTGGGAGGCGGGGAGGGGAGCTGGATTGGGCCGGTCGCGCTGGGGGGGAGGGGCCGCAGGGGCAGCAGCGGTGGGGAAAGGTAAAGGGAGGAAATAAGGGATAAAGAAAATAGGGAAAATAAGCAGAAATAAGGCACAAAAGAGCAGAGATGCAGGAAAGTGCAGAAAGGTGAAAGATAAAAGAGGGTAGAAAAACGAGAGAAAACGAGTGAAAGAGCAGAGCGAAAGGAAGGGAAAATGAGCAGAAATAAGGCACAAAAGAGCAGAGATGCAGAAAAGTGCAGAAAGGTGAAAGATAAAAAAGGGTAGAAAAATGAGTGAAAGAGCAGAGTGAGAGGAAGGAGACAGAGGTCCACTGGACCACCAGGGATGAGGCGCACGGAAACCTGCGGGTGGAGGAGGGCCTCGATCACCAACACTCGAGAGTGCAGGGGCAGGCCTCACTTAATGGTGGAGCTGCGAGGGTGGGAGAGCAATTTCACTGACAATGAGTCAGTGGTCTTGCTCGCCTGTCCCCGCAGCGGCCGCCTTTAAGTAGGGGTCGGGGAGGGCTGGACAGCTGGGAGGCGGGAGCGGGGAGGGGAGTTGGATTGGGCCGGTTGCGCTGGGGGCGAGGGGCCGCGGGGGCAGCAGCGGCGGGGAAAGGTAAAGGGAAGAAATAAGGGATAACAAGCATTTGCAATGCAATAGGTCTCGCATTTACGCAAGTTTAAGCTATCGGCATTGTAAATGACACTGCTTTTTATTTATGTTTTCAAAAACCAAAACAAAATTAAAGGCATTGTCATTTACAATGCCAATAGTTCAAACTGGCATAAATGCGAGACCTATTGCATTGCAAATGCTTGTTTTCTTTTTGTTTGCCGATCCGAGTTGGAGCGGTAAAGGAAAGAAAAACAAGGTAGCATAGTTGTGGGATAGCAACATGGAGAGGAAGGCATAGGGCTGGGGAGGCAACAGGAAGTCAGGAGGTGCAAGCAAGATCCAGGCGCGGGTGGGGTTAACAACACAGAGAGAGGGGGAATAAGGATGAGAGAGATAAAGCAACATGGGGCAGGGGAGAAGCACACAGGCAAAATAGAGGAGGCCTGGGGTGGCACACAGCGATTGAGCAACACGAGCGAGCTCGGCAGCGAAGTACTCAGGAGAGAGCTGGAAAACACAAGCACTCTCTCAGAGTGCCTAAACAAAACGAAACAAGCAAAACAGAACTTGGTGACGGTAAGGGCAGATGGGTATAGAAAGGTGGCGAGGAATTTAGAGCCTAAGAGGAAAAGGGCCAAATCAACCAAGAAAGAGGAGGGGAGAGAAGGAGGACTGGTGAGCAGAGAGGGGGCAGAGCAAAGAAAACGAGAGAGTGGGAGAGAGAACGGGTGCGAGATGCAGAGAAAGGGATGGGCAGGGTGGAGAAAGGGAGGGGGTGTAGAAAATGCAGTAGGGTAAAAGGAAAATGACGAAAGCAAGCGGGAAGTGGCAGAACGGGCCATAGGAAAGCAACACACAAGCGCGCACGCCTCGCGCTGCTTAATGACTGTTTTGAAGCACACTCGTGCTTGTGGCACCATCCGCCTTGCGGGAGTGAGCAACAGCCAATTAGCATGCGCGCCGCTGCTCGCTCCTGCAAGGTGGATGCCGCCACAAGCACAAGTGTGTGCTTCAAAAGGAGCAGAGCGACGGCTAAAGGCCCTCCAATGTAGCGCATGCGCGCTGCGTAGGCGAGACCTAAAAAAAAGGGAAAATAAGCAGAAATAAGGCACAAAAGAGCAGAGATGCAGAAAAATGCAAAAGGTGAAAGATAAAAGAGGGTAGAAAAACGAGTGAAAACGAGTGAAAGAGCAGAGCGAGAGGAAGGGAAAATGAGCAGAAATAAGGCACAAAAGAGCAGAGATGCAGAAAAGTGCAGAAAGGTGAAAGATAAAAGAGGGTAGAAAAACGAGTGAAAACGAGTGAAAGAGCAGAGCGAGAGGAAGGGAAAATGAGCAGAAATAAGGCACAAAAGAGCAGAGATGAAGAAAAATGCAGAAAGGTGAAAGATAAAAAAGGGTAGAAAAACGAGTGAAAACGAGTGAAAGAGCAGAGTGAGAGGAAGGAGACAGAGGTCCACTGGACCACCAGGGATGAGGCGCAGCGAAACCTGCGGGTGGAGGAGGGCCTCGATCACCAACACTCGAGAGTGCAGGGGCAGGGCCAGGCCTCACTTAATGGTGGAGCTGCGAGGTTGGGAGAGCAATTTCACTGACAATGAGTCAGTGGTCTTGCTGCCACAAGTGCACACATCCATACACACACCACAGGCACACGTGCAAACTCACACAAGATCCTCCCACAAGTGCACACATCCATACACAAAACCCACGCACACATGCACACTCTTGCACAAGATCCTTCCACAAGTGCACACATCCATACACACACCGCAGGCACACATGGACACTCACACAAGATCCCCCACAAGTGCACGCAACCCTACACTCACCACAGGCATGCGTGCACACTCACACAAGATCCTGCCACATGTGCACACATCCATACACTCCCCACAGGCACACATGCACACTCACCACAAGATCCTTCCACACGTGCACACATCCATACACACACTGCAGGCACATGTGCACACTCTCACACAAGATCCTTCAACATGTGCACACATCCATACACACACCACAGGCACACATGCACACTCACTCAAGATCCTTCCACAGTGCACACATCCATACACACACCGTAGGCACACATGCACACTCACGCAAGGTCCTTCCACAAGTGCACACATCAATGCACATACTGCAGGAACACATACACACTCTTGCACAAGATATTTCCACAAGTGTACACATCCATACTCACACTGCAGGCACACATGCACACTCACACAAGATCCTCCCACAAGTGCACACATCCTTACACACACCACAGGCACACATGCACACTCTCGCACAAGATCCTTACACAAGTGCACACATCCATACAAACAGCACAGGCACACATGCACTCTCTCACACAATATCCTCCCACAAGTGCACACATCCATACACACACCACAGGCACACATGCACTCACACAAGATCCTCCCACAAGTGCACACATCCTTACACACACCACAGGCACACATGCACACTCTCGCACAAGATCCTTCCACAAGTGCACACATCCATACAAACAGCACAGGCACACATGCACTCTCTCACACAATATCCTCCCACAAGTGCACACATCCATACACACACCACAGGCACACATGCACTCACACAAGATACTTCCACACGTGCACACATCCATGCACACACCACAGGCACACGTGCATACTCACCACAAGACCCTTCCACACGTGCACACATCCATACACACACCACAGGCACACGTGCACACTCACACAAGATCCTTCCACATGTGCACACACCCATACACTCCCCACAGGCACACATGCACACTCACACAAGATCCTTCCACACATGTACACATCCATACAAACACCGCAGGCACACATGGACACTCACACAAGATGCCCCACAAGTGCACACAACCCTACACTCACCACAGGCACACGTGCACACTCACACAAGATCCTTCCACATGTGCACACATCCATACACTCCCCACAGGCACACATGCACACTCACAGAAGATCCTTCCACACGTGCACACATCCATACACACACCGCAGGCACACATGGACACTCACACAAGATCCCCCACAAGTGCACACATCCATACACTCCCAACAGGCACACATGCACACTCACAGAAGATCCTTCCACACATGCACACATCCATACACACACCGCAGGCACACATGGACACTCACACAAGATCCCCCACAAGTGCACACATCCCTACACTCACCACAGGCACACGAGCACACTCACACAAGATTCTTCCACATGTGCACACATCCATACACACACCGCAGGCACACGTTCACACCATCACACAAGATCCTTCCACAAGTGCACACATCCATGCACATACTGCAGGAACACATGCACACTCTTGCACAAGATATTTCCACAAGTGCACACATCCAAACACACACCACAGGCACACATGCACACTCTCGCACAAGATCCTTCCACAAGTGCACACATCCATACACACACCGCAGGCACACATGCACACTCACACAAGATCCTCCCACAAGTGCACACATCCATATACACACCACATGCACACATGCACACTCTCCCACAAGATCCTTCCACAAGCGCACACATCCATACACACACCACAGGCACATGCGCACACTCACACAAGATCCTCCCACAAGTGCACACATGCATACACACACCACAGGCATACATGCACACTCTTGCACAAGATCCTTCCAGAAGAGCATATATCCATACACACAGCACAGGCACATATGCACTCTCTCGCACAAGATCCTCCCACAAGTGCACACATCCATACACACACCACAGGCACACATGCACACTCTCGCACAAGATCCTTCCACAAGTGCACACATCCATACACACAGCACAGGCACACATGCACTCTCTCACACAAGATCCTCCCACAAGTGCACACATCCATACACACACCACAGGCACACATGCACACTCGCGCACAAGATCCTTCCACTTGTGCACACATCCATACACATACCGCAGGCACACATGCACACTCTCGCACAAGATCCTCCCACTGGTGCACACATCCATACACATACCGCAGGCACACATGCACACTCTCGCACAACATCGTCCCACTAGTGCACACATCTATACACATACTGCAGGCGCACATGCACTCTCTTGCACAAAATCCTCCCACTAGTGCACACATCCATACACACACCACAGGCACACATGCACACAAACAAGATCCTTCCACAAGCGCACACATCCATACACACACCACAGGCACACATGCACACTCTCGCACAAGATCCTCCCACTGGTGCACACATCCATACACATACCGCAGGCATACACACATACCATATGCACAATGTGGTCTCTGTTTTTCCTATACAGCAAACATCCTTGTATAAATAACCATCACCCACAGACATTTACCATTTACGTTTTTTCCATTCATCTAGTCATCCATCTGTCCAAACAAATTCAGCATTCATCAAAACATAAAAAATAAATGACCCGCCTGGCTCCCGCTCACACAACTGTTCACCAACTGACACCACCGTCCACTTCTGCTTCCATTTAATCATCTATCAGTGCATCAATTCACCCTCCCACACATAACGTAACATAACATAAGATAGTATAGCATAACATCTCATAACATACCATACCATAACATAGCATAGTATAATATAACATAACATAACATCCCATAACATAGCATAATATAACATAACATAACATCCCATAACATCCCATAACATAGCATAGCATAATATAACATACCATACCATACCATAACATAGCATAGTATAATATAACATAACATAACATCCCATAACATAGCATAATATAACATAACATAACATCCCATAACATAGCATAGCATAATATAACATACCATACCATACCATAACATAGCATAGTATAATATAACATAACATAACATCCCATAACATAGCATAATATAACATAACATAACATCCCATAACATAGCATAGCATAATATAACATAACATAACATCCCATAACATAGCATAGCATAATATAACATAACATACCATACCATAACATAGCATAGTATAATATAACATAACATAACATCCCATAACATAGCATAGCATAATATAACATAACATAACATCCCATAACATAGCATAGCATAATATAACATAACATAACATCCCATAACATAGCATAGCATAATATAACATAACATAACATCCCATAACATAGCATAATATAACATAACATAACATCCCATAACATAGCATAGCATAATATAACATACCATACCATACCATAACATAGCATAGTATAATATAACATAACATAACATCCCATAACATAGCATAATATAACATAACATAACATCCCATAACATAGCATAGCATAATATAACATAACATAACATCCCATAACATAGCATAGCATAATATAACATAACATACCATACCATAACATAGCATAGTATAATATAACATAACATAACATCCCATAACATAGCATAGCATAATATAACATAACATAACATCCCATAACATAGCATAGCATAATATAACATAACATAACATCCCATAGCATAGCATAATATAACATAACATAACATCCCATAACATAGCATAGCATAGCATAATATAACATAACATCCCATAACATAGCATAGCATAATATAACATAACATAACATCCCATAACATAGCATAGCATAATATAACATAACATAACATCCCATAACATAGCATAATATAACATAACATAACATCCCATAACATAGCATAGCATAATATAACATAACATAAAATCCCATAACATAGCATAGCATAGCATAATATAACATAACATAACATCCCATAACATAGCATAGCATAATATAACATAACATACCATACCATAACATAGCATAGTATAATATAACATAACATAACATCCCATAACATAGCATAATATAACATAACATAACATCCCATAACATAGCATAGCATAATATAACATACCATACCATACCATAACATAGCATAGTATAATATAACATAACATAACATCCCATAACATAGCATAATATAACATAACATAACATCCCATAACATAGCATAGCATAGCATAATATAACATAACATAACATCCCATAACATAGCATAGCATAATATAACATAACATACCATACCATAACATAGCATAGTATAATATAACATAACATCCCATAACATAGCATAGCATAATATAACATAACATAACATCCCATAACATAGCATAGCATAATATAACATAACATAACATCCCATAACATAGCATAGCATAATATAACATAACATAACATCCCATAACATAGCATAGCATAGCATAATATAACATAACATAACATCCCATAACATAGCATAGCATAATATAACATAACATAAAATCCCATAACATAGCATAGCATAGCATAATATAACATAACATCCCATAACATAGCATAGCATAATATAACATAACATAACATACCATACCATAACATAGCATAGTATAATATAACATAACATAACATCCCATAACATAGCATAATATAACATAACATAACATCCCATAACATAGCATAGCATAATATAACATAACATCCCATAACATAGCATAGCATAGCATAATATAACATAACATAACATCCCATAACATAGCATAGCATAATATAACATAACATACCATACCATAACATAGCATAGTATAATATAACATAACATAACATCCCATAACATAGCATAGCATAATATAACATAACATAACATCCCATAACATAGCATAGCATAATATAACATAACATAACATCCCATAACATAGCATAGCATAATATAACATACCATACCATACCATAACATAGCATAGTATAATATAACATAACATAACATCCCATAACATAGCATAATATAACATAACATAACATCCCATAACATAGCATAGCATAATATAACATACCATACCATACCATAACATAGCATAGTATAATATAACATAACATCCCATAACATAGCATAATATAACATAACATAACATCCCATAACATAGCATAGCATAATATAACATAACATAACATCCCATAACATAGCATAGCATAATATAACATACCATACCATACCATAACATAGCATAGTATAATATAACATAACATCCCATAACATAGCATAGCATAATATAACATACCATACCATACCATAACATAGCATAGCATAATATAACATAACATCCCATAACATAGCATAGCAAAATATAACATAACATCTCATAACATACCATACCATAACATAGCATAGCATAATATAACATAACATAACATCCCATAACATAGCATAGCATAATATAACATAACATAACATCCCATAACATAGCATAGCATAATATAACATACCATACCATACCATAACATAGCATAGCATAATATAACATAACATCCCATAACATAGCATAGCAAAATATAACATAACATAACATCTCATAACATACCATACCATAACATAGCATAGCATAATATAACATAACATAACATCCCATAACATAGCATAGCATAATATAACATAACATAACATCCCATAACATAGCATAGCATAATATAACATACCATACCATACCATAACATAGCATAGTATAATATAACATAACATAACATCCCATAACATAGCATAGCATAATATAACATAACATAACATCCCATAACATAGCATAGCATAATATAACATAACATAACATCCCATAACATAGCATAGCATAATATAACATAACATAACATCCCATAACATAGCATAGCATAATATAACATAACATAACATCCCATAGCATAGCATAATATAACATAACATCCCATAACATAGCATAGCATAGCATAATATAACATAACATCCCATAGCATAGCATAATATAACATAACATAACATCCCATAACATAGCATAGCATAATATAACATAACATAACATCCCATAACATAGCATAGCATAATATAACATAACATAACATCCCATAACATAGCATAGCATAATATAACATAACATAACATCCCATAACATAGCATAGCATAATATAACATAACATAACATCCCATAGCATAGCATAATATAACATAACATAACATCCCATAACATAGCATAGCATAGCATAATATAACATAACATCCCATAACATAGCATAGCATAATATAACATAACATAACATCCCATAACATAGCATAGCATAGCATAATATAGCATAACATAACATCCCATAACATAACATAAAATAAGTCTTTGGAAGCATCTTGGTACTGGAATAACAGATGTTTATACTCAACCATCCATACTGAACTAATTTACTTACGCACCCATTCATGCACTCACCAATTCGCACAGCCATGCTGAAACGTACACATATAGTTGAGAGTGTTTGCACCACAGAATCAGTTACGGGAGAGAGGAGGATCGCTGATACTTCCAGAGTTGTATCTGTTCTGTGACTGCAGGAAGCTTGCACTGCTGCATCAGTGTCAGGGAGGGAAGCGTCCGCTGCGGTTACCATGCTGTACCTGTTCCATGAGGAAGGAAGCTTGCACTGCTGCATCAGTGTCAGGGACGGAAGCATCACTCCAGTTACAACGCTGTACCTGTTCCATGAGGAAGGAAGCTTGCACTGCTGCATCAGTGTGAGGGAGGGAGGCGTCCACTGCAGTTACCATGCTGTACCTGCTCCATGAGGAAGGAAGCTTGCACTACTGCATCAGTGTCAGGGAGGGAAGCGTCGCTCCAGTTACCACGCTGTACCTGCTCCATGAGGAAGGAAGCTTGCACTGCTGCATCAGTGTCAGGGAGGAAAGCGTTCGCTGCAGTTACCATGCTGTACCTTTCCAAAGAGGAAGGAAGCTTGCACTGCTGCATCAGTGTCAGGGAGGGAAGCGTCCGCTGCAGTTACCATGCTGTACCTGCTCCATGAGGAAGGAAGTTTGCACTGCTGCATCAGTGTCAGGGAGGAAAGCGTTCGCTGCAGTTACCATGCTGTACCTTTCCAAAGAGGAAGGAAGCTTGCACTGCTGCATCAGTGTCAGAGGGAAAGCGTCCGCTGTGGTTACCATGCTGTACCTGTTCCATGAGGAAGGAAACTTGCACTGCTGCATCAGTGTCAGGGAGGGAAGCGTCCGCTGCAGTTACCATGCTGTACCTGTTCCATTAGGAGGAAGCTTGCACTGCTGCATCAGTGTCAGGGAGGGAAGCGTCCGCTGTGATTACCATGCTGTACCTGTTCCATGAGGAAGGAAACTTGCACTGCTGCATCAGTGTCAGGGAGGGAAGCGTCCGCTGCGGTTACCATGCTGTACCTGCTCCATGAGGAAGGAAGCTTGCACTGCTGCATCAGTGTCAGGGAGGGAAGCGTCAGCTGCAGTTACCATGCTGTCCCTGTTCCATGAGGAAGGAAGCTTGCACTGCTGCATCAGTGTCAGGGAGGAAAGCGTTCGCTGCAGTTACCATGCTGTACCTTTCCAAAGAGGAAGGAAGCTTGCACTGCTGCATCAGTGTCAGAGAGGGAAGAGTCCGCTGTGGTTACCATGCTGTACCTGTTCCATGAGGAAGGAAGCTTGCACTACTGCATCAGTGTGAGGGAGGGAAGCGTCCACTGAGGTTACCATGCTGTACCTGTTCCATGGGGAAGGAAGCTTGCACTGCTGCATCAGTGTCAGGGAGGAAGCGTCCGCTGAGGTTACCATGCTGTACCCTGTTCCATGGGGAAGGAAGCTTGCACTGCTGCATCAGTGTCAGGGAGGGAAACGTCCACTGCAGTTATCATGCCGTACCTTTCCCAAGAGGAACGAAGCTTGCACTGCTGCATCAGTGTCATGGAGGAAAGCGTCCACTGCAGTTACCACACTGTACCTATTCCATGAGGAATGAAGCTTGCACTGCTGCATCCGTGTCAGGGAGGAAAGCGTCTGCTGCAGTTACCATGCTGTATCTGTTCCATGAGGAAGGAAGCTTGGACTGCTGCATGAGTGTCAGGGAGGGAAGCGTCGCTCCAGTTACCACGCTGTACCGGTTCCATGAGGAAGGAAGCTTGCACTGCTGCATCAGTGTCAGGGAGGGAAGTGTCGCTGCAGTTACCATGCTGTACCTTTCCAAAGAGGAAGGAAGCTTGCACTGCTGCATCAGTGTCAGGGAGGGAAGCGTCCGCTGTGGTTACCATGCTGTACCTGTTCCATGAGGAAGGAAGCTTGCACTGCTGCATCAGTGTGAGGGAGGGAAAAGTCCACTGGGGTTACCATGCTGTACCTGTTCCAAGAGGAAGGAAGCTTGCACTGCCGCATCAGTGTCAGGGAGGGAAGCGTCTGCTGAGGTTACCATGCTGGACCTGTTCCATGGGGAAGGAAGCTTGCACTGCTGCATCAGTGTGAGGGAGGGAAGGGTCCTCTGCGGTTACCATGCTGTACCTGTTCCATGAGGAAGGAAGTTTGCACTGCTGCATCGGTGTCAGGGAGGGAAGTGTCCGCTGAGGTTACCAAGCTGTACCTGTTCCACGAGGAAGGAAGCTTGCACTGCTGCATCAGTGTCAGGGAGGGAAGCATCCGCTGCAGTTACCATGCTGTACCTGTTCCATGAGGAAGGAAGCTTGCACTGCTGCATCCGTGTCAGGGAGGAAAGCGTCCGCCGCAGTTACTATGCTGTACCTGTTCCATGAGGAAGGAAGCTTGCACTGCTGCATCAGTGTGAGGGAGGGAATGGTCCGCTGAGGTTACCATGATGTACCTGTACCATGAGGAAGGAAGCTTGCACTGCTGCATCAGTGTCAGGGAGGGAAGTGTCCGCTGCAGTTACCATGCTGTACATGTTCCATGAGGAAGGAAGCTTGCACTGCTGCATGAGTGTCAGGGAGGGAAGCGTCCGCTGCAGTTACCATGCTGTACCTGCTCCATGAGGAAGGAAGCTTGCACTGCTGCATCAGTGTCAGGGAGGAAAGCGTTTGCTGCGGTTACCATGCTGTACCTGCTCCATGAGGAAGGAAGCTTGCACTGCTGCATCAGTGTCAGGGAGGGAAGCGTCCGCTGCGGTTACCATGCTGTACCTGTTCCATGAGGAAGGAAGCTTGCACTGCTGCATCAGTGTCATGGACGGAAGCGTCCACTGCGGTGATCATGCTGTATCTGCTCCATGAGGAAGGAAGCTTGCACTGCTGCATCAGTGTCAGGGAGGGAAGCGTCCGCTGCGGTTACCATGCTGTACCTATTCCATGAGGAAGGAAGCTTGAACTCCTGCATCAGTGTCAGGGAGGGAAGCGTCCGCTGCGGTTACCATGCTGTACCTGTTCCATGAGGAAGGAAGCTTGCACTGCTGCATCAGTGTGTGGGAGGGAAGCGTCCACTGAGGTTACCATGCTGTACCTGTTCCATGAGGAAGGAAGCTTGCACTGCTGCATCAGTGTCAGGGAGGGAAGCGTCCACTGCGGTTACCATGCTGTACCTGGTCCACGAGGATGGAAGTTTGCACTGCTGCATCAGTGTCAGGGGGGGAAGCGTCCACTGCAGTTACCATACTGTACCTGTTCCACGAGGAAGGAAGCTTGAACTGCTGCATCAGTGTCAGGGAGGGAAGCGTCCGCTGTGGTTACCATGCTTTACCTGTTCCATGAGGAAGGAAGCTTGCACTGCTGCATCAGTGTCAGGGAGGGAAGCGTCCACTGCGGTTACCATGCTGTACCTGGTCCACGAGGATGGAAGTTTGCACTGCTGCATCAGTGTCAGGGGGGGAAGCGTCCACTGCAGTTACCATACTGTACCTGTTCCACGAGGAAGGAAGCTTGAACTGCTGCATCAGCATCAGGGAGGGAAGCGTCCGCTGTGGTTACCATGAGGAAGGAAGCTTGCACTGCTGCATCAGCGTCAGGGAAGGAAGCGTCCCCTGCAGTTACCATGCTGTACCTGTTCCATGGGGAAGAAAGCTTGCACTGCTGCATCAGTGTCAGGGAGGGAAGCGTCCGCTGCGGTTACCATGCTGTACCTGATCCATGAGGAAGGAAGCTTGCACTGCTGCATCAGCGTCAAGGAGGGAAGTATCCCCTGCAGTTACCATGTTGTACCTGTTCCATGAGGAAGGAAGCTTGCACTGCTGCATCAGTGTCAGAGAGGGAAGTGTCCACTGCAGTTACCATGCTGTACCTGCTCCATGAGGAAGGAAGCTTGCACTGCTGCATCAGTGTGAGGGGGGAAGCGTCGCTCCAGTTACCATGCTGTACCTTTCCAAAGAGGAAGGAAGCTTCCACTGCTGCATCAGTGTCAGGGAGGGAAGCATCCGCTAAGGTTACCATGCTGTACCTGCTCCATGAGGAAGGAAGCTTGCACTGCTGCATCGGTGTCAGGGGGAAGCGTCCACTGCAGTTACCATGCTGTACCTGTTCCATGAGGAAGGAAGCTTGCACTGCAGCATCAGTGTCAGGGAGAGAAGCGTCCGCTGTGGTTACCATGCTTTACATGCTCCATGAGGAAGGAAGCTTGCACTGCTGCATCAGTGTCAGGGAGGGAAGCGTCTGCCGTGTTTACCATGCTTTACCTGCTCCATGAGGAAGGAAGCTTGCACTGCTGCATCAGTGTCAGGGGGAAGCATCGCTGCAGTTACCATGCTGTACCTTTCCAAAGAGGAAGGACGCTTGCACTGCTTTATCAGTGTCAGGGAGGGAAGCATCCGCTGAGGTAACCATGCTATACCTGCTCCATGAGGAAGGAAGCTTGCACTGCCGCATCAGTGTCAGAGGGGAAAGCGTCCGCTGTGGTTACCATGCTGTACCTGTTCCATGAGGAAGGAACCTTGCACTGCTGCATCAGTGTCAGGGAGGGAAGCGTCCGCAGCGGTTACCATGCTGTACCTGTTACATGAGGAAGGAAGCTTGCACTGCTGCATCAGTGTGTGGGAAAGAAGCATCCTCTGAGGTTACCATGCTGTACCTGTTCCATGAGGAAGGAAGCTTGCACTGCTGCATCAGGGAGGGAAGCGTCCCCTGCAGTTACCATACTGTACCTGTTCCATGAGGAAGGAAGCTTGCACTGCTGCATCAGTGTCAGGGAGGGAAGCGTCCGCTGCGGTTACCATGCTGTACCTGATCCATGAGGAAGGAAGCTTGCACTGCTGCATCAGCGTCAAGGAGGGAAACATCCCCTGCAGTTACCATGTTGTACCTGTTCCATGAGGAAGGAAGCTTGCACTGCTGCATCAGTGTCAGAGAGGGAAGTGTCCACTGCAGTTACCATGCTGTACCTGCTCCATGAGGAAGGAAGTTTGCACTGCTGCATCAGTGTCAGGGAGGAAAGCGTTCGCTGCAGTTACCATGCTGTACCTTTCCAAAGAGGAAGGAAGCTTGCACTGCTGCATCAGTGTCAGAGGGGAAAGCGTCCGCTGTGGTTACCATGCTGTACCTGTTCCATGAGGAAGGAAACTTGCACTGCTGCATCAGTGTCAGGGAGGGAAGCGTCCGCTGCAGTTACCATGCTGTACCTGTTCCATTAGGAGGAAGCTTGCACTGCTGCATCAGTGTCAGGGAGGGAAGCGTCCGCTGTGATTACCATGCTGTACCTGTTCCATGAGGAAGGAAACTTGCACTGCTGCATCAGTGTCAGGGAGGGAAGCGTCCGCTGCGGTTACCATGCTGTACCTGCTCCATGAGGAAGGAAGCTTGCACTGCTGCATCAGTGTCAGGGAGGGAAGCGTCAGCTGCAGTTACCATGCTGTCCCTGTTCCATGAGGAAGGAAGCTTGCACTGCTGCATCAGTGTCAGGGAGGAAAGCGTTCGCTGCAGTTACCATGCTGTACCTTTCCAAAGAGGAAGGAAGCTTGCACTGCTGCATCAGTGTCAGAGAGGGAAGAGTCCGCTGTGGTTACCATGCTGTACCTGTTCCATGAGGAAGGAAGCTTGCACTACTGCATCAGTGTGAGGGAGGGAAGCGTCCACTGAGGTTACCATGCTGTACCTGTTCCATGGGGAAGGAAGCTTGCACTGCTGCATCAGTGTCAGGGAGGAAGCGTCCGCTGAGGTTACCATGCTGTACCCTGTTCCATGGGGAAGGAAGCTTGCACTGCTGCATCAGTGTCAGGGAGGGAAACGTCCACTGCAGTTATCATGCCGTACCTTTCCCAAGAGGAACGAAGCTTGCACTGCTGCATCAGTGTCATGGAGGAAAGCGTCCACTGCAGTTACCACACTGTACCTATTCCATGAGGAATGAAGCTTGCACTGCTGCATCCGTGTCAGGGAGGAAAGCGTCTGCTGCAGTTACCATGCTGTATCTGTTCCATGAGGAAGGAAGCTTGGACTGCTGCATGAGTGTCAGGGAGGGAAGCGTCGCTCCAGTTACCACGCTGTACCGGTTCCATGAGGAAGGAAGCTTGCACTGCTGCATCAGTGTCAGGGAGGGAAGTGTCGCTGCAGTTACCATGCTGTACCTTTCCAAAGAGGAAGGAAGCTTGCACTGCTGCATCAGTGTCAGTGAGGGAAGCGTCCGCTGTGGTTACCATGCTGTACCTGTTCCATGAGGAAGGAAGCTTGCACTGCTGCATCAGTGTGAGGGAGGGAAAAGTCCACTGGGGTTACCATGCTGTACCTGTTCCAAGAGGAAGGAAGCTTGCACTGCCGCATCAGTGTCAGGGAGGGAAGCGTCTGCTGAGGTTACCATGCTGGACCTGTTCCATGGGGAAGGAAGCTTGCACTGCTGCATCAGTGTGAGGGAGGGAAGGGTCCTCTGCGGTTACCATGCTGTACCTGTTCCATGAGGAAGGAAGTTTGCACTGCTGCATCGGTGTCAGGGAGGGAAGTGTCCGCTGAGGTTACCAAGCTGTACCTGTTCCACGAGGAAGGAAGCTTGCACTGCTGCATCAGTGTCAGGGAGGGAAGCATCCGCTGCAGTTACCATGCTGTACCTGTTCCATGAGGAAG
Organism: Calotriton arnoldi; assembly: GCA_963921515.1. Classification (NCBI taxonomy): domain Eukaryota; kingdom Metazoa; phylum Chordata; class Amphibia; order Caudata; family Salamandridae; genus Calotriton; species Calotriton arnoldi. The sequence continues at coordinate 2,382,857 of CAWUFW010001762.1, read as the reverse complement.
GAAGCTTGCACTGCTGCATCCGTGTCAGGGAGGAAAGCGTCCGCCGCAGTTACTATGCTGTACCTGTTCCATGAGGAAGGAAGCTTGCACTGCTGCATCAGTGTGAGGGAGGGAATGGTCCGCTGAGGTTACCATGATGTACCTGTACCATGAGGAAGGAAGCTTGCACTGCTGCATCAGTGTCAGGGAGGAAAGCGTTTGCTGCGGTTACCATGCTGTACCTGCTCCATGAGGAAGGAAGCTTGCACTGCTGCATCAGTGTCAGGGAGGGAAGCGTCCGCTGCGGTTACCATGCTGTACCTGTTCCATGAGGAAGGAAGCTTGCACTGCTGCATCAGTGTCATGGACGGAAGCGTCCACTGCGGTGATCATGCTGTATCTGCTCCATGAGGAAGGAAGCTTGCACTGCTGCATCAGTGTCAGGGAGGGAAGCGTCCGCTGCGGTTACCATGCTGTACCTATTCCATGAGGAAGGAAGCTTGAACTCCTGCATCAGTGTCAGGGAGGGAAGCGTCCGCTGCGGTTACCATGCTGTACCTGTTCCATGAGGAAGGAAGCTTGCACTGCTGCATCAGTGTGTGGGAGGGAAGCGTCCACTGAGGTTACCATGCTGTACCTGTTCCATGAGGAAGGAAGCTTGCACTGCTGCATCAGTGTCAGGGAGGGAAGCGTCCACTGCGGTTACCATGCTGTACCTGGTCCACGAGGATGGAAGTTTGCACTGCTGCATCAGTGTCAGGGGGGGAAGCGTCCACTGCAGTTACCATACTGTACCTGTTCCACGAGGAAGGAAGCTTGAACTGCTGCATCAGTGTCAGGGAGGGAAGTGTCCGCTGTGGTTACCATGCTTTACCTGCTCCATGAGGAAGGAAGCTTGCACTGCTGCATCAGCATCAGGGAGGGAAGCGTCCGCTGTGGTTACCATGAGGAAGGAAGCTTGCACTGCTGCATCAGCGTCAGGGAAGGAAGCGTCCCCTGCAGTTACCATGCTGTACCTGTTCCATGGGGAAGAAAGCTTGCACTGCTGCATCAGTGTCAGGGAGGGAAGCGTCCGCTGCGGTTACCATGCTGTACCTGATCCATGAGGAAGGAAGCTTGCACTGCTGCATCAGCGTCAAGGAGGGAAGCATCCCCTGCAGTTACCATGTTGTACCTGTTCCATGAGGAAGGAAGCTTGCACTGCTGCATCAGTGTCAGAGAGGGAAGTGTCCACTGCAGTTACCATGCTGTACCTGCTCCATGAGGAAGGAAGCTTGCACTGCTGCATCAGTGTGAGGGGGAAGCGTCGCTCCAGTTACCATGCTGTACCTTTCCAAAGAGGAAGGAAGCTTCCACTGCTGCATCAGTGTCAGGGAGGGAAGCATCCGCTAAGGTTACCATGCTGTACCTGCTCCATGAGGAAGGAAGCTTGCACTGCTGCATCGGTGTCAGGGGGAAGCGTCCACTGCAGTTACCATGCTGTACCTGTTCCATGAGGAAGGAAGCTTGCACTGCAGCATCAGTGTCAGGGAGAGAAGCGTCCGCTGTGGTTACCATGCTTTACATGCTCCATGAGGAAGGAAGCTTGCACTGCTGCATCAGTGTCAGGGAGGGAAGCGTCTGCCGTGTTTACCATGCTTTACCTGCTCCATGAGGAAGGAAGCTTGCACTGCTGCATCAGTGTCAGGGGGAAGCATCGCTGCAGTTACCATGCTGTACCTTTCCAAAGAGGAAGGACGCTTGCACTGCTTTATCAGTGTCAGGGAGGGAAGCATCCGCTGAGGTAACCATGCTATACCTGCTCCATGAGGAAGGAAGCTTGCACTGCCGCATCAGTGTCAGAGGGGAAAGCGTCCGCTGTGGTTACCATGCTGTACCTGTTCCATGAGGAAGGAACCTTGCACTGCTGCATCAGTGTCAGGGAGGGAAGCGTCCGCAGCGGTTACCATGCTGTACCTGTTACATGAGGAAGGAAGCTTGCACTGCTGCATCAGTGTGTGGGAAAGAAGCATCCTCTGAGGTTACCATGCTGTACCTGTTCCATGAGGAAGGAAGCTTGCACTGCTGCATCAGGGAGGGAAGCGTCCCCTGCAGTTACCATACTGTACCTGTTCCATGAGGAAGGAAGCTTGCACTGCTGCATCAGTGTCAGGGAGGGAAGCGTCCGCTGCGGTTACCATGCTGTACCTGATCCATGAGGAAGGAAGCTTGCACTGCTGCATCAGCGTCAAGGAGGGAAACATCCCCTGCAGTTACCATGTTGTACCTGTTCCATGAGGAAGGAAGCTTGCACTGCTGCATCAGTGTCAGAGAGGGAAGTGTCCACTGCAGTTACCATGCTGTACCTGCTCCATGAGGAAGGAAGCTTGCACTGCTGCATCAGTGTGAGGGGGGAAGCGTCGCTCCAGTTACCATGCTGTACCTTTCCAAAGAGGAAGGAAGCTTCCACTGCTGCATCAGTGTCAGGGAGGGAAGCATCCGCTAAGGTTACCATGCTGTACCTGCTCCATGAGGAAGGAAGCTTGCACTGCTGCATCGGTGTCAGGGGGGGGAAGCGTCCACTGCAGTTACCATGCTGTACCTGTTCCATGAGGAAGGAAGCTTGCACTGCAGCATCAGTGTCAGGGAGGGAAGCGTCCGCTGTGGTTACCATGCTTTACATGCTCCATGAGGAAGGAAGCTTGCACTGCTGCATCAGTGTCAGGGAGGGTAGCGTCTGCCGTGTTTACCATGCTTTACCTGCTCCATGAGGAAGGAAGCTTGCACTGCTGCATCAGTGTCAGGGGGGGAAGCATCGCTGCAGTTACCATGCTGTACCTTTCCAAAGAGGAAGGACGCTTGCACTGCTTTATCAGTGTCAGGGAGGAAAGCATCCGCTGAGGTAACCATGCTATACCTGCTCCATGAGGAAGGAAGCTTGCACTGCCGCATCAGTGTCAGAGGGGAAATCGTCCGCTGTGGTTACCATGCTGTACCTGTTCCATGAGGAAGGAACCTTGCACTGCTGCATCAGTGTCAGGGAGGGAAGCGTCCGCAGCGGTTACCATGCTGTACCTGTTACATGAGGAAGGAAGCTTGCACTGCTGCATCAGTGTGTGGGAAAGAAGCATCCTCTGAGGTTACCATGCTGTACCTGTTCCATGAGGAAGGAAGCTTGCACTGCTGCATCAGGAAGTGAAGCGTCTGCTGCAGTTACCATGCTGTACCTGTTCCATGGGGAAGGAAGCTTGCACTGCTGCATCAGTGTCAGGGGGGGGGGGAAGCGTCCATTGCAGTTACCATGCTGTACCTGTTCCATGAGGAAGGAAGCTTGCACTTCTGCATCAGTGTCAGGGAGGAAAGCGTCCTCTGCAGTTACCATGCTGTACCTGATCCATGAGGAAGGAAGCTTGCACTGCTGCATCAGCGTCAAGGAGGGAAACATCCCCTGCAGTTACCATGTTGTACCTGTTCCATGAGGAAGGAAGCTTGCACTGCTGCATCAGTGTCAGAGAGGGAAGTGTCCACTGCAGTTACCATGCTGTACCTGCTCCATGAGGAAGGAAGCTTGCACTGCTGCATCAGTGTGAGGGCGGAAGCGTCGCTCCAGTTACCATGCTGTACCTTTCCAAAGAGTAAGGAAGCTTCCACTGCTGCATCAGTGTCAGGGAGGGAAGCATCCGCTAAGGTTACCATGCTGTACCTGCTCCATGAGGAAGGAAGCTTGCACTGCTGCATCGGTGTCAGGGGGGGGAAGCGTCCACTGCAGTTACCATGCTGTACCTGTTCCATGAGGAAGGAAGCTTGCACTGCAGCATCAGTGTCAGGGAGGGAAGCGTCCGCTGTGGTTACCATGCTTTACATGCTCCATGAGGAAGGAAGCTTGCACTGCTGCATCAGTGTCAGGGAGGGTAGCGTCTGCCGTGTTTACCATGCTTTACCTGCTCCATGAGGAAGGAAGCTTGCACTGCTGCATCAGTGTCAGGGGGAAGCATCGCTGCAGTTACCATGCTGTACCTTTCCAAAGAGGAAGGACGCTTGCACTGCTGCATCAGTGTCAGGGAGGGAAGCATCCGCTAAGGTTACCATGCTGTACCTGCTCCATGAGGAAGGAAGCTTGCACTGCTGCATCGGTGTCAGGGGGGGGAAGCGTCCACTGCAGTTACCATGCTGTACCTGTTCCATGAGGAAGGAAGCTTGCACTGCAGCATCAGTGTCAGGGAGGGAAGCGTCCGCTGTGGTTACCATGCTTTACCTGCTCCATGAGGAAGGAAGCTTGCACTGCTGCATCAGTGTCAGGGAGGGTAGCGTCTGCCGTGTTTACCATGCTTTACCTGCTCCATGAGGAAGGAAGCTTGCACTGCTGCATCAGTGTCAGGGGGAAGCATCGCTGCAGTTACCATGCTGTACCTTTCCAAAGAGGAAGGACGCTTGCACTGCTTTATCAGTGTCAGGGAGGAAAGCATCCGCTGAGGTAACCATGCTATACCTGCTCCATGAGGAAGGAAGCTTGCACTGCCGCATCAGTGTCAGAGGGGAAAGCGTCCGCTGTGGTTACCATGCTGTACCTGTTCCATGAGGAAGGAACCTTGCACTGCTGCATCAGTGTCAGGGAGGGAAGCGTCCGCAGCGGTTACCATGCTGTACCTGTTACATGAGGAAGGAAGCTTGCACTGCTGCATCAGTGTGTGGGAAAGAAGCATCCTCTGAGGTTACCATGCTGTACCTGTTCCATGAGGAAGGAAGCTTGCACTGCTGCATCAGGGAGGGAAGCGTCCCCTGCAGTTACCATACTGTACCTGTTCCATGAGGAAGGAAGCTTGCACTGCTGCATCAGTGTCAGGGAGGGAAGCGTCCACTGCAGGTACCATGCTTTACCTGCTCCATGAGGAAGGAAGCTTGCACTGCTGCATCAGTGTCAGGGGGAAGCGTCCACTGCAGGTACCATGCTGTACCTGTTCCATGAGGAAGGAACCTTGCACTGCTGCATCAGTGTCAGGGAGGGAAGCGTCCGCAGCGGTTACCATGCTGTACCTGTTACATGAGGAAGGAAGCTTGCACTGCTGCATCAGTGTGTGGGAAAGAAGCATCCTCTGAGGTTACCATGCTGTACCTGTTCCATGAGGAAGGAAGCTTGCACTGCTGCATCAGGGAGGGAAGCGTCCCCTGCAGTTACCATACTGTACCTGTTCCATGAGGAAGGAAGCTTGCACTGCTGCATCAGTGTCAGGAGGGAAGCGTCCACTGCAGGTACCATGCTTTACCTGCTCCATGAGGAAGGAAGCTTGCACTGCTGCATCAGTGTCAGGGGGGGGAAGCGTCCACTGCAGTTACCATGCTTTACCTGCTCCTTGAGGAAGGAAGCTTGCACTGCTGCATCAGTGTGAGGGAGGGAAGCGTCGCTCCAGTTACCATGCTCTACCTTTCCATAGAGGAAGGAAGGTTCCACTGCTGCATCAGTGTGTGGGAAAGAAGCATCCTCTGAGGTTACCATGCTGTACCTGTTCCATGAGGAAGGAAGCTTGCACTGCTGCATCAGGAAGTGAAGCGTCTGCTGCAGTTACCATGCTGTACCTGTTCCATGGGGAAGGAAGCTTGCACTGCTGCATCAGTGTCAGGGGGAAGCGTCCATTGCAGTTACCATGCTGTACCTGTTCCATGAGGAAGGAAGCTTGCACTTCTGCATCAGTGTCAGGGAGGAAAGCGTCCTCTGCAGTTACCATGCTGTACCTGTTACATGAGGAAGGATGCTTGCACTACTGCATCACTGTCAGGGAGGGAAGCGTCGCTCCAGTTACCACACTGTACCTGTTCCATGAGGAAGGAAGCTTGCACTGCTGCATCACTGTCAGGGAGGGAATGGTCCGCTGAGGTTACCATGCTGTACCTTTCCAAAGAGGAAGGAAGCTTGCACTGCTGCATCAGTGTCAGGGAGGGAAGCGTCCGCTTAGGTTACCATGCTGTACCTGCTTCATGAGGAAGGAAGCTTGCACTGCCGCATCAGTGTCAGGGAGGAAAGCGTCCGCTGCAGTTACAATGCTGTACCTGTTCCATGAGGAATGAAGCTTGCACTGCTGCATCAGTGTGAGGGAGGAAGCGGCCACTGCAGTTACCATGCTGTACATGTTCCATGAGGAAGGAAGCTTGCACTGCCGCATCAGTGTCAGGGAGGGAAGCGTCCGCTTAGGTTACCATGCTGTACCTGCTTCATGAGGAAGGAAGCTTGCACTGCCGCAACAGTGTCAGGGAGGAAAGCGTCGCTCCAGTTACCACGCTGTACCTGTTCCATGAGGAAGGAAGCTAGCACTGCTGCATCAGTGTGAGGGAGGGAAGCGGCCACTGCAGTTACCATGCTGTACATGTTCCATGAGGAAGTAAGCTTGCACTGCTGCATCAGTGTCAGGGAGGGAAGCGTCCGCTGTGGTTACCATGCTTTACCTGCTCCATGAGGAAGGAAGCTTGCACTGCTGCATCAGTGTCAGGGCGGGAAGCGTCCACTGCAGTTAGCATGCTGTACCTTTCCAAAGAGAAATGAAGCTTGCACTGCTGCATCAGTGTCAGGGAGGAAGCGTCCGCTGAGGTTACCATACTGTACCTGCTCCATGAGGAGGAAGCTTGAACTGCTGCATCGGTGTCAGGGAGGGACGCGTCCGCTGCAGTTACCATGCTGTACCTGTTCCATGGGGAAGGAAGCTTGCACTGCTGCATCAGTGTCAGGGAGGGAAGCGTCCGCTGCGGTTACCATGCTGTACCTGTTCCATTAGGAAGGAAGCTTGCACTGCTGCATCAGTGTCAGGGAGGGAAGCGTCCGCTTCAGTTACCATGCTGTACCTGTTCCATGAGTAAGGAAGCTTGGAGGGGAAGGAAGCTTGCACTGCTGCATCAGTGTCAGGGAGGGAAGCGTCCGCTGAGGTTACCATGCTGTACCCTGTTCCATGAGGAAGGAAGCTTGCACTGCTTCATCAGTGTCAGGGGGGGAAGCGTCCGCTGCGGTTACCATGCTGTACCTGCTCCATGAGGAAGGAAGCTTGCACTGCTGGATCAGTGTGATGGAGGGAAGCGTCGGCTGCAGTTACCATGCTGTACCTGCTCCATGAAGAAGGAATCTTGCACTGCTGCATCAGTGTCAGGGAGGGAAGCGTCCACTGCTGTTACCATGCTGTACCCGTTCCATGAGGATGGAAGCTTGCACTGCTGCATCAGTGTCAGGGAGGGAAGCGTCCGCTGTGGTTACCATGCTGTACCTTTCCAAAGAGGAAGGAAGCTCGCACTGCTGCATCAGTGTCAGGGAGGGAAGCGTCCACTGCAGTTATCATGCTGTACCTTTCCCAAGAGGAAGGAAGCTTGCACTGCTGCATCTGTGTCATGGAGGGAAGCGTCCACTGCAGTTACCACACTGTACCTGTTCCATGAGGAAGGAAGCTTGCACTGCAGCATCAGTGTCAGGGAGGGAAGCGTCCGCTGCAGTTACCATGCTGTACCTGCTCCATGAGGAAGGAAGCTTGCACTGCTGCATCAGTGTCAGGGAGGAAAGCGTCCGCTGCAGTTGCCATGCTGTACCTGCTCCATGAAGAAGGAAGCTTGCACTGCTGAATCAATGTCAGGGAGGGAAGCGTCCGCTGCGGTTACCATGCTGTACCTGTTCCAAGAGGAAGGAAGCTTGCACTGCTGCATCAGTGTCATGGAGGGAAGCGTCCACTGCGATTAGCATGCTGTACCTGCTCCATGAGGCAGGAACTTGCACTGCTGCATCAGTGTCAGGGAGGAAACCGTCCGCTGCAGTTACCATGTTGTACCTGCTCCATGAGGAAGGAAGCTTGCACTGCAGCATCAGTGTCAGGGAGGAAAGGGTCCGCTGCAGTTACCATGCTGTACCTGTTCCATGAGGAAGGAAGCTTGCACTGCTGCATCAGTGTCAGGGACGGAAGCGTCGCTCCAGTTACCACGCTGTACCTGTTCCATGAGGAAGGAAGCTTGCACTGCTGCATCAGTGTGAGGGAGGGAGGCGTCCACTGCAGTTACCATGCTGTACCTGCTCCATGAGGAAGGAAACTTGCACTGCTGCATCAGTGTCAAGGAGGGAAGCATCCGGTGTGGTTACCATGCTTTACCTGCTCCATGAGGAAGGAAGCTTGCACTGCTGCATCAGTGTCAGGGGGTGAAGCGTCCACTACAGTTACCATGCTGTACCTTTCAAAAGAGGAAGGAAGCTTGCACTGCTGCATCAGTGTCAGGGAGGGAAGTGTCCGCTGAGGTTACCATGCTATACCTGCTCCATGAGGAAGGAAGCTTGCACTGCTGCATCGGTGTCAGGGAGGGAAGCGTCCGCTGCAGTTACCATGCTGTACCTGTTCCACGGGGAAGGAAGCTTGCACTGCTGCATCAGTATCAGGGAGGGAAGCGTCCGCTGCGGTTACCATGCTGTACCTGTTCCATTAGGAAGGAAGCTTGCACTGCTGCAGCAGTGTCAGGGAGGGAACCATCTGCTGCGGTTACCATGCTGTTCCTGTTCCATGAGGAAGGAAGCTTGCACTGCTGCATCAGTGTCAGGGAGGGAAGCATCCGCTGCGGTTACCATGCTTTACTTGCTCCATGAGGAAGGAAGCTTGCACTGCTGCATCAGTGTCAGGGAGGGAAGCATCCGCTGCGGTTACCATGCTTTACTTGCTCCATGAGGAAGGAAGCTTGCACTGCTGCATCGGTGTCAGGGGGGGGAAGCGTCCACTGCAGTTACCATGCTGTACCTGTTCCATGAGGAAGGAAGCTTGCACTGCAGCATCAGTGTCAGGGAGGGAAGCGTCCGCTGTGGTTACCATGCTTTACATGCTCCATGAGGAAGGAAGCTTGCACTGCTGCATCAGTGTCAGGGAGGGTAGCGTCTGCCGTGTTTACCATGCTTTACCTGCTCCATGAGGAAGGAAGCTTGCACTGCTGCATCAGTGTCAGGGGGAAGCATCGCTGCAGTTACCATGCTGTACCTTTCCAAAGAGGAAGGACGCTTGCACTGCTGCATCAGTGTCAGGGAGGGAAGCATCCGCTAAGGTTACCATGCTGTACCTGCTCCATGAGGAAGGAAGCTTGCACTGCTGCATCGGTGTCAGGGGAAGCGTCCACTGCAGTTACCATGCTGTACCTGTTCCATGAGGAAGGAAGCTTGCACTGCAGCATCAGTGTCAGGGAGGGAAGCGTCCGCTGTGGTTACCATGCTTTACCTGCTCCATGAGGAAGGAAGCTTGCACTGCTGCATCAGTGTCAGGGAGGGTAGCGTCTGCCGTGTTTACCATGCTTTACCTGCTCCATGAGGAAGGAAGCTTGCACTGCTGCATCAGTGTCAGGGGGAAGCATCGCTGCAGTTACCATGCTGTACCTTTCCAAAGAGGAAGGACGCTTGCACTGCTTTATCAGTGTCAGGGAGGAAAGCATCCGCTGAGGTAACCATGCTATACCTGCTCCATGAGGAAGGAAGCTTGCACTGCCGCATCAGTGTCAGAGGGGAAAGCGTCCGCTGTGGTTACCATGCTGTACCTGTTCCATGAGGAAGGAACCTTGCACTGCTGCATCAGTGTCAGGGAGGGAAGCGTCCGCAGCGGTTACCATGCTGTACCTGTTACATGAGGAAGGAAGCTTGCACTGCTGCATCAGTGTGTGGGAAAGAAGCATCCTCTGAGGTTACCATGCTGTACCTATTCCATGAGGAAGGAAGCTTGCACTGCTGCATCAGGGAGGGAAGCGTCCCCTGCAGTTACCATACTGTACCTGTTCCATGAGGAAGGAAGCTTGCACTGCTGCATCAGTGTCAGGGAGGGAAGCGTCCACTGCAGGTACCATGCTTTACCTGCTCCATGAGGAAGGAAGCTTGCACTGCTGCATCAGTGTCAGGGGGGGGAAGCGTCCACTGCAGGTACCATGCTGTACCTGTTCCATGAGGAAGGAACCTTGCACTGCTGCATCAGTGTCAGGGAGGGAAGCGTCCGCAGCGGTTACCATGCTGTACCTGTTACATGAGGAAGGAAGCTTGCACTGCTGCATCAGTGTGTGGGAAAGAAGCATCCTCTGAGGTTACCATGCTGTACCTGTTCCATGAGGAAGGAAGCTTGCACTGCTGCATCAGGGAGGGAAGCGTCCCCTGCAGTTACCATACTGTACCTGTTCCATGAGGAAGGAAGCTTGCACTGCTGCATCAGTGTCAGGGAGGAAGCGTCCACTGCAGGTACCATGCTTTACCTGCTCCATGAGGAAGGAAGCTTGCACTGCTGCATCAGTGTCAGGGGGAAGCGTCCACTGCAGTTACCATGCTTTACCTGCTCCTTGAGGAAGGAAGCTTGCACTGCTGCATCAGTGTGAGGGAGGGAAGCGTCGCTCCAGTTACCATGCTCTACCTTTCCATAGAGGAAGGAAGGTTCCACTGCTGCATCAGTGTGTGGGAAAGAAGCATCCTCTGAGGTTACCATGCTGTACCTGTTCCATGAGGAAGGAAGCTTGCACTGCTGCATCAGGAAGTGAAGCGTCTGCTGCAGTTACCATGCTGTACCTGTTCCATGGGGAAGGAAGCTTGCACTGCTGCATCAGTGTCAGGGGGAAGCGTCCATTGCAGTTACCATGCTGTACCTGTTCCATGAGGAAGGAAGCTTGCACTTCTGCATCAGTGTCAGGGAGGAAAGCGTCCTCTGCAGTTACCATGCTGTACCTGTTACATGAGGAAGGATGCTTGCACTACTGCATCACTGTCAGGGAGGGAAGCGTCGCTCCAGTTACCACACTGTACCTGTTCCATGAGGAAGGAAGCTTGCACTGCTGCATCACTGTCAGGGAGGGAATGGTCCGCTGAGGTTACCATGCTGTACCTTTCCAAAGAGGAAGGAAGCTTGCACTGCTGCATCAGTGTCAGGGAGGGAAGCGTCCGCTTAGGTTACCATGCTGTACCTGCTTCATGAGGAAGGAAGCTTGCACTGCCGCATCAGTGTCAGGGAGGAAAGCGTCCGCTGCAGTTACAATGCTGTACCTGTTCCATGAGGAATGAAGCTTGCACTGCTGCATCAGTGTGAGGGAGGAAGCGGCCACTGCAGTTACCATGCTGTACATGTTCCATGAGGAAGGAAGCTTGCACTGCCGCATCAGTGTCAGGGAGGGAAGCGTCCGCTTAGGTTACCATGCTGTACCTGCTTCATGAGGAAGGAAGCTTGCACTGCCGCATCAGTGTCAGGGAGGAAAGCGTCGCTCCAGTTACCACGCTGTACCTGTTCCATGAGGAAGGAAGCTAGCACTGCTGCATCAGTGTGAGGGAGGGAAGCGGCCACTGCAGTTACCATGCTGTACATGTTCCATGAGGAAGTAAGCTTGCACTGCTGCATCAGTGTCAGGGAGGGAAGCGTCCGCTGTGGTTACCATGCTTTACCTGCTCCATGAGGAAGGAAGCTTGCACTGCTGCATCAGTGTCAGGGCGGGAAGCGTCCACTGCAGTTAGCATGCTGTACCTTTCCAAAGAGAAATGAAGCTTGCACTGCTGCATCAGTGTCAGGGAGGGAAGCGTCCGCTGAGGTTACCATACTGTACCTGCTCCATGAGGAGGAAGCTTGAACTGCTGCATCGGTGTCAGGGAGGGACGCGTCCGCTGCAGTTACCATGCTGTACCTGTTCCATGGGGAAGGAAGCTTGCACTGCTGCATCAGTGTCAGGGAGGGAAGCGTCCGCTGCGGTTACCATGCTGTACCTGTTCCATTAGGAAGGAAGCTTGCACTGCTGCATCAGTGTCAGGGAGGGAAGCGTCCGCTTCAGTTACCATGCTGTACCTGTTCCATGAGTAAGGAAGCTTGGAGGGGAAGGAAGCTTGCACTGCTGCATCAGTGTCAGGGAGGGAAGCGTCCGCTGAGGTTACCATGCTGTACCCTGTTCCATGAGGAAGGAAGCTTGCACTGCTTCATCAGTGTCAGGGGAAAGCGTCCGCTGCGGTTACCATGCTGTACCTGCTCCATGAGGAAGGAAGCTTGCACTGCTGGATCAGTGTGATGGAGGGAAGCGTCGGCTGCAGTTACCATGCTGTACCTGCTCCATGAAGAAGGAATCTTGCACTGCTGCATCAGTGTCAGGGAGGGAAGCGTCCACTGCTGTTACCATGCTGTACCCGTTCCATGAGGATGGAAGCTTGCACTGCTGCATCAGTGTCAGGGAGGGAAGCGTCCGCTGTGGTTACCATGCTGTACCTTTCCAAAGAGGAAGGAAGCTCGCACTGCTGCATCAGTGTCAGGGAGGGAAGCGTCCACTGCAGTTATCATGCTGTACCTTTCCCAAGAGGAAGGAAGCTTGCACTGCTGCATCAGTGTCATGGAGGGAAGCGTCCACTGCAGTTACCACACTGTACCTGTTCCATGAGGAAGGAAGCTTGCACTGCAGCATCAGTGTCAGGGAGGGAAGCGTCCGCTGCAGTTACCATGCTGTACCTGCTCCATGAGGAAGGAAGCTTGCACTGCTGCATCAGTGTCAGGGAGGAAAGCGTCCGCTGCAGTTGCCATGCTGTACCTGCTCCATGAAGAAGGAAGCTTGCACTGCTGAATCAATGTCAGGGAGGGAAGCGTCCGCTGCGGTTACCATGCTGTACCTGTTCCAAGAGGAAGGAAGCTTGCACTGCTGCATCAGTGTCATGGAGGAAGCGTCCACTGCGATTAGCATGCTGTACCTGCTCCATGAGGCAGGAACTTGCACTGCTGCATCAGTGTCAGGGAGGAAACCGTCCGCTGCAGTTACCATGCTGTACCTGCTCCATGAGGAAGGAAGCTTGCACTGCAGCATCAGTGTCAGGGAGGAAAGGGTCCGCTGCAGTTACCATGCTGTACCTGTTCCATGAGGAAGGAAGCTTGCACTGCTGCATCAGTGTCAGGGACGGAAGCGTCGCTCCAGTTACCACGCTGTACCTGTTCCATGAGGAAGGAAGCTTGCACTGCTGCATCAGTGTGAGGGAGGGAGGCGTCCACTGCAGTTACCATGCTGTACCTGCTCCATGAGGAAGGAAACTTGCACTGCTGCATCAGTGTCAAGGAGGAAGCATCCGGTGTGGTTACCATGCTTTACCTGCTCCATGAGGAAGGAAGCTTGCACTGCTGCATCAGTGTCAGGGGGTGAAGCGTCCACTACAGTTACCATGCTGTACCTTTCAAAAGAGGAAGGAAGCTTGCACTGCTGCATCAGTGTCAGGGAGGGAAGTGTCCGCTGAGGTTACCATGCTATACCTGCTCCATGAGGAAGGAAGCTTGCACTGCTGCATCGGTGTCAGGGAGGAAGCGTCCGCTGCAGTTACCATGCTGTACCTGTTCCACGGGGAAGGAAGCTTGCACTGCTGCATCAGTATCAGGGAGGGAAGCGTCCGCTGCGGTTACCATGCTGTACCTGTTCCATTAGGAAGGAAGCTTGCACTGCTGCAGCAGTGTCAGGGAGGGAACCATCTGCTGCGGTTACCATGCTGTTCCTGTTCCATGAGGAAGGAAGCTTGCACTGCTGCATCAGTGTCAGGGAGGGAAGCATCCGCTGCGGTTACCATGCTTTACTTGCTCCATGAGGAAGGAAGCTTGCACTGCTGCATGAGTGTCAGGGAGGGAAGCGTCCGCTGTGGTTACCACGCTTTACCTGCTCCATCAGTAAGGAAGCTTGCACTGCTGCATCAGTGTCAGGGGGGGAAGCGTCCACTGAGGTTACCATGCTGTACCTGTTCCATGAGGAAGGAAGCTTGCACTGCTGCATCAGTGTCAGGGAGGGCAGCATCCGCTGAGGTTACCATGCTGTACCCTATTCCATGAGGAAGGAAGCTTGCACTGCTTCATCAGTGTCAGGGGGGGAAGCGTCCGCTGAGGTTACCATGCTGTACCTGCTCCATGAGGAAGGAAGCTTGCACTGCTGCATCAGTGTCAGGGAGGGAAGCGTTCGCTGCAGTTACAATGCTGTACTTGCTCCATAAGGAAGGAAGCTTGCACTGCTGCATCAGTGTCAGGGAGAGCAGCGCCCGCTCCAGTTACCATGCTGTACCTGTTCCATGAGGAAGGAAGCTTGCACTGCTGCATCAGTGTCAGGGAAGGAAGCGTGCGCTGAGGTTACCATGCTGTACCTGCTCCATGAGGAAGGAAGCTTGCACTGCAGCATCAGTGTCAGGGAGGAAAGCGTCCGCTGCAGTTACCATGCTGTACCTGTTCCATGAGGAAGGAAGCTTGCACTGCTGCATCAGTGTCAGGGACGGAAGCATCACTCCAGTTACAACGCTGTACCTGTTCCATGAGGAAGGAAGCTTGCACTGCTGCATCAGTGTGAGGGAGGGAGGCGTCCACTGCAGTTACCATGCTGTACCTGTTCCATGAGGAAGGAAGCTTGCACTGCTGCATCAGTGTCAGGGAGGGTAGCGTCCGCTGCAGTTACCATGCTTTACCTGCTCCATGAGGAAGGAAACTTGCACTGATGCATCAGTGTCAAGGAGGGAAGCATCCGCTGTGGTTACCATTCTTTACCTGCTCCATGAGGAAGGAAGCTTGTACTGCTGCATCAGTGTCAGGGGGGGAAGCGTCCACTGCAGTTACCATGCTGTACCTTTCCAAAGAGGAAGGAAGCTTGCACTGCTGCATCAGTGTCAGGGAGGGAAGCGTCCGCTGAGGTTACCATGCTATACCTGCTCCATGAGGAAGGAAGCTTGCACTGCCGCATCAGTGTCAGAGGGGAAAGCGTCCGCTGTGGTTACCATGCTGTACGTGTTCCATGAGGAAGGAACCTTGCACTGCTGCATCAGTGTCATGGGGTGAAGCGTCCACTACAGATACCATGCTGTACCTGTTCCATGAGGAAGGAAGTGTGCACTGCTGCATCGGGGTCAGGGAGGGAAGCGTCCGCTGCAGTTACCATGCTGTACCTGTTCCACGGGGAAAGAAGCTTCCACTGCTGCATCAGTTTCAGGGAGGGAAGCGTCCGCTGCGGTTACCATGCTGTACCTGTTCCATTAGGAAGGAAGCTTGCACTGCTGCATCAGTGTCAGGGAGGGAAGCATCTGCTGCGGTTACCATGCTGTACCTGTTCCATGAGGAAGGAAGCTTGCACTGCTGCATCAGTGTCAGGGGGGGAAGCTTCCACTGCAGTTACCATGCTGTACCTGTTCCATGAGGAAGGAAGCTTGCACTGCTGCATCAGTGTCACGGAGGGAAGCGTCCGCTGCGGTTACCATGGTTCACCTGCTCCATGAGGAAGGAAGCTTGCACTGCTGCATCAGTGTCAGGGAGGGCCGCATCCGCTGAGGTTACCATGCTGTACCCTGTTGTAGGAAGGTGGAATCTGACTATATGGTTGCCCCCACTTTTTTTATGGTGTTTTGCTGGTTTATGACTTAGTTGGACTGGGATCCTGCTATTCAGGGCCCTAGTCTATCTGCTTTCTCTGTAAAAGGTTTCCATGTGCCTTAGGCACATCTCTGATTGGAATCTGGAGTGCCCTTATAAGTCCCTAGTATATGGTATACTATGTACCAAGGGCATAGGTACCTCAGAGGCCTGCCAGGGGCTGCAGCATGTATTATGCCACCCCTGGAAGGCCATCCAAACTGACACCACAGGTCTGCTACTGCAGCCTGGGTAAGGTGGTGCATGCACCCCTTACTGTGATATAGGTTACCTATATCACTAAATACATACACACATATAAACCTATAAGTCACTCCTAAGGCAGGCCTTATCAATCCTGAAGGCAGAGTGCATGGTTCCTATGTGAGAGGGTGCCCCTGCATGAGCAGGGCCCTCTGCAGCGTTCGGAGACCATCTCTGATGCTGTTTGTAGTGCAGCCTGACCATATACTCTTAAGCGCATTATATCCTCGCGGTAAAATGCTAACTTTGGAATGGCTGCACCTAAACATGTCGTGTTTGGTGTCAAACATCTTGGAATACTACCCCCCGCCAATTCTGGCGGCGGGGTAGCATTCCACCCTTCTAGAGGGAAAGACATGTTAACTCTGACAAACCCGGTAACTTCTCTCCAAAGCCCTGGCATCACAAAATGGATGCTGCTGCCACAGACACGAGTCTGGCCTCCTGCTGCTGGATGAAACTCCGGCAGGGGAGGCCTGGACAATAGGTTTCCTGTCCCAGGGAGGTGTGACCACCTCCCCAGACAGGATAATGTGTATTGGGGCTGGGCGGGAGCACCATCTGTGTGCTTTGAAGTCCTGCACTGGGGGCACATTTGGTGTCCCTGTGCATACCCCAGTTCCAGCCCCTGCTTTGGCGCGAACTGGACAAAGGGAAAGGGGTGTAGCCACCCCTCTGCCCTGACCCACCCATAGGTGGGGCCACAGAGTAGTCCAACCCCTATCTTTAGTATAAAGATAGGAACCCAGTCCTTAGGACTTTAGATTATACCTGGACGAAACTCTGAAACTGAATCCTGGACCTTCGACGCTCTACGACAAGATTAGAGGACTGAAGAATCTCCCTTGGGGTCAAGGAGTGACTCCCCTGCTTGGCAGGCACCAAAGAAGCATCTGTCCGGTTCGCATTTCTGAAGCTCCCGTCGGACGCCGAAGTCATCGCATCACCAGAGGTAGATTCTCAGACTTCCCCGAGGCTACCCTGAGTCCCCACCAAAGCTGAGGCCCGTGGCTATCGTGGGTGACTTGAGACCGTGACCCCTGGACACCGAGCACATTTGCAAGTGCATCATCTTCTGGGTCTCCCAAGAAGTCGTGCTTTGGGCTTCGAGTAGCCCTAGCCTCCAGCACCACTTGCACCGAAGATCACTGGCCCCCACTCCACGAGTGTCCCGTAAGCCAGCTCCACGTGCGGAGTCACGAGGCTCCTTCGCGGTCGCTAGCCCGTTGGCTAGTAGCCTGTAACGAAGGCCAATCCTTTTCTTACTTGGCATCCTCGTTGCTCCAGGCCTGCCCTCACTTACCCTCACTGGGTGAGTTCCACAGACCTTGCTGGTCTGCACCATCGACAATCTACATCTTCATCGAGACTTGCCGTTGCCAAGGCTTGTTGGGTCCAATCCGGTCGCCAACACCTCAGCACTCGACAAACATCGTGTACCAGTCCGAATCCTGCTCCTGGTCGCCGACAACGCCTCCTGGACCTCGTGGCTGAAGAGTCAAGACGACCGTCAACGCACCTGAAGCACTCGACATCGGTGGGCATCTGTCCATCGCCTTCCTGGTCACTGGCTAGTGACCCAGACTCTGTCCCCTCTGCTTTCAGGTTCTTCAGAACTCCGATCCACTCTTGGATCCACCCGGACACTTTTCTCTTGGCCGCCAGCAGCACTTTGCAGCAGATCGCCATTCGAATCGACGACGAAACCCGACCCTGAAAGGCACCTATGCACCCGGCTTCCTGGGTGAGGTAACACGAGTACTCCGGTGCTCCCGTGGGTAGAGACTCTTCAAAGTCCTAGATCTCAAAGGGTTTTGTCCTAGTCCTCTTTTAAGTGTCCCTTTTCTATAATTTCCCGATCCCGACTTCCTCCATAGAAGTCAACGGCGTATCGCGGTTGTGTATTTACACTGCACGCGTCTCCCGTAGGTCCCCTGTGTCACTACCTTGGGTGGTTCCTTGTGGTCCAAGCACTTCTAGAGGCTCTAGGCCTAGTGTCTAGTTCAGTCGTGGTTCGCATACCACTTTATTGGTATATGGTTTGGTACGCCCCTAGGGCCCAAACGTGTATTTGTGCTATTACTGTGATTTGATAACTTATAACTTATGTACTTCGAACTCTAGCCTCATAAAGAGACTAGAGGGGTGTGTTTAGCAATAAATACATATATTTTGAATATATACCTGGTGTGGTCCTCTTTTATTCGGTCACTCAAGAGATTATAGACTGGTAAAACAAGCTGCTTTACATTCCTTCAAGACTTAGCCTGAAGGCTGCTCTCCATAGCTACCACTAGGATAGCTTTCAATAAGGTTGTCTTTAACCTATCTCCAATAAGGGGTTGTTTGGACTGGTGCAAGGTGCCCACTATAATTAGTGGACAGCATATGCCAGGCCAACTTCTCACACCTGTTCCATGAGGAATGAAGCTTGCACTGCTTCATCAGTGTCAGGGGGGAAGCGTCCGCTGAAGTTACCATGCTGTACCTGCTCCATGAGTAAGGAAGCTTCCAGTGCTGCATCAGTGTGAGGGAGGGAAGCGTCCGCTGCAGTTACCATGCTGTACCTGCTCCATGAGGAAGGAAGCTTGCACTGCTGCATCAGTGTCAGGTAGGGCAGCGCCCGCTCCTGTTACCATGCTGTACCTGTTCCATGAGGAAGGAAGCTTGCACTGCTGCATCGGTGTCAGAGAGGGAAGCGTCCGCTGCAGTTACCATGCTGTACCTGTTCCATGAAGAAGGAAGCTTGCACTGCTGCATCAGTGTCAGGGAGGGAAGCGTCCGCTGAGGTTACCATGCTGTACCTGCTCCTTGAGGAAGGAAGCTTGCACTGCTGCTTCAGTGTCAGGGAGGGAAGCGCCCGCTCCAGTTACCATGCTGTACCTGTTCCATGAGGAAGGAAGCTTGCACTGCTGCATCATTGTCAGCGAGGGAAGCGTCCGCTGCGGTTACCATGCTGTACCTGTTCAATGAGGAAGGAAGCTTGCACTGCTGCATCAGTGTCAGGGAGGGAAGCGTCCACTGCGGTTACCATGCTGTACCTGCTCCATGAGGAAGGAAGCTTGCACTGCTGCATCAGTGTCAGGGGGAAGCATCATGCTGTACCTGTTCCATGAGGAAGGAAGCTTGCACTGCTGCCTCAGTGTCAGGGGGGGAAGCGTCCTGCTGTACCTGTTCCACGAGGAAGGAAGCTTGCACTGCTGCATCAGTGTCAGGGAGGGAAGCATCCGCTGCGGTTACCATGCTGTACCTGTTCCATGAGGAAGGAAGCTTGCACTGCTGCATCAGCGTCAGCGAGGGAAGCGTCCGCTGTGGTTACCATGCTGTACCTGTTCCATGAGGAAGGAAGCCTGCACTGCTGCATCAGTGTCAGGGAGGGAAGCGTCCGCTGAGGTTACCATGCTGTACCTGTTCCAAGAGGAAGGAAGCTTGCACTGCTGCATCAGTGTCAGGGAGGGAAACGTCCGCTGTGGTTACCATGCTGTACCTGCTCCATGAGGAAGGAAGCTTGCACTGCTGCATCAGTGTCAGGGGGGGAATCGTCATGCTGTACCTGTTCTACGAGGAATGAAGCTTGCACTGCTGCATCAGTGTTAGGGGGGGAAGCGTCATGCTGTACCTGTTCCACGAGGAAGGAAGCTTGCACTGCTGCATCAGTGTCAGGGAGGGAAGCGTCCACTGCGGTTACCATGCTGTACCTGTTCCATGAGGAAGGAAGCTTGCACTGCTGCATCAGTGTCAGGGAGGGAAGCGTCTGCTGTGGTTACCATGCTGTACCTGTTCCACGAGGAAGGAAGCTTGCACTGCTGCATCAGTGTCAGGGGGGGAAGTGTCATGCTGTACCTGTTCCACGAGGTAGGAAGCTTGCACTGCTGATGCCCAGTGGTCGATGTTGTGTGACGGATGCTGTTGTGCACTTCTGTGAAGACGGGAAGTTTGTCAACTGATGCACATGGTGTATCTGGTCCATGAGAGGGAAGCTTGCACTGCTGCATCAGTGTCAGGGAGGGAAGCGTCCTCTGAGGTTACCATGCTGTACCTGTTCCATGAGGAAGGAAGCTTGCGCTGCTGCATCAATGTCAGCAAGGGAAGCGTCGCTGAGGTTACCATGCTGTACCTGTCCCATGAGGAAGGAAGCTTGCACTGCTGCATCAGTGTCAGGGAGGGAAGCGTCCGCTGCAGTTACTACACTGCATCTGTTCCATGAGAAAGGAAGCTTGCACTGCTGCATCAGTGTGAGGGAGGGAAGGGTCCGCTGCAGTTACAATGCTGCATCTGTTCCATGAGGAAGGAAGCTTGCACTGCTGCATCAGTGTCAGGGGGGAAGCGTTATGCTGTATCTGTTCCATGAGGAAGGAAGCTTGCACTGCTGATGCCCAGTGGTCGCTGTTGGGTGACGGATGCTGTGGAGCACTTCTGTGAAGACGGGAAATTTGTCAACTGATGCACATGGTCTATCTGTTCCATGAGAGGGAAGCTTGCACTGCTGTTGCTACTGCTCAGCTGTGCCATTTGTGTGAGTGACGCTTTCTCTGCTGGTGGTCTGCTGAACCTGTTCTGTGAGGGAGGGACGCTTGCACTCTCATGTTTCCGAAGCATTATGACGTGTCTGTTGGAGCCACAAGGGTGCATCAGGCTTCGGGTTCTACCCATGATTGTGAGCATCCGGCTGGCATCCCCGATCTATAGAAAGGATTGCCACCATTCCCAGAGACATACACTGAACATGTCTGTGTGTTCTGAGCTTTAGGAAGGGTCGTGAGTTAGGCTAGTTATTACAAAGCAGCTTGTTTAAAACCTCTGCATTCATTTTCTTTCAGATAGCAGTTCTCCGTCTGTTTGCATTAACAATACTTTGAATAGTCCAGACAGCTCAAAAATACTTTTGATGTGTTTACATCTTGTAGTTGTTATTTTATGAAAAATATTGGATTGTGACGACTTTCATTTCGATTTTTAAATTTCTTGTTCTCTGACTTGGTCTTAAAATACTGGCCACACCAATAGTCCCAGTTTCAGTTCTCTTAAAATACCTCGGATGGTTAATGTACCTGCACCAGAGCATCGCATGTAAAGTAAGATCTCACATTAGCAGTCTAATTAAGATAGCTCAGTGGGTTAATGCTTTTGTTATAGATATCCTTGTGTAACCTTTGCCCCCACCTGCTCGCTTCCTTTTGCGTCTCCCTAAAAGCCCCCCATCGTCTGCTGCACAGGGGCTGGTGGTGGGAGTGCTGACGTGGACGCGGTGCTTCCTGTCCACGTCCCACCTCAGCCTGGGTCCATCCACCTTTGCTGTCGTGGTCTCCCCTCAAGTGATCACACGGTGGTGTCCTGTCCCAGGGGGGCGGCTGAGGAGACGGCTCCTGGGGCAATCGACCAGCTGCACGCAGGACATCCAGAGGGTTCAGTGTTTGCTAAATCAGTGATGCAACCAGTGCAGGGCGCACCTATCCTCGCACACTCTTCATATCCTTATATTTATCAACCATTTCTACATTTTCAATTAAAAGGGAGAAACAGGGAGTCCCTGTGCTTTGATGTGTGGATCACCACCGTGTGCGAGGGTCTTCGGTCTCTCCTGTCCTTACACACTGCTGGGCATTCAGCAACATTTTCGCCTGTTTGCAGGTTTGCCTGAGCCGGCGGTCCCTGAGTCCTCTCTTCTTCCAAGCGTGGTCCGCTGCTGAGCCTGGGCTAGTAAACTACCCGCCCTGGCTACCAAGTCCACGCCTGCTCTGCTGATGTGAAGTATGGGCTCTTGTTGGCCTCTCCACCTGGGCATCTTAGAGGTGGGAGAGCCTCTGACAGCTCCAGCCAGGCTCGAGCCTGAGGATAGCCTCTGACTCGGCTCGAGGTCCCCTTGGACCCTCGAGCCCAACGCGAGCCGAGCTTCCATGTGGCTTCTGTCTGCCACCCACGCTCCACCTGTAGAAATAGAAAACCTGGGCTTAATATCGGGTTCCCTGCTTCAGAAAACTGTGTGATCCTTGGCAAATATTTTATTTCACTGATCTTTTTTTTTAATCACATGCGAAAACACCTTCAACTACTCAAGTTTATGATGTGCGCTGTACGAAAGCGTCTTGTGTTTAATTTTTTTGACTTTAATGTGGCTCCATCTAAGAATCTATTCCACGTAATATGGCCTATCCGTTACAGGTGACGTGCCCCTTAGTTCACCAATGGCATTGTTCTCAAGGGGATGGGTGCAGAAATGTTTAAAAGGTATCACTGTTAATAAAAACCTTTTGATACCAGTGATATAATCACATGTACTAAAGTGAAACTCTTCCGCATGTTAAAGAAATTCACTTTTTTGAATTTTGTAGAAATGTTATTGTATTTTTACAAGATGTTTGTTGTATTTTTACAAGATGTTTGTTGTATGATTGAGAGCTCGGCTCACGCAGAGGGTCGTAGAGCTTGACAAGACCCTAGCGCGGCTCTCCTCGGCTCTCCCTATTAATTCGCTGGCTCGCCCAGCTCCAGGGCTTTCTCTCCTACATTGCTACGAGGAGGAACTGGACTAGAGTAGACCACATGGTCCAGGTTATCTCACTGAGGCCCGACGCTGACTTTTTCAGATACTGAAAACTTATACCCCTAACTGTGTTCATTCTCACCGCTAGTGGCCCCAGCCCACCCCACTCTTTTTAGATGGGTACACTTTGTTGCTTGTTGGGAAATCTTGACACCACACCCCCCCACATTATTGATTGATCTACACCCCGGATCATCAGCCTCTCTTCTCTGTCTGTGACCTTTCACCTTTCGCTCCGATAGTCACATTTCTTCCTTTTACCTTCTGTCCAACAATGGAAGTGCTGTTTGGGATGAAGTTCTCCCGCTTTCACCTTTCCCTTCCTCTTCCTTGCAGTGAATGTGCTCCTTGGGATGAAGTTCGAAGACCTCCTCCTCGAGGCTGGGGGCTTTGGAAGGTTCCAGGTCTTCATTTTGCTCCTCATAGGCATTCCCCGGATCACCCTTCCCCTACACTTCTTGGTGATCAACTTCCTGGCAGCGGTGCCTCCCCACCGCTGTGCCCTCCAGGGACAGGATGGATTTGGGAACCTCACAGAGGCCGAGCTGCTGCTCATCAGCATCCCCAGGGAGCCTGATGGGACCCTCAGCTCCTGCAAGATGTACAGAGAGCCCCAGTGGCACCTGCTGGAGGACTCCACCTGGAGAAGACCCAAGGACTACACCTGGGGAACAGCCAACACCTCCACCTGGGGAACAGCCAACGACTCCACCTGGGGACCACCCAACGACTCCACCTGGGGACCACCCAACACCTCCACCTGGGGAACAGCCAACGACTCCACCTGGGGACCACCCAACACCTCCACATGGGGACCACCCAACGCCTCCTCCCTGCAGGGCTGCCAGCATGGGTGGACCTACGACCACTCCCAGTTCACCTCTACCACAGCCACCCAGGTAAGAGCTAACTGGATGCCAACTGTTGTTATATAACCAGGTTGGGTGGTGGGAACGTAGAAAAAAAGCCATTGATTACAAATTGTGAACAATCAATGAATTGTAATAAACAAGTGAAAGTGCAGCAACAACCTAAGGATGAATACAGAGGCACCAGGACCTCAGAGTGCAGAGAGATGATTGTGGGTTTCAGACCAGAAGCTAACGCTTTAATAAACTAACAACGAACCACAAGTGTGACAGCGCATGATAGCCCGTCAAATGATGAATTCAGGCAAAGATTGAGACTGTGCCCCAAAGACGTGTACTCATGCCCAAAGACTGAGACTGCCACAAGGAATGAAACTTACACCCAATGGGTGAGACTGTAATCCAAGGAGTAAGTCCCATACCCAGTGAGGAGTGAGACAGTAGTCCAAGCAGTGGAAGTCGTACTTGTTGAGCTGCAGTGAGCGAACAAACTCACTCCCAATGAGTGAGAGAGTGGTCAAACAGGTAAAATACACACCCAATGATTCATACACACACAGGGGCATATTTACGTTCCCTGGCGCATCCCTGCATATCAGCAGGGATGCGCCAGGGAAAATGCATCACGCAAGTTTACCCTTGCGCCACGTCCGATGCGCCGCATTTACAATGCGGCGCATCGTGGCGCAAGGATAAGCAGATGCGTGACGCATCTGCCGGCGGAAGGTTGGCGCAGTGCTGAAGTTGTGACGCAAGCGCGACGCAACTCCAGCACTGTTCCAACCTTCCCTATCCCTAACATGGTGCGTCAATCCTTACGCCTGCTTGAAGCAGGCGTAAGGATTTGACGCACCAGCGTCGGAAAAGTGACTGCGTGAAATCTTGTAGATTTCACTACGTCACTTTTCCGAGGCGTTCCTGCGCCGGAACGCCCCCCCCTGCGCCGGTACGCCCACATGAAACCTGACGCAGGTTTCATGTGGCGCAGGGGTTTACTACGTGACGCATCTCCCTAGATGCGTCACGTTGTAAATATAGCGCAACGCGGCGCATGGTTTGCGTCGCCGCTGCGTCACATGCGTGACGCAACGGCGGCGCAAAAGTGGCGCAAGGGGCTTGTAAATATGCCCCACAGCCTGTACTTCATGGAGTAAAACGCACACCAATGCAGTGAAACTAACACAAACACAGTAAGCAAGACTGTGCGCCAAGGAGTTAGGCTCACATTTTGTAAGCGAGACTATAATTCAAAGTACTCACACCTGGAGAGCTAGGCTACTCCAAAGTGTGAGTAGCATGTCAAAGGAGTGAGGATTCGCTCCAAGGAGATAAATTCAATCCAATGAGTGTAGAAGTTTAGACGTACGGCTCAGTAGACAAGATTGTGCTCTACGGAGTGAGACTATGTACAGGGATTGAGACACCACAATACTTGTGGTGACTGAGTCTGGGCTGCTCGCAGCTGTTGCTGCAGAGTGAGAAATATGTGGTTTCCAATCAATGTGCTGTTCATAAAGTTGAAAGAGAAGGATTATTGCTAGAAGTTATGTTGATCGGATATGAGTTTACCTTAAATAAATGAAAAGACAAAAGGCGTTTGGCACAACAGGAACAAGTTGTGTTTAATTAAATGTTGCGGCCGGGAAAGCCTAGACAGAGAGCATCTGCTCAGAGTCTCTCGTGTAGAAAGTTTTGGCTGCTTTTATATACAGTTCATGAGGTACAATAAAGCAATTTTCTACATTCCAAAAAAGCATCTCAGTCATAAATCAACTAATTCGGGTATCTGATAAGGACACAAATGGCACTCGACCTCGGGGAGAGCTAGTGTCGGCAAGTGTGTATGTGTCCCGATGTCTGGCATGAGGAGCGCGTGATCGCTACGCGTAGTGTGCATGTGGTGTCCTGATTGGTTGAGTGTTTCTATCTACATGTGGGATCTAGCTTTGTGGGATTTTGGGGAATGCAAGCCCTTGGCCAAACTGGTTTTATTGGGGCCAATTTCCTCAGACCTGTTTGTGGCGCAACTATCTATCTGTGGGATTGTTCAGGGTTTCCCCTGGGTGCGTGTTCGTCTTTAGGTTAAGAGAGAACCTACCTGTGACCTGCCATTCGATAGGCGTGGGTCGTAGAACTTGCCTAACCACATATCTCTGACTTGGGGTTGATGGGGAGGTAACCTTGGGTGAATCCGACAGCGATGATGCAAGTTCATTAGAACTCCTAAAAATATTATGGCAGTCACTGGTACCATTTTAATCGACTTCCTTAACATTGTGCATGACGTTACTGGTATTGACACAGTTGAGTTTGCTTAGGTCATAACTTACATCGACATTGTTATTACTAGTAACAGTATCGTCACTTGAGCATAGATTATAACATACATTGATCTCGTTATTGCTGGTGTCTGCGCTACTGTGTGGGTACAGGTTATGACATACATTAACATTGAATTGGTGGGTACTGGCATGGTCGTGCGGGCACAGACTATGGCATACGTTGATATTGCATTTATTGGTATTGCCGTTGTCGGGCCGTCACACATCAAGGTAATCATTGACATCATAATCACCCATTCCAACATTCCCCCCTATAGCTGATTCATCAACTACTCTATCCTCCTCATATGTCACAACAGTTATGTTATTAGAAAGTGTGTGTGTGTTTGTGTAGTGTCTGTTACTTTTTCCTGAGCTATGTGCATACTACCTAATTTGAGGATGGCTTTTTTACAGCAAGAAACCGCTACTTGTAGGAAACCACATTACAGAAGTACAGCAAGGAGAGTTGGCATCAATGACATGAATAGTTTGGACACCCATAGGGTGATCCAAGAAAAGATACTATGCAACCAGTCCTGCTCCGGGGCACATCCCTCCTTCTTGATGTTGGCTTGCAGACGGTGCAGTTCTTGGATAGCATGGGCTAATGTGCCATTATCAAGGGTCATTTCCGGGAATAAAAGTACAACAAGAAGCACCAACCTTGGCACACACCCCACCCTCCATAGCGGCCATTAAGTTCAACACGTCCTGCTGTTGCAACACCATGAGGTGGATGGCTCTCAATTCCTCCTTGAAAGAGTACAGGCCAAGCTCAGTTTTGTTGATCATCTTCATTATCTCCCATCTGGTTATTTGTAACCAGCGGGCGTTCCGTTTGGGTGCATGGTTTAAAAGGGCATTGACCCTCTGGCGTTTACTTAATCCTCGGTGAACAGCCAAAATTCTTCTGGAATGTCCTTGTACTGAGCCCGGACAAAATACTCAGCAGTTCTTCTCCTTCGAGCCTGATGCAAATGAGTTGTTTTCTTCTGTAACGGATGTTGAGACAGCTCAGACAGATCTTCTCCAGGGATAACAGGGGTGGGGGGAGTGTATGAGGGTGAAGAGGCCACGCCATCCGGGGACTAGCTGGGTGTAGGCAAGATCCCCACATTGCCAGTAGTAATCCATCAATGTGGAGGTGCCCCATTCCAGGTCCAGTATATGCATTAGCATGCTGCAATTCTCTTTGCTGCCCAACGGTATGTTTCCATTGCCTCTGAAACATAAAGAGTACAACATAAGTTTCTGTAAAATTAGGGGTTGTCCCTTTCCCGCCAACCATTTGTACCTATTGATCTCGCTATTCCAGATTTCCTGGCAAGGGGTGTCTATGCTGGCATTTGACCCCCTCCCATGGTACTCATCCCCTCCCCCCGCTTGATTGAGATGAGCGTCCCTGCACTGGAATTCCATGTCTGGGGTCCATTTGTCATTTTAGAAGGTGGCCCCAAAAATGTTAAGGGCCGCCCTGGGACCGAGAATGGAGGCAGGAGTGTACATGTTTGTGCATTGATGCGGTGGTCTTGCTACCTACAGCAATCTCTTCTCTGGAAAGACCAGGGGCCAAACAGTGTCCTCCCCTATGCTGCCCTTTATGCGCATTGTGGGAAACAAACTTATTTCTTCTCCACCCTACAAACAAAGAGGCCAGTAGTCGGGGGCCTGCCAAAGTATCTTGTATTTATTATAAATGCGTGGGTGCATATATTCACAGCGCTAGGATGGCTATGAAAAGAGTGGACAACGTACAAAGATCTGCAAGGTTATTTATACATGTTGAACAGGCTGAGGATGTGCAAAACATTTACAGATGAATCAATCCCTGATTAGATAGTAAGGACATTGCTTGTTGTGGCCCAAACATTAAAAGACAATCGAACAAACAAGTGCAAACATTACAAGTGAATTCACAGATAAGCCTCAGACAGGCAAAGAGCAGGTATGTCAACACCAGGTGTGCCAAGATGACACAAAAACGAGTCTTGTTTGTGCTGACCAGAAACAAACAGAAAGGCTCCAAAGTTCACGATTCAACATGTCGGAAAAATACAAAATGGAAGAACTGATGTTCAAAATCATAAAGAGAAATACGTTTTTCACAATCGACCCATACACATTAGTTCTGAACACTTCAGTATCATCGAACCCAAAACATCAATAAGCACTTAGTTGTATTGTTCACAATTTTTTGCTGGAGAATAATTTTTCATCTATTTGCATTAACATAAAAACTTCCTCTTGTTGGACCATTGCTGCATTTGACTGATGTATAGATGCTGGAGAAGGACCGCAAATGGATGCCAGCATACCACAACATATTGGCAAGCATTGTATACACAGGAAACATCCCAACCCTATACTCCCTATTACAACTGCTAACATCAATACTTTCCAGCCCCAACTAGTGAAAAACAAGGCAATACGATCCCAAAGGGAGGAAATATCTTCACTGGCAAACGCATGTACATGTTCGGCTATTTTATACATGGTCTCAACAGCCTGATTTATGTTTTTGGAATTGTCGGTAATAAAATGCAACAATCGGTATGAAAAACCCTACATACCCCTCCGTGTTCTGCTAGTAGCATATCAAGTTCAATGTGGTTTTGTAAAACCACAGAACACATAGCAGTCATTTCAACTGTTATATTATCCAAGGCCAACATTGTTTCATTTATTGTGGCCTCCAATAACCGTCCCAATGTCCTAATTCAACAGGAATCCATAGCTATCCCTAGTATAGGTAGTATTCCTAATCCAAAATCATAAGCCTGTTGCCAAGCCGTATCTGTTTGATCTACTACGAAAATATTCGAGGTGTTCCTTTTGTGACGACCAAAAGAAGTTTGTCAGTTAGCAAATTCAAGGTCAGAGGGAATGGCCTGAATGTGAGGAAGAACCAATGCCAAATAGCAGGATCACCCCCCACACTGGTGGCAGCCATGCATAAGCTTTGGAACCACATATAAAATATATACCTTCACCTGGTGAGAGGGCATAATGAATGTGCGAGACCCTAGCCATTGATAAATTTACCTTACAAATGCTATCACCTAAAGACAGGGAGCCATTAGATTTTAGACATATTTCCCCAGGTGATATGGTTACCTAGAGAGACGGTGGGAAGGAAAATGGCTGGATCAGTAGACAGAACAGTAGTATTCATAATAGTTAGGAATTCCACATATCGATAAGACATAAAGGAATTATTAAAAAGGTTCTAATAAGGTGAATTCTTTCCCCTGATATTACAGGATGCGGGGACAATAATGTTATCCCTAAAATCAAGCATGAAATTTATTCGGTCTGCAATGCACCACTGCATTACTGTCCGGAAAAGGATAAAGCAGGAGTTATTATAAGCTAATGACAGAGACAGAAAGGGCATTCCTGTTGCAGTGTGTGCTGGAAGTTTCATACATACCCAATATTTTTGTGAGATATTCATTTGTTTGTAGTAGGTATGAGCCAACTGAACAATTACATTATTTTGATATTCAGAAAAATGATGTTGATGTTCTAACTGGTGCATAGTCTGTGCAGAAGTGGTCTTATCCATTATCACATGTACTGGGTACTAAACATCAACGTACCAGGCCAAGGCAAATATCACAATACAGATAATCAACAATATAAAAACAACTACCAATTTCTTTTTCCTCTTCAATCTTTCATCTACAATAGTTCCTAACGTGTTTTCTTTCTCTAGATCAACATTAGTGACTGGTTGGCCAAAGGGATGCATCTCCAAGCGAACCATAGTCTACAGTCTCCTTATTTTACTAACTTCACTGCACAAGCTAGTCTCTTAAAGATGGCACTCGTGAGCACCTGGCAGTTGGTGCTTGTTCTGTCCTAAGCACTTTCCTATCTAATCCTTCAGTCATTACAGACGCAGATTGTAGCGTAGTGCAGTAGGTGCATTGTCTGTTGGTCCAGGAATGGACACTCTCTTGGGACTCAAACCATCTCCTTCCGAAAAACTGTTCCTGCAAGAGTGTTGGTGCCTATTTAACATGAGAGAGATTAACCCAATTCTTCTGTCCCTCACACCTACTGCAGTCTGGGTTGTCAGAAAAAACCTAGACGGGGCCTTTCCACCAGGGTTGCAAACTGTTTTTTTCTCAAGATGTTCCCTGTCAGCACCCGGTCCCCAGGCTTGATGCCATGCACTTCTCCTTCCAGGGGTGGTGACCAAGTGTCTCTGACCTGTTGGTGAATTTCAGATAGTTTGTTAGTCAGTTCTTTACAATAATCCAGCAATACAGGATATGGCATATCACGCAATTTTGAGGGAGATGCAAACCCATGGACATTGGCCGGCCTACCCATCACGAAATCATAGGACGATAATTTATTCTTTGTTGTTACGGTCGTTCTCATGGAGAACAAGGCTAAGGGCAAGGCATCCACCCAACTCAGTTCACTAGATGGACATATTTTTGACAACTTGTTCTTCAGTGTTCCGTTACACCTCTCAATCAATCCTGTAGCTGTAGGACGATAAACTGAATGGAATTTCTGCCTTATACCTAACCCTTTACACACCAAATCCATTATTTTATTTGAAAAATGTACTCCATTGTCACTCCAAATGCTCCGGGGCAAGCCAAACCTTGGGAGATATTCCTTCAACAGTACCTTTGCCGTACTCAAAGCTGTATTATCTTTTAAAGGAAATGCAACAAACTAATTGCTAAAACTGCATATCACAACCAGCACATAACGCTTCACATTGCTTGGAGACATTTGGATAAAATCCATCTGCATGCATTCAAAGGGCTACTCCGGCATGTGAAAATGACCTATTGGCACTGCAATTCCTTTTCCCACAGTATGCCTGGCACAAATGATACAATTTTAACAAAATTTATAGCCATCTTTCTGACCGTATTGTTTTTTCATATTCTTGAAATTATGTTTACTATACCATCTGCTCCACTATGCGCTGGTCCATGTACCATTTGGACCACAGGCAAAACAAAACTGTCTGGTAGAATCCATCTATTCCCATTTGGACGTTCCATCCATGCCTCAAAGCGTTGGTCAAAAACATATCCTTTTTCCTGCCATTTTTTCTTTTCTTCCTCATCTGCCAAATGTTGTTCTTCCTTTACTTCTGAATAAGGGTCATACACCTCTCCTCCATCATCAGTCCTCACTACCACATTCATCAGTGACTGTTCTGCCAAAGCTGTATTTTGTGCTATCTCATTTGCAAAAGCATTTCCTTGTCTCACCTCATCTATTACTTTTTTGTGCACACCGCATTTAATGATAGCTCATCTTAATCTTTTCGGGAGAGTGATAGCATTCAAAAGCCTAGAAATGAGATGTCCATGCTGTATCTTAGCTCCACTAGAGGTAATAAATCCTCTCTCGGCCCATAAGCGGCTGCAATTATGGGCCACGCCAAATGCGTACTGGCTATCAGTGTATATTTTTACCTTTCACCCTTCTGACAGTTCACACGCTCTAGTTAAGACTATCAACTCTGCAGCCTGTGCTGATGTCTGTTCTATTCTACATGTCTCAACTACAGTATAATTGTTGGTAATTGCATAGGCAGCTGAGATAGACCCATCCAGTTTCTTTAGACAAGAGCCATCTACAAAGTACCATCAACAATTGGCATTGGTTCATCCACCAGGTCAACTCGACCCTTTGTCTCAGTTTCAGTAACAATCACAGAGTCATGTTGTACTTCATCCTGTTCCAAAGGAAGAGGCATCAGAGAGGCTGGGTTTATTGTGTTACATCGTTCCAGAGTGACATTTGGGGCCATCAGTGTCAGTTCATATTGCGTCAATCTGGCATCAGTTAAATGTTGTGTTTTTGTTTTATTCAATATGATGTCAACTTAATGAGGTACACATACTGTAACCTCATGCCACAAAATAATTGAATCTGCCTGCTTTAATGCAGCTGCCGTCGCAGCAATATTCCGAGGCAGTTCAGCAGGCCTTTTGCTACCGGATCCAACGAATAGGCACATGGTTTATTCTTCTCTCCTAGTTTTTGTGTTAGTACAGCCAAAGCACAGCCATCTTTTTCATGCAAAAATAAAGCAAAGCATTTAGTATAATCAGGAGTACCCAAAGCAGGTGCATTACAAAGAGCTTCTTTCAGGGTGATAAAGCTATGTTGATGTTCAGCATTCCATGGAACTGGGTCAGATATGTCTTTATGTGTCAAATACAGTAAAGGCTTCGCTATCAAGGAAAAACTTTGTATCCATTGTCAACAGAATTAGACCATGGTTAAAAAGGCACATACATCGTTTTTGTGTGGTAGGTTGAGGTATGTTTTGAATTACCTTAATGCGATCCGGTGACAGTCTTCTCCCCCCTTTCGACAGGAGGTGACCTAAGTAGGTGACCTCCTCTTGACAATATTGCAATTTTGATAGAGAAACCTTATGTTTGTGTAAAGCCAAAAAAGACAGTACTTGCAATCCTCTTCACGTTCCACTGTTATTAATAGATCGTCTACATACTGTAATAATGTTGTTCCTGATGGCAGTATACAATTATCTAGCTGTTTCTTAAGGGCTTGGCTATAAATGCTCTGACTTTCTGTAAACCCTTGTGGTGCACGACAAAAAACAAGATTTACCTTGAAAACTGAAGCCAAACAAATATTGGCTATCTTTATGAATGGGAGTGCTGAAAAACGTGTTTTTGAGATCTATTACTGTAAACCATTTTGCATTAGCTGGGATAGAAGAAAACATTGCAGTAATATATGGGACCACTGGATACTGGGGCTGAACTATTTTGTTAATTGCCTATAAATCAACTACCATACAATATATATTTTTTTCTGTACCATCATCTCATTTCACCACAGGTAAAATAGGACTGTTACAGACATTTCCAGATACACCTCATGTTTTCCCTTATCCAATAATCCAGTATAACCTCTTTTAGTCCTTGTTCACCTATCCTTGATATCTTGTATTGAGATATGCGAGGCAGCACAGCATTACTGTTCACCGGTATATGGACTGGGTCTATTTGCAAATAATCAGTGTCATTTGGTCATGAGATTATAAAGCCCAACATAGTAATGCACTTCCCTTCCAGTTAACCAGC
Source organism: Calotriton arnoldi (assembly GCA_963921515.1). Classification (NCBI taxonomy): domain Eukaryota; kingdom Metazoa; phylum Chordata; class Amphibia; order Caudata; family Salamandridae; genus Calotriton; species Calotriton arnoldi. The sequence goes on along the minus strand of CAWUFW010001762.1, from coordinate 2,350,457 downwards.
CGTCTAGTGTTTTCACTGAGTAGTCTATGAAGTCAACCCAAGACTGACTTGAGGTTTTGTCAGCCTCACTGAATCTAATTCTATAATCCTTAATGGTGAGTCCAAAGCCCTCAATCAGGGTACCCTTCATGAGGTCATAGGACTCAGCACATGCCCCAGTAAGGGGCAGGAGTCTGTCCCTGCAGTTACCAGTGAACAGTTCCCAAAGCAATGCTCCCCAGTGTGACTTCTTCCCTTTTCTCATTCCACAGGCCCTCTCGTAGGCTGGGAACCATTTGCTAATATCATCACCGTCCTCATATTTGGGGACAATCTCATTGGGGATTTTAGGGTCATAATAATTCTCTCTCTCCCTAGGTATTAAATTGCTGCCACCATGGATGGGTGCTAGACCCAATTCTGCTCTTTCTTTATCCAGAGCCAGAAGTCTATCCTCCAACGCTAGTCTTTTAGTCAACATTACAAAAAGGATGTCTTCCTCATTGAGGCTGTCCTCAATGTCCCTCCCTTGGGGTGCCTGCCCCACCTCTGTAAGATTTAGGTACTCTAACTACTACTTTTGGGAAGATGGGGACAGGGGCCACATCTTCTCTATGTAGGTGAGGTGGATGGGAATTGTCCTCCGCATCACTACTCTCTCCTTCTTCAGGGCGGTCATCCTCTTCAAAAGGGTGGTCCTTGGCATATTCTGTCAAGAGCTCCTGGGGCTTAACCTTAGTGGGATTGGAACCAGTTTTTTATTTTTTTAAGTTTGCAGAGGGCCCTAAGCTCCTTCCAACTAAGATGGAGGTAAAGGGTCAGGTTGAGTTCCACAACCATATCATCTGCACCTTCCATTATGTTACTAATAGTTGGGGACTTTTTAAGAGGCTAAAAACTTCTAAGTATTTTACCCCTAACTAAGGTAACTTTTTAAACTTTTAAAATACTAAAAGGACTAAGGCCTTAATAAGACTTTTAAAAATGTAGAAAAATTTGCCAATTCAAAAATACAGTGAATCTAAAGGCAATTTTTGGATTATAGTCATGTGTTCACATATTGTCATAGTGGTCCAGCCAAAGTCGTAGACCCCCTGCTGATCCACAATTGTAGGAAGCTGGCTCTGTATATAGTATACCAAAGTAAGGTATAGTGTGCACAGAGTCCAGTGGATCCCCAGAGGCTCAGGTAGATATTACTAAAAGCTCTATTTGTGGTCGTGTGGTCGAGCAGTTAGGCTTATTAGAGGGTTGTGTTAAGCATTTGTTGTACACACTCAGGCAAGAAATTATTACATACACACTCAAAGACTGAATCCAAGACCAATTGTTTTGTATAAAAAGTTATTACTTTGTTATTTTATTTTAGAATCGAGAGTAAGTAAAAAAAAAGTAAAGTAAAGTAAGTCCGTTTTTATATAGCGCAGCTACTCACCCTTACGGGTCTCAAGGCGCTGGGGGCCGTAGTGGAAATTAAGTGAGCTATTGCCCAGAGTCACATGGTGCTGAGCTGAGCTGAGCTGCGCCGGAGCCGGGGATTGAACTGTGAACCCTGTGCTCCGAAGTCAGCTGCCCTGGCCGCTGCACCACACCTCTCCACTCAGAGAGGAACTCAGATGCAGTGAAGTAACAGTTTTATGAATAGCAATGCTTTTCAAAGGCAGTAAGTATTGTTTTGTAAAGACAGTCAAATACTTCGAGAGGTGCCTGCCACACGGTGCAAACATCGATTTTTCTCTGGGAGCTTATGCTGCAGGCATTTTCCGCCCACCACACAAGCCCCCATGGGAAAATGGATGTTTCTGACCTCACTGTGTGCTGTCGCATCCAAATGATGCGGTCGGAACCGCTGACCTGAAGTCAGTTGGTTCGCAATTCGCAACGGTGTCCGAAATCGTAATGAGGTCCTTAGTGTAATAAGCAGAGAGTGCAATGCAATCCTATGGAAGGAAAACAGTTCTATGCAGTTGCAGGTAAGTACTCGACTTACACGTACAGTCTTCAGGGGTTTAGACTAATACTGGGCTAGGGTCAGACCAAGGTAGGTACTGCACCACCAGCGACACTGGGGCGGCCAGGTGCAGAGGTCACTGGGCCCAATGTTAGTCAATGGAGACTGGGGGCACCCACAAGAGGTGCTGTTTGCAGGTAGGTACCGGAGGTTTCAGGGCACAGGCCCCGGAGGTTAAAGCAAGCACGGGGACCACAAGGCAGCACCAAGCATACACCACCAGCGGCACAGGGGCGGCTGGGTGCAAAGACAGCGTTATGAGCCCAATGCAATTGAATGGGGGAACTCAGTTTCACAAAGAGGCTGCAGGCTTGGACCAGGAGGCTGGACGAAGGTGACCAACAACTAGGCAGGTAAATTGAGATGTCAGTGGATCCCGGGGCACCATCGGCTGGGCTCCCCAAGGCTGGGGGGGGTGAGGATGCACGGGTGCCTTTAGCCGTTGGAAAATCTTCACCGGAGCCGGTCGCGGTCCAGAGGATCCTTCGTGATGAGGCTGCAGATGTCTTCATGGACTCCAGGCGAGATCAGCCACCGATGGTTTTGAGGTAAGGATTGCTGGGGAGACTTCACTGGACCGGTGGGCCACTCAGACTCGGGCGGTGAGCGTCTGTTGCAGAGTGGGCAGGACTCACAGTTCCAGGAGGCAAGGGAGTCCTTGATGTTGGTTTCTTTGTGGACAGGGCCGCTGTCCTCTGGAGTTCTTGGTCTTTGGAGAAGGCAAGCAGTCCTCCCAGGGTTGTGGAGGTCACTGGGCCTGCAGGACCAGTCACTTTTCGGGAGCAAGTTTCTTCAAGGGGGCAGACAGGCCAGTAGGGCTGGGGCCAAGTCAGTTGTCATCAGGAGTCTTCACTGCTGCACTGCTCTTTGGCCCTTCTTCTTCTTTAGGTCACCAGGAATCTGAGGATCAAGGTTCAGGGGTGCCCCTAAATACTGAATTTAGGGGTGTTACAGGTGCTGGCAGATAGTAGCCAATGGGCTACTTGCCTTTAGGGTGACTACACCCTTTGAATGTCCCCTCCCTTTGGGGAGGGGGCATCTCCTAACCTGACTGGCTAAAATCCTTCCATTCAGGATTTCCTAAGGAGGGGGTCACCTTGGTCAAGGGCACCTTAGGGGGGTCCTGGCAGAGAGGGTATACACCTCTCCTGACTTCTAATTTTCCCGCCAACCTTGCTGTCAAAAGTGAGGCCTGGTCAGGGGAGGGGGCATTCCCACTATCTGAAGAGGCCCTGGCTAGCACATCAAAGGGCAGGAAGCCTTTGAGGTTCACCACCCTGAATGCTCTTCCTGCTTGGGGGTAGGTGTGAAGCACCTCCACCCCAGGCAGCCTTTGTCCCTGACCCACGAGAGCACAAGGGCTCCCACCCCAGGGGTCAGAAACATGTCTCTGTGAGGCAGGCTGTTGCAGACCAGTCAGCTGGACACGAGGAAGATGGTCATTTTTCAGGGGGCATCTCTGAGATGTCCTCTGAGTGCATTTTACAATAAATCCCACACTGGCATCAGTGTGGGTTTATTATGCTGAGGAGTTTATACCAAACTTCTCAGTCTGCAGTAAATCCATCATGGAGCTGTGGAGTTCGTAATGACAATCTCCCACACCATATATTCCTTATGGCTTCCCTGCATTTACCATTTCTCTGAATAGCACAGACACTGTAGGGGCATACTGCTCATGCAGCTGTGCCCTCACCTGTGGTATAGTGCACCTTGCCTTAGGGCTGTGAGGCCTGCTACAGGGGTAACTAACCTATGCCACAGGCAGTGGTTGTGGGCAAGGCACACTCAGGTTGTATGATAGAGGCACACATGGTTAAACCACGTGTGCCTCTACCACGCAGCCTGAACCACAAATGCACCTTAACCACACATTCCTTTACCACGCTTGCCTTCACCACAGAATTTGGTGGTAAAGGGGTATGCATGGCTAAGCTCGCCACTCCTCCGATCCCCCTCATGCCGTCCTAAGCTACATACCACTTACCTGTCCCCCCCGTCCTGAGGCCCAAAACCTTCTTCCGACCCCCTCCCACCTCCCGCACTGTCCCTAAAACTACCCCAACCCCTTCCACTGCCCTTAGGCCTAAAATCCTAACCCTAATTTAAAAATACTACCGACCCCCCTTTGCCCTAAAAACTACCCTGCCTGCCCCTAAGCCCTAAAAACTACACTGACTACCCATTCCCCTCCCACTGCCCTGAGGCCTAAAACCCTGCCCCTTTACATACACCACCGACCCCCCCACTGTCCCTAAAAACTACCCCAACCCCATGCCCTAAAAACTACCCAACACCCCCAGTCCTAAAAACTACCCCACTCCCACAGCCCTGAAAACTACCCCACTCCCACAGCCCTGAAAACTACCCCGACCCCCCAGCACTAAAACCTACCACGACCCCCCAACCAGCAACACAGAATCGGCCCTGATAAAATCCACTGAGGAAGTAAGGGAAGCTCTGGGCCAAGGAGGTAATGTAGCACTAATCATGCTGGACCTCTCCGCGGCCTTTGATACGGTCCACCATGAAGTTCTGATGAGCTGTTTATCAGAAGGCGGGGTACAAGGCAAGGCCTGGAACTTCCTAAAATCCTTCCTTACGGGAAGGAGTCATACCGTGGACCTTGATAAAGCTCGCTCAAAACCTTTCTCCCTACCCTGTGGAGTACCACAGGGCTCCTCCCTTAGTCCAACACTTTTTAATGTCTATGTGACACCTCTGACTGCGTTGATCTGATCTTTTGGATTCCAGCTGACATCCTATGCATATGACAGCAAATAGTGATGTCACTTCGGCCTGGACAAGAGGTCCTCATTTTTGGCAATAATGCCAACTTTTGGATGCCAGACTGGTGGCCAGAAGAATTAGGGACGCTCCCGGAGCCAACTAGGAAAGCGAAAAACCTGGGAGTCATAGTTGACAATAAACTTACATTTGGAGACCAGGTAAATGCGGTTGTTTCGGTCAGCTTCCACCTTCTTAGAATGATAAGGAAAATAATGTCATTCTTACCGGCAGACAGCCACAAGGTAGTGATAACATCGTTAATCCTATCGCGTGTGGACTACTGTAATAGTCTATACTTAAACATCCAAAAGAAACACCTAAACAGGCTTCAACTCATGCAAAATGCGGCAGCCTGACTACTGACTGGGACACCAAAGTTTGTCTCGATCAAAAAAGGAATAAAACAGCTACACTGGCTCCCAGTTGAACAGCGGATTCAATTCAAATCCCTATGCACGGAGTTCAAAGCTCTCCATGGAGTAGGCCCGGACCACCTGAAATGGTGTTTTAAATGGTACATCCCCAGAAGAGTCCTCCGCTCCACCAGAGCAAAAGGGGTGGTCGTACCCCCATTCAAAAAAGCCAATTGGGGGGGTGGAGGGGGAGTTTCATCACATGCACCGCCAGGGCCTGGAATGAGCTTCCTTTCCACCTCAGGAACACCACAGAGCTCTTGGCATTCAGGAAGGGACTTAAAACCTGTCTTTTCACTTCATAGGTCATTACACACCTCGTCAACCGGAAGGCAGTAATCAGCGCCAGGACACCCTCGGGTAACCGTTGCGCTTAAGAAATTAAATTAACATAACATAACATAACATAACCCTGGAAACGACCACCAACCCATACAAATTGCGGGATCCGCAACCATGATTTAAGAAACTTTGTTCAGCTGGCCTGACTGGGTCCCTGTAGTCAGCCTGCGCTCCATCGCAGTCGGCCTGAACTTGTGACTTTGCCTTGGGCCAGCGCAACCAGATATCCTCAGTTGGCGCTTTGTGCTTTTTGGCTCTATTTTGATCCAAAACTTTAAAATTCAATATCTCTCCTGTTCTACTGATTGGATTCTTTTGTTTTGGTCTTGATTTATTTATTGCATTAAGCTCTATATTTCTAACCTGGTGTGGGACCTTCTTGTGTGTTGTTTTCACTGTTTTACTGTTTGAAGTGTTGTACAAATACTTTACACATTGCCTCTAAGTTCAACCCGCTGCTCTGTGCCAAGCTACCAGGGGGTTGAGCAAAGGTTAATTTGCGGTTTGCTTGTGCCTTACTCTGACTAGGGTTGTGGTTGCTGCTTGACCAGTGCTCACACTCCAGTCAACCAGTAACCCAATTTCTAACAGGATGTATAGTGTGAATTTGTCTCTTATCATTTGTGAAGCACAAATAATTCGCAAATAATCTCCCCGAGCTATCAGTCTGAGATTTGAATTTTGGCTTTATAATTTGATAATTGATAATGATTTTACTTAATAATGAATTGTACTCATATCTAAGTTTCCCCAAATGTGTTTCATATTTAAGATTCGTAGAGGAAATATATAGACTTTCATATTTGGATATGGCTTTTCTAGTTTAGACTTCTGAAATGTGCACCCTTTATGGAGGCTTTAAAAGCATCCCATCTGTTAATATGAGATGTATCTCCTTCGAGGTAAACCAAGAAATAATGAAAAATGGCACCTGATAATTTAATTCTATTGGTCTCTGGAAGGAATTTAGAGGGATGAAACTTAGCTGTAGAAAGGCAGCCTAGTGAAAGATCCTGTATAAGATTAAAGTCGCCACCAACTATCATTGGAACATTAACTAGTTTAAGAATTGCAGTGGTTAAGTCTTTCCAGAAGATGGGATCATTTGCTGTGGTGGCAAGGATATTAACCAATGAAAAATTGTACTTTCAGTTAAAACTTTAAGATACAAGTATCTACCATTACTACCAGAATACTTATGTAAAACTTTAAAAGGAATTTTCTTGGAAAAATGAATAGCAACACCATGTGTCCTATTAGTAGCAGGGGAAGAAACAAACCCACCAAACCACCCTTCAGCTATAGGCGATAAGATCTCATCATTACTATGAGTCTCTTGTATGAAAGACAGCACTCAACCCGTTCCACAGCTTCCTGAAAGAAACAAAGAAGAACGCACTAGCAGACTGCATAGAAGCCAGGACAAACAGCAAGGAGATCTTAGCCATGTTGAACGAGTTCTCCAACCACGCAGCCACCAAGAACGACATCAGCCCTTCCCAAGAACTGTGTGACACGCTGACGGACTTCATCCACACAAGATCTCAGTCAGCTATGAATATTTCAAACCCCAAATCCCTGCTGCCAACAGCATTAGCCTGCTCACACCCACAAACTCTAACCCTGAACACATACTCACCCACTGGGACCCTCTCACAACTCAAGCCACAATCTCCATCATGAACTCTGTGCACTCGGGAGCACCCTCAGACCCCTCTCCCCACCATGTCTTCAACCTTGGGAGCTAGACAATTGGCGACGAGCTTAAGAAAGTCCTGAACACCTCCATCAACTGGGCCTCCTTCCTGGAGGACTGGAAACACGTCAAAGTGAGGCCCCTCCTGAAGAAACCATCTGCCAACCCAGCAGAACCGAAGGACTACGAGCCAATCTCCCTGCTCCCCGTTCCAGTGAAGGTTCTTGAGAAGGCAATCGACCAGCAACTTACCAAACACTCGGAACACAACAACCTCCTGGACCCCTCTCAATCCAGATTTCTAGCCAACCACAGCACAGAGACAACCCTGATTGCAGCCACTGATGACATCAGGGCCCTCCTGGACTGCAGCGAAACAGAAGCCCTCATCCTTCTGAACCTGTCAGTCGCCTTCGACACTGTCTCAGATCACATCTTGATCAATAGACTCTACCAGGGAGACTTCCTAAAGGGATCACCTCATAACTCACTGAAAGAACCCAGAGAATGTGACTCCCACCGTTCACTTCGGAACCCAATGAGGTCATCTGCAGCGTCCCCCAAGGATCATCCCTCAGCCCCACTCTCTTCAACACCTACATAACACCCTTGGCCAACACCGTCGGATCACACAGACTCAACATCATCTCATACGCCGATGACACCCAGCTCATCATCTCGCTGTCAGAAGACCCCTCCACCACCAGAGCCAACTTCCATAGTTGCATGATGAACGTCACCGACTGCATGAAGGACAACCGTCCCAAGCTCTGCTCAGACAAGATGGAAGTCCTCATCTTTGGGAACGATGAATGGTGGCCTGTTGAGCTCGGCCAATCCCTTGCCCCGACAGACCCCGCCCACACCCTCAGCATCATCTTGGACAGCAAGCTATCTATGAAGAAATCGGTAACGCAGTCTCATCTGCCTGCTTCCACTCTCTACACATGATGCTCAAGCTCTGCAGGCAGCTCTGGTTGTATGACATTATCACATGTTCTTTCACCATCCATGTTTTTACTACACAGATTTTATAACGCATACCACTACCACGCATTCACATTCACTCACATTTGAAATACCTTCACCACGCAATCCCCTAGCATGCATACTTTTACCATGCTTACTGTTATTGTAAAATCCAGTCACAGTCTAACACTGCAACCTACTGTTCAAAAGTTATACATTAATTCTTAATACATTACTGTTAACATAATATATATATATTTAACAAATTACATTTATGTCATTTACAGTTTTGCTAATATTTTAACATTTTACATTTTTGGGGGGAGACCACCCAAATCCCCATTTTTTAATTACCCTTAAAAATATATAAACTACTTACCACATACTCACCAACAGAAACATATATGTATTGTAAAGACTTGCCTGGCAAAAGTAATTGCGATGTAAGAAAAGTATTGCAATTGTTTTCCATTGTAAAAACGTAATGATACAGGCTGTTCCCCATGGTTACCAGTCAACACTAGAAGGGCCATCACGCAGGCCCTTGTCACCAGGAGGCTGAACTACGGGAACACACTCTATGTAGGAATCACTGCACTTCTTCTGAAGAGACAACAAACAATGCAGAACTCAGCTGCAAGACTCATCCTCGACCTCCCCAGACCGTTGTATGACATTACAACGCATGCTTTTACCCCACATGCCGTTACAACGCAATTTTTTACCCCGACTTGCTGTCGAGGGTGCGCTGGAGTATGGTATAGTATAATTTACTATTTCAACTCCAGTCTGTGCAACAGTAGGGAAGGTGTTGGAGTTAAGTCCAACACCTTATAACCCCTACAGCAAGCCATTTTCGTTGTAATGGCATGCGGGGTAATGCATGCGTTGTAACGGTTGTTTCCCCCCCCAGACAGTCCCACATCACACCCTACCTCAAAAAGCTACACTGGCTCCCACCAATCCAGAAGAGATGTAATTACAAGATGCTATCCAACGCATACAAAGCCCTGCACAACAAAGGACCAGCATACCGCAACAAACGCATGACCTTTCACCAGCCGACTAGACATCTACGATCCGCCTCCCTCTTCCTAGCAGACAACTCCAAATCCGCCAAAGCAACAGCGGAAGACTCTCCTTCTCACACCTGGTGGCCAAAGCTTGGAACAACCTTCCCCGGCACCTCAGGGCCACCTCATTGCTCCGGCAATTCAGGAAAGGACTCAAGACTTGGCTGTTTGAGTAAACAGATGATTAAGAAGCAGCTAGCAACTTCAGTGCCTTGAGACCCTCGTGGGTGATTTGCCACACATTACAAATCCCTGATTGAGTGACTGAAACAAATGTCAGCTTGATAGCGATGCAGATAATCCCATATTTTCTTATGCTTAACCGGGTGTCTAAGCCCTTTCGCATTTAAAGATACAATTTTAAGGCGAGCGGAGGTAGGAATGGGACGGAAAAGGAAATAGTATTAGGTATAGGAATCATCGAAGAGACTAGAGAGAAGAAGGATGTTGATACTAAGTAACTCAAAAAAGAGAAAAGACAAATGGGACAATCAACATATAGAACAGAGAAACATGAGGGAAAATTCAAAATGTAAAGAGGCCCAGTGGGGCAAGCACAGACAGAACCAGAACTAAAGCTCTGAAACCAGCAAAGCTGAGTGACCTATATCGAGTGCCACTGAGCTACGATGTGGTATGTGGAGGACGTCCACTGGCTTGAGCTTCCATGTGACTGGGATGATATTGGTCCAGAAAGTCGATTAAATCTTGAGGAACACTGAAACATTTAGTGATACCATCTTTCCAAATATTCATAAGAGATGGATAAAAGTAGGCCATATATACGTCTTTGAGATGAGGTCTTACAGAGGCAAACTATTTCCGAATAGCAACTGTTTCCTTTGCAAAGTCTTGATGGATGAATATTTTATTACCATTTACCATGCTAGAAGGTATTTTCTCAGCTGCTTTCCTAATCACTGCCAGACGGTGATGGCGAAGTACTTTAAAAATCATCTGGTGTGATTTATATTGACTAGCTCTCTTATGAGACGGGATTCAATGAGCTTTAGGAATCTCAAAAGGTTCCAGAATTTTTGTCTCAAACGTTTCGGTAAAAGAGCTTGCAAATAAGATCATCAGTCTTGGCCTTTAACATTTTCTGCTAAGTTGAAAATTCGGAGATTATATTGTTTATTGAAATTTTACAAATTTAGGAGAGACCAGCTGAGACTTTTGGTCAATTTTAATTTGATTGTCTCTGATCTTAATTTCGTTATCAGAAACTTTCATGGAAAGTGTTAGAAATGGGGGTCTGTAGTTGACAGAGGTCGGTACCTTTGGCCAAGTAGGGGCCCTTGCTTCTAGTCAGGAAAAGGGGGGTACACTCCTGGATAACCCCTGCTTACCCCCTTGGTAGCTTGGCACGAGCAGACAGGCTTATCTCAGAGGCAGTGTGTAAAGCATTTGCGAACACATACAGTAATACAGTGAAAACACTACAAATGGACACCACACCAGTTTAGAAAAATAAGTAATCTTTACTAGACTTAACACAAGACCAAACGACAAAAATCCACAATACTGTAATCAAAAATAGACTTTAAAATGGTAGAAACTAGCATAGTTCAATGTAGATGGTAAATGTGACACTTTACTCTCAAAGTACCTTGGATGCGTCACGCAATACAAACAAAAGGATCGCAGGGAAGGTGATGCGTCGGTTCCTTGCTTTGGGGGAGGTGATGCGTCGGTTCCTTACTGCAGCGCAGGGGAGGTGATGCGTCGGTTCCTTACTGGAGAGGAGGTGATGCGTCGGTTTCTTACTGTGTTCCGGTTACGATGCGACAAGATGACGCCTCGATGCGATGCGCCAAAATGGCGTCTTGGATGCGATGCGACAACATTGGATGTGATGCGTGCACGCCCGACGGCCGTGCGGCGAACTCGATAACTTCTGAGCCGCGACAGGCCCTGCCACACGCTTCTCCGGTGATGCGACCGTGACCTCTGCGGTGGCGACACGCTTCTCCGGTGATGCGACACGCTTCGTCGATGATGCAACGGCGAACAGCTGCGGCAGCGGCACGCTTCTTCAGTGATGCGACAGCAACTGCTGCGGCGGCGACACGCTTCTCCTCGTTGCGTCGCGCTTCCAGCTCCCTTCGACACGCAGTCTTCTCAGAGGGCCCAAACAACAGTAGGCACCTCTCTGCAGGTAGAATTCCCAGCAAGGGAATTCAGGGGAGCTGGTGGTGAAGTCTTGTATCCCTGAGACTTCAGGCAGGAGGCAAGCACACTTCAAGCCCTTGGAGATTCTTCTTCAAGATGATGGAAAGTTCACAAAAGTCCTCTTCCCCTTTCCTTGGCAAATAAAGTAACCACTGCAGGCCAACCCCAGAAAGAGCACAGCACAGGGGTAGTCTCCTCCTTCAGCTTTCTTGGTTCTTCTCCTAGACAAAGGTTCGTCTTGATTTCCAGAAGTGATCTAAAGTTCTGGGGTCTGGGCCCCAATATTTATACTGCAAAATCCTTTGTCCTCTGAAGGCAGAGGGTGCCTGTGCCCAGCCAAAACCAGTTCTGTGCAGCTTCCTGGCAGGAGGTGGAGACAGCATTGTTTGAGAGCAGACCTGGCCCAGGTAGCTGAAAGGAAATCTCCTCCCCCTACTCTCTATTCTATGAAGGCTCAGGTCAGTGAAAGGAAATCTCCGCCCCCTACTCTCTATTCAATGCAGGTCCTATTCAGCCCAGCCCTGACCCATCAGACTGCTGGAGCCAAGGCCATCTCCAGCCCCCTGTCACTCACAAACCAGACATGGAATACACAAACCTAGCAGAGGCATGCTGGATGGGTAGGCAAGAAAATACATTCTTTCTAAAAGTGGTATTTTTAAACACAGAATGTAAAAATCACCCACACTAAAAGATGTATTTTAACATTCTGAGTTCAGGCATACTAAACTTTATTTTCCTATCTTGTTCCTAGGGTCAGTTATGATTATAAGATGTTATAATCAAACTGCCCATTCTGGCCTATGGGAACAGATAGCCTTGCAATAGTGAAAATTGAAATTGGCTGTAATTCACTATCAGGACATGCCACACACATCAGGGCATGTCCTACCTTTTGCATACAATGCACCCTGCCCTTGGGCCTACCTTAGGGGTGACTAAGGTAGGCCCTAAGACCTGACAGGGAGTGAAGGTTTAGGGACTGGCAAGTGTGTGCACTTGCCAAGTCGACATGGCAGCCCCAGGCTGCACACAGGCTCTGCAATGGCAGGCCTGAGCCATATTTTACAAGCTGCTTCTGTAGGTGGCACAATCAGTGCTGCAAGCCCACCAGCAGCATTTGATTTACAGGCCCTGGGCACACATGGTGCACTGTACTAGGGTCTGACAAGTAAATCAAATAAGCCAATCATGGAGTCACTAATCCAATACAACAATTTACAATTGGGAGCACTTGCACTTTGGCACTGAATAGCAGTGGCAAAGTGCCCAAAGCATCTAGACCAGCAAAAACATAGTAAAAACACAGGAGGCAACAGCAAAAAAAATGGAAGGGAGACCCACGCCAATGGTGCCAGGTCTAACAGAAAGGCTTGCAATGTCTCGTTGATCGTGTTTAATAACCACTCTTATAAAATCTGTGTCCTGACAATTTGCCTGGAGTCCTTCTAGAATTTTGTTGAAGGAAAGTTCTTGCGGTTCCACAGCTTTAGCCTTAAATGGAGGGGGTGAATTCATCTGTTTCCTTTTACTGAGATCAATATAAGAGTGCTTATTGTCAGTAGACATGTTAGACTCAGCCATAAAAACAATCTCTGAAGAGAGAAAATATGTGGAAAAAATACAATAAAAAGACACTGAGCCCTGTATATTTTGTAAAATAATATAAACGTGCAAGGAAAAAATAAAGGCAAGGCGTATTTAGCTGAAAGAAATTGTGCTTGTGGCACTTCAAGAAGAGCGGGCGAGGGGGGCGTGGCCTAGCAAGCCATGATGGCGGACGTGTGTTAGGCGAGCTCCGTCCAGCCTAGGCGAATATCCTTCAATTATCCTGCTTCTCCGATTTCTTTTCCATACTTAGACCGCGTCCCTGGTGGGACGCGCGTGGGGGCTGTGCTTTTAGCCCTGTTTCAGCTTGGATTGCTGCCCGGAGCGATGCGGCAGCGGTGGCCCGGATTGCGGCCTGCAGGCGGCTGTGCTGCGACGTGGCCTTGCGGCCTAGCGCAACGACTGGAGGCCGGGGTGTGCCGTGCCTGGGGCCCCCGGCGGAGTGCTGAGACGGTGCCAGAGAGCTTGCATTGAATGCTTGTGCTGAGAGGGTCTCGGGCAGCGGTGACTGCCCAGATCAAGCCGCTGACGCTCAGTGTGAAGCCGTCTCCTTCCCTGCTCCCCCTCCCGGGCAGTTGCCGAGTTGTCGTCAGCCATATCGGGCAGCGGGTGGAGTCGTGTGAGGGTGGGGCCTTGTCCCGGGACCTTGCGGACACCTCTTTGGCGCTGGGCCGGCGTTGTGTCCGGGGCCTCCTCTGCCCTCCAACACCTGGTGGGCCGCCCTCCGCTCCTCTCTTCTTCTGTCAAGCTGTGCACTCGCTTCGGCTGCCATATCGGGTTGCGCGAGTCAGTTGAGGGGCTCACGGGCTACGAAGTTGTCGGGGGCCTTGGCGGTCCTCGGCCGCGGCTGGCAGCAGATCCTCGTGGGGGCGAAGTGGAGAGTGTGGGCCCCTCCCCCCAGATTCCCGACAGAGAGCTCTATGAACCACGGGCACCCGTAGGTGCGTAGCCACCCTAGGAGTCAGTGCGGGGGCTCCGGTGGGGCATAGTGTCACCCCAGTGGTGGGCGGCTGCCTGTGGGTACTGACTGACCGGCGCTGGGCTCCTCGGGCCCCTCCCTCCCCTTGCTGGCGGTCCCGCGTTCGGCGGCCAGGTCGGGTCGCGCGGGCCGCGTATTTGCATCTCTGCGGCCCTCCTCCGGTTCAAATACTCTCTGGACTCTGGTAGTTGCGGCGGATCGGCTCGCACAAGGGAGCGTGCTTCCCCTCTATCTTGAACTGGGGGGCCCGCAGTTTTCTGCCAGATCAGCTCGGTGAGCCGGTTTGAAGGTATCCTGGGAGTCGGAGGGCTCGGTGGCCGACATGACAAGAGACAAAGCGGGCGGGGGCTCGGCCAAACAGAGCATGCTTGACAAATTTACAGGCCCTGGGGCCCCTGCGGCGGCGCCCGCGGGGGCGCAGGGAGACATGCCGGACAACGCCGCACTCATGGCTGCTATTACGCAGTCCAGGGATGTTCTGGACACTAAAATTGGAGCAGTCGGCTCCGATGTCATGCTTTACGGCAGGATTTGCGCAATGCGGTGGCACGCATCACGGAGGCCGAGTCACGGATCTCTGGAGTGGAAGACGAGATCACCACCCTACAGAAGCGGATGGCCTCGCTGGAGACCGCCCAACGTGGTCTGGCAACACGGGTGGAGGATGCCGAGGGAAGGGTCAGGCGTAACATCCTCCGCTTTGTAGGCTTCCCGGAGGGCTGCGAGGGTGGAGACATGGAGCGGTTCCTTACTCAGTGGCTGGAGAGCTCCCTCCCCCTGGAGTCCTTGTCTCGCTGTTTTGTGGTGGAACGTGCCCATAGGGCCCTTATGCAGAAGCCTCCGCCTGGGGCCCGCCCGAGGCCGGTCATCACAAACTTGCTGAACTATCATGATCGTGACGTTATTCTCAAACAAGCCAGGGCCAAGGAACCTCTGATAATCGATAATGCCCGCATCCTGATCTTTCCCGATTATACGAAGCTGGTCCAGCAACGGAGACAATCATTTCTGGCAGCCAAAGCTCGTCTTCGAGATCTTAAGCTTCCATACACCCTGCTGTATCCGGCCCGGCTGCGGGTGGTTTGTCAGTCCTGCACTCACTTTTTCGACTTGCCGGAGGAAGTTTTTCAGTGGACAGATGAAACGGTGAGACTGCGTCCCCACACGCCACCCAGGCGGGAATCTGACTCTTCGTCCAGCGAGGTGGCTCGGATGCTGGCTAAACCGAAGCTTAAAGGGAATAGATGCTCCAGATCCAGACGTCGGTCTCAGTCCTGCGGTGCGTCTTCCCGGGCCGGGTCGGCCTCTCGGCAGCACACATCGGCTTCCTAATTGGGGGGGGCGACCGCAGTCCCATGTGACTTAGACACTAATGCTTTGATCGGAGAAGCCCGTGTGAGGGCCGGTTTCTCTGTTGGACCTTCCCCGACGGAGAGAGTGCCTGCTGACAATGGGCTGTAAGTTGGGGATCCATTGGTCGGGGTGCGCCGGGACCTCCTGTTGGGGTCTGCAGGCCACACCCGCCACGACAGGTACTTCATCGTTGTTGAGGTATGGGGTGGGGGGTGGGGGGTTGTTGGGTTGTTGTTTTTGTTCCCTGATCGCACTATGCAACGTTAGCATTAGGCCTCCATGCGCACACCAAACACCTTTCTCTGCACCAGCACTCGCCACCAGGGTCTTTCATGGCAGCCCCGTCAGATAGTCCAAGGGTGCCCTCTGGTACCCTTCGGATAGTAAGTTGGAATGTCAGGGGGGCACTGGACAAAATCAAACACGGGGCCATACTCCAACAGGCCAAAAGGGCTCATGCCGACATACTTATGTTACAAGAAACACACCTTATGGGGTCGAAGGCACTATGCTTTCAGCGCTTTGGTTACGTCCAGGTGTTCCACTCGGTGTTTGTGAGGGGGTCACTGGGGGTGGCAATCCTGATCCACTGCTGGGTTCCCTATACACATGTCAAGACGTGGGCTGACACTCAGGGGCGGTATTTGTTCCTTCAGGGCATGGTTTGTGAGGAACCTATGGTGCTGGGATGTGTCTATGCCCCCCCTCCACTCTCATGGGGCCTAGTAGAGCGACTTATGACCTTGTGGGCAGATATACCACATGGCATGTCCGTAGTAGGGGGGGGGGGACTGGAATGATATGATGTAGGTGGCCAGGGATCGTTGGAGGCCCGGGGGATGCATAGATGTCTGCCAGCCCACGAAACTACACTCTCTGGTGTTGGGGCTTGACTGGGTGGACCCTTGGCGCCGATTACACGGGAATGCTCAGGGATACACATATCTCTCGGCAGTTCACGATTCCTATTCCCGTCTAGATTAGCTGTTTGTTCCCCGGGTGGCGGAAGGCAGGATAGTCGAGGCTGATATCCTTCCGCGGGGTCTCTCTGATCACTCGCCGGTAGCCCTTACCCTACAGGTGGGCCGGGCGAGACAGCCTTTCTGTTGGCGCCTCTCAGCTTGGAACCTACAGAAGGAAGACTATAGGGAGCGTCTTGAGAGTGCTATTGCCCAATACCTGACCCTCAATGTGGGATCGGTTTCGGGGGCCGAACCCCTGTGGGAAGCATTGAAGCCCACTCTACGGGGTATTGACATCTCCTTTTGTGCGGCAGCTCGCAGAGCGCGCAAGGAGTCCCTTCTACAATCGGAGGCTAATATTATAGCCCTGGAACACCGCAGTAGGGGTGACAGGGGTAGTCAGGTCCGTCAACAATTGCTGCTGGCACAACAGAACTATGCCGCCCTCTTATTAGATGAGGCCCGCCTAGCTTGGCTGGCGACACGCAGTAGGGTGTACCAGTGGGGAGATAAGTCCAGCAAGATGCTCCACCGGTTGTGTCAGGGGATATTCCACTCCCAGGCCCTCCCTGGTATAGCGGGCCCGGATGGGGAGTCTCTTATGGATTCCTCTGAAATTGCCTAAAGTTTCGCTACATACTATGCGGAGTTATATGCCCCCAGAGAGTGTCTCCATGAGGAGGTGATAGGCCGTTTTCTTGACGACCTCCCGCCTAAGGCTTTGCCCAACGAGGCTTGCGCGGAGCTGGATCTTCCACTCACAGAGGAGGAGTTGGGTGCCGCCCTGGGGGACCTCCACTCTGGGAAGGCCCCAGGGCCGAACGGTTTTCCCTGTGAATTTTTTAAAAAGTACTTTTCGCAGCTGGGGCCCCATTATCTCAGGGTGGTGGAGGAGGCCCGGGAGCGGGGCTTTCTTCCTCGCGACTGGAGACACGGGGAGGTGGTGGTGTTCCATAAGGATGGCCGACCCCCAGACCAACACGCATCATATCGCCCTATTTCTCTTCTGAACGTGGAGTCTAAAATCTTGGCCAAGGCTCTAGCCAATCGCCTGCGGTCTCACATCACTGCCCTAGTGCACCCCGACCAGGCTGGGTTTATGCCCCAGAGGGCAACCCGACATAATATTCGTCGGGCACATGTTGCTGTTGCGACCATTCAGGGCCTGGGTGAACGGGGAGCGTTGTTACTGGCAGATATGGACAGGGCATTCGATTCCCTCAGTTGGGTATATTTATTTGCGCTTCTACACAGGCTGAATATCTGACCACGTTTCTTGTCCTACCTGACCTTGCTATACACTGACCTCACCGCGTCGGTGCGCGTAGCCGGCTCTACCTCCTCCACATTTTCCATTGGACGGGGCACCCGGCAGGGCTGCCCTCTGTCTCCATACTTGTTCGCATTGGCTGTGGAACCCCTGGCCGCCTGGGTGCGAGTCGATGCACAGGTGACTGGCTTTGAATGGACGCACGGATTATCGGATCGTATTGCATTATACGCTGACGATGTGTTATTTATTCTTACCAATGTGAATAAGACGGGCTGAGGCTGCTCCGCATCATGCAGATCTTCAGGGAGTCGTCTGGTCTATATATGAACCCCCGCAAAGTCCACTTTGTGGGTCCTTGGGGATGCAGCGGGTCTGGACTCCTGGGCCTCGTCGGCTCGGGTGGTTACAGGGAGGATGAAGTATTTGGGAGTATTTCTATCGGACTCACTTACCGTGTCTTGGGAAAGGAATTTGGCTCCAGTTTGGGAACGTGTGCGGGAGGATCTCAAGACTTGGTCCCATATGCCATTGTCCATCTATGGTAGATCGGCCATCTTCAAGATGGTCTCGCTCCCCCGTTTACTATGCCAACTGCAGAATCACCCCTACCCGATTCCCCCCAGATGGTTCCGGCAGGTTAATGCTGCCCTGGGACAGTTTTAATGGGTCGGTGGAGCGGCGCGGGTTGCCTTACGGACGTGCTTCCACTCTACGTACTGTGGGGGGCTGGCGACTTCCGACATTTTATCGCACTATATGGCCTCACACCTGCTCGTCTTGAATGAATGGTGGTACGGGGATAGGGATGACCCTGCCCATGCCGTTGAAGGGCAGTGTATGGGGGATTTCTCCCTACACATGATACTATACTCTGCACCGCTGCGCAATTCATTGCTGTCAGCTACTAAGGTCGTTTTCCAAGTATGGAGGCAGGCTTACGGAGGATGGGGTGGTGAAATAAACTGACGCGGGAGACACCCCTATGGAACAATGGGCGACTGCCACAATTAGCTACTCTGTCCGGGTTTCGTGGCTGGGATAGCATTGGTATCTCTACCCTGGGAGACATAATGCGGGGCCAGTCCTGAAGTCCTTTCAAGATCTACAGAAAGACTTTCACATGCCGAGAACCCAATTCTATAAATATCTTCAGTTCCGGCACGCCCTTTCCCCTAGTCTGGAGGGCCTAGAGTCACTAGCTGAGTTTACCCCGATAGAGGCGAAGGTGTTTATGGGAGATCTTCAAGATCATAAGATCTCTAAAATATCCCAATCCCTGGTTACTCACTGCTCTTCCACGCTGCAGAAGCTTAGGGGGGCCTGGGAGGGAGACGTTGGGCCACTCGATGAGGAGGACTGGACGGAGGCCCTGGCCTCCCCGCGGGGGGCGGCTATAGCAGTGCGTTTGCGCCTTGTCCAGTTTAAGTATCTTCATCGGGTCTACTTCACATGGGTTAGATTATGGAGGGCGGGATTGGTGGCCTCCCCTGTGTGTCTCAGGTGCGAACAGGAGGAGGGTACCCTGATGCATACGGTCTGGCACTGTTCTTCCTTGGCACGATTTTGGAGGGGAGTTATGGCCTGTCTCTCAGAGGTGTCCCTGCTCGCCGAAGCTGGTACTCCTACATGTTATGGATGGGATAGGGGTAACATATACAAACGCCATCTTATGCTGCTTGTGTTCACTCTGGCTAAAAGAGACATTGCTAGGGCATGGAAGGCACCGGCAGCACCCTCAGTGTCCACATGGAAGAATGGCCTGGACTTTTGTATGGGCTTGGAGATTCCCATTTTTACTGCAAGAGGGTGCCCACACAAACATTTTAAAATTTGGAAGCGATGGGCGGACTATCGAGGCTTGCAGCTAGAGCCTGTCTCTACGGCAGGGCCCTTCGACCCAGCTCAAATTTTTACTCTGTTGGTGCAGACTGTGGTTTCCTGTGTATTCGTGTGCTGCAATCATTGACGATGGTGCGTTTTCTATTGCTGTGCTGCTCTTGGGAGGTTTTTAGTGCGGCGGGGGGGGGGTTGTTGGGTTAGGGTTTCTTCATGGTTTCTTTCATCTGTAATGCTCTCCATTTTTCCTTGATTTACTTGTGTAAAAGTCAAAGTCATAATGATATACGCTTATTATGCAGAAGTTTCTGGGTTACAGAGCTCTGCTTCATATGTGCTATTTGACGAATAAAATCTGTTTTAAAAAAAAAAAGAAGAGCGGGCGAGTCGGCAAGCAGCTAGCCGTGTCCTTTCCTGGGAAAGGACCAGGGCACAAGTCCTATAAAAAGAAGTGGGGGGACTGACCAAGTAAGACAATATGCAAATGACCTCATGACATCACGACGTAGCGCTATAAACGAAATAAAATAGTGCTATTTAAATTATTTGTGTAAATACTGGGACAGACTAACCCATCTGACAGTCTTACAGTGTCTGAATTTATATACAGGGACAGAACAAAGGCAAAAGCATGCCTCTCTTAAGTACCTGTGAAGAGAAGGCAAGCTGTGTGCCTTTGTTTCCCTCTGTGACATACCCTGAAACCGGTCCTAGGATGCTTGTTTCCGGTCCAGGGAGGACCTGGCCTGTCAGTCCGGTCTGGACTGTTCCATGGGGCACAGGGTCAAGACTGATTTGCATATGGCTGGGTCCAAACTGGGGTGGCGTAGTGGGCAAAAGAACGATGGATTTAACCCAGATCTTTTGACTGGTGGAGAATGTTTGCATTGTCAGCATTCCGTCCATCATTTGTTTGCTGTAACACTTTTCGCCCTAAGTGGGATGGGTATGCCCAGACGTGGGTCCCTTGCTCACTGCGCCACTGGATTCAAGCTAGCCTGGCTGAAGAAGGGTGACATACCCTGAAACCGGTCCTAGGATGCTTGTTTCCGGTCCAGGGAGGACCTGGCCTGTCAGTCCGGTCTGGACTGTTCCCATGGGGCACAGGGTCAAGACTGATTTGCATATGGCTGGGTCCAAACTGGGGTGGCGTAGTGGGCAAAAGAACGATGGATTTAAACCAGATCTTTTGACTGGGGGAGAATGTTTGCATTGTCAGCATTCCGTCCATCATTTGTTTGCTGTAACACATTTGTTTCCCTCTGTGGCATGTACATTTAAATGTAAGAATGGTTAAACCTATGTGATAAAAACATACGCTTTCCAGCCAATTCAAGCAGAACTCAAGTTGAATTCTTGGACATTGTCATCAAACATGTGGATGGAAGATTGGGTGTAGACCTGTATACGAAGCCTACAGCACGCAACACCAGCTTCCATCCACCTCCACAAAAAAACAGCATACCCTTTGGGCAATTTCTTCGCCTTCGCCGTAATTGCACGAGCATCAAAGAATTTGATATCAAAGCAGTCAGCATGAAAGAGAAGTTTCTCACACGCGGTTATCCCAAAAATTGGTAAGAGACTCTATGAAAAGGTCACGATTTTACGACAGACAGCATCTGTTGACAAACAATGCCATCAAAACTAATACATCAACTGTATTTGTCACACGACACTCTATGGCTAATGAAAGAATTCGACAAGCTGTCTGTTCTAGCTGGCACATCCTAAACATCAATCGTTCTGTTAGACCTGTCAGCCCTAGGGTGGTCTTGCCCTGTTTTTTTCCCTTTTGCGCCTCATTTTTGCCACCATATTTTTACTGGACCTAGGTCTCCGGGCGCCTTGCCACTGCTGGTCAGTGCTGAGGTGCAGGTGCTCTCTCACTAAAGATGGCTGCCACAGGCCCCTGCTACTGCAGAGGGCCTTCCACACATACACGCTAGTAGCCAGAGTCAGGCTGGGACATAGGGATACAGTATCCATCCCGTCCCCGCCTCTGGGCCACATAGCTAGGTAGGTGGAAGGTTCCAGAACCTTCCGGGCTGTGGGAGGAGTTACGTTTGCCGCCTTTAGGAGGGTCACCTGACCTAGGGGTATAAGAGGCTTGGAGGGAAAACCTTTTAGTTAGTTAGGTTGAGGCACCGCTGAACCTGGGAGAACCTGCGCCGGAGTATAGACTTTAGGGCCTAGGGGGAGACCTACACTACTGCTGCTGACAGGGTCAAGGCCCTGCTGCCGTAAGATAGCTGAGGAACACCCACCACCCACTGATCTTGCCCAGTGTGAGGGGACCCAGGGAACCATCTCCAGCGTGCGGGGAGGAACATCAAGCACTCCCAGAATCACCAACTCACAACCCCCCCCTGTTCATAAGAAGAAGAACTTTTAAGCCAAGAGTAACAGGAACTTAAGTTATACCGTCTAATGGGGATCACGAGGCGAAGCGCTGTGTCCTAAGCGCTAGACCTTCACCCCCTATCTATCCACACCGACAGCTGGACTGTCCCCCAAGAACCCTTCCCACACAGCCCGGTGACTAAGGCTGTCAGCGCGCCCCGCGCTGCAACTCCACGTGGGAGAACTTGAACCCCCCAGTCACTGACCTGGTGACTGGATCGCCGCCGCGGCCGCCGCCGCGTGAAGAGGGGTGCTGAGGTGAGGAAGACCTCTCCCCCGTGCATAAGTGTGGTGAGGTGCGCCGTCCGCGCCCTCACCGAAGCCCACAGAAATCACCGCCGGGCCCGAGACCCCTGCCGCTGCAAGCGCGGCCAAGAAGAACACCGCCGCAGCCCAGGAGGGCCGCGTGAACAGAGCTGAGGCCTACTGCGGCCTCCAGGCCCGTGGACACCGTTGCCGTGGGGCCGGGGACGCCGACCGCGTCACAGTTCGCGCCCCCGAAAAGGCCGCGACGGGATTGGCCCCGCCGGAGCCAGCAGCCGAGGAGAAGGAGGCGGGAGGCGTCGCCCAGCAACCGGAGAAGGCCGCGACGCGATTGGCCCCGCCGGAGCCAAGCAGGAAGACGTCGAAGGGGCTCCACTGCCAACGGGAGCCCCCGGAAGAATCCAGGCCGCGCTGGGATTGGGCGGCATCGAGAGCCCGCCCCCCCCAGCACGTACGGAGGAGGAAGAACTCCGTGCGCTCAGTCGGGAAGCGGGGAGCCGTCTGAAAGGACTGCCGGCTCCCGCTCCCGTCACCCTTCTTCCTCCCTCTCACTGCTGACTCCACGGGGGCCGGAGGAGTGGCATACCGGCCCCCAACGACCGGATAGTGAAGCGAGAGGCTCCATAGCCTCGCGGAAGTTTGGCAGCGCCGGCCGGAGGGCCGTGAGACTCGCTCCGGGCCCCGCCCCGTCCAACAGAGGGCTGGCCCGGGAGAGAATCCGCCGAGAGGCACCACGACAGACACAGCACCGCAGGTGAGCCCGGGAGGCCCCTAGGGCTCTACACCAAGCCCCTGGGGGCCGGGGGCCACAAAGCCCAAGGGAATTAAGGAGGGAAGAGCCCTCGATGACATTTGGCTCCAGGCAAGGCACCTGGTGAGAAAGGGCCCTAGCCTAATTTAACCCTCACCTCCCCTGGGAGATATAGGAGTCCCCCCTCATAGGGAAGCCCCAGCTGCTGGACATGTTGAGGGGTTCCCTCTAGGATTCCCTCCCGCCTATTGTACCACATGCTGTACTGAGTACCTAGGCCTGATGTATGTGCCCAGAGATGTCAATATGCCTAAAAAGTGTTGTGCCTGTTCTAGGCCCTAATTTGTTAGTGCACCCGAATCATTATTGGTGCTGTATTTTTAGGAACTGATTCCTGCGGCCTTTTAGTGGCCAGAACTGTTGAGGGTCTTTTTAACAGAATGCGCACCAGTTAAAGAAATGTATTGTATCATCTGCATAATCTAACGCAATCTTGATTGATATAAAGGAACTTGATTTTTACTTACGTAAACCTGGTGTGGTGTCCGGTTATTGCTCCGCATATCTGAGTTGAAGAAAGAGTGTGCTGCACAACTGCCTTACACATTGCCTTCGTGTGCCTTCCCCGCTTTGCGCCATGCTACCGTAACGGATTCGGTAACCCCGTTTCCAACATTGGTGTTCAGCGGTGGGATAAGGACTGGTATTTGTGCAGCACCCTACAGTGACTCAGTGTGCGCCGCAATTAGACACCTAGTGAAATGTAAGTAGGAGGAATTCTATTGTGATTGCCGATTGTATTAGTCCTGCGTTAAGACCTGCTACCTACCATTTAGAACCCCTTCCTTAAATTGTCTGGGACCCCACCTAGGAGGATGGAGTTTGAGTTAGCCGACCTAGAGAGGTACACGGTGGCACAGCTCAAGGAGTTCTGCCTAGAGAGGGGGGTGGCCGTCAAGCGAGGTGCCAGGAAGGAGGTGCTTCAGAAAGCTTTGAGGGCATGGGTAATGGCCCACCCGGAGGGAAGAGGGGATGAGGAGCAGAGGGAGGCAGACGACCCAGAAGAACTGAGCCTACTGAACATTGACGTCAGCGAGAATGTGTTGCCAGGAAGACGTTCCAGGGCAGGCAGTAGTGCGTCAGGGGGGAGTTTGTCAGCAGAGGAATTCAAGGACAGGAGGGAGCAGAGGCAATTGACATTAGAGTTGGCTAGGATGGAAAGGGAGCGAGAACAGGCAAGGCTAGCCATGGAGGAAAGAAGGCTTGTACATGAGCTTAGCCTGAAAGAACTGGAGCTCCGAGCCTTGCAAATGGAAATGGAAGGCAAAGGAAATGGTGGCAGCGTACCTGCTGGGGTTCCACAGGAGCCCAAATTCTATCTACCCAGGGAAGTGATGGCCAGCTTTAGTGTGGGTGATGACATCGACAAGTGGTTGACGGCGTACGAGGTAGCTTTGGTGGCCCATAGAGTTCCTGAGAGCTACTGGGGAGGAGGACTTTATAGGTACATACCTCCACTAGTCAGGGACACTCTTTTAACCTTAGAAAAAGGGGATCGAACCAACTACCCTATCATGAGGGAGGCCCTGCTCAGGAAGTTTGGCCTCACCCCAGAGAAGTACCGCCAAAAGTTTCGCAACAGCCACAAGCTCACCACACAAAACTGGGTAGATTTTTATGATTATGCCCGGAAGGCATTGGAGGGTTGGGTGCGTGGCAGCGAGGTTGATGATTACAAAGGGCTGTACGACCTGTTTTTGAGAGAGCACCTCCTCGAGAAATGTTTTCCGGAGCTGCGCCAGTACTTGGTGGACCGCAAGCTGACCAACCCAAGGGAGCTTGCAGAGGAGGCAGACACGTGGGTCAGCACTCGGGTGTCCCACAAGGGAGCCGGGGCGGATCCCCCGAAAGGTGGACAGGGGTTCCCCCAGAAGAAAGAGGGGGAGATAAAAAGAGGGAGTTCTTTAAAGGTCCCCAAAATAGACCGCCTGGGAGAGGGGTAGGTTCCCCATCCCAATCTGGATACCAGAGACCCACTTACCCTGACAGGAGTCAGCAGCCCAGAACTGTCCGGTGCTACGAGTGCGGGGAGGTTGGACACTACAAGGGGGATCCCCAGTGTCGCAAGAGAACCCCAGCCCCCACAGGAGGTAAGACCCCCGGGGTGGCCAGTGTAGCGCTTGGGGAGGAGTTGTCCCTAGGTAGGGGAGGTGAGTGGACAGGCTTGACCTTAGTTTCCCTGGGGGATAGAGAGATCATCCCAAGGGTTCAGGTACCCGAGAACACTGCCAAGTATCGGCAGAGGGTCCTGGTGAACGGGGAGGAGGTGGAGGCTCTGAGGGACACAGGTGCCAGCATGACGATGGTGAGACGTCAGCTGGTGTCCCCAGAGCAGGTGATTCCTGAGGAGTTCCACCCGGTTGTGATGGCTGATAATAGCCTGGGTCATTACCCCGTGGCCCAAGTTCCCTTTGAGTGGGGAGGAGTGTCAGGTCTGATGAAGGTTGCGGTGAGCCCTGCCATGCCAGTTGACTGTCTGCTGGGCAACGACCTAGAACATACTGCCTGGAGAGAGGTAGAGTTCAATGCCCATGCTGAGATGTTGGGGTTACCAGGATGGACTTGCGTTATCACGCGGTCCATGGCTGCCCGACAAGGAACTCAGCCCGGGTTGGAGCCTGAAAGAATGGCCCAGCCCACTGCTGGACGAGGAGATGTCCGGGAGGAGACACCCGGTGAGATGGATGGGGAGCCCGCGGAGGTGACCCCGGAGTCCGCTGAGGTGATTGGTTTTCCCGTGGGGGACCTGCCGACCCCTGCAGAGTGGCAGGTGGAAGGAGGGCCTACCCGGGAAGAATTTTGCCGGGCACAGAGGGAGTGCCCTACGCTTGATGGCATACGGCAACAGGCCGAAGCCCAAGCAGCTGGAACAGAGACTGGTAATTACCATGTCTACTGGGAGGATGGTCTCCTCTACAGTGAGCCTAAGGCTCCGGTGCATGGGTCCTCAAGGGCCGTGGTGGTCCCCCAATGCTACCGAGCCTTTCTGCTAGAGTTGGCACATGAGATACCACTAGCAGGACACCTGGGCCAGGACAAGACGTTTGCACGCTTGGTCCCACATTTTTACTGGCCCAGGATGCGCGTCACTTCTGACACGTATTGCTAGACCTGCACCACTTGCCAAGCGAGCGGCAAGACAGGGACTAAGGTGAAGGTCCCTCTAGAACCTCTCCCAGTGGTCGATACCCCTTTTGAGCGAGTGGGGATTGACATTGTCGGGCCGTTGGATCCGCCGACTTCTGCTGGGCATAGGTTCATTTTGGTGCTAGTAGACCACGCCACCCGGTACCCAGAGGCAATCCCTCTGAGGACCATCACAGCACCGGTGGTGGCGCGGGCCCTCATGGGGATTTTTACCCGAGTGGGATTCCCCAAGGTCGTGGTGTCAGATAGGGGCACAAATTTCATGTCGGCCTACATGCAGGCCATGTGGAAGGAGTGTGGAGTGACCTACCGGTTCTCCACTCCTTACCACCCCCAGACGAACGGGCTCGTGGAGCGTTTCAACAAAACCTTGAAGGGGATGATCAGGAGCCTACCCGAGGACTTGAGAAGAAAGTGGGACGTCCTCTTACCCTGTCTGCTCTTCTCCTACCGAGAGGTGCCGCAGAAGGGGGTCGGTTTCAGCCCCTTTGAGCTGCTCTATGGCCACCCCGTTCGGGGGCCCCTCAGTCTTGTCAAAGAGGGGTGGGAGAAGTCTTCCTCGAAGCTTCCCCGTGATGTGGTCAGCTATATGCTGGCGTTCCGCAGCCAAGTGGCCAAGCTGTGGAAGGAGACCTCAGACAACTTAGAGGCGAGTCAGGCCGTCATGAAGCAATGGTATGACCGGAACGCGCGGACGGTAGAGTTAGACGCTGGACAGAAGGTGTGGGTCATGGAGCCAGGAGAGCTTAGCGCCCTCCAGGACCGGTGGACTGGGCCGTTTGAGATCTTGGAAAGGAAAGGCCAGACCACGTATGTCGTCGACATGAAGACCCCCGTCAACCCCACAGGGTGCTCCACGTCAACCGCCTGAAGCCACACCAGGAGCGTTCCGAGCTCACTCTCTTGATGATAACGGATGGAAGTGAGGAGGAGGAGAGTGAGCCTCTGCCAGACCTTCTGGCGGTCCACGAGAAGGATGGTTCGGTAGAGGGAGTAGTCCTCGCCCCATCCTTGACCCCAGAGCAACAGAGGGACTGCCGCCAGGTCTTGGGGCAGTACGCCTCGTTGTTTTCCCTCACGCCTGGAATCACGCACCTGTGTACCCATGATGTGGACACAGGGGACAGTCCGCCAGTGAAGAACAAGTCTTACCGGCTGTCCGATAAGGTCAAGGCTAGTATCCAGGGTGAGGTTGTCAAGATGCTAGAACTGGGGGTGATTGAGCCTTCCAGTAGCCCTTGGGCTAGTCCGGTAGTGTTGGTGCCGAAAGCGGCCCCCCGGGCACCACACCAGAACTTCGGTTCTGTGTGGATTACCGTGGACTCAACTCAGTCACCAAGACCGACGCTCACCCGATCCCTCGGGCGGATGAGCTCATTGACCGGCTGGGAGCAGCCCGGTATCTGAGTACCATTGATTTAACATCAGGCTATTGGCAGATCGCCATGGCGGAAGGAGCAAAGGAGAAGACTGCGTTCTCCACCCCCGAGGGCCACTTTCAATTCCAGGTGATGCCCTTCGGGTTGAAAAATGCTCCAGCCACTTTCCAGCGGTTGGTGAACCAGGTGCTGTCTGGCCTAGAGGCCTTCTCTGCTGCCTACCTGGATGACATAGCTGTCTTCAGTAGCAGCTGGGAGGACCATCTGCAGCATCTCCAGGAGGTGCTGCAGGCTTTGCAACGGGCTGGTCTAACCATCAAGGCCAGCAAGTGCCAGATTGGACAGGGATCTGTCGTGTACCTGGGACATCTGGTGGGCGGAGGTAAGGTGCAACCCCTCCAAGCCAAGATTGAAACCATCATGGCCTGGGAGCCCCCCAAGACCCAAACGGAGGTCCGAGCTTTCCTCGGCCTCACGGGATACTACCGCCGGTTCGTCAAGGGATATGGAACCATCGTGGGCCCATTGACGGAATTGACTTCAAAGAAGCAGCCACGCAGAGTCATCTGGACGGCTGCCTGCCAGGAAGCCTTTGAGACCCTTAAACGTGCCATGTGCACCGCACCGGTGCTCAGGACTCCAGATTTTGGACGGGAGTTTATCGTGCAGACAGACGCTTCTGAGCATGGCATAGGAGCTGTGCTCTCGCAGCTGAATGACGATGGCCAAGACCAGCCAGTGGCCTTTATCTCCCGAAGACTACTCCCCGGGAACAGCGGTGGAGTACCATCGAGCGGGAAGCCTTTGCTGTGGTTTGGGCTGTGAAGAAGTTGAGGCCATACCTTTTTGGTTGTCACTTCTTGATCCAGACCGACCACAGACCCCTTCGCTGGCTCATGCAGATGAGAGGCGAAAACCCCAAATTGTTGAGGTGGTCCATTTCCCTCCAGGGGATGGACTTTCGGGTGGAACATCGACCCGGTGTAGACCACGCCAACGCTGACGGTCTCTCCCGGTTTTTCCGCCTTAGCGAAGAGAACTCCCTAGAGGTTGGGAAGCTCTCCCCTGTTTCGGCTGGGGGGACGCGTGTTAGACCTGTCAGCCCTAGGGTGGTCTTGCCCTGTTTTTTTCCCTTTTGCGCCTCATTTTTGCCACCATATTTTTACTGGACCTAGGTCTCCGGGCGCCTTGCCACTGCTGGTCAGTGCTGAGGTGCAGGTGCTCTCTCACTAAAGATGGCTGCCACAGGCCCCTGCTACTGCAGAGGGCCTTCCACACATACACGCTAGTAGCCAGAGTCAGGCTGGGACATAGGGATACAGTATCCATCCCGTCCCCGCCTCTGGGCCACATAGCTAGGTAGGTGGAAGGTTCCAGAACCTTCCGGGCTGTGGGAGGAGTTACGTTTTGCCGCCTTTAGGAGGGTCACCTGACCTAGGGGTATAAGAGGCTTGGAGGGAAAACCTTTTAGTTAGTTAGGTTGAGGCACCGCTGAACCTGGGAGAACCTGCGCCGGAGTATAGACTTTAGGGCCTAGGGGGAGACCTACACTACTGCTGCTGACAGGGTCAAGGCCCTGCTGCCGTAAGATAGCTGAGGAACACCCACCACCCACTGATCTTGCCCAGTGTGAGGGGACCCAGGGAACCATCTCCAGCGTGCGGGGAGGAACATCAAGCACTCCCAGAATCACCAACTCACAACCCCCCCCCCTGTTCATAAGAAGAAGAACTTTTAAGCCAAGAGTAACAGGAACTTAAGTTATACCGTCTAATGGGGATCACGAGGCGAAGCGCTGTGTCCTAAGCGCTAGACCTTCACCCCCCTATCTATCCACACCGACAGCTGGACTGTCCCCCAAGAACCCTTCCCACACAGCCCGGTGACTAAGGCTGTCAGCGCGCCCCGCGCTGCAACTCCACGTGGGAGAACTTGAACCCCCCCCCAGTCACTGACCTGGTGACTGGATCGCCGCCGCGGCCGCCGCCGCGTGAAGAGGGGTGCTGAGGTGAGGAAGACCTCTCCCCCGTGCATGAGTGTGGTGAGGTGCGCCGTCCGCGCCCTCACCGAAGCCCACAGAAATCACCGCCGGGCCCGAGACCCCTGCCGCTGCAAGCGCGGCCAAGAAGAACACCGCCGCAGCCCAGGAGGGCCGCGTGAACAGAGCTGAGGCCTACTGCGGCCTCCAGGCCCGTGGACGCCGTTGCCGTGGAACCGGGGACGCCGACCGCGTCACAGGTCGCGCCCCCGAAAAGGCCGCGACGGGATTGGCCCCGCCGGAGCCAGCAGCCGAGGAGAAGGAGGCGGGAGGCGTCGCCCAGCAACCGGAGAAGGCCGCGACGCGATTGGCCCCGCCGGAGCCAAGCAGGAAGACGTCGAAGGGGCTCCACTGCCAACGGGAGCCCCCGGAAGAATCCAGGCCGCGCTGGGATTGGGCGGCATCGAGAGCCCGCCCCCCAGCACGTACGGAGGAGGAAGAACTCCGTGCGCTCAGTCGGGAAGCGGGGAGCCGTCTGAAAGGACTGCCGGCTCCCGCTCCCGTCACCCTTCTTCCTCCCTCTCACTGCTGACTCCACGGGGGCCGGAGGAGTGGCATACCGGCCCCCCAACGACCGGATAGTGAAGCGAGAGGCTCCATAGCCTCGCGGAAGTTTGGCAGCGCCGGCCGGAGGGCCGTGAGACTCGCTCCGGGCCCCGCCCCGTCCAACAGAGGGCTGGCCCGGGAGAGAATCCGCCGAGAGGCACCACGACAGACACAGCACCGCAGGTGAGCCCGGGAGGCCCCTAGGGCTCTACACCAAGCCCCTGGGGACGGGGGCCACAAAGCCCAAGGGAATTAAGGAGGGAAGAGCCCTCGATGACATTTGGCTCCAGGCAAGGCACCTGGTGAGAAAGGGCCCTAGCCTAATTTAACCCTCACCTCCCCTGGGAGATATAGGAGTCCCCCCTCATAGGGAAGCCCCAGCTGCTGGACATGTTGAGGGGTTCCCTCTAGGATTCCCTCCCGCCTATTGTACCACATGCTGTACTGAGTACCTAGGCCTGATGTATGTGCCCAGAGATGTTAATATGCCTAAAAAGTGTTGTGCCTGTTCTAGGCCCTAATTTGTTAGTGCACCCGAATCATTATTGGTGCTGTATTATTAGGAACTGATTCCTGCGGCCTTTTAGTGGCCAGAACTGTTGAGGGTCTTTTTAACAGAATGCGCACCAGTTAAAGAAATGTATTGTATCATCTGCATAATCTAACGCAATCTTGATTGATATAAAGGAACTTGATTTTTACTTACGTAAACCTGGTGTGGTGTCCGGTTATTGCTCCGCATATCTGAGTTGAAGAAAGAGTGTGCTGCACAACTGCCTTACACATTGCCTTCGTGTGCCTTCCCCGCTTTGCGCCATGCTACCGTAACGGATTCGGTAACCCCGTTTCCAACACGTTCTAATTCTGAACGATTACCAAAACCCTTGTTTGCTTACCAGAGAAATAGCAATTAAAAAGATCATGTGGTACAATCAAGGATGAAAATAAGTACCCAATCCATACAAAGATCAATAGATGGACCGAATCCAGTCATAGGAAACTTTCGCTGCAATACATGCAAAGCATGCCCGCAAGCGATAGAAACTTCAGAACTAGAATTCAATAAACAAATCATCAAAACCAAAGGGTTCCACAACTGCAAAAAAAGGACATCATTTACCTATTGCTTTGTCCGTGTAACTTAGGCTATGTTGGGGAAACATCTACATCTCTAAATACTCGTTTGACTGAGCATAGATCTGCGGTCAAAACTAAAAAAATAACAGCACCCATTGTCCAACACTACATTGATAACCATCATACTCCAGAAGACATACGATGGTTCATATTGGAGAAAATACAACATTGACCAGGCTCCAACACTGAAGCTATTAGGAAACGGAGGGAGGTTTATTGGATTTTCTTGCTTGGTACGGTCATCGAGGGACTCAATTTTGAGATCCCGTGGCACCAAGCGATTAGATTCAACGATTAATACCCCAATTCGTCCTATCTTTTGGGACTCCATCATTTTCAAGAAAGAGGCACTGAGCTGTAAATTCTGCACCTATCCAGTTTAGTTTTCTCCATTCTTCATATTTACTGTCTCCATTATTATATAAAGAGGCCTCGCTCTTATCATCTTAGCCGTGTTTCACCCATTGAGGACATGCTCCACACTTACTCATTTGAATGTTATACCTTGTTGGGTCTACATTTATTCCAGGATCATATAAGTACTCTCAATATTGCCGACAGGTTGGGCCGCCATATATCCATACTGTTCATCTCATTGGATACATCTAGCAAAACATTTACTATTTTTCTTTAGGCTCGAATCTAACACTTAGATTCGGTAGCTCGTTGTTTCTGTCCATCCTGTAATATTTCGGATTAATAATTACTCCATGTGCCCTTTAGGGTTTTTTTTACCACCCCCTCTACCCAGTGATCACATTTGAACCCTCCGTGCCGCCACACTTCATCTCCCATTAAAGTGAATACTCCCAATACGGCCGCGAGGGTAGCCGTGGAGCATACCAGTTATTTATTTATTTTATTTTATTTTTATGTTTTATAGAGCGCGAACTTGACCCGTTAGGGTATCAGAGCGCTTTACAGAATCCTAGGGTTGTACAAAAGGCATGGAATCACAAGAGTAAACAATCGATTGGGAGGGGGCGGGGTGCTGGATACATAAGGGATAGAAGGATACATAGGTACAGTTTACATTGCAGTTACTCAAGACAAGGCCCCAGGTTTCTTGGAGGGGTGACTAGGTCATCCGAGGGAGGCAATAGCCGGCAGTTGATCAGGGTCTCTGTGGTGGTTGAAGGTAAAAGTTTAAACGAGGAATTTACCCATAAGGAAGGTTTTGGCCTCCTTTTTGAAGCTTGCCAGAGAGGGGATTCTTCTTATGACGGGTGGGAGAGAGTTCCATATTCTTGGCGCGGCCCCAGCGAAAGCCCGATTGTACGTTTTTTTTTCCCTAAAACGTGCAGGCTGGAGCAAGAGGTCTCTGGCGGACCGGGAGTTTCTGATTCCTCCGGATACCACAAGTTTCTGTGCAAGGTATGCAGGGGAGTTTGAGTATAAAGCCTTGTGTGTGATGCATGCCAGGTTAAGCTGTATCCTGGCCTCGAGAGGAAGCCAGTTCAGCGCTTTCAGGTGTGGAGAAATGTGATCGAATTTCCTTGTGCCGGTAAGTAGTCTGGCGGCCGCGTTGAGGCAGGCTTTTAAAGGTGCCAGGGAGATCTTGGGTAGAACAGCCATATTCCAGTCTGGAGATGACTAGTGCTTGGACTGCCATTTTTAGGTCGGGAGCGTCAAGGAAGGGTTTCAGTTTCCAAAGGTAGCTCAGGTGGAATCTGGCTGATTTGGCCATTGAGTTGATGTGGTCCCGCATGTTCAAGTTGCAGTCGAGGGTTATTCCCAGTGATTTGGCCAAGTCCACAATGGTCGGTGGGTAATTTAAGGCTGTGATGGCCTTAATCCATATCTGAATCTCAGGGTTGGTTTTAGGAGGGGAAATTAGGAGAAATTCTGTTTTCTTTGCGTTGAGTTTGAGTTGATTGGAGGCGAGCCATTGGACGGTCAGCTTCAGGGCCTCATTCAGGGAGAGAATCTCCTCGAGGGATGAGATTTTCATGTAGATCTGAGTGTCGTCAGCGTACATATGGTAGGAGATATTTGCAGTGCGTAGGACTTCGGCAAGCGGTTCTAGGTAAAGGTTGAAGAGGGTGGGGGACAGCTTTGATCCTTGAGGGACTCCAATCGTGACTGGAGAGGGAGCAGACAGGTTGCCTTTGATTAGGAATCTCTGTGATCGGTTTTGGAGGAAGGATCTAAACCATTCTAAGACAGAGCCATCCAATCCCATCCGGAGTTTGAGGCGTTCGAGTAGCTTTCCATGGTTGACCGTGTCGAAGGCCGAGGATAGATCTAGGAGGATTAAGAGACATGTTTTGCCTTGGTCAAGGGCTTGGAGGGCATCATCAACGATGTGGAGCATGGTGGTTTCAGTGCTGTGTCCGGGTCTGAATCCAGTGTTTCTCTCCATGGGCTCCTGTAGCCCCTCCACCCGTATCGTCATGTCCGGTACGCTTTAGGACTTATATCCGGGTTTCAGAGACACTCCGATTCACCGAAAACGCCGATGGTCGAGCGACACGTTTGCCACACCTGGGAAGAGGTAAGGGAGGCACCTTAGCACTATTTGCGAGTATTATATACGTCCACCCCATGGTTAGAAAGTGCTAAGCGGGTAGAAATAGAATATCGTTGAGTTACTGCCTTTTTACATATCGCGAATTCCTATCATTGCCCACATAATAGGCTCTATGTAGATGAAGGAATAAGGTCCGTAGTGTGTGTGTGAGTTGCTCCTTTATTCACAAAATGAGTTAACGCTATCATGTATGCCTCATTTGAACCTGTGCAAATTCTTTAGAATGGTAATGTAAACAGCGACCCCACATTAAGCCTCACCACTTACCACGACTAAATGGAGCTCAGAAGGGATTTATTTTTCATTATTTGCCACTTCTGTTTTTTCTATACAGATTTTTTTTAAAACAGCCGTTTTAGACCTATAAAAATGTCCACAGACAGTGATGCTGACTAGAATTCAAGCATATCGCTCAGCTTAACCAGTTGGGTTAGCTGAAGGGTAAGACATATTACTTACCTTTACTATCCGCACACCATGTATCGGATACATTGTCACCATTTCTTCTAACATGCACAAATCTCTGTCTCCATTGTAGAGCCTTCCAGTCCTTTCCATATCATCTTTTTAAAACCAATTGAAAATCACGTCATCTGAAGCATACAAAGGAATGCCTTGAGCTTTCCTCAAAAAAGGCAAAATAAACTCCACCCAGGTATAATATCATCTATAAATTTTTCATTAAAATTAACCTTATTTGAAAGCCAGTCATATCAGTCTCTGTATACCCACACAGGAGACGTAGACCACACTGTGCTGTCTGTCTGCTGTCTATAACCTTACCAGAAGAACTATCGGAACTTCATCTACATAGTTCCACAGAGGTATATCAAATCGACATGACGACAAATCTACTCTGTGAAATCAGTTTTCTTGGGTTTCACTCACCTTTAGGAATTAAAGTGTGCTTTCTCCTTTCACACTTTGGTGTTATTCTAAATTTACATATATTCTATTATCTTAAATCCTTAGTATTCTGCTTCCTATATGGTTCACAACTTCAAGGTCTTCTCTATGTACATCCATGTAGTCACATCCTTTGGGATATCTCCCAGTTGTTTAGCAGAACCAATTTATTTAAGCTTTAGTTTGGGCATTGAAACCTATTTTTTTAATGTTTAAAAAGCTTTATTTGAATAATAACAGAAAATACAAAAAGGCCAGCAATACAGAGAATAACATATTGAAATGCGTACAAAACGGTAAAATGGCTAGCGGGAGGAAAGAAAAGAAACCTGTTTAAGTTTTATAAGGAAATAAGGGGGGAAAGGGGGAGAGAGAAAGGGGAGGAGGGGGAAGGGGGGAAGGGGCAACTCTTGCAAATTGGTAAAATATAATATTGCATATCTACAAAGGAATGTGAACAATGATTATAATATAATTAAGAAAAAACAATAAGCCAACAAGGGTTAGAGGAAAAGAACAGAGAAAATAAATGTTTAAGGAGGCTTAAAATTTTCCGCATTTAAACGAGAATCATTTGTTAACGCTAGTTTATCTAAATAAGTAGTGAGTGGCAACCAGAAGAGCTCCCTATTAACCACCAGTTTGCAAGAGGAGGCAAAATCAATATCAAGTCGGTGAAAATGGCAGAGACTATTCCACCAGTGTTGAATAGAGATCTTTGTAAGAGTTTTCCAATTAAGAGTTATGTGCTGAAAAGCTAAAGCTAACATAAGGTCAAAAAGACCATATTTATGAGTGGAAAGATCTAAGGAATCAAACAAACTCCCAGAGAAATGAAGAGGAATAGAATAAGAATGAGAATTAACCCTGGGCGTACTTCGCGTAGTAGCGTGCACTTCACACTACGCGAGCTACGCGTAGCTACGCGAACTGCGTAGTGCACTGTGCAAAATGCTGTTCGCACTGATTGCACAGTGCCGGATGCTTGTCCGCACTGTGCAATCAGTGCAAACCGCATCTTGCACAGTGCAAGCGATCGTTTGCTGCCGCTCGAGTAGATTTCTACTCGAGCGGCAGCTTCTCAACGCGGACTGGTAGTTTCTCATCGCGAGCGGTCGCGAGCATACGCGACCACTCGCAATGAGAAACCTGACCTCCCCGCGTTGAGAATCTCGCCGGGAGGTTTATTTTCCACGCTCGCGATCGGCAACTTGATGTTGCTGATCGCGAACGAGGAAAAAGTCTCGCCGGGATGTCATTTTGCTTGCTCGCAGTCGCCAACTTGATGTTGAGGACCGCGAGCAAGCAAAAAATGACCGCTACGCTACGCGTGTTTGCACTGTGCTACGTGCAATTCGCGTAGTGCGAAGTAGTGCAAACTTCGCAAACTACGCGAGCGTAGCGTAGTACTTCGCCCAGGGTTAATGAGAATGTTAAACAAGCGAGAAATATAGGACCATATTTTCCCCCAGAAGAGAGATACTGAAGGGCAAAGAAAGAGAAGGTGTATTAAATCAGCATTAGAAGAGCCACAAGTCCAGCAATTTGTATCAGTAGAGTGGGTAAACCTAGCTATAGAGATAGGAGTGAAGTAAAGTCTATGGTAAAGGAAAAACATAGATTGAGTAAGAGAGGCAGAACGAGAGATTTTAAGAGAGCGGGACCAGAGTTTGTCCCAAAAGATGGTAGTCCATTCACATCCCAGGTCAGATTCCCATGTACGCTCCAATTTAGTTTTGGTACGATCAGAATTAGGAGCTAAGGAGAGTTTATAGATGAGAGAAGCTTTGGGTAGAAAGAGAAGAACCTTAAGAAGAGGGTGTTGGTCAGAGAGAGGAGGGAGAGAGAGAGTAGAAGGTATCAAGAATAACTGCCATTAGGATAGAGAATTTCTGGATGAAGGAGCGGGGACAGTGAAAAGTAGTTTGAAAGTGGGGGAATGAGCATGGAGACAAGCCATCAAATAGGTTCTTAACCCAGATTATCCCCTTTGATCTCCAGGATTTCCAAAAGATGGGTCTATTATTAATAGTAATAAGGGAGTTGTGCCAAATTGGGGATTCTAAAAAGGATTCTCTAGAGACGGATTTTGGTTGGGTCAAAGGTTTCAGCAGGGAACAAGTGTGTTTAAACAAGGGGAGAGAGGTATGAGGGGTTTTGGCAGAAAAGGCTAGAGCTTCTTTAAAAGAGAAGGGCAATAGCAGAGCACGCTCAATGGAAAGCCAGAGGGGAAAAGCCAGAGGGGGGTAAAAGGAGAAGGTTCGGAAAGAAGCCATTTCGAGGCCTGACGGAGGCAAAAGGATTTATGATAAATGCGAAAATCAGGGAAATTCACACCCCCATTAGATTTTGTCTTGCGAAGAAAAGATAAGGAAATCCTGGCTTTTTTGTTTTTCCAAAGAAACTTAGAAAGGCGAGAATCAATATTTTTGAAGTAACAGGCAGGAATATGGACAGGAAGCATGGAAAGAGCATAAATCAATATAGGAGTGATCATCATCTTAATTGAATCTACCCGGCCCCACCACGAAAGGAAGAGAGGATTCCAAGAGGAGAGTAGTTTGTCAATCCGAGATAGGACCGCAGTCATATTTAATTTAACAGAAGAGGCGATGGAATTGGAGAACCGCATACCTAGATATTTAATTTTAGAACTATTCCATGCAAAACCGGTGGAAGAGAAGGAATGTGGAAGACAAAATTTTGTAAGCAGGAGAATTTCTGTTTTATCTGAATTGATTTTATAGCCCGAAACAAGGGGAAAGGAAGTGAATTCATGTAATAAAGCAGGGATAGAGGTTTCGGGATTGGAAATGAAAAGAAGGATGTCATCCGCATAAGCGGAGAATTTTAAATGTTGTTCACTATAGGAAACCCGGATATAGAATCATTATTGCGAATTGAGGATAAGAAGGGTTCGAGAACTAAGATAAAAAGAAGGGGGGAGAGAGGACAGCCCTGACGGACACCACGTTGAAGGGGAAAATAAGAAGAAAGACAACCATTGACTAGAACCGAGGCTCTGGGGGCAGAGTATAATAAAGAAATAAGTGAAATCAACTTGGGACCAAAACCATGCCACTTCAAGGATGCAAATAAAAAGGACCAATCAACCCTATCAAATGCTTTTTCAGCATCAACAGAAATGGCCGCCAAGGATGTGGAAAGGGAAGGGATTTTGTTCAAGACATTAAGAAAGAGACGAGAATTATCTGAAGTCAATCTGCCATTGACGAAACCACACTGCTCCTTACCCACCAGATAAGGCATAAGAGCGTCTAGTCTCAAAGCAAGTACTTTGGCGAACAGTTTGTAGTCTACATTAACCAGGGAGATCGGGCGATAATTTTTACAAAACATAGGATCCCGGCCGTCTTTATGTATGAGGCAAATTGTGGCCTCCTGAAAAGTGCCTTCTGTCTTACCGGAGAGAAAAAATGAATGAAAAAGATTTAAGAGTTTAGGAAGTAATAAGTTAGAGAAATGTAAATAAAATTCAACTGAAAAACCATCTAGACCGGGGGTTTTCCCTTTCTTTAAAACGTTTAAAGCAGTAGATAATTCATTAACGGATAAATCTGTTTCAAGATCAGAAAGATTAAGGTGGTCATTAGATGGGGTTGGGAGTTTATTGAGATAAGATTGAATGAGGGAGGTGGAAGGGGGAGAATCCGGGGTATAGAGATCTTTATAAAATAGCATAAATTCATTAAGAATGTCCTGATCTTTGTGAATGACAGTACCCTCTGAGGAATAGATAGAATCGATTAGAGTACGGTCTTTACGGGACTTGAGATAGTTCGCTAAAAGTTTACCCATTTTATTACGTCCTCCGTAATATCGAGCGGTGCTGCGGAGAAGTATAGAAGATGCATTATCAGTCGTGGTCTTGTTAAAGGCTAATTTAGCACGGATAAGAGCTGGTAGGACCGAGTCCACCGACGAGGTATAGAATTTGTGTTCTAAGGCTTTAATCTGTGTTAGGGTAGCTTTTTGTTGTTGAAGGAAACGTTTCTTTTTTTTTTAGACAAAGTCTATAATAAAACCCCTCGCTGTAGCCTTAAAGGAATCCCATAATATATGGGGAGGGGAGTTGGGGTCACTGTTTAGGTCGAAAAATTCATTAGCAAAAGTGATGAAAGAGGAAGAAAAAAGCGGGTCAAGAAGAAGAGAGTTAGTAAAACGCCAACGGGAGGACCTGGGATGTGGAGGGAGCAGATCAAATTTCAGCTACAATTGAGGCATGGTCAGAGATAACAATAGGTTCAATAGAGGAAGATAATAGATTTTGAGATAAAGATTGAGAGAGAAAAATATAGTCTAAACAGGAGTGAGAGTTATGAGGAGGAGAGAAGAAAGAAAAGTCAAGAGCCTCGGGTGGGAGAGTCTCCAAGCATCCACTAAGTG
This sequence comes from Calotriton arnoldi, assembly GCA_963921515.1. NCBI lineage: Eukaryota > Metazoa > Chordata > Amphibia > Caudata > Salamandridae > Calotriton > Calotriton arnoldi. The sequence goes on along the minus strand of CAWUFW010001762.1, from coordinate 2,311,433 downwards.
TGGTTGGGAAATAGTGTCGAGAAATTGTTTGTGTGATTTATTAGAAATAAAGCGTACCTGAGATTGGCGGTCAAGAAAGGGGTCAACAACTTGATTGCAGTCACCTCCTAGTATAAAGAAATCATCTCTAAACTGAATACATTTCTGTGTAACCAGAGGCCAAAAGGAACAGTTCGGTTGGGTAGGTCCATAAACATTGAACACAGTCAAAGAAATGTTATTAATTAACAACTTCGCCAACAACCATCTTCCTTCTGTATCAGTCTCTTGCGATACAACTTTACAATTCAGTTTCTTGTGACATAAAATAATAACATCATTTTTCTTATTGGAAGTAGGGGAAACTAAAACTGAACCCACCCACCCTTTTTTCAATTTTAATGCTTCGGGTTCTGTAAGGTGGGTCTCTTGTAAGAGAACCAAATCAGGATTATAAGAGGCAAGATGGGATAGTATTCTCTGTCTCTTAATTGGGATAAGAAACCTTTCACATTCCAGGAAACAACTCTGAATGCAAACCCATCAAGAATACATAAAGAACAATATATGCAACAACAAAATTATGAGGTAAGAGATTAAGAGAGGGAAAGGGGAGAGATAAGAAGTCACATGAGATAAGAAACATGAAGGAAGAAGAATACAAGTCAGTCAAGAAAAAAGAGAGGAAAAATACGAAAAAGAGGAAAGAAAGGAAGGGAAGAGAGAATAAGAACAAGCGGAGACAGTACATGTCAAAGTGACGACTGTAATACGTACCTTACGGGGAACAAAGGGGAAGGATGAGAGGCGGCAACGGACAACGGAAACAGCACACCCAACAAAAGGGCAACACACCACACCAGGACATCAAATAAACATGAGCAGGAGCGGGAACATGGAGAGGAACACAGTGAACTCTGAATGAGCCTGTAAAAGGAAATAAAGAGTTATGCATATAAAGACAAGTAGAACGATGGAGTCCAAACAGTATAAACCATAACAGCGAATTCAATGCAGTAGTAGGACAAAAGGATTACTACAGTCAAGTTCCAGAAGTAGGAGGAGCTGTCTCCATTGAGGCAGTAGAGTGAGATTGAATAAATCTTCTGAGGTCAGCCGGATCTTCAAAAGTGGAAGTCTTATTGAGGAAGGTGACCGTAAACAGGCATGGATGGAACAAACCGTATCTTGCACCTAAGGAACGAAGAGCCGGACGAAGATCCAGAAATTCTTTTCATCGTTTGGCAGTTATCGAAGAAACATCTTGGGAGATAAACACTTTTGTACCATGCCAGAGTAGCTGCTTTTTGGATTTAGCGGTATTCAGTATCAGCAAAAGGTCAGTGAATTGTAGGAATAAAATAATTACTCCACGAGGTTTAGATGGAGCAGCTGAAGAAGACAGACGTGGGCCCAGTCTATGTGCTCGTTGTATATTCAGTTTGGTAGCAGGAGGGAGACCCAAAAACTGTGGCAAGAAGGAAGTAAAGTACGCAACAGGGTCATCACCTTCAAGGCCCTCAGGAGACCATAAATGCATAAATTATTGCGACGATTTCTATTTTCCAAGTCTTCAGCCGATCTTCTCAATTGTAAGACTTCCTTCTCCAAAGAGGAAATTCTAGAAGATGAATCCTGTACCTCGTTAAGGTGTTGTTCCACCACAGTGAGGCGAGACTCCATAGATGACCATTTATTGTCCAAGGTTTGTAGGCGAGAGTTAGTTTCCTCAATAAAGGGTCGCAGGGCGCGGATTTCCTCCAAAACAATGTCCAGGGAAACCGGAGAGACAGATTTAGGAGGAGAGGGAGGACCTTGTTTAAGTCTCTTGCCGGTAGTTGCAGGTAATTGCGCTTTAGATGCCATGGCCGTGAGATTCTTTGCGTTAGTAGAGCAAACCCCGTGCGTCGATAACTCAGGTGAGTAAGAGGATTTGTTAGGGGTAGTGACGTCGATACCACAAGCTGCAGGAGCGTTTGACTTCAATCTTTTGGTGTGATGAAGTAAGTATTTGCTCCTACCCATGAAGTATGGTATGAAAAGCACAGGAAAAGGCTGGCATAATATACACAAAAGGGCAAAATTACCTCACAAAAACAGTAATTTCGACAGATAGTGTTGACTTCCAATGTTGAAAAGAGCTCATTCAAAGAAAATGCGTGCCACACACAGGAAACGTTGAGAAAATTGAGTTGCAGGGCGCCATGTGAGGAGACTTGAAGAAAAACGACAGGAAGAGAAACAAAATGGCGGCCGCTAGGCAGCTAAAAGAGTCACCTGTAAATTACATCGTTTCTCCAAGAGAATGAAGGCTGAAAAAGATATCATCCTGAGGAGCAACCATTCCGATTCAGGAATCTGTCAGCATAGTAAGAAGAAAGGCGCTGGAACCGCTCTAGAAGCAACTGCGAAATCCGGCGCGATGCAGAGCTCCATCGTCAGGCGGCCATCTTGGGTCGCGGTGCGCGCGACTCCCCTGAAACCTATTTTTTTGTTGTTGTATTTTATCATTGCAAAGTTCACTGAGACGGATTCCTGAAGAAGGCAATGCCGAAACGCGCGTAGTGCTACCTACCGCCAGTTTCATAAAATTATCATGCTAATTATCTGTATAAAATAGAAGAAAATAAAGTATATAACGCACAGATTAAAATTCAGATTAGTCAACTTTACACATTGTATTACCTAGATGAGCTACAACAACGTTCATTTTATCGGCTTGTGTGACATCTGTAATGTATAAAAAGAATTCCGTTTTTATTGTAAATAAGCATTATCAATGATAAATGAATGCATTTTAATAATATAAAGAAAATGTTTACAAAAATTATACATCAATATTTATACACAATAAATGAATTAATATCAGTATTTTGATATCACTGTTCACTTGGTGTTTATTATATATCCTGGTTTCTGTTGCCCAAACTAGTAATTGTCTATCGCCTTGCCTGAGGCCAACTTTTTTCAATCATTTAAATGTAAGGTTCCAGGCGACCCCCAGTCAGCATATACAGGCAAAAGGAGGCCGGATGGCCCCTTAACTTCGGCCCAGCTGGAGGTGAAAAATGGCTCCCTCGCTGCCTGCACGTTGCTGCTGGGAATGGAAAGCAGGCAACATGCAGGTGCTGCTGAACGTGTCCCGGTGTCTGAAAATTACACCGGGACAAGTTCGGCATATTTCTGTGAGGCCCAACTTCTTGGCAGGGGGGACGGTGTCCACTCTGTGAAAAGCGTGGGGAGACGCCGTGTACCTGCGTGTACCCCCGACTCGAGCCCTAGAAAGGACGCTGCTTCCTGAACTGTCTAGAAGTATTGTCGTGGAGAAAGGAACGACACCGCTCGAGAAGCTGCTCGTAGAATGGCACAGATGTCAAGTGGAGGGGGTTGTGGGTAGGAGAGGTGTGGCGCAGAGGCCAGAGTGGCTGACTCCGGAGCGCCGGGCCTGTGTTTCGATCCCCAGAGGCAGCTCAGCCAGCACCATGTGACTCTGGGCGTTAGCTCATTTAATCTCCCCGAGGGCCCCCCAGCGCCTGGATACCCTTAGGGGTGATAAGTTTGCGCTTTACAAACGTGGAATTATTAAACTATTATTAAGTGAAAAAGGCATGGAAAGCCATACAGAAAAACACAAAGCCAAGCACTTTAGGAAACACTCACTGTAGTACTTTATTCAGGTCCTCATTGCCGTGAAAATGATTGTCTAAGAGCTTGGTAAGCTACAACCAGAGCACCTCATCCATCTTGTTTCCCGTACTCCATTGAGCTGCCCAAATTTACAATGGTTTTTGGTGGTCTTTAATAAGCTTACAGTGTTTTTGTTACCTGTACCACAGTGCTCAATTTGTAACAAAAAATAAGGGCCAGGTCCCTCGTCAGGAGGTTATTGCAGCTTGCCCTACCCGTTGCCCCTGACAGAGCTGCCAGTGACAGCACCAACACACTACTAATTATCACTCTCTTAAAATTCCCGGCTCCCAAAGCTATAAAAACGTCCTTGGTGGTAGGTAATGGTCATTTGTATTGTGTATTGAATTAATAAATAACTGTTGTGCTTATCTCTGAATTCAACTAAAACCACCACCTTGTGGCAGACTGTCATAAATGCCGGTATTGACAATTAAGTGCCGGTGCAGAGCACCTGAAACCACTGGCTCAAATTAAGCACTGCTAAACCAACATTTAAGATAGTATTTATTACCCGCCCATAGGATGATAACCGCTCCCCTTACAATGATCTTTGTGACAACTTATGCATTTCTTTCACCAGTAGGAAGCTCTTTGTTGAGCTCACAATGCTCTCTGTGACATGTAAGATGTTCTTTGTTACCCGCACAGTGCTCTGTTACCCATAGGATGATCTCTGCTCCCCTTACAATGATGCTTGCGACAGCTTACATTGGTTTTTGTTACCCCTTGCAAGCTTTACTTACAGTTGTGCTTTGTCTGTTGGGATGGTCTTTGTTACAGTAAACTCTTCTTTCTTGCTCTCACATTTGCCTTTGTTACCCTTTCCAGACCTTAGTCTTGCAACCACCTTTGGTGCCTTTCTGAAAGCCTTTGCTGCTTTGACAATTGCTCTTTCAGTCTTTGGGGTTCACTTTGCAGGTCTAGGGGTTGGTTGGTGCCAGGTGTACACACAGATCAGCACATGTGCTTTGGCTTTTGATACATGAAGGTGGAAAAGGGCCCCCACTGTAGGAGGGGAGAGGGAGAGGGGGCAGCAGATGTGGAGAGAAATTAGTGGTTTGTGCAGGGCTGAAGGGGAGCAGAGAGGAGTGTTGTGTGCGTAGGCCTAATGTAAAGCCGTAAATGAAGTAGGTCACACACCAGTATCCTCGTTACGTAATTGCCACGAGACACGGGCTCTTGGGCTATTTATTGGGTTCCTGTTACGTCAGTGCCATTCCATCATGGTCCGACGTAACGGGGTGTTGTTCCATACCACCCCTTGCTTGGGAGGCTGCATGGAACGGCATAACATGGAGCATGATTCAGCATGAATATTTGGACCTGCCCTCTCATGTGACTGCTGCTTGAAAAGTCACCAGCTGTGACAAATGTGCTGTTAATGATTGTAAGCTTTCTTGTTGCCCCACTAAAGGTCCTGGCAACTTAGCAGGAGTAAAGCTTATCGTTTAACGTCTGCAACACTTGGATGCAAATCAAGCCAAGAACACAAGAGCCAGGGGTGTAAGGTAGGCCCCTGTGACACACGGGGCCCCCGACCATAGAGGAGGACCCCAACCCTTCAGGGGGCTCCCATTCAGCCCATGACTAATTCATATTTGTGAGACATGGGAGGCTCAGGGGCCCCTCATCACATTCTGCAGAGGGGCCCATCATTTTACGTTAGCCACTGACAAGAGCAGAACACCGCTCCCAGCTTGATGATCAGCAAGACACTCTGAGCCCGATTCACAAACGTAATCTGAGACAAAAGCCTAACTTTACTACTCTTAAATGCCTTTTGTGAATACCGAAAGTCGTAAAGTTAGGATTTTTCTCAGTTTAGGAGTAGTAAAGTTAGGATTCCTTTCTTCACTACTCCTAAATGCCCTTTGTGAATACCGAAAGTCCTAAAGTTAGGATTTTGTCTCAGATTACTTTTGTGAATCGGGCCCACAGAACTTTATGTTGTATAAACTCATTTTAGGTTCTAGTATACGCACTCAGCTCTTCTGACGTGCCTGTTCCTTTAAGAAGCGCCTTTGTACACTCTGAAAGTTCTTTTGGCGCTGTGGCAGCAGCCTGGAGCTTCAGAGATGTACCCCTAAAGTCACCAGGGCTTGTGGTACCCACCAGCATCTGAACTCGCGGACTGCCAGGCCCAGACTGAGGACCCCCGCCTCCTGGGAGCTTAGGAGTACAGGGGTCTTCCAAAGCTTGGCCATTCATTCCTCACACTGAGGGGGCCCAGACTGAGGACCCCCGCCTCCTGGGAGCTTAGGAGTAAAGGGGTCTTCCAAAGCCCGCGCCCTTCATTCCTCACACTGAGGGGGCCCAGACTGAGGACCACCGCCTCCTGGGAGCTTAGGAGTAAAGGGGTCTTCCAAAGCTCGGCCATTCATTCCTCACACTGAGGGGGCCCAGACTGAGGACACCGCCTCCTGAGAGCTTAGGAGAACAGGGGTCTTCCAAAGCTCGGCCATTCATTCCTCACACTGAGGGGGCCCAGACTGAGGACCCCGCCTCCTGGGAGCTTAGGAGTACAGGGGTCTTCCAAAGCTCGGCCATTCATTCCTCACACTGAGGGGGCCCAGACTGAGGACCCCCGCCTCCTGGGAGCTTAGGAGTACAGGGGTCTTCCAAAGCTCGGCCATTCATTCCTCACACTGAGGGGGCCCAGACTGAGGACCCCCGCCTCCTGGGAGCTTAGGAGAACAGGGGTCTTCCAAAGCTCGGCCATTCATTCCTCACACTGAGGGGGCCCAGACTGAGGAACCCCGCCTCCTGGGAGCTTAGAAGTACAGGGGTCTTCCAAAGCTCGGCCATTCATTCCTCACACTGAGGGGGCCCAGACTGAGGAACCCCGCCTCCTGGGAGCTTAGGAGTACAGGGGTCTTCCAAAGCTCGGCCATTCATTCCTCACACTGAGGGGGCCCAGACTGAGGACCCCCGCCTCCTGGGAGCTTAGGGGAACAGGGGTCTTCCAAAGCTCGGCCATTCATTCCTCACACTGAGGGGGCCCAGACTGAGGACCCCCGCCTCCTGGGAGCTTAGGGGAACAGGGGTCTTCCAAAGCCCGGCCATTCATTCCTCACACTGAGGGGGCCCAGACTGAGGACCCCCGCCTCCTGGGAGCTTAGGCGAACAGGGGTCTTCCAAAGCTCGGCCATTCATTCCTCACACTGAGGGGGCCCAGACTGAGGACCCCCGCCTCCCGGGAGCTTAGGAGAACAGGGGTCTTCCAAAGCTCGGCCATTCATTCCTCACACTGAGGGGGCCCAGACTGAGGAACCCCGCCTCCTGGGAGCTTAGAAGTACAGGGGTCTTCCAAAGCTCGGCCATTCATTCCTCACACTGAGGGGGCCCAGACTGAGGAACCCCGCCTCCTGGGAGCTTAGGAGTACAGGGGTCTTCCAAAGCTCGGCCATTCATTCCTCACACTGAGGGGGCCCAGACTGAGGACCCCCGCCTCCTGGGAGCTTAGGGGAACAGGGGTCTTCCAAAGCTCGGCCATTCATTCCTCACACTGAGGGGGCCCAGACTGAGGACCCCCGCCTCCTGGGAGCTTAGGGGAACAGGGGTCTTCCAAAGCCCGGCCATTCATTCCTCACACTGAGGGGGCCCAGACTGAGGACCCCCGCCTCCTGGGAGCTTAGGAGAACAGGGGTCTTCCAAAGCTCGGCCATTCATTCCTCACACTGAGGGGGCCCAGACTGAGGACCCCCGCCTCCTGGGAGCTTAGGAGAACAGGGGCCTTCCAAAGCCCGGCCATTCATTCCTCACACTGAGGGGGCCCAGACTGAGGACCCCCGCCTCCTGGGAGCTTAGGAGTACAGGGGTCTTCCAAAGCCCGGCCATTCATTCCTCACACTGAGGGGGCCCAGACTGAGGACCCCCGCCTCCTGGGAGCTTAGGAGAACAGGGGTCTTCCAAAGCCCTGCCATTCATTCCTCAAACTGAGGGGGCCCAGACTGAGGACCCCCGCCTCCTGGGAGCTTAGGAGTACAGGGGTCTTCCAAAGCCCGGCCATTCATTCCTCACACTGAGGGGGCCCAGACTGAGGACCCCCGCCTCCTGGGAGCTTAGGAGAAAAGGGGTCTTCCAAAGCCCGGCCATTCATTCCTCACACTGAGGGGGCCCAGACTGAGGACCCCCGCCTCCTGGGAGCTTAGGAGAACAGGGGTCTTCCACAGCCCGGCCATTCATTCCTCACACTGAGGGGGCCCAGACTGAGGACCCCCGCCTCCTGGGAGCTTAGGAGAACAGGGGGCTTCCAAAGCCCGGCCATTCATTCCTCTCACTGAGGGGGCCCAGACTGCGGACCACCGCCTCCTGGGAGCTTAGGAGTACAGGGGTCTTCCAAAGCTCGGCCATTCATTCCTCACACTGAGGGGGCCCAGACTGAGGACCCCCGCCTCCTGGGAGCTTAGGAGTAAAGGGGTCTTCCAAAACTCACGCACTTCATTCCTCACACTGAGGGGGCCCACACTGAGGACCCCCGCCTCCTGGGAGCTTAGGAGTACAGGGGTCTTCTAAAACTCACGCACTTCATTCCTCACACTGAGGGGGCCCACACTGAGGACCCCCGCCTCCTGGGAGCTTAGGAGTACAGGGGTCTTCTAAAACTCACGCACTTCATTCCTCACACTGAGGGGGCCCAGACTGAGGACCCCCGCCTCCTGGGAGTTTAGGAGAACAGGGGCCTTCCAAAGCTCGGCCATTCATTCCTCACACTGAGGGGGCCCAGACTGAGGACCCCCGCCTCCTGGGAGCTTAGGAGAACAGGGGCCTTCCAAAGCTCGGCCATTCATTCCTCACACTGAGGGGGCCCAGACTGAGGACCCCCGCCTCCTGGGAGCTTAGGAGTACAGGGGTCATCCAAAGCTCGGCCATTCATTCCTCACACTGAGGGGGCCCAGACTGAGGACCCCTGCCTCCTGGGAGCTTAGGAGTACAGGGGTCTTCCAAAGCTCGGCCATTCATTCCTCACACTGAGGGGGCCCAGACTGCGGACCCCCGCCTCCTGGGAGCTTAGGAGAACAGGGGCCTTCCAAAGCTCGCGCCCTTCATTCCTCACTCTGGGGGCCACTGACAGCTGGTGATCAGAAAGCGGTGCTGCAGCCCCTCCCCCCCCACACCAGTATTGGTATAAAGGCTGTGAGATCAAAAGCACTGACTTTCAGAGCCCTGGGACATGCGCAGCAGGGGTCGGACACGGTTGTAGGAGAATTCATAGAAAAACAAAAACAGAGAAAGAATATTAGAGGAAACGAAGTCATGGAAAACCTTATTTAAGGAAAGTCATTTATAACAAAACACAAAAACTTGGAAAATGAGTGGAAACATTTTAATGGAAAATGTAAAGGTGAATTTAAATTAAAACAGTTTAATCGAAACAACAGTACAATAGGTATTTAGTGTCATTGGAGATTTACTGAATTTTAAACTACACGTGGTCTGACGGCTAGACTGCCGACTTTGGAGCTGGGAAACCAAGGTTCGAGCCTCGGGGGTCAGACTCCACATCCTGTGATTCTGGGCAAATCCCTTAATCTCCCCCCCGTGCCCACCAAAAATGAATGTGTCCTTGTGTAACGTAACCGGTGCTCATGTAAAGCGCTCCAATACTTTGGGGTCGAGTTCGCGCTATATACATCTGCAACAAAAGAAGCAAACGTTGTAAAATGTTTATCTGAAAATAATGGCAGTAGAAATTGGACTCCGGTACAAAAGGTTAAAGTTCACATGCAGCAAGTAATTTTAGAAAACAGTGCCGGCATGTCCCCGACAGTGTCTCCTTTGATGTTGAGTGCATTCCCATAGTGCCAATATCGGCAACACTCGCCACCCCACCATACAGCAATCTCCTATAGAAATAACCAAACAAGACACCTTCTTTGTGGAGAAAACTGCTGCAGGTTTATTAGCATTACAAATCTGCCAACATGGTGGGTTATCTTACGGGCGATCCCAAGGCAGGCAGCCCCTCGCCGCCTGCCACCTGATTAGCCAAATTACACCGTGGCCTCCCCAACGGTGTTTGCCATATTTTGGGGGAGGGAAGACCCCTCCCACCAGTGGACCAACAGCCCACGCCCCTGCTCACGCCCCATACGGGGGCGGAGCCTGCCAGGCAACCCCCGGTTGCTCAGGTCCACAACCGCCCGTAGGACTAACGGGGCGCCGTCGCTCCTCCAGGGTCCAACGCGAGGACCTCCCTGTGGATATTTGGCCTTTGCACCCTTGTTGTGCTTCTGTATGTGGTACCCGTATGTACCTACAGCCTCTGGATCGCCCTGTAACTCTGCCTGCAACACAAAATAATACATTAGACAAAAACCCCCCCTACACCCACTGCCTGAACGCCGGGTATGCGGTAGGGAGGGAAACGGCGTCAGAGGAATGGGCCAAGAGGGCGCCCAGGGGGCGGGGAGAGGTATATGTACCTCGCCCCCCCCCCCCGGAAGTGACGCGGCACCTGGACCCCTGAGGGTCCCAAACACTGGAAGGCTGCCTCCTGTGCCCTCCTGTGGCACTAAGGCGGCCGCCCTCTTAGCGGGTCTCCTTCGTGGACCCCGGGCAGCCTGCATAGTGCCAATATCGGCAACACTCGCCACCCCACCATACAGCAATCTCCTATAGAAATAACCAAACAAGACACCTTCTTTGTGGAGAAAACTGCTGCAGGTTTATTAGCATTACAAATATGCCAACATGGTGGGTTATCTTACGGGCGATCCCAAGGCAGGCAGCCCCTCGCCGCCTACCACCTGATTAGCCAAATTACACCGTGGCCTCCCCAACGGTGTTTGCCATATTTTGGGGGAGGGAAGACCCCTCCCACCAGTGGACCAACAGCCCACGCCCCTGCTCACGCCCCATACGGGGGCGGAGCCTGCCAGGCAACCCCTGGTTGCTCAGGTCCACAACCGCCCGTAGGACTAACGGGGCGCCGTCGCTCCTCCAGGGTCCAACGCGAGGACCTCCCTGTGGATATTTGGCCTTTGCACCCTTGTTGTGCTTCTGTACGTGGTACCCGTATGTACCTACAGCCTCTGGATCGCCCTGTAACTCCGCCACAGCTCTGGGTGTGGCCACCGTCACAGCCAGGGCCCCCCACCAAGGTAGGCCTCTTCACCTCCATCTTTCTAATTCCAGGGCCTCTCCCAGGCCCAGCAAGACAAGTCCCTGCCCACTCTGGCAGGTGCGCCCCATCCTCTTTCCAAATCCAAGTGGACTTAGCATGCAGCAGGCCATGCCTGATGAACCAAACCCCCCTGTTCAGTGGATCTGCGCCTGGCACTGTAAACTCTCCTGCATGAGGAATCCCCGGCATCCTCTGACCGAGCCCCTCGCCACACTCACAGTGGGGTTATCTCTGCCCATCATAACACTCCAGCCCACAACTGGTTGTTTAACTTATACCAGGAGTATTTGATATCTTGCTGCAATGCCCTCCTACCCCAGAGGGTCAAAACATTGCCTCCCCTGTGTCTGCCTGAATTGAGGGGAGACACCCCCCCCCTAGACTTGTGCCGCAGCTTCTACACAAGCTGTTCCAGCGCATACCTGGGGCCCCCAACCAAATTATCTCAGTAGTGAGTCGCGCTTCTACCTCAAACTGTGCTAGCGCATGCCTGGGCCGGCCCCCCAACCAAGGTAAGTCAGTGATGGAAAACCCATGCCTCCATATGTCGGATTCCTCCCATCGTGCCACTCCCCGGACGGCCCTTGACCCAGACCTTTGATCCTGCTAAATAACGACATGCTCCGATACTAACATCCTTTAATGAGCACTGCACCCCATATTAATCAACTAATCCATCTTGAACCTAGTTGCACAATAACACTGCACCCCATCAAACCTCGGGTGCCTTTGGACAACTTAAAGTTCGCCTGTACATGATACACTTAACCTGTCTTCCGGCCACTCCCCTGGGTGGCTGCGGACGGCTGTACCTTTGAAACCATGGAATTCCTATTGTCCCACCTGCTTGATGCGCTCTGCTGCCAAACCCGCCCAGAGCGCTTTGGTTGTGGCTGGTTGCACCTCTTTGCACAATAACAACATCTTTCCCTACACCCTGCTGATTCCCGGGCTTCTCCCCAGTCCAGCAAAGCAAGTCCATGCCCACTCTAGCCAGGTGAAACCCCATCTTGTACCAAACTTCCCTGTGGATTTGGCATGCAAACCATACCTATAAAGCCAAACCCAGTTGGTGAATTTACGCCTGGCACGGTCAACTCTCCTGCGCGAGGTTTCCCCAGCCTCCCCTGACCGGGCGCCTCGACACACTAAACGGGGGTGCTATCTGACCACCATAACTCCCATGCCCCCAAAGGTTGCGTCCTACAATTGGAGGACTCCTCTCTCGCAACAGGTGCCTCTTCCCCCAGTCTGCTCATTGCCCGGGCCAGGCAACACAAGACAAGTCCATGCCCACTCTAGACAGGTAGACCAACCTATGCGCACCCCGCCCGGTGGCCCCTAACCTCTACCAAACACTTTGTGGACGTGGGGGCACCCCCTTGGTCTGTGCCGCAGCTGCTTCAGCCAGCTGACCCGGCACATGGCTGGGACCCCCAACCAAGAAAACTTACTGGAGGAACCCCATGCCTCCATTTCTTGAATTCCACCCCTCGCGCCCCTCGAGACGCCCGGAAGGCCATTCACTCAGATCCTTGATCCTGGCGACATAACGAAATGCCAAGTTGCTAACCTTTAATGAGCACTGCACCCATCCTATACAACTAATCAAGCTTGCACCTAATGTACCCGATACACTGCCCCCCACTGCCCATTGATAGCCTTCCTGTTGAAGACCAGAAATTGAGGAGGGGAGACACCCCCCTTAGTCTGTGCTGCAGCATCCTAGCAAGCTGTTCCTGTGCATGCCTGGGAACCCCATCCAAATTATCTGTCAGGAAACCCATGCCTCCCCCTCCTGCTTTCCGGCCATCGTGCCACTATCAGCACGCACGGATGGCCCATCATCCATACCTTTGACCCTGCCCTTTGCCAGACCTACTCTGGTGGGTACCAGGTAGTGGACCAGAGGGTGGAAACGCTACAGGAATGGGAAAACGATAGATGCAGATCACCTGCCCTTTCTAGACTTGTTGAGATGCCGGGTGTCCCATAAAAGAGCCTCTGTGCTGCAAATCAGTATATCGCTAAGCTGTGTAGCCCCAACACCTTGAGTTGTATAACTTAATCCCCACGTGCCGCGATGGCGAGGATGCCGGCGCTTGGCATCTACCGTCTGTTAGCTTGACCAGTTAGTCTGCCTACCTTGATGAATCAATTATGACAGACCACATACCATTGTGCACCGCGTGCAACCTGTGCGTCACCTTAAAGGTTGACTAAGCCTGTGCTTCAACACCCTTTCTTGACTATTCCCCCAGCTTCGGGGGTTCAAGCTGATAACCATGTACTGCACCAGCAGTGGGAATGTACCTGCACCCTTCCCATTACCTCTGGTGCATCACCGGGGTGCCAGTGGTATATTCCAAGTTTGCCTGTACATACTGCCCTTAACCTGCCTTCCGGCCACTCCCCTGGGTGGCTCCGGGTACCTTTCAAACATTGGGATACCCATTGTACAGCCAGCTTGATGCGCTCATCCTGTCCCTTTAATGCCACCCCCGAAGAGTCTGATTTGGACCTTGCCCTCTGCCACTGGTTCTCAGGGCCCCGAAGGAAGTCAGGCTGGAGGTAGCTGAAAACAGGGCATCGTCCCCACCTGCATGATGCGCTTCCGCTTGTATGCCCACCCTGTAAGCTGCTGTTGCTGGCTCTTGAAAGAGCGACTGCCAAAGCGCTTGCCATGACCCCCAATGCCCGGCATAGAAGGCATGCCTACCATACCTGCTCAACCTGTACCTTGGTAATGGGCGAGCTGTCAGCCAGAGACAGTAGATAGGTTCTCCTTCTGCCTGTGATGTAGAACTGCTGTGCTCAAATTGTATCCCAGGGCCGACTTCTGTCGCCTGAACCCTTACTAGGACACGCCTGAGCAGAACCCCCATCTAGAAGGCCTGGCCACCGTCTGACCAGAACTTACCACAGACGCCATAACACCCAAAGTTATTGCTCACCTGACCTGAGCGCAAGAAGACTCACTGGCCAGTCAAGGGCAGTTAAATTCCATCCGCATGGGGGAACACATACAACTGACACGTGAATAGCCGTTGGCAAGTGAGCACATGTCCTGTAAACAGAATGCTCCCAGTACATCCAAATAAGGGCTCTGCGACCAAAGATCCGGCCGCCTAAGCGTGTTCCTAACCGCACACGCCCCACCAACATACATCATGTGACGTTGCCTGTTCTGAGCCACCCCGTGGCACCGCACTCCTTCTACACGAAACTGATGCATACTGTGCTGATATAAACCTTCCTCACAGCAGTTATGGTAAAGCAGTACGACCATAACAAACTTTGTATCCAGGCACATTAATCAGACTTTTGCCACCAGAACCACAGCCTGTGCCCATGGGAGAATTGAATATAAACTTTTCAAGCGCGGATAGCGGAATCAAACCTAGGTTACTGCTATACTCTTGGGGTACAAACTTCTTGGCTATGTAGGGCACAACTATGCCAGCATATGCCTCTTCATTTAAAACTTAGTGCAAATCTGACCCCATGGTCGTCGGGTCTGAATGCTTCCCCGAAGCGCAGCACCGGCTGATGTGCAAGGAAAAACTATCTGACTACAGCCTTTCATTAGTGACTAAAATCCCGAGACCCTCTAATAAAATTCAACCACGCATGTGTGGCGCACTGTCATCTAACTGGGGCATAGGTGTGATCATCTACCCAGTCCCAGATGCCTATGTAAATGTTCCCTCCGAGCGGGCCGGCACCCACCACTGGAATTGCCAACACCATCATGGCCACAACCAGGAAAACCAGCCATAGGTTACACACCAGACTGCACCAACTTGAATGAACGACGACGCGATGTGTCATTGCAACACCCACCGTTTGGCCACAAACAAAATGGAAATCTGATGGTAGAAATGAACAGGCCGCTCGCGGAATATGCAGGAAGCTCGACCATTACCCGCTGTCTCTTCACCGCAACCTGGGTTCACCATCCGTCAAGAGGTGAGGCACGACCAGTCTCGCTGAGCCACCTACAGATCCCCAGATAGGCTTAGGCATGCTGACTTACTAGTAATGCTCCATCACACCCTCTACCTAGATTTCCTTTGCCAGGTAGCTGGTAATGCACGAGCACTCTGGCCAAGTTCTAATTGTGTTTGCGTCAATATTCAGGGGTAGTGACTCGTGTTTTCGACATTGGAACTCAGCAGCAGCTCACTAATATTACTGCCAATAATGTATGCCGGTTGAAAGGAGCAGTGCCACCTATAGGCCACACCCTATAACCCAACTTGTTACCTGAAATGTGGCTGTCTCTGACCACAAGCATACAACCTGACTAACACCAACTCTGACAACCACAAGCATACCACCAGACTACCACCGACGCTGCCATCGACCCTGTCGCCCTGCGTTAACTGAGTGGGACACCCTTCCTCGTGCATGCAATGTGGCCCCCACTCTCCCTGATGACCTTGACCAAAACCAATCATACTTAGTACCAGGAGCAGTGTTCTAGACACCGTCAAATTCTTTACCCGCATCTATGTAGCCCCACTAATTACTTCATGCGGGCAGGCCCGATGTAGCACCAAATCCATACGCGTGGTGCAGTGCCTGGCCTAGAGAGACGCCCTGTACCATTGAAATGGTAATACCGTTTCCACTAGGTTGATTTAGGTCTTCCTGAAAGGGCCAGGTTTGCTTCACTATAAATCGATCTATGTTCTCAAAGACACACTGTATCTTTGGCGCAGGGAGTCGCAAGTAGGGCAATCCCTAATCAGACCATAGTTCGAGAACCAGTACCGGACCGCTGTGATCTCCTAAGGCGAAGTGAAGATGTGAAATACCAAAACAAGTCCCAGCTCACATCTAGGCTGCTGCCCCGCATGCTGAACAACCAGTCAGCCCAAAACGAGCCATCCCGGGCCTCAGAGGCACAGTGCGCCTAACCCAGACACCGGCAACATAGCATTATCCTTCCGTGCCATACCCCGGAAGCCCCCAGCAACGGAGCAATGCGACACCTATTGCATTGCAAATGCTTGTTTCTTTTCTATCTAGCCCCTGCACTGCTAATTTGGTGTCCAACTCATGTCAGAGCTCTCCCACCCCCTCAGGGAGTCCAGCCTCACCCAACCCCCCTGACTGCTTGTCCTGCCCAAACCCAGGCCGTTCTAGTCCAGTGAGCCACTCTATGCCCATCACCTGCCCCGCTGATCGCCACTTGTAATTGAAACAAAATATAGATTAAAACCAGCATGTTCCTCCAATGTGCAGGTCATCCCTATTTGGCTGGCAAGAGGTAGGCCTAGAGGAGTGATTAGCCTGCACAACTCACATGTGCCGCCTAATGGTTCTGGCCCGTCCCTAGAAGGTCTTGCTTCGGCGTTGGACTAAAACCATTACTGTGAAATCTTTGCTTAGCATAAAAATCTTTGCTCAGCATAGTGTGCTCCTTGTTCTGGCTCCTCGGTCGTTGCATGCAGCTGTAAAGCACGTCACATTCCACCTACAGCCAGCCCGGGCTGTTGACCTTGCCAAAGGAAGATATAAGCCACTGCTATGGCTTCGATGTAAGGTCAACACATCGGTAACTAGCCTACCCACCAAAGTTACCATAGCCACATTGAGCAGGCGTCATTTCCTGTATTTTACGTACTCGGCTGCTGTACCGTGAGATTGGAAACTCCCCCTTCAGCTTATGGTGAAGTTGATGAACACAATTGACCGCTGCAACATGAACGTGTTGCTTTACATTCCATGAAAACCAAAGCATGCAACCACCCCAGCCCGGGAGGAGGCAAATTAAATGTACGATGTCTGGCTTGGACTGGGCCCATCTTGCTTTGGGTGAGGGAGTATTAGCTGAGCTGGTGCCGGGACTGGCAACTTTACCCCCCATTCCACGGCAGAGGTCTGGCCCGTGGGCCACCTGTAACAGCTTTTACCAGGCATATTAGATGGCAAACCGGCCGAGGAGCCCAGCAAGGGTTCCCCCACTTGACCTTGCGCCCCTAACTGTTTTTTGACTACATCACCACCCCATCTACACAGCAGCAGCAATGCCCCTGCACAGTGACTCCCCCCCCGTCACTTCTAACACCTAGTTGGTGATGTCGCCCGACTGCAAAAGCAGCTCTGCCCAGACTGGATCAAGTTCACACAAGCACCACCTGGCAGGAGGAAATGCGCTTCTCCGAACACTGCAACCTGCTTCAGTCCCGGCCTGAGGTCAGGGTTCATAGAGATGCCGGGAGCAAGCAAGCTCCGGTTCGCTATGCCCTGGAGACAGTGCTCCGCAAGGCAAGCCCCCACGCTGTCCTAGGAGGTATCAAAGTGGCGCCGAACAACACCTGCCGCCTCCCCCGCAATTTGGGGGTCCGGCGGTGCAACGTCTTACCCCCGAGCAAGTTTGAGGCCTGCCCAGAAACTCGCAACACACTAAACACGAGGCCCTCGCTCTGCTGCAGTTTTACTGCCTCGATATCGGACCACAATATTGTTATAGGGCTAGCAATTAATTGGAGGCCGGAAATGCAGTATTGCACGCTGTGGGGCTGGGGGGGCAGGCACCACAATATGAGGGAGCCCGTAGTCCTCCGCCACCCCAGCCAACCGCTCCTTTGCGCTGCCTAGGCAGGAAAGGGGCATAGCACACGGCGAAGCGCCCCCGTGACGGCGCGGTTTGGTGACGACCGCGGCCCAGCACGGGCCCCCATTAGCCCCTGGCGATGCGCCCCCGTAACGGCGCGGTATGGTGACGACCTCAGCCCAGCACGGGCAAACATGTCCCCATTATCCCCTGGCGCGAGGGGTCACCACAAGGCCCACCCCACCCCGCGCCTAGTATTTCCCAGCCAGGGCACGGTTCCCCGACCCGGCTTCCCACTGGCCCTGCAGGAGACCATCGGCGCCGATCCGTAGGTTCGGCTGCTCTCTCTCCCACCAGGATCCCGCTGTGGGAAACCCGCTCACCTGCTGGCGGGTGCCCCCCCGAAGGGTGCCACGTGTGGCCCCTGCCGTTAAGGCCCAGTCCCTCTCTGCCCTCCCCTCACCTGACCCGGGGTGGCCGTGATGGGAAGAAAGTGTCCCGCAGGCAGCCGAGGCCTCGGCGAGTGGCGGGCCGCCCTACATGACTGCTGCCTCCTCATCGAACACCCCTCCTGCCCTTACCCGTCCTGCTCCCCGACCCCCACATTGCCGTCAGCGGCCTCGAGGGGGCCGGACTGGGAGCAGATACATGGGACGGGGTCCCTCCCGGGCCTGGCCAGCGTTGGGGTACCCCAGGGGGGGGGGCGGAAGGGGTTCCATGACTAACCTCGTGGTAAGTGTCTCAGGCAGCAGTCCCGGCGCGCGACAAACGGCGTCAGGGGAATGGGCCAAGAGGGCGCCCAGGGGGCGGGGAGAGGTATATGTACCTCGCCCCCCCCCGGAAGTGACGCGGCACCTGGACCCCTGAGGGTCCCAAACACTGGAAGGCTGCCTCCTGTGCCCTCCTGTGGCACTAAGGCGGCCGCCCTCTTAGCGGGTCTCCTTCGTGGACCCCGGGCAGCCTGCAGAAAGCTTTCTCTTTTGTGACTTTTCTCTCTGCTGCAGCCGGACCCTCCTGTATCTACCACCCTGGGAGTTAATATATTTGACTTTCATTTCTTTTCGGAGTTGTTGGCACTGGAATAGGACACAGAAGTAGGGACAATTCTGTTTAATGCCAGGCAAAGGAACACTACATTTAGAGCAGATTTGTGTCAGCAAATGCTTAACTTTACTTTTTGTGTGACTGATGGAGCTGACAGAAGTCCTGTGGAGCTGCGCCCTCTGCTGCCTTCCAGGTAGAATGACACTTGTTCTGATGAAAGATCAAATCCTAAACTGCTGCTTCGTGCACCAGGAGAAAATAGTTTGAAATAAAATAAAAATAGTCTTTTTCGAGAAAAAAAAACAATTTTTCCAAAGGGTTTAGATTTTTTTTTTTTAAAACAGTTAAAATGTAACGATGATGAGGTAGTTCGAGGAAAACGTTTTCCATGACGTCACATACAACCGCTGCCCACAGGGTCCAAGCTTTGCCCACCCGTCATGGCTGCTCAACCCCTGCTGCACATGGACATTGAAATGCCCAGTGAACAGGCCGCTTTTATTTCCAATATGTGTTAATCTTATTATATTTATTTTATAAGGGTTGGTGAACCTCAAGGTGGGTTTGCAGACCCTCGCATACCCGTGCGCCAATGTCGAACCTCTGTGGTGCCGGCTGCATCAACATGACGGGGGTCCAACAACGGTCCAAGTTTGCTTGCGCAGGGTTTGTAGACCCCAGGGCCTGCTTGACAGTTGGTGAACCCTACAATGGGACCCACGAATTCCACAGAAAAAGAAATTTTTTGCATGTTTGATGCTGGAGGGAGGGTGGAGGGTGGGGGGGTAGTTTCAACTCCGTCGTATCCTCCTGCTTCCACACCCTCCGCCTCCTTCGTAAGACCTTCAAATGGATCCCCCTCGAACACCGAAAGACCGTCACTCACGCCCTGGTCACCAAAAGACTCGACTACGGCAACGCACTCTACGCCGGAATAAACAAAAACCTCACCCGCAAGCTACAGAACATCCAGAACGCCGCCGCAAGACTGGTCCTCAACCTGCCAAAACACTGCCACATCTCCCAGCACCTGCGCACACTCCACTGGCTCCCCGTCGAGGCGAGAATCACCTTCAAGATTCTCACCCACGCACACAAGGCCCTCCACGACACCGGACCAGCATACCTGAACCGCCGACTCAAATTCCACCCTACGATCAGCCCAGCTCTCCTACGCCGTGGTCCCCCGCACCAGAAAGACCAGATCAGGAGGCCGCTCCTTCTCCTTCCTCGCGGCCAGAGCCTGGAACACCCTTACGCTCCACCTCAGACAGACAACATCGCCCCTCATCTTCGCGAGAAACCTCAAAACCTGGCTCTTCGACAGACCCCCTCCTTGATGGACTGGAACCTGCACCCCCAAGCGCCTTGAGACCCTCATGGGTGAGTAGTCCACTGGCCACTGAGTGCATTCCTTCAATCGTACACCTCATGGGTATGCAGGCGCAGCCTGTGGCCTCATGTGGTCAGAGCTTGAGGTGTACGATTGAAGGAATTCACTCAGTGGCCTCTAAGGGCTTGTTTAAGAGAGTGCTGGGCGCAGCCTGTGGCCACTTGTCGTGGTCAGAGCATGCAGTGTACGATGGAAGGATGTACCCAGCAGTCTCGGAGGGCTTGTTTAAGAGAGCGCAGGGCGCATCCTGTGGCCACTTGTGGTCAGAGCATACGCTGTATGATCGAAGGGCGTACCCAGCGGTCTCTGAGGGCTTGTTTAAGAGAGCGCAGGGCGCAGCCTGTGGCCACATGTGGTCAGAGCATGCGTTGTATGATCGAAGGGCGTACCCAGCAGTCTCTGAGGGCTTGTTTAAGAGAGCGCAGGGCGCAGCCTGTGGCCACTTGTGGTCAGAGCATGCGGTGTATGATCGAAGAGAGTACCCAGCGGTCTCTGAGAGCTTGTTTAAGAGAGCGCAGGGCGCAACCTGTGGCCACATGTGGTCAGAGCATGCGCTGTGTGATCGAAGGGCGTACCCAGCGGTCTCTGAGGGCTTGTTTAAGAGAGCGCAGGGCGCAGCCTGTGGCCACATGTGGTCAGAGCATGCGATGTATGATCAAAGGGCGTACCCAGTGGTCTCTGAGGGCTTGTTTATGACAGCGCAGGGCGCAGCCTGTGGCCACTTGTCATGGTCAGAGCATGCGCTGTATGATCGAAGGGCGTACCCAGCGGTCTCTGAGGGCTTGTTTATGACAGCGCAGGGCGCAGCCTGTGGCCACATGTGGTCAGAGCATGCGATGTATGATCGAAGGGCGTGCCCAGCGGTCTCTGAGGGCTTGTTCAAGAGAGCGCAGGGCGCAGCCTGTGGCCACTTGTGGTCAGAGCATGCGCTGTATGATCGAAGGGCGTACCCAGCGGTCTCTGAGGGCTTGTTTAAGAGAGCGCAGGGGGCAGCCTGTGGCCACTTGTGGTCAGAGCATGTGCTGTATGATCGAAGGGCGTACTCAGCTGTCTCTGAGGTCTTGTTTAAGAGAGCGCAGGGCGCAGCCTGTGGCCTCATGTGGTCAGAGCTCGAGGTGTACGATTGAAGTAATGCACTCAGTGGCCTCTAAGGGCTTGTTTAAGAGAGCGCAGGGCGCAGCCTGTGGCCACTTGTGGTCTGAGCATGCGATGTATGATCGAAGGGCGTACCCAGCGGTCTCTGAGGGCTTGTTTAAGAGAGCGCAGGGCGCAGCCTGTGGCCACTTGTCGTGGTCAGAGCATGTACTGTATGATCGAAGAGCGTACCCAGCGGTCTCTGAGGGCTTGTTTATGACAGCGCAGGGCGCAGCCTGTGGCCACATGTGGTCAGAGCATGCGATGTATGATCAAAGGGCGTACCCAGTGGTCTCTGAGGGCTTGTTTATGACAGCGCAGGGCGCAGCCTGTGGCCACTTGTGGTCAGAGCATGCGATGTATGATCGAAGGGCGTGCCCAGCGGTCTCTGAGGGCTTGTTCAAGAGAGCGCAGGGCGCAGCCTGTGGCCTCATGTGGTCAGAGCTTGAGGTGTACGATTGAAGTAATGCACTCAGTGGCCTCTAAGGGCTTGTTTAAGAGAGCGCAGGGCGCAGCCTGTGGCCTCATGTGGTCAGAGCTTGAGGTGTACGATTGAAGTAATGCACTCAGTGGCCTCTAAGGGCTTGTTTAAGAGAGCGCAGGGCGCAGCCTGTGGCCACTTGTGGTCAGAGCATTCGATGTATGATCGAAGGGCGTACCCAGCGGTCTCTGAGGGATTGTTTA
Organism: Calotriton arnoldi; assembly: GCA_963921515.1. Classification (NCBI taxonomy): domain Eukaryota; kingdom Metazoa; phylum Chordata; class Amphibia; order Caudata; family Salamandridae; genus Calotriton; species Calotriton arnoldi. The sequence continues at coordinate 2,289,818 of CAWUFW010001762.1, read as the reverse complement.
AGAGAGCGCAGGGCGCAGCCTGTGGCCACTTGTCGTGGTCAGAGCATGCGCTGTATGATCGAAGGGCGTACCCAGCGGTCTCTGAGGGCTTGTTTATGACAGCGCAGGGCGCAGCCTGTGGCCACATGTGGTCAGAGCATGCGATGTATGATCGAAGGGCATACCCAGCAGTCTCTGAGGGCTTGTTTAAGAGAGCGCAGGGTGCAGCCTGTGGCCACTTGTGGTCAGAGCATGCGCTGTATGATCGAAGGGCGTACCCAGCGGTCTCTGAGGGCTTGTTTAAGAGAGCGCAGGGCGCAGCCTGTGGCCACTTGTGGTCAGAGCATGCACTGTATGATTGAAGGGCGTACCCAGCGGTCTCTGAGGGCTTGTTTAATAGAGCGCGGGGCGCAGCCTGTGGCCAGTTGTGGTCAGAGCATGCGCTGTATGATCGAAGGGCGTACCCAGCGGTCTCTGAGGGCTTGTTTAAGAGAGCACGGGGCGCAGCATGTGGACACATGTGGTCAAAGCATGCGCTGTATGATCGAAGGGCGTACCCAGCGGTCTCTGAGGGCTTGTTTAAGAGAGTGCAGGGCGCAGCCTGTTGCCACTTGTGAAATGAAATTAAATGAAAAATACATTTATTAAGCGCATGGCTACCCGAGGGCATCCCAGCGCTGGTAGCAGCAAGCAGTAGAGAACCGACCAAACTAGGGGAATAGCCAGGTTTTTAACGACTTACAAAAGGCAAGGTGATTGGGTTACTTGCGCAAATGAAGAGGGAGGGTGTTCCAGAATTTGGAGGCACTGTATGAGAACAGACGACTCCCGCTTCTAGCTTTCCAAATCCTAGGAACTACAGCAAGATGTAGATCATCTGAGCGGAGGCGTCTGTTAGCACCGAGGGCCGAACAACAGAACGATTAATAGGAGGGCCCTTTCCGGCTAAGGACTTATGTACTATGCACATAGCCTTGAAATAAACTCTCTCCCTAATGGGTAGCCAGTGGAGAAGTTTCAGGGCGGGTTTTGCCGATTGGCATTTCGGGATATCCAGAAGGATTCTGGCTGCCCAATTTTGTACTGTCTGGAGTTTTGCAAAGGTAGTGCATGGGGCCCCAAGATAAAGGGCATTCCCATAGTCCAGACGTGATAGAATGAGTGCCTGAACCATGAGCTTCCTTGCCTGGAAGGGGGGGAGTGGGAGGACTTTGCGGAGCATCTTTAAGATGCCATAGCATGAGGCTGCCACATTGCGTGCCTGGACCTTGAAAGTCAGATCACGATCCAGCCAGACACCCAGGCTTTTTATTTGGGTCTTGGGGGCCGGAACGGGGCCCAGGTCGGCCGGCCACATTATTTTGGGATCAAATAGAGACGGGTTCCCCAAGATCATCATCTCAGTTTTTTCTCCATTTAATTTCAAGAAGGAGTTATTCATCCATTTGGCCACCTCTTTCAGGCAGGGAGAAAGGCTGGGGGAGGAGGTGTCTGCTTGTTTGAGTCCCACCACGAGTTGTGTATCATCTGCATATGTCACTATGTGTACCCCAAAAGGCAGAACGATCCCTGCTAGGGGACTCAGGTAAATGTTAAATAGAGTGGGATCCCTGAGGCACTCCGCAGCGGAGAGGCATCTGTTTTGAGGTCACTTCAGCGTCGAAGACCTAGAAAGATCTATCGTCCAGGAAGGACTGCAGCCATGTCAACGCGACCCGGTCACCCCCAATCTTGTAAGTCTGTGGGCCAAGATTTGATGGTTGACTGTGTCGAAGGCGGCACTAAGGTCTAAGAGGATGATAACAGTAGTGCCTCCAGCATCCAAAATTTTTCTAGTCTCTTCGACTACAGATAGTAAAGCCGTTTCAGTTCCTTGGAGTGGTCGGAAGCCAGTCTGTGATGGATGGAGGAGATTGTGGGTCTCTAAGAAGGCAGACAGCACCGAATTAACATATTTTTCCGCTATTTTACTGATCCCTGGGAGGAGTGAGATGGGGCGATAGTTTCCCAGGGAATCAGGGTCGAGGTTAGGTTTTCTTAGGAGTGCCTTCACCATTGCTTTTTTCCAAGGAGGGGGGACCATTCCAGTGGCAAGAGAGGCATTGATCAGTTCCAGTATAGTGGGGGAGATGGTTGTGGCATCTTGTTTCAGGATGTGAAGAGGTGCGGGGTCTCTGGGCGAGCCACTCTTTACCTTTGAAGAGATACTTTCAAACGCCTCAGGATTCATCAGGGGATTGGCTCCAGATGGGAATCCAAGCTGAGGGGACTGGGATCCCATGTTTGACCGTCCATCAATGGAAAAGGCGTGTAGATATCTTGTATTTTACTGAAGAAGAAGTCTTCTAATTTATTACAGCGTGAGCCTGAAATATTCGTGGTCACAGGGGCCGGGGGGACTCTGAGCAGGGTTTTTGCTATGCGAAAAATCTCGCGTGCGGAGTTGCCGCCCGAGCATATTTTTTCTTCGTAATAGGCCGTTTGAGCAGATTTAATTTCTGTCTTATATAATTTGATGGCTTCCCTATATTCTAGTTTCTTACTAGGGGAAAAGTCCTTCCTCCAGGTTCTTTCTAGTTTTTTGCAAGTTTGCTTCAATGCCCGGAGCTTTGGAGAGTACCATGCCCTTCTATTGATTCCAGTTTTCGTCTGGGTAGATTTCATAGGGAGAACTTGGTCTAAGAAGCCTTCTATCCACGTGTTAAAATTTTCATTGGCAAATATCACATCTGGATCAGGGACTGGCTTAGTTTTTTCTAATTCTGAAATCCATTGGTCTATCGGAAGTTTGGGCCAGGGACGAGCCCTTTTGATAATCGGCTTAACAGGAGGCGTGGCAAAGTTAGAAGACCAAGTGAATGGAATGAGAAAATGGTCAGACCATGGTACTGGGATGGGTATCCCTCCTACTAAGTCCTCCAGATTAGAAAAAATGGGATCTAATAGGTGTCCTTTCGTGTGTGTTGGGTGGGCAACTTTTTGAAGAAACTGGTAGCCTTCAAGGTCCTTTGTTATCTCAGCTGCAGACAGCTGAGAGGGGTTGTCAAAATGGAGATTAAAATCTCCCAATAGTGTAAAGTTAGCGGGTGTACTAGCCAAATTGGCGGCTATATCGGGTCAGAGCTTGAGGTGTACAATTGAAGGAATGCACTCAGTGGCCTCTAAGGGCTTGTTTAAGAGAGCGCAGGGCGCAGCCTGTGGCCACTTGTGGTCAGAGCATGCGCTGTATGATCGAAGGGCGTACCCAGCGGTCTCTGAGGGCTTACTCTCGTTTGTGATGTCACACAAGGGATCACAAAAAGCAATGTCTGTGACTTCCTAGGTTGTAATTTCAGGCAGCACTGTGAAGCATATAAACGGGATAGGATCCTTTAGTCATTGTATAGTCATCGTGGTTGGGTGAAGAGCAGGTGGTCTTTCTGAAGCCACTGATCTGACTCCTGGGGCCATCTTGATCTGAGAATGCGTGAGTCTTCCGGGTGTTGTCAAAGAGGTGCAAAGTATGGGATGGCTGTAAGGATGCTACACCAGGGATCAGAATGGAGATGATATTTCTTCAGTGGCATGAAGTTGTGTCAACTTCATCTCACCTAAGGCTTGAAAGAATGGGGTTGCATACACAGGAGGCAAGGCTACTACGTAGGGATTAGCTATGATTTCTGCACCCTATCACATTCTTTCCAATGGAAAATAAGGGAAGATCTGGCCACCCAACATCAAGATTGATTGGGTCTGGAGGAGTGGCGTCATTATCATGGTCAGTGGATATTTGCCATATACAGTCACTATGAAATGCATGGGCCAAACGCTCTAGACACTCACATCTTCAAACTTTGAGTAATTGGATAATTATTCCATTTGGAGTTGGTCTGATAACCATGTATTATTTTATGGGAGTAGGAATGTCACAGTGTCCTCATGGGCACAGTTGACACTCAGAAGAGCACTGCAGGAAGGTAGTGGGCAGATTCATGGCTAACACTAGTTGTGTTTGAGTGTAAATCCTGTAGAGCTCTTTGTAAAAGTATTAACATGCGGCATGTGGACTAGGTCTGTTCTTCACTGTGTGTTAACGTGTGGGGCATGAACCGGCCTCTTTAGAGATAACCGATCCTAGCGAACGAGTATAGGGAGGCTCCGTGCCTGTTTTAACTCATGAATGCTTGGAGGGAAGGGGCTCTTCCAATGCAGAGGCTTTAAAGGGCACGTGGAACTAACCAGCACAGCATGAACAATGCCTGACTGATATCACTGACTAACACTGGTCCCCGCCTTTCTCTTTCAGTGGGACCTTGTGTGCGAGCAGAAACGCCTCAATCAAGCCTCAGCCACCTTCTTCTTCATCGGGGTCATGGTGGGAGCCATTTTGTTTGGTTACTTGTCAGACAGGTACAGTGTGCATTTGTTGTTTCCATCATTTGTTTATGTTCCTTCCTCTTTGTGGTTCAGCTCCTTCCCATGCTGAGGGTAGGTGTCGAACATGGATGAGTCCACTCTTGAAGGCTCTCTGGTCTCTTCCTCCTGCCACAGCTCAGAAGATCTGAGGATGGAAGCTGAGTCGACAGAAGTTCAGGAGATGGTGGTGTGGTGGCTGGTGTCAGTGTAAGCACTGATAATTCAACGAGGGGGTGGGTTGTTAACTGCAGCCTACTCGCACAATACTAGCTGATCATGAGTGAGTGGGTGATGTCCCAGCACGCGATCTAACTTAATGGATCAACTAAATTGATAATTCAGTAAAAGTCTGGGTGAACCTCATTCTCCTTTATCTAAGGTCCACACACAAGCACATTCTTTCACAGTTCGAAATTTGAGGTCAGGTTTGAGTAAGACATGAAATGGCCAAGTAATATAGACTATCTAGTGCAATCACATAGAATGAAGAGACACTTAGGTTTCTGAATAGATCACACCACAGTCAAGATACATTCATACAAACTACACAGTTCTAATTCTTTATATGCCTTGGTTTTAAACTTACTTTTGTCCGTTACAATAGCAATGTTTTAAGCTGGAACTATATGCAAGTAGTACTATAGATGGGACTCTGGACAGACAGCACCACCTCTTGAAAATGGCACACAATAAAAACCATGAGGGTACAGACACATTTCATGCGCTGACTGCATCCACTTAACATGTGCTTTATTTATTTATTAGAGGTAAAATGTGGCACTTTTAAAATATTTAATATCCACTTCTATTAGAATGTTTCATGCTAGTAGATAAACAGAGAAATTGAGGGCGTACAGTGCCCACTTTAAGGTAGCTTCAAACACATATTTCTTTTATAACATCTAAACTCCTAGGAAAAGTTACTTGTTTCTAGCCAGGCCCACAACACAACACAACACAACATAATACTAGTTCAGCACATTGGCAACTAGGGAGTAGCTACCATTAGTGCAGCAGGTGCAGTGGCACTGGCCCCAAAGGTGTGATTGGATCATTGCAGCCAGATGATTGCATTTTTATTACCCATTTGGGATCGGGGCCACCTTTTCCTTGCTCCATTGGGGCCAGTGGCACCCTTGCTACTCCACTGAGTGGTAAACCAGGCACACATGGTTGATTTGTGATCTCTGCAGTACCTGGTACAAGTCGATGCTCCTAGAAAGAGGGTTCAATTTTCCAATGTTGAAAATATGTTTACCCCTGAAGGTCTCCTGCATTAGATGCATGCATGGCTCATTGGACTGCCAGTCTTCAAGGACAGATTTGGGACAGTTAATGGGTGATAAATTTCCTAGCTATCCAGACAGAGAGGGACTGAGGTAGGCATATTTTAAATCAGCAGAAACTATACGATAGTAGTGTGGGTCATTCGATGTCACACTAGTGTATCGTCCTATTATTGTATGTCCTGCCTCTGCTCAACCTTTTGTGACCCCACTGGTTAGAAGTCACAGACAATGCAACACCAAACAAGACAAATGAAAAGGAGCGTACAGAGTTTCATAAATATCACTCAATTTAGAGCATTAGGAAAAGTTCCATAAGAAAAAGGAAAATGCAGTATCAAAATGTGTTCATAATAAAAGTTCAATTAAATTCCTCAGGAGTCTTGTACGTATGTACAAACCCACCTTTATTGAAGATTTTTGATCAAAGACAATTCACATTAGCCCAGCCAATGCGTTTCGTCCCTTAGGACTTCATCAGGGCTGTGAGATTAAAAACATACATAAAATAATATGTCCCATATCAAACAATCATTCATTTACAATTTATCTAGATACACAATACTTTTACATATTACATCAATCTTCAAGCATTAGAAAACAAACTACACAAGACTCGCTACCTATATACATTTTTCTTAAAACAATAGTTTTTGTATACACTCATACTATGATTACACGTTTCTAGAGATTTAATGTCCATCATGACACGTTCTTTATCTGTACACCGGCCTCCTAGTTGCCCAGTGCTGTTCACAGTACTTTTTACTTAGCATGGAATGTTATAAAAAGGACTCTCACTTGGATGAATCATTAATCCCTTATCACTCGTAGTGTATGATGTCATCAAAGAACCAGCATCCAGAAAAGTTCAGAAATGGGTGTTGGGTGGTATAGTACCCCCTATTTCATCTACAATTATATAAAGCAGGGGTTTCTAACCCTTTCTGTAAGAAGAGGTACTTATGTTCAATGGAAATCATTCTGAGCTACTAGTATTAGTGATGCAATAGTGACCACCCTATCCAAGATTGTCAGCAGTGATCACGTAAGTGTATGAGGCAGGGTTTTCAGAACTAATGTTAAAAAATCCCTTGAGAATTTGAAATGACTGTACGCGAGTTATACATAAAAGCCATAGCTGCAATCCTCATGGCACTAAGGTAATAATATGAGTAATAAAACCTCCCCAACTCAATAATAGCTTTAAAAACATTTTTAAAACACAACTATTTTTTGTCAAACATCAGCTATTGAGTTCTGAAAATAGAAACATTTGGGGGCGGAGCTAGCTCGCAATGAAGATGGCTGCTTAGGCGAGTAGCTCCGCGCGACCGTCTCACTATCCGACATTAATCCGTCAGCTGAAACGAGTTGCAGGCTTTCCTGGCGCTGTTTGCGGGGCCGGAAGAGCTCAAGTACAGAGTGTGCTGACTCCGACACCTGTGGCTGCCCAGGCGGGGACGATAGGAGCCTTGATCGGTGCAGGGCGGACCCAGGCCGAGATCCCCGGGCTCCCATACAGTATTGAGGCGGCCTGACGAAGCCATGTGCCCGAAGCCCGGCTGGGGTGATCGATGCTGCGCTGGAGGTGGCGAGTACGCGGCGGGGGCGCCCCATGCAGGAAGTTGGCTGGCAGCAGCAGTGGCAGTGGGGTTTAAGACGGCAGGCCAGACATTTGGGCGGATTTGTATAGTGCGGAGGACGACTGCTGGCGGGGAAGCGGTGGTGACGCATCGTCGAGCGGTGGGGTGAGCTTCAGGGCAGCGATAGCGGTATGAGGACGAACGCCTGTGATGTGCTAGCCGTGCTTCAGTGACTGTGCGTAGTTTTGTCGGTGGAAGGTGGGACCCCCCTTGGCCTGCATTATTTGGCTGGTTGATGTGGCGACGTGGCCCACCATTTTGAGTGCGCAGGTGGGGACCCTGCCTGTCAGCATTGCCTCACTTGGATCATGCACGGCAGCCGACTGGCATACCCCGGAGGCCTCTGGAGGTGTGACGCTAGCTGCGGACCCCGCGTGTGACCTTGCACGGTGCTCTGTGTAGCGGCAAAGATTGGGAATAACCAGGCAGCCCCGGTGGGGCAAAGTGAGATCCTGCGGCGCTTGAGACGCGCTCTGGAAGTCAATAAGCACCCTGCCCCCGTGGGATATTATACAAGGTGCCCGCCGACGGGGTTTCAGTGGAAGACTAGGTACTTGGCAGTACTACGGCTAAGCTCTGAGAGACCTGGTGTGTGGTGACTTTGCTGCACGCTGGACGCCCGGGCCGACGGGGCGGCGCTGATACCCCAGCGCACCTGTTGCCCTCGCTGGTGGGGTCGTGTTGGCTCCTAATTTGCGACAGGAGGCTCGATCTTTCGCACTGCTGCTCCAGGGCCTGCCTTGATTGATATCTTTCTCCCTGGGACTTACAGTGGCCGTATTTTGCGCAGCCCTGGCAGTAGGCCTGCATTGTTGCACCTAACCACGTTTACTGGGACAGGTGGAGAAAGTTGAGTTGGCGACGCACACTTCAGTCCCGCTTTGGTTTATATCTGTGGAAGCAGTATCCCCTCTGCAACAATGGGCAAAGTGGACAGAACACAACCGAAGCTGACGTTTGACCAGCGAAAGTCTAAGGGGCGCAATGCTGCTACTAATGAGGACGAAACCACGCAGGACCCGCCCCAGGACGAAACAGATGGTGATATTTGCACTATGCTCGCTGCGATGGAAAAGGGTTTGCAGAGCAGCCTTTAGGTCCTGGGCTCCAAGATAGACTCTCTTTCCTATCGCATGGATAGAATGTCGGAAAGGCTCGACAAACATGCGGAACGGTTGGATATGTCTGAGCTCCGGGTCACAGAAGTTGAAGAGGCCCAGACAACGCTGGATGCTGAGCACAAGCAACTGGGAAGAGTGATATAAGTTCTCCAAGATAAGACTGATGACCTAGAAGCGCGGTCTCGGCGCAGTAATCTAAGAATCACGGGTCTGCCGGAATCAACCCAGACCGGCAACATGGAACAGTTTGTTGAAAAACTGCTAGTTACGCTTCTGGGTGACGAAATCTTCTCGCCCATGTTTGTAGTCGAGAGGGCGCACCATTCCCTGGGCCCCCGCCCGGCCCCTGGCAGTACCCCGAGACCGGTCATAGCGAAACTACTTAATTATCGTGACAGAGATGCAGCGCTGAGGGCTGCCAGAGTCAAGCAACCGCTTCAATACGAGGGCTCTACCATCTCATTGTTTCCTGACTTCACGTTGAAAGTTCAAGATGCGCGCCGGCAGTTTGCTCCCTTGAAGAAACAGCTCCGGGAGCAAAACCTAGACTATGCTATGTTATACCCGGCTAGGCTCCGAGTCAACCGACAGGGCCAGTCACGCATTTTCATGGACCCTAAAGCCTTACAGAAGGCCCTGAAAGATTGGGCTAAGGAAAAGAGGTGCAGCCCGGAGAGAGATTCCTGTGAAGGGGCTACTGGCGGCCTTCTTGAGGACCAGGACTGAACTTAGACACTCCACTAACTCAGATAAGCATGTCGCTCATGGGGGTATTGCTGAAAGTTCACTTAGTAATGTTTAAGGGTATTGTAATTTGTGACGATTTCAATGTTCTTAGTAGCACTATAGCCACAGTTTGGTGCCTATTACGGGGCTTATGACTAGAGTGAAGTTAGTTATTGCTGCTTACATCGATTGATGACCACAGTTAAAGTTAGATATGTGGGCGCTGGAAGGGTCGGAGATTCCTATGTGTATATGTGTATATATATGTATATGTATGTATATTTTTTCTTTAGATGTTTCATTGTATACTGACGGAGTGCGGAGCAGAGACCTGATTGGGGTTTTATTCCCCCAAGTTTCCTTTTTTCTTGGTTTCAAAAAGCGTGCTACCTCTGCCCACGTGTGCAACACACACTTGGGGAACAGTGTTTGGGGGGTTGGGGAGGGGGGTTTCCTTTGTTGATTTTCAACGCATTGTTTCAGTTTACTACTTTCCATGAGGGTATGGGGGGGTTCTTTGTCATTTTGTCGCCCGGGCACAGTTGGGGTCCGCCTGGCGTGGGAGGGGGGTGGGTTGGGATGGGTTGGGCATGGCTTGTCGTGGGTGGGGGGACGGGTGGTATTGAGACTCACAATGCTTGTTTCTGTAGCCTTCGGAAAATATGTATCTGAGATTTGCACGCATACTAGACAGCCAACACACGCGCTAAGATACTGGTATATTGGCCACCCCCATGGCAGGTGAGGGGCATTGCAGTAGAGCTGCTGGCCCTGACACTGTTAGTGCGCTAACATGGAACGTACGTGGCCTCAATGACCACAGAAAGGTGTGTAAGATTCTGAGATACTTGGATAGGCATGATGTAGACATTGCACTTCTGCAGGAAACACACCTCCCACTAAACAGCCCTATCCTGCGTACTAGAGGACTGCTGGGCAACATCCACGCGTCAGGCTTTACCACACACGCAAGAGGCGTTTTGACGTGGATGAACCCTAAAAAAACGCTTAAATTGGAGCCTTTGATGACAGACGCGGAGGGCAGGTTTACGATTACTAGATGTAGAGGGAAAGGTCTGGAGCTACTACTGGTCCAATTACGATGCCCCGGATTTTTATAGGCAACTAACTGACATGGTGGGATCACAAGTGGGTGGACGAATCTTATGGGGAGGCGATTTTAACTTTGTCAGGGACCCCATATTGGACAGGTCAGCGGGACCGGAGAGACGCATATCAGCGTCGCCAGGGGCTATGGAAAGCGCACTTCTGCGCTTTGATCTGACTGATGTTTGGCAACAATGTCACCCGATACAAGGGGGATACACACACTACTCTGCATATTATGATATACATACTAGAATTGATTACTGGTTTGTAGCTAGGCAACTCTCCACAAATATAAGTGCTTGTAAGATCCTCCCCCGCACGTTCTCTGATCATTCCCACTGTTATTGGTATTAGAAGCCCCGAAAGCACGCATACCCCCCTTTACCTGGAGGTTTCCGCCCTATTCCTTACTGGACACAGTTTTCAAGAAAGAAATGGCTGACGCTATTGAAGTATTTTTTGAAAAGAATGTGGGCTCTGTCGACTCCTTTCAGACGGTCTGGGACGCATTCAAAAGTGTATATACGAGGCATGGCCATATCTAAACACGCAGGTGTTCTTAAGTCGATCCGGACCCGACTTGCATCTCTAGAACATAAATTGGCAGCTTTGGAGCAGGCTATGTTAGCGCGGCCCTCCGAAGAGATTACTCAAGAAATTAAATAAACATTAGAAGAGTATTATACTGAGGCAGACGCGGAGATTAAGCACTTGGGCAAATACGCTACTGCTCGGGTCTATGGGGAGGCGGAGCGCCCTGGGACGGTACTTGCGCACCTACTTAGACAACGCAGAGATAAATCTGTTGTCCCGGAACTCACGACTATAGACGGTGACACTTTGATTAATGAGACGGAAGTAGCGGAGAAATTCCGGCAATATTACTCGGAGTTGTATGCCACTCGGGGTGGTTGTACGGAGGAGCACATACTGGACTACCTGGCCCATATTAAGTTACCATGGCTAACTGAAACTCACCGCAAATTTTTGATGTGACCCATTGAACGGGAAGAAATATTACTTGCACTATCCAATATGAGAGCAGGGAGTGCACCGGGCGGGGATGGACTTATGGTCGCCTTTTATAAGGCTTTTCTCGAGCTGCTGCTGCCGCAGTTGCTCACGCTATATGAGGATATGTGTGTTACCGGTACGATGCCGCCCTCTATGAGGGAAGCAATCATAGTTGCAATCCTTAAACCAGGTAAACCCTCAGATAACTGTGCATCGTATCGACCCCTTTCTCTGTTGAATGTTGATACAAAATTTTTTGCGAAAATACTTGCGAACAGACTAATCCCACTGGTGCCTACCTTAGTAGCGCCGGAACAAGCCGGTTTTGTTCCGGGCAGGAACTTGACATATAATCTTCGGACGGTATTTGCGGCCCTACAGCATACTAGGCCAGAGATTCCGGCCATAGCGGTTTTTTTAGATATGGAGAAGGCATTCGACTCCGTCGAATGGCCCTTTTTAAAACAGGTCCTCACTAAAATGGGTGTTGGGAGTATTTTTCTACAGTTACTTGGGGTATTGTATTACTCCCCCACGGCTCGTATTAAAATAGGGGACTTAGTCACAAATCCTATCCTAATCTCTAGGGGTACGAGACAGGGTTGCCCCCTATTCCCCATTTTATACGCCGTAGCTGCCGAACCCCTGGCCTGTGCGCTTCGTGAGTATCATAGCCATAGGGGCATACAATTCCCCGGCTATGGGCTGATTGTTTCCGCCTACGCAGACGATACTTTACTGTATGTCCGTCACCCGGACGCTAATCTCTCCCCAGTACTGCGTGAGGTGGTACTCTTTGGTTCCATGTCTGGTTTACATGTTAATTGGAATAAGTCCATTATGTTCCCTCTAACCCCGGCCACACCTCCTATGGAGCCCGATTACCCACTGCAATGGTCCACAGAAGCGGTGAGGTATTTGGGAGTTAAGGTACATACAGATTCAGAAGTAGTGTTTAGGGAAAATTACGGTGTGGCACTTAACAAACTAGAGGACGACATTGCTAGGTGGGTTCAGCTCCCATTGTCCCTGCTGGGCAGAGTGTCACTTATGAAAATGGTTATATTACCACGTTTCCTCTTCCTTTTCACAAACATCCCCATAGTGTTGCCGCAGGTATTTTTTCGTAGGCTCCGGTCCCTCCTGATTCGTCTTGCATGGGCAGGGAAGCAAGCACGCGTCAGCTGGCGGATACTTACTCCTCCGTACTCCATGGGGGGGTTGGGCGCGCCTGATTTGGACTTGTATTATAGGGCAGCGCAGAGCGCACAGGCATACCAATGGATCCATGGTCCATTTGACATACCACATGTCCGTATCGAAGCAGTAGTGGCTGCCCCAAAACCCCTACCAGCTTTGTTGTTTTCACCACCGGATAGACGCACGGGGATCCTTGACTCCTTGAACTCGGTGATACACGCTTGGCACTATTTATTACAACTGCAGGCTGGCGCGATTCTGTATTCTCCGGGAGCACAACACATAGGTGACCTATTTGCGGATGGAGTGGCCAAGAGCTGGGGAGGTATGGTGGTGCATGAAGTACCACCCACCCCTCTTGTACAATTTCAGTTCCACAGGGTCAGACATGCACTCACCGAGCTACTTGGGGACGATATGGCCGAGCCCCCTGAAATGACAGCTTTGACCACTCTCATCAAATCACAGACGCCCATGAAAATGATAACCAGAATTTACCACAACTCGATGTCACATAGAAAACACAGTTACACTAAAGCGAGATTGGCTTGGCAGCGAGACCTACAGAGTGACATTACAGATGAAATATGGTCATATTGTTGCATGAACACTAAACGCATTTCCCTCAACGGGAGACATAGATTAATACATTTTAAATTTCTAAATAGGGTTTATTACACCCGGAGCGTCTGCACAGATATGGCTTGAGAGAGGAGTCCACCTGTGATAGGTGCAATGCCCAAATTGCTGATTTTTTTCATTTAGCCTGGGTGTGTCCTGGGATAGCTCAGTTTTGGGCACGGGTCTTTGTGGAATTGAACCAGGTCGCTGAGCTGTCACTGGCCCCGGACCCGCTGCTAGCACTACTTGGGTACTCCAAGACTCTTCCTAAAGTGTCACGGAGGTTGATAGATATGGGCCTGTTATTAGCTAAGAGATGTGTGGCCATAAGCTGGTTGCGAGGGCCCCTCCCTACAATAGCGCAATGGTCACGAGACTGTTATTCTGCAGTACCAGACTGAAAATTATAGTGATTTACTACCTCCGCGAAATCGACCTAAAAATTTCTGGGCATTGTACAAAACATTTGTTGAGACTAGAGGTACAGTTGGGGTGGGCGGTGGGACGGAGGTGCCAGAGTCTGCTCTTGCAGAGTTACAGACTACGGAGTAGTATTGCAGGAGTGCTCTTTGCATTATATGTTGTATATTTATCATGCTGAACTGATGACAGTGTTCTGAATCCAGTGAGCGATGGGATATCGACACAAATATTGCAAATGTCATGGGAACAGTATAACGTTTTATTGATGTATGTAATGGACAGTGTATTGGTAAGCGTTGCATTTATGTATAGGTAGCAACATTGTACGAGTCTCGTGTTATGTTATGAAAATCTCAATAAACATATTAATTAAAAAAAAAGAAAATAGAAACATTTTCATCCTGAGAATATGCTTTTAAATTTTAATATACATATAATAATTCAACCAAGCAAAAGCTTCTATATTAGTAGCCTGGGCTGAACACAGGAGAGCTACTCACAGGTAGATGGAGAGCTAAAGGTAGCTCACAAGCTACTCATTGGAGACACCTGATATAAAGAGTATCGTTGAGACGTGTGCACTCCATGTATGTGATATTAACCAAAGTATTTTAACTAAAGAGCTCAAAACCCACAAGCTTTGCCTACCGAATGCATCTCCCAGTATCATGTGAAGTGTCTGTGTACTATTACTGCTCCAGCAAAACTGATGGTCAAGTGCATATCAAAATAAATTGTGTACTTTAGAACTCTAATCCAATCATTGTTGAATCCAGGTTATTATTAGGAGGAAACAACTACTGCATATCTAAACCCTTAAATGAATGATAAAAAGTTATTCATACCACTCATTGGCCATCTTCAGATCAATCTACAATAATCTTCTTATACTCAGAATCACATTATTAAAATGAATGCAGAGAAATACTGGTTACAGGGGCCCAGAAGGGAGGCCAGTAGGCAAGAGATCGCAGATAAAAAAGTCTGTCCTGCCCTATGAACACATCACTGCCACCACTGAATATTGGCTACAGCCTGGTCAGGCGACAGTGGTCATGCTTGGTTAAAGAGGGTGCACATGGTGTGCCCCTCTAGACCACAGAGAACCGGTCTGTAGTGCACTCAGTAATATGTTAGGCCCACACCATACAAGCATAATTGTCATGTCATTGGGTAACTCCTGCCATAGGTGCACGCTATCAGAGACATGCCAGGGACATCCACGCCCCAAGGGTGCTTATATAAGAATGATGCAGCTGATCCTGCGATTCAGGACTAATAATTTTTCTAAAGAAAGGGCCCAATTTCCATTCCCCAAATAAAGTCCCTTCTCGCTGGTTTCGTGTATTTCCAAAAACTAAACCAAACTTACCAAACTTCCAATTTGCTCTTTCATTTCTAATTATACCAAATTGGCGATGCAATCTTTATATAGTTGATTACATTTGGCAAATTATTACACTAGAATGATTCACTCCTAATAAAGACAGACTCATTTGTATATTTGTAATGTTTATCTAAATAATGTGAAATAATGCTCTTGGCAAAAACATACAGCATGTATCATAGATCGTCACAAGGCAAACAACATCAGAAGAGAAAATGACAAATTCATATCAATCACAATGCACAGAGGAGTGGATAGGTGAAGAGACAAAAGACAAAATACATTTGCAAATGTTTATGCAAATCCAGGTTTCAGTCTATACTAACCCAAATAGGAATAAGAAATCTAGTCTCTGGCCATGAGAGAGGAAAGGCCCCTCAAGAAGATTTGAAGAGGCAAAGACTAGGTCAGGAATCAGTAAACAGGAAACAGAACAGCAAAACCGACGACAGCGACGATCTCCCAACAATCTCCAGACAGACTCCTAAATCCCTCCCACTAGGCACATCAATTATACCCTAAAACCCAAAATGTCCAACCCACACATGTTACAAACTAAAGGTTTTCTCAACATTTGATTGGTTAAGGAAGGGGGTGTATAGTCACACCATCCTCGGCATATCCATCTTACTAAATAGTTTATTGTTATTTGGTCAAATGATATCAACTTCCACTCGAGAATTACAATTGTCGAGCTTTCGTCATTCTTCTCTTCCTCTTTTCCGGCAGAACTTACAACTTCGTATATCTTTCTCGCTGAGCGCCTCTCTGCAGAGGAAGCTTCCTTTATCTGTCGCATTATTCTTTCATACTGGTTTTGGCAGGCACTCAGGACTTTCAAGGACAGAACAATATTCCATCTTCTTCTTCATGCTCGGTTTTCATCATTTAACACTATTAGATGTCAGTGGCTCCTTAACCCATTATTTACAATGCAGAATTTGTGAACCATGCTTCTAAACAGAACAAAAGACAGACATTATTATTCACTTATAATATTTTTCTTTAGGCACCACCCCAATGCTGGATGAATCCCTGCGCAACCCACGTTAGTTATTACCCTTTCCTAGCAGACGTTAATAACGTGCACAAAAGCAGCATTAGTCCTTTTTATTTCCATTAGTTAAAAAGCATTTTGCGGCCTACTATTATTAGTTTAGTACACGCTTGCGCAGTAGCATTTTCCCTCGTGTTAGGCCTTTTCCACATAATTTTCACTGCACACGGTTAGTAGATGTTACTGAGGGTTCAATCTGAGCAGGTTTTATTTTCACGAAAACCCCGCTCCATCACAGCAATCGGTCTTAAGCTGAGTGATCTTCCTCCGGTTGTGAGCGTTGATGCTCTGCTTTCGCTAATGAGACTGCCCATAGATTAGTGAGGAACATTAATGAATGGGGCTGTCCATTTATTCACTTTTGAGAACGCTTCCTGTGCAGCACTTCATCTAGGTTTATGCTACAAAATGACCACAGCAAGAACAAGGTGATGAAAGGAGTGCCTGAATCAATCTCACCCAGAAACAATCGCTCAGGCTGTATTCCAGACCATTATTTTTTGCCCATTGTGCCCTCTAGACAGAGACCCACCTTATACAAATCAGTCTTGGTCTGGCTCCAATAGGAAGAGTCCAGTCTGAGCTGCCAGGCCAGGTCCCCTCCAGACGGGAACACAAGCAACTCCAGACGCTGAGTCCTTCGGCACAGTGAGACACACACACACAAATGCCCACTCTTGCTCTCAGAAATCATCGACCTCTCCAATCACATGGTGACTGTATCTTTGCCTTTGACCCTGTACAGAACTCTGCTGCTTGACTAGGTTTGCGCTAGACAAAACCCAGCGCACATACATGCATAGCTCCACATGCACACTCACCCGTGTCTGCTCGCCGGCCGCCCCTACAGATCAACACTCTCCTTACCCTCGACCGTATAACGGATGCCCACAATATGAGCACAACCAGCTGTGTTTACTGGCATCACCGAGCTCCAGTTACAATATACAATATAGTGGGTCACAGTTGCAGACACTCACCCTCTGATCCAGGAGTCTACCCCCAGCTGCACACGAACAGCTGTGCAGCACTTTCTAGCAGCTGCTGTTCCTGGCTGATTCCGATCCCAAAGCCAACACAGCTCTCCTGCGGGCATGCACCAATAACACACATGTGCAACAAACTGCCCTTCACAGGAAGGGCTCATGTGCAGTACAGTGAGCCTGATGACAGCCAGCTGGCAGGACCAACGAACTGTGCATGAGTCGAACATCATGTACTCATGCACGCCCAGAAGAATGCCATACCTGCATTTGATGTAAATCATCATAGTGTACCTCAGACCCCTACAAATTGAATGGAGACAGCGCTGAACGAAGCCCAGCAGAAATCGAAAAGGCTGCTGAAGGAAAGGCAGGACGCAAGGAGGCCTGTTTGTTTACTGGAACACGCACCACCCACCAACCCACTCCATAAGCCCCGACTCCATTATCAGCAGTAGGGAATCCACAGTACATCATGCTGTGTTGTACCAGCCCTGCTGCTGCCGGTGTTGTGTGTTTCCTGCATGGCCCATTGTCGTTTTTCCTATGTGAGACTAATTGTGCACGTTGTAGGCCGCTTTTATTTTGCAGATGTTACTACATAGCACGCTTGTCTTTGTGCCACATTGTATATTCACACAGAACCTGCACATGTTTTCGTATTTTGTTCCTTTCTTGGGATTTGGTCTGAACACACTAGACAAGGTCAAACAACAAAGCCCATTGTTATTCGCTCTGGTCAGACACTAGCACTTAGACATAACAAGAAAATGCAGCTGCTGTTTGTGATCACACTTCTGGTCATATAACTGAGGACAGGAGTCCTGAAAAAACACACTGAGCGAAGGTCCTAAAGCAAGAGTGCTGCGGCAGGTGAGATGTAGAACGTCCACATATGTGTGCTAAGGTGCAGGGTCCACCACTAATCCCAGAGAACTATGATATATAATCATTTAGCTTCAATAGAAGAGGGGGTTTAGGCTAATCTGTCTTATAACATGACAGGGCTTTTTATGGTATATGGTTTGTTGACCATGGTAATGATATTTTTGCTATCCGTTTTTAATCTAATTATGGTGCAAATACTGCATCTTAGAGCACAATATTTTAAATAAAGATTCTAAACTTCCTTCGTGTCTCTTGTTTATCTTATTGTGGACAAGAACAAGTGAGGGAGCGAAAGGGGGTGTCCTGTTACCATGATCCTTCAGAGGGTCGAGTGTGTTGTGTTCTGGGGTGCCAATTTACTTGTCTCTCTAAAAGGTTAGGGTGGCAAGTGAGGCACTATAGCTAGTTGGACTCAGGCTCATAGATACTGAGGCAGTATGGCGACTCAGTCCCTACATGCCAATGTTCTATGATCCCAGGCATAGTTCTGTTCCTGAGCAGAATCCTTGCAACATGGCACCACCACCGTTTGGTCAGGTACTTATTTACGTGGACCCTGAGAGGCGCTTGTGCTTGTCCACTATACCCTTGCATCTTCTACCGTAGACGTCTGGGGTGTTAGGGGTTAATCCTCCCCAGTTTTAAGGGATCACCTTGTTCTGTTGGTTTTTCAAGCTTGAATATTAAAAGGTTACAACCCTGTTTATGTTCCACTTTGAATCCATTTTTAATTACTTATGGCACACACTAGATCTATGGCGGCCAACTGCAGACCGGCGGTCTATGCACATTTAACACAACATGGAGTCCCTAATGCAGGAGCTTCTGTAATCTTTATAATAGAGGCAGACGCTGCCTTCCGCTTTGAAGTTTTTTATTCGTGGGTCACATTTCCAGCTGTGGACGCTAACACTAACACTTTTCATGAATATACTGTTCCACAGGCACCTGCTGCATACAGACTTTATGCTCTTGCTGAAATTCCTCTTGCAGTCTGGGAACACCAGACTTGGTTTAATGGCGCCCTTCCCAATGTGCCTGGGTCAGTTCGAATGGGTCCTCGCAGTAATTGGAGGGCTACTTGGCGGACATTAGCTGGATATACGCCATATCCAGATTTAGGCAATTTAAATCTCATGCAAACCTGCAGTTTGTACAATGTTCTTGTCGTCTTATACCGACGTCTGATGCAATGTATTTTACGTACATTATTAGCTGGTCCAGCTGGACTTGGCCAGCAAGCACAAGATCAGTAGCCTGCAGCGCCTGTTATTAGTCCTGTAATTGTTCACTCAGTTACAGGCAAACGTCCTACTAATTGTGAGGAAATTCCATTTTGGATTGCCTAAAAAATAGATCAACTTGAAGCTGTGTTTCCCCTTATGGGACCACAAGACAAGCACAGAATTGTAACTATGTGCTTACCCATTTGGGATGGTTCCCACTCTTGAAGACTGTAACACCTGGGGGACGATTTTTGCCACAGTCTATACTCTCCGTCATGGCACTCCCTCGATGGCTGTTCTATCAAACGTCCTCAAACAGATACAGAATGAACATGGCGCAAGTCCTGCCTTAGGTTTGGGGATGAAATTAATGGGGTAATTTTCTCATAGTCTCTGAAATGATTCTTTCTAATGTTAAAGATGAGGCAGCATCTCTGACTATACACCAGTGACTTACCTCGGTGGTGGTTGCCGACCGTGAGTTGCCTATAATTATTGCTAATGTATATACTTCGCTAGGGCGCAATAATTTGGGAACCAGACCTTCAGTACCACCACTTGGCAAGCTTAGCACTGACAAGCATGTCAGACCAGCACGTGAGTTTGCTAAAAAACCTGGGGATAAATCTAAGTAGCAACAAAAAGGTAAACCTCATGGAGGTTCTCCAATCTGAGTCCTCTGAGAGATGGTACGATTTTCGTGATCGCACTAAAATCAAGACTCCAGACAGGTATCAGGTTCTTGATACATGCTCTCCTCGTTCCTTTCGGGAATCGCCTGACCAGCAGTACAAAGAGGAGGGTGAGCTGAACGCAGACAAGAAGAGTACATGAAACCAAAGAGTGAGACACTACGCTCGTCTGAAGTGAAGATAAAAGAGGAGGACAAGACTACTCCATTTAAACCTCCATTTCAGAAAAAGAAAGTAGCAGCTTTGACTGCTAAATATGCCACAGAAGGTGAGAACCCTTCTCCTGAACAGCAGTTGGGCGGTGACTCTCCTCAACAGCGCGGCAGAAGTCACCATATTGCGCCAGAATTTCCAGGAGTTTCTGACAAAAAAAGCAACTGATACCTTTGTTACAGTTGAAATCGGGGATATATGCTTAGCCCCTCCAGACAGATTATGTCACTTGAATATTCAAATTGAAGGTGACTTTTAACGTCTCCTCACCTTGTCCCTGACAAAGTCAAACAAGCTTATATGTCCGAATGGGCCCTTACATTGGCCCCTGCACTTTACCATAATCATGTGGCTGGGATAAAGATTCCCCTTATCATATTATTTCTATACGGTCCACCCCACAGGTACAGCCACAATATTCTATTAAATGGGATGCTAAAGCACCCGTTAAACAAATTCTCTCCCAATTGGAGTACCAGGGTGTAATTGAGCCCTGTGTCTCTCAAATGAATAATCCTCTTTTTCCAGATCTGAAACTGGATCGTTCTTATTGCATTGTCTTAGATTATAGACATTTGAATAGTCATACATTCACATCTGCAGTGCAAAACATGTACAGTAGGGCACTAATTAACAATGTAGTCCGTAAAAAGTACAAAACCACCTTGGACATTTCCAATGTTTTTTTCAGTCACAATTTAGCTCCTGAGAGCCAAGACTGGTCTGCTTTTAGCGACCTGGGTTTTCAAATGTGCTATGAACGACTTACTATGGTCTATAAGAACAGCCCGGGAGTTTTTGCGGCACAAATTGTGTCAATTCTTCATGACATTGACCCTGACGCTCTGTCCTATTGTTGGAAAACGAGGCAGTATTTGTGAGGCCTGCACAAATAACATGACTACATTTGTCCTTCACTGGGAACCAAACACCCAATTGTAGCGCCTGACTCTCAGAGGGTAGCGTTGCAGAGCAGTCTGAGGCTTACTCAAGGGAGGTGGTGTGGGCTAGTAATCGCCATTACAGGTGCACAGCAATAACACTCAATAATTGATTGTCCAGTCTGTACTTTGCTTTATAAAAGTAAGAGTGCATTTATTAAACACACACACTACTTAATACTATGCAACAATTTACAAATATACATAAGCTGTTGGAATTACTTTGTGACATTGCATAACATCTCCACCCCTCCCGCAGGTGGGTGGGGTCTAGTACCACCACTCCTATGCCTGCACGTCATCTTGCCCCCTAATGCAGTGGGTTGACACAACTTGGAGCGAGGGCCTAGCCAACTGGCACCATCCCAGGGGCACCCCACCCCATCATCTCAACAAGCATTAAATATAGGTTCACCTGCCCCAGTGACACATAACCCGGACTGAGCATCTCATATTGACCATACAGTATACACCCTTAAATCTTCAGGGCTAACAGTCTGGGTTGTTCTTCACTTAAGCACAGCAGCAAGAATACATGTTTAAGCAGCACTTTAGAATGACAGTACTCATCACCTTAGTTGATCATTATTATGCAGTGCAATTAAAGCCCCTAAAAGGCATCACAGATGCAATCACAGGATTAAGTACATACAGCCAGACACCCTAGCAAGAATGTCTGGCAACATAACCCCACTTTACTTATGACATCACCTTACACAGGTACCTCATATTACACATGTGACCTTCAGTCCCCCTAAAAGAAATAACATTAGTAAATGCACTACGGGTGCAACTACACCTCTTCATCTCCAGGGGATGCCCTTCTCCAGACATCCTCAACTCAGCCCTTCATCCCTTGGCGCACTTCTCAATCCTCCTCCAGCTGTAGAACAAAAGTTCCAGCCTAAGAGGAGTTAAAATGCTGGCTGAGCCCTTGAGGGGTTATTCTTTTCAAGTCCCCATGAGACTTAGGGAGGGACTTCCATTTTCTGGCTGGGGGAGACTGCGCTTCTCCAGCAGCTCCCCCTGCATCTTGGTACACACCTCGTAGTGACCCCGTCCTCCTGGGGCCACCACGCGCAGAAAAACAGCGGTTCTCCCTTGCAGGCCGATCCGGGCCTGCAAGGTATTATGGGGCGAGGCTCTCCTGCCTCGTGAATATTTGATGAGCGGCTCTCCTGCTGTGCCGGGGAGAGCCGCGGTCGCACTGGCGGCCTCCACTGCATCCTTTCCCCGTTGGGGGGTCCGGTCCCACCCGGACCCCCAGGTGAGCGCTGCAGCGCGGGGAGCCCACCCCCGGCCGCTTATGCCAATTTTCGGGGCCCGGTTCCACCCGGGGCCCTGGTTGCACGCTCGGTGGAGAGCCACCCGGGGAGCCCACCCCCGGTGGCTCCCGCCGGCTCCCCGCCCGGCCAGCACCCTCGTGTGCTGCCGCGGGAGCCGGCACTCGTCTTCTGGTCTGCCCGCTCCTGCGGGCAGACACGGAGGTTCCCGCCGGTCCAGGCGGACCTCGGGGGAGTGCGACGGCACTCCCCCCGCCTCCCTCCAGCTTCGATGCCCGGAGATGGGGTCCCAGGCCCCTCTTCCTCCTTCGCGGGGAGCGCGCCGGCGCTCCCCGTCTGGTCCTTCTTTGCCAGGGGCCAGGGTGGGCTCCTGGCACCCCGTGGGGGGGGAATCTTCACGGGGAGCGCGACGGCGCTCCCCGGCTTTACTTCGGGCCGCGAGGGGGGTTGCGCGACAGCGCGCCCCCCTCCCTTCCAGCGCCATCCTCCCCCAGCATCAGCAGTTTCACGGGGAGCACGATGGCGCTCCCCGGCTTCGGCGGGGCCCGGAGTTGGGATCCCGGGCCCCTCTCCCCATTCCCAGGGGGGCGCGACGGCGCTCCCCTGCCTCCGGTTTCGGCGCGGCCAGGGTGGGCTCCTGGCACCCCGCGGGGGCATTTTTCACGGGGAGCGCGATGGCGCTCCCTGACTGTTCTTCTTTGGGGGGCAGGCCCCGGGACCTGATCCACCCCGGGGGCATTCTCTGAACCGGTGGCGGAGCCCCACGCGCTTCGTCATCGGTGGGCCATAGGTCAAAGGTTGCCTACCTTCTGGGGGGCATATCTCAGCCCCCAGGGGTCCGATCTTCCTGCTTTTGGCCTCTTCTTGCTCCTGGTGGTGCTCCCCAGCCACTGGGAGCACTTTCCTTTGCCCTCCTGGTCTCAAGGAGGGTGCCTTCAGCAGAGAGCTACCTTCACTGGCTCCCTGCGCCAGCCTTTCGTCTGGCTCTTCTCCTGGGCCTCTCTTCTCCCTGCCCAGAGGCCTCTGCTTCTGCGCACTGGTCCTGGTCTCTTCTCCTGGCGCTGTAAGTAAGTACAGGATCCTGGGACAATCAGGGGGTTCCTCCTCCCAGCTGCCCATTGCGCCAGTCTCCAGCACCTTCTGCCTCAGTAGACCACACCCCAGAGAGAGCTCCTCTTCCTGTGCAAACACTTTTAAAGAGAATGGGGAGGGGGCTGGCAGGAAGTCTCTGTTTGTCCTATCAAACAGCGACACATCACTTCACTGCCCCTGCTCCCTCCTTCCTGCCCAGGCCTCTGGGTTGGTTCAAGATGGCGTCGTCCGGGGTCTCCTGCCACATGGTCTCTGAAAGCCCCTTCCCCCCAGAGCTGCCTTCCCCTTCGTGCAGCTTGGTGCCTGGCACCCAGTGACAGCTGCTGATGGATTAGCCTGCAGCTCCACCCAGCTTCTCTCCTCGGAGGGAAGGTTATCAATACAGGCTGCTGGGGTCAGCCCCTAGCCAGGCCCTGGTTATGAGCTGACTCAGAGAACTATAACATTTATGGATGACCCAAAAGCAGTACAAATATGACTCTGGACTCTGCAGAATACTTCTTCTCACACCCGTTACAGTGGACTTTAGTGCGTGTCTGGAATTTGTAGGCCTTAGGAAAGTGACACTAGCCCATGGGCTCCACTTCCCCATAGGGGAATAATGAAGTGAAAAACACAGTAAAACACACTGACTTTCCCTGGCATGTTTCTTCCCAGTGTATAAAGCCTATTCCATGTCACCACCCAATTCTGCATAACTCCTGCCACAGCATTCACTTTGTATCTGCTCCTGGGCTGCGCACTCCAGGAATCTCCCCTGCGCAGCCCCCACACGTGTGCACACGCATTTACACAGGTGTCTGCATGTAACCAGCCCGGTGCCCCTTACTGTAGCTGCTGCGCAGCGGCCTAGTCAAGCTAGGGGGACACCAGTAAAATCCACATGCAGTCTCTTTCACCATGAGTTCACTGGGGGTGAGTCCCAACTTATGAGGCTCTCCCCCAGTAAAAGCTCCTTCTAACACCTATGTAGATGATATCTACTTGATGTACAATTAATTAAATTCCCACTTGGCTTAAGTAGATCGCATAATATTGGGATGTGCTGTACTTGAATTCAAGTTCAACTTTAAAAAATCTAATATAGCTTTTTTAAGTGTCCTTTTCCTAGGATATGAACTTACACACGAGGGAACGAGTCTTGCCCTGCACTTTTTGGAAAAATAGACTCAATTGCAACTGCCAAACACATTAAAAAGATTGCAGACCCTGCTAGGAATTTTTAATCTTGGCAGGACATACATACCTGAATATGCACAACGCATCAAACCTCTTTATGCATTAATAAGCCATGATTTTTCCACTTCATGCTAGGCATCAGATCACACAGATACCCTCATATCTTTACAATCTGATTTGCTTGAAACATTCCACTTACATACTTGTGACAATACCACGAACCTGGTCAACCTGAATTTTACTGGTTGCAATTGGATTTACATACATCACCTTTAATGAAGGTGAAACAGTGGCTCTTGCAAATAAATTTCATTTATATTCCGGAGCGGAAATGTGTTTTGGTTCCACTGAGAATATGGCAGATGGCCATCCTGAAGAACTGCAGCTTGCTCAAGGGAAACGCATTATTGCCGTTAGTCCTGTGCCAGCCTTAGAGGCTGTCACCAAAGCTAGTGTTCCAAACGCTAAGACCCTACATCCCAGATGGATACAATGGGCTACATCCTTGACAGCTGCTGTTGTGGACTTTGTGTTTGATCCTTCCTTGCAAACACAAGAATTTCTTCAGTATGAACATGTTTATCCTTTGCCATCTACTGTTCTGCCTCTTGATCAGTATAAATATATTATTTACACTGACCGTTCAGTTCAACATGCTATAGGTTCTAAGCAGCAATATTCAGCCGCATGCGCAATCGTTAATGGTAATATGTTAGATGGCGTTTTCCACCCTCAAACAACTCTCACACAGTCTCTTTGCTTCTTGCACTTGAACATACAGATCCTGAATTTCCCATGCTTATTGCATGTGATTCGTATTACAGTGTAAGTCCTTTAATGATAATTTACATTTTTGGCAACACAATGGATTCAAGGATTCAAAGGATAGCACAATCAATCATAAACTGCTTTGGGTTAAAGTGCCACAAACTCATGTAATACATACACTGAGTCATCAACGTGTGGGAGGACACGCTGTAGGGAATTCTCTGGCTGATGAAGCAGCCAAATCTGATGTGGCCACAGTTAAAGTAGCAGCAGTTACACACTCTAAACAAGTATCGTTAAATATATCTTGGCTGCCGTGAATGCACTTAAAAATGGCACCCCTTTACCAAAGGGTTTTCCTTCTAAATACTCTTATCATTTAAATAACCAGAATGTTCCTTTTCTAACTTTTCGAGGGGTTGGTAATTGCTTGATTCCCAACCGAGACTGCAGACACGCTTTAGTTGTAGCTGCACATGAAGGTGTTGTTTCCGCACATTCAGGAGTGACAGTCACTATTTCGCTGCTATAGAAACGTTATTGGTGGCAAGGCTTATACCAGCAGGCTAGAAATTATGTCCTCTGATGTGACATCTGAAGACAGATTAAAAGCTCCACCGTAGCTCTTCTACCCCAAACACACCTCTTAATTTCTAATAAGCCTTTTGGCTGTACTTACCTGGATCATTGTGGTCCACTGATTTCAGATACTGTATTCAAATTTATTTTGGTTGCAGTTGATTCTTGCTCTAGATTCCTTTGGGTTTGGCCTCAGCGCTTGGCAAATGCTCAAACTGTTATTAAAGACTTGCAAGTCTTTGTCGGTACTTATGCGTGCTGTGCATTCCATTCAGACCAGGGTCCTGTTTCACTTCCGATGCTTACCGTGATTCGATGACATCCCTGGGGTTACAGGTGCATTATTCTTCTCCATATATGCCAGAGGGCAATTCTGTTTTGGAAAGAATGAACTGTGACTTAAAGTAGTCCTTAACGGCTAGAGTATTAGGTACTGGGCGTAGTTTTTTTGAACCATATCTATGGTGTTCTACGAGCTCTTAACCTCGCTAAAAGATCTCTGAGTGCACAGACCCTGTACAAAGTTCTTTTTGGCATCAAGATTATGTTCCAGACCTTCATGGTCCAGACATTGGGGCAGCTGCCACAACCTATGATGTAGATAACCATTGTGCTTTCTTACAGGACCTACAAATGTTCCGTGATGCACAATCAAGCAAGTACTTGCCTGTGTCTCTCTCTCCAAGTGCAGAGGTGCAAACTACAGTATCCGGCTTGCTTCCAAAAATTGGAAATCTGGTTCAAGAGAAAGTCGCGATTAAAAAAGAGTTTGGTCCATTCTACCATGCTGCTGTCGCAGTCCTTGGCATTCAAGATACAAGAACTGCGATTTTGCCGCCCCTTCCTGGTTCTAAAAACAAACGCTTTGTCTCCATCGAGCATGTCAAACTGCACTATGTAGCCAATTCTACATAGTATGCCATGATGTGTTTGTGCTTTTTCACAAGATTTTCCTTTGCAGCTCGTGAGCACCACCCATGCTGATCCACCTTGGGGGGGGGGAGGCTGAGTACTCTGCCGACAACATGACTGAAAGGATAACTGTTTCTACTATTGCATCTTCTACAGCAGATGTTATTTATAATGATTCACCATTGATAAATCTCTCTGTGTTGGATTTTCCGAGTTCTACTACTGAATCCCAGCCTCCAGTACTACATGGATCAAGATGATTGTTTTTCAGACAATTCTTATGTTTTGCATCCGCCTCCAGCATGGATTTGTGTTTTGTATTTCATGGTTAAAATGCACATATCTAGTCCCTCCTTGGATACATGTCTGGATCATACGCTCCTTGGTATTTTTGTTCATGTGGATTGGATTTGTGACTGTTTTTTTTCCAATTGATCAATTGCCTTACTACCTCCCAGAACGTTCTGCTATTGAACTGGTTGACAGGGTGTTGGCCCCTCATTCTTCTTCACATAAACTGAAAAGAGACTTGTCGCTTGTCAACATTTCAGCTGATCCAGTGACTGATGGGATTGTTTGGGATAAAGTTCCTTTCGATATATTCGGTCCAATGGAAATCCTGCAGATACCATAGGTGTTCAAGGTTTTAGTGGGTGATGTAATAGTACCTGGGTTACATTCAGATGGTTGGGATGTCGAAACTGTAAAGTCTATGCTTTCAGAATTTGAGTATTAAACTGAAGAACCGAAATAACCCACTCACTGGGTCTCGGCGGCGGGGGAATTGCCCAAGTCTTCCATACCCTTCATACGTAGTAAAAGGAGACACAGAAGCCTTCGTCTGCAGGAGGAACCCAGATTTATTCAAATAGCCCGGGCTATGGAACAGAGTCCCAAGCTCGTTAGAAACAAGACAGAGGAGGCTGCTGCTTTACTCCGCAGCTTACAAGCCTTTTATACTTTTTCTTTCCAGTCTTTTGGCTGTTAGTCCATTGTTCAATCAGGGCAGTGTTTGCAGTTGATAACCAGATCCAGACGGTGTTTGTAGTTGGTGACCTGATCAAGGCTTGGTACTCAATTTATTGTTCACTCAGCTTGATCAAAGCACGGTCATTCAGGTCATTGTTCGATCAGCTTGATCAAAGCTCGGTCATTCAAACCATTGTCCAATCACCCTGATCAAGGCCCAGCAGTCAGACCATTGTCCAGATAACCTGATCACGGTGTCAAGGATGTTTACCAGGCAGGGAGCAGGAGATGGGAAACAAATCATTTACACAGGGCGTGAGTGTCTCATGGTTTTCTGTCGAACTGCAAAGAACAGGGGGTTGGGTGTGCGACAGTTCCTGGGCAGAAATGCAGGCTGCAAGATGGTTTTTGTTGTGTTAGTTAGAATTTCCTCAGGCATCAGCAGAAACGACCAGGTGGGTCGTGTGGAAGTGTTTGACACGAAATGGCAATGAAAAAACAATGGAGTCCTGGTACAAATGATACCGATCAGAAGAACACTTTTCCTCAGACCCTCCTTTTGCCATTGAGTGGCAAATACTTTAAGAAATGTCAATGTTCATAAGGCCATCGGTTTCTTGTTGGAGCATCATCATCATATTGGTGTTGTGAATGTTGGAGGGTGGAGGCTGGATGGTCTGGACACACATTGTACAGAGCACTGGCAGGCACTGAAAGCACAAACAGCAGGAGACCAGGACGGTTATTCCCAAGGCAAGGAAGATGAGGACCCTCCACCCCCACTGGGAAAGGAGGCCCCAGATCCAGCCTGTGAGGGACCAGTTGCCTTTATCCAGATGAATTTCGGAAGAAAGGCGATGCAGACGTTGGATGGCATAGTACACTGAAGGTGCGTTGTCTGGGATGTACACGCAGCAGCTGGAGCCGATCAATTTACACACACCACCACGATCAGCAAGGAGGACGTCTAGGACCATGCGTTTCTGCAGTGTTATAAGGCGGTCCGCCTGTAGTTCTGCAGTGATGTTGGAGAGGGCACCAGCTGTTACTGTGATGGTGGCTTCAAGGACCTTGGTCAGTCCTCGTACAGCCCGACTGTTTGCCATGGGGCCCCAGAATGGAAGGAAACCTTAAGGAAGTCCCTGGTTTCCTGGCCTGCTGTATCCTCGGCTGATATGACGCCCCTACGTGAGCGACGCAGAGCGCCCTTCATCAACAGGTGGTAACTCCCATGGGTAGAATACGTTGGCGGAAGGAGGAAGGCCAGATAGCAGGTACCAGACCAGTTACGGGGGAGCCAAGTGTAGGCGGCAGTGCCACAGATAAAATAGGTGTTGGGGGATGCCACCAGCTTCGGAGGAGATGTAAAGTTTAAAGATTTTGTGATATTACAAGTACTGGTACCAACTTTCTTAGTCCCTAGGCCATGGATGCAGACACGGCCTTGCACATTTATGACATTCACAGTGTCTCGTTCATCGGGCAGTATCCTTCTTGTGCGGAATCTGGAAAATGTTCGTCGAGTGGTTGAGTTGAACACTACCATCTCACCGAGTTCATCTGGTGATAGTAGCGATGTGGATGAGCTGGTCGGGCAAAAGGAGCATTGGCATGGCCAGATCTGTTCCGCCAGAAGTCATCCTGAAATGTTCCAAGGGCAGAATTGGCAGTACCATTGACAGTGTAGGCCTCCTGTATCAACATCCACCATGCAAGACAAGACCCAGAGATGGAAAAGGGGTAGGGAAAGAATGGGACAGGGTGTATCATGGAATGCGGCATCAGTCCGCAAACCCAGCAGTTGGAAATGTTCATGATCAGCTGATGATGATGCAACATTTGGATGAAGGTGTTATTGAAGAATTCTGCACGGCGGGGTAACTCGTGGGCTGGTAGCGTGTAATACTGGTGCTCTGCAGGAGTTGGGGTAGGGGTTGGTGAGGTAACAGGATGGTAGATTAGTAACAGCCAACCAAGAATAGACAGGATGAGGGAGACAAACAGCGTCACCACGGTGGCCATGAAGCATTTACTATGTCGGAGACTGACATATTGTTTCTGGATTCGAGTGTTTTGGACGGCAGCCATTGTGCTAAGCCAGGGACCTCTAGTGGCTGTCTGTGATTGGTGATTGCTTCACTGGGCGCAGGTGCCAAGAGCCCTATGGCGTACCTTAGTCTGACACACCAGCACTACTCTCGGCCGGGGAGATCACAGCCCTACAGCCTATAGGCACTTGGCGAAGTCAAAGGCAAGCCTTCCCTCGGGGGCGCAAGTTATATCGGTCGGAAGTAGGGTCAGTATGGTCGGGAAACAATTATTCTGGACGTTGAGCAGTGTTAAGGGAGGGTTCCACCCTTCCTTTCAGTATGCTGTCACTCTCTGCTTCCGTAGATGTAAAATGCAGTCTGGCATCGCTGAATGGGACAAACGTCGGGACTGTTTCTGTTTCTGAGTCTCCTTGTCCTTCCCTCACCCACTGATCATAGGGGAGGGGCAGAGGCACACGCCTACAGTGAATGCACCCAATTCTTCCGACCTTCTACTTTCACGGCGGTGCGGGTGGCCAGCAACACCTGACGGGGCTGTGTCCAGCGGGGTTCGAGGCTCTTAGTCCATTGAAAATTCCTCACTAAGACCCAATCTCCAGGTTGGATAACGTGTCCTGGGCCCTCGCTTTTGTCAGGTATGGCCTCATGCACCTGGTGATAAAGAGTACGAAAGGTATTAGTTAGACTGTACAGGTAATCAGTTAATACAGGGTATTCAACATCAGACAGTTTCTTAGGCCGCGGGACACCCCATACATTGGCAGGCCTCCCGAACACAATCTCATGGGGGATAGCCCTATCCTGGTGTGGGCTGTTGTTCTTGTAGACAATAGGGCCAAGGGCAGAGCATCAACCCAAGTGACACCTGTCTCGGCTACTATTTTGGCCATTTTAGTTTTTAGGATGCCATTGTACACCTCCACTAGACCTGCTGACTGGGGGTGGTTAGCTGCATGAAATTTTTGTTTTATACCCAATGCTGTACAGATATATTCCATAATTTGAGCCGTAAAGTGTGTCCCGTTGTCACTCCAGACCAAGCGGGGCAAACCGAATCGTGGGAGGTACTCTTTTAATAGCATTTTGGCGGTAGTGATAGCGGTGCAGTCTTTGACGGGGTAGGCCTCCACCCATCGGCTGAAGGTACAGACCACCACTAGGACATATTTTAAATTGTTACATCGGTCCATCTGGATGTAATCTATTTGGAGGACTTCAAAAGGGAAGGTAGGAGGAGAGAATCCTCCCTTAGGAGTAACTGTGCCTTTTCCTGGGTTATACATTAGGCAAATCATGCATGTTTTAACCAGCTTTTCAGCATATGTTGGTATCTTAGAGTTGTACCATGTAGGTTCCAACAGTTTACATATCCCTTTTGCACTAATGTGAGCAGGACCATGGGCCATCGTAACTACTGGTAGCACATGACTGTCAGGTAACATCCATTGTCTTTCCATAGTCGTGCGGACCCAGCAACCATCAATTCCCTCCTTTGCTAATTGCTCCTTCCACACCCGTAGTTCCTCAGGAGAAGTATGGGACTGAATATCGATCACACTCTGTACTGTGTTTTCAACCATGCCCTCGTCTGCCACCCACCTAGCGGGACCTCCTACATACATTCCTTCCCTTTTTCTAAGAGCTGTTTGTCTGGCCGTCTGGTCAGCCAGGGCATTGCCTTTCCCAACATCATCTGTCACTTTCTTATGGGCCTTACATTTTATAATGGCCACCTTTTTGGGGAGTGTCAGGGAGTCTAACAATCGGTGAATTAGGGGGCCATGTTGAATCTTGGTCCCATGGGAAGTAAGGAAATTCCTTTCTTTCCATAACCTCCCGAAGTTGTGGGCCACCCCGAAGGAATATTGGCTGTCAGTATAAATATTTACCGTCATCCCTTTGCTTAACTCACAGGCTCTAGTGAGGGCCACTAATTCTGCTGCTTGAGCAGAGCACTGCGGAATCTGAGCTGTTTCTACTACTTGTCCTAATGTCGTGAGGGCATAGGCGGCTGAGGTGTTACCATCTGGCCCTCTGAGACATGATCCGTCCACATATAGTGTACCTTCTGGTTCTGCTATCGGGGTATCCTGTAAGTCAACCCGTCCCTTCGTCTCCTCCTCTGTCCTTAATATGCAGTCATGTGGGTCTAAGCGGGCATCCTGAGTATCCAGTGGGAGTAATGTTGCGGGGTTCAGTACAGTGCATCTCTTGATGTTAATGTGGCTGGAAAAGAGTGTCAGTTCATATCCTGTGAGTCGTGCACTAGTGAGGTACTGTGTCTTGGTGTTATTAAGGAGGGTATCTACAGAATGGGGGACCATCAGAGTCAGGGGGGAGTTCATGACGATCCCCGCACTCTGACGGACCATGAGGGTGGCCGCAGCGGTCGCCCGTAGGCATCCTGGGAGAGCCCTTGCAACAGGATCTAAGGTGGCTGAAAAATAGGCACATGGCCGATGGTGACCTCCGAACATCTGGGTCAAGACAGCGCATGCACAGCCGTCTGTCTCATGTACAAAAAGAAAAAATTGCTTGCTATAATCAGGAGTACCGAGGACTGGAGCAGTACACAGAGCCCTCTTTAAATCTTGGAAGGCCTGCGCATGCTCTCTAGTCCATGGAAAGGAACTGTCTGATATGTCTTTAGTGGTGAGGGCAAGAAGAGGTTTGACCATGGCCGAAAAGTTGGAAATCCACTGTCTACAGTATGAGGTTAGGCCTATGAAGGCACGCACCTGCTTTTGTGTTCGTGGGGCCGTCATAGCATTGATAATGGCTACACGATCAGCGGTGAGCTGCCTTCCCTCCTTCGAGAGGAGATGACCTAAATAGGTGACCTTCTCTTGACAAAACTGAAGCTTTTTTAAAGAGACTTTGTGATTATGGAGGGCAAGGTGGCGTAACAAACAGAGTAGCTTCTTTACATGATGGGGCAGAATTTGCAGCAATGAGGAGGTCATCTACATATTGTAATAGTGTGGAGTTATCAGGGAGTTCCAAGGAATCTAGTTGACTTTTGAGGGCTTGACTATAGATACTGGGGCTCTCGGTGAAACCTTGAGGGGCGCGGCAGAATCTAAAGCTTCGCCCACCAAGGGAGAAACCAAAAAAATGTCTGCTGTCAGGATGTATAGGAATGCTGAAAAAAGCATTCTTCAGGTCTATGACAGAAAAGTGCGTTGCGTCAGAAGGGACCATCGTTAAGAGGGCTGTAATCTCGGGGACAACTGGATATTGGGAGATTGTTATTTTGTTAAGGGCTCTCAGGTCAATCACGAATCTGTATATTTTAGGGAGAGAGCATCTCCATTGGTCTTTTTAAGAACGGGAATAATGGGACTGTTACAGATATTGCCACGTGTTTCCTCCACTACGCCCTTGTCCATTAATTCAGATATTATTGTTAAAAGGGCCATTTCTCCTTCCGCGGGTAGTTGATACTGCCGGAGGTGGGGGAGAAGTGCACCTGGCTCGATGCGTACCACATGAGGGGATATGTTGAGACACCCTACATCAGTGTCTGATGATGCCCAGAGGGAGGAAGGTAAAAACTGCAATTCTGGTGGGAGGGGACCAGACAGATACATATAGGAAGCTGCGGTGGGAGAAATTGTTAGGGATACACCTTGGGGACTACATGATATGGTCGCATACAGAGCTTTCAGCAAATCCAGCCTAACAAGTTTTCACTGCAACCTGTAGTAAGGACCAAGGGAGCGTCAACATGTGCAGGGCCAATATCGAGAGGGAGGGGTTCAGAGACAGGGCTCGTCACAGGTGTTCCTGCAAAACCCACGGAGACATTTATTTTGCCAGAAAGGGGTGCCTCCGGGACTGACAGACGTGCAATAGAAGACCTGGTGGCCCCAGTATCCAAAAGAAAATTCTGATCGTTCCCCACAACTGACATTTGAACATACGGGCCCCTTTGATCCACTGGAATTTGCACTCTGGTAATACCCCTTTCCTGGCTGTCCTATGCTTGGTAGGACCCTATCTCATCAACTTCGTCATAATCATCATTGTAATAAGTGCGTGTTGCTTCGTACCCATCAAACCTATTGGCCGGCCGCGGCCCGGCGGGAACGTGATCCCTGGGCCTACGTTCTTTATCCTGTGGATGGGGCGGGCCATTGTCCCTAGTCGGCCTTCCCTCCCTGGGAGCGCGAGGCCGAGTCTTCCCTGTTCAGATGTTTTCAGCTAACACGGGACACTCGTCTATCCAATGGCCGTACCCCTTACAATAAGCACACTGATCTGTTTGGAGGACTCCCGTATGTTGAGGGCTGGAGGGGGTAGACTGGCGAGCCCTCGGAGGGTGTTGGGGTTGAGGTCTGAAATTCCCGCGGGCATCGGGACCTCGGGAGGGTAAGCCTGCTGCAGAAGTGCCTTAGTCTTAAGATCCCTAACCTTCTTACTTTCCTTGTCTCTATCTTCATTCTCCCTATTCTCATGATATTGTGCCATAGCCAAGATACCAGTGATAGTTTGGGCAGACCACGTACTTTCAACTTTCTTAAGCCTGGTGGAAATCTCAGGAAGCAAGTTGCTGACAAACTTATCGACAAACACTGGGCCAGAACCTGGGGTCCGGGGATCCAAACCACTATGTCCCTTGTATTCTGTCTCAAAACGGGTAAAGAAGTCAGCCACATTCTCATCTTTTCGCTGCCTACAGGCGTTTATTTTATCCCAGTTAATGACAGTTTCCGGCAAAAGTGTTTTCATAAACGTTATTATTTTACCGGGCAAAGTCAGGATGGCAGCTTCTGGTTTAGTCCCTCCTACCCTTGCTTCTTCCATAGCTTCTAGGTCAGCCCATTTACCTCCCAACGCCACTTCATGATCAGTATGTCGAATCTTGTCCCAAATTTCAGTGGGGACAACCGTACCAAAAAGTAAATCTATATCCTCAAGAACGAGAGTACCTGCAGATATAATCTGACCTAATTCTCTGTAAAAGGCAGCCGGATTCTTCCGGGGATCTGGTAATTGTTCTTTTAACTGCATTACTTCTGACCTTTTCCAAGGAACATGAACCCAAAGCCTGCGCCAGTGTGCCTCAACAGCCCCTCGGCCATTATTTTGGGCATCGGTAAGTGCGTTAACAAAGACAGGGGCCGCCTCTCTCATTGGCATAGCTGTCTCTAGAGGGGTGTTGGAAAAAGCGGTTATATCACGGTAAGCCATTAAAGCAGACACAGCACCAAACATCCCCTCTCCCTGAACATCGCCTCTTCTTATTTGTGACCTAAGGTCCATTAATCCAGTGGGTATCTGCATAAGCGCATTCTCAAATTTTTGCATGACCAGCGTACACATGTATTCAGCCCAGGTGGTCTGTTCCATAATCGTCCACTGGGAAAAGGTGGACCATATGTCTTTAAAGGCATAAATATTCCCGTTCTTTATCCAACATTCACACTGTTGCTTCTGTAGGTCATTTTCTCGAAGGGACGAAAAGCTGACTGCAGAGTGCAAGGAGGCTAGTCGGGGGGAATTGAACATTTTATATAAATCCTGCTTAACTGTAGACCACGGGGAAGTAGGAAAAGGGCGGGTAGGGGTAAAGCCGCAGGGGTTGGGCGGATGGAGACTTGTTGTCATTCCCGCAGTGAGGACAGGGTTAGCGGGCGTGGTCGGTGTCATAGGAAAAATCGGGAGGGTTGGTGTGACAGGAAGAACAGTAGGAGGGGCAGTGGGGGCAGGAGTGGGCGGTGGCGGGGGGACATGTGGGGTGTGAGGCGTCAGGGCAGGGTACATTGGGGCATATGCAGGAGGGCTTTCTAGCATGGTATCAAGCAAGGAATCACCTTCTTCTCCCCCATCCATATGGCCCTTTCTTTTCTCCTCACGAGCTGGATAGCATTTTTGTACCCGGGCCCCATGCTCCCTGTTGGCTATTTCTACCGATTTTGTCATTTGATTTTGTAAATTTACTCTGGCGTGGTCGGCCATTGACATGCGTTCCTGTTTTCTTTCTTGAGCCTTCTGCTTTCTAGCTCTCTGCTCTATCTCTTTCCTCCAAAATCGGACAGATTCAAACATAGACGGGCGCGTTTTTCTTTTCATTAATTGTTCCTCTAAGTTGGCGAGAACTTGGGAATTAAAGGAGCCGAAAAGTGGCCACTGTAAATCCGCGTTACTTTGTTTCGTATATTTTACCCAGAATGAGGAAAACATTATGGCAGAAGGGCCATGTTTAACATACATCGTATGGCCAGGGGTCCCTTCTGGAGGAAGCGGACAAGCCGCCTCCAGCTGGGAGTCCTGCGTACACATACAACAACATAATTTCTTGAACTTACTACTGACTGGCATGCTTGTAAATAGGTAACAGACACCGGCGGGTTTTAAAATTCACCTCGCCTGCTTGGCTTTTGCAAAGGTCAATAACAGCAGAATCATACAGACTTGGTGGGTGATCAGTCCACCCTTACCTTACAGGGGTAGTTCTCTTCTGCAGACGTAGGGCTGTGTCCTGCTCCAGAAATTATTTGCTAGGGGACTCCAGCGAGGACGCGGTCATGTGGCCCAGACCGGGTGGGGAGAAACAGCGGGCGAGTCGTTCGGCTTACCGGATTGCAAGAATCCCTCGGGTAGGGCGCCTCCGTCGGAGTCTCTCCGTGCACCTCCTCACATCCACCGGGCCTGACCTTCGTACTCGTGGAGTCCCTGTTCGGGCGCCATTTGAAGAACGAAATAACCCACTCACTGGGTCTCGGCGGCGGGGGAATTGCCCAAGTCTTCCATACCCTTCATACGTAGTAAAAGGAGACACAGGAGCCTTCGTCTGCAGGAGGAACCCAGATTTATTCAAATAGCCCGGGCTATGGAACAGAGTCCCAAGCTCGTTAGAAACAAGACAGAGGAGGCTGCTGCTTTACTCCGCAGCTTACAAGCCTTTTATACTTTTTCATTCCAGTCTTTTGGCTGTTAGTACATTGTTCAATCAGGGCAGTGTTTGCAGTTGATAACCAGATCCAGACGGTGTTTGTAGTTGGTGACCTGATCAAGGCTTGGTACTCAATTTATTGTTCACTCAGCTTGATCAAAGCACGGTCATTCAGGTCATTGTTCGATCAGCTTGATCAAAGCTCGGTCATTCAAACCATTGTCCAATCACCCTGATCAAGGCCCAGCAGTCAGACCATTGTCCAGATAACCTGATCACGGTGTCAAGGATTTTTACCAGGCAGGGAGCAGGAGATGGGAAACAAATCATTTACACAGGGCGTGAGTGTCTCATGGTTTTCTGTCGAACTGCAAAGAACAGGGGGGTTGGGTGTGCGACAGTTCCTGGGCAGAAATGCAGGCTGCAAGATGGTTTTTGTCGTGTTAGTTAGAATTTCCTCAGGCATCAGCAGAAACGACCAGGTGGGTCGTGTGGAAGTGTTTGACACGAAATGGCAATGAAAAAACAATGGAGTCCTGGTACAAATGATACCGATCAGAAGAACACTTTTCCTCAAAACTGTTTTTGAATCAGAGGACCTACATCTTCATTCTTCTAACTATGCTAATATGTTCTGTTATCATCATTATGGACATCACTTCCTACACAGAGCCAGTAGTCAAAGTCCACATTTGAATTATATATACAATGGGAACATTGTCCAACTCCTCCACAAGGGAGATCCAAAACACATAGAGACAAGTTCAAGTATTTTATAAGATATGACACATCAGACCCCCCCGCTATATTATTTCAAATTAGTACCTACCCAACCCAAAAAAATATATGCTTAAAAAGACCAAGCTAATATACACAGCTTCATTTGTTAACCAGTTAGCCCTTAAAGGCTATGGTTACTGGAAAAATGCAATTGCTTTGAAATCAATTTGGGGAACAAAATCTTGGCAGGTTCAGGGAATGGAAACCTTATTTCGAGCCTGCTTGATTCCCACACAAATGATCTTCTGGAATGACAGTATCCAGCAGACTACATGTCTGGGCTTGGCAAAAATTAATGAAATGGATGTCCCAACAATTCCCTCTATTACCCGCTATGATAATTGGCAAAGCTTGACAAATTACACTGAAGAACAGCTAACTAGCATGGTGCAGAATGGTACATTTAATTCCATTTGTGGCCAGGAGGCACTAATGGTTGCCATGCTCCTTTTCTTAATTCCACACCTGGGTTCAGATCAAACAGACTTGATCCCGGACACTGTCAATCAACACATTCTGGTATTATTACCACCTATTCGGTGGGAAAGTTGTCTCAACCATGGTCGGAACATTCCACACTGTCTGCAGTGAAACAACATCTTTCTCTCGTGTCCGAAGACATGAATTTATCCGATTTTCTATTGGGTCCCCAATCTCCATATTCTAAAAGATTTATTTATGCTTCCTATAATGAAATTTGGAAATTATCCCGGATGGAAGCTGCTGCATGTTTAAGACAAATTGACCAAGATAATTTGGATAAAGTGCTTGCTGTTGTTAATAATAGTATTAATACGTTGTATTCTCGAATTTACAATTTAATTAACATTGTGTTGTCTGCTATTGATATTATGCAAAATGACGTGTCAACATTGTATCATGGGCAAAGTCAGCTTAGATCTATTATGCAGTTTAGCTGGACACTTCAAACTCTAAAAATGGGCGCGTACCATGGCGCTATTTGGATTGCAGTAATGTATTCATGCCCTTTAACACACAAACAACAACTGATGGTGATGAACGACGCAACTTACACAATGCTGCAGTTAGAGAAATTGGAACAACTTCCATCCACTATAGCAGAAACACCTTTGGCTGTGTGGTTGATAGACAGCGTTATTTCTTTACCTTTTTCAACATTTCAGTTCACAGCTTGCATGAAACATTTTCCTATTGGTATATATGAACCCCTTGGGAGTAGCTTCATTCATGAACTATGGTCACTTCCCTTTACATATTGTTGTGAAGGGGCCAGTATGGAGTTTTCCTTACTGGAGTAGAATGCAACTCTTCTGTCAGACATTCACTCATTTGCAAATACATTAAAACCCATGGAGCATGTAATACTTCAGCGCTGAATTTGTCCTGTTATTTAAAAGGAATTCCAGTCCACACAATTCTTCCCTTTATTACAGTCCTTTCAAATGGGAGTTATTTAATGCTTAGCGATCAAGATTTCTGTGTAATGTGAGCTGGAGTCCCCTATATTTTGTCTGTTTCCCAGCTCATCACTTGTTGCAACAATGTCTTTTTTCCCCCTACGCATGTGATCGTAGCTAGCTCGTTGTGGCCTTCCATTCCAACTTTGGGCCCGATTCTGATCTCGTTCGGAAAGCATACCGAACCACTCGGGTCCGGAATGCTTTCTGTATGACTCGGATCGGGGGAGTCCGACCGAACGAGTATGATGCATTTGAATGCATCTGGATACGATTCCGTTGGACACCCATTGACTTCAATGGGAGCCTGTGTACTGAACGCGCACACAGGCTCGGATTGACAAAAGGGGTGGCTGGGGATAATCGTGCACCCTGTGGCGGGCACCCCTTGGTGCCTGCCACACTGTGCATGGTTGGGAAGAGGGGGCCCACGGGTACTGCCAGGGGCCCAATTCGGAGAGCCCTGGGTGAAGGGGGGCCTGCTATGGGCCCACAAAGACCGATTCCGGAAGACTTTTCGACCCGGGCAAACCAAATCGGAAACTCTATCCAAATCGGTCATCGTACTTGGTTACTCGGAATACCTAGTCCATAGAGCTGTACGAATCGGCTCCGGAAGGCTCTATCTCTCCGAATGCCTTCCGTAACCGATTCGGTCAGCGCTAAGGCTTTCCAGGCATCGTACTTGGTTGTTCGGAACTGTGAACGATTCGGTCGGAAACAAGGGCTCCGGATTGGTTTAGGCAATTCCGAATCTGAATCAGAGCCCTTCCGACCGAAATTGTAATTGGGCCCTGTAGGAAGGTAGGATCTTTCTGCATGTGTACCCCCACTTTTTGCCTGGTGCTAAGCTGGTTTTTGACTAGTCTGACTGGGATCCTGCTAATCAGGACCCCAGTCTATCTGCTTTCTCCCTAAACTGTTATGGTATGTACTTAGCTACACTCCAGATTGGATACTGGGGTACCCTTGTCAATCCCTAGTATATGGTACCCATGCACCCAGGGCATAGGTACCCCAGAGGCCTCCCATGGGCTGAAGCATGTATTATGCCACCAATGAGAGGCCATGCAAAATTGAACTATAGGCCTGCCATTGCAGCCTGTGAAAGTTGGTGCATGCACCACTTACTCAAGATATAGGTTTACTATATCTAAGGGTCACTGCACTTAAAACCTATGTCACCCCTATAGCAGGCCTTTACAATCCTGAAGGCAGGGTGCTTGGTTCTAAGTGAGAGGGTGCCCCTGCATGAGCAGGACACCCCTGCAGCCTACGGAGTCCATTCTCCCGGGTTGTCAGTGAAGCAGCCATATACTATCTATAGAGGGGCATTATGCGACCGCGTGATAGCCAACTCTAAAACGGCTGAAACAAACTGTTAGTTGGCAGAGGTAGGTACCTTTGTCCAAATAGGGACCCTTGCTTCTAGTCAGGGTAAGGGGGATACACTCCTAAAATAACCCCTGCTCGCCCCCTTGGTAGCTTGGCACGAGCAGACAGGCTTATCTCAGAGGCAGTGTGTAAAGCATTTGTGAACACATACAGTAATACAGTGAAAACACTACAAATGGACACCACACCAGTTTAGAAAAATAAGTAATCTTTATCTAAACCAAAACAAGACCAAACGACAAAAATGCACAATACATTAATAAAAATATGACTTTCAGATGCTAGAAATAGTTCAGTTCAAAGCAAATTGTAAATGCGATATGTTTCTCACAAAGTACCTTGGATGTGTCACGCAAAACAACAAAATGGCCGCAGGGAAGGTGATGCGTTGGTTCCTTACACGCAGGGAAGGTGATATGTCAGGGTAAGGGGGATACACTCCTAAAATAACCCCTTGCTTCGAGGGAGGTGATGAGTCGGTTCCTTACTGCAGCACAGGGGAGGTGATGCGTCGGATCCTTACCGGAGAGGAGGTGATGCGTCGGTTTCTTACTGCATGGGGAGGTGATGCATCAGTTTCCTACTGCATCCCCCAACGATGCGACAGACTTGGCACCTCGATATGATGCGACGATCCGATGGTGATGCTTGAACTCGTGCAGCTGCACAGCAGGCTTGCATCGGGATCGGTGCGGTGACCTCGGACTTCGGAGATCGTTGTGCCCAATGTGTCGTGCGCTGATTTCTCGAGCCGCGACGGTTTCTTCGGCGATGCATCGGAAAACAGGTGCAGATGCAACACACTTCTTCGAGGTTGCGTCGATTTTCCAGCTCCCAGCGACAAACAGTCTTTAGAGGTCCTAAACAGCAGCAGGCACCTCTCTGCAGGTTAGAATTCCCAGCAAGGGAATTCAGGGGAGCTGGTGGTAAAATATTTGTGTCCCTATGACTTCAGGCAGGAGGCAAGCTCAGTTTCAAGCCCTTGGAGATCTTTTCCTCAAGATGATGACAAAGCAAACAGCAAAGTCTTT
Source organism: Calotriton arnoldi (assembly GCA_963921515.1). Taxonomy (NCBI): domain Eukaryota; kingdom Metazoa; phylum Chordata; class Amphibia; order Caudata; family Salamandridae; genus Calotriton; species Calotriton arnoldi. The sequence goes on along the minus strand of CAWUFW010001762.1, from coordinate 2,248,534 downwards.
TTCTCCTCTCCTTGGCAGCAAGTAGCCACTGCAGGCCAACCCCATCCAGCAAACAGCACAGGGGCAGTATTCCTCCTCAGTTTCTCTGGCTCTTCTCCTTGGCAGAGGTTTCTTCTTGATTTCCAGAAGTGATCTAAAAGTCTGGGCCCCTCTTTTTATCCACAAAAATCCTTTGTTCTCTGAAGGCAGAGAGTGTCTGTACCCAGCCAAAACCAGTTCTGTCCTCACTGGTGAAACTTCCTGGCAGGAGGTGGAGACAGCATTGTTGAAGGCAGACCAGGCCCATTCAGGTGAAAGGAAATCTCCTCCCCCTACTCTAAATGCAGCCCAGGTCTATTCAGCCCAGCCCTGACTCATCAGACTTCTGGAGCCACTGCCCCTCTCCAGCCCCTGTCATCCAAAAGCCAGACATGCAATACACAAACCTAGCAGAGGCACACTGGATGGTTAGGCAAGAAAATACCTACTTTCTAAAAGTGGTATTTTCAAACACAAAATGTAAAAATCACCCTCACTAAAAGATGCATTTTAACATTCTGAGTTCAGACATACTAAACTTTATTTTTCTACCTTGTTCCCAGGGCCAGTTATGTTTATAAGATGTTATAAACAAACTCCCCATTCTGTCCTATGGGAAGAGGTAGCCTTGCAATAGTGAAAAACGAAATTGGCAGTAATTCACTATCAGGACATGCCACACACATCAGGGCATGTCCTACCTTTCACATACACTGCACCCTGTCCACAGGGGTAGCTTGGGCCTACCTTAGGGGTATCTGACACGTAAGAAAAGGGAAGGGTAGGGACTGGCAAGTGGGTGCACTTGCCAAGTCGACATGGCAGTCCCAGACTGCGCACAGGCTCTGCGAAGGCAGGCCAGATTTACATTTTACAGGCTGCTTCTGTGGGTGGCACAATCAGTGCTTCAGCCCACTAGCAGCATTTGATTTACAGGCCCTGGGCACACACAGTGCACTATTCTAGGGTCTGACAAGTAAATCAAATATGCCAATCATGGAATCACTAATCCATAAGGACAATTTACAAAGGGAGCACTTGCACTTTGGCACTGAACAGCAGTGGCAAACTGCCCAAAGCATCTAGACCAGCAAAACGGAGTCCAACACACAGATAAAACACAGGAGTCAAAGGCAAAAATACAGGGGAGACCCACGCCAATGGTGCCAGGTCTAACACAAACCCTATTGCGTTTGGTGTCAAACATGTTGGAATCATAGCCCCACACCGGTAACCGGTGTGGGTGGTATGATTCCACCCTTGAGAAGCAACCTTCGTGGGCCCCTGGTAATACCCGGTACCAGCCTTCTAGCTCCAGACACCACAAAATGGTTGCTGCCGACCAGAGACACATTTCTGCCCTCCTGCTGCTGAGCCAAACTCGAGCAGGGGAAGGCAGAACCATAGGCATCCTGTCACACGGAGGTGTGACCACCTCCCAGACAGGATTTAGTGTATTAGGGCTGGGTGGGTGCTCTTGCCAGCAACTGAAAGTCTGCATAAGGGGCACATTTGGTGTCCTTGCGCATAGTCCAGTTTCAAACCAGTCCTGGGAGCCGTTGGCTCCCTCTCTGGCGCGAAACTGGACAGAGGACATGGGAGTAACCTCCCCCCTGTCCAGACTCTCCCCTGGGAGGGTCCCCTGAATCTTTCCAACCCTCTCCCGTGGGTACTTAGAGGCTTACCTGGCTGTAGGACCGTAGATACATCGTGGACAAGATTCAGAACAGAAACCACTGCACTTCGACCGTCTGGGCACTCTGGACTTTGCTGGACTTCGTTTGGGCCTGACTTCATCTCCCTCTCAGTCTGCTGCATCGTCTGTGCCTGTGCACAGTACAGAATCTGTGTAGGACCTGTGGAGCATAAAAGACACCTAAAGATATTCTCCCTTGGAGTGAAGGAGTCACTCCCCTGCATTCGCAGGCACCGCAACCCTGCTGATCGGTCTGCTGATCCTGAGCTCCTACAGACTCCGAAGGGTTCAGCAACACAGGAGGTGGGTTCCTACATCCCTCGAGGCCTGAGCTGTCCTCTCACCAAGTTTGAGGTCAGAATCCCTCGTGGGGCCTGCAGTACCTGAAACCCTGTGCACTGCATACTTTTGCAAGTGCAAGTGCTTGTTGGCAATTCTGCAACAAGTGCATTGGGCTCCAAGTAGCCCCAACCTCTGGCAATTTTTCCTGCAAAGATCTTCAACCACCTCACACCGAGTGCTCCGTGGCCTGTTGTTTTGTGAAGCTGCTTGAGGTCCTCTCGTGACTCCTATGCCTCCGGCCTGTGGGTCCAATTAAGGGTCAACTTTGCTTTTCTTGGGCTCCCTGATTGCTCTGGGCCTGCCCTGACTTCCCTGTGTGTGGGGAGTCTCCAGGACCTTGCTGGTCCAAACCGTACACTTCCTTGACCTTCTGCATGGGTTGCCATAGCCAAGGCTTGTTGGTGCTCCCGCCAGACACCAACCCCTCAGCACTCGACTTCCTTCGTGGGACAGCTCGTGCACAGCTCCTGGACATCCTCAGCGTCGCCTGGTCCCCGAGGAGTCAAGGTCCTCGTCAACTCTCCTGAAGCACCCGACATCGGTGGGCATTTGTCTTCCAAGTCTCCTGGTCACCCCTGAGTAACATAGACTCTGCCCCCTCTGCTTGCAGGTACCTCTCAACTAGAATCCACCTTCGGATTCCACCGGACACTTTCAACCCTTCCAGCAGCAGCACTTTCCTGAAGTCTTTTATTGGGTTCGACTGCAGTTTTCGACACCACTTCATACGTATGCACCTGGCTTCCCTGGTGTAGGTAACATGGGTACTTGGGTATCCACGGGTGGGGTGGCTCTTCAAACTTCTGTCTTCCACTGGGTTTCTTCAGGGTCCACTGGGAAGGGTCCTTAATCTTTAAAAATCCAACCGCGACTTACACGTAGACTTGTACGGAGCCCGCGGTTGTGTTTCTACATTGCACACGCTCTCCGTGGGGTTCCTAGTCACGCACCTCGGGTGGTTTCTTGGGTCCCCAGCCCTTCTACGTCCTCTCGACACTGGTTTGATCCGAGTCGTGGTTCTTATACCACTTTCTTAGTATATGGTTTGGTCCTCACCTAGGGTCCACTTTGTATTACGTGCTATTTACTGTGTTTCTTTGCTACGTATTGTGTGCATTGTGCATATCTCGGGTAGGAGATATTTGTATGTGTTAGAGAGTATTATATAATAAATACATATTTTTATAAATACTTTGTGTGGTTCTTTTTCACTTAGTCTATAGAATAAGATTGCATTCCGGTAAAACAAGCTTCTTTACACTCCTTCTGGACTAAGCCTGAAGGCTGCTCTCCACAGCTACCACTTAGAGAGCTTTCTAAGGTTGTCTAAGAAATACGGGTTGTCTGGACTGGTGCAAGGTGTCCACTTACATAAGTGTACATCATATACCATGCCAGCTTCTCACAGGTTATGCAGTCTTCTACGGCATCCACTTCTGTTACACTCTGAACGCCTTTAGGTTATGCAGCCTGCTACAGCAGGCACTTCCTGTTACAAGTGTCTACAGCAGACATTTCCTGTCACACTCTACACGCCTTCAGGTTATGCAGCCTGCTACAGCAGGCACTTCCTGACACACTCTGAACGCCTTCAGGTTAGGCAGCCTGCTACAGCAGGCACTTCCTGTCACACTCTGAACGCCTTCAGGTTAGGCAGCCTGCTACAGCAAGCACTTCCAGTCACACTCTAAACGCCTTAAGGTTATGCAGCCTTCTACAGCAGGCACTTGTTGTCACACTATTAGGAACTCACAAACGGAAATCTATGTACTATGTGGCCCCCAGATCCTTTCCTTTTTGCTTTTGGTATATGTCAGATTGGATATTTTGGGCCAGATGAGCGACCACCAGGGTTTGCGACTCGCAAATTGCGAATTTTAGTGACCCCTAATTTGCGACTCACAAAAACTGATGTACAGCAGTGTCAGAGAACCTGTTCCCAAATGGGTCGCAAGGAACATGCCTCATTAATATTCATGAGGCAGGTCGCAATTTGCGACCCAATGGGAATGGCCGGCACTCACAGGGATGGTGCCCTGCTGGGGTCAGCAGACCACCATGTCTGTGAGTGCTTTTTAAATAAAGCAGTTTTTATTTTTAATGAAAAGTTTTCTTTTCACTTTTTTCATTGTAGGCAGTGGTCCACTGCCTGCTCTGAAAAATTGTTGCCGCCCCGTTCACAAAGGGGAAGTGGTCCCATTCCTACATACCAGTGCGACTCGCTATTAGTAAGGGCCGCACTTAGCATGCCCCTTCCTAATAGGGACTCGCAAACCCTATTTTACTAATCGGTAATCGGTTACATAGGGTTGGTACATTTGAAAATGCATTTTACCGGTCTGTGACTGCTTTTTAAATAAAGCAGTTTTTTTTTTTTAAATGCCGCCCGTTTTCCTTAAAGGAAAACGGGATAATTTAAAAAAGAAAATTGGAAAGTTTCCTTTTTATTTTTTAAGAGTAGGCAGTGGTCCGTGGGACCACTGCCTGCTCTTAAAATTTTTTGGCACCCACATTCACAAAGGGGAAAGGGTCCCTTGGGGATCCCTTCCTGTTTGCGAATGGGGGAGCATCTCTTTCACGGAGTCGGTAAAGTATGAATGTTTTGCGACCACATTCTGGTTGCAAAACATTCATACATGCCCCTGCGACTTGTTATTAGGAAGGGACGCCCTTGGCACACCTCTTCCTAATAGCGACTCGCAAACCCAATTTAGAATTCAGTAATAGCTTACTGACTCACAAATAAGGCTTTATACATTGGAAAATGCTGTTTTCTGGTCGAAACAGCCCGTTTGTGAGCTGATAAAAGCTTTGTACATCTGGCCCTAGGTGAATATCTTCAAGACCTTGTGCTTGTGAAAACTTCCTGGTAAAGATTAGCAGAGTTACCTGGGCCTCAGGTAGGAATACAGGGCCAGATGTACATAGGTTTGGCTTTGCAATGACCAAATAGCGAATGTTTGTGATTTGCTATTTGGTAATAGCAAACACCCATGTACCAATGTGCCTTTGACACATTTTGCGATTCCCAGTGAGTCGCAAATAGACCTACCTCATTAATATTCATGAGCTAGGTCTACGTTTGCGACCCATCGGGTATTGCAAAATCACAGGGATTGTGGCCACTGCCTGCTCTTAAAAAATGTTTTCACCAACATTCACAAAGGGGAGGGGATGGGGGTCCTTTGGGACCCGTTCCCATTTGCAAATGGGTTACCACCAACAAGTTGGTAGTAAACTGTGAATGTTTTACAACTGCATTTCAGTCGCAAAACATTCACATATACCACTGCGAGTCGGTAGTAGGAAGGGACGACCTAAACACTTCCCTTCCTAAAACCGAACCGTGAACCCTATTTGCAATTTGGTGATACGTTACTGAATCACAAATAGGGCTTGGTACATGGAAAAAGCATTTTTCGGGCCGTTTGCGACTGAAAATTCACTTTGTACATCTGGCCCATACTCTTTGGAGCTACCTACATATTTAGGTCTCTCATGGGACTATGTCACAGCTGCCTTTATGGTATATATGGTGAGCCTTCAGGAGCCTATACTTCCACGCACCCAAGAGACACCTCCGATAAGCTGACCTTTCTCTGGCCACCATCCCACGCATCTACAAGACCAGAACGGGTGGAAAGTCCTTCCCCTACTTCACAGCCAAGACCTGGAACGACCTCCCCCTCCACCTCCGGCAAAGCCCTACACTGCTCCAGTTCCGGAAGGACCTCAAGACCTGGCTCTTCGGATGACGCTAGCACCCAATGGAGCTGCCCCCTCCCCACCCCTCCCCCCCAGTGCTTTGAGAGTCTCATGGGTGAGTAGCGGCGCTTTGCAAACCCCTGATTGATTGATATAGAGCTGTAATCTTCTCTACTACACCATGCTTCTGATTAAACCTTTCTTGGCCTGGCCTAGCACAGGGTCATGAAACGTTTATTCCACAAACTCAATAAATCCCCCCCAGACACAGAACAGTTAGTCAATTCAGAGACTATTGAAACAGTGGCTGTTGTTCAGTGTTCAGACCCCTTCCTTTGTGTTTGTGAGTTTATCTCCACAAACATGCCAACCACCCGCTCTGTTGATGGGCAGCCACCATTCTCACTTGTGGTTTTCCATTTAGTTACAACTTAATTTCAGAAAATGGCTTCTCCAGGAGAGAGGTCCTTGCCAGGGTTTTTAAAATTCAATTGAGGCAAAACTTAGGATGTAGGGAATAAGAAGCATTTATGTGACAAGGTGGGTCTGTTCAGAAGGACGTAGCTGTTTCACAGCAGCCAATCTCTAGACGGAGAGTGTTTTACATTTTGTTATGTTATCATAAGGCGAACAGCACTCGGTAACCCATCCAGGGGTCCAGCTACAATCAATGCTTTATTAAGGAATATGCCAACTCCAGCAGTGAGTATATCCGGTACCCGGGGGTCTGGACTCTGATTCTAGGGCACATGTCCAAGTGGATCAGGCCCATGAGAGGAGCCTCTTTGCACAGGGCTTTTTTTACGGGTGGGTGGAGTTCACGAGCTAGCGGGGCATTGCTGACACCGGTACATTGCCATTAAGCACCAAAATTAATTTCAGTTGATGATAACTTGGTAAGAAACATGTACAGTGAAAATGCCACTAGATGGCGCTGCAAGCTCAAATATATTATGCTAAAACCAAAGTGAAGCGTTGAAGTGAATATGCGGCTTTCCACACTCCTTCTAGGCCCGGCAGAATGTGAATAGACAAGAATCACAGGTGAAACTCACACATCCTGTGGCGCGCACAGGGTCCCGGGAAGGAAAATGCTGCGAACCCCATCAGATTACTGCCAAAGTAAGACCAGAAACTTTCAGAAGAAAGTCAGGCCCCAGAACCAGAAATCAAAAATATACACACACCCAGCACTGACATCAACTTGGTATTTCACACCAATCAGCCTGTGCTGTGACGTCGTCACACGCACCACGAACTCGCGCACATGCATCACGTACATATGCAGACAAGCACGTACAATGGATGCTGTTTCCTCTGCTGGTACAAAAACTGGGGGGGTTAATATTAACACATAATACGCCATAAATTAATACGACCAAGTTATTCGAACCTTCCGAAGGCCAGTTATTTTTTCATTCAGGTCCTTTCAAAGTGCCACAAAAGCAAAAACCCTTATAGATGGAGATTCACCACATGTCACACTATCTACGCGCTAATTAACAATAATGCTACTCACTTGCACCTCTCACGTGCCCGGTCTCCCCTGATGAACCCTGGTGACAACTCAACTCACCCCGTCCGCAGCGGCCAGCGGGGCAAAGGTCCGTGCCCGGTCCTCAGTTTGGCCCCCCTACAGAATGCAGCGCCTACTGCTTCAGCCGCCTTTTCCCTACACATGTAGGGTCAGGTTTTCAGCGTCGCTGTCTCAGGCAGCGTCACGCCCAGACCATCAGGCCGAGGTCCCCTCTCCTGGGCTGGCACGTGAAGCACGCCACGCCTTTCGTTGTGTTGTGCTTGCTCGGGTTCTTCTTCAATGATCGCAATAGGAGATAGTGGGTGCCACCAAGGGTCACGCACAACTAGTCAGGACCCAAACGCGGCTCCTGGCACGTCCCTAGTCGGTGGTTTCACCCAAAGACCACCTGGTGTGATATAAGAGTTCATAAAGTGGATAGGTTTTGTGCCTTCGAAGATCACTTCATTTCCGGGTTTAAGAGAAATCCCAAAATTCAAGTTGGTGTCACGGAGACATGAGTTGACATGGTATTAAGATGTACACGAAAGAAGTATATGGTACCCCCTACTTCCCTCCTCTCCTTCTCCACTCAGGAACGGTGACTCCCTTTGGTACATGGTATTAAGATGTACCCGAAAGAAGTATATGGTACCCCTACTTCCCTCCTCTCCATCTCCACTCAGGAACGGTGACTCCCTTTGGTACATGGTATTAAGATGTACCCGAAAGAAGTATATGGTACCCCTACTTCCCTCCTCTCCATCTCCACTCAGGAACGGTGACTCCCTTTGGTACATGGTATTAAGATGTACCCGAAAGAAGTATATGGTACCCCTTACTTCCCTCCTCTCCATCTCCACTCAGGAACGGTGACTCCCTTTGGTACATGGTATTAAGATGTACACGAAAGAAGTATATGGTACCCCCCTACTTCCCTCCTCTCCATCTCCACTCAGGAACGGTGACTCCCTTTGGTACATGGTATTAAGATGTACCCGAAAGAAGTATATGGTACCCCCTACTTCCCTCCTCTCCATCTCCACTCAGGAACGGTGACTCCCTTTGGTACATGGTATTAAGATGTACCCGAAAGAAGTATATGGTACCCCTTACTTCCCTCCTCTCCATCTCCACTCAGGAACGGTGACTCCCTTTGGTACATGGTATTAAGATGTACCCGAAAGAAGTATATGGTACCCCTTACTTCCCTCCTCTCCATCTCCACTCAGGAACGGTGACTCCCTTTGGTACATGGTATTAAGATGTACCTGAAAGAAGTATATGGTACCCCTTACTTCCCTCCTCTCCATCTCCACTCAGGAACGGTGACTCCCTTTGGTACATGGTATTAAGATGTACCCGAAAGAAGTATATGGTACCCCCTACTTCCCTCCTCTCCATCTCCACTCAGGAACGGTGACTCCCTTTGGTACATGGTATTAAGATGAGTATACGGTTATTCCAATCTGCTCCTTTTTATTCTCGTTTTATACTCGTGTCAGACAGCATTAGGATTTGAATGACATCCCGTCAAGGGATGCAGGTTCTATCCTGGGACTAATTATTTCGACGATTAGTATGAACCATCTACTATGACCAGTGTGCCTTAAAAAAGCCTTGGCTAGCAGCCCCTGGGCGAAACACGTGTCGGCTGTTTGTGTTCTTACTTGTACTCTCAGAGAATAATAAATAAAAAGGAGAAGATTGGAATTACCATATACTGCTTCCGTGTACATCTTAATAACAGACCATGTCAACTCATGTCTCCATGACACCAACTTGAATTTTGGGATTTCTCTTAAACCCGGAGATTGAAGTGATCTTTGAAGGCACAAAACCTATCCACTTTATGAACTCTTCTTTAATGCTCATTCTGCCACCTCCCGCTCTTGCGCTGACGGAGCTCAAGCCATACACGACACAACACCATGACCTTTGGAGAACCATGACGAAGCTTCAAGCTTGATGCCACTGGTGGGCAGACAGGAGGTGGAGGGTGAGTAAAAACAAAACATTACCTTACCCGCCACAGTAGGAGACAGGACAAAATATTCGTGGCACCCGGTGGGCGTGGGGAGGGCAGATTTTTACGCATGTATGTGCATTTGCCTCCGAAGTGCGAATCAGGTAATCTACAGTTAGTAAGGGTGTGTCACGTCACACATGCTGTCTCGCTGACAACAAGGGAAAACCGTTAAACCGTAGCAGCGGCAAAAAAAAAAAAACCGAGACTGCGTCACCGCTGCACAAATGTGAGCAGCTCAACCTCTGCAGTGAGTTGGAGCTCAGTTTCTCTTATGCTGTTGTTTGACCAGAGTTCGAGTCACATATGAGGTAGATAAACAACAATATAGTCTATCTTGGGGTGAACGGTGCAGCGCACACCGGGTAAACTCAGCGCTGCCACTGAATGGCGGAGTTTGCAGCACTCTATGCTAAAAAGGATTTGCGAAGTGCCAAAACTCCACAAACTTCGCTGGCGGAGCGGAGTTTGCCGCCCACCGTTACGCATCTTAGGAATGGGCTTGTTACGCTATTCAGTGCTTGCGATTATCAAAAGAGATTCCCCCGATTGAGAAGTAATAGTCCATTACCTGTAACCCTACGTCTCCTTCAGGGATTCTCCATTAAAATCAAAAAGAACCTTGTCTCCACCCTGATAGAAAGAATAAGTAATTTGATTTCTCCCTGAGCAGTAACCTGTATTCAGGGAAATAGAACATAGAGCAGCTGTCATTGACAAGGCATGATGGGATATCAAGGAATGGCTTTGTCAATTTTGCAGCCTTACATGCTGGAAACTTAGGTGGACATATAGCCGTAGTCGCTTCACTTCCTTTAAAAAAGATTTTCAGAGTTTTTTTTGTCACTTACCTTAACAGGTGACTTTTTGGACTTTAATTTGCCTTGTTTTTTTTTTTTTAAAGAAAATAAATGGAATTTGGCCAAGATAGCCTTGATACAAAAGGGGATGATGGACGGAACGTTTGAGCCAATCAAACACTCACCCCCAGTCAACTGATCTGGGTTTAATCCATCATCATTCTTTAGCTCACTCCACCACCCCAGTTCAGACATGGCCATATGCAAATCAGTCTGACCCTGTGCCTCATGGGAACAGTCCAGCCCGAACTGCCAAGCCATGTCTTCCCTGGACCGGAAACAAGCATCCTAGGACCGGTTTCTGGCATTCCAGCCGTCATCAGCCAGGCTTGCTTGAATCCAGTGGCAAAGTGAGCAAGGGACCCACGTCTGGGCATACCCCCGCCAACTTAGGGCGAACAAAGCGATACAAAAGGGGATGATGGACGGAACGTTTGAGCCAATCAAACACTCACCCCCAGTCAACTGATCTGGGTTTAATCCATCATCATTCTTTAGCTCACTCCACCACCCCAGTTCAGACATGGCCATATGCAAATCAGTCTGACCCTGTGCCTCATGGGAACAGTCCAGCCCGAACTGCCAAGCCATGTCTTCCCTGGACCGGAAACAAGCATCCTAGGACCGGTTTCTGGCATTCCAGCCGTCATCAGCCAGGCTTGCTTGAATCCAGTGGCAAAGTGAGCAAGGGACCCACGTCTGGGCATACCCCCGCCAACTTAGGGCGAACAAAGCGATACAAAAGGGGATGATGGACGGAACGCTTGAGCCAATCAAACACTCACCCCCAGTCAACTGATCTGGGTTTAATCCATCATCATTCTTTAGCTCACTCCACCACCCCAGTTCAGACATGGCCATATGCAAATCAGTCTGACCCTGTGCCTCATGGGAACAGTCCAGCCCGAACTGCCAAGCCATGTCTTCCCTGGACCGGAAACAAGCATCCTAGGACCGGTTTCTGGCATTCCAGCCGTCATCAGCCAGGCTTGCTTGAATCCAGTGGCAAAGTGAGCAAGGGACCCACGTCTGGGCATACCCCCGCCAACTTAGGGCGAACAAAGCGATACAAAAGGGGATGATGGATGGAACGTTTGAGCCAATCAAACACTCACCCCCAGTCAACTGATCTGGGTTTAATCCATCATCATTCTTTAGCTCACTCCACCACCCCAGTTCAGACATGGCCATATGCAAATCAGTCTGACCCTGTGCCTCATGGGAACAGTCCAGCCCGAACTGCCAAGCCATGTCTTCCCTGGACCGGAAACAAGCATCCTAGGACCGGTTTCTGGCATTCCAGCCGTCATCAGCCAGGCTTGCTTGAATCCAGTGGCAAAGTGAGCAAGGGACCCACGTCTGGGCATACCCCCGCCAACTTAGGGCGAACAAAGCGATACAAAAGGGGATGATGGACGGAACGTTTGAGCCAATCAAACACTCACCCCCAGTCAACTGATCTGGGTTTAATCCATCATCATTCTTTAGCTCACTCCACCACCCCAGTTCAGACATGGCCATATGCAAATCAGTCTGACCCTGTGCCTCATGGGAACAGTCCAGCCCGAACTGCCAAGCCATGTCTTCCCTGGACCGGAAACAAGCATCCTAGGACCGGTTTCTGGCATTCCAGCCGTCATCAGCCAGGCTTGCTTGAATCCAGTGGCAAAGTGAGCAAGGGACCCACGTCTGGGCATACCCCCGCCAACTTAGGGCGAACAAAGCGATACAAAAGGGATGATGGACGGAACGTTTGAGCCAATCAAACACTCACCCCCAGTCAACTGATCTGGGTTTAATCCATCATCATTCTTTAGCTCACTCCACCACCCCAGTTCAGACATGGCCATATGCAAATCAGTCTGACCCTGTGCCTCATGGGAACAGTCCAGCCCGAACTGCCAAGCCATGTCTTCCCTGGACCGGAAACAAGCATCCTAGGACCGGTTTCTGGCATTCCAGCCGTCATCAGCCAGGCTTGCTTGAATCCAGTGGCAAAGTGAGCAAGGGACCCACGTCTGGGCATACCCCCGCCAACTTAGGGCGACCAAAGCAAAACCAAAGGGGATGATGGACGGAACGTTTGAGCCAATCAAACACTCACCCCCAGTCAACTGATCTGGGTTTAATCCATCATCATTCTTTAGCTCACTCCACCAACCCAGATCCTTGTGACTGGGGGTGAATGTTTGCATTGTCCAGCATTCCGTCCATCAATTGTTTCTTTTGCAAGATAGCCTTGAAACAGGGTTCTCAAAGAATATATGTTAATTGATATCTGGCTGCTTTAACAAAAAGTGAAAAATATTTATCTAATGAAAACTGCTCCTGGATCCTGTGCGTGGGCGGGACTATACAGTGTTTCGATTTATCAATGGACCTCCCATGAAGGAAAAATAGAACATTAGAATGTTGGGAGCTCCATTGAAGACAAGAGAGGGCTCAGGGCTAACAACGCCTAGTGCAGCAGCATTCCAATGCTTGTTTTTATGGTTCTCCCTTTCTCATTAAAACATTCCATTCTCGGTGGGTGGAATATTGTAATAGCCTTATAACCATTCGGCATTGGACTATACCAATTGCTAAAGGCCCTCACCCTTGTTATAGGCCCTCGCCTCCGACTGAGGCCTGTAACTATGTTCAGGGCCTTTAACAACTGGTATAGCCCTTGGATCAGGTCTATAAGGCTGTATTAGAACACTGGAATGTTGGGGGCTCCATTAAAGACAACGGAGTGCTCAGGGCTGACAATGCCTAGTACAGGCCTTCTGCTCCAACAATCCAAAGCTTGTTTTTGTATTTCTCCCTTTCTAGCTTAAACATTCTATTCTCAGTGGGTGGAATGTTCTACTAGCCTTATAGCCCTTCTGCCTCAGGCTATACGGGTTGTTAAAGGCCCTCTCCCTCATAAACTCGGGTTAAGGTCCTTTAACAACCAGTATAGCCCTCGGCAGCGGGCTATATTATATCTGCTGTGAACCATTGTCAAAATAATATGTTTTGTGGTATTTTTGAGTGATTGGTGGGCATGTTGACTTAAAGGCTTTCGATTTATGCATGCAAAAGTGGAGTATTTTTACTGTGATATAAGACGGTAGAAACACAAAATTCACCATTTGTAGGAGAAAGGCTAAAATGTTATGTTATTTTATGTCATGTCATGTCAGGTTAAAATTGATTTAAGAGCCACGTTTTGAAGCACTTCCTGAACAGAAAAAGATTGGGGTTAGTCGCAAGGGCATTGCTATCGAAAGCAGCAGGGTGGGTGAAAGCGCGTCCAACTGTTTTGGCTCGTAAATCTGCAAGGGTGGGTAGTGTTGAATTCTATTTTTCAGATACACAGGACCAGTCGTGTAGAGGGCTCGTTGAACATGGAAAAGCAGTTTAAAAATGGCCCTACTGCGCACTGATAGCCAACAAAGAGATTTTGGAGCTTGGGATGATGGTTGTCTGTTAGAGAGATGACAGATCGATAGAGCCATTGTGTTTTGGATGATCTGTAGCCATGAGTTCATTATTCAGACATTCAATCTGACGGTGCCAAGGCCCAGTATTACAGTGCATTGAAGTCTGGCCTAGCTACAGTGGGTCTAACGTTGGAACATTGTAGAGCCTTGTCGATGGGGATAACATCCTATAAAGGACCTCAGAAAACGTCAATAACACTCAGTATTTTCCTTGGCCAGATTTATGGATTTTAGCTGCAGGTGCGGGCGCACAAGGAGATTGTTATGTTGTGGGCCCTAGGCCCGCATGACTAGTAAATAAATACACGTACACTAGTATGTGGTACTAGAAACTAGCCACAAGCACATGCGCTTGGACCTTTTCATTGGTAGAGTCACCTGACCGGTGACACCTGTATTGGGTAGGTGTGGTGTGGGGTGGTAATAAATGCCAGCCCTCTAGGAGTGGCTGGTTAAAACACTAGAATGTGTCCAGCAGGACACTACAGAGATAAAGCAATGTGCTCCTTCTTACCACATGTAAATCAATCAATCAATCATGGACTTATAAAGCATGACTACTCACCCGTGAGGGTCTCTAGGGGCTGGGGGGGAGGGCTGGCTCTGCAGTTCAGTCGAACAACCAGGTCTTGAGGTCCTTCCTGAATTGCGGCAGTAATGGTGATTGCCTGAGATACAGAGGAAGGGAGTTCCAGGTCTTTGCAGCCAGGTAGGACAAGGATCTTCCTCCAGCCGTGGTATTACGGATCCGTGGGATGGTGCTCAGGGCCATTTGGGCGGGTCGGAGTTGTGTGGTGGGGGTGTAGAAGGAGAGGCGGTGGTTGAGGTATGCAGGTCCGGCGTTGTGGAGGGCTTTGTAGGCGTGCATGGGAAGCTTGAAGGTGATTCTCTTGTTGACAGGTAGCCACTGAAGGTCTCTCAGGTGGCCAGTGATGTGGTTGTGGCGTGGGATGCTCAGGATGAGTCTGGTGGAGGCGTTCTGGATGGTATGCAGTTTCTTTTGGAGTTTCTGAGTGGTGCCGGCGTAGAGTGTGTTGCTGTAGTCGATTCTGCTGCTGACGAGTGCATGGGTGACCGTTTTCCTGGACTTGGTGGAGATCCACTTGAAGATCTTACAAAGGGTGGCGGAGCGTGTGAAAGCAGGTGGGTGTGACGGCATTGAGTTGGCGGTTCATTGAGAGCGAGAAGTCCAAGATGATGCTGATGTTGTGTGCGTGGTCCGTGGGTGTTGGGGGGATTCCGAGCGCTGTGGGCCACCAGGAAGCGCCCCAGGTGGAAGGGGAGGAGCCCAATATGAGGACTTCAGTCTTGTTTGAGTTAAGCTTGAGGCAGCTGTCCTTCATCCAGGTGGTGACTGCCTTCTTCCTGTCATGGAAGTTGCTCTTGGCGGCTGTGGGTTCATCTGTGAGGGTCAGAATCAGCTGGGTGTCATCAGCATAGGAGACAATGTTGAGTCTGTGGCTTCTGACGATGGCTGCAAGCGGTCCTTGTAGATGTTGAAGGCACTCCGCAGCTGATCTCTGTGGGTTCTAATTGGAACGGTGGTAGTCTGACTCTCTGCGTTCACTCGGTGAGGGAGGAGCAGATCCATTCGAGGGCTTTGTAGTGGATGCCGGCATTGTGGAGTCTTGAACAGACAGTGTGGTGGGAGACGGTGTCAAAGGTGTCTGAGAGGTCCAGGAGGATGAGGGCTGCAGTCTCGCCTCGGTCGAGGAGGGTGCAGATGTCATCTGTAGCGGCAAGGTCAGCGGTCTCAGTGTTGTGGTTGCTTCTAAAGCCCCATTGGGAGAGGTCCAGGATGTTGTTCATTTCACGAACTCGAAGAGTTGGGCATTGATGGCTCTCTTAATGACTTTGGCTGGGAATGGAATGCATGGAAGCAGAGAGATAGGTCTGTAGTTCTTGAGGTCCGTCGGGTTGGCAGAAGGTTTCTTCAGCAGGGGGTTGATCTCTGCGTGCTTCCAGTCTTCTGGAAAAGTTGTGGACTCAATGGAGCAGTTGATGGTGCTGCAGGGTTCGGGAGTGATGGTGGTGCCAGCTCTGTTGATGATGTGCTGAGGGCAGGGACCCGAGGAGGCTCTGGAGTGGATGCTCTTCATGATCCTGAGGGCGTTGTCAAGGGTGAGGGTGGTCCAGTTGGTCAAGGTCTGTTGGGGGCTGGATCAATTGGGTGCGGTGCTTGCTGATGGGTTTTGGGTTGCGAAGCTGTCCTAGATCTCCTTAATCTTGCGGTGGAAGAAGGTGGCGAGGTTGTCACAGAGGTCTTGGGACAGGGGGATGTCTGCTGTCTCTGTGCTGGGTTTGGCGAATTCATTGACTATGGAGAAGAGTTCTTTGCTGTTGTGTCTGTTGACGTTGATGTGTTCCTCGATGGCTGCCTTCATTGTTGTTCTGATGAGGTGGTGGTGTGCGGTGACAGCGGATTTGAAGGCTGTGTGGTCTGCCGTGATCTTGCTGCCCCTCCACCTTTTTCGAGCCGTCTGCAGGTGCGCCTGGACTCTCAGAGGGCGGAGGAGAACCAGCTGGCCTTCTTGGAAGGCTGTTTGCCTTAGGGTTTCTTGAGGGGGCCAGTGTGTTGGTGCAGTCGGAGATCCAGCGGTGGAGTGTTGGCATCAATGAATGTCTGTGGTGGGGTCTTGCTGAGGGAGGTGGTGAGCTGGTCTTCAATGACCTTGTTCCAGCTTCTGCGAGGGTCGCAGTAGGCGTTGTGACATACGGTGGGTTTGGTGAAGAAGAAGTGGACGCAGTGATGGTCAGTCCGGTGTGGATCTGAGGTGGGGCTGATGGAGATGTTGCTGCATGTGGAGAATATGGGGTCAATCGTATGTCCTGCTGAGTGGGTTGGCATTGTGACCAGTTGTTTGAGTCCGATGGTGTTGAGGTTCTCCAGTAGGGATGAGGTGTTGTGGTCTTCGAGGTTGTCCAGGTGGAAATTGAGGTCACCGAGGAAGATGTAGTCTGTTGAGGTGAGAGCATGGTGAGCGATGAAGTCGGCTATGGCATCGCTGAAGGGTGGGCAGGGTCAGGGAGGTCTTTAGACGAGGGTGCCGCGGAGTGTGGCATTAGGGTTGGTCTGGAAGTAAAGCTGCTCCTTTCGTGTAAGTGGTTGTCAGAGCTGGTTGTGAGGCAGAGGGGGTCTTTGTGTACGATGGCGATGCCTCCTCACGGTCAGTTGACGTGGTCCTTGTGGATGATAAATCATTCCCTAAGCCTGATTTACTGCACATCGGAAATGGTAACACATCTTTCTTGTCTCAGCAGGACTTGGGGATCGGAACCCCAGAATATTGTGGACCCTTTGCACCCTCTATTCTAGTTGGTTATATCCTCATCCTGCCCAAAGGGGCCATAAAAATGAGATGGGAGCCCCAGGCACCCCCTGCACTTCTTACATGGAGGCAAACATTAGAATACTGGGCAGAGGCAGAGAGTAGCGTTCTCCACAGGGCGGGAAACAAGGAGACTGCATAAACCACCAATAGCAGCGTCCTGGGACCACCCAGTACGGACTGTACAAGACCACGGGAACGATAATGGGCGCCCATCTTGAACCCCCCGCCCCTCAATAGTTTACCTAGAGCTTGCAAGACACGCATGCACAGAAACATGACTATCACCTTAGGCTTCCTACATTGTTCCATTCAACCCCCTTTAGGTCTGGAAGATCTACTGAATTCACTCGTACCGCTCTGAGATAACCCTGATGCTAGCTTGGGCGGTTCCCGGAGTCCCTGCTGAGCCATAGATGTGAACTTACAAAAGCTCTTATCACGGGCTTGCCCTAGTTATGGGACATGGATCAGAGGATGCGACAGAGGGAGGTGGGAGGGGGGAGAGGGAGCTGGCTTGGTTTTCAAGAGTTTTGATTGTAACCCTTCAAGCTATGTTTATTATCAGAGTTTATTCCTTCTGTGTTGCATGTTGGATGCCTCATAATGATCACCCTAATGTATTATACATTGCATATCTTTTACTATGTTCTTCGATCACACTACATTACTATATGTATCAATTTAATCTTTAAAAGTTCTGATAATTGTATGCAGCCGGCAGGGGTGTAACAGAGACCCCCGAGGTGCGGGGGCCCTTACACCGTTCACTTCAAAGGGGGACGCCTGAGATTTTGTTACGCCACTGGTACCTGGTAGTGGTCTTAAAGCAGCAACGTCATCAATAGACTCTCAGGAAACTCTGGGCACCTTGTGAAAAATTATGACTCACCAAAAAAGTATTCTTGTTAGGATGAAATCTTTTGGCAGGAGTTTTATTAATGGATGCGTATTCATCTACACCATACACAGCATCACCGTCCTCACCCACGAATAGGTCTCTTTACAATGCATGCGAATACATCGCATGCCATTACAACGCGGTCGTTACAATGACCGCGTTGTTACCACGCGATCCAGTACATCGCAAGTCGTTACAACGACTTGCTGTAGGGGGCGCAGTGGACTTAGGAATAGTATTATTTACTATCCCTACTCCAGTTTGCACAACAGCAGGGAAGGTGTTCCAACACCAGCGCGCCCCCTACAGGAAGTCGTTGAAACGACTTGCGATGTAATGGTACGCGTGGTAACAACGCGGTCGTTGTAACGACCGCGTTGTAAAGGTACCGCATTGTGGAGACAGCATTGTAAACGCTGTTTCCCTCCCCCACGCCAGTGTGGACATTGACGACTTCTAAAGGAAGTGTTTTCAAAATGCTCCTACCGTCTGAACCTGTACTGTGCACCAAAAGTGCTTTTTACTTTTTAGAAGTGAAAGTGTCACCATCAGTTGCCTCCAAATAAGCCTCAAAGGCTCCTGGACACTGTGGCCAATCTAGTGGGAGAGCACCTGGAACAGGGAGAAACGGCGGAGGAGCCCGTATCTTCTCCAGGAAGGCACCCCGCGTGGGTGAGCTGCTGCCCAGACAAACCTTACAGAATAAACACCACAAATGTGCGTGAAATATAAGAATAAACAGAAAACTAGAGAAATGCTGTTAAATACAAAAGCTGCAGTAGTTCCAATAATGCAGGTGTGCCTGTCACTGCTAGCGCTTCCTGATGCACTCTAGCCATTATAAACACAGGTGTGCCTGTCACTGCTAGTGCAGCCCGATGCACTCTATCCATTATAAACACAGGTGTGCCTGTCACTGCTAGCGCAGCCCGATGCACTCTATCCATTATAAACACAGGTGTGCCTGTCACTGCTAGCGCAGCCCGATGCACTCTATCCATTATAAACACAGGTGTGCCTGTCACTGCTAGCGCAGCCCGATGCACTCTATCCATTATAAACACAGGTGTGCCTGTCACCGACACTGCAGGTAAAGAGGTGACTGGAGTCTTATAACGTGTTGTCCAGCGGTGGTAATGGGAGGCTTCCCAACTCTCGCAAATGGCTGCCAATAACATCATAGGGCATGGTGTTTCTACAGTTGGTTGGGGATATCTTTCATCCCAACCCTTAAAGACATCTGTAAAACGTTCCACACTTTGAATTAGCACAAATGTTCGACATACCATGAACCCAACAAAGTGAAAAGGTAAATTTGTGAGTAAGGGCGGCTGGGAAATGGTCATTGTATGCGGACCGTGTTCCATCACAGTAGGCCTTCAATCTTACCCTTGTCCCGGTCCAGCACGACCAGTTGCCTGCAGTTCTAGCTAAGCGCTTTTTGTCATTATTTTTAAGTCCAAACTTTAAAAAATTCAAAACTCCTGTTCTACTAATGGGATTTTTGTCATTTTCATGTCATTTTATACATTAAAATTGTTTCTATGTTTCTAAATTGGTGTGAGATTTTTCTTGTATTGTGTTTTCACTAAATTACAGTTTGAGTACTGCATAAATACTTTACACATTGCCGCTACCTTAACCCTGACTGTTCTGTAGCTACTGGGGGATGGGGGGTTGAGCACAGGTTTCATAACTCACCCTGACAAGGTTTGTCATTATTAGTTGAGGCGTCTTCTTATCCTCTTCAACTAATTCTCCAATTTCTTATAAATACCATTGAGCTGGGTAAAAGTGAACATCTTGTGTTCAGTGCAACGCATGTAAAGATGTATTTTAATGCTCTGAAGTGTGCCATTATCCAGGTCTGTAGCCAGGAAGTAAGTTGACAGTCACTGTACATTGTTGAGTCCTGGGAGGGCCCTGACCCATATGCTCTGTTATGAGAAAGGCCTCTGGTATGACCCCCTCAGACTGTCCTAAGTGACCTTGCTTTGGTGTGTTTCCCCCCAGGTACGGCCGGCGTTCGATGCTCCTGGTCTGCTATGTGCTCACACTGCTGTTTGGGACGGCCGCCGCAGCCTCCGTCAATTACCCCATGCTTGCCGTCTTCAGGTCCCTTTCGGGGGTGTCACTTTCCGGATTTTCCACCATCACTTTGGCTATGAGTAAGTGGAGGGGTGGCCGAGAGAAGGACGATGACTGTAAAACAGGTCACTTTCAGTTCCTCCAGTTTTTTTTGTCATTGCTCTAAAAAAGTGCAAATATTGCAAATGGTTATCGCCCAGGGCCGCCGCTAGGCATGGGCAGTGTGGGCAGCTGACCTGGGCCCCGTGCTCAGCTGAAAAACATGGGGTCCACTTCCGTGTGAAAGGACACACGTTCACAGTCAGCCCACCTGCTCCTCCAGGGCCCCTCCCCATCACATTAGTAATGTAGGGCCTCATTTACAAAATATTGGCGTAGGGCAGCGCCGCAAGTCTTTTTGCTGTGCTGCACTAGACCAATTCCAAAGGGCATTGCACCGTATTTACAAGATACAGTGCATTCCTGTCCTTTCAGCCGGCACACAATTTGCAGCCGCGCGCTACCTCAGGCACCCTTGCACCATGGTGCAAGGTAGTCTGTGTTATTGGCAGGGAAGGGTACCCCTTCCTGCACAAAACATTCACGAGAGGCATTTTCCTCATTCTATGTGGGCTGCAGAAAAGAGGAAAAAACAAGGAGAAATGTGAACATTTCTCCTCGTTACGCCTGCTCTGGGAAGGAGTAAGGTTTTGGTGCTGCCCCAGGTTTACGTGATGTTGTTAAATCTGAGGCAGTGTCAGAATTCATGGGTGCTGCGTGGAAACTCCCACTGCAACGCCGATGGAACGCCTCCTTGAACCAGAGTAAGGCACGGCAGCGCCTTACTCCATATCTATGAGGCCATGCAGAACCACGCAGCATGGCTTTGTGTCGCCTCATAGATACGATTGAAATGCTGCGCCACCAGATCATCATAAAAAGAGACGCTCCGTGGCGCATGCCTCATGCAAATGAGAACCGTAATTTTTAAGTGAGGTGTCTTGATCTCTTTGGTCAGGGAGTGGTGGTATTCCGGGGTGTGCTGGAGTAGGGGGTAGGGAAAGCTGGGGTGGCGGACGTGACAGCAGCAAGGCCTGCAATTATGTTGGCTCACAGTGTCTGGGGAAGGGCATCGCCTCTGGTAAATACCTATTGTGAATCCTTGTCTGCCCTTTCTACAATCCGTTTCCAGGCATCAGAAGGCCGCTTTGTTTTCAGGACCATCCGGACACAGGTAAGGAGAGGTGGATGAAGGGAGGAAGGAGGAGCCGGGTCAAACTGGCATGGTAGGGCAGTGTTTTCCAAAACGCCTCGCTACTGCTGCGGGCACAAGAAAGGCGGTCCCCATCTCCTGGGTCTCGAAGCACTGGATCAGGTTGCACGGTCCAGGTGTGCGGCCCCCTTCTCTGGGCCTTGCAGCCATTACACAGGATGCTGCGAGGCTCGGGGTAGGTGGGCCCCCTTCCTTGGGCCCCACAGCGCTCCATCAGGCTGCAAGGTCCAGGTGTGGGACCTCCCTCCCTGGGCTTTGTAGCCATTATGTAGTGCTGCGAGGCCCAGGAAAGGAGCCCTTCTTCTTGGCCTTGCAGCGCTATACTATGGAACTGGGAATCAGGTTCAAGTCCTGGCATCGCTCAACATCCTATGATTCTTGGCAAATCACTTAAATCTCCATATCTAAAAATAATCTGACCTTTTGCAATTGTTACTGGTGCCCGTGTAAAGCGCTCTAAAGACCACGGGCTGCGTTGGCGCTATGTAAAAAAGTCAAAGAAAACCTGCAATGCCGTGTAACAATCAACTCACAACCTGACACTGTTGCTTCCAGAGTCCATACTGAGTGGAGGCTGGGAAACGCAGCAGAGGTTTTCATTTCTCTGCACACTTATGGTGCAGGCATTGCAGAGGGGTTCCCATAGGTGCTTGAAGTACAAATGCGGGGTTACTGCAGGACCCCCAAACCAACCGTGCTAATAACCATGCTGCAGTTCCAAAGTGAATGAGCATTAAGATGCTTTTAAATTTTGATTTCATCTTGTCCCATTTTCTGTGTGTTGAAAGGCAGAGGTCAAATGTCAGTCTGTCTTCAGACAAATGGCTGCTTATTCTTTGAACACAGATTGGTGTTTACTTTTCTTTCTCTTGAGTTAAAAGTGAGAGGATTTTATAAATTGAACTGTTTAGCAATCTTGCTGGTGAGAAAGGAAAGGCTATAGGATATATTTTTTTTCGGAGGACACATCAAAATGTATGCAAATAAAATCGGGCACAAGGCAGTGAGACCAGGGTGGCATGGAGGTTGGCTGATGGTCACAAAGGGGCCTGCTATGCTAAGTTTCCTGGGGCAATACAAGATGTGCTGCTCCAGTCCAGGTTTGTTCTTTGAATGCTGTGACTTGCAGTTCTGTTTATTCCATTACAAAACAGGACTACAAATCCCAGAATTCAAAGAAAAAAAATCTGGACTGGAGTAGTACATCACGCATGGGCCTGGGAACCTTCCAGCTGTGGGGGCCTTGAAAACATTCATGGGTGTTAGTAGAAAGCATCTTAAGAACTCTGACGGCCGTACCATTCATTAAAAGGCAAGGTGTAACCAAGGCAGGGTGAGCAGTATCAACCCAAGGCTTTCAACGAGGCAGGTCCCTCTGGATTTCTGGCCAACCAGTAATTAAAATCTGACTTTGAAAGAAGTCTATATAGTGCGCTACTAGTCGTAAAGTTAGACTTTTGAACTAAACTTAGTCCAAAAGTCTAACTTTACTACTAGTAAAGTTAGACTTTAAGTCTAAACTTAGACCAAAAGTGTAAGTTTAGACCTGGAGTCTAAGTTTACCTTTGTGAATTGGGCCCAATCAGTTAACATGGAGTAAGAATATCCATCTTTGTGAGACCTGCGCCTAGTTTTTCCATCCAATGTGACTAATGTAATCCACTTAATACAGTTGTAAAACAGATGGGCGCATTTCATTTGGATATTGATCTTTTCGTTCATGTCACTGATATCCACAGTAGGTCACTTCAGTGATGCCAAAGAAGATCAATAGTCCCGTGATGTCACTTTCTGAGATATCACTTCTTGTGACGTCACATGCGCATTAGAGGGTCCTCACATCTTCCCTTTCGCCCAGGGCCCCAGAAGTCCTAGGACCGGCCCTGATTCAATGCACCACATCGGCCAGCATTTTTGGCAGCTGACTTGCTTAAGACCAATAGTGTCTTACAGCTGAACTGTCAGCCATTACAAACACCCAGTGGTCTTATGAAGCAAGTGGACAGATGACGATTCATCCATGCCGCACCCAGGCTTTTCTCCATGGCATCTGGACAGCGTGTCTATTCAACGTGCCATCATTCAGGGACGCAAATGACAAACTTGGTTTTTTGGTCTGTGGTTTGCAAGAACGCGTAAGGTAATAGCAGTTCAAAGACCCTGATGTATTTTTGTTTACGTTGATATGAAGTCATATAGGTACACACTAAATGATTCATAAATGGTGATTGGGGCAACAAGCAAATAACACACATTATGCTACAAGCCGGAATTTGTTAGAAGACATAGCCTGAGATTTGACCTCTGTATTTGAAGCGCAGCAGCATTAATTGGCTCTCGACTCACCAGTCGTGACCCACAGTTTGGGAAGATCTGCGTTAGTAAATTAAAAACATGCCTCAATCAATGAAAAAAGGACAAATTTAGCTTATGTAGGACAGGAGTATAGATGTATTTGTTTGTGGTACTGTACCCCATACATACGCATCCGGGCGAGCATACTTCACCCTCGCCCTAATGGAATAATGATGTGCTTCATTGAAAAAGTATATGCAAGATATTCCACATGGGTACTTACTCCTTTCTTTTAGAATGTGGTGATATTGGACTCCTATAGAGACTGTAAGGATGGGAGAAAACAAAGCAGTGGTGAATGAGTGAGTTATCAAGAGGTGTAGTATGTAACAACTGTAATATAGGTCAGAATAAACTGGACTGGTGTAACATATGGAGACTGGAGTTCAAACTTTTTAGTCTACTTTTTAGAAACATATTGGAGAGACAACTATTGGTTAAAATAAGAGGAACACACATATTCAGCCATTACGAGCACTGACAGCTACCACTTTTGTGGTAGGCTCTAAAGGATTGAATGCTTATGGCATTTATGGAATTTGATTTGTGATAACAATATAAAAATATAGACAAGTGAAACCCAAATAGAAATATTTCTCCAGATAAATGAAATTGAGGAAGGGGAGAATAGCGTGTCAGCTATAGTGCTGAACTATATATAAAATATGAGATGTAATTTACAGGCAATAGGTATATAATGTGTATATCTAATCGATGAGATTAAAATTTTGGAAATAAAGAATATCATGAAACAATATTGCACTATACTCGCAATCTCAAAAATATTTTGTATACATTGATGTGTATACATTTCTTGATTGTGGCCCTGAAGAAGCTCATGGTGAACGTAACACGTTGGCTAAGAGCAATTGTATGAATGCAAATATGGAATCAATAATGGATGTTAATTAATCACAAACTTGAACATATGTGCATTGCCTGTCACAAATTGAATTGGATTTCTAGACTTAGGGCCTTATTACAATGGACTGAAGAACCTGAGGTGGAGGTGCGGTGGCAGTCCGGGACCGCAGCACCAGTGGTCCGACCGCCGTATTACAAGTACAGTGGTAAGACCGTTTAGGGACCGCTACAACCACCAGGGAACTGTGTTCCCTGGCAGTGGCGTGGTGGTCTGTAGCAGCAATATGCTTGGCGGTGCCACTGCGGCACCGCCAACCATATTCTGAGTTTCCCCACCACCAGGCTTTTCATGGTAGTGAGCCCCCCATGAAAAGGCTGGCGGTGGAGAAACAAAGGGGACCTATGGAGCGCCGTGTTGCCCCTGTACACTGAGATGACGTGGTGTGTGCCCCCACTGTGTGCATTCACTCCCAGTTCCTGCACGGCATGGACTTAACAGTTCATGCTGTGCAGGAACTTGCTTTGGCATTCCTATAGCGGTGCCTTTTTTAAAGGCACTGCCATGGGAAAGCCAAAGGACCACCCGCCAGACCAGGAGAAACGCTGGTGAGCGGCCGGTGGTCGACTTTGGTGGTGCTGGAGCGGAGCGGTGGCATTCCACCCCGCTCCCACAAAGCCAAAGTCATAATCAGCCCCTTAGATTTGACCTCTGAGGAAGGTGCTAAGTAATATTTTGGAATTTTATCAATGTGGACAATTGCTTTTAGCTACACACTAGTAAGTAGTTTATTGAAAAGTGGAAATCGTGCACGGAAACCACCCAATGACAGATACGACAAAATATGTCATTGAGTTCTTCACTTTCAAAAATCTCCTGCAAGGGTTTGTGGTTAGAATATACCTGAAAACTCACACCCCACTGAAACTGCTTGAATATTTTCACAGCCCAAAATATCGCAAGAGCTTGCTTTACTACAGTAGAATACTTTAGCTCCGCCCCTTTAAAGTCCAGAAGCAAAAGCTATGATGACCATATTGTAGATTTGAACCGGATTCAGGGCCGGACCCGAAACAGCATTGCTAGCATCTGTGATCAAGAGGAATAAAACTCTGAAGATCTTGGGCAACCACAAGTTGAAGCTTGATACTGTCAAAATCCCTCTGACAATCCTCACCCCAAAGAAAGGCGACACCCTTTTGGAGAAGAGAGCGTACCTTAGCTGTTTTGCTGGCAAAATTCGGTACAAACTTTTTATAAAGTTCTGTTATTCCCAGAAAGGTTTGAATCTCAGCCTTCTTTTGCGGTGCTGGTAAACCTTGTACGGTCTTTCCCATTTCCTCATGTGCCCTAGGTAACTTAATTCAGAGCACCAGAATTTACACTTCAAGGCTTTCAGTATTTATACCATGCTCTCTCAACACATCCAAAAGAGACCGCGAACAAACATCTCACTAAACCCACAATGTCATCCCAGAGAATATAACCCCTGGCAATCAGCTAAACAAATCTGTCATGAGCTTCTGGAATACTGTGGCTGCAGAGCAAAGGCCAATCGGCACCCTGTTGGATGGGGGTATGCCAAAAGGAGTAATAAATGAAGTCAGATTTTAGTCTTAATTGATGGTATGCTGGCATCAGATCTAGAGAGGAAAGTAACTTTGCACCTGCTAATACACTCACATCTCATTACTACTGGGCAATGGGAATCCATTTTGAATGACTTTTTGTTCAATTCTCTCAAGTCAATGCACAACCTGATCTCACCGTTCCCCTTTTTTGCCACTACGAGTGCCAAATATTCAGTGGCCTCAACTGACTCCATTATCTTTTCCGTGCATAGCCGATCTAACTCAGCTTTCACAGTATCTTTAATGCTGAGCATAAAAGCTATGACTTTATAGGCAGCTGGCTGTGCACCCTTTTTTAAGTGAATGTGGTGAATGTACCCTGGCACGCACCCAGTCTTATGACAGAATACTTCTGAATAATCTTTCACAAATTTCTCTAGCAAATCTTTATGCTTAGTGGTGACTTTGTTAACCACAACCTGAGGGGATTCATTGGGATCAAGAGATACATCCAGTTCCTTCTGGGGTGGCCAACTTATCACAGAGTATCCCACAGCAGGTACATAGACCTTCCCTACCATGGTCTTATCCCTAAAAGTGATGACACTTTTATGGATACCCCAACATGTCTATGGGTTTTCCCCATAGCTATAAGGTGTCACATCCAGTTCCAAAAGTTTAACTTTCACATTGTCAGAATACATCAGAGACAACGATAAGGCAGGCTCCTGAATCGATCATTAAATTGTTATGGAGGAGTGATCACACTGTATACTGTTGACACAGTCATTGACCTGTAACACCACATTCTTCACCTCGGTGAAAACTTCCAAGATTTTCTCGCTGTCTCTACTACTTCCACAACATTTTCATATGCCGCCTTTTGCCACATGAAGTGCAAATCGATTTTAAGGCGTGAAGTGCAGCTTTGAGAGCGGATGTGAATTTTTGAAATACCAGAGAGAATTAATTTACCATTGTGCAGTCTAGAGAGGAGCAGAGCTTGAACCAGTCCCTTTCTGGCTTGCTCCAGTAAAAACAATAAAAGTCACAGGCTAGTCTGAGCTAGTAATTGGCCTTTCTGACCATGTTGTTGATGTTTATGCATAGCTTGAGTTGGCTATCACGAGGGAACCCAAGCGCAATGGCACAATGAGAAATGGTCAGTGCGCAGTCCAGAATGCTTATAGTTTTCAATCAGTACTGAACCTGGGTGGCAGAAAACTGAGGTGAAATAAACCAGACTCAGTTTTGCTGGGACTAAACCAGAGAAGATGAGTGATCTTCCAAGAGTCTATAGGATCCAGAGGCTTTTCCAATAAGGAGATGTCAGAGGGAAAGGAAATATTGACAACAAATTGGTTGTATCAACATATTGATGGTGTAATATGCTAGAGTCTTTAATGTTGTCACCCAGGTGTTCAAGATAGAGGCTGTAGAGTGTGGGGGCTACAACAGAACCTTGAGAAACTCTTTGTGGTGCCGGACCAGGGCCACAGATGGAAACGCATCTTTCATTCTGTTGCACACAATTCACAGCCTGCGTAGTGCCACGACTGTACAACACATATACCTTCTAGCCCCTGCAGGGGTGCTCTTACAAGTCTAGCCAGATATATCCCCCTTCCGTGGGTAGTATATGCTGCACCCAAACACCACCATATTCTTGAAACATTCTTATGAGGATTGTTCGAGAGGCATTCACTGACGGAGGACAAACTGGCTTAGAAGCCCATCTACTCTTCATTGTGGCTTGACCCATTTCTAGAATGCAATACTTGTGTCTCTCTCCTGAAAGGTCCACATGCCCATCCTGGTGCTTGCTGGTCAGATGCTCTCCTCTCACAGCTTTGTCAACAAAGTGTCAATATCTTATGATGGCGTCATATTGTTTTGGGCTCAAAGAAGCGTGTAGTAGGGACGTCTGCACGCCTGTGAGCAGAGCTCCCTTATTGCATCACTATTTGTTTCAAACTGCCCAGAAGTAATTATTAAATTAAGATTTTCATTCTCTGACTTCTAGGGGGGGCGCCAAACAAATACTTTGTTTGGATATCTGTTTTTCTTTTGCACAGAAGCAGGCTAGGCCCCTGAACTGGTTTCCTTGAGGAAGATGTAGGATATATTTCCCTAGTGATAAATGTGGCCACCTCCGCTAGCGTGTCACGTGCCGGTGCTTCTATCTGAAATGCAACTCATCATCATTTTCTTAACTGGCAAGCTCAGTTCCAGGCATTCTTCTATATCACCGCCTTCCACAGCAGCAACCAAGGGCACCTCTTTGTTGTCTCTCTTCTGCTTCTTCTTGCTGAATCCATACACAAAACGGAGTGTCTTTGTCCAATGCAAGAGTGCTTGCACGACTGGGGCCACCATCTTGTTTCATGGCGGCAGGCCACCAGGACTCTCTTGCTGACCTTGTTTTGCTGCAAATAATTGTCTTCAGGTGCAATGGTACAGTTGGTCCAAAGAATCCAAGATTATAACTCCCACAACTCTCCAGATTGCCTAGTGGGAGCCCAGGACTGGGAACAGTGTCCTCTTCACAAGGATAAAACAGCAGCCTTGTTGAGGCACATCTGCTTTTTCAGCCTCTTGCTTCATGTAACTATGCCAGTGGGTAACAGCAGGTCCAAGCATTGGTGCGGACCAGTTTGGCCTCCACTCCTCGGCAAGGAAATGCTGCATTGGAATTGCTCTAGAAACTCAACAGCTACTAAGTGCTGCTGTAATGTCACCCTGTCAACAGATTGTGGTCTAAGAGAAGGTACAAAGAAATAAATGGCCCACAATACAACGTAACGGTCAGATAAAGGAGGTGAATTATCCCTTTGATGAAATTCCAAGATCTTATTTTAAAAGGTAACACACAACTATCAACATTTACTCATTGCATCTTCTCTTGCAGGTGTAGAGTGGATGGGCACGAAGCACCGCGTCTTGGCCGGGTTCCTTGGCAGCCTGTTCTGGAGCTTCGGGAACATGCTTCTAGCCCTGGTGGCATACCTCATCCGGGACTGGCGCTGGCTTCTAGTCGCAGCCACATCCCCGTGTATTGTGATGATCATCAGCATACGGTGGGTGACACTGTGCCCTCTCGCTGACTGGGTCATTCTTCTGATCCTCCACTCCTCTTCTGTTTCCTGAGATCTGAAATTAGACATATGTGCACCCTTTACTTAGGCTTAAGTCTGCTCTCTTCACACACAGGTGGCTTCCGGAGTCTGCGAGGTGGCTGTTGACCAAAGGCAAGGTGGATGAAGCTCACACCCTCTTGGTTCAATGCTCTTCAATGAATGGCCAGGCACACTTGTCCTCCAAAATTAGCACTGAGGTGAGATGTTGTGAAGTACTACCCCATACTGGTAATGCATAAAACCGATCCTCTGCGAAGGATATCTCTTTCACCCTCTCCTGTTTCTCCTGTCGGGTCCACTGCAATGGGAAAATGGGTTTGCAATATACCACATATCCTAGAAGTGACCTCAGTGTGCTGTAAATAAGTTGGGTAAGAAGTGGTACTGTTTGTGGTTCAATCAGGTACCCAAAAACCTTCTAGACTGCATATTGCAGATGTATGGATGGAGAGAACTCCATCAGGAGTAGCGATGTATCTAAAACTTGCATCAGTCTTGGTGGTGCACAGAATTGTGAGAATAAGTAGTGATGGAATTATCTTAAACAAAAGAAGCAGAGGTCTGTCATGAAACACCCAGTCTACAAGGAGTAAACCACTCAAGTGAGTTTTCCTATCTGGTGTCTAGTGGCGGTTATGGTGGTAAAGCACAACTTGTTCTTGTTGCTAAAGCCTACAGAGCAGGTAATCTGCTTCAGTGTGATCTCCTTGCAGGCGATGAAGTAAACCCCCTTGGCTTCCCTTGTTTAGACTGTTCCCATAATCAAGATTATCTAAAAACTACATTCAGAATGGCAGGTTTGTGCTGAATAGCCTGTTTCAGGAAGGCTCTATGGAAGAGGTGCAGATGGGAAATGCAGGAGCTCTGAATTCATCAATCAGAAGGATATGATTACTGTATTTTGGACCAGGATGTGTTTTCTGCCCTGTTGACCGCGGCAACAACAGCTTCATAGGCATCTGTTAGCTGAAATCCTGGCAGCAAAATAGGTCTCTTGACTGAGTGGGTATTAGCATCACCATCAGGTGAAGCTAAAGGCATAAGTGATATCACCAACGCATGTTAGCTGATATGCTTGAGGTGACCACAAATGCACAAGATAATATCTTGTAGGTAGGAAGAACCAGTAAGTCATTGAGCATTAATGTCATCATGAAGGTACAATGCAATATTCTGTAGGCAAGAGGGAAACACAGCCAGTGGGCATTAGAATTATACTTTGTCTGCCACCACTATCACTGACAACATGATCCGTTGATGAAATATTACTGTCAGCAGCAGCTAAAGGTGAAGATTAAAGAGGAACCGTGAAATCACCAGGCTATGAGGTATGTCACATGTAAGAGGTTTACTGAGGATAAGAAAGATGGGAAACTAAACTGTTTTGCTGGTTGGAAAGAAAAAGTTTTATCTTAGTGCTACCCAATATATGACAACTTCAGTCTCAAAGCTACAGCTGATAGCGTTGAAAGCTTCTGAGATCCAGCAGGACCACGACTCCGGTATCAGGATAAAACTTTACCGCACTTGTGTGGGAAGGTCTATCACCCACTACAAGAATGTAACATGGAGATATCAAGATTTTTCCTTTGAATTTACATTTTTCTGGGTATGTGGTTAGCTGTGGTATTTGGTTCCAGGGTCAAATGGTACCCAGAGAATCCTACCAAACCCACACACTTCTGAAAAGTAGACGCCTCAGAGAGTCCAAGTTTGTGAGAATTTACCTGGATTCCTCCACATTTTCTTACCCAGGATGCACTGCAAACATAAAACTGGTTAAAATCACAACCTTTCCTCACATTTCTGTGAGGAAAAAGTTCCAGAATTTGCGTTTCTACACTTCTCCCAATAAAAACAGTACCCCACTTGTCAGGATGGGCCTATCGTCCACAGAAGGAAATGGTCAGAACTCGGACTTTGTGAAATAAATGTAATGTCAATATGGTCTTTGCGAGGTAATAGCTTTGGCCTGTCACAAAGACTAGCATGAGGTCCAGCCACATATAGGGGCAGCATTTTTATCAGGAGAAGTGTGGAAGGACAGCCCATCCTGAAGCTACGACAAACAAAAGAGAAGCAATTTGAGTTTCCCATAATCATAACAGAAGATGTTAAGTGCATAGTCTGGATTGAGCTCCACTCCATGATATAGGGATGAGAGATCTAGAATGCTATAACTGCTGATACCTCCAGCCATATTAATTATATCAGTAATATTTGATAAAAGATGATGATCAACTCATACTGTAGCGTTAAGATTTCTCAAGTAGACGCACATCATCAAGTCTTCACCCATTTTGATCACCAGAATCACAGGTGCAAGCCACAAAGACGACTCAATTTCCTCTATAATTTATGTATCCAGAAGATGTTTGAGTTCCTTCTCTATGGTTCCTTCAAAGGATTCAATACTGGTCTCACTTTTGTCACAAATAGCGCTGCATCATCTTTGAGGTGAATCCTATGTTTAAAAAAAAATTCTCTGTAAACACTTCTGGGAACAATGCAAATATGTTCTCACTTTGCAGGCTGTTTTCTCAAATCAACACTTGGCATTCAACATTCGAATCTAGCATTATACCGAACTGTTTTTGGTTCCTCCAAACTAGCAGATTAGGTCCTAAGTCATGATGTAAACCTTACCCACAGTTACCCTGACTCTGAACAAAATACTAATTTCAACCATTTATTCAGGAGAAGTGGGGTCTTTCCTATAGTAGCTTACAATAGCTGTGAAGCGGAGCATGTGATGTTCACATCCTCTCCATTATCTCTGGTCCCAAGTATGGGAACACAGGATGGTAGGTAGTTTGTTGAGCCTCACAGATTCCAGAACCTTCCCTCACAGAAATGTCAGAAAAAATGGGTGATTTTAGCTAAACTTGGAGGTTTGCAGGACATTCTGGGTAGGAGAATGTAGGGGAGAGGGACCCACACAAGCCACACAACCCTAGACTTTCCTGAGTATTTATTCTTAAGAAATGTCTGTGTTTAATTGGTTTCCCTGGGTGGCAGCTGAGACCGAGGCCTGATACCACTGCTACTCACATCAGCAAAATTGGCTGAATTTGGAGGCAAAAATTTGATGTTTCCACACTGTGTTTTAGGGCTTTTCTTATCACAGTTGCTAGGCCCACCCACGCAAGTGGACTGCTGTTTCATTGAGAGAAGCGTGGGATCGCAGAATATTTGAACATTTGTTAATATCAAATGAATTTCTCTTTATTTGTGCGTTCTAAATGCAAGCCAGTGTGCAAGAAAGAACACATTTTGAAACATGCCCTCTGCATCACACGAACGTATACGTCACCCCAAATTCCGAGTAGAACAATTCACCACTATTCCAAAACTCACTATTTGGGCACATTAACCACAAATGCATAAGTTTCCTTTATACGCATTTTTCATCCACTATATTTTACCATATGAAGCATAGGTGGTACAAAAGGAAAACTCATTATAAGCTGCAGCTCAGCTCCTGGCTCCCGGGTATTGAACAAACACGATCTGCACCTGTAACTAGAAGGGTCTGATGGATGTAGCAGTGTGCTACGCTTGCAAATCATCCACTGAATACAAAATTACAGATGCAGGCATTGCCAGCTATTTTTATTACATTATTCCTCATTTATTTTGATGAGGGTAAACTATGAACAATTTACACAAATGACTTCTTGCTGAAATCGTAGTCACTACTTTTGAGAAATATATAGATTTCTGGGTTCACTCCTGGATTTTCCACCTGTTTCCACCACAAACTCCAAGTAGGTTGAAACAACAACAATAGGAAACATTGACTACTAGTTAGAAAAATGCAAGAACTGTGGTAAAATAGTATTTTTCTTAGCACTCTGGTTGTTCTGAAAGCTGGGGAAATGTGGATATTAGCACAGGAAACCATTTGTTGCTCTCATATTTAAACGCCTCCATGAGGGAACATTTGCTAGGGTAAGGTTCAGCAAGAATGGGAAATTAACGGCTCCTTTTCCTGTAGAAAGGGGGGTGAGGCAGGGTTGTGTGCTTGCACCAACCCTTTTCTCACTCTTTCTCAACGGGTTAATAGGAGACCTTCTTGCCGTTAAGGACATTGATTCCCCAAAACTAGCCGACCGCAAATTTCCTGCCCTAATGTTTGCGGACGATACCCTGCTCCTCTCGAAATCACCAATGGGGATGCAGCGTGTATTAGAGGAATTTAGTCGGTTTTGTAAAAGGAGGAATTTGGTAGTAAATATTAAGAAAACAAAATATATGGTCTTCCACGCTGACTCTATAAACTGTCCGCACCCAAGAATGGATGATGGACCCCTAGAAAGGGTTCCTATCTTTGATTATTTGGGCCTCACATTAAACGATAAAATGGGGTGGGGACCCCAAATCAAGAAAGCTAATTTAAAGCTAATTCAGGCAGTTGGGGGGATTTTAAAGGTTTATAAGAGATGTGCCCTAAAGGTTATAAGCCCGCCTGTAGAAATCTACACGGTCCAAGCTAGGGGGGCAACTATGTATGAGGCCGAACTTTGGAGACATAGCTTAGTTAATGCCCTCACTATAACAGAAAATAATTTTATGAGACAAATCCTGTGTTTGCCTAAAAGTACTCCTTTAACGCCACTAAGGATGGATCTGGGCATCCTTCCCATTGCAGACCTAATTGCTTCTCGCCCACTGCTTTACTGGCGACGGCTGTGGAGTACGCCAGAGCTAGGACATTATAGAGAGGAATTAAAGGCTGTAATGTCCACTCTGGGGGCGGGTAATATCCCGTGGTTCTCCTTTATCAGAGACTCATTCCGTGCGATAGGAAGGGAGGACCTATGGTCGGCACCGGAGGAGTCATGCTCAGCTATCTCAAAAAAATCCTTGGTGTGTGTACTGAAGGGGTATAAATTGTCATGCATTTTACAGACCGCTAATTCCTCTAGTTTAACCTATGGGTTCCTGGACATAAAACAGCAATACAAATTGGAGCAGGTGTTGGATTTTATTCAACCGCCAACAGCAAAAAAACTGTTTTTGCAATTTAGATATGGGACGCTGCCGCTCCATGCACTCACCAACAAATGGGCAGGCGCTACCACCCACCTTTGCCCGGGGTGCCTAGTAGAGGAGGAAACTGTAACTCATGTGTTGTTCTTCTGCTTGGCATATAATTGGGCAAGGTTAAAGTGGGTTACTCAACTGTGTAGGAACCTAGGTATTAGAAATTATAAGGAATCCTACAGGGTTTTAAAATCTGATACTAACCCGGTTTTTGTTGTTGCAATCTCTAAGTTTCTCTTTGCAATGTGGTGTAAGCGAAGGTATCTATTGAAAAATCGATGTGAGAATTAGTAATACCCTCTCCCGTATGTCAACCATTGTGACCCTAGTATCGGCAAAAAACCTAGCCTGTAAGCGTAGGTATTCTATCAAACAACTGATACGAGATCTATTAAGACCTGTTTTTAATTGGCTGCTACCGCGACTTAGGTTTTATATAAAAACATAGGCTGTGAATTTTCTTTTAATATTTTTAGTTTAATTTATATTTTTTATGATTGGCTTGCAGTGATTATATTGCCCATAGTGATGATTATTATTTTTATTTCCCTGTTTCCCAATGAGTGATCATTACTGCTATCTATGCTTGTACTATTTTATAATAAGTGGTTCTTATGACATCGTACTTTTTTTTAATATTAATTTTAAGTGGTTGTGCATATGTATGTACTTTTATGGCCGTAATAGCCAAAATAAAGTTTTATGAATGAATGCTCTCATATTTAGAAAAAAAGAAATGGTTTCTTGCCCAGCACCTTTTTGTATTGTTCTATAAAGAAACAAACTTTTATTATATTTTGGCTATTTTCTTAGTTCCCTCCTGGGGGATCCACAACCCCCAAGTACCTTTAGAATCCCCAACATGTGGGGAAAGAATGGAGGCAAATTAGGCCTGGATACCTTTTGTGGAAAAATTGTTCTGAGGGATTAAGTGCGAAGTACTCCAAACAACAATGGGTAGGAAGGGCCTCAGCAGGTAAGTTTCTAACACATCAGAAACACCATGCATGACATCCTTGGCTATGAAGGTGTGTAAGGACCCAACATCGGCAAGCTCCTCTACCTTTCTCACATCTAGACTTATTTGCTCATTTAGACAACACACTAGTGTCACTCTGGTCCATATTATTTACCTGAAATGTCAACTTCAAGTTGAGACTGTGTGGTAGCAAATTTTCTTGCAAGTGAAAAATATTAGGGAAATGCACCAGACGATCCCTAATTAATGAGTCTCAAATAAAACTGAAGTGGAGTAATTCAGATCCAAGGCAAAGAAATGTTAATCCACATGGAGTTCAATGTAAAGTTACAAGCATTAAGTAAAAAGCTGCAAAAGGCCCAGAAGCCCTAATTCTACTGACACACACTTTAAGTATTAGCAATGCACATTCTAACAAAGAACATCAGGTAAGCCAATGAGAAACAGGCATATACACTTACCTCATGGATGTTCTCTTAATAATAAACAATCAAGATACAACACATCTCCCCTTCATACAACTAAAAAAAACAAGCCATATACAGACAGGTGACACAAACACCAGAGCACAACAACAAAGTAATACCAGGGATGAAGGATGCAAGATCTCAGTCCAGGAGCTCGCGAAGAACCCTCCTAGACACGTACTCCCGCGAACCTGTAGACTCAGACTGGAACACAAAGAACCTTTATGTTCAGAACACACTGAATGGAACTAGTGAAAGAACCTATAACGATTCTGAAAGATGGCTTCATAATAAAGGCAGTGCGATGTTAAAAATAGACACAAGGACTTAAAGGATGTGTGAGGGGGCGGGAATCCCGCCAGTGTGAGCAGCAGCAGGCTGCAGCCTGGAGCTTGAGACACAGCTGCTGGTTACAAGTAGCACCAGCGCCTGCTTTCAAGCAGTGGGGGAGATTCTTAAACATTTTGCGTTGGGTTAGTGACACAAAAGTGATGCTGACCAGCATAAAATGTATTTTTTCCGGATTCACTTTCCAGTGCAAATCTTGTTTTGCGTCGGAAAGCACCCTAAAAGTAACGCAGTGCAGCTCGAAGCACTGCTTTGAGTTACTTAGCGCCAAAGGGAAGTTACATGCAGTGGTTAATTTGAGCCGGTGGTTTCCGGTTCTCAGCACCAGCACATAATAATCAACACTGGCACTTTTTATGAGCACCAGTTAAGGACACATTCATTTATGGGGCGATTAAGTGATTTGCCCAGAATCACAGGGTGTTGTGCCGACGCCTAGACTCGAACCTGGTTCCCCAGCTCCGAAGTCAGCAACTCTAGCTATTAGGCCACATCCTCTCCCCGCTTTCATGGTTAGTAGTTGGTTCTGTTTCAGACGCCATTAACAGAAGAAATGGGCTGACGCTAGCTGCTTCCTGAAGAGAGCCCCGGTACGTATTTTTTGACAAATGAAACACTGGTTACATGGGTGGTACATGGGCGTTCCCACGCAACCATCCATGCCTGGTGTTGACCGGTAGTCCCACAACAAGTGTCTAACAGCCTCCACACAGT
This sequence comes from Calotriton arnoldi, assembly GCA_963921515.1. Classification (NCBI taxonomy): domain Eukaryota; kingdom Metazoa; phylum Chordata; class Amphibia; order Caudata; family Salamandridae; genus Calotriton; species Calotriton arnoldi. Next base: position 2,211,855 of record CAWUFW010001762.1, on the reverse strand, counting down.
CTATTCTAGACTTAAGCACACTTTGAATACACTCCACCGACACTTTGTTAACTCTCTCCACCTTGACATTCAATTGTGGATAATAGAGTGGAGTGACGCAAGTGTTTGATTCCGCATTAGTCCAGAAACTCTTTCATGATTGTAGATGTAAATTGAACTACTTTGTCAGACAAAATCTCTGATGAAACTCCATCTCTAGTGAACACTTTCTTGAAAAATCCTAAAATACTGCCAGTCGTAGGTTCAGCCACAGCCTTTACCTCAACTCATCATGAAAGATGGTCTATCAACACAATAAAATCTCATTTGACTAGGTAACAAATTAAATGGACTGAGAAAATCACCAGCAACTTCCTGCCATACCTTGTCTGGACAAGGTGACAACAATTTATTTATTTATTTATTTTGAGAGTTTTATATAGCGCGAACAAGAACCTTGCGGGTATCAGAGCGCTTTACAAGAAAGATGTAGGGAGCAGATACAAATATAGTAGACAAATATATGATTGAGTCTAGTACACAGAACTAGCTAACAATAGATAACCTATACATTACAAGTTTATATACCTAATTTTTAGACAACATATTGTCCCTAAGAATATAGTTCAAATCATGTTGAGAGAGGTCCAATACAGGGTAGTAGCTAAAAGTCCGGGTATAAAAATAGTTCACGTAAACTTAGACATGAGGATCGCTTTCACTTCTTTTTTGAAAAAGGCAGTAGAGGGGTTCTGTCTCGTTTCTGGTGGTAAGGCATTCCAGATCCTGGGGGCCATTCCTGAGAAGGATCGGTTATAGGTTTTTTTCTTTGCAAATCTTTGCGGTTTCAGAAGAAGATTCCTGGAGCTCCTGGTGGATCTGTTACCACACGAGAGTGTCAGTTTTTGTGTTAGATAACTTGGGGTATTGTGGTGTAGGGCCTTGTGGGTCATACATGCGATTTTCAGATGAATTCTCGCTTCGAAGGGTAGCCAGTTGAGAGCTCTAAGGTCCGGAGAGATATGACAGTTTCTTTTGGAGCCTGTGATCAGTCTAGCGCTGTGTTGATTGTGGCTCTTAGCGGGGCCGTCGTTGATCTGGGAAGGCCGCAAAGGGCGACACACCCATATTCTACTCTTGGAATTACTAAGGCTTGCACTGCTTGTTTGAAGTCATATGTGGGCACAAAGGGTTTCAGTTTTCTCAAGGTGTTTATTTGAAAGTTTGCTCCTTTTGTAGAGGCACTGATGTGTTTCTGCATGTAAAGGTTTCTGTCCAGCGTTATTCCCAGTGATTTCGCTGAGTCGACAATGAGTGGTTGACCTTTGAGTGCTGTTAGGTGATTCAGCCAGTCGTGAATGATGGTAGAATGGTTGGGGGGAGCGATTAGGAGGAATTCGGTTTTGAGGGTGTTTAGTTTCAAATGATTATCGACCAGCCAGGACTGAGTTTTTTGCAGCGTTGAGTTGAGAGATTTGATGTCCTCAAGTGAATGGATATTTATGTAGAGTTGCGTATCATCTGCGTACATGTGATAGTGGACCTTAGATGCGCTGAAGTTCGGTGAGTGGTTCCATAAAGAGGTTGAAAAGAGTGGGTGAGAGGCAAGATCCTTGCGGTACTCCTAGAGTGACTGGGACGGGTTTGGATAAGGAATTATTGACCTTGAATCTTTGTGATCTGTTTTGGAGGAAGGAGGTGAACCAAGTATGTACAGAGCCGGATAAACCCATTCTGTGTTGTCATGTTTGACTGTGTCAAAGGCCGATGATAGGTCAAGCAAGATTAGTAGACAGGTTTCGCTTTGGTCAAGGATTTTTAGTGCATCATCTATTATGAGTGTCATGGCTGATTCCGTACTGTGACCTGCTCGGAAGCCAGATTGGTATTGGTTGAGCAGGTTGAAATGGTCTATGTGGTTGCCCAGCTGTGTATGAACACATTTTTCTAGGAGTTTGGCCAGAGTGGGGATGTTGGATATTGGGCGATAGTTGTTTAAGTCCGATAGGTCCACCGTTGGCTTCTTTAAGATAGGGGATACCTGTCCTGCTTTAAGGATATCTGGGATGGTTCCTTGAAGGAGAGATGTGTTTATGATCTTGGTCCACAGAGGTAGTACCAGTGGTATAAAATCTTTTAGGTAGTTTGCGGGGAGGGGGTCTGTGAAGTGGTTGGAAAGATTCAGGGCAGTCAGAATTTTTAGTATAGATTCTTCACTGTAAAAGTTGAAGGAGGACCATGACGCGTTGTTTTTGAGGTCGAACTTTGAGGAGCCGAGGGATGGGGCTAGTGGTGTGGGAGTTGGAGAGACCGTCTGAGTGTCGGTGAGAGTTATTAGGTCGTTGAGTAGGTCCGTCTTTATGATTTCCGTCTTCCTAGTAAAGAATGCGGCAAATTCCTCGCAATTGGGTCTTATGTCTGGTTTATCTTGGTGGAGGGGGGGTGCACCCTTAGTTTGCGCCTTGATTAATTCGAATAGTTTTTTGGGTCGGTTCTTGGCAAGGTTTAATTGAGTGCTGAAGAAGTCAGCTTTAGATCGTCTGATCTTCCTGAAATAGGCATTTCTCGTGGTTCTTAGTAACTTGAGGTGGTCAGAGAATGGGACAGATCTCCACCTTCGTTCGATTAATCTGAGGGATCTTCTGTCTTCATTTAACCTGCCATCATACCATGGTTTTGAGTCTTTTGTGGTGAATGATTTCAGCTGAAGGGGAGCTAGGTTGTCTAGTAACGTGTTCATGGAGTGGAAGTAGTGGTTGGTCAGACTATGAACATCAGATGATCCTTCAGGGGGGATCAAGCTGTTAGGGATGGAGGTTGAGAGTGCGTTGGAACTGAGATTTTTCATATCACGCTTCCAAATTTTCGTTCTCATGGGTTGTGCAGCGGGTACTTTAGCTGATTCATTGATTATGAATGTAATGATGTGGTGGTCAGACCAGTCACACGGGAGGATCGATTACAACAATGGAGAGGGAACAGCTGTGATGAGATGTTTATCACTATAAGAACACTGCAACCAATTACGAACCAAATCTTCTACATCTGCATCCAATCCAGGCCACCAGAAACTGCAACGAACTCTATGTTTGGTGGCACTCATGCCCAGAAGAACAGCACGTGTTGTTTCCAAAAACTGCTGTCTGAAACAAATAGCTGGAATGAGTTTGTCTCTACTCACCAATATACCATTTTCCAAAGACAACTCATGAGCAATTTTATAGAAAGGCGGCAACCTGACCATTACTGATGTCTCTTGGGCCATCCTTTTGTCACAAAATTGAGGACTTCTTGCAAATCAAGATCAGACCTCAATTCATTGCACCAAGTGTCCATGTTCTCACACCCAACCCGATCTTCAACTTTGGCAATGATACATTCCTCAACCTCTTCTTCATCAATGTCATGTTGATCAACCAAAGGCAACCTCGATAAACAATCCACCTTAACATTCTTACCACCTACAATATGTTTCATTTTAAATTTGAACTACAATTTGGTAGACAATCTAGCCAACTGAGCAGTGGATATTTAATGTTTTTCTCCAGACAAAATATCAACCAAAGGACGATGATCAGTTCTTAAACAAAATGTTTTACCCCACAAGCATGGTTTGAACTTTTCCACCCCCATGTAAGGAAAGAATTTCTTTTTCAATGACGGAATACCTGGACTCCACATCTTTCAACTGTCTGGAAGCAAATACAACTGTAACCTCCTTAGCACCATACCACTGGGACAATACAGTCCCCATTTCATATGCACTGGCATCGACTGTGACAAATGTTCTAAGTTTTTCTGACTAAGGATGTGAAGGAGGCGCTGAAATGATACTTTGTTTGATCAGCTCAAAATTTTCCTGACACAAAGGTGACCATACAAACTCAGTATTGTGCTTAAGTAAATTCCTATACCATTCTGTGAGGTTGGAGTAATTCTTCATAAATTAAGAATCGAGCTCACACATGCCTTGTTTTCATCACACGGGTGATGAAACCTTTACAATGCTGTGAACTAACCCAGGTTTTGGTCTTACTCCCTCAGCGGACAACACATGCCCCAAGTACTCTACTTCATTAACACCAAAAATGCATTCGTCTTTTCTCAAAGTGGCACCTTTTTCTAACAAGACACTTAGCACATGCTTCAAAATAGTATCATGGATTTCCAGTGTTTCTGCAAATATCAAAATGTCATCCTGGAAAATGGATACATTGGAAATACCATTAAAGATTTTAGTCATTACTTTCTAAACACTGATGCAGCTGTGGACAGTCCAAATAGCATTCTGCAAAACTGAAACTTACCATCAGGTATTACAAATGCAGTTAGGTGACGCACATCTTTATCCAAAACCACCTGTTGGTAAGCAGCTCTGAGATCTAACTTTGTAAAACATTTGGACTGACCTACAGATGGAATTGAGACCTGGATGCGGGGTAGAGGAAAATTCTCCACGCAGATAGCATTACTGAGGCACCTAAGGTCAATGAATAGGTGCAATTCTCCAGATTACTTTTTTGCTAAAACCACAGGTGACAACCATAATGTGTCATCCACTTCTTCAATGATACCATCCTTCTGCATTTTCTTCACAATTTGACTAAGTTCACCTCTTACCCTAAGAGTAACATTGAATAGTTTGTTTGATTGGTACACATACCTCTTTTACTCTAATATTCTAAGTGAAATCTTTGATGTTCCCAACTTCTTCTTTGAACACATTTTCAAAACTTAAAAACCACTGATGATTTACCATGGATAAAACCCTCCTATGGGCTGATTATCCTGTAGAGATACAGGGCATGCCCTACCAGGTTTGATTTACATACCAGAATCTGCCTGGTGCCATCAGCCCAAGACATTAATCCCCTTTTTAGCTACATACACTTTGCCTTTAATCTTTTTGTCCTGGAAACCAATATCATCGCAGAAATCGCCTAGAAGTTCAATTCTACTGCCTTCAAATGCTGTGGTAATAACATCAGAAGGTAGAATAGTTTTGTCAGCCCATTTTTCTTTGATTTTCACAATGGCAATAATCTTAATCATAGTGCCCGAATCAATTAGCAGAGGTATATCTAGCATATCCATAAAAATGCAAACACGGGTCACTATAACTCTTGCTGTTGTCAACACTCCCTATCTCTAATACCTCTTTAGAAAAGAGTGACTCATTGACCTGTGTCTCAACTACCTCAACTTCATCAGTGAATATTTGGTCCTGTTCACTCCTGACACTGTTACATTTCCCACCTTTGCACACTTTGCCAAAAAGCCCCACTTCGTTACATCTCCAACATTCCTGGACAATCGTTGGACAATTTTTGAAATTGGAGACATGGGCAAAGCATCCACACTGAAAACACTGCGCTTTTGTGTTAGTACACCTCATGCCTCTCCCTCTGCCAACATTGGGTAATGAACCATTACTGTTACTATTGACTTTAGGTACATGGATGAATCGTCATTCTGTTTGGAATCTTCGAGTGAGCACACTATACTCTTGGCAATATCAACTGCCTCATCAAGGCTTGGATTCTTATATGCCAATAACCTTTCCTATATGTTTTTTGAGTATCATCTGGAAACAATTTAATTGCAGATTCGTTGTGATGTAAAGTTCTCAAAGTCACAATATGAGGCTAACACTTTCAAAGCTGTGACATAACTATCAATTTGACTCAGCGGGTCCTTGCACTCTAGTGAAAGATTTATGTCCACTTACCACCAAATTAACCTTGCCTTCAAAATAAGTCTCCAAGTGTTTTACAGCAGTTTGAAATTCATCAACATCCTCGTCCTCAGCAGGTGTCAAAAACATTCTGACCCTCAACCCCCAAATAATAATATAGTAAATTCCTTTTCCGGTCTGGTTTGAACTTGACCCCATCAATGGCACCTAAATCCGCATTGAATGATCTGAGCCAAATGCGCCACTTTGGCGGAGTTCACCAGGCTCGTGTAGAAAAGGAACAGGTGGGGTAACCCTTTGCATCATACTGAAAGTGCGAGCTAACAATAACAATGCAATAACCAGCAGCATATGAGTGTGAGCAAAACAACAAAATTTAAATTCATGAACAGTAATAAAAAGTTGAAAATCAATGGAAAAATTAAGCAAAATTAGTGCATTTGTACAAGCATGCAAATCACTGTGGAATCGGTCCTTAATAGCGAGTGTGCCCAGTGGCGTCACTAGGGTTGGTGTCACCCAGTGCGGAAATCGCTACATAAATCAGGAGGATTCTGCCTGATTTATGTAGCGATTTAAAGCAGAGGCTCACGGTGTCACCCCATGTGATGGTGTCACCCGGTGCGGTCCACACCCCCCCCCCTAGTGACGCCACTGAGTGTGCCAATTGCTGGAAAAAACAGTACACAATGACTAGGCAGTTGAGCATCTGCACAAGCGTGCAAATCGCTGCTGAGTCACAACGGTGTGCGTAGTGACCTGCTGGTCACTGGTCTAATTTTTTCTGTCACCAGCCACTCCCCGAGGGCTGGCTTACACCCCACCCCACACAGGCGTCACTGGACATGTGACCCTGATAATAAAAGGGGCCGGGCGCACGTGCCCTGGGCCAGTTCTACCCAGTATCTAATGGTGTCTGTGTGACAGTCCTTTATGCATGAGGGCCTAGGGCCCTGCACCATTACAGTGTGGACAGTGTTCCATTCATTTAGTGAGCGTGCCCATCCCTGTGATAATACAATGATAGTATTATTGCAAATCATTGTTAAAATGTTGCATAAGTGCCAATCGCTGTAGAAATTCAATAAACGTGAACTGTAGATGGGCTTTTAAGAAAAATAAACTTGTCAATCGTTGTATTCGCAGAAAGACGCGGGTGTGGCCATCAGCCACTGGGTGTCACTGTTGTATTGATAATGCAGTTCAAGCAGGTTATGGAACTAATGAACGGAGTATCCGGTAGGTTGAGAAAGATGGCTTCTTCATACTAAAGCCAGTGTGAAGTTACCAGGAGTGAAAGGATGGGTGAGGTGGCAGGAATCCCTCCAGTATGAGCAGCAGCAGGCTGAGAAAGATGCTCGTTGGAAGCAGAGAAACCCCGCGCGTGCCTGCGCCGCGGACCCCCTGCTTTCAAGCAAGGGGGGAGATTCTCAAACGCTTTACCCTGGGTTAGCGACACAAAAGTGACGCTGACCAGCACAAAAGGTTTTTTCCTAATTGCCTTTCCAGTACAAAGCTTGTTTAGCGTTGGAAAGTACCGTAAAAGTAACGCACTGCAGCGCAAAGCACTGCTTTGTGTTACTTAGCACCAAAGGGGCGTTCCATGGGTGGTGCATGGGCGTTCCATGGGTGGTGCATGGGCGTTCCATGGGTGGTGCATGGGCGTTCCATGGGTGGTGCATGGGCGTTCCATGGGTGGTGCATGGGCGTTCCATGGGTGGTGCATGGGCGTTCCATGGGTGGTGCATGGGTGTTCCATGGGTGGTGCATGGGCGTTCCCTTTGCAACCACCCATGCATTTTTATGCAAAACCCTATCTACAAACAATTGTGGACAGGGTTTAGCGCCAAAAGTTAACGCCATTTGAAATGAGGCGTTAAAAGGAGAAATGGTTTTATTTCTCCTTCCTTTTCCGACTTTGCATGCGTGCTGCACTGTGCGGCACAAATACAAAGTAGGAAAAGTGTCTAAGCATAGTAGGCCAAGAAATAACAACCCACAGAGTTTAATGTAAAGTTACAAGTGTTGAGTAAAAGGCTGTAAAAGGCCCAGGAGCTGCAGTTCAACTGACACACACTTTAATTACTAACTATATATAATCTAATAAAGAATCAGGCAAGCCAATGAGAATCAGGCATATACACTTACATCATGGATAGTCAGGCAATAATGTCAGTGACAATATTTGAAATTCAGTATTTATAGTGTAGTGATCTAACTATAACTTGCACCCCTGTCATGCAGTGATTCTGACCTCACTTACTACATCACTCATGACATTTTCAGTGACATCATCGATGACATCCTTGACGACATCAACCAATGTGCCGCTGTTCAGTACTGTATAAACAGTGCAGCATTTCGATTCTGTAAGTAACTAGTGAAAGACTGGATGGCGCAGATTCATATAAAGCATGAATTACCTTCAAACACACAAGCTCCCTTAGGTGAACTAATGTCCTCCTACGACAGCCTTTGCCACTTACCAAACACTGTGTGAATACCCAACCTCATGTGGGCAACCAAAACAAACATGGGTGGGCAAAGCCATTGTGACCACGGCCGTTACCCTGTGAACGACTCTACATGGAGAAACCGCTTCCTGCAGACACCAAAGCCTCATTGAGTGGCCAAGCTCCTTCCATGCACAGCCTTTCCCTTGTACCAAGCACCGTCTGATTGCAGACCTTTCATGGCTAATGAATCAGACATGGGTGGAACAGAGTTTACCATGTGCATAACCCTTACACGGTGAGCCCACCTTCAGACACCGATAGCCCCTTAGGCGGTGAAGCACTTATTGTGCACACCTTCACTCTGTTAAGAACACTTTGTACATAGCCAGCCTCCTGTGCAATCAACTACACAAGAGTGGGCAAGTACCAGGCCTTCAAACATATGCACCACGTGCGTTGCAGAAGCCACTCCCTCCAGAGACTCAAGGCCGCTTAGGAGAGTAAGCACCTACTGTGTACAGTCTTCGTCATGAAGCAAAGCTTTCATTGCTATCTGCCCTCTTTTGGGCAATCAACGAGCGATGAGTCGGCAAGCCACTGCTGCGCACGGTGCTTGCCCTGTGCACAACCTTTCATGGACAGCTCACTATCTTCACACACCCAAGACCCATTAGGAGGCCACACATTTTATAAAGCTTACACCTATTAGCAGTAACAGGCTATAGAAAATGAGGTCTACACGTACCTTGCTGAATACTTTCCAGTATGGTAAGCCTATACCAAACTGTCACATTCACTAGATGATGTCATCAGTGATGTCATCAATGAAGTCATGAGTGATGTAATATGTGAGGTCATAGGCAGTGTCTAGAGCCGGGAGAACCGCCATGTTTCGGATAGTAGAGCCTCCGCTGGCTCTACTTGTGGAAACCTTTGACCGACGGACTGACGCACATCAGCCTGCCGGTCAATGGACTTCAGTCTTTCTGCCTTATTGAAGGGTGGATGTACTGATATCATATTTACCTGTTCGGGTCTGCCAGATAAAGCCTGGCAGTCCAGATCAGCGAACAAGATTACTGACCTACACACACTGCGTCAGGGCCCTTATTTATTTATTTTTCAACTACAAACTCCTGCCTGGGTCTGAACAGCAAAGCTTCGGTGACTTCTGCGAAGCCGTCATAGTAATGGCTCTGTTGATGGCACAAAGATCTCCACCAGGGCGTATTCTGCTGGGGTAGCAGAGCAACTCACTCGGCTGACCTGGTGGACAGAGCACAGCCCACCAAAGCTTTATTAAGCCCGAGAGTTAAACCACAAGAATCATTGAAGCAGTCAATGCAATGGGCAATCAGCAGTAATGGGAAAGCACAGATTATGCCCTAAATAAAGGCTGAACACTGACAATTGCCTACAGTAGTGAGTTCTGAAAGACTTTACTAACGTAATGCCTGTAAACTGATGTCAACGTTCTAATCATGATAAGATATGCTCAGCAAACTCAGAGGTTTGCCAAGTAAATCTTGGGCCTATAACCAGTGAAGAGAAAGCCACTGATGCAGCCACAGCTAAATGTATATTACAAGAAAATAACAGATGCAAAAGCTACAACTTCTTCTTGTACTACTTCGTTCTCAGACACTCCGTAAAATCGCAGAAGAGGAGAACACCGGAGCAAATTACTCGTACATCGACCTGTTCAGAACCCCCGTGCTGAGAAAGATCTCTCTCTGTGCAGCAGTGGTATGGTGAGGGATGCTTTTTAAAGGGGAACCTTCCTTTGTTTATTGACTCAGCTGAGTGCTGCCAGCAGAGACATTGTAAGTCATGGGCAAAGTGGGCTCTGGCCCCGGTGCCCCACCTTTCTTTGGGCCCCATCATTAAGATTTCAGGACAGTCACAGTCAGTGGCATAACACAAAAATAATGCCCCCCTGCACAATATGAAAAAGGGCTCACAGGTCCCCAATAATTAATAAATATTCAAAGGCTTTGCATTGCATTGGAGCCCGTGAAGGACTGGTGTCCCCTTAAAAGGTTTGAGGGGCAACAAAGAGGGCTGTCTATGATCAAACCATAGTTGCTGAGGGTGGGAATGAGCTTAAAATGGGTAATAAATCCTGAGTTGTTCCGAGCAATGGGCCCCAAATTATGTTTGGCCTGGGCCCCAAAAATCCCGAAAATGTCCCTGGCTGCCAGCTTACTCCATGTGACCGCTTGTCTCCTCTCTTGTAGGTTTGGCGTGGCATTCTGTTACTATGGGATCAGCCTTAATATCACAGGATTTGGGCTGGACATGTACATGACCCAGTTCATCTATGGAGCCATTGAGATACCGTCCAAGCTGGGCATATCCGTCTTCATGGACAAGGGCGGCCGACGTCACGCACAGGCCTGGACCCTGCTGATCACCGGCTTCTGTTTTGGCATAAACACGCTCGTCCCAGTCTGTGAGTTTCTTCTGAGAACAAACATTTGTTTCAGCATCTTATACTTACTGGCATGTACCTTTGAACTCCAGAGAGCTACACTCCATAAAATCAGAGCTTTAGTCCAAAGGTAGGACACAAGTACAGAAGAATGAGTTATGGATACATCAATCATCAGAAGTACAGTAACTCACGAGTAAAGTTAAGACAAGCCACAGAAGAATGAGCTATAGATGCATCATCAGAAGTACAGTAAATCATGAGTAAAGGTAAGTAGATGAATCAGAAGTACAGTAACTCATGAGTAAAGGCAAGACACAAGTACAGAAGAATGAGCTATAAATTAGGCCTGGGCAGAAAACTACGCTACGCTCACGTAGTTTGCGTAGTTTGCGCAACTACGTGCTACGCGAATTGCACGTAGCACAGTGCAAAAACGCGTAGCGGGCATTTTTTGCTTGCTCGCGGTCCTCAACGTCAAGTTGGCGACCGCGAGCGAGCAAAATGACATCCCGGCGAGACTTTTTCCTCGTTCGCGATCAGCAACATCAAGTTGCTGATCGCGAGCATGGAAAATAAACCTCCCGGCGAGATTCTCAACGCGGGGAGGTCAGGTTTCTCATTGCGAGTGGTCGCGTATGCTCACGACCGCTCGCGATGAGAAACTACCAGTCCGCGTTGAGAAAACTGCAGCTCGAGTACAAATCTACTCAAGCGGCAGAAAACGACCGCTTGCACTGTGCAAGATGCCGTTTGCAATGATTGCACAGTGCGGACAAGCATCCGGCACTGTGCAATCATTGCGAACAGCATTTCCTACTGCACTACGCAGTTCGCGTAGTGCTACGCGTAGTGCGAAGTGCACTTCGCGTAGCTACACGTAGCGCTACTACGCGAACTACGCCCAGGGTTACTATAGATGCATCATTATCAGAAGTACAGTAACTCATGAGTAAAGGCAAGACACAAGTACAGAAGAATGAACTATAGATGTATCATCATCAAAAGTACAGTAAATCACGAGTAAAGGTAAGACACAAGCACAGAAGAATGAGTAATAGATGCTTCATCATCAGAAGTACAGTAACTCATGAGTAGAGGTAAGACACAAGTACAGAAGAATGAACTATAGATGCATCATCATTAGAAGTATAGTAACTCACAAGTTATGGTAAGACACAAGTAGAGAAGAATGAGTTATAGATGCATTATCATCAGAAGTACAGTAACTCATGAGTAAAGGTAGGACACAAGTACAGAAGAATGAACTATAGATGCATCATCATCAGAAGTACAGTAACTCATGAGTAAAGGTAAGACACAAGTACAGAAAAATGAACTATGGATGCATCATCATCAGAAGTATAGTAACTCACGAGTTAAGGTAAGACACAAGTACAGAAGAATGAGTTATAGATGCAGCATCATCAGAAGTACAGTAACTCATGAGTAAAGTTAAACAAGCCACAGAAGAATGAGCTATAGATGCATCATCATCAGAAGTACAATAACTCATGAGTAACGGCAAGACACAAGTACAGAAGAATGAACTATAGATGCATCATCATCAGAAGTACAGTAAATCATGAGTAAAGGTAAGACACAAGCACAGAAGAATGAGTAATAGATGCTTCATCATCAGAAGTACAGTAACTCATGAGTAGAGGTAAGACACAAGTACAGAAGAATGAGTTATAGATGCATAATCAGAAGTACAGTAACTCACGAGTAAAGGTAAGACACAAGTACAGAAGAATGAACTATAGATGCATCATCAGAAGTATAGTAACTCACGAGTTAAGGTAAGACACAAGTACAGAAGAATGATTTATAGATGCAGCATCATCAGAAGTACAGTAACTCATGAGTAAAGTTAAGACAAGCCACAGAAGAATGAGCTATAGATGCATCATCATCAGAAGTACAGTAACTCATGAGTAAAGGCAAGACACAAGTACAGAAGAATGAACTATAGATGCATCATCATCAGAAGAACAGTCACTCACGAAAAAAAGTTGGTAGGTCACAAGTACGGAATAATGAGTTATAGATGCAGCATCATCAGAAGTATGGTAATTCACGAGTAAAGGTACGACACAAGTACGGAAGAATGAGCTATAGAAGCATTATCATCAGAAGTACAGTAACTCATGAGTAAAGGTATGACACAAGTACGGAAGAATGAGTTATAGATACATCATCAGTAGTATAGCAACTCAGGAGTAAACCTACTCAAGGTAACCTGCTCTGAAGGAACTTTGTCCTGAAATTGGTCACCTCACATTTTTCTAATAAATAGAACCCTAAGGATGTTCAATCCATCCTGCTGAATGAGTTCTTGTTGAAGACATTCTGCAGCCTTTTCCTTCGGGACCACACAGATCCTTTGCAACCTTTACGTATCCCCTTTTACCTTCCCCTGTCTATGCTTCAGTTTCTCTTGAAGGTGGAGGATGGTAATTCCTCTTTTTAGGTCTCGCCTAGGCAGCGCATGCGCTGTCTCTCCGAGACATAAAGTAATCCGTATGTTGAGTGAAACTCCGCCTATTGGCGGCTAATATGTCCTGCTGCTTGCCATTTGTTTAACGTTGGCATACCTTTTGTTAGCTGGGTTTTTACTGGCTGTTGATCGGATACTGACTTCCGTTTAGTCCGGAAGCAGCAGCGCCTAAGTACTCTTTTCATCCGCTTTTCTGTTTGATGTGTGTTTCAGGGGAACTTTGTTTTACGTTTTTGGCAGCCCAGCATGCTGAGCTGCAGTTGTGGCTCATGTTACAAATGCTATCACTTTCGCGCGGCCGCGCTTGCGCTAAGTCTATGTGAAATAAAAACAATAAAGTTACAACAACCGTGGCGCCGCGGGCGCACTGCAGCAGCGCAGTCCGAGACTCCTTGTGAGACACCATCAGTGTCAGGGCAGGCAGGGAGGGCTGGGGGCTGCACAGTGTCGGGCAGAGGCTAGAGCCTGCGCTGCGGTAGAGATCGCTGTGGCAGACTGTCAGAGCCTGATACTTTGTTTATGGTATCGGCAAGGCTGTCGGGTGAGACTCTCTGTGCCATGTGCATTCAGCGTGAAACTGACAACACCGAGAGGAGGGCCCAGCTTCTCTTGGATCCCGCGTTTGGCAGGCAGCAGTAGTATTACTCTTCTCCTCTGTGCCCGCACCCGATGAGACAAGGTGGCGCCACGGCACAGCTGACTGTGTGTGCTTCTCTGCAGGAGGCACTACGGGTGCCGTGCAGGATATTTTTGTGGCACCAGTTAGCAGGGAGAGCAGAAACTTATGGCACTCCCTTTGCTCCCGACCCCCTAGCACTCACGGACATGTGTGTGTGCAATGGAGTTGGAGTCTTGTCTAAGCACAGTGCAGGGGCCATGCACATGCTTAAAAGGGCCAGCCTGACCTGCCGCACCGCCATTCAGTCTTAGGAGTTGAAATGCTGCGGAGTGCATCGGAGGGATCATGGCAAAAAATTAGCTACTGCCATATGCCGTAGGAGACAGCAGTGTGAAACTGGCTGGATAAAATGTGTTGGATTATTGGCAAATCAATTAAAACATTATTTTTCGCGTTTCGGCGCCCACAGCAGGCAGAGAGCGTGTGGGGCTGGCATCCTGTTGTCCACGCTGCGCCTCATTGGTTCTGCACTCTCTGTATGCTACCAGCCATTAAAAGGGTTTTCAGCGCGCATGACTGATATCAGGCAGCATGCTTTTTAATTTTCCAAAATCCTGCCGGAAAACAACATGCGGAGGGTTTCCAAACCTTTGAAACTGCTGCCAATCAGAGCGAGACATCCTTAGGAGAGGAGACTTGCCTCGGACTCTCCATCCCGAAGGCCCAAGAAACGTGCCAGCTGAAGATGTGTAAACAAAGCTTGGCCGAAGCGCTCAGCTTGGAGACCCCCAGGCACTTGTGAAATGGGAGCAGGCAGGTTAGTCACGCTGTGCACTGTGTTTATTTGATATCAGCAGCATGGGCTTAACTGTATTAGGTTAACACAACTGTAATGGCATGCATGTGTAAGACGTGCTCAATTATAATTTCTTTACCTTTACATTTTTGGGCACATTTTAACACTGTCCATGGCATATTGTATTCTACTAAAAACAGCTTGAAAGGGAATGCCTGCTTGTAATACATTTTCTTCTTCTGCGGCTATGGTTCTATCTCAAACATTTCATTTGGTCTTTGCAATGGAGCATTGGAAACATTTTGAACAATTGTACGTGCAGCCATGTATTTGCTTGCAGAAACAGGAAAGTGTCACTTATAGTCGTTGAATGTTACGCAAAATTACACTGAAATTATAAAAATGTCACACGTAGCAATCTGCAACTTTGGGAGCTATGTTGCATACACATGGTAGCAGGTGCAACGTTACCCCTCCAGAGCTTTCTTTAAATCTAAACAAGTATTACGTGTGCATGTGTATTTACATGGTGGGGTAATGTACTGTAACTGCTCCCCTGTGACGCTGAGCTATAACTCAGTATTCATTTAAAAATCAATGTTTTGTTGGAAAACCGTGACCAGCACTTTCTGGGTTCCAAACAAGCATTTGCAATGCAATAGGTCTTGCATTTGCGAGAATTTGAGCTATTGGCATTGTAATGACAAGGCCTTTTATTTATGTGTTCGGAAAAGCTGCAAGCGGTGCATAAACACGCACTTATAGTCCCTGCTTACGAAAAGAAAGACTGTCAGTAAAAGAGGCGTAGTTACTGCCAGCGTTGCTTTTAGTAAGCAATGACTGTAAGCACAAAGTGCGTGTTTACGCACCGCTTGCAGACTTACAAAATATAGAATTAAAAGGCATTGATATTTACAATGGACACACAATTGATGGACGGAATGCAGAACAAATCAAAACATTCTCCCCCAGTCAAGAGATCTGGGTTAAATCCATCATTCTTTTGCTCACCATGCCACCCCAGTTTAGACCTGGCCATATGCAAATCAGTCTTGACCCTGTGCCTCATGGGAACAGTCCAGCCCGAACTGCCAAGCCAGGTTCTCCCTGGACCGGAAACAAGCATCCTAGGACCGGTTTCGGGGTTTCACCCCTCTTCAGCCAGGATAGCTTGATTCCAGTGGCACAGTGAGCCCAGGACCCACGTCTGGGCATACCTGGCGCACTTAGGGCGAGAAAGCAAAAGACACACAATTGATGGACGGAATGCAGAACAAATCAAAACATTCACCCCCAGTCAAGCGATCTGGGTTAAATCCATCATTCTTTTGCTCACCATGCCACCCCAGTTTAGACCTGGCCATATGCAAATCAGTCTTGACCCTGTGCCTCCTAGGACCGGTTTCGGGGGTATTTATAATGCCAATAGCACAAACTCTTGTAAATGCGAGACCTATTGCATTGCAAATGCTTGTCTCTCCTGTCCCCAACCCTTCCCTGAATACCCAAGTTAGTTCACCCCTCGCTCAGGGAGCTTTTCTTTACGTGTTTCTGTATTAAGATGGCTATGTATAACAGACCTGGCCGCAGGTGCAACCGAGCACTTCACATATATCAGGTAGACACAAGTACAGCCTAGAAAAGGGAAAACAGAAGAGAGGAAACAGTTCTGGACATCGAGGTGCAGTCTGAAGAGTTGGGTCGTCTGTTCTTTCAGAAAGGCAACACACATGTGCTGAGCCTGAGGTGTTCTGGAAGATGTTTCCATAGTCTTGGTCCTAGCCATGAGAATGCTTCTTACAACACCAGGGTATTTTTTGTTGTTGAGATATCATGCACTTCAGGCTATCACCGCACCTCAGGCTCTCACCACAGCTCAGGCTCTCACCACAGCTCAGGCTCTCACCACAGCTCAGGCTCTCACCACAGCTCAGGCTCTCACCACAGCTCAGGCTCTCACTGCACCTCAGGCTCTCACTGTGAGAAGTTGGCCTGGTATCTGCTGTCCACTAATTAAAGTGGGCACCTTGCACCAGTCCAAACGACCCTTATGATGATTAGGTTAAAGACAACCTTTATAGAAAGCTATCCTAGTGGTAGCTATGGAGAGCAGCCTTCAGGCTAAGTCTCGAAGGAATGTAAAGCAGCTTGTTTTACCAGATCAGAACCTCCTGAATGACCAAATGAAAGGAGAACCACACAAGAGATATATAAAATATATGTATTTATTACTAAACACACTCTACTAACCTCTTTATGAGATTAGAGCACACAGTACACAATATTAAATCAATAGAATGACAGTAAATAGCACAATACACAGCGGGCTCCAGGGGGAGACCGAACCATATACTAAGAAAGTGGTATAACAACCACGACTTAACTAGACACAGTGCCTAGAGCACGTAGAATCGCTGGGACCCCAAGGAACCACCCAAAGTAGTCACACAGGGGACCCACGGAGGACGGTGCAGTGTGTGAACACCAACGCGAGCTCCATTCAACTCTATGGGAAAGTCGCGGTTGGAAAATTACAGTTTAAGGACACTTCGGAGAGGACTTCAAGCAAACCCTTTGGAACATAGAAGGTTCTAAGGCCAGCACCCTTGTGAGTACCGAGGTACCCGTGTTACCTATCCCAGAGGAGCCGGGTGCATAGGGGTCAAGTGGTGTCGGAAACCCTCGTCGTTTTCAATGGCGTGATGCGAAGAAGTGCTGCTGCCGGAAAGATGAAAAGTGTCTGGTGGAATCCAAGCCTGGATCCGAGGTGAGAAGGACCTGAAAGCAGATGGGACAGAGTCTGGGTCACTTCAGGGTGGCCAGGGGCTCGGTAGACGAATGCCTACCGATGTCGGGTGCTTCAGGTGAGATGACGGGATGCTTGACTCTGCAGCCACGGGGACCAGGAGACGTCAACGACAACCAAAGTCCGGAGGTGAGCTGTCCCACGAAGGATGTCGAGTGCTGGGGGGTCAGTGTCCGGATTGAACACCAACAAGCCTTGGCAACTGCAACCCATGCGGGCAGAGGAAACAAGTCACGGTGAGGACCAGCAAGGTCCTGGGGACTCTCCAAGCTATGGAGAGTCGGGGCACGTCTGGAGCAACCATGAAAGCCCAAGGAAAGTCAAAGTTACCTTCACAGGGACCCACAGGCCAATGGACCAGGGATCGCGAAGGGACCTCGAGCTGAATCACGAAATACCAGCCCACGGAACATTCATGGAGTGTAGGCCGGAACTCCTCGGTGAAAATACTGCTCGGGATCAGGACTACACGTTGCCCAAAGCACAGCCTCAGGGATCGCCAAAAAGCATATGCTGCTGCAAAAGGACACCGTGCACAGGGGTTCGGGTTGCACGGTCCCCACGAGGGATACTGGTCTCAGGATTGCTGAGAGGTCAGATCAACCTCAGGGACGCTCGGGAACCCACCTCCTGTGTTGCAGAAATCTTCGGAGTTCTCAGGAGCTCGGGAGATGCAAACCGGTCAGATGTGTTAAGGTGCCTGCCTTGCAGGGAGTAACTCCTTTACTCCAAGGAGATTCTTCAATCATCCAGCGTAGTGTAGATCGTCAAAGTACTTGGTTACTGTAGCAGAGTTTAGTCCAGGTAAAATCTAAAGTCCTGTAGTCAGCGTTCATACTTTATACTCAAGGAAGGGGTGGGACAAACTCTGGGGACCCACCTATGGGAGGGTCAGGACAGAGGGGTGGCTACACCCATGTCCTTTGACCAGTTTCGCGCCAGAGCAGGAGCAAATGGCTCCTGCAACCGGTTTGAACTGGACTATGCACAGGGACACCAAATGTGCCCCAGTGCAGACTTCAAACACTCTCAGAGTGCACCCACCCAGCCCCAATACACTAAATCCTGTCTGGGAGGTGGTCACACCTCCCTGTGACAGGAAACCTATTGTCAAGCCTTCCCCTGCTCGAGCTTGGCTCAGCAGCAGGAGGGCAGACTCGTGTCTGTGGCTGGCATCATCCATTTTGTGATGCCCAGGTCGAGAAAGCTGGTAACGGGTAGACCGATGCCCCATAGTAGTGGTACTACATGGGAGGAATCATACCTCCCACACTAGTTACTGGTGTGGAGGTAGGAGTCCAAGGTGTTTGACACCAAACACAACATGTTTCTAAGCAGCCGTTTTAAAGTTAGCATTTACTGCGAGGTTATAATGCACTTAAGTATATATGGTGGGCTGCACCACAGACAACCCTGGAGAATAGATTCCGAAGGCTGCAGAGGGGCTCTGCTTATGCAGGGGCACCCTCTCACACAAAACCCAGCACCCTGCCTTCAGGATTGATAAGGCCTGCCATAGGGGTGACTGATAGGTTTTTATGTGCGGTGATTTAGAATAGATATAGTGAACCTATATCTAAGTAAGGAGTGCATGCACCACCTTACACAGGCTGCAGTAGCAGACCTGTGGTGTCATTTTGAATGGTCTTTCAGGGGTGGCATAATACATGCTGCAGCCCCTGGGAGGCCTCTGGGGTACCTATGCTCTGGGTACATGGTGTACCATATACTAGGGACTTATAAGGGTACCCCAGTATCCAATCTGGAGTGTACCTAAAGTACATGCAATCAATTTAGAGGAGAAAGCAGCTAGGCTGGGGTCCTGGATAGCAGGATCCCAGCCAGTCTAAATCGAAAACAGTGATACATCAGCAAAAAGTGAGGGTAACTATAAGAAGCAGATCCTACTCTCCTACACAACCCCTCAACGTAAGGACATTAAACTAACCTTGACCAGTTGAGTCTTCATGTTCTAAGTGGAAATATCTGGAGAGTCCATCTGCATTGGCATGGTTACTCCCAGGTCTATGTTCCACTGTATAGTCCATCCCCTGTAGGGAAATGGACCACCTCAACAGTTTGGGGTTTTCACCCTTCATCTGATTTAGCCATAAGAGGGGCTTATGATCTGTCTGAAAAATGAAGTGAGTGCCAAACAAGTATGGCCTCAGCTTCTTCAAGGCCCAAACCACAGCAAAGGCTTCCCTCTCAATAGCTGACCAACGTTTCTCTCTGGGGTCAGCCTTCTGCTAATAAAAGCTACTGGCTGATCCTGACCCTCTTCATTCAGTTGTGATAACACAGCCCCTACCCCCAACTCAGATGCATCAGTTTGAACAATGAATTGTTCGGAATAGTCAGGACTTTGCAGAATGGGAGCAGTGCACATGGCCTGCTTCAGGTCATCAAATGCCTTTTGACAGCTAACTGTCCACTGAACTTTCTTAGGCATTCTTTTATAAGTTAAGTCATTCAAAGGGGTCACTATGGATCCATATCCTTTGACAAACCTCCTGTAGTACCCAGTCAGGCCCAAGAAAGCTCTGACCTGAGTCTGGGTAGTTGGAGCAACCCAGTCCATGATGGTCTGGATTTTGCTCTGAAATGGTTGAACCTGACCTCCACCCACAAGGTGGCCTAGGTATACAACCTGACTCTGCCCTATCTGGCACTTGGTGGCCTTGATAGTGAGGCCTGCTTTTTGCAGGGCCTCCAAAACATTTCTCAGGTGGACCAGGTGATCCTCCCAGGTGGAGCTAAAGACAGCAATATCATCTAGATAAGCTGCACTATAGGCTTCCAGACCTGTAAGGACTTTGTTCACCAACCTTTGAAAAGTGGCAGGGGCATTCTTCAAGCCAAAGGGCATCACCACAAATTGGTAGTGCCCACTAGGGGTTGAGAATGCTGTTTTGGGTTTTGCATCCTCAGCTAATCTGATTTGCCAGTAACCAGCTGTCAGGTCAAATGTACTCAGAAACTTGGCAGAGGCCAAAGTATCTATAAGTTCATCTGCCCTGGGTATTGGATGGGCATCAGTCCTAGTGACTGCATTGAGACCCCTGTAGTCCACACAGAACCTCATCTCTCTCTTACCACCCTGGGTGTGAGGTTTTGGTACAAGGACTACTGGACTAGCCCAAGGGCTATCTGAGGGCTCAATTACTCCCAGATCCAACATCTTCTGGACTTCTGTCCTGATACAGTCCCTGACATGGTCAGGTTGCCTGTAAATCTTATTCTTAACAGGCAGACTGTCACCTGTGTCCACTTCATGAGTGCACCAGGTAGTCTGACTTGGAGTCAGTGAAAACATATGTCTGAACTGATTTAGGACTCTCCTGCAATCAGTTTGCTGCTGGTCAGTGAGGTTGACTGCCAAGGCTACACCATCAACTGAACCATCATCAGGGTTCTGTGAGAGCAGGTCAGGGAGTGGATCACTCTCTTCCTCCTGTCCCTCATCAGTAGCCATGAGCAAGCCCATGTCTGCCCTGTCAACATATGTTCACATGGAGCACCCTATGGGGGCTCCTGGGAGTTCCAAGGTCCACCAGGTAGGTAACCTCTCTCTTCTGCTCAATTATTGTATGAGTGCCACTCCACTTGTCTTCGAGGGCTGCTGGGGCCACAGGCTCCAACACCCATACTTTCTGTCCTGGCTGATGAACAGTCAACACAGCCTTTTGGTCATGCCAGGCCTTTTGCAATTCCTGGCTAGCCTCAAGGTTTTTGGATGCCTTCTTCATGTACTCTTCCATCCTGGAGCGGAGACCAAGTACATAGTCCACAATATCCTGTTTAGGGAGTTTGAGAGGTAACTCCCATCCCTCCTTCACTAGACATAAAGGACCACTAACTGGATGTCCAAACAGAAGTTCAAAAGGGCTGTAGCCAACCCCCTTCTGAGGAACCTTTCTGTAGGCAAAGAGAAGGCAGGGCAGAAGTATGTCCCATCTACGCCTGAGCTTTTCAGGGAGACCTTTAATCATGCCCATGAGGGTTTTGTTGAACCTTTCAACTAACCCATTGCATTGTGGGTGATAAGGGGTGGTAAATTTGTAATTACCTCCACACTCCTTCCACATAGTAGTCAAGTAACCAGACATAAAGTTTTCATCCCTGTCTGATACTACCTCCTTAGGAAAACCCACCCTGGAAAAGATTCCCAGGAGGGCCCTAGCCACAACAGGAGCTGTGGTAGTCGTAAGTGGGATTGCCTCTGGATACCTAGTGGCATGGTCCACCACCACCAGTATAAATCTGTGCCTGTAGGAAGGTGGAATCTGACTGCATGGTTACCCCCACTTTTTTCCTGGTGTTTTGCTGGTTTTTGACTAGTCTGACTGGGATCCTGCTAATCAGGACCCCAGTGTATCTGCTTTCTCCCTAAATTGGTTGTGCATGTACTTTAGGTACACTCCAGATTGGATACTGGGGTACCCTTATAAGTCCCTAGTATATGGTACACCATGTACCCAGGGCATAGGTACCCCAGAGGCCTCCCAGGGGCTGCAGCATGTATTATGCCACCCCTGAGAGACCATTCAAAATGACACCACAGGTCTGCTACTGCAGCCTGTGTAAGGTGGTGCATGCACCCCTTACTTAGATATAGGTTCACTATATCTATTCCTAATCACTGCACATATAAACCTATCAGTCACCCCTATGGCAGGCCTTATCAATCCTGAAGGCAGGGTGCTGGGTTTTTTGTGAGAGTGTGCTCCTGCATGAGCAGAGCCCCTCTGCAGCCTTCGGAACCTATTTTCCGGGGTTGTCTGTGATGCAGCCAACCATATATATTTAAGTGCATTATAACCTCGCGGTAAATGCTAACTTTAAAACGGCTGCTTAGAAACATGTCGTGTTTGGTGTCAAACACCTTGGAATCATACCTCCACACCAGTAACTGGTGTGGGAGGTATGATTCCTCCCTTGTAGAACCACTACTGTGGGTCACCGGTCTACCCGGTACCAGCTTTCTCGACCTGGGCATCACAAAATGGATGCTGCCAGCCACAGACACGAGTCTGCCCTCCTGCTGCTGAGCCAAGCTCGAGCAGGGGAAGGCTTGACAATAGGTTTCCTGTCACATGGAGGTGTGACCACCTCCCAGACAGGATTTAGTGTATTGGGGCTGGGTGGGTGCACTCAGAGTGTTTGAAGTCTGCACTGGGGGCACATTTGGTGTCCCTGTGCATAGTCCAGTTCAAACCGGTTGCAGGAGCCATTTGCTCCTGCTCTGGCGCGAAACTGGACAAAGGACATGGGTGTAGCCACCCCGCTGTCCTGACCCTCCCATAGGTGGGTCCCCAGAGTTTGTCCCACCCCTTCCTTGGGTATAAAGTAGGAAGCCTGACTACAGGACTTTAGATTTTACCTGGACTAAACTCTGCTACAGAAACCAAGTACTTCGACGATCTACACTACGCTGGATGACTGAAGAATCTCCCTCGGAGTAAAGGAGTTACTCCCCTGCAAGGCAGGCACCTTAACACATCTGACCGGTTTGCATCTCCTGAGCTCCTAAGGACTCCGAAGATTTCTGCAACACAGGAGGTGGGTTCCTGAGCGTCCCTGAGGTTGATCTGACCTCTCAGCAATCCTAAGACCAGTATCCCTCGTGGGGACCGTGCAACCTGAACCCCTGTGCACCGTGTCCTTTTGCAACAGCATATGCTTTTTGGCAATCCCTGAGGCTGTGGTTTGGGCTACGTGTAGTCCTGACCCCGAGCAGTATTTCCACTGAAGATTTCCAGCCTACACTCCACGAGTGTTCCATCGGCTGGTATTTCGTGATTCAGCTCGAGGTCCCTTCGCGATCCCTGGTCCGTTGGCCTGTGGGTCCCTGTGAAGGTAACTTTGACTTTCCTTGGGCTTTCCTGGTTGCTCCAGATGTGCCCCGACTCTCCGTAGCTTGGAGAGTCCCCAGGACCTTGCTGGTCCTCACCGTGACTTGTTTCCTCTGCCCGCGTGGGTTGCAGTTGCCAAGGCTTGTTGGTGTTCAATCCGGACACTGACCCCCCCAGCACTCGACATCCTTCGTGGGACAGCTCACCCCTGGACTTTGGTCATCGTTGACGTCTCCTGGTCCCCGTGGCTGCAGAGTCAAGCATCCCGTCATCTCACCTGAAGCACCCGACATCGGTGGCATTCGTCTACCGAGCCCCTAGTCACCCTGAAGTGACCCAGACTCTGTCCCTCTGCTTTCAGGTCCTTCTCACCTCGGATCCAGGCTTGGATTCCACCGGACATTTTTCATCTCCCGGCAGCAGCACTTCTTCGCATCACGCCATTGAAAACGACGAGGGTTTTGGACACCACTTGACCCATATGCACCCGGCTCCTCTGGGATAGGTAACACGGGTACCTCGGTACTCACAAGGGTGCTGGCCTTAGAACCTTCTATGTTCCAAAGGGTTTGCTTGAAGTCCTCTCCAAAGTGTCCTTAAACTGTAATTTTCCAACCGCGACTTTCCCACAGAGTTGTACGGAGCTTGCGTCTGTGTTCACACACTGCACCCGTCCTCCGTGGGTCCCCTGTGTCACTACTTTGGGTGATTCCTTGGGGTCCCAGCGATTCTACGTGCTCTAGGCACTGTGTCTACTTAAGTCGTGGTTGTTATACCACTTTCTTAGTATATGGTTCGGTCTCCCCCTGGAGCCCGCTGTGTATTGTGCTATTTACTGTCGTTCTATTGATTTAATATTGTGTACTGTGTGCTCTAATCTCATAAAGAGGTTAGTAGAGTGTGTTTAGTAATAAATACATATATTTTATATATCTCTTGTGTGGTTCTCCTTTCATTTGGTCATTCAGGAGGTTCTGATCTGGTAAAACAAGCTGCTTTACATTCCTTCGAGACTTAGCCTGAAGGCTGCTCTCCACAGCTACCACTAGGATAGCTTTCTATAAAGGTTGTCTTTAACCTAATCATCATAAGTGTCGTTTGGACTGGTGCAAGGTGCCCACTTTAATTAGTGGACAGCATATACCAGGCCAACTTCCCACATTGGTGTGCAGCGGTTGGGATTCAAGCTTGCTATTGTTTTACCAGAAAAATCTCATTGAGTGATTAACTGAAAACCACTAAAGGTATCTAGGTACATATAATCAAGACTAGAATAAGTAAGTTCTACTGAACTTGGAGTTGGGCAGTCAAGGGTCTAGCACACCCTTTCTTCAACTCAAGAGAGTTTAGTTCCCACTAGGTTAGGTAAGTGCCTACACCACATAACACTAGTATGTCTTCTAAAGGAGAAGCCAGTGGCTCTCTGCCAACTAGATATGATCACCTCATTTCAGGAATTGAGAAATATGTGTACATCTAGGAAGCTGAGGACAGGGAGAAGTGCAAGCACCCAACGTCTCATAGAGATGTTGCTCTTAGATGACCTCAGAAAGACCCCAGGGTCTGATGAAGTACAAAGAGTGGGTGGGATAGGAGGTGAGGACAGACCAGGAAGTGAACACTTCTTTGATATGGACTCCCATTTATGTAGGTAGAGCGGCAGAATCAATTGTGGACACCATCCTGACTTCTATGTCACTCTTTAGTAACTTGGTTGGTTACCAGACTAAATGGACAGGGTGGAGGGATCATAATCCTTTGGTGTTAGTTTTAAAATATCAGAGTCAGCGCCCTTTATCCTCGACCCCCAGCCTGCAGTATTTGACTCCTTCGGATCAGGGTATACCCTCGAGGTGCTCCAAAATTATCCTAGAGGACTTTTGTGGGATTCTGTTTAGGTAGTTAGGCCCAGAGGTGGAACACTGTCTTAAACCTCACCTTTGCCCTAAGGATGCTCTAGTTGCCTTCTCTGCACCTTGTGCTGGGATCAGGCATGCCCTTACTGCCCCTAGTCGAAGCGCTTCTGTTTCTAGTAGGCGGTTTAATGAGGTATGGGGCATAGGTATCAAGCTAATTTGCGGTCGCAAACACTGCGAATTGCAAAAAAACTGTGTTTGCGATCGCAAAATAGACTTGTCCTATGTATAACATAGGTTCGCATCGCAAAATAGGTATTCGCAAAAATTAGCGAATAATTGCGAAATCGCAATCTGCGACACGCTATTTGCGATATTCGCAAATAGCGTAATCGCAACTTGCGAATTCACAAAGAAATGTATAAAAAAAATCGCAAATTGCGAATTCGTGAGATTCGCAATTTTGCACATGGATTTTGGGGCATATGTATGAACATCGGATTTTGCGATTCTCAAAATGCGATTTTTAGCGAATCGCATTTTGAGAATCGCAAAATGTGGTGTAAATAAAAAAATCGCAAAAATTTTGCAATTCGCAGAATTTGTCTGCGAACCTGCTAATAGCGATTCCTTAATTGCGAATTCGCAAATAAGGAATCGCAAAAATAGAGAATCTGCAATTCAGGTGCAGCTTGATGACATCACACCCAGGAAGTGTGACTGCCCATGCTGTTCCTGATTGCCTGAGGCTGTGTGAGAGGCTGGGAGGAGAGGCAAACGACTGTGTACTGCAACTCCAACAATTCCAAATGGATCCCCAGGAGAAAGAGAAGGATAAGGAGGAGGCTGGGAGGAAAAGGAAGCAAAAGTTCAGCGAGAGGGAGCAGGAGGTGCTCATAGAAGAAATGGTCCATAGCCATGAGTTGCTCTTTGGCAAAAAATCACTTTGTGTGCCAGAGTCACGAAAAAGAAAAATATGGCTGGACATCCAGGCAAAGGTCAATGCCATCGGTGTGACCCAGCGCTCTGTGGATGACCTGCGCAAGCGCTGGTATGATATGCGCTCCAGGTCCAAGGACAAGGTGGCAACCAGGCTGGCAGAGGCAAAGAAGACTAGTGGGGGAACTTCCACTGAAACAGAATCTACGCCCCTTGAGGAGTTGGTGGAGTCCACCCTTCAGCCAGAGAGTGTCAGTGGTGTGGCTGGCATCGACAGCTCAGACCCTCCCAACACCAGACAAGGTAAGATGCATGCCAAATCATCCCTGACACATTACCATCTTAATCACACACTCAGGAATGCACCAACTACAAAGCAAAAATGCAACTCCATTACACGTTTACCAGCACACCCAGCAATGCATCATGGGAGATGTAGTCACATGCATCATACAGTGGAGCAATGAGACACAGCAATGTAGAATCAGTATAAGTAAATCAGTAATGGCAAAATTCGCTAGACAGTACTTAGCTAACGCAAAATCAGAAAACTTTATTCAGTGAACAATCAATCAATCACAAGATTTGTAAAGCGCACTACTTACCCGCGAGGGTCTCAAGGCGCTGAGGGAGAGGAGGGGGGGTGTTGCCGCTACTGGTCGAATAGCCAGGTCTTGAGTCGTCTCCTGAAGGTCAGCAGGTCTTGGGTCTGTCATAGGTTGAGGGGAAGGGTGTTCCAGATCTTGGCGGCGTGGTGAGAGAAGGATCTTCCTCCGGTGGTGGTTCTCCGGATGCGCGGGACGGTGGCCAGGGAGAGGTCGGCGGAGCGGAGTTGACGGTTGGGAACGTAGAAGGAGAGTCGACTGTTGAGGTAGGCTGGGCCGGTTTTGTGGAGTGCCTTGGGTGCGTGGATCAGGAGTTTGAAGGAGATTCTCTTGTCGACGGGGAGCCAGTGCAGGTTTTTCAGGTGGGGGGTGATGTGGCTGTGGCGTGGAATGTCGAGGATCAGGCGTGCAGAGGCGTTTTGGATTCTTTGCAGTCGTTTGATGAGCTTGGTCGGGACTCCTGCGTAGAGGGCGTTTCCGTAGTCGAGTCTGCTGCTGACGAGGGCCTGGGTGACTGTTCTTCTCGTGTCTGTCGGGATCCACCTGTAGATCTTGCGGAGGGTGTTGAAGCAGGAGGAGGAGACTGCGTTGACTTGCTTGGTCATGGTGAGCGTTGAGTCGAGGATGACTCCCAGGTTGCGTGCGTGGTCAGTTGGTGTCGGGGGTGCCCCTAGTGACGAGGGCCACCAGGAGTCGTCCCAGGCTGATGGGTTGGAGCCGAGGATGAGGATCTCCGTCTTGTCTGTGTTCAGCTTAAGTCGGCTGCACTTCATCCAGTCGGCGACGGCTTTCATTCCTTCGTGGAGGTTGGATTTGGCGGTGAGGGGTCCTTGGTGAGGGAGAGGATCAGTTGAGTGTCGTCGGCGTAGGAGATTATGTTGAGGTCGTGCTGTCGGGCGATGCGTGCGAGTGGAGCCATGTAGATGTTGAACAGTGTCGGGCTGAGGGAAGATCCCTGGGGTACGCCGCAGATGATCTCAGAGGCTTCGGATCGGAATGGGGGAGGTGGACGCTCTGGGTTCTGCCGGAAAGGAAGGAGGTGGTCCAATCCAGGGCCTTGTCTCGGATCCCTGCGTCGTGGAGGCGTGTGCGTAGCGTGCGGTGGCAAACAGTGTCGAAGGCGGCGGAGAGGTCCAGGAGGATGAGGGCCGCCGTCTCGCCGTTGTCCAGTAGGATCCTGATGTCGTCTGTGGCGGCGATGAGGGCGGTCTCGGTGCTGTGGTTGCTGCGGAATCCTGACTGGGAGGGGTCCAGGATGCTGTTATCTTCGAGGTAGCGGGTGAGCTGTCTGTTGACGATCTTCTCGATGACCTTAGCTGGGAATGGAAGCAGGGAGATGGGCCGGATGTTCTTGAGGTCGCTCGGGTCCGCCTTGGGTTTTTTGAGTAGGGCATTGATCTCGGCGTGTTTCCAGCTCTCTGGGAAGGTCGCGGTCTCGAAGGAGAGGTTGATGACGTTGCGCAGGTGGGGTGCGATGGAGCCTCCTGCTTTGTTGAAGATGTGGTGTGGAAAAGGGTCTGATGGGGAGCCGGAGTGGATTGTGCCCATGGTCTTGATTGTGTCCTCGGTGTTCACGTTGACCCAGGCTGTCAAGGGGTCGTGGTCGATGGGGTGCGGTGGGTCTGATGTGCCGGGGCCTGTTGGGGTCGTCCGGGAGTCGAAGCTGTCGTGGATGTCGGCGATCTTGCGGTGGAAGAAGGTGGCGAGGGAATCACACAGGGTTTGCGACGGCGGGATGGCATTGGAGCTGGGGTTGGAGAGTTCCTTCACGATGCGGAAGAGCTCCTTGCTGTTGTGTGCGTTGTTGTCGAGGCGGTCTTTGAAGGAGGTCCTCTTGGAGGACCTGATGAGGTGATGGTGGTTGCGGATGGCGTCTTTGTGGGCTGCGAGACTGTCCGGCGTCTTCTCGCTGTGCCATTTGTTCTCCAGTTTCCGGCAGGTGCGCTTGGATGCTAGGAGTTCCGGGGTGAACCAGCTGGCTCTCTTGCTGGTGTCTTTGTAGGTTGGTTTTTCAGCGGGGCTAAGGTGTTGGCGCAGTCGTCCATCCATCGTCTGAGATTGCGGGCGGCGGCGTCGGGGTTGGAGGGGTCGGTGGGTGGGCTGAGTGCGAGGTTTGTCTGGAGTTGGTCTTCGGTGACTTTGCTCCAGCATCTGTGGGGGATCTGTAGGGTGCGGTGGTGTGCGGCGGGTTTCCGGAAGGTGAAGTGGATGCAGTGGTGGTCGGTCCAGGTGAGTTCGGAGGTGTGGCTGAAGGAGACGTGGGAGCTTGAGGAGAAGATGGCGTCGAGCGTGTGTCCGGCAATGTGGGTCGGTGTCGTGACGAGCTGTTTCAGTCCGAGGTTGGCGAGGTTGTCGATCAGGGTGGAGGAGTTGCTGTCGTTGTTGTTCTCCAGGTGAAAGTTCAGGTCTCCGAGGAGGATGTAGTCGGTGGAGGTCAGGGCGTGCGTGCTGATGAAGTCGGCGATGGAGTCGCTGAACTGGGGTCGGGAGTCCGGGGGTCTGTAGATGAGGGTGCCTCTTACGGTGGTGTTGGGATCCGTGTGGATCTGGAAGTGCATGTGTTTGGCGGTGCTGAGAGTGTCGTCGGTGCTGTTCGAGACCTTGATGGTTTCTTTGTGGACGATGGCAATCCCTCCTCCGATTCCGTTGGTGCGGTCTCTGCGGGTGATCTTGTAGCCGTCGGGGATGGCTATGGCGATGTCGGGTGCGGAGGATTCGTTCATCCAGGTCTCTGTCAGGAAGGCGACGTCCGGTGATGAGGTGTCGAGTAGGTCCCAGAGCTCGACGGCGTGTTTGCGTGCAGAGCGGCTGTTTAGTAGGATACACCGGAGATGGTTGAGGTCCTTCTTGGCGGGATTCTCGGGCTCTCCGAGGCAGGTGAAGCTGCAGTTCCGGCAGGTGAAGGGACCATGGGTGCGTTTCGGGGTGGCCTTGAAGCAGGTGGAGGTCCGTCCTGGGTTGAGAGCGATGAGGGTGCTGGCGTCGTATCGGAGGTGGTCTTCGTGGCGGATGCGGGGGCCAGGGGTTCTGGTGCTGGGCGCGGTCCAGGCGCGGACGGCGCAGACGGGCTTGCCTTAGGCGCGCCTTCGGCGCACCAGCGGCGCGGCCGCACAGCGGCCGCCATATATGGGGAGGTGGGAGGAGGAGCAGCTGGGAGGCGGGAGGCAGGGGCAGCGAGTGGTCAGCGAGGGGGTGGGGCCGCAGGGGACACAGCGGCGGGAAACAGGAGGGCGAGGGGGTACAGAAATCAAAAGGGGCACAGGGGGGCACAGAACGAAAAAACTGTGCACAGCAGTGGGGGCACAGAACGGAAGGGCAAAAACAGTGGAAAAACAGTGGGGGGCACAGAACGAAAAACAGTCACAGCAGTGGGGCACAGAACGGAAGGGCAAAAATAGTGGAAAAACAGTGGGGGAACAGAACGAAAAAACAGTCACAGCAGTGGGGGCACAGAACGGAAGGGCAAAAACAGTGGGGGCACAGAACGAAAAACAGACACAGCAGTGGGGGCACAGAACGGAAGGGCAAAAACAGTGGAAAAACAGTGGGGGCACAGAACGAAAAAACAGTCACAGCAGTGGGGGCACAGAACAGAAGGGCAAAAACAGTGGAAAAACAGTGGTGGCACAGAACGAAAAACAGTCACAGCAGTGGGGGCACAGAACGGAAGGGCAAAAACAGAACGAAAAACAGTCACAGCAGTGGGGGCACAGAACGGAAGGGCAAAAACAGTGGAAAAACAGTGGGGGCACAGAACGAAAAACAGTCACAGCAGTGGGGGCACAGAACAGAAGGGCAAAAACAGTGGAAAAACAGTGGGGGCACAGAACGAAAAACAGTCACAGCAGTGGGGGCACAGAACGGAAGGGCAAAAACAGTGGAAAAACAGTGGGGGCACAGAACGAAAAACAGTCACAGCAGTGGGGGCACAGAATGGAAGGGCAAAAACAGTGGAAAAACAGTGGGGGCACAGAACGAAAAACAGTCACAGCAGTGGGGGCACAGAATGGAAGGGCAAAAACAGTGGAAAAACAGTGGGGGCACAAATATAGAGGGGAGAGACAGTAACAGTGACGCTCACAATGACAAGAACCTACCTACGGCCTACCACTGGCCACCAGGGATGAGGCGCAGGTGGTAGCCTGCGGGTGGAGGAGGGCCTCCTCCCGCCCGCAGTACTACCTGAAACACAGGATGACAGTTCAGGAGCTGAGGAGGCAGCACATACAGAGGACCAGGCAGGGCAAGAGGACACCGAGGAAACCACACTGACAACACCTGTCCCACGGAGACAGCGTAATATTGTGCCTCCACTCCCACTGTTAGAGGCAGAACCACAGTCCATAGGGAATGAGGCCCAGCCAGACCAGGACCAGCGTGCAGCACAGGTCCAAGAACAGCCGCCTATGCACCATAGGGAGGAAACATGTGGGAGACGCAGGCCAAGGGCGAGCACCAGCGCTGCTGCTGTTGAGGATCACACGGTGTTTGCCGGACTGGAAGGCAGCATGGTCAAGATACAGCGCCTGCAAACAAAATCAATGCGGTCAATACACCGGCAGCTGGTCTCTGTCAACCACAACCTGAGTGACATGAGGGAGGGCATCAGGGAAATGACGGGCGCAATTAAAGAACTGTGTGCCACGATGAAGAGAGACCAGACAGCCGGCGCAGGGGGAGACAACGTCTCTACAGCCGTCTGGACACTTACAGCAAGGCGGTCAACCGCCTGTGTACTGCCACGTCCCTGCTGTCACGCCGCTCAGTAAGCATGCAGGTTGAAATGGCCCACTGCAGCCAGGATGTGGCCAAAGGCTTGGTGCAGGTGACGAATGCCGTGGAACAGCTGCAGACAGCTACCACAGGTGGCACAGGACTCCTGGGCTCAGGGGATAGCGAGGAGCTGTCAAGCAGAAGCAGCATCACCCCACTAATTCCCGAAACCAGACGGCGCAGTGGGAGGCAGGGAACAACACCGGATGAGTCAAGGGAGAGCAGTCAGCACCCTGAGCGTGCGACAGCAGGCCGTTCCCGCAAAAAATAAACTGGCACCACTGAAGAATGCCAATGGGTGAAGCAACCCATTGCATGTGGACTTGTGTTTGGCCGTCATCCATGCACTGTGGGCATAACATGTGCAACATATTGTGACACACATAAAGTGTCTGTCAGGCTGTGTGACTGATATTTTCCTGCAGCTAAAGGAATAATAAAACACAGTCGTGCACAAATCTTCTTTTGCATTGTGTCATCATTACTCACCTAGAAATAGTTTTGTGTTATCTCATCACGTCTCTGTCGTCCGGCAGCTGCCCCTACACCACCTTCTGGTCTGCAACGTGGACCTGGGCCCTCATCCTCAGATGCATCTGTATCAGTTAGTTCTACTGGAATGCTTTTTTTGTTGCTATGTTGTGGAGCATGGCACAAGTAGCCACAATCTTGCAGCAGGTCTCTGGGCTGTAGTGTAGTGCTCCTCCGCTTTTATGCAGGCAGCGGAACCGGCTCTTTAGTATCCCAAATGTCCGCTCAATTACACAGCGCGTAGATTTGTGTGCGCGATTATATCTTCGCTCCCTTGCATTGGCTGTATTGAGGTACGGTGTTAGGATGAAGTCTCGCACAGCATATGCACTGTCTCCTACAGGATGAAAGACATGAGGTCAATCACTGTCCTCCCACTTCAGACCTTAACTGTATGTTAGAGTGTTAGACATGCATTTACCTAGCAGGTAGCCCTCACCAAAATCACCACCAGTGAGACGTCTGTATATCCCACTGTGTCTAAATATAAATGAGTCGTGTGTACTGCCAGGGTATTTTGCAACAATATCGGTGATGATATATTTGGCATTGCAGATTACCTTTATGTTGAGTGAATGATAAGATTTACGGTTCCTGAATACATACTCATTGTTTGATGGGGGTGAGAGGGCTACATGGGTTCCATCTATGCAGCCAATGACGTGGGGAAATTGGGCAATCTGGTAGAAGTCCTGTTTTGTTTGCTGTAATGTCTGTTGTGTGCTGGGGAATTGGATGTGATGATGTAGCCTCTGTACCATTGTATCCAAGAATGCATGGAAGAAGCGCGACAGGCAACTCTGGGAGACCCCTCCTGCTGCTGCTATCGCCCCCTGGAAACTCCCTGATGCCAGTAAGTGCAGTGAACACAGGACCTGCACATGGGTTAGAATGGTTTGGGTCCTGCGTGTTGGGTGTTCCAGCAAGGGTTTTAGCTCATCTATCAAGTCCATAATGGTAGCTGAGTCCAGCCTATACTTCTCATGGATCTCCTGGTCAGTCTGCTGGAGCAGAGTGATGCGCACTCTGAAGATCCGTTCCTGTCGCCTCCTTCTCTGTGATGCAGCTCGAATTCGCATCCTCCTGGCTATCACATACAGCGCTGCCATTGTGAAAGTCCCTGTTGCATTGTGGGCTTGTTTAAATAGGTTGCACCTGGTTCCCACCTGCCTAAGTCAAATCTGGCCACTGTAATACCGGAAAACAAATGGTACAGCCACTTCTCCCAAATGTATTCTTTCGAAGATGGAATGGCGTTAGTGACCCCTAGTACTGGTATGAAGGCTAGGAGCTCTTCCCGCCTTTTTTTTCTATCTTGAAAGTTACTTGTGCCATTAGACGTCTGATCAGTAATAAGGCCCCTGGGCCAGACAGTGTGCCGTCTGACCTTTTTAAGAGTGATGTAGCCATCTGGACACCCTTGCTGACAAATATTTTAAATGCTGCTGTGTCAATTGGCCCCTTAAGCTCCTGGTCCCATTCCATCATAGTGCCAGTATCTAAAAAGGGTGACCGGGCGGATCCGAAATGCTGCAGGCCAATCTCGCTCATTGACACCACAGTTAAGATTCAGGGCCAGGTGGTCCTAAAAAGGCTGTCTAGTTGGGCTGAGGGGGAAGAACATCATTGTTGACTCTCAGTATGGGTTTAGGCCTGGTCTGGGCACCATCGATCAATAATTGAATTTACATCTCCTGGTTCAGAAATAAATGATGATGGCCAAACGGGTCACCCTCTTCTTAGGATTTATGGATCTCTCTTCAGCTTTTGATCGGGTGAACCGCTCAAAGTTGTGGTCACTGTTGCTATCTTTAGGGTTTGAGCAAGCCCTGGTCTCTTTCCTGGCAGACATCCACATAGAAATGTCTGCCTCTGTTACATTCTGGGAGGATGGTACCTACACCAATAGATTTTCCATCACTACAGGCGTCAGACGGGTGCATTTTGGCCCCCTTTCTATTCACCAATTATATCAATGGCAAAGAGGGTGCATTGATGGAAGCACAAGGAGACCCCCCTCGGGTGGGTTCTCGGGCACTACCAGTCCTCTTCTACGCAGACTATGCAGTCCTTATGTCATGGAAGGCATAGGCCTTCAACGCCTTCTTGAATCTTACGTTGAGTTTATGGAGGGTTTGGACCGCTCCGTGAACACCTCAAAATCCTTTGTGATAGCTGTGGGGGTTAAGCCAACCAAAACTAAGAGTCATTTCTGTCTCAATGCAAAGACTACTCAAGTCCATTCCTACCAC
Source organism: Calotriton arnoldi (assembly GCA_963921515.1). Lineage (NCBI taxonomy): Eukaryota > Metazoa > Chordata > Amphibia > Caudata > Salamandridae > Calotriton > Calotriton arnoldi. Next base: position 2,177,762 of record CAWUFW010001762.1, on the reverse strand, counting down.
ATCAGTCCAATATTTGTTAAACCTGTTACGTGTCCAGATCAGGTGGTCACCACAGCTCAGGCTGTCACAGGACCACAGTTCCCCTTCCTCTTCAACATCGGTATCAGCTGATCAGTCTATATCTACACTTTTGTATGTGGGGTGGGACCACAAGCTGTGGTGGTGGCTGTGCCTGAAGGACAAGCTACTTACCTTCGCTAACGCCTGTTCTAGTTGGAACCTTCGAATATTCCCCAGGCATCAGAATGGATCTGGAAAATCTTGGGCAATACCTCTGATTGCCGATAAGTTGATTGATGACAAGACTTCTTGGGGCCCCTCTTTTCAATCAAAAAGGCTCACTTTAGCAGATAATGCGGTGCAGTCTTGGATTTTAGCTTAAGGGTGGGCCGGAAACCCGTAAAAGCATTGACTCATTTATAAAGCCAAGTGGGTCTCTGCAGCTTGCTATAGCAGTGACATCTGGAGGTACCGGGTTTGCGGCCCCCTCCAGTCGGAGGAAAATAAGTTATTTAAAGCCAGTTGTTGGGGGTTCTCCAAAGTGTACACGAGGAACTCGGCCTTATATATATATTCAGACATTGTTAAACTTAGGCCTTTGCTACGCTGCCTCTCGATTTGGTAGAAGAGCGAGCCAATCCTTAATAGGCTGATAATCATGGACTGTCTTTCCCTGGACAACTCTAAAGCAATTCCCTGGCTGAGCTATATCAAGTCTGAATTCACAGCTCTGGGCCACCCAAGCCTTTTTACGCAGCCTGAAGAAACTGTTAAGGTCGATTATTTGTGGGTCAAACAGAAATTTTTACTACGCCTCTCTGTCCTCAGGGAGGACCACGAAATGCATATACCAGTTGTTCGGGCTTACTGTCTGACAAAAACAGTTCTATCGAACCGTACCTGACCTGGGTCAATAATATTTACCATTGCCAGATTTTATCCAGGTTCAGGCTGAATTCTTTTCTCCCACTAATCAGTTTTCCTAAAGGTTGGGCTGCAGATGGTACTTTAGGCCCATGTGAGTGTGATAAAACCTCAGCTCACTCTGTTACACACGTTGCAATGTTCTGTAGTTTATACACTTTTCCCAGGAAAAAGTTTTTGGTTCCCATTTTAAGAGCGTTTCGGTTCCAACAAGTAGAGCCAACAATGTTGTTCCTCTTTATGTTGGACCTAATTTGTACCTGTGTGAACATGGGTCATTTTTTAAGCAGTATTGTTAAGATTGGAGGGGCTTGGCCTTAAGCCTCCAGTATTTTACTGTCTGCCTTGCTTATTGGATCCATTTTATAATTGTATATGTAGTAATTATACATTACCTCACTATTTATAATTCAAGTATTGTGTTCCATGTATTTTAACTGTAATATGAATGGATCTCTATGTTCTATGTGTTTTAAAAAAAATATATATGGTTATTTACCTAACCCGATAAAGAGATTATCAATCTATCTGATTGGACGTGGTTGCAGCAGGAGAGATTTGACTCTTTTGAAGGAGAGGCCTAGCTTGTTGAACAGCTGTGTGTTTGGTTTGGACATGGTCTTCCCCTTGACTAGCCAATCGTCCAGGCAGGAGAAGACCTCATGTCCCAGGTGATGCCGGTATGGTGCCACTGGTGCCATGCAATGTTTTGAGTATGCTTGCCATAGGCTTGAGTCCAATGGGCATGACGCTGAATTATCAATGACACCTGGACACCTAGACAATTGTAATCGTTGGGGCCGATCCGTGTATGGAAGTAGGCATCCTGCAGATATAGAGAGGTAATGAACTCTCCTCCTTGAAGGAACTGCAGTAGCTCTTGCAGGGTTTCCATTCTGAGTGACGGCTTCCATAGATATTTGTTGAGCTACCAGAAGACCCCATTCTCCCAATTTTCTTCTTCATCTTCTGTAATTTGGGGGTGGCTTGCAGGACCCCTTTGAAGCACGTACCTTATTTCTGCTTGCAGGACTTGTCGATGCTGGGGAGTGGTCCAGAACCAACTAGTCAGGTGTAGTGGTCTATCATGGAGAGTAAACAGCAGAGATCTTGCTTCTCACAGGGCCCGGGGACAAGGTTTTGATCGAGGTTTCGGAGTTGGAAACAAGGAAGTTGAGGCCGGCGGAGAGTCATTGTAGAAGTGATGAGTCTTGCTTTGAAAGGAGACCTTCTTTATAGGCTGCTGTTTGCAGCAAGAAGAGTAAGGTATTGGCGTGACACAGGATGGCAGGAATGCTGCTGACAGTAGGGTGTCTGTGGATGATGCTGTTGCTGTAAAGGACAATGGGGTTGGTAGCTACCTCCATAGGAGCGCAGTCCTCTGCTCCTTACACCATGAAATGCAGCCGCTGCTGATATTGTAACACTCCTATGAAGCGAGTGGTTTCAGTGTCCAATTTAATAACCTAAGTGCCTGGTCAATGTGCTTTCCAAAAAGGTGTTCGTCTGATGTTTGTAGCGGCGAACTATAGCCAGACAATTAGCAGTTTTAGTAGATGTTGCTGCCAAGGCGGGCACTCTCTTTTCGAAATTGTTCATCTTTCGGCTTTCTCTGCCTGGAGTTGCTGTAGGAAACTGGCTCTGTATATACTATACCAAAGTAAGGTATAGTGTGTACAGAGTCCAGTGGATCCCTAGAGGCTTTACAGAGGCTAAATTAGACAAACAATAACAGCTCTCTTTGTGGTAGTGTGGTCGAGCAGTTAGGCTTATCAGAGGGTGTGTTAAGCATTTATTGTTTTCACTCAGGCAAGGACTGATTACACACACTCAGAGACTGAATCCAGACCAATTGGGTAGGTATACGAAGCAGGACTTTGCACAGGTAAGTAGAATGTACTTTCAAACGCAAAGCTTTACAAGGAAAAACAATTGTGAATGGAATTGGAATTGTTACAAGTTTGTATTTGCTTTTAAAACAGCTTAAAATAAATAGAAATTACTTTGTATTACCTTTCACTTACTTTGACTCCTTGGGGTGATATGCCTAGATATCACACAATGGGTCTTACAAAATACAGGTAAGAACGACAGTTTTGATTCAACGAAAATGACTTTGGTTTTCCATACAAAATGTCAGTTAAACACTTAGAACATTTTTGGAACAAAACTTATAACATTGGTTCCTATGGGAGGAAAGAAGGTTATCAGTTTGCAGGTAAGTAAACAACCTGCAAGAATAGCTTTTGGGGGTTAGAACCAAGGTTCCCCAAGATTCAGGTAGGCACGCAAATTGCACAAGCAGGGGCACTAGAGTGGCCGGGTGCAGAGTGCAGTGGCCGAATGTTAGCCAATGCAGCTAGGGGGCTGCTTACGAGCAGGCCACTCGGTTGTGGAAGCAAAGCTCCCGGGGTTAGGATCAGCACTGCAGGGACCAACAATCAGCACAGGAGCTGCACCACCAGCAGCATGGGGGCGGCCGGATGCAGAGTGCAGACGTCGGGAGCCCTGTGGTTTGCAATGGAGATCTCCGATTCACAATAATGCTGCAGGCTCGGTCAAGGGGCGACCACCAGCAGGAGAAGTAAGTTGGAGTCTTGGGGGATGCCTGGACACAGTCGGTTGGGCCACCCAAGGCCATGGGGCATCGGTTGCAGGGGTGTCTTTAGGCGTTGGATCTTTTTACCAGCTCCGGTTGGGGGGACCCCTCAGGTTGAGGCTGCAGGTTTCGGTCTGAAGCTCAAGGTAGGTCAGAGATCACCAGATCCCAGGTCAGGATTGCTGGGGAGACGTCCTCGTGGTGTTGGGCCACTCGAACTCTGGCCAGGGGCGTCTGGTGCAGAGTGGTGCAGAATAGCGAAACCGCCTGGATCCGGGTTCTCTTTTGGGGTCTTGGGTTGAGCAAATCCAGTGCTCACGGGAGACAGAGTGCTTGAGATAAAGGCAGGGCAGGTCCTCTGGGTTCTCGGGGGCTGCTGGACACATCGGAGTTTCGCTGTAGACAGGTCGGAGTTGGGACAGGCGGGTAGGGCAGGGGCCAAAGCCGTTGGTGTCCTCTTCTCCCTGGGTCAGCACTGCTCTTCGGTCCTTCTTTCCTCCTCGAATCTAAGAAGGCAATCAATCAATCAGGGAATCGGAAGCGCGCTACTCACCCGTGAGGGACTCAAGGCGCTGGGGGGGGGGGGCGGGCGTAGGTCTGTCTAGCCGAAGAGCCAGGTCTTGAGGGTCTTCCTAAAGGTGTTCAGGGAGGGGGCTCGTCTGATGTCTGCCGGTAGCTCGTTCCAGGTCTTGGCTGCAATGTGGGAGAAGGATCTTCCGCCTGCTCTGGCTCTGTGAATGTGTGGGGTTTCGGCCAGTGCGAGGTTGGAGGATCGTAGGTTTCTTTTGGGTACGTGGAAGTTGATTCTGTCGTTGAGGTATTTGGGTCCGTTGTTATGTAGGCACTTGTAGGCGTGGGTGAGGATTTTGAAGGTGACTCTTTTCTACACGGGGAGCCAGTGGAGTCTTCGTAGGTGCTGGGTGATGTGTTCGTGCCGGGGGAGGCCGAGGACGAGTCTGGCGGTGGTGTTCTGTATTGTCTGGAGTTTGCGGAGTAGGGACTTGTTGATGCCGGCGTAGAGTGCGTTTCCGTAGTCCAGTCTGCTGGTGATGAGTGCGTGGGTGACTGTCTTCCTAGACTCGGGGGGGATCCACTTGAAGGTCTTGCGGAGGGTGTTGAAGTAGCTGGAGGTGACGGCGTTGACCTGGCAGTTCATGGTGAGTGATGAGTCGAGTATGATGCCGAGGTTCTTGGCGTGGGCTGAGGGGGTCGGTGGGATTCCGAGGGCGGTTGGCCACCATGTGCTGTCCCATGCTGAAGGGGTGGTGCCGAGGATGAGGACTTCTGTCTTCTCGGCGTTGAGCTTCAGGCAGCTGTTGGTCATCCAGACTGCGACGTCTTGCATTCCTTTCTGGAAGCTGAGTTTGGTGGTGGTGGGGTCTTTGGTGAGGGAGAGGATGAGCTGGGTGTCGTCAGCGTAGGATACGATGTTGAGGCCGTGTTGTCGGACGATGGTTGCGAGGGGGGCCATGTAGATGTTGAAGAGTGTCGGACTCAGTGATGACCCCTGTGGGACTCCGCAGGTGATTTATGTGGGGTCGGAGAGGAAGGGTGGTAGTCTGATCCTTTGGCTTCTTCCAGTGAGGAATGATCGGATCCAGTCCAGGGCTGTTCCTTGTATGCCTGCAGCGTGTAGTCTGCTGACTAGTGTGCGTTGGGAGACGGTGTCGAAGGCCGCTGATAGGTCGAGCAGGATGAGGGCTGCGGTGTGGCCTTGGTCCAGGAGGGTGTGGATGTCGTCTTTGGCAGCGAGTAGGGCGGTCTCTGTGCTGTGGCTGCTTCAGAATCCGGATTGGGACGGGTCGAGGACGGCGTTCTCTTCGATGAACTGTGTCAGATCCTTGTTGACTGTTTTTTCTGCGACTTTGGCTGCGAAGGGGAGGAGCGAGATGGGCCGATAGTTCTTGAGGTCGGTGGGGTCAGCTGTGGGCTTCTTGAGCAGGGGTCTGACTTCTGCGCGCTTCCAGTCGTCTGGGAAGGTTCCTGTTTTGAAGGTGGTGTTGATGGTGCGTTGTAGTTCGGGTGCGATGGCGGCGGTGGCTCTGTGGTAGGTGTGAGGGGGGCAGGGGTAGGTTGGGGCCCCTGAGTGGATACCTTTCATGGTTGAGGCGGTGTCTTCGGTCGTGATCGGTGTCCAGTTGGAGATGGTGGGCCTGCTGGTGTCTCTGGTGGACGGAGGGCCGTCTGTGAGGCCTGGAGGGTGGTCGACAAAGTCGTTGTAGATGTTCTTGATTTTGAGGTGGAGGTAGGTTCCAAGCTTGTTGCAGAGGTCTTGGGATGGGATGATGTCTGTGGCTTCGCTGCATGGGTTGGTGAATTCTTGAATGACGCTGAAAAGTTCCTTGGAGTTGGTGGAGTTGGCGAGGATTTTGTTGTGGATGAAGTTCCTCTTGGTGGCTCTGATTTGGTTGTGGTAGTTCGTCATGGCGTTCTTGTAGGTTGTGTGGTTTTCGGCTGTCTTGGTGTTTCTCCAGTTCTTCTCCAGGCGTCTGCAGGTGCGCCTGGTTTCTTGGAGAGCGGTGGTGAACCAGGCGGCTTTCCTGGGGCGTTGTGTGCTAGGGTTGCGCAGCGGGGCGAGCTCGTCTGCGCAGTTGGTGATCCAGGTGTGGAGTTCTCTGGCTGCTATGTTTGTGTCGGACGACCAGGTGTGGTTGTTTTGGGTGAAGGCAAGGTTCAGGATCACCCCTAAATACAAAATAATTTAGGGGCATTTACAGGGGTGTGCAGGTTGGGACCAACAGGTCCCTTCCTTGGGGTGAGCACACCCCCTATTTTGCCACCCTCCAGTGGGAGGGGGTATGAGCCTCTTTCTGATTGGTTGGGTCCCCTCATCTTCAAGATGGAGGGGACTGAGATGTGTGCTTCACCTTGCCTCCTCCACCTGAGGGGTGAGGTTGGCAAAGGTGGGCACACCTCTTCTCCTAACTTGGTTTTCCCGCCGATTCTCCCTCCCAAAGTTGGGGTCAAAACCAGTGGGAGCCAGTTGCTTGGGGCAGCAAAAGGCAGGGACAGCTTACAAATGCAGCAGGCCTTTGAAGCTTCCCCTTCGTGGACCCAGCCCATCTGGGGGAGGAGGCTTGGCACCTCTGCCCAGGATGGGCTTTGTTTCTGGACCCAGAGAGTGGAAGCCCTCTTTCGAGGGGTCCAGAAACCTGTCTGGTGGTGGTAAATGGCAACCAGCCATTCAGAAACCAGGGCTGGTCGTTTTTCAGGGGGCCTCTCTAAGATGCCCTCTGAGTGGCTTTACTGCGCTTATGTCTAAGAATGGACTTAGACACTGTAGGGGTACAGTGGTCATGCAACTATACCCTCACCTGTGGTTTAGTGCACCCTGCTAGAGGGGTGGCTTACTTAGGCCTCAAGCAGTGGGTTGCAGGCATGGTGCACAGGTATGTGTGCCGAATCACTGACATAATATCGGCAGACACAATATCGACCTACCATATTATCGACACAAAAATATCGATTACACTAATATCGACATCCTATATTTATTTATAAAAATACACTAATATCGACACAAAAATATCGTCAAACATTTACATCAATATCAGTAATATCAAACACAAAAATATAGTTATAAAAAATACTGAACATAGTTAAAAAATATACAAGATGTCAATAATATCAATAACAACAATATAGACAGCAATAATATTGTTTAAAAAAATATATCGACCTGTTAAAAACACTTAAAACATACAAAACTTAACCCAAATAATATAATTTTATCAATAAACATACACTGCATACAAAATAAATCAAATACAACCTGTTTTAAAATTATTAAAATATATTATATACACACTATTAATAACTATATAAATATTATACTCAAATAATATGCACATATTATTTAACATCAAATACAATATAATACACATTTAATAGACTAAAGCAGTAAAATAAAAAAATGCAATAACTGACTCTTAATTAGCGTTTTCCATATATGGAGAACAACGACCAAAACAATTAAAACAATAAATGACAACCAATGAAATACACACACTATTAAAATAAACCAATGAAATTAAACAAACAGTTAATTAAACACTATATAAACACAGGAAAATTAATCATTATTTTACACCTCAAACCAAAAAGAAACAAGAAGGCGAAACTCTGCCGGATTGCTGCCAGAAAACAGGACTTCATTAAAGAAAATTCTATTTCCTACTCCAGAAAGTAATTAAAATAACATTTATAATCTAAAACTACTGCTAATCTTCTAAAACAACTATTTATACTAACAAAATAATTAATATGTATATTTTACATTTATATCTCCTCTACAGATAATTTTGAAAACATCCAAGCAGTTACAGAACACCGTAAAAAATCGACTTGGAAATAAAGTAAGTATTAAACGAAATTAAATTAAAACAATGACCTAAAATACACAACCAAAGTCCAACTTTATCCCAAATTCCCCCACCTCGTTCACAATAAAACACAATTATTAAAACTAATTTTTTCTACCAACAGAAATATCAGCAATAAAACTGAAATCAAAGAACAAATAAAGTGAATCAGCATTTAAAACGACCTCAAATTCAACAATGTAAGTATATAAATAACAATGTATACATATTAATATATAAAACTGTACAGTATTATTTTTAGTAATTTTTATATACATTTTTCTTAGCATTTACAACATCACAATGACTGAAGGCGCCCAATTCATATCTTCACAAAAAGCAAAGTTTTTACTATGTTACATGGGATATGTGTATACCCAAGAAAAGCAAACTGGACTGAAAGTAACTTGGAAATGTAGTAAATACTATTCTAATAAGTGTTATGGGAGGGCTACAACTAAGGAAACAACTGTTCTGTATGTTAGGGAGCATAACCACCCCCTAACGTTACTGAAATAGAAGTTAGAAATGCATTAAACGATATTAGAGAAGCTAGTACTAGCTCACAAAAATATACATCAGAAATACTTAAAGAAATGCTCCCTAGAATACCACAACATGCAACTGGGCAAATGCCCTCAATATCTTCCCTAAAAAGAACTATAGCTAGAACGAAAAAAGCTACTATCACCACCACACCTGCCCCAAAAACATTTGAAGAAGTAGAAATTCCCCCAGAACTGTCAATTACACATAATGAAGAACCTTTTCTTCTTTATGATAACAAATCTAAAGATAAAAGAATAATTATGTTTGCAACTGCTAATAATTTTGTAAAACTCCAACAGTCTGAAACATGGATGATGGACGGGACTTTTAAAATCTGTCCCAAACCCTTCTATCAATTATATACTGTCCATGCACTATACCAAAATACTAACATCCCTTTTCTCTACGCTTTACTACCAAATAAACAAAACTCCACCTATATGGAACTACTGTCTAAAATTAAACAAGAAACCAATAATTATTTTCCCCAAAAAATAATTATTGATTTTGAGCAGGCAATGATAAATGCAATACTAAAAACCTACCCACACACAGCAATTCAGGGCTGCTAGTATCACTTTAATCAATGTATTTGGAGACACCTGCAGAAATCCACTCTAAGGGGTCGATTCCGATCTCGCTCGGAAGGCCCTCCTAAAGCCATCTGAAGAATTACCTTCCGACCGTCTCGTCCCGGGAGCCGATCAATCCATACGATGAAGTACGATGCGCAGAAGTGTCCAATTCACGAACGACTCGTACGCTCCGAATCCAGCAACATTTTACAGATGAACAGGCTTCGTCAACGCTGAATGGAGTCGTCCGGAGGCATTTCACAAGCAGTTTCCGGCCAGGCGAGTACGATGCATACTTCATACGCGCCGGACATGTCGCCACTTCCAGCACGTCAGAGCATTCGGACGAGACGTATTTCAGTTCCGATTCGCGCAACAACACGATCAATGCGTACGAGATGGACCAGCCATGTATCCAATCGCGCATGTCATCCCTATACTGTACGCCTACGGTCGACTCAACAACCATAACCGAAGCGTTCGTCACAGACGGTAAGTCAGACACCTACCACACACAAAAACGTCACTACCCCGCGAAAGGCAACACCACCATAGGGGGGTGGATGCCCATCACTACCAGCATTCTCAACCTATAGGGGGTGGATGCCTATCACTACCAGCATTCTCTAGTTATAGGGGGTGGATGCCTATCACTACCAGCATTCTCTACTTATAGGGTGGTGGATGCCTATCACTAACAGCATTCTCTACTTATAGGGGATGGATGCATATCACTACCAGCATTCTCTACTTATAGGGGGTGGATGCCTATCACTACCAGCATTGTCCACCCCATAGGGGGGTGGATGCCTATCACTACCACTACCAGCATTCTCAACTTATAGGGGGTGGATGCCTATCACTACCAGCATTCTCTACTTATAGGGGGTGGATGCCTATCACTACCAGCATTCTCTACTTATAGGGGTTGGATGCCTATCACTACCAGCATTCTCTACTTATAGGGGGTGGATGCCTATCACTACCAGCATTGTCCACCCCATAGGGGGGTGGATGCCTATCACTACCAGCATTCTCTACTTATAGGGGGTGGATGACTATCACTACCAGCATTCTCTACTTATAGGGGGTGGATGCCTATCACTACCAGCATTGTCCACCCCATAGGGGGGTGGATGCCTATCACTACCAGCATTCTCTACTTATAGGGGGTGGATGACTATCACTACCAGCATTCTCTACTTATACGGGGTGGACGCCTATCACTACCAGCATTGTCCACCCCATAGGGGGGTTGGATGCCTATCACTACCAGCATTTTCCACCCCATAGGGGGGTGGATCCCTATCACTATCAGCATTCCCTACCCATAGGGGGGTGGATGCCTATCACTACCAGCATTCTCTACTTATAGGGGTGGATGCCTATCACTACCAGCATTCTCTACTTATAGGGGGTGGATGCCTATCACTACCAGCATTGTCCACCCCATAGGGGGGTGGATGCCTATCACTACCAGCATTCCCTACCCATACGGTGGTGGATGCCTATCACTACCAGCATTCTCTACTTATAGGGGGTGGATGCCTATCACTACCAGCATTCCCTACCCATACGGGGGTGGATGCCTATCACTACCAGCATTTTCTACTTATAGGGGGTGGATGCCTATCACTACCAGCATTCCCTACCCATAAGGGGGTGGATGCCTATCACTACCAGCATTCTCTACTTATAGGGGGTGGATGCCTATCACTACCAGCATTTTCTACTTATAGGGGGTGGATGCCTATCACTACCAGCATTCCCTACTTATAGGGGGTTGATGCCTATCACTACCAGCATTTTCTACTTATAGGGGGTGGATGCCTATCACTACCAGCATTTTCTACTTATAGGGGGTGGATGCCGATCACTACCAGCATTCCCTACTTATAGGGGGTTGATGCCTATCACTACCAGCATTCTCTACTTATAGGGGTTGGATGCCTATCACTACCAGCATTGTCCACCCCATAGGGGGGTGGATGCCGATCACTACCAGCATTCTCTACTTATAGGGGTAGATGCCTATCACTACCAGCATTCTCTACTTATAGGGGGTGGATGCCTATCACTACCAGCATTCCCTACTCATACGGGGTGGATGCCTATCACGACCAGCATTTTCTACTTATAGGGGGTGGATGCCTATCACTACCAGCATTCTCTACTTATAAGGGGTGGATGCCTATCACTACCAGCATTCTCTACTTATAGGGGGTGGATGCCTATCACTACCAGCATTGTCCACCCCATAGGGGGGTGGATGCCTATCACTACCAGCATTGTCCACCCCATAGGGGGGTGGATGCCTATCACTACCAGCATTCCCTACCCATAGGGGGGTGGATGCCTATCACTACCATCATTCTCTACCTATAGGGGGTGGATGCCTATCACTACCAGCATTCCCTACCCATACGGGGTGGATGACTATCACTACCAGCATTCTCTACTTATAGGGGGTGGATGCCTATCACTACCAGCATTCTCTACTTATAGGGGTGGATGCCTATCACTACCAGCATTCTCTACTTATAGGGGTGGATGCCTATCACTACCAGCATTCGCTACTTACAAGGGGTAGATGCCTATCACTACCAGCATTCTCTACTTATAGGGGGTGGATGCCTATCACTACCAGCATTCTCTACTTATAGGGGGTGGATGCCTATCACTACCAGCATTGTCCACCCCATAAGGAGGTGGATGCCGATCACTACCAGCATTCTCTACTTATAGGGGTGGATGCCTATCACTACCAGCATTCTCTACTTATAGGGGGTGGATGCCTATCACTACCAGCATTCTCTACTTATAGGGGATGGATGCCTATCACTACCAGCATTCTCCACCCCATAAGGGGGTGGATGCCGATCACAACCAGCATTCTCTACTTATAGGGGTGGATGCCTATCACTACCAGCATTCTCTACTTATAGGGGGTGGATGCCTATCACTACCAGCATTCTCTACTTATGGGGGGTGGATGCCTATCACTACCAGCATTCTCTACTTATAGGGGTGGATGCCTATCACTACCAGCATTGTCCACCCCATAGGGGGTGGATGCCTATCACTACCAGCATTCTCTACTTATAGGGGTGGATGCCTATCACTACCAGCATCCCCATCTCATACGGGGGTGGATGCCTATCACTACCAGCATTCTCTATTTATAGGGGGTGGATGACTATAACTACCAGCATTCTCTACTTATAGGGGTGGATGCCTATCACTACCAGCATCCCCTACTCATACGGGGGTGGATGCCTATCACTACCAGCATTCCCTACTCATACGGGGGTGGATGCCTATCACTACCAGCATTCCCTACTCATACGGGGGTGGATGCCTATCACTACCAGCATTCTCTACTTATAGAGGGTGGATGCCTATCACTACCAGCATTCTCTACTTATAGGGGGTGGATGCCTATCATTACCAGCATTGTCCACCCCATAGGGGGTGGATGCCTATCACTACCAGCATTCTCTACTTACAGGGGTAGATGACTATCACTACCAGCATTCTCTACTTATAGGGGTGGATGCCTATCACTACCAGCATTCTCTACTTATAGGGGGTAGATGCCTATCACTACCAGCATTCTCTACTTATAGGGGTGGATGCCTATCACTACCAGCATTCTCTACTTATAGGGGTGGATGCCTATCACTACGAGCATTGTCCATCCCATAGGGGGGTGGATGCCTATCACTACCAGCATTCTCTACTTATAGGGGTGGATGCCTATCACTCCCAGCATTCTCTACTTATAGGGGTGGATGCCTATCACTACCAGCATTCTCTACTTATAGGGGGTGGATGCCTATCACTACCAGCATTCTCTACTTATAGGGGGTGGATGCCCATCACTACCAGCATTGTCCATCCCATAGAGGGGTGGATGCCTATCACTACCAGCATTCTCTACTTATAGGGGTGGATGCCTATCACTACCAGCATTCTCTACTTATAGGGGTGGATGCCTATCACTACCAGCATTCTCTACTTATAGGGGTGGATGCCTATCACTACCAGCATTCTTTACTTATAGAGGGTGCATGCCTATCACTACCAGCATTGTCCACCCCATAGGGGGTGGATGCCTATCACTACCAGCATTCTCTACTTTTAGGGGTGGATACCTATCACTACCAGCATTCTCTACTTATAGGGGTGGATGCCTATCACTACCAGCATTCTCTACTTATAGGGGTGGATGCCTATCACTACCAGCATCCCCTACTCATACGGGGGTGGATGCCTATCACTACCAGCATTCCCTACTCATACGGGGTGGATGCCTATCACTACCAGCATTCCCTACTCATACGGGGGTGGATGCCTTACACTACCAGCATTCTCTTCTTATACGGGGTGGATGCCTATCACTACCAGCATAGTCCTCCCCATAGGGAGTGGATGCCTATCACTACCAGCATTCTCTACTTATAGGGGTGGATGACTATCACTACCAGCATTCTCTACTTATAGGGGTGGATGCCTATCACTACCAGCATTCTCTACTTATAGGGGTGGATGCCTATCACTACCAGCATTCTCTACTTATAGGGGGTGGATGCCTATCACTACCAGCATTGTCCACCCCATAGGGGGTGGATGCCTATCACTACCAGCATTCTCTACTTATAGGGGGTGGATGCCCATCACTACCAGCATTGTCCAACCCATAGGGGGTGGATGCCTATCACTACCAGCATTCTCTACTTATAGGGGTGGATGCCTATCACTACCAGCATTGTCCACCCCATAGGGGGTTGGATGCCTATCACTACCAGCATTGTCCACCCCATGGAGGTGGATCCCTATCACAACCAGCATTCCTTACCCATAGGGGGTGGATACCTATCACTACCAGCATTCTCTACTTATAGGGGTGGATGCCTATCACTACCAGCATTGTCCACCCCATAGGGGGTGGATGACTATCACTACCAGCATTCCCTACCCATAGGGGGTGGATGCCTATCACTACCAGCATTCTCTACTTATAGGGAGGTGGATCCCTATCTCTACCAGCATTGCCCACCCCATAGGGGGGTGGATGCCTATCACTACCAGCATTCTCTACTTATAGGGGGTGGATGCCTATCACTACCAGCATTCTCTACTTATAAGGGGTGGATGCCTATCACTACCAGCATTCTCTACTTATAGGGGGTGGATGCCTATCACTACCAGCATTCTCTACTTATAGGGGGTGGATGCCTATCACTACCAGCATTGTCCACCCCATAGGGGGTGGATGCCTATCACTACCAGCATTCTCTACTTATAGGGGCGGATGCCTATCACTACCAGCATTCTCTACTTATAGGGGTGGATGCCTATCACTACCAGCATTCTCTACTTATAGGGGTGGATGCCTATCACTACCAGCATACTCTACTTATAGGGGTGGATGCCTATCACTACCAGCATTGTCCATCCCATAGGGAGTGGATGCCTATCACGACCAGCATTCTCTACTTATAGGGGTGGATGCCTATCACTACCAGCATTGTCCACCCCATAGGGGGTGGATGCCTATCACTACCAGCATTCTCTACTTATAGGGGTGGATGCCTATCACTACCAGCATTCTCTACTTATAGGGGGTGGATGCCTATCACTACCAGCATTCTCTACTTATAGGGGGTGGATGCCCATCACTACCAGCATTGTCCATCCCATAGAGGGGTGGATGCCTATCACTACCAGCATTCTCTACTTATAGGGGGTGGATGCCTATCACTACCAGCATTCTCTACTTATAGGGGGTGGATGCCTATCAATACCAGCATTCTCTACTTATAGGGGGTGCATGCCTATCACTACCAGCATTGTCCACCCCATAGGGGGGTGGATGCCTATCACTACCAGCATTCTCTACTTATAGGGGGTGGATGCCTATCACTACCAGCATCCCCTACTCATACGGGGGTGGATGCCTATCACTACCAGCATTCCCTACTCATACGGGGGTGGATGCCTAGCACTACCAGCATTCTCTACTTATAGGGGGTGGATGCCTATCACTACCAGCATTGTCCACCCCGTAGGGGGTGGATGCCTATCACTACCAGCATTCTCTACTTATAGGGGGTGGATGCCCATCACTACCAGCATTGTCCAACCCATAGGGGGGTGGATGCCTATCACTACCAGCATTCTCTACTTATAGGGGGTGGATGCCTATCACTACCAGCATTGTCCACCCCATAGGGGGGTTGGATGCCTATCACTACCAGCATTGTCCACCCCATAGGGGGTGGATCCCTATCACAACCAGCATTCCCTACCCATAGGGGGGTGGATGCCTATCACTACCAGCATTCTCTACTTATAGGGGGTGGATGCCTATCACTACCAGCATTGTCCACCCCATAGGGGGGTGGATGACTATCACTACCAGCATTCCCTACCCATAGGGGGGGGGGGGGGTGGATGACTATCACTACCAGCATTCTCTACTTATAGGGAGGTGGATGCCTATCACTACCAGCATTGCCCACCCCATAGGGGGGTGGATGCCTATCACTACCAGCATTCTCTACTTATAGGGGGTGGATGCCTATCACTACCAGCATTCTCTACTTATAAGGGGTGGATGCCTATCACTACCAGCATTCTCTACTTATAGGGGGTGGATGCCTATCACTACCAGCATTGTCCACCCCATAGGGGGGTGGATGCCTATCACTACCAGCATTGTCCACCCCATAGGGGGGTGGATGCCTATCACTACCAGCATTCTCTACTTATAGGGGTGGATGCCTATCACTACCAGCATTGTCCACCCCATAGGGGGTGGATGCCTATCACTACCAGCATTCTCTACTTATAGGGGCGGATGCCTATCACTACCAGCATTCTCTACTTATAGGGGTGGATGCCTATCACTACCAGCATTCTCTACTTATAGGGGTGGATGCCTATCACTACCAGCATACTCTACTTATAGGGGTGGATGCCTATCACTACGAGCATTGTCCATCCCATAGGGAGTGGATGCCTATCACGACCAGCATTCTCTACTTATAGGGGTGGATGCCTATCACTACCAGCATTGTCCACCCCATAGGGGGTGGATGCCTATCACTACCAGCATTCTCTACTTATAGGGGGTGGATGCCTATCACTACCAGCATTCTCTACTTATAGGGGTGGATGCCTATCACTACCAGCATTCTCTACTTATAGGGGTGGATGCCCATCACTACCAGCATTGTCCATCCCATAGAGGGTGGATGCCTATCACTACCAGCATTCTCTACTTATAGGGGTGGATGCCTATCACTACCAGCATTCTCTACTTATAGGGGTGGATGCCTATCAATACCAGCATTCTCTACTTATAGGGGTGCATGCCTATCACTACCAGCATTGTCCACCCCATAGGGGGTGGATGCCTATCACTACCAGCATTCTCTACTTATAGGGGTGGATGCCTATCACTACCAGCATCCCCTACTCATACGGGGGTGGATGCCTATCACTACCAGCATTCCCTACTCATACGGGGGTGGATGCCTAGCACTACCAGCATTCTCTACTTATAGGGGTGGATGCTTTACACTACCAGCAATCTCTACTTATAGGGGGTGGATGCCTATCACTACCAGCATAGTCCTCCCCATAGGGGGGTGGATGCCTATCACTACCAGCATTCTCTACTTATAGGGGGTGGATGACTATCACTACCAGCATTGTCCACCCCATAGGGGGGTGGATGCCTATCACTACCAGCATTCTCTACTTATAGGGGGTGGATGCCCATCACTACCAGCATTGTCCACCCCCTAGGGGGTGGATGCCTATCACTACCAGCATTCTCTACTTATAGGGGTGGATGCCTATCACTACCAGCATTGTCCACCCCATAGGGGGTTGGATGCCTATCACTACCAGCATTGTCCACCCCATAGGGGTGGATCCCTATCACAACCAGCATTCCCTACCCATAGGGGGTGGATGCCTATCACTACCAGCATTCTCTACTTATAGGGGTGGATGCCTATCACTACCAGCATTGTCCACCCCATAGGGGGTGGATGCCTATCACTACCAGCATTCCCTACCCATAGGGGGTGGATGCCTATCACTACCAGCATTCTCTACTTATAGGGAGGTGGATCCCTATCACTACCAGCATTGCCCACCCCATAGGGGGTGGATGCCTATCACTACCAGCATTCTCTACTTATAGGGGTGGATGCCTATCACTACCAGCATTCTCTACTTATAAGGGGTGGATGCCTATCACTACCAGCATTCTCTACTTATAGGGGGTGGATGCCTATCACTACCAGCATTGTCCACCCCATAGGGGGGTGGATGCCTATCACTACCAGCATTGTCCACCCCATAGGGGGGGGATGCCTATCACTACCAGCATTCTCTACTTATAAGGGGTGGATGCCTATCACTACCAGCATTGTCCACCCCATAGGGGGTGGATGCCTATCACTAGCAGAATTCTCTACTTATAGGGGGCGGATGCCTATCACTACCTGCATTCTCTACTTATAAGGGGTGGATGCCTATCACTACCAGCATTGTC
This sequence comes from Calotriton arnoldi, assembly GCA_963921515.1. Taxonomy (NCBI): domain Eukaryota; kingdom Metazoa; phylum Chordata; class Amphibia; order Caudata; family Salamandridae; genus Calotriton; species Calotriton arnoldi. The sequence continues at coordinate 2,160,182 of CAWUFW010001762.1, read as the reverse complement.
CACCCCATAGGGGGGTGAATGCCTATCACCACCAGCATTCTCTACTTATAGGGGGTGGATGCCTATCACTACCAGCATTCTCTACTTATAAGGGGTGGATGCCTATCACTACCAGCATTCTCTACTTATAAGGGGTGGATGCCTATCACTACCAGCATTGTCCACCCCATAGGGGGGTAGATGCCTATCACTACCAGCATTCTCTACTTATAGGGGGTGGATGCCTATCACTACCAGCATTCTCTACTTATAAGGGGTGGATGCCTATCACTACCAGCATTCTCTACTTATAGGGGGTGGATGCCTATCACTACCAGCATTCTCTACTTATAGGGAGTGGATGCCTATCCATACCAGCATTGTCCACCCCATAGGGGGGTGGATGCATATCACTACCAGCATTCTCTACTTATAAGGGGTGGATGCCCATCACTACCAGCATTGTCCACCCCATAGGGGGTGGATGCCTATCACTACCAGCATTGTCCACCCCATAGGGGGGTAGATGCCTATCACTACCAGCATTCTCTACTTATAGGGGGTGGATGCCTATCACTACCAGCATTCTCTACTTATAAGGGGTGGATGCCTATCACTACCAGCATTCTCTACTTATAGGGGGTGGATGCCTATCACTACCAGCATTCTCTACTTATAGGGGTGGATGCCTATCACTACCAGCATTCTCTACTTATAGGAGTGGATGTCTATCCATACCAGCATTGTCCACCCCATAGGGGGGTGGATGCATATCACTACCAGCATTCTCTACTTATAAGGGGTGGATGCCTATCACTACCAGCATTGTCCACCCCATAGGGGGTGGATGCCTATCACTACCAGCATTCTCTACTTATAAGGGGTGGATGCCTATCACTACCAGCATTCTCTACTTATAGGGGGGGATGCCTATCACAACCAGCATTCTCTACTTATAGGGGGTGGATGCCTATCACTACGAGCATTGTCCACCCCATAGGGGGTGGATGCCTATCACTACCAGCATTCTCTACTTATAGGGGGTGGATGACTATCACTACCAGCATTGTCCACCCCATACGGGGGTGGATGCCTATCACTACCAGCATTCTCTACTTATAGGGTGGTGAATGCCTATCACTACCAGCATTCCCTACCCATACGGGGGTGGATGCTATCACTACCAGCATTCCCTACCCATACGGTACCAGTACGGGGGTGGATGCCTATCAGCAATCTCTACTTATAAGGGGTGGATGCCTATCACTACCAGCATTGTCCACCCCATAGGGGGTGGATGCCTATCACTACCAGCATTCTCTACTTATAAGGGGTGGATGCCTATCACTACCAGCATTCTCTACTTATAGGGGGTGGATGCCTATCACTACCAGCATTCTCTACTTATAGGGGGTGGATGCCTATCACTACGAGCATTGTCCACCCCAAAGGGGGGTGGATGCCTATCACTACCAGCATTCTCTACTTATAGGGGGTGGATGACTATCACTACCAGCATTCTCTACTTATAGGGTGGTGGATGCCTATCACTACTAGCATTCCCTACCCATACGGGGGTGGATGCCTATCACTACCAGCATTCTCTACTTAACGGGGGTGGATGCCTATCACTACCAGCATTCTCTACTTATAGGGGTTGATGCCTATCACTACCAGCATTCTCTACTTATAGGGGGTGGATGCCTATCACTACCAGCATTGTCCACCCCATGGGGGGGTGGATGCCTATCACTACCAGCATTCCCTACCCATAGGGGGGTGGATGCCTATCACTACCAGCATTCTCTACTTATAGGGGGTGGATGCCTATCACTACCAGCATTCCCTACCCATACGGGGTGGATGCCTATCACTACCAGCATTCTCTACTTATAGGGGTGGATGCCTATCACTACCAGCATTCTCTACTTATAGGGGTGGATGCCTATCACTACCAGCATTCTCTACTTATAGGGGTGGATGCCTATCACTACCAGCATTCCCTACCCAAAGGGGGTGGATGCCTATCACTACCAGCATTCTCTACTTATAGGGGTGGATGCCTATCACTACCAGCATCCCCATCTCATACGGGGGTGGATGCCTATCACTACCAGCATTCTCTATTTATAGGGGGTGGATGACTATAACTACCAGCATTCTCTACTTATAGGGGTGGATGCCTATCACTACCAGCATCCCCTACTCATACGGGGGTGGATGCCTATCACTACCAGCATTCCCTACTCATACGGGGGTGGATGCCTATCACTACCAGCATTCCCTACTCATACGGGGTGGATGCCTATCACTACCAGCATTCTCTACTTATAGAGGGTGGATGCCTATCACTACCAGCATTCTCTACTTATAGGGGTGGATGCCTATCATTACCAGCATTGTCCACCCCATAGGGGGGTGGATGCCTATCACTACCAGCATTCTCTACTTACAGGGGGTAGATGACTATCACTACCAGCATTCTCTACTTATAGGGGGTGGATGCCTATCACTACCAGCATTCTCTACTTATAGGGGGTAGATGCCTATCACTACCAGCATTCTCTACTTATAGGGGGTGGATGCCTATCACTACCAGCATTCTCTACTTATAGGGGGTGGATGCCTATCACTACGAGCATTGTCCATCCCATAGGGGGGTGGATGCCTATCACTACCAGCATTCTCTACTTATAGGGGTGGATGCCTATCACTCCCAGCATTCTCTACTTATAGGGGTGGATGCCTATCACTACCAGCATTCTCTACTTATAGGGGTGGATGCCTATCACTACCAGCATTCTCTACTTATAGGGGTGGATGCCCATCACTACCAGCATTGTCCATCCCATAGAGGGTGGATGCCTATCACTACCAGCATTCTCTACTTATAGGGGTGGATGCCTATCACTACCAGCATTCTCTACTTATAGGGGGTGGATGCCTATCACTACCAGCATTCTCTACTTATAGGGGGTGGATGCCTATCACTACCAGCATTCTTTACTTATAGAGGGTGCATGCCTATCACTACCAGCATTGTCCACCCCATAGGGGGGTGGATGCCTATCACTACCAGCATTCTCTACTTTTAGGGGGTGGATACCTATCACTACCAGCATTCTCTACTTATAGGGGGTGGATGCCTATCACTACCAGCATTCTCTACTTATAGGGGGTGGATGCCTATCACTACCAGCATCCCCTACTCATACGGGGGTGGATGCCTATCACTACCAGCATTCCCTACTCATACGGGGTGGATGCCTATCACTACCAGCATTCCCTACTCATACGGGGGTGGATGCCTTACACTACCAGCATTCTCTTCTTATACGGGGTGGATGCCTATCACTACCAGCATAGTCCTCCCCATAGGGGGGTGGATGCCTATCACTACCAGCATTCTCTACTTATAGGGGGTGGATGACTATCACTACCAGCATTCTCTACTTATAGGGGGTGGATGCCTATCACTACCAGCATTCTCTACTTATAGGGGGTGGATGCCTATCACTACCAGCATTCTCTACTTATAGGGGGTGGATGCCTATCACTACCAGCATTGTCCACCCCATAGGGGGTGGATGCCTATCACTACCAGCATTCTCTACTTATAGGGGGTGGATGCCCATCACTACCAGCATTGTCCAACCCATAGGGGGGTGGATGCCTATCACTACCAGCATTCTCTACTTATAGGGGGTGGATGCCTATCACTACCAGCATTGTCCACCCCATAGGGGGGTTGGATGCCTATCACTACCAGCATTGTCCACCCCATAGGGGGGTGGATCCCTATCACAACCAGCATTCCTTACCCATAGGGGGGTGGATACCTATCACTACCAGCATTCTCTACTTATAGGGGGTGGATGCCTATCACTACCAGCATTGTCCACCCCATAGGGGGTGGATGACTATCACTACCAGCATTCCCTACCCATAGGGGGTGGATGCCTATCACTACCAGCATTCTCTACTTATAGGGAGGTGGATCCCTATCTCTACCAGCATTGCCCACCCCATAGGGGGTGGATGCCTATCACTACCAGCATTCTCTACTTATAGGGGTGGATGCCTATCACTACCAGCATTCTCTACTTATAAGGGGTGGATGCCTATCACTACCAGCATTCTCTACTTATAGGGGGTGGATGCCTATCACTACCAGCATTCTCTACTTATAGGGGGTGGATGCCTATCACTACCAGCATTGTCCACCCCATAGGGGGGTGGATGCCTATCACTACCAGCATTCTCTACTTATAGGGGGCGGATGCCTATCACTACCAGCATTCTCTACTTATAGGGGGTGGATGCCTATCACTACCAGCATTCTCTACTTATAGGGGGTGGATGCCTATCACTACCAGCATACTCTACTTATAGGGGGTGGATGCCTATCACTACCAGCATTGTCCATCCCATAGGGGAGTGGATGCCTATCACGACCAGCATTCTCTACTTATAGGGGTGGATGCCTATCACTACCAGCATTGTCCACCCCATAGGGGGGTGGATGCCTATCACTACCAGCATTCTCTACTTATAGGGGGTGGATGCCTATCACTACCAGCATTCTCTACTTATAGGGGTGGATGCCTATCACTACCAGCATTCTCTACTTATAGGGGTGGATGCCCATCACTACCAGCATTGTCCATCCCATAGAGGGTGGATGCCTATCACTACCAGCATTCTCTACTTATAGGGGGTGGATGCCTATCACTACCAGCATTCTCTACTTATAGGGGTGGATGCCTATCAATACCAGCATTCTCTACTTATAGGGGTGCATGCCTATCACTACCAGCATTGTCCACCCCATAGGGGGTGGATGCCTATCACTACCAGCATTCTCTACTTATAGGGGTGGATGCCTATCACTACCAGCATCCCCTACTCATACGGGGTGGATGCCTATCACTACCAGCATTCCCTACTCATACGGGGTGGATGCCTAGCACTACCAGCATTCTCTACTTATAGGGGTGGATGCCTATCACTACCAGCATTGTCCACCCCGTAGGGGTGGATGCCTATCACTACCAGCATTCTCTACTTATAGGGGTGGATGCCCATCACTACCAGCATTGTCCAACCCATAGGGGGTGGATGCCTATCACTACCAGCATTCTCTACTTATAGGGGTGGATGCCTATCACTACCAGCATTGTCCACCCCATAGGGGGTTGGATGCCTATCACTACCAGCATTGTCCACCCCATAGGGGGTGGATCCCTATCACAACCAGCATTCCTTACCCATAGGGGGTGGATGCCTATCACTACCAGCATTCTCTACTTATAGGGGTGGATGCCTATCACTACCAGCATTGTCCACCCCATAGGGGGTGGATGACTATCACTACCAGCATTCCCTACCCATAGGGGGGGGGGGTGGATGACTATCACTACCAGCATTCTCTACTTATAGGGAGGTGGATGCCTATCACTACCAGCATTGCCCACCCCATAGGGGGTGGATGCCTATCACTACCAGCATTCTCTACTTATAGGGGTGGATGCCTATCACTACCAGCATTCTCTACTTATAAGGGGTGGATGCCTATCACTACCAGCATTCTCTACTTATAGGGGTGGATGCCTATCACTACCAGCATTGTCCACCCCATAGGGGGGTGGATGCCTATCACTACCAGCATTGTCCACCCCATAGGGGGGTGGATGCCTATCACTACCAGCATTCTCTACTTATAGGGGGTGGATGCCTATCACTACCAGCATTGTCCACCCCATAGGGGGTGGATGCCTATCACTACCAGCATTCTCTACTTATAGGGGGCGGATGCCTATCACTACCAGCATTCTCTACTTATAGGGGGTGGATGCCTATCACTACCAGCATTCTCTACTTATAGGGGGTGGATGCCTATCACTACCAGCATACTCTACTTATAGGGGGTGGATGCCTATCACTACGAGCATTGTCCATCCCATAGGGGAGTGGATGCCTATCACGACCAGCATTCTCTACTTATAGGGGTGGATGCCTATCACTACCAGCATTGTCCACCCCATAGGGGGTGGATGCCTATCACTACCAGCATTCTCTACTTATAGGGGTGGATGCCTATCACTACCAGCATTCTCTACTTATAGGGGTGGATGCCTATCACTACCAGCATTCTCTACTTATAGGGGTGGATGCCCATCACTACCAGCATTGTCCATCCCATAGAGGGGTGGATGCCTATCACTACCAGCATTCTCTACTTATAGGGGTGGATGCCTATCACTACCAGCATTCTCTACTTATAGGGGGTGGATGCCTATCAATACCAGCATTCTCTACTTATAGGGGGTGCATGCCTATCACTACCAGCATTGTCCACCCCATAGGGGGGTGGATGCCTATCACTACCAGCATTCTCTACTTATAGGGGGTGGATGCCTATCACTACCAGCATCCCCTACTCATACGGGGGTGGATGCCTATCACTACCAGCATTCCCTACTCATACGGGGGTGGATGCCTAGCACTACCAGCATTCTCTACTTATAGGGGGTGGATGCTTTACACTACCAGCAATCTCTACTTATAGGGGGTGGATGCCTATCACTACCAGCATAGTCCTCCCCATAGGGGGTGGATGCCTATCACTACCAGCATTCTCTACTTATAGGGGTGGATGACTATCACTACCAGCATTGTCCACCCCATAGGGGGTGGATGCCTATTACTACCAGCATTCTCTACTTATAGGGGTGGATGCCCATCACTACCAGCATTGTCCACCCCTAGGGGGTGGATGCCTATCACTACCAGCATTCTCTACTTATAGGGGGTGGATGCCTATCACTACCAGCATTGTCCACCCCATAGGGGGTTGGATGCCTATCACTACCAGCATTGTCCACCCCATAGGGGTGGATCCCTATCACAACCAGCATTCCCTACCCATAGGGGGTGGATGCCTATCACTACCAGCATTCTCTACTTATAGGGGTGGATGCCTATCACTACCAGCATTGTCCACCCCATAGGGGGTGGATGCCTATCACTACCAGCATTCCCTACCCATAGGGGGTGGATGCCTATCACTACCAGCATTCTCTACTTATAGGGAGGTGGATCCCTATCACTACCAGCATTGCCCACCCCATAGGGGGTGGATGCCTATCACTACCAGCATTCTCTACTTATAGGGGTGGATGCCTATCACTACCAGCATTCTCTACTTATAAGGGGTGGATGCCTATCACTACCAGCATTCTCTACTTATAGGGGTGGATGCCTATCACTACCAGCATTGTCCACCCCATAGGGGGTGGATGCCTATCACTACCAGCATTGTCCACCCCATGAGGGGGATGCCTATCACTACCAGCATTCTCTACTTATAAGGGGTGGATGCCTATCACTACCAGCATTGTCCACCCCATAGGGGTGGATGCCTATCACTAGCAGAATTCTCTACTTATAGGGGCGGATGCCTATCACTACCTGCATTCTCTACTTATAAGGGGTGGATGCCTATCACTACCAGCATTGTCCACCCCATAGGGGGTGAATGCCTATCACCACCAGCATTCTCTACTTATAGGGGTGGATGCCTATCACTACCAGCATTCTCTACTTATAAGGGGTGGATGCCTATCACTACCAGCATTCTCTACTTATAAGGGGTGGATGCCTATCACTACCAGCATTGTCCACCCCATAGGGGGTAGATGCCTATCACTACCAGCATTCTCTACTTATAGGGGTGGATGCCTATCACTACCAGCATTCTCTACTTATAAGGGGTGGATGCCTATCACTACCAGCATTCTCTACTTATAGGGGTGGATGCCTATCACTACCAGCATTCTCTACTTATAGGGAGTGGATGCCTATCCATACCAGCATTGTCCACCCCATAGGGGGTGGATGCATATCACTACCAGCATTCTCTACTTATAAGGGGTGGATGCCCATCACTACCAGCATTGTCCACCCCATAGGGGTGGATGCCTATCACTACCAGCATTGTCCACCCCATAGGGGGTAGATGCCTATCACTACCAGCATTCTCTACTTATAGGGGTGGATGCCTATCACTACCAGCATTCTCTACTTATAAGGGGTGGATGCCTATCACTACCAGCATTCTCTACTTATAGGGGTGGATGCCTATCACTACCAGCATTCTCTACTTATAGGGGTGGATGCCTATCACTACCAGCATTCTCTACTTATAGGGAGTGGATGTCTATCCATACCAGCATTGTCCACCCCATAGGGGGTGGATGCATATCACTACCAGCATTCTCTACTTATAAGGGGTGGATGCCTATCACTACCAGCATTGTCCACCCCATAGGGAGTGGATGCCTATCACTACCAGCATTCTCTACTTATAAGGGGTGGATGCCTATCACTACCAGCATTCTCTACTTATAGGGGGATGCCTATCACAACCAGCATTCTCTACTTATAGGGGTGGATGCCTATCACTACTGAGCATTGTCCACCCCATAGGGGGTGGATGCCTATCACTACCAGCATTCTCTACTTATAGGGGGTGGATGACTATCACTACCAGCATTGTCCACCCCATACGGGGGTGGATGCCTATCACTACCAGCATTCTCTACTTATAGGGTGGTGAATGCCTATCACTACCAGCATTCCCTACCCATACGGGGGTGGATGCTATCACTACCAGCATTCCCTACCCATACGGTACCAGTACGGGGGTGGATGCCTATCAGCAATCTCTACTTATAAGGGGTGGATGCCTATCACTACCAGCATTGTCCACCCCATAGGGGGTGGATGCCTATCACTACCAGCATTCTCTACTTATAAGGGGTGGATGCCTATCACTACCAGCATTCTCTACTTATAGGGGTGGATGCCTATCACTACCAGCATTCTCTACTTATAGGGGTGGATGCCTATCACTACTGAGCATTGTCCACCCCAAAGGGGGTGGATGCCTATCACTACCAGCATTCTCTACTTATAGGGGTGGATGACTATCACTACCAGCATTCTCTACTTATAGGGTGGTGGATGCCTATCACTACTAGCATTCCCTACCCATACGGGGGTGGATGCCTATCACTACCAGCATTCTCTACTTAACGGGGGTGGATGCCTATCACTACCAGCATTCTCTACTTATAGGGGGTTGATGCCTATCACTACCAGCATTCTCTACTTATAGGGGGTGGATGCCTATCACTACCAGCATTGTCCACCCCATAGGGGGGTGGATGCCTATCACTACCAGCATTCCCTACCCATAGGGGGGTGGATGCCTATCACTACCAGCATTCTCTACTTATAGGGGGTGGATGCCTATCACTACCAGCATTCCCTACCCATACGGGGGTGGATGCCTATCACTACCAGCATTCTCTACTTATAGGGGGTGGATGCCTATCACTACCAGCATTCTCTACTTATAGGGGGTGGATGCCTATCACTACCAGCATTCTCTACTTATAGGGGGTGGATGCCTATCACTACCAGCATTCCCTACCCAAAGGGGGGTGGATGCCTATCACTACCAGCATTCTCTACTTATAGGGGGAGGATGACTATCACTACCAGCATTCTCTACTTATAGGGGGTGGATGCCTATCACTACCAGCATTCTCTACTTATAGGGGGTGGATGCCTATCACTACCAGCATTCTCTACTTATAGGGGGTGGATGCCTATCACTACCAGCATTGTCTACCCCATAGGGGGGTGGATGCCTATCACTACCAGCATTCTCTACTTATAGGGGTGGATCCCTATCACTACCAGCATTCTCTACTTATAGGGGGTGGATGCCACTACCAGCATTCTCTACTTATAAGGGGTGGATGCCTATCACTACCAGCATTCTCTACTTATAGGGGGTGGATGCCTGTCACTACCAGCATTGTCCACCCCATAGGGGGGTGGATGCCTATCACTACCAGCACTGTCCACCCCATAGGGGGGTGGATGCCTATCACTACCAGCATTCTCTACTTATAGGGGGGGATGCCTATCACTACCAGCATTCTCTACTTATAGGGGGTGGATGCCTATCACTACCAGCATTCTCTACTTATATGGGGTGGATGCCTATCACTACCAGCATCCCCTACTCATACGAGGGTGGATGCCTATCACTACCAGCATTCCCTACTCATACGGGGGTGGATGCCTATCACTACCAGCATTCTCTACTTATAGAGGGTGGATGCCTATCACTACCAGCATTCTCTACTTACAGGGGGCAGATGCCTATCACTACCAGCATTGTCCACCCCATAGGGGGGTGGATGCCTATCACTACCAGCATTCTCTACTTATAGGGAGTGGATGACTATCACTACCAGCATTCTCTACTTATAGGGGGTGGATGCCTATCACTACCAGCATTCTCTACTTATAGGGGGTAGATGCCTATCACTACCAGCATTGTCCACCCCATAGGGGGGTGGATGCCTATCACTACCAGCATTCCCTACTTATAGGGGTGGATGCCTATCACTACCAACATTGTCCACCCCATAGGGAGGTGGATGCCTATCACTACCAGCATTCTCTACTTATAGGGGTGGATGCCTATCACTACCAGCATTCTCTACTTATAGGGGTGGATGCCTATCACTACCAGCATTCTCTACTTATAGGGGTGGATGCCCATCACTACCAGCATTGTCCATCCCATAGGGGGTGGATGCCTATCACTACCAGCAGTCTCTACTTATAAGGGGTGGATGCCTATCACTACCAGCATTCTCTACTTATAGGGGGTGGATGCCTATCACTACCAGCATTCTCTACTTATAGGGGGTGGGTGCCTATCACTACCAGCATTCTCTACTTATAGGGGGTGGATGCCTATCACTACCAGCATTGTCCACCCCATAGGGGGGGTGGATGTCTATCACTACCAGCATTGTCCACCCCATAGGGGGGGTGGATGCCTATCACTACCAGCATTCTCTACTTATAAGGGGTGGATGCCTATCACTACCAGCATTCTCTACTTATAGGGGGTGGATGCCTATCACTACCAGCATTGTCCACCCCATAGGGGGGTGGATGACAATCACTACCAGCATTGTCCACCCCATACGGGGGTGGATGCCTATCACTACCAGCATTCCCTACCCATACGGGGGTGGATGCCTATCACTTCCAGCATTCTCTACTTATAGGGGGTGGATGCCTATCACTACCAGCATTGCCCACCCCATAGGGTGGTGGATGCCTATCACTACCAGCATTCCCTACCCATACGGGGGTGGATGCCTATCACTACCAGCATTCCCTACCCATACGGGGGTGGATGCCTATCACTTCCAGCATTCTCTACTTATAGGGGGTGGATGCCTATTACTACCAGCATTCCCTAACCATACGGGGGTGGATGCCTATCACTTCCAGCATTCTCTACTTATAGGGGGTGGATGCCTATCACTACCAGCATTCTCTACTTATAGGGGGTGGATGCCTATCACTACCAGCATTGTCCACCCCATAGGGGGGTGGATGTCTATCACTACCAGCATTCTCTACTTATAGGGGGTGGATGCCTATTACTACCAGCATTCCCTACCATACAGGGGTGGATGCCTATCACTTCCAGCATTCTCTACTTATAGGGGGTGGATGCCTATCACTACCAGCATTGTCCACCCCATAGGGGGGTGGATGCCTATCACTACCAGCATTCTCTACTTATAGGGGGTGGATGCCTATCACTACCAGCATTTTCTACTTATAGGGTGTGGATGCCTATCACAACCAGCATTCTCTACTTATAGGGGGTGGATGCCTATCACTACCAGCATTCTCTACTTATAGGGGGTGGATGCCTATCACTACCAGCATTCCCTACCCATACAGGGGTGGATGCCTATCACTTCCAGCATTCTCTACTTATAGGGGGTGGATGCCTATCACTACCAGCATTGTCCACCCCATAGGGGGATGGATGCCTATCACTACCAGCATTCTCTACTTATAGGGAATGGATGACTATCACTATCAGCATTCTCTACTTATAGGGGGTGGATGCCTATCACTACCAGCATTCCCTACCCATAGGGGGGTGGATGCCTATCACTACCAGCATTCTCTACTTATAGGGGTGGATGCCTATCACTACCAGCATTCCCTACCCATAGGGGAGTGGATGCCTATCACTTCCAGCATTCCCTACCCATAGGGGGGTGGATGGCTAACACTCATATTAATGGCCACACCATAGGGAGGTAAATGCATAACACTCACAGTAATGTGTACCCCATAGGTGGTGGTGTTTCTGGTGCTAAGCACTAGCACAGTTTATACAGAAAGTGTTATGGTGGCTAACACCCCCATTACAGTAGTGACAAATATTTGTATGTGTGCTTAAAAATCCATTCCTAGTATTGCAAATATGTGTATTGGGGTAAACCACACCTGGATTGTAGTGACAAATATGGACTTGTGGGGTTAAACCCCCTTCCTGGTATTGCAAATAGGTGTATTGGGGGTAAACCCCACCTCGATTGTAGTGACAAATATGGACTTGTGGGGTTAAACCCCTTCCTGGTATTGCAAATAGGTGTATTGGGGGTAAAACCCACCTGGATTGTAGTGACAAATATGGACTTGTGGGGTTAAACACCCTTCCTGGTATTGCAAATAGGTGTATTGTGGCGCAAAGAACACTTGGATTGCACTGACAAAAAGGGGAATGTGTTTGAAACACCTGCAGCACTGCAGAGGCAACACTTGGGGTGGGGGATACATACCCTCAGGCATGTGCTGCCAATCTTGTCATTGGGGGGCTAACACTCCCAGCAATGTGCAATTGCACATAGTGACATAAGACCATCCCAAATGCATCAACAACTACATTTGTGGTATAAGCGGCAGTAAACACAGAGGATAGAATCACAATGTTACATTTATGATGACACCCAATACCACACTGTGACAGCAACGTTGACTGGTGAAAACAGAGGGATGTGCAGTGTGGAGATGTAGGAGTCCCAGGGCCAGTAGAGAAATAAACAAAGCACACCATTCACTCCATTTCCACCAAAGACATGTGAAATACATGTGTGAAGTTCACTAAGACAACCGCACAGCCACCCCTTGCAGAACAAACACAACATGTGTATCAGTGTGGACGCTGACTCAGCCGGGCATGACACATACGAGGTGGGGCTGAATTGCTTTGAGGCAGATGTGTGTTGAGTCTAATCAGGAAGCAATCCATATATGCCTTGAATACCCAATGTTGGCAATCAGGCATTGGTTGATGTGCAGGTGCACAAGAGTCACATACAGAACAAGCTTTGTGGAACAAACAATACATCAAGAGACTGACTCACTTCAACACTACCCTCAAGGCTACGGCACTGTGGTGACAGTATCCTGTATGCTGACCCTCTGTGATGCTAAGTCAGGATGTGTGCCATACTTTTGAGCACACTTACTCTTGCGCACTGTGTCACGTGCCATGCAAGAACCACTATCTTCTCAAATACCCAACCATCACTCACAGGACATGGCTGCTAACGTGAGCCCACATTGTAGGTAGGCCCCTTTCCAGGAGCCAAGCCACACTCGGACAGTATAAACACCACACACATTGATCATCAAAATTTAGCATCATCTAAGCACAGGCAAATGTGTAAGCTAATCTTCCTGCACTGTTGACAACGCCAGGAGTGGTGGTGGGATCTGTGTCTCACAATCACAATACACATAGCTACACATAACACATGGTAAATTTGTACATCCATTTAGGATGGAGTACATGTGCATATTGTGATATGCATTGTACACATTTGGCACTTCAACACTGTCTCAGATTAATCAATTCACTCAAGGAGACCTACAAAGAAGAAATGTTGCCATCATGCTACATGGAAGGGTAGAATGTGCTGATTGTGAGCAGTCATTGACACATACAAGTGCCACACTTGCAAAAACATATGGCAGAATCAAAAAGCACAGATGATGCTAACAGAAATGTTACTTGTGCAATTTTGAATGTGTCACATGTGAGTTTTCTCACAGTGCAGGCCCTTGTCTCAACCCAAACAGGGATGACATCTCAATGACTCCATTCTAATGGTGCACCCACATCTTGGGCTCTCAAAATCAAATAGGTCGAGAAAGCACTGGACTAGTCAGCACACAGAGAGCTTCTCAAACAGGAACATCTGCAGGGACTATATTCTTGGTATGAAAGGGGGTTTGAAGACAGAGATTCCTGCTCACCTCACACACATCATGGTTTCAGGATATGTCACTGATTAACACACTTCCATGAGTTGATTTCCCTACAGTGGAAGTTCATTTTTGTCAAGTTTGTCCTTGACAGGGGTCTATCATGTCATGATGACACTCCGGCATGGCTCCAACACTTACAAGTCACTGAAGACTTTGATTACATCAGCATGTGTACATGTGTGTGTCTCAAGTCATCTGCACGTAGTAAAACTTCATTTATACTGTTGGGAAACGAGGCAGTATCTGTGAGGCCTGCACAAATAACATGACTACATTTGTCCTTCACTGGGAACCAAACACCCAATTGTAGCGCCTGACTCTCAGAGGGTAGCGTTGCAGAGCAGTCTGAGGCTTACTCAAGGGAGGTGGTGTGGGCTAGCAATCGCCATTTGCAGGTGCGCAGAAATAACACTCAATAATTGATTGTCCAGTCTGTACTTTGCTTTATAAAAGTAAGAGTACATTTATTTAGCACACACACTACTCAATACTATGCACCAATTTACAAATATACATAAGCTGTTGGAATTACTTTGTGACATTGCATAACATCTCCACCCCTCCCGCAGGGGGGGTGGGGTCTAGTACCACCACTCCCATGTATGCACATCATCTTGCCCCCAATGCAGTTAGTTGAACATAGCCTGAAGCGAGGGCTCTGCGCACTGGCACCATCCCAGTGGCGACTCACCCCATTATCTCAACAAGCATTTAAAATAGGTAACCCTGCCTTGGTGACACACAACCCTGACTGAGCATTTCCTACTGACCATGAAGTATACACCTCTACATCTTAAGGGCTAGCAGCCTGGATTCTTCACCTAAGCGCAGCAGCAAGAATACATGTATAAAAATCAATTTAGAATGACAGTACTCATCACATTTGTGGATCATTAGATGCATTGCAATTACAGCCCCTAAAGGCATCACAGATGAAATCACAGGATTACGCATGTACAGCCAGACACCCTAGCAGGAATGTCTGGCAACATAACCCCACTTTGCTTATGACATCACCTTACTCAGGTACTTCACATTACACATGTGACCTTCAGTCCCTCTGAAAGAAATAGCATTAGTAAATGCACTACGGGTGTAATTACACCTCTTCACCTCCAGGGGATGCCCTTCTCCAGACATCCCCAACTCAGCCCTTCATCCCTTGGCACACTTCTCAATCCTCCTCCAGCTGTAGAACAAAAGTTTCAGCCCAAGAGGAGTTAAAATGCTGGCTGAGCCCTTGAGGGGTTATTCTTTTCAAGTCCCCATGAGACTTAGGGAGGGACTTTTCTTCGTTGTGCTGGGGGAGACTGCATTGCTCCTGCAGCTCCCCCTGCACCCTGGCACAAGTGTGGTGGCGACCCCGTTCTCCTGGGGCCACCACAAACAGAGAAACAGCGGTTTTTCCCTTGCAGGCCGGTTCAGATCTGCAAGGCATTATGGGCGATTCCTGATTTTCAGTGAATATTATAACAGCGGCTCTCCCGCTGAGTCGGGGAGAGCCGTGACGTGTGCCTCCGGCCGCTGCCTTCCCTCGTTGGAGGGTCCAGTCCCACCCGGACCCCCAGGTGAGTGATCCGGCTTGGGGAGCCCACCCCCGGCCGATCTGTGCATTTTCGGGGCCCGGTCCCACCCGGGCCCCTTGCACCACACTCTGCCTTTCTCGGGGTCCCGGTCCCACCCGGGAACCCCGTGCCTCCGACTCACCACTCTTTCTTTGTTTCAGGGAGGCCCGGCCCCACCCGGGCCCTCCCGCATCATGCAGCTGAAGGGCAGCCCGGGGAGCCCACCCCCCGGCTGCTCCTGCCGGCTCCCCGCTCGGCCCGCACCTCCGTGTGCGGCTGCGGGAGCCGGTGCATCCATGCTGGTCTGCCCGCTCGCTGGCAGATGCGGAGACCTCCTCGGCCTCGCCGGTCCTCGGGGGGAGTGCGGCTGCACTCCCCCGGCCTCCTCCTCCTCCATGGGACACACCGGGGCCCGGAGTTGGGATCCCGGGCCCTTCCACGCAGCATTCTTCACGGGGAGCACGACGGCGCTCCCCGGCTGCGGCGACAGTCTTCGGGGCCCGGAGTTGGGCTCCCGGGCCCCCAGGGGCAGTCTTCATGGAGTGGGGACGCGACGGCGCCCCCCCGACTTCAGCCTTCCCGTCGGGGGCCAAGGTGGGCTCCTGGCACCCCGGTTGCCCAGCTTCACGGGGAGCGCGACGGCGCTCCCCGGCTTTGCTTCGGGGCCCGGAGATGGGGTCCCGGGCCCCCGGGAGTCCTCTTTGCGGGGGCGCGACGGCGCCCCCCACTCTCTGCTGTTGCCGGGGGCCAGGGTGGGCTCCTGGCCACCTGAGTTGGGGGACACTTCACGGGGAGCACAACGGTGCTCCCCGAATTTACTTCGTGTTGGGCGCAGCCCCCGGGACCTGACCCACCCCGGGGGCATCTTCTAGACCGGTGGCAGAGCCCCACGCGCTTCATCGTCGGTCAGCCAAAGGTCGCCTACCTTCTGGGGGCCCGATCTCAGCCCCCAGGGGACCGATCTTGTCGATTTTGGCCTCTTCTTGTTCTTGGGGGCGCTCCCAGCCACTGGGAGCACTCTCCTTTGCCCTCTGGGTCTCTGAGAGGGGGGATTCAGCAGGGAGCTGTCTTCACTGGCTCCCTTCACCAGCCTTTCGCCTGGCTCTCCTCCTGGGCCTCTCTTCTCCCTGCGCAGAGGCTCCTGCTTCTGCGCACTGGTCCTGGGCTCTTCTCCTGGTGCTTCTTCAGGATTCTGGAGCAGTCAGGGGGTTCCTCCTTCCAACTGCCCATTGCGCCAGGCTCTAGCACCTTCTGCCTCAGCAGACCACACCCCAGAGAGAGCTTCTCTTCCTGTGCAAGTTCTTTTAAGAAGTTGGAGAGGGGGCTGGCAGGAAGTCTCTGTTTGCCCTATCACACAGCGACACATCCCTTCTCTGCTCCTGCTCCCTCCTTCCTGCCCAGGCCTCTGGGTTGGTTCAAGATGGCGTCGTCCAGGGTCTCCTGCCACATGGTCTCCCTCGCTGCCTTCCCTCCCTGGTGCAGCCTGGTGCCTGGCACCCAGTGATAGCTGCTGATGGATGAGCCTGTAGCCCCACCCATCTTCTCTTCCTGGAGAGGAGGTCTTCGCTCTGGGAAGAAAGGTCATCAATCCAGGCTACTGAGGTCAGCCCCCAGCCAGGGCCTGGTTATGGCTGACTCAGAGAAATATGACAGTTCTGGATGACCCAAAAGCAGTACAAATATGACTTTGGACTCTGCAGAATACTTCTTCTCACACCCGTTACAGTGGACTTTAGTGCGTGTCTGGAATCTGTAGGCCTTAGGAAAGTTAATCTAGCCCATGGGCTCCACATCCCCATAAGGGAATAATGAAGTGAAAAACACAGTAAAACACACTGACTTTCCCTGGCATGTTTCTTCCCAGTGTATAAAGCCTATTCCATATCACCACCCCATTCTGCATAAGTCCTGCCACACCAGTCTATCTGCACCTGCTCCTTGGCTGCGCACGCTAGGAATCTCCCCTGCGCAGCCCCTACACGTGTGCACACGCATGTACACATGTGTCTGCATGTAACCAGCCCGGTGTCCCTTACTCCAGCTACTGCGCAGTGGCCTGGTCAAGCTAGGGGGACACCAGTAAAATCCCCATGCATTCTCTTTCATGGTGAGTTCACTGTGGGTGAGTCCCAACGTATGAGGCTCCCCCACCGTAAAAGCTCAACAATTTGGTGCTCAAAAAGCGAAAAATCCGGGCGGCCCATAGTGTCAGAACCACCTTCTAACATATACACAGTTAGAATGATGAGACAGATGACTTGTAGTTCATCACAGCGCTATTCTGCATGTCCATCCTAGACAGTTGCACTTTGAAAGACTTGTACAATGTCCACAAATGTCAGCACGACCTATGTTCAAAAGTGAAATTCTAAAATGGTTTTTGTTATAAGCATGTTACCATCATGCTCACAAATGTTGTGGATCATGACAAACAGCTAATCTAGACAATGAGGACTCAGATACATACTGTAATAGGACACATATGCCATGGACCTCATGCAGTCCATCACATCACCATATCATTGTATACACACTACAAGATTAGCCCATCAATGATAGTTCACTTATTATCAAATCTTGTTACACAAAAAGAAAATGTACAAATTATATAAGTGCTTTATTCAGGATTTTTTTGAAAAAAATTATGGAAATAGAACAATAAGGCCAATGGCCAGTCCATGTATCATAGTCCTTGAGGGGATGCAAATAAGGATCACCCCCTCGCTTGCCTGCACTGAAACAACTCTGGGACATCTCCCCTTGGAGGGGCATCTATATGGCCTTGCCAGGCACCGCAGGGACAGGACTAGGGTGTACCAGTTTGGGTTGTGGGAGGGATGGGGCCTACTCTAGTGTTGGGATCCACTGCAGTGGACAGGTCTGATTGAGGGGGGGGCTCCACTGCAGTGGACAGGTCTGATTGAGGGGGTGGGGGCTCCTCTGCAGTGTCAGGAACAGACAGAAGGTGTGGTGTTGTGGGAGTGGAAGTGCTCGTGGTAGGGGTGGAAGGCCTGGTCATCTTGGGGATGGTGTAATGGTGTGTGGGGAAATTCGGGTGGTGTCTGTCTGCTCTTTGTGAGGGGTGGGCTGGGACTGGGAGGAAGTAGATTTTGGGGTGGAAGTGTGGGATGGTGTTGGGGATTTGGATGTTTTGGTTCTGGGTGATGTACGGTTGGGGGTCAGGGTTTCTACTCTTAGGGGAGGGGTGCGTGCATGGGGGATCTACTCTCTGTCCTGGGGGATTTCCTCTTCCCCTTGTGAGTCTGGTCAGGTGTATCTTTGGGGAAGAGGCTAAGATCAGAGAGGAAGATACGCTGGGAAGAGGGTTTTGCCGGAGAGTCAAGGGTAGGTGTTTTGGAGGTAGATGTAGCTGAGGAATGCGGAGTGCTTGTGGATGGGTGTGTGAGTTTTTTGTCCCTCTGCCCTGTGTGTTTGATGTCAGTCCCAGAGTGTGCGTGATTGTTTTTTTAAACTTTGTTTTGGGTGGTTGTGTGCTGCTTGTGTCTGTTGCTGGGTGTGCATGTGCCTGTGTGCGTGTACTGGGGTCAGGTAGGGTAGTGGTGACTGTGGATGGGGCAGGGGAGGGAGGAGTGAGGGACTGCTGTAGGAGGGACACTGCTGCCATCAGTGAAGATGCCATGGTCTGATTTGATCGCTGTAGTGCAGACATGTTTGATGAGATGCCCTCCATGTATGACACCAATTGTGTCAAAAGACTGGTGTGTGCATGGAGGACACTCAGCATGGATGTCTGCCCCACATGGATCTGTTGAAGTAAATCCATGGCCTCCACACTCAGGGCAGCAGGGGGGACAGATGCAGGGGGTGCGGTGCCTGGCACGAAGGAGACACGCTCCCTAACACGGGAGGTTCCACGGACACTGGGAATGGGAGCAGCTGTGAGGGTGGAAGTGGCGGTGGTGGTGGTGGCAGACTCGGAACTAGTGTCCTCTGATGTGGGAACACCCACCGCCACAAGGAAGTCATCACTGGAGCTTTCCTGGTCTTCTGCAGAAGTTGATATCTCTGACCGGCCCTCAGTGTGGCTCCCCTAACCCTCTGTGCCACTGGGTCCCTCCTCCTCCTCCACAGTGGACCCAGTCTGGCTCTCCACTTCCCCTTGTTCCGCGGAACTGTCTCCTCCTGTAGCCGTTGATGATGCTGTTAACAAGGATGAGAAAGAGATTCACATCAGTAATCTGCATAGACTTGACACATGAGTTTCATCACAACACGTCACAGAGCAAACATTACCATTATTTTCACGTCATTGTTTTGCATTTTTACACATATGTGGAAATGGCACTTGTCAGTCTGCCAGTAAACTATGCTTCACAAACACATGATGGCATGTGAAACATCTGTTAGATGTATTTCGATAACCAATAAATACATGTCCACTAACCCACTATTTTGCGTATTGTCAGATCTGTAATGCTCCTGAGGGTCATGTGTCAGTTCAAACCTGTATCATCTCCTGCAAGGGAGTCTGGAAGTGACACAGCATTTGGGATGGACAAGTTAATTGAGTTTACATGATAAACATACTTCCATCCCCAGTCATCATGATGGGCACCTATGTCTTGAACGTCAGTGCTCTAATGCTCTGCATGCAGAACAACAGACAAGTTGAATAACTGCATCCTCACAAAATGACCTTTGTAAAATTATGCAAAAACAACAATTGATGGACAGAATGCAGAACAATGTCATACATTCACCCCAGTACAGAGATCTGGGCCTAAATCCATCGTTTTTTTGCTCACCATGCCATTCCAGTTTGGACCCAGCCATATGCAAATCAGTCTTGACCCTGCGCCCAATGGGAACAGTCCAGCCCGAACTGCCAGGCCAGGTCCTCCCTGGACTGGAAACAAGCATCCTAGGACCGGTTTCGGGCTTTCAGCCCTCATCAGCCAGGATAGCTTGACTCCAGTGGCAAGGCACAGAGCCGGCACCGCGACGGCGGGATCCGCTCTGCAACGGACTACTCCTGGTGCTTTTGCGCTGTCCCTGGCCCCTAACCTGCACTAGCGCACTTTAGCCCCGCTCCCTGGAGGACGCTACAAGGCACAGAGCCGGCACCGCGACGGCGGGATCCGCTCTGCAACGGACTACTCCTGGTGCTTTTGCGCTGTCCCTGGCCCCTAACCTGCACTAGCGCACTTTAGCCCCGCTCCCTGGAGGACGCTACAAGGCACAGAGCCGGCACCGCGACCGGCGGGATCCGCTCTGCAACGGACTACTCCTGGTGCTTTTGCGCTGTCCCTGGCCCCTAACCTGCACTAGCGCACTTTAGCCCCGCTCCCTGGAGGACGCTACAAGGCACAGAGCCGGCAGCGCAGCGCGGGACGCGCGGGGCTCGGCACGGGCGGAGGCCGGGCCAAGATGGGCCCGTCTTAGCCCGTCAGAGTCCGGAGGAGGCTGGGCCAGGTCTCTTGGCTTGAATTGCTTTGTATGGGCGCTCATTAAGACTGTATCATTTAGTGAATGCTTAACCGTTAGATTTTGTAAGACCTTTCCCCCTGATTGTTCAGTTTTAAATAATAAGTAAACTCGGTGTGCTGTGTAGTGGGAAGTACATATCATTAGCTTAACCTCAAGAGATAGCAAAATGGGGAAGAGGAAAATTCAAAGTGTGAGCCTAGTACAACCTGGCAGTAAATCAGCAGATGTGAATAAAACTATTCTGAAATATCTTAAGGGGGCGGTTGGAGCACTAGATAAACAAATATCCACGGTTGAGGAGTCCATTAAAGGGAACTCTCAGGAAGTGGATATTACGAGTAAAACCATTAACCCACAACAGACGGAGTTTGAAGAGGCTGGGGAGAAGGGGCCTTTGGGAAGTCATAATAGGGAGCTTACTAACGGTTGCATCCAGACTAGTGGTGAAGAGAATATCATCAGTGATCTGGATGCTGAGCGTTCGCCACCATCTAAAAATGTCGCATCCCGAAATTAAAAAAAGGGCCGAGTAGCCCAAAGGTTTTGATACAGAATGTTCCAACTGGGCAAGACCTGCAGATGCTGGTAGCAGAGAACAAACAGGAGAACAAACAGGGGAATAGTAACTTGATACAGTCCAAAAATAAAGGTTTGGATAGGAAAATTAAAAAAAGGAGGGGAAAGGGAATTTTAACGTGGCTGTAACCAATACAGGGAATGAATTAGTTGATCTAAGTAATTTTATTAAACAATCGTTTGAGGCTGTAGAATTAAGACTAGCCAAAATAGAGTTGGACTTGGCATTATTGGTTAAAAATCGAGATAGGCTTCCTATAGTGGACCTCAAGGATAATATAAAAGATCCAGAGAGAAGGAGTGACATCCCTAACTTACGCCAACTGAACACTAAAGATAATAACAATGAACAGCCAGTTAGGATTATTGATAGGATGGATACACGTCAGGATTACAGTCAACAGAGGGAATCAGGTTTAAACACAGGGAAAGAGAAGATAACATTACCAGAGCAATTGGAGAAAAGGCAAATCTTAAATTTGCCTCCTGCGGCGCAACCTTACTCAGTGGTTCTGATAAATGTTCCCCTGTTACTTGAAGGAGAAAAAGGAAACCTGGGAAATACTGAGAAATAGGACCATACACTTCTTGGGAATAAGAACGGGTCTAGTCCAAGATATGTTTTCGGCATTTAAGATGGTTAGAAGGGTCGGTTGGGTAGGAACAATTGGAAAAAATACGCAAGGAGATTGTATAGTACTTTCATTAGGAAGTCCTACTTTGGTTCGGGAAATTTTCCATAGGCTGGGTAACAATAATGATAATTTGGAAGTAGGAATTAGGGTATATCCCTTGAGCTTCTTCTACCAACCCGGCCCTACAAATCAAATTCGGGACAGGCATCTCCATGCACAGTCCTGGAGAAAGCAGGTACATAGTATAGAGGTTTCTAATAGATTTTTGCCACTCCAATCTCTGGATGAGAATGATTGACTTCAGGTTATTGGGGACGAGTATAATTATGCTGAACAAACTGCATCCATAGAAATAAATGAGATGATACGAGAGCGTGATAAGGGGGAGTGCAATCCTGTCCCTAGTAGGATAAAGGATTATAGTGATGAGGCAAATAAGGTAGTAGAGGTGGAAGCTAGTGTGGGAGGCTCTATAAATGCTAATAATGATGGTGAGATAAATGAAAACACCAAGGGAAGTACAACTCATGATAGTCCAACTGTTTGTGTTTCTGATGGAATAAGGGTACTCTTCTGGAATATTGCCGGTCTACAATCAAAAATTAATAATTCTATTTGGTTAGATTTTATACATAGTTTTGACATCTTATGTTTTCAGGAGACCTGGTTATTGAAACAGATTAATTTAGATGGGTATAAGACGTTCCATATACCGGCTGTTAGATCTATGCATGGAAGACACAAAGGAGGTCTGAGTGTTTATATTTCAAACCTGATAACGGTTAGGAAAATAGAAAAGCTTAGTTCAACGAGTTATTATCAATTGTTGGGCATTTATTTGAATTCTCCGGTAGTATTATGTTTAGTGAATTTTTATAATAACATCGAACAGGACGAACTGGGTAGGGTTATAAACTCGCTTAGCGAGGAAATGTACAAATTAAGGGTACCAGATGATGTTGATATGATTTTTATATGTGGAGGGATTTTAATACTGGTATATGTGGTAACTCGGAAAAAGGGCAGTGTGGGCTACATGATGAAGAAGATATGTATATCCCACATTTTATACATAATGTAAGGGGAGATACATTTAATGATTTTATGGCAGGACATGATTTGGGCTTTGCAAACTATCTGAGCATTCCACGCGTCGATTTTGCTCCAACTTTTATTGGCAGAGGTTTTGCCTCGCTAATAGATTTTATAATCATTCCCAATAGATACGCAACCTGGTTCGATAAATTTAATATTCACTCCATTACCCTTAGCGATCATCTGCCTCTGAGCATCCGTGTAATTATTCCATATAAAGTTGAACAACCAAATTGTAGTTATCTGGCACTGTCACAAAATATTACCCTAGCACGTCAAAATGGCTATTCTTTACGATGGGGGAAAAAAATCAAAGTTGAAGAATTGATGAAACAAATTGTAATTAATGCTAATGAACATTTAGCGGTATGTTTACAAGAGAGTGCAGACTATAGTGATATTTTGAGGGCTTATTCCTCTATTACTCTGGAGATCCAAAACTCTCTAGGAGCAAAAAAGATGACATCCCAAATAAGGACTAATGGGTGGTTCGATACAAAATGTACGAAAGCATATAACATGCTGAAGCGCGCCCTCCACAAAGATGTGAGAAATAAGGAGGAAATTAGTGCATGTAGAAAGAATTATAATCTGGCTAGGAAAAATAGGAAAAAAGAAATAAAAGAAGAGGCATGGGACTCGCTTTATGAGGCTTCAAAGAAAAGGGACAGTACTATGTTCTGGCGGGCAGTGAACGCTCCATTCTTTGTAAATAATGAGGGACCCAGGATCGAAGTTGCAATAGACGAGGAGTCTTGGATCAAATTCTTTTCGAGGGTGTATAGCACCAGGGGGGCAGATAATTACATAACTGATTATGATTTACAGTTACAAGATGGGCTGGATAGATTTGTGACCATTGGGATAAATATAACACTAGATGAAGTCACGGCAGCTATTAATGAAAGTAAAGGTGGAAAGGCACCTGGGCCTGACGGAGTGCCCATGGATTTATTTAAACACTCTCCAGCACTATGGTCCCCTTTGCTGACACAGGTTTTGAATGCATGCTGCGAGAAGGGCTTCATCAAGACGTGGTCTGAATCTGTGATCATCCCAATTTTTAAAAAAGGAGAACGCGATAACCCTGCTTGTTACCGCCCGATATCCCTTTTGGACTCCCTGGTTAAGGTAGTAGGCAGAATAGTCCTGAATAGACTACAAATTTGGGCGGAGGACAATAACATCTTAAGTAAAGTGCAGTATGGTTTTAGACAGGGGCTGGGGACCATTGAGCAGGTATTGAATTTTATAATGATATCAGGGAAATACACCCAAGCTAAAGAAGGGAAAATGTACGTAGCATTTGTGGACCTTACGTCCGCTTTTGATTGCGTAAACCACGATAGACTCTGGGACATTTTGCTGGAATTAAAGGTAGACCCTATTTTAGTTCAGTTTTTGAGGCAATTATATAAGGGGGCCTCAGCAAAAGTGAGACATGGAATTGAGGGCGAATGCACTGCGTCATTTCCGGTAGAAAAGGGCGTGAGGCAGGGAGTGCATCCTGGCTCCGTTCCTCTTCTCATTATATACTAACGCATTGGAAGATGAGTTAACGGTCAGGACAAAAGATCCACCTTACTATAACAGCAAGCCCATAGTATCACTTCTTTATGCGGACGACGCAGTGCTTATGGCCAGAACTCAGTTGGGTCTTCAGAGTGCTCTTAATGCATACATTGGTTTTATGGATAGCCGGGGCCTAAAACTCAACATTAAGAAGACCTTTGTGATGACATGTGGGAAAGGGAGAAAAAGTTGCAAAAGTCTCCCTGTGGGAAAAGCTAGGATAGAGGCAACCAACACATTTTCCTATCTGGGTGTATTACTGGATCATGCTGGATCATGGAGTCCAGCGGTCAAAAGTAGAACTCTTCTTTTTAAAAGGTCAATTGGGGCACTGATGAATTTTTCTATTAAAATGGGTAAAAGACCCCCGGGGATCCTCCTTAAAATTTACAAAGCAAAATGTATGAGTGTAGCAATGTATGGGGCTGGTGTCTGGGGCTATCAGGATGTGGCTACATTACAAACAGAGGAAAATAAGTTTTTACGATTTATATTAGCAATCCCACAGAGTACATCGGTTTATAATTGCCATAGCGAATTGGGGATTCCATACATTTCAGATCTGATAAAGATGCAGCCATTGTTGTTATGGCACAGAGTCTGGACGTCACATCACACACAGTTAAATAGAGAGATTATAAGTGATGCTATGAGTTTAACCTACGCAAACAAGATTTTATGGCTAAGGTACATTAGAAGCTTTTTAATAGACATGGGAAAACCTGATTTTTATAGAAACCCTGTTACACTGACTACAATTTCTAGGAAGGAGTTCAAAGTTCTTTGTCAGGATCATCTGGAATCTCTAAGGGCAGCCTCAGAAATGTATAAAAATACAGTTATTAAACATCAGATAACTCTTGTATGTCCCACCATTCAACCTTATTTGGAATGGTGCTTAGGAAGTTATGATAGGTTTGTCCTCACTAGATTAAGATTCGACAACTTCCACCGTTTAGTTAGCTTCCCTATACAAAATGATTGGAACAGCAAGCTTTGTAGGTGCCCCTGTGATGAAATGTCTCCCCAAACGACTATACATGTGATTTTATTTTGTAAATTTTATAAAGTAGAAAGATCTAGATGGATTTTGCCAATGTTGAAGGGCGGGGGATGGAGACAATGTCGACCTGCCTTCCTCTATTTACAAAGATTGGATAATGTTTACTGTGTGGGAGCCATGTCTGGTCTCTTGAAGGCCATTTTGAAAAAAAGGAAAAAGTATTACATGGGAAACATAACATGAGACTGTTTGATTTTTAGAACACATGGGGCATCGAGTAATTGAGGATGTGATTTTAAGATTTTAGTGATATTTTAAGATGTATATATGCAAGGTATTAGCCTTTTTAAACAGTAGATTGTATATTCATTATTGTGTAACTTTTATGATTTTTTTCTACTAAAAATCGAATAAAGTTTATTTGATTTGATTTGACTCCAGTGGCATGGAGAGCACGGGACCCACGTCTGGGCATACCCGTCCCACTCGGGGTGACAAATGCAAAAACAACAATTGATGGACAGTATGCAGAACAATGTCATACATTCACCCCAGTACAGAGATCTGGGCCTAAATCCATCGTTTTTTGCTCACCATGCCATTCCAGTTTGGACCCAGCCATATGCAAATCAGTCTTGACCCTGCGCCCAATGGGAACAGTCCAGCCCGAACTGCCAGGCCAGGTCCTCCCTGGACTGGAAACAAGCATCCTAGGACCGGTTTCGGGCTTTCAGCCCTCATCAGCCAGGATAGCTTGACTCCAGTGGCATGGAGAGCACGGGACCCACGTCTGGGCATACCCGTCCCACTCGGGCCTGACAAATGCAAAAACAACAATTGATGGACAGAATGCAGAACAATGTCATACATTCACCCCAGTACAGAGATCTGGGCCTAAATCCATTGTTTTTTTGCTCACCATGCCATTCCAGTTTGGACCCAGCCATATGCAAATCAGTCTTGACCCTGCACCCAATGGGAACAGTCCAGCCCGAACTGCCAGGCCAGGTCCTCCCAGACTCGGAACTAGTGTCCTCTGATGTGGGAACACCCACCGCCACAAGGAAGTCATCACTGGAGCTTTCCTGGTCTTCTGCAGATGTTGATATCTCTGACCGGCCCTCAGTGTGGCTCCCCTCACCCTCTGTGCCACTGGGTCCCTCCTCCTCCTCCACAGTGGACCCAGTCTGGCTCTCCACTTCCCCTTGTTCCGCGGAACTGTCTCCTCCTGTAGCCGTTGATGATGCTGTTAACAAGGATGAGAAAGAGATTCACATCAGTAATCTGCATAGGCTTGACACAGGAGTTTCATCACAACACGTCACAGAGCAAACATTACCATTATTTTCACGTCATTGTTTTGTATCTTTACACATATGTGGAAATGGCACTTGTCAGTCTGCCAGTAAACTATGCTTCACAAACACATGATGGCATGTGAAACATCTGTTAGATGTATTTCGATAACCAATAAATACATGTCCACTAACCCACTATTTTGCGTATTGTCAGATCTGTAATGCTCCTGAGGGTCATGTGTCAGTACAAACCTGTATCATCTCCTGCAAGGGAGTCTGGAAGTGACACAGCATTTGGGATGGACAAGTTAATTGAGTTTACATGATAAACATACTTCCATCCCCAGTCATCATGATGGGCACCTATGTCTTGAACGTCAGTGCTCTAATGCTCTGCATGCAGAACAACAGACAAGTTGAATAACTGCATCCTCACAAAATGACCTTTGTAAAACTATATTATAAGGGTAGGGAATGCACTCCTTTTCTGATATTCAGTTAATCCAATGTTCATCCATATTTTGTTAGTGTTGCGTGCTCCTTGGAAAATCGCCTTGCCCAAGTGACGATTGAAAACAAGATCCATTATTTTGGGGCGGATTTTCGCCCCAACCCAAAGGCACTGCTTGTTTGAATATTCATTTCTTTATTTCATTTCAAACCGCGTTTCTCCAATCTTTCTCCATATAAACATACATTTTCCCAATATTAATTTTTCAATCCAGTTGATTGCACACGCTCAAAGTGATGCCATTTTTCAAAGGTTTCTCATATTTTTGATGTGCCCATCCGGACCTCTCTTCAAAAACACGTACTGACGCATATATTAATCCAGAAGCAGTGTTTATTAAAAACCCAATGCATTTCGGGCTACTGAGGCCCTTCGTCAGGGGTCACTACAAGTAACAAAAAAACGTATTTGTTATTTCATTACACCAATGTGTAAATTGAATGACATCTGTACAAACATTTAATCAAAAATGCAACTCACTCCTCGTCACCCTAGTATCTATCATATTTCTAAAAATCACATATTTCTCTTGGTGTGTAATCAATGTTTCCCCATGTATTTGTGAGCAAGAACCCTCTAATGACTTATTTTAAGCAACCAGCCTTTCACAGCAAGCACCTTTACCACCGTCACAAATGACCCTTCAATCCTTCACTTGCTCGCCAAATTTCCTCCACAATAAATCCCTCTACTTGTGAAACAACCCTTCCCTTCCCCAGCTCTCATTTGCTTAACTCCTCAAGTTCACCGTAAACCAAACCCGACACGCCTCCTACCCGCAATCATTATTCAAACATCTTTCTATTCCCCTCGCAACACTCGATTCCTACACATCATTCTTTTTTGTTCTAATCCCAGAATAGCATCCTCTAGTTTGCCCCCGTCATTTACGAATATTGCTATCCCTCTTATTCTTCCCTCACGTACCTGCTGTTAAAACGGTCCATCCTCATGTTTCTAATGAAAAGAAGTGTTTCCCATCCCTTACCCTCCTCCTATTTAAACCCGACCTTAGTGCTGTGATCTCCTCCCACGTTGCTGTGATGCTAATTAATCACCTGATTTCCTCACTTGCTGCTCACGCCCTACCTGTAATCACTGTGCACTACAATGCCCACAATGCAATTATAAGTACTGAGAAAACCACCACTGTCTAAATATAACAGAAAATGTTATACACTGTTATGAAATAGTGCGTATTTAGTCAAAGTAGATTTTGGCCTTATGAGCCTCTACAGATGTCATTTCACGTACGATACAACCACCTCAAGCCTGTTTGAAGCTAAACATAAAAACATTGCTGCCTGAACTCGATGTTCCGTTGAGCATGCGGAAAATGTCACAATTACGAGATTATCAAATGTATTCAACTTTTGTCTTGTGCGGGTGCAAACCAGAGCTGGGCAAATTTCATTAAAGTACATTATAAGGGTAGGGAATGCACTCCTTTTCTGATATTCAGTTAATCCAATGTTCATCCATATTTTGTTAGTGTTGCGTGCTCCTTGGAAATTCGCCTTGCCCAAGTGACGATTGAAAACAAGATCCATTATTTTGGGGCGGATTTTCGCCCCAACCCAAAGGCACTGCTTGTTTGAATATTCATTTCTTTATTTCATTTCAAACCGCGTTTCTCCAATCTTTCTCCATATAAACATCCATTTTCCCAATATTAATTTTTCAATCCAGTTGATTCCACACGCTCAAAGTGATGCCATTTTTCAAAGGTTTCTCATATTTTTGATGTGCCCATCCGGACCTCTCTTCAAAAACACGTACTGACGCATATATTAATCCAGAAGCAGTGTTTATTAAAAACCCAATGCATTTCGGGCTACTGAGGCCCTTCGTCAGGGGTCACTACAAGTAACAAAAAAACGTATTTGTTATTTCATTACACCAATGTGTAAATATGAGAAACCTTTGAAAAATGGCATCACTTTGAGCGTGTGGAATCAAGTGGATTGAAAAATTATATGGGAAAATGGATGTTTATATGGAGAAAGATTGGAGAAACGCGTTTGAAATGAAATAAAGAAATGAATATTCAAACAAGCAGTGCCTTGGGTTGGGCGAAAATCCGCCCCAAAATAATGGATCTTTGTAAAACTATGCCACTGGCCTGTCTGTCTAAACAGTCTGTACTGACTCTTGTAACAGGACCAGTAAATCTCAAGTTTAAAGTCAGCACCGTGTAAAAATCATGTATTGACTGATTAAAGCAACATCTGTTGTGGTCAAGTATACATGTCCCCTACGTGCTACACACAATATAAACACTTTGACCAGCTCACGTTGTTCTACTTAGATATTGGAGTATGTCAAGTTAAAAAATCTTTCTCCATGAAGTCTTCAGCGCTCTGAATAAGGAAGTACTGCAGCATACACATATATGTTGAGGCCAACATAATGCACAGCTAAGGGATGATACCCACATGTTTTGTCTTGTGTATCTGAGACACATTCCATACATTAGATGTATGTAAATATTTCTTATAATTGACACGTGTATTTCTAACATTTCTACATGTACACACTATCAACGAGTCTGATCCATGTATTTTTCAATTTACAATGGTGAAAGTGTTGCCTGACACACAAAAATCTGATGTGCCAGTGTCTTGTATGGCCTGAGTTGGCATACATGACCTTGGTACATGTGATACATGTGATTACACAGAGCACTATGTAGGTAACTAAACATTTAGAACAATTATCAATCACATTTGTCTGAGGCATCCACATTGGTCTCACCTGATGCACGTATGTGTATCATTGTTTTTGGTAACATGTGTGCACCTACATACACATTTTTACATATATGTATGTACCACACAGAGTACAGGTCATATGTCAGTCAATGTGCTGACACAGGTCAGACAACTACATCACTCATGATGGACAAATAAATGCACTTGTTGTATATGGTGCTGATCACATGAACTTGGACTACAGCAAATACACAGCACCTAAGTGACACATGTCTCAGACGGAAAGGGACACACCTGGACATCAGATGATAATGGGGTATATTATAAACACAATGGGGTGACCCTATGTCCCTCAGAACCTGGGTATGTATATGAAAAACTACAGTGGTTCTGTCGGGGAGAACACAATTGCTTTGCACAAATTGGAGTGAAACACAGAAAACATTTGCATTGATTAAGTAATGGCACGAATATTCAATACCGTTGGAACACAGAGACAAAATGCACCGACTAGTATATGCTTGCAACAAATTAATATTTATATGAGTCAATTTCTATATTTTTACAAAAAGTCAATTCAACGGGCTGTCAATATAAAACACACTAGAAAAGTGACATGGGGTAAAGTGACATGGGGTAAAGTGACATTAAGTGCTCGGTGCTTGTGGTGCAGTGATTATATACAACAGTGACGGTAATATACAGATATGTACAGAAGTGGAAAGGATTGTAATGTTGGTCAGAGCAAAAAATATATTTACAATGTCTCTGGTCGAATGCACAGTTGTTTATTAATTTGGAACCAGAGGCTTGGTGGCGCTGAACCGTATGTGATCGTCGACGTTTCGACCCTGACAAGGCGTAATTAATGAGTCATAGCGGGTCTTCCACAGGACACAAAAGGGGGGGTATTGGACAGCCTAAAAATAGAAGGGAAAATCAAACTGTGTTCCAACTATGTGCATTAAATACAAAAGTGAGGACACGGAGGACCTAGTACTCACCCAACGAGTGGGAGGTCTCACTTGGGCGTCCCTTGATGAGTGGAGGCCATGGGAAGATCTAGAATTAGATCAGAAAATCGTTTAACCCCGGAGTACTACTCATCTGGAGAACGGTAAGGCACACTATGGGGCCGATTCCGATTCGTGTCGGTAATTTCTCCGACCGAGCCGGCCTCGGAGAGATTTTCGACCGAATCGGACCCGTGCAGTCCGACCGAACGAGTCCGATGCATTCGTATGCCACCGGACACGAGTCGGTCGGACTCCCATTGAACTCAATGGGAGCCGGTCGTACAACGCGTACGCGGGCTCCCATTGCCTCAATGGGTGCGAGGCAGACAAGGGCGCCCCCTACAGCGAGTACGCCGCGAAGCGCTTCGCGGCGTACATGCACAGGTAGGGGGGACCCATGGGTCCCCCCTGTGTGCGCCTCGCATGGGTACGCGTACAGGGGGGTCCGACACGGACCCCCAAATTACGGCTCCGACAGCGAGTTCGAGTCGGACGGCGCGAGTCGGTCGGAGCGGTCGAGGTGCGCATCGTACTTACCCGGCCGGAAAGCGTCTCCATTGCGCGGTGCGGAATCGGGTCCGAGCGAGTCGGTCGGAGCGGTACGATCCGGGAACCAGTCGGTCGGAGCGGTCGGGTCGCCCGGACGAGTCGGTCGGCAAATACGCATCGTACTCGCTCGCCCGGACACGCGTACGACTCGGTCGGAAAATAGGGCTCCGGATCGGATCCGGTAAAACCGAATCCGATTCGGAGCACTACCGGCCGAACTATTCCCACTCCAAACTATATTAACTCTGGGAAGGTGCTGGACACTAAACATATATAATTAACTATTCCCACTCCAAACTATATTAACTCAGGGAAGGTGCTGGACACTAAACATATATAGTTTACTATTCCCACTCCAAACTATATTAACTCAGGGAAGGTGCTGGACACTAACCATATATAATTAACTATTCCCACTCCAATTAATGTTAACTCTGGGAAGGTGCTGGACACTAAACATATATAATTTACTATTCCCACTCCAAACTATATTAACTCTGGGAAGGTGCTGGACACTAACCATATATAATTAACTATTCCCACTCCAATTAATGTTAACTCTGGGAAGGTGCTGGACACTAAACATATATAATTTACTATTCCCACTCCAAACTATATTAACTCAGGGAAGGTGTTGGACACTAAACATATATAGTTTACTATTCCCACTCCAATTAATGTTAACTCTGGGAAGGTGCTGGACACTAAACATATATAGTTTACTATTCCCACTCCAATTAATGTTAACTCTGGGAAGGTGCTGGACACTAAACATATATAATTAACTATTCCCACTCCAATTAATGTTAACTCTGGGAAGGTGCTGGACACTAAACATATATAGTTTACTATTCCCACTCCAAACTATATTAACTCAGGGAAAGTGCTGGACACTAACCATATATAATTTACTATTCCCACTCCAATTAATATTAACTCTGGGAAGGTGCTGGACACTAAACATATATAATTAACTATTCCCACTCCAAACTATATTAACTCAGGGAAGGTGTTGGACACTAAACATATATAGTTTACTATTCCCACTCCAAACTATATTAACTCTGGGAAGGTGCTGGACACTAAACATATATAGTTTACTATTCCCACTCCAAACTATATTAACTCAGGGAAGGTGCTGGACACTAAACATATATAATTTACTATTCCCACTCCAAACTATATTAACTCTGGGAAGGTGCTGGACACTAAACATATATAATTTACTATTCCCACTCCAAACTATATTAACTCAGGGAAGGTGTTGGACACTAAACATATATAGTTTACTATTCCCACTCCAAACTATATTAACTCAGGGAAGGTGCTGGACACTAACCATATATCATTTACTATTCCCACTCCAAACTATATTAACTCTGGGAAGGTGCTGGACACTAAACATATATAGTTTACTATTCCCACTCCAAACTATATTAACTCTGGGAAGGTGCTGGACACTAAACATATATAATTAACTATTCCACTCCAATTAATATTAACTCTGGGAAGGTGCTGGACACTAAACATATATAGTTTACTATTCCCACTCCAAACTATATTAACTCAGGGAAGGTGCTAGACACTAAACATATATAGTTTACTATTCCCACTCCAAACTATATTAACTCAGGGAAGGTGTTGGACACTAAACATATATAATTTACTATTCCCACTCCAATTAATATATAATAAGGGAAGGTGCTGGACACTAAACATATATAATTTACTAATCCCACTCCAAACTATATTAACTCTGGGAAGGTGCTAGACACTAAACATATATAGTTTACTATTCCCACTCCAAACTATATTAACTCAGGGAAGGTGTTGGACACTAAACATATATAGTTTACTATTCCCACTCCAAACTATATTAACTCTGGGAAGGTGCTGGACACTAAACATATATAGTTTACTATTCCCACTCCAAACTATATTAACTCAGGGAAGGTGCTGGACACTAAACATATATAATTTACTATTCCCACTCCAGTTAATATATACTCAGGGAAGGTGTTGGACACTAAAGATATATAATTTACTATTCCCACTCCAGTCAGTATTAAGTCAGGGAAGATGCTGGACACTAAACATATATAGTTTACTATTCCCACTCCAAACTATATTAACTCTGGGAAGGTGCTGGACACTAAACATATATAATTTACTATTCCCACTCCAATTAATGTTAACTCTGGGAAGGTGCTGGACACTAAACATATATAGTTTACTATTCCCACTCCAATTAATATTAAATCAGGGAAGGTGCTGGACACTAAACATATATAGTTTACTATTCCCACTCCAAACTATATTAACTCAGGGAAGGTGCTAGACACTAAACATATATAGTTTACTATTCCCACTCCAAACTATATTAACTCTGGGAAGGTGCTGGACACTAAACATATATAGTTTACTATTCCCACTCCAAACTATATTAACTCTGGGAAGGTGCTAGACACTAAACATATATAGTTTACTATTCCCACTCCAAACTATATTAACTCAGGGAAGGTGTTGGACACTAAACATATATAATTTACTATTCCCACTCCAAACTATATTAACTCTGGGAAGGTGCTAGACACTAAACATATATAGTTTACTATTCCCACTCCAAACTATATTAACTCTGGGAAGGTGCTGGACACTAAACATATATAATTTACTATTCCCACTCCAATTAATATATAATAAGGGAAGGTGCTGGACACTAAACATATATAGTTTACTATTCCCACTCCAAACTATATTAACTCTGGGAAGGTGCTGGACACTAAACATATATAATTTACTATTCCCACTCCAAACTATATTAACTCTGGGAAGGTGCTGGACACTAAACATATATAGTTTACTATTCCCACTCCAAACTATATTAACTCAGGGAAGGTGCTGGACACTAAACATATATAATTAACTATTCCCACTCCAAACTATATTAACTCTGGGAAGGTGCTGGACACTAAACATATATAATTTACTATTCCCACTCCAAACTATATTAACTCTGGGAAGGTGCTGGACACTAAACATATATA
The DNA here is from genome assembly GCA_963921515.1 of Calotriton arnoldi. Lineage (NCBI taxonomy): Eukaryota > Metazoa > Chordata > Amphibia > Caudata > Salamandridae > Calotriton > Calotriton arnoldi. The sequence continues at coordinate 2,124,942 of CAWUFW010001762.1, read as the reverse complement.
ATTTACTATTCCCACTCCAATTAATATATAATAAGGGAAGGTGCTGGACACTAAACATATATAATTTACTATTCCCACTCCAAACTATATTAACTCTGGGAAGGTGCTGGACACTAAACATATATAGTTTACTATTCCCACTCCAAACTATATTAACTCTGGGAAGGTGCTGGACACTAAACATATATAATTTACTATTCCCACTCCAAACTATATTAACTCTGGGAAGGTGCTGGACACTAAACATATATAATTTACTATTCCCACTCCAAACTATATTAACTCTGGGAAGGTGCTGGACACTAAACATATATAGTTTACTATTCCCACTCAATTAATATTAACTCTGGGAAGGTGCTGGACACTAAACATATATAGTTTACTATTCCCACTCCAAACTATATTAACTCAGGGAAGGTGCTGGACACTAAACATATATAGTTTACTATTCCCACTCCAAACTATATTAACTCAGGGAAGGTGCTGGACACTAAACATATATAATTTACTATTCCCACTCCAAACTATATTAACTCTGGGAAGGTGCTGGACACTAAACATATATAGTTTACTATTCCCACTCCAAACTATATTAACTCTGGGAAGGTGCTAGAACACTAAACATATATAGTTTACTATTCCCACTCCAATTAATATTAACTCTGGGAAGGTGCTGGACACTAAACATATATAGTTTACTATTCCCACTCCAAACTATATTAACTCTGGGAAGGTGCTGGACACTAAACATATATAGTTTACTATTCCCACTCCAAACTATATTAACTCAGGGAAGGTGCTGGACACTAAACATATATAATTTACTATTCCCACTCCAAACTATATTAACTCTGGGAAGGTGCTGGACACTAAACATATATAATTTACTATTCCCACTCCAAACTATATTAACTCTGGGAAGGTGCTAGACACTAAACATATATAATTTACTATTCCCACTCCAATTAATATATAATAAGGGAAGGTGCTGGACACTAAACATATATAGTTTACTATTCCCACTCCAAACTATATTAACTCTGGGAAGGTGCTAGACACTAAACATATATAGTTTACTATTCCCACTCCAAACTATATTAACTCAGGGAAGGTGTTGGACACTAAACATATATAATTTACTATTCCCACTCCAAACTATATTAACTCTGGGAAGGTGCTAGACACTAAACATATATAGTTTACTATTCCCACTCAATTAATATATAATAAGGGAAGGTGCTGGACACTAAACATATATAGTTTACTATTCCCACTCCAAACTATATTAACTCTGGGAAGGTGCTAGACACTAAACATATATAGTTTACTATTCCCACTCCAAACTATATTAACTCTGGGAAGGTGCTGGACACTAAACATATATAGTTTACTATTCCCACTCCAAACTATATTAACTCTGGGAAGGTGCTAGACACTAAACATATATAATTTACTATTCCCACTCCAAACTATATTAACTCTGGGAAGGTGCTGGACACTAAACATATATAGTTTACTATTCCCACTCCAAACTATATTAACTCTGGGAAGGTGCTGGACACTAAACATATATAATTAACTATTCCCACTCCAATTAATGTTAACTCTGGGAAGGTGCTGGACACTAAACATATATAATTTACTATTCCCACTCCAAACTATATTAACTCTGGGAAGGTGTTGGACACTAAACATATATAGTTTACTATTCCCACTCCAATTAATGTTAACTCTGGGAAGGTGCTGGACACTAAACATATATAGTTTACTATTCCCACTCCAAACTATATTAACTCAGGGAAGGTGTTGGACACTAAACATATATAATTTACTATTCCCACTCCAAACTATATTAACTCTGGGAAGGTGCTGGACACTAAACATATATAGTTTACTATTCCCACTCCAAACTATATTAACTCAGGGAAGGTGTTGGACACTAAACATATATAATTTACTATTCCCACTCCAATTAATATTAACTCTGGGAAGGTGCTGGACACTAAACATATATAGTTTACTATTCCCACTCCAAACTATATTAACTCAGGAAGGTGCTGGACACTAAACATATATAGTTTACTATTCCCACTCCAAACTATATTAACTCAGGGAAGGTGCTGGACACTAACCATATATCATTTACTATTCCCACTCCAAACTATATTAACTCTGGGAAGGTGCTAGACACTAAACATATATAGTTTACTATTCCCACTCCAAACTATATTAACTCAGGGAAGGTGCTGGACACTAAACATATATAGTTTACTATTCCCACTCCAAACTATATTAACTCTGGGAAGGTGTTGGACACTAAACATATATAATTAACTATTCCCACTCCAATTAATGTTAACTCTGGGAAGGTGCTGGACACTAAACATATATAATTAACTATTCCCACTCCAATTAATGTTAACTCTGGGAAGGTGCTGGACACTAAACATATATAGTTTACTATTCCCACTCCAAACTATATTAACTCTGGGAAGGTGCTGGACACTAAACATATATAATTTACTATTCCCACTCCAAACTATATTAACTCAGGGAAGGTGCTGGACACTAAACATATATAATTTACTATTCCCACTCCAAACTATATTAACTCTGGGAAGGTGCTGGACACTAAACATATATAATTTACTATTCTCACTCCAAACTATATTAACTCTGGGAAGGTGCTGGACACTAAACATATATAATTAACTATTCCCACTCCAATTAATATTAACTCTGGGAAGGTGCTGGACACTAAACATATATAGTTTACTATTCCCACTCCAAACTATATTAACTCAGGGAAGGTGTTGGACACTAAACATATATAAGTTTACTATTCCCACTCCAAACTATATTAACTCAGGGAAGGTGTTGGACACTAAACATATATAGTTTACTATTCCACTCCAAACTATATTAACTCAGGGAAGGTGTTGGACACTAAACATATATAGTTTACTATTCCCACTCCAATTAATGTTAACTCTGGGAAGGTGCTGGACACTAAACATATATAGTTTACTATTCCCACTCCAATTAATGTTAACTCTGGGAAGGTGCTGGACACTAAACATATATAGTTTACTATTCCCACTCCAAACTATATTAACTCTGGGAAGGTGTTGGACACTAAACATATATAGTTTACTATTCCCACTCCAATTAATGTTAACTCTGGGAAGGTGCTGGACACTAAACATATATAGTTTACTATTCCCACTCCAAACTATATTAACTCTGGGAAGGTGCTGGACACTAAACATATATAGTTTACTATTCCCACTCCAATTAATATATAATAAGGGAAGGTGCTGGACACTAAACATATATAATTTACTATTCCCACTCCAATTAATATTAACTCTGGGAAGGTGCTGGACACTAAACATATATAATTAACTATTCCCACTCCAATTAATGTTAACTCTGGGAAGGTGCTGGACACTAAACATATATAATTTACTATTCCCACTCCAAACTATATTAACTCTGGGAAGGTGCTGGACACTAAACATATATAGTTTACTATTCCCACTCCAAACTATATTAACTCAGGGAAGGTGCTGGACACTAAACATATATAATTTACTATTCCCACTCCAAACTATATTAACTCTGGGAAGGTGCTGGACACTAAACATATATAATTAACTATTCCCACTCCAATTAATGTTAACTCTGGGAAGGTGCTGGACACTAAACATATATAGTTTACTATTCCCACTCCAAACTATATTAACTCTGGGAAGGTGCTGGACACTAAACATATATAGTTTACTATTCCCACTCCAAACTATATTAACTCTGGGAAGGTGCTGGACACTAAACATATATAATTTACTATTCCCACTCCAAACTATATTAACTCTGGGAAGGTGCTGGACACTAAACATATATAATTAACTATTCCCACTCCAATTAATATTAACTCTGGGAAGGTGCTGGACACTAAACATATATAGTTTACTATTCCCACTCCAAACTATATTAACTCAGGGAAGGTGTTGGACACTAAACATATATAGTTTACTATTCCCACTCCAAACTATATTAACTCTGGGAAGGTGCTGGACACTAAACATATATAGTTTACTATTCCCACTCCAAACTATATTAACTCAGGGAAGGTGTTGGACACTAAACATATATAGTTTACTATTCCCACTCCAAACTATATTAACTCTGGGAAGGTGCTAGACACTAAACATATATAATTTACTATTCCCACTCCAAACTATATTAACTCTGGGAAGGTGCTGGACACTAAACATATATAGTTTACTATTCCCACTCCAAACTATATTAACTCAGGGAAGGTGTTGGACACTAAACATATATAATTTACTATTCCCACTCCAAACTATATTAACTCTGGGAAGGTGTTGGACACTAAACATATATAGTTTACTATTCCCACTCCAAACTATATTAACTCTGGGAAGGTGCTGGACACTAAACATATATAATTTACTATTCCCACTCCAAACTATATAAACTCTGGGAAGGTGCTGGACACTAAACATATATAGTTTACTATTCCCACTCCAAACTATATTAACTCTGGGAAGGTGTTGGACACTAAACATATATAATTTACTATTCCCACTCCAAACTATATTAACTCTGGGAAGGTGTTGGACACTAAACATATATAATTAACTATTCCCACTCCAAACTATATAAACTCTGGGAAGGTGCTGGACACTAAACATATATAGTTTACTATTCCCATTCCAAACTATATTAACTCTGGGAAGGTGCTGGACACTAAACATATATAATTAACTATTCCCACTCCAATTAATATTAACTCTGGGAAGGTGCTGGACACTAAACATATATAGTTTACTATTCCCACTCCAATTAATATTAACTCAGGGAAGGTGCTGGACACTAAACATATATAATTTACTATTCCCACTCCAAACTATATTAACTCTGGGAAGGTGCTGGACACTAAACATATATAATTAACTATTCCCACTCCAATTAATGTTAACTCTGGGAAGGTGCTGGACACTAAACATATATAGTTTACTATTCCCACTCCAAACTATATTAACTCAGGGAAGGTGTTGGACACTAAACATATATAGTTTACTATTCCCACTCCAAACTATATTAACTCTGGGAAGGTGCTGGACACTAAACATATATAATTTACTATTCCCACTCCAATTAATATATAATAAGGGAAAGTGCTGGACACTAAAGATATATAATTTACTATTCCCACTCCAAACTATATTAACTCAGGGAAGGTGTTGGACACTAAACATATATAGTTTACTATTCCCACTCCAAACTATATTAACTCAGGGAAGGTGTTGGACACTAAACATATATAATTTACTATTCCCATTCCAAACTATATTAACTCATGGAAGGTGCTGGACACTAAACATATATAATTTACTATTCCCATTCCAAACTATATTAACTCAGGGAAGGTGCTGGACACTAAACATATATAATTTACTATTCCCACTCCAGTCAGTATTAAGTCAGGGAAGGTGCTGGACACTAAACATATATAATTTACTATTCCCATTCCAAACTATATTAACTCTGGGAAGGTGCTGGACACTAAACATATATAATTTACTATTCCCACTCCAATTAATGTTAACTCTGGGAAGGTGCTGGACACTAAACATATATAATTTACTATTCCCATTCCAAACTATATTAACTCAGGGAAGGTGCTGGACACTAAACATATATAATTTACTATTCCCACTCCAGTCAGTATTAAGTCAGGGAAGGTGCTGGACACTAAACATATATAGTTTACTATTCCCACTCCAAACTATATTAACTCAGGGAAGGTGCTGGACACTAAACATATATAATTTACTATTCCCACTCCAGTCAGTATTAAGTCAGGGAAGGTGCTGGACACTAAACATATATAATTTACTATTCCCATTCCAAACTATATTAACTCAGGAAGGTGCTGGACACTAAACATATATAATTAACTATTCCCACTCCAAACTATATTAACTCAGGAAGGTGCTGGACACTAAACATATATAATTTACTATTCCCACTCCAAACTATATTAACTCTGGGAAGGTGCTGGACACTAAACATATATAGTTTACTATTCCCACTCCAAACTATATTAACTCAGGGAAGGTGTTGGACACTAAACATATATAGTTTACTATTCCCCTCCAAACTATATTAACTCTGGGAAGGTGCTGGACACTAAACATATATAATTTACTATTCCCACTCCAAACTATATTAACTCTGGGAAGGTGCTGGACACTAAACATATATAGTTTACTATTCCCACTCCAAACTATATTAACTCAGGGAAGGTGCTGGACACTAAACATATATAATTAACTATTCCCACTCCAAACTATATTAACTCTGGGAAGGTGCTGGACACTAAACATATATAATTTACTATTCCCACTCCAAACTATATTAACTCTGGGAAGGTGCTGGACACTAAACATATATAATTTACTATTCCCACTCCAATTAATATATAATAAGGGAAGGTGCTGGACACTAAACATATATAATTTACTATTCCCACTCCAAACTATATTAACTCTGGGAAGGTGCTGGACACTAAACATATATAGTTTACTATTCCCACTCCAAACTATATTAACTCTGGGAAGGTGCTGGACACTAAACATATATAATTTACTATTCCACTCCAAACTATATTAACTCTGGGAAGGTGCTGGACACTAAACATATATAATTTACTATTCCCACTCCAAACTATATTAACTCTGGGAAGGTGCTGGACACTAAACATATATAGTTTACTATTCCCACTCCAATTAATATTAACTCTGGGAAGGTGCTGGACACTAAACATATATAGTTTACTATTCCCACTCCAAACTATATTAACTCAGGGAAGGTGCTGGACACTAAACATATATAGTTTACTATTCCCACTCCAAACTATATTAACTCAGGGAAGGTGCTGGACACTAAACATATATAATTTACTATTCCCACTCCAAACTATATTAACTCTGGGAAGGTGCTGGACACTAAACATATATAGTTTACTATTCCCACTCCAAACTATATTAACTCTGGGAAGGTGCTAGACACTAAACATATATAGTTTACTATTCCCACTCCAATTAATATTAACTCTGGGAAGGTGCTGGACACTAAACATATATAGTTTACTATTCCACTCCAAACTATATTAACTCTGGGAAGGTGCTGGACACTAAACATATATAGTTTACTATTCCCACTCCAAACTATATTAACTCAGGGAAGGTGCTGGACACTAAACATATATAATTTACTATTCCCACTCCAAACTATATTAACTCTGGGAAGGTGCTGGACACTAAACATATATAGTTTACTATTCCCACTCCAAACTATATTAACTCTGGGAAGGTGCTGGACACTAAACATATATAATTTACTATTCCCACTCCAATTAATATATAATAAGGGAAGGTGCTGGACACTAAACATATATAGTTTACTATTCCCACTCCAAACTATATTAACTCTGGGAAGGTGCTAGACACTAAACATATATAGTTTACTATTCCCACTCCAAACTATATTAACTCAGGGAAGGTGTTGGACACTAAACATATATAATTTACTATTCCCACTCCAAACTATATTAACTCTGGGAAGGTGCTAGACACTAAACATATATAGTTTACTATTCCCACTCCAATTAATATATAATAAGGGAAGGTGCTGGACACTAAACATATATAGTTTACTATTCCCACTCCAAACTATATTAACTCTGGGAAGGTGCTAGACACTAAACATATATAGTTTACTATTCCCACTCCAAACTATATTAACTCTGGGAAGGTGCTGGACACTAAACATATATAGTTTACTATTCCCACTCCAAACTATATTAACTCTGGGAAGGTGCTAGACACTAAACATATATAATTTACTATTCCCACTCCAAACTATATTAACTCTGGGAAGGTGCTGGACACTAAACATATATAGTTTACTATTCCCACTCCAAACTATATTAACTCTGGGAAGGTGCTGGACACTAAACATATATAATTAACTATTCCCACTCCAATTAATGTTAACTCTGGGAAGGTGCTGGACACTAAACATATATAATTTACTATTCCCACTCCAAACTATATTAACTCTGGGAAGGTGTTGGACACTAAACATATATAGTTTACTATTCCCACTCCAATTAATGTTAACTCTGGGAAGGTGCTGGACACTAAACATATATAGTTTACTATTCCCACTCCAAACTATATTAACTCAGGGAAGGTGTTGGACACTAAACATATATAATTTACTATTCCCACTCCAAACTATATTAACTCTGGGAAGGTGCTGGACACTAAACATATATAGTTTACTATTCCCACTCCAAACTATATTAACTCAGGGAAGGTGTTGGACACTAAACATATATAATTTACTATTCCCACTCCAATTAATATTAACTCTGGGAAGGTGCTGGACACTAAACATATATAGTTTACTATTCCCACTCCAAACTATATTAACTCAGGGAAGGTGCTGGACACTAAACATATATAGTTTACTATTCCCACTCCAAACTATATTAACTCAGGGAAGGTGCTGGACACTAACCATATATCATTTACTATTCCCACTCCAAACTATATTAACTCTGGGAAGGTGCTAGACACTAAACATATATAGTTTACTATTCCCACTCCAAACTATATTAACTCAGGGAAGGTGCTGGACACTAAACATATATAGTTTACTATTCCCACTCCAAACTATATTAACTCTGGGAAGGTGTTGGACACTAAACATATATAATTAACTATTCCCACTCCAATTAATGTTAACTCTGGGAAGGTGCTGGACACTAAACATATATAATTAACTATTCCCACTCCAATTAATGTTAACTCTGGGAAGGTGCTGGACACTAAACATATATAGTTTACTATTCCCACTCCAAACTATATTAACTCTGGGAAGGTGCTGGACACTAAACATATATAATTTACTATTCCCACTCCAAACTATATTAACTCAGGAAGGTGCTGGACACTAAACATATATAATTTACTATTCCCACTCCAAACTATATTAACTCTGGGAAGGTGCTGGACACTAAACATATATAATTTACTATTCTCACTCCAAACTATATTAACTCTGGGAAGGTGCTGGACACTAAACATATATAATTAACTATTCCCACTCCAATTAATATTAACTCTGGGAAGGTGCTGGACACTAAACATATATAGTTTACTATTCCCACTCCAAACTATATTAACTCAGGGAAGGTGCTGGAGACTAAACATATATAGTTTACTATTCCCACTCCAAACTATATTAACTCTGGGAAGGTGCTAGACACTAAACATATATAGTTTACTATTCCCACTCCAAACTATATAAACTCTGGGAAGGTGCTGGACACTAAACATATATAGTTTACTATTCCCACTCCAAACTATATTAACTCTGGGAAGGTGCTGGACACTAAACATATATAGTTTACTATTCCCACTCCAAACTATATTAACTCTGGGAAGGTGCTGGACACTAAACATATATAGTTTACTATTCCCACTCCAAACTATATTAACTCTGGGAAGGTGCTGGACACTAAACATATATAGTTTACTATTCCCACTCCAATTAATATATAATAAGGGAAGGTGCTGGACACTAAACATATATAATTTACTATTCCCACTCCAATTAATATTAACTCTGGGAAGGTGCTGGACACTAAACATATATAATTAACTATTCCCACTCCAATTAATGTTAACTCTGGGAAGGTGCTGGACACTAAACATATATAATTTACTATTCCCACTCCAAACTATATTAACTCTGGGAAGGTGCTGGACACTAAACATATATAGTTTACTATTCCCACTCCAAACTATATTAACTCAGGGAAGGTGCTGGACACTAAACATATATAATTTACTATTCCCACTCCAAACTATATTAACTCTGGGAAGGTGCTGGACACTAAACATATATAATTAACTATTCCCACTCCAATTAATGTTAACTCTGGGAAGGTGCTGGACACTAAACATATATAGTTTACTATTCCCACTCCAAACTATATTAACTCTGGGAAGGTGCTGGACACTAAACATATATAGTTTACTATTCCCACTCCAAACTATATTAACTCTGGGAAGGTGCTGGACACTAAACATATATAATTTACTATTCCCACTCCAAACTATATTAACTCTGGGAAGGTGCTGGACACTAAACATATATAATTAACTATTCCCACTCCAATTAATATTAACTCTGGGAAGGTGCTGGACACTAAACATATATAGTTTACTATTCCCACTCCAAACTATATTAACTCAGGGAAGGTGTTGGACACTAAACATATATAGTTTACTATTCCCACTCCAAACTATATTAACTCTGGGAAGGTGCTGGACACTAAACATATATAGTTTACTATTCCCACTCCAAACTATATTAACTCAGGGAAGGTGTTGGACACTAAACATATATAGTTTACTATTCCCACTCCAAACTATATTAACTCTGGGAAGGTGCTAGACACTAAACATATATAATTTACTATTCCCACTCCAAACTATATTAACTCTGGGAAGGTGCTGGACACTAAACATATATAATTTACTATTCCCACTCCAAACTATATTAACTCTGGGAAGGTGTTGGACACTAAACATATATAATTTACTATTCCCACTCCAAACTATATTAACTCTGGGAAGGTGCTGGACACTAAACATATATAATTTACTATTCCCACTCCAAACTATATAAACTCTGGGAAGGTGCTGGACACTAAACATATATAGTTTACTATTCCCACTCCAAACTATATTAACTCTGGGAAGGTGTTGGACACTAAACATATATAATTTACTATTCCCACTCCAAACTATATTAACTCTGGGAAGGTGTTGGACACTAAACATATATAATTAACTATTCCCACTCCAAACTATATAAACTCTGGGAAGGTGCTGGACACTAAACATATATAGTTTACTATTCCCATTCCAAACTATATTAACTCTGGGAAGGTGCTGGACACTAAACATATATAATTAACTATTCCCACTCCAATTAATATTAACTCTGGGAAGGTGCTGGACACTAAACATATATAGTTTACTATTCCCACTCCAATTAATATTAACTCAGGGAAGGTGCTGGACACTAAACATATATAATTTACTATTCCCACTCCAAACTATATTAACTCTGGGAAGGTGCTGGACACTAAACATATATAATTAACTATTCCCACTCCAATTAATGTTAACTCTGGGAAGGTGCTGGACACTAAACATATATAGTTTACTATTCCCACTCCAAACTATATTAACTCAGGGAAGGTGTTGGACACTAAACATATATAGTTTACTATTCCCACTCCAAACTATATTAACTCTGGGAAGGTGCTGGACACTAAACATATATAATTAACTATTCCCACTCCAATTAATATATAATAAGGGAAAGTGCTGGACACTAAAGATATATAATTTACTATTCCCACTCCACACTATATTAACTCATGGAAGGTGCTGGACACTAAACATATATAATTTACTATTCCCATTCCAAACTATATTAACTCAGGGAAGGTGTTGGACACTAAACATATATAGTTTACTATTCCCACTCCAAACTATATTAACTCAGGGAAGGTGCTGGACACTAAACATATATAATTTACTATTCCCACTCCAGTCAGTATTAAGTCAGGGAAGGTGCTGGACACTAAACATATATAATTTACTATTCCCACTCCAAACTATATTAACTCAGGGAAGGTGCTGGACACTAAACATATATAATTAACTATTCCCACTCCAAACTATATTAACTCAGGGAAGGTGCTGGACACTAAACATATATAATTTACTATTCCCACTCCAAACTATATTAACTCTGGGAAGGTGCTAGACACTAAACATATATAGTTTACTATTCCCACTCCAAACTATATTAACTCTGGGAAGGTGCTGGACACTAAACATATATAGTTTACTATTCCCACTCCAAACTATATTAACTCAGGGAAGGTGTTGGACACTAAACATATATAGTTTACTATTCCCACTCCAAACTATATTAACTCAGGGAAGGTGCTGGACACTAAACATATATAATTAACTATTCCCACTCCAAACTATATTAACTCTGGGAAGGTGCTGGACACTAAACATATATAATTTACTATTCCCACTCCAAACTATATTAACTCTGGGAAGGTGCTAGACACTAAACATATATAGTTTACTATTCCCACTCCAAACTATATTAACTCTGGGAAGGTGCTGGACACTAAACATATATAATTTACTATTCCCACTCCAAACTATATTAACTCTGGGAAGGTGCTGGACACTAAACATATATAGTTTACTATTCCCACTCAATTAATATATAATAAGGGAAGGTGTTGGACACTAAACATATATAGTTTACTATTCCCACTCCAAACTATATTAACTCAGGGAAGGTGCTGGACACTAAACATATATAATTTACTATTCCCACTCCAAACTATATTAACTCTGGGAAGGTGCTAGACACTAAACATATATAGTTTACTATTCCCACTCCAAACTATATTAACTCAGGGAAGGTGCTGGAGACTAAACATATATAATTTACTATTCCCACTCCAATTAATATTAACTCTGGGAAGGTGCTGGACACTAAACATATATAGTTTACTATTCCCACTCCAAACTATATTAACTCAGGGAAGGTGTTGGACACTAAACATATATAGTTTACTATTCCCACTCCAAACTATATTAACTCAGGGAAGGTGTTGGACACTAAACATATATAGTTTACTATTCCCACTCCAAACTATATTAACTCAGGGAAGGTGTTGGACACTAAACATATATAGTTTACTATTCCCACTCCAAACTATATTAACTCTGGGAAGGTGCTGGACACTAAACATATATAATTTACTATTCCCACTCCAAACTATATTAACTCTGGGAAGGTGCTGGACACTAACCATATATAGTTTACTATTCCCACTCCAATTAATATTAACTCTGGGAAGGTGCTGGACACTAAACATATCTAATTTACTATTCCCACTCCAATTAATATTAAGTCAGTGAAGGTGGTGTACATTAAACATATATCATTTTAAATTCTAAATTACTTAAATAAATACATTTTACATTTAATATTCATTATAATTTTAATAAATAATAATTATAAAAATTAAAAATAATTCAATATTAAAAATGTAATTCTAAATTACATTTCGAAAACATTTTTGCATTAAAACAATATCCCCATAATAATAAATCATAATACATAATTTTATTAATATCTTATTATCATACATAATATTTGTATTTTAATAATCTACAATTTAAAAAAATTATTTGATATAAATAATTTCCTATTTAATAATAATTAGATTACAAATATTGTTTCTTATTATTATTAATTAATAAAAAAATTCATTAAAATATTAAATTTTAAAAAATTTAAATATATTTTTACAAATTTTAAACACATTTATACACTATAAACACAACATTAAAATCATAATAAATAAATTTTATAAATATTGTCTAAATATTTCAATTTGAAATAATTTATAATTTTTTTAATTTACTAAATTCAACACCTTTATTCACTATAAATATTTGAAAACACTCCCCACCCCTCTCCCCTATAAACCCAACATCCCGCTCCTAAAAAAACCAAATTTTAATTTAATTTACAAATTCCTAATTTTTTTAATATTTTTTAACAATATTTTTAAAACACTCCCCATCCTTATCCCCTATAAACCCAACATCCCGCTCCTAAAAATTGTTTTTTACAAAATTTACAAATTCTTTTTTTAAAAATATTTTTTAACAATATTTTTAAAACGCTCCCCACCTAGCTCCTAAGAAAAAAAATGTAAATTAAATTTACAAATTCTTAAAATTATTTAAAATTTGTAACAATATTTTTAAAACACTCCCCACCCTTATCCCCTATAAACCCAACATCCCGCACCTAAAAATTATATTACAATTTAAACTTTTTATAACATTAATAAACTATTATTATACCATTAACAAACATATAACATTACAAAAAAAGTAGGGGGTGCTTGGTAGCGTACGATCAAAATGGCTGCACACCCATGAGGCTCTTGGCGGCATGATCCTGCAGTAATCCTGCTTACAGCCGAATTTTCTCCTCCGATAACGCTTGCCACCTGCTCCTAAACCTCTTCCCCAGCTCCGTGCCGAGTTTTATCGGACTCGGATATTCCTGGACTGCTGGGCGCCCGCCTGTGGCCCTGGGCGGGGCGCCGTTAGGGACACTACTGGAAGTGCAGCCGGCTAGGAATCTCACGCGAGGCTCGGGGACTACACGTGGTGTGTAGGCCGAGGCATGGATCCAGACAGGAGCTGAGTGGGATTGTCATTTCTTCCGGATCGCACCTATAGTCTACCAGTGTCTGGGATCCCCCATACTATCAGCGCTGCTCCAGATCGTCACGGTGGGGGGGGTGATACTGCCATTATCTGCCGGACACATGCGGAGGCCCTCCCGGCCAGACACGCGCCCTGCACAGCCTCCGATCTCGGCAACTCTCTTCACGCGGAGATCGGCTTTACCTAATCCCCCCCCCCCCGGGGCAGCATATGCTGCGGCTGTAGCTGGCTACATGGCGGGGCACCATATTACAGTTGCCCGACTGTCACTGATCCCTGTATCCCCTGGACATCACTGAGGCGCGCGTGCACGGCACGGTGGGAGAGAAGGCTCTTATCCTAGCCGGGACCGGAGTGGCATTGAGGCGCCTGGCTTCCACCGCCTGCTGTCTTTGAAAGGAACGCCGTCCCTGCGGTAAGGAGCGGGGGCCCCAATCTCATGGGCACATTTGGATTGACTTTGAGGATGTCCTTCGTGCCAGGCATTACTCTAGGCCTATAATACGACAGGAAGATGGCCTATAATGCTGCGCTGCTTGTGATCCTTATTGCTTTGACCATGCTTCGTTGCCACTCAGCTCTTGGGCCCTACAATCCATGGTGTTCGTTTCGTGGCGCTGTGCCCTCTCGCTGCGCATCACCGCATCGGTGACCAGTGTTGCAGCCCCCACGTGGCGTTTGTGGTTTGGGGGCCTATGAAGACATTGTTAGTGTGCGCACATTGCACTGACCAGACGCAGGGGTGCACATACATACACCCCTATGGACAAACTGACACTGCTTTACCTAGTGTGCAGCGAAAAACACGCGCCAGACTGCTCCGAGCTGTTCTTATTGCTGCGGATCACTGGACCAGTAAGTGAAACCGCAGACTCCACTGAGGGGCACAGTATTGGCACTACTAACATATCGCGAACAGCCGGAGTTCAGCTACTGGCACATTGATCACGGGTGGATTAGGTCCAGCCTCATTTGCCTGCATGCCCTCTTACGCTCCACACCAGCAAGGCGCACTTATTGGGCCCCCTCCTAGGTTGGAATCGACGGCAACGTCTCGCAAGCACCTCAAGATGGGTAAGGCGGACGGCAGGCAATCTAAACTGCCTTTTGAGGTAAAAAGAGCCGCGACACGAGCCAGTTCAGAGGATCGAGACTCGGCAGCTGCGGAACATGCACCGGTATCGACGGCCACTCAAGATGAGGATGTAAAGAGTCTGCTACTGGCTATGCAGCAAAGCCTCTCTGCCCTCTCAAGCAAAATGGACTCCATGAACAGTCGTATGGACTTCATAGTCCAAAAGCTAGATAAGCATGACGAGAAAATCAAGGAGGCGGAACGACGTATTTCAGACAATGAAGATACTACTACACAGATGAAGCAACAGGTTACACAGATGGACAAGCTCCTTAAGGTCATTGCCGCCAAAAATGAAGATGTGGAAGCGCGCAGCAGGCGCAATAACATACGGGTTGTAGGGATTCCAGAGAGCACCAACACGGGGTGCATGGAAGATTTCATTGAACGCCTCCTGACGAGCACAGTTGGCGCCGAAGCATTCTCGTCGCACTTGATAGTGGAACATGCACACCGCTCTCTGGGCCCTCGTCCTCCTCCAGGCAGCAACCCACGACCGATCATAGCTCGCCTGATTAACTTTCGGGATCGTGACATTGCCCTGAAACTTGCTAGAGAGAAACCTGCAGTTCGATGGCGTGGAATTTACTATTTATCCAGACTTCACGGCAGCAGTTCAAGAAGCCCACCGTAAGTTCATTCCTGCCAAGCAGAAACTTTGCAAGGCGCAAATTGACTATGCTCTCATGTACCCTGCCCGCCTGCGTGTCACACATCAGGGCAAACAACACTTCTTTCTAAATGCGCAGCAAGTTGATGATTTCCTCAAGAGCGTCAAAAAGCACTCATCACACCGGATGACAGAGGCCGCCCTTCTAGATCTCCATCTCCAACATCAGAGTGATGCACCTACAGCACGTGGTCTCGGGTGGTGATGTGAGGCGACATCATTTTGTTTCCGAGACTGATGTTGGTCTACCCTTGAACTCTAGACTCCTCAATCTGCGGTTGCGAGGCCGCGGCCTGTGAAGTAGACGACACAAACCATTGTTTGCAGATGGGTGACAAGCGATGTGCGGGAGACAGATAAGTAGATTAAGAGACATATTTGTACTGTTGTGGTAAGGCACACACTATGACTGTAACATCAACAATGCCCTTCTCCACGTTTTCCTCCCACTGGGGAGTTGTCCTTATCATCCACTGTAGAAGGGTGCATATCGTTTGCCTTGGACATGCCCCCTAACGTTTTACGAATTTGGTTTGGACCATAATTGGTTGTGTGGGAAAGGTACTGGGCGGGCGATACAATGCCAGCACGATTGGGGTGCTGTTGTGGGGGGGGTTGAGGGGGGAATTGTTGGTTTTTATTCTATTGTTAACACTTACTCAGCAGGAAGACATGCGACTACATGCCATTAGATCCATGCACAGCAGTACATCCCACTTACGTCAGGCTTCATTTAGACCACGTATACATGGCCCCACCGACTGAGGTGCAAAAAATACACCTGCTCACTTGGAATGTTAGAGGCCTAGGAGACCCTCGCAAATGACGTCAAATCTTAGCGTACCTTGATAGACACCAAATTCATATAGCCATGCTGCAGGAGACACATTTTGATCCGCGCCGAACTCCTGTCTTTGCTAGTAGATGGGCGGGGATAGGGTCTTCTCCTCTTACTCTACATACTCTAGAGGCACGACGATTCACATTAGGAAAAATGTCCCTTTCATACTCGGTGGGGTAAACCATGACTCCCAGGGAAGGAGCTGTATGGTTTGGGGCAAGCTAGGATCACAGTCCGTCACACTCGTCTGTTATGGCCCTAATACAGATGACCCTGACTTCTTCACCACACTCTGGGGGTGAATCCTGAATGTTGGCTCCACGCATGTTATTTGGTGCGGAGATTTTAACTCGGTACTTCACCCCTCTCGAGATAGGTCCAACCCCCTTCCGCATCACTACACTAAAACACAGGGCTTATTGACAGATATATTCGCTGACCACGGCCTCATCGATGCATGGAGACATGTACACCCGGATGCTCTGGAAGAAACGCACCACACAACATTGCATGCAACTTGGGCACGCTTGGACTACTGGGTGGTCTCCCGTGGGGTAGGCCCGTGGATAACCAGCGTAGAACACCTGGCCAAAACTTATTCTGATCATGCACCGGTGCGATTGACGTTAGCTCCCCCGGACCTGCTCTCTTCTCCTAGGAGCTGGAGACTTATGCCTGATACGCTATTAGATTCCACTTTCAGGGCAGAACTAGGTACGGAAATTGTTGAATTTTTTTCAGAGAAATGTTGGCTCGGTCACACAAGTAGGCGTGGTCTGGGAGTCCTTTAAAGTTACGATGCAGAGCTTCTGCATTGCTAAGAGTTTTGGTGTTCTGCGCGACATACGATGCTACCTACGGAAACTGGAGGGTGAGTTGAAGCAATTAGAGGGTGGCATGGGTCATGATACAACCGGGACACTACATGTTTCGTTCAGGGACAAGCTGACTGACTACAAGGATACAGCTGAGAGGGAATTGCGCTTCAGGGAGAAATACTGTACAACCCGATAGTACGGAAAGGGAGGACGGCCCGGCAAGGCTCTAGCGATGGAAATTCGCACCCTCACTTCTCCAATCACATATTGGAAGTCCAAGATAGCAATGGCATGCGTCACAGGGATAGCCAAGATATTCTCGGTGTATTTGTATCATTCTATTCTGACCTATACAGCACTCGCAGGACACAACCCCCTGATTTCTCCGCCTTCCTGAAAGACATTACTCTTGGCTGGCTGGGGTACGATCAGAGAGTTTCTGGCGGCACCCCTTGAAGTCGATGAGATACAGACAGCAATCATGCAGATGAAATCGGGAAAGGCCCCGGGGTCTGACGGCCTTCCTATTGATTTCTACAAAGCATATGCTGACCAGTTGATCCCCATATTGAAGGAGGTCTATGAAGAGGCGCAGGAATGCGAGCTCCTCCCAGACTCACTTAGAGAGGCCCTTATCACATCGCTTCTGAAACCTGGCAAGCCCACAGATTTGTGTGATTCTTACAGTCCTCTTTCATTGATTAATAATGACGCAAAAATCCTCGCCAAAGTACTGGCAAACAGACTCAGCCTACTAATGGAGAAGTTGGTTTTACCGGATCAGGCGGGCTTCATTCCCGGGAGGGCGACATCGCACAATCTTCGCACTCTCTTCTCCATTCTGCAAAATGTTGACCCGCAGCTGGCCCTAGTGGCGGTCTTTCTGGACGCCACGAAGGCCTTTGATTCCGTCGAGTGGGACTACCTCTTCACCATACTACAAAATATGGGATTGCCCAAGGGCTTTCTGTCTTGGGTACGACTTCTATATACTTCCCCAGTAGCCAAAGTTCTGATTAACGGGCATACCTCCTCTCCCTTTTCGTTCACGCGAGGCACCCGTCAAGGCTGCCCCCTGTCCCCTCTCCTTTTTGCGCTCGCTATCGAACCTCTCGCTGCTAGAATTAGACAGCACCATCAAGATAAGGCACTGAGATGTCAACTGCGCCCTGTACTCAGTGACGTAGCAAGGGGGGGGCGGAGGGGGCGGTACGCCCCGGGCGGCACGAGATTTGGGGGCGGCAGATAAATTTATCGCCAGCACCCCCCCCCCCTGCTCTTAGGCGCTCGGCGGCGGCAAAAGGCAGGGACCGCCACGGGCGGCAGAGTGCCTAGCTACGCCACTGCCTGTACTAATCTCCCTATATGCAGATGACGTCACCTTATATGTTAGAGACCCTCAACAAAATCTCTATCCACTCTTGCATGAGTTTGTGAGGTTTGGGGGGCTCTCCGGAATACACATCAACTGGACGAAATCTCAGATTTTCCCACTCACGCCCTCAGTGACAGAGTTTGCACCGGACTTCCCAATGGAATGGTGTGCAGCAGAGGTTAAATACTTGGGGCTATATGTCACCGCTGATCATGAGGAGCTGATGCGTCTAAATTATGGCAGGGCGCTGGTAAGCATAACTAGTAGCGTCACGAGATGGATAGCGCTCCCACTCTCCAATGCAGGGCGCACCTCGCTCATTAAAATGATCATTCTCCCGAAACGCCTTTATCTTTTTTTTAAATATCCCATATGACCCAGGTAGGCATTTCTTCTCAGTGCTGCGCACAGAACTGATACGACTAACATGGGGAGGCAAGCGCCCCCTATGCTACAATGGGACACACTTGTCAGGCCTTATTCCCAGGGTGGATTTGATATCCCTGATCTGGAACTCTACTACCTTTGCGCGCAGGCACATTACGCTCATTATTGGTTTCACCCGCCCAAGTATATGCCACAAGTGGCAAAAGAACATTGGTTAGCAGACCCTATCCCTCTGGAAGGGGCTATATTGAGCCCGGTCATGCCTCGAGACTCCGCCCCTACGCCAGTCACATGTACGGTGCGAGCATGGCAACGCATTGCCAAACGTACCCACACTCCCATGGTGTATTCCCCTCTCCTTCCTCTGGTCTACCACCCTAGGATGCCGCTACTACAGGAAGGAGCGTTTAACAAAACTAAAGCAAAGTTCCACATTACCTGCTGGGGTGATCTCTATCTCAATGGCAAATTTCGCACCATACAGCAGATGTTTGCTGTTGCGACCCCCACCCCCATGGACATCTTTCTATATGCCAGACTCTGCCAAGGCATAAAAGAGTACACTCCCCTGTATCCACAAGAGCCGCAAGACCTCCCCCCGTTACATTCAATGCTGCACAGTGATGATGCATCGCACCTGGTAGCGACGTTATACCATAGCCTGTATACCATCCCGACTCCAGCCCATTGCCCGGCTAGGGACAAGTGGACTGCTGATATAGCACAAGATATAACTGATAAACAGTGGGGGTATTGCTGTACACAAACTGAGCGTATTTCGTCCAGCAGCCGCCTGCGCATGATACATTACAGGTTCCTGCACCACACTTACTATACTCCTGCCAAACTGTACAGATACAAACTGCGCGATAACGATAAATGTGATAGGTGCGGCGCAGAAGAGGCTGACTTCCTGCATCTCGCGTGGGAATGTGGCGCGATACAGCTATATTGGCAACAGGCCTTTCACGCTTTGGAACAGATGACATCATTACAGTTACAAGCTTCTCCACTACTGGCGCGGTATTAGTGTTACATACCGCCGATTTGATTCAGTTGCTCTTCTACTAGCCAAGAGGAGAATAGCATGTCGCTGGGGACGGGGCAGAGCACCCAAATTTAAGGAATGGATTAAGGACATGATGTTTTGGCAGGAACAGACACTCACATACGCTGAACTCCTCCCTCTGACGTCCCGTCCTAAGGATATCTGGGACCCCCTCAAGGTATATCTACTCGAGCACCCTATAGAGACCCCCCATGCGGCACAGTCACCTGCACACGAGACGGGCTTACATGCTTCCATGAACACTGAATTCCATCCCTAGCGTGCACTACATTCCTTAACTACAGCCTTCCGCTCAATCCAGCAAACATGCTCTGATTGTCTATGGGGCGCATTACTGTAAAAGACTGTCGTGTTACTGAATGTTACTGAATGCTACCATTTATGTATTTCGGAAACTGCTGTGTATGCATATTTGTGTAATCCAGTTGGATGAGCATGTATCTAACCAAACACTGTATATGCTAAAATGGGTTTATGTTTAATAAATCTAATTAAAAAAAATTTTTTTTAAATTACAACAAAAAAAAAATAGTAAAACGATATTATTGCATAACGATATTTTTGCAATCGATATTTTAAACAACAATATTTTTAATTACAATATTTTTGCATTACGACATTTTTGCATCGATATTTTTAACAACGATATTTTTTACTAAACAAAAAAATGATATTTTTTATATTGATATACTTAACATCGATATTTCATACTTCAGATATTATGTACTCGATATTAATGTATATCGAAATAAAAAACTCAATATTATGTCTACTTACCATGTGTGCCATGTCGACTCTTCACTTTCTTTTCTCTGCACCAAAACACACAGCCTGCAATGACAGTGTGTGGGTGTTAAGGTACAGGGTCTTTAAGATTGGCACAATAGTTGTTGCAGCCCTTAGAGGCCTTCCCTGAACACAGCCCTTGGTACCCATGGTACCATTTAAAAGGGGCTTACCTGTGGCCAGAGATGTGCCAATTGTGGGTACAGTTTTGGGGAAATAACACAGGCCCTGGGAACCTGATTGGCAGGGACCCAGGGCACATCAAGTCGAAATGCATCATGTGTCAGGCAAAAAGTGGGGGCAACCATGCAAAAAGGGGCCCTTCCCTACAGTTGTTGGTCAAGGTGAATATTGATTGCTGGAACATTTTGCTTTACAAGCAAATTAGGTTTGGGAGGTCCTGTCAGGCACACAGATATGTTATCAGCGGCCCTGTATTTCCTATCCAGCCTGGATACTCTGGTCCATACAGAAGCTAGCGTCTGCATTATACTTTCTCCTTTATTCCAAATATTATCTACAAAGCACTCTATTTTACCAACTTCTGTGGAGCTTCTTCAAAATCGTGCAAGAACTGAAACAGACAGGTCAACCATTTTCACACCCTCTCCACCAAAGAAGGGAACCTGGCAATGCCATCAAGACCCGTGGTGGGTCAGCGTGTTGGGGGTAGAAGCCACATAATCATTCCAATTGCTTATATTGAGCAGCGCCTCCCCTTTGTCCCATCAACAATAAACTCAAAGAATGCTGCGCACACACTATGAGTACCCGCTGCTCCAGGGTACAGTCCAATCACAATGTCGACTGTGCCATATCTTCTTTATTTTAGTTTCAAGACAGTTATGAGAGTTTGTAATTCCAAACGTTACAGTCAAAAACAAAGCCAACACGTTGCGTTCCCCACCGTGAACTTCTTCAGGGCATCCACATTTAATTAGCAGGTAAACCAATTGTTGAAGGTCATCAATATATGATACCACATTCTTGGAAATTGCGTCAGTGTTAAAGTTTCCAGTTATGTTTCAATCGCCTGTTCATTCTTATTTCAAGTCAGGCAGACCCAACAGAGGACACCCGGATCTGTGTCAAGATAACATCACGAAAAGCAACCAACACCACGCCAATGCAAATGACCAGCAGTTGAAACATAACTGGGACCTTTAACACTGATGAAAATAAAGAAGATATGGAACAGTAGACATTGTGATTGGACTCCTGTATTTACATTCTTTGTTGGTGCATACCTATATTTGTTTTTCCATATAATCATTCCATTTTTCCGTAGTAGTTGTTGGTTGGTCATGAAGTTATCTCTCCCCTTCAACATCGGTATCAGCTGATCAGTCTATGTCTGCACTTTTGTAAGTGGGGGTGGCAACACAAGCTGTGGTGGTGGTTGAGGCTGAGCATGAAGAACAAGTTGCCTTTTCTAGTTGAGACTGATTGCAGATTCTGTACCTTTGAATATTCCCCAGGAATCAGAATTGATCTGGAAAATCTTGACCAATACCTCTGATTGCTGGTAAGTAGCACTGACGGCTCCATGTTGAATGCAACCTGTGTATTGCCTATGCAGGCATCACCCGAGTGCGCTGATATCAGTTTCTTTCATGACATATTGCATGCTAACAGATGCAGAGCCATGTCAGCATAGTTGTGACTAGTGTGCAGAATCTAAGAAGGATCTTCTAGAAGAAAAAGACCAGTTCGCAGAGCGGGGAGGAAGGGAGGGACGGTAAGAAATTTGTAGAAAGATAGAGTCTCTACGAAAAAAGGAGTTACTGAATGTAAGTAACTTGTCTTTCTGGAAGAGACTTCTAACAGCATATTCCTTACCTTAGAATAAATACCAAAGCAATAACCTCCCCGGGGGAGGGACTCTGAGCTGGCTCAAAATAAAAAGTTCTTCTGCAGGACCGAGATGGCAAAATACTCATCTTAGCGTACCTAACTGTCCATACAACAGTACTTCCAGAACGTATAAAGCAACACCCACGTAGCTGCCTGGCATATGTCCAGGACAGGCACCCCATGTGCCAACGCATTAGTAGCAGCCTTGGCTCTGGTGCAGTCCTCAAGTAGTCTAGAGGCTGCTTTTTTCACGACCGTGATTTTAATGCAGAGTACAATCCACAGAGAGCTGGTTCTCCTCTGCACTGCCATGCCCTTCTTTGCTCCAGTGAATCCAATGAATAGCTAATTGTCCAGCTGGTATTCTTTGGTATGATTGATATATAAGCTAACAGCTGTCCTTGGATTCTAGCGACAGAGTCTTTCCTCCTCTTTAGAAGGGTGAGGGAGCAAAGAAAATCAGAAGGATGATGGTCTGACCAAAGTGAAAGGGATTAACCACCTTTGGAAGAAAGTTGGCACGAGTCCGAAGAATCAGTTTATGCGGGTAGAAGTTGATTTACAGCAGGTTAATGGAAAGGGCTTGAAGCTCGCTTACCTTCCTTGCCGATGTAATGGCAACTAAAAAGACTGTCTTATGAGTCAGAATCCCGAGAGGACAGCTATGCATGGGTTTAAAGGGAGAACACATCAGAGTTAAATCCCACTGGGACATAATGAAGGGGGAAGGCGGAAACGTGCTGCAAACCTTTCAAGAAACTAGTCACAACAGGTGACTTAAACAGGGAGGGCTTATCCAGCAATCATAGAAAGGCCCAGATAACCAACAAATACCCCATATCAGTGTCAAGAGCAAGGCCTTGCTGGGCCAACGATAACACAAGCAGTCACAACTCATACAGTTTAGCATAAAGTGAGTCAACATGCTTGGCTGAACGCCATGCCACAAGCATGTTCCAATGGCAGGCGTACACAATTTTCTGGCTCCCAGAATGACATCAACAGTCTTTGAGGGATTATTGAAAACACTCAGTCTCCAAGCATGAAGGTGGAGGGTGCACATGTTCGGATGCAGAACCTTGTCCTGCTGCTGCGACAGGAGATCGTCCCAAAGAAGCAGCCTCATCGGAGGACAGATGCTCATGTCCAGGAGTCCGGGATACGATACTTGTTATGCCCAGTCAGGAACACTAGATGAGTTGGGCCCGATCGGTCATATCTTCTTGACAACGCGAGAAGGCGTAAAGGAATCCTGAGTTCCACTAAAAGTGGAATGTGTCTCCAAGCGAAAGCCGCTTTGGAAACTCCAAAGAGCAGAAGTAGTGACCTTGCGCGTTCTTGGCTGTAGCAAATAGATTGAGTCAAGGTTCTCCCCATTCTTGGAAGAGACCTTGCTCCACCCCCGGGGTGTAGATGCCATTCTTGGTCCACCAGGCATTGGCAGCTAAGTTTGTACGTCCTGGCTCCCAGAGATTCCACCATTCGTTGTACGAACCAGAAGTTGTCTTGATATTCCAGATGCACTGGACCTCCTGGCACGGTCCTCGATCCCACTCCACCCTGCTTGTTGCATTACCACATGGCAATGGAATTGTCCATGTACACATGAACCAGCTTCCCTTTGATGGATGGGAGGAAGGCTTTTAATGCTAAGCAGATGGCCCTCAGCTCCAACAGGTTGATGTGGAGCTGGGCCTCCATCGGAGACCAGAGTTCTCTGACCCCTACCTCTCCCAGGTGGTTAGCCCGATGCATCGTTCATCACTGTCAGCTCTGGAAGGGTTAGGGAGAGGCTGCAGAGCCTGCATATGCCATCTGGTGTGCTTCATCAGCAGGATACAGGAGGCCATCAGACTCAGCAGCCTCAGTCAGTCTCACCAAAATCCAGAACCAAGGCCGAAACATTAGGATCAGAGAGTAGACGTAAAACCGTACCATGTCCAGAATGTCTCTGATGAAAGGGAGTATTTAAGGAGTCAGGTGTGACTGGCACGTTGATAGTGAACCCCAATGAATGTAGAACGTTTGTCGTAGTCTGGAGGTGGGTGATGACTGCCTGTGGCGAGCTCCTCTTCAGGA
Source organism: Calotriton arnoldi (assembly GCA_963921515.1). NCBI lineage: Eukaryota > Metazoa > Chordata > Amphibia > Caudata > Salamandridae > Calotriton > Calotriton arnoldi. Next base: position 2,099,466 of record CAWUFW010001762.1, on the reverse strand, counting down.
TCCAGTTGTCGAGGTAGGGGGAAGACTGGTATCCTTGACCTCTGAAGATGAGCTGCAGCCCCCACCATCACTTTTCTGAACACCAAGGGGCGCTGGTCAGGCCAAAGGGGAGCACAGTGAACTGGAAATGCACCTGGCCCACCGTGAACCACAGGTAATGTTTGTGGGCCTGCAAGACGGGAGTATGAAAGTAAGCGTTCTGCAAGTTCATTACTACCATCCAGGGTTTAGGGCAGACAGAACCTGGGTAAGGGTGAGCATCTTGTACATGTTCTTCCTCAGGAAGGCATTGAGAGGGTGATAGGGTAAGAGGCCTCTGTCCTTTCTCAGCACCAGAAAGTAGCGGAATTAGCAAACACGGCCTACATCTGGCATTAGCACACTCTCAATGACTTCTTTGGCCAAAAGAGCCTGCACCTCTTGATGTAACAGAGACAGGTGGTCGTCCATCAGCCCTTGTACAGACTGTGGCATAGGTGGTGGGGTTTCTAGGAATGGAAGAGTGTAACCCTGCCAAGCAATCCGTAGTACCCACTCGTCTGAGGTGACAGCTTGCCACTCGGGCAAAAAGTGCCAAATCCTGCCTCCTACCGGATGGCGTGTTTCAGAGGAAGAACAAAAGAGACTTGGAGGGTGCAGCAGCTGGTGGGGTGGATGATTTGTGGGAACCTCAACCACAGTCACAAAAAGGCTGGGAAGCCTGCTGGCCCTGTGGGTATGGCTGGTATTGCAGACGAGACTGAAACCCTCTACCGTAGCCACGGAAAGGGCAAAAAGAAGAGTGTGATAGAAGCGAGACAGTGACAGGCCCAAACGGTGAGCCGTGACTGTGCTGTCTTTAAAGCGCTCCAGAGCAATATCCGTTTTGTGGCTGAACAGGCGAGAGCCATCCAAGGGCACGTCCATGAGGCTCACTTGGATGTCCCTTGAAAAGCCTGTTGACCGCAACCAAGAGTGGCGCTGAGGAGCCACCGTGAAGGCCATGGCTCTGCCTTGTGAGTCCATGGTGTCCAACTCACGCCTGATGGTTAACTTCACTGTGTCCTGGCCATCAAGCATAGCTTGTGTAAGGATTGTGCGAGCCTCTTCCGGGGTAAAAGGCAGCACCTGCACCAAGAAAACAGAAAATGCATGGGTGTATCGGCCAAATAGACATGCTGTGCTCAACAACTACAAGGCCAGACTAGTGGAGGAGAAAATTTGCTTACCAAAATTCTGCAATCTCTTTGACTCCCTGTCCTGGGGAGTGGTGGGAATGGACTTGAGTTAACCATGGCTGATGAAGCCGGCACCACCAGACTCTCAGGGGTGTGGTATTCGATGAGGAATGCAGGGTACTCTGACACAGGTTAATGGCAACAGGTAATTTCTCAGTTGACCGGAACCTCTGAACAGGATTTGGACCAAGCCCCCAGCTGAACATCCGCGAGTGCTTCGTTAAATAGGAGCAGGCACTCCGTGCTGGTTTGCCCCGGCTGTAGCACCTCAGTTAAAACATTAGTTTGAACTTCCACTGATGGAAACTGGAGCTCAAGGACCTCAGCTGCTCTCCTCGCCACCATCGCAAAGGATGCACTGTCCTGAGGGGGCCAGAGTCCTGTGAGGTGTTCAGCCCGCTGGCGTCTCCCAATTCTTCTTTCCAGTTCTGTTCATGGAAAGACTGGACAATGTCATCAGCAGGATCAAAGGCCCTGTAATCAGCGTCATCACTCCTAAACTCCATTCCAAACTCTGGCCTGCCAAAGGACAGGAGTACAGTGTCTGAGCAACAAGGCTTTCGTGGGACACTCACGGCTCCTTGGGGCCGGGAGGCACACCAGAAGGAGTCGGTTGCCCAAAGATGAGGGACATAGCCTCATAAAACTCCGGGAAACGCAGAGTCGGTTTCGGCACCAGCTCCACAGGAGGAGTGAGAGAGCGGGCCTTAGAGGGACAACAACGCCCCCAAACCCTTCCAGGGACTTGGAGGGTCTCGGTGAAGTCAAACGATGCTTCAAAGCTTGTTTTTCTTTGACTTATCCGACCATGAATTTGAGTTTGAGGACAACAGGTTGCTGGAACAGCTCCGGGAATGGGCTCTGGATCGTCTGTGTTACCGAGATCTTCCAAGAGCCTGGGAGTGATGTGGTGTCTTCCGATGCTGTGAGGAGCTTCATCTCTTGTTCATGAACAGCCTTCGAGTGCATCGACAAGCAGTAGGAGCAAGACTTGGCACCACACACGTCATATGCGGCATGGACAACATCGACACAGAGCCGAGGCCACCATGTACCGGCAAAAGGAGGTACTGCTAAAGATTTTCCAGATCCAGTCTGACATCTGGGGACTATTCTAGGGTAAGGAATCTGCAGTTAAAAGTCTTTTTCAGGAAAGGGGGTGGTGGAGGTGCACCCTCTGTGTAAGATGGTATTGGAAGGAATCTCTTATAGTAGCCTTGCATCATCCGATGCGAGTTGTCAATCAGATCAACGGGCACTCTAAGCATTGGTTGCTGTTGGTAGTGAGTGTCCTCGTAATATTCGTCGTACTGCCTATCATAATTTGCTTGGCAGATGCTCCAATAATAGTCTTCTCCCTCTTGTTGTATCTGCGTGCTTCGTGATGTGCACAATGATACTGGCCTTCATCATCATCATCATCATCATCATCTTGACACTTGGCATTAAACTGGGTTGTGTTCTTGCCTGTTCTAAAAGCCACTCATTCTGTGATTCTCCTTCAGTATCCAGGAACTTGGCAGGTAACAGTGAAGGAATCTTGCTTGGGAAAGTGTCTGCAGGACCCAAGGCCCATTTTTCTGCTGCCTATTTTCTTCTTTGTTGCAATCAACAGTGGTGCCATTATTGGGAGTGTCGATAGAAACTGTTTATCAGCAATGGGGTTGTCATTGTTGTTTTGGTCATACTCCCGACTTTGTTGTTGATGGTGATTGCTGGTCCTCTGTCTAGAAGGCTGATAGCAATGAAGCAATGATGACGTCTCTGTGGGCGTCGCTGATAGCGCCATCAATGACGGTTTTGAGGTACTTTTCTCTCTGGTGTGCAGCTTGGAAGACGACTTGTGCGGCCTATCTGGCTTCTTGTTAGAGTTCTTAAAGGCTCTACCAGGATGAGGGGCTTTTCTAAAGTAGAAATGTTCTTCAGACACTGATTGTTGATGAAGTTTCTTCCCATCCAGAGGCCACTTCATAGGTTTCCTACTTTCATGTCCAGAGCTGTGGGCTGATCCCTCCTCAGAGGATGGCTGGTCATTCGCCTTTTGCTTTGGAATAAAAAATGATCCTTCATGGCCATTCCACATTTGTGCTGAAAATTTCAGACACATTTTGCACTCTTTTATTTTCTGGAGAGGACAGAAGCAATAGATGCCACTAGGATAGGGGTCATCCACAAACAACCCCTCTTTTAAAAATATAATCATGAGCTACACGCACGGAAAAGGACTTGGAGATTTAGCCATTAGTTGGCTATGAAGCTCTCCTTTTTCATTTTTCCTGAGAAAAAATACAAAGGCACTGATAATATAATTTATTTATAAGGTTTTATATAGCGCGAAACGTGACCCACGAGGGTATCAGAGCGCTTTACAGTATATAGTTATAAAGACATAAGAAATGAGGTAGTATACACGCATTTGATATTTGTCATTACTTACAAAAGAGGTAAAAAGTATAAGATAACATAGGTATAAGATAACATAGGTGACCAGTGGACGACACATGATGATCCCAGAGGGCAACAGCATATTACAATCTATACAGTTATTGAGCCTTAGGTCAGTATTGAGGAAATAAACAAACATATAATGTTCTCTTTCAATTCACACGAGGTAGCCAGTGATATGAGGATCGTATCGGTGACTCGATGCCAGCATAGGATCGAGTCTTAGGACGTGAATTTGTTCATTAGGAGTATTTTTACCTCTTTTTTGAAGGCGGTAAAGGAAGAGATTCCCCGAACCACTGGAGGTAAGGAGTTCCAAATCTTTGGAGCGATCCCTGAAAAAGCTCTGCAACCAGTTCTCTTTTTATGAAAGGATTGTGGTTTCAGAAGTAAAGAACTTCGCGCTTCGTAGTTGTCTGTATCCTCCGGATCGTTCTAGCTTTAGAGCTAGGTAACTGGGTGTGTTGTTATGTAGTGCTTTATGGGTCATGCAGGCAACCTTTAGTTGTATTCTTGCCTCATATGGCAGCCAGTTCAGCGTTTTCAAGGTCGGAGAAATGTGGCTATTTCTTTTAGATCCTGATACAAATCTTGCTGCAGCGTTAAGTGAAGCCCTCAACTGAGCCAGCTTGTATTTGGGGAGACCGCAGAGAGTGGTGCTTCCATAGTCTAATCTTGATAGCACTAAGGCTTGCACTGCCATTTTTAAGTCGGTCTGAGGGAGGAAGGGTTTAAGTTTCCTTAGTAAACTCATCTGGTGATTGGCTCCCTTGGTGGCATTAGTGATGTGTGACTGCATATTCAGGTGTTTGTCTATGGTGACTCCTAGGGATTTTACGGAGTCAGTGATAAGGGGAGCACAGTCAATGGCGGTTAGGTGTTTCAACCATTGCTCTATCTTTGGTGTGTGATTGGGTGGGGAGATGAGAATGAATTCTGTTTTTTTTGTATTAAGCATGAGGTGGCTGTTCGTGAGCCAACTTTGCGTGTTCTGTAGAATAGCGTTGAGGGAGATGAAGTCTTCTGGAGTGGAGATTTTCAAATACAGTTGGGTGTTGTCCGCATATAGATGATATAGGATATTCGCTGATTTCAATGCGTTCGCCAGGGGTTCCATTAGTAGGTTGAAAAGAATAGGTGATAGGGCTGAGCCCTGGGGAGACGCTCTATGTCGACCACGGATGGTTGAGAGAGTGCATTCTTCATCTTGATTCTTTGTGTCCTGTTATTAAGGAAGGAGGAGAACCATTGTAACACTGTGCCCGAGAGGCCCATCCTTCCTTCCAATAGGGACAGTAGGTTGTCATGTTTAACCGTGTCAAGGCGGAGGATAGGTCAAGCAGTATCATTAGGCAGGATTCGTTGCAGTCCAGCATTTTTAGTATGTCATCCAATATGTGTGTGAGTGCAGATTCTGTGCTGTGACCTTGACGGAAACCAGATTGGTGAATGTCTAGGAGGTTGTAGTTCTCAATATGGTTGCATAATTGTATTTGTACACATTTCTCCAGCAGTTTCGCCAAAGTGGGGATGTTAGATATAGGGCAGTAGTTGTTGAGATGTGATGTGATGGCGTCGGATTTCTTTAGTATAGGCGTAACCTACCCTATTTTAAGACAGTCTGGTATGGAGCCTTGCCTCAGAGAGGCGTTTACAATTTTTGCCCATAATGGTCGGATGGACGTTTTTATCATTTTGAATAGGGCAGGAGGAAGGGGGTCAGAGAAGTGATTGGAGGGATTGATTGCCAGAAGATTGTTATAGATTTTTGTTCAGAGATTGGCGCGAAGGTGTTCCAGGAGGCATTGTTTTTGTGACTTCCCCTGGAGAACTGAAAAGGACCTTAAATTGTGAATAAACGTTAGCATCCTGGGCCACAGGCTGTGGGAGGGCCTTCTTAGAATGGATGTCGAGCTCGATGACCTTTATCTTTTCACGGAAGAAGTTGGCAAGCTCATCGCAAGAAGGTGTAGCCAGGTCGTTTCGATCCGTAGAGTTAGCCGTGTTGCGAGCTTGTTGCTTGACGATTTCGAAGAGTTTTTTTGGACGGTTGATTGCTTGGTTCAGCTGGGTTCTAAAAAAGTCTGCCTTGGCCTTTAGAATCTTCCTGTTGTATGAGTTCCTTAACGTTCTAAGGTGCTGTAGGTGAACGTCGGTGGGTGCTGATTTCCATAATCGTTCAGCAACTCTTAGCTTGCGTCGCTCCGAGTTCAGGGAGTCATTGAACCAAGGTTTGGAAATTTTGGCGGAAACATTTTTTTCTTGGAGGGGTGCTGTAGAATCCAAGATTTCAAGCATCGTGGAATTGTAAAAGGCTGTGAGGTCATGGACATCCTCCATGCCCGTTGTGGGGGTCAGGGCGGAGTTGCATCGGTTTACCAGGGTGATGGGGTTGATATTCTGTAAGTTCCTTTTCCATTGTTTTGTTTTTAATGGTTGACTCCTTTTTGGAATTACTTCGATATTGATGGAGAAGAAGATGCTGTGATGGTCAGTCCAGTCGCAAGGGGTGATGGATTCTAATGAGATGATGCTTGATTTTGCTATGATGAGGTCCAGTGTCTCTCCCTTGTTGTGCGTTGGACTGTCACAGAATTGGGATAAGTCCTGGTCTGCCAGAAACGCTTTAAGACATCCTACACCATGATCGTTTGCATTGTTCCAGTGGAGATTAAAGTCACCCAGGAAAATTTGTGGTACTTGTGAATTGACGTTTGAAGAAATGACTTCCATTAACTCGTCGATGAAAGTCAGATTATCCCTCGGGGGTGGTAGAATAAATGAAGCTTGCTGCGAGGCGCTTATCATCAGAGATATTGATACAGAGATATTCGCAGGAGGTTAGAGCGATGGAGTCTGCTTGCTTGACTGAGATTGTGTTACGATAAATGCAGGCTAACCCACCTCCGGGCGCCATGTTTCTGTCTAGGCGGATTAGGTCGTGACTAGGAGGAACCAATAGATCAAGGATGGGAGAGGAGGAGCTATTTAACCATGTTTCGGTGAGGACGATAATGTCTAAATCATTCTGTATGATATCATTCATAATGCTATACAAGTGAAGCAAACTCCAAGAAATAAAGTTCTCTGATCAGAGCCCTGAGAGAGACTCTCTTCCACAGGACATACAGCAGAAACGTAAGGTATAAAAGCCTCTGGAGGGGGAGCTCAGTGCAGTCTCACCTCATTGGCTGGTATTTGGGTCATTTCCAATGAGGTGACTGTGCTACTGAAGCGACACTGCACTGTACTTTTTAGGTCGAGCGTAAGCGTACGACCTCATGTATACTTTAGTATACTTCTCTTGTGAGGTTAAAACCACCCCCTGCTTTTGATTTGTTTGTTGCAGTGTCCTTTACAAATCATTACTTGCTAGTGGTCTGTCCTGCCTCTTTGTCCCTCAATTTAGGATATTTCCCTGTTGGGTGGAAAAAGTCCCTAGTACGACCTATTATAAAAAAGGCGACTCTCGACCCCTCGGAAGTTGCCAGTTATCGTCCCATTACCTGCTTAGAGTTTCCGTCAAAAATCTTAGAAAAAGCACTAAATGAGGAATTGCTGTCTTTCATAGAAACTAACGACAAACTTGATCCAGCACAACACGGTTTTAGGCCACGGCATAGTACTGAATCTGCATTGATTGCAGCTACTGAAAATCTACGTGTCGAACTAGATCAGGGAGGGAAGGCCATACTAATTTTGCTCGACTTGTCGGCCGCGTTCGACACGGTGGATCACCTTATACTTCTTCAGCGGCTGGCCGAAATAGGTGTCGCTGGCAAAGCAGCAGATATACTTCGGTCATATCTCACTAACAGAGAACAATCTGTAATACTGGACGAACATAAATCACTCCCTTATGCTATGCCATGCGGGGTACCTCAGGGATCATCACTTTCCCCGACCTTGTTTAACGTATATGTTACCCCATTGGCTAAACTTATACGCTCCCTCGGCTTCTCCGCAATCTGTTATGCGGATGATACACAAATTGTTGTCTCCCTAACATCAAAACCAGAGACGGTGGCTGCACGTTTTAACCTCTGCATGAGCCATATCATTAGCTGGATGCAGGACAACTGCTTGAAATTGAACACCGGGAAGACTGAAGTAGTTACGTTTGGAAGGGAAACCTCTTTCTGGAATTCCACTTGGTGGCCAGGAACAGCAGGGCCATGCCCCCAGCCCGTGAAGAAGGTAAAAAACCTTGGAGTTCTGATTGATGACCATCTATCACTGTCAGACCAGGTTAATAGTATTACCTCCTCGTGTTTCTACACATTAAAATTTCTTCGGAAGATCCTTCCTTTTATTCCTATGCCCCTCAGGAAGACGGTTGTCACTGCCTTGATTCTATCAAAAATCGATTACTGTAACTCGCTCTATCTTGGAGCTAAAAAGACTGTGATACATAAACTGCAGACTCTGCAAAATGCTGCCGCTAGGCTATTACTAAAACGTCCTAAATTCAGTCCTATAAGTCAGGTCATCCGGGAACAGCTGCATTGGCTACCAATTGTGGCGAGAATTCAGTTTAAATCTATGTGTATAGTACATAAGACCTTGTATGGGGCAGGACCTGCCCAGATTAGTCAATACATCAAGCGCTACACCCCACAGAGAAGCCTTCGTTCGGAATCGGCGTCACTGCTTGTAGTGCCGAGAATAAAGACACTGAAGTGGGGTGGCAGAAGTTTTAGATATTTAGCCCCTAGACTATGGAATTCCCTGCCCCTGCATCTTAGAAATCAAAACAATCTGCTACAGTTTAGGAAGGAACTTAAAACCTGGTTATTCCATTTGCACTAAACTGGCTGGTTGCTCTTCCGGTACACCTTCTTTGGGCAGCAAGCGCTAAGACGCCATGGCATACATGCGCTCTATAAAAAAACCCTATTTCATTTCATTTCATTTCTGTTTTGTTCCTCCCAGCAGCATGGACTAACTACAGTATCATTACACTTTGTCGTCTTTATCCTTTCTTAAGGGATTTCTTTTTCCTTGGCTTCCTACTTGTGTTTGGCAAAGCTTCCCTTTTCTTTTGCAGAGCATTCTTGCTCTGAGCTGAGCTTCCCTGCAAGGCTGTTTCTGTAAACAGGGCTGTAAATCATGCTATGTTGGTCACATTTACAACGCCTTCCACTTGTGTTTCGGTTTGCCCTGGTGCTGCCGGGCTCCAAGCCTTCCTGGCCTCGGTCCCTTCCTCGTGGTCTGCCTGTATCAAACTCTGGAAAGGAAATTTAGATATTGACATGGCATTGCTTTTTGGATTTTGTTTTAAATGGAATGTACTGTGGTTTTCTTTTACCATGGTATCAGGAAACAGCGCTTTACATTTTTAAATAATAATTATTATCTTTTCAAGGGAACTCGGTTATTTACATGCATATTAGTGCCGCATTTTGTTGAATTTTGAAAGAGAATATACAGCGGCTTATCTTTTCGCGTTTTATCTTTCAGGACTGAAAACAGCGCTTTTACTTTCTTTTATGATAATTATAATTTGTTAAAGGGGACGGGACCCTCACAAGTGAGAAGCCACCGTACCAGGCCAAGCTGCAGCCCAGCGCGATCCAGGACTTTGAAACCATGATGAGCTCATTCCCCAGCCATGCGTGAAGCCCCTCTAGTGCCGGGCACAGCTATGAGCGACCCTCCCTCACCTCCCAGCCCCCCAGGACTCCAGAAGCTGATATTATCAAAGAAGTGAAAAGACAGCACTCTCTGCAATAAACAGAGACGCATTTCAATTTACGAGTGCAATTCCCACTGACTGGATCCACTCTTGGTAAACAGAGCTCCCCGAGGCATTGACACATTTTGCCCCTGCGAGGCGCTGTGTTTACAGAGGATGTCTCGTCTTTGGCCACTTTCTCTGCTTCTACCTCCGCACACTTTCGTAAGCTGCCAACAGGCGGAGACATTTTACTCCGGGTTGTTTCACTGGTGCCTTCTGGCCGCAGCTGATAAAGGTCAGTCTTATGCTGCAGCTGCAGCGAGTAGGAGGCTCATGGGAGATGCTTGTAATTTTTTGTGTTGCCGAATTTGACCCGAAGGTATTAGCGCGCTTCACACGAGCACCAGTTGCATTACAGAGGGACATATTCATTTTTAGGCGCGGGGAGATTAAGTGATTTGTGCAGAATCGCTGGATGTTTGAGTCTACTGCCAGACTCGAACTTGGTTCCCCTGCTTCAAAGGTCGGGGGAGAGAGAGAGGGAGAGAGGGAGAGAGAGAGAGAGAGAGAGAGAGAGAGAGAGAGAGAGAGAGAGTGATGTGTGTGTGTGTGTGTGTGTGTGTGTGTGTGTGTGTGTGTGTGTGTGTGTGTGTGTGTGTGTGTGTGTGTGTGTGTGTGTGTGTGTGTGTGTGTGTGTGTGTGTGTGTGTGTGTGTGTGTGTGTGTGTGTGTGTGTGTGTGTGTGTGTGTGTGTGTGTGTGTGTGTGTGTGTGTGTGTGTGTGTGTGTGTGTGTGTGTGTGTGTGTGTGTGTGTGTGTGTGTGTGTGTGTGTGTGTGAGAGAGAGAGAGAGAGAGACCTATGCGTCAGTACTGGGAATATTAGGGAACATGTCACTCTGTTCTAAAACACCTGCATTGTTATTTTTTTGTATAACTATATTACAAATTGCCAATTTAAAGGGGCCCTCCAGCTTGGGTTTTAAAATGATTGTGGCATGGTTCACATGATGGCCCTTTAGTAATTTAATTTTTAAAAATACACCCATATTTGCATTATGCATTGTTAAATAATGCCATCGCTATTGTTTTTAAATGAAAGGCGTTTGTATTTACGTTCTCTTTCTCTAAAATATGGTGCTAGCACTTTGGCTTCTGTGAAAGAATTACAAGTGGGAATGGCACTTCTAAATGGTGCAGTTGTGATTGATAACATATCTTTCCTCCGTGGGATCAGCCCGTCAAAATCACTGGGAATTTAACTACATGTTATTTAACTTCCTGTTTTTATTGCAATTTTTTTTATAAATGTTTTCAAAGACAAATATTTGAAGGTTAATGCAGTCATCTGAGCCTACAGATTTTGGAGAAATTCAGGAAGCCTTTTCACTTCCTCTTGGGCATGGGGCATCATGACATGTGTCATTGTCCAGGAAGTGGAGTTGTTTGGTCTTTGAAACTTTTTGGGTGATTCTTGGAGGCATGCAGAAGTTATTTAATGGAGAAGGCGATTGTCTTGCTTTTTTTGTGAAAAGCATGTTAGCCAAAGGCCACCTTTCAGGTTTGCCCGCCCCTCCTCTCCACCCCCAAGAAGCCCTCCTGCCTCAGCCCCCTTGTTTGAAAGGAGCAAAAAGTGAACTTATCCCCGCCTGTGAGTTTCTGACATTCCTGCCCCTCCCGTGCCGGCTGCCCGAGCCCTCCCTGCCGGAGCAGTGCACACTTAGAGCAAAATACTCTTAGTAACATGCTCTGAGGTACATCTTTGCTTTTTTAAGAAAAAGGGTCTGTTGACAAGAGTTTAATTTCCAGATGCATGCTGCATTCACAGCTGTATCTTTGTTTACTCCAATGGTCTAATGAGTCTGTAAAATGATGTAGCTGTATCCAGCTGGGTTTCAGTTTATTGCAGACACTTACAGCCAGGTCACAACTAGCAAAAAAGCATGTGCAATGCAATAGGTGTCTCATTACTAAAAGTGTGAGCTATTGGGGTTGCATTATTATTTGCAACACCAATAGCTCAACATTCAGTCATGCGAGACCTATTGCATTGCAAATGCTTGTTTTTCAATGTAATTCGTTAGTACAGCTCCTTCAAAGTTACTGTGGGATTCGCAGCTCGATGAGAGGGAATGATTCAACGATGTGAATCTATTTAAGATCCAGTGGGGGAGAAAAAAAAGCAAAGCATCCACTAAAATAATTTCTTAGGGAATGGTAAGAAAAGGTGCAAAGTAATTTCCCAATATTAAAATAACTGGGAAATTCCCCAAAAAACATCAGAAGGGTAATTGTGGTTAGAATCCAAAACCGCAAAACTGTTGAAATGTACAAGTTATGATGAGCTGCATAACAATACCTCCCCTCATTCCATGTTCACTATCTCACATCATATCACAAATGGCATGTAGACTGTGACATGTATTAACCGTCATATCAAGGTGAGAGAGGCCCATGTTCTCGTTATAACAACTGCTGGGATGATGCCTAGTCCAGATCAGTGATGCTGCACCCCTTCATGTCTATAATCGGTGGTACTGCAGCTTTTATCTCCAGGTCAAGTCACATATCATTTGACTACAGTGAAGTTAAGTATGATTTTTTCGGTCACAACATATGAAATATAACTAGCAATGTTGATGTCTGTTATGATGTTGTATGTAGGCATGAGCAGTACACAAGGGGTTGGTTTGGGTTCATAGCTCTTATTGTATTCATATTGAAAAATTACTGATATTATAAAACAAATATGATCTCTCCCTCTCTCTCTCTCTCTCTCTCTATATATATATATATTACAATTCTGTGGGATTATCCCTTGAATTGATGGTTTACAACGTCCCTTCCAATCCTGACATACTATAACTGGACTGCACGTATTATCAAAAATGCATATGTGACCTAGGCTAATGTTAAATGTAATCATTCTTCAGTTTCTTCACTTCAACTCACATTTATTTAGAGTTTCGGCAAAGAGTCTGGACTTCTTCAGGACTGTAGAGTTAATTTAAAAAGGAACCCTGAAGATTAGATGATCCGTTCTGGCTGTGGAGCTCGGTGCCACAGGATCAATCACATAGGCCAGCGTGAAAAGACATTCTTTAAATGTGAACAAAGAAAAGAAACGTCATGTGCTGAGAATAAGTTTATATGGAACATTTTGTGCATGAGTTTGATGGACAGGTTACTCCATCACTAACATGTTAGATATACCGTCTACCTTATTACAAGTCCATTTTATCCTATCTAGCTTGCAATAAGGCAGACAGGATATCCGTCAGGTTTGTGATGGAGTAACCCGTTCACCAAACTCTACATCAGGCTCCAAGCTCCGCTCAATAGTTAGCTTTGTAATTATGATTCAACTCATGTTTGCAACCAACATCTTCATAATTCTTGTGGTCTATGTCTTTGTTTTCACTAACTCCAGCTCTTGGCCCGTTGCGAACAACCATTGCCATTATAGGAAAAGGATTGTCTGAAGCCTCCTTCACGTCTGTCATGCTGTACACCGCCGAGCTCTACCCCACCGTCCTCAGGTAAGCATGTGCCACGTTTCTGATATTTATGATGGATGATATAGGCGACTACAACCCCTAAAGCGGCTCTCACAGGAAACAAGGAGATACAATTTAGATTGGGAAATCCCAAATCCTCAATCTTGTGGAATTGGCATGATGCATTCAAAAAAATCAGACCAGCTTCAATTTCCTAAAAGCAATGTATCTCAGCAGACTGGACTCTTAAAGTTAACTGTAGAAAATGAAGGTATGGATGTCAAAAATATTGGGGTGCCTGTAACATCAGCGCTCCAAGAACCTTCCTTACAGCACCCAAACTATCAAAATACATTCCTTCAAACTAGCCAAAGTTAAACAGCAGAAACATCTTCTCTGTTTTCTGGACTGATATGCCACCTTTGAAAAAGAGTATTCATGTTTGAGGTACAAAAACTTTTAATGTAGCCAATTAGACCAACATTCAAACAAAAGAAAGAAAGAGGTGAACTGTCAAACACGTCCAGTCTGAATCCAATAGATGATATTATATATTTCTGAGGCTTTGTGAGGAAAAGGTCAGTTCAGTGGCTTTTTTTAATGGTTTTTTGAGGACAAACTGAGCATCGATCAGTTGCAGAAGCCACCGTCTCCCATGAATCAGGTGACAATTCCAATGAAAGCTTCAAAACATTTGTTCTTCTCATTCCCAGAGCCCGAAACAAGCCTTCTCACTCCTCAGGGTCTGATCACATGCCGTCTTCTAGCTCCTCAGAGTGCGGTAACAAGCCTTATTCTCGCTTCTCAGAGTGCGATAAACCTTCTTCTCACTACTCGGAGCCCGAAAACAAACCTTCTTCTCACTCCTCAGAGCCCGATAACAGAACTTCTTCTCACTCCTCAGAGCCCGATAACAGGACTTGTTTTCACTCTTCAGATCCCGATTACAATTCTTTTTCTCACTCCTCAGATCCCGTTAACAAGTCGCCTTTTCGCTCCTCATTCCTGATAACAAGCCTTCTTCTCACTCCTCAGAGCCCGATAACAAGCCTTCTTATCACTCGTCAAAGAAGGATAACAAACCTTGCTCTCACTCCTCAGGGCCTGATCACATTCCTTCTTCTCGCTGCTCAGAGCCCGATAACAGGACTTTTCTCACTCCTCAGAGCCCGATAACAGGACTTCTTCTCACTCCTCAGAGCCCGATAACAAGCCTTGTTCTCACTCCTCAGAGCCCGATAACACGACTTGTTTTCATTCTTCAGATCCCGATTACAAGACTTTTTCTCACTCCTCAGACCCGTTGACAAGTTGCCTTTTCGCTCCTCATTCCTAATAACAAGTCTTCTTCTCACTCCTCAGAGCCCGATAACAAGCCTTCTTATCACCCATCAAAGAAGGATAACAAACCTTGTTCTCACTCCTCAGGGCCTGATCATATTCTTTCTTCTTGCTCCTCAGAGCTCGATAACAGGACTTCTTCTCACTCCTCAGAGCCAGATAACAAGCCTTCTTCTCACTCCTCAAAGAACGATAACAAGCCTTCTTCTCACTCCTCAGAGCCCGATAACAAGCCTTCTTCTCACTCATTAGAGCCTGATCACATTCCTTCTTCTCACTCCTCAGAGCCCGATAACAGGACTTCTTCTCCATCCTCAGAACCCATTAACAAGCCGCCTTTTCGCTCCTCATTCCCGATAACAAGCCTTCTTCTCACTCCTCAGAGCCTGATAACAAGCCTTCTTCTCACTCCTCAGAGCCCGATAACAAGACTTCTTCTCACTCCTCAGAGCCCGATAACAAGCCTTCTTCTCACTCCTCAGAGCCCGATAACAAGCCTTCTTCTCACTCCTCAGAGGCTGATAACAGGACTTCTTCTCACTCCTCAGAGCCCGATAACAAGCCTTCTTCTCGCTCCTCAGAGCCTGATCACATTCCTTCTTCTCACTCCTCAGAGCCTCCTAACAAGCCTTCTTCTCGCTCCTCAGAGCCTGATCACATTCCTTCTTCTCACTCCTCAGAGCCTCCTAACAAGCCTTCTTCTCACTCCTCAGAGCCTGATAAAAGGACTTCTTCTCACTCCTCAGAGCCCGATAACAAGCCTTTTTCTCACTCCTCAGAGCCTGATAACAGGACTTCTTCTCACTCCTCAGAGCTTGAAAACAGGACTTCTTCTCACTCCTCAGAGCCCGATAACAGGACTTCGTCTCACTCCTCAGAACCCATTAACAAGCCTTCTTCTGACTCCTCAGAGCCTGATCACATTCCTTATTCTTACTCGTTAGAGCCTGAGAAAAAGCCTTTTCTCACTCCTCAGGAGTCCAATAACAAGCCTTCTTCTCACTCGTCACAGCCCGATAACAAGCCTTCTTCTTACTCCTCACAGCACAATAACAAGCGTTCTCCTCACTCTTCACAGCCCGATAACAGGACTTCTTAGTCCTCAGAGCCTGATAACAGGACTTCTTCTCACTCCTCAGAGCCCGATAACAAGCCTCTTCTCACTCCTCAGAGCCCGATAACAAGCCTTCTTCTCACTCCTCAGAGCCCGATAACAGGATTTCTTCTCACTCCTCAGAGCCTGATAACAGGACTTCTTCTCACTCCTCAGAACCCGATAACAGGACTTCTTCTCACTCTTCAAAGAACGATAACAAGCCTTCTTCTCACTCCTCAGAGCCTGATCACATTCCTTCTTCTTATTCCTCAGAGCCCGATAAAAAGCCTTCTTCTCACTCCTCAGAGGCCAATAACAGGACTTCTTCTCACTCCTCAGAGCCTAATCACATTCCTTCTTTCACTCCTCAGAGCCCAATAACAAGCCTTCTTCTCACTCCTCAGAGCCCGATAACAAGCCTTCTTCTCACTCCTCAGAGCCTGATAACAGGACTTCTTCTCATTCCTCAGAACCCGATATCAGGACTTCTTCTCACTCTTCAAATAACGATAACAAGCCTTCTTCTCACTCCTCAGAGCCTGATCACATTCCTTCTTCTCACTGCTCAGAGCCCGATAACAGGACTTCTTCTCACTCCTAAAAGAACGATAACAGGACCTCTCCTCACTCCTAGGAGCCCGATAACAAGCCTTGTTCTCACTCCTCAGAGCCCGATAACAGGACTTGTTTTCACTCTTCAGATCCCAATTACAATTCTTTTTCTCACTCCTCAGACCCCGTTAACAAGTCGCCTTTTCGCTCCTCATTCCTGATAACAAGCCTTCTTCTCACTCCTCAGAGCCCGATAACAAGCCTTCTTATCACTCGTCAAAGAAGGATAACAAACCTTGTTCTCACTCCTCAGGGCCTGATCACATTCCTTCTTCTTGCTGCTCAGAGCCCGATAACAGGACTTCTTCTCACTCCTCAGAGCCCGATAACACGACTTCTTCTCACTCCTCAGAGCCCGATAACAGGACCTCTTCTCACTCCTCAGAGCCCGATAACAGGACTTGTTTTCACTCTTCAGATCCCAATTACAAGTCTTTTCTCACTCCTCAGACCCCGTTAACAAGTCGCCTTTTCGCTCCTCATTCCTGTTAATAAGCCTTCTTCTCACTCCTCAGAGCCCGATAACAAGCCTTCTTATCATTCGTCAAAGAATGATAACAAACCTTGTTCTCACTGCTCAGGGCCTGATCACATTCCTTCTTCTCGCTCCTCAGAGCCCGATAACAGGACTTCTTCTCACTCCTCAGAGCCCGATAACAAGCCTTCTTCTCACTCCTCAGAGCCCGATAACAAGCCTTCTTCTCACTCCTCAAAGAACGATAACAAGCCTTCTTCTCACTCCTCAGAGCCCGATAACAAGCCTTCTTCCCACTCATCAGAGCCTGATCACATTCCTTCTTCTCACTCCTCAGAGCCCGATAACAGGACTTCTTCCCACTCATCAGAACCTGATCACGTTCCTTCTTCTCACTCCTCAGAGCCCGATAACAAGCCTTTTTCTCACTCCTCAAAGAACGATAACAAGCCTTCTTCTCACTCCTCAGAGCCCGATAACAGGACTTCTCACTCCTCAGAGCACGATAACAGAACTACTTCTCACTACTCAGAACCCATTAACAAGCCGCCTTTTTGCTCCTCATTCCTGATAACAAGCCTTCTTCTGACTCCTCAGAGCCTGATCACATTCCTTATTCTTACTCGTTAGAGCCTGAGAAAAAGCCTTTTTCTCACTCCTCAGAGTCCAATAACAAGCCTTCTTCTCACTCGTCACAGCCCGTTAACAAGCCTTCTTCTTACTCCTCACAGCCCGATAACAAGCCTTCTCCTCACTCTTCACAGCCCGATAACAGGACTTCTTAGTCCTCAGAGCCTGATAACAGGACTTCTTCTTACTCCTCAGAGCCCGATAACAAGCCTTCTTCTCACTCCTCAGAGCCCGATAACAAGCCTCTTCTCACTCCTCAGAGCCCGATAACAAGCCTTCTTCTCACTCCTCAGAGACCGATAACAGGATTTCTTCTCACTCCTCTGAGCCTGATAACAGGACTTCTTCTCACTCCTCAGAACCAGATAACAGGACTACTTCTCACTCTTCAAAGAACGATAACAAGCCTTCTTCTCACTCCTCAGAGCCTGATCACATTCCTTCTTCTTACTCCTCAGAGCCCGATTAAAAGCCTTCTTCTCACTCCTCAGAGGCCAATAACAGGACTTCTACTCACTCCTCAGAGCCCGATAACAAGCCTTCTTCTCACTCCTCAGAGCCTGATAACAGGACTTCTTCTCATTCCTCAGAACCCGATAACAGGACTTCTTCTCACTCTTCAAATAACGATAACAAGCCTTCTTCTCACTCCTCAGAGCCTGATCACATTCCTTCTTTCACTCCTCAGAGCCCAATAACAAGTCTTCTTCTCACTCCTCAGAGCCCGATAACAAGCCTTCTTCTCACTCCTCAGAGCCTGATAACAGGACTTCTTCTCATTCCTCAGAACCCGATAACAGGACTTCTTCTCACTCTTCAAATAACGATAACAAGCCTTCTTCTCACTCCTCAGAGCCTGATCACATTCCTTCTTCTCACTGCTCAGAGCCCAATAACAGGACTTATTCTCACTCCTCAAAGAACGATAACAGGACCTCTCCTCACTCCTAGGAGCCCGATAACAAGCCTTGTTCTCACTCCTCAGAGCCCGATAACAGGACTTGTTTTCACTCTTCAGATCCCGATTACAATTCTTTTTCTCACTCCTCAGACCCCGTTAACAAGTCGCCTTTTCGCTCCTCATTCCTGATAACAAGCCTTCTCACTCCTCAGAGGCCGATAACAAGCCTTCTTATCACTCGTCAAAGAAGGATAACAAACCTTGTTCTCACTCCTCAGGGCCTGATCACATTCCTTCTTCTTGCTGCTCAGAGCCCGATAACAGGACTTCTTCTCACTCCTCAGAGCCCGATAACACGACTTCTTCTCACTCCTCAGAGTCCGATAACAGGACCTCTTCTCACTCCTCAGAGCCCGATAACAGGACTTGTTTTCACTCTTCAGATCCCGATTACAAGTCTTTTCTCACTCCTCAGACCCCGTTAACAAGTCACCTTTTCGCTCCTCATTCCTGATAATAAGCCTTCTTCTCACTCTTCAGAGCCCGATAACAAGCCTTCTTATCACTCGTCAAAGAATGATAACAAACCTTGTTCTCACTGCTCAGGGCCTGATCACATTCCTTCTTCTCACCCCTCAGAGCCCGATAACAGGACTTCTTCTCACTCCTCAGAGCCTGATCACATTCCTTCTTCTCACTCCTCAGAGCCCGATAACAAGCCTTCTTCTCACTCCTCAAAGAACGATAACAAGCCTTCTTCTCACTCCTCAGAGCCCGATAACAAGCCTTCTTCCCACTCATCAGAGCCTGATCACATTCCTTCTTCTCACTCCTCAGAGCCCGATAACAGGACTTCTCACTCCTCAGAGCCCGATAACAGGACTACTTCTCACTCCTTAGAACCCATTAACAAGCCGCCTTTTCGCTCCTCGTTCCTGATAACAAGCATTCTTTTCACTCCTCAGAGCCTGATAACAAGCCTTCTTCTCACTCCTCAGACCCCGATAACAAGCCTTCTTCTCACTCCTCAGAGCCTGATAACAAGCCTTCTTCTCACTCCTCAGAGCCCGATAACAAGCCTTCTTCTCACTCCTCAGAGCCCGATAACAAGCCTTCTTCTCACTCCTCAGAGGCTGATAACAGGACTTCTTCTCACTCCTCAGAACCCATTAACAAGCCGCCTTTTTGCTCCTCATTCCTGATAACAAGCCTTCTTCTGACTCCTCAGAGCCTGATCACATTCCTTATTCTTACTCCTCAGGGCCCGATAAAAAGCCTTCTTCTCACTCCTCAGAGGCCAATAACAGGACTTCTTCTCACTCCTCAGAGCCTAATCACATTCCTTCTTTCACTCCTCAGAGCCCAACAACAAGCCTTCTTCTCACTCCTCAGAGCCCGATAACAAGCCTTCTTCTCACTCCTCAGAGCCTGATAACAGGACTTCTTCTCATTCCTCACAACCCGATAACAGGACTTCTTCTCACTCTTCAAATAACGATAACAAGCCTTCTTCTCACTCCTCAGAGCCTGATCACATTCCTTCTTCTCACTGCTCAGAGCCCAATAACAGGACTTATTCTCACTCCTCAAAGAACGATAACAGGACCTCTCCTCACTCCTAGGAGCCCGATAACAAGCCTTGTTCTTACTCCTCAGAGCCCGATAACAGGACTTGTTTTCACTCTTCAGATCCCGATTACAATTCTTTTTCTCACTCCTCAGACCCCGTTAACAAGTCGCCTTTCGCTCCTCATTCCTGATAACAAGCCTTCTTCTCACTCCTCAGAGCCCGATAACAAGCCTTCTTATCACTCGTCAAAGAAGGATAACAAACCTTGTTCTCACTCCTCAGGGCCTGATCACATTCCTTCTTCTTGCTGCTGAGAGCCCGATAACAGGACTTCTTCTCACTCCTCAGAGCCCGATAACACGACTTCTTCTCACTCCTCAGAGTCCGATAACAGGACCTCTTCTCACTCCTCAGAGCCCGATAACAGGACTTGTTTTCACTCTTCAGATCCCGATTACAAGTCTTTTCTCACTCCTCAGACCCCGTTAACAAGTCACCTTTTCGCTCCTCATTCCTGATAATAAGCCTTCTTCTCACTCCTCAGAGCCCGATAACAAGCCTTCTTATCACTCGTCAAAGAATGATAACAAACCTTGTTCTCACTGCTCAGGGCCTGATCACATTCCTTCTTCTCACCCCTCAGAGCCCGATAACAGGACTTCTTCTCACTCATCAGAGCCTGATCACATTCCTTCTTCACTCCTCAGAGCCCGATAACAAGCCTTCTTCTCACTCCTCAAAGAATGATAACGAGCCTTCTTCTCACTCCTCAGAGCCCGATAACAAGCCTTCTTCCCACTCATTAGAGCCTGATCACATTCCTTCTTCTCACTCCTCAGAGCCCGATAACAGGACTTCTCACTCCTCAGAGCCCGATAACAGGACTACTTCTCACTCCTCAGAACCCATTAACAAGCCGCCTTTTCGCTCCTCGTTCCTGATAACAAGCATTCTTTTCACTCCTCAGAGCCTGATAACAAGCCTTCTTCTCACTCCTCAGAGCCCGATAACAAGCCTTCTTCTCACTCCTCAGAGCCTGATAACAAGCCTTCTTCTCACTCCTCAGAGCCCGATAACAAGCCTTCTTCTCACTCCTCAGAGCCCGATAACAAGCCTTCTTCTCACTCCTCAGAGGCTGATAACAGGACTTCTTCTCACTCCTCAGAGCCCGATAACAGGACTTCTTTTCACTCCTCAGAACCCATTAACAAGCCGCCTTTTTGCTCCTCATTCCTGATAACAAGCCTTCTTCTGACTCCTCAGAGCCTGATCACATTCCTTATTCTTACTCGTTAGAGCCTGAGAAAAAGCCTTTTCTCACTCCTCAGAGTCCAAAACAAGCCTTCTTCTCACTCGTCACAGCCCGATAACAAGCCTTCTTCTTACTCCTCACAGCCCAATAACAAGCCTTCTCCTCACTCTTCACAGCCCGATAACAGGACTTCTTCTTAGTCCTCAGAGCCTGATAACAGGACTTCTTCTTACTCCTCAGAGCCCGATAACAAGCCTTCTTCTCACTCCTCAGAGCCCTATAACAAGCTTCTTCTCACTCCTCAGAGCCCGATAACAAACCTTCTTCTCACTCATCAGAGCCCGATAACAGGATTTCTTCTCACTCCTCAGAGCCTGATAACAGGACTTCTTCTCACTCCTCAGAACCCGATAACAGGACTTCTTCTCACTCTTCAAAGAACGATAACAAGCCTTCTTCTCACTCCTCAGAGCCTGATCACATTCCTTCTACTTATTCCTCAGAGCCCGATAAAAAGCCTTCTTCTCACTCCTCAGAGCCCGATAAGCCTTCTTCTCACTCCTCAGAGCCTGATAACAGGACTTCTTCTCATTCCTCAGAACCCGATATCAGGACTTCTTCTCACTCTTCAAATAACGATAACAAGCCTTCTTCTCACTCCTCAGAGCCCGATAACAGGACTTCTCACTCCTCAGAGCCCGATAACAGAACTACTTCTCACTCCTCAGAACCCATTAACAAGCCGCCTTTTTGCTCCTCATTCCTGATAACAAGCCTTCTTCTGACTCCTCAGAGCCTGATCACATTCCTTATTCTTACTCGTTAGAGCCTGAGAAAAAGCCTTTTTCTCACTCCTCAGAGTCCAATAACAAGCCTTCTTCTCACTCGTCACAGCCCGTTAACAAGCCTTCTTCTTACTCCTCACAGCCCGATAACAAGCCTTCTCCTCACTCTTCACAGCCCGATAACAGGACTTCTTCTTAATCCTCAAAGCCTGATAACAGGACTTCTTCTTACTCCTCAGAGCCCGATAACAAACCTCTTCTCACTCCTCAGAGCCCGATAACAAGCCTTCTTCTCACTCCTCAGAGACCGATAACAGGATTTCTTCTCACTCCTCAGAGCCTGATAACAGGACTTCTTCTCACTCCTCAGAGCCCGATAACAGGACTTCTTCTCACTCTTCAAAGAACGATAACAAGCCTTGTTCTCACTCCTCAGAGCCCGATAACACGACTTGTTTTCATTCTTCAGATCCCGATTACAAGACTTTTCTCACTCCTCAGACCCGTTGACAAGTTGCCTTTTCGCTCCTCATTCCTGATAACAAGTCTTCTTCTCACTCCTCAGAGCCCGATAACAAGCCTTCTTATCACCCATCAAAGAAGGATAACAAACCTTGTTCTCACTCCTCAGGGCATGATCATATTCTTTCTTCTTGCTCCTCAGAGCTCGATAACAGGACTTCTTCTCACTCCTCAGAGCCAGATAACAAGCCTTCTTCTCACTCCTCAAAGAACGATAACAAGCCTTCTTCTCACTCCTCAGAGCCCGATAACAAGCCTTCTTCTCACTCATTAGAGCCTGATCACATTCCTTCTTCTCACTCCTCAGAGCCCGATAACAGGACTTCTTCTCAATCCTCAGAACCCATTAACAAGCCGCCTTTTCGCTCCTCATTCCCGATAACAAGCCTTCTTCTCACTCCTCAGAGGCTGATAACAGGACTTCTTCTCACTCCTCAGAGCCCGATAACAAGCCTTCTTCTCGCTCCTCAGAGCCTGATCACATTCCTTCTTCTCACTCCTCAGATCCTCCTAACAAGCCTTCTTCTCGCTCCTCAGAGCCTGATCACATTCCTTCTTCTCACTCCTCAGAGCCTCCTAACAAGCCTTCTTCTCACTCCTCAGAGCCTGATAAAGGACTTCTTCTCACTCCTCAGAGCCCGATAACAAGCCTTTTTCTCACTCCTCAGAGCCTGATAACAGGACTTCTTCTCACTCCTCAGAGCTTGAAAACAGGACTTCGTCTCACTCCTCAGAGCCCGATAACAGGACTTCGTCTCACTCCTCAGAACCCATTAACAAGCCGCCTTTTGCTCCTCATTCCTGATAACAAGCCTTCTTCTGACTCCTCAGAGCCTGATCACATTCCTTATTCTTACTCGTTAGAGCCTGAGAAAAAGCCTTTTCTCACTCCTCAGAGTCCAATAACAAGCCTTCTTCTCACTCGTCACAGCCCGATAACAAGCTTTCTTCTTACTCCTCACAGCACAATAACAAGCCTTCTCCTCACTCTTCACAGCCCGATAACAGGACTTCTTCTTAGTCCTCAGAGCCTGATAACAGGACTTCTTCTCACTCCTCAGAGCCCGATAACAAGCCTCTTCTCACTCCTCAGAGCCCGATAACAAGCCTTCTTCTCACTCCTCAGAGCCCGATAACAGGATTTCTTCTCACTCCTCAGAGCCTGATAACAGGACTTCTTCTCACTCCTCAGAACCCGATAACAGGACTTCTTCTCACTCTTCAAAGAACGATAACAAGCCCTCTTCTCACTCCTCAGAGGCCAATAACAGGACTTCTTCTCACTCCTCAGAGCCTAATCACATTCCTTCTTTCACTCATCAGAGCCCAATAACAAGCCTTCTTCTCACTCCTCAGAGCCCGATAACCAGCCTTCTTCTCACTCCTCAGAGCCTGATAACAGGACTTCTTCTCATTCCTCAGAACCCGATATCAGGACTTCTTCTCACTCTTCAAATAACGATAACAAGCCTTCTTCTCACTCCTCAGAGCCTGATCACATTCCTTCTTCTCACTGCTCAGAGCCCGATAACAGGGCTTCTTCTCACTCCTAAAAGAACGATAACAGGACCTCTCCTCACTCCTAGGAGCCCGATAACAAGCCTTGTTCTCACTCCTCAGAGCCCGATAACAGGACTTGTTTTCACTCTTCAGATCCCAATTACAATTCTTTTCTCACTCCTCAGACCCCGTTAACAAGTCGCCTTTTCGCTCCTCATTCCTGATAACAAGCCTTCTTCTCACTCCTCAGAGCCCGATAACAAGCCTTCTTATCACTCGTCAAAGAAGGATAACAAACCTTGTTCTCACTCCTCAGGGCCTGATCACATTCCTTCTTCTTGCTGCTCAGAGCCCGATAACAGGACTTCTTCTCACTCCTCAGAGCCCGATAACACGACTTCTTCTCACTCCTCAGAGCCCGATAACAGGACCTCTTCTCACTCCTCAGAGCCCGATAACAGGACTTGTTTTCACTCTTCAGATCCCAATTACAAGTCTTTTTCTCACTCCTCAGACCCCGTTAACAAGTCGCCTTTTCGCTCCTCATTCCTGATAATAAGCCTTCTTCTCACTCCTCAGAGCCCGATAACAAGCCTTCTTATCATTCGTCAAAGAATGATAACAAACCTTGTTCTCACTGCTCAGGGCCTGATCACATTCCTTCTTCTCGCTCCTCAGAGCCCGATAACAGGACTTCTTCTCACTCCTCAGAGCCCGATAACAAGCCTTCTTCTCACTCCTCAGAGCCCGATAACAAGCCTTCTTCTCACTCCTCAAAGAACGATAACAAGCCTTCTTCTCACTCCTCAGAGCCCGATAACAAGCCTTCTTCCCACTCATCAGAGCCTGATCACATTCCTTCTTCTCACTCCTCAGAGCCCGATAACAGGACTTCTTCCCACTCATCAGAACCTGATCACGTTCCTTCTTCTCACTCCTCAGAGCCCGATAACAAGCCTTTTCTCACTCCTCAAAGAACGATAACAAGCCTTCTTCTCACTCCTCAGAGCCCGATAACAGGACTTCTCACTCCTCAGAGCCCGATGACAGAACTACTTCTCACTCCTCAGAACCCATTAACAAGCCGCCTTTTTGCTCCTCATTCCTGATAACAAGCCTTCTTCTGACTCCTCAGAGCCTGATCACATTCCTTATTCTTACTCGTTAGAGCCTGAGAAAAAGCCTTTTTCTCACTCCTCAGAGTCCAATAACAAGCCTTCTTCTCACTCGTCACAGCCCGTTAACAAGCCTTCTTCTTACTCCTCACAGCCCGATAACAAGCCTTCTCCTCACTCTTCACAGCCCGATAACAGGACTTCTTAGTCCTCAGAGCCTGATAACAGGACTTCTTCTTACTCCTCAGAGCCCGATAACAAGCCTTCTTCTCACTCCTCAGAGCCCGATAACAAGCCTTCTTCTCACTCCTCAGAGCCCGATAACAGGATTTCTTCTCACTCCTCAGAGCCTGATAACAGGACTTCTTCTCACTCTTCAAAGAACGATAACAAGCCTTCTTCTCACTCCTCAGAGCCTGATCACATTCCTTCTTCTTATTCCTCAGAGCCCGATAAAAAGCCCTCTTCTCACTCCTCAGAGGCCAATAACAGGACTTCTTCTCACTCCTCAGAGCCTAATCACATTCCTTCTTTCACTCCTCAGAGCCCAATAACAAGCCTTCTTCTCACTCCTCAGAGCCCGATAACAAGCCTTCTTCTCACTCCTCAGAGCCTGATAACAGGACTTCTTCTCATTCCTCAGAACCCGATATCAGGACTTCTTCTCACTCTTCAAATAACGATAACAAGCCTTCTTCTCACTCCTCAGAGCCTGATCACATTCCTTCTTCTCACTGCTCAGAGCCCGATAACAGGACTTCTTCTCACTCCTAAAGAACGATAACAGGACCTCTCCTCACTCCTAGGAGCCCGATAACAAGCCTTGTTCTCACTCCTCAGAGCCCGATAACAGGACTTGTTTTCACTCTTCAGATCCCAATTACAATTCTTTTCTCACTCCTCAGACCCCGTTAACAAGTCGCCTTTTTGCTCCTCATTCCTGATAACAAGCCTTCTTCTCACTCCTCAGAGCCCGATAACAAGCCTTCTTATCACTCGTCAAAGAAGGATAACAAACCTTGTTCTCACTCCTCAGGGCCTGATCACATTCCTTCTTCTTGCTGCTCAGAGCCCGATAACAGGACTTCTTCTCACTCCTCAGAGCCCGATAACACGACTTCTTCTCACTCCTCAGAGCCCGATAACAGGACCTCTTCTCACTCCTCAGAGCCCGATAACAGGACTTGTTTTCACTCTTCAGATCCCAATTACAAGTCTTTTTCTCACTCCTCAGACACCGTTAACAAGTCGCCTTTTCGCTCCTCATTCCTGATAATAAGCCTTCTTCTCACTCCTCAGAGCCCGATAACAAGCCTTCTTATCATTCGTCAAAGAATGATAACAAACCTTGTTCTCACTGCTCAGGGCCTGATCACATTCCTTCTTCTCGCTCCTCAGAGCCCGATAACAGGACTTCTTCTCACTCCTCAGAGCCCGATAACAAGCCTTCTTCTCACTCCTCAGAGCCCGATAACAAGCCTTCTTCTCACTCCTCAAAGAACGATAACAAGCCTTCTTCTCACTCCTCAGAGCCCGATAACAAGCCTTCTTCCCACTCATCAGAGCCTGATCACATTCCTTCTTCTCACTCCTCAGAGCCCGATAACAGGACTTCTTCCCACTCATCAGAACCTGATCACGTTCCTTCTTCTCACTCCTCAGAGCCCGATAACAAGCCTTTTCTCACTCCTCAAAGAACGATAACAAGCCTTCTTCTCACTCCTCAGAGCCCGATAACAGGACTTCTCACTCCTCAGAGCCCGATAACAGAACTACTTCTCACTCCTCAGAACCCATTAAGAAGCCGCCTTTTTGCTCCTCATTCCTGATAACAAGCCTTCTTCTGACTCCTCAGAGCCTGATCACATTCCTTATTCTTACTCGTTAGAGCCTGAGAAAAAGCCTTTTTCTCACTCCTCAGAGTCCAATAACAAGCCTTCTTCTCACTCGTCACAGCCCGTTAACAAGCCTTCTTCTTACTCCTCACAGCCCGATAACAAGCCTTCTCCTCACTCTTCACAGCCCGATAACAGGACTTCTTAGTCCTCAGAGCCTGATAACAGGACTTCTTCTCACTCCTCAGAGCCCGATAACAAGCCTCTTCTCACTCCTCAGAGCCCGATAACAAGCCTTCTTCTCACTCCTCAGAGACCGATAACAGGATTTCTTCTCACTCCTCAGAGCCTGATAACAGGACTTCTTCTCACTCCTCAGAACCAGATAACAGGACTACTTCTCACTCTTCAAAGAACGATAACAAGCCTTCTTCTCACTCCTCAGAGCCTGATCACATTCCTTCTTCTTACTCCTCAGAGCCCGATTAAAAGCCTTCTTCTCACTCCTCAGAGGCCAATAACAGGACTTCTTCTCACTCCTCAGAGCATAATCACATTCCTTCTTTCACTCCTCAGAGCCCAATAACAAGCCTTCTTCTCACTCCTCAGAGCCCGATAACAAGCCTTCTTCTCACTCCTCAGAGCCTGATAACAGGACTTCTTCTCATTCCTCAGAACCCGATAACAGGACTTCTTCTCACTCTTCAAATAACGATAACAAGCCTTCTTCTCACTCCTCAGAGCCTGATCACATTCCTTCTTCTCACTGCTCAGAGCCCAATAACAGGACTTATTCTCACTCCTCAAAGAACGATAACAGGACCTCTCCTCACTCCTAGGAGCCCGATAACAAGCCTTGTTCTCACTCCTCAGAGCCCGATAACAGGACTTGTTTTCACTCTTCAGATCCCGATTACAATTCTTTTCTCACTCCTCAGACCCCGTTAACAAGTCGCCTTTTCGCTCCTCATTCCTGATAACAAGCCTTCTTCTCACTCCTCAGAGGCCGATAACAAGCCTTCTTATCACTCGTCAAAGAAGGATAACAAACCTTGTTCTCACTCCTCAGGGCCTGATCACATTCCTTCTTCTTGCTGCTCAGAGCCCGATAACAGGACTTCTTCTCACTCCTCAGAGCCCGATAACACGACTTCTTCTCACTCCTCAGAGTCCGATAACAGGACCTCTTCTCACTCATCAGAGCCTGATCACATTCCTTCTTCTCACTCCTCAGAGCCCGATAACAGGACTTCTCACTCCTCAGAGCCCGATAACAGGACTACTTCTCACTCCTCAGAACCCATTAACAAGCCGCCTTTTCGCTCCTCGTTCCTGATAACAAGCATTCTTTTCACTCCTCAGAGCCTGATAACAAGCCTTCTTCTCACTCCTCAGACCCCGATAACAAGCCTTCTTCTCACTCCTCAGAGCCTGATAACAAGCCTTCTTCTCACTCCTCAGAGCCCGATAACAAGCCTTCTTCTCACTCCTCAGAGCCCGATAACAAGCCTTCTTCTCACTCCTCAGAGGCTGATAACAGGACTTCTTCTCACTCCTCAGAGCCCGATAACAGGACTTCTTTTCACTCCTCAGAACCCATTAACAAGCCGCCTTTTTGCTCCTCATTCCTGATAACAAGCCTTCTTCTGACTCCTCAAAGCCTGATCACATTCCTTATTCTTACTCCTCAGAGCCCGATAAAAAGCCTTCTTCTCACTCCTCAGAGGCCAATAACAGGACTTCTTCTCACTCCTCAGAGCCTAATCACATTCCTTCTTTCACTCCTCAGAGCCCAATAACAAGCCTTCTTCTCACTCCTCAGAGCCCGATAACAAGCCTTCATCTAACTCCTCAGAGCCTGATAACAGGACTTCTTCTCATTCCTCAGAACCCGATAACAGGACTTCTTCTCACTCTTCAAATAACGATAACAAGCCTTCTTCTCACTCCTCAGAGCCTGATCACATTCCTTCTTCTCACTGCTCAGAGCCCAATAACAGGACTTATTCTCACTCCTCAAAGAACGATAACAGGACCTCTCCTCACTCCTAGGAGCCCGATAACAAGCCTTGTTCTTACTCCTCAGAGCCCGATAACAGGACTTGTTTTCACTCTTCAGATCCCGATTACAATTCTTTTCTCACTCCTCAGACCCCGTTAACAAGTCGCCTTTTCGCTCCTCATTCCTGATAACAAGCCTTCTTCTCACTCCTCAGAGCCCGATAACAAGCCTTCTTATCACTCGTCAAAGAAGGATAACAAACCTTGTTCTCACTCCTCAGGGCCTGATCACATTCCTTCTTCTTGCTGCTCAGAGCCCGATAACAGGACTTCTTCTCACTCCTCAGAGCCCGATAACACGACTTCTTCTCACTCCTCAGAGTCCGATAACAGGACCTCTTCTCACTCCTCAGAGCCCGATAACAGGACTTGTTTTCACTCTTCAGATCCCGATTACAAGTCTTTTTCTCACTCCTCAGACCCCGTTAACAAGTCACCTTTTCGCTCCTCATTCCTGATAATAAGCCTTCTTCTTACTCCTCAGAGCCCGATAACAAGCCTTCTTATCACTCGTCAAAGAATGATAACAAACCTTGTTCTCACTGCTCAGGGCCTGATCACATTCCTTCTTCTCACCCCTCAGAGCCCGATAACAGGACTTCTTCTCACTCATCAGAGCCTGATCACATTCCTTCTTCTCACTCCTCAGAGCCAGATAACAAGCCTTCTTCTCACTCCTCAAAGAATGATAACGAGCCTTCTTCTCACTCCTCAGAGCCCGATAACAAGCCTTCTTCCCACTCATCAGAGCCTGATCACATTCCTTCTTCTCACTCCTCAGAGCCCGATAACAGGACTTCTCACTCCTCAGAGCCCGATAACAGGACTACTTCTCACTCCTCAGAACCCATTAACAAGCCGCCTTTTCGCTCCTCGTTCCTGATAACAAGCATTCTTTTCACTCCTCAGAACCTGATAACAAGCCTTCTTCTCACTCCTCAGAGCCCGATAACAAGCCTTCTTCTCACTCCTCAGAGCCTGATAACAAGCCTTCTTCTCACTCCTCAGAGCCCGATAACAAGCCTTCTTCTCACTCCTCAGAGCCCGATAACAAGCCTTCTTCTCACTCCTCAGAGGCTGATAACAGGACTTCTTCTCACTCCTCAGAGCCCGATAACAGGACTTCTTTTCACTCCTCAGAACCCATTAACAAGCCGCCTTTTGCTCCTCATTCCTGATAACAAGCCTTCTTCTGACTCCTCAGAGCCTGATCACATTCCTTATTCTTACTCGTTAGAGCCTGAGAAAAAGCCTTTTTCTCACTCCTCAGAGTCCAAAACAAGCCTTCTTCTCACTCGTCACAGCCCGATAACAAGCCTTCTTCTTACTCCTCACAGCCCAATAACAAGCCTTCTCCTCACTCTTCACAGCCCGATAAAAGGACTTCTTCTTAGTCCTCAGAGCCTGATAACAGGACTTCTTCTTACTCCTCAGAGCCCAATAACAAGCCTTCTTCTCACTCCTCAGAGCCCTATAACAAGCTTCTTCTCACTCCTCAGAGCCCGATAACAAACCTTCTTCTCACTCATCAGAGCCCGATAACAGGATTTCTTCTCACTCCTCAGAGCCTGATAACAGGACTTCTTCTCACTCCTCAGAACCCGATAACAGGACTTCTTCTCACTCTTCAAAGAACGATAACAAGCCTTCTTCTCACTCCTCAGAGCCTGATCACATTCCTTCTTCTTATTCCTCAGAGCCCGATAAAAGCCTTCTTCTCACTCCTCAGAGGCCAATAACAGGACTTCTTCTCACTCCTCAGAGCCTAATCACATTCCTTCTTTCACTCCTCAGAGCCCAATAACAAGCCTTCTTCTCACTCCTCAGAGCCCGATAAGCCTTCTTCTCACTCCTCAGAGCCTGATAACAGGACTTCTTCTCATTCCTCAGAACCCGATATCAGGACTTCTTCTCACTCTTCAAATAACGATAACAAGCCTTCTTCTCACTCCTCAGAGCCCGATAACAGGACTTCTCACTCCTCAGAGCCCGATAACAGAACTACTTCTCACTCCTCAGAACCCATTAACAAGCCGCCTTTTTGCTCCTCATTCCTGATAACAAGCCTTCTTCTGACTCCTCAGAGCCTGATCACATTCCTTATTCTTACTCGTTAGAGCCTGAGAAAAAGCCTTTTTCTCACTCCTCAGAGTCCAATAACAAGCCTTCTTCTCACTCGTCACAGCCCGTTAACAAGCCTTCTTCTTACTCCTCACAGCCCGATAACAAGCCTTCTCCTCACTCTTCACAGCCCGATAACAGGACTTCTTCTTAGTCCTCAGAGCCTGATAACAGGACTTCTTCTTACTCCTCAGAGCCCGATAACAAGCCTTCTTCTCACTCCTCAGAGCCCGATAACAAGCCTCTTCTCACTCCTCAGAGCCCGATAACAAGCCTTCTTCTCACTCCTCAGAGACCGATAACAGGATTTCTTCTCACTCCTCAGAGCCTGATAACAGGACTTCTTCTCATTCCTCAGAACCAGATAACAGGACTACTTCTCACTCTTCAAAGAATGATAACAAGCCTTCTCACTCCTCAGAGCCTGATCACATTCCTTCTTCTCACTCCTCAGAGCCCGATAAAAGCCTTCTTCTCACTCCTCAGAGGCCAATAACAGGACTTCTTCTCACTCCTCAGAGCCTAATCACATTCCTTCTTTCACTCCTCAGAGCCCAATAACAAGCCTTGTTCTCACTCCTCAGAGCCCGATAACAAGCCTTCTTCTCACTCCTCAGAGCCTGATAACAGGACTTCTTCTCATTCCTCAGAACCCGATAACAGGACTTCTTCTCACTCTTCAAATAACGATAACAAGCCTTCTTCTCACTCCTCAGAGCCTGATCACATTCCTTCTTCTCACTGCTCAGAGCCCAATAACAGGACTTATTCTCACTCCTCAAAGAACGATAACAGGACCTCTCCTCACTCCTAGGAGCCCGATAACAAGCCTTGTTCTCACTCCTCAGAGCCCGATACAGGACTTGTTTTCACTCTTCAGATTCCGATTACAAGTCTTTTCTCACTCCTCAGACCCCGTTAACAAGTCACCTTTTCGCTCCTCATTCCTGATAATAAGCCTTCTTCTCACTCAGAGCCCGATAACAAGCCTTCTTATCACTCGTCAAAGAATGATAACAAACCTTGTTCTCACTGCTCAGGGCCTGATCACATTCCTTCTTCTCACCGCTCAGAGCCCGATAACAGGACTTCTTCTCACTCATCAGAGCCTGATCACATTCCTTCTTCTCACTCCTCAGAGCCCGATAACAAGCCTTCTTCTCACTCCTCAAAGAATGATAACGAGCCTTCTTCTCACTCCTCAGAGCCCGATAACAAGCCTTCTTCCCACTCATCAGAGCCTGATCACATTCTTTCTTCTCACTCCTCAGAGCCCGATAACAGGACTTCCCACTCCTCAGAGCCCGATAACAGGACTACTTCTCACTCCTCAGAACCCATTAACAAGCCGCCTTTTCGCTCCTCGTTCCTGATAACAAGCATTCTTTTCACTCCTCAGAGCCTGATAACAAGCCTTCTTCTCACTCCTCAGAGCCCGATAACAAGCCTTCTTCTCACTCCTCAGAGCCTGATAACAAGCCTTCTTCTCACTCCTCAGAGCCCGATAACAAGCCTTCTTCTCACTCCTCAGAGCCCAATAACAAGCCTTCTTCTCACTCCTCAGAGGCTGATAACAGGACTTCTTCTCACTCCTCAGAGCCCGATAACAGGACTTCTTTTCACTCCTCAGAACCCATTAACAAGCCGCCTTTTGCTCCTCATTCCTGATAACAAGCCTTCTTCTGACTCCTCAGAGCCTGATCACATTCCTTATTCTTACTCGTTAGAGCCTGAGAAAAAGCCTTTTTCTCACTCCTCAGAGTCCAAAACAAGCCTTCTTCTCACTCGTCACAGCCCGATAACAAGCCTTCTTCTTACTCCTCACAGCCCAATAACAAGCCTTCTCCTCACTCTTCACAGCCCGATAACAGGACTTCTTCTTAGTCCTCAGAGCCTGATAACAGGACTTCTTCTTACTCCTCAGAGCCCGATAACAAGCCTTCTTCTCACTCCTCAGAGCCCTATAACAAGCTTCTTCTCACTCCTCAGAGCCCGATAACAAACCTTCTTCTCACTCATCAGAGCCCGATAACAGGATTTCTTCTCACTCCTCAGAGCCTGATAACAGGACTTCTTCTCACTCCTCAGAACCCGATAACAGGACTTCTTCTCACTCTTCAAAGAACGATAACAAGCCTTCTTCTCACTCCTCAGAGCCTGATCACATTCCTTCTTCTTATTCCTCAGAGCCCGATAAAAAGCCTTCTTCTCACTCCTCAGAGGCCAATAACAGGACTTCTTCTCACTCCTCAGAGCCTAATCACATTCCTTCTTTCACTCCTCAGAGCCCAATAACAAGCCTTCTTCTCACTCCTCAGAGCCCAATAACAAGCCTTCTTCTCACTCCTCAGAGCCTGATAACAGGACTTCTTCTCATTCCTCAGAACCCGATATCAGGACTTCTTCTCACTCTTCAAATAACGATAACAAGCCTTCTTCTCACTCCTCAGAGCCCGATAACAGGACTTCTCACTCCTCAGAGCCCGATAACAGAACTACTTCTCACTCCTCAGAACCCATTAACAAGCCGCCTTTTGCTCCTCATTCCTGATAACAAGCCTTCTTCTGACTCCTCAGAGCCTGATCACATTCCTTATTCTTACTCGTTAGAGCCTGAGAAAAGCCTTTTTGTCACTCCTCAGAGTCCAATAACAAGCCTTCTTCTCACTCGTCACAGCCCGTTAACAAGCCTTCTTCTTACTCCTCACAGCCCGATAACAAGCCTTCTCCTCACTCTTCACAGCCCGATAACAGGACTTCTTCTTAGTCCTCAGAGCCTGATAACAGGACTTCTTCTTACTCCTCAGAGCCCGATAACAAGCCTTCTTCTTACTCCTCAGAGCCCGATAACAAGCCTCTTCTCACTCCTCAGAGCCCGATAACAAGCCTTCTTCTCACTCCTCAGAGACCGATAACAGGATTTCTTCTCACTCCTCAGAGCCTGATAACAGGACTTCTTCTCACTCCTCAGAACCAGATAACAGGACTACTTCTCACTCTTCAAAGCCTGATCACATTCCTTCTTCTTACTCCTCAGAGCCCGATAAAAAGCCATCCTCTCACTCCTCAGAGGCCAATAACAGGACTTCTTCTCACTCCTCAGAGCCTAATCACATTCCTTCTTTCACTCCTCAGAGCCCAATAACAAGCCTTCTTCTCACTCCTCAGAGCCCGATAACAAGCCTTCTTCTCACTCCTCAGAGCCTGATAACAGGACTTCTTCTCATTCCTCAGAACCCGATAACAGGACTTCTTCTCACTCTTCAAATAACGATAACAAGCCTTCTTCTCACTCCTCAGAGCCTGATCACATTCCTTCTTCTCACTGCTCAGAGCCCAATAACAGGACTTATTCTCACTCCTCAAAGAACGATAACAGGACCTCTCCTCACTCCTAGGAGCCCGATAACAAGCCTTGTTCTCACTCCTCAGAGCCCGATAACAGGACTTGTTTTCACTCTTCAGATCCCGATTACAATTCTTTTTCTCACTCCTCAGAACCCGTTAACAAGTCGCCTTTTCGCTCCTCATTCCTGATAACAAGCCTTCTTCTCACTCCTCAGAGCCCGATAACAAGCCTTCTTATCACTCGTCAAAGAAGGATAACAAACCTTGTTCTCACTCCTCAGGGCCTGATCACATTCCTTCTTCTTGCTGCTCAGAGCCCGATAACAGGACTTCTTCTCACTCCTCAGAGCCCGATAATACGACTTCTTCTCACTCCTCAGAGTCCGATAACAGGACCTCTTCTCACTCCTCAGAGCCCGATAACAGGATTTGTTTTCACTCTTCAGATCCCGATTACAAGTCTTTTTCTCACTCCTCAGACCCCGTTAACAAGTCACCTTTTCGCTCCTCATTCCTGATAATAAGCCTTCTTCTCACTCCTCAGAGCCCGATAACAAGCCTTCTTATCACTCGTCAAAGAATGATAACAAACCTTGTTCTCGCTGCTCAGGGCCTGATCACATTCCTTCTTCTCACCCCTCAGAGCCCGATAACAGGACTTCTTCTCACTCCTCAGAGCCTGATCACATTCATTCTTCTCACTCCTCAGAGCCCGATAACAAGCCTTCTTCTCACTCCTCAAAGAACGATAACGAGCCTTCTTCTCACTCCTCAGAGCCCGATAACAAGCCTTCTTCCCACTCATCAGAGCCTGATCACATTCCTTCTTCTCACTCCTCAGAGCCCGATAACAGGACTACTTCTCACTCCTCAGAACCCATTAACAAGCCGCCTTTTCGCTCCTCGTTCCTGATAACAAGCATTCTTTTCACTCCTCAGAGCCCCGATAACAAGCCTTCTTCTCACTCCTCAGAGCCTGATAACAAGCCTTCTTCTCACTCCTCAGAGCCCGATAACAAGCCTTCTTCTCACTCCTCAGAGCCCGATAACAAGCCTTCTTCTCACTCCTCAGAGGCTGATAACAGGACTTCTTCTCACTCCTCAGAGCCCGATAACAGGACTTCTTCTCACTCCTCAGAGCCCGATAACAGGACTTCTTTTCACTCCTCAGAACCCATTAACAAGCCGCCTTTTTGCTCCTCATTCCTGATAACAAGCCTTCTTCTGACTCCTCAGAGCCTGATCACATTACTTATTCTTACTCCTCAGAGCCCGATAAAAAGCTTTCTCCTCACTCCTCAGAGGCCAATAACAGGACTTCTTCTCACTCCTCAGAGCCTAATCACATTCCTTCTTTCACTCCTCAGAGCCCAATAACAAGCCTTCTTCTCACTCCTCAGAGCCCGATAAGCCTTCTTCTCACTCCTCAGAGCCTGATAACAGGACTTCTTCTCATTCCTCAGAACCCGATAACAGGACTTCTTCTCACTCTTCAAATAACGATAACAAGCCTTCTTCTCACTCCTCAGAGCCTGATCACATTCCTTCTTCTCACTGCTCAGAGCCCAATAACAGGGCTTATTCTCACTCCTCAAAGAACGATAACAGGACCTCTCCTCACTCCTAGGAGCCCGATAACAAGCCTTGTTCTTACTCCTCAGAGCCCGATAACAGGACTTGTTTTCACTCTTCAGATCCCGATTACAATTCTTTTCTCACTCCTCAGACCCCGTTAACAAGTCGCCTTTTCGCTCCTCATTCCTGATAACAAGCCTTCTCACTCCTCAGAGCCCGATAACAAGCCTTCTTATCACTCGTCAAAGAAGGATAACAAACCTTGTTCTCACTCCTCAGGGCCTGACCACATTCCTTCTTCTTGCTGCTCAGAGCCGGATAACAGGACTTCTTCTCACTCCTCAGAGCCCGATAACACGACTTCTTCTCACTCCTCAGAGTCCGATAACAGGACCTCTTCTCACTCCTCAGAGCCCGATAACAGGACTTGTTTTCACTCTTCAGATCCCGATTACAAGTCTTTTTCTCACTCCTCAGACCCCGTTAACAAGTCACCTTTTCGCTCCTCATTCCTGATAATAAGCCTTCTTCTCACTCCTCAGAGCCCGATAACAAGCCTTCTTATCACTCGTCAAAGAATGATAACAAACCTTGTTCTCACTGCTCAGGGCCTGATCACATTCCTTCTTCTCACCCCTCAGAGCTCGATAACAGGACTTCTTCTCACTCATCAGAGCCTGATCACATTCCTTCTTCTCACTCCTCAGAGCCCGATAACAAGCCTTCTTCTCACTCCTCAAAGAATGATAACGAGCCTTCTTCTCACTCCTCAGAGCCCGATAACAAGTCTTCTTCCCACTCATCAGAGCCTGATCACATTCCTTCTTCTCACTCCTCAGAGCCCGATAACACGACTTCTTCTCACTCCTCAGAGTCCGATAACAGGACCTCTTCTCACTCCTCAGAGCCCGATAACAGGACTTGTTTTCACTCTTCAGATCCCGATTACAAGTCTTTTCTCACTCCTCAGACCCCGTTAACAAGTCACCTTTTCGCTCCTCATTCCTGATAATAAGCCTTCTTCTCACTCCTCAGAGCCCGATAACAAGCCTTCTTATCACTCGTCAAAGAATGATAACAAACCTTGTTCTCACTGCTCAGGGCCTGATCACATTCCTTCTTCTCACCCCTCAGAGCCCGATAACAGGACTTCTTCTCACTCATCAGAGCCTGATCACATTCCTTCTTCACTCCTCAGAGCCCGATAACAAGCCTTCTTCTCACTCCTCAAAGAATGATAACGAGCCTTCTTCTCACTCCTCAGAGCCCGATAACAAGCCTTCTTCCCACTCATTAGAGCCTGATCACATTCCTTCTTCTCACTCCTCAGAGCCCGATAACAGGACTTCTCACTCCTCAGAGCCCGATAACAGGACTACTTCTCACTCCTCAGAACCCATTAACAAGCCGCCTTTTCGCTCCTCGTTCCTGATAACAAGCATTCTTTTCACTCCTCAGAGCCTGATAACAAGCCTTCTTCTCACTCCTCAGAGCCCGATAACAAGCCTTCTTCTCACTCCTCAGAGCCTGATAACAAGCCTTCTTCTCACTCCTCAGAGCCCGATAACAAGCCTTCTTCTCACTCCTCAGAGCCCGATAACAAGCCTTCTTCTCACTCCTCAGAGGCTGATAACAGGACTTCTTCTCACTCCTCAGAGCCCGATAACAGGACTTCTTTTCACTCCTCAGAACCCATTAACAAGCCGCCTTTTTGCTCCTCATTCCTGATAACAAGCCTTCTTCTGACTCCTCAGAGCCTGATCACATTCCTTATTCTTACTCGTTAGAGCCTGAGAAAAAGCCTTTTCTCACTCCTCAGAGTCCAAAACAAGCCTTCTTCTCACTCGTCACAGCCCGATAACAAGCCTTCTTCTTACTCCTCACAGCCCAATAACAAGCCTTCTCCTCACTCTTCACAGCCCGATAACAGGACTTCTTCTTAGTCCTCAGAGCCTGATAACAGGACTTCTTCTTACTCCTCAGAGCCCGATAACAAGCCTTCTTCTCACTCCTCAGAGCCCTATAACAAGCTTCTTCTCACTCCTCAGAGCCCGATAACAAACCTTCTTCTCACTCATCAGAGCCCGATAACAGGATTTCTTCTCACTCCTCAGAGCCTGATAACAGGACTTCTTCTCACTCCTCAGAACCCGATAACAGGACTTCTTCTCACTCTTCAAATAACGATAACAAGCCTTCTTCTCACTCCTCAGAGCCTGATCACATTCCTTCTACTTATTCCTCAGAGCCCGATAAAAGCCTTCTTCTCACTCCTCAGAGCCCGATAAGCCTTCTTCTCACTCCTCAGAGCCTGATAACAGGACTTCTTCTCATTCCTCAGAACCCGATATCAGGACTTCTTCTCACTCTTCAAATAACGATAACAAGCCTTCTTCTCACTCCTCAGAGCCCGATAACAGGACTTCTCACTCCTCAGAGCCCGATAACAGAACTACTTCTCACTCCTCAGAACCCATTAACAAGCCGCCTTTTTGCTCCTCATTCCTGATAACAAGCCTTCTTCTGACTCCTCAGAGCCTGATCACATTCCTTATTCTTACTCGTTAGAGCCTGAGAAAAAGCCTTTTTCTCACTCCTCAGAGTCCAATAACAAGCCTTCTTCTCACTCGTCACAGCCCGTTAACAAGCCTTCTTCTTACTCCTCACAGCCCGATAACAAGCCTTCTCCTCACTCTTCACAGCCCGATAACAGGACTTCTTCTTAATCCTCAAAGCCTGATAACAGGACTTCTTCTTACTCCTCAGAGCCCGATAACAAACCTCTTCTCACTCCTCAGAGCCCGATAACAAGCCTTCTTCTCACTCCTCAGAGACCGATAACAGGATTTCTTCTCACTCCTCAGAGCCTGATAACAGGACTTCTTCTCACTCCTCAGAGCCCGATAACAGGACTTCTTCTCACTCTTCAAAGAACGATAACAAGCCTTGTTCTCACTCCTCAGAGCCCGATAACACGACTTGTTTTCATTCTTCAGATCCCGATTACAAGACTTTTTCTCACTCCTCAGACCCGTTGACAAGTTGCCTTTTCGCTCCTCATTCCTGATAACAAGTCTTCTTCTCACTCCTCAGAGCCCGATAACAAGCCTTCTTATCACCCATCAAAGAAGGATAACAAACCTTGTTCTCACTCCTCAGGGCATGATCATATTCTTTCTTCTTGCTCCTCAGAGCTCGATAACAGGACTTCTTCTCACTCCTCAGAGCCAGATAACAAGCCTTCTTCTCACTCCTCAAAGAACGATAACAAGCCTTCTTCTCACTCCTCAGAGCCCGATAACAAGCCTTCTTCTCACTCATTAGAGCCTGATCACATTCCTTCTTCTCACTCCTCAGAGCCCGATAACAGGACTTCTTCTCAATCCTCAGAACCCATTAACAAGCCGCCTTTTCGCTCCTCATTCCCGATAACAAGCCTTCTTCTCACTCCTCAGAGGCTGATAACAGGACTTCTTCTCACTCCTCAGAGCCCGATAACAAGCCTTCTTCTCGCTCCTCAGAGCCTGATCACATTCCTTCTTCTCACTCCTCAGATCCTCCTAACAAGCCTTCTTCTCGCTCCTCAGAGCCTGATCACATTCCTTCTTCTCACTCCTCAGAGCCTCCTAACAAGCCTTCTTCTCACTCCTCAGAGCCTGATAAAAGGACTTCTTCTCACTCCTCAGAGCCCGATAACAAGCCTTTTTCTCACTCCTCAGAGCCTGATAACAGGACTTCTTCTCACTCCTCAGAGCTTGAAAACAGGACTTCGTCTCACTCCTCAGAGCCCGATAACAGGACTTCGTCTCACTCCTCAGAACCCATTAACAAGCCGCCTTTTTGCTCCTCATTCCTGATAACAAGCCTTCTTCTGACTCCTCAGAGCCTGATCACATTCCTTATTCTTACTCGTTAGAGCCTGAGAAAAAGCCTTTTTCTCACTCCTCAGAGTCCAATAACAAGCCTTCTTCTCACTCGTCACAGCCCGATAACAAGCTTTCTTCTTACTCCTCACAGCACAATAACAAGCCTTCTCCTCACTCTTCACAGCCCGATAACAGGACTTCTTCTTAGTCCTCAGAGCCTGATAACAGGACTTCTTCTCACTCCTCAGAGCCCGATAACAAGCCTCTTCTCACTCCTCAGAGCCCGATAACAAGCCTTCTTCTCACTCCTCAGAGCCCGATAACAGGATTTCTTCTCACTCCTCAGAGCCTGATAACAGGACTTCTTCTCACTCCTCAGAACCCGATAACAGGACTTCTTCTCACTCTTCAAAGAACGATAACAAGCCCTCTTCTCACTCCTCAGAGGCCAATAACAGGACTTCTTCTCACTCCTCAGAGCCTAATCACATTCCTTCTTTCACTCATCAGAGCCCAATAACAAGCCTTCTTCTCACTCCTCAGAGCCCGATAACCAGCCTTCTTCTCACTCCTCAGAGCCTGATAACAGGACTTCTTCTCATTCCTCAGAACCCGATATCAGGACTTCTTCTCACTCTTCAAATAACGATAACAAGCCTTCTTCTCACTCCTCAGAGCCTGATCACATTCCTTCTTCTCACTGCTCAGAGCCCGATAACAGGGCTTCTTCTCACTCCTAAAAGAACGATAACAGGACCTCTCCTCACTCCTAGGAGCCCGATAACAAGCCTTGTTCTCACTCCTCAGAGCCCGATAACAGGACTTGTTTTCACTCTTCAGATCCCAATTACAATTCTTTTTCTCACTCCTCAGACCCCGTTAACAAGTCGCCTTTTCGCTCCTCATTCCTGATAACAAGCCTTCTTCTCACTCCTCAGAGCCCGATAACAAGCCTTCTTATCACTCGTCAAAGAAGGATAACAAACCTTGTTCTCACTCCTCAGGGCCTGATCACATTCCTTCTTCTTGCTGCTCAGAGCCCGATAACAGGACTTCTTCTCACTCCTCAGAGCCCGATAACACGACTTCTTCTCACTCCTCAGAGCCCGATAACAGGACCTCTTCTCACTCCTCAGAGCCCGATAACAGGACTTGTTTTCACTCTTCAGATCCCAATTACAAGTCTTTTCTCACTCCTCAGACCCCGTTAACAAGTCGCCTTTTCGCTCCTCATTCCTGATAATAAGCCTTCTTCTCACTCCTCAGAGCCCGATAACAAGCCTTCTTATCATTCGTCAAAGAATGATAACAAACCTTGTTCTCACTGCTCAGGGCCTGATCACATTCCTTCTTCTCGCTCCTCAGAGCCCGATAACAGGACTTCTTCTCACTCCTCAGAGCCCGATAACAAGCCTTCTTCTCACTCCTCAGAGCCCGATAACAAGCCTTCTTCTCACTCCTCAAAGAACGATAACAAGCCTTCTTCTCACTCCTCAGAGCCCGATAACAAGCCTTCTTCCCACTCATCAGAGCCTGATCACATTCCTTCTTCTCACTCCTCAGAGCCCGATAACAGGACTTCTTCCCACTCATCAGAACCTGATCACGTTCCTTCTTCTCACTCCTCAGAGCCCGATAACAAGCCTTTTTCTCACTCCTCAAAGAACGATAACAAGCCTTCTTCTCACTCCTCAGAGCCCGATAACAGGACTTCTCACTCCTCAGAGCCCGATAACAGAACTACTTCTCACTCCTCAGAACCCATTAACAAGCCGCCTTTTTGCTCCTCATTCCTGATAACAAGCCTTCTTCTGACTCCTCAGAGCCTGATCACATTCCTTATTCTTACTCGTTAGAGCCTGAGAAAAAGCCTTTTCTCACTCCTCAGAGTCCAATAACAAGCCTTCTTCTCACTCGTCACAGCCCGTTAACAAGCCTTCTTCTTACTCCTCACAGCCCGATAACAAGCCTTCTCCTCACTCTTCACAGCCCGATAACAGGACTTCTTAGTCCTCAGAGCCTGATAACAGGACTTCTTCTTACTCCTCAGAGCCCGATAACAAGCCTTCTTCTCACTCCTCAGAGCCCGATAACAAGCCTTCTTCTCACTCCTCAGAGCCCGATAACAGGATTTCTTCTCACTCCTCAGAGCCTGATAACAGGACTTCTTCTCACTCTTCAAAGAACGATAACAAGCCTTCTTCTCACTCCTCAGAGCCTGATCACATTCCTTCTTCTTATTCCTCAGAGCCCGATAAAAAGCCCTCTTCTCACTCCTCAGAGGCCAATAACAGGACTTCTTCTCACTCCTCAGAGCCTAATCACATTCCTTCTTTCACTCCTCAGAGCCCAATAACAAGCCTTCTTCTCACTCCTCAGAGCCCGATAACAAGCCTTCTTCTCACTCCTCAGAGCCTGATAACAGGACTTCTTCTCATTCCTCAGAACCCGATATCAGGACTTCTTCTCACTCTTCAAATAACGATAACAAGCCTTCTTCTCACTCCTCAGAGCCTGATCACATTCCTTCTTCTCACTGCTCAGAGCCCGATAACAGGACTTCTTCTCACTCCTAAAAGAACGATAACAGGACCTCTCCTCACTCCTAGGAGCCCGATAACAAGCCTTGTTCTCACTCCTCAGAGCCCGATAACAGGACTTGTTTTCACTCTTCAGATCCCAATTACAATTCTTTTTCTCACTCCTCAGACCCCGTTAACAAGTCGCCTTTTTGCTCCTCATTCCTGATAACAAGCCTTCTTCTCACTCCTCAGAGCCCGATAACAAGCCTTCTTATCACTCGTCAAAGAAGGATAACAAACCTTGTTCTCACTCCTCAGGGCCTGATCACATTCCTTCTTCTTGCTGCTCAGAGCCCGATAACAGGACTTCTTCTCACTCCTCAGAGCCCGATAACACGACTTCTTCTCACTCCTCAGAGCCCGATAACAGGACCTCTTCTCACTCCTCAGAGCCCGATAACAGGACTTGTTTTCACTCTTCAGATCCCAATTACAAGTCTTTTTCTCACTCCTCAGACACCGTTAACAAGTCGCCTTTTCGCTCCTCATTCCTGATAATAAGCCTTCTTCTCACTCCTCAGAGCCCGATAACAAGCCTTCTTATCATTCGTCAAAGAATGATAACAAACCTTGTTCTCACTGCTCAGGGCCTGATCACATTCCTTCTTCTCGCTCCTCAGAGCCCGATAACAGGACTTCTTCTCACTCCTCAGAGCCCGATAACAAGCCTTCTTCTCACTCCTCAGAGCCCGATAACAAGCCTTCTTCTCACTCCTCAAAGAACGATAACAAGCCTTCTTCTCACTCCTCAGAGCCCGATAACAAGCCTTCTTCCCACTCATCAGAGCCTGATCACA
Source organism: Calotriton arnoldi (assembly GCA_963921515.1). Lineage (NCBI taxonomy): Eukaryota > Metazoa > Chordata > Amphibia > Caudata > Salamandridae > Calotriton > Calotriton arnoldi. The sequence goes on along the minus strand of CAWUFW010001762.1, from coordinate 2,056,650 downwards.
TTCCTTCTTCTCACTCCTCAGAGCCCGATAACAGGACTTCTTCCCACTCATCAGAACCTGATCACGTTCCTTCTTCTCACTCCTCAGAGCCCGATAACAAGCCTTTTCTCACTCCTCAAAGAACGATAACAAGCCTTCTTCTCACTCCTCAGAGCCCGATAACAGGACTTCTCACTCCTCAGAGCCCGATAACAGAACTACTTCTCACTCCTCAGAACCCATTAAGAAGCCGCCTTTTGCTCCTCATTCCTGATAACAAGCCTTCTTCTGACTCCTCAGAGCCTGATCACATTCCTTATTCTTACTCGTTAGAGCCTGAGAAAAAGCCTTTTTCTCACTCCTCAGAGTCCAATAACAAGCCTTCTTCTCACTCGTCACAGCCCGTTAACAAGCCTTCTTCTTACTCCTCACAGCCCGATAACAAGCCTTCTCCTCACTCTTCACAGCCCGATAACAGGACTTCTTAGTCCTCAGAGCCTGATAACAGGACTTCTTCTCACTCCTCAGAGCCCGATAACAAGCCTCTTCTCACTCCTCAGAGCCCGATAACAAGCCTTCTTCTCACTCCTCAGAGACCGATAACAGGATTTCTTCTCACTCCTCAGAGCCTGATAACAGGACTTCTTCTCACTCCTCAGAACCAGATAACAGGACTACTTCTCACTCTTCAAAGAACGATAACAAGCCTTCTTCTCACTCCTCAGAGCCTGATCACATTCCTTCTTCTTACTCCTCAGAGCCCGATTAAAAGCCTTCTTCTCACTCCTCAGAGGCCAATAACAGGACTTCTTCTCACTCCTCAGAGCATAATCACATTCCTTCTTTCACTCCTCAGAGCCCAATAACAAGCCTTCTTCTCACTCCTCAGAGCCCGATAACAAGCCTTCTTCTCACTCCTCAGAGCCTGATAACAGGACTTCTTCTCATTCCTCAGAACCCGATAACAGGACTTCTTCTCACTCTTCAAATAACGATAACAAGCCTTCTTCTCACTCCTCAGAGCCTGATCACATTCCTTCTTCTCACTGCTCAGAGCCCAATAACAGGACTTATTCTCACTCCTCAAAGAACGATAACAGGACCTCTCCTCACTCCTAGGAGCCCGATAACAAGCCTTGTTCTCACTCCTCAGAGCCCGATAACAGGACTTGTTTTCACTCTTCAGATCCCGATTACAATTCTTTTCTCACTCCTCAGACCCCGTTAACAAGTCGCCTTTTCGCTCCTCATTCCTGATAACAAGCCTTCTTCTCACTCCTCAGAGGCCGATAACAAGCCTTCTTATCACTCGTCAAAGAAGGATAACAAACCTTGTTCTCACTCCTCAGGGCCTGATCACATTCCTTCTTCTTGCTGCTCAGAGCCCGATAACAGGACTTCTTCTCACTCCTCAGAGCCCGATAACACGACTTCTTCTCACTCCTCAGAGTCCGATAACAGGACCTCTTCTCACTCATCAGAGCCTGATCACATTCCTTCTTCTCACTCCTCAGAGCCCGATAACAGGACTTCTCACTCCTCAGAGCCCGATAACAGGACTACTTCTCACTCCTCAGAACCCATTAACAAGCCGCCTTTTCGCTCCTCGTTCCTGATAACAAGCATTCTTTTCACTCCTCAGAGCCTGATAACAAGCCTTCTTCTCACTCCTCAGACCCCGATAACAAGCCTTCTTCTCACTCCTCAGAGCCTGATAACAAGCCTTCTTCTCACTCCTCAGAGCCCGATAACAAGCCTTCTTCTCACTCCTCAGAGCCCGATAACAAGCCTTCTTCTCACTCCTCAGAGGCTGATAACAGGACTTCTTCTCACTCCTCAGAGCCCGATAACAGGACTTCTTTTCACTCCTCAGAACCCATTAACAAGCCGCCTTTTTGCTCCTCATTCCTGATAACAAGCCTTCTTCTGACTCCTCAAAGCCTGATCACATTCCTTATTCTTACTCCTCAGAGCCCGATAAAAGCCTTCTTCTCACTCCTCAGAGGCCAATAACAGGACTTCTTCTCACTCCTCAGAGCCTAATCACATTCCTTCTTTCACTCCTCAGAGCCCAATAACAAGCCTTCTTCTCACTCCTCAGAGCCCGATAACAAGCCTTCATCTAACTCCTCAGAGCCTGATAACAGGACTTCTTCTCATTCCTCAGAACCCGATAACAGGACTTCTTCTCACTCTTCAAATAACGATAACAAGCCTTCTTCTCACTCCTCAGAGCCTGATCACATTCCTTCTTCTCACTGCTCAGAGCCCAATAACAGGACTTATTCTCACTCCTCAAAGAACGATAACAGGACCTCTCCTCACTCCTAGGAGCCCGATAACAAGCCTTGTTCTTACTCCTCAGAGCCCGATAACAGGACTTGTTTTCACTCTTCAGATCCCGATTACAATTCTTTTTCTCACTCCTCAGACCCCGTTAACAAGTCGCCTTTTCGCTCCTCATTCCTGATAACAAGCCTTCTTCTCACTCCTCAGAGCCCGATAACAAGCCTTCTTATCACTCGTCAAAGAAGGATAACAAACCTTGTTCTCACTCCTCAGGGCCTGATCACATTCCTTCTTCTTGCTGCTCAGAGCCCGATAACAGGACTTCTTCTCACTCCTCAGAGCCCGATAACACGACTTCTTCTCACTCCTCAGAGTCCGATAACAGGACCTCTTCTCACTCCTCAGAGCCCGATAACAGGACTTGTTTTCACTCTTCAGATCCCGATTACAAGTCTTTTTCTCACTCCTCAGACCCCGTTAACAAGTCACCTTTTCGCTCCTCATTCCTGATAATAAGCCTTCTTCTTACTCCTCAGAGCCCGATAACAAGCCTTCTTATCACTCGTCAAAGAATGATAACAAACCTTGTTCTCACTGCTCAGGGCCTGATCACATTCCTTCTTCTCACCCCTCAGAGCCCGATAACAGGACTTCTTCTCACTCATCAGAGCCTGATCACATTCCTTCTTCTCACTCCTCAGAGCCAGATAACAAGCCTTCTTCTCACTCCTCAAAGAATGATAACGAGCCTTCTTCTCACTCCTCAGAGCCCGATAACAAGCCTTCTTCCCACTCATCAGAGCCTGATCACATTCCTTCTTCTCACTCCTCAGAGCCCGATAACAGGACTTCTCACTCCTCAGAGCCCGATAACAGGACTACTTCTCACTCCTCAGAACCCATTAACAAGCCGCCTTTTCGCTCCTCGTTCCTGATAACAAGCATTCTTTTCACTCCTCAGAACCTGATAACAAGCCTTCTTCTCACTCCTCAGAGCCCGATAACAAGCCTTCTTCTCACTCCTCAGAGCCTGATAACAAGCCTTCTTCTCACTCCTCAGAGCCCGATAACAAGCCTTCTTCTCACTCCTCAGAGCCCGATAACAAGCCTTCTTCTCACTCCTCAGAGGCTGATAACAGGACTTCTTCTCACTCCTCAGAGCCCGATAACAGGACTTCTTTTCACTCCTCAGAACCCATTAACAAGCCGCCTTTTTGCTCCTCATTCCTGATAACAAGCCTTCTTCTGACTCCTCAGAGCCTGATCACATTCCTTATTCTTACTCGTTAGAGCCTGAGAAAAAGCCTTTTCTCACTCCTCAGAGTCCAAAACAAGCCTTCTTCTCACTCGTCACAGCCCGATAACAAGCCTTCTTCTTACTCCTCACAGCCCAATAACAAGCCTTCTCCTCACTCTTCACAGCCCGATAAAAGGACTTCTTCTTAGTCCTCAGAGCCTGATAACAGGACTTCTTCTTACTCCTCAGAGCCCAATAACAAGCCTTCTTCTCACTCCTCAGAGCCCTATAACAAGCTTCTTCTCACTCCTCAGAGCCCGATAACAAACCTTCTTCTCACTCATCAGAGCCCGATAACAGGATTTCTTCTCACTCCTCAGAGCCTGATAACAGGACTTCTTCTCACTCCTCAGAACCCGATAACAGGACTTCTTCTCACTCTTCAAAGAACGATAACAAGCCTTCTTCTCACTCCTCAGAGCCTGATCACATTCCTTCTTCTTATTCCTCAGAGCCCGATAAAAAGCCTTCTTCTCACTCCTCAGAGGCCAATAACAGGACTTCTTCTCACTCCTCAGAGCCTAATCACATTCCTTCTTTCACTCCTCAGAGCCCAATAACAAGCCTTCTTCTCACTCCTCAGAGCCCGATAAGCCTTCTTCTCACTCCTCAGAGCCTGATAACAGGACTTCTTCTCATTCCTCAGAACCCGATATCAGGACTTCTTCTCACTCTTCAAATAACGATAACAAGCCTTCTTCTCACTCCTCAGAGCCCGATAACAGGACTTCTCACTCCTCAGAGCCCGATAACAGAACTACTTCTCACTCCTCAGAACCCATTAACAAGCCGCCTTTTTGCTCCTCATTCCTGATAACAAGCCTTCTTCTGACTCCTCAGAGCCTGATCACATTCCTTATTCTTACTCGTTAGAGCCTGAGAAAAAGCCTTTTTCTCACTCCTCAGAGTCCAATAACAAGCCTTCTTCTCACTCGTCACAGCCCGTTAACAAGCCTTCTTCTTACTCCTCACAGCCCGATAACAAGCCTTCTCCTCACTCTTCACAGCCCGATAACAGGACTTCTTCTTAGTCCTCAGAGCCTGATAACAGGACTTCTTCTTACTCCTCAGAGCCCGATAACAAGCCTTCTTCTCACTCCTCAGAGCCCGATAACAAGCCTCTTCTCACTCCTCAGAGCCCGATAACAAGCCTTCTTCTCACTCCTCAGAGACCGATAACAGGATTTCTTCTCACTCCTCAGAGCCTGATAACAGGACTTCTTCTCATTCCTCAGAACCAGATAACAGGACTACTTCTCACTCTTCAAAGAATGATAACAAGCCTTCTCACTCCTCAGAGCCTGATCACATTCCTTCTTCTCACTCCTCAGAGCCCGATAAAAGCCTTCTTCTCACTCCTCAGAGGCCAATAACAGGACTTCTTCTCACTCCTCAGAGCCTAATCACATTCCTTCTTTCACTCCTCAGAGCCCAATAACAAGCCTTGTTCTCACTCCTCAGAGCCCGATAACAAGCCTTCTTCTCACTCCTCAGAGCCTGATAACAGGACTTCTTCTCATTCCTCAGAACCCGATAACAGGACTTCTTCTCACTCTTCAAATAACGATAACAAGCCTTCTTCTCACTCCTCAGAGCCTGATCACATTCCTTCTTCTCACTGCTCAGAGCCCAATAACAGGACTTATTCTCACTCCTCAAAGAACGATAACAGGACCTCTCCTCACTCCTAGGAGCCCGATAACAAGCCTTGTTCTCACTCCTCAGAGCCCGATACAGGACTTGTTTTCACTCTTCAGATTCCGATTACAAGTCTTTTCTCACTCCTCAGACCCCGTTAACAAGTCACCTTTTCGCTCCTCATTCCTGATAATAAGCCTTCTTCTCACTCAGAGCCCGATAACAAGCCTTCTTATCACTCGTCAAAGAATGATAACAAACCTTGTTCTCACTGCTCAGGGCCTGATCACATTCCTTCTTCTCACCGCTCAGAGCCCGATAACAGGACTTCTTCTCACTCATCAGAGCCTGATCACATTCCTTCTTCTCACTCCTCAGAGCCCGATAACAAGCCTTCTTCTCACTCCTCAAAGAATGATAACGAGCCTTCTTCTCACTCCTCAGAGCCCGATAACAAGCCTTCTTCCCACTCATCAGAGCCTGATCACATTCTTTCTTCTCACTCCTCAGAGCCCGATAACAGGACTTCCCACTCCTCAGAGCCCGATAACAGGACTACTTCTCACTCCTCAGAACCCATTAACAAGCCGCCTTTTCGCTCCTCGTTCCTGATAACAAGCATTCTTTTCACTCCTCAGAGCCTGATAACAAGCCTTCTTCTCACTCCTCAGAGCCCGATAACAAGCCTTCTTCTCACTCCTCAGAGCCTGATAACAAGCCTTCTTCTCACTCCTCAGAGCCCGATAACAAGCCTTCTTCTCACTCCTCAGAGCCCAATAACAAGCCTTCTTCTCACTCCTCAGAGGCTGATAACAGGACTTCTTCTCACTCCTCAGAGCCCGATAACAGGACTTCTTTTCACTCCTCAGAACCCATTAACAAGCCGCCTTTTTGCTCCTCATTCCTGATAACAAGCCTTCTTCTGACTCCTCAGAGCCTGATCACATTCCTTATTCTTACTCGTTAGAGCCTGAGAAAAAGCCTTTTCTCACTCCTCAGAGTCCAAAACAAGCCTTCTTCTCACTCGTCACAGCCCGATAACAAGCCTTCTTCTTACTCCTCACAGCCCAATAACAAGCCTTCTCCTCACTCTTCACAGCCCGATAACAGGACTTCTTCTTAGTCCTCAGAGCCTGATAACAGGACTTCTTCTTACTCCTCAGAGCCCGATAACAAGCCTTCTTCTCACTCCTCAGAGCCCTATAACAAGCTTCTTCTCACTCCTCAGAGCCCGATAACAAACCTTCTTCTCACTCATCAGAGCCCGATAACAGGATTTCTTCTCACTCCTCAGAGCCTGATAACAGGACTTCTTCTCACTCCTCAGAACCCGATAACAGGACTTCTTCTCACTCTTCAAAGAACGATAACAAGCCTTCTTCTCACTCCTCAGAGCCTGATCACATTCCTTCTTCTTATTCCTCAGAGCCCGATAAAAAGCCTTCTTCTCACTCCTCAGAGGCCAATAACAGGACTTCTTCTCACTCCTCAGAGCCTAATCACATTCCTTCTTTCACTCCTCAGAGCCCAATAACAAGCCTTCTTCTCACTCCTCAGAGCCCAATAACAAGCCTTCTTCTCACTCCTCAGAGCCTGATAACAGGACTTCTTCTCATTCCTCAGAACCCGATATCAGGACTTCTTCTCACTCTTCAAATAACGATAACAAGCCTTCTTCTCACTCCTCAGAGCCCGATAACAGGACTTCTCACTCCTCAGAGCCCGATAACAGAACTACTTCTCACTCCTCAGAACCCATTAACAAGCCGCCTTTTTGCTCCTCATTCCTGATAACAAGCCTTCTTCTGACTCCTCAGAGCCTGATCACATTCCTTATTCTTACTCGTTAGAGCCTGAGAAAAAGCCTTTTTGTCACTCCTCAGAGTCCAATAACAAGCCTTCTTCTCACTCGTCACAGCCCGTTAACAAGCCTTCTTCTTACTCCTCACAGCCCGATAACAAGCCTTCTCCTCACTCTTCACAGCCCGATAACAGGACTTCTTCTTAGTCCTCAGAGCCTGATAACAGGACTTCTTCTTACTCCTCAGAGCCCGATAACAAGCCTTCTTCTTACTCCTCAGAGCCCGATAACAAGCCTCTTCTCACTCCTCAGAGCCCGATAACAAGCCTTCTTCTCACTCCTCAGAGACCGATAACAGGATTTCTTCTCACTCCTCAGAGCCTGATAACAGGACTTCTTCTCACTCCTCAGAACCAGATAACAGGACTACTTCTCACTCTTCAAAGCCTGATCACATTCCTTCTTCTTACTCCTCAGAGCCCGATAAAAAGCCATCCTCTCACTCCTCAGAGGCCAATAACAGGACTTCTTCTCACTCCTCAGAGCCTAATCACATTCCTTCTTTCACTCCTCAGAGCCCAATAACAAGCCTTCTTCTCACTCCTCAGAGCCCGATAACAAGCCTTCTTCTCACTCCTCAGAGCCTGATAACAGGACTTCTTCTCATTCCTCAGAACCCGATAACAGGACTTCTTCTCACTCTTCAAATAACGATAACAAGCCTTCTTCTCACTCCTCAGAGCCTGATCACATTCCTTCTTCTCACTGCTCAGAGCCCAATAACAGGACTTATTCTCACTCCTCAAAGAACGATAACAGGACCTCTCCTCACTCCTAGGAGCCCGATAACAAGCCTTGTTCTCACTCCTCAGAGCCCGATAACAGGACTTGTTTTCACTCTTCAGATCCCGATTACAATTCTTTTTCTCACTCCTCAGAACCCGTTAACAAGTCGCCTTTTCGCTCCTCATTCCTGATAACAAGCCTTCTTCTCACTCCTCAGAGCCCGATAACAAGCCTTCTTATCACTCGTCAAAGAAGGATAACAAACCTTGTTCTCACTCCTCAGGGCCTGATCACATTCCTTCTTCTTGCTGCTCAGAGCCCGATAACAGGACTTCTTCTCACTCCTCAGAGCCCGATAATACGACTTCTTCTCACTCCTCAGAGTCCGATAACAGGACCTCTTCTCACTCCTCAGAGCCCGATAACAGGATTTGTTTTCACTCTTCAGATCCCGATTACAAGTCTTTTCTCACTCCTCAGACCCCGTTAACAAGTCACCTTTTCGCTCCTCATTCCTGATAATAAGCCTTCTTCTCACTCCTCAGAGCCCGATAACAAGCCTTCTTATCACTCGTCAAAGAATGATAACAAACCTTGTTCTCGCTGCTCAGGGCCTGATCACATTCCTTCTTCTCACCCCTCAGAGCCCGATAACAGGACTTCTTCTCACTCCTCAGAGCCTGATCACATTCATTCTTCTCACTCCTCAGAGCCCGATAACAAGCCTTCTTCTCACTCCTCAAAGAACGATAACGAGCCTTCTTCTCACTCCTCAGAGCCCGATAACAAGCCTTCTTCCCACTCATCAGAGCCTGATCACATTCCTTCTTCTCACTCCTCAGAGCCCGATAACAGGACTACTTCTCACTCCTCAGAACCCATTAACAAGCCGCCTTTTCGCTCCTCGTTCCTGATAACAAGCATTCTTTTCACTCCTCAGAGCCCCGATAACAAGCCTTCTTCTCACTCCTCAGAGCCTGATAACAAGCCTTCTTCTCACTCCTCAGAGCCCGATAACAAGCCTTCTTCTCACTCCTCAGAGCCCGATAACAAGCCTTCTTCTCACTCCTCAGAGGCTGATAACAGGACTTCTTCTCACTCCTCAGAGCCCGATAACAGGACTTCTTCTCACTCCTCAGAGCCCGATAACAGGACTTCTTTTCACTCCTCAGAACCCATTAACAAGCCGCCTTTTTGCTCCTCATTCCTGATAACAAGCCTTCTTCTGACTCCTCAGAGCCTGATCACATTACTTATTCTTACTCCTCAGAGCCCGATAAAAAGCTTTCTCCTCACTCCTCAGAGGCCAATAACAGGACTTCTTCTCACTCCTCAGAGCCTAATCACATTCCTTCTTTCACTCCTCAGAGCCCAATAACAAGCCTTCTTCTCACTCCTCAGAGCCCGATAAGCCTTCTTCTCACTCCTCAGAGCCTGATAACAGGACTTCTTCTCATTCCTCAGAACCCGATAACAGGACTTCTTCTCACTCTTCAAATAACGATAACAAGCCTTCTTCTCACTCCTCAGAGCCTGATCACATTCCTTCTTCTCACTGCTCAGAGCCCAATAACAGGGCTTATTCTCACTCCTCAAAGAACGATAACAGGACCTCTCCTCACTCCTAGGAGCCCGATAACAAGCCTTGTTCTTACTCCTCAGAGCCCGATAACAGGACTTGTTTTCACTCTTCAGATCCCGATTACAATTCTTTTTCTCACTCCTCAGACCCCGTTAACAAGTCGCCTTTTCGCTCCTCATTCCTGATAACAAGCCTTCTCACTCCTCAGAGCCCGATAACAAGCCTTCTTATCACTCGTCAAAGAAGGATAACAAACCTTGTTCTCACTCCTCAGGGCCTGACCACATTCCTTCTTCTTGCTGCTCAGAGCCGGATAACAGGACTTCTTCTCACTCCTCAGAGCCCGATAACACGACTTCTTCTCACTCCTCAGAGTCCGATAACAGGACCTCTTCTCACTCCTCAGAGCCCGATAACAGGACTTGTTTTCACTCTTCAGATCCCGATTACAAGTCTTTTTCTCACTCCTCAGACCCCGTTAACAAGTCACCTTTTCGCTCCTCATTCCTGATAATAAGCCTTCTTCTCACTCCTCAGAGCCCGATAACAAGCCTTCTTATCACTCGTCAAAGAATGATAACAAACCTTGTTCTCACTGCTCAGGGCCTGATCACATTCCTTCTTCTCACCCCTCAGAGCTCGATAACAGGACTTCTTCTCACTCATCAGAGCCTGATCACATTCCTTCTTCTCACTCCTCAGAGCCCGATAACAAGCCTTCTTCTCACTCCTCAAAGAATGATAACGAGCCTTCTTCTCACTCCTCAGAGCCCGATAACAAGTCTTCTTCCCACTCATCAGAGCCTGATCACATTCCTTCTTCTCACTCCTCAGAGCCCGATAACAGGACTTCTCACTCCTCAGAGCCCGATAACAGGACTACTTCTCACTCCTCAGAACCCATTAACAAGCCGCCTTTTCGCTCCTCGTTCCTGATAACAAGCATTCTTTTCACTCCTCAGAGCCTGATAACAAGCCTTCTTCTCACTCCTCAGAGCCCGATAACAAGCCTTCTTCTCACTACTCAGAGCCTGATAACAGGACTTCTTCTCATTCCTCAGAACCCGATAACAGGACTTCTTCTCACTCTTCAAATAACGATAACAAGCCTTCTTCTCACTCCTCAGAGCCTGATCACATTCCTTCTTCTCACTGCTCAGAGCCCAATAACAGGACTTATTCTCACTCCTCAAAGAACGATAACAGGACCTCTCCTCACTCCTAGGAGCCCGATAACAAGCCTTGTTCTCACTCCTCAGAGCCCGATAACAGGACTTGTTTTCACTCTTCAGATCCCGATTACAATTCTTTTCTCACTCCTCAGACCCCGTTAACAAGTCGCCTTTTCGCTCCTCATTCCTGATAACAAGCCTTCTTCTCACTCCTCAGAGGCCGATAACAAGCCTTCTTATCACTCGTCAAAGAAGGATAACAAACCTTGTTCTCACTCCTCAGGGCCTGATCACATTCCTTCTTCTTGCTGCTCAGAGCCCGATAACAGGACTTCTTCTCACTCCTCAGAGCCCGATAACACGACTTCTTCTCACTCCTCAGAGTCCGATAACAGGACCTCTTCTCACTCATCAGAGCCTGATCACATTCCTTCTTCTCACTCCTCAGAGCCCGATAACAGGACTTCTCACTCCTCAGAGCCCGATAACAGGACTACTTCTCACTCCTCAGAACCCATTAACAAGCCGCCTTTTCGCTCCTCGTTCCTGATAACAAGCATTCTTTTCACTCCTCAGAGCCTGATAACAAGCCTTCTTCTCACTCCTCAGACCCCGATAACAAGCCTTCTTCTCACTCCTCAGAGCCTGATAACAAGCCTTCTTCTCACTCCTCAGAGCCCGATAACAAGCCTTCTTCTCACTCCTCAGAGCCCGATAACAAGCCTTCTTCTCACTCCTCAGAGGCTGATAACAGGACTTCTTCTCACTCCTCAGAGCCCGATAACAGGACTTCTTTTCACTCCTCAGAACCCATTAACAAGCCGCCTTTTTGCTCCTCATTCCTGATAACAAGCCTTCTTCTGACTCCTCAAAGCCTGATCACATTCCTTATTCTTACTCCTCAGAGCCCGATAAAAGCCTTCTTCTCACTCCTCAGAGGCCAATAACAGGACTTCTTCTCACTCCTCAGAGCCTAATCACATTCCTTCTTTCACTCCTCAGAGCCCAATAACAAGCCTTCTTCTCACTCCTCAGAGCCCGATAACAAGCCTTCATCTAACTCCTCAGAGCCTGATAACAGGACTTCTTCTCATTCCTCAGAACCCGATAACAGGACTTCTTCTCACTCTTCAAATAACGATAACAAGCCTTCTTCTCACTCCTCAGAGCCTGATCACATTCCTTCTTCTCACTGCTCAGAGCCCAATAACAGGACTTATTCTCACTCCTCAAAGAACGATAACAGGACCTCTCCTCACTCCTAGGAGCCCGATAACAAGCCTTGTTCTTACTCCTCAGAGCCCGATAACAGGACTTGTTTTCACTCTTCAGATCCCGATTACAATTCTTTTTCTCACTCCTCAGACCCCGTTAACAAGTCGCCTTTTCGCTCCTCATTCCTGATAACAAGCCTTCTTCTCACTCCTCAGAGCCCGATAACAAGCCTTCTTATCACTCGTCAAAGAAGGATAACAAACCTTGTTCTCACTCCTCAGGGCCTGATCACATTCCTTCTTCTTGCTGCTCAGAGCCCGATAACAGGACTTCTTCTCACTCCTCAGAGCCCGATAACACGACTTCTTCTCACTCCTCAGAGTCCGATAACAGGACCTCTTCTCACTCCTCAGAGCCCGATAACAGGATTTGTTTTCACTCTTCAGATCCCGATTACAAGTCTTTTTCTCACTCCTCAGACCCCGTTAACAAGTCACCTTTTCGCTCCTCATTCCTGATAATAAGCCTTCTTCTCACTCCTCAGAGCCCGATAACAAGCCTTCTTATCACTCGTCAAAGAATGATAACAAACCTTGTTCTCACTGCTCAGGGCCTGATCACATTCCTTCTTCTCACCCCTCAGAGCCCGATAACAGGACTTCTTCTCACTCATCAGAGCCTGATCACATTCCTTCTTCTCACTCCTCAGAGCCAGATAACAAGCCTTCTTCTCACTCCTCAAAGAATGATAACGAGCCTTCTTCTCACTCCTCAGAGCCCGATAACAAGCCTTCTTCCCACTCATCAGAGCCTGATCACATTCCTTCTTCTCACTCCTCAGAGCCCGATAACAGGACTTCTCACTCCTCAGAGCCCGATAACAGGACTACTTCTCACTCCTCAGAACCCATTAACAAGCCGCCTTTTCGCTCCTCGTTCCTGATAACAAGCATTCTTTTCACTCCTCAGAACCTGATAACAAGCCTTCTTCTCACTCCTCAGAGCCCGATAACAAGCCTTCTTCTCACTCCTCAGAGCCTGATAACAAGCCTTCTTCTCACTCCTCAGAGCCCGATAACAAGCCTTCTTCTCACTCCTCAGAGCCCGATAACAAGCCTTCTTCTCACTCCTCAGAGGCTGATAACAGGACTTCTTCTCACTCCTCAGAGCCCGATAACAGGACTTCTTTTCACTCCTCAGAACCCATTAACAAGCCGCCTTTTGCTCCTCATTCCTGATAACAAGCCTTCTTCTGACTCCTCAGAGCCTGATCACATTCCTTATTCTTACTCGTTAGAGCCTGAGAAAAAGCCTTTTTCTCACTCCTCAGAGTCCAAAACAAGCCTTCTTCTCACTCGTCACAGCCCGATAACAAGCCTTCTTCTTACTCCTCACAGCCCAATAACAAGCCTTCTCCTCACTCTTCACAGCCCGATAACAGGACTTCTTCTTAGTCCTCAGAGCCTGATAACAGGACTTCTTCTTACTCCTCAGAGCCCGATAACAAGCCTTCTTCTCACTCCTCAGAGCCCTATAACAAGCTTCTTCTCACTCCTCAGAGCCCGATAACAAACCTTCTTCTCACTCATCAGAGCCCGATAACAGGATTTCTTCTCACTCCTCAGAGCCTGATAACAGGACTTCTTCTCACTCCTCAGAACCCGATAACAGGACTTCTTCTCACTCTTCAAAGAACGATAACAAGCCTTCTTCTCACTCCTCAGAGCCTGATCACATTCCTTCTTCTTATTCCTCAGAGCCCGATAAAAAGCCTTCTTCTCACTCCTCAGAGGCCAATAACAGGACTTCTTCTCACTCCTCAGAGCCTAATCACATTCCTTCTTTCACTCCTCAGAGCCCAATAACAAGCCTTCTTCTCACTCCTCAGAGCCCGATAAGCCTTCTTCTCACTCCTCAGAGCCTGATAACAGGACTTCTTCTCATTCCTCAGAACCCGATATCAGGACTTCTTCTCACTCTTCAAATAACGATAACAAGCCTTCTTCTCACTCCTCAGAGCCCGATAACAGGACTTCTCACTCCTCAGAGCCCGATAACAGAACTACTTCTCACTCCTCAGAACCCATTAACAAGCCGCCTTTTTGCTCCTCATTCCTGATAACAAGCCTTCTTCTGACTCCTCAGAGCCTGATCACATTCCTTATTCTTACTCGTTAGAGCCTGAGAAAAAGCCTTTTGTCACTCCTCAGAGTCCAATAACAAGCCTTCTTCTCACTCGTCACAGCCCGTTAACAAGCCTTCTTCTTACTCCTCACAGCCCGATAACAAGCCTTCTCCTCACTCTTCACAGCCCGATAACAGGACTTCTTCTTAGTCCTCAGAGCCTGATAACAGGACTTCTTCTTACTCCTCAGAGCCCGATAACAAGCCTTCTTCTCACTCCTCAGAGCCCGATAACAAGCCTCTTCTCACTCCTCAGAGCCCGATAACAAGCCTTCTTCTCACTCCTCAGAGACCGATAACAGGATTTCTTCTCACTCCTCAGAGCCTGATAACAGGACTTCTTCTCATTCCTCAGAACCAGATAACAGGACTACTTCTCACTCTTCAAAGAATGATAACAAGCCTTCTCACTCCTCAGAGCCTGATCACATTCCTTCTTCTTACTCCTCAGAGCCCGATAAAAAGCCTTCTTCTCACTCCTCAGAGGCCATAACAGGACTTCTTCTCACTCCTCAGAGCCTAATCACATTCCTTCTTTCACTCCTCAGAGCCCAATAACAAGCCTTGTTCTCACTCCTCAGAGCCCGATAACAAGCCTTCTTCTCACTCCTCAGAGCCTGATAACAGGACTTCTTCTCATTCCTCAGAACCCGATAACAGGACTTCTTCTCACTCTTCAAATAACGATAACAAGCCTTCTTCTCACTCCTCAGAGCCTGATCACATTCCTTCTTCTCACTGCTCAGAGCCCAATAACAGGACTTATTCTCACTCCTCAAAGAACGATAACAGGACCTCTCCTCACTCCTAGGAGCCCGATAACAAGCCTTGTTCTCACTCCTCAGAGCCCGATACAGGACTTGTTTTCACTCTTCAGATTCCGATTACAAGTCTTTTTCTCACTCCTCAGACCCCGTTAACAAGTCACCTTTTCGCTCCTCATTCCTGATAATAAGCCTTCTTCTCACTCAGAGCCCGATAACAAGCCTTCTTATCACTCGTCAAAGAATGATAACAAACCTTGTTCTCACTCCTCAGGGCCTGATCACATTCCTTCTTCTCACCGCTCAGAGCCCGATAACAGGACTTCTTCTCACTCATCAGAGCCTGATCACATTCCTTCTTCTCACTCCTCAGAGCCCGATAACAAGCCTTCTTCTCACTCCTCAAAGAATGATAACGAGCCTTCTTCTCACTCCTCAGAGCCCGATAACAAGCCTTCTTCCCACTCATCAGAGCCTGATCACATTCTTTCTTCTCACTCCTCAGAGCCCGATAACAGGACTTCCCACTCCTCAGAGCCCGATAACAGGACTACTTCTCACTCCTCAGAACCCATTAACAAGCCGCCTTTTCGCTCCTCGTTCCTGATAACAAGCATTCTTTTCACTCCTCAGAGCCTGATAACAAGCCTTCTTCTCACTCCTCAGAGCCCGATAACAAGCCTTCTTCTCACTCCTCAGAGCCTGATAACAAGCCTTCTTCTCACTCCTCAGAGCCCGATAACAAGCCTTCTTCTCACTCCTCAGAGCCCAATAACAAGCCTTCTTCTCACTCCTCAGAGGCTGATAACAGGACTTCTTCTCACTCCTCAGAGCCCGATAACAGGACTTCTTTTCACTCCTCAGAACCCATTAACAAGCCGCCTTTTTGCTCCTCATTCCTGATAACAAGCCTTCTTCTGACTCCTCAGAGCCTGATCACATTCCTTATTCTTACTCGTTAGAGCCTGAGAAAAAGCCTTTTCTCACTCCTCAGAGTCCAAAACAAGCCTTCTTCTCACTCGTCACAGCCCGATAACAAGCCTTCTTCTTACTCCTCACAGCCCAATAACAAGCCTTCTCCTCACTCTTCACAGCCCGATAACAGGACTTCTTCTTAGTCCTCAGAGCCTGATAACAGGACTTCTTCTTACTCCTCAGAGCCCGATAACAAGCCTTCTTCTCACTCCTCAGAGCCCTATAACAAGCTTCTTCTCACTCCTCAGAGCCCGATAACAAACCTTCTTCTCACTCATCAGAGCCCGATAACAGGATTTCTTCTCACTCCTCAGAGCCTGATAACAGGACTTCTTCTCACTCCTCAGAACCCGATAACAGGACTTCTTCTCACTCTTCAAAGAACGATAACAAGCCTTCTTCTCACTCCTCAGAGCCTGATCACATTCCTTCTTCTTATTCCTCAGAGCCCGATAAAAAGCCTTCTTCTCACTCCTCAGAGGCCAATAACAGGACTTTTTCTCACTCCTCAGAGCCTAATCACATTCCTTCTTTCACTCCTCAGAGCCCAATAACAAGCCTTCTTCTCACTCCTCAGAGCCCAATAACAAGCCTTCTTCTCACTCCTCAGAGCCTGATAACAGGACTTCTTCTCATTCCTCAGAACCCGATATCAGGACTTCTTCTCACTCTTCAAATAACGATAACAAGCCTTCTTCTCACTCCTCAGAGCCCGATAACAGGACTTCTCACTCCTCAGAGCCCGATAACAGAACTACTTCTCACTCCTCAGAACCCATTAACAAGCCGCCTTTTTGCTCCTCATTCCTGATAACAAGCCTTCTTCTGACTCCTCAGAGCCTGATCACATTCCTTATTCTTACTCGTTAGAGCCTGAGAAAAAGCCTTTTTGTCACTCCTCAGAGTCCAATAACAAGCCTTCTTCTCACTCGTCACAGCCCGTTAACAAGCCTTCTTCTTACTCCTCACAGCCCGATAACAAGCCTTCTCCTCACTCTTCACAGCCCGATAACAGGACTTCTTCTTAGTCCTCAGAGCCTGATAACAGGACTTCTTCTTACTCCTCAGAGCCCGATAACAAGCCTTCTTCTTACTCCTCAGAGCCCGATAACAAGCCTCTTCTCACTCCTCAGAGCCCGATAACAAGCCTTCTTCTCACTCCTCAGAGACCGATAACAGGATTTCTTCTCACTCCTCAGAGCCTGATAACAGGACTTCTTCTCACTCCTCAGAACCAGATAACAGGACTACTTCTCACTCTTCAAAGCCTGATCACATTCCTTCTTCTTACTCCTCAGAGCCCGATAAAAAGCCATCCTCTCACTCCTCAGAGGCCAATAACAGGACTTCTTCTCACTCCTCAGAGCCTAATCACATTCCTTCTTTCACTCCTCAGAGCCCAATAACAAGCCTTCTTCTCACTCCTCAGAGCCCGATAACAAGCCTTCTTCTCACTCCTCAGAGCCTGATAACAGGACTTCTTCTCATTCCTCAGAACCCGATAACAGGACTTCTTCTCACTCTTCAAATAACGATAACAAGCCTTCTTCTCACTCCTCAGAGCCTGATCACATTCCTTCTTCTCACTGCTCAGAGCCCAATAACAGGACTTATTCTCACTCCTCAAAGAACGATAACAGGACCTCTCCTCACTCCTAGGAGCCCGATAACAAGCCTTGTTCTCACTCCTCAGAGCCCGATAACAGGACTTGTTTTCACTCTTCAGATCCCGATTACAATTCTTTTCTCACTCCTCAGAACCCGTTAACAAGTCGCCTTTTCGCTCCTCATTCCTGATAACAAGCCTTCTTCTCACTCCTCAGAGCCCGATAACAAGCCTTCTTATCACTCGTCAAAGAAGGATAACAAACCTTGTTCTCACTCCTCAGGGCCTGATCACATTCCTTCTTCTTGCTGCTCAGAGCCCGATAACAGGACTTCTTCTCACTCCTCAGAGCCCGATAATACGACTTCTTCTCACTCCTCAGAGTCCGATAACAGGACCTCTTCTCACTCCTCAGAGCCCGATAACAGGATTTGTTTTCACTCTTCAGATCCCGATTACAAGTCTTTTCTCCTCCTCAGACCCCGTTAACAAGTCACCTTTTCGCTCCTCATTCCTGATAATAAGCCTTCTTCTCACTCCTCAGAGCCCGATAACAAGCCTTCTTATCACTCGTCAAAGAATGATAACAAACCTTGTTCTCGCTGCTCAGGGCCTGATCACATTCCTTCTTCTCACCCCTCAGAGCCCGATAACAGGACTTCTTCTCACTCCTCAGAGCCTGATCACATTCATTCTTCTCACTCCTCAGAGCCCGATAACAAGCCTTCTTCTCACTCCTCAAAGACAGATAACGAGCCTTCTTCTCACTCCTCAGAGCCCGATAACAAGCCTTCTTCCCACTCATCAGAGCCTGATCACATTCCTTCTTCTCACTCCTCAGAGCCCGATAACAGGACTACTTCTCACTCCTCAGAACCCATTAACAAGCCGCCTTTTCGCTCCTCGTTCCTGATAACAAGCATTCTTTTCACTCCTCAGAGCCCGATAACAAGCCTTCTTCTCACTCCTCAGAGCCTGATAACAAGCCTTCTTCTCACTCCTCAGAGCCCGATAACAAGCCTTCTTCTCACTCCTCAGAGGCTGATAACAGGACTTCTTCTCACTCCTCAGAGCCCGATAACAGGACTTCTTCTCACTCCTCAGAGCCCGATAACAGGACTTCTTTTCACTCCTCAGAACCCATTAACAAGCCGCCTTTTTGCTCCTCATTCCTGATAACAAGCCTTCTTCTGACTCCTCAGAGCCTGATCACATTACTTATTCTTACTCCTCAGAGCCCGATAAAAAGCTTTCTCCTCACTCCTCAGAGGCCAATAACAGGACTTCTTCTCACTCCTCAGAGCCTAATCACATTCCTTCTTTCACTCCTCAGAGCCCAATAACAAGCCTTCTTCTCACTCCTCAGAGCCCGATAACAAGCCTTCTTCTCACTCCTCAGAGCCTGATAACAGGACTTCTTCTCATTCCTCAGAACCCGATAACAGGACTTCTTCTCACTCTTCAAATAACGATAACAAGCCTTCTTCTCACTCCTCAGAGCCTGATCACATTCCTTCTTCTCACTGTTCAGAGCCCAATAACAGGGCTTATTCTCACTCCTCAAAGAACGATAACAGGACCTCTCCTCACTCCTAGGAGCCCGATAACAAGCCTTGTTCTTACTCCTCAGAGCCCGATAACAGGACTTCTTCTTACTCCTCAGAGCCCGATAACAAGCCTTCTTCTTACTCCTCAGAGCCCGATAACAAGCCTCTTCTCACTCCTCAGAGCCCGATAACAAGCCTTCTTCTCACTCCTCAGAGACCGATAACAGGACTTCTTCTCACTCCTCAGAGCCCGATAACAGGACTTCTTTTCACTCCTCAGAACCCATTAACAAGCCGCCTTTTTGCTCCTCATTCCTGATAACAAGCCTTCTTCTGACTCCTCAGAGCCTGATCACATTACTTATTCTTACTCCTCAGAGCCCGATAAAAAGCTTTCTCCTCACTCCTCAGAGGCCAATAACAGGACTTCTTCTCACTCCTCAGAGCCTAATCACATTCCTTCTTTCACTCCTCAGAGCCCAATAACAAGCCTTCTTCTCACTCCTCAGAGCCCGATAACAAGCCTTCTTATCACTCGTCAAAGAAGGATAACAAACCTTGTTCTCACTCCTCAGGGCCTGATCACATTCCTTCTTCTTGCTGCTCAGAGCCGGATAACAGGACTTCTTCTCACTCCTCAGAGCCCGATAACACGACTTCTTCTCACTCCTCAGAGTCCGATAACAGGACCTCTTCTCACTCCTCAGAGCCCGATAACAGGACTTGTTTTCACTCTTCAGATCCCGATTACAAGTCTTTTCTCACTCCTCAGACCCCGTTAACAAGTCACCTTTTCGCTCCTCATTCCTGATAATAAGCCTTCTTCTCACTCCTCAGAGCCCGATAACAAGCCTTCTTATCACTCGTCAAAGAATGATAACAAACCTTGTTCTCACTGCTCAGGGCCTGATCACATTCCTTCTTCTCACCCCTCAGAGCTCGATAACAGGACTTCTTCTCACTCATCAGAGCCTGATCACATTCCTTCTTCTCACTCCTCAGAGCCCGATAACAAGCCTTCTTCTCACTCCTCAAAGAATGATAACGAGCCTTCTTCTCACTCCTCAGAGCCCGATAACAAGTCTTCTTCCCACTCATCAGAGCCTGATCACATTCCTTCTTCTCACTCCTCAGAGCCCGATAACAGGACTTCTCACTCCTCAGAGCCCGATAACAGGACTACTTCTCACTCCTCAGAACCCATTAACAAGCCGCCTTTTCGCTCCTCGTTCCTGATAACAAGCATTCTTTTCACTCCTCAGAGCCTGATAACAAGCCTTCTTCTCACTCCTCAGAGCCCGATAACAAGCCTTCTTCTCACTACTCAGAGCCCGATAACAGGACTTCTTTTCACTCCTCAGAACCCATTAACAAGCCGCCTTTTTGCTCCTCATTCCTGATAACAAGCCTTCTTCTGACTCCTCAGAGCCTGATCACATTCCTTATTCTTACTCGTTAGAGCCTGAGAAAAAGCCTTTTTCTCACTCCTCAGAGTCCAAAACAAGCCTTCTTCTCACTCGTCACAGCCCGATAACAAGCCTTCTTCTTACTCCTCACAGCCCAATAACAAGTCTTCTCCTCACTCTTCACAGCCCGATAAATGGACTTCTTCTTACTCCTCAGAGCCCGATAACAAGCCTTCTCACTCCTCAGAGCCCTATAACAAGCTTCTTCTCACTCCTCAGAGCCCGATAACAAACCTTCTTCTCACTCCTCAGAGCCCGATAACAGGATTTCTTCTCACTCCTCAGAGCCTGATAACAGGACTTCTTCTCACTCCTCAGAACCCGATAACAGGACTTCTTCTCACTCTTCAAAGAACGATAACAAGCCTTCTTCTCACTCCTCAGAGCCTGATCACATTTCTTCTTATTCCTCAGAGCCCGATAAAAAGCCTTCTTCTCACTCCTCAGAGGCCAATAAGAGGACTTCTTCTCACTCCTCAGAGCCTAATCACATTCCTTCTTTCACTCCTCAGAGCCCAATAACAAGCCTTCTTCTCACTCCTCAGAGCCCAATAACAAGCCTTCTTCTCACTCCTCAGAGCCTGATAACAGGACTTCTTCTCATTCCTCAGAACCCGATATCAGGACTTCTTCTCACTCTTCAAATAACGATAACAAGCCTTCTTCTCACTCCTCAGAGCCTGATCACATTCCTTCTTCTCACTGCTCAGAGCCCGATAACAGGACTTCTTCTCACTCCTCAAAGAAAGATAACAGGACCTCTCCTCACTCCTAGGAGCCCGATAACAAGCCTTGTTCTCACTCCTCAGAGCCCGATAACAGGACTTGTTTTCACTCTTCAGATCCCGATTACAATTCTTTTTCTCACTCCTCAGAACCCGTTAACAAGTCGCCTTTTCGCTCCTCATTCCTGATAACAAGCCTTCTTCTCACTCCTCAGAGCCCGATAACAAGCCTTCTTATCACTCGTCAAAGAAGGATAACAAACCTTGTTCTCACTCCTCAGGGCCTGATCACATTCCTTCTTCTTGCTGCTCAGAGTCTGATAACAGGACTTCTTCTCACTCCTCAGAGCCCGATAACACGACTTCTTCTCACTCCTCAGAGCCCGATAACAGGACCTCTTCTCACTCCTCAGAGCCCGATAACAGGACTTGTTTTCACTCTTCAGATCCCGATTACAAGTCTTTTTCTCACTCCTCAGACCCCGTTAACAAGTCGCCTTTTCGCTCCTCATTCCTGATAATAAGCCTTCTTCTCACTCCTCAGAGCCCGATAACAAGCCTTCTTATCATTCGTCAAAGAATGATAACAAACCTTGTTCTCACTGCTCAGGGCCTGATCGCATTCCTTCTTCTCGCTCCTCAGAGCCCGATAACAGGACTTCTTCTCACTCCTCCGAGCCCGATAACAAGCCTTCTTCTCACTCCTCAGAGCCCGATAACAAGCCTTCTTCTCACTCCTCAAAGAACGATAACAAGCCTTCTTCTCACTCCTCAGAGCCCGATAACAAGCCTTCTTCCCACTCATCAGAGCCTGATCACATTCCTTCTTCTCACTCCTCAGAGCCCGATAACAGGACTTCTTCCCACTCATCAGAACCTGATCACGTTCCTTCTTCTCACTCCTCAGAGCCCGATAACAAGCCTTTTTCTCACTCCTCAAAGAACGATAACAAGCCTTCTTCTCACTCCTCAGAGCCCGATAACAAGCCTTCTTCCCACTCAGAGCCTGATCACATTCCTTCTTCTCACTCCTCAGAGCCCGATAACAGGACTTCTCACTCCTCAGAACCCATTAACAAGCCGCCTTTTTGCTCCTCATTCCTGATAACAAGCCTTCTTCTGACTCCTCAGAGCCTGATCACATTCCTTATTCTTACTCGTTAGAGCCTGAGAAAAAGCCTTTTTCTCACTCCTCAGAGTCCAATAACAAGCCTTCATCTCACTCGTCACAGCCCGATAACAAGCCTTCTTCTTACTCCTCACAGCCCGATAACAAGCCTTCTCCTCACTCTTCACAGCCCGATAACAGGACTTCTTCTTAGTCCTCAGAGCCTGATAACAGGACTTCTTCTTGCTCCTCAGAGCCCGATAACAAGCCTTCTTCTCACTCCTCAGAGCCCGATAACAAGCCTCTTCTCACTCCTCAGAGCCCGATAACAAGCCTTCTTCTCACTACTCAGAGACCGATAACAGGATTTCTTCTCACTCCTCAGAGCCTGATAACAGGACTTCTTCTCACTCCTCAGAACCCGAAAACAGGACTACTTCTCACTCTTCAAAGAAGGATAACAAACCTTGTTCTCACTGCTCAGGGCCTGATCACATTCCTTCTTCTCACCCCTCAGAGCCCGATAACAGGACTTCTTCTCACTCCTCAGAGCCTGATCACATTCCTTCTTCTCACCCCTCAGAGCCCGATAACAAGCCTTCTTCTCACTCCTCAAAGAACGATAACGAGCCTTCTTCTCACTCCTCAGAGCCCGATAACAAGCCTTCTTCCCACTCATCAGAGCCTGATCACATTCCTTCTTCTCACTCCTCAGAGCCCGATAACAGGACTTCTCACTCCTCAGAACCCATTAACAAGCCGCCTTTTCGCTCCTCGTTCCTGATAACAAGCATTCTTTTCACTCCTCAGAGCCTGATAACAAGCCTTCTTCTCACTCCTCAGAGCCCGATAACAAGCCTTCTTCTCACTCCTCAGAGCCCGATAACAAGCCTTCTTCTCACTCCTCAGAGCCCGATAACAAGCCTTCTTCTCACTCCTCAGAGGCTGATAACAGGACTTCTTCTCACTCCTCAGAGCCCGATAACAGGACTTCTTTTCACTCCTCAGAGCCCGATAACAAGCCTTCTTCTCACTCCTTAGAGCCTGATCACATTCCTTCTTCTCACTCCTCAGAGCCCGATAACAAGCCTTCTTCTCACTCCTCAGAGTCTGATAACAGAACTTGTTCTCACTCCTCAGAGCCCGATAACAGGACTTCTTCACAATATTCAGAGCCCGATAACAAGCGTTCTTCTCACTCCTCAGAGACCAATAACAAGCATTCTTCTCACTCCTCAGAGCGCGATAACAAGCCTTCTTCTCACTCCTCAGAGCCTGATAAACGGACTTCTTCTCACTCCTCAGAGCCCGATAACCAGCCTTCTTATCACTCCTCAGAGCCTGATAACAGGACTTCTTCTCACTCCTCAGAGCCCGAAAACAGGACTTCTTCTCACTCCTCAGAACCCATTAACAAGCCGCCTTTTCGCTCCCCATTCCTGATAACAAGCCTTCTTCTCACTCCTCAGAGCCCGATAACAAGCCTTCTTATCACTCGTCAAAGAAGGATAACAAACCTTGTTCTCACTCCTCAGGGCCTGATCACATTCCTTCTTCTTGCTGCTCAGAGCCCGATAACAGGACTTCTTCTCACTCCTCAGAGCCCGATAACACGACTTCTTCTCACTCCTCAGAGCCCGATAACAGGACCTCTTCTCACTCCTCAGAGCCCGATAACAGGACTTGTTTTCACTCTTCAGATCCCGATTACAAGTCTTCTTCTCACTCCTCAGACCCCGTTAACAAGTCGCCTTTTCGCTCCTCATTCCTGATAACAAGCCTTCTTCTCACTCCTCAGAGCCCGATAACAAGCCTTCTTATCATTCGTCAAAGAATGATAACAAACCTTGTTCTCACTGCTCAGGGCCTGATCACATTCCTTCTTCTCGCTCCTCAGAGCCCGATAACAGGACTTCTTCCCACTCCTCAGAGCCCGATAACAAGCCTTCTTCTCACTCCTCAGAGCCCGATAACAAGCCTTCTTCTCACTCCTCAAAGAACGATAACAAGCCTTCTTCTCACTCCTCAGAGCCCGATAACAAGCCTTCTTCCCACTCATCAGAGCCTGATCACATTCCTTCTTCTCACTCCTCAGAGCCCGATAACAGGACTTCTTCCCACTCATCAGAACCTGATCACGTTCCTTCTTCTCACTCCTCAGAGCCCGATAACAAGCCTTTTTCTCACTCCTCAAAGAACGATAACAAGCCTTCTTCTCACTCCTCAGAGCCCGATAACAGGACTTCTCACTCCTCAGAGCCCGATAACAGAACTACTTCTCACTCCTCAGAACCCATTAACAAGCCGCCTTTTTGCTCCTCATTCCTGATAACAAGCCTTCTTCTGACTCCTCAGAGCCTGATCACATTCCTTATTCTTACTCGTTAGAGCCTGAGAAAAAGCCTTTTCTCACTCCTCAGAGTCCAATAACAAGCCTTCTTCTCACTCGTCACAGCCCGTTAACAAGCCTTCTTCTTACTCCTCACAGCCCGATAACAAGCCTTCTCCTCACTCTTCACAGCCCGATAACAGGACTTCTTAGTCCTCAGAGCCTGATAACAGGACTTCTTCTTACTCCTCAGAGCCCGATAACAAGCCTTCTTCTCACTCCTCAGAGCCCGATAACAAGCCGCTTCTCACTCCTCAGAGCCCGATAACAAGCCTTCTTCTCACTCCTCAGAGACCGATAACAGGATTTCTTCTCACTCCTCAGAGCCTGATAACAGGACGTCTTCTCACTCCTCAGAACCAGATAACAGGACTACTTCTCACTCTTCAAAGAACGATAACAAGCCTTCTTCTCACTCCTCAGAGCCTGATCACATTCCTTCTTCTTACTCCTCAGAGCCCGATAAAAAGCCTTCTTCTCACTCCTCAGAGGCCAATAACAGGACTTCTTCTCACTCCTCAGAGCCTAATCACATTCCTTCTTTCACTTCTCAGAGCCCAATAACAAGCCTTCTTCTCACTCCTCAGAGCCCGATAACAAGCCTTCTTCTCACTCCTCAGAGCCTGATCACAGGACTTCTTCTCATTCCTCAGAACCCGATAACAGGACTTCTTCTCACTCTTCAAATAACGATAACAAGCCTTCTTCTCACTCCTCAGAGCCTGATCACATTCCTTCTTCTCACTGCTCAGAGCCCAATAACAGGACTTATTCTCACTCCTCAAAGAACGATAACAGGACCTCTCCTCACTCCTAGGAGCCCGATAACAAGCCTTGTTCTTACTCCTCAGAGCCCGATAACAGGACTTGTTTTCACTCTTCAGATCCCGATTACAATTCTTTTCTCACTCCTCAGACCCCGTTAACAAGTCGCCTTTTCGCTCCTCATTCCTGATAACAAGCCTTCTTCTCACTCCTCAGAGCCCGATAACAAGCCTTCTTATCACTCGTCAAAGAAGGATAACAAACCTTGTTCTCACTCCTCAGGGCCTGATCACATTCCTTCTTCTTGCTGCTCAGAGCCCGATAGCAGGACTTCTTCTCACTCCTCAGAGCCCGATAACACGACTTCTTCTCACTCCTCAGAGTCCGATAACAGGACCTCTTCTCACTCCTCAGAGCCCGATAACAGGACTTGTTTTCACTCTTCAGATCCCGATTACAAGTCTTTTTCTCACTCCTCAGACCCTGTTAACAAGTCACCTTTTCGCTCCTCATTCCTGATAATAAGCCTTCTTCTCACACCTCAGAGCCCGATAACAAGCCTTCTTATCACTCGTCAAAGAATGATAAACCTTGTTCTCACTGCTCAGGGCCTGATCACATTCCTTCTTCTCACCCCTCAGAGCCCGATAACAGGACTTCTTCTCACTCATCAGAGCCTGATCACATTCCTTCTTCTCACTCCTCAGAGCCCGATAACAAGCCTTCTTCTCACTCCTCAAAGAATGATAACGAGTCTTCTTCTCACTCCTCAGAGCCCGATAACAAGCCTTCTTCCCACTCATCAGAGCCTGATCACATTCCTTCTTCTCACTCCTCAGAGCCCGATAACAGGACTTCTCACTCCTCAGAGCCCGATAACAGGACTACTTCTCACTCCTCAGAACCCATTAACAAGCCGCCTTTTCGCTCCTCGTTCCTGATAACAAGCATTCTTTTCACTCCTCAGAGCCTGATAACAAGCCTTCTTCTCACTCCTCAGAGCCCGATAACAAGCCTTCTTCTCACTCCTCAGAGCCTGATAACAAGCCTTCTTCTCACTCCTCAGAGCCCGATAACAGGACTTCTTCTCACTCCTCAGAACCCATTAACAAGCCGCCTTTTCGCTCCTCATTCCTGATAACAAGCCTTCTTCTCACTCCTCAGAGCCCGATAACAAGCCTTCTTATCACTCGTCAAAGAAGGATAACAAACCTTGTTCTCACTCCTCAGGGCCTGATCACATTCCTTCTTCTTGCTGCTCAGAGCCCGATAACAGGACTTCTTCTCACTCCTCAGAGCCCGATAACACGACTTCTTCTCACTCCTCAGAGCCCGATAACAGGACCTCTTCTCACTCCTCAGAGCCCGATAACAGGACTTGTTTTCACTCTTCAGATCCCGATTACAAGTCTTTTTCTCACTCCTCAGACCCCGTTAACAAGTCGCCTTTTCGCTCCTCATTCCTGATAATAAGCCTTCTTCTCACTCCTCAGAGCCCGATAACAAGCCTTCTTATCATTCGTCAAAGAATGATAACAAACCTTGTTCTCACTGCTCAGGGCCTGATCACATTCCTTCTTCTCGCTCCTCAGAGCCCGATAACAGGACTTCTTCCCACTCCTCAGAGCCCGATAACAATCCTTCTTCTCACTCCTCAGAGCCCGATAACAAGCCTTCTTCTCACTCCTCAAAGAACGATAACAAGCCTTCTTCTCACTCCTCAGAGCCCGATAACAAGCCTTCTTCCCACTCATCAGAGCCTGATCACATTCCTTCTTCTCACTCCTCAGAGCCCGATAACAGGACTTCTTCCCACTCATCAGAACCTGATCACGTTCCTTCTTCTCACTCCTCAGAGCCCGATAACAAGCCTTTTTCTCACTCCTCAAAGAACGATAACAAGCCTTCTTCTCACTCCTCAGAGCCCGATAACAGAACTACTTCTCACTCCTCAGAACCCATTAACAAGCCGCCTTTTTGCTCCTCATTCCTGATAACAAGCCTTCTTCTGACTCCTCGGAGCCTGATCACATTCCTTATTCTTACTCGTTAGAGCCTGAGAAAAAGCCTTTTTGTCACTCCTCAGAGTCCAATAACAAGCCTTCTTCTCACTCGTCACAGCCCGTTAACAAGCCTTCTTCTTACTCCTCACAGCCCGATAACAAGCCTTCTCCTGACTCTTCACAGCCCGATAACAGGACTTCTTAGTTCTCAGAGCCTGATAACAGGACTTCTTCTTACTCCTCAGAGCCCGATAACAAGACTTCTTCTTACTCCTCAGAGCCCGATAACAAGCCTCTTCTCACTCCTCAGAGCCCGATAACAAGCCTTCTTCTCACTCCTCAGAGACCGATAACAGGATTTCTTCTCACTCCTCAGAGCCTGATAACAGGACTTCTTCTCACTCCTCAGAACCAGATAACAGGACTACTTCTCACTCTTCAAAGAACGATAACAAGCCTTCTTCTCACTCCTCAGAGCCTGATCACATTCCTTCTTCTTACTCCTCAGAGCCCGATAAAAAGCCTTCTTCTCACTCCTCAGAGGCCAATAACAGGACTTCTTCTCACTCCTCAGAGCCTAATCACATTCCTTCTTTCACTCCTCAGAGCCCAATAACAAGCTTTCTTCTCACTCCTCAGAGCCCGATAACAAGCCTTCTTCTCACTCCTCAGAGCCTGATAACAGGACTTCTTCTCATTCCTCAGAACCCGATAACAGGACTTCTTCTCACTCTTCAAATAACGATAACAAGCCTTCTTCTCACTCCTCAGAGCCTGATCACATTCCTTCTTCTCACTGCTCAGAGCCCAATAACAGGACTTATTCTCACTCCTCAAAGAACGATAACAGGACCTCTCCTCACTCCTAGGAGCCCGATAACAAGCCTTGTTCTTACTCCTCAGAGCCTGATAACAGGACTTCTTCTCACTCCTCAGAACCAGATAACAGGACTACTTCTCACTCTTCAAAGAACGATAACAAGCCTTCTTCTCACTCCTCAGAGCCTGATCACATTCCTTCTTCTTACTCCTCAGAGCCCGATAAAAAGCCTTCTTCTCACTCCTCAGAGGCCAATAACAGGACTTCTTCTCACTCCTCAGAGCCTAATCACATTCCTTCTTTCACTTCTCAGAGCCCAATAACAAGCCTTCTTCTCACTGCTCAGAGCCCGATAACAAGCCTTCTTCTCACTCCTCAGAGCCTGATAACAGGACTTCTTCTCATTCCTCAGAACCCGATAACAGGACTTCTTCTCACTCTTCAAATAACGATAACAAGCCTTCTTCTCACTCCTCAGAGCCTGATCACATGCCTTCTTCTCACTGCTCAGAGCCCAATAACAGGACTTATTCTCACTCCTCAAAGAATGATAACAGGACCTCTCCTCACTCCTAGGAGCCCGATAACAAGCCTTGTTCTTACTCCTCAGAGCCCGATAACAGGACTTGTTTTCACTCTTCAGATCCCGATTACAATTCTTTTTCTCACTCCTCAGACCCCGTTAACAAGTCGCCTTTTCGCTCCTCATTCCTGATAACAAGCCTTCTTCTCACTCCTCAGAGCCCGATAACAAGCCTTCTTATCACTCGTCAAAGAAGGATAACAAACCTTGTTCTCACTCCTCAGGGCCTGATCACATTCCTTCTTCTTGCTGCTCAGAGCCCGATAACAGGACTTCTTCTCACTACTCAGAGCCCGATAACACGACTTCTTCTCACTCCTCAGAGTCCGATAACAGGACCTCTTCTCACTCCTCAGAGCCCGATAACAGGACTTGTTTTCACTCTTCAGATCCCGATTACAAGTCTTTTTCTCACTCCTCAGACCCCGTTAACAAGTCACCTTTTCGCTCCTCATTCCTGATAATAAGCCTTCTTCTCACACCTCAGAGCCCGATAACAAGCCTTCTTATCACTCGTCAAAGAATGATAACAAACCTTGTTCTCACTGCTCAGGGCCTGATCACATTCCTTCTTCTCACCCCTCAGAGCCCGATAACAGGACTTCTTCTCACTCATCAGAGCCTGATCACATTCCTTCTTCTCACTCCTCAGAGCCCGATAACAAGCCTTCTTCCCACTCATCAGAGCCTGATCACATTCCTTCTTCTCACTCCTCAGAGCCCGATAACAGGACTTCTCACTCCTCAGAGCCCGATAACAGGACTACTTCTCACTCCTCAGAACCCATTAACAAGCCGCCTTTTCGCTCCTCGTTCCTGATAACAAGCATTCTTTTCACTCCTCAGAGCCTGATAACAAGCCTTCTTCTCACTCCTCAGAGCCCGATAACAAGCCTTCTTCTCACTCCTCAGAGCCTGATAACAAGCCTTCTTCTCACTCCTCAGAGCCCGATAACAGGACTTCTTCTCACTCCTCAGAACCCATTAACAAGCCGCCTTTTCGCTCCTCATTCCTGATAACAAGCCTTCTTCTCACTCCTCAGAGCCCGATAACAAGCCTTCTTATCACTCGTCAAAGAAGGATAACAAACCTTGTTCTCACTCCTCAGGGCCTGATCACATTCCTTCTTCTTGCTGCTCAGAGCCCGATAACAGGACTTCTTCTCACTCCTCAGAGCCCGATAACAGGACCTCTTCTCACTCCTCAGAGCCCGATAACAGGACTTGTTTTCACTCTTCAGATCCCGATTACAAGTCTTTTTCTCACTCCTCAGACCCCGTTAACAAGTCGCCTTTTCGCTCCTCATTCCTGATAATAAGCCTTCTTCTCACTCCTCAGAGCCCGATAACAAGCCTTCTTATCATTCGTCAAAGAATGATAACAAACCTTGTTCTCACTGCTCAGGGCCTGATCACATTCCTTCTTCTCGCTCCTCAGAGCCCGATAACAGGACTTCTTCCCACTCCTCAGAGCCCGATAACAAGCCTTCTTCTCACTCCTCAGAGCCCGATAACAAGCCTTCTTCTCACTCCTCAAAGAACGATAACAAGCCTTCTTCTCACTCCTCAGAGCCCGATAACAAGCCTTCTTCCCACTCATCAGAGCCTGATCACATTCCTTCTTCTCACTCCTCAGAGCCCGATAACAGGACTTCTTCCCACTCATCAGAACCTGATCACGTTCCTTGTTCTCACTCCTCAGAGCCCGATAAGAAGCCTTTTTCTCACTCCTCAAAGAACGATAACAAGCCTTCTTCTCACTCCTCAGAGCACGATAACAGGACTTCTCACTCCTCAGAGCCCGATAACAGAACTACTTCTCACTCCTCAGAACCCATTAACAAGCCGCCTTTTTGCTCCTCATTCCTGATAACAAGCCTTCTTCTGACTCCTCAGAGCCTGATCACATTCCTTATTCTTACTCGTTAGAGCCTGAGAAAAAGCCTTTTTCTCACTCCTCAGAGTCCAATAACAAGCCTTCTTCTCACTCGTCACAGCCCGTTAACAAGCCTTCTTCTTACTCCTCTCAGCCCGATAACAAGCCTTCTCCTCACTCTTCACAGCCCGATAACAGGACTTCTTAGTCCTCAGAGCCTGATAACAGGACTTCTTCTTACTCCTCAGAGCCCGATAACAAGCCTTCTTCTCACTCCTCAGAGCCCGATAACAAGCCTCTTCTCACTCAGAGCCCGATAACAAGCCTTCTTCTCACTCCTCAGAGACCGATAACAGGATTTCTTCTCACTCCACAGAGCCTGATAACAGGACTTCTTCTCACTCCTCAGAACCAGATAACAGGACTACTTCTCACTCTTCAAAGAACGATAACAAGCCTTCTTCTCACTCCTCAGAGCCTGATCACATTCCTTCTTCTTACTCCTCAGAGCCCGATAAAAAGCCTTCTTCTCACTCCTCAGAGGCCAATAACAGGACTTCTTCTCACTCCTCAGAGCCTAATCACATTCCTTCTTTCACTCCTCAGAGCCCAATAACAAGCCTTCTTCTCACTCCTCAGAGCCCGATAACAAGCCTTCTTCTCACTCCTCAGAGCCTGATAACAGGACTTCTTCTCATTCCTCAGAACCCGATAACAGGACTTCTTCTCACTCTTCAAATAACGATAACAAGCCTTCTTATCACTCCTCAGAGCCTGATCACATTCCTTCTTCTCACTGCTCAGAGCCCGATAACAGGACTTCTTCCCACTCCTCAGAGCCCGATAACAAGCCTTCTTCTCACTCCTCAGAGCCCGATAACAAGCCTTCTTCTCACTCCTCAAAGAACGATAACAAGCCTTCTTCTTACTCCTCAGAGCCCGATAACAAGCCTTCTTCCCACTCATCAGAGCCTGATCACATTCCTTCTTCTCACTCCTCAGAGCCCGATAACAGGACTTCTTCCCACTCATCAGAACCTGATCACGTTCCTTCTTCTCACTCCTCAGAGCCCGATAACAAGCCTTTTTCTCACTCCTCAAAGAACGATAACAAGCCTTCTTCTCACTCCTCAGAGCCCGATAACAGTACTTCTCACTCCTCAGAACCCATTAACAAGCCGCCTTTTTGCTCCTCATTCCTGATAACAAGCCTTCTTCTGACTCCTCAGAGCCTGATCACATTCCTTATTCTTACTCGTTAGAGCCTGAGAAAAAGCCTTTTGTCACTCCTCAGAGTCCAATAACAAGCCTTCTTCTCACTCGTCACAGCCCGTTAACAAGCCTTCTTCTTACTCCTCACAGCCCGATAACAAGCCTTCTCCTCACTCTTCACAGCCCGATAACAGGACTTCTTAGTCCTCAGAGCCTGATAACAGGACTTCTTCTCACTCCTCAGAACCAGATAACAGGACTACTTCTCACTCTTCAAAGAACGATAACAAGCCTTCTTCTCACTCCTCAGAGCCTGATCACATTCCTTCTTCTTACTCCTCAGAGCCCGATAAAAAGCCTTCTTCTCACTCCTCAGAGCCCGATAACAAGCCTTCTTATCATTCGTCAAAGCATGATAACAAACCTTGTTCTCACTGCTCAGGGCCTGATCACATTCCTTCTTTCACTCCTCAGAGCCCAATAACAAGCCTTCTTCTCACTCCTCAGAGCCCGATAACAAGCCTTCTTCTCACTCCTCAGAGCCTGATAACAGGACTTCTTCTCATTCCTCAGAACCCGATAACAGGACTTCTTCTCACTCTTCAAATAACGATAACAAGCCTTCTTCTCACTCCTCAGAGCCTGATCACATTCCTTCTTCTCACTGCTCAGAGCCCAATAACAGGACTTATTCTCACTCCTCAAAGAACGATAACAGGACCTCTCCTCACTCCTAGGAGCCCGATAACAAGCCTTGTTCTTACTCCACAGAGCCTGATAACAGGACTTCTTCTCACTCCTCAGAACCAGATAACAGGACTACTTCTCACTCTTCAAAGAACGATAACAAGCCTTCTTCTCACTCCTCAGAGCCTGATCACATTCCTTCTTCTTACTCCTCAGAGCCCGATAAAAAGCCTTCTTCTCACTCCTCAGAGGCCAATAACAGGACTTCTTCTCACTCCTCAGAGCCTAATCACATTCCTTCTTTCACTTCTCAGAGCCCAATAACAAGCCTTCTTCTCACTCCTCAGAGCCCGATAACAAGCCTTCTTCTCACTCCTCAGAGCCTGATAACAGGACTTCTTCTCATTCCTCAGAACCCGATAACAGGACTTCTTCTCACTCTTCAAATAACGATAACAAGCCTTCTTCTCACTCCTCAGAGCCTGATCACATTCCTTCTTCTCACTGCTCAGAGCCCAATAACAGGACTTATTCTCACTCCTCAAAGAATGATAACAGGACCTCTCCTCACTCCTAGGAGCCCGATAACAAGCCTTGTTCTTACTCCTCAGAGCCCGATAACAGGACTTGTTTTCACTCTTCAGATCCCGATTACAATTCTTTTTCTCACTCCTCAGACCCCGTTAACAAGTCGCCTTTTCGCTCCTCATTCCTGATAACAAGCCTTCTTCTCACTCCTCAGAGCCCGATAACAAGCCTTCTTATCACTCGTCAAAGAAGGATAACAAACCTTGTTCTCACTCCTCAGGGCCTGATCACATTCCTTCTTCTTGCTGCTCAGAGCCCGATAACAGGACTTCTTCTCACTCCTCAGAGCCCGATAACACGACTTCTTCTCACTCCTCAGAGTCCGATAACAGGACCTCTTCTCACTCCTCAGAGCCCGATAACAGGACTTGTTTTCACTCTTCAGATCCCGATTACAAGTCTTTTTCTCACTCCTCAGACCCCGTTAACAAGTCACCTTTTCGCTCCTCATTCCTGATAATAAGCCTTCTTCTCACACCTCAGAGCCCGATAACAAGCCTTCTTATCACTCATCAAAGAATGATAACAAACCTTGTTCTCACTGCTCAGGGCCTGATCACATTCCTTCTTCTCACCCCTCAGAGCCCGATAACAGGACTTCTTCTCACTCATCAGAGCCTGATCACATTCCTTCTTCTCACTCCTCAGAGCCCGATAACAAGCCTTCTTCTCACTCCTCAAAGAATGATAACGAGCCTTCTTCTCACTCCTCAGAGCCCGATAACAAGCCTTCTTCCCACTCATCAGAGCCTGATCACATTCCTTCTTCTCACTCCTCAGAGCCCGATAACAGGACTTCTCACTCCTCAGAGCCCGATAACAGGACTACTTCTCACTCCTCAGAACCCATTAACAAGCCGCCTTTTCGCTCCTCGTTCCTGATAACAAGCATTCTTTTCACTCCTCAGAGCCTGATAACAAGCCTTCTTCTCACTCCTCAGAGCCCGATAACAAGCCTTCTTCTCACTCCTCAGAGCCCGATAACAGGACTTCTTCTCACTCCTCAGAACCCATTAACAAGCCGCCTTTTCGCTCCTCATTCCTGATAACAAGCCTTCTTCTCACTCCTCAGAGCCCGATAACAAGCCTTCTTATCACTCGTCAAAGAAGGATAACAAACCTTGTTCTCACTCCTCAGGGCCTGATCACATTCCTTCTTCTTGCTGCTCAGAGCCCGATAACAGGACTTCTTCTCACTCCTCAGAGCCCGATAACACGACTTCTTCTCACTCCTCAGAGCCCGATAACAGGACCTCTTCTCACTCCTCAGAGCCCGATAACAGGACTTGTTTTCACTCTTCAGATCCCGATTACAAGTCTTTTTCTCACTCCTCAGACCCCGTTAACAAGTCGCCTTTTCGCTCCTCATTCCTGATAATAAGCCTTCTTCTCACTCCTCAGAGCCCGATAACAAGCCTTCTTATCATTCGTCAAAGAATGATAACAAACCTTGTTCTCACTGCTCAGGGCCTGATCACATTCCTTCTTCTCGCTCCTCAGAGCCCGATAACAGGACTTCTTCCCACTCCTCAGAGCCCGATAACAAGCCTTCTTCTCACTCCTCAGAGCCCGATAACAAGCCTTCTTCTCACTCCTCAAAGAACGATAACAAGCCTTCTTCTCACTCCTCAGAGCCCGATAACAAGCCTTCTTCCCACTCATCAGAGCCTGATCACATTCCTTCTTCTCACTCCTCAGAGCCCGATAACAGGACTTCTTCCCACTCATCAGAACCTGATCACGTTCCTTGTTCTCACTCCTCAGAGCCCGATAAGAAGCCTTTTTCTCACTCCTCAAAGAACGATAACAAGCCTTCTTCTCACTCCTCAGAGCACGATAACAGGACTTCTCACTCCTCAGAGCCCGTTAACAGAACTACTTCTCACTCCTCAGAACCCATTAACAAGCCGCCTTTTTGCTCCTCATTCCTGATAACAAGCCTTCTTCTGACTCCTCAGAGCCTGATCACATTCCTTATTCTTACTCGTTAGAGCCTGAGAAAAAGCCTTTTTCTCACTCCTCAGAAGTCCAATAACAAGCCTTCTTCTCACTCGTCACAGCCCGTTAACAAGCCTTCTTCTTACTCCTCACAGCCCGATAACAAGCCTTCTCCTCACTCTTCACAGCCCGATAACAGGACTTCTTAGTCCTCAGAGCCTGATAACAGGACTTCTTCTTACTCCTCAGAGCCCGATAACAAGCCTTCTTCTCACTCCTCAGAGCCCGATAACAAGCCTCTTCTCACTCCTCAGAGCCCGATAACAAGCCTCTTCTCACTCCTCAGAGCCCGATAACAAGCCTTCTTCTCACTCCTCAGAGACCGATAACAGGATTTCTTCTCACTCCTCAGAGCCTGATAACAAGCCTTCTTCTCACTCCTCAGAGCCTGATCACATTCCTTCTTCTTACTCCTCAGAGCCCGATAAAAAGCCTTCTTCTCACTCCTCAGAGGCCAATAACAGGACTTCTTCTCACTCCTCAGAGCCTAATCACATTCCTTCTTTCACTCCTCAGAGCCCAATAACAAGCCTTCTTCTCACTCCTCAGAGCCCGATAACAAGCCTTCTTCTCACTCCTCAGAGCCTGATAACAGGACTTCTTCTCATTCCTCAGAACCCGATAACAGGACTTCTTCTCACTCTTCAAATAACGATAACAAGCCTTCTTATCACTCCTCAGAGCCTGATCACATTCCTTCTTCTCACTGCTCAGAGCCCAATAACAGGACTTATTCTCACTCCTCAAAGAACGATAACAGGACCTCTCCTCACTCCTAGGAGCCCGATAACAAGCCTTGTTCTTACTCCTCAGAGCCCGATAACAGGACTTGTTTTCACTCTTCAGATCCCGATTACAATTCTTTTTCTCACTCCTCAGACCCCGTTAACAAGTCGCCTTTTCGCTCCTCATTCCTGATAACAAGCCTTCTTCTCACTCCTCAGAGCCCGATAACAAGCCTTCTTATCACTCGTCAAAGAAGGATAACAAACCTTGTTCTCACTCCTCAGGGCCTGATCACATTCCTTCTTCTTGCTGCTCAGAGCCCGATAACAGGACTTCTTCTCACTCCTCAGAGCCCGATAACACGACTTCTTCTCACTCCTCAGAGTCCGATAACAGGACCTCTTCTCACTCCTCAGAGCCCGATAACAGGACTTGTTTTCACTCTTCAGATCCCGATTACAAGTCTTTTTCTCACTCCTCAGACCCCGTTAACAAGTCACCTTTTCGCTCCTCATTCCTGATAATAAGCCTTCTTCTCACTCCTCAGAGCCCGATAACAAGCCTTCTTATCACTCGTCAAAGAATGATAACAAACCTTGTTCTCACTGCTCAGGGCCTGATCACATTCCTTCTTCTCACCCCTCAGAGCCCGATAACAGGACTTCTTCTCACTCATCAGAGCCTGATCACATTCCTTCTTCTCACTCCTCAGAGCCCGATAACAAGCCTTCTTCTCACTCCTCAAAGAATGATAACGAGCCTTCTTCTCACTCCTCAGAGCCCGATAACAAGCCTTCTTCCCACTCATCAGAGCCTGATCACATTCCTTCTTCTCACTCCTCAGAGCCCGATAACAGGACTTCTCACTCCTCAGAGCCCGATAACAGGACTACTTCTCACTCCTCAGAACCCATTAACAAGTCACCTTTTCGCTCCTCGTTCCTGATAACAAGCATTCTTTTCACTCCTCAGAGCCTGATAACAAGCCTTCTTCTCACTCCTCAGAGCCCGATAACAAGCCTTCTTCTCACTCCTCAGAGCCTGATAACAAGCCTTCTTCTCACTCCTCAGAGCCCGATAACAAGCCTTCTTCTCACTCCTCAGAGCCCGATAACAAGCCTTCTTCTCACTCCTCAGAGGCTGATAACAGGACTTCTTCTCACTCCTCAGAGCCCGATAACAGGACTTCTTTTCACTCCTCAGAACCCAGTAACAAGCCGCCTTTTTGCTCCTCATTCCTGATAACAAGCCTTCTTCTGACTCCTCAGAGCCTGATCACATTCCTTATTCTTACTCGTTAGAGCCTGAGAAAAAGCCTTTTTCTCACTCCTCAGAGTCCAAAACAAGCCTTCTTCTCACTCGTCACAGCCCGATAACAAGCCTTCTTCTTACTCCTCACAGCCCAATAACAAGCCTTCTCCTCACTCTTCACAGCCCGATAACAGGACTTCTTCTTAGTCCTCAGAGCCTGATAACAGGACTTCTTCTTACTCCTCAGAGCCCGATAACAAGCCTTCTTCTCACTCCTCAGAGCCCTATAACAAGCTTCTTCTCACTCCTCAGAGCCCGATAACAAACCTTCTTCTCACTCCTCAGAGCCCGATAACAGGATTTCTTCTCACTCCTCAGAGCCTGATAACAGGACTTCTTCTCACTCCTCAGAACCCGATAACAGGACTTCTTCTCACTCTTAAAAGAACGATAACAAGCCTTCTTCTCACTCCTCAGAGCCTGATCACATTCCTTCTTATTCCTCAGAGCCCGATAAAAAGCCTTCTTCTCACTCCTCAGAGGCCAATAACAGGACTTCTTCTCACTCCTCAGAGCCTAA
This sequence comes from Calotriton arnoldi, assembly GCA_963921515.1. Lineage (NCBI taxonomy): Eukaryota > Metazoa > Chordata > Amphibia > Caudata > Salamandridae > Calotriton > Calotriton arnoldi. The sequence goes on along the minus strand of CAWUFW010001762.1, from coordinate 2,019,038 downwards.
TCACATTCCTTCTTTCACTCCTCAGAGCCCAATAACAAGCCTTCTTCTCACGCCTCAGAGCCCGATAACAAGCCTTCTTCTCACTCCTCAGAGCCTGATAACAGGACTTTTTCTCACTCCTCAGAGCCCGATATCAGGACTTCTTCTCACTCTTCAAATAACGATAACAAGCCTTCTTCTCACTCCTCAGAGCCTGATCACATTCCTTCTTCTCACTGCTCAGAGCCCGATAACAGGACTTCTTCTCACTCCTCAAAGAACGATAACAGGACCTCTCCTCACTCCTAGGAGCCCGATAACAAGCCTTGTTCTCACTCCTCAGAGCCCGATAACAGGACTTGTTTTCACTCTTCAGATCCCGATTACAATTCTTTTTCTCACTCCTCAGACCCCGTTAACAAGTCGCCTTTTCGCTCCTCATTCCTGATAACAAGCCTTCTTCTCACTCCTCAGAGCCCGATAACAAGCCTTCTTATCACTCGTCAAAGAAGGATAACAAACCTTGTTCTCACTCCTCAGGGCCTGATCACATTCCTTCTTCTTGCTGCTCAGAGTCCGATAACAGGACTTCTTCTCACTCCTCAGAGCCCGATAACACGACTTCTTCTCACTCCTCAGAGCCCGATAACAGGACCTCTTCTCACTCCTCAGAGCCCGATAACAGGACTTGTTTTCACTCTTCAGATCCCGATTACAAGTCTTTTTCTCACTCCTCAGACCCCGTTAACAAGTCGCCTTTTCGCTCCTCATTCCTGATAATAAGCCTTCTTCTCACTCCTCAGAGCCCGATAACAAGCCGCCTTATCATTCGTCAAAGAATGATAACAAACCTTGTTCTCACTGCTCAGGGCCTGATCACATTCCTTCTTCTCGCTCCTCAGAGCCCGATAACAGGACTTCTTCTCACTCCTCAGAGCCCGATAACAAGCCTTCTTCTCACTCCTCAGAGCCGGATAACAAGCCTTCTTCTCACTCCTCAAAGAACGATAACAAGCCTTCTTCTCACTCCTCAGAGCCCGATAACAAGCCTTCTTCCCACTCATCAGAGCCTGATCACATTCCTTCTTCTCACTCCTCAGAGCCCGATAACAGGACTTCTTCCCACTCATCAGAACCTGATCACGTTCCTTCTTCTCACTCCTCAGAGCCCGATAACAAGCCTTTTTCTCACTCCTCAAAGAACGATAACAAGCCGCCTTCTCACTCCTCAGAGCCCGATAAGCCTTCTTCCCACTCAGAGCCTGATCACATTCCTTCTTCTCACTCCTCAGAGCCCGATAACAGGACTTCTCTCTCCTCAGAACCCATTAACAAGCCGCCTTTTTGCTCCTCATTCCTGATAACAAGCCTTATTCTGATTCCTCAGAGCCTGATCACATTCCTTATTCTTACTCGTTAGAGCCTGAGAAAAAGCCTTTTTCTCACTCCTCAGAGTCCAATAACAAGCCTTCTTCTCACTCGTCACAGCCCGATAACAAGCCTTCTTCTTACTCCTCACAGCCCGATAACAAGCCTTCTCCTCACTCTTCACAGCCCGATAACAGGACTTCTTCTTAGTCCTCAGAGCCTGATAACAGGACTTCTTCTTACTCCTCAGAGCCCGATAACAAGCCTTCTTCTCACTCCTCAGAGCCCGATAACAAGCCTCTTCTCACTCCTCAGAGCCTGATAACAAGCCTTCTTCTCACTACTCAGAGACCGATAACAGGATTTCTTCTCACTCCTCAGAGCCTGATAACAGGACTTCTTCTCACTCCTCAGAACCCGATAACAGGTCTACTTCTCACTCTTCAAAGAACGATAACAAGCCTTCTTCTCACTCCTCAGAGCCTGATCACATTCCTTCTTCTCACTGCTCAGAGCCCAATAACAGGACTTATTCTCACTCCTCAAAGAACGATAACAAGCCTTCTCCTCACTCTTCACAGCCCGATAACAGGACTTCTTCTTAGTCCTCAGAGCCTGATAACAGGACTTCTTCTTACTCATCAGAGCCCGATAACAAGCCTTCTTCTCACTCCTCAGAGCCCGATAACAAGCCTCTTCTCACTCCTCAGAGCCCGATAACAAGCCTTCTTCTCACTACTCAGAGACCGATAACAGGATTTCTTCTCACTCCTCAGAGCCTGATAACAGGACTTCTTCTCACTCCTCAGAACCCGATAACAGGTCTACTTCTCACTCTTCAAAGAACGATAACAAGCCTTCTTCTCACTCCTCAGAGCCTGATCACATTCCTTCTTCTTACTCCTCAGAGCCCGATAAAAAGCCTTCTTCTCACTCCTCAGAGGCCAATAACAGGACTTCTTCTCACTCCTCAGAGCCTAATCACATTCCTTCTTTCACTCCTCAGAGCCCAATAACAAGCCTTCTTCTCACTCCTCAGAGCCCGATAACAAGCCTTCTTCTCACTCCTCAGAGCCTGATAACAGGACTTCTTCTCATTCCTCAGAACCCGATAACAGGACTTCTTCTCACTCTTCAAATAACGATAACAAGCCTTCTTCTCACTCCTCAGAGCCTGATCACATTCCTTCTTCTCACTGCTCAGAGCCCAATAACAGGACTTATTCTCACTCCTCAAAGAACGATAACAGGACATCTCCTCACTCCTAGGAGCCCGATAACAAGCCTTGTTCTCACTCCTCAGAGCCCGATAACAGGACTTGTTTTCACTCTTCAGATCCCGATTACAATTCTTTTTCTCACTCCTCAGACCCCGTTAACAAGTCACCTTTTCACTCCTCATTCCTGATAACAAGCCTTCTTCTCACTCCTCAGAGCCCGATAACAAGCCTTCTTATCACTCGTCAAAGAAGGATAACAAACCTTGTTCTCACTCCTCAGGGCCTGATCACATTCCTTCTTCTTGCTGCTCAGAGCCCGATAACAGGACTTCTTCTCACTCCTCAGAGCCCGATAACACGACTTCTTCTCACTCCTCAGAGTCTGATAACAGGACCTCTTCTCACTCCTCAGAGCCCGATAACAGGACTTGTTTTCACTCTTCAGATCCCGATTACAAGTCTTTTCTCACTCCTCAGACCCCGTTAACAAGTCACCTTTTCGCTCCTCATTCCTGATAATAAGCCTTCTTCTCACTCCTCAGAGCCCGATAACAAGCCTTCTTATCACTCGTCAAAGAATGATAACAAACCTTGTTCTCACTGCTCAGGGCCTGATCACATTCCTTCTTCTCACCCCTCAGAGCCCGATAACAGGACTTCTTCTCACTCCTCAGAGCCTGATCACATTCCTTCTTCTCACTCCTCAGAGCCCGATAACAAGCCTTCTTCTCACTCCTCAAAGAACGATAACGAGCCTTCTTCTCACTCCTCAGAGCCCGATAACAAGCCTTCTTCCCACTCATCAGAGCCTGATCACATTCCTTCTTCTCACTCCTCAGAGCCCGATAACAGGACTTCTCACTCCTCAGAACCCATTAACAAGCTGCCTTTTCGCTCCTCGTTCCTGATAACAAGCATTCTTTTCACTCCTCAGAGCCTGATAACAAGCCTTCTTCTCACTCCTCAGAGCCCGATAACAAGCCTTCTTCTCACTCCTCAGAGCCCGATAACAAGCCTTCTTCTCACTCCTCAGAGCCCGATAACAAGCCTTCTTCTCACTCCTCAGAGGCTGATAACAGGACTTCTTCTCACTCCTCAGAGCCCGATAACAGGACTTCTTTTCACTCCTCAGAGCCCGATAACAAGCCTTCTTCTCACTCCTTAGAGCCTGATCACATTCCTTCTTCTCACTCCGCAGAGCCCGATAACAAGCCTTCTTCTCACTCCTCAGAGTCTGATAACAGAACTTGTTCTCACTCCTCAGAGCCCGATAACAGGACTTCTTCTCAATATTCAGAGCCCGATAACAAGCGTTCTTCTCACTCCTCAGAGACCAATAACAAGCATTCTTCTCACTCCTCAGAGCGCGATAACAAGCCTTCTTCTCACTCCTCAGAGCCTGATAAACGGACTTCTTCTCACTCCTCAGAGCCCGATAACCAGCCTTCTTATCACTCCTCAGAGCCTGATAACAGGACTTCTTCTCACTCCTCAGAGCCCGAAAACAGGACTTCTTCTCACTCCTCAGAACCCATTAACAAGCCGCCTTTTCGCTCCTCATTCCTGATAACAAGCCTTCTTCTCACTCCTCAGAGCCCGATAACAAGCCTTCTTATCACTCGTCAAAGAATGATAACAAACCTTGTTCTCACTGCTCAGGGCCTGATCACATTCCTTCTTCTCGCTCCTCAGAGCCCGATAACAGGACTTCTTCTCACTCCTCAGAGCCCGATAACAAGCCTTCTTCTCACTCCTCAGAGCCCGATAACAAGCCTTCTTCTCACTCCTCAAAAAACGATAACAAGCCTTCTTCTCACTCCTCAGAGCCCGATAACAAGCCTTCTTCCCACTCATCAGAGCCTGATCACATTCCTTCTTCTCACTCCTCAGAGCCCGATAACAGGACTTCTTCCCACTCATCAGAACCTGATCACGTTCCTTCTTCTCACTCCTCAGAGCCCGATAACAAGCCTTTTTCTCACTCCTCAAAGAACGATAACAAGCCTTCTTCTCACTCCTCAGAGCCCGATAACAGGACTTCTCACTCCTCAGAGCCCGATAACAGAACTACTTCTCACTCCTCAGAACCCATTAACAAGCCGCCTTTTTGCTCCTCATTCCTGATAACAAGCCTTCTTCTGACTCCTCAGAGCCTGATCACATTCATTATTCTTACTCGTTAGAGCCTGAGAAAAGCCTTTTTCTCACTCCTCAGAGTCCAATAACAAGCCTTCTTCTCACTCGTCACAGCCCGTTAACAAGCCTTCTTCTTACTCCTCACAGCCCGATAACAAGCCTTCTCCTCACTCTTCACAGCCCGATAACAGGACTTCTTAGTCCTCAGAGCCTGATAACAGGACTTCTTCTTACTCCTCAGAGCCCGATAACAAGCCTTCTTCTCACTCCTCAGAGCCCGATAACAAGCCTCTTCTCACTCCTCAGAGCCCGATAACAAGCCTTCTTCTCACTCCTCAGAGACCGATAACAGGATTCTCACTCCTCAGAGCCTGATAACAGGACTTCTTCTCACTCCTCAGAACCAGATAACAGGACTACTTCTCACTCTTCAAAGAACGATAACAAGCCTTCTTCTCACTCCTCAGAGCCTGATCACATTCCTTCTTCTTACTCCTCAGAGCCCGATAAAAAGCCTTCTTCTCACTCCTCAGAGGCCAATAACAGGACTTCTTCTCACTCCTCAGAGCCTAATCACATTCCTTCTTTCACTCCTCAGAGCCCAATAACAAGCCTTCTTCTCACTCCTCAGAGCCCGATAACAAGCCTTCTTCTCACTCCTCAGAGCCTGATAACAGGACTTCTTCTCATTCCTCAGAACCCGATAACAGGACTTCTTCTCACTCTTCAAATAACGATAACAAGCCTTCTTCTCACTCCTCAGAGCCTGATCACATTCCTTCTTCTCACTGCTCAGAGCCCAATAACAGGACTTATTCTCACTCCTCAAAGAACGATAACAGGACCTCTCCTCACTCCTAGGAGCCCGATAACAAGCCTTGTTCTTACTCCTCAGAGCCCGATAACAGGACTTGTTTTCACTCTTCAGATCCCGATTACAATTATTTTTCTCACTCCTCAGACCCCGTTAACAAGTCGCCTTTTCGCTCCTCATTCCTGATAACAAGCCTTCTTCTCACTCCTCAGAGCCCGATAACAAGCCTTCTTATCACTCGTCAAAGAAGGATAACAAACCTTGATCTCACTCCTCAGGGCCTGATCACATTCCTTCTTCTCACCCCTCAGAGCCCGATAACAGGACTTCTTCTCACTCATCAGAGCCTGATCACATTCCTTCTTCTCACTCCTCAGAGCCCGATAACAAGCCTTCTTCTCACTCCTCAAAGAATGATAACGAGCCTTCTTCTCACTCCTCAGAGCCCGATAACAAGCCTTCTTCCCACTCATCAGAGCCTGATCACATTCCTTCTTCTCACTCCTCAGAGCCCGATAACAGGACTTCTCACTCCTCAGAGCCCGATAACAGGACTACTTCTCACTCCTCAGAACCCATTAACAAGCCGCCTTTTCGCTCCTCGTTCCTGATAACAAGCATTCTTTTCACTCCTCAGAGCCTGATAACAAGCCTTCTTCTCACTCCTCAGAGCCCGATAACAAGCCTTCTTCTCACTCCTCAGAGCCTGATAACAAGCCTTCTTCTCACTCCTCAGAGCCCGATAACAAGCCTTCTTCTCACTCCTCAGAGCCCGATAACAAGCCTTCTTCTCACTCCTCAGAGGCTGATAACAGGACTTCTTCTCACTCCTCAGAGCCCGATAACAGGACTTCTTTTCACTCCTCAGAACCCATTAACAAGCCGCCTTTTTGCTCCTCATTCCTGATAACAAGCCTTCTTCTGACTCCTCAGAGCCTGATCACATTCCTTATTCTTACTCGTTAGAGCCTGAGAAAAAGCCTTTTTCTCACTCCTCAGAGTCCAAAACAAGCCTTCTTCTCACTCGTCACAGCCCGATAACAAGCCTTCTTCTTACTCCTCACAGCCCAATAACAAGCCTTCTCCTCACTCTTCACAGCCCGATAACAGGACTTCTTCTTAGTCCTCAGAGCCTGATAACAGGACTTCTTCTTACTCCTCAGAGTCCGATAACAAGCCTTCTTCTCACTCCTCAGAGCCCTATAACAAGCTTCTTCTCACTCCTCAGAGCCCGATAACAAACCTTCTTCTCACTCCTCAGAGCCCGATAACAGGATTTCTTCTCACTCCTCAGAGCCTGATAACAGGACTTCTTCTCACTCCTCAGAACCCGATAACAGGACTTCTTCTCACTCCTCAAAGAACGATAACAAGCCTTCTTCTCACTCCTCAGAGCCTGATCACATTCCTTCTTATTCCTCAGAGCCCGATAAAAAGCCTTCTTCTCTCTCCTCAGAGGCCAATAACAGGACTTCTTCTCACTCCTCAGAGCCTAATCACATTCCTTCTTTCACTCCTCAGAGCCCAATAACAAGCCTTCTTCTCACGCCTCAGAGCCCGATAACAAGCCTTCTTCTCACTCCTCAGAGCCTGATCACATTCCTTCTTCTCACTGCTCAGAGCCCGATAACAGGACTTCTTCTCACTCCTCAAAGAACGATAACAGGACCTCTCCTCACTCCTAGGAGCCCGATAACAAGCCTTGTTCTCACTCCTCAGAGCCCGATAACAGGACTTGTTTTCACTCTTCAGATCCCGATTACAATTCTTTTTCTCACTCCTCAGACCCCGTTAACAAGTCGCCTTTTCGCTCCTCATTCCTGATAACAAGCCTTCTTCTCACTCCTCAGAGCCCGATAACAAGCCTTCTTATCACTCGTCAAAGAAGGATAACAAACCTTGTTCTCACTCCTCAGGGCCTGATCACATTCCTTCTTCTTGCTGCTCAGAGCCCGATAACAGGACTTCTTCTCACTCCTCAGAGCCCGATAACACAACTTCTTCTCACTCCTCAGAGCCCGATAACAGGACCTCTTCTCACTCCTAAGAGCCCGATAACAGGACTTGTTTTCACTCTTCAGATCCCGATTACAAGTCTTTTTCTCACTCCTCAGACCCCGTTAACAAGTCGCCTTTTCGCTCCTCATTCCTGATAATAAGCCTTCTTCTCACTCCTCAGAGCCCGATAACAAGCCTTCTTATCATTCGTCAAAGAATGATAACAAACCTTGTTCTCACTGCTCAGGGCCTGATCACATTCCTTCTTCTCGCTCCTCAGAGCCCGATAACAGGACTTCTTCTCACTCCTCAGAGCCCAATAACAAGCCTTCTTCTCACTCCTCAGAGCCCGATAACAAGCCTTCTTCTCACTCCTCAAAGAACGATAACAAGCCTTCTTCTCACTCCTCAGAGCCCGATAACAAGCCTTCTTCCCACTCATCAGAGCCTGATCACATTCCTTCTTCTCACTCCTCAGAGCCCGATAACAGGACTTCTTCCCACTCATCAAAACCTGATCACGTTCCTTCTTCTCACTCCTCAGAGCCCGATAACAAGCCTTTTTCTCACTCCTCAAAGAACGATAACAAGCCTTCTTCTCACTCCTCAGAGCCCGATAACAAGCCTTCTTCCCACTCAGAGCCTGATCACATTCCTTCTTCTCACTCCTCAGAGCCCGATAACAGGACTTCTCACTCCTCAGAGCCCGATAACAGGACTTCTCACTCCTCAGAACCCATTAACAAGCCGCCTTTTTGCTCCTCATTCCTGATAACAAGCCTTCTTCTGACTCCTCAGAGCCTGATCACATTCCTTATTCTTACTCCTCAGAGCCCGATAAAAAGCCTTTTTCTCACTCCTCAGAGGCTGATAACAGGACTTCTTCTCACTCCTCAGAGCCTAATCACATTCCTTCTTTCACTCCTCAGAGCCCAATAACAAGCCTTCTTCTCACTCCTCAGAGCCCGATAACAAGCCTTCTTCTCACTCCTCAGAGCCTGATAACAGGACTTCTTCTCATTCCTCAGAACCCGATAACAGGACTTCTTCTCACTCTTCAAATAACGATAACAAGCCTTCTTCTCACTCCTCAGAGCCTGATCACATTCCTTCTTCTCACTGCTCAGAGCCCAATAACAGGACTTATTCTCACTCCTCAAAGAACGATAACAGGACCTCTCCTCACTCCTAGGAGCCCGATAACAAGCCTTGTTCTCACTCCTCAGAGCCCGATAACAGGACTTGTTTTCACTCTTCAGATCCCGATTACAATTCTTTTTCTCACTCCTCAGACCCCGTTAACAAGCCGCCTTTTCGCTCCTCATTCCGGATAACAAGCCTTCTTCTCTCTCCTCAGAGCCCGATAACGAGCCTTCTTATCACTCGTCAAAGAAGGATAACAAACCTTGTTCTCACTCCTCAGGGCCTGATCACATTCCTTCTTCTTGCTGCTCAGAGCCCGATAACAGGACTTCTTCTCACTCCTCAGAGCCCGATAACACAACTTCTTCTCACTCCTCAGAGCCCGATAACAGGACCTCTTCTCACTCCTCAAGAGCCCGATAACAGGACTTGTTTTCACTCTTCAGATCCCGATTACAAGTCTTTTTCTCACTCCTCAGACCCCGTTAACAAGTCGCCTTTTCGCTCCTCATTCCTGATAATAAGCCTTCTTCTCACTCCTCAGAGCCCGATAACAAGCCTTCTTATCATTCGTCAAAGAATGATAACAAACCTTGTTCTCACTGCTCAGGGCCTGATCACATTCCTTCTTCTCGCTCCTCAGAGCCCGATAACAGGACTTCTTCTCACTCCTCAGAGCCCAATAACAAGCCTTCTTCTCACTCCTCAGAGCCCGATAACAAGCCTTCTTCTCACTCCTCAAAGAACGATAACAAGCCTTCTTCTCACTCCTCAGAGCCCGATAACAAGCCTTCTTCCCACTCATCAGAGCCTGATCACATTCCTTCTTCTCACTCCTCAGAGCCCGATAACAGGACTTCTTCCCACTCATCAGAACCTGATCACGTTCCTTCTTCTCACTCCTCAGAGCCCGATAACAAGCCTTTTTCTCACTCCTCAAAGAACGATAACAAGCCTTCTTCTCACTCCTCAGAGCCCGATAACAAGCCTTCTTCCCACTCAGAGCCTGATCACATTCCTTCTTCTCACTCCTCAGAGCCCGATAACAGGACTTCTCACTCCTCAGAGCCCGATAACAGGACTTCTCACTCCTCAGAACCCATTAACAAGCCGCCTTTTTGCTCCTCATTCCTGATAACAAGCCTTCTTCTGACTCCTCAGAGCCTGATCACATTCCTTATTCTTACTCCTCAGAGCCCGATAAAAAGCCTTCTTCTCACTCCTCAGAGGCTGATAACAGGACTTCTTCTCACTCCTCAGAGCCTAATCACATTCCTTCTTTCACTCCTCAGAGCCCAATAACAAGCCTTCTTCTCACTCCTCAGAGCCCGATAACAAGCCTTCTTCTCACTCCTCAGAGCCTGATAACAGGACTTCTTCTCATTCCTCAGAACCCGATAACAGGACTTCTTCTCACTCTTCAAATAACGATAACAAGCCTTCTTCTCACTCCTCAGAGCCTGATCACATTCCTTCTTCTCACTGCTCAGAGCCCAATAACAGGACTTATTCTCACTCCTCAAAGAACGATAACAGGACCTCTCCTCACTCCTAGGAGCCCGATAACAAGCCTTGTTCTCACTCCTCAGAGCCCGATAACAGGACTTGTTTTCACTCTTCAGATCCCGATTACAATTCTTTTTCTCACTCCTCAGACCCCGTTAACAAGCCGCCTTTTCGCTCCTCATTCCGGATAACAAGCCTTCTTCTCTCTCTTCAGAGCCCGATAACAAGCCTTCTTATCACTCGTCAAAGAAGGATAACAAACCTTGTTCTCACTCCTCAGGGCCTGATCACATTCCTTCTTCTTGCTGCTCAGAGCCCGATAACAGGACTTCTTCTCACTCCTCAGAGCCCGATAACACGACTTCTTCTCACTCCTCAGAGTCTGATAACAGGACCTCTTCTCACTCCTCAGAGCCCGATAACAGGACTTGTTTTCACTCTTCAGATCCCGATTACAAGTCTTTTCTCACTCCTCAGACCCCGTTAACAAGTCACCTTTTCGCTCCTCATTCCTGATAATAAGCCTTCTTCTCACTCCTCAGAGCCCGATAACAAGCCTTCTTATCACTCGTCAAAGAATGATAACAAACCTTGTTCTCACTGCTCAGGGCCTGATCACATTCCTTCTTCTCACCCCTCAGAGCCCGATAACAGGACTTCTTTTCACTCCTCAGAGTCTGATCACATTCCTTCTTCTCACTCCTCAGAGCCCGATAACAAGCCTTCTTCTCACTCCTCAAAGAACGATAACGAGCCTTCTTCTCACTCCTCAGAGCCCGATAACAAGCCTTCTTCCCACTCATCAGAGCCTGATCACATTCCTTCTTCTCACTCCTCAGAGCCCGATAACAGGACTTCTCACTCCTCAGAACCCATTAACAAGCCGCCTTTTCGCTCCTCGTTCCTGAAAACAAGCATTCTTTTCACTCCTCAGAGCCTGATAACAAGCCTTCTTCTCACTCCTCAGAGCCCGATAACAAGCCTTCTTCTCACTCCTCAGAGCCTGATAACAAGCCTTCTTCTCACTCCTCAGAGCCCGATAACAAGCCTTCTTCTCACTCCTCAGAGCCCGATAACAAGCCTTCTTCTCACTCCTCAGAGGCTGATAACAGGACTTCTTCTCACTCCTCAGAGCCCGATAACAGGACTTCTTTTCACTCCTCAGAGCCCGATAACAAGCCTTCTCTCACTCCTTAGAGCCTGATCACATTCCTTCTTCTCACTCCTCAGAGCCCGATAACAAGCCTTCTTCTCACTCCTCAGAGTCTGATAACAGGACTTGTTCTCACTCCTCAGAGCCCGATAACAGGACTTCGTCTCAATATTCAGAGCCCGATAACAAGCGTTCTTCTCACTCCTCAGAGCCCAATAACAAGCATTCTTCTCACTCCTCAGAGCGCGATAACAAGCCTTCTTCTCACTCCTCAGAGCCTGATAAACGGACTTCTTCTAACTCCTCAGAGCCCGATAACCAGCCTTCTTATCACTCATCAGAGCCTGATAACAGGACTTCTCACTCCTCAGAGCCCGAAAACAGGACTTCTTCTCACTCCTCAGAGCCCGATAATAGGATTTCTTCTCACTCCTCAGAACCCATTAACAAGCCGCCTTTTTGCTCCTCATTCCTGATAACAAGCCTTCTTCTGACTCCTTAGAGCCTGATCACATTCCTTCTTCTTACTCGTTAGAGCCTGATAAAAGCCTTCTTCTCACTCCTCAGAGCCCGATAACAAGCCTTCTTATCACTCGTCAAAGAAGGATAACAAACCTTGTTCTCACTCCTCAGGGCCTGATCACATTCCTTTTTCTTGCTGCTCAGAGCCCGATAACAGGACTTCTTCTCACTCCTCAGAGCCCGATAACACGACTTCTTCTCACTCCTCAGAGCCCGATAACAGAACCTCTTCTCACTCCTCAGAGCCCGATAACAGGACTTGTTTTCACTCTTCAGATCCCGATTACAAGTCTTTTTCTCACTCCTCAGACCCCGTTAACAAGTCGCCTTTTCGCTCCTCATTCCTGATAATAAGCCTTCTTCTCACTGCTCAGAGCCCGATAACAAGCCTTCTTATCACTCGTCAAAGAATGATAACAAACCTTGTTCTCACTGCTCAGGGCCTGATCACATTCCTTCTTCTCGCTCCTCAGAGCCCGATAACAGGACTTCTTCTCACTCCTCAGAGCCCGATAACAAGCCTTCTTCTCTCTCCTTAGAGCCTGATCACATTCCTTCTTCTCGCTCCTCAGAGCCCGATAACAAGCCTTCTTCTCACTCATCAGAGCCTGATCACATTCCTTCTTCTCACTCCTCAGAGACCGATAACAGGACTTCTTCTCACTCCTCAGAGCCCGATAACAGGACTTCTTTTCACTCCTCAGAGCCCGATAACAAGCCTTCTTCTCACTCCTCAGAGCCCGATCACATTCCTTCTTCTTACTCCTCAGAGCCCGATAAAAAGCCTTCTTCTCACTACTCAGAGGCCAATAACAGGACTTCTTCTCACTCCTCAGAGCCTGATAACAGGACTTCTTCTCATTCCTCAGAACCCGATAACAGGACTTCTTCTCACTCTTCAAATAACGATAACAAGCCTTCTTCTCACTCCTCAGAGCCTGATCACATTCCTTCTTCTCACCACTCAGAGCCCAATAACAGGACTTATTCTCACTCCTCAAAGAACGATAACAGGACCTCTCCTCACTCCTAGGAGCCCGATAACAAGCCTTGTTCTCACTCCTCAGAGCCCGATAAAAAGCCTTCTTCTCACTACTCAGAGGCCAATAACAGGACTTCTTCTCACTCCTCAGAGCCTGATAACAGGACTTCTTCTCATTCCTCAGAACCCGATAACAGGACTTCTTCTCACTCTTCAAATAACGATAACAAGCCTTCTTCTCACTCCTCAGAGCCTGATCACATTCCTTCTTCTCACCACTCAGAGCCCAATAACAGGACTTATTCTCACTCCTCAAAGAACGATAACAGGACCTCTCCTCACTCCTAGGAGCCCGATAACAAGCCTTGTTCTCACTCCTCAGAGCCCGATAACAGGACTTGTTTTCACTCTTCAGATCCCGATTACAATTCTTTTTCTCACTCCTCAGACCCCGTTAACAAGTCGCCTTTTCGCTCCTCATTCCTGATAACAAGCCTTCTTCTCACTCCTCAGAGCCCGATAACAAGCCTTCTTATCACTCGTCAAAGAAGGATAACAAACCTTGTTCTCACTCCTCAGGGCCTGATCACATTCCTTCTTCTTGCTGCTCAGAGCCCGATAACAGGACTTCTTCTCACTCCTCAGAGCCTGATCACATTCCTTCTTCTCACTCCTCAGAGCCCGATAACAAGCCTTCTTCTCACTCCTCAGAGCCTGATAACAAGCCTTCTTCTCACTCCTCAGAGCCCGATAACAAGCCTTCTTCTCACTCCTCAGAGCCCGATAACAAGCCTTCTTCTCACTCCTCAGAGGCTGATAACAGGACTTCTTCTCGCTCCTCAGAGCCCGATAACAGGACTTCTTTTCACTCCTCAGAGCCCGATAACAAGCCTTCTTCTCACTCCTTAGAGCCTGATCACATTCCTTCTTCTCACTCCTCAGAGCCCGATAACAAGCCTTCTTCCCACTCCTCAGAGACTGATCACATTCCTTCTTCTCACTGCTCAGAGCCCGATAACAGGACTTCTTCTCACTCCTCAAAGAACGATAACAGGACCTCTCCTCACTCCTAGGAGCCCGATAACAAGCCTTGTTCTCACTCCTCAGAGCCCGATAACAGGACTTGTTTTCACTCTTCAGATCCCGATTACAATTCTTTTTCTCACTCCTCAGACCCCGTTAACAAGTCGCCTTTTCGCTCCTCATTCCTGATAACAAGCCTTCTTCTCACTCCTCAGAGCCCGATAACAAGCCTTCTTATCACTCGTCAAAGAAGGATAACAAACCTTGTTCTCACTCCTCAGGGCCTGATCACATTCCTTCTTCTTGCTGCTCAGAGCCCGATAACAGGACTTCTTCTCACTCCTCAGAGCCCGATAACACAACTTCTTCTCACTCCTCAGAGCCCGATAACAGGACCTCTTCTCACTCCTAAGAGCCCGATAACAGGACTTGTTTTCACTCTTCAGATCCCGATTACAAGTCTTTTCTCACTCCTCAGACCCCGTTAACAAGTCGCCTTTTCGCTCCTCATTCCTGATAATAAGCCTTCTTCTCACTCCTCAGAGCCCGATAACAAGCCTTCTTATCATTCGTCAAAGAATGATAACAAACCTTGTTCTCACTGCTCAGGAGCCTGATCACATTCCTTCTTCTCGCTCCTCAGAGCCCGATAACAGGACTTCTTCTCACTCCTCAGAGCCCAATAACAAGCCTTCTTCTCACTCCTCAGAGCCCGATAACAAGCCTTCTTCTCACTCCTCAAAGAACGATAACAAGCCTTCTTCTCACTCCTCAGAGCCCGATAACAAGCCTTCTTCCCACTCATCAGAGCCTGATCACATTCCTTCTTCTCACTCCTCAGAGCCCGATAACAGGACTTCTTCCCACTCATCAGAACCTGATCACGTTCTTTCTTCTCACTCCTCAGAGCCCGATAACAAGCCTTTTTCTCACTCCTCAAAGAACGATAACAAGCCTTCTTCTCACTCCTCAGAGCCCGATAACAAGCCTTCTTCCCACTCAGAGCCTGATCACATTCCTTCTTCTCACTCCTCAGAGCCCGATAACAGGACTTCTCACTCCTCAGAGCCCGATAACAGGACTTCTCACTCCTCAGAACCCATTAACAAGCCGCCTTTTTGCTCCTCATTCCTGATAACAAGCCTTCTTCTGACTCCTCAGAGCCTGATCACATTCCTTATTCTTACTCCTCAGAGCCCGATAAAAAGCCTTTTTCTCACTCCTCAGAGGCTGATAACAGGACTTCTTCTCACTCCTCAGAGCCTAATCACATTCCTTCTTTCACTCCTCAGAGCCCAATAACAAGCCTTCTTCTCACTCCTCAGAGCCCGATAACAAGCCTTCTTCTCACTCCTCAGAGCCTGATAACAGGACTTCTTCTCATTCCTCAGAACCCGATAACAGGACTTCTTCTCACTCTTCAAATAACGATAACAAGCCTTCTTCTCACTCCTCAGAGCCTGATCACATTCCTTCTTCTCACTGCTCAGAGCCCAATAACAGGACTTATTCTCACTCCTCAAAGAACGATAACAGGACCTCTCCTCACTCCTAGGAGCCCGATAACAAGCCTTGTTCTCACTCCTCAGAGCCCGATAACAGGACTTGTTTTCACTCTTCAGATCCCGATTACAATTCTTTTTCTCTCTCCTCAGAGCCCGATAACAAGCCTTCTTATCACTCGTCAAAGAAGGATAACAAACCTTGTTCTCACTCCTCAGGGCCTGATCACATTCCTTCTTCTTGCTGCTCAGAGCCCGATAACAGGACTTCTTCTCACTCCTCAGAGCCCGATAACACGACTTCTTCTCACTCCTCAGAGTCTGATAACAGGACCTCTTCTCACTCCTCAGAGCCCGATAACAGGACTTGTTTTCACTCTTCAGATCCCGATTACAAGTCTTTTTCTCACTCCTCAGACCCCGTTAACAAGTCACCTTTTCGCTCCTCATTCCTGATAATAAGCCTTCTTCTCACTCCTCAGAGCCCGATAACAAGCCTTCTTATCACTCGTCAAAGAATGATAACAAACCTTGTTCTCACTGCTCAGGGCCTGATCACATTCCTTCTTCTCACCCCTCAGAGCCCGATAACAGGACTTCTTTTCACTCCTCAGAGTCTGATCACATTCCTTCTTCTCACTCCTCAGAGCCCGATAACAAGCCTTCTTCTCACTCCTCAAAGAACGATAACGAGCCTTCTTCTCACTCCTCAGAGCCCGATAACAAGCCTTCTTCCCACTCATCAGAGCCTGATCACATTCCTTCTTCTCACTCCTCAGAGCCCGATAACAGGACTTCTCACTCCTCAGAACCCATTAACAAGCCGCCTTTTCGCTCCTCGTTCCTGAAAACAAGCATTCTTTTCACTCCTCAGAGCCTGATAACAAGCCTTCTTCTCACTCCTCAGAGCCCGATAACAAGCCTTCTTCTCACTCCTCAGAGCCTGATAACAAGCCTTCTTCTCACTCCTCAGAGCCCGATAACAAGCCTTCTTCTCACTCCTCAGAGCCCGATAACAAGCCTTCTTCTCACTCCTCAGAGGCTGATAACAGGACTTCTTCTCACTCCTCAGAGCCCGATAACAGGACTTCTTTTCACTCCTCAGAGCCCGATAACAAGCCTTCTCTCACTCCTTAGAGCCTGATCACATTCCTTCTTCTCACTCCTCAGAGCCCGATAACAAGCCTTCTTCTCACTCCTCAGAGTCTGATAACAGGACTTGTTCTCACTCCTCAGAGCCCGATAACAGGACTTCGTCTCAATATTCAGAGCCCGATAACAAGCGTTCTTCTCACTCCTCAGAGCCCAATAACAAGCATTCTTCTCACTCCTCAGAGCGCGATAACAAGCCTTCTTCTCACTCCTCAGAGCCTGATAAACGGACTTCTTCTAACTCCTCAGAGCCCGATAACCAGCCTTCTTATCACTCATCAGAGCCTGATAACAGGACTTCTCACTCCTCAGAGCCCGAAAACAGGACTTCTTCTCACTCCTCAGAGCCCGATAATAGGATTTCTTCTCACTCCTCAGAACCCATTAACAAGCCGCCTTTTTGCTCCTCATTCCTGATAACAAGCCTTCTTCTGACTCCTTAGAGCCTGATCACATTCCTTCTTCTTACTCGTTAGAGCCTGATAAAAAGCCTTCTTCTCACTCCTCAGAGCCCGATAACAAGCCTTCTTATCACTCGTCAAAGAAGGATAACAAACCTTGTTCTCACTCCTCAGGGCCTGATCACATTCCTTTTTCTTGCTGCTCAGAGCCCGATAACAGGACTTCTTCTCACTCCTCAGAGCCCGATAACACGACTTCTTCTCACTCCTCAGAGCCCGATAACAGGACCTCTTCTCACTCCTCAGAGCCCGATAACAGGACTTGTTTTCACTCTTCAGATCCCGATTACAAGTCTTTTTCTCACTCCTCAGACCCCGTTAACAAGTCGCCTTTTCGCTCCTCATTCCTGATAATAAGCCTTCTTCTCACTGCTCAGAGCCCGATAACAAGCCTTCTTATCACTCGTCAAAGAATGATAACAAACCTTGTTCTCACTGCTCAGGGCCTGATCACATTCCTTCTTCTCGCTCCTCAGAGCCCGATAACACGACTTCTTCTCACTCCTCAGAGCCCGATAACAAGCCTTCTTCTCACTCCTTAGAGCCTGATCACATTCCTTCTTCTCGCTCCTCAGAGCCCGATAACAAGCCTTCTTCTCACTCATCAGAGCCTGATCACATTCCTTCTTCTCACTCCTCAGAGACCGATAACAGGACTTCTTCTCACTCCTCAGAGCCCGATAACAGGACTTCTTTTCACTCCTCAGAGCCCGATAACAAGCCTTCTTCTCACTCCTCAGAGCCTGAACACATTCCTTCTTCTTACTCCTCAGAGCCCGATAAAAAGCCTTCTTCTCACTACTCAGAGGCCAATAACAGGACTTCTTCTCATTCCTCAGAACCCGATAACAGGACTTCTTCTCACTCTTCAAATAACGATAACAAGCCTTCTTCTCACTCCTCAGAGCCTGATCACATTCCTTCTTCTCACCACTCAGAGCCCAATAACAGGACTTATTCTCACTCCTCAAAGAACGATAACAGGACCTCTCCTCACTCCTAGGAGCCCGATAACAAGCCTTGTTCTCACTCCTCAGAGCCCGATAACAGGACTTGTTTTCACTCTTCAGATCCCGATTACAATTCTTTTTCTCACTCCTCAGACCCCGTTAACAAGTCGCCTTTTCGCTCCTCATTCCTGATAACAAGCCTTCTTCTCACTCCTCAGAGCCCGATAACAAGCCTTCTTATCACTCGTCAAAGAAGGATAACAAACCTTGTTCTCACTCCTCAGGGCCTGATCACATTCCTTCTTCTTGCTGCTCAGAGCCCGATAACAGGACTTCTTCTCACTCCTCAGAGCCCGATAACACGACTTCTTCTCACTCCTCAGAGTCCGATAACAGGACCTCTTCTCACTCCTCAGAGCCCGATAACAGGACTTGTTTTCACTCTTCAGATCCCGATTACAAGTCTTTTCTCACTCCTCAGACCCCGTTAACAAGTCACCTTTTCGCTCCTCATTCCTGATAATAAGCCTTCTTCTCACTCCTCAGAGCCCGATAACAAGCCTTCTTATCACTCGTCAAAGAATGACAACAAACCTTGTTCTCACTGCTCAGGGCCTGATCACATTCCTTCTTCTCACCCCTCAGAGCCCGATAACAGGACTTCTTCTCACTCCTCAGAGCCTGATCACATTCCTTCTTCTCACTCCTCAGAGCCCGATAACAAGCCTTCTTCTCACTCCTCAGAGCCTGATAACAAGCCTTCTTCTCACTCCTCAGAGCCCGATAACAAGCCTTCTTCTCACTCCTCAGAGCCCGATAACAAGCCTTCTTCTCACTCCTCAGAGGCTGATAACAGGACTTCTTCTCACTCCTCAGAGCCCGATAACAGGACTTCTTTTCACTCCTCAGAGCCCGATAACAAGCCTTCTTCTCACTCCTTAGAGCCTGATCACACTCCTTCTTCTCACTCCTCAGAGCCCGATAACAAGCCTTCTTCTCACTCCTCAGAGTCTGATAACAGGACTTGTTCTCACTCCTCAGAGCCCGATAACAGGACTTCTTCTCAATATTCAGAGCCCGATAACAAGCGTTCTTCTCACTCCTCAGAGCCCAATAACAAGCATTCTTCTCACTCCTCAGAGCGCGATAACAAGCCTTCTTCTCACTCCTCAGAGCCTGATAAACGGACTTCTTCTCACTCCTCAGAGCCCAATAACCAGCCTTCTTATCACTCCTCAGAGCCTGATAACAGGACTTCTTATCACTCCTCAGAGCCCGATAACAGGATTTCTTCTCACTCCTCAGAACCCATTAACAAGCCGCCTTTTTGCTCCTCATTCCTGATAACAAGCCTTCTTCTGACTCCTTAGAGCCTGATCACATTCCTTCTTCTTACTCGTTAGAGCCTGATAAAAAGCCTTCTTCTCACTCCTCAGAGCCCGATAACAAGCCTTCTTATCACTCGTCAAAGAAGGATAACAAACCTTGTTCTCACTCCTCAGGGCCTGATCACATTTCTTCTTCTTGCTGCTCAGAGCCCGATAACAGGACTTCTTCTCACTCCTCAGAGCCCGATAACACGACTTCTTCTCACTCCTCAGAGACCGATAACAGGACCTCTTCTCACTCCTCAGAGCCCGATAACAGGACTTGTTTTCGCTCTTCAGATCCCGATTACAAGTCTTTTTCTCACTCCTCAGACCCCGTTAACAAGTCGCCTTTTCGCTCCTCATTCCTGATAATAAGCCTTCTTCTCACTCCTCAGAGCCCGATAACAAGCCTTCTTATCACTCGTCAAAGAATGATAACAAACCTTGTTCTCACTGCTCAGGGCCTGATCACATTCCTTCTTCTCGCTCCTCAGAGCCCGATAACAGGACTTCTTCTCACTCCTCAGAGCCCGATAACAAGCCTTCTTCTCACTCCTTAGAGCCTGATCACATTCCTTCTTCTCGCTCCTCAGAGCCCGATAACAGGACTTCTTCTCACTCCTCAGAGCCCGATAACAAGCCTTCTTCTCACTCCTCAAAGAACGATAACAAGCCTTCTTCTCACCCCTCAGATCCTGATAGCAAGCCTTCTTCTCACTCATCAGAACCTGATCACATTCCTTCTTCTCACTCCTCAGAGCCCGATAACAAGCCTTCTTCTCACTCCTCAAAGAACGATAACAAGCCTTCTTCTCACTCCTCAGAGCCCGATAACAAGCCTTCTTCCCACTCATCAGAGCCTGATCACATTCCTTCTTCTCACTCCTCAGAGCCCGATAACAGGACTTCTCACTCCTCAGAGCCCGATAACAGGACTACTTCTCACTCCTCAGAACCCATTAACAAGCCGCCTTTTCGCTCCTCGTTCCTGATAACAAGCATTCTTTTCACTCCTCACAGCCTGATATCAAGCCTTCTTCTCACTCCTCAGAGCCCGATAACAAGCCTTCTTCTCACTCCTCAGAGCCTGATAACAAGCCTTCTTCTCACTCCTCAGAGCCCGATAACAAGCCTTCTTCTCACTCCTCAAAGGCTGATAACAGGACTTCTTCTCACTCCTCAGAGCCCGATAACAGGACTTCTTTTCACTCCTCAGAGCCCGATAACAAGCCTTCTTCTCACTCCTTAGAGCCTGATCACATTCCTTCTTCTCACTCCTCAGAGCCCGATAACAAGCCTTCTTCTCACTCCTCAGAGTCTGATAACAGGACTTGTTCTCACTCCTCAGAGCCCGATAACAGGACTTCTTCTCAATCTTCAGAGCCCGATAACAAGCGTTCTTCTCACTCCTCAGAGCCCAATAACAAGCATTCTTCTCACTCCTCAGAGCGCGATAACAAGCCTTCTTCTCACTCCTCAGAGCCTGATAACAGGACTTCTTCTCACTCCTCAGAGCCCGATAACAGGACTTCTTCTCACTCCTCAGAACCCATTAGCAAGCCGCCTTTTTGCTCCTCATTCCTGATAAAAAGCCTTCTTCTGACTCCTTAGAGCCTGATCACATTCCTTCTTCTTACTAGTTAGAGCCTGATAAAAAGCCTTCTTCTCACTCCTCAGAGTCCAATAACAAGCCTTCTTCTCACTTGTCACAGCCCGATAACAAGCCTTCTTCTCACTCCTCACAGCCCGATAACAAGCCTTCTCCTCACTCCTCACAGCCCGATAGCAGGAATTCTTCTCAGTCCTCAGAGCCTGATAACAGAACGTCTTCTCACTCCTCAGAGCCCGATAACCAGCCTTCTTCTCACTCCTCAGAGCTCGATAACAGTATTTCTTCTCACTCCTCAGAGCCTGATAACAGGACTTCTTCTCACTCCTCAGAACCCGATAACAGGCCTTCCTCTCACTCTTCAAAGAACGATAACAAGCCTTCCTCTCACTCCTCAGAGCCTGATCACATTCCTTCTTCTCACTCCTCAGAGCCCGATAAAAAGCCTTCTTCTCACTCCTCAGAGGTCAATAACAGGACTTCTTCTCACTCCTCAGAGCCTGATCACATTCCTTCTTTCACTCCTCAGAGCCCAATAACAAGCCTTCTTCTCACTCCTCAGAGCCTGATAACAAGCCTTCTTCTCACTCCTAAGAGGCCAATAACAGGACTTCTTCTCACTCCTCAGAGTCCGATAACAGGCCTTCTTCTCACTTCTTACAGCCCGATAACAAGCCTTGTTCTCACTCCTCAGAGCCCGATAACAAGCCTTCTTCTCACTTCTCAGAGCCTGATAACAGACTTCTTCTCACTCTTCAAAGAACGATAACAAACCTTGTTCTCACTCCTTAGGGCCTGATCAAATTCCTTCTTCTCACTCCTCAGAGCCCTATAACAAGCCTTCTTCTCACTCATCAGAGCCCGATAACAAGCCTTCTTCTCACTCCTCAGAGCCTGATAACAAGACTTCTTCTCACTTTTCAAAGAACGATAACAAACCTTGTTCTCACTACTTAGGGCCTGATCACATTCCTTCTTCTCACTCCTCAGAGCCCGATAACAAGCCTTCTTCTCACTCCTCAGAGCCTGATAACAAGCCTTCTTCTCACTCCTCAGAGCCCGATATCAAGCCTTCTTCTCACTCCTCAGAGCCCGATAACAGGACTTCTTCTCACTCCTCAGAGCCCGATAACAGGACTTCTTCTCACTCCTCAGAGCCCGATAACAGGACTTCTTCTCACTCCTCAGAGCCCGATAACAGGACCTCTTCTCACTCCTCAGAGCCCGATAACAAGCCTTGTTCTCACTCCTCAGAGCCTGATAACAGGACTTGTTTTCACTCTTCAGATCCCGATTACAAGTCTTTTTCCCACTCCTCAGACCCCGTTAACAAGTCGCCTTTTCGCTCCTCATTCCTGATAACAAGCCTTCTTCTCACTCCTCAGAGCCCGATAACAAGCCTTCTTATCACTCGTCAAAGAATGATAACAAACCTTGTTCTCACTCCTCAGAGCCTGATCACATTCCTTCTTCTCGCTCCTCAGAGTGCGATAACAAGCTTTCTTCTCAC
This sequence comes from Calotriton arnoldi, assembly GCA_963921515.1. Taxonomy (NCBI): domain Eukaryota; kingdom Metazoa; phylum Chordata; class Amphibia; order Caudata; family Salamandridae; genus Calotriton; species Calotriton arnoldi. Next base: position 1,996,640 of record CAWUFW010001762.1, on the reverse strand, counting down.
TCCTCAGAGCCCGATAACAAGTCTTGTTCTCACTGCTCAGAGGCCGATAACAAATCTTGTTCTCACTCCTCAGGGCCTGATCACATGCCTTCTTCTCACTCCTCAGAGCCTGATAACAGGACTTCTTCTCACTCCTCAGAGCCTGATAACAGGACTTCTTCTCACTCCTCAGAGCCTGATAACAGGACTTCTTCTCACTCCTCAGAGCCCGATAACAGGACTTCTTCTCACTCCTCAGAACCCATTAACAGGCCGCCTTTTTGCTCCTCATTCCTGATAACAAGCCTTCTTCTGACTCCTTAGAGCCTGATCACATTCCTTCTTCTTACTCGTTAGAGCCTGAGAAAAAGCCTTCTTCTCACTCCTCAGAGTCCAATAACAAGCCTTCTTCTCACTCGTCACAGCCCGATAACAAGCCTTCTTCTTACTCCTCACAGCCCGATAACAAGCCTTCTCCTCACTCTTCACAGCCCGATAACAGGACTTCTTCTTAGTCCTCAGAGTCTGATAACAGGACTTCTTTTTACTCCTCAAAGCCCGATAACAAGCCTTCTTCTCACTCCTCAGAGCCCGATATCAAGCCTTCTTCTCACTCATCAGAGCCCGATAACACGCCTTTTTCTCACTCCTCAGAGCCCGATAACAGGACTTCTTCTCACTCTTCAAAGAACGATAACAAGCCTTCTTCTCACTCCTCAGAGCCTGATCACAGTCCTTCTTCTTACTCCTCAGAGCCCGATAAAAAGACTTCTTCTCACTCCTCAGAGGCCAATAACAGGACTTCTTCTCACTCCTCGGAGCCTGATCACATTCTTTCTTTCACTCCTCAGAGCCCAATAACAAGCCTTCTTCTCACTCCTCAGAGCTTGATAACAAGCCTTCTTCTCACTCCTCTGAGCCTGATAACAGGACTTCTTCTCACTCCTCAGAACCCGATAACAGGACTTCTTCTCACTCTTCAAAGAACGATAACAAGCCTTCTTCTCACTCCTCAGAGCCTGATCACATTCCTTCTTCTCACTGCTCAGAGCCCGATAACAGGACTTCTTCTCTGTTAGAACTGGGGGTCTCTAGTTGGCAGAGGTAGGTACCTTTGACCAAATAGGGACCCTTGCTTCTAGTCAGGGTAAGGGGGTACACTCTAAAATAACCCCTGCTCACCCCTTGGTAGCTTGGCACGAGCAGGCATGCTTATCTCAGAGGCAGTGTGTAAAGCATTTGTGAACACATACAGTAATATAGTGACAACACTACAGATGGACACCACACAAGTTGTAGTATAAAAATAAGTATTTTTATATAGACTTAACACAAGACCACAAACGACAAAAATCCACAATACTGTACTTTAAAAATGGTAGAAATAGCTTAGTTCTCTTTAGATGTAAAATGCGACACTTTGAGTTCAATGTACCTTTGGATGCGTAACGCTATACAACGAAAGTGTTACAGGGAAGGTGATGCGTCGGTTCCTTACACGCAAGAACGGTGATGCGTCGGGTCCCTACTGATGTGTAGGGGATGCGTCGGTTCTTCTCGGCGTGGGGAGGTGATGCGTCGGTTTCTTACTGCGCTTCCGTGGCGATGCGACCAGCAGCGCCGTGATGCGATGAAGATCCGGTGCAATGAAACAAAGATGGCATCTTCTTCTTGATGCGACACGATGCGTGCACGCCCGACGGCGACTCAACGATTCTTCTGAGCCGTGACAGGCCCTGCGACACGCATCTCCGGTGATGCGACGGCGTCTGATGCGACGGCGACACTCTTCTCCAGTGATGCGAGACGCTTCGGCGATGCGATAGCTGCAGCGGCGACACCCTTCTTCAGTGATGCGACGACAGCGGCTGCGGCGGCGATACGCTTCTCCGATGATGCGACGGCGTCTGATGCGACGGCGACACTCTTCTCCGGCGAGGCGCTTCTGCGAGGCGAAGCGACAGCGGCAACACCCTTCTTCAGTGATGCGACGACAGCGGCTGCGGCGGCGACACGCTTCTTCTTCGTGGGTCGCGCTTCCAGCTCCTTGCGACACGGAGTCCCTCAGAAGGCCCAACACAACAGCTGGCACTTCAAAAGAACTCTTGGGGAGCTGGTGGGTGAAGTCTGTTGTCCCTGAGACTTCAGCAGGAGGCAAGCTCTATCTCAAGCCCTTGGAGATCCTTTACAAGTTGAATTAAAGTTGCACAAAAGTCCTTTCTCCTTTCTTTGGCAGTCAGGCAACCACTGCAGGCCAATCCCTCACGCTTAGGGATAGTCTCCTCCTCAGTTTCTCTGGTTCCTCTCCTCAGCAAAGGTTCTTCTTGTTTCGCAAAGTGATCTAAAGTTCTGGGGTTTGGGTCCCCTCTTTTATACTCATTTTCCCTTTGTTCTCTGAAGGCAGAGAGGCCTTTGCCTAGCCCAAACCAGTTCTGGTCAGTCCTGGAGCACTTTGTTGACAAGACTCCTTCTTTCCTTTCACAGTGTAGGCCAGGGACATCAGACACACCACAGGTGGTGGAGCCAGCATTGTGGAGGGAAGGCACAGCCCTATTCAGGTCCCAGTTGCAACTCCTCCCACCACTCTACATGGAGATCTCTCTATTCAGCCCTGTGCTGACTCACCCTGCCTCCTGGAATCCCCCAGCCCCTGTCACTCAAACTCCAGACAAGGAATACACAACCTAGCAGAGGCAGGCTTGGATAGTAAGGCAAGAAAATACCTACTTTCTAAAAGTGGTATTTTCAAACACAGAATGTTAAAAACAACTTCACTAAAAGATGTATTTTATCATTCTGAGTTCAGGCATACTAAATTCGTTTTTCTACCATGTTCCCTGGGTCAATTAGGATTAAGGTGTTATAATCAAACTGCCCATTCTGGCCTATGGAGAACAGGTAGCCTTGCAATAGTGAAAAACGAAAATGGCTGTAATTCACTATTAGGACATGCCACACACACCAGGGCATGTCCTACCTTACACATACAATGCACCCTGCCCTAGGGCCTACCTTAGGGGTGACTAATATGCAGGAAAGGGAAGGTTTGGGGACTGGTAAGTGGGTGCACTTACCAAGTCGACATAGCAGTACCAGACTGCACACAGGCTCTGCAATGGCAGGCCTGAGACACACTTTACAAGCTGCTCCTGTGGGTGGCACAACCAGTGCTGCAAGTCCACCAGCAGCATTTGAGTCACAAGCCCTGGGCACAACCAGTGCACTGTACTAGGGTTTGACAGTGAATCAAATAGGCCAAACATGGAGTCACTAATCCATACATCAATTTTACCATAGGGAGCACTTGCACTGTGGCACTGAATAGCAGTGGCACAGTGCCCAAAGCATCTAAACCAGCAAAAACACATGAGGCAACAGCAAAAAATGGAATGGAGACCCACGCCAACAGTGCCAGGTCTAACACGTGTCCCCTCCAGCTGAAATGTGGGGAGAACTACCCTACCTCCTGGGAGTTCTCTTCACTAAGGCGGAAAAATCTGGACAGACCATCAGCATTGGCGTGCTCTGTACCAGGGCGGTGTTCCACCGTGAAATCCATCCCCTGTAGGGAAATGGACCACCTCAACAGCTTTGGATTCTCCCCCCTCATCTGCATCAGCCATCTGAGGGGCCTGTGGTCTGTCTGAACCCGGAAGTGAGTCCCAAACAGGTATGGTCTCAGCTTCTTCAGTGCCCAGACCACAGCAAATGCCTCACGCTCAATCGCACTCCACCTCTGTTCCCGTGGAAGTAACCTCCTACTGATGAAGGCTACGGGTTGATCTAGGCCCTCCTCATTTATCTGTGACAAAACAGCCCCCACACCATGCTCTGAAGCGTCTGTCTGAACGATAAACTCTTTTGAGAAGTTGGGTGCCAGGAGCACGGGCGCCGTGCACATGGCAGTTTTCAGGGCCTCAAAAGCTTTCTGACAGGTGTCAGTCAAAATCACTTTCTTGGGCTGCTTCCTGGAAGTCAGCTCTGTCAAGGGTGCAACGATGCTGCCATACCCCTTGACAAACCTCCTGTAATACCCAGCGAGTCCTAAAAAGTCTCTCACCTCTGTCTGGGTCTTGGGGGGCTCCCAAGCCAGGATGGTCTCAATCTTGGGCTGTAGGGGCGCCACCTGGCCGCTCCCAACTTGGTGTCCCAAGTACACCACGGAACCCTGCCCGATCTGGCACTTACTCGCCTTGATCGTGAGGCCTGCCCTCCGCAGCGCCATCAACACTTCCCAGAGGTGGCGCAGATGTTCTTCCCAACTGGTGCTGAACACTGCAATGTCATCCAGGTAGGCGGCACTGAACTCTTCCAGTCCAGCCAACACCTGGTTGACCAACCTCTGAAAGGTGGCAGGGGCATTCTTCATCCCAAAGGGCATAACCCGGAACTGGTAGTGCCCATCTGGTGTGGAGAATGCTGACCTCTCTCTTGCCCCATCAGCCAAGGCGATCTGCCAGTACCCAGACGTCAGATCAAACGTGCTGAGGTAACGGGCAGCCCCTAACCGATCGATGAGCTCATCAGCTCGGGGGATGGGGTGCGCGTCAGTCCTCGTGACTGAATTGAGTCCTCGGTAGTCCACACAGAACCGGAGTTCTGGCGTGGCACCCGGTGCGGCAGCCTTTGGGACCAAGACCACTGGGCTGGCCCAAGGGCTGTTAGAGGACTCAATCACCCCTAACGCAACATCTTGGAGACCTCCTCCTTGATGCAAGCTCTCACCCTGTCAGTCACCCTGTAAGTTTTGTGCTTCACAGGAGGACTATCTCCAGTGTCCACATCATGGACGCACCAATCAGTGACACTGGGAATCAGGGAGAACAGATCAGAAAACTGTCCCACCAACTGGTGGCAGTCATTCTGTTGCTCAGGGGTCAGGGTGGAAGAGAGGTTCACACCATCCACTGACCCATCTCGCTCTGTCACCGACAGGAGGTCAGGAAGAGGCTCAGTCTCCTCCTCCATTCCAGCAACTGTCGCTAAGAGCATGCCCACTTCGGACCTCTCCAAGTGGGGCTTCAGGCGGTTGACATGCAGGACCCGCAAGGGGTTCCTGGGAGACCGCAAGTCCACCAAGTAGGTAACAGGACTTTTGCGCTCCACCACCTCAAATGGTCCGGTCCACTTATCCTGGAGCGCACAAGGCTCCACTGGGGCCATGACCCACACTTTCTGACCAGGCTGAAGCTCTACCAGAGTGGCATTCTGGTCGTACCACCGCTTCATCTCCTCCTGGCTGGCTTCCAGATTCGCCTCAGCGAGTTGCCTGAAACGCTTAGTCTGGTTCCTGAAGGCCAGCATGTAGCTATATACATCCTGGGGAGGTTTCCTGGGAGATTGCTCCCAGCCTTCCTTGACCAGACTCAGAGGTCCTCTCACTGGGTGACCATAGAGAAGCTCAAAGGGGCTGAACCCTAGAGATTTCTGTGGCACCTCACGGTATGTAAAGAGCAGGCATGGTAAGAGGACATCCCACTTACACCTCATAGGTTCCTCAAGACCCATAATCATGCCTTTTAGGGTCCGGTTGAATCTCTCAACCAACCCATTTCCTTGGGGGTGGTAAGGAGTGGTGAACTGTTAGAAATGGGATCTCTGGTTGGCTAAGGCTTGCGCCAAAGCCAGGCAGAGACCACCACTCTAGTCAGGGCGAGGGAGTTACACGCCAAAGATAACCCCTGCTCACCCCCTTGGTAGCATGGCACGAGCAGTCAGGCTTATCCCGGAGGCAATGTGTAAAGCGTTTGCGCACGCACACAGCAACAACATACCAGGCACACTACAAAAAAGAACTCCACACAAGGTTATATCAAAAATAGCCTTTGTATTATCATAAAACACATTAGAATAGTACTCACATAATATACATCGTGCCACCTGGCACGGGGTCATATTTACAAGGGATTATTTACATCTGACAGGGCCAACTGGACCACAGTCAGAACCAGCACAAAGCGAACTTAGTAACTGTAGCACTTATAATAAATGTAGCACACATCATAAACGTACAACCAGTAATCCCTGGTAACCACTGTACTCAGCATCAGCCTGTAACATAAACCATATTATGCACAGTATCACATTAGGCGCAAAATACCTTATATGCCAACCTCATAAGCCTAAACCCATTAGACCAGAACCTCCTAAGCATAACTCACATTAGGGGCATAACTCACAGTAGAGAATAACTCACAACCTAAACGCATTAGGTAATAATAAAATCACAAGCATAAACACATTATGCAAAACCTCATAATCATGAAAGTACATTAGAGGCATAAAACAGGGTGCGTAAATCATGGTAAATGCATCACATTTCCTAGCACCACATAACTCGCATTAGCACATAACCTCCTAGTAAAAAGAACCATAGCAGAGGCATAAATCACATTAGGGCCTGGCGCCCTATAAACCTAACAGTCCCCCTGGCCAACTGGCCTTCTCAAAAGGCGCTCAAATGCCCCGTTTCCAAAATGTCAGGGCGGCTGCCAATGCAGCAGAAGTCAAGGGTGCGCAATTTGCGCAGACCTAAACGTTGCAGCTGGCACTAAGTGCTGCGCAGCTGTGCAAGTACTGGGGCAGAGGAGTGCATCTCACTCCTATTTTAAAAAGACATGCCCCCAAAGCACTGTGGCCTAAACGATGCAGCTGGCACTAATTGCTGCGCAGCTGTAAATATCCAATGAGGGCACTGGCACCCACTGTGCCCTGAAAACAAATGTGCCCACAGGCAGGAGCACGAGCACCGACAATGTGCTCTGATCTGGGGACCCCCAGTGGGATCTCTGGCCTGGAATTATCCCCTTGACGTTGCAGCTGCCCTCTAGCGAGCGGGGCAGCTGTAGGGAAAATGGCCACACAAAGGGAGGAAAGCGTGGGCCCCACTGGGCCCCTTTTAAAATAATCATGCCCAATGTTGGAGCCACATAGGCTCTGGGAACAACTGTGCCCCATGTTGGAGCGGCCCGCAACGGCGGGTCCGCTCAGCAAATAGGCACTTGGCCTGGACCGGCACCACAACTGTGCCAAGAAATGCCCGCCAAGCACCGGCAACGTGCCTCGAAAGGCACCAACACCCAGCAGGCGGCGGCCACTCACCGGGTCCTCTGCTACGTCGCAGGACTCCTCGGGTCTCCTTCTTCGCTGGACTCGGGACCGGCATTCTGCAAGATGCGGGGCTCTCTCTCTTTGCTATGAGAGCCCCGCCGATCAGCACCAGCCTTCTGTCTGCAAACGGGTCTTCCCTCGGTCACGGGAGCCCCGCGCTGCCCACGGCGGCCTCGGCCACCTCTCTGCACTTCACCCGGGCCCCCTCATGGGACCCGGGACTTCATCACCGAGCCTGCAAGGCTCCGGCCGGATCTCTGGCGGCGGGGCGGGACTTCCTCTTTTCGCTCCGCCCATGTCCCAGGCAGACGTGCCTGACTTCCTGGTCGCGCTGCAGCGGCCGGGAACAGATTTCTTCGGCGGCCCCGGGGCTGTGGCGGTGATTTTTAAAATGTAGAACGCGGGGTGGGCACCCGCAAAGGCAGACAACGCGGGGTAGGCACCCGCATTTAAATTAAATAAAAAGCGGCCATGTGGGGTGGGCACCCACGATGTAAATATAAAAATAAGCGGGATGGGCACCCGCGATTGAGGCATAACGGGGGAATCCCTACGATGGGGATTCCCTCACGAAGGGCTGCAGCTCAGCGCTGCGCAGTCCCCAGGCTCCTTTTCTTTGGTAGGGCAAATTAAGATAAAGCGCTCCCAGGCGCTAGAGGTAAAACACAAAGTCCTTAGGGATAAAGAAAATAAAGCAAAGGGTCCCAAAAGTCCTTTAGGCATCAAGGGGCAATGCAGGGCCCAGGGAGGCAAGCCCTCATGGCAGCCCCCCCTGGGCCCCAGCAGCATCACGCCCCAGCAGGAACAGCACACCAAGACTGAACCACCTTATGGGGTCACAGCCCCTTCTTTTATACACAAAATCCCTTTGTGTCACAGCACAGGGCTTGGGGATACCAGTCAGAAATGGTTTAGGGGGGATTTGGAGCACTTTGTTTTTGCAAGCTCCTCTTCCCTTTCAGAGTGTAGGCTAGGGACATCAGACGCACCACAGGAGGTGGAGCCAGCATTGTGGAGGGAAGGCACAGCCCTATTCAGGTCCCAGGTGCAACTCCTCCCACCCATCTACATGGAGATCTCTCCATTCAGCCCTGCGCTGACTCACCCTGCCCCTCCTGGAGCCACACACACTTCCCAGCCCCTGTCACTCACAAGCCAGACATGCAATTCACATCAGGCAGGCAGACACAGAGCACACAGAAATGCCAACTTCTAGAAGTGGCATTTCTCCACCAGTCACCATAAATCTGCGCACACCATTGCGCAGCATTTATTCTCACGAATTCAGACATACTAAACTTGACCACACTGCTCCTCTCATAACAGGAATTACCACTGACACACTCATCCTCAATGCATTCCTATGGGAGGGCAGGCCAGTCTCACCACACACACACACAGCGCGCACGCACTTTACACTGGACCACAGTGCTAAAGTGCCCAGAGACTTAAAACTACTAACACTAAGTTACATACAAGGCAAAAAGTTTAGGGGTGAACCTGCCAAAAAGGGCCAAGTCCAACATGAACTTATAAGTTACCCCACACTCCTGCCACAGGGACTTCATATACTTGGAAATGAAGTTTGTACCTCGGTCAGACACCACCTCTCTAGGGAACCCCACACGGGAGAAAATTCCCATCAGTGCCCGCACCACCACGGTGGCTGTCACTGTCCTGAGAGGGATGGCTTCCGGGTACCGGGTGGCATGGTCCACCAAGACCAGGATGAACCTGTTGCCCATGGCTGTCTTGGGGTCCAGTGGCCCCACAATGTCAATACCCACCCGTTCAAAGGGGTGCTGACCACAGGGAATGGCTGGAGAGGAGCCTTCTGCTTCCTCCCACTCTTTCCACTTGCCTGGCAAGTCTGACAGGTCCTGCAATGAGTGTCTGAACTCCTGCGCATTTGGGGCCAATAAAAGTGGGTGACAAGCCTCTCAAAGGTCTTGTCCTGCCCCAAATGTCCTGCTAACGGCACATCATGAGCCAGCCCCAGTAGGAAGGCTCTGAAGCGCTGGGGTACCAGCAGCACACGGGCTGACCCAGGCTCAGCAACCTTAGGCTCGCTATACAGGAGACCATTCTCCCAGTAGATCCAATGTGATCCAGACTGATCACCTGCTGCCTGGTCTGCAGCCTGCTGCCGCAAACCCACCAGAGAAGGGCACTTGTTCTGCTCCGCGCAGAACTCTTCCCTGGAGGGTCCGCCTTCCTGCTGCCAATGGGTCAGCTTAGGCAGGTCCCCCAGTTCAGCTAGCTGTTCCCCTGTAGGCTCCAGGGCATCCCCCTCAGGGTCTACCTCCTCCTAGACCATGGGAACTTCGGGGGCCGGTTTCCCGCGCCCCCTGCCTCTTCTCTTTAAGGCAGGCACCTGGGCCCCCTCTCAGGCTCCAGGTCCTCTTGAACACCCTTACTGGCTGCCATGGACCATGTGGTCACACACGCCCAGTCAGGCAGACCCAACATCTTCAAATGAGCACTTCGCTCCACCTTAGCCCAAGGTGAGCTCTCCAAATCGTTCCCCAACAAACAGTCAACAGGCATGGCTGGCCTCACAGCTACTTGAAGAGTACCAGAGACCCCCCCGCACTCAAAGGGAACCTGAGCCACCTTGCAGTGGCTCTCTGTGTTGTCAGCGGCAACAACTGGGTAAAATGCATTGGGGACAACCTGCTCTTCAGACACCAGGTGACACTTGACAGCTGTCACACTGGCTCCTGTGTCTCGAAGAGCCTCCACTCTATGGCCATTGATGGTCACCCACTGCCTATACTTTTTAGTGTTATCAGGCAGTTGGGTCCTGGGGACCACCTCACAGTCTCCTAAAGAGACAAGGGACATCTCTGCGGGACCCCACCCACCTTGGGCACCCATCTCCTCCCCCAGGTCTACACTCGCCATCTGCCGGGGTGGAGCACCAGTGGGTGCTGTCTTTCCAAACTGTGGGCAATGGGGATCAACAGACTTACAGCCCAATTCACCACACTTGTAGCACCTCAGGGGTCCCCTGTGAACAGGCCTACCTGTCGGGCCCCGGGCTTCTTCTCAGGGGGAGGCTGGGAACCCTTCCCTTGGGGACTACTTTGGGGCCCTTTCTGGAACTCCCTCTGTTTACCCTTGTCCCCCCCACTCTTCTGCTGGGGACCCTGCCCACTCTTGGTGGAGTCTCCCACGTGACCCTTGTGGACCCAGATGCTCACCGAGCGGTCCGCCTCAGCAAGCTTCCTAGGGTTAGTCAGCCTACTATCAATCAGGTGCTGGCGTAGCTCTGGAAAACAATTACTTGACAAGTGCTCCCATGCAATTAAATCAAAGAGCGCTTCAAAATCATTTACTTTGCTACCCTTCACCCAACCATCCAGTGCTCTGCAGAAAAAAGTGACATATTCTACCCAGGTACTGCCCTCTATCTTCTTGCAACTCCCGAACCTCTGCCTATACAATTCAGGAGTCAACCCATACCTGGACATCAATGCATCTTTCATGTGGCTATAAGAATTATGGACTTCAGAGGGCAAGTCTAACAATGTGTCCCGCCCCTCGCTAAGGAACCGTCCCCACAACCCAGCTCCCCAATCCTTCTCAGGGACCCGGTGGGAGGACATGGCTACCTCATAGGCCTTGAACCACTGCCCAATGTCATCATTTTTTAAAAACTCTTTTACCACATCTTTAGGGATATACACTCTTGCTTCTACAGGCATGGACGGTGTGCTGCCACCAGAGGGAGTAATCTCTAAGCTCCTCGCTTTCAATTCCAACTCCCTCAAACTTCTCTCATGCTCCAGTTGCATCATTTTTTCTCTAGGGCCAATTTCTTACTTTCTAACTGCCCATTCATTCTTGCTAGCTCCAGCTCATGCATCAGGCTCCTCTCTCTGTCCTCCATCTCCTCTGGGGACAGACCTTTGGCAGAAACACTGCTACCTGCTGGGAAGCTACTCTCCTCTCCCCTGGACCCACTGGCCCTTCCAGCTGCTCATCTGCATTCTCAGCCCCCTCCTCATTCTCAGGGGTATTCCTTGCTTCGACCCAGGCCCTCAGCGCCTTTTGGAGCTCATCCTTCTTGGTGAGACCGGTCATAGCAACTTTAAATTTCCTGCAGAAGTGCTTTAGCTGTCTCACATTGTAGCATTCTAGTTTCTCCTCTTCCCAATCAAAATCAACAGATGCTATGGATGCTGCTTTATCCATTGTGGATAAACTTGGCAGTTCTTGGCAAAAATAGAAAATCCCAGGAAAAACAATCTACCAAAAGTATGTGGTCGCGTTTGGTCTGCACTGACTAGTAGTGTTCACCAATCACTGTACATGAGTCACAAATGCAAGTCCAGAATCCTCACCGCTGACCACCAATGTTAGAACTGGGGGTCTCTAGTTGGCAGAGGTAGGTACCTTTGACCAAATAGGGACCCTTGCTTCTAGTCAGGGTAAGGGGGTACACTCCTAAAATAACCCCTGCTCACCCCCTTGGTAGCTTGGCACGAGCAGGCAGGCTTATCTCAGAGGCAGTGTGTAAAGCATTTGTGAACACATACAGTAATATAGTGACAACACTACAGATGGACACCACACAAGTTGTAGTGTAAAAATAATTATTTTTATATAGATTTAACACAAGACCACAAACAACACAAATCCACAATACTGTACTTCACAAATGGTAGAAATAGCTTAGTTCTCTTTAGATGTAAAATGCGACACTTTGAGTTCAATGTACCTTTGGATGCGTAACGCTATACAACGAAAGTGTTGCAGGGAAGGTGATGCGTCGGTTCCTTACACGCAAGAACGGTGATGCGTCGGGTCCCTACTGATGCGTAGGGGATGCGTCGGTTCTTCTCGGCGTGGGGAGGTGATGCGTCGGTTTCTTACTGCGCTTCCGTGGCGATGCGACCAGCAGCGCCGTGATGCGATGAAGATCCAGTGCAGTGAAACAAAGATGGCGTCTTCTTCTTGATGCGACACGATGCGTGCACGCCCGACGGCCGTGCGGCGACTCAACGATTCTTCTGAGCCGCGACAGGCCCTGCGACACGCTTCTCCGGTGATGCGACGGCGTCTGATGCGAAGGCAACACTCTTCTCCGGTGATGCGAGACGCTTTGGCGATGCGATGCGACAACTGCAGCGGCGACACCCTTCTTCAGTGATGCGACGACAGCGGCGGCGACACGCTTCTCCGATGATGCGACGGCGTCTGATGCGACGGCGACACTCTTCTCCGGCGATGCGAGGCGCTTCTGCGAGGCGAAGCGACAGCGGCGGCACCCTTCTTCAGTGATGCGACGACAGCGGCTGCGGCGGCGACACGCTTCTTCTTCGTGAGTCGCGCTTCCAGCTCCTTGCGACACGCAGTCCCTCAGAAGGCCCAACACAACAGCTGGCACTTCAAAAGAACTCTTGGGGAGCTGATGGGTGAAGTCTGTTGTCCCTGAGACTTCAGCAGGAGGCAAGCTCTATCTCAAGCCCTTGGAGATCCTTTACAAGTTGATTTAAAGTAGCACAAAAGTCCTTTCTCCTTTCTTTGGCAGTCAGGCAACCACTGCAGGCCAATCCCTCACGCTTAGGGATAGTCTCCTCCTCAGTTTCTCTGGTTCCTCTCCTCAGCAAAGGTTCTTCTTGTTTCCCAAAGTGATCTAAAGATCTGGGGTTTGGGTCCCCTCTTTTATACTCATTTTCCCTTTGTTCTCTGAAGGCAGAGAGGCCTATGCCTAGCCCAAACCAGTTCTGGTCAGTCCTGGAGCACTTTGTTGACAAGACTCCTTCTTTCCTTTCACAGTGTAGGCCAGGGACATCAGACACACCACAGGAGGTGGAGCCAGCATTGTGGAGGGAAGGCACAGCCCTATTCAGGTCCCAGTTGCAACTCCTCCCACCACTCTACATGGAGATCTCTCTATTCAGCCCTGTGCTGACTCACCCTGCCTCCTGGAATCCCCCAGCCCCTGTCACTCAAACTCCAGACAAGGAATACACAACCCAGCAGAGGCAGGCTTGGATAGTTAGGCAAGAAAATACCTACTTTCTAAAAGTGGTATTTTCAAACACAGAATGTTAAAACCAACTTCACTAAAGGATATAAATTCGTTTTTCTACCATGTTCCCTGGGTCAGTTAGGATTATAAGGTGTTATAATCAAACTGCCCATTCTGGCCTATGGGGAACAGGTAGCCTTGCAATAGTGAAAAACGAAAATGGCTGTAATTCACTATTAGGACATGCCACACACACCAGGGCATGTCCTACCTTATACATACAATGCACCCTGCCCTAGGGCCTACCTTAGGGGTGACTAATATGCAGGAAAGGGAAGGTTTTGGGACTGGTAAGTGGGTGCACTTACTAAGTCGACATGGCAGTACCAGACTGCACACAGGCTCTGCAATGGCAGGCCTGAGACACACTTTACAAGCTGCTCCTGTGGGTGGCACAACCAGTGCTGCAAGCCCACCAGCAGCATTTGAGTCACAAGCCCTGGGCACAACCAGTGCACTGTACTAGGGTCTGACAGTGAATCAAATAGGCCAAACATGGAGTCACTAATCCATACATCAATTTTACCATAGGGAGCACTTGCACTGTGGCACTGAATAGCAGTGGCACAGTGCCCAAAGCATATAAACCAGCAAAAACACATGAGGCAACAGCAAAAAATGGAAGGGAGACCCACGCCAACAGTGCCAGGTCTAACATTCTCACTCCTCAAAAACGATAACCGGACCTCTCCTCACTCCTAGGAGCCCGATAACAAGCCTTGTTCTCACTCCTCAGAGCCCGATTACAATTCTTTTTCTCAGTCCTCGGACCCCGTTAACAAGTCGCCTTTTCGCTCTTCATTCCTGATAACAAGCCTTCTTCTCACTCCTCAGAGCCCGATAACAAGCCTTCTTATCACTCGTCAAAGAAGGATAACAAACCTTGTTCTCACTCCTCAGGGCCTGATCACATTCCTTCTTCTTGCTGCTCAGAGCCCGATAACAGGTCTTATTCTCACTCCTCAGAGCCCGACAACAAGCCTTCTCACTCCTCCGAGCCCGATAACAAGCCTTCTTCTCACTCATCAGAACCCGATCACATTCCTTCTTCTCACTCCTCAGAGCCCGATAACAGGACTTCTCACTCCTCAGAGCCGGATAAGAGGACTACTTCTCACTCCTCAGAACCCATTAACAAGCCGCCTTTTCGCTCCTCATTCCTGATAACAAGCATTCTTCTCAGTCCTCCGAGCCTGATAACAAGCCTTCTTCTCACTCCTCAGAGCCTGATAACAAGCCTTCTTCTCACTCCTCAGAGCCCGATAACAAGCCTTTTTCTCACTCCTCAGAGCCCGATAACAAGCCTTCTTCTCACTCCTCAGAGGCTAACAGGACTTCTTCTCACTCCTCAGAGCCCGATAACAGGACTTCTTCTCACTCCTCAGAGCCCGATAACAGGACTTCTTCTCACTCCTCAGAGCCCGATAACAGGACTTCTTCTCACTCCTCAGAGCCTCATCACATTCCTTCTACTCACTCCTCAGAGCCTGATAACAAGCCTTCTTCTCACTCCTCAGAGCCTGATAACAGGACTTCTTCTCACCCCTCAGAGCCCGATAACAGGACTTCTTCTCACTTCTCAGAGCCCGAAAAAAGGACTTCTTCTCACTCCTCAGAGCCCGATAACAGGACTTCTTCTCACTCCTCAGAACCCATTAACAAGCCGCCTTTTCGCTCCTCGTTCCTGATAACAAGCATTCTTTTTACTCCTCAGAGCCTGATAACAAGTCTTTCTCACTCCTCAGAGCCCGATAACAAGCCTTCTTCTCACTCCTCAGAGCCTGATAACAAGCCTTCTTCTCACTCCTCAGAGGCTGATAACAGGACTTCTTCTCACTCCTCAGAGCCCGATAACAGGACTTCTTTTCACTCCTCAGAGCGCGATAACAAGCCTTCTTCTCACTCCTTAGAGCCTGATCACATTCCTTCTTCTCACTCCTCAGAGCCCGATAACAAGCCTTCTTCTCACTCCTCAGAGTCTGATAACAGGACTTGTTCTCACTCCTCAGAGCCCGATAACAGGACTTCTTCTCAATCTTCAGAGCCCGATAACAAGCGTTCTTCTCACTCCTCAGAGCCCAATAACAAGCATTCTTCTCACTCCTCAGAGCGCGATAACAAGCCTTCTTCTCACTCCTCAGAGCCTGATAACAGGACTTCTTCTCACTCCTCAGAGCCCGAAAACAGGACTTCTTCTCACTCCTCAGAGCCCGAAAACAGGACTTCTTCTCACTCCTCAGAGCCCGATAACAGGATTTCTTCTCACTCCTCAGAACCCATTAACAAGCCGCCTTTTTGCTCCTCATTCCTGATGACAAGCCTTCTTCTGACTCCTTAGAGCCTGATCACATTCCTTCTTCTTACTCGTTAGAGCCTGATAAAAAGCCTTCTTCTCACTCCTCAGAGCCCGATAACAAGCCTTCTTATCACTCGTCAAAGAAGGATAACAAACCTTGTTCTCACTCCTCAGGGCCTGATCACATTCCTTCTTCTTGCTGCTCAGAGCCCGATAACAGGACTTCTTCTCACTCCTCAGAGCCCGATAACACGACTTCTTGTCACTCCTCAGAGCCCGATAACAGGACCTCTTCTCACTCCTCAGAGCCCGATAACAGTACTTGTTTTCACTCTTCAGATCCCGATTACAAGTCTTTTTCTCACTCCTCAGCCCCCGTTAACAAGTCGCCTTTTCGCTCCTCATTCCTGATAATAAGCCTTCTTCTCACTCCTCAGAGCCCGATAACAAGCCTTCTTATCACTCGTCAAAGAATGATAACAAACCTTGTTCTCACTGCTCAGGGCCTGATCACATTCCTTCTTCTCACTTCTCAGAGCCCGATAACAGGACTTCTCACTCCCTAGAGCCCGATAACAGGACTACTTCTCACTCCTCAGAACCCATTAACAAGCCGCCTTTTCACTCCTCGTTCCTGATAACAAGCATTCTTTTCACTCCTCAGAGCCTGATAACAAGCCTTCTTCTCACTCCTCAGAGCCCGATAACAAGCCTTCTTCTCACTCCTCAGAGCCTGATAACAGGACTTCTTCTCACTCCTCAGAGCCCGATAACAGGACTTCTTCTCACTTCTCAGAGCCCGAAAACAGGACTTCTTCTCACTCCTCAGAGCCCGATAACAGGACTTCTTCTCACTCCTCAGAACCCATTAACAAGCCGCCTTTTCGCTCCTCGTTCCTGATAACAAGCATTCTTATTACTCCTCAGAGCCTGATAACAAGCCTTCTTCTCACTCCTCAGAATCTGATAACAGGACTTGTTCTCACTCCTCAGAGCCCGATAACAGGACTTCTTCTCAATCTTCAGAGCCCGATAACAGGACTTCTTTTCACTCCTTAGAGCCTGATCACATTCCTTCTTCTCACTCCTCAGAGCCCGATAACAAGCCTTCTTCTCACTCCTCAGAATCTGATAACAGGACTTGTTCTCACTCCTCAGAGCCCGATAACAGGACTTCTTCTCAATCTTCAGAGCCCGATAACAAGCGTTCTTCTCACTCCTCAGAGCCCAATAACAAGCATTCTTCTCACTCCTCAGAGCGCGATAACAAGCCTTCTTCTCACTCCTCAGAGCCCGATAACAGGACTTCTTCTCACTCCTCAGAACCCATTAACAAGCCGCCTTTTTGCTCCTCATTCCTGATAAAAAGCCTTCTTCTGACTCCTTAGAGCCTGATCACATTCCTTCTTCTTACTCGTTAGAGCCTGATAAAAAGCCTTCTTCTCACTCCTCAGAGTCCAATAACAAGCCCTCTTCTCACTTGTTACAGCCCGATAACAAGCCTTCTTCTCACTCCTCACAGCCCGATAACAAGCCTTCTCCTCACTCCTCAGAGCCCGATAACCAGCCTTCTTCTCAGTCCTCAGAGCCTGATAACAGAACGTCTTCCCACTCCTCAGAGCCCGATAACCAGCCTTCTTCTCACTCCTCAGAGCCCGATAACAGGACTTCTTCTCACTCCTCAGAGCCTGATCACATTCCTTCTTTTACTCCTCAGAGCCCAATAACAAGCCTTCTTCTCACTCCTCAGAGCCCAATAACAAGCCTTCTTCTCACTCCTCAGACACTGATCACATTCCTTCTTCTCACTCCTCAGAGCCCGATAACAAGCCTTCTTCTCACTCCTCAGAGGCCAATAACAGGACTTCTTCTCACTCCTCAGAGCCTGATCACATTCCTTAATCTCACTCCTCACAGCCCGATAACAAGCCTTCTTCTCACTCCTCAGAGGCCAATAACAGGACTTCTCACTCCTCTGAGCCTGATCACATTCCTTCTTCTCACTCCTCAGAGCCCGATAACAAGCCTTCTTCTCACTCCTAAGAGGCCAATAACAGGACTTCTTCTCACTCCTCAGAGCCCGATAACAGGCCTTCTTCTCACTTCTTACAGCCCGATAACAAGCCTTGTTCTCACTCCTCAGAGCCTGATAACAGGACTTCTTCTCACTCATCAGAGCCCGATAACAAGCCTTCTTCTCACTCATCAGAGCCCGATAACAAGCCTTCTTCTCACTCCTCAGAGCCTGATAACAAGACTTCTTCTCACTCTTCAAAGAACGATAACAAACCTTGTTCTCACTCCTTAGGGCCTGATCAAATTCCTTCTTCTCACTCCTCAGAGCCCGATAACAAGCCTTCTTCTCACTCATCAGAGCCCGATAACAAGCCTTCTTCTCACTCATCAGAGCCCGATAACAAGCCTTCTTCTCACTCCTCAGAGCCTGATAACAAGACTTCTTCTCACTCTTCAAAGAACGATAACAAACCTTGTTCTCACTCCTTAGGGCCTGATCACATTCCTTCTTCTCACTCCTCAGAGCCCGATAACAAGCCTTCTTCTCACTCCTCAGAGCCTGATAACAAGCCTTCTTCTCACTCCTCAGAGCCCGATATCAAGCCTTCTTCTCACTCCTCAGAGCCCGATAACAGGACTTCTTCTCACTCCTCAGAGCCCGATAACAAGCCTTCTTCTCACTCCTCAGAGCCTGATAACAGGACTTGTTTTCACTCTTCAGATCCCGATTACAAGTCTTTTTCTCACTCCTCAGACCCCGTTAACAAGTCGCCTTTTCGCTCCTCATTCCTGATAACAAGCCTTCTTCTCACTCCTCAGAGCCCGATAACAAGCCTTATCACTCGTCAAAGAACGATAACAAACCTTGTTCTCACTCCTCAGAGCCTGATCACATTCCTTGTTCTCGCTCCTCAGAGTGCGATAACAAGCTTTCTTCTCACTCCTCAGAGCCCGATAACAAGTCTTGTTCTCACTCCTCAGAGGCCGATAACAAGTCTTGTTCTCACTCCTCAGGGCCTGATCACATGCCTTCTTCTCACTCCTCAGAGCCTGATAACAGGACTTCTTCTCACTCCTCAGAGCCCGATAACAGGACTTCTTCTCACTCCTCAGAACCCATTAACAGGCCGCCTTTTTGCTCCTCATTCCTGATAACAAGCCTTCTTCTGACTCCTTAGAGCCTGATCACATTCCTTCTTCTCACTCGTCACAGCCCGATAACAAGCCTTCTTCTTACTCCTCACAGCCCGATAACAAGCCTTCTCCTCACTTTTCACAGCCCGATAACAGGACTTCTTCTTAGTCCTCAGAGTCTGATAACAGGACTTCTTCTTACTCCTCAAAGCCCGATAACAAGCCTTCTTCTCATTCCTCAGAGCCCGATAACAAGCCTTCTTCTCACTCCTCAGAGCCCGATACCACGCCTTTTTCTCACTCCTCAGAGCCCGATAACAGGACTTCTTCTCACTCTTCAAAGAACGATAACAAGCCTTCTTCTCATTCCTCAGAGCCTGATCACAGTCCTTCTTCTTACTCCTCAGAGCCCGATAAAAAACCTTCTCACTCCTCAGAGGCCAATAACAGGACTTCTTCTCACTCCTCGGAGCCTGATCACATTCTTTCTTTCACTCCTCAGAGCCCAATAACAAGCCTTCTTCTCACTCCTCAGAGCCCGATAACAAGCCTTCTTCTCACTCCTCAGAACCCGATAACAGGACTTCTTCTCACTCTTCAAATAACGATAACAAGCCTTCTTCGCACTCCTCAGAGCCTGATCACATTCCTTCTTCTCACTGCTCAGAGCCCGATAACAGGACTTCTTCTCTGTTAGAACTGGGGGTCTCTAGTTGGCAGAGGTAGGTACCTTTGACCAAATAGGGACCCTTGCTTCTAGTCAGGGTAAGGGGGTACACTCCTAAAATAACCCCTGCTCACCCCCTTAGTAGCTTGGCACGAGCAGGCAGGCTTATCTCAGAGGCAGTGTGTAAAGCATTTGTGAACACATACAGTAATATAGTGACAACACTACAGATGGACACCACACAAGTTGTAGTATAAAAATAAGTATTTTTATATAGACTTAACACAAGACCACAAATGACAAAAATCCACAATACTGTACTTTAAAAATGGTAGAAATAGCTTAGTTCTCTTTAGATGTGAAATGCGACACTTTGAGTTCAATGTACCTTTGGATGCGTAACGCTATACAACGAAAGTGTTGCAGGGAAGGTGATGCGTCGGTTCCTTACACGCAAGAACGGTGATGCGTCGGGTCCCTACTGATGCGTAGGGGATGCGTCGGTTCTTCTCGGCGTGGGGAGATGATGCGTCGGTTTCTTACTGCGCTTCCGTGGCGATGCGACCAGCAGCGCCGTGATGTGATGAAGATCCGGTGCAATGAAACAAAGATGGCGTCTTCTTCTTGATGCAACACGATGCGTGCACACCCGACGGCCGTGCGGCGACTCAACGATTCTTCTGAGCCGTGACAGGCCCTGCGACACGCTTCTCCGGTGATGCGACGGCGTCTGATGCGACGGCGACACTCTTCTCCGGTGATGCGAGACGCTTCGGCGATGCGATAGCTGCAGCGGCGACACCCTTCTTCAGTGATGCGACGACAGCGGCTGCAGCGGCGACACGCTTCTTCTTCGTGGGTCGCGCTTCCAGCTCCTTGCGACACGGAGTCCCTCAGAAGGCCCAACACAACAGCTGGCACTTCAAAAGAACTCTTGGGGAGCTGGTGGGTGAAGTCTGTTGTCCCTGAAACTTCAGCAGGAGGCAAGCTCTATCTCAAGCCCTTGGAGATCCTTTACAAGTTGAATTAAAGTAGCACAAAAGTCCTTTCTCCTTTCTTTGGCAGTCAGGCAACCACTGCAGGCCAATCCCTCACGCTTAGGGATAGTCTCCTCCTCAGTTTCTCTGGTTCCTCTTCTCAGCAAAGGTTCTTTCCCAAAGTGATCTAAAGTTCTGGGGTTTGGGTCCCCTCTTTTATACTCATGTTCCCTTTGTTCTCTGAAGGCAGAGAGGCCTTTGCCTAGCCCAAACCAGTTCTGGTCAGTCCTGGAGCACTTTGTTGACAAGACTCCTTCTTTCCTTTCACAGTGTAGGCCAGGGACATCAGACACACCACAGGAGGTGGAGCCAGCATTGTGGAGGGAAGGCACAGCCCTATTCAGGTCCCAGTTGCAACTCCTCCCACCACTCTACATGGAGATCTCTCTATTCAGCCCTGTGCTGACTCACCCTGCCTCCTGGAATTCCCCAGCCCCTGTCACTCAAACTCCAGACAAGGAATACACAACCTAGCAGAGGCAGGCTTGGATAGTTAGGCAAGAAAATACCTACTTTCTAAAAGTGGTATTTTCAAACACAGAATGTTAAAAACAACTTCACTAAAAGATGTATTTTATCATTCTGAGTTCAGGCATACTAAATTCGTTTTTCTACCATGTTCCCTGGGTCAGTTAGGATTATAAGGTGTTATAATCAAACTGCCCATTCTGGCCTATGGAGAACAGGTAGCCTTGCAATAGTGAAAAACGAAAATGGCTGTAATTCACTATTAGGACATGCCACACACACCAGGGCATGTCCTACCTTACACATACAATGCACCCTGCCCTAGGGCCTACCTTAGGGGTGACTAATATGCAGGAAAGGGAAGGTTTGGGGACTGGTAAGTGGGTGCACTTACCAAGTCGACATGGCAGTACCAGAATGCACACAGGCTCTGCAATGGCAGGCCTGAGACACACTTTACAAGCTGCTCCTGTGGGTGGCACAACCAGTGCTGCAAGTCCACCAGCAGCATTTGAGTCACAAGTCCTGGGCACAACCAGTGCACTGTACTAGGGTCTGACAGTGAATCAAATAGGCCAAACATGGAGTCACTAATCCATACATCAATTTTACCATAGGGAGCACTTGCACTGTGGCACTGAATAGCAGTGGCACAGTGCCCAAAGCATCTAAACCAGCAAAAACACATGAGGCAACAGCAAAAAATGGAAGGGAGACCCACGCCAACAGTGCCAGGTCTAACACGTGTCCCCTCCAGCTGAAATGTGGGGAGAACTACCCTACCTCCTGGGAGTTCTCTTCACTAAGGCGGAAAAATCTGGACAGACCATCAGCATTGGCGTGCTCTGTACCAGGGCAGTGTTCCACCGTGAAATCCATCCCCTGTAGGGAAATGGACCACCTCAACAGCTTTGGATTCTCACCCCTCATCTGCATCAACCATCTGAGGGGCCTGTGGTCTGTCTGAACCCGAAAGTGAGTCCCAAACAGGTATGGTCTCAGCTTCTTCAGTGCCCAGACCACAGCAAATGCCTCACGCTCAATCGCACTCCACCTCTGTTCCCGTGGAAGTAACCTCCTACTGATGAAGGCTACGGGTTGATCTAGGCCCTCCTCATTTATCTGTGACAAAACAGCCCCCACACCATGCTCTGAAGCGTCTGTCTGAACGATAAACTCTTTTGAGAAGTTGGGTGCCAGGAGCACGGGCGCCGTGCACATGACAGTTTTCAGGGCCTCAAAAGCTTTCTGACAGGTGTCAGTCCAAATCACTTTCTTGGGCTGCTTCCTGGAAGTCAGCTCTGTCAAGGGTGCAAAGATGCTGCCATACCCCTTGACAAACCTCCTGTAATACCCAGCGAGTCCTAAAAGTCTCTCACCTCTGTCTGGGTCTTGGGGGCTCCCAAGCCAGGATGGTCTCAATCTTGGGCTGTAGGGCGCCACCTGGCCGCTCCCAACTTGGTGTCCCAAGTACACCACGGAACCCTGCCCGATCTGGCACTTACTCGCCTTGATCGTGAGGCCTGCCCTCCGCAGCGCCATCAACACTTCCCAGAGGTGGCGCAGATGTTCTTCCCAACTGGCGCTGAACACTGCAATGTCATCCAGGTAGGCGGCACTGAACTCTTCCAGTCCAGCCAACACCTGGTTGACCAACCTCTGAAAGGTGGCAGGGGCATTCTTCATCCCAAAGGGCATAACCCGGAACTGGTAGTGCCCATCTGGTGTGGAGAATGCTGACCTCTCTCTTGCCCCATCAGTCAAGGCGATCTGCCAGTACCCAGACGTCAGATCAAACGTGCTGAGGTACCGGGCAGCCCCTAACCGATCGATGAGCTCATCAGCTCGGGGGATGGGGTGCGCATCAGTCCTTGTGACTGAATTGAGTCCTCGGTAGTCCACACAGAACCGGAGTTCTGGCGTGGCACCTGGTGCGGCAGCCTTTGGGACCAAGACCACTGGGCTGGCCCAAGGGCTGTTAGAGGACTCAATCACCCCTAACGCAAGCATCTTGGAGACCTCCTCCTTGATGCAAGCTCTCACCCTGTCAGTCACCCTGTAAGTTTTGTGCTTCACAGGAGGACTATCTCCAGTGTCCACATCATGGTCGCACCAATCAGTGACACTGGGAATCAGGGAGAACAGATCAGAAAACTGTCCCACCAACTGGTGGCAGTCATTCTGTTGCTCAGGGGTCAGGGTGGAAGAGAGGTTCACACCATCCACTGACCCATCTCGCTCTGTCACCGACAGGAGGTCAGGAAGAGGCTCAGTCTCCTCCTCCATTCCAGCATCTGTCTCTAAGAGCATGCCCACTTCGGACCTCTCCAAGTGGGGCTTCAGGCGGTTGACATGCAGGACCCGCAAGGGGTTCCTGGGAGACCGCAAGTCCACCAAGTAGGTAACAGGACTTTTGCGCTCCACCACCTCAAATGGTCCGGTCCACTTATCCTGGAGCGCACAAGGCTCCACTGGGGCCATGACCCACACTTTCTGACCAGGCTGAAGCTTTACCAGAGTGGCATTCTGGTCGTACCACCGCTTCATCTCCTCCTGGCTGGCTTCCAGATTCGCCTCAGCGAGTTGCCTGAAACGCCTAGTCTGGTTCCTGAAGGCCAGCATGTAGCTATATACATCCTGGGGAGGTTTCCTGGGAGATTGCTCCCAGCCTTCCTTGACCAGACTCAGAGGTCCTCTCACTGGGTGACCATAGAGAAGCTCAAAGGGGCTGAACCCTAGAGATTTCTGTGGCACCTCACGGTATGCAAAGAGCAGGCATGGTAAGAGGACGTCCCACTTACGCCTCATAGGTTCCTCAAGACCCATAATCATGCCTTTTAGGGTCCGGTTGAATCTCTCAACCAACCCATTTCCTTGGGGGTGGTAAGGAGTGGTGAACTTATAAGTTACCCCACACTCCGGCCACAGGGACTTCATATACTTGGAAATGAAGTTTGTAACTCGGTCAGACACCACCTCTCTAGGGAACTCCACACGGGAGAAAATTGCCATCAGTGCCCGCACCACCACGGGGGCCGTAACTGTGCTGAGAGGGATGGCTTCAGGGTACCGGGTGGCATGGTGACCCAAAACCAGGATGAACCTGTTGCCCATGGCTGTCTTGGGGTACAGTGGACCCACAATGTCAATACCCACCCGTTCAAAGGGGGTGCTGACCACAGGGAATGGCTGGAGAGGAGCCTTCTGCTTCCTCCCACTCTTTCCACTTGCCTGGCAAGTCTGACAGGTCCTGCAATGAGTGTCTGAACTCCTGCGCATTTGGGGCCAATAAAAGTGGGTGACAAGCCTCTCAAAGGTCTTGTCCTGCCCCAAATGTCCTGCTAACGGCACATCATGAGCCAGCCCCAGTAGGAAGGCTCTGAAGCGCTGGGGTACCACCAGCACTCGGGCTGACCCAGGCTCAGCAACCTTAGGCTCGCTATACAGGAGACCATTCTCCCAGTAGATCCAATGTGATCCAGACTGATCACCTGCTGCCTGGTCTGCAGCCTGCTGCCGCAAACCCACCAGAGAAGGGCACTTGTTCTGCTCCGCGCAGAACTCTTCCCTGGAGGGTCCTCCTTCCTGCTGCCAATGGGTCAGCTCAGGCAGGTCCCCCAGTTCAGCTAGCTGTTCCCCTGTAGGCTCCAGGGCATCCCCCTCAGGGTCTACCTCTCCTGGACCGTGGGAACTTCGGGGGCCGGTTTCCCGCGCCCCCCTGCCTCTTCTCTTTAAGGCAGGCACCTGGGCCCCCCTCTCAGGCTCCAGGTCCTCTTGAACACCCTTACTGGCTGCCATGGACCATGTGGTCACACACGCCCAGTCAGGCAGACCCAACATCTTCAAATGAGCCCTTCGCTCCACCTTAGCCCAAGGTGAGCTCTCCAAATCGTTCCCCAACAAACAGTCAACAGGCATGGCTGGCCTCACAGCTACTTGAAGAGTACCAGAGACCCCCCCCCCCCACTCAAAGGGAACCTGAGCCACCTTGCAGTGGCTCTCTGTGTTGTCAGCGGCAACAACTGGGTAAAATGCATTGGGGACAACCTGCTCTTCAGACACCAGGTGACACTTGACAGCTGTCACACTGGCTCCTGTGTCTCGAAGAGCCTCCACTCTATGGCCATTGATGGTCACCCACTGCCTATACTTTTTAGTGTTATCGGGCAGTTGGGTCCTGGGGACCACCTCACAGTCTCCTAAAGAGACAAGGGACATCTCTGCGGGACCCCACCCACCTTGGGCACCCATCTCCTCCCCCAGGTCTACACTCGCCATCTGCCGGGGTGGAGCACCAGTGGGTGCTGTCTTTCCAAACTGTGGGCAATGGGGATCAACAGACTTGCGGCCCAATTCACCACACTTGTAGCACCTCAGGGGTCCCCTGTGAACAGGCCTACCTGTCGGGGCCCCGGGCTTCTTCTCAGGGGGAGACTGGGGACCCTTCCCTTGGAGACAACTTTGGGGCCCTTTCTGGAACTCCCTCTGTTTACCCTTGTCCCCCCCACTCTTCTGCTGGGGACCCTGCCCACTCTTGGTGGAGTCTCCCACGTGACCCTTGTGGACCCGGCTGCTCACCGAGCGGTCCGCCTCCTCAGCAAGCTTCCTAGGGTTAGTCAGCCTACTATCAATCAGGTGCTGGCGTAGCTCTGGAAAACAATTACTTGACAAGTGCTCCCATGCAATTAAATCAAAGAGCGCCTCAAAATCATTTACTTTGCTACCCTTCACCCAACCATCCAGTGCTCTGCAGAAAAAAGTGACATATTCTACCCAGGTACTGCCCTCTATCTTCTTGCAACTCCTGAACCTCTGCCTATACAATTCAGGAGTCAACCCATACCTGGACATCAATGCATCTTTCATGTGGCTATAAGAATTATGGACTTCAGAGGGCAAGTCTAACAATGTGTCCCGCCTCTCGCTAAGGAACCGTCCCCACAACCCCGCTCCCCAATACTTCTCAGGGACCCGGTGGGAGGACATGGCTACCTCATAGGCCTTGAACCACTGCCCAATGTCATCATTTTTTAAAAACTCTTTTACCACATCTTTAGGGATATACACTCTTGCTTCTACAGGCATGGACGGTGTGCTGCCACCAGAGGGAGTAATCTCTAAGCTCCTCGCTTTCAATTCCAACTCCCTCAAACTTCTCTCATGCTCCAGTTGCATCTTTTTTTCCTCTAGGGCCAATTTCTTACTTTCTAACTGCCCATTCATTCTTGCTAGCTCCAGCTCATGCATCCGGCTCCTCTCTCTGTCCTCCATCTCCTCTGGGGACAGACCTTTGGCAGAAACACTGCTACCTGCTGGGAAGCTACTCTCCTCTCCCCTGGACCCACTGGCCCTTCCAGCTGCTCATCTGCATTCTCAGCCCCCTCCTCATTCTCAGGGGTATTCCTTGCTTCGACCCAGGCCCTCAGCGCCTTTTGGAGCTCATCCTTCTTGGTGAGACCGGTCATAGCAACTTTAAATTTCCTGCAGAAGTGCTTTAGCTGTCTCACATTGTAGCATTCTAGTTTCTCCTCTTCCCAATCAAAATCAACAGATGCTATGGATGCTGCTTTATCCATTGTGGATAAACTTGGCAGTTCTTGGCAAAAATAGAAAATCCCAGGAAAAACAATCTATCAAAAGTATGTGGTCGCGTTTGGTCTGCACTCACTAGTAGTGTTCACCAATCACTGTACATGAGTCACAAATGCAAGTCCAGAATCCTCACCGCTGACCACCAATGTTAGAACTGGGGGTCTCTAGTTGGCAGAGGTAGGTACCTTTGACCAAATGGGACCCTTGCTTCTAGTCAGGGTAAGGGGGTACACTGCTAAAATAACCCCTGCTCACCCCCTTGGTAGCTTGGCACGAGCAGGCAGGCTTATCTCAGAGGCAGTGTGTAAAGCATTTGTGAACACATATAGTAATATAGTGACAACACTACAGATGGACACCACACAAGTTGTAGTATAAAAATAATTATTTTTATATAGACTTAACACAAGACCACAAACGACAAAAATCCACAATACTGTACTTCAAAAATGGTAGAAATAGCTTAGTTCTCTTTAGATGTAA
The DNA here is from genome assembly GCA_963921515.1 of Calotriton arnoldi. Classification (NCBI taxonomy): domain Eukaryota; kingdom Metazoa; phylum Chordata; class Amphibia; order Caudata; family Salamandridae; genus Calotriton; species Calotriton arnoldi. The sequence continues at coordinate 1,969,818 of CAWUFW010001762.1, read as the reverse complement.
AATGCGACACTTTGAGTTCAATGTACCTTTGGATGCGTAACGCTATACAACGAAAGTGTTGCAGGGCAGGTGATGCGTCGGTTCCTTACACGCAAGAACGGTGATGCGTCGGGTCCCACCTGATGCGTAGGGGATGCGTCGGTTCTTCTCGGCGTGGGGAGGTGAGGCGTCGGTTTCTTACTGCGCTTCCGTGGCGATGCGACCAGCAGCGCCGTGATGCGATGAAGATCCGGTGCAATGAAACAAAGATGGCGTCTTCTTCTTCTTGATGCAACACGATGTGTGCACGCCCGACGGCGACTCAACAATTCTTCTGAGCCGCGACAGGCCCTGCGACACGCTTCTCCGGTGATGCGACGGCATCTGATGCGAAGGCGACACTCTTCTCCGGTGATGCGAGACGCTTTGGTGATGCGATGCGACACCTGCAGCGGCGACACCCTTCTTCAGTGATGCGACGACAGCGGCTGCGGCGGCGACACGCTTCTCCGATGATGCGACGGCGTCTGATGCGACGGCGACACTCTTCTCCGGCGATGCAAGGTGCTTCTGCGAGGCAAAACGACAGCGGCGACACCCTTCTTCAGTGATGCGACGACAGCGGCTGCGGCGGCGACACGCTTATTCTTCGTGAGTCGCGCTTCCAGCTCCTTGCGACAAGCAGTCCCTCAGAAGGCCCAACACAACAGCTGGCACTTCAAAAGAACTCTTGGGGAGCTGGTGGGTGAAGTCTGTTGTCCCTGAGACTTCAGCAGGGGGCAAGCTCTATCTCAAGCCCTTGGAGATCCTTTACAAGTTGATTTAAAGTAGCACAAAAGTCCTTTCTCCTTTCTTTGGCAGTCAGGCAACCACTGCAGGCCAATCCCTCACGCTTAGGGATAGTCTCCTCCTCAGTTTCTCTGGTTCCTCTCCTCAGCAAAGGTTCTTCTTCTTTCACAAAGTGATCTAAAGTTCTGGGGTTTGGGTCCCCTCTTTTATACTCATTTTCCCTTTGTTCTCTGAAGGCAGAGAGGCCTTTGCCTAGCCCAAACCAGTTCTGGTCAGTCCTGGAGCACTTTGTTGACAAGACTCCTTCTTTCCTTTCACAGTGTAGGCCAGGGACATCAGACACACCACAGGAGGTGGAGCCAGCATTGTGGAGGGAAGGCACAGCCTTATTCAGGTCCCAGTTGCAACTCCTCCCACCACTCTACATGGAGATCTCTCTATTCAGCCCTGTGCTGACTCACCCTGCCTCCTGGAATCCCCCAGCCCCTGTCACTCAAACTCCAGACAAGGAATACACAACCCAGCAGAGGCAGGCTTGAATAGTTAGGCAAGAAAATACCTACTTTCTAAAAGTGGTATTTTCAAACACAGAATGTTAAAACCAACTTCACTAAAAGATGTATTTTATCATTCTGAGTTCAGGCATACTAAATTCGTTTTTCTACCATGTTCCCTGGGTCAGTTAGGATTATAAGGTGTTATAATCAAACTGCCCATTCTGGCCTATGGGGAACAGGTAGCCTTGCAATAGTGAAAAACGAAAATGGCTGTAATTCACTATTAGTACATGCCACACACACCAGGGCATGTCCTACCTTACACATACAATGCACCCTGCCCTAGGGCCTACCTTAGGGGTGACTAATATGCAGGAAAGGGAAGGTTTTGGGACTGGTAAGTGAGTGCACTTACCAAGTCGACATGGCAGTACCAGACTGCACACAGGCTCTGCAATGGCAGGCCTGAGACACACTTTACAAGCTGCTCCTGTGGGTGGCACAACCAGTGCTGCAAGCCCACCAGCAGCATTTGAGTCACAAGCCCTGGGCACAACCAGTGCACTGTACTAGGGTCTGACAGTGAATCAAATAGGCCAAACATGGAGTCACTAATCCATACATCAATTTTACCATAGGGAGCACTTGCACTGTGGCACTGAATAGCAGTGGCACAGTGCCCAAAGCATCTAAACCAGCAAAAACACATGAGGCAACAGCAAAAATGGAAGGGAGACCCACGCCAACAGTGCCAGGTCTAACATTCTCACTCCTCAAAGAACGATAACAGGACCTCTCCTCACTCCTAGGAGCCCGATAACAAGCCTTGTTCTCACTCCTCAGAGCCCGATAACAGGACTTGTTTTCACTCTTCAGATCCCGATTACAATTCTTTTTCTCACTCCTCAGACCCCGTTAACAAGTCGCCTTTTCGCTCTTCATTCCTGATAACAAGCCTTCTTCTCACTCCTCAGAGCCCGATAACAAGCCTTCTTATCACTCGCCAAAGAAGGATAACAAACCTTGTTCTCACTCCTCAGGGCCTGATCACATTCCTTCTTCTTGCTGCTCAGAGCCCGATAACAGGACTTCTTCTCACTCCTCAGAGCCCGATAACAGGACTTCTTCTCACTCCTCAGAGACCGATAACAGGACCTCTTCTCACTCCTCAGAGCCCGATAACAAGCCTTGTTCTCACTCCTCAGAGCCCGATAACAGGACTTGTTTTCACTCTTGAGATCCCGATTACAAGTCTTTTTCTCACTCCTCAGACTCCGTTAACAAGTCGCCTTTTCGCTCCTCATTCCTGACAATAAGCGTTCTTCTCACTCCTCAGAGCCCGATAACAAGCCTTCTTATCACTCGTCAAAGAATGATAACAAACCTTGTTATCTCTCCTCAGGGCCTGATCACATTCCTTCTTCTCGCTCCTCAGAGCCCGATAACAGGTCTTCTTCTCACTCCTCAGAGCCCGACAACAAGCCTTCTTCTCACTCCTCAGAGCCCGATAACAAGCCTTCTTCTTACTCCTCAAAGAACGATAACAAGCCTTCTTCTCACTCCTCAGAGCCCGATAACAAGCCTTCTTCTCACTCATCAGAACCTGATCACATTCCTTCTTCTCACTCCTCAGAGCCCGATAACAAGCCTTCTTCTCACTCCTCAAAGAACGATAACAAGCCTTCTTCTCACTCCTCAGAGCCCGATAACAAGCCTTCTTCCCACTCATCAGAGCCTGATCACATTCCTTCTTCTCACTCCTCAGAGCCCGATAAGAGGACTTCTCACTCCTCAGAGCCGGATAAGAGGACTACTTCTCACTCCTCAGAACCCATTAACAAGCCGCCTTTTCGCTCCTCATTCCTGATAACAAGCATTCTTCTCACTCCTCAGAGCCTGATAACAAGCCTTCTTCTCACTCCTCAGAGCCTGATAACAAGCCTTCTTCTCACTCCTCAGAGCCCGATAACAAGCCTTCTTCTCACTCCTCAGAGCCTGATAACAGGACTTCTTCTCACTCCTCAGCGCCCGATAACAGGACTTCTTCTCACTTCTCAGAGCCCGATAACAAGCCTTTTTCTCACTCCTCAGAGCCCGATAACAAGCCTTTTTCTCACTCCTCAGAGGCTGATAACAGGACTTCTCACTCCTCAGAGCCCGATAACAGGACTTCTTCTCACTCCTCAGAGCCCAATAACAAGCCTTCTTCTCACTCCTCAGAGCCTGATCACATTCCTTCTACTCACTCCTCAGAGCCCGATAACAAGCCTTCTTCTCACTCCTCAGAGCCTGATAACAGGACTTCTTCTCACTCCTCAGCGCCCGATAACAGGACTTCTTCTCACTTCTCAGAGCCCGAAAACAGGACTTCTTCTCACTCCTCAGAGCCCGATAACAGGACTTCTTCTCACTCCTCAGAACCCATTAACAAGCCACCTTTTTGCTCCTCATTCCTGATAAAAAGCCTTCTTCTGACTCCTTAGAGCCTGATCACATTCCTTCTTCTTACTCGTTAAAGCCTGATAAAAAGCCTTCTTCTCACTCCTCAGAGTCCAATAACAAGCCTTCTCACTCGTCACAGCCCGATAACAAGCCTTCTTCTCACTCCTCACAGCCCGATAACAAGCCTTCTCCTCACTCCTCACAGCCCGATAACAGGACTTCTCAGTTCTCAGAGCCTGATAACAGAACTTCTTCTCACTCCTCAGAGCCCGATAACAAGCCTTCTTCTCACTCCTCAGAGCCCAATAACCAGCCTTCTTCTCACTCCTCAGAGCCAGATAACAGGATTTCTTCTCACTCCTCAGACCCTGATAACAGGACTTCTTCTCACTCCTCAGAACCCGATAACAGGCCTTCCTCTCACTCTTCAAAGAACGATAACAAGCCTTCCTCTCACTCCTCAGAGCCTGATCACATTCCTTCTTCTCACTCCTCAGAGCCCGATAAAAAGCCTTCTTCTCACTCTTCAGAGCCTGATCACATTCCTTCTTTCACTCCTCAGAGCTCAATAACAAGCCTTCTTCTCACTCCTCAGAGCCTGATAACAAGACTTCTTCTCACTCCTCTGAACCCGATAACAGGCCTTCTTCTCACTCTTCAAAGAACGATAACAAGCCTTATTCTCACTCCTCAGAGCCTGATAACAAGCCTTCTTCTCACTTCTCAGAGCCCGATAGCAAGCCTTCTTCTCACTCCTCAGAGGCCAATAACAGGACTTCTCACTCCTCAGAGCCTGATCACATTCCTTCTTCTCACTCCTCAAAGCCCGATAACAAGCCTTCTTCTCACTCCTAAGAGGCCAATAACAGGACTTCTTCTCACTCCTCAGAGCCCGATAACAGGCCTTCTTCTCACTTCTTACAGCCCGATAACAAGCCTTGTTCTCACTCCTCAGAGCCTGATAACAAGCCTTCTTCTCACTCTTCAAAGAACGATAACAAACTTTGTTCTCACTCCTTAGGGCCTGATCACATTCCTTCTTCTCACTCCTCAGAGCCCGATAACAAGCCTTCTTCTCACTCCTCAGAGCCTGATCACATTCCTTCTTTCACTCCTCAGAGCTCAATAACAAGCCTTCTTCTCACTCCTCAGAGCCCGATAACAAGCCTTCTTCTCACTCCTCAGAGCCTGATAACAAGACTTCTTCTCACTCCTCTGAACCCGATAACAGGACTTCTTCTCACTCTTCAAAGAACGATAACAAGCCTTATTCTCACTCCTCAGAGCCCGATAACAAGCCTTCTTCTCACTCCTCAGAGGCCAATAACAGGACTTCTCACTCCTCAGAGCCTGATCACATTCCTTCTTCTCACTCCTCAAAGCCCGATAACAAGCCTTCTTCTCACTCCTAAGAGGCCAATAACAGGACTTCTTCTCACTCCTCAGAGCCCGATAACAGGCCTTCTTCTCACTTCTTACAGCCCGATAACAAGCCTTGTTCTCACTCCTCAGAGCCTGATAACAAGCCTTCTTCTCACTTCTCAGAGCCTGAAAACAGGACTTCTTCTCACTCCTCAGAGCCTGATAACAGGACTTCTTCTCACTCTTCAAAGAACGATAACAAACTTTGTTCTCAGTCCTTAGGGCCTGATCACATTCCTTCTTCTCACTCCTCAGAGCCCGATAACAAGCCTTCTTCTCACTCCTCAGAGCCTGATAAAAAGCCTTCTTCTCACTCCTCAGAGCCTGATATCAAGCCTTCTTCTCACTCCTCAGAGCCCGATAACAGGACTTCTTCTCACTCCTCAGAGCCGGAAAACAGTACTTCTTCACACTCCTCCGAGCCCGATAACAAGCCTTGTTCTCACTCCTCAGAGCCCGATAACAAGCCTTCTTCTCACTTCTCAGAGCCTGAAAACAGGACTTCTTCTCACTCCTCAGAGCCTGATTACAGGACTTCTTCTCACTCTTCAAAGAACGATAACAAACTTTGTTCTCACTCCTTAGGGCCTGATCACATTCCTTCTTCTCACTCCTCAGAGCCCGATAACAAGCCTTCTTCTCACTCCTCAGAGCCTGATAAAAAGCCTTCTTCTCACTCCTCAGAGCCTGATATCAAGCCTTCTTCTCACTCCTCAGAGCCCGATAACAGGACTTCTTCTCACTCCTCAGAGCCGGAAAACAGTACTTCTACACACTCCTCCGAGCCCGATAACAAGCCTTGTTCTCACTCCTCAGAGCCCGATAACAGGACTTGTTTTCACTCTTCAGATCCTGATTACAAGTTTTTTTCTCACTCCTCAGACCCTGTTAACAAGTTGCCTTTTCGCTCCTCATTCCTGATAACAAGCCTTCTTCTCACTCCTCAGAGCCCGATAACAAGCCTTCTTATCACTCATTAAACAACGATAACAAACCTTGTTCTCACTCCTCAGGGCCTGATCACATTCCTTCTTCTCGCTCCTCAGAGTGCGATAACAAGCTTTCTTACTCCTCAGAGCCCGATAACAAGTCTTGTTCTCACTCCTCAGAGGCCGATAACAAGTCTTGTTCTCACTCCTCAGGGCCTGATCACATGCCTTCTTCTCACTCCTCAGAGCCTGATAACAGGACTTCTTCTCACTCCTCAGAGCCTGATAACAGGACTTCTTCTCACTCATCAAAGAACGCTAACAAACCTTGTTCTCAATCCTTAGGGCCTGATCACATTCCTTCTTCTCACTCCTCAGAGCCCGATAACAAGCCTTCTTCTCACTCCTCAGAGCCTAATAACAGGACTACTTCTCACTCCTCAGAGCCCGATAACAAGCCTTCTTCTCACTTCTTAGAGCCCGATAACAAGTCTTGTTCCAAATTTTTAAATCCAGTTTCATGACAGGATGAGTGCAGCTCCCACAATTATAGATTGAATTCGTTTTGGTGGATTGGAAGGATCTGCCCCTGTGCTGCTTAGCAACCATCTACTGCTGATCAGGAAGTGGACACTGCAACTTTGGCCCAACCCATGCAGCCTCCCGATTGTCCTAAATAAAGGATTGTTTGGAAATGAGGAGCCCGTACTTAGGGAATTTCAAATGCCTCTCTTGAAATAAACATTCTCATTTTGGATTTATGATTTTTTAAACTGACACCACAACATTATTGGCCGTGGCTTCCGGGCAATGGCCCCAGTTTGTCGAGGTCTCTTCGGCAGGGCGCGGTTGAGCACAGCTGTAACAGGAGATACATCGCATTAGAGGTATGAACTCCCACCCTGGAATCGGTGTGGGTGATTTATTCTCAGCCTGACGTTATTGCTGAACCAAAACATTAAACCCTGTTGTCAGAGGTGTAAACAACAATTTCCTCCACCCAGTGGTACACTTCCATCACTCCAGAAGTATACTTGGACATTACATTCCTCCCCAAACGCAACAATCCAAACAAAACATAAACACTATTTAGTCAACAACAAACGATCTTCCTGCACATCACACAATAATCCTTGTTTGCATGAAGACACACTTTTCCTTGTACAACATTAGACATCTCTTATGCAGCCTCTGCAACACTCTCTTCAGGTAGGCATAGTTTTCTTCTATAGTTGCTGCATACATACTCCAAAATGTCATCACTCATGTTAATGAACACCTCCAGGCCCAACTGTACTTTCTGGATCACACTTTCGAATACTTCAGCAGCACTGAAGATGCTGAAATGTAGCCGTTTGTAGCAGTGGAGGTCCATGTGCATGGAGAACGTGGTAATGTAGCGTGAGTTGGGGTATAGCAGGATGTGGTGGTAGTCGTAGGGGAAGTCCATCTTAGAGAACCATTGCTCAACTCACCGACTAGGTTGTCTACTGTGGGAGTAAGGTGCCTCCTCTCGTAATGGCAACATTTGGTAGCCGCATGTCCACACACAGCCTCACCTCACCTGGCTGCTTAGACTTCCTGGTGACAACAATGGGTGACGCCCATGGAGTGGTGCCCTCTACCTTCTCAATGATGTCTACTTTCTCCAATTTCTGTAACTCAGCCTCTACCTTTGGTCTAAAGTGAAATGCTATGTGTCTTTGCTGCAGGGCAAGGGAATGTCTGTATTTCGACTAAATTGTACCATACTCCAAGCCCTGAAGAAGTCTCAGTTAAGGGACGAAACGCGTTGGCTACAGAGAATTTTACAAAAAGAGACAAGACATAAATGAAGGAAATCATGATGAAAAATTGAAAAGGAGTCTGTGCCATATATAATAATTGTGTTTGACTGTGCAGCTTATACACTGAATCAGATATATGGTGGGTGCTGATCGTCTTTTCTGATTGTTTCTGTGGAACTTTGTTCCCGTATGGGAAGTTAGGTGGCTGGTTTCCCAGATTGTTGCACCACCGAAGTGTAAATACTTTATTAATAGCGTTAGGTGCGATTTGGCTGTCTCAGCCTCATTTTTGTAAATCACTAATCACTGGAGCTGACTGCAACCCAATCAATCAATCAATCAGGCGTTTGTTGAGCGCGACTACTGTCCAAGAGAAAGTCCCCTTCAACCTGTTTTGCTGTTGGCACCATGAGCAGAGCAAGTTACGGTTTGCATGGGGGGGTGGGGGTTAAGGATTGCATGGCGGGTGTGCGAGTTAAGGATTGATTGGCGGGGGTGCGAGTTAAGGATTGCATGGCAAGGGTGTGAGTTAAGGATTGCATGGCGCGGGGTGCAAGTTATGATTTGCATGGCGGGAGTGCGAGTTATGGTTTGCATGGCAGGGGTGTGAGTTATAGACTACGTGGCGGGAGTGCTAGTTATCGTTTGCATGGCGGGGTGCGAGTTATGGACTACATGGCGGGAGTGCAAGTTATGGTTTCCATGGGGGTGTGAGTTATGGGCGGCATGGCGGGAGTGCAAGTTATCATTTGCATGGTGGGGGTGCGAGTTATGGTTTGCATGGCGGGGTGCGAGTTATGGACTGCATGACAGGAGTGAAAGTTATGGTTTGCATGGTGGGCGTGCGAGATATGGACTGTATGGCAGGAATGCAAGTTATGGTTTGCATGGTGGGGTGCAAGGTATGGACTGCATAGCGAGAGTGCAAGTAATGGTTTGCATGGCAGAGGTGCGGGTTATGGACTGCATGGCGGGGGTGTGAGTTATGGACTGCGTGGCAGAGTGCGAATTATGGACTGCATGACAGGAGTGAAAGTTATGGTTTGCATGGCAGGGTGCAAGTTATGGAATGCATGGCGGCAGTGCAAGTTATTGTTTGCATGGCGGGGGTGCGAATTATGGTTTGCATGGCGGGGGTGCAAGATATATACTGCATGGCGGGGGTGCGAGTTATGGACTGCATGGCGGGAGTGCAAGTTAGGGTTTGCATGGCGGGGTTGTGAGTTATGGACTGCATAGCGGGAGTGCAAGTTATGGTTCGCATGGCAGGGGTGCGAGTTATGGACTGCATTGCGGGGGTGCGAATTATGGACTGCATGACAGGAGTGAAAGTTATGGTTTGCATGGCAGGGGTGCAAGTTATGGACTGCATGGTGGGAGTGCAAGTTATGGTTTGCATGGCGGGGTGCGAGTTATGGACTGCATAGTGGGAGTGCAAGTTATGGTTTGCATGGCGGGGGTACGAGTTATGGACTGCGTGGCAGGGGTGCGAGTTATGGACTACATGGCGGGGTGCAAGTTATGGTTTGTATGGTGGGAGTGCAAGTTGTGGACTGCATAGTGGGAGTGCAAATTATGGTTTGCATGGCGGGGGTCTGAGTTATGGACTGCATGGTGGGGGTGCGAGTTATGGACTGCATGGCAGGAGTGAAAGTTATGGTTTGCATGGCGGGAGTGCAAGTTATGGTTTGCATTGCGGGAGTGCATGTTATGGTCTGCATGGTGAGGGTGCGAGTTATAGACTGCATAGTAGGAGTGAAAGTTATGGTTTACATGGCGGGGTGCGAGTTATGGTTTGCATGGTGGAGTGCAAGTTATGGTTTGCATGGCAGAGGTAAGAGTTATGGACTGCATGGCGGGGATGGGAGTTATGGACTGCATGGCGGAAATGCGAGTTATGGACTTCATGAAAGGGGTGAAAGTTATGGTTTGCATGGTGGGAGTACAAGTTATGGTTTGCATGGTGGGGGTACCAGTTATGTTCTGCCTAGTAGGAGTGCAAGTTATGGTTTGCAAGGCGGGGTGCGAGTTATGGTTTGCATGCAGGAGTGCAAGTTATGGACTGCATGATAGGGGTGCAAGTTATGGTTTGCATGGCGGGAGTGCAAGTTATGGTTTGCATGGCTGGGGTGCTCAGCTAATAGTAACGGGCAAATTTCATGGTTTTTCGGTTTGTTCAGTAACTATAACTTCAGTTTACTGCACAAAACAGCAAATAGTTCACAGTAAAGAATCAAAAGCCCAATACAGGGCAAATACCCTGAGGGAACCGATAGGAAACAAAGCAGAGTTGTAGAGACAAAAAATGGAGGCTGAGCATAAATTAAATGAGTAGCATAAAACATATCTGGAATGTGGTCAGGCTGATAGGCGGAGACTAAGACATCACTGCTGACTCAATTTGTGCCATACTGTGCGTACGACTGCCATCTTGAAATGGGATTTGGTGAAACCGCAGAAGTTGGCATTGTGCGTGTACACACTGAATGCAGAAATCAACACAGGACACAGTCACCGAGGTACCAAATGGCACACTCCAAACCTGAAACATCCATGGTAAGTATTTCTGAGCAAATAATCACTAAACTGTGTGGTGTGGTCCATAATATTTCTTTTTCACAGTGCAGGTATCCACCTGCCAATAAGATTTGCTAAGTGGTGTCAGAAAAACACACAGGAATTCCCAGTGAAATATCAGGTACTTATTTCCAAGGGCAAAAGACAGGATAAAATGTTTTGTTACATTAAAAGAGCAGTGTTTTAGCTTATAGAACATATCAAGAGTGTGACGAAGAGGATAACGTGCCAGTGACACAAAATAAACAAGTACGGAGGATATGTATGCCAAAATATGTGTAGTGAGACATTCTTAGCACAACAAATAATATATATGGATGCTTTCCAGCTGTTGTTCATCCTAGTTCTCACCTTGTCAGGCAAACACAGGCACAGGTCAACTCAGAGTGTGAGGGTTTCTTAAATGTAATCAGATGAGACTAGTCATACATCTTCACTTCATGATATATGTACATCATTAAATTGTCTCTTTCTAGAAGGGTGCTGGGACAAGGTGCAGTCTTTCCCCTCCTAGTTTAATCTGTAACTATGGTAACACAGGATAGTCAAGGTCCCAACACATGCCACCTGGCGGACAAATCTTGACCTGGCTCTAGGGTATGGTCCAAATCGCGAAGACATGGACAAGGTATAAAAATGTCGGACTTCATCCCAAAAAGCATCTCCCTGATGACGCTTTCTAGACCCTAGCTTATCATCCGCTCCCTGCACTGGGTGCCACACATCTGGAGAGACACAGAGGAGGTACAAGTATCTGGGTCTGCATCCCAAGAGCATCTCTCTGACGGGAGATGTTGATTCAGGTAGGGCAGAACTGAGGCTTGGACCATTCTTCTCCACCTCACTTCCGGTGATTGGCAGGTTACTCTGGCCCCACCCCTTTCCCTAGACCTGCATACTATCAGAGTAGAAGACAAATTAATAAACAGTCGTATTTTTAAGTAAAACAATCCTGACACGGATAGGGAGAGTGCAGCAAAATGTGCAGGTGAACATGCAGACAAGGAGAAATGTGGCAGGATTCAGAGAAGCGTGAGAGAGAGTGAGTGAGTGTGTGTGTGTGAGAGAGAGTGAGTGAGTGTGGGTGTGAGAGTGAGTGAGTGAGTGTGGTGGGTTTTATTTTTTTTAAAAAAATTTTTTAGATACTGCTTTATTTTACTAATACAAATCCAATGAATGACATCTGAACCCAGAAAGATATTTAGGTCTTTAAAAAGTAGATACCTGGGAGTTATGGGTGATGTCTTTGTGATCCCAACCACTTTCTTCTTTGCAGTTTCAGTGCAAGGTGGGCACAATGATTCCGTTGCAGGAACCACAAAACAAAGAGGGATGATTATGTGTGAGATGCATTCATGTGATAATGCTATTCCACCCTTGTGTGATGTCAACTTTCCCGGGGTGGACATCGACCATGCCAGGGCTTAATTTGTAAAAGCTTAAGTGCCAGGGCCCTTGTCATCAGGCCACTTCAGCTCACATGACCCATTGCCCCTGTCAGCCCACAAATGACAGAACCAAGACAACTCCTAAACATCCTAACCTGCGAGTGTAATAATTCAGACTATTAGGAGCCCCTAAAGCAACAGGAATAGCTTGGGTTGCAAATATTAGTATATTTTAATGTACATTGAATTTATAAACAGCTGTTATGTTCATCTCTAATTTAGAGAAACAGCGCCACCATGTGGCAGACTGTCATAAGTGCCGGTGCCGAGCACCGGAAACCACCGGCTCAAATTAAGCACTGGGCCATGCTCTGCTTCAGGTCTTTCTTTCACCGTTTTCTTCCAGGCAGAATGGCATCGGTTACACCGCCTTCATCGCACGCATCGGCGTTACCATGGCTCCTCTGACGATGCTGTTGGGTGACATATGGAAGCTCCTGCCACAGATTGTCTACTGCTCGGTGGCCATTGTGTCCGGCTTGGTGGCCTTTTGCCTCCCTGAGACTCTCAACGTGCACCTGCCTGAGACAGTGAAGGATGTCGAAGAGACGCGGTAAGGCCTGTCCTAGTTATCTTTATGAATGAATGACCACCTCTGGGGTGAATATCTATAGGGTGAGCATCTGTAGGCATCAATAGGAAACATGTAGAACTGTAGTGGTCCACTTTTGTCTAGCTTCTCTCTGCTCGCCCTGCTGACCTTGATAAACATCCCATTTAATTGTTTAACATCGAACCAGCCTCTCCTTTCCTGTCACAACTGTTGATGCAATGCTGTAGGTGGTTACCGGAAATGGATGCGCCAAAAACTGTCCCCGTTTATTTAATGCTGAGTAAACATTGCAGGAAGTTTTTAGTGTATTTTCATTACCCCAAGGTCTGCGGACATGCTTTGTTGGCTCTGACCAGCGGGTTTCACTCACTTTTGTACCAGTATAATCATGTTATCCTATATTTTGGGGGTTATGAGTCAGTAAAATTGCTCAGCGTGTGGATGTATTCACCAAAAAAGCACGCAATCTTGCATCACTACTTTTAATCGTCTCGTTATCCACCCCCACCCGCTTGCCAAAGCCAATAGCTCGCACATGGGTGAGACCTATTGGCTTTTCCAATGCTTGTCTTGTGTTACGGTGCCAATGAGGCTCGGCTTTAGATTCTCCAGCAGGACAGGCTTGGCTTGGCTTCATTTTATATTTACCCACACCACCCTACTATCAAACTGTGCCTTTAACTTCAATGATTTCTTATGTTGATCTGTTTCAAATCTATGAACCGATTTACAGAACTGATTAAAGGTAGGCCTCGGTCACCAGCTAACATTTCCAATATTACATGTTTGTTTTTAAAAAAAAAATCTTTTTATTTAGATATAGTTCGTCAATGCTTAATACAATAATACAGTAATAAATGAATACAGCGTCCTACTTTTCCACGATTAAACATATATTAAAACCATATACAGTAAAAGCAACAAGATTTGTATAGTGCACCATTTCAGAACAAAAACCAGACAATCATGAATATTATATATATTGTGTATCTAATTCAGCAACGTAGCAGTCACTTACTGTGTCTTAACTCGTATTCTCCCATAAAGTCCTAAACGTCCTATAGGAGTCTGATCTTAGAGCATATTTTCTTTCACAATCCTTAATCCTATCTAGTTTACGGAGTAGCTGTTGAAAAGTTGGGATGTCCTTCGACCTCCACCTTTGAAGAATCAGTGACCGGGCTACCAGGACCAATACATATACCTGCTTTTTTTGCAGGGAAGTTGCTTTTCAATCGGGAGAGTATCCTAGTGCCATTGTCTGGGTATCTAGCGCCTGCAGTACTTTCAATATATTGAGGCGGTACTGATTAATCGTTTTCCAAAATCTATTTAGCTTCAAACACTCACAGATGGTGTGAGTCCAATTCCCTCCTCCCTTCATACTGCAGCGAAAGCAGTTTGCCGAGATTTGAGGGTTTATTTTATGCAGAAAATCTGGCGTGCGGTAAAGCAACCACTTGGGGTAATATTGCATTTGTTTTAAATTGGCCGCTTTCAACAAAGAGCTGTTGTGCTTATTTATCTGGCTCCAAGCTACGGCAGAGATCTGCAGCCCTTCCTGGGTTTCCCATTTTCTCTGTGCTTTCTGATATAATTTACCTGCCGCTCGAGCTGGAAAGAGGGAGGCCCAGCCACTAATCGATATACGGTGTTTAGGATCTAACAGTTGCCCTGCTAATTCACTGGCCTCAGTAATATGTATAAAGGTTAAGCTCCTGCAAATAGCCTCTAACCGTGGTGTAGGACCATTGTAAGATTATTTTACTATGTTTCAAACACGGTTCTATTTCGGTCCAGGTTTTCCAGTCCCCCCCCATTAGAAAGTCTCCTATTTTACAAAAGCCCTCACTTCTCCAGATAGCTATAATCACTGGATCTAGCAATGGATCTTGACCGATTTGTACGTCAGAGAGGAGAGTTTCTCCACTTATATTGGGGCTCATGTAATGACCAAAAAGCGGATTCTTTCGCTTAATACTCCATTGTAGAGTTTTGTATCTGACTTTTTTGGGTGTTTTTATTAAACGCATAAAGTCTTGGATAAAATATTCTTTGTGAATTAGATCTAAAAAAAATTTATCGTATCTATTAATATTTAAGACCTTCATTGTTCTGTATATGGTATGTTCAAAGTTCGCATAGTAATATTCTTTCAGGTCAGGGAGAGCTAGTCCCCCTTCTGTCACAGGTCTAAAAAGTGCATCTATTGAAAGCCTAGAACCCTTATTTGCCCATATAAAAGGGGAACGCATTTGGGACAGCTGAGAAGAGAAAATTACATAATGGTAAAATCATCATGTGAATTATGGCTACTCGGCCTATTATTGCTTTTGGAAGATCTTTCCATTTTATCAGTTTATCTTTTATCTTATTATAAAGAAGAATATAATTTAAGGCATAGAGATCATTGACATTTTCTGTAACATACATGCCTAAGTACCTCTTAGGCCGAGTATTGACCAATGGATTGAAATTCCTGAAATAAATTCAATATTAGGTTTTTGGAAAGAGGGCAAGATCATCAGCATAAAGTTTGATGTTAGTCATATCTGGCATTGGAGATGTTAAACTGCTGATAGAGCGAATGGCTAGGGCAAGGGGCTCTATAAAGCACGCAAAAAGCAGAGGAGACAGAGGACAGCCCTGTCTCGTCCCTCTAACTACTCTGCAAATGGCAACCTTATTGGCATTAACAATTATTTGAGCCGTAGCTCTCTCGTAGAATATAGAAATTAATTTAGCGAGTGTATAGTACAGGCTTTCCCAGCACACAAGGCCAAAAGCCTTTTCGGCGTCTAATAGCATAATTTGAGTCGGGATTTTATTTTTGAGTAAAATAGTCCAGGGCCTCAACTAAAAAAGTAGTATTAAAAGATAGTTGTCGGCCTGCAACAAATCCGCATTGATCTTTGTGAATAATTGAACCTACGCAGCTGCTCATTCTATTTGCTGATAATTTAGCTATGATTTTGTAGTCTGTATTCAACAGGCTGATAGGTCTATAAGAATTTATATCCTCCTTATCTTTATTCATTTAAAAAAAACTGACTACCACAGCAGTTCGAAAGGAGGGTGGTATTTCTCCGCCCTGTAAAATATGATTAGCTAGCAGGACAAGTTCGTGTTTTAAGCTTGCACAAAATCTTTTAAAAAATTCAGAATGCTGTCTTCCCCACATGCTTTACCGTTGGCCATAAATTTCTAGTAATGTAACAGTAGCAGTTAGTTTTGTACTTTGATTTGACTGTAATTTTGGAATTTGCAATCCATTAAAAAAAGAATTTAATTACAAACTGTCCACCTCTTGCCTGACTGAATAGATAGATTCATAGTGTTTTAAAACCGCATTTTGAATTGGCTCTTCATTTGTGATGCGGGTTTTAGTAATATTATTGGTCAACGTGTGGACTCTGTTCTGGGCTTGTTTGTCTTTTATTTGCCAAGCTAAGAATTTACCGGTAAATTCACTCTCTTCATAAACTCTCTGAAGATAGGCGGAGTTGGCTGTATATACTTTAGTATAATAGTAATCTTGCATGTCCTGACGAGCTGACTCTAAAGCAGATTTATTCTTACTGTTTTTATCCCTTAAATATTGCTCATTAGTATGCTTAACTTTGAGTTCAAGGTGTTTACTCGCTGTATTTTGAGCGTGTCAAATTGCGATCTGTTTAGATGATATAACACCACGAATTGTGGCTTTAAAAGCCTCCCAGACATTCTCTACCAAGGCCCTATCCCTATTTATCTGAAAAAAACTTTCAATCTCCCTCTGGATTTCCTTGCACCAATCTTCATCTTCTAGCTGTATTCTATTAAATGTCATTTAGGGGTATTTTTGTCACTCCTGATTCCAGATAATTCAAGTTTTACTAAAGCATGGTCTGAGAAGCTGTTTTGTATGTAGGTACAATTAACCAGATTTAACCCCCTAGAGATTAAAAAATAGTCAAGTCTGGCAGCCGAGTTATATTTCGCTGAAAAGCATGAATACTCTGTTTTTTTGGAAATCTTGTCCGCCAGCTGTCTATTAGGTTTAGATTTTCCATGCATTCAGTTAATGCCGCACCTGTACATAGTTTATTTTGTTTTCGAACTTCGGAAGATTAATCCAGAGCGGGATTCTGCAGATAATTGAAATCCCCGCCTAAAATGACCACTCCGGGAAGTAGCAGCAGTGCGTGATGCAAATCCAAAAGAGATGCAGGATTATCCTCTATTGGGGCGTAGATCGTGGCTATAGTCAACCTGGTATTATTAATTGAACCATTTACTAATCCCCATCTGCCCGCTTTATCTATCTGGGAACATATAGTCTGGAAAGGAAAAAATGTGTTAAAAAAAGATTGCTACCCCTCTTTGAGCCGTACATGCTGATGAAACATGGCTACTGCCTGCCCACTGCTGGAACATGTTGAATGAGAGTTTCCTCTTAGCAACATAGTGGGTTTCCTGTATCAATATAATATCTGGGGAGTTGCCTTTCATCCATTCTTCAACAGCCCGAGCTTTAATTTTGTTATTCAAGCCATTAGCATTAAAAGAGAGAATTCTAACAGATTCCTTAGCTGCCTGTTGGTGAGACATCATCAGCGGTAACAAAAAGTATTCAACCTGGCTTGTATCTGCATATTTATCTATGGGTTTTTTGTTTTTAAAAAACCCTTTTAAAGCATGCTAAAATGTTGATTAACACGATAGAGATAAAATTGGATACACATACAAAACTATAATAACAGTCGCTAGAGATGCCTGAAAAAATCAAACATTCTTGCTGCTTACTCTCCTTAGACAACTTTCGCCTGACAATACAAAGTTTAACTAAAAACAGAGTCTGTAGGTAAGAGATATATAAAGTGATAGTGGAAATAAAGTGCTTAGCTGAATTGAACATTAATATAAACTCCCAAAGAGTTAAAGTCCGTTATAAAACTTTATCGGGAGCATAGCAGCCCTTGGAGAAAGTGTCTGTGCATCTAGGGCCAACTAAGAGGCAAGACAGTACAAATAGGCTTAACTAGTTGAAGGTGTCTGTGCATATAGACCAAATAAAGTGACAGTGCGGTGCAATTAGCGTATAAAGTGCATAATGATGTTGCAATAATGCCTGAAACCCTAACCTGTTCTTTACATTCATAGAACTTATTTGTATTGTGACACATTGAAATTTGGAAGAACTATCTCCTTTTTTCCTCA
This sequence comes from Calotriton arnoldi, assembly GCA_963921515.1. Lineage (NCBI taxonomy): Eukaryota > Metazoa > Chordata > Amphibia > Caudata > Salamandridae > Calotriton > Calotriton arnoldi. The sequence goes on along the minus strand of CAWUFW010001762.1, from coordinate 1,952,196 downwards.
TGCTTCCCCTACTCGACCCATGAACGTCCCTCCCCCTTGGAGAACCCCCCGCCCTGCCCCTTGTATGTGGGAGAGTGACCCACATCTCCTCCCAGCCCCCGTAGAGAACTCTGGGTGCCATGTATCTGCACCCCCTCCTGTGCGTTCCATCTACCGGAGGTTTGGGATACCTCTGGGCCTCCCCCCGGATAACTTAACTGCTCTTACGTGGAATCATTAATATCATGTCCACATCAGTGGGAAGAGGAAAAAAGGCCTTATAATTCTTTATACTCAAAGCCTAACATTGGTTGAATAACATACATTCTTATAACACTAGGCTAGACTCAAAATCTGCTGTAGTAGTTCTTGTGCTGTAACCACATTGTCCAGCAAATTAAATTTGCCATTTGCCAAGACCTTTAGTTTCGACTGCTGAACAATGGTTGCCTATGCTCCCTTTGATTTAAAAGTCAATCATTCTCACAAATTCCTGGCGCCTCTTTGCTGTCACAAAGGACATGTCTGAAAAGATTTTAAAATGTGGCACTTCTTGTGTTGACAAGGTTCTTTTCTCAATGGCCTTAGAAAGAATCTTCTCCTTTACTCTGAAGTCCGCAAAGTTTATTAAGCTAGTGCGAGGGTATTTTGCATTCATTGGGCGTTGGAAAGAAACTCTATGGACTCTAGTGATGGTTAAATCGCCTTCTAATTCGCGGAATGCTTTCTTCAATAATGACCCGACCCATTCTCGCACTGGAGTTCCTTCGATTGCCTCTGGAACGCGTACTAACCCTAGATTAGATCTTCTGTTGTAGTTTTCCATGTCCTGCAATTTAGACTCAAGAACCTCTGTATTTTGTTTAATTTGAGCTATTTCATGTTCAAAAGTCATTGCTTTGTCTTCAAGACTAGATACGTGTTCTTCTGCTTCAATTAGGCGTTCCGGAATTTTACCCATAGAGTCCTCAATTTGTGATAACCTAGCATGCAGCGAAGCAATTTCCTGTGCTTGTGATGCCCGGAGCCGTTTAATTTCGTAAAGAATTAATTTAAACATACTTCGCACTGTTGGATCAGATTCTTTCCCATTCTACGAACCCTGAAAGACTGCCCCATTACTATTCGTGGCTGCGCCTAGCGATGGAGCGTGAGGTACTAGCTCTTCCGTCTCATCTAGCTGCAGCGCGGGAGGAGGTGGAGGTGCAGGAGGGAGGATGACCTGCATTAGCGATGAATCTGAGGGCTGAGTAGAGGTGGCTGTCATTGTAAAATGAGACTTGGAGAACAGGGGGTACTGCTTGCAACAAGTAGGAGTAGAGAAGGATCCCACCATAGATGATTTCTGGGGGGTCACTACTTCCAAAATAATGTTTGCATCTTCAGCTCTTGTGTCAGAGGGACCCCCCCCCCCCTGTGTTCTAGTATGTTCTGGCATGGTCTGTTGATTACCGCTGATCCTATTCTCGGGCGGAGCCTTCTGTGCCTCCAAGGTCTGTGTTCTTTCTACAGCTAACAAATGCTGCACTTTCAGATCCATTCTTTGATGCGCGTTCCGTAAAACATGTGAATTACCCGTTGTTTTCTCCACACCTGGCTTATGGCGATGCCTTTGAGTGGCAATCGGCTGGTTGCCAGGCTGAATACCGGTCAGAGTGCTTATATTCAGATTCTTGCGCTTAATCGGGCGCATACTGCTAGGATCCCCTTTATTGTCCACTTCTCTCCTCTGTTCTCCTTATTCTCTTTTTTTTTCCCTTCTTCTCCCTCCTCTTTAAACCTCTGCCCTTCTCCCTCCTCCTCCCAAAAACGCGGCAGAGTCAGTGTCGCCCTATATTAATTTCTGCTTCAAGTGCGGCTTTACTCCATTTCTCCCCCCCCCCCTCTCCTTTACCTTCTCCTCTCCTCAGCACCTCCCGCGCTTCACTTGCGTTCAGTTGGTTGTACATTTTTCATGGTACATTAATCAAGCATCCTTGCATGCTGCTGTGTCGTGTGAGCACAAAATTGACTCCGCGTGGGAACAAGCAGTTGACCGAGCTCTCCAAGTGGAAGGGACAAGGATTTCGCACACCACGGCTCCCCGTGGTTGTGCGCCCTTACCTTCACCTGGCAAGTCGATGTCGGCCCACTCCTGCATCGTCCTTTGCGTTTGTGTTACCGGGATGGCTGTTACTTGGTAGCAGACACCTCACCCTCGTATGCAGCTCCAGGGCTACGCGTTGGGAGGGAGGGTGGGGGGAGGGAGCAGACCACAACTCAGTACTTGTGTGTAAAAGGCCGCTTTATTGAAACAGGTGCGCATAACATATACATTCCTCGGCAACCGCCTTACAAAACTAAACCTCACTAAATAACCATGTACCTGACCCTTGACCCCGCCCCTCCCCTAAAATTCTCTTTGTCCCCGCCCCACCCCTACATTACAACCTTACCAAATATACAACAATGCAACACAATAATAACCCTTTAACAACCAACCCTCCGTTAAACAACTTCCCCCGCCTGCTTTTTTACCGTCGTCAAACCCCGCTCATGCGTAACCTAATATAACTTAACTTGCCTACCCTTCCCATGTCGATAACCCAATTCCAACAATAACCAAAAACCTCCGTCAACCCTGGAAAACTTCAAATAACCCCCGCACTGCACCTGTTCCAAGCGACAATACATAGCCATATCCCTGCACACCTGTCCCAAACAAAAGCCGCCTAAAGCCAAAAAACTCCTAAAGGAAAAAACCCCCTAAAAACCGTAAAACAGGGCGGGAGGGCGGGAAAAAACTCGTCCCACACCTACGCTCCCAGCCACCAGGTCACCAAACCTAAAATGGTGGCCGGGAGCGGGAGCCCAATCGCTTTATGATTGGGCTCCATTTGGGCTACAAAAATTTGTAGCCCAAAATTAAAATGGCCGAGCCGGCCCTGACTCCCCCCACCCCCAGCCCCTCCCAAACTGCCGGGGGACCTCCTGCGGTCGGCCACTCCCCCAAGCCCCCTTGGGAGGGAGGGTGGGGGAGGGAGCAGACCACAACTCGGTACTTGTGTGTAAAAGGCCGCTTTATTGAAACAGGTGCGCATAACATATACATTCCTCGGCAACCGCCTTACAAAACTAAACCTCACTAAATAACCATGTACCTGACCCTTGACCCCCGCCCTCCCCTAAAATTTTCTTTGTCCCCGCCCCCACCCCTACATTACAACCTTACCAAATATACAACAATGCAACACAATAATAACCCTTTAACAACCAACCCTCCGTTAAACAACTTCCCCGCCTGCTTTTTTACCGTCGTCAAACCCCGCTCATGCGTAACCTAATATAACTTAACTTGCCTACCCTTCCCATTTCGATAACCCAATTCCAACAATAACCAAAACCTCCGTCAACCCTGGAAAACTTCAAATAACCCCCGCCACCCAGAAAGCAGGGGGAGTGAAACTACCCCCCTTTCTGACCCCCCTAACTAGTCTGGCCGCTGACCTTCTACCCGGAATGCGCCTGCACTTTAAAACACCTTGCCAACACCTCCCTAATCTCCAATAAATAGAGGTCCATACCAATCCGGGATAGATGCACCCCATCATCCCTGAAAAATTCCGCTGCCTCAAAACGTAGCTCCTTATGTGTGATTCTTCCAAAACCAAGGTGCCGGCAAAACCGCGACATTTCAGAGTTCACCTTCCTCCTTGCCCTGTCAATGGCCCTCGGGTTCAAAGCCCCCTCCACACTCTGCGCGGAACCAACTCTGTCCACAACACGTGGCACCCTGCCCATTGATCTTTTACAGTCGACAAGACCTTCTTCATGGCCCTCATCAACACCACACCCTTAACTTCGCACAAATCGTTCTCACCCAGGTGAATCACCAACACGTCCGGGCAGCGCCCTGCACCATCCATCTATTCAGGCACGGTAACAATTCCTTCCACCGCATCCCACCTTTCCCTTTCCAAACAATGTTAAACAACCGTTCGTTAAACCCCAACATTTCCCCAAAATAGCACCGGCATGCCTGGACCTGTGCCCATTTGATAAAAGAGTGCCCCACGATCCAAATGGTCATTTCTTTCGCCTGGGGCCCGGCCACCGAACCTGTAACAAGAAAAAAGGGTGAGGCTCAAACCAAAGAGGATGACGCGTGCGCCTCCCCCGCATTATGCCTTACGTAGCGACGGTAACAATCTGACGACCAGCGCCCCAACCGCATTATGTCCCCCCTGGCCCAGCCCCTGTTATAGGCCTCCGTTGCGGCCCCGATCCTGAACGAGTGCGTCCCATACTCCGCCCGTCTACCCCCATGCTGCACAAGGCCCTCCTCAACACCATCCTCAGCTGATAATCTGTAACCCTCTTCCCATTAGCATGTTGGAAAACCGGCGCCGGCCCCGCACCCTGTGACAGAGCATGCCAACGTCGCGCCCAATTTAGGGGGCACGTTGCGGCCGGCACCGCCGCTTGGAGCCGAACCCCTTTGCCCAAACCCCTCTGATCCATTTTGGAACTGGCCAACCAAACATGTACCCCCTCATCCCCTATGGCCATGTCGTTCCACCGCACCCCCTTTTTTACGTTGTTGCCCAGAAGCTCCGACACCCGAAATGCCCCGAAGAACATCCATACCATAAGAGTCGAGAAAAGACAGGCCTCAAAATCATCCTTGCAGACTGCCGGCAAAGCCTCAAGTATTCGCGACAGCTTCGGCCAGGTGAGGGGGCTACGCGCCGCACTCTCCCCCTCTCACGCGCCCAACCTTCCAACATCCTCCTACCCATTTCCCCTGCCGTCGGACTGTATCCCCATACTAGCTTCCCCATGAAGGCAATGCCCGCCAGCTTTCCCGCAATGGTCACTTTCGAGAGGCCCTTACCAATAAGTGCCAGAATGAACTGAATCACATCTTCTGCCCGACGCCAGACCTCAGTCCGCTTACAAGCCCCTGACGCCAAGAAATCCCGCCAGGCCAGATTGTATGCTGCCCATGTAGAGGCCGCCAGCGAGCCTACCACCAGTTGTAGCACCCTACGTTGCCTACATACCAGAGATGATCCGGCATTGGGGTCGGCGTCCTGTCCGCCTCCTTGGCGAGCCCACGGAATCTCCCCCACTGCGAACGAGACAAAGCATCAGCTATGTCATTGTCCACACCTGGTATATGCAACGCCCTGAAAGCAATGTCATGACGGAGGCATCCAAGCACAAAAACCCGCAACAACTTCAGCATCTGGTCATCCCTGGCGGACTGTCTGTTAATGACCTCCACCACCGCCATGTTGTCCACTCGAAACAATACTTTCTTATGTGCCAACTCTTTTCCCCACAGTGTCAATGCCACTAGTAATGGGAAGAACTCCAGGAAGGCTATGCTCCTCCCCCCATTTTTCCACTGCTGTGGCCACTGCTCAGCGCACCACCTGCCCTGCCAGTAAAGGCCAAAGCCTGCCCCACCTGCTGCATCTGAAAAGATCTGCACGTCCCACTGGACGTCCTCTTCTCGGGCCAATGGCACCCCATTGAAGGACTGCAGAAAGACTGACCACATGCGCAAATCCTCCTTCACCCCTGCTGATAAGCGAACATGGTGGTGAGGTAAATGCTGACCTGCCAGCGCCCGTCTCAACCGCCTGCAAAATGTCCTCCCTGCTCTGACCACCCTGCAAGCAAAGTTAAGATGACCTAGGAGCACCTGTATGTCCTTCACTGACACCTTCCGTTTAGACAGCATTCCGTCCAACAATTGCAACATTCTTACTCTCTTGTCCTCTGGCAAGCGAGCCCGCATTGCCACTGAGTCAATCTCAATTCCCAAGAAGGACATAGTCGTGCAAGGACCCATTGTCTTCTCGGGTGCTAGCGGCACCCCCATGTCACTCATGAGCTCATGGAAGGTGTCCAGGGCTGCCTGGCACTCCGTGGAGCCCGTGAACCGACAAAGAAAAAGTCGTCCAGGTAGTGCGTCACCAATGTGTGACCTGTGCGCTGCGTGAAGTACCACTGCAGAAATGTGCTAAAGCATTCAAATAACGCACAGGACATAGAACAACCCATCGGTAAAGCTTTGTCCACGTACCATTTTCCCTCAAAATGGATACCCAGCAGATCCCAATCATCTGGATGGACTGGAAGCAACCAAAAGCCGACTTTATGTCACACTTTGCCATCCCTGCAGTCGCGCCCGCGGTCACCACTAGTGACATGGCCACGTCAACTGAGGAATAAGAAACTGAGGCCGCCTCCTCATCAATGAAGTCGTTAACTGATGACCCCTCAGGCCAAGAAAGGTGCTGAATCAACCTGTATTGTCCCTCCTCCTTTTGGGCACCACCCCGATCGGTGATATGATCAGGTTTTCCATTGGCCAATCGTCGAACGGGCCCGCCATTCTCCCTTCGCGCACCTCCTTGTTCAGTTTCTCTTGTACCACCCCCCTATGTTCCTTTGCCGACTTCAAGTTGTCCGCCCACCTTCTCTGTCGTGGACCCCGATAGCCCAAATGAAACCCCCACTGAAACCCCTCAATCAAAACCTTGCCTGCTCCTTGGTCCCCATACCCCCGCTGGCCCTCCACCAGTTTCGCTAGTCTAACTGGCGTAGGAGCTTTTGAGCCCAGTGCCCTGCAGCCCCTTGCCCCCCCTATTGCTCTGGAATTGCTGTGAGGGGCCAGGGGTGCTGTTACCTGACTGCTGCCATTGCTGGTTTCCTGTGGTTTGACGCCCCAACAGTTAACCAGGGGTGGCGCTTCCCACACTTGGAACACTCATGCCGAAACTTGCAGTACTCCCTGGTGCATAGGCCCTTATTAAAATCCCAGCACGCTCCTGTCCCTGTTTGCGGCGTCCCTGCGCCTCCCACCCCTCCCCGGGTGGGCTTCTCCTGAAAGGGCCGGTACACCAATGGCAGCCCGCTAGCTGTGAGCACTGTCTTACCACCGGTGGCAGACCCCATGGTGTGTTGCCACAAATCCGTGTCCAGTTCCCCCCATTTGGCCTCGGAGTCCCATGCCATGCGTGCCCTAAACTCCTCATCATATTGCACCCAAGCATATCCGCCCCCTGTAATCTGTGCCTTTCGAATCACATCCATATATTTAAACAGGGCTACGCAGCGCTCAGGAAACCTTTCGCAGTACACACTGGCGTAAATCAAAAATGCTGCCGTCCAATTCTCTATAGTCACCGGCACCTTAGGCCTTTTGGCAAGCTCATATTCTTCCTCCTTAGAACCCTCTTTGGACCGCACCTCCCTGTGTAAGAGCTTCAACAATTCCACGTATTCCCCTTTCCAATACGTTCCTTGGTAGCCAGCATTAAATGCGCCCCAGAGGTTTCGTCACACCCATATATGGCAATTTCTTAATCTTCAATTCCTTGCTCTGTAAGGGCTCCTTGCCCCCCCTGACGTCCCTGTATTAGTCCCGCTCACCCCTTTTCTCCCTGCGCTGCGCCCACCTCCTCTGGCCTCTACCCCCGGTGTCCTTCACATACGTTCCTCTGTGCAGTCTCCCGTCTCTCAACCCCCCACCCCCTTCCCCCCCCGGTCCCCACAGACACCATTTTTGGTTTGGCTTGTGCTTTACCACAATCACCTGGCTCTAAGGAGGGTGCCCTGACCGGCGCCGACCACCTAGTCACTGCCTCCGCATGATCCACTGGCCGAGGAGCCCTCACCAAGGGGCCGCGCCCTCTCCTGGATCCAGATGCCCCTGCTTTCTTGTGCGGCGCCACCGCCGGTGCCTGTAAAATACTATGACACACATGAGAGGGCCCCCCCTCCTCATCCTCCCTCCATTCCCCTTCTTCAGGGGTATCCTCGTCATAATCGAGCACCACGGGCTCCTCCCCTTGGAGCAGCCCCGGCTCAAACTCCACACACCGGGCCTTACCGGGCCCCCCTCTCCCAGTGCTGGCCATAACGGCCCCCTTCTGTAATCCATGCGGGGGAGCCGACTGTACTCGCCGGTACTCCCCCCTGCGTTGACCTCTGTCCAAATCCATTTCCGCGGATACGGCCGACCAACGTGTTGCGCTTGTCGTTGGGGCCAGCGAGGTCGTGCTGGACCTTCGTGTGCTGGCCGCGACGGGATCCCCCGCCTGTACGGGTTGCGCCGTGCAGGGCTCTACCCTCCCTTCATCTCGGCGTCCGTGGGCCGCACCCTGCCCTACCGAGTCCGCAACACTGCAACGCTCCCTGCCCTGCAAAGCAAAAGTTTGGACTGATGTGCTGGGACCCTCACTTCTGCCTGGCACCCCCTCACCCCGCATCCCAGCCGCGCCCTCTCCCGCTCGCCTGTCACTGTCCTGTCTGGCCAGGACGCTCCGGAAGGGGGGGGGGTCCCCCCCTTCCTCGTCCCCACTCCAGTCCAACATTGCCTGCCCCACAGCGGAAGAGGGCCCCCAGCCCCGGCCCACACTCCCCCCCCCTGTCGGCCCCTCCGAACCCCCCCGAGGCCCCCCTCCGGGCCCCACCCTTCCCGCTGGCCTGCCAAACCCACTCGCCCCCGCGCCCCGGCGCGTGATGACCTCCCGGCCGGCCCCCGGCCCGGACCCCTTCCGCCCATGCCGGGAATATATCCAACCCCTCCCAAGCCTGGCCCGTCCCCGCCGGCTCCAACTCCCCCAAAACTGCCTCCCTCCGCAGGGAAGTTCCCCAACCTCCCCTCCAGCATGCTCCCCCTCCCACCTGGGAGACCCCTCCCCCCGCCCCACTGCGGAAACGCCCTGTCTGCCTCGTAGGCCCTGGTGGGAAACCCGCCCTGCCAGTTCCCCCACCCTCCCACCTGTGCCCATTCCCCTTCCCCCAGGGAGCTCCCCACCACAGACAACCCCTCCCCCACCAGCGAGCCAGGCGGAGAAAATAACAGGGGCTAACGACCTCCTCCTCTTCAAAACCGGCTAGCAGGGCTTCCCCCTGCCCTCCCGGCGAGTTGTATAACCGCCCCCTCCAGATACTGCCGGCGAGCCCGCAGACAGCAACACCCCCTCCCCCCGCGCTGACGACTCTCCCCTCACTGGCCTGAGCAAGCGCGAGGGCAGGGAAAGAAGGCCCGCCCCCTCCCCACTACCGGTGCCCACTGACACCAAATGTGCTGAAGCTGGACCCCCGGCCCACCCAGCCTCACCCGCTGCCTCATCCGCCCCCAGGAACTGCAGCGCGGGAAACTCCGCTTGCCGCCTCGCCCTCCCTTCTGCTTCCCGCGCGCCGCGGCGCACTCACTGCCCTCTCCCGGGGCCCGGGCGCCGGGAGAGGTTCTACATCGTAGATGGACACTCCGCCCCGCCCTGCCGCACCTCCGCCCCCTCGCACCAGCCCGCCCAACCCTCCAGACGTTCCCTACGCGCCGCACTAAAAAACTCGTCCCACACCTACGCTCCCAGCCACCAGGTCACCAAACCTAAAATGGTGGCCGGGAGCGGGAGCCCAATCGCTTTATGATTGGGCTCCATTTGGGCTACAAAAATTTGTAGCCCAAAATTAAAATGGCCGAGCCGGCCCTGACTCCCCCCCCCCCCAGCCCCTCCCAAACTGCCCGGGGGGGGGACCTCCCTGCGGTCGGCCACTCCCCCCAAGCCCCCCTTCTCGGCTCCAAATACAGTGGGCCGTTAAAGACGGATTTTCCCAGAACCGGTGCAGAACACCACAGATTCCGCAGCTCTCTGTCCTCACTCTGCCGCCTTCGCTTCCACCTTCACTTCCGGGGGCGGGGCATAGCCGGGAGAGACGCACTAGCCGCGACACATGTGGGAAGCGTCCCCAATACTATATGTTGATTCACATTAAGTGTTCATTGCATGTTATAAATATATTTATGGAACATGTTTTCTGTGGATGTAGGCTAGGTTTATAAAATTTCTAGCGCTCTAAGGTAATATTGTAAATTTGCAGAGAAGTCAAAGATGAACACTGGCCTTGTAATAATTTCCAAGTAAACAGGGTTACATTCTAACACCCTTCCTGACTGTTTGCACCATGAACCACTGCACCACCCAGTCCTTGGTGGAAGTTACATCAACATCTTTTCCAAATGGTTTTGGTCCATGAATTTACCCTCTTTCAATTTACTGCCCCACTCCCCCGTCCAATTGAGTGAAAATACAAACAGCTGGATGTGCTGCACCAAGTCTAATCAATGGATTAATTCTCCGTGAACTAGCAGAGGGTGATGGCCACCTTTATGAACCATAAAGTTTGAGCATATGTTCTTTGAGGATATCCTGCAATCTGGTTACGACAAACGCAGACTTCACATTAAGCTGTATGAGAACTGGAAGATCATGGTGCAATGCATGGATGTCCACCTTCATATCTTCATCACATCTCTGGTACCCTTATGGCCCAAGTTACCATGTCAACCACCTCTTCTGCCTATGACACCACTATCTTGCCAGCCTCCACTCGCCTTAGCTCTTCAGTATCACTTGCCCTTAGGACAGCAGACTGCTGGCATGAATCCTGGTAGTCCAGGCCATAACCGGTCACAAGTTCAGTCAAACTCTAGGTAGCCTCAAGAAAAACTGCAGCGGTGCAGGCTCCTTCCTTCACATCCCATCAGCCAAGAGGTTTTTAGCAAAATCACTTTATCAAGGCTTAATAACATTTTCTCAGTTATTTCACCTTTCCTCTTGACGTCAGGGTACAAGTGGAGGCTGTCTCATAGAATCAAATAGATCTATCAGGAGAAATGTCATCTTCCCATTATTGCTCAAGGATGCAGCCTGTGACCTTGAGCAATAATGGGAAGATGACATTTCTCCTGATAGAGTTTCCAGTGGGGTCATGACTGGCCAGCAGGTCAGGGGAGTTTCCAGGGGTCTGTTTGGAGGGTACAGTTGTAGTAGATGGTGTTGATGTAGTTGAGGGAGAGTTGGGTGCAACCACCTTCCATGTGAAGATTTTTTTTAATGGGACTTTTCCTATAAAGTTGTCACTTTTTGTGGTGTGCCCATCCAGTGGAAGAAAAAATGCTGCCTCCGACCCATACCAGTGTGTGTGGTTTGTTTACCATCCTCTTCTTCCAAAAATGGCCCTGGGGATAAGGAAGGCGTCAGGCTTTCTGGAACACTGGAAGATTTGAAGGCAAAAGAAAAAAAAAAACCAGGTCAACCAGTATTTCTGCAGAAGTGGCTTTTACACCTATAAAGACAATAAGGATTAAGGCCGTCAGCTTCTGACTGATCTCCACAGCCTCTAGGACCTCCTCAATTTGTCATCCCAGAAGATCCTTTGTAAGCACCAGTACAATCTCTTTACTTGTATCGTCCTCTTAAAATAGTTTCTAGGCAAGCTTCAATGTCTCTCATAAGGATATTGTCATTGACTCCTAGTCTGTCTCCCGGTGTGGATGTCAAGTGCCTCATACTCCTTTGAGGAATCTGGATCCACCTTCTCGTTCAGATGATCGTTACACCGTATTATCCTATTCACCTATAGCACTTATGGGCTCACCCTCGAGTTTCCAAGTCAGACGATATTACCAACTTTCATGTTGTTTTGGGGCAAAAATTAAACCTCTCCTTAGAGTCTTTGCAGACATCAGTGTCAGTAACAATGGGAACTCTTCAACCAAGAGCTTCCCTCATCCTCTTTTACCTCAGCTGTCAGGCTTTCTTGAAATAGCACAGTAAATATTTCTCATGCCGGCCACTTTGGAAGTATTACCCTTTCTTGTTAAAATATAAGCCTCCTCATCAGGACTGCATTTGTTGCTTGCAAGCATGAGGATCGGGGATTTCTTGACCCAGTTGGGCTCATAGAATAGTTCAGTAAATTGAAGGTACTCATTTGTAGGAAACAAATGTATTTCACCCTACACCCCTTCGATTTTGTGGCGTTTCTTACCACGAAGCTGGAGAGTGCATTCTTATTTCTTGTCCTGGTGAAGAGCCTCTCAAACATACTACGCTCGTGTCGAAACGTCAATCTGTCTGATATGTTTGGACTGCTTTGTACTCATTATGCATCTCAAGGATGTATAATGAGCAACCCAATCATCCTTCATTATGACTCGTGCACATGGCAGCCATTAGATGTTATCCAATCGGAGTTAATATTCACTTTGTGTCACTCTTTTCACAACTTTTTTTTTTTTATAGCGCAAACTCGACCCGAAGATATTAGGTATCCGAGCACTTTACATCAACACCAGTTTTGTTACAGATGGACACATTCATTTTGTTAGGCACTAACATTGTGTGCGGTGTGTTGTGTGGATTTCGGCGCCACTTTTCTTTTGAAGCACCTGTGCACAAGTGATAAATCCCAGTCACGGACTATTCGTTTGCCTTTGTCTTTCCAGTGAGGGGGTCACCAAATCAGACCAATTGCAGATTTGAGAATTTTTTAACAAGTAGCTATGAATCTTTATCCTCTCAGGTGTACTTACCTGTTGGCCTTGAGCCAACTATGTGGAGTCTTTATAAGAGTTTGATTTCACAAAGATGAGCTATTAAAGTTCAGGAGTCATTGAAAAAGACTAATAAACCTAACAAGACCTGTACTTGTGTGCTCCACAATCAGAATCCCACCTCCCCAGGCACGAAACATGCGCACAGCAGTGTAACGGCACAACGCATGCACACAGCAGCGTAACAGCACGACGCATATGCACATGGGCATAACATAAAATGATGGGTACCGCTGCAGAATGTGAAGAGGCTCCCAGAGGTCACAGAAACTAATTGACCTTAGGGGAAATGGGGCCCCCTTGATGGAACTGGGGGGCAGAGGATTGCTCCATCGCACCACAGGGGCTTGCATTATGCCTCTGCATTCACAACTTCCCTTTTTATGAGGAAAGGAAATAAAATCATGCGACGACCAATTTGATCATGCTTGAGCGGGAAATCTTTTCAAATGATTAGTTGAGCTCTTCAATCCATGGCTGAGGCAATGACATGGTGGAAGTGATCGGACATTTTAGTCAGGCTGCTGGGATATACAGAAGGGACTATTACATTTTAAATTCTGTGATAAAAGATGTCCTGCAACTGGGTTTTTAATAGATTGTATCGTAGGGTGTTGAATTTAAATTATTTCATTTATTGTATGTTGTGTTTTATTGGTAAACGTAATTGGGATTTTCCCCCCAAAATGCTTCATAAAGTCCTTATACTCGGCATATGTGAACATAGGAAGACAGGATGTATCATCAGTTACTTCCAGTTATCAGACAGTGATGCCTACTGACACAATGACAGATGCTGAACAAGAAGGTTGATTGCGGTCTCTGATTTGTTTCTACAATAATTTATTTCTACAGCAGACCGGGATCCAGCTTGCCCGAGGATGATCCGAAGGAGCTGGTACCACTGAAGGTTCTGGACAAGATCTAACGACACTGATGGTCCTGGGCTGAGAGGGACTCCATGGACATATGGACAATCATGGGGACAGGGTATTCCAAGGATCACAGTACTTCACAAACTGCATCAACCCATATCGATTGGCACCCAACTATGTAACTAAAAAATTCAAGCTTTTTAATTCAACTCTACCATGTAGGCCACACTACACAGTGCTCTATGTTTCTTGTATATTTATCCATAGCACAGCCCTAGGGACAAGGGGCGCTCCTTCTTAGTACTGGGTCAGACAGCAGCTTATTGAACCACCAGTGATGAAGGCTCCATCTGTACACAGTGTTTATCTAAAAGGTTCTAGTGTCCCAGAAAGGGTTGTAATCCTTTCTAGGTGCTAAAGTGTGAAGCAACTACTAAAGCATAGACATTAAGCTACCTTTGTTAATGGTATTTCTACTGGAAACATAACCTTCCCACATTTTTCACCTTAAGAATTATCCTTCCAGGCTTCAGAGTGGTCCAAAAAAGCTTTTCCCCAGTAGTAGCTCTTCAGAACCGCTGGGTAGCACCATATGGCTCCAACCGCGACATAACTGGTGCCAAATCCTCAGGGGAGGAGGGCGAGTGGTGAGGAACTGCAGGAAGATTATGTTCCCACCAGAAATGTTGTTTTGCAAGGTAGTTTTTTCTGCTGCTGGCTACATCTTCCTGCAGGTTTCTCACCCAAAAGAATTCCTCCCTGGAGGTGGGACTGAGTAGTGCCAGCTAAACAAGGAGTGCAAAAAGAACAATTGATGGACAGAATGCTAAACAATATTAAACATTCACCCCCAGTACAGAGATCTGGGCCTAAATCCATCATTTTCTTTGCTCACTATGCCTTTCCAGTTTGTTCCCAGCCATATTCAAATCAGCCTTGACCCTGCTCCCTATGGCAACAGTCCAGCCGGAACTGCCAGGCCAGGTCCTCCCAGGACCGGAAACTAGCATCCTGGGACCGGTTTCAGGGAACCACCTCTCATCAGCCAGGGAAGCTTGAATCCATTGGCATGGAGAGCACAGGACTTGCATCTGGGCATACCCATCCCACTTGAGGTGACAAATGCAATAAGAATAATTGATGGTGTAGTGAGGATACGGGATTCACCGCGGACATTGTTAAGTTAGCATATGTCAGTACACGCTTGGCTGCCATGTTGCTGCTTTTGCACACGTTTCTACATGACTTTGTTTTCGTAATCCTCTGCTTGTGCTCGTTCACATGAGAACCGTCTACCTTTCACGTTTCTTGCTATACTCTGTGGGTTTCATCTGCACATCGTGTTCAAGGTCGAAAAACAATGTGCTCTGTTAATCTGCTTTGGTCAGTCCCACGCATGTTAGACATAATACCACCACAGCTGCACTACTGAAAATTGAGTGCTTTTAATATGGCATTGCATGCATGTTAGACACTTGGAGAAAACCTTTCCGAAGAGAAGAGCTGTATTTGTCCGGAGATGTAAACCTTTGCATCTAAACCTGGAGGTATGGGGTTCCCCTGACAAAGCCCAGAGGTTTTCTATAATTATTATAAACTAGTTCCTAGCACGGGGAGGGTGGCGAGGCACAGTAGGCCATTTTTCCACTAGCTTTATAAAATGATATCCCCGTTCATATTTTATGGAATTGTAACAATGCTCACTATATTGAGTTTATGCATATTGCTGCTAGTATTGGCTCGTGTACTGCATTATAGAGCACGTTAGTTAAAATAAACATTTTGAACTATACTGTGTCTCTGATTACTCACGTTGTGGACAAGTATGAGTGAGTTAGCGATAGAGTGTTCTTGCTCCCGCGATTACTGAGAGAGTCTGAGTTACATGTTCTAGGATGTCTAATCATTGGTAGCTTTGCTGTAGTACGGAGAACGAATGAGACACTATAGCTAGTCGGATTGGGGTTCCGGGCACTAAGGTGGGTTGTTGGTACACCACTATACACCGAGGTCCTGGTTTCCTGCACATAGTTCTGTATATGTGCAGAATCCCTGCAACATGGCGCCCAACGTTTGGTCTGGTTCTTATCTGCGAGACGCTTGAGTAGTGCTTGTGCTTGTCCACAATCCCCTCACATCTGTTTCCGGAAACAGATGTGACGGTGTAACCTCCTATATTGATGTTTTTATAGGTTTTTTCAAGCTTGATATTATTAAAAGGTAGTTACTTTTCGTTGTTACCCTTTGTTGCGCTGCCACGCATTAGGTTGTTATACGTACTTTGTCTTCATGGCTGAAGTAGATATACCGGCGCATAGTCGCGCAGCGCTCCGTCGATATTTGACCGCGTATGGAGTCCCAGACTTATCTTTGTGGTGGAAGCTGATCCGACTCAACACTTTGAAGTCTTTTATTCTTGGGTCACTTTTCCGGCGGTGGATGGAGACGATGATTTGTTCCATACTTACACTGCCTCAACCCTTCCTCACATTTATCGGCCCTATACAAATCTTGAAGTTCCGCTCACGACATGGCAACACCATATTTGGTTTAATGGCGCCCTCCCACACCCAGTGATTCCGATCCGTTTAGGCCCTTTATCTAATGATGGGGCCACTTGGCCCGTATTGGCTGCGTACACCCCACACCCACGTTTTCTGACAGTTCGAGTGGAGGAACTCCGCGTGATGCACACCTGTTTGGTACGGGTGCATAGAGCTGTTGTACGATACGTTATGCGCAACGTTCAGGTGGGACCATCTGGAGTTGCTGCGCAACCAGCTGGACCTGGCGGTGTGACTATCAGTCCCGTTATGGTTAATTCGGTAATGGGCAAGCGACCACAGAATAAGGATGATTTACCTTATTGGCTTGCTGAGAAATTTGACCAGCTGGAGGCGGTGTTTCCGAATACATCTCCTGTGGAAAAACACAGGACATTGACTATTAGTTTGCAGGAAGACTTAATTCCCGAGTTGACCGATTGTAACAATTGGGGTAAGGTGTTCGCGGCAGTATATGCGAAATGTTTCGGCACTCCCTCAACGACCGTACTCCCCTCGTGTGTTCAAGATGAGCACGACCCAGAAGCGGCTGTTGAATTGGGGATGAGATTGGTCGGGGTGTTCGACGTAGTTGCTGATCTGATCCTTGCTAATGTTAAGGGAGATGCAGTAAACTTTCAAGTAGCTAATGCTTTGGCTCTTGTCCCAGAGCCTGACAGGCCACGCGAATTGCCGAAGATTATTGCCCAGGCTTATAAGACCATTGGACGCAATAGTTTGGGTGTTAAGCCTTTTGCTAAAACACCAGCTCAACCGCAAACACAGCAGAAGTCTCAGTCTGAGAAAGACGAGCATCCAATCTTTACTAAAAAGAATTGGAGAACTAAGAAACAGGGAAAGCAACAACAGAAACAGGGGCCGCGTGCCGCGTCACCGACACCCGAGTCTTCTGAGCGCACTTATGATTTGGGGGACCGCGCGAGAATTAGGTCTCCTTACAGGTTTCAGGTTCCTGATCAGCGTTCTCCTCGTTCTTTACAGGAAACATCAGGCTCACAAGCCGGTGGAGGGGAACGCCAGGATCGCGGCAGAGGTCAAGGTGCCCAACAAGGACGTGGGCAACCTCGTCAGACTGGCAGCAAGGGGAAACAAGACGATTTTCCTCGTCAGCGCCCACAGTTTCAGAAAAAGAAAGTTGCAGCTTTAACAGCACAATATGCCACAGACGGTAAGGACCCGACTCCTGAATTTAACATGGGCAGTGACTCTGCTCGACAGCGCAGCGGAAGTTACCATAGTGCGACAGGCACTGCGTCCATTTCTGGAGGCGACAGCAACTGAGACTTTCATTACAGTCAAAACAGCTGACACTCGTGTGGCTCCCCCTGACAGACTATATGACATTGTTCTTCTGATTGAAGGTGACATACAGCGTGTTATTAAAGGGATTTTTTGGGAAAATCTGACGTCTTCATACGACATATTGTTGGCGGAGGCAGATTGGCCCCCACCTTTTGTTCTTGCTGCTCCGAAAGGGGAGGAGGTGATACTTTCGAATTTTTCACGTAATGTCTCCAAGGAGCATGCAGAGGCTTTTGCAGAAGAATGGGCTTTGGTGCTTGCACCGGCTCTGTACCGTACTCATGTGGGCTGGGATAAAGATTCTCCACCCCATGAGATACCATTGCGGTCTATGCCACAGCCTCAACGCCAATATCCCCTCTGGCGGGAAGCAAAAGGTCCCGTTTCTGAGATTCTGACGCAGTTTGAGTATCAAGGAGTGATTGAGACATGTGTGTCAACAATGAATAACCCTCTTTTTACCGTTACCAAACCCAATGGGTCGTACCGCATAGTTTTGGATTACCGGCATTTGAACTCTCATTGTTGCACTTTTGCGGTACAGAATACCCATAGTTCTGCTCTTGTAGACAGTCTTGTTCGTAAAAAATATAAAACTACACTTGACATTTCCAATGGCTTTTTCAGTCACAATCTGTCCCCGGCATGCAGTCAATGGACCGCATTTACCGCCGGCAGTAAACAAAAACAATTTAGACGATTAGCTATGGGCTACAAAAACATTTCTAAATGTATTAGCTTTATGCAGGTAGTGGTGTCCAAAATGCTGGTAACAATATAAATCGGCATAATTTGCAGTATTTAAATACAAATCCTCAGCATCAAAGGCAGCATATTACTTCAAATCTGAAAATAAAGATTGTACTGCTTGCACATCCCAATCATCTGAACGTATGTTCTGTTTCACCACATCACCCATTGATACACACGGAGTTTCGCCGCCCGTGTTGTCTCTTTGCTGGACAGCATAGACCCAGATGCGTACTCGTACGTTGATGATATTTATCTCACGGACGACGAATTATGGCTGCATCTCTGCCGAGTCGACCACACCATTGTTTTGTTTGCGGACTACGGATACAAATTTAACTTTGCAAAATCACATATTGCAGAGTATACAGTGTTGTTCTTGGGCTATGAGCTCAATAACGAAGATAGAGGCCTTGGCGCCTCACTTCCTGGAGAAATGCGCACGTTTGCGACCTCCAACAACCCTGAAAAAACTTCAATCATTGCTGGGATTTTTGAACTTCGGACGTACTTACATTCCCGAATATGCCCAGCGTATCAAGCCTCTTTATGCCTTGATACAACCAACGTTTTCAAAAGCCTGCTGGCTTCCGGAACATTCAGCTATCCTGCAATCTTTGCAGTCTGATCTTCTTGAATCTAAATACTTGTTAACACGTGATAACCACACAAACCTGGTGATAAGAATCGTGCCAGGCGCAGTGGGTTTCACTTACTTGACGTTTAATGAAGGTGACAGTACCTATTGCTTACAAATCACATTTATACACTTCTGCCGAGATGCGGTTTTCCAGTGTTGAAAAAGTCTTGACAGCTGTGCAGATGGCGATCCTGAAGGAACGCGCACTAGCACAGGGGAAACACATTTTGGTGGTAACACCTTACCCTGCACTTGAAGCAAAGGCAAGTGTACCAAACTCAAAGGCCTTGCATCCTCGTTGGATACAGTGGGCTACTTCTTTGATGTCTCCGGATGTCACCTTTATCTTTGACTCCTCGCTTCAGACACAGGAGTTCATCCTCCTCTGTCTATGCACCCGCTTGAGGAGTACGATTGTATCATTTACACCGATGGTTCAGCGCAACCGGCCACCGGGTCTAAGCATGCTTATTCGGCGGCCTGTGCAATTGTGGCAGGTACCATGGTGAACGGTGAGTTCAAGTCCAGTGTTGTCCATACACAGGCACTAGGTGACTGTACCGCCCAATTGGCCGAGCTGCGCGCTTTGGTGGTTGGACTCGAGTTTGTGGATCCTAATGTGACTACTCTAATTGTAAGTGATTCTTGTTACTGTGTTCAGTCTTTCAATGACAACTTGTTCTTTTGGTCTCAAAATGACTATCGTGATTCCAAAGGCAGCGCAATTAAGCATAAAATGCTTTGGGTTCGAGTGGCAGATCTTAAACAACGTCTGCCACTCACACATGTTATACATACTCTTGGCCACCAACGTGTGGGAGCACACGCTGTCGGTAATAGTTTGGCTGATGAAGCAGCCAAATCAGCAGTAGCCACGTGTTCAGTTGCAGCTGTTACAAGATCCATGACTCAGATTGATAATGAAATCTTGGCAGCTATTGTTGCTACAGAGAAGGGTGGAAATTACCCTCAAGGGTTCCCTTCAAAGTACTCTTATCATTTAAGTCCCGACCGAGTTCCATATGTAAGAATAAATAACGTTGGTGACAGGTTGATTCCCAACGCGGACCGCAGACTTTCTTTGATAACAGCCACACACGAAGGCATGGCTTCAGCACATGCTGGTGTGTCTGCGACGGTTTCTATTTTGCAGCAACGTTACTGGTGGCGTGGTTTATATAAACAGACCCGTAATTATGTACTTTCTTGTGACATTTGTCAGCAGATTAAACCTTCTACGGTTTCACGTCCACCGCAGACACAGCTCTGCATTTCTAATAGGCCTTCTGGCTGTGTATATCTTGATCACTGCGGTCCATTTTCTTCAGATACTGCTTATAAATACATCTTAGTTGCAGTTGATTCGTGCACAGGTTTCGTGTGGGTTTGGCCACAATGCAGTGCTGACGCTCGAAATGTCATCAGGGATTTGTGTGTCTTTGTGGGAATTTTTGCATGTGGCACCTTCCATTCTGATCAAGGTCCAGCGTTCGCCTCTATGGTGTACAAGGATGCGATGAAGTCTTTGGGGGTGCTGGTGAAATTTTCGTCTCCATACAGGCCTGAGGGCAACTCAGTTGTGGAGCGAATGAACCGTGACTTAAAGCAATCCTTGACAGCTAGAGTCTTGGGTACTGGCAGGAACTGGCTAGCCCACTTGTATGGCGTGCAACGTGCACTTAATAACCTCCCTAGAAGATCTCTGGGTGGGCGGACCCCATAGGAAATGCTCTTTGGCAAAAAAATGTTTGTTCCGGACCTTAATGGTCTAGACATGGCGGTGACAGCTGCAACCTTTGACGTAGATAATCATTCTACTATGTTACAGGACTTACAAGAGACCAGTGACAGTCTTGCAAAAGAACATTTGCCCTCTGCCACTGATGCTGCACTACAGATTCCGGTAGTTGGCTGGCTACCTAAAGTTGGAGATCTGGTCCGAGAGAAGGTGGAGAACAAAAAAGAATTTGGCCCCTCTTATCGAGCACCGGTTCCAGTGCTTGGCGTGAAGGGTACTCGTACAGTCATTTTACCACCACTTCCTGGTCGCAAAGACAACAGATACATCTCAGTGGACAATGTCAAGCTACAACATCTGGCCGATTCTAAATAGCATAACACCTGCTGCATCATGCCCAGCAATTTCAAGGAATCCTGTGATTGGCGCGTCTGACAGCGCACAAAACGACACTGCCATCGAGATGGACTCTGTTACTAATCCCTTGCTAATCCCACCCGCTTCCCCCTGTAATGAGGAAAGTGAATATGCTTATCCCACAAGCGAGTCTTTGCCTGGAGTGCAACCAACTGCACTTACTCAGTCACGTTTTTCCTTTGACTCGACTTCCATCTCATCATTTGGCCCTACAAAATTCAGTATTTTTGTCTCCTGGTTTAAACAGACTTATTTGGTCCCTCCTTGGACATACATCTGGTTGGTGCTGATCCAGATTTTTTTGGTTCATGTCCATTGGCTTTGTGCCAGTTTTTTTTCTTACTCATCAATGGTCACTATTTGCCAGAACGCTCTGCTGTTCAGTTGGTAACTGGAACTTTGGCTCCGCACTCGTCTTCTCACATCATGAAAAGAGACCAGACTTTTGTTAACATCTCCGCCTTTCCAGTCGCTGATGGCATAGTCTGGGATACTGTGGATTTCCAAATTCATGGTCCAACAGAGATTATTAATGTACCAAATGTACTTCGTGTATCAATGGGTGATGTGGTGAAACAGAACATACGTTCAGATGATTGGGATGTGCAAGCAGTACAATCTTTATTTTCAGATTTGAAGTAATATGCTGCCTTTGATGCTGAGGATTTGTATTTAAATACTGCAAATTATGCCGATTTATATTGTTACTAGCATTTTGGACACCACTACCTGCATAAAGCTAATACATTTAGAAATGTTTTTAATTACACACAATGGGAACATTGCCCAACTCCATTAGAAGGTAGCTCCAAAACCCTGTTAAAGAAATTTACATATTTTAGAGATTTTGACAGGTGCAACCCGGAGTCCTTTTATTTTAAATTAAACATTTCATCTACTACCAAGGTAATGTTAACCCACACGAAATTATTATATTCCAATTCGTTTATTGATAAATTATCGGTTGGCGGCTATGAACATTGGAAGGCCACCTTTGATTTAAAATCTGTGAGGGGTTCTAGATCCTGGCAGGTTCGTGGCACTGAAGCTTTACATCGCGCGTGCCTTATCCCAACACAAATTCTATTTTTAAATGATTCGATTTATTAAACTACATGTTTTGGTTTGGCCACTACCAAACAGAAGAATGTCCCTAGCATTCCTACTCTGGCTACATACCTTAAGTGGAGCTTGCATACTAATTATTCCATTGAGGAGCTGCAAGCTTTGTTTTTATATATGACATTTAATGTCTCAAGTGTAGACCCACTAGGATGGTTGGTTTGGCAGACGACATCGGATGCCTGCCAATTATGTTTTTATAACACAGTGCCTGGTTACAAACAGGATAGACTGGATCCACGTTTTGCAAATACACATTCGGTTACCACGTATTCTGTGGGTAAATTGTGTCAAAATTGGTTACAACGCTCATCCCTATCGTCCGTGAAACAACATTTATCGTTGTTATCCAATAACATTGATTTGGCCGACTTTATCAAGGGCCCTACTGGTCCTAGAACAAAAAGATTAATTTACGCAGCTTACAATGAAATATGGAAGCTTTCTCAAATTGAAGCTGCGTCACGTTTAAGGGAGATAGATCAGGCGAATCTAGAAAAGGTACTTGCTGTTGTTGACAACAGTATTAACACACTGTCTTCCCACATTTACACATTAGATAATATTGTTTCATCTGTTGTTGATATTGTACAAGATGATGTATCTGTGTTGTATCATGGTCAAAGCCAATTGCGTTCAGTAATGCAGTTTGCATGGACTTTGCAAACTCTGAAAATGGGTAAAGTGCCATGGGATTATTTAAACGCATCTGCTTTGTTTTTGCCTATCAATTTGACTGCCAAACAACAGTTTATGTCCATGAAAGATGCAACGTACACTCTTTTACATATTGAGAAGATCGACCCTTTACCCTTCTCCGTGGCTGAAACTGACTCTGCTGTCTGGCTCATCCACGGGGTTATCTCTTTACCGTTCTCTTTGTTTAAATTTAGCTCCTGCATGAAGCATTACCGAATAGGTCACTATGAACCCCTAGGCAGCGCTTTCCTGCATGAAGTGTGGTCTTTGCCTTTCACGTACAGATGTCTGCGCGATGACAAGGAAGTATACCTTACAGGGGAATCTTGTGACTCTACATTAGGTCGCTCCCTTGTCTGCAAAAACATACAGTTACACGGGGCTTGCAGTGTTACCGCCCCGAATCTTGCATGTGTTTTAAAGGGTATTCCAGTACCAGCTATAAAACCCACTTTCACCCTGCTTGCTAACGGTAGCTATCTTCTTTTAAATAACGAGGAATGTTGCGGTTTGATGGCTGGCATACCGTACATTGTAACAGTTTCACAGCGCGTAGTTTGCTGTAAAAATGTGCTTTTCCCGCCCCCACATAGGAACCTCGAAACCTCGATTTGGCCTTGCATCTAAACTTTGAAAACAGACTTCAATAAGTTGAGCAGAATAAAAGCGCTATTATTCCAGCAGGAAGTCCCGCTCACTTCTGCGCGCGAGACATTTGTCCTGCAGATAGCGAGCACCAATTCTGAAATCCAGGCCCTTCTAAATACAAACCTCCCACTACATTTCGGTGAATTGATTAATCGCATCTTCAATGCGTCTGATACACACAGCCTGGTACATTTTTTTAAGGTTGTGGGCTCTGGCCTTGTGACTTCTTTTCAGACTATATTTGGTGTAATACCAGCCTTTATTCATTCTATTTTTTTCAGCGTCTTTGGGGGATTACCTCTGTTGGTTACCATAGCCGCCGGTGTCCTTCTATTGATTTGCCTGCTACGCAATGGCTGCACCTCTTGTGGTCCTACACAGCCAGATTGGCTACAAATGCTCTGTGACCGTATGCTTGAATGCTATGGCACACTGCCACTGGCAACACTCAGCGTGCATTATAGACTGTCTTTCCGCTTTGCGTACTACACTTGCGTGCAACCAGTCTTTTCATGCTTGGAATGCTCCTTTGAATGGGCATTGGATCTCTGCCTCTCCAATACGTCATCTCCGACCCGGATTACGACCTGTTGATGAGTCCCTTAGTGGCCCATGAGCAAGAATGCTCTGGGGTTGGTTTTATGGCATGTGCGGCTGCACTTGGAGTGTTGGCACAATGGGATATCTGTGCGGCTGCTCAGGATCTCCTACAACGTAGCTACATTGAATATCACGCAAGTTGTCCTACGATGGTGCGAGAGGCACCCACCTATGAAGATCATGAATGCTCGTTCTGCTTGCTAAATTGGATGGCATCTCTTTTTTCTACCGATGACAATGATTTCCTATTGGAAGCCGTTGCAGTTTACTGCTCATACACTCTGATGGGTTAAAAAGGCTGGCGCTCAAACTGTTTGAAAGTGACAAAAGGCAGGGAGGCCTGGTGTCAGGTTCCTTTGTGTGTGCAGGAGGGAATGACATTTGAAGCGTAAGTGGGGCTGGGTACAGCTCCTCCGCAGTCATCCTGCCAGGATGGCCCATTTGGTCCATACCTAAGCCCCCTTTGTGTTACTGTCTGGAAGCAATACACAAACCCCAACAGCAGAGCTATTAACAGTCATGTGAATCACGACACTGGCAGAAGGCCCAGATGGTTGGGATAAGAAATTGCTAACTTTCTAAAAGCGGCATTTTCAGAATTATGACCCAGAAATCCGACTTTACCATTAAAGAGGATTTTAAATTACAGTTAATTTGAGGGTAAACCGCATATCTCTATCTGATCCCAATCCAAAGTTAGCTCGTATTAAATGTAATAAGGTAACACGGTGTTAGTCAATGGGAGAGAGAGAGACCTTACAACAGTAAAAAATGACTTTAGGAGTTTTTCACTGCCAGGGCATGTACAAATTAAGTACACATGTCCTACTTTTTAAATAAAATACCCCCTTCCCTATGAGCCTTTATGGCCTACCTTAGGTGTGACTTATAAGTAATCAAAAAAGAGGGCCCAAGCCTGGTAAAAAGTTTACTTTGCCAGGTCTAAATGGCAGTTTAAAACTGCACTACAGGCCGCAGGGCAGGCCTGACATGGTTTAAAAGGCTACTTCGTGGGTGGCAGTAGGAGTGCTGCATGCCCACTAGTAGCATTTAATCTACAGGCCCTGGGTACACGTAGTACCATTTACTAGGGACTTTCAAATAAATTAAATGTGCCAATTAGGAGTAGTTCAATTTTACCATGTTTGAAGTAGAGAGATCACACACACCTTAACTGTGGTAAAGTGCAGAGTCCTAAAGCCAACAGCAACAAATTCAGCAAAACAGGAGGGGAGAAGGTAAATGGTTTGGGGGGGGGAAGTACCACGCCAAGGATGTCAAGTCTAACACAGCTCAAAAACAAAGGGCTTGTCCAGTGGAATACATCCAAGCGTGTCGCTGCTGTGAGACAACTGTGCCCATTGACCAAGCAATAGCGTCCGCAGAGTCGAGGCGGCATTTCAAGATCTGTTTGGATGCATCCAAGCCGTCACTGAAAGTGTGCAAATGGCTTTTTCATGTAGTCTGGCAAACTGATCACAGTAAGTTTCATCAATTCCCACAAGGCATGAACATATCAACCCATGAAGTAACAAAGGAAATCCTCAACACACGTCTGTAGTGTAGCTACACATTTATCTGCACATTGCATGCATAAATACTAACACAATATTTTGAGTTTCTTGTTTTTCTTTCTTTATTCTTATAGTTTCTCTTCAGCCGACACGTGTTCCGTTGCATACACTGGGAAATCGTCCCGCGACTTTCTCAAGGCTCTACAGTCTTTGGTATATTCCTTTCTTATGTGGTGATAATTCCAACCCACAATGGGTAAAATATCTGTCTTCTGCGTTAAAATCAGTTCTTCATTAAGGAAAGGTCTGTCTGTCCAATCCACGAGCTCGTAAGGACAGCTCTGTCATCAACGTAGCCCAAAACTATGACTCTCGAGTGCGAGAACCCATGAAGTAGGTGGCATTAGGTAGGCTGTGGGCACTACAGCCAGAAGCAAATAGGGTTTGTCCCACAGTCAAGTTTCTTCGACATTCAATCAAGAGGTGCAGTAAAGAAGGAACAGACCTTCCCGTGATAAATAAAAGGTAAAAATGTGGGGCTCAGCTGCAGCAGGTCGATGTGTGGCAATCTGTCTGTGGACTGCTGGGCCCAAAAAAGGTTTCTTCCAAGCAGCTATGACGGAATCCAATAGGGCTTGGGAGCTGCTGATGAGGGTTGCAGTATTTCAGTCAAAATGTTATGTTTCACCTCCCCAGAGGGTAATGTCATTTCCAAGGCTTCATCTGCTTTACCTACTGTAATCATGGCAGGACCAGAGAGGGAAGGAATCTCTCCTTCTGAAGAGGTAACTAGGCTTTTCTAAGCTTTAAGCCCAGGTATAAACCAGCATCAGTATTGTAACTGGGAAGGCAGTTATCAACCTCCGGATCATCACCCTCTATATAATTATAATCTTTGTCAGGCAATGGAGCTGAACCTCTCCTCTACCCCAGCAAATCTAGGCCTCTGGGAGGTGCTGTGCGAAGGGAACATCATTAGAGTTCATCTTAGTTTTTTTCATCCACACACAGGTAGTGTCTCCCAACATCAGCTGCTTTGAGAGCGGCATGGTTGTCTGCCCCATGGGCAGCATCTGCGTTGGCATTGAGAGAAGCTGAAAGAGGGCAGCGCTTTAGCAGCCTGTGACTTCATTTCTGATTGGCCATCTCCCTCCCCTTCGAGAATCAAGAACAAGAGACCAAATTCCATTCCTCTCAGGCGAGCTACATCCTGGGGCAAACATCCAACACCTCTGGAGTGGGACTCCATACACAGGTAAAACCCCAGGACACACACCTTACACCCATTGAGAAGGATTGCAAGCACAGAGGCTATTCCATGATGGGTACAGATTCAGCACAGACACCCAATAATCCTGTGCTAAGAATCCACGCACAGAGGCTATTCCATGATGGGTACAGATTCAGCACAGACACCCAATAATCCTGTGCTAAGAATCCACGCACAGAGGCTATTCCATGATGGGTACAGATTCAGCACAGACACCCAATAATCCTGTGCTAAGAATCCACGCACAGAGGCTATTCCATGATGGGTACAGATTCAGCACAGACACCCAATAATCCTGTGCTAAGAATCCACGCACAGAGGCTATTCCATGATGGGTACAGATTCAGCACAGACACCCAATAATCCTGTGCTAAGAATCCACGCACAGAGGCTATTCCATGATGGGTACAGATTCAGCACAGACACCCAATAATCCTGTGCTAAGAATCCACGCACAGAGGCTATTGCATAAAGGTAAAACCCCAGGGCAGACACCTTCAACCCCTGGACTGGGGTTCCGCACACAGGGGCCATTCTATCAAACCTATACCTTCAGGACAGTCACTTTATACTCTTGGACTAGGATTTCACACACAAGGGGCATTATATGAAAACTATCACCTCAGGACAAACAGGTTACATCCCTGGACTAGGATTCCACAGTAGGGTGTCTTTACCACCCATTGTTTACTATGCAGCACATTTACCATCCAGCCCTTACCACGCAAGTAAGACAATATTATAGGTTTTTAGCTTTACCATACATCCTTCACCACACAGTACTTTACCAGGCTGGTAACCAAATATAATTTTGCACAACAATTTTCGTGTTATTGTAATTTTTTTTAAAAAGGGGTTTTAGGTGCGGGTAGAGGTGAAGGGAGGTAAGGGTGATTTTATGGTTATGGGGTGAGTACAGGTAAACAGTATGGTTGTGTTGAGGGTTATAGGGTACGAAGAGGTAAAAGGAGGTAAGGGTGATTTTGGGGCTTAGAGCCAGGTTGGCGTAAACGTTGTCACGATCTAGGTGGAGGGGACCAGAGCCACAGGGGTCGGATCTCTAGCTCCCTGGTACAAGGAATCACTTCAATGCACCAACTTGAACTAGCAAATCCAGTTGGACTGCAACACATATTAAAATATCTATTTAAAAATTCCTGATCTAGTGCACACAATATTGAATGGTAACATCGCAGAATACAAAAACTAAAGCAGCAAAGCAATTCTTGAACAGTGAAAGCAACAAGAAAAAGAGCTGTAACCTGGTCATTTCATTTTGTAGCCGTAACACCCTCACTGTGTTAACTCTAGATGCTATGCTCTGCAGTGCAGCTGGCTCGCAGGTGTCGCCGGAGCAGCCTTCGGTGAAGCCAGTAGATGTCTGCGTCATGTCCATCTTCATCCGCGTGCATTACCTCCCCTAATCAATGGTCAGTCACGGGGTTTACATGCAGTTTGACCAATCATTTGATTTTATGTTTATAAATCAAAATAGGGCTGGAGACATGAAAGCATCTCCTAGTCTAAACTGCAATGGCACAAAATGCATCCTCTATATCCACATGTCTACAAAGATGGAGACAATGTAAACAACAAGCTTACACTGCAAAGGCCCATACTGGTATGGCAGCACCTAGTAAAAAAAACAAAAAATGTGTCAGCCTACTCAGTAGTGGGCCATGATGAGATCTGTATTTCCTGCCTGTGTCTTTCTACTAAAAAGAAACAGAAGAATCTAAAATAAAAACAGAAACGTCCGAACTCAAAGGGAACTGGAGAAGCGAAAGGCATTTCTGAGCTTGTCACATTTTCTATGAAAGAAACAGAAAAGTCTGAAACGACAAGTGATGAAAATAGAAGAACCGGTAGAGACAAATGCTAGAAATAATAGACTCTGGCAACACTGTTCAACATCTACATGGCCCCGCTCGCACGCATCGCCAGACAGCACGACCTCAACATAATCTCCTACGCCGACGACACTCAACTGATCCTCTCCCTCACCAAGGACCCCTCGCCGCCAAATCCAACCTCCATGAAGGAATGAAGGCCGTCACCGATTGGATGAAGATCAGCCGACTAAAACTGAACACGGAGAAGACAGAGCTCCTCATCCTCGGCTCCAACCCCTCAGCCTGGGACGACTCCTGGTGGCCAACGATGCTGGGAGCAGCCCCGACACCCACCGACCACGCACGCAACCTGGGAGTCATCCTCGACTCAACGCTCTCCATGGCCAAGCAAGTCAACGCAGTCTCATCCTCCTGCTTCAATACCCTCTGCATGCTTCGCAAGATCTACAGGTGGATCCCGACAGACACAAGAAGAACAGTCACCCAGGCCCTCGTCAGTAGCAGACTTGACTATGGGAACGCCCTCTACGCGGGAGCCCCGGCCAAGCTCATCAAGCGACTGCAACGCATACAAAACGCCTCTGCACGCCTGATACTCGATGTACCACGCCACAGCCACATCACCCCCCACCTGAGGAACCTGCACTGGCTCCCCGTCGACAGGAGAATCTCCTTCAAACTGCTCATCCACGCACACAAGGCACTCCACAAGGCTGGCCCAGCCTACCTCAACAGCCGACTCCTCTTCTACGTCCCCAACCGCCAACTCCGCCGACCTCTCCCTCGCCACCGTCCCTCGCATTCGAAGAACTACCACCGGCGGCAGATCCTTCTCCCACCTCGCCGCCAAGACCTGGAACACCCTTCCACTAAGCCTACGACAGACCCAAGACCTGCTGACCTTCAGGAGGCTACTCAAGACCTGGTTGTTCGACCAGTAGCAGCACCTCCCCCCCCTTTTTTCCCTAGCGCCTTGAGACCCTCGCGGGTAAGTAGTGCGCTTTACAAATTCTGTGATTGATTGATTGGCAGGGAACAATTAAAGTGTTTATGACTAAACCCAGAATAAATAAACAAGACACCTATTGCAGGTACTTGTTGAGCATTTCTAAACTAAGCAATCATGAAAATATTTAACCATTATGAAAGTGTTTTTCAGAAGCTTCATCATCATAACTTCATGCCACATTTCCAGAATCCAAAGGACATGCTACAACCGAGCATTTGGGGGAATCACAGCTATTCACTTGTTACATGTTCAGTAATAGACGTTTTCATAGCGTAATAAAAAGGTCTCTGCTTTGAAAACACGGTGAGCATGACAGGGTGATTTTTAGGGTTTAGGGGTAGCTGGAGGTACAGGGAGGTAAGGGTGACTTTAGAGTTAAGGGGTGGGTAGAGGAAAAGGTAAACAAGAGTAATTTTAGGGTTTAGGAATGGGTAGAGGTAAACAGAGCTAAGGATGATTTTAGGGTAAAGGGGTGGGTAGAGGTGCGGGTGATTTTAGGGTTCCAGGATAGGTAGAGGTAAACAGAGCGAAGGATGATTTTAGGGTAAAGGGGTGGGTAGAGGTGCGGGTGATTTTAGTGTTCCAGGATAGGTAGAGGTAAAGAGCTAAAGGTGATTTTAGGGTAAAGGGGTGGGTAGAGGTGCGGGTGATTTTAGGGTTCCAGGATAGGTAGAGGTAAACAGAGCGAAGGATGATTTTAGGGTAAAGGGGTGGGTAGAGGTGCGGGTGATTTTAGGGTTCCAGGATAGGTAGAGGTAAAGAGAGCTAAAGGTGATTTTAGGGTAAAGGGGTGGGTAGAGGTGCGGGTGATTTTAGGGTTCCAGGATAGGTAGAGGTAAAGAGAGCTAAAGGTGATTTTAGGGTAAAGGGGTGGGTAAAGGGAAATAAAGATGACTATAGGTTTTAGGAGTGCGTAGAGGTAAAGAGAGGTACAGGCAAAATAGGGTTTAAAGGTTGGTAGAAGTAAAGAAGAGGAAAATTGTTTAAAGTGTTGAGTTAAAAAAAAAAGTGGGGTGCCCTCCAAATATTTCCCTCAAAAAAGGTGTATTCACTGCCAAATTAAAAAGTATATATCTCAGACAACACAACTGAATTGCATGGTAAAGGTATGCGTTGCAAAAGGTTTTGAACCCTGCATGTTATTACGTATTGCAAAGGCCACTGCGTTGTAATAACCGCATGGTAAAGGCATGCATAGAATTGAAGCGCATGGTAATGTCTGATATTCAGATTCCACATACATGGGCATGCCATCAAAGTTACAACCTCAGGACAGACACCTTATACTCTTGGGCTAGAGCTGCACAAACTGGCATTCTATCAAAGTTACAACCTCAGGACAGACACCTTATACTCTTGGACTAGGATACCGCACGCAGGGCATTCGATGAAAGTTTCAATCTCAGGAGAGACAACTTACATCCCTGGACCAGTATTTCACGCGTGGGGCATTTTATCAAAGTTACTACCTCATGACAGACACATTAACCGTAGACACCTTACACTCCTAGATTAGAATTCCATGTACAGAGGCTATTGCTTGGAACGTACAGCCCCAGGGCAGACACCCAACATCTCTGAACTACAATTCCATGCACAGGGGCTACTCCATAATAGTTAGAGCCCCAGATCAGACACCCAACAGTCCTGGACTAGTTGTCCACACAAAGAGGGTATTCTATGATAGTCACAGCCCAGGGTAGACACCTTACACTCCAGAATCAGGATACCACGCACAGAGGCTATTACATGATAATTATTTGGCCCAACATCGCAGACAATTTATTGAAAAAGCTGATCGACTTGAATCTTACTTCCGCAGCAGGTTATGGGTCTCCCTGCGAGCCTTGCCAAATAGTGCTATTGTCACTACCAATACAATGGTATCTATTTATAAAGGTATAATTTCACTGGAGGTAGTACACATTTCTCTTATGCTTTGTATTATATTTACTCTTACACTTTGTAGCATATTTACTACTTTTTGGCTATTTTCCATTTCCGTGTGTAAATTTACTACAAAGTGTAGGCTTAACTGTCCTCCTGGATCAGGGAGTGGAGCCAAATTTACAAGCGTAAAGTTACAACAGCAAAAAAAAGACCTGGAGTAAGTCCAGCAGAACGCATAGCCAGTGACTGGTGACCCAATACCCTTCCATTAAAAATAAGGAGGCAGTGCATAGCAAATAATGTTAAAATACATTTATTTTGAGTTTTTAAAAAATACACATTTCATTTTATAAGTATTTTAGATAAAAATATTAAATTTAATAAAAAATTAACTTTTATTTGGTTAAAAAGAAAGAAATTAATTTAAATTAATTCTATACATAACTGTTTTGTAATTTAAAAAGAATCTTCATTTAATTTAGTATAATTACAAGTAATATATTAAAATGCATTAAATATTTAATTTAAAATTAATCTAATAATGCAGAGTCACGAGTGCCTTTTCACATGTAGGCGAAGTACAGGAAATTTAAGGAAGCTTATTAAACTTTATAAAATATTAGAACTATTTTTATATTAAACAATGTAAATTAATTTGATGTATTTGAAATGTAGAACACAATAAAAATGCTTCACCACTAAACTTAATTTGGAATTACATATTTAATAATTTAAATATATTATATTTAGATTTTTTTTAATATTCTAAAGTTTATTAAAAAAATTCGACCCAAGTCAAATGTTTATATTTTTTATTACGTTATAAATAGAATTACATTATTTTGATTAAAAAATAGTTACATTTAGTTTTAAAATAAAAATATTTTATATCATAAAATGATATATTACATTTGATTAAATTGATATATATTTAAAAATATATATATATATATATTTTAACATTATTTCCAATGGGGTTCTATTTTAAGTCCCGGTCTCCATTATTTTCTATCAGAGGGTTTTGCAGTACCAACATTTGGCCAAGTGTGGTGTTGGACGTACTCTAGGTCTGAGCAGGAATACATTTACAACTGTTTTGGGTCCTTTTTGGCTGTGGTAACTTTAGGAGTTTGAGACTAGCAATGGGCGTACTCTTTTTTAGGTAAGTGTCTAGCCCTCGCTAAAACCCTCCTTACTCCTACCTAAACCTCTCCCATTTAGTAATAAGCTTCACCTTTTTCCAGAAAACTCTCCCTGGTCCCTCCTACATTTACTACTAAGCAGTAAACTTACATATGTCAGGATCTCCCCATAGAAAGGATAACAGAAGTCGAGATTTACACGCATTTGTTTGTGAATGGCATTTTGCAGTTAGTAACTAGTACTACTTTAGTTTGCGATCAGGCCCTATGCTCTTTCAAGTTGGTAACAAAAGAAAAATCGAAGCATCGCAGGCTCACCCACAGACCTGAACACTTCATACATGTTTCAAAGCATCCTTTTATAACCCTCTGCTGCCACACCGGTCTGAGCGATTGCCAATTCCTTCTTACTAAGAGCTCCCCAGGGACCTATAATCATCAAAGCAAACACAAGGAGATGATGGACGGAGCGCTGAAACTTTTCAGACACTCACCCCCAGTCACAGATCTGGGTTGATTCCATCATCATTCTTTAGCTCACTCCACCACCCCAGTTCAGACATGGCCATATGCAAATCAGTCTGACCCTGTGCCTCATGGGAACAGTCCAGACCGAACTGCCAAGCCAGGTTTTCCCTGGACCGGAAACAAGCATCCTGGGACTGGTTTCGGGGTAACACCCTCTTCGGGCCAGGCTAACTTGAATCCCGTGGCAAAGTGAGCAAGGGACCCACGTCTGGGCATACCCTGCCAACTTAGGGCGAGCAAAGCAAACACAAGGAGATAATCAGACACTAAGCACAACATAGATAAGTGGGGACTTGTCCAGTTTGACCCAACAAATGACAGATCAAGAACCAAAAGACCATTTTTAGATAACGTAATAAATTCAAACACAAATTGGTGGGCACAGATTCTAAAAGGCCCAGCGCAAGCTCTACCCACTAAACTGGTGCCCAACCAAGTCGAGATATTAAATAGAGAATTCTCCGTGAATAAGACCCCTCTTCTGAGTCCTTTCAAGTAACCATGGAGATTGCCAATCCAATTTTGGCTATGAGGTGCACAGTCTAAGTAGCCACACAAGTCCACCAGAGTGCTTGTAATAATGACCACGAATATCGTTTTTTGTTATTTCAGCCCCAAAGAAGCAGCATTTATCGCCGTTAAACCAGTGTTGGCTGAAAACAAGAGTGGGAAATAACTTGATTTGTAAATATCTTGTGTGGAAACATGTTCCATTTTTGCCTACTCAGGCTTTGGATAATGTTTGACTTTTGTCTGTTCTGATAACTGTGAACGGTAATATATTCTTTGAAAATGTTTTGTATTAGACTAGGAGATATAGAATAATGTTCTTTTGAAAATGTACTGTTTCTAGTATCACAAACAGCTTGGAATAAAATCCATGATAAAGTTATCTGTTGGATATTGAAGATTTCATGATCCTTTTAGCGTCTGCAATCAGTCTCTCCAGTGAAGGATGAGAGGATAAAAAGAGAGGCTCTCCAGGAGCCGGCTTATATCTTTTGGGTATTGGCCTTGAAGCAGCTGAAGGCCACATTGGCTTCTACCAAATATCTAAAATGGGCTTTGTTAAAGCCTCACTGAAGGGAAGTAGAGGCTCAGAGGCCACTCAAGCAGAATGGAGTCCCTCGTTTAGTATATTTGATTGTCTGTAGTAAAGTGGTAGATCTAACATTTCCGCAGCGTACTTGATAACAGTACAAAGTGACTTCGGGAGGCGGAATATCCTTTGGTTACAACAATTCTCAACCTGGCGATGTATCCAAACCACTTGATTCCCTTAACCCTTCAAAGTCCATGTCCATTAAGGCTTGCTCCACCATTTCCTCTTCTTGGGAGTCTCTCTTGCCAAAGAAATTGCGAATTTCCTCTAAATGTTGTTGTGTCTCCCTTCTCGATCTATGTTGTGGCACCAACAAGGTCGGTATTGGTGCTGACGGCAGAGGTCCAGGGGAAGTCAGAAGAGGCGCCGGAGTCGAAACTTGCGACATCGGTACGGAGGTGTAACTTGCAGTGTCGGCAACATGTCTACAGGAAGAAGGACCAAAGGAGAAGGCGTCCTTTTACTAGGAATCTCCATCGGTGCCCGAGTCAGCCAGGGTATCTGGGCACCTACTGGTAAGGGGTTGAAAACGCCCCCAGAAAATAAGCAAAGGGACACATGAGGCTCACAGGCGCACCAGATAAAGTCAGCATCTTATTAAAAATGTTGAACACGGCATTCAAGAAGGGACTGGGATCCATAACCGGAGCAGAGAAGGCTGGGTACACTTGCTGCTGCTGAGGGACCAGATCAGAAGTTGATGTTGTTTCCGAGCCACAGGGGTAGTTAAAAGCAGAGCCATAACCGATCGATCATCCTCTGAATATGGATACGGACACATCAGCCTTGGCTACTTGTCCTTCAAAGAGCATTGTCGAGATCCATGGCGCCACTGCTTCTAAAGCTTCTTCCTTGCCAACTTCAACAAATGTGGCCATGAAAAACTTCGCCTCTCTTTTGTTCAGGGTCTTCAGATTCATCTTTTGACAATTGGAAAAGGCGTTGACATCATAACCTGAACCCAAACACCAAAGACAGATAATAGACATCTGACCCTCACAGTCTTTACACAGCATAAAATCCGATTTCTGATGGTGGTGACTTTTCATGAAAAAACTGCACTTTTGATGAGAAAACGTCAAAAATCTGACAATTACGTAACGGAGAGTAGGAAAAAAACCTTTACGCATCGATGGCGTGAAAAAACAGGAACTGACGTCAGCACACCTATGACGGCTCTTTAGGGCTACAGTGATGTCATATGTGAAGCCGGGTAGATACGGACGCCCCCGTGTCGACGTGGGACATTCTTTGAAAAAGTTTTTGTACACGCTGGTGAAGGGGGGATATTCAAAAGGTCAGGAATCCGTACATAGATGTATCCATCAGAAATGCTCTTTAAATTAGAAGACTTCAAAGACTTTACTACACAATACAAGCATCAGTAGCACTAGTGCTGTCAATAACTTGATTAAGCAACATTGGACTTTCTGGACCACCAACTCAACAAACTATGACAAATTCAGAAGGTGGAATTTAGTGACTGAAAGGCATGCAAAAGGATTGTGATGAACAGCCAGGTTTTTATCTGAAATCCTGTTTGTCAAGAAAGGGAAGGTCAAGTGGCAGTAGATTCCAAAATGTACTCGCAAGATAGGTAAAGGATCGGCCTCCTATGCACGTATATCTAAATTTGAGGACTTGCAAGAATCTAGCATTGGAAGAGCTCAGATTTCTGGAAGGAAGGTGGGGTTGGAGATGTCTGGAAGGAAGTAGGCAGGCAGTTGTTCAGGGCTTGAAAAACGACACAACCACTTTGAGCAGGAACCTTTTTTTCATCAGAAGCCAATGCAGATCTTTCAGGTGTTTCTAGTTTGGTTGGAGAGGAGGTAGTTTCAAATTAAAGCAAGCAGCCAAGTTTTGCACTCCTTGCAATCAATATTTGGGCAGGCCTATGTAGAGGGAATTCCCAATGTAGATGTGAGCAGTGCTTGTGCTATGTTTTTTCTAGTACTTTCTGGAAGAAAAGGGAGGAGGTTTTTTTTTTTATAGTTCTCAGTGTGACAAAGCAGGTGGGCTGCTATGAAAGCTATATAGCCTTTAAAAGTTAAATTGGGTTCCCAACAGAAGAAAGTAGGGGGAGAAAAACAAGGAGTTCTCAAACGGCCCCCAAAATAATTTCCAAGGGAGTAGTGGTAACAAGTCCCAGTCTGTTTCTAAGGAGAAGGGGTTCTTTGATCACAAGATAGGGAGGTTTGTACCCCATTGTACAGAGTGCTACCAGTATGGGCACAACAAGGGCGGTTTCTTCACGAGGGCAGGGAAGCGTCTTCCATCCCCGCCCGCTGTGAGTCGTGTAGAAAAAAATAAAATGGATACGAAAAGATTTCACTGCCATTTTATTTTTTACCATTGTGCGTGCTGCAGCAGCGCCAGCACCAAGCCCAGCAGAGGACAGGAGCAGTGGCAGGCTGGATGCTCCAAAGTGTGCATGTCACTTTGGCCAGCTGTCTTGCGTCGGCCAAAGTGACATGCGCACTCTGAAGCTCTCCACTCATCTATCTCAGACAGCTGGATGGAGACCAAGCACAGGCATCCAGGGCCTGAAGGAGTGTCTAGCCAACCTGCTTCATCCAATCATGGCACTGCTCTCATGCTGCTTACCAGCATGAGAGCAGCGCCAGCATTGGTTAGGGGAATTGAGTAGACAGAGAAGAACACGGAGAGAAGAGGACGGAGTTGTGCAGCAAGTAAGGTAAGTGGTTATTTTTTCTTTTTATTTAAGCTCACCTTGCTTGCATGCACCTACCCGCCACCCAATTGCCTGCCCCACTCCCCTCTTCCTAAATGCCAGATGCCACTGCCTGAGGAGGAGGCCCCCCAAGCAAACCGAGGAAGACATTGCAGTCCTAGGTGACCTACCAGAGTTTGCCAGCTGGTAGGTTGAGGGTGGGCCCACCAGGGAGGAATTCTGCCAAGCGCAGAGAAAGTGCCCCACTCTTGAGGGTTTGAAGTGCCAGGCCTCAGCCCATGCAGCAGGTGAAGCCTCTGGGGATCACATGATCTACTGGCAGAACAATCTCCTTCACAGTGAGTCTTAAGGTTCCTGGTGCAGCCTGTGTGCTCGTGGTCCCCCAGTGTTAGAAGGCCTTCCTACTGGGTCTGGCTCACGACATCCCCCGGGCAAGACATTCGGGGCAAGACAAGACCTTTGCCATGCTTGTCTCCCACTTCTATTGGCCCAAAATTAAGACAGCCTCAGATACAGTCTGCAGGTCCTGTCTCACCTGCTAGGCCAGTGGGAAATCAGTGAAAAAGCACAAAGCTCTACTGATCCCACTACCAGTCGTTGGCACCCCTTTGAAAACGTTGGAATTGAAGTCATTGGACCTTTGGACCCCAAGACAGCCCTAGACAACAGGTTTGACCTGGTCTTGATGGACCATGTCACCCGCTACCCAGAGGCCACCTCTCTGAGGACAGTGACTGCACCCAAGATGGCAGGAACTCTGATGGGGATCTTTACCCGTGTTGGGTTCCCCAAGGAGGTAGTGTCAGACGGAGGCACTAACTTAATGTCAGCATACATGAAGTCCATGTGGGATGAGTGTGGTGTAACATACTAGTGCCCCACACCCTATCACCCCCAAACCATTGGTTTGGTTGAAAGATTCAACAAGACCATGAAGGGCACGACTAAGGGCCTGCCTGAGCCTATGAGGCGCAAGTGGGACATTCTCTTGAAATGCCTTCTCTTTGCCTACAGGGAGGTGCCACAGAAAGAAGTAGGGTTCAGCCCTTTTGAACTCCTCTATGGACACCCTGTTATGGGGACCTCTAAAGCTTGTCAAGAAGGGGTGGGAGCAAGCACCCAGGAAGCCCCCCTAGGATGTGGTCAACTACATACTGACCCTCTGCAACCAGATGCACAGCTTCTGGTAGAAGGCTAAAAGACACCTAGAAGCCAGCCAAGAGGTGATGAAACTCTGAAACAACCAGAAGGCCACACTGGTGGAGTTTCAGCCTGGCCAAAAGGTATTGGTCATGGAACCAATAGAGTACAGAGCTCTTCAGGACCCCTGGACTGGCCATATGAAATAATGGAGTGGAAGGTGGGGCCACCTACCTAGCGGACCTCCAGACCCCTAGGAACTCCCTAAAGATGTGCCATTTGAACCGACTGAAACCTCACGGCGAGAGGTCTCAAGTGAGCATGCTCCGAGTGACAGGAAGAGGTTCACTCTACTCTTCCACTTCATCTGTCATCTCTGCACAGGAACACGATGGGTCAGTGGAGGGTGTCAACCTCTCTACCACCCTGACCCCAGAACAGCAAGGGGACTGTTACCAGCTGCTAGGACAGTTTGTCTCACTGTTCTTACTCACCCCTGGACTCGTATCTGTGCGTCCATGATGTTGACACGGGAGACTGTCCCCCTGTAAAGAACATTTATAGGTTGTCAGACAGGGTGCGAGACAGCATCCAGGAGGAAGTCTTAAAAATGTTAGTCTTAGGGTTGATTGAGCCCTCTAACAGTCCCTGGTCCAGCCCTGTGGTATTGGTACCAAAGGCTGCCCCACCGGGCGTCAAGCCAGAACTCCGTTTCTGTGTGGACTACAGAGGACTCAATTCCATCACCAGGACTGAGACTCACCCCCTCCCCAGAGCTGATGAGCTCATTGACTGGTTGGGTGCTGCCAACTTCGTCAGTACCTTTGATTTGACATCAGGGTACTGGCAGATCGCCTTGACTGAGTGGGCCAAAGAGGTCAGCATTCTCAATCCCAGACAGTCATTACCAATTCATGTGATGCACTTTGGATTAAAGAATGCCCCTGCTACCTTTCAATGGTTGGGAACCCGCTCTTTGTTGCTGCCTGAATCCTTGGTCCAGGGGGGGACCACAACGACCAGCCTGCTTTGCCCCCTCGCCCGGCCGCCAGCATCATCAAGCAGCGCCAGGAGGCGCTTTAAAAACGGCGCGGGACCCGCTCTTTGTTGCTGCCTGAATCCTTGGTCCAGGGGGGGGGGGGACCACAACGACCAGCCTGCTTTGGCCCCTCACCCGGCCGCCAGCGTCATCAAGCAGCGCCAGGAGGCGCTTTAAAAACTGCTGCGGGCTCCCGCAGCGCAGGACGCGTGCGGGCGTGCCTGGGCCAAGGGCGGGCCCGTCTGCGCCCGTCAGAACCTGGAGGAGGCTGGGCTGGGCCTGCTCTCTTGGTCCTGTAACACAGGCTACTTACATGCGGTCCTGTGGTGTTATCCCTCGTCCAGATCACAAAGGTCCACACAAGGGAACGTTATTGCACTAGCTCTTGATTGCCAGCTACTTGAAGGCGTTGGTTCAATACAACATGGGGAAGCGAAAGCCCACCCCGGCCCAGAAATCCACCAATACCACTCTCGACGGCTTCCTGCAAAAGGCGGTGGGAGCTATTAATAAAGAGATAGAGCGCGCAGAACGTAGACTTTCCCTGGCTCCACCATCTGAACTACCGCCTGTTAACCAGCCATTATCTCCAAATAATAACCCCCATATTGGTACAGCAGAAAATATCTTGGAGGCAAGGGCCTCAAGTCCCTATTGTTCCCACTGTAATTGTTTTATCACAGGGTGAGACACGAGGGCCACGGGATGATGAAGAAAGCCCTTGCATAACATCTACGGAGCATGGCAAATTGTCCGCGATAGGAGGAAAGAGGAAGCGAATAGAGGGGCGGGGACTGCCCGTAAGAAGAACAATCAGTCGCCCAAAACTAAAAGATCCAAACAAATTCACACTGCAGGAAAAGTTGTTAAGTCATCTACTGGAGGGATAAATAATGGTGGGCAGGATGGACTTGATATTTTAACTGGAAAACTGAGTAACTTAATCCAGGAGGCTATGGCACCAATTCTGGTGAGACTAACTAAAATTGAGGAGCAGCTAACTATTGTTTGTAAAGCCCTAGTACCAGTAGAAGTAACTTCACCACATATCTCAACTGAGAGAGGCTTATCGGCAAGGGGTATAGCCGAAGGGAATGGAGGCAAACGGTCGGAGGTGATATCTAACGGGGCGGCCCCTAGGAAGGTACCACTTATCCTTAGTGCTATCCCCCCACGCTGTTGCCGTATACAAGAGACCACAAACACTAGTGCACTGGTGGAGCTAACAGAATCCTGTTCCCCATGAAAACTCCCTCCCGCAGAGCCAACATCTGGGTCAGGGCGTCCTGTCCCCCAAAACTTCTAATTTAAGGGATGGGGGTAGATCCCCCTTTAGAGACAAAGTCTCATAGTCGCTTACATGGTACCCCAGGCGGGAGTGGGATTGTAGACCGGTTACACCTGCCCCCAGAAAGTACCCCCTATACCTTGATTTTAACAGGGGTCCCGAGGTTATCCCCCAATCAAAAAGAAAGTAGCCAGAGTCTTATAAACAAAGCGGCTCACTGGTGCTCTAAAAAAAACCCCACCTCATTTTAATTGGTTTGAGTACATTATTATGGCTAGGCGGGTGTGCTGGATTGGTGGCACTAAGAAAAGCATTGGAGGGGACTGTGTCGTGCTTAACTTTAGCGACGCAAAGTGTGTCTATGATGCACTAAACCAGTTGAAAGATTCACCTACCGAACAGATAAAGGCTCGACCTTTGGGTTTCTTTTACCCCCCCAGTCAGATTTTACCCCCCAGCATGCGGCCATCTCGGCCTAGACACATCATTGATGCCCCCATGCGCCCCTCCTCCTTTCACCCGAATAGGTATGAAGCACTCTCAGACCTAACCGAGATTGACTGACTAACTAGACAATCTGGTGGGTATATAGATAACGACATAAAAGGCCACCTATACGGTGATGTAGGGGGAGCTGGGACCAATGAGGCATATGGCAACATAAAGCCCCACAAAGACCATATTATAAATTCTGCTGGTCCCTCGGGAAAGGAGAACATGAATAACCCAACATTTTGTATGGTGGCTGCAAATATAAGCCCTGAAAATAGGTGTCCGGGGGAGGGGTCGCTACAAACACCCGTGGCCAGTACACTGGTCTCACTAGTCACATCACCGGACACGGACCTGGCCCACCCTATACTCCCAGTTAAGCTAATCTCCTGGAATATAGCAGGTATTCGCTCGAAACTAACAGATGAGGTTTGGCTGGAATACATCAGGGGTTTCGATGTAAATTGTGTACAGGAGACGTGGGCTAAAGAAAGTATAGAGATGGATGGTTATCAGGCCTTTGATGTGCCTGCCATAGCATCGTCGTCGGGGAGGGCAAAGTGACGGTTGGTAACCTTATTCTCAGTCAGATTTGGTTCCATAAAAGTTTTTTGTGTAGGATCCGCTCAGTGGTTTCAATTGATTATGATTGTTAACATGCTCCAGGTGAGAGTCCTTCTTGTAAATTGGTACTATAATATTTTTGACCCAAAGAATTGTCAAGTTATAGAAGCCTTGCAAATGGAAATCGCTAATGTTTCTGGGAAGTGGCAACCTTTATGTGTTTTATGGGTGGGGGATTTTAACTGAACATCCTGTGAATACAGTAATGATAGAGTTTGTGGTCTTTTGGACTTTGGCGCATTTTATTCACACCCTGCAGGGAGAGGCACTGAATACCATTACCATTGAGAACAATTTGGACAGTCTGACAAATAGTTTTTCAGTCTAGTGTCCTACCTTTGTTGGTGGGGGTAGGGAAAGCTCTATTGACTTTATGTTTATTTCCAGGGAGTGCTCCTCACTGGTGTGCGATTTTCATGTGGACCCAGAAATAGCGAGTGACCACAACCCACTAATTGTTTCACTCAAAGTAATAGCTAGAACTACAGGGGGGGATGGTCGCTTGACTGATTATAATCGCAATACAGGTGCAAGAGTAAACTGAGGAAAAATAAATCCAACACTATTTGAGGAGGTTATCGTTAGATCTAATTTCGACCTGATCATGGATTGTTTGGAGCTGGACTCTTCCTCATCCACGATTGTACAGAACTTTGAACGGCTCTGCATTAATGTAGCTAATAGATTAACATGCCCAGCTAGGG
Source organism: Calotriton arnoldi (assembly GCA_963921515.1). Lineage (NCBI taxonomy): Eukaryota > Metazoa > Chordata > Amphibia > Caudata > Salamandridae > Calotriton > Calotriton arnoldi. The sequence goes on along the minus strand of CAWUFW010001762.1, from coordinate 1,910,172 downwards.
CCAAGCAGCACCGTGAGAGCCGCTGGTTTAATGCAGAATGCTCTAGAGCCCACAAGATCTTAAAAACCGCCCTCCAGACTTACCCCCGTAACAGAGAACAAATAAAATGCGCGAGACGCTTATATAAAACCACCATCAGTGAAAGAAAAGAGGAGCTGAGGCGAATAGCATGGGATGATCTGGAGAGAGCTAGTGCTCTTAGAGATAGTAAAAGTTTCTGGGCCATCATCAATCGACCCCAATTTACTGAGGAAGCGGGAAAAATGGAGTCATTGATCCTGGGAACTACAGTTTGCGCCTATCTTTAACCCAAATGGTAGGGAGCTGTCGATGTCTAATGAGGAGCTCCCGGCCGATATGGCGCAGGCAGTTGAGCTTAGTGCCTCACTTACGGTGACCGAGGTGGAGGAGGCATTCGCTAAGAGAATCAGTAGGAAAGCTCCAGGCCCAGACGGAGTTCCACTAGATCTTTTTAAGTTAAACATAAATCTTTGGGCACCCCTGCTAACACAAGTTTTTAAATCGGCAGTCATTGGTCCAATTCCAGTATCCTGGAAAGGGGCCATAGTCGTACCTGTGTTTAAAAAAGGGAACAGAAATGATCCTGCCTGTTATAGGCCTATTTCCCTTATTGACTCTACCGCTAAAGTACTGGGTAGGGTAATTCTTGCCCGACTAGAGTCATGGGCAACTAGTAAGGGGATCATCTCAAAGACACAGTATGGCTTCCGGAGGGGAATGGGAACAACAGAGCAGTGCCTAAATTTGTCCCTGTATGTATAAAAAACAAGGGTAACCCCGTAGTAAGACCAGGGGTGGTAATATGATTAAGGAGAACAGTGGTCTCAGGGAGGCTTCAAGAGTCCTCGTGTAGCCTGGGCTACTGTAAATGAATGCAGAGTTTAATCAAACAATTACTTTCAATAGTAGTCCAACCAGGACTCATTAAGCAATATGCCAGGACACAGGGTGCAGAATGACATCACATTTATTAACACCATAAATGGAGTATCATTCATTTTCAACGCTTAATAGTTCTGGTGCTCACACAAAAGTGCAGTGCAGAGTGAAAGTGCTTAGTGACATTTAAAACATTACATCGCATTGACAACAAGCTAAAACTCCAAACTATCTCAATTACAATGAAGGAGTTTTTGGTTGTAACGACGGCGCTTCGATCTTAATGATTAAAGATCATCATCAGGACTGATGTGTGAGCAATTAGAATCTAGTCAATTGGCGTCAAAGGCACGCGATGGAACACGTGGCTGAAGTCCCAAGGCAGGTGGATGGAGGATCGGGCAGGATCAAGGAGGATGTAATCAGCCGGTTAATGAGGAAGGAAATCGACGGCACCCAAGGGTTATTTTGAACCGGATGAGTCCGAGATCAGGGTTCCACATCCGTCGCGGAGTGAATCCGAGTCGGATGTGGAACCCTTGATCTCCGGACTCATCCCGGTTCAAAATAACCCTTGGGTGCCGTCGATTTCCCTTCCTCATTAACCGGCTGATTTACATCCTCCTTGATCCCTGCTCCGATCCTCCATCCACCCGCCTTGGGACTTCAGCTTCGCGGGTTCCAATCGCGTGTTGACATTTTCCTTTCGCCTAATTGACTAGATTCTAATTGCTCACACATCAGTCCTGATGATGATCTTTTAATCATTAAGATCGAAACGCCGTCGACCTTACAACCAAAAACTTCATTGTAATTGAATAGTTTGGAGTTTTTTAGCTTGTTGTCAATGCGATGTAATGTTTTAAATGTCACTAAGCACTTTCACTTCACGCACTTGCACTTTTTTGTGTGAGCACCAGAACTATTAAACGTTGAAAATTGAATGATACTCCATTTATGGTGTTAATAAATGTGATGTCATTCTGCACCCTGTGTCCTGGCATATATTGCTTAATGAGTCCTGGTTGGACTACTATTGAAAGTAATTGTTTTGATTAAACTCTGCATTCATTTACAGTAGCCCAGGCTACACGAGGACTCTTGAAGCCTCCCTGAGACCACTGTTCTCCTTAATCATAAATTTGTCCCTGATCATGGGCAAGTACATGAAGGCAAAGAGTGGTTCTATCCACCTTGCCTTCATGGACTTGTCCTGTGCATTTGATACTGTGAACAGGGGGAAATTGTGGGCACTAATGACAGAAATGGGTTTTGAAAGTGCACTAATCCTGCTCCTAAAAAGGCTACATACTAATACATCTGTTTCCATAAGATTTGGACCACACGGGGAAAGGACGAAGCCTATTACCTCAACCGAAGGAGTTCGGCAGGGGTGCATTTTAGCTCCTTTTCTTTAATTTACATGAATGGACTCGAAGCGTTTTTATTAGGCGAAAAAATTGATTTTCCCCGCATTAGAGGTCAGCCAGTTCCGCTGCTCTCGTATGCGGACGATACTGTACTCATGGCCTTGACGGCCAATAGCCTCCAAACCTCCCTGGACGCCTTTACAAATTTTATGGCGGCGTTAGACTCGAGGGTTAATTTCTCAAAGTCTTACATAATGGTATGTGGCCCAAAAAAGGTTAAAACCAGAAGTTTCAATGTAAGGGGTAGGGCCATTGAAAGGGTGGAACACTTCACATACCTGGGGAACATGTTTAGCAAGGATTTGAAATGGGACTCCCTGATTACGGCTAGGGCACAGCAGACGAGTAGTGGAGGGGCTCTTTAGGTTCACCTGTAAGTTAGGCCATAAGCCAGTGGCTGAGCTGGTTACCTTATACAATGCAAAATGATTGTCGGTTGCATTGTATGGGGCGGGCGTATGGGGCTATCAAAGAAGTCGCTCGCTACAAGTAGTGGAGAACAAGTTTATAAAACGTCTGATGATTCCAAGCCGCTCTGCCACCTCATTTTCTCATCGAGAAGTGGGGATGGTGCAAGATGGTGTTGGTGTGATTTCACGTCGTCCAGCCACGCACGCCGTGCTTCTCGGCAATCGGCTATGCGGACTGATTCAAGATGTCGAAGGTGAAAAGCAGCCGGACGCGAGCGCTCCGATTTTCAGTCCAGCGAAGCCTGGAAATACTCTGTCGGCAGGATAAACGCCGTGCCTGGAGGAGAGTTACATTTTACATTTGCCGCCTGATTCTGTGCTACATTGTTTCCCCGACACTCGTGTTTGTTCTGGGACTCTTGCCACTGATCAAGAAAAGGATTAGAACGCGAGGGCAGTGGCTCTGGTTTCAAGCCCGGAGGTGCACGAGGAGAAGCTTCGGAATCTGCAATGGATATGTGAGACATGTCGCGCTAGAAAGAGCACCTTATTTCTTCACCCACCTCCTATCTCTGTTCTACTTGGTATCTTTGGCGCTTACTCTGGTTTTTTATTCTACAATAAGCAGACAACAACAGAGGCTGCAGATGTCTTCCAGGGGCTCTAGAACCGGGAAAAGTAGCAAATTAAAGGCCCCCCAACCCACACCAAGCAACATTGCCCCAGGGGAGGCTGCAATACCGGACATCTCACTAAAAGGTAAAAGGGAAGCTATCTGTCTAAAACAAGGTACGGGGAAGATTGGGGGCACTGGGGGAGCTAAAGAGAGTTCTCAACCAACAATTGTGGAAATGCTCATTGGACCGAAGGCTTTACCTATTGATCCTGACACTACCTTGAGCGGCGCCCCAACCCCCACACCCCCTGCAGCGTCCAAACCAGATTGCCAGCTTGTAGATGCGCAGGATTGCTCTAATCCTGAATTTAACCTGACGGGGTCTCAAGAAAGTGACATGCTTGTGCAAAAAGAGATGTCTCTCGGTGAACAACCTATAGATCAAAGTAGCACAGTGGGCCCTGTGGTTTTGGCAAACGTACCCACCGATCCTCCTATTATTGCACTACCTGTTGAAGACGCGGCTAGCCCCCTACATCTAGAACCTACTAAAACGATGACTGAAAGTGAAACTGGGCTAAACCACCTAGCAAAAGGTATCACGGGCTACATTCTTAGAGCAGAACCCAATTCTGGCCTCAGAGCCCCTTGGACTCCAGAGGTTAGTGGTGAACATTTCTACTCGGTCTCAGACGGCTCTCTGTCAACTTCTGATGAAGACCAAATTAGCTCCAGCTCTAGTGAAGACATTAATATTGACCCTTCTAAAAACACAGGGACGGTACAACGCCAGACGAAAAATAGAAACCCCCAGAAAAGACGTAGCCAACTCAAATGGGACTATTCAGACTCGCAAATGTCTTACCCCCTATGCGAAGAAGCTGAACAGCTGTCTATCTGGGAAAATGCCAAATCTGCAACCGCGACTGAACCTATGGTAGAACCCTCCTTATCCTCAATCCTAGCCTCCATCAAGGACTTCCAAGAAGAGGTTCGCTCCGACAATCGAGCCGCTAAGGGGGCAGCCAAAAAACTACAGGGGGGCCTGCGGAAATTAAACAAATTATGCACCGACATAAGCGACCGGGTCAGCATGGTTGAAGGTCGTACAGAGAGCCTAGAAACGGAGATAACCACTTTGAAGAATCAGGGGTCTGCTCATGAGGCATGCCTGGGAGATGTCAGGATGAAGATGGAGGAGCAAGAAAATCATCAACGCAGGAACAACCTCCGTCTGCTAGGTATTCCGGAAGGAGCGGAGGGAGATGATCCAAGACGCTACATCGTAAAACTGCTACGAGAAACCTTCCCGGAACAGGGACTACGAAGTCCAGCGAGCGCACCGATTCCCCTTCCATCTTAAGCAGAACCGAAATGCCAGTAGCTCTTCCGTGGAAAAGCCCAGAGCTTTCTTAGTGTTCTTTGGGAACTTTCTCCTCAGGCAATTTGTGTACGATCAGGCCCGTCCAAACTCCCCAAAGGGGGTTAATGGTGTGATGTTCTTTGCCAAACCCGACTTCTGCCATACAACGGTAGAGCGCAGATGGCATCTGCGCCAGATGATCACCCCATTTCAACAGCTTGGTGCCCAAGTGTTTTTAATGAATCCTTCCCGACTAAAAGTTACTTTGAATGGGTCCACCCGGATCTTTATGTCTGAGGTCAAGGCAGGGGAGGAGGTTAAGGTAAAAAGAAAGGGAGGCAAATAAAGGTGTGCGGTAATGCTAGTAGTATAAGGGCTGCCTGTTACACTGGAGAAGCTCCTGGGTTTTGGTTTGACCCCTTCACTTAGGGTCAAATTTACATTGTATAAAGAGTCCTTAGCCGATAATTCTATACGCTAATCTAAGGCGCTGCTTTGCGGCAGGGAGACCTAACTGATAACCATCATTCAGGACGTTCCTGATTGCTCTATTTATGGGGGGGGGGGGTGGGAAGGGAGGGGTCACGTTTTGGTGGTGGGGCGGGTCACGTTATTGGAAAATGTGATAATTGATGAATCTAAAATACTGAAAAAGGGGAAAAACAAAGCAAAGTCAATGGAAAAAGGAAATATGCACACAAAAAAAAAAATAATAATAATTTTTCGGATACTGTGGGATGTACAAACTGTAGTATGACTTAAGATGTGTTTTCAGGATAAGAACAAATATGTTAAACAACATGAATGATCAAAGCTTTTTAAAAATAGTGTCTGTTAACGTTTGTGGGTTAAATGACGCCCTGAAAAGACAGAAGGTGGCTTAGGGTCTACGTTCACTGGGTGCGGAAATTATTACCCTCAGGAAACACATATAGAGGGATCCCAGAAGCACTTATTGAACTCTCTGGGGTATAGGGTTATTGGTGGTACCTCGCAGGGCGCAAAGACACGAGGGGTTGGAATTCTGGCTCAAAATAGGCACCCATTGACTTCTAGTAGGGTGAAATCCGATCCTCTGGGTAGGTGGGTTATTGCAGAATGTCATCTTCCCCCCAACTCCAGCTTCACACTATGCTCAATATATGGGAGTAATACTGACGACCCCGGGGTTATCAACTGGATTTCGGGAGAACTTGCCCATTGGCCATTACCGCTAGTAGTTTCTGGGGATCTAAACATCAACCTAACTAGTAATTGGAAAGCAACTGATCAATGGTCCTATACAGGTAGAAAGCCTAAAGTCTATCAGGCCCTGCTTAACCTAATACAAACTCATGGGCTCAATGATGTCTGGGCCACTTTACAACCAACTCATCCAGGCTATACCTACTTTTCAGCTCTGCACCTTTCCCTTGCCAGACTAGATTATTTCTTGGTTTCCTCATCACTACTTCAAAACTGCTCTATAGAAATTCCCCCACGCTTTATGTCGGATCACAATCCCCTTATCCTAAATATTAGGGGCTGGGGCTCAGGGAGAAATCTCGAGCTGGAGCTTTGAAAAAGCTTTATTATATGATGAAGGTTACCGACTCCATATGCAGGGGTGGATCAAAGAATTTCTAGAAATCAATATAGGATCCGCAGCAGTCAGAACCGTATGGGATACCATGAAGGCGGGTATCCGGGGGGAGCCCCTGCGGTATTCAGTAAGGAAGAATAAAAAAACTAAAGAACAACTAGCGAGGGCACAAGATAAGATGAAAAAGGCAGAGGAAAAATTAATCTTAGCAGTCCAATTGGGGGGTGAAATCGAGAATGCTCAATTAGAAGTAGTAGCTAGCAAAGCAGAAATAGGGTCCATCTTCGCAGAGAAAACCGCTGTGAAATGGGCATCTGCTAGAGAAAAAGTATATGAATGCGGTGATAACATTGGTCACCAACTTGCCCTTAGAATTAGACAACAGGTGTCTGCCTGCGAAATTTCATCAATTCAACTCAGTTCCGGCGAGATTACAAATGATGCCAATAAGATACGCAAGGCATTCTATGAGTTCTACCAAAGGCTTTATTCCGAAGACAAGGTGGGACCCTTAGAATTAAGAGAGGACGAAAGCCTGGAATATCTGGGTGAAATTACGTTAGCGGTGCTTAGCTCAGAAGACCATGATCAGCTCGAAGAAACTCCCGGATGGGATGAGATATCTAAAGCCCTGGCTAGCCTTCCGGATGGGAAAGCGGCTGGTCCCGATCACATACCGGTCGAGTTTTATAAAATATTTACTCCCCAGATAAATACTCTTTTCACTCTATTGGTTACTTCTATTTTCAATGGCACACCTCCACCAGACTCTTGGTTCAATGCCAAGATAGTAGTATTTCCAAAAAAGGGTAAATCCCCTCTCGAAATGGGATCGTACCGGCCAATAACTCTAATTAATTGGGACTCCAAGATATACGCCAAAATATTTGCATCAAGATTATCTCTGAGAATAGAGTCCCTGGTCTCACAATGGCAACACGGGTTTATCCCCAAAAAAAGCACGACGGAACATATCCGAAGGGTTATTACCCTTTTGGATGCTGCCCAGGTAGCAGGTGACCCGATCTCATTAATCTTACTTGACGCTGAGAAAGCGTTTGATCGGGTCTCCTGGACATTCCTCTGGGCCGTCATGAGGAAAATGTGCTTTGGGCCTAAGGCAATACAAGCCATACAAGCTCTTTACAGCTATCCCACAGCTAACGTAACAATTAATGGGGTCCTGACGGAACAGATAAAAATTTCTCGGGGGACCCGCCAAGGGTGTCCATGCTCACCTCTGCTCTTCGCTCTGTATATAGATCCTCTTATTAAAGCAATTGAGAAGAATCAACTTATTCGAGCGATGAGCAGATTTGGGCTGGATACTAAAATTATGGCTTATGCCGACGACTTGGCGGTAGTGACTCCCGACCCCCGGAGTGCCATCACTGCCCTAGAACAAGAGGCCGAGAAGTTTGGGAAAATCTCAGGCTATGCCCTCAATCAAGGGAAAACCCAGATCATTATTAACAACCAAATCGACTGGTCAGACTGTAGGGTGGTCCAGACTGCAAAATATCTGGGGGTCACCTTAACCGCTAACACCGATCAGATAGTAGAGGAAAATTTGATCCCACTGGCCACCGAGACTAAACGGGCGCATAAGCGTATCAATAACTTACATCTTACCATGGTAGGGAGATGCAATGTTGTTAAGATGTCCTATTTTCCCAAACTTCTATACTTCTTTAGGGCTATCCCTTTAGAGATGAGTAAAGCAATGCTACGGAAATTCGATCACATTTTTTCTGAATTTATCTGTGCATATTCCAGACCAAGGCGAGCTTTCAAATTACTCTCTCTTCCTCGGGAAAGGGGCGGTTGGGCGCTACCAAATTTAAGACTTTACTACTGGGCCTCTGTTATGCAATATAGCGCGGTGCTGCTTCAAGATTATACACATACTTCTATGGAAGGTCTACCATCGCCCTTTCAATTACTTCTAGGAGCAGAGACTCCCGGATGTCTCTGGAGGCAGCTCTCCTTCGGCTACTTTAAAAGGGTAAGATTCAAGACTTTAATGAGCGTCTATAACGTTTTTTCTAATATTCGTAAAGCTTTTGGACTGGGCAATCTGAATTACTATTCCCCCCTTAATAACAACTCTAACTTACCAGCAATCTTCGGGGCTTCTTACTTACGTGAATGGCATCAAGCAGGAATATTGAAAATGGGGGGACCTGATAACTTCTGATGGCATAAATCATACGGTACACTTAAACCTGAATTCCATCTGGGAGACCAGGAGTCCTTTAAATATATGGCCATAAGAGATTTCCTGACCCGTAAGACTGGGGGGATTGCCGGTTTTTCCAAGGTAGATCTTATCGATAAACTAAGGAGCCCTACTTTACCCAGGATAGGATACCTATACGATACATTAGTCAGCTTAATGTCTGACGATATGCTCATTACCGCTAATAAATGGCAACAGAAATTGAATATACCTTTTAACATCTTTAACCAGGCTGTGCAATCCGCCAAGAGTGATCTACTTTCTGCTAAGCTACAGGCACAATTTTATAAAACCGCATTTTTTCTATATATCACACCTAGTAGAGTCGCCAAATGGGGAACAGGGGCTGGAACGCTATGCCCGAGATGCTCAGAATTCAGGGCAGATTCAATACATATGTTCGCCACGTGTCCCCAACTTATACCATTACTGGGTCAGATACAAGACTTTTTTAACAAAGTTCTTCCTCAGGAAACTCAGTTAACTCCCACGACTATTTTATTAGGCATTCAAGATAAGATTAGCAGAAATAACGGAGGTGCTCTCATCTATGTTGCCATGACAATTTTACGTTTATGTATAGCTTCATCCTGGAAGGACCCTAATCCTCCACTATTCTCCCATTGGCTAGCACGACTGATTTCTACATACCATTTGGAAAAGGCCATTTTCTCCAAAAAGGGAAGCCGAGGAAAAAAGAAGGGTCTCGCTATTTGGCAACCTTTATCTGCTTGGCTTAGATAGATAGTCACAACGGGGTCATGTGAAACAAAAGCAATATGTCTTGGAAAGTCCATGTTGATGGAATTTTAGTAGATTCACAGCTTGAATACAACTCTATGTACACCCTCTTTGTCATGCAGGATTTAGATGTTTATACATAATACACTGTAATCTCTACAAGTGCAAAAGTCGATATAATGCCATATATATATATATAGTTTTTCTTTTATTGTTCCTTCTCCTTTCCCTTTAATCACTGTTTTATTACTCTTTGAAACATTGGATATTGTAAAGATGTATTAGATCACTCGCCACCATGTGCCTACTCTGTCGCTTTTAGACACTGGGGAGGGGGCGGTGGGCGGGACATGCTTGAAACGTTTTTTTTATCTCTGTATTATGACTTTTGTACTTTAATAAAAAAAAAAAAAAGAGAAGTGGGGATGGAATACATAGTAGATCGCATCGCTGCTGCCCCCTTGCGGGCCAAAATTTGGGTCTCAGAAGAGTTACAGTTTTCCAGGGAGATCATCGAAGACTCTATTAATTTGGATAAGTCTGTGAAGATTCCCTGGCTTCGGTTTGTGAGGGATAAGTTATCGGAGATTGGGTTGGTCGAGTACTTTGACACCCCGTCGAGTATCCCCTCAAACGCAAAGGGTATAATTAAAGAGGAGTATAGGGTCTGGGCAAATTCGTGTAATTTACAACTGGAGGTACCCGGCCCTAGCTGCCCTTTCATGCCCAAACAGCAATATTACCTATCCTTTACAACGAACAGCCAGATGCGTTTTCTTTTAACAAGATTCCGCCTTAGCACTTTTTGGTAGCGTTCCCCAAACAATCTGGGTGGATGGACAACCTTATTTCTTGCCCATGCGACAATAGAACTCCCAGAGCACCTTGCACTTTATTCTTTTTTGTGCACTTTATAAAGAACCAAGGAGTAGATTTTTGGTACCCTTACTAATGAATACTCGCCCATGTACATATATTGAGGGGTACAGATATCTACAATCACTGATCAATCCTGTTATTTGCAGTGCTGTTTTAAATTTTATTAGAACAGCAAAGGGCATTAGGAAACGCTATGAAGTGCAATAATTAGGTAGGGAGATTAAATGATCTGTATTCCTTGTTTTTATGTCAAACTGATTCGAAATTCTATGGCCATTATTACATCAATGTATAAGTATGATTTTAGCTTATAAAGGAACTTTTATCTTTTTTAATATCTTTTAGAAAAAATGTATTTTAAATTTGTATTGTTTGTCGAAACTTTTGTGGCCGTGTGCCGAATAAAGTTAATTTGACTTGACTTGGTTGGTTAACAGGGTCCTGGCTTGTGAGGAGGCTTTCTGTGGCACCTACTTAGATGACATTGCGGTCTATATTCCAGCAGGGAAGAATACCTGTATCACCTCCATAAGGTGCTTCAGGTCCTGCAACAGGCAGGCCTGACCATCAAGGTTAGTAAGTGCCAGATTGGGCAGGGTTCAGTGGTGTATTTGGGACACCTCATATGTGGACGCAAGGTGCAGTCCCTCCAGGCCAAGATTGAAACCATCATGGCCTGGAACCACTGAAAACCCAAACAGAAGTGAAAGCCTTCCTAGGCCTCACTGGCTATTACTGTAGATTTATTAAGAGTAATGGCACCATTGTTGCCCCCTTAACTGAGTTGACTTCTAAGAAGCAGCCCAGATTGGTGATTTGAACAGAGGCTTGTCAGAAAGCCTTTGATTCTCTCAAGGAAGTCATGTGCACAGCACCTGTGCGCAGGGCCCCTGACTTCTCCAAGGAATTCATCATGCAGACAGACGCTTCAGAGCATGGCATAGGGGCAGACTTAGCACAGCTGTATGAGGGGGAGCCTAGAACAACAGGTACCTTTTATTAGTAGGTTACTTCCATGGTAAAGGAGAGATGGAGTGCCATTGAAAGAGAAGCTTTTGCTGTTGTCTGGGCACTCAAGAAGTTGAGACTATACCTGTTTGGGACTCACTTCCTGGTTCAGACTGACCACAGACCCGTCATATGACTCATGCAGAGGAGGGGTGAAAATCTCAAACTGTTGAGTTGGTCCACCTCCCCACAGAGAATGGACTATGCGGTGGAGCACTGCACGGGGACTGATCGTGCCAAATGGTCTCTCCAGATTCTTCGGCTTTAGTGAAGAGAGCTCCCAAGGGGTGAGGTAGCTCTCCCCACTTTTAGCTCGGGTGGGGGACACATGTCAGATCTGACAGCCTTAGGGTGGGCTTCCCCCAACTTTTTGCCTGCCTCTCTCCATTTTTGTAAACTCATTTTTGCTGGTTTTAGGACTCTGCACACTTTACCACTGCTGACCAGTGCTAAAGTGGTTGTGCTCTCCCCTAAACATGGTAACATTGACTTGTTCCCAATTGGCATATTTAATTTACTTATAAGCCCCTAGTAAAATGCACTACATGTGCCCAGGGCCTGTAAATTACATGCTACTAGTGGGCCTTAAGCACTCACTGTGCCACCCAATTAAGTAGCCCTCTAACCATGGCTTAGACCTGGCATTGCAGAGTCTGTCTGTGCAGTTTTAAACTGCCACCTCGACCTGGAAAGATAACTCTCATGCCAGGCCTAACCCTTCCCTTTTCATACATATAGGTCAGCCCTAAAGTAGGCCCTGTCTACCCTCAGGGCAGGGTGCCATGTATTTAAAAGGTAGGACATGCACTTTCAAGTTTTACATGTCCTAGTAGTGAAAAACTCCCAATTTTGTTGTTCACTACTGCAAGGCTTATCTCGCCCATTGGACAACATTGGGATTACCTTATTGCACAAGGTACTAACTTGTGTAACGATATATCTGTAAGAGACAGTAGTTAGTGACAGATTCCTTACCTTAGAATATCCCCAGGCGTCAGGCTGGATCCGGAAAGTTTTTGCGTAGCAGTACCCTTGCGCGTCGGTAGGCGGCGTCGTGCGGCTCCGCGTCCGTCGTCTGCGTCGTGATCGCCGGGATGACGTCGCGGGCAGTACTTAGACGCCGCCCCTGCGCGCTGACGTCAGTTCTGTACACGACTTTCCGCGCCAGGAACGCAGAGCCATGCAAGAAGCTGACATAGGTGTCTGAAAAATACTAGGGCCCTGAAAGGGATGTCCTTAACCCTAGAAATCAGTTCGCAGAACGAGGAGGATGGGTGGGGCGGTAAGGAATCTGTCACTAACTACTGTCTTACAGATATATCGTTACACAAGTTAGTAACTTGTGCATCTGAAAGAGACACGTTAGTGACAGATTCCTTACCTTAGAATAGATACCCCAGCAATACCAACCCCGGTGGTGGGTCTGCGAACATAGATCAGACAAGGAAGTCCTGGAGGACAGAACGGCCAAAGAAGCCGTCCCTCCGGACCCGACTGTCAAGGCAGTAATGTTTTGTAAACGTGTGCAGCGAGGCCCACGTAGCTGCCTGACAGATAACCGGCAGCGGAACACCGCGGCCCAAGGCCGTGGTAGCAGCCGTTGCCCTGGTGGAATGGGCACGCAGCCCAACAGGAGGCTCCTTCTTAGCCAAAGAATAGCAGGTCTTGATGCACAAGGTAACCCAGCGGGAGATGGTTCGTTTGTGCACCGCCCGACCTTTTTGGCGCCCACGTAGCCAACAAAGAGCTGGTCATCCACCCGGAAGTGTTTTGTGCGGTCGATATAGAAGGAGAGCGCACGTTTTGGGTCCAGACGGTGGAGCCTCTCTTCCTCTCTGGAAGGATGCGGAGGCGGAAAGAAGGTAGGCAAGGTGATGGTCTGCCCAATGTGGAAGGCAGTAACCACCTTTGGCAAGAAGGACGGACGCGTCCGAAGAACAACCTTGTCTGGATGAACAGACAGAAAGGGAGGTTTGCAAGATAGAGCCTGGAGCTCACTCACCCGCCGAGCGGAGGTGATGGCTACCAGAAAGGCTGTCTTTAGAGTCAGAAGACGAAGAGGACAGTTATGTAGAGGCTCAAAGGGAGCGCACATTAAAAAGGTAAGAACCAAGTTCAAGTCCCACTGAGGCATCACAAACGGAACAGGAGGAAAGAGGTGTGTAATGCCTTTTAAGAACCTGTTAACAACAGGGGACTTGAAAAGGGAGGGCTGATCAGGGAGCCTGAGGAAGGCCGAGATAGCACAGAGATAACCCTTGATGGTACCCAGGGCAGAACCCTGTTGGGCCAAGAAGGAACAGAAGGACCTCAGAAAGAGGGGCAGAAAGGTGGTTCACAGCCTTTGCTGTGCACCATGCCACAAATTTGTTCCACCTGCAGGCGTATACCACCTTAGTGGAGGGACGCCTGGCTGCCAGAATCACATCACAAACTTCGGGAGGCAAGTCGAAAGGAATCAACTGCCGCTGCTCAATCTCCACGCAAGCAGGTGTAGACTGGACAGGTTCGGGTGGAGGACCGTCCCCTGCTGCTGCGACAGAAGATCCTCCCGAAGAGATAGACGGATCGGGGGATCTACGCTCATACTGAGTAGCTCGGGATACCAAACTCTTCGAGCCCAGTCCGGAGCCACAAGAATGACTTGGGCCCGGTCATGCCGAATCTTCTTCAACACTCTGGGTAGAAGTGGTATAGGCGGAAAGGCGTACAATAGACCGCAACTTCACTCGTGACGAAAAGCGTCGCCGAGCGAGTGCCGCCTTGGAAATTCCAACGCGCAGAACTGATGACATTGCGCGTTCTCTTCGGTGGCGAATAGATCTAACCAAGGCTCTCCCCACTGTAGAAAGAGTCCTTGCGCCACTTCCGAGTGAAGACGCCATTCGTGATCCATCATGCACCTGCGGCTGAGTTCGTCCGCCCTGGCGTTCAGGGAACCTGCCAGGTGTTGAACCATCAGGAACATGCCCTGATGTTCCAGCCATGTCCAGAGGCGCAGAGCCTCTTGACAAAGGGTCCACGACCCCACCCCGCCCTGTTTGTTGCAGTACCACATGGCGGTGGTGTTGTCGGTGAACACCTGCACTACCTTCCCTTTGACAGAGGGAAGGAATGCCTTGAGTGCAAGTCGGATCGCCCGGAGCTCCAGAAGGTTGATATGGAGCCTGGACTCCGCCGGAGACCAGAGGCCTCTGATCTCCGCCTCTCCCATGTGACCGCCCCATCCCAGAAGGGACGCGTCCGTCACAACTGTGTGCTCTGGCTGGGGAAGGGAGAGGGATCTGCCCATGACCCATTGCCGGTTCGAGAGCCACCACTGCAACTGTTTTGCAGTCCCCTCCGAGATCTGGACGTGATCGGACAGGTTGCCCTGGTGCTGCGCCCACTGGAACTTCAGGTCCCACTGCAGAGCCCGCATATGCCATCTGGCATGATTGACCAGCAGGATGCAGGAGGCCATGAGGCCCAGCAGCCTCAGGGTCATCCGTACCGAAACCCAGGATAAAGGCTGAAAGATCGGAATCATAGCCCGAATATCCCGGACTCACCGTTCGGGAGGATAGGCCCGAAACTGCGTCGTGTCCAGAACTGCTCCGATGAAAAGGAGCTGTGGAGAAGGAATCAGATGCGACTTCGGCACATTGATGGAGAACCCCAGCGAGTGCAGGAGTTCGGCCGTAGTCTGGAGGTGGGAGACGACTGCCTGGGACGAGCCCGCCTTCAGCAGTCAGTCGTCAAGGTAGGGGAAGACTGAAACCCCTGCCCGGCGCAGATGAGCTGCGACCACCGCCATCACTTTCGTGAACACCCGAGGGGCACTGGTAAGGCCAAAGGGGAGCACGGTGAACTGAAAATGCTCGAGGCCTACCGTAAACCGAAGGTAACGCGGGTGGGCCGGCAGGACGGGGATGTGGAAATAGGCGTCCTGCAAGTCCAACGCTACCAACCAGTCTCCGGGGTCGAGGGCAGTCAAGACCTGAGCTAGGGTGAGCATCTTGAACTTCTCCTTCCGGAGGAAGCGATTGACGTTCCGGAGGTCCAAGATAGGACGCATGTCCTCCTTGTCCTTTTTGGGCACCAGAAAGTAGTGGGAGTAGCAACCACGCCCTACTTCTGGGGTCGGAACATGCTCGATGGCCCTCTTGGCCAAGAGGGCCGTGACTTCCTTCTGTAGAAGCACCAAGTGATCCCCTGACATGCGGTGGAATTGAGGTGGCATGGCTGGGGGTGGTCTCGAAGGGGAGGGAGTAGCCCCTTCGGACAATGTCCAAGACCCACCTGTCCGAGGTGATGGGACGCCAGTGGTGAAGGTGATGGCGGACCCTGCCCTCGACTGGCGTGCTGTGCACCTGAAAGGAGGGACTAGGAGGGCTTGGAGGCCGCGGACGGGTTGGAGGTGGTGGCCTGACCCGCACGCTGGTTGCCCGAACCGCCACGGCGGTATCCACGTCCTCGGCCACGCGAAGACGCCTGCTGCGCGGGCCGGTGGCTGGGCTGCTGACGTGACTGGGCGCCCCTTCCGTGGCCACGAGAGGGGCGAAAAGCAGAAGTTAGCGGAGGGCGTGTAGCAGAAAGGCCCAGGGACTTGGCAGTAGCCCGTGAGTCCTTAAAGCGCTCCAACGCATGGTCTGCTTTGGACCCAAAAAGACCGACTCCATCAAAGGGCATGTCCATGAGAGAATTCTGGACATCCCCTGAAAAACCAGTGGTTCTCAGCCAGGCGTGGCGACGCAGCGCCACCGTCGTTGCAATAGACCTGCCCAGCGAGTCGGCGGTATCAAGGCCACATCGAATTGTGTATTTGGCCGCATCCCTTCCTTCCGCAATGGCGCGGGAAAGCAGTGTCTGGACCTCCTCAGAACACTGGGGCAAAACAGTCGCCACCGAATCCCACAAGGAGTGGGTATATCGGCCCAAAAGGCAAGCGGTGTTGATGGACCGCAAGCCCGCACTGGAGGAAGAAAACCCTTCTTCCCAAATTGATCCAGGCGTTTGGATTCCCTATCCGGAGGGGCGGTAGGGAAGGCGGTTTGGGAAGCGGAGGCTTGGACAACCAAGCTCTCAGGAGTGGGGTGGACAGAGAGAAATAGGGGTCGCCCGGAGCTGGGTGATGGCGTCGGGACACGTTCCTATCCACAGGAGCCCCTGTGTTGGGCTTGGACCAGGCGCCCAAAAGAACGTCAGTGAGGGCATCGTTAAACGGCAGCACAGTCTCCGTAGAGGAGGCTGCAGGCTGAAGCACCTCTGTCAAGAGATTAGTCTTGACTGCCACAGTAGGGAGTTGGAGATGTAAGGCTCCAGCCGCCCTACGCAACACCGTTGCAAAATTGGCTCCCTCCTCCGTAGCCACGGGAGGAGACAGCATGCCAGTGTCAGGGGAAGTATCTAGACCACTGGCGTCCTCTAGACCCTCTGTCCAGTCCTCATCATACTGACACTGTTTTGCCAGAGGGTCATCAGACCCCTCCCAGTCCTCCTGGTCCTCCTCTGGTTCAAAATAAGGAGGAGGAGGGACATTTGGGATCCAAGGCCCCATCGGCGCCGGAACCGGCGTCGAGCGACGTCGGCCCGGTTCCATGTCCGGAGCCGGAAGGAACTGGGGGACGACGCCGCCCGGAACCCCAGGCGGCGCCGTGAACGGCACCGGAGACATCGGCGTCGGTGGAGGCGTCGTTAGGTCGACCGGCGTCGAAGGGGGTTGCGGAGCCGGAATCGAGGCTGGAGGCACGGGCGACGCCGGGGCCGGAGCCGTCGGCGACGCCGGAGCAACCCCATCAGGGCCCGCGGGGCCCGAAGGCGCACCGGAGGGACCTTGAGGCCCGAAGAGGCGGGCCATGGCCGACAGGAATTCCTGTATTTGGGCCGGATCCGCCCCCGAACCCGGGAAGGACGGGTATTGCGGGGGCGACTCCACAGGCATGTCCGGGGCCGCGGGGACGGTGCCGGGAGGGGCCTCAGCCGAGTCGCGAGACCGGCGAGGCGAAGTCCTAGAGCGACGATGCTTTTTGGACTTTTTGTGTTTTGACTTACCGGACGAAGAAGACTTCGACGCCGACGACCGGTGAGGACTCCGCGACCGACCCCTCGACCTCTCACGCGACCGGGGCTTGCGCGGAGCCGAATGCCGGGCCTCGAGGAGCTTTCGAGACCGCTCTCGCAAAGCTTTCGGATTGAGGGCCCGGCAGTCGGAACACGACTCCTTGTTGTGGCCTCGGCCGAGGCAGAAGAGACACTCCCAATGCGGGTCTGTGATGGACATCATCCGAGCACAGGCGCCGCAACGTTTAAAGCCGGGCATCCCTACGACACCTTGAAGTCGATTCGAGAAACAGTGAAAAATTCACCCAAAAAAGTTAGTCAAAAAATGACTAGGGCACTGCTCTTCCCGGATCTGCGCTTGCTGGCGCGGAAAAAGAAGAACCGACGACGGACGCGGAGCCGCACGACGCCGCCTACCGACGCGCAAGGGTACTGCTACGCAAAAACTTTCCGGATCCAGCCTGACGCCTGGGGATATTCTAAGGTAAGGAATCTGTCACTAACGTGTCTCTTTCAGATACATCTTTCAAGTGTAATTCCCAATTGTGAAGAAATAGACAATTTTAAGTTTGGTATCACTAAACTCACAATTTAAAATCACAACTTATGGTAAGTTGGATTTCAAATTCCAGTTTAGCAAATGTAACTTTTAGAAAGTTGGCATTTACTTACTTTAGCCATTTGGTGCCTGTCCCTGGAATACATGTCTGAGGTGGGTGACAGCTGGCTTCCTGAATTCTCTCTAGACAGTCACACACAAAAGAAGGGTAGGTGCGCATGAGTGGTCATCTGCATGCAGATAGGCCATCCTGAGCAGGATGGGAAGAGCTGACACTTGCACCTGAAAGTGCTGTGTCGTGTTCCCACACATAGGATTGATTACCTCCCTGTAGTGTGTCTGGAGCCAAGGCAGGAAGGGAGAACCTCTGTGCACTTCAAAGCTTTCTTTGAAGTCTCCCCCACTTCCAATGCACCACTGAGCAGAAGTACTGGACCTCTGGTGCTATGAAATCAGTACACTTCTGAACCTGTGACTACTCTGCCAGGAAGAGCTGCCGTGCTACTGAAAGGAGAGCCACTCTGCTGGACTGCTGCTTTGCTGAACTCTGTCTTGCTGTGCTCTTGCCTTTCTGAGCTGCCCTGCTGCCTGATCTACTGCCTGGGGAGAAGGACTAGACCTGCTTCACTTGAACCCAGAGTGACTCCAGGGGCTTGCCTCCTGTTCCCAAATCTCAGGTATATCAAAGACTTGAACCACCTGCATCTGCACCTGTACCTGTACTCTGCAAGCTGAGAGTCTGCCCTGCCAAGTGGTGCCACCCCAGTCCTGGACCCTTGGAAGTGAGGCCTAAGGTGCTCTACATCCAGAACCCAGGCACCCTCATTGGCACCGATGCATCTTCGCCTTTGTGTGCGTCGGAACCAGCACATTCTTGTCGTTGCATGGAATGGATCTGGCGCATCACCTTCGGAATCGATGCACCGCCTACTGTGGGAGCAGCAGACCTGCATCGAATCCCAACCCGGCGCCCCACACTCAGAACCAATGCATCGCCGCAGTTGTGTGGAGAAAATCAATGCATCTCGTCCACTGTGTGGCTTGACACTGACGCATCACCTCGGCTGCACCGCACATCCTCGTTGACTATGGCACATCCCAGATCAAGGTACTTTGGCTCAGCAGGCCAAAGTGGGTCCCTGTATCCAGCCCGCCCTCGGCCTGAAGTTTTGTCTTTGCCATGGTCTAGCGCGACCAGATAAACCACTTAAGCACTTATTGCTTCTAAGCACTATTTTACATTTATTCTGTGAAAATTCACATCATGACTTCTACTTGTTGGATTTTTGTCACTGCGGTCTTGTTTTATTTATAAAATCATTATCTATTTGTCTAACCTGGTGTGGAGTCTTTTTGTGGTGTTTGATGTGTTATTGTGTGAGGTGTTGAACAAATACTTCAAGCATTACCTCTAGAGTTAAGCCTGACTGTTCTGTGCCAAGCTACCAGAAGGTTAGCACAGGATAATTTAGGGTGTGTTGTGACTTACCCGGGACTAGGACTGTGGTTCCTGCTTGGACAGGGTGCATACCTCAGCCAACCAGAAACTCAATTCCGCACAGAAATCATTTAAAAACTTACCCAGATAGGTGAGGAGATATGTAGAAATTGAAGAGGGTTAGACTTAATGATGATCCTTGTGGAACACCATGGTTGGTTTTGAGGGAGGTCAAAGTATAAGGAGGGAAAGAAACCAACTGGGCTCTGTCCGACAAGAAAAAACAGATCCATGGTAGGGCTTTCTTACAAATCCAAGACTACTCAGGCTTTGTAGCAACATGGAACTGTTTTGAATGCTGCCAACAGGGCAAGAAGACTTAAAGCTGCTGATAGAGCCTGGTTTAGTAGTGCTCTGAAATCTTCAGAGATCACCAGCAGTGCAGCTTCTGTACTATGACTGGGTTGAAACCCAGTCTGTGAGGAGTCTAAATGGTTTACTTTCATAAACTCCATGAGCAGGCAGTTCACATGTTTTTCAAAAATCTTAGATGTAGAGGCAATAATTATACGGGACAGTAGTTCTTGAGAATTGCTGCATCAATGCTAGCTTTTTTCTTTTTAGTACGGAAAGGAGAGTAGTGCACTTCCATACGTTAAGAACTGTGGCTGATGAGAGGTTCAAAAGATCCATCAGAATGGGAGCACTGGTTTCTGCTTCCAGAACCAGAATGCAGGGAGGACATGGATCTTTCGGTGATGCAGTTACTAGCCTGCAATGCCTTATTCGCATCTTCCGGGGATAGAGGATAGAATTTTGTCAGATGGTGACTTTGCCATGAGGGACAATTAGAGAAGTCTGAGGCACCGGGGACAGAAAACAGTGAATAGATATGAGCAAACTTATTACAAAAGAACTTTGTCAAATCACTGAAAACTTTGCATGATAATGTGACTGCTTGATTCAGGGTATTGGGACGGACATGTTTTAAAAAAACAATAATGAAGATTTTTCTTGTTGAATTTTTGGAACTTTATTTTTCCTGTTAGGCGAGGGGAGCGCTCAATTTGAATAATCTTATTATAATCTCTCAGCACACCTTTAAAAAGAGATTTCTCCTGCCTAGTTGGACTGCTTTGCAGTTCTTTTTGCAAAGTGATACATCTCTGAGAAGCACAGTGCATTTGCCAGTCACTGATGTTCTTTGAGAGGAGAGAGAAAGTCAAAAGCCCTGTTGACCCAAGAATCAACATTTTAAGCCATAATGCCAAAGCCAGTGGATTAGACGAAATTGGATATGGAGAGATCTCCCAGAAGTTCGAAGTACATACTCTGGGCTAAGCTCTACTGGGTTAGTTCTTCAGTGAGATGTCTTCAGGGGTGTTTTGGGTTAATGAAGAAAGGTATAGTTAGAGAAGTAGTCTGACCAATGACGTGATATGAGAGTAGTCCGCGAGGAAAAGCCGATTGGTAAAGATATGGTTGAGGATGCAGCCAGTGGTCTGCAAGGGTAAACTACCTTTTGTTATAAGCCAATTTAGTTTAGATCATGAATAGGCTCTTTAGTGGAAGCTAGAAAGAGATCATATAAATGAATATTTTAGTTGCCTAAAGTAGTGAAACCGGGTATTTAAGTACGTAAGGGGCGGTGGTTTCTGGTAATTTCACAATGACATTTTCAAGGATGGCCAGGAGAGCAATCCATGGAACCACCCTTCCAACAATCGTAGAACTCCAGAGAAGGAAAAACCATCAATATTATGTAACAAGAGTAACGCTTCAGCTTGGGCAAGGTCTGTGAGGGGAGTGCTGGTCTGCGAGGGGAGTGCTGGTCTGCGAGGGGAGTGCTGGTCTGCGAGGGGAGTGCTGTTCTGTGAGGGGAGTGCTGGTCTGTGAGGGGAGTGCTGGTCTGTGAGGGGAGTGCTGGTACAAATCCAGCGAGAGATGAATGATATCAATTCCACTGCCAGGTCTCTCCCCTCAATCAAGGTGACCCCATTGGGGAGGGCTTGGCTCCATGCTCAAGTGTAGAGGAGTCTTTCAACTGAGGTTCGGTGAGTATTAATGCCACAGGTTTCTGAGATTGCAAGTAGTCACATATCAGGGCATTGCTTGAGTAAAGATCTTGTGCCGGCTGCGTGAGATTCCCAACATGAGGGCATACGAAGGTGGTCATGTGCAATATTGCGTTCTTCAATATGCTTGTAGGGACTGGTGAACACTGAGCCACAATCCACAGGCAATAGGAATCCTGTAGAACATGGTTACATTTCAACTTGTATTTAGGGCCCAGAGCTCCTTCGTAGAGTATTGTGTGGGAGGTGCAATATCTGGGGCATTAGGACTAGGCATCCTGGCATTTGGTGCAGTCCAGGCGCAGGCAGGGTTGATTTGGACACTTGGCACAACAGTGCTTCTAAGGAAAGTGTCACCCTCTGGACTCTCACTATGATCCATGAGTAAAAAAAAAACAAACAACTGACGACCCTGGATACTCCAGTGATCAAGAGCGGAAAAGTCCCCTAAGAACATATATCTACATTAAATTCAGCATTCAAACCCCCACACTGGTTACCAGTGGCAAGAATCCTCTCCTGCAAAGCCTCTGCATTGGTCACCGCACAATCCGCGAGACACTCCCGTACTGCTTACTATCCAAATTGAGCAGTCAAAAAAGAGAACCTCTGATCGAGAAATGCTCTAGTGCGGATCAAGCCCCTACTTCAGAGAACCTGGATCAGTGGGAGCTCTCTCTGTACAGACATGCAAGCCACCAAGCACAGCCCTGAAGGCAATAAGGAATGACAGCAGTCATCTAGAATTCAGAAAAGATCTAGCTTTCAACCAAACTATGAATCAGTGGATTCTTTGTGATAAGTCATAATAGTTTGTAGAAGCAACTAGCAGACCTATCGCACTTACTCTTTCAAATACCACACTGTGTGCAAGACACTGATACATTCCACTGTGCAGGAAGATTGCAGCCCTCCGGTGAGCCTCAAGAACCACACCGAAACCTACTGCTTATAGGTCACAGCATAGCCAATGCACTGTCGTTTATGCACACTACACTGAGTAGCTAGTCACTCCTCCTACTCGAATAGTGTGTTGAGGCCTCGTAAGGGGTATTATGGTGCTACATAAATGCTACAATACAAATATTGTCACTTGTTTTATGTTCTTGGGGAGAGGGGAGGAAGGCATGCCTTTTGTACCGGCTTACATTGCTGAACCTCATCTTAATGTTCAGTCTCAATAAACTGACTGATGTATTTAAAAGGTATCTATAGAGGATCCATATAAACAAGTGTTGGGGCTCTGATTTTCTGAGGAGCACTACTTTCCGCAAATTTCTCAACTAATACATACCCCTCAAGCGCGCCATCCGCACTAGCATGCTGAAATGGCTCTGCGAAGGTTTCAGGGTATAAGCCTGGTCTTAGAAGCCATGAGAAAATGTCCCTGTCGGATTCATGACCTCTGCATGTGGTATCTCGACTTAGAGCACTGTGCCGCAGATTGCGACAGCAACTCTGATGCTCCTAGAAACTACCAGTGTGCAGCAGATTCATCAATGTTTGGCTCAGGCCTGCAGGCAGAAGCATTCTCTTTCACCCTCAGGCGAGTCTCCTGATAGGGAATGCTCTCCCAAAAGACCTAACCACACAAACACTACAGGAAGGAGAAAGCCTCTTCTTACTCTGAATGGTCCTGAGAGCAGGATAGCTTCCTAGAGTCTCGATGCCTCTGGTGGGCACTGCACTCTCCTTCACTGTCTGAGAAAATCCACTCATTGAAGAAGTTGTTCCCGGCTCCATCCGACTCTGCTGCTGAACTATGCCATGCCACGCCCCCATGGGTGAGGTCGATTCTGCCTCAACTGGCTCTGGCCCGGTTTCCTAAGAGGAAATAAAAACTTGCAAAGATGCTATCCTCCATTGGCTGATGCCACCTTAGACAGACACAGACGGTGCTCTTGAAGCCGCCTTCTGCACCGTCTTCAAAGTTGGCTAAAATCACAGGTGTGCCCATGTGGGTTCAAGTTCATTGCCTTTAACATGACAGATATGGATTATGGGCGAACAAGAGACTGAAAAGCCGATAATGTCAGTCACCTACGATAGTAATAGTGGCTTATACATTGATTTATAAAAAGGCAGTGGCCTGAATACTTCTCCAGAAGAGGACATCTTTTACCCCTTGGCCCTCATTCACAGAAAATCTATATGTTCACTACGATGGTACGAAAAGCAGCATAAGATTTGTTGCCAATTCTGCAGTCATCTTCCACAGTTGCAGATCCAATGCTTCTTTTGAATGAGGTTCTTTCGGAAGGTGTTCTGGCTGCAAGGGAGGAACGGGTTTCGGGCCCTTTAGCCTACAAATAGCCAAACAAAAAGACCTGCACTAGATGACCCAAAAATTCAGTTTTCACACCTTTCACCTGAAAGCCTGGTGGTCCAAGCTTGTTCCTTGAAACTGAACCAAAATGACAATTCAAGGCCGCCTCCAAATAGGGAGTTAAAAATGCTGAACTCTATGGCCAAAACATCTTCACCTCTGGCAGCCTTGCTTTTCATACAGGAAACGCCACCTGTCTCCTCAGCCATTAAAGCTACATCCCATGGGTACAGGCAAAACTTAAGCCTTCTATCCAGAGAGGCTATTCGGAGAGAGCAGGCCAACTCCTCCCTGAAGCACTTAAAAAACAGCAGAGCTGTGGCTCGCTGTTTGAACCTGGCCGTCTAAGCGAGGATTTTCGCCCAACAATATAGGACGTTTCTAGAGTACTCCAGGGCACACCTCGAACAGCAGTCAAATGCCGCTCTAAAACCCCATCAGGCATACGGCTCCTTTTGGGACAGGGGTGAATCGAAGGAATACCATGACCAAAAGCAGAAGATTATTCTGTCCCCACTAGCCTCTGCTGGGTTTACTGTCTCAAACATTCCTAATCCCACCCCGAGAGATGAGGTCTTCCACTTCTGCTGCTATTGAGACTATCACGAGAGACTGGTTGGTCATTAAGCTAATCTGCAAGGGCAATGTCCTGCCATTCTTTCCTCCACTTTGCACCACTCTCCTTCCAACAAGGTAAACACATGCCTCATCTTCAGAGGAAGAAGTTCTCGTCCTACTGAACAAAGGGGGGGGGAGGGGCATTGAAGTGGAGCCATCTCAACAGCTGGGGTGGACACATGGGTATTTGCATTTTGCAAAGGGATGAGTTTATCCTTAGGGCATTCTCTTGCCTATGGTGGGATCCATGATGCGCCACTACAAAATCCGCCATCATCGCAATCATGAGAATTAGAGGGAAGATGGCAGCATTACAGTCATCTGTACATTCCCTTGCAATGTGCCATGTAGCCTTCTATGGGTCATGTATCCTCCTGTGGGCGATGTATCCTCCTGTGGGCGAAGTTTCCTCGGATGCATCCTTTTGTGGGCGATGCATCCTTTTGCGGGGGACGTATCCTCCTCCTGTGGGGGACGTATCCTCCTCCTGTGGGGGATGTATCCCCCTCCTGTAGGTGGTGTATCCTCCTCCTGAGGGTGGCGCATCCTCCTCCTGTGGGTGATGTATCCTGTGGGCGAAGCAGCCTTCTATGGCTGGTCTATTCATCTGATATACCCTTCTGTGGGTGATGCACCTTTTTGTGGGGGAGGCATCCGTGGGTGATGCATACTTCGGTGGTTTGTTTATCCTTCTGTGGGGATGTATTCATCTATGGATATGTATCCTTCTGTGGGTGACACCCTTCTGATGTATTCTTCTGTGGGTGGTGTATCCATCTCTGGGCGATGTATCCTTCTGTGGGGATGTACGATTCTATGAATATGTATCCTATCGCTATGTACCCTTCTGTGGGTGAGGGACCTCTGTGCGCAGGGCATCCTTCTGTGGGTAGTGTACCCTTCCATGGGCAGTGTACCCTTCCGCGGGTGGTGTACCATTCTGTGCCTGTTCCAAACCTCTTGTTCTTAAATCATTTGGCAGCATACTCATTTCCGCAAGCAATCTGTGTGATCTGATGTGGGATGAACTGTTGACAATAGTTTACCTGTACTTTTTCTACTACCAGTTGTATCAATCGACCAAAAATCATTTCATCCTAAAAGTTCTCATAATTACAGGTGGACGTTAAAGATCAAACTACCATTACATAAATTTGGACTGGCTTCTCCAGCAATTGAACTCTAGAAACATTTTTGCTCAAAAACAATATTTTTCTTAGGATTAATTCCGCTTTTTGACTGAATGTAGGCTCTCTTGGTTATGCTACTTTAGACAACACCAATGCATTACAATGCAAACCTTAATTAGTTTTTGCCTCAAGTCGCAATCAGTGCAGGTATTTTTTGTACCACATCAGAATGAGGCAAAGACGTCCAGGGTGCTAGAGTGCTCTTGTGAAATACAACTTGTACTGCACTACTGTGATCTATTTTATTCCTTGCGTTTGCTCTGTTTTAATCGGTTCCATTATCCTAAAATCAGCAGCAGGACCTACTGCTCGACTTACAGCCAAGGAGTCAATTTTATTGAAGTGGAAATAGGTGAAGGCGACATCTGTTCTTTTCAGGGTCTGTAGATGGTATAGTTTCTTACCTGTAACTCAAGTTCTCTCGTAGGGGTATTTCCATGATAGTCATAAGTGTAGAATATTCCTGCCCGTCTGCAGGGGACCTTGGAGCACTTTTTCCAATATGTCTTCTTAAGTGCTGAAGTTAGTCTTTCTTCAGGAAGGCCTTGAATAGTCAGTTAAAGTCAATATGCAGCCTAACAGATAGGCTTCAGTGGTCAAAATTCTTCATCTTGATGTAACAAAAGAGTGATAGTCCAAAGAAACATGTAGAAATGCATGTGAATTTTAAAGAAGAGGAAAAATCTTTCACAAGCTTCTTTTGTAATGTGAGAAGTATGAAGAAGCGCAGAGCAGTGTAGCCCATAGGCTGTCATTATAAAGGAAGAAAAAGGAAACTAACTTTAAGAATCCTGGGACATCCAGTATCCCATCAAGGTCAGCCAGAGACAGTTACCTCAGTTCTTTTTTTATAGGCGGTACTAGCTGCATTATAGCGGAGCATGAAAGTGCGTCTAATCCACCGGGGAGGAAGGAGGGTTGCTCATGACCATCATGGAAATACCCCTATGAGAGAACTGGAGTTACAGGTAAGAAACTATACCTTCTCTCGTAGGGGATTTCCATGTATATTCATAAGCACAGAATAGAGTAGCAAGCCCATACCCCTTGCGGCGGTGGAGTAGACTCGAACAATGAGATAGGCAATCAAGCAAAGATTCCTGAGAGAGGCCTGTTCCACTTGAGCACCCGCTCTTGCATCAGAGTCGAGATAGTAATGTTTAGTGAATGTGTGGGCTGATCTCCATGTAGTGGCTTTGCAGATATCTGCTAATGGGATATTTCTCATCAAGGCAGTAGTAGCTGCCTTGTCCCTAGTAGAGTGAACTCTGGGTTTACCAGTAAGACTGGTTAGCTAGCTGATAGCAGAAAAGTATACAAGAAACAATCCAGCTCGAAACAGACTGTTTAGAGGTGGTGAGACATGTGCGAACTGGGCCACAATTGATGAATAATTGCTGAGATTTACTAATAGATTTAGTTTCATCTAGATAAAACTTCAACGTCCTTTTGACATCCAGAGAGTGAAGTGCTCTCTCCGCTGGAGTAGATGGATTTTGAAAGAAAGTGGGTAAAGAAATAGTCTGGTTTACGTGAAAATCAGAAATGACTTTAGGGAGGAATTTAGAAAGGGTCCTCATCACTACTTTGGAAGAATGGAAAACTGTGTACGGCTCATGAGCACAAAGGGCCTGTATCTCTCTAACCCTGCGCGCAGAAGTAGTTGCCACAAGGAAGGCAGTTTTCCAAGTGAGGTGTTGCAGAGAAGCTTTATGTATGGGCTCAAAATGAGGCTGCATGAGACGTGAAAGAACCACTTTGAGTTTCCATGGTGGAGGACGCCTAACAAGGTTGGGGGGAGGGGGGCCCTTCTTTAACCTTTCCAAGAAATCTTTAATGACAGGAATCTGAAAGAAGTTTGTGAAGGACTTTTCCTATATGCAGTGAGAGCCGCATGGTGGACTCTAATGGAGGAAAATTGCAAGCCAGATTTAGCAAGGTCCATTAAATATGGAAGAATAACATCCTCCTGACAAGATGTAGGGTCTATCTGTTCTGTTTGGATGAACACCGAACGAGGAATCTCCTCCATTTAAATGCATATGCCACCCCTGTGGAGGGCCGATTTGCCTCTTTCAGAATTTTCATACAGCCCCGAGGAAGATTCAGGTGGCCATATTGTACAAGCTCAGGAGCCATGCTACCAAATTCAAGGAGGAGCGGTTGGGTGTAAGATTTGCCCTATGAATTTTGTTAAAAGGTCTGGCCTGCAGGGCAGCCCAAGATGTGGACAGAGTGATCAGTGAAGCAGGTTTGGGAACCACAAATGTCTCGGCCGCTCTGGAGAGATGACGATCATCTTGGCTGTTGTGGATAAGAGTTTGAGCAGGACTGCCTGGATCAGGGGAATTGGGGGACAGGTGCAAAGACATTTGTTGGACCAGTTGATCCACAAAGCATTCCCCAACGACTCTGGATGGTAAAACCTGGTGGCGAAGTCATGGCATGTTTTGTTTTCCACTGTGGTGAAAAGATCAATAGAAGGTGTGCTTCACATGCGGAAGATATCTTGAATTACATCTTCGCTCAACACCCACTTGTGATTGTCATCGAGAACTTTGCTAAGTGCATCTGCTTGGACATTCTGGATGCCTGGAAGACGAGTGGCTGTTATCTTCAGATTCCTGGCGAGGAGCCAGTACCAGATCGAACGGGCCTCTTGTGACAGGGCTCTGGACCTTGTTCCCTCGTGCTTGTTCAGGTAGTACATGGTAGTTGTGTTGTCCATGTGAACAAGCAGGGTGTAGGTGGTGAAATAATTTGAGCGCTAGATGAACTGCATGGAGTTCGAGAAGGTTGATGTGGTATGCCCTCTCCTTTGGAGACCATGAGCCTTGTATCTGCAGATGACCCATGATGACCCATGTGGGCTCCCCAGCCGAGCAGGGAAGCATCTGTCACAATGGTCTGAGTGGGATCTTGTTGGTGAAAGGTCATCCCCTGTAGGAGATTGGCTGGTGAGCACCACCACTTGAGTGATCTGATGGCATGTAGGGACAGTGATCCTGTCCTCCCAGGTTCCTGACAGTAGGTCCCACTGGTCCTCTAGACGCTCTTGGAGAGGACGTGTGTGGAGGCAGGCGTTGGGAGTGGAAAAAATGCAGGAGGCCATCTAGCCGAGAAGTGACAAGACTACGAGCACTGTTGGACGGCACATTATCCGAAGATTGTGACACCTCTGGAGAATGGATAAGCGCCGTTCCTCCGAAGGACACACCGTTCTGCGAACTGTGTCAATAGTAGCTCCTAAGTAATGCAACTTCTGGACTGGAGTTGGCGTGGACTTGGGAAAATTGATCTGAAGCCCCAAGTGAAGGAGCTCACATGTCCATTTGAAATGCAGGTGGGCTTCTGGAAAGGACTATGCTTTGATTAACCAGTCGTCCAGGTATAGGTAGACAAAGATTCGGTGCTTTCGAAGATTTGCTGCCACCACAGCCATGCACTTGGAGAAAGTTCTGGGTGCTGACTTGAGACCAAAGGGTAGGACGGTGTATTGGTAGTGGTTCTGCCCCACGACAAATCTTAGAAATTTCTGATGCTTTCTTGAGATGGGAACATAAAAGTATGCATTGTGCAGGTCGATGGAGCACAGCCAGTCTCCCTGGCGAAGTTACGGGTGTATTTGGTGTAAAGCCAGCATCCTGAACTTTTCCTTGCAAATCCATTTGTTGGTGAGCCCGAGGTAGAGAATGGGCCTGAACTGCTGTTTGTCTTTCTTTGGCACTAGAAAGTACCGGGACTAAATGCCCTTTCCTCGTCGACTGTGGGGAACAGGTTCCACCTATTTCTTCTGGCATTAGATGGTGACTTCCTTCTTTAACAGATCGAGGTGGGAAGCGCATGCCTTTGGTGGAATGGACGGTGGTGGGGCAGTAAACCTGAGAGAATAGCCATTCTTTACAATATTAAAAAACCAGGCGTCTATTGTAATACGTTGTCGCTCTTCCAGATAATTTGAGATGCTTCCCCCTACAGGAGTGGGTAACTGAAGAGGGGGAAGGAAGGGTTCAGGGTTTTGAAGCGGATGGTTGTAGGTCTCCTTGGGTGGGTTGTTGAGCTGAACGTACCCTCTGTTCGAGTTGGGGTTGGTAGGATCTTTGGTATTGTTGGTGAAGTGTAAGAACATTTATAAACAACCTATCATTCATCTGCCATGAAGGGGTTTGAATCCTCAGAGATGAAAAACTGCAGTAGGGTCAAAACGATCTGCGTTGTTCCTTAAATTGTTCAAGCCCTACAGATTTCAGGGTGTCCATTTCCATCCGTGCCATTTCATAATCGGCATGAGATCCGAACAGCGTGGAACCAGAGAATAGCAGGTTTTGGATACACAGCTGAGTGGCTTTAATGAGGTCAGTCAGAGCCAGGCATGTCTGCGCAAGGGCACTCCATGGCAGTAACTGTGCGTGCTAAAAGAGGAGTCTGCAGCTGCACTGATGATTTGGTTGGAGACCATGGCCTATTCTTGGACGATCTCTAAAAACATCTTCCCGTTGATCTCGTGGGAGGTGATCTGCAAAATGAAGCATGGATTACCATAATGCCCTGTCATATCTACCCAAAAGGGCAGTTGCGCTGGCCGCCTTCATGGACTTAGCAGCAGTGTTGCAGACCTAGCGACTGAAGAATCCAGTCTTCTGCTCTCCTTATCAGGGGGAGATGTGGCACAAGGTGCAGTGGCGTGAATTTCGGGCAGCCAGAATTACTACAGAATCAGGTGGTGGATCTGCTCACAGAAATAACGGATCCTGATCAGGGTGACGATATTTCTTCTGGAGCCGATTTTGTCACTGCTAGAGTCAGAAACAGTCCATGGCTGGCTCTAGTAGAACGGGCACTAGTGGTAACAAAGGTCTGGAGGCCGTACGCTGGTGTACCGTCTCAAAAATAACTGAAGTCGATGGCATTGTAACTGCCATGGGACTGTTCAGTTTGGCTGCACCTCGCACCAGAACCTCTTGAAAGGTATTGATGTCATAAATCAGTGAGGTGCGAGGTTGCGGAGAGTCTGACAAGGTGGGAAATAATACCTGGTAGATGACGTATCCCCCACGATGACAGTGTAATCGTGATCTATGGCGTGACCTATGCCTTGAACGAGAGTGCCTCGATCTGGTGGAAGAACACCCAGATTAATTATGGCCATGACCAATATTTTGCCTTAGAATACTGCTATAGTAGATTAATTTAAAACAGTCTAAATTGAGCAGGGATCAGTGAATTAAACACAATTGGTATTTATTTATTTATAAAGCGCAACATTCATCCAAAAGGATATCACGGATGCTGTTTGCATCAAAGTTAGTCTCTAGTAGCAAAAATGTAAACTATGCTCTTTGTCTGATTCTCAAAAACAGTGCTTCTGTTTTGGTACTGATGCCAATAGAGGACACTCTAGGAAACGGTTATAAGAATAGTTTTTAGGAAAATGCCTTCTTTACAAACCACTGTGGTACTCAATCACAGTACCAAAAGTTCAGGTTTTTAACTTGTTGATGAATAAACCAAATCATAAGGACTACGTTCTTCTCAAACATTGGGGGAATGATCCCTGTATACTGGCCGATCCTATTTAGGTTTGTAGGCTCAAGTCCTGCTACCACTAATCTCGTTTTCTTAGAGTTAGGTGCAGCTAACTGTTCCTTGGGTGTTTCACCTTCCAGTCTTAGGAAAATCCCAATAGGCCCTTCCAGTCGTATTCTGATCCCTCTCAACCTTTTCAGTCAACAGAAGGCCTACTCCCCCGGCTCACAGGGACATTTTTCAGGACCAGAGAATCACGATGAGCACGAGTTGCAGTCCTCCGTGTCACCAAGCTTAAAGGAATTTATCCAAGCAGGGAGTTCTAATATTCGGTGCGGAGAGAGGTATTAGTAGTTTGTAAAACATTAACTTAACGGGGATTCATGAATCTCCCTAAGTGAATCACATCTGAATTCCTGTACACTTCGATACATTACATTTAAGCACTACACATACAGGTCCTGTTTACCAGCACTGACAGTGCAACAAGCACTGGCAATGCCAATAGGTCTGGTTTAATGGAATGTTGTATAATAATGTGAAGCATTGCAAGTAAATAGCATGGGAACGGATATGTATTTGAGTAGAAGCAAAGAACGGTAGAATAATACTGGTGTAGGTTAAAAGGTCAGGAAACAATTGCACTGTCAAGCAAGACCTAAAAATCCAGGCATGTTAATGGAATCTTTCATAGATTCACATGCTTGAATCATTCCCTGAAGTGGGAGTCCCAGGGTATCATAGAAAGCAGTAAATCAAACATTTACATTTAAGTTAATGCAAAAGACATTCACTTTTATAGCTTGTTATTAGAAATGACCCAAAGTGCAGCCAATCAGGCAACACCACCCCATAGAACCTTCCCCATGTGGGCTCCAGTCTCTCAGATTTTCTAGCACAAGTGAGCTATATATGCACAAGAAGACAAGGGGAGACTATGGGGAGGAGGGGCGGGGTGCATGTGAATCTATAAACGATACCAATATTGGAGAACCACAGATACAGGTTAGTAACATATTTTCTTCTCCAGTACTGGATCTTTCATGGATTCACATGCTTAAATTAGAATAGTTAGGAGTGAACAACGCAGTATAAACGAGAATAAGGTAGTGGAAGGTGGGAAGAATAGTGGCTAGATGTCGTAGAACTGCTTGTTCTACTGCTGCATCAGTTTTTTCTGTGGCTTCAAGACAGTGGGGTTGAGTAAAAGTGTGCCTACTGGACCAGGTCCCTGCTCAGCATATTTGTTAAATGGGCACACCTGCTAAGAGAGCTGTGTAGGTGGAGACCGCTCTGGTGGAGTGGGGCTTGACCTTCAGCAGCCAAAGGTTTTCCTATTTGTCAGTGACAAAATCGTAGGGCTGAAGCAATCCATCTTGCTATAGTCGGCTTAGAAACAGGAAACCCCTTTGAAGTCCCCGTAGGCTACAAACAACTGATCTGCTTTGCATATGTTGTTAGTCTTGTGTATGTAGAACTTGAGACATCGTTTTATATCGAACAAATGTAATAATCTTTCCACTGGTGTTTGAGGATTAGGGGAAAATGTTCTCAATATGACTGGTTCATTTAAATTAAAGTTGACAGAACCTTTGGAATAAATTTAGGATTAGTCCCAAGGATCACACGGTCAGTTTTCAATTGGAGAAAAGGTTGTTTTATCGTGGATGCCGCTTTCCCGCTTTGCTGAAGTAAGTGCCAGAAGAAGTGCAGTTTTCCAGGAAATGTACTTTAACTTCGCTTCGTTCAAACGGGTGTTTCATCAGTTGCAACAGTACAATATTGAGATGGCAAGGAGGGGGAGGAAGTTTCACTGGAGGAAAATTCTGATGAGTACTTTAAGGAATTGCT
Source organism: Calotriton arnoldi (assembly GCA_963921515.1). Taxonomy (NCBI): domain Eukaryota; kingdom Metazoa; phylum Chordata; class Amphibia; order Caudata; family Salamandridae; genus Calotriton; species Calotriton arnoldi. The sequence continues at coordinate 1,877,379 of CAWUFW010001762.1, read as the reverse complement.
TTATTATTCTCAAGGACCATAACGATGAAGAGTTACTGGTTCGACAAAACCTGGGAATGACAACTAGATGGACTTTTACGGACAAGTGAGAAAGACCAGATTTTGCTAGGTGAAGAAGATACGGAAGTATCAGCTTCGGTGATGTGAAAGGATGGATGTTGGCGTCCATACAACAGATAAAAAACCTGTTCCACTTAAGTTTATATGGTTTATTCGTGGTCTGTGCTCTGGCATTGGCGAGTATTTCTTGACATTCAAAGAGAATATATAATTTGGCAAACTCATGGAACTCATGAGCCAGGCCGACAAGTAAAGAGATGTTCGGTTGGAATCACTGACCTGGCCTTGGTTCATTGTTAACAGGGTCAATATTGGTTCCAACTGAATGGGAGGCTGCTCCGAGAGGAGCAGGAGCTCCGTAATCCAAAATTGGCGGGCCACCTGGGGGCTATGGGAAGGACTCTACAAGGCTCTCTTCGTCTACCTTAGAAACCTTGGGATCAGTGGAATCGGGGGGAAGCATAAGCATAATTTCCTGACCATCTGATCAAAAATGCATTCCCTCACAATCCTTTTTACAGTTGCCAACTGGTGAAGAACTGGCATTTGCTGTTCTTGCTAGTCGTGAACAGGTCCAAGCACAGTTTTCCCCAGCGATGGAAAAGATGGTCGAGTATGCTGGTCAAGTTTCCATTCGCGGCCGGTTGCGCTGGTCCCGCTTAGTGAGTCTGCAAGGATGCTGGATAAGCCTGACATGTTCTTCCCTGAGAGTTATTCTGTGTCGAAGGGCCCAGTGCCATATCTCTTGTGCTTGAAGGGATAGCGCTGATGAACGTGTTCCCCCAGGTTTGATCCTGTGATCTTGGTTAGGAAGGATTTTAGCACCAAGGAGGTGGCCTTTAGCTCCAGTAAGTTGATATGGAGTGTTTGTTGGGAGGTCCATTTTCCCCTGACCGTCAAGTCCTGGAGATGAGCACCCCTGCCCTTAGGATGCATCAGTCTTTACCACATATTCCGGAATCTGTGTCAGAAATGAGAGGCTTTCGGAAATGTTGGGTGTATGTGACCACCATCGCATGGCTTGCCTCATTGTGGACATATGATTGATATAGTCAAAAGAGCTGTTGGCTTGTAGCCACTGTCTGTCCAACTCCTCCTGAAGTGATCTCATGTGGAGACGGCAGTTTGGTATGAGGGGAATGCATACAGAGAGCATCCCCACAAAAGTCTTGTAGAGACAGAAGCGGTCCTTTGGTGAGGCGCAGTGCTATGACTGCGAATCCTTACCCGTCTGTCGTGGGAGGCGAAGGCTTTTATTTGGATTGTATCCATCACAGCTCCCCAAAAAAAAAAAAGATGGTGGTTGTAGGTGCGACGTGCGACTTTTGGTGACTGACTGAAAGGCCTAAGACATGGAAAAGAGATAGACATGTTGCATTATCTTTTGTTGTTTGCTGCGACATGCTTGCCTTTATTAGCCAATCGTCCAAATACAGGAATACCTGGACTCCTTCTTGCCTGATATATGCTGCCACTGGAGCGAACACTTTGGTGGATACTCGAGGTGCAGATCTTAGTCCGAATTGGTAGTGGGTACCGGCTACCCTGAATCGCAAGAATTTCCTGTGCTTGGTGTGGATTGGGACATGAAAGTAGGCATCTTGGAGATTCAAGGCCATCATATGATCCCCTTGATTTAGAAAGTGTAGCACATCCAGAAGAGCAACAATATGAAATGACTTTTCCTAAACTTGTTGAGTTGACGAAGATCTAAGATGGGGTGCCAGTCTGATGCGGAAGTAATGAGAGTAGAAACAGATTCCCCTCCGAGTTTTTGGTACGATTTCTATTGCTCCTTTGCATATCACTGTGGTTATTTGCAATAAGAGCTCTTTCAAATGGGAAGGTGGTGGTCCGTGCGGTAGTACATTCGACAGGGTTTGCTGTATCTCCAGGGAATGTCCTTGGGAGATGATATCAAGGACCCACCAGTCTGATGTGATCTGGGACCACTGGTGGAAGTAATTGGAAATTCTGCCCCCAATGTGAGTAGTCTAGGTGGGGGTGGTGGCCGGCACTTGCTGGGGGGGGGGGTCTCTGCCTCTATAGGAAGAGTTTCCTCTAGTGGGATGTTTGTATACTGCAGATGGTGGTTGCCTATAGGACTGCTGGTGTTGCTGGCAAGCAGTCTGGCGATATGGTCATTGATAGGTTTAGTATTTTTGACAACTTCAAAAAGAGGACACACCTTGAACTAGGGCTCCCGAAAGAGCTGCCTCTTCTATTGGACAGTGCCCAGAGATCTGGCTGTTTCGGTTTCTGTATTGATGGACTGGAGTGTGTCGTCTAGGTTTGTCAAAATAATTCACCATCATGTGTCATGTCCATCATTTTTGTCTGAATTTCAGGGCGGAAGGAAGTAGCTTCAAGCCATCCTTGGCATCTGAGGACTGCCGCCCTGACTAGTTGTCAAACGCCTGTGGGTGACATCTTTGCCACAGTCTATTATTTCTGCTGAAATCTTTTCTCCCTCTCAGTATCTTTCGTGCCTATAGTTTTGCGTCCTCAGGTTAGAGGTCAATATAAGTGGAGATGTCTGACCGCATTTGGTGGTCGTAATGTCCAAGAATTGCCAGGTTTGCTACTCAGACAGTGGTAGCCGCCACTGTAGAGAACTTTTTTCCGATACTGTAGAGGCGTCCCGTAGTGGTGTGGCAGACCCTGATGGTGGAAATCTGTGGTGGTAATCCTGCAGCATATGCTGCTAGTTGGTAACCAGTGATGCTGGCATATGTACTGCAGGTTTCTGTTGCTGTTCCGTATAAGTCATTGTTGGTGTACATATTGATCAGTTGCATATTGCTGATCATAGTATTGCTGGTCCTGTGCATCTTCCTCCGGACACTAAATATGTAGGTCCTAAGGGCTATGAGCTGCTCCAAATGTTCCTTTGTCATTTGAATACTCTTCTTCCTCCTCATCAACATTTAGGAGATTATCTAGAGGGATCGGTGACACCTTACTGGGTGAGGTGTGAGAGGGTAACAGTGCCTCTTGTGATGATTTGCACTTCAATATTAGCACCAAATGTACAAAAGACCGGTTAGCTGATGGTTCTAGATAAGACTTTGACAGTAATGTATTCAACAGTAATGATATTGCTGCCGCTGATGGGGCAGTCAGACGGTGTTGCCGTAGACTGTGGTGCAGTTGAGTGTGGACGTCGACGAAGGTGCTGTCAATGGTGCAGACTTTGACACTACTGATAATGATGAATCCGTGGATGATCGGAACTTCGGTGTCAACTGGTTCTTTACCTGAGAGCAGTTGACGGCACGGTTGGCTTAGACAATCTTGATGGATGTTACAATAGTTGAAAACGACGAGGACATTATCATTGGCGAAGCTGCCGTAGTGAACGTCGATGTCACTGCGTTAGCAGTGAATATAGAGACTGCCGTCGACGATACGCTCATCAACTGTCTTGTTGACGAGAAAGAGCTTTTCTCTTTTTCAGGTGACAAAAGTGCTTTTGTTGACGCCGGGAGAGATCTAGCAGGTTTAACCTAGGCAGCCATGTTAGAAGGAGTGGAGGGTTCAGAATGAGCCTTTTCTGAGGTAAGTGGTTTCTTAGAGGTTGGTGGACACTCCTCTACCCTAGACCTTGAAAGGTGGGTTTTCTTTGCTGCCTTACGGGAGGTTGGAGACAAACTCTCCACAGATCGCTCGCTCTTTTTAGAGGCTACAGTCTTTAAAGAAGTGTCACTCTCCTCGTCAGATAGAGGGCATTCTTTTGTTCTAAGCTTCTGCAGACATAGCAGAAGTCTAGCCTCTGTATCTTGCAAAGTCTTGTGAGAAAAAGTACAGCAAGTTTTACAATCCTTCAACTAGTGGTCAGGGTGAAGGCAATAGATGCAGTTCTTGTGAGGGTCATCAGAGTGAAGCCTCATTTTTCCACAGTTGCCGCAGGGTTGAAATAATCCTCTCTTGGCTGTGGTAGACATGGTGATTTAAGTCGGAGCAAGCTTAGCCAAGAGTAGAAACACTGGAAAAAGAAGAATTCCTGTCAGACTAGAAATCAGAAAAAACTGAGCAGAGCTCAGGGAGACTACCGCCATACGACGTGCAGTAGAACATCTGAGAGACTGGAGCCTGTGTGGTGAAGGTTCTAAAGGGTTCTGCGTCTCACTTTTTCGATTCTGACATACCACTCCCTTTTTAAAGATCTTTAAAATTGAGCAGAATTAGATTTCACATTACAAGTAAGGTGCAAATTGAGCTTGCACCCAGGGCTCTGTATGTGCAAATGTCTCCATCTTGGAAGAACGTGTTTGGCCAATCAAGTTCAGTACTGAGAGGTTATGGTCGTAAAGACTTGGGCCATATGTTATTCCCCTCTCGTCGCTGCGCACTTACAACCACCCGGCGTAATAACGTTTTTTGTGTGATAAAAAGTTTTCCCTCCAATTGTTTCTTGCTCCTGATCTTATCAGCCAAACTGGAATGAGAGACCGAGCGTGAACACTTTCAATTTGACGTTTTAATGAATGGTGCAAACATACATTAATAGGCAAGCCAAGTCTTTCCCAGATCACAACCTACTGAATTAATGTCTGCAGCAATTCTTTTTTAGGAAATACAGGCTCCTCTATCTTCCTGTCAGAACCACGTATTGACAAAGCCAATAAGTTTTGCTTATGTAAGAGCTATTGGCTTTGCCAATGCTTTTTAGGCATGTTGTAGAGTAGCGCGGCTGCTTTGCAGCATGGCTAAAAGTTATTAAAGAAGCGATTGCTCTTTGGAGTTTCCACAAGATCGGAGGCAGGACTTCCCTTTCATATCCCCCGTGTACCTTTTTGGTAGGCTCTTTACAACTATCGCTCTCCAGGGGCTGATCTCGCTCTTTTCTTTTTTAAAGAGATTCGGATCTTCCCCCTTGTTCATCCCCAGAAGATGGCTCTTGTTTGGCCTTCACCTTCTAGAGCCATGTAAGTAATGTGCCTCCTCTGTCCCTCAGAGTGTTTGCAGAAACAGTACAATAGTACTTACAATACTTTGCTTTTTGTTTTCGATAAAGGCAGTAAAGACACTCTGTGCATCATCATTGTGAGGCCTGAGCTTACCACAGGAGCCACAAGGCCTAAAAAGACCTGAAAGTAAGGTCAAAACTGAAGTTATTCTGCTGCAAAGATTAACAACTGAGCAGAGCTTACGGGACTCCCTTCACACGATGTGTGGTAAGAAATCACAGGCATGGTGGCCTTTGAGAAAGGATGCTTCCTGAGCTGCTTCTGGGTTGGAGTTTGGTTCTTCTCAAATTATGTGCATTGGTTAAGAACGTCACTGTTTTTAGTTTTGTTAAGCTATGCTTTCCTTTATACTACTTTGTAAGTGGGACTCCGACTTTGACGAACGGGAAGATGCAAGCATGTGAATCTATGAAAGAATTAATGGAGAAACAGCTCTGATCCCTGTGGCAAGAACAGGGCCTTAGCGTGCACTTGCTTCCTAATGTCTGCTGTGTAATCTGGTATGCTGGTCTTATGGCAGACATCCTAAGAGTATAGAGCAAAGTGCCAGGTAGACTTTCAAGTACAAATATTTTAAAGGGATGAAAATTCCTACTTATGAAATGTAATGCCGGGCACTGGTGGCTTAGTGGACTAATGCGTCCACTATAGGTGCCTGTGTTTGACCTCATGGTCACAGGTTCAAATCCTAGCAGGTCCACTCACTCATTTTAATCGACCTCAGAAGAATAAAAGACTGCCATTGACTAGGGTAACAATAAACATATGCTATTCAGTGCCAATACTCCCTTCTGGGTGAATGTGAGCTTTACAAATACACATGTTATGTTATCGTTTTGCCTCTCCTGTGCCTTTGATGTTTCGTAGAAGACAAAGATATATAGCCACAGGAGGTTCTTCACTACAATGGCTTTGTCTGGAAAATGACCGCCGATAGCTTTGATAATTTTCTAACCAGTATTGGAAATACTACTGAACATAGAGTTTGAGGTGCAATCAGTGATTCACATAGTAATTGTTGGAAACTGGGTAGCGTGGTGCGGAGCGGGAAGGCTAAGTCAGGAGCATTGTGTAAAGCATCCGCGCAGCACACACAGGCGACACACCAGAAAAAGGAGACCACACCAGTTTAAGTAAGAAAAATAGCATCTGTATTATGCAACAGCTTAACAGATGGTAACCACAGCGGTAACACGGCGCCAACCGGCACCCGGTAGACAAACAGTGGGGACTATGTACAGGGCAGCGCCAATCGGGCCGCTGCCAGAATCATTATAAGCACATTAGCATAGGTCACATTAGTGCAAGGCAGAAATTATTAGGTAGAACACCAACAGTATATGCCTTGGGGAAAAAGAACATCAGGCCTGAACCCATTACCATTAGGCATAACCCGATTAGCATTATACTATGACATTAGCATAATCCCTGGAGCATCCACCAAATTGGCACTAGGCATCAACAGGTGGCCATAGAGGCAACATCATCAGGGCGAAGGCACAACCTTAGGCATAAGAGCGTTAGGTATAAAACATGAGCAGCACATTCGGCATACCTCATCAGCGTAGATGCCTTAGGCACCGAACCAGTAGGCATAAATCATATTATGCATCACGTTAGGCATAACCCTATTAACATTGAGGGAACAGCATTAGCATGCGCACATTAGCGCAGGCCTGGAATGAAAACATCAGGCCTAGACCCAGTGGGCACAAGGTATAAAGCATAACATTAGGCAAAATGGCATGAGGCATCACCATAGGCATAGAGAGACATTATGTATAGCCACCATAAGTCCCATTGGCCATAAGCCTATTCCCATGGAGGCAATACTTCCAATAAGCATGCATGCAACAGTAGGTATCACAAAATATATCCTGCACCTCTCCTGGGGGATAAACATATTAGGCCGGAATCACATCCTGCGTAGTGTTGGGCATAATGGGCCCGCAACCATAGTAGCAACGAATCATGAGGGGCAACAGGCCCCGCAAGTATACCCCCGGTGCGCAAAGCGCTAGGGTCTCTCACTCCTCTCTCGTTCCTCCTGAGGAATGCAATGCCCCCCCAAACAAGCACTGGCACTAGACGTGCCGCTGGAGCCCACCTTGGTCTCCAAAACCACCAGTGCCCGTTAGGTGCAGCTGCACACTGTCCGGCGGGGCAGCTGTGTACAGTACAATCGGTGCCGGTAAAGTCGGGGCCCCTCTCTGGGGCGCGGTAATCACAAGTAATGTGGCCCACTACGTAGCAGCTCCCCGCGCTCTCGCAGGGCAGCTGTGAAACCAGCACGGGCACCACGGGGCCCTCAGTGCGGCCACAGGGGGGCGGGCACCGACAATGTGCCCCGACTCCACCCCCCCCCCCCAGTAAAGCCTGAGCCCCACTCACCGGGACTCCTCTTGAGGCCTCCGCTGGTCACCAGGTTCCTTCAGGCAGGGGACAGGCACCGGTATGTGCCTCTACCGTCCCCCGCTCTGCCAGGACCGCTCTGGACGTCTTCCTCCGGCTTTGGCAGTCACGTCGGGACACGCAGGGCTCTCCTTCTCTCACGGGAGCCCCGCCACCAGCAGCACGTCTCCTGCCTTCACCCGGGCCTCCTCCTGGGACCCGGGACTTTGACGCGGAGCCCGCGAGGCTCTGGACCTCCCGCTTCCTCTTTGGCTGCAGGGCTCTCTCCACACGGAGCCCTGCAGGCCTCGCGCTGCTGTTTCCTGTCCCGCCCCGCAGGCGGCAACTCCGCCCTTCACCCGGGTCCCTTGCCTGGGGCCCGGGACTTGGATATGGAGCCGGCGGGGCTCCGGCTGCACTCGGGGCTCTCCTCCGCTCACGGAGAGGCCCCACCTACGACGCCTCACCGGATTTCACCCGGGCCCCTTCCTGGGACCCGGGGTTTTGACGCGGAGCCCGCGAGGCTCCGGGAGGCTTAGACTCAGCAGGCCCCGCCCACAGGGAGGCACGGGCCGATCTTCCGCCCACTGCTCTCGGGCGCTTCTCTCTCTCTGCGGCCCGGCTGCGGCGGTGATCCTGGGCAGTTTTAAAGCGTGGGGTGGGCACCCGCTTAATTAAAGGAGGCAAAACGGCACAATAACGCGGGGTGGGCACCCGCGAAGGCTGGCAATGCGGGGTAGGCACCCGCTCTTTGTTCCGCAGCGCAGGGGGGGTTCCCACACACACACCAGGGATCCCCTCGGGACACGGGGCAGCCTCAGCGCTGCAGGTGCTAGCTCCTCACCTCCTGTGCAGTTGTAGCGCTCACGAGGCGCTATAGTCCTCCCAAATTCAGGGTCCCACAGGGGAAGGTCGCGCCCACGCTCCTCCCCTCCTTGTGAGACAGACAGTCTCAGGATGGCGCTCACGAGGCGCTAGAGGCCAGGAGACAAATAGTGCAGGGCGAGATCAGTGGCTAGCAGGGCGGCTCACCAGTCCTGAAGCAGCAGCTCCTCGGAACAGTCATCCTCCAGTAAGGTGGCAATCCTGCCAGCACAGCAACCTCCACTCCGGCGATCTCTTTATTGGCCCTGGGGACAACGGGGGGGGGGGAGAAGATGGGCACAGGGGCCAGCACACAGGCCCAATGTGGCGGTACCTCCTGGCAGAGTTCCCCCTCCGTCACTTCTCCTGCTCTGTCACTGAGCACATGTCAGCACAGCCCCTCCTATATATCCGCCCCTCACCCCACCTACCAGAGAAGGCTGGCAACTTCTGGAAGGTTCCCTGGGGAACCGGTCTTAACTGGATTGGGGGGGGGGGCTTGTAGGGCACCCTGGCTGCCAGGTTTCCCTCCAAAAGCTGGGAGTGCTGGGAAACAACAACTAGACCGCCACTCAATTCAGTCAGGCGGCACAAGGGCAGGCAGGAATGGCGTCCATTTTAAAAGTGACAGTGACACCATTACACAGTATTACCCTTTTACATTTTAGACACATCAGGTAAATACATAGGCCAGGGGGGAAAAGCGAAAAATTCTGGGAAAATAAGGGCCAAGTCAAACAGTAATTAAATTGGCAGTTTCAAAAAGGAGAGGTTTGACAGATAACCCAGCCTCTGAGTGTGCTCAAGAAACTTTATTACAATGTGTGAAAACAACAAAACAACTTATAAAAATACAGTTCTATGAAATAAAACGTAAGTGTAAAGGAAACTTCCAGAATAAATGGTTCTCAATGGCAGACAGCTAAAATTCTGTCAAGTGTACGAGACGGAGAAGGCTCAACTCTAGCACAAGTACCTGGAGCCATGAGTCTTCAGAAAGCCTTGAATTTCACAAGTGTGTTTGAATAACCAGAAAAGCTGTCATTACTTCTATGAGATTAGACCAAACAAGATCACCATTTCCAAACGAAGATTGTGGTCTGAACAAGTACAACACTTTTGCAAAGTATCCTGGAGAAGGTAGCTTTGTAATGCCAGATTAATTTTCTTGCACTCTGAATTGAATTCATTTACCAGTTTAAAAGCATGGCACACAAAATTATCAAAAATCAGGTGCCTATGTTTCCAACCTAATCAATGAGCCTCATGGCAGATTTTCAGTGTATTTCTGCTTGAGTGCACTTGGATACAACAGAATGCAGACTGGCGACTAGGTACATTTAAGACTACTGTTAAATCCAAGACTTTTCAATAAGTGGCACTTGACAAAGTGAACATTTAAAACCGACAACTGGGGTGTGTCATGCAGGCTCAAACTGGGAGTCAGATTTCTCCTTTCCACTTTACTATGTAAATGCATCAATGCAGAAGTGCAAAAAACTACTTTATCCCTTGTAAATCAACTTAATTAGAACAATATAAAATCTTCAATATGGTCAATCACAGCAGAATCGTACACGCTTTGTAAAGAGCTGGTTCAGAGAGGACATGTCCACTGTTTGACGATCAGCACCAATATTCACAAAACTGCATCTTGGTGGCTCTCCTGGGTCATGTCCTCTGAGGATGTGAAAGACGAAAGCTATGACTTAATACAAAGATTTTCTAAAATAATGACATGAAAGTTACTCAAAATTAAGGCAACATCACTACAGAGCAGTTGGCCCTTCAACAACCAAGGAGGATTTTGCCAAAGTCTTCCGGAAGCATGCCAAATGTGATAAAGATGCAGTCCTGAGCAGCAAGGCTTCGTAATACTGTAAAAGAGGGTAAGTGCATCAGTTCCTTCAGAGTCCACAGACCGAGCAACCATCTCCAACATACTGACTCCCAGAGGACCGAAGGCCTGGGATAAGACGAGAAACAAGAACATTAACATCTAGGCATCAACAGCTTGAATTTAGATAGCTTGTAAACTCATGGGCACATTGGATCACTTAGGAACCAAACCAGCACGACTGCGCTGGTGTGTGGACACTACTTTTAACTTTGGACCAGTAGGCTCCATCCCATTATTAACCTGTGGTTATCACTGACACAATGCAGCACCGGAAACGGCTTCTACAACTATTCACTAGTATGCAAGTACTGCACCATCCCTGTGTATATCAGACAAAGCAAATCCCATTCTAGCATAAACACACGTCCTACCACAGTTCACTAAGAAAAAAGCACAGATAAAGCCCACAGGCCTGCTTATTTATATCAGAAGTGCTTAACTGATTGGAGAGTGCATGCGTCTGAGTGGGAGAAGGGGAAAACAAGTTAGATGAATGTGTGTACCTGATCCATCTCATGCTCCTCACTTATCTCACCTATTCATCCATCTATGCACTCACCCATTCATCTATAGTCTCTTGTCCATCCACTTAGTCACATACCTGTTTATCCATTCAGTATCTCTTGTATTCACCCACTCACCAAAGCTCACAAACATACAAATTCTGCAATCAACATAGAAGCATTTTATAAATATATTTTTAAAGACAATCCTATTGGCTTTCCACCCCTTTTTGACTGTATTGCTCTTCTATGGACTGTAGATAGAACGTTACTTACTTGTAATCCTAATTCTCTGCACACATGCAGGACCATAGGCCACTTTGTAAACAATGTTTTCATGAAAGAAAAAATGAATATAAAAACATGCTTATAAGAGCCACCATTTCATTTTTGGGTTTTAAAAATACATCCAAATTGTCAAATGAAGTCTTTAATACTTTTGGCTGAATCACCACTGTTGAAACTTTTTAAAGCAAAATATAATATAAAACTGTAGCCTGTAGCAGGCTGACTGCTCTCATTGCCAACTTACCTTTAAGAATTCCAGACACGGACCTTCAGTGCAAAAACCCTTGAACAATCTACACAAATAATTCCCTGCTGAAGTAAGATTTGTTTTCTAGTTTTTAGAAAAGTACAGCTTTGAGTTCATTCACAGGTTTAACACCGCTTTCCACCAAAAAGTGCAAGGAGGTAGAAACAGCATTAATAAGAAAAATCTTTCCACACCACTTTTTCCCCACATTCCATGAAAAAATGCTACTTTTAAAATAATTTTTCAGGTCCCTCCAGCAAGCCCTGGGAAATCCACAATATGTGGGGAAAACATGAACGCAGGTTTGGCTTTGATATCTTTTATAGAAAAAACATTTACTGCAAACTGGCCCAAATGTCAAAAACAGAGCTCAGCACCGGAAAAGGGGGTACGCCAGTAGCAGTCACAAGATTAATTTGGTGCTCTTTGTGGGAAGATCTTTATGAGGGACCTCGATGTCAGGAGACTTTGCTGAAGTTGAAGGGAAACACTTAGGCGCATCTGTACGATTTTGGCCAAAAATAGTTTATCCCCTGCTCCCTATTGCTTTGAGTACATCAAAGAAGGTATTGTTTCTTACCTGTAATCCCAGTTCTCTCTCAAGGTAATCTCCATTGAAATCATTAGCACTGTAACAGTACAGACAGCAGTGGGAGGCAAAGATGGCCGCCGAGAGGTTGTAGTGGCAGCTACGGCCCGAGCTCCCCTTCCCTGGAGAGCCAAATGAATAGATAATGCGGATGGTCATATCATATAGCACATATCCGGTACATTTGACCATACTGCTGGCGGACTGGCAAGTCTTAAGCAAACAGCAAGATTCATCACGCGCTCCGAGTTGTGGGGAAATACAGAGGTGCAGGAGCACTGTCTGCATCACCCGATCATCATACATACAGCGCAGAAGCATCGGAAATGGCAAGCAGTCTATAGCGCTCAAACGCCACACTCTAGCGCTGGCGATCAGGATGGCCCCCCGGACTTGTAAACAGAAGGATCCCAAAAGCCAGAAGGACCCGAAAGACAATCCCAGGGAGCCTTCGAAACTACAGGGAACCGCATCAGGACGTGGCATCGGCCAGCAGCAGCGGCGTGCACCGCAGAAGCAAGTGGACGCCGGGCTCAATATCTCGCAGCGAAATAGCGGTGATCTCGGCCCCGCTAACATCATCCGGACCAGTATCCCTCTCAGACAACCAACACTGGCAGAGCACTTTACACACGCCGCGAGCCTTACCGGAGAAACCTCAGCGCTGCTAGAGGGAATCCAGGCACCAGCTACTGCAACAATAGAGGACGCATTGACAGAGCCGCTGACAGAGCCGTCAACTGCTCTCACACTGACGGCGAATCTGGTAGTGCTGCAAGCACTCCCTGGGCCAGCCTGTAGGGGTGAGAAGCCGAATGAAGAGATTACGATCGTGTCTGACAGTGGTGTGCAACAAATCCCACAGGTAACGATACAGACCGGCAGTAGTGAAGCAAATATGATAATCAATTCTAACTCTTCCTCCCGTGCTTCTGAACTTGTTGGGCCTACTGCGAGTCCTCAATGTAAAATAATAGATACTGGCTCATGTATTGGCCAACTGAGTGGCTATGAACAAACTCAAGTCAGTAACACGGGGGGTGGAGAGGCGCGAAAGACTACCGGGTCGCCAGACGGAGAGTGTTTTTTCTCTTTAAATGATGACTCTGATGTTCCCCACACTAGTGAAGATAATCTTTCGGATTATACAGACTCGGGAGAGACTTCCTCGGGGCAGAAGGCATCAAGGGCATCAAGGGCAACAGTGGCAAGAGCTAGGTTAAGATCTAAAGGCAAAGGGAGTCCTACGGCCCCCGAGGGCGCAGCAGCAGCTCGCAGACTCACCTGGGATTATTCAGCCTCCTCTCAATTATACCCTGAAGATGGTATGACACCCAACTCTAATTTTAAAGAGGATACCGGTCTGAAGGCAATCACTACTGCTACAGCTACTGCCACCAGCCCAACATCAGCCCCTACGATGGAACTGATATATACTACATTAAAGCAAATGCAGGGAGAAGTTAGATCAGAGTCACGCAGGGCGCAAATGGCTACAAAGAAATTGCAAGGCTCACTCCGGAAAATAAATAAACTCTACGAAGGCCTAGAGAGCAGGGTCACCCAGGTGGAGGATCGGACCGGGAGGCTTGAGGATCAGGCCAATGAATGGCAGACTTTTAAGAACACACAAGAAAAGATCTCTGAGGACCTGCTATGGAAGGTTGAGGATTTAGAAAATAGACAGAGAAGAAACAATGTTAGACTTTTGGGCTTGGTCGAAAACGCGGAAGGGAGGGATGCAAGAGCCTTTGTAGTTGCCCTTTTGAAGGGGGCATTTCCGGAACTTACAGAGTGGAATTGGGATGCGGAGGTTCAGCGAGCCCATCGGTTCCCACTGATCCTAAAGAGAAGAGGGACAGAGGACTCGGGGGGGTACCCAAGGGCTATGCTTGTATATATTGGTAACTACCTCCTTAGGCAAGCTATTATGGATAAGGCGAAACCTGAGACCAAACGCACGTTTGAGGGGAATACATTCTTCGCCCGTCCCGATTTCTGTCACGCCACTGTTGAGCGGAGGTGGCGTCTTAGGCAAATGATAAGATTGTTTCAGGAGGCAAAAAGTGAGGCTTATTTGCTATATCCAGCTCGCCTAAAGGTTATCACTAATAGCCAAGTCCACATGTTTTTTTCTGAGATTAAAGCGCAAATCTATCTAACGGAACTTTTATCTAAGAAAGGAGCAGATGGTACTTCCTGAGTTGTTATTAAATAGTTGAAACTGACTCCCTAATAATGTCATAAAGGGGGCGCTGATCTTGGGTGGTGCTCCAACAGTGGGGGGTTTGTAAGGTAATTTAGGTTAAGATACACTGATTGGCGCTTTAATATTAATATATGACCTGATCACTTTTGAAAGGGTATTATGGTTGCTTTGCTAGAACAGTAATTGATAGGTAGGTAAGGATCATCTTAAACTATAGATAAGGCCTAAATATGTATTAATACTATGATAAATGAATAGTATGTGCTATATGACATATGAAAAGGCAGGGAGGGGGCGGCCGCGGCCGCGCTGCCCTCTTCGGATCTCTGCTGCCACACATAGGTCATTCGTGACCTATTTGCCAACAAGAAGGGTGGGGGGTGGGCCTGGGGTCTGGGCAGGGGCGAGCGGTAGGGATAGTCAGGGTGGGGGGGTTTAACACAGCACAGCAGAACGGTTAGTGGACACAAGGTACAGTGTAATGGATACAAGTGGATGGAAACTGCAAAAATGGGAGTAAGAGTCAGAGTTGGCAAGATGATTGAAGAGGGTACTGTAAGAGGTCTTATTTCCAAACCGGATATATGGAGTTGAGAATAGCTACAATGAATGTGAATGGACTGAACGATCCTGGTAAGAGACAACGAGTCGCATTAATGTTACGAACAATGCGGCTTGATATTCTATGTGTGCAAGAAACACACATAGAGGGGATTAAAGGCAGGCTCCTGGAGCAACTAGGTTTTCATCTTTTGGCTTGCACCAGGCAGGGGACCAAAACCCGTGGGGTGGCTATATTGACGAAAAGAAAGGATATAACAGTAAGACGGAAACTTGAGGATAAGTGGGGCAGATGGGTATTAGTAGAGTGTGGGATGCCGGCTGAGATTTTTACTATATGTTCGGTATACGGGTCCACGGAAGATGACCCTGATATCTTTGAGTTCCTGGATACTGAGCTAGCCTCTTGGTCTCCCTCGGTTATCATGTGTGGTGACCTTAACATTAACGGCCTGGGAGGATTGTGGGATGAAGGAGGAGATAGGTATCAGGGCCGGAAGAAAAAAGTATTTAGAGCACTCTCTAGCCTGGTACGCAATAATGCATTGGTTGATATTTGGGATACCTTGAAGCCGGAAGATCCCGGTAGCACATTTTATTCAGCCCCACATAAATTAGTAGTCAGGTTGGACTACTTTCTTGCTTCTAAGCTTTTAGTTTCCCGATGCAGGATAGAAAAACTCCCCAGGGTGATGTCAGATCATAGCCCTTTAGTTTTAACATTAGATATGGCTGGGTTAGGAAGGCCGGTGAGATGTTGGACATTTGAGAGGGGGCTTTTGAAGGACAACGCATATATAAAATATATGAAAGACTGGATGATTGAATACTGGGAGGTTAATAGGGGCACCGCTAGTATGGGGATAGTATGGGATACTTTTAAGGCAGGAGTGAGAGGGGAAACTTTAAGTTATAGTCTGCATCGACAGAAACAAGATCGATTGCTAGATTCTATAAAAAGCAATAAAGTAAGAGAGGTAGAGGAGGAGCTATGCCAGGCAATTACCTTAGGGGTAGACCTAGACGGTATTTTACTTAGACTGGCCCTTGCTAAAGCAGAAGCACAGGATCGATTGGCAGCCAAAGCGGCCACGACCTTTCTGGTTAAAAGGGAACAGTGTCACGAATTCAGCGAAAGGGTAGGGCACACTCTGGCGATACGTATAAGGCAAAAGGAAGCCGCTGCTGCGATCAGGGAGATAGAAGATGGAACTGGGGAATTGATTAATGATGCAGTGGGGATTCAGGAGGCTTTTAGGAGTTACTACAGTAAACTCTACCATGAAGATCAGGATAGGGACCCTTTAGACATTCAAAGTTATTTAGACGAGGTCAGCATAGATCCGTTAGATGTAATTGATAGAGAGGCATTAGATGCCCTATTTACGTCGGAGGAGATCTTTGAGGCTTTATTTAGTCTTCCCTCGGGCAAAGCGGCTGGCCCTGATCAAATACCCTTAGAATTCTATAAGGTTTTTAATGACGCCATAGGGTCCCAACTTATTGAGATGATTAAGCAAGTACAGACCGGGGGCCGGGCTCCAAATTCTTGGGCGGGGGCAGACATTGTGGTCTTTCTTAAAAGGGGAAACCCCCTAGGCAGCCTGGGTCTTATAGACCCATCACATTGATGAATGGGGATGCAAAGATCTTCTCCAAGATTCTGGCTTCTAGGTTAGGAAAGATAGTTTCTAGAATGGTTAGCCCGACTCAACACGGTTTTATACCCGGGCGGGGGACGATACAACATATTCGTCAGGTCATAACGCTCTTCGACGCTGCGGCAGCCTCTGGAGACCCCATGGCAGTGCTATTTATAGATGCAGAAAAGGCCTTCGATCGGGTCTCCTGGGGCTACCTCTGGGCCGCTATGAGACGGTATGGTTTAGGGGAGGGGTTTATAAGAGCGGTACAGGTTATGTATGATTCTCCATCAGCCCGACTGAAGATTAATGGAGGATACACGGCCTCATTAGATATTAGGCGTGGCACCCGACAGGGCTGCCCCTGCTCCCCATTACTCTTCGCAATCTATATTGACCCTCTTATCCGGAAGATGGAGGCAAACGAGTACATTCCCCCTATGAGATTTCATGCACTTGAATGTAAAACTTTAGCATATGCAGACGACATCGCGTTAGTCACCCCAAACCCGGATATGGCTTTAAGAGCAGTGGAGACAGAAGCACAGTATTTCGGTCGGGTGTCAGGGTATGCTCTGAACAAACAAAAAACCCAAATAGTTAAGAACACGATGGCAGTTTGTGTTGACGCCCGAGTCATCGACTCTGCGGTGTATTTAGGGATAGAAATCACAGCTGAGCTGGGGCACATTGTGGAGAAAAACATGACCCCAATAATCAACAAAGCCAGGAAAGACTTCGATAGGGTACACAATCTCCATTTATCGTTAGTAGGGCGATGTAATGTTGTAAAAATGGTTTTTCTCCCAAAAATCCTTTATCTATTCAGAGGCATCCCACTAGAGGTCGAGAAAAAGTGGTTTAGTGTATTAGAGAATTTAGTGAATAAATTTATTTGGGCTCACGGGAAAACTAGAAGGGCAGTAAGGTTCATGTCATTACCTAGGGAACGAGGGGGCTGGGCTATTCCGGATTTTAAACTATATTACTGGGCCACTGCTTTTCAACACATGCGGGGATTACTGGGAGGAGAGGGTATAGCGGAAGGGCCTGGGGACGCCTCTATGAATCTGTATACATATCTCATTGGAGAAAATGCTCAGAGCTGTTTTGTGAAATTCACTGATCCAAACTATTTTAAAAGAACACGTTTCAAGACACTACAAGCAGCGTATAAAATTTGGGGAATATTTCGTAAAAAAATTGGTCTGGGCCGTCTGAATGCCTACACGAGATTATACAAAAACCCGACACTTCCAGGGGAAATATTTGCAGACTCAACGATGGCAGAGTGGGAAAGATCAGGTATACAGAGGTTGGGGGATCTAATGGGACCCAGCGGTATAGCTCTATTTATCGATTTACAGAAGACCTATGATATAGGTCGCAGCAATTTTTTTAAGTACCTCCAAATTCGTAGCTTTTTTAGTAGTAAGACAGGAGGGAGTGCTGAATTTAAGGATAATAAAATTATTGATATTATTAGGGCAGGGGAAGACTGCACTATACGGAGGCTATATATGGAGTTGTTGTCCCTGAAAACGGATGATCTTGAGAAACATGGTGGAAAATGGGCAGCTAAGCTGGATATAGAGCAATCCTTGGTAATGGACTCTCTAGAAATGGGTCAGACACTACTATGCTCTGCCGCCCTACAAGCTCAGCACTACAAGACTATATTCTCTTTGTATCATACACCGGCAAGGATTGCGCAGTGGGGGGGACAATCAGGAATTAGATGTCCACGGTGTAACAGTTTAGAAGCTGAGATTGTACATATGTTTGCAACTTGTCCCCAGCTGCAAAAATTAAAGAAAGATATCTCAGAATTTTTGGGCTACCACTTGGGTATCAATGTCTCCCTGACGCCATCGCTGATCTTGTTGGGAGTTATAAGCGGGGATAGGCTCAATACGAATGTGAGCTTTTTGTTTGTAGCAATGTCGGTGTTGAGAATTTGTATAGCAACAGCCTGGCTTGATCGAGATCCTCCTGTGCTTCAACAGTGGCTCAACAAATTGCTATCTACCTTCAATTTGGAAAAAAATATATATGAAAGAAGGGGGAAAAAGGGTAGGCAACGTGGTAGATGCATCTGGGGCCCTATATACAGACTGAAGGATAACGTTTAGTAGCGTAAGCTTCTCTGTAGGTGCCCTCTCTCTGTTTCATTTAGTATTTTAGTTTTTCTGTTCAGTCAAAGTAAAGTACGTTGCTGCAATTGGAATTTATGATAACAGCACTGTAAAGTTTATTCTGAATTAAGTTTAACCTTGTTGTATTGTTAATATGTGATCTCTCTGCTGTACTGTGAAAAAAAAAACTTAAAAATAATTTAAAAAAAAAGAAAAAAAAGAAATCATTAGCACTGACTAGTCCCGCCCACACGCAGGGTTCATGGAGCACTACTCAATGTCTTCTTAAGTGTAGATGTTCGCCTTTCTTCAGGAAGGCCTGGAGAAACACTTAAGACATGAATAGTTTGCAGCCTATAAGAAAGGCCACAATGACCAATTTCTTCAGATTGCATTTAAAAAAGGGATATATATATATATATGTGTGTGTGTGTGTGTGTGTGTGTGTGTGTGTGTGTGAGAGAACAAGGCTTTTCAAGCCGAAACGCTTAGACGTTTGTCTGCCTTTTGCAACTTTACATTAAAATTTAATGTCGCTTCTCTACGGAGTGTCGTCTCCCGAGTGATTTTGTTTTGGAGCAGCGTTGCATATATATATATATATATATATTTGCACACACACACACAACTATATACACATTCACATACGCAAGGCAAATTGACTGGTAACAAGCCAATTGACTGGTTAAATCACTTTTACAAATTTCTTTTTAAAGAAAAAGAAGAAAGAGGACAGTGTAGCCCTATAGGCTGCCATTATATAAATATGAAAATAGCGTCTGCACCTCTAAGGACTCGGAGACCATCAGTATCCCATCAAGCCCAGCAGGTGGCAGTAGCTTCAGTTCTTTTTGCCAGGACAGTGGCAGAGTACTAGGTAGGAAAATTGTCCAATAATCATCTGTTACTTCCACCCTCCAAGAGAAATGGGATTACAAGCATACCTTCTCTCTAAGAGATCTCCATCGATAGTCATAAGCACTGAATAGAGGAGCAAGCTGCGGGAGGCTGGCTTAGTATATGGTGCACCCTAATTTAAGTAAAGCACCTTGCACTAATCCAGGCAACCCTTATGGTGATTTCAGTGGTCTAAGAATGCCATAGAAAGCTCTCTAAGTGGTAGCTTTGGAGAGCAGCCATCAGGCTTATTTTGAAGAAGTTTTAAGCAGCTTGTTTCATCAGATCTAATCATGTAGTGTAGGTTAAACGAAAAATAACCACACAGTGTGTATATATATATATATATATATATATATATATATATATATTCACTGAAAAAACCATAGGTTTCAGACACGTTATAGTTACAAATTAGCATTTAAAAAACCTTTGAAATTCACTGAAAAAACCATAGGTTTTAGGGACAGTTATAGTTAGTTGGACATTGCACTCGTATAAAACCCGTGAAATTCCCCGTTATAGTTAGTTCAGCTAACTATAACTCGCGCCCCCGCAATGCACTGCTGATGACATCAGTGATGTCATCAGTGATGTCACTGACCATGTCATGAGTGATGTAATATGTGACGTCATCAGCAGTGCATTGCGGGCGCGAGTTATAGTTAGCTGAACTAACTATAACGGGGAATTTCACGGGTTTTGTACGAGTGCAATGTCCAACTAACTATAACTGTCCCTAAAACCTATGGTTTTTTCAGTGAATTTCAAAGGTTTTTTAAATGCTAATTTGTAACTATAACGTGTCTGAAACCTATGGTTTTTTCAGTGAATTTCAAAGGTTTTTTAAATGCTAATTTCTAACTATAACGTGCCTGAAACCTACGGTTTTTTCAGTGAATTTCAAAGGTTTTGTAAATGACAATTTTTAAATGTATTAATTGTTATATTAATTTTTTTCATACTGATTTACTACATTTTTAGAAACAATTTTTTTTTACATATTTTATTTTTAAATTACATTGTAATTACATTATACATTACAAAAAATACTTTCTCAGAATGAATTACTTTAGTTTAAATACTTTGCAGATAGGCAATAGACTTTTAAGTACAGTAGTTACAGTTGTTGCAATGGGCAACACATTTTCAAACACAATGCAACATTAAGCTCAATGTGAATTTCTAGTTAAATGCAATTAGTTACTTTATGGATTACTTTTGTAACCACAGGACTGGATCCTAGATTCAGTCCTGGGACATCTCCTGTAAACAGTTGAGTAAAAGCGTTTTGGTTACAGTAGTGATTTTTAAGGAATATTATTGTATTTTAAAAGTTGACACTTAGAAACTTTTCCTCATAGAATCACCAATGTTATCCTATGGAAGGAAATTCACTTAGCAGGTAAAAACTGTTATCGTTACTTTTTCTTACTCAGTGTTGGATCCTGGATCCAGCACTGGTGCATCTCCTGTAAACAGTTGAAAGAATGCGTTTAAGTCATACAGGCGATTTTTAAGGAATATTTGTAGTTTGTGAAAATCAACACTTTGAAACTTTTTTGCTGAAAACCAGTCAATTTTAGCCTATGAAGGAAATTCAAGTTACTGGTAAGTACGGTTAAAATTACTTTTCAGGACCAGTACTGGGCTGAAAGATGCAGCACTGAGGTCTCTCCTGATAACAGGTGAGTAAATCGGAATTCGTATTTCGGCTGATTTTAGAGGAATATTTTAAAGTTCCAAAACTCCACACTTAGAAGAATTTCCAAGTGAAACCAGTCAATGTTAGCCTATGGAAGGAAATTCAAGTTACTGGTAAGTACGGTTAAAATTACTTTTCAGGACCAGTACTGGGCTGAAAGATACAGCACTGAGATCTCTCCTTATAACAGGTGAGTAAATCGGAATTCGTATTTCGGCTGATTTTACAGGAATATTTGTATGTTTCAAAAATCAACACTTAGAAACTTTTTCAGCAAAAAGCAGGCAATGATATCCTATGGAAGGAAATTCAAGTTACTGGTAAGTACGGTTAAAATTACTTTTCAGGACCAGTACTGGGCTGAAAGATGCAGCACTGAGGTCTCTCCTGATAACAGGTGAGTAAATCGGAATTCGTATTTCGGCTGATTTTAGAGGAATATTTTAAAGTTCCAAAACTCCACACTTAGAAGAATTTCCAAGTGAAACCAGTCAATGTTAGCCTATGAAGGAAATTCAAGTTACCGGTAAGTACGGTTAAAATTACTTTTCAGGATCAGTACTGGGCTGAAAGATGCAGCACTGAGGTCTCTCCTGATAACAGGTGAGTAAATCGGAATTCGTATTTCGGCTGATTTTAGAGGAATATTTTAAAGTTCCAAAACTCCACACTTAGAAGAATTTCCAAGTGAAACCAGTCAATGTTAGCCTATGAAGGAAATTCAAGTTACCGGTAAGTACGGTTAAAATTACTTTTCAGGACCAGTACTGGGCTGAAAGATGCAGCACTGAGGTCTCTCCTGATAACAGGTGAGTAAATCGGAATTCGTATTTCGGCTGATTTTAGAGGAATATTTTAAAGTTCCAAAACTCCACACTTAGAAGAATTTCCAAGTGAAACCAGTCAATGTTAGCCTATGGAAGGAAATTCAAGTTACTGGTAAGTATGGTTAGAATTACTTTTCAGGACCAGTACTGGGCTGAAAGATACAGCACTGAGGTCTCTCCTGATAACAGGTGAGTAAATCGGAATTCGTATTTCGGCTGATTTTAGAGGAATATTTGCACAATGGTGAAGGGAGGGCGGGGCCTGAGGTGACATCTGTGCAAACGCGCCCGTTGCGCGTTTTAAGTTGGGGGATTAAGTCCCCTTGAATCCTGAGGGTCCCTAGGGGCCAACTAGCCCACCAGGAACCTCCAATATGCGCCAGGGGCTGCGTTGCAGAGACCTGTAGAGAGGCCACACCCCTTTTACACCTCTCTGCAACGCAGCTCTGTGGCGCTTTCTGGATGTACCCGTTGGGCTAGTTCGCCTCCAGGGACCCTCAGGATTGAAGGGGATTTAATTCCCCATCTTAAAACGCGCCACGGGGCTGTTTGCACACATGTCACCTGAAGCCCCGCCCCCTCCCTTCACCACTGTGCAAACGCGCCCCGTGGCGCGTTTTAAGTTGGGGGATTAAGTCCCCTTGAATCCTGAGGGTCCCCGGAGTCCAACTAGCCCACCATATACCTCCAAAAAGCGCCACAGAGCTGCGTTGCAGAGAGGAGTAAAAAGGGGTGTGGCCTCTCCACGTCTCTGCAACGCAGCCCCCTGGCACATATTGAAGGTTCCTGGTGGGCTAGTTGGCCCCCAGGGACCCCCAGTATTCAAGGGGAATTCGTTCCCCCTCTGCAAACGCGCCAGGGGGCGCGTTTGCAGAGTGGTGAAGGAAGGGGGCGGGCCTGCGGGCCCGATCGTTTAATTTTTTTTATTTTTTTTGTCCCCTGAAGGGGGGCTGTGTGGCCCCCCTTCCTTTTTCCTGTTTTTATGCCCTGGGGACCCCATCCCCCAGGGCCTTACCCCTTTTTTTAAATTTTTAATAAAAAAAACGGGAAGGGGGCCGCGTGGCCCCCTTCCCTGGGCCTGTATTGGCCCCGGGGACCCCATCCCCCGGGGCATGGCCTTTTATTTTTATTCTTTGGAGGGGGCTGCGTGGCCCCCTCCTCTGGCCATTTAAGGCCCCGGGGACCCCATCCCCGGGGCCGGCCTTTCCATTTTTTTTTATTTTTAAGATTTTTCTTTTTTGGGGAGGGGGCCGCGTGGCCCCCTCCTGGGCCACTACTTGCCCCAGGGACCCCATCCCCCGGGCTGGCCCTCTCCGTTGGGGACTGTGGGGGCCCCAATCCCCCACAGTCCCGCCGGCTCCCCACGTCCCTTGGGAGCCGGCATTGCTGTTCCACATGGGGAGCAGCTGACATGCTGCTTCCCATGTGGAAAGCATCGGCTTTGGATATTGGAAGAGAGAGCAGGTTTCCTGCTCTCTTCCAATATCCAAAGCAGTTTGCAATGACAGGACGGAGCCGCGAGGCTCCCGTCCTGCCATAGCAAACAGCAGTGTCCCGGGGTAGGCACCCCGGGACACTGCAGGAGCCGGCCCTGGGGGTGGCGGTCCCCAGGGCCATCAAGGGCTCCAGGAGGGGGGCCGCGCGGCCCCCTCCCTACATCGAGAAAGCCCCGGGGAGGTGGTGGTCCCCGGGGCTTGGGGTCCAAAACGGACCCCCATTTTCATTTTCTTAGTGCCCCGGGGAGGTGGTGGTCTCCGGGCGTGTGGGGGCTGGAGCCCCCCACACAGGTTTTTAAATATAAAAAGAAGCCCCGGGAGGTGGTGGTCCTCGGGGCTGCGGGAGGGCTCAGAGCCCTCCCGCACCATTATCCATAAAGCCCCGGGGGTGGTGGTCCTCGGGCTTGGGGGCCCTTAGAGGCCCCCACACATAAAATTAACCCCCCCAGCATGCCCCGGGACTTGGCCCACCCGGGGCCACTAACATCGAAGCGCGGGAGACCGCGCTTCGATTTTTTTTTCGGCAGGATTCGCGCACCCCGAGCGCATCCTGCCGATTTAAAAAAAAAAAAAAATGCTTTTTGCCCAGGGGTCCTTGTGGGACCCCTGAGCAGGCCTAGGGGTTAGGGTGTTTCTACCCTGCCCCCTGTGTGCGTTTTGCGCACTTGTTTCTTTTTTTCTGGCGGGATACGCGCACCCTAAGCGCATCCCGCCGATTTTAAAAAAAAAAAAATCTTTTTCTGCCCAGGGGTCCTTGTGGGACCCCCTGAGCAGACCTAGGGGTCAGGGTGTTTCTACCCTGCCCCTCTTTGCGCTTTGCGCACTCGTTTCTGTCCCTCGGTTCTACGGAGGGACAAAATGGCTGCCAACACTTCCTGAATCGGAATGTTGACAGCCAGCTGACAGCCAATTAGCATGCAGCTCGTGATCGGGACGGTGCGCGCAGGGTGCGCTGAGGGTACGCGGATCCGACGCGCCCATAGATATATATGTGACTTTACTTGTGAATTTCTCAGGAACTACTGAACGGATTTACACCATTTTAGCAAAAGGCACCAGTCTGAACCAAGGGCTACCTCTTTGCCAAATTTGGGGTAATTCCGTTCAGCAGTTCGGGCTGTAGCTGCGACTAAAGGTTCCTATGGAAAAATGAATGGGGAAAACGCGTTTTGGGACCACCCTTTTTTCTCGGCCCCCGCTTGACGTATCACCCCGAGACTTTCAGGGTCGGAGCGGAGCGCCCCAACAAGTTGGAAGCTTTCGCGAAGATTCGTCAACCGGCGCCAACGTTATTGCAAATAGAATGTCGCGGATTTCCTATGGATAATAGGTTGTAACTATAACTATCTACTGGCGACCGCCAGTAGATAATATATATATATATATATAGTTCCATCTATTACACAACACCCAGTAACAAATTGGTATATCTCCTACCCAGATATAAACACAATAGTACTTACTTCAATTGCAAATATGTAAGTAAGCAAAATACACGGAGGTCTCCAGGGGGAGACAAAACTATATACTAAAAAAGTGGAATGCGCACTGCGACCAAAGTCGGACTTGGATCAGGAGACTCAGAGGAGCTGGGGACACAAGGAACCACCCAAGGTAAGTACCCGGGAACCACACGGAGGTGGAGAAACAAGCTCACCAAGAAGGAAGGCCCACGGTGCAGAGGCTGTGAAGACGTTGTACTTGGCAGGAAGAGATGCTGGAGCTTCTCATAGCCCGAAGATCTCTGGAGGGCAGAGCCAACAAGCCTTGGCAACGGCAAGTCGACGCAGTGCACAGGGGTTCAGTCTCAGCGGTTCTGACAAGGGATACTGGCCTCAAATTTGCTGAGAGAACAGGTCAGGCCTCGAGGAAGTTGCAGAACCACCACCTGTGTTGCTGAGCCCTTCAAAGTCCATGGGACTCCAGGAGTAGCACACCGGTCAGCTTCGTTGCAGTGCCTGCAGATGCAAGGGAGAGACTCCTTCACTCCAAGGGAGATTACCGGTTAGATGCCTGTGTAACTTTGACCATTTGCAATGTCATCACGCATTAGCCTGGATAGGTCAGGTAGAGTCAAATCAATTACTGGGGATTAAGGAATTCAAATATAATTAGAGTGAGTTAACTAAAGTATAGACATTCATTAAAAAAATGTTTATGGGTGATCGACGTTGTCCACACTCAATGCAAACCTTACATGGTACACATAAGGGACAAGGAGTGATAGTCATGTGATAAAAACGCCCACCTCCAGGCAGGCCAGGCATCGTAATTCCTGAGCGCGCTTGGCGGTGAATAGAATTACAATATTCCAGGGAGTATTTTGATTTGCAACAACCATGTGAACTGTAGTTTCAGAAAAATATAGACATTTCCATTGGTGGCCTTTATAACTAATCGAATGTAATATGCGAATTTTGTGGCCATGTCGTCGGAGATGGTGATACAATACTGCCCAACGTCAGGCGGAAGTTTTGACACAGACACATGGGAGGTAGGGAAGGAGGATGTCTGACTCACGATTGGTCTAAATAAGTGAGGACCAGAGAGAAAACGGTCATAAAAATAAAACTGAAGGGCGATTGACTCAAATAATAGTACCATAGGCTCTTGAAAGGTGATTAGTCAAGTACTGTGAGGACCTGAGAGGGAACCGCGGTTGTAGCAATGTTAATTCAGAGGCTTGAAATAGCAACTTCCTATTGGTCATTTGGCACATTGAAATACAGGCATTCTAGACGGTCAATTCTATGGCGGGATTTATCGGGCCAGGCCGTGGCAGGAAGACCAAAGTAAAAGACACTCTGGCAAGAGGTGAGAACCAGGGGGTGATATGGGGGAGCTTTGCCTGACTGGGGCTTTTTAGCAATAGACCTGTAGAGCTTGGTGACTAATAATCAAAAGAACAATAAGTATTTTGTGTTCTCTTGTTACATAATGGGATAATATATTAGAAAAATGTACAGGATTCCCATTGTCCCATTATGTCTCTATTTTGGGGTATGTAAAAAGTTAAACATAATAAATGAGATTTATCACAACAATTTCCCCAAGCGAATAGGGCTTTATAAATTGGTTTTAAGCATACATATAATTTTTTTTTGTTCAGGATAATCTTTCCCACTTGTATGGGTTGCGCAAATGAAGAGCTGAAGAACTGTAAGGATAAACGCTTAGGAGATACATTGGAGGTATGTTCCAAAAGAGGACTAAAGAAACTTAGCAGACAGTATGGCGGTTGGGGAGTTGATGATGGATTAGAATTTAAGAGATTTTTGTAAGATCAATTTTTGCCAGAAGTCTAAATATGTCATGATGCATGACAATAACAGTGTATATAGTACATGAGAGAAATTGAAGAGGATTGATGTGGTAGCAATAAGGAGGGTGCTTACACCACATGATGTTTTCCATCCAAAAAACCATTGTTACTTTCTTTATGGGGATAATATATGGAAATTAGATTGTAATAAGGCAGACTCGAAGGGGCTGTTGAACAAGGACATTGATATGTTTTTAATTTTGGGGAATGTGATTGAATTGATTTTCTAAAAATACATAGGGATCTATATTGATTTGTGTACTTATCCTTTTTTCCAGCCCTGATGACGTCCAAATGAGGACGAAACGCGTAGGCTGACGATTGGATATTGTTACATTTAGCTGACGACTGGATACTGTTACATTTTGGAGCTATGATTTTCCTTTGAATTAATAAATGGAAAACACATGAAATGAGTTTGCCTATGGATTTGATTCTTGAAAAACAATAATTGATTGGATACCATAGCGGATACATTGACGCTCCTTTCCATTTGTAGAATTCATCCAAGGGCGATTACTTTGGGTGTCCTTGATGCCCACAGGTCTATTGAAGACCCTGGAAGAAGCATAGACACAGACGACGAAGGCTTGCAGAACAGCAAGACCAGGAGCAGCAGCAGTCTTCCTTGATGCAATCTCGGTTCCAGACAAAGTCCAAGTGTCTCGATTGTCGAATAGTGACTTGGTTTCAGGCTTGAGTCTTGTCCCACGACAAATCTGAGGACCCACCCAGAGGTAAGCCCTTAAATACCCTAGGAAAGGGGTTAGGACGACTCAGGGGTCCCTCCCAGAGGAGGGGCTGGACAGAGGGGAGGATACTCCCATGTCCTTTGTCCAGTTTTGCCCCAGAGCGGGAGCCAAGGGCTCCCTGAACTGGCTCACACCGGAGTATGCAAGGAGGGCACCAATTGTGCACCTTCAAAGCAGTCTGGTGGCGCTGGCAAGCGCCCCCAGCCCAATGTACGAAGTCCTGTCTGGGAGGTGGTCACACCTCCTTGTGACAGGAAACCCATCGTTCTACCTTCCCCTGCTCAAGCTCAGCAGCAGGAGGGCAGAATCTTGTCTGTGGCCGGCTGCAGCACTAGCTTGCGAGCAGACCCTGAAAGGCTGCTACCATGGGTACTGAGGGCTTCCCGGATGGCCACTATATGTATCAAAATGGCTGGCCGCACTCAAGCCTGAAGAATCTACTCCGGGGTTTGTATGGGTGCCCCACTAATTCAGGGGCACCCACACACTTATAACCCAGCACCCTGCCTTTAGAATTGAAATGCCTGCCTTAGGGGTGGCCTATAGGTTTTAAGTGTAATAACCTCAGACATAAGAAAAACATACATCGGTCGTAAGTGGTGCTAGCACCATCTTACTAAGGCTGCAATGGCACGCCTGAAGTCAGAGTTTGAGCGGTCTCTGATGGGTGGAACAATACACGATGCAGGC
Organism: Calotriton arnoldi; assembly: GCA_963921515.1. Taxonomy (NCBI): domain Eukaryota; kingdom Metazoa; phylum Chordata; class Amphibia; order Caudata; family Salamandridae; genus Calotriton; species Calotriton arnoldi. Next base: position 1,849,330 of record CAWUFW010001762.1, on the reverse strand, counting down.
CATGGGAGACCCCTGGTGTACCTATGCCTTGAGTACCTTAATACCATATACTAGGGACTTACAAGGGGACACCAGTAGTCAATTATGGAGGTACCCAAGTACTTACCATGTCAAATTTATTGAGGAAGCAGTGACTGGGGTCCTGATTAGCAGAATCCAAGTCAGACTAGTCAAACAAACATACTGACACCAGCAAAAAGTGGGGGTAACCATGAAAGCAGAACCTACTTTCCTACACAAGTCCATTCCCACAAAATTGCAGTGGAAAGGGAAGAGACGATTAAGCAAATACATTTCTAAGGGAGGCCTGCTCTACTTGAGCATCTCTTCTTCTATCTGAGTCCAAACAAGTGTCTGGTAAAAGTGTGAACAGATCTCCATGTAGCCGCTTTACAGATCTCAGCGATTGGTAAATTTCTCAATAAAGCAGCTGTAGCCACTTTCCCTCTAGTGGATTGAGCTTTAGTTCTGCCGGATAGAACCTTATTCACCTTCTGATAGCATAACAGAACCCAAGACACAATCTGGATATAGATGCTTTGCACGTGGCTAAACCTGTACGGACCGGCCAATAGTTTACAAACAATTGGTCCGATTTGCAGATATCTTATGTTTTGTCCTGAAAATATTTTAAGACTTGCCTGACATTTAGAGAATGGAGAGTCCTTTCAGCTGGTGTAGAGGGGTGCATAAACAAAGTAGGCAAAGAAATGGTTTGATTAATGTGAAAGTCCGAAGTAACTTTCGGTAGGAATTTTGGATGAGCCCTCATGACCATCTTACTAGAATGGAACACTGTGTATGGTTCATGAGAACATAACGCCTGAATTTCCATAATCCTATGTGCATACATGATAGCTACAAGGAAAGCAGCTTTCCAAGGGAGATGTTGCAAAGAGGAGTTATGAATAGGCTAAAAAAAGGCTTGTATGAGGTTTGAAAGGACTATATTTAAATGCCAGGGAGGGGATGGATGCCGTATGGGAGAGGAAAACTTTTTTCAAACCCTCTAAGAAATCCTTGATAACAGGAATTTTGAAAAAAAGGGGTTTATGAAAGACATTTTCTTTAGGCAGTAATTGCCTCCAAATGAACTTCTATAGAGGAGAACTGTAAGACTGATTTGGCCAGAATAAGTAAATATGGAAGAATCACTTCTTGACATCTCATTGAATCAAAGTTCTTGTTAGAACACCAGATACAGAATCTTCTATTTAAATGAATAAGTTGATCGTGTTAAAGGTCATTCAGCCTCCTTGAGAATCAGGGGGGGGGGGGGTGGGGAGTAAGCATAATTCCTGACCATCTGATCAAAAATGCATTCCCTCACAATCCTTTTTACAGTTGCCAACTGGGGAAGAACTGGCATTTGCTGTTCATGCTCGTCGTGAACAGGTCCAAGCACAGTTTTCCCCAGCGATGGAAAAGATGGTCTAGAGTATGCTGGTCAAGTTTCCATTCGCGGCCGGTTGCGCTGGTCCCGCTTAGTGAGTCTGCAAGGATGCTGGATAAGCCTGACATGTTCTTCCCTGAGAGTTATTCTGTGTCGAAGGGCCCAGTGCCATATCTCTTGTGCTTGAAGGGATAGCGCTGATGAACGTGTGGACATATGATTGATATAGTCAAAAGAGCTGTTGGCTTGTAGCCACTGGCTGTCCAACTCCTCCTGAAGTGATCTCATGTGGAGACGGCCGTTTGGTATGAGGGGAATGCATACAGAGAGCATCCCCACAAAAGTCTTGCAGAGACAGAAGCGGTCCTTTGGTGAGGCGCAGTGCTATTTCTGCGAATCCTTACCCGTCTGTCGTGGGAGGCGAAGGTTTTTATTTGGATTGTATCCATCACAGCTCCCAAAAAAAATAAAAATATGGTGGTTGTAGGTGTGACGTGCGACTTTTGGTGACTGACTGAAAGGCCTAAGACATGGAAAAGAGATAGACATGTTGCATTATCTTTTGTTGTTTGCTGTGACATGCTTGCCTTTATTAGCCAATCGTCCAAATACAGGAATACTTGGACTCCTTCTTGCCTGATATATGCTGCCACTGGAGCGAACACTTTGGTGGATACTCGAGGTGCAGATCTTAGTCCGAATTGGTAGTGGGTACCGGCTACCCTGAATCGCAAGAATTTCCTGTGCTTGGTGTGGATTGGGACATGAAAGTAGGCATCTTGGAGATTCAAGGCCATCATATGATCCCCTTGATTTAGAAAGTGTAGCACATCCAGAAGAGCAACCATATGAAATGACTTTTCATAAACTTGTTGAGTTGACGAAGATCTAAGATGGGGTGCAAGTCTGATGCAGAAGTAATGAGAGTAGAAACAGATTCCACTCTGAGTTTTTGGTCCGATTTCTATTGCTCCTTTGCATATCACTGTGGTTATTTGCAATAAGAGCTCTTTCAAATGGGAAGGTGGTGGTCCGTGCGGTAGTACATTCGACAGGGTTTGCTGTATCTCCAGGGAATGTCCTTGGGAGATGATATCAAGGACCCACCAGTCTGATGTGATCTGGGACCACTGGTGGAAGTAATTGGAAATTCTGCCCCCAATGTGAGTAGTCTAGGTGGGGGTGGTGGCCGGCACTTGCTGGGGGGGGTTCCCTGCTTATTGGCCATGTCTCTGCCTCTATAGGAAGAGTTTCCTCTAGTGGGATGTTTGTATACTGCAGATGGTGGTTGCCTATAGGACTGCTGGTGTTGCTGGCAAGCAGTCTGGCGATATTGTCATTGATAGGTTTAGTATTTTTGACAACTTCAAAAAGAGGACACACCTTGAACTAGGGCTCCCCGAAAGAGCTGCCTCTTCTATTGGACAGTGCCCAGAGATCTGGCTGTTTCGGTTTCTGTATTGATGGACTGGAGTGTGTCGTCTAGGTTTGTCAAAATAATTCACCATCATGTGTCATGTCCATCATTTTTGTCTGAATTTCAGGGCGGAAGGAAGTAGCTTCAAGCCATCCTTGGCATCTGAGGACTGCCGCCCTGACTAGTTGTCAAACGCCTGTGGGTGACATCTTTGCCACAGTCTATTATTTCTGCTGAAATCTTTTCTCCCTCTCAGTATCTTTCGTGCCTATAGTTTTGCGTCCTCAGGTTAGAGGTCAATATAAGTGGAGATGTCTGACCGCATTTGGTGGTCGTAATGTCCAAGAATTGCCAGGTTTGCTACTCAGACAGTGGTAGCCGCCACTGTAGAGAACTTTTTTCCGATACTTTAGAGGCGTCCCGTAGTGGTGTGGCAGACCCTGATGGTGGAAATCTGTGGTGGTAATCCTGCAGCATATGCTGCTAGTTGGTAACCAGTGATGCTGGCATATGTACTGCAGGTTTCTGTTGCTGTTCCGTTTGTTGGTGTACATATTGATCAGTTGCATATTGCTGATCATAGTATTGCTGGGTCTGTGCATCTTCCTCCGGACACTAAATATGTAGGACCTAAGGGCTATGAGCTGCTCCAAATGTTCCTTTGTCATTTGAATACTCTTCTTCCTCCTCAACATTTAGGAGATTATCTAGAGGGATAGGTGACACCTTACTGGGTGAGGTGTGAGACGGTAACAGTGCCTCTTGTGATGATTTGCACTTCAATATTAGCACCAAATGTACAAAAGACCGGTTAGCTGATGGTTCTAGATCAGACTGACAGTAATGTATTCAACAGTAATGATATTGCTGCCGCTGACGGGGCAGACGGTGTTGCCGTAGACTGTGGTGCAGTTGAGTGCTGACGAAGTTGCTGTCAATGGTGCTGACTTCGACACTGCTGACAATGATGAATCCGTGGATGATCGGAACTTCGGTGTCAACTGGTTCTTTACCTGGAGTCCAGTTGACGGCATGGTTGGCTTAGACAATATTGATGCATGTTACAATAGTTGAAAACGACGAGGACATTATCATTGGCGAAGCTGCCGTAGCGAACGTCGATGTCGCTGCGTTAGCAGTGAATATGGAGACTGCCGTCGACGATACGCTCATCAACTGTCTTGTTGACAAGAAAGAGCTTTTCTCTCTTTCAGGTGACAAAAGTGTTTTTGTTGAAGCCGGGAGAGATCTTTCAGGTTTAACCTAGGCAGCCATGTTAGAAGGAGTGGAGGGTTCAGAATGACCCTTTTCTGAGGTAAGTGGTTTCTTAGAGGTTGGTGGACACTCCTCTACCCTAGACCTTGAAAGGTGGGTTTTCTTTGCTGCCTTACGGGAGGTTGGAGACAAACTCTCCACAGATCTCTCGCTCTTTTTAGAGGCTACAGTCTTTAAAGAAGTGTCACTCTCCTCGTCAGATAGAGGGCATTTGTTGGACTTGGCCCTTTTTGCAGGGTCATCCCTAAACTTTTTGCCTTCCTCCTATACTTTTTCTGACCTGTTGTTGGCTGTTTTATGACGCTGGGCACTTTACCACTGCTGATCAGTGCTAAAGTGCATATGCTCTCCCCATTGTAAATTGTGTTATGTATTAGTGACTCCATGATTGGATGATTGGTTTACTTGTCAGTCCCTAGTACAGTGCACTGAGTGTGCCCAGGGCTTGTAAATCCAATACTGCTGGTGGGCTTGCAGCACTGGTTGTGCCACCCACAGAAGCAGCCTGTAAAAGTGTGTCTAAGGCCTGCCATTGCAGAGCCTGTGTGCAGCCTAGGTCTGCCATGTCGACTTGGTGAGTACACCCACTTACCAGTCCCTAAACCTTCCCTTTACTGCATGTTGGTCACCCCTAAAGTAGGCCCTAGGGCAGGGTGCATTGTAAGTATAAGGTAGGACATGTCCTGGTGTGTGTGGCATGTCCTAATAGTGAATTACAGCCATTTTCGTTTTTCACTATTGCAAGGCTACCTGCTCCCCATAGGCCAGAATGGGCAGACTGACTATTACACCTTATAGTCAGAACTGACCCAGGGAACATGGTAGAAAAACGAATTTAGTATGCCTGAACTCAGAATGCTAAAATACATCTTTTAGTGAAGTTGGTTTTAACATTCTGTGTTTGAAAATACCCCTTTAGAAAGTGGGTATTTTCTTGCCTAAACTTCCAAGCCTGCCTCTGCTAGGTTGTGTATTCCTTGTCTGGAGATTGAGTGACAGGGGCTGGGGGTGGCTACAGGAGACAGGGTGAGTCAGCACAGGGCTGAATAGAAAGATCTGCATCCAGAGTGGAGGGAGGAGTTGCACCTGGGTCTGAATAGGGCTGTGCCTGCCTTCCACAATGCTGGCTCCACTCTCCTGCCGGGCGGCTGAGCACCCTGCCCCACATTCTGAAAGGAAAGAAGGAGACAGAAAAACAAAGTGCTCCAGGACTGACCAGAACTGGTTTTGGGCTGGGCAGAGGCCTCTCTGCCTTCAGAGAACAAAGGAAAACTGTGTATAAAAAGGGGACCCAGACCCCTAGGAAATTAGATCACTTTGGGAAAACAAGAAGAAGCCTTTGCTGAGGAGCGGAACCAAGAAGGAACTGAGGAGAAGACTATCCCTAAGCTAGAGGGATCTGCCTGCAGTGGTTGCCTGACAGCCAAAGGAAGGAGAAAGGACTTTGTGTGCACTTTTATTCAACTTGTAAAGTATCTCCAAGGGCTTGAGAAAAGAGCTTGCCTCCTGCTGAAGTCTCAGGGACAACAGACTTCAACCACCAGCTCCCCAAGAATCCTTTGGAAGTGCCTGCTGCTGTTTTGGGCCTTCTGAAGGGACTGCGTGTCGCAAGGAGCTGGAAGCGCGACTCAAGAGGAAGAAGCGTGTCGCCGTCGCTGCTGCTGCCGTCGCAACTCCGAAGGAGGGTGTCGCCGCTGTAGCTGTCGTATTGCACCGCATCGAGAGAAGCGTCCCGCAACGAAGAGGAAGCGTGTCGCCGTCGCTGCTGCTGCCGCCGCAACTCCGAAGCGAGGGTGTCGCCGCTGTAGCTGTCGTATTGTACCGCGATCGAGAGAAGCGTCCCGCAACGAAGAGGAAGCGCGTCGCCGTCGCTGCTGCTGCAGTCGCAACTCCGAAGCGAGGGTGTCGCCGCTGTAGCTGTCGCATTGCACCGCATCAAGAGAAGAGTCTCGCATCGAGGAAGAAGCGTGTCGCCGCCGCAGCCGCTGCCGTCGCAACTCCGAAGGAGGGTGTCGCCGTTGTAGCTGTCGCATTGCACCGCATCAAGAGAAGCGCCTCGCATCCACGGAGAAGCGTGCCGCCGTCGGAGCTGCTGCCGTCGCATCACGAAACAAGGGTGTCGCCGCTGCAGTTGTCGCATCGAGCGGAAGCGTCTCGCAACGTCGGAGAAGAGGGTCGCCGCCAAAGCCGCTGTCGTCGCATCGCTGAACAAGGGTGTCGCCGCTGTAGCGGACGCATCGAGTCGAGACTTCTCGCAACCTCGGAGAAGCGTGCCGCATCAGGAAGAACTTGACGTCTTTATTTCTTTGCACCAGAACTTTGTCGCATTTCCATCGCTGCAACATTGCTTGTTGTGGAAGCGTCCCGCATCGTAAGGTACATTGACTTAAAGTGTCGCATGTTAAGAACTGAACTGAACTAAGCTAAAACTACCATTTTAAGTACAGTATTGTGGATTTTTGTCGTTATGGTCTTGTGTTAAAACTATATAAAGAATACTTATTTTTGATATAAAACCTTGTGTGGTGTCCATCTGTAGTGTGTCCCTAGATTACTGTATGTGGTCACAAATGCTTTACACACTGCCTCTGAGATAAGCCTGTCTGCTCGTGCCAAGCTACCAAGGGGGTGAGCAGGGGTTATTTTAGGAGTGTACCCCTTTACCCTGACTAGAGGCGAGGGTCCCTATTTGTCACAAGTACCTACCTGTGCCAACTAGAGACCCCCAATTCTAACAGCATTCTTTTGTTCTAAGCTTCTGCAGACATAGCAGAAGTCTAGCCTCTGTATCTTGCAAAGTCTTGTGAGAAAAGTACAGCAAGTTTACAATCCTTCAACTAGTGGTCAGGGTGAAGGCAATAGATGCAGTTCTTGTGAGGGTCATCAGAGTGAAGCCTCATTTTTCCACAGTTGCCGCAGGGTTGAAATAATCCGCTCTTGGCTGTGGTAGACATGGTGATTTAAGTCGGAGCAAGCTTAGCCAAGAGTAGAAACGCTGGAAAAAGAAGAATTCCTGTCAAAGACTAGAAATCAGAAAAAACTGAGCAGAGCTCAGGGAGACTATCGCCACACGACGTGCAGTAGAACATCTGAGAGACTGGAGCCTGTGTGGTGAAGGTTCTAAAGGGTTCTGCGCCTCACTTTTTCGATTCTGACATACCACTCCCTTTTTAAAGATCTTTAAAATTGAGCAGAATTAGATTTCACATTACAAGTAAGGTGCAAATTGAGCTTGCACCTAGGGCTCTGTATGTGCAAATGTCTCCATCTTGGAACGTGTTTGGCCAATCAAGTTCAGTACTGAGAGGTTATGGTCGTAAAGACTTGGGCCATATGTTATTCCCCGCTCGTCGCTGCGCACTTACAACCACCCGGCGTAATAACGTTTTTTGTGTGATAAAAAGTTTTCCCTCCAACCGTTTCTTGCTCCTGATCTTATCAGCCAAACTGTAATGAGAGACTGAGCGTGAACACTTTCAATTTGACGTTTTAATGAATGGTGCAAACATACATTAATAGGCAAGCCAAGTCTTTCCCAGATCACAACCTACTGAATTAATGTCTGCAGCAATTCTTTTTTAGGAAATACAGGCTCCTCCATCTTCCTTTCAGAAACACGTATTGACAAAGCCAATAAGTTTCGCTTATGTAAGAGCTATTGGCTTTGCCAATGCTTTTTAGGCATGTTGTAGAGAAGCGCGGCTGCTGTGCAGCATGGCTAAAAGTTATTAAGGAAGCGATTGCTCTTTGGAGTTTCCACAAGATCGGAGGCAGGACTTCCCTTTCATATCCCCTGTGTACCTTTTTGGTAGGCTCTTTACAACTATCGCTCTCCAGGGGCTGATCTCGCTCTTTTCTCTTTCTTTTTTTTTTTTTTTTTTTTTTAAAGAGATTCGGATCTTCCCCCTTGTTCATCCCCAGAAGATGGCTCGTTTGGCCCTCACCTTCTAGAGCCATGCAAGTAATGTGCCTCCTCTGTCCCTCAGAGTCTTTGCAGAAACAGTACAATAGTACTTACAATACTTTGCTTTTTGTTTTCGATAAAGGCAGTAAAGACACTTTCTGTGCATCATCATTGTGAGGCCTGAGCTTACCACAGGAGCCACAAGGCCTAAAAAGACCTGAAAGTAAGGTCAAAACTGAAGTTCTTCTGCTGCAAAGATTAACAACTGAGCAGAGCTTACGGAGACTCCCTTCACACGATGTGTGGTAAGAAATCACAGGCATGGTGGCCTTTGAGAAAGGATGCTTCCTGAGCTGCTTCTGGGTTGGAGTTTGGTTCTTCTCAAATTATGTGCATTGGTTAAGAACGTCACTGTTTTTAGTTTTGTTAAGCTATGCTTTCCTTTATACTACTTTGTAAGTGGGACTCAGACTTTGACGAACGGGAAGATGCAAGGATGTGAATCTATGAAAGCATTAATGATGGAGAAACAGCTCTGATCCCTGTGGCAAGAACAGGGCCTTAGAGTGCACTTGCTTCCTAATGTCTGCTGTGTAATCTGGTATGCTGGTCTCATGGCAGACATCCTAAGAGTATAGAGCAAAGTGCCAGGTAGACTTTCAAGTACAAACATTTTAAAGGGATGAAAATTCCTACTTATGAAATGTAATGCCGGGCACTGGTGGCTTAGTGGACTAATGCGTCCACTATAGGTGCCTGTGTTTGACCTCATGGTCACAGGTTCAAATCCTAGCAGGTCCACTCACTCATTTTATTGACCTCAGAAGAATAAAAGACTGCCATTGACTAGGGTAACAATAAACATATGCTATTCAGTGCCAAGACTCCCTTCTGGGTGAATGTGAGCTTTACAAATACACATGTTATGTTATGGTTTTGCCTCTCCTGTGCCTTTGATGTTTCGTAGAAGACAAAGATATATAGCCACAATAGGTTCTTCACTACAATGGCTTTGTCTGGAAAATGACTGCTGATAGCTTTGATAGTTTTCTAACCAGTATTGGAAATACTACTGAACATAGAGTTTGAGGTGCAATCAGTGATTCACAAAGTAATTAAATTGGCAGTTTCAAAAAGGAGAAGTTTGACAGATAACCCAGCCTCTGAGTGTGCTCAATAAACTTTATTACAATGTGTGAAAACAACAAAACAACTTATAAAAATACAGTTCTATGAAATAAAACGTAAGTGTAAAGGAAACATCCAGAATAAATGGTTCTCAATGGCAGACAGCTAAAATTCTGTCACGTGTACGAGACGGAGAAGGCTCAACTCTAGCACAAGTACCTGGAGCCATGAGTCTTCAGAAAGCCTTGAATTTCACAAGTGTGTTTGAATATCCAGAAAAGCTGTCATTACTTCTATGAGATTAGACCAAACAAGATCACCATTTCCAAACGAAGATTGTGGTCTGAACAAGTACAACACTTTTGCAAAGTATCCTGGAGAAGGTAGCTTTGTAATGCCAGATTAATTTTCTTGCACTCTGAATTGAATTCATTTACCAGTTTAAAAGCATGGCACACACAAAATTATCAAAAATCAGGTGCCTATGTTTCTAACCTAATCAATGAGCCTCACGTCAGATTTTCAGTGTATTTCTGCTCGAGTGCACTTGGATACAACAGAATGCAGACTGGCGACTAGGTACATTTAAGACTACTGTTAAATCCAAGACTGTTTTCAATAAGTGGCACTTGACAAAGTGAACATTTAAAACCGACAACTGGGGTGTGTCATGCAGGCTCAAACTGGGAGTCAGATTTCTCCTTTCCACTTTACTATGTAAATGCATCAATGCAGAAGTGCAAAAAACTACTTTATCCCTTGTAAATCAACTTAATTAGAACAATATAAAATCTTCAATATGGTCAATCACAGCAGAATCGTACACGCTTTGTAAAGAGCTGGTTCAGAGAGGACATGTCCACTGTTTGACGATCAGCACCAATATTCACAAAACTGCATCTTGGTGGCTCTCCTGGGTCATGTCCTCTGTATTAAGTCATAGCTTTCGTCTTTCACATCCTCAAAGATTTTCTAAAATAATGACATGAAAGTTACTCAAAATTAAGGCAACATCACTACAGAGCAGTTGGCCCTTCAACAACCAAGGAGGATTTTGCCAAAGTCTTCCGGAAGCATGCTAAATGTGATAAAGATGCAGTCCTGAGCAGCAAGGCTTTGTAATACTGTAAAAGAGGGTAAGTGCATCAGTTCCTTCAGAGTCCACAGACCGAGCAACCATCTCCAACATACTGACTCCCAGAGGACCGAAGGCCTGGGATAAGACGAGAAACAAGAACATTAACATCTAGGCATCAACAGCTTTAATTTAGATAGCTTGTAAACTCATGGGCACATTGGATCACTTAGGAACCAAACCAGCACGACTGCGCTGGTGTGTGGACACTACTTTTAACTTTGGACCAGTAGGCTCCATCCCATTATCAACCTGTGGTTATCACTGACAATGCAGCACCGGAAACAGCTTCTACAACTATTCACTAGTATGCAAGTACTGCACCATCCCTGTGTATATCAGACAAAGCAAATCCCATTCTAGCATAAACACACGTCCTACCACAGTTCACTAAGAAAAAAGCACAGATAAAGCCCACAGGCCTGTTTATTTATATCAGAAGTGCTTAACTGATTGGAGAGTGCATGCGTCTGAGTGGGAGAAGGGGAAAACAAGTTAGATGAATGTGTGTACCTGATCCATCTCATGCTCCTCACTTATCTCACCTATTCATCCATCTATGCACTCACCCATTCATCTATAGTCTCTTGTCCATCCACTTAGTCACATACCTGTTTATCCATTCAGTATCTCTTGTATTCACCCACTCACCAAAGCTCACAAACATACAAATTCTGCAATCAACATAGAAGCATTTTATAAATATATTTTTAAAGACAATCCTATTGGCTTTCCACCCCTTTTTGACTGTATTGCTCTTCTATGGACTGTAGATAGAACGTTACTTACTTGTAATCCTAATTCTCTGCACACATGCAGGACCATAGGCCACTTTGTAAACAATGTTTTCATGAAAGAAAAAATGAATATAAAAACATGCTTATAAGAGCCACCATTTCATTTTTGGGTTTTAAAAATACATCCAAATTGTCAAATGAAGTCTTTAATACTTTTGGCTGAATCACCACTGTTGAAACTTTTTAAAGCAAAATATAATATAAAACTGTAGCCTGTAGCAGGCTGACTGCTCTCATTGCCAACTTACCTTTAAGAATTCCAGACACGGACCTTCAGTGCAAAAACCCTTGAACAATCTACACATAATTCCCTGCTGAAGTAAGATTTGTTTTCTAGTTTTAGAAAAGTACAGCTTTGAGTTCATTCACAGGTTTAACACCGCTTTCCACCAAAAAGTGCAAGGAGGTAGAAACAGCATAAATAAGAAAAATCTTTCCACACCACTTTTTCCCCACATTCCATGAAAAAATGCTACTTTTAAAATAAATTTTCAGGTCCCTCCAGCAAGCCCTGGGCAATCCACAATATGTGGGGAAAACATGAACGCAGGATTGGCTTTGATATCTTTTATAGAAAAAACATTTACTGCAAACTGGCCCAAATGTCAAAAACAGAGCTCAGCACCGGAAAAGGGGGTACGCCAGTAGCAGTCACAAGATTAATTTGGTGCTCTTTGTGGGAAGATCTTTATGAAGGTCCTCGATGTCAGGCGACTTTGCTGAAGTTGAAGGGAAACACTTAGGCGCATCTGTACGACTTTGGCCAAAAATAGTTTATCCCTTGCTCCCTATTGCTTTGAGTATATCAAAGAAGGTATTGTTTCTTACCTGTAATCCCAGTTCTCTCTCAGGGTAATCTCCATTGAAGTCATTAGCACTGACTAGTCCCGCCCACACGCAGGGTTCATGGAGAACTACTCAATGTCTTCTTAAGTGTAGATGTTCGCCTTTCTTCAGGAAGGCCTGGAGAAACACTTAAGACATGAATAGTTTGCAGCCTATAAGAAAGGCCACAATGACCAATTTCTTCAGATTGCGTTTAAAAAAGGGATAGATATATATATATATATATATATATATATATATATATATATTATCATCTACTGGCGGTCGCCAGTAGATAGTTATAGTTAGGACCTATTTTCCATAGGAAATCCGCGACATTCTATTTGAAATAACTCTTGCCGGTTGACGTATCTTCGCGAAATTTTCAAACTTTGTGGGGCGCTCCGGTCCGCTCCTACCATGAAAGTCTCGGGTGATTCGTTAAGCGGTGGCCGAGAAAAAGGGGGGTCCCAAAACGCGTTTTCCCCATTCATTTTTCCATAGGAAACTTTAGACACGGTTACAGCTCGAACTGCTGAACGGAATTACACCAAATTTGGCAAAGAGGTAGTTCTTGGTTCAGAAAGAACCCTTTTTGTTAAATGGTGTAAATCCGCTCAGTAGTTGCGGAGAAAATCAAAAGTAAAAGTACATATATATCTATGGGCACGGAGGATCCGCGCACCCTCCCGATCACGAGCTGTCTGCTAATTGGCTGTCAACACTCCAAACCAGGAAGTGTTGGCAGCCATCTTGTTCCTCGGTAGAACCGAGGAACAAGAAAGCAGTAAAAAAAGTGCGCAAACGCACAAAGGGGGCAGGGTAGAAACACCCTGTCCCCCTAGGTCTGCTCAGGGGGTCCCACAAGGACCCCCTGGGCAAAAACAATCGGCAGGATGCGCGGATCCTGCCGATAAAAAAAAATAAAAAAAAAATAAAAATAAAAAATAAAAAAAATCGAAGCGCGGTCTCCCGCGCTCGATGTTAATTTGCCCCGGGTGGGCCAAGTCCTGGGGGCATGCTGGGGGGTTTATTTTATGTATGGGGGCCTCTAAGGGCCCCCAAGCCCCGGGACCGCCACCCTTCGGGGCTTTATTTTAAAAGTAGCGGGAGGGCTCTGAGCCCTCCCGCAGCCCCGGGGACAACCACCTCCCGGGGCTTCTTTATTTTTAAATTAACATGTGTGGGGGCTCCAGCCCCCACACGCCCCGGGGACCACCACCTCCCCGGGGCACTAACAGAATTGAAAATGGGGGTCCGTTAGGACCCCCGAGCCCCGGGGACCACCACCTCCCCGGGCTGTGCATTTGGATGGGAGGGGGGCCGCGCGGCTCCCGTCCTGGAGCCTGTGGTGGCCCTGGGGACCGCCACCCCCCAGGGCCGGCTCCTGCAGTGTCCAGACTTGCTTTGGATATTGGAAGAGAGAGCAGGGAAACCTGCTCTCGCTTCCAATATCCAAAGACAATTGCTTTTCCACATGGGGAGCTGCATCTTAGCAGCTCCCCATGTGGAAAGCAATGCCGGCTCCCTTAGGACACGGGGAGCCGGCGGGACTGTGGGGGTTTGGGGACCCCCACAGTCCCCAACCAGAGGCCAGGCCCCGGGGATGGGGTCCCCGGGCAAGTAGTGGCACGGGAGGGGGGCCACGCGGCCCCCCTTCCCCAGAAATAATAAAAAAAAAAAAAAAAAGGCCTTACTGGAGGTACCTGGTGGGCTAGTTGGCCCCTAGGGACCCTCAGGATTGAAAAGGAATTTATTCCCCATCTTAAAACGCGCCACGGGGCCTGTTTGCACACATGTCACCTGAAGCCCCGCCCCCTCCCTTCACCACTGTGCAAACGCGCCCCGTGGCGCGTTTTAAGTTGGGGGATTAAGTCCCCTTGAATCCTGAGGGTCCCTGGAGTCCAACTAGCCCACCATATACCTCCAAAAAGCGCCACAGAGCTGCGTTGCAGAGGTGTAAAAGGGGCGTGGCCTCTGTACACGTCTCTGCAACGCAGCCCCTGGCGCATACTGGAGGTTCCTGGTGGGCTAGTTGGCCCCAGGGACCCCCAGTATTCAAGGGGAATTCGTTTCCTTCTGCAAACGCGCCAGGGGGCGCGCTTGCAGAGTACAGCAGGGAGGGGGCGGCCTCCGGCACGATGCCGGTCGATTTTTTTTTCAATTTTTTTTTTTAATGGGAGGGGGCTGCGTGGCCCTCCTTCCCTTGCTCCACTTTGGCCCCGGGGACCCCATCCCCCAGGGCCTGAGCATTTTTTTAATGGGAGGGGGCCGCGTGGCCCCCTTCCCTGGGCCTGTATTGGCCCCGGGACCCCATCCCCGGGGCATGGCCTCGATTTTTTTATTTGGAGGGGGCTGCGTGGCCCCCTCAGGCCATTTAAGGCCCCGGGGACCCCATCTCCCGGGGCCGGCCTTGCACTTTTTTTTTCTTTTTTTAAATTTGGGGAGGGGGCTGCGTGGCCCCCTCCCTGGCCACTTATGGCCCCGGGGACCCCATCCCCCAGGGCCTGGCCTCTGGTTGGGGACTGTGGGGGTCCCCAATCCCCCCACAGTCCCAGCCGGCTCCCCGCCTCCTGCGCTGAGCCGGCATTAGCTTCCACATGGGGAGCAGCTAACATGCTGCTCCCCATGTGGAAAGCAATCAGCTTTGGATATTGAGCGAGAGCAGGTTTCCTGCTCTCTCTTCCAATATCCAGCAAGTTTGTAATGACAGGACGGGAGCCGCGAGGCTCCCGTCCTGTCATTGCAAACAGCAGTGTTCCGGGGTAGGCCCCCGGGACACTGCAGGAGCCGGCCCTGGGGGTGGCGGTCCCCAGGGCCATCACTGGCTCCAGGAGGGGGGCCGCGCGGCCCCCCTCCCCACATTTTCAAAGCCCCGGGAGGTGGTGGTCCCGTGGCTTCGGGGTCCAAAACGGACCCCCATTTTTACTTTTTAGTGCCCCGGGAGGTGGCGGTCCCGAGGCGTGTGGGAGGGCTGGAGCCCCCCACAAAGGTTAAAAATAATAAAACAGAAGCCCCGGGGAGGTGGCGGTCCTCGGGGCAGCGGGAGGGCAAAGAGCCCTCCCGCACCATTTTTGTTAAAGCCCCGGGGGTGGCGGTCCTCGGGCTTGGGGCCCTTAGAGGCCCCCCATACATAAATTTAACCCCCCCCACCATGCCCCCGGGACTTGGCCCACCCAAGGGCAAATTAACATCGAAGCGCGGGAGACCGCGCTTTGATTTTTTTTTTTCCGGCAGGATCCGTGCACCCCGAGCGCATCCTGCCGATTTAAAAAAAAAAAAAAAATGCTTTTTTGCCCAAGGGGGTCCTTGTGGGACCCCTGAGCAGGCCTAGGGGTTAGGGTGTTTCTACCCTGCTCCCTTTGTGCGCTTTGCGCACTTGTTTCTGTCCCTCGGTTCTACCGAGGGACAAAATGGCTGCCAACACTTCCTGAATCGGAATGTTGACAGCCAGCTGACAGCCAATTAGCATGCAGCTCGTGATCGGGAGGGTACGCGGACCCTACTCGGCCATAGATATATATGTGACTTTACTTGTGAATTTCTCAGGAACTACTGAACGGATTTACACCATTTAAGCAAAAGGCACCAGTCTGAACCAAGGGCTACCTCTTTGCCAAATTTGGTGTAATTCCGTTCAGCAGTTCGGGCTGTAGCTGCGACTAAAGGTTCCTATGGAAAAATGAATGGGGAAAACGCGTTTTGGGACCCCCTTTTTTCTCGGCCCCGCTTGACGAATCAACCCGAGACTTTCAGGGTAGGAGCGGAGCGCCCAACAAGTTGGAAACTTTCGCGAAGATTCGTCAACCGGCGCCAACGTTATTTCAAATAGAATGTCGCGGATTTCCTATGGATAATAGGTCCTAACTATAACTATCTACTGGCGACCGCCAGTAGATTATATATATATATATATATATATATATATATATACACACACACAACTATATACACATTTACATACACATACGTAAGGCAAATTGACTGGTAACAAGCCAATTGACTGGTTAAATCACTTTCACAAATTTCTTTTTAAAGAAAAAGAAGAAAGGACAGTGTAGCCCTATAGGCTGCCATTATATAAATATGAAAATAGCGTCTGCACCTCTAAGGACTCGGAGACCATCAGTATCCCATCACAACCCTTATGGTGATTTTAGTGGTCTAAGAATGCCATAGAAAGCTCTCCAAGTGGTAGCTTTGGAGAGCAGCCATCAGGCTTATTTTGAAGAAGTTTTAAGCAGCTTGTTTCATCAGATCTAATCATGTAGTGTAGGTTAAACGAAAAATAACCACACAGTGTGTGTGTGTGTATATATATATATATACATACATATATATATTCTGCTCCAAAGATTGTCCACCAGGTGAGTAGCACTCGATCAGCAGCTTTGTTTATGAAAGGCAGGGACGAGGATCCGCTTGTAGAAGCTGCTCCGTAATGGAAATGCTCGAGTGCTACTTATAGGTGGACAACCCTGGAGCAGTGATAGAACTATATATATATATATATATATATATATATATATATATATATATATATCTATTACACAACACCCACTAACACATTGGTATATCTCCTACCCAGATATAAACAATACACAATAGTACTTCAATTGCACATATGTAAGTAAGCAAAATACACGGTGGTCTCCAGGGGGAGACGAAACTATATACTACAATAGTGGAATGCGCACTGCGACCAAAGTCGGACTTGGATCAGGAGACTCAGAGGAGCTGGGGACACAAGGAACCACCCAAGGTAAGTACCCGGGAAGCACACGGAGGTGGAGAAACAAGCTCACCAAGAAGGAAGGCCCACGGTGCAGAGGCTGTGAAGACGTACTTGGCAGGAAGAGATGCTGGAGCTTCTCATAGCCCGAAGATCTCTGGAGGGCAGAGCCAACCAGCCTTGGCAACGGCAAGTCGACGCAGTGCACAGGGGTTCGGTCTCAGCGGTTCTGACAAGGGATACTGGCCTCAAATTTGCTGAGAGAACAGGTCAGGCCTCGAGGAAGTTGCAGAACCACCACCTGTGTTGCTGAGCCCTTCAAAGTCCATGGGACTCCAGGAGCAGCACACCGGTCAGCTTTGTTGCAGTGCCTGCAGATGCAGGGGAGTGACTCCTTCACTCCAAGGGAGATTACCGGTTAGATGCCTGTGTAACTTTGACCATTTGCAATGTCATCACGCACTAGCTTGGATAGGTCAGGTAGTGTCAAATCAATTACTGGGGATTAAGGAATTTAAATATAATTAGAGTGAGTTAACGAAAGTATAGACATTCATTAAAAAAATGTTTATGGGTGATCGACGTTGTCCACACTCAATGCAAACCTTTACATGGTACACATAAGGGACAGGAAGTGATAGTCATGTGATAAAAACGCCCACCTCCAGGCAGGCCAGGCATCGTAATTCCTGAACGCGCTTGGCGGTGAATAGAATTACAATATTCCAGGGAGTCTTGATTTGCAACAACCATGTGAACTGTAGTTTCAAAAAAATATAGACATTGTATCCATTGGTGGCCTGTTGGACTTGGCCCTTTTTGGCAGGTTCACCCCTAAACTTTTTGCCTTGTATGTAACTTAGTGTTAGTAGTTTTAAGTCTCTGGGCACTTTAGCACTGTGGTCCAGTGTAAAGTGCGTGCTCGCGGTGTGCGTGTGTGGTGAGACTGGCCTGCCCTCCCATAGGAATGCATTGAGGATGAGTGTGTCAGTGGTAATTCCTGTTATGAGAGGAGCAGTGTGGTCAAGTTTAGTATGTCTGAATTCGTGAGAATAAATGCTGCGCAATGGTGTGCGCAGATTTATGGTGACTGGTAGAGAAATGCCACTTCTAGAAGTTGGCATTTCTGTGTGCTCTGTGTCTGCCTGCCTGATGTGAATTGCATGTCTGGCTTGTGAGTGACAGGGGCTGGGAGGTGTGTGTGGCTCCAGGAGGGGCAGGGTGAGTCAGCGCAGGACTGAATGGAGAGATCTCCATGTAGATGGGTGGGAGGAGTTGCACCTGGGACCTGAATAGGGCTGTGCCTTCCCTCTACAATGCTGGCTCCACCTCCTGTGGTGCATCTGATGTCCCTAGCCTACACTATGAAAGGGAAGAGGAGCTTGGCAAAACAAAGTGCTCCAAATCCCCCCTATACCAGTTTTGACTGGTATCCCCAAGCCCTGTGACACAAAGGAGAAAGGGTGTATAAAAGAAGGGGCTGTGACCCCATGAAAATGTTCAGTCTGGTGTTCCTGAATCCTGCGGGGCGTGCTGCTGCTGGGGCCCAGGGGGGGCTGCCATGAGGGCTTGCCTCCCTGGGCCCTGCATTGCCCCTTGATGCCTGAAAGGACCTTTGGGACCATTTTGCTTCTTTTCAGCCTCCAGGACTTTTGGCTGCATCTAGCGCCTTGTGAGCGCTTTATTTCTATTTCTCCAAGGAGGAAAAGCGTGGGCTGCGCAGCACTGAAGCCCCTGTGGGAGGGGATCCCCAGCGTAGGGATTCCCCCGTGGTACCGTTCCGAGCGGGTGCCCACCCCGCTCCCATGCGGTCTATTTGAATTATGGGTGCCCACCCCACATGACCGTGAAAATTTTTATTCCTTATGCGGGTGCCCACCCCGCGCTTCTGATTTTTATTTCGAGGGAGCCTACCCCTCATTGCCGCCGAGACCAGAATCACCGCTGCGGCCCGAGCCGCGTAAAAAACGGAATTCAGGCAACATGGTGCCTGGCGGCGGGCGGGACTTCCGGTTTTGCGGAGGAAGTCCCGCGCACGCCGCAGCAGAAGAAGTCGTCTGGAGCCCGGCGGGCTCCTCTGCCAAGTCTAGTGTCCCCCTGGGAGGGACCGGGTGAAGGAGCGTGCAGGGGGAGCCTCGTGGGCTCCTCAGGAGAAGCAGAGTCCCGGGCGAGACAGAGGAGCCTGCAGTCAGAGGCCCAGTGAGTGGGGCCGATTGGGGAGGCAGACTTTGGTAAAGTTAGGAGTCCCCGGGGGGGTGGGGGTGGGCTCAGTGTTGCACCCTGTTGGTGCATGTCGAGGCACATTGTCGGTGCCTAAGCGGTACCGCCGTTGCGGGCCGCTTCAACGTTTTGGGGCCAAGTTTGTTTAAGAGGGCCCCGAGGGGCCCTTGCACCTCCCAGTTCTGCCATGGCCACAGCTGCCCTGCCTGCCAGAGGGCAGCGGCGCCGAAGAGGGCCATTGTTTTAAGAGTCCCAAAGTGGGCTCAGACGGCACGTATAGTGCCAGTGCCATCTTTCCAACGTTGGGGGCACAATATAGGAAGGCACAGTCGGTGCCAGTGCCCCACATTTGAGTTTTCCAGCTGCCCAGAAAGTAGTGGGCAGCTGCATCGTTTAGGCCGCAGTTCTTTGGGGGCATGTTTTAAGTTAGGAGTGAGATGCACTCCTCTGCCCCAGTACTTTCCCAGCTGCGCAGCACTTAGTGCCAGCTGCTACGTTTAGGTCTGCGCAAGTGCGCACCCTTGACTCCTGCTGCATTGGCAGCGCGCCCTGACTCTTGGACATAGGGCATTTGAGCCCCTTTTTGAGATGGCCAGAGGGACTGTTAGGTTTGTAGGGCGCCAGGCCCTAATGTGATTTATGCCTCTGCTATGGTTCTTTTTACTAGGAGGTTATGTGCTAATGCGAGTTATGTGGTGCTAGGAAATGTGATGCATTTACCATGATTTACGCACCCTGTTTTATGCCTCTAATGTACTTTCATGATTATGAGGTTTTGCATAATGTGTTTATGCTTGTGATTTTATTATTACCTACTGCGTTTAGGTTGTGCGTTATTCTCTACTGTGAGTTATGCCCTTAATGTGAGTTATGCTTAGGAGGTTCTGGTCTAATGTGTTTAGGCTTATGAGGTTGGCGTATAAGGTTTTGCGCCTAATGTGATACTGTGCATAATGTGGTTTATGTTACAGGAGGATGCCGAGTACAGTGGTTACCAGTGATTACTGGTTGTACGTTTATGATATGTCCTACATTTATGATATGTTCACTAAGTGATGGTTCTGACAGTGGTCCACGTGGCCCTGTCATGTGTAAATAATCCCTTGTATATATTGCCCAATGCCAGTTGGCACCATGTATATTATGTGATTACTATTCTAATGTGTTATGAGAATACAAAGGCTATTTTTGATATAACCTTGTGTGGAGTTCCTTTTGTGGTGTGCCTGGGATGTTGTTGCTGTGTGCGTGCGCAAACGCTTTACACATTGCCTCCGGGATAAGCCTGACTGCTCGTGCCAAGCTACCAAGGGGGTGAGCAGGGGTTATCTTCGGCGTGTAACTCCCTCGCCCTGACTAGAGTGGTGGTCTCTGCCTGGCTTTGGCGCAAGCCTTAGCCAACCAGAGATCCCATTTCTAACATGGCCTTTATAACTAATCGAATGTAATATGTGAATTATGTGGCCATTTCGTCGGAGATGGTGATACAATACCGCCCGTCAGGCAGAAGTTTTGACACGGACACATGGGAGGTAGGGAAGGAGGAAGTCTGACTCACGATTGGTCTAAATAAGTGAGGACCAGAGAGAAAACGGTCATAAAAATAAAACTGACGGGCGATTGACTCAAATAATAGTACCATTGGCTCTTGAAAGGTGATTGGTCAAGTACTGTGAGGACCCGAGAGGGAACCGCAGTTGTAGCAATGTTAATTCAGAGGCTTGAAATAGCGACTTCCTATTGGTCATTTGGCACATTGAAATACAGGCATTCTAGATGGTCAATTCTATGGCGGGATTTATCGGGCCAGGCCGTGGCAGGAAGACCAAAGTAAAAGACACTCTGGCAAGAGGTGAGAACCAGGGGGTGATATGGGGGAGCTTTGCCTGACTGGGGCTTTTTAGCAATAGACCTGTAGAGCTTGGTGACTAATAATCAAGAGAACAATAAGTATTTTGTGTTCTCTTGTTACATAATGGGATAATATATTAGAAAAATGTACAGGATTCCCATTGTCCCATTATGTCTCTATTTTGGGGTATGTAAAAAGTTAAACATAATAAATGAGATTTATCACAACAATTTCCCCAAGCGAATAGGGCTTTATAAATTGGTTTTAAGCATACATATAATTTTTTTTTGTTCAGGATAATCTTTCCCACTTGTATGGGTTGCGCAAATGAAGAGCTGAAGAACTGTAAGGATAAACGCTTAGGAGATACATTGGAGGTATGTTCCAAAAGAGGACTAAAGAAACTTAGCAGACAGTATGGCGGTTGGGGAGTTGATGATGGATTAGAATTTAAGAGATTTTTGTAAGATCAATTTTTGCCAGAAGTCTAAATATGTCATGATGCATGACAATAACAGTGTATATAGTACATGAGAGAAATTGAAGAGGATTGATGTGGTAGCAATAAGGAGGGTGCTTACACCACATGATGTTTTCCATCCAAAAACCATTGTTACTTTCTTTATGGGGATAATATATGGAAATTAGATTGTAATAAGGCAGACTCGAAGGGGCTGTTGAACAATGACATTGATATGTTTTTAATTTTGGGGAATGTGATTGAATTATTGATTTTCTAAAAATACATAGGGATCTATATTGATTTGTGTACTTATCCTTTTTCCAGCCCTGATGACGTCCAAGTGAGGACGAAATGCGTAGGCTGACGATTAGATATTGTTACATTTGGCTGACGACTGGATACGGTTACATTTTGGAGCTATGATTTTCCTTTGAATTAATAAATGGAAAACACATGAAATGAGTTTGCCTATGGATTTGATTCTTGAAAAACAATGATTGGATACCACAGCGGATACATTGACGCTCCTTTCCATTTGTAGAATTCATCCAAGGGAGATTACTTTGGGTGTCCTTGATGCCCACAGGTCTATTGAAGATCCTGAAAGAAGCATAGACACAGACGACGAAGACTTGCAGAACAGCAAGACCAGGAGCAGCAAGAGTCTTCCTTGATGCAATCTCGGTTCCAGACAAAGTCCAAGTGTCTCGATTGTCGAATAGTGACGTGGTTTCAGGCTCGAGTCTTGTCCCACAACAAATCTGAGGACCCACCCACAGGTACGCCCTTAAATACCCTAGGAAAGGGGTAAGGACGACTCAGGGGTCCCTCCCAGAGGAGGGGCTGGACAGAGGGGAGGATACTCCCATGTCCTTTGTCCAATTTCGCCCCAGAGCGGGAGCCAAGGGCTTCCTGAACTGGCTCACACTGGAGTATGCAAGGAGGGCACCAATTGTGCACCTTCAAAGCAGCCTGGTGGCGCTGGCAAGCGCCCCCACCCCAATGTACTAAGTCCTGTCTGGGAGGTGGTCACACCTCCTTGTGACAGGAAACCTATCATTCTACCTTCCCCTGCTCAAGCTCAGCTCAGCAGCAGGAGGGCAGAATCTTGTCTGTGGCCGGCTGCAGCACTAGCTTGCGAGCAGACCCTGAAAGGCTGCTACCATGGGTACTGGGGGCTTCCCGGATGGCCACTATATGTATCAAAATGGCTGGCCGGCACTCAAGCCTATAGAATCTACTCCGGGGTTTGTAGGGGTGCCCCACTAATTCAGGGGCACCCACACACTTATAACCCAGCACCCTGCCTTTAGAATTGAAATGCCTGCCTTAGGGGTGGCCTATAGGTTTTAAGTGTAATGACCTCAGACATAAGAAAAACGTCCATCGGTCGTAAGTGGTGCTAGCACCATCTTACTAAGGCTGCAATGGCACGCCTGAAGTCAGAGTTTGAGCGGTCTCTGATGGGTGGAACAATACACGCTGCAGGCCATGGGAGACCCCTGGTGTACCTATGCCCTGGGTACCTTAATACCATATACTAGGGACTTACAAGGGGACACCAGTAGTCAATTATGGAGGTACCCAAGTACTTACCATGTCAAATTTATTGAGGAAGCAGTGACTGGGGTCCTGATTAGCAGAATCCAAGTCAGACTAGTCAAACAAACATACTGACACCAGCAAAAAGTGGGGGTAACCATGAAAGCAGAACCTACTTTCCTACACAAGTCCATTCCCACAAAATTGCAGTGGAAAGGGAAGAGAGACGATTAAGCAAATACATTTCTAAGGGAGGCCTGCTCTACTTGAGCATCTCTTCTTCTGAGTCCAAACAAGTGTCTGGTAAAAGTGTGAACAGATCTCCATGTAGCTGCTTTACAGATCTCAGCGATTGGTAAATTTCTCAATAAAGCAGCTGTAGCCACTTTCCCTCTAGTGGATTGAGCTTTAGGTCTGCCGGATAGAACCTTATTCACCTTCTGATAGCATAACAGAACTCAAGACACAATCTGGATATAGATGCTTTGCACGTGGCTAAACCTGTACGGACCGGCCAATAGTTTACAAACAATTGGTCCGATTTGCAGATATCTTATGTTTTGTCCTGAAAATATTTTAAGACTTGCCTGACATTTAGAGAATGGAGAGTCCTTTCAGCTGGTGTAGAGGGGTGCATAAACAAAGTAGGCAAAGAAATGGTTTGATTAATGTGAAAGTCCGAAGTAACTTTCGGTAGGAATTTTGGATGAGCCCTCATGACCACCTTACTAGAATGGAACACTGTGTATGGTTCATGAGAACATAACGCCTGAATCATGTGCATACATGATAGCTACAAGGAAAGCAGCTTTCCAAGGGAGATGTTGCAAAGAGGAGTTATGAATAGGCTAAAAAAAGGCTTGTATGAGGTTTGAAAGGACTATATTTAAATCCAAGGGAGGAGATGGATGCCGTATGGGAGAGGACAAACTTTTTCAAACACTAAGAAATCCTTGATAACCGAAATTTTGAAGAAAAAAGGGGTTTATGAAAGACATTTTCTTTAGGCAGTAATTGCCTCCAAATGAACTTCTATAGAGGAGAACTTTAAGACTGATTTGGCCAGAATAAGTAAATATGGAAGAATCACTTCTTGACATCTCGTTGAATCAAAGTTCTTGTTAGAACACCAGATACAGAATCTTCTATTTAAATGAAGTTGATCGTGTTAAAGGTCATTCAGCCTCCTTGAGAATGTTCATGCATTCTTGTAGAAGGTTCAAATGCCCATATTGTGCTAGTTCACGAGCCATGCTGCCAAACTCAAAGAGGAGAGGTTGGGATAAACTATCTGACCTCCGCGAAAAGATCAAGTTTGCATGGCAGCTTCACATGTGGATGCTCCGACATGTGGAGAAGGTCTGTGAACCACCATTGCCGGGACAACTCCCGCACCGTCAAGATCATTCTAGCCCTCGAGTGAGAGAGTCTGATGGGAACTGATGAAATAAAGGGATTGGAGGAAAAGCGTACAGAAATTTGCTGGATCAGTCGAGCCAAAGGGCATTCCCCAGTGTCCCCGTTTAGAAGTACCCCAAGGCCAAGTCTGGCAATGTTTTGTTTCTGCGGTGGGGATTAAACTATGCGGGGAGTGCCCCCACATGCTAAAAATGCTTTGTATGACGTTGTCGTGAAGGACCCACTCGTGGTTTTCGGGTTGAACCGTGCTTAAGCATTCCGTTTGAATATTATGAGCACCCGGAAGAGGAGTTGGTGATTTGCAGGTGTCTGGTTACCAACCAATTCCAAATTGTCTGGGCTTTGAGAGACAATGGCCTGGACCTTGTTCCCCCTTGATTCTTTAAACAGTAGATGGTGGTCATATCTGTCTGAATGAGCAGAGATTTCGTCTTGAAGGACGGGAGAAACACCTTTAACACTATGTGAACCGCTAACAACGAGGAGACTTGTGATAAGTCGCTTCTCTCGGAGACCATGTTTCCTGGATTTGAAGATGATCCATATGCGCTCCCCAACCTAACAGACATCTGTAACTATTGTCTGAGGGGGAATCTCCTGGTGAAATGGCATCCCTTGAAGTAGGTTTTTCTGAGAGCACCACCATTGTTGATTTGGAAGCAAGTGCGATCTGGTTCTCCCAATTGCCGGAGTATTGATGCCACTGATTCTTGAGACATTCTTGTAGTGATCATGTGGAGATGTGTGTTCAGAGGCAGAAAACTGCACAAAGCCATCAAGATGAGGAGAGATGATACTTCTCGCTGTGGGATGGGAGACTTTCATGAGAGTGACATTCAGAAGGATCAATAGTCTCTCCTCCGAAAGATACACTTTAGATTGCATGGTGTTGATGTGGGCACCTAGGTAATGTAGAGACTGGACTGGAGTAGAGACTGATTTGTTGTGACTGACATGCAGTCCCAATCGGAGGAGAAGATTGCTCGTCAACTAATAATGAAGTTGAGCTTCTTGTGGAGTTGACGCCTTGATCAGTCAGTCGTCTAAATATGGATAGACTAATCATCAGTTTTCTGAGATGTGCAGCTACTACTGCCATGCACGTTGAGAAAGTTCTGGGGGTTGATTTGAGGCAGAATGAAAGCAATTTGTACTGGCAGTGATCGTGACCTATGACAAACCTCAAGAATTTGCAGTGTTTCCTGGCTATTGGAACATGAAAGTACGCATCCTTGAGGTCTATCGAAGAAAGCCAGCCCCCCTTGGTGTATTTGGGGATAAATCTGTTGCAGCGCAAGTATTCAGAACTTCTATCCAAATTCATTTGTTCGCTAGCATCAGAACTAGAGTAGGTATTAATTCGTTTTTGGGGCCTTTCTTTTTTTTTAAGCCAAAAATAAAGAAAAGTAAATCCCAGTGCCTCGTTGTTTGGGAGGAACTATCTCCACCGCTTGCTTTTGCACTTCTGAGCGCAGCATCTGCAGATGTTGATTGGATGGTTTTGGTGGGATATTTGGCGGAGGGCTGGTAAACCGGAGACAATATCCTTTCTGTACAGCATTCAAAACCCAGGAGTCTTTTGTGATGGATTGCCACTCAGGAAATGAGATGCTTCTCCCTACCAGAGCAGTTAACGGAAGAGGGGGAAACAGATTCATTGCTTGGAGCCTGCTGGAGGCTTTTCAGCGTGAGCAGGCTGGTGGTTAGCTCTTCCTCTGGGGTGACGACGATGTTGCTGAAAATGTCTTTTTTGGTGCTGACCTTAGTACCATTGAGGGGTTTGAACCCTCTGCGGGTAGAAATGATAAGGCTTGTAGGTGTGTTTACGTTATTCCTTTTGTTTCTCAAGACCTACCACCTTCATGTCTCCATCTCGAACTTCATCCAAGCCATCTCATCATCGGTATGAATGCCGAATAAGGTGGACCCCGAGAAGGGAAGATTAAGATGCTGTTGGGATTTTTGTTTTAGGGCTGTAAGATGAAGCCAAGAGTGCCTTCTCAGGGACACACCACGACAGTACCCGTGGGTTGCCAGCAATGAAGAGTTGGTAGCGGCACTAATAACTTGGTTGGAGACCATCATGCCCTCATTTACCACCTCAAGAAAGTCCTCTCGTCGATCTCTTGGGAGCTCTTCTGCAAACCTTTGTAAGGAGTCCCACAAGGCCCGGTCATATCTGCCCAGCAGGGCGGATGCACTTGCTGCTTTCATGGTGGTGGGAGCTGTACCACAAACCTTGCACGCCTCGGAGTTTAACTTCTTACTCTCTTTGTCTGGTGGGACTGTAGAAAAAGGAGTAGTTGAAGGCAGTTTCTTAGCTGCAAGGATTACCACATAATCAGGGTAAGGGTCTGGGAGAAGAAACAGCAGGTCCTACTCTGGAGTCTT
Source organism: Calotriton arnoldi (assembly GCA_963921515.1). Taxonomy (NCBI): domain Eukaryota; kingdom Metazoa; phylum Chordata; class Amphibia; order Caudata; family Salamandridae; genus Calotriton; species Calotriton arnoldi. The sequence goes on along the minus strand of CAWUFW010001762.1, from coordinate 1,822,837 downwards.
ATACTTTTTTCTGTAGCCTCGATGGAGCTGATTTGGTATAAGCCAGTGTAAGAAACAGCTTCATGATTGGTTCCAATAGACCTGGAACCAGTGCTAGGAGGGGTCTGGACGCTGCCCGGTGGTGAAGTGTCTAAAAAATCACTGATGTAGATGGCCAGCACTGGAATGTTCAATTTTGATGCACCTCGAACGAGCACCTCTTGAGGGGTGATGTTATCCATTGTAGAGACTCTTGGTTACGGCTAATCAGACAGTGTTGGTAAATATCTCCCAGCACTGGATGAAGAATAGGTAGAACGACGTCTTGAATGTGTTCTAGATGTGTAGGCATGATAGCGATGTGTGCGTCCAGATGATGGTCATGACGAGGAACGTCTGGACCTAGGGCTATGTCTGGAATGTCTTGAACAATGACGAGACCTGGAATGTGATATTCGAGGATAATGTAGAGGCCTCAGGGGAGGGGCGTCCACAGGTTGTGGAAGCGACGCTGGCAAAGGAGGAGGAAGAGGCACCGGTGGAGGTGGCGGAGTAGGCACAGGAGAGTCTGGCAGCAGTACAGGCGACGATGAAGAATATGCCTTGGAAAATTCAGAGTCAGAAGTGGAGGGTAGACGTCTTGATCTTTTGACTTTTTCCACAGGCCTGGATTGTCTCGACATCGATAGACTTCAATGTCGATTTTCTCCTATGTCTCAAAGTCCACAGACTCCTCGACGTCTAACTTCTCCTGCACCTTGACGTTGTGGTATCCTTCGAAGTCTACCTATGTCTCAACGTCGAACGTAGTCTCCTCATCGACACAGCCCCCCGACGGTGACCATGTTAGAACTGAATGAACCTTGTCTCATCAATGCCCTCAACATCGACCTGGAACAATGTCGTTTTTGATGTGGGCGGCTTTTTGTAACTTCTATGCCTCGAGTCTTCAGAGGTAGGTGGAAGAGCCCTGGAGAGAATGGAGCCTTTCCTCGCTCCTTTGACATCCCACCTTCTGAATGCTCCTGCGTTGCTCCTCTGTACCATGGAGGCAAATCTTCTCCCTTTCCCTCAGGGTGACCCTGGAAAACTTTGTGCAGTGTGGACACCTGTCAGGAATAAGAATCTCATTTTCGCCAAGGCTCCAGGGCTGGACAAGATCCCTGGGGAACTCTTCCGTTCTGAGCCCACTGTCTGGGCCCCCTATTTGTGGTCCTTGTTTAATGCCATCCTACAGGGCATGGCGATTCCTATCACCTGGGCTGGGGCTGAAATTATTCCAATTTTTAAAAAGGGCTCCCCGCTCATCCCTGCCAACTATCGCCCCATTAGCCTCATAGATGTAAGCCAGAAAATATACGCCAGTGCACTCTTGGGGCGACTGCAGACCTGGATGGAGGAGCACAATGTTCTTACCCCCCTCCAAGCCGGGTTTAGAGCTAAGATTTCCACAACCGATCACATTTTCAGGCTGAAACTTTTATTCTGGAAAACTGTGACCATAGAGGGTGGCAGCCTCTTATTTGTGGACCTTAAATCCGCATTTTAGTCCTGAGGGATAAACTTTGGGTAATTTTACTGGATATGGGAGTCCCTGAGTACCTTTGCTGCCACCAGTCGAAATGTCTACATCAAAGCAATTTTGCACAAATTAGGTATGGCAAAAATGGAGAACTCATCTCCTTTCCCAGTAGAGAGAGGTGTTCGCCAAGGCGGTGTCTTTGCTTTGACCCTTTTTTCTCTTTTTATCAATGGCCTAATCGAGTCACTGATCGCCGGAAAGGACATTGATGCCCCCAGGTTAGCGAACCACAATGTACCAGCCATGATGTTTGCAGATGACAACCTCTTGCTCTCGAAATCCCCTATGGGAATACAGAGGGCACTTGATATTTTTAGTGTCTTCTGTAGAAATCAGGGTTTGGAGATTAACCTCCAAAAAACAAAGTATATGGTATTTAATGCGAAGAGTACTCGCCCAAATCCCCGTTTAGAAGGAAGGCCATTAGAGAGGGTATCTATCTTTGAGTACCTGGGGATTACGCTTACCGAGAAAATGGACTGGGGGGCACAAATAAAGAAAATCAGTCTGAAGCTGGCCCAGACAGCGGGGGGCATCTCAAAGGCATACAAGAGTTGCACTCACAAACCGGTCCTGGCAGTGGAAATCTATAAAGTACAGGCTAGGGGTGCAGCGCTGTATGGAGCTGAAATTTGGGGTCACAGCTCATCATGCTCTCTATCGCACACAGAGAATTCCTTCGCTAGCCAACTCTTGGGTCTCCCTCTAGTTCCCCACTAACACCTCTCAGAATGGACCTCGGGATTAGACCCATCGCAGAATAAGTAGCTCTCAGACCTCTTATTGTGGCAAAGTCTGTGGAGCACTCCTGAACTGGTCTCGTATAGGGACGAGTTGAGCGAAGTTTTAGGCCTCCAAAGTGTGGGAAAACTCCCATGGTTGGCATATATCAGTAATAACTGTGAGGCCTTGGGAAGGGGCAACCTGTGGAACACTGCAGAAGAAGCCTGTCTCGTGACCTCTAGAAAGGTACTCTCACAGTTGGAGAATATAAACTGGACCAGCTACAGAGGAGGTCTACGCCTGGTCGTCCAACCCTCAGGTTTCTGGAAGTAAAAGACCAATACAGGCTTGAACCGGTTCTGGACGATATCCAGCCACTCCTTGCCAAGAAGCTATACCTCCAATTCAGACACAGGGTGCTCCCGCTGCGTACATTTACTAATAAGTGGGCGGGCTCTCCCAGTCTGGTTTGCCCTGCGTGCGAGAATGCAGACGAGACTGAAATACATGTGGTATTTTTCTGCCAAGGTTACAGGGCGGCTAGGACCCTTTGGCTGCTTCAGTTATGTAGGAATTTGCGGTCCAGACATTGTTGCGAGGTTTTTAGGCTACTTAAATATGATACCGATATGCCCATTGTTTTTTCTATTTCTCGTTTTTTATTCTCCATGTGGTGTACTCGCAGAGCCATCTTAAAGAAGAGCTCTTAGGTCTGCCCAGTTCATTATTATCCATCATGTAAACTAGGCCTGCTCTTTCCCTTTTAAAATGAATGAAATCATTTGATGACCTCTATGTTTATTATCATTATTTTAGTGTTTTATAACTCATTTTTTTTAAATTGTCTTATTTTAAACTAGTTGCTTGTAAAATATCTTGGCCTTTTGTAATTGCATCGGCCCCTGCTCTACCCGAGTCCTGTTTAGGCATTTTAGTATGTATGGCTCTAATTCTAAGCAATAACTAATGCATTTGAAGCTTTGCACGTGCACTTTTCCTCTCTCAGGAACTGTAAGTCAAGTTGGTGGCTCCACTTAATCATTTTGGATTTTTTTTTTATGTTTACACTTTTTTCTAGATATTACTAATGCATTTTATTGAAATTGCCTTTTTAATTATCGTAATTGACACCTTACTGTTCAAAGGCTTTGCTGTATCTCTTAATGAGATCACATCTGAGTGAAGACTATCTTTAGCTAAAGCTACCCCACCGTTTATGCACATGCACTTTATCGATCTCTATCCTGCGGCCAATGTAATGGCCACATATTGTGTGTATACTGTACAACCATCTTAAGGCTAGTGAGAAGGGAAGTTGATCTAGCCAACTAAAAAACCAGACAGAAAATTTATTTTGATCAAAGTACTATCTGGCCTCACGTAGCCTAAAGGATATGATCAGCAAGCTGTATGTAATGTATTGTATTGTATTTTTTACTTGTGCTTTTATGGCCCTACAGGCCGAAATAAAGATTTATGATTGATTGATTGAGAATCTCAGGAAGTCAGATGATGCAGGCAGCATGAGGGTCTGACTTGGCCTTACTTCTTCCACAGGCAGGACACTTGTCAAATAAAGATGGTATTCTTTTGACCAAGGGAAAAAAGAAATTGTCAGAAAAAACAGAAGAACACTGGAATATATGAAATCCACCAAGTAAAACAGTTGTCATACGTTCCCTAGTGAGATTTTTTTTTTAAACCTCTTTATTGGTACGTGATCACCTAGTGAGATTTTTGAGGGGGAAAAAACAAAAAAGACAAAGGCTGAGCTCAGTGCTCCAAGATCCTGTCACCAGGAGTCGTAAAAAACATTTGAAGCAACTGCCACCTGCTGGGCAGGGTGGGATAATGGTAGTCTCTGATCCCTTAAAGGCACAGACGCTATTTTCATATTTACATAAATGGCAGCCTATAGGGCTACACTGTCCTCTCTTTCTTTATCTTTCGCTTTTTAAAAAAGGGTTCAAAAAATATTTAACCAGTCAAATGGCTCTTTTCCAGTCAGTTTGCCTTAAATATATATTCCCCTTTTATAAATGAAATCTGAAGAAATTGGCCATTGTAGCCTTTCTTACAGGCTGCAAACTGACTCAACACAAAAAGATGGACGGAATGTTGAACATTGTCAAACTTCACCCCCAGTTACAGATCTGGGTTTAATCCATCCTTATTTTGCTCACCACGCCATTCCAGTTTGGACCCAGACACATGCAAAACAGCCTGGACTTTGCTCCCCATGGAAACAGTCAAGTCCAAACTGCCAGGACAGGTCCTCTCTGGACCAGAAAACAAGCATCCTAGGACCGGTTTCGGGGTACCACACCTCAGCCAGGCTAGCTTGAAAACGGTGGCGTGGCGAGCAAGGGACCCACGTCTGGGCAAACCCTTCCCACTTAGGGCGAAAATGCTACACAAAGATGAACGGAATGTTGAACATTGTCAAACATTCACCCCCAGTCACATATCGGAGTTTAGTCCATCATTATTTTGCTCGCCATGCCATTCCAGATCTGTGACTGGGTGAAAAGTTTCAGCACTCCGTCCATCATCTTGTTGTGTTTACTATGTTCACCCTAAGTGGCCAAGGATTTGTGCTGTGTGCCTCCCAGTTTATGGTGTTAGTTGGTGAGTGACATATCCACAATTCTCTGATGTGCTGAGCTGTCCTAGCCCTTCTGCGATCGCTGTGCCTGCTGCAGTTACTAGAGGGTTTTTTCAGATGGCTCCTGACTTTATGGCCCACATATTTTGTGGATATAAAAGCTGTATACCAGCCATGGTAGTATTGAGGAATTCCGGAACAAATGCTGCGTTGTGGCTGCTTTTCAGTCACCTGTAGACTGCTTGTCTGCCTAAAACAAGATTTTGTGCTTCTATAGCTTGCTTTTTGACTTGCTGTAGCTCACTTTACCTGCTTTTGGCAGCCATCTAGCCCCTAGCTCAGAAGTGTCCACCCCAGCCCGTTGCATTCTAGTGAACGTGGCTTCCTCCTACTAAGGATTCACGATTAACACGCACTGCTGATCGGGTCTGTGGGGTTAAGTGGCACTCTGCATCCACCGCATACAGGGGAAGATGAGAGGTGAAAGACACCACAGTCACCAAGTAGACCGAGACGTGGCATGAGGTTTTTGGCTGCCCACATGGGGTTGCTGCATAGTCTGCTATGTAGATGCATATGTGGATGGGTGACGCCTTTGCTTGCCGGGCCTGACAGATGCTCAGAACCTGGAACTGGACCCGATCGAATTGCAGTCCTCACCACGCTTCTCACACATGGCTGGCTCGGGTCCTCAAGCCTCTGCCTTCCACAGCTTGTCCTGCTCCTCCAGCAGAGCAGCAGCTGGCTGGCGTCTGCTGCTGCTGTAACTGGAAACAGCTGCGTCAATCGATGCCACAAGGACCAAGAGTCTGTCCATCAAAATTGCCTCGAACACAAAAGCTAGCTGTCTTATGGACTAACCTTATCTAAATAATATTTCAGACCCCTTTTAACGCATAGGGCATCTGTCAGCCCAAGATGAATTTTCCTACAAGCAAGTTGGGAGCATCACTTTCATTTGTATGAAATTCTGAAATCACTTGAAGGCAAGTATTGCTGTGTGAAATTACAATTTGGGGTGTGTGAAATTACGCCCAAGACATTTACCACACCTACAAGGGTGGTGCTAAATAAGCCATGCCTATGTCACCGGTGACGTTTTGTACTTAAAATAAATACAAAAAAAATCATTTTCTACACATAGCTCAGTGTTTAGAATTCCCAGCTGCCCTGAAAGTTCCAATGGGGGCTCACTTAAAGCTTCAAGTTCAGTCAGGTATCAAGGAAGCCAGATACATTCTCTTCTCATTTGGGGCCTCCCACCAGGGCGGAGGGACTCCAGCCCACCAATGTGGCTCAGGGACGCCGCCCAAGCCGGGGACTCTGACACACAGGGGTAGAGCCTTGGCTACCGCTGGGTGGCAGACAGCCGACATGCAGGTGGGGCGACCCTCCCTCGCTTCCAGGTACCTGAATGCCTGGTCTTGTGTGGCCAAGCTGGGGTTTACAGATGCTTGCAGACCCACCTGGGCATCTGGGAGGACTGGTGGTGTAGCAGACTGCTTCCGTTGCTGTGGGGGGTGCTTGCTCCCCTGCTCGCTGAGAGAGCAGAGAGGTTCCCAGGCTGGGGGCCAGGGAACAACATTTTAATCACTGAGGCAGACTTCCAGAGGAAAAGCCTGGGGTGCTGTGCCATCACATGGACAGCGCTGCCTCTCCTGAGCATGCAGATGGGCAAATATTGTGGAAGTTGCCTGTGACTTTTGGAGGTGGATCACTCAGCTTGCATCACAATGAAGAATGCAGCTAGCTGCGAGAAGTAGTGTGAATTGCAGAACACCATAAACCCTCGCACCCAGAATGCTGACCGCCCAGTTAGAAGCAACTTAGCTATTAGAACAGATCCGAGCAACAACGCTAGTCGATCTCTCCAACCTAACAAGTCTCTCGTTAACCCTCCTCCCCCAACCAACCACCACCCCCCTCCCCTCACGCTTCGAGAGAAGCCGTCCTAACAGCACCCACACTTAACCGGCACAACTTATCCTCTCCCCTCACCAATCCGATGACTGATTTAGTAGTATGTCCACACAACGCGCTCTCTGCACCAGACCCAAGCAGGGAAGTTACGCGCACACTCTGTTCACTGACTCTGTCCTGATCCCCAAGAATCTAGAACACCACACACACCGAACAATTCACAGCTAAACACCTCCACACCCTCCTCTATTGACCAAATACTCACACTAGACCTAAATGAGAAACTCGAGAAAGTAATGATGGGTATCAACAAAATCCTAATGAACCTCAAAACTTTCCCCCGACTACGCTCATTACTCACTCCTCTTCCCCCTTCTGCAACACCGGACGACACACTCAGCCATCTATAACACAGCCAAATGGCTGGATTAGAACTCCTCAACAACCAAGCTCACAGACCTGAAATTTCTGAAACAATTAAGCCCAAGGATGTCCCACAATGAGGCCAACCAGAAAAAAAGAACCCACCTCCAAGATTCAGGTGATAACTGGTATTGGGAAAAACTTCATACCACCAGCACACTACACTGATATCCCCAGGGCACCCCCTCTCAGAAGCACAACAACCCTAGAAATATCAACTGCTTGCTCAAACTGTAGATCCACCTCCAAACATGCAACTGAACTGGCTGAAGCCATCACCTTGACATCGATATTGCATTCATCACAGAACCTTGGCTTAATGAATCATCCTACCCGATCCTTGACCTACTAGATCCTCCTTGGTTCTCCATCAGGAAAGACAAAAGATCACCGAGGCAGTTGCCTAGCCATAATCCACAAGAATACCATTACGATGATGGAAACAGTCACGTCCACCTACAGCACTTATGAATATCTTAGCACTACTATAATGATGAAAAACAAAACAGTCACCTCCTCTACCACCCTCCTGGCAGCACTCACCCCTTCCACGAACACCTATTAGACCTGGTAGCTCACTCTCCAATGTCAATGACATAATCCTAGGTGACTTCAACCTCCATTGGAATGAGAAAAACTCACTAATCCAATCATTAAACAAACTCTTATTCAGCATCAACCTTACCCAACACTTCAAAGAATAAACCTATACCAGAGGCACAAACCCTTGAAGCCATTATAGCCCAGGACTAGCTGATACCCATTCATAAAATCCTCCCAGTCGACTGGTCGGACTACCACATAATTCTGTTCCACTTGAACCAGGCAGAGCCACACACCATCCATACTAAGAAAGCTCTCCAGTGAACTAGAAACATAAGCCAGATTCCCCTAGCTGCTCTGGAAGAAAGAATGATTCCTCTACTTCCCCCAACGTCAGATAACCTCTCAACGAATGAACTCACAGCCCACTTTAACACTACCAGGTCACCCGTCCTAGACCAAGTAGCCCCCCTGAAACTAAAAAGGATTAGAGACTCCCCCTCGAGGTCCTGGTTTAAAAAAAGACCTCATTACAGAAAGAGGGTAACTTAGAGCTGCAGAAAGAATCTGGCGAGCAAACCCATCCTTAACTGACCTTCACCAACTCAGAGTGGGATGCAGGAAATATAAAAATCACAACATAAAAGAAAATCCAGCCTTTTTTCGCATATCTCTAGGCAATGCAATAAACCACCCAAAAGACCTTTTTAACATTAAAAAAAAACCAGACTTCCAAACCACGCAATAAAGCCCCTCAGGTCTCCAAAGAACGCATTGACAAATTTGCTAAATTCTTTGATGAGAAAACCATGATGATCTAATCCTCTATAATGCCACTCCAGCATCTACTGAAATCACCCCTCCCCTCAACCTCCCATGTAGGGATGTCCCTTCCTGAGACCGATGAGTGCAACCAAATCCTAGGTTCCCCCTCTACCCCCAAATGCAGGAAAGTATTCAACCCACTCACTGAGATAGACATCTCAATATTAATTGCGAACTCCAAGCCCGCCTCCCACTTTGCAGATCCTTTCCCGGCCTCCCTGGCAAAAAATCACGTCATTACCCCCCCTCGGGACAATGATAATAAACAGCTCCCCAAGTACTGGGGTTTTGCCAGACTGCCTCAAACTAGGCCAAGTCACTCCACTGCTAAAACAAAACGGGATCAGACCCTGATGATCTCAACTAATTCAGGCCCTTCTCCAACCTCCCCTTCCTGGCTAAAATCCTTGAGAAGTGTGACCTACTCTACCTCAACCAGTACATAGACACTAACAGTCTCCTGGACTCCCACCAATCAGGCTTTAGAAAGGGCTGTAGCATAGAAACTAATACTAAATATAGCGGATGACATCCACAAATCTCTATATGCTGGCCGATGCTGCCTGCTCATCCTTCTAGACCTATCAGCGGCTTTCGACACGGTGGACCATAAGCTTCTTCTAAACACCCTCAAACAACGGATTGGAGCGGACAGCCTGGTTCAGGAATGGTTCACATAATTTCTTCACAACCGCTCTCAACAAATGAAAATAAATAAACGCAACTTCAGATACCTCTGCTATAACCAGAAGTGTTCCCCAGGGTTCAGTTCTCTCACCTACTCTCCAATATCTACATGGAGCCCCTCACTACCATAATAAAACAAGAAAACATCCCCTTCCACCTCTATGTGGACGACATTCAGCTCTACCTGGAAATATCCTCTAGATGACATATGCCAACTGAATGATACACTAACAAAAATCCAAAACTGGCCATCACAAAACAACTTGAAACTCAATCAAGAAAAGACGGAAATTCTTCTCCTCTCAAACAATGGACAGACCCCAAAGAAAAACAAAAAGCCCTGGCTCACTCCTTTTCTGGCATGCCCCCAAAATCTGGCACTCCCTACCAGAAGATCCCAGAACCAACCCCTCCTTCATGATCTTTAAGAGAAAACTAAAGGATCTCCTCCTCGATCGCCACCTCAACCCTCTGGACAGTAAATTATAGTGCATTTCAGCAACCTCCACACTGCTCAAGACAGATTGTTGTGTTTTCTCACCACCAATACAGTTGTAATGTTCGACTCTTATTTTACTTTACTTACTGCTGTCTGATATTACCAGCGCTAATGTTGTAAAAAGCTCTGATACCCATGGGTCTTGCCAGCGCTATATAAAACTCTAAATAATTTTTTTTTTTAAATCAATAAAATAAACAAATCTAACTTCAATACTTTCAACGCACCTTGCAGCACTGGGTTGCACCCGGAGGTACACCTGTCTGAGAGTTACTCAAATGTCAATCGCCTTGGAGGTGTCCCAGGGCACAGTGGGAGATGTCACAGGGGGCTCTGCTCCCTTCGTCCCCTAAAGATCAGACCATGATTGCCTGTTCCCGGACCCTCACCCTCTGGTCCTGGAGGTACACCATATGTACCTAGCCTTCCCTCATCTCGGTGGGACAGGCGGTTCACCAGACCACCCTGGGCATGAAAGAAAAACAAAAAAAAGGGCGCCTGACTGTGCCCCCCCCGCCTGCCATTTGTGATGCTGGCCCCCACAGGCTTCGGTCTACAATCAAGAAAAGGGTGCACTGCCATGAGCCCCATGTGCCTCTGCAGCACTAGGATCGGTCCAGCACCCCCACACCTCAGCATCCAACTAATACCTCCGATCAGACATGGCGACCTGCTGAATTTAAGCATATTACTAAGCAGAGGATAATAAACCAACCAGGATTCGCTCAGTAATGGCAAGTGACTAGCCCAGTGTAAATTCCCCAGCGGGTACGGTACATGTGGCATAAAGAAGACTGCCCCCCAGCGCTCAGAGAGTCCAAGTCCTTCTGAACGAGGCTCAATAGTCGAAAGAAAACTTCTTCCTGTGCAGACCCAAGGGGAGAAGGATTTGGCTGAGGGCTGAACTGAACCCTCCTTGACGGCCCAGGTTCCAGGAAGGTACTGACCTGGGTAACCATTAACTGATGTGACAGACCATACACCCAGGGTATTGTGGATGCAGACCAGAGAGGATTCCTTGCCCTCCAGGATGAAGAGCACAGACTGGCTCCCATGAAGGCCCAGCCACCGGGCAGATCCACTCAGCCTTCTAAAGCCAAGGTGGTGTCAGGGGAAGAGTCTGGGGCTCAGGTGGACTGAACAGCTACAGCAATCCCCAGTGAGGCTGGCAAAGCCAGGGCTTTCTCATGGGAAGTCTGGTTGCCATGGCCACTTTACCTACCTGGGGCAGGGGTCCCTACCCTGGCACAGACCGGGGAGGCGAGTGGGGCTCCAGTGGGCCAAACAGTTCCTGTAATAACCAATGAAAGGCAAGCGAAGCCATGGCTTTTGCCTCTTGAGGCCCGGTCCCCGCAGGCCAGTGGTGCCAGACAGCAGGCAGAGCCTCCTAGCCTGCCCAGGGTAGGGTGGTAGCACATTCGCAAGGAATTGCCAGGTTTCAAGAGGTTCACCAGTTAGTATGTTTGCTTGATGCTGGTAAAAACGTTACTGACATTACATTCTCAAAACTGATCCAGCCAATTACAAGGAGGGGTGTGCCAACTCAGTGAACCACATCAGCTAAGCAGATCTCATTTAAATTTCGCACAGCCCTTCTAATAACTTTGGGACCTTTGGTGATATTTGACAGGCAGTTAATATAGATGGATCTTGGACAGCACCAACACCATAGCCCCCCTCAAGAAAAACAACAATACCCGTGCCAAGAAAGCCAGATGGTTTACCACCGAACTTCGAGAGTCCAGGCGCACATGCCGCCGCCTCGAAAAGGCCTGGAGGAACACCAAATCCACAGAAGCCCACAACAACTTCAGAGCCGCCACCAACGCCCACCATCCACTCATCAGAGAAACGAGGAAAAAAGTGATTGAAGACAGAATCTCCACCCACGCGCACAACAGCAAGGAACTCTTCAGCATCATCAAGGAGTTTGCCCAACCCACCAGCGAGTCTACCGACATCCCTCCCTCACAAGACCTCTGCGACAAACTCAGCACCTTTTCCACCACAAAATCAAGAGCATCTACGACAACTTCGACGAAGACAACCAACACACTGAACCCTCACCAACCACCCCCGACACCCGGAAACCAGCGATTGATGACTGGACAGCCCTCACCACCGAAGACACACTGAAGACAATGAAGTCAATCCACTCAGGGGCCCCCACAGACCCCTGCCCCCACCACATCTTCAACAGAGCCGCCGACACCATCGCACCCATGCTCCGCCACACCATCAACCGCTCCCTGGCGACCGCCTCATTCCCCGACTGGAAACACGCCGAGGTCAACCCCTCCTAAAGAAACCCTCAGCGGACCCCACCGACCTCAAAAACTACAGACCCATCTCCCTGCTCCCGTTCCCAGCAAAAGTCATCGAGAAAGCCATCAACAGCCAACTCGCCACATTCATTGAAGAACACAACATCCTCGACTCCTCCCAATCCGGCTTCAGAAAAACCACAGTACGGAAACCGCCCTCCTCGCCGCAACAGACGACATCCGCACCCTACTGGACAAAGGAGAAACAGTAGCCCTCATCCTCCTCGACCTATCAGCGGCGTTCGACACAGTCTCCCACCGCACCCTAATACGCAGACTCTACGACGCAGGAATCCAGGACAAGGCCCTCGACTAGATCTGCTCCTTCCTCTCCGGCAGGACGCAGCGGGTCAGACTCCCCCTTTCCTCTCGGACGCCACACCTACCACCTGCGGAGTCCCCCAAGGCTCCTCCCTCAGCCCGACGCTCTTCAACGTCTACATGGCTCCACTTGCCCCCATCGTCAGAACCTACGGACTCAACATCGTGTCATACGCAGACGACACCCAGCTCATCCTCTCCCTATCCAACAAGCCCAACACCGCCAGACGCAACTTTCGAGAAGGCATGGAAGCCGTCGCCAAATGGATGAAAAACAGCTGCCTACAACTAAACACCAACAAAACAGAAGTACTCATCATGGGCCCAAACCCCAACGCCTGGAGCGACACCTGGTGGCCCCCGCCTCGGAAACCCGCCAACCCCCACAGACCACGCACGCAACCTGGGAATCATCCTGGACTCCGAGCTCAAAATGGACCGCCAGATCAACTGTCTCGTCTTCCTGCTTCCACACCCTCCGCCTCCTTCGTAAGACCTTCAAATGGATCCCCTCGAACACCGAAAGACAGTCACTCACGCCCTGGTCACCAGCAGACTCTACTACGGCAACGCACTCTACGCCGGAATAAACAAAAACCTCATCCGCAAGCTACAGAACATCCAGAACGCCGCCGCAAGACTGGTCCTCAACCTGCCAAAACACTGCCACATCTCCCAGCACCTGCGCACACTCCACTGGCTCCCCGTCGAGGCGAGAATCACCTTTAAGATGCTCACCCACGCACAAAAGGCCCTCCACGGCACCGGACCAGCATACCTGAACAGCTGACTCAAATTCCACGCACCCCAAAGGACCCTACGATCAGCCCAGCTCTCCTACGCCGTGGTCCCCCGCACCAGAAAGACCAGATCGGGAGGCCGCTCCTTCTCCTTCCTCGCGGCCAAAGCATGGAACGCCCTTCCGCTCCACCTCAGACAGACATCGCTCCCCATCTTCGCAAGAAACCTCAAAACCTGGCTCTTCGACAGACCCCCTCCTTGATGGAATGGAACCTGCACCCTCCCCCACCCCTAGCGCCTTGAGACCCTTACGGGTGAGTAGTCGCGCTTTAACAAACTCCTGATTGATTGAGTTAGCAAGTTAAGTTCAATGTAGGAATCCCAGGATTCAGGCATATTTGACAAGAGGTGCAAGGTTATTAAAGAACAAAAAGGTTTCAAACGTAAACTTACTCATAATATACCAATTTTCATGCAAATCGGTCAGCAGGAGGCACAATTAAAAAGACAAAGGGGGAGCAGAGTGCTTATTTGCTAATAACTTAGGCGCAGATTCATTACCCAGCGCCAAACCAGTCGTGAGCAGCCATCCCCCCAGCTGCACCACCTGTGGCCCTGTAGTTCTCTTTATTTTTTTAATTTAAGGATTTTTAGATCAGACTAGGACAACAGGAGCAGAGAATTCAGCCAGATGAGGTGCTTATATTTTTTAATTTGGGTCTGCGGACTTTGTGAACCTGGATTCACAGACTGTCCGTCGACTAACAGTATTGATAGCTCCAACTCTTAACCCTCTCAAGTCAAGACATTTTTATAATGCTAATTTATTGAAAACTATTACACAGTGTTTACACCAAAGCAAGCAAAGGCACTTCCCTAAGTAAAGTTCTAGTTTCATGCCATGTTTGGGGCCATTCCTTGTCAGTTTTGTTTTTTTCCATGCGATGAGCAACAATTCGTATAAGAGTTAAGAAAATAAGTTACTTACCTGTAAGTGTGGTTCTCCAGTATTGGTATCTTTCAAAGATTCAGATGCTCGAATCATTCCCCCAGATGGGAGTCCCACGGTACATTTAAAGCAGTAAGTAATGACCTTAACACTGAAGTTAATGGAGAAAAAAACATTCACTTTAATAGCTTGGGCTAGTCATTAGGAAAGGTCCAAAGGCCAGCCAATCATGCGACAACACCCTTTAGAACCCTCACCCCAGAGCCTCCAGGCTTTCAGATTTTCTAGCACAAGTGAGAATTTAAGAGTGTGAAATAGTAGCGGAGCCTTTACGGGGAGGAGGGTGGGTTGCATGTGAATCTATGAAAGATACCAATACTGGAGAATCAGTTACAGGTAAGCAACTTATTTTCTTCTTCAGCACTGGATCTTTCATAGATTCACAAGCTTGAATCCGAATAGATAGCAGTGATTCATGTATCAGAAATAACATATATATATATATATATATATATATTTCCACGTGGGCAAAATTCAACTGCCCCCAAAGAAAGAAACGAGAAAACCAAAAAAGACGGGCAAGACGGCAGCACAGAAAACAGAAACAAACCAGGCAACAAAAAACCAGCAAACAGGAGATGGAACAGACAATAACTGATAAGATGGATTCACATACAGTTATCAATTTAACAAAAACTCCATTGAGTGACGAAGAAAGAAAAATCTTGGCACTGGGACTTTCCTTCAGCCCTGTGAGAGACTTAGACTATGCACAAACAAGAATAGATCTGTACAAATTTGTGCGCAAAATCAAATTACGGAAATATCACTTAACCCAAGGATCACAGAATAGAGAAAAAACCATGCCTGAAGAAACAAGTCCTAGCCCAACGCTGACAGCTGGGGAAGTGGCTCTGTTGAGGGACTTGCAGCAATTATTTGACGAACAGAATATGAATGAAGCTGGTCTTGATCAATCACTAATTGGGGCAACTATACAAACCAATTTTAGACCAAAATCGTCGTTTTGTCCAATAATGCTCCGTGACAATGTGGATATTTTTCATGAAAAGGTAATCTAGGAATTGAAAAAAACGTTATTGTTCCACTATGAGGTCCCAAAAGAAGTATACAAAGCATGATCGTATATATTCCCAACTGATTAAGAAACTACAAGGAGATAAGATCATTATCAGACAGTCAGACAAGGGCGGCAACGCGGTCATGTGGCCACGTGACATATATGAGTGAGGCGCTTTCTCAATTAAATGACAGGAACTGCTACAAAAGGAGTACCATACAAGCAGTCAAATGTGCATGGGGTGAATTCAACAACAAACTTTTGGCATGGAAATCTGCGGGTCTGCTAAGTGCACAAGAATTCAAATTTTTGAAAGTAGACTACCACGTCAAACCAGCTATTTATTTTATGCCCAAAATACACAAAAACATGCATAAACCTGCAGGGAGGCCCATCATATCGGCCCAGGGGAGTCAACTGGAGAATGCATCCAAATATGTGGATTTCTTCCTGCAGGAACATGTCAGGAAGCTCCCATCATACATTGAGGACACGGGGGACTTCCTGCGCAAAATACAGAATGTAAACTGGGAAGATGATTGTGTACTTGTAGCACTTGATGTCACCTCGTTATACACAAGTATACATAATTGTGATGGTATCAAAGCGGTTGAATTCTATTTGAATACTAGACCTATGCAATATTACGCACACAACAGGATGTTATTAGCCATGATTTCCATATGCTTAGAGAATAATTTTTTTCTCTTCCTCAATCAGATCTTTCAGCAAGTCAGGGGGGTTGCCATGGGGGCTTGCTTTTCTCCCAGTTATGCCTGCTTGCACATGGGCATGTGGGAGGAACGGGTACTCATGGCAACACACAGTGAGACCCTTGTCAGTCATGTACTCTGCTGGCATAGATACATTGATGACTTGTTCTTTATGTGGAGGGGCAGTGAATGTGATGCGCGTGCATTTGTATCAGAACTTAATAATAACTTGAATCTGCAGTTCTCAGCTCAGATG
The DNA here is from genome assembly GCA_963921515.1 of Calotriton arnoldi. NCBI lineage: Eukaryota > Metazoa > Chordata > Amphibia > Caudata > Salamandridae > Calotriton > Calotriton arnoldi. Next base: position 1,806,666 of record CAWUFW010001762.1, on the reverse strand, counting down.
AGCAAAGCCAGCATAGTCTCTTGATGTAGAGATATATATTGAGAACAACAAGTTAGAAACCCGTCTCCACAGGAAGCCATCTGCCGGCAACACTGTGCTGCATGCCTCTAGTCATCATCCAGGCCATCTGATCAACAGCATCCCCTATGGGGAGATGTTGAGGATCAGAAGGATTTGCAGCACAGACTATGACTGCAGGCAGGCACAGAGAGAAAGCAAGGATAGGTTCTTGGCCAGGGGGTACCCAGAGGGAGTGGTCATGACGGCCATAAATAAGGCAAACAAACTACAGCGTTCAGCAGCATTAACACCCAAAGCCATCAAGGTGAATCATACTAATGAATTTACGTCACAGCCAACTAGGTTAGTGTTGATATTTAACCGCCAACAAAACCCTCCGCAAAATCATGAACAAAAACTGGCCACTGGTACTTAATGACCCAGTACTAGGTAGTTGTTTGACAGCTACTCCAAGCATTTCCTATAGAAAAGCCCGCTCCATGAGCAACGCTCTGGTTAAAAGTAGCCCTGAGGTTACTTTGACCAGAAATTGGCTTGGCAGCAGGACAGGCTTTTACAAGTGTTCCACATGCAAAGCCTGCAAGTATGGCCTTAACACCAAGTCATACACTACTCCATTCAAACCAAAACCAGTTGCCATTGCAAAATCCCTTAACTGCAAAACTGAATTTGCAGTATACGTGCTGGAGTGTCCGTGTGGCCTGCGCTATGTGGGAAGTACTAAGCTGCAGGTCCACAAACGGATACTCCAGCACATGAGGGCCATAAACAACAAAGATGCCCCTTATCCAGTGGCAAGACATTTCCAGGAACATCATGGCAGCAACGTACAACATTTGAAGTACTTTGCTGTGGACACTGTCTTGCCTCTTAGAAGGGGTGGCAACCGAGAACACCTCCTTAGGAAACTAGAAACTAAATATATCTTGGAGCTCAACTGCAAAACACCGTACGGTCTGAATATCAGTGAGGATTTTTTCACCTGCCTATGAATAACCCTGTTCTCACATCCAGTATCTTTTAGCTGGCATCAGTACCGCTTCACTGACATTACAACGAAAACTTTTTTATAATATCTTTTCAATACAATTTCACACCTTTTGAATGACGGCTGTGATTCAAAGAGGGTTAGAGCACTTTTTTTTTTATCTTCTAGCATTTGTTTTATTTTTGGAAGGTCATTCATGGTTATTGGCCCACTCGGGCAGGAGTCTAGAACCTAGGATTTTCAACTAACCGAGCATGTGTGCAATTTAGTTTTTAAGCATAACTGGGGCAAGCAAAAACAGATGTACCATCATGCAACTACGTGGTTTTATGACAGAATTTCTTTTAGAAAGGTTTTGATTGCCTCGAATTAATAAGAAATTTTATATATTTATATATGATCTTTTTTATGTCATTTTTATACCAGTGGTTTTAGTACTGTCTATATAATAACATCTTAACCAAATAATTTGTCTATTTATTCCTGTCATGCATTCTATATATTTTAAATGTTTGACTTTATGAATATTTATAATGTTGCTTACTTTGCACATATTTATTGTATTTCCCACAGTGGGGATTAATTTTGCAAATGTTCCAAGTCACTAGGTTCATCATTACCATATGAATTGTACCTTCTATGTCTGATGTATTTTCACGTGAGATTGTTTGCACTGTCACTTTAAAAATGAAAAAATGGTTCTGAAACGCGTCATGTGATCAAGGCCTCGGAGGAGGCTGAAACGTGTAATGGCGGAGGTGCGGGCATTCCTGGAATAAACCCGTTTTTGCACTGAATCTGGGTCTGCTTTCTCGTCCCTGGAGAGGTTTCTGGTGGCGTGAAGTGTTGTGGATATATATATATATATATATATATATACATATACATACATACACACATACATATATACACATACACACGTGTGTGTGTATTGTATGTATATATATATATATATATATATATATATATATATATATATATATATATTAACATAGATATACTCCTGTCAAATATCTATTAAGTCAACTATTTTAAAGAACATAAGTATAATGCAATCCTATAGGAAGGTGGGAAGTAAAAGAGGCTCACCTTATTGAAAGATTACGGAGAACCACTTGTCCCACAGCTGCATCAGTGTTGTCTGCGGCATCCAGGCAGTAATGCAGAGTAAAAGTGTGCCTGCTGGACCAGGTTGCTGTTCTGCAGATATGGTGTATGGGTACACCGGCAAAGAGGGCTGCTGATGAGGAAACCGCTGCGGTTGAGTGGGCTTTCGCTGTAGAAGATAGTGGCTTGCCTGCTTGCTGATGGCGAAACTGTAAGGCTGATATCCATCGTGCTATAGTCTTTTTAGTAACAGGACATCATTTTCTGACGTTTCCATGTGCCACAAACAGTTGGTCTCCCTTGCGTATGCTGACAGTCTTCTGCAAATAGAATTTAATACATCTCTTGAGATCAAGTGAATGTAGGAATCTTTCCGCTGACGTTTGCGGATTTGAGAAAAAAGTCTTTAAGATGACTGCCTTATTTAGATGAAAATCCAACAGGATTTTAGGGATGAAAATTGGATTACTACGAAGGATTACGCACTCCTTTGTGAACTGAAGGAAAGGTTTCCTAATAGTGAAAGCTTGCATCTCGCTCACTTATCTAGCTGATGTAAGCGCTAGTAGAAGAGATGTTTTCCACGACACATACTTTAGCTTGGCCCAATGAATGGGCTCAAACGGTCCTTTCACAATGTTGAGATGCCAAGGTGGTGCTGTCCACTTTATTGGTGGAAACTTCCTAAATAATCCCCATAGAAATTGTTTTATGGTTCTTGAAGAGCAAAGTGATTATGAACGATTATGTTGTCAAAATCTGGATACAGCGACAAGGTGGACCTTTATGGAAGAATGAGAGACCGGATTTTGCCAAATGAAGTAGGTACGGAAGTATTTGCTCTGGTGGTGACTGGAAGGATGCACCTCGGAGTTTGAGCACCAGTGACAAAATCTTTTCCATTTGGGTTTGTATGTTTTAGTAGTGGACTGTGCCCTAGCATTAACAAGGACTTCTCAGCAATCCAGAGGGATGGCTAAACCGGCCAACTCAGTGTTCAGGAGCCAAGCCGATAATCGAAGAGATGTTGGGTCTGATTTGTCAACAGGTTCGGTATTGGTCGTAACTGAATGGGTTTGCACTCCGAGAGAAGGAGGAGTTCCGCAAACCAGAACTGGCGGGGCCACCTGGGTGCTATGAGCAGTATCTGACCAGGTTCTTTCCTCATTTTCCAGAGCACCTTTGGAATTAGAGGAATTGGAGGAAACGCGTAGGCATATATCTTTGACCATTTGATCAAAACCGCATTCCCCCACGATCCCTGTTGGGGTTGCCAACTGGTGAAGTACTGGCATTTGTGGTTCTTGCTGGTTGCAAACAGATCCAAACTTGGTTTGCCCCACAAGTGAAAGAGGTGGTCTAGCGTTGGTTGTTGCAGTTCCTACTCACGGCTGACAGGGCTTGACCTGCTCAGGGAATCTGCAAGAACATTGGATACACCTGGAACGTGATCCGCTGTTAAGTTCATATGGTGTTGAATTGCCAAGTTACATATTTGCTGAGCTTGAAGAGAGTACAGTCGATCTTGTTCCGCCCTGTTTGTTTAGATAGAGCATACTTGTAGTATTGTCTGTTCGAATTTGCGTGGATGCCCCTGAGATTTTTGAAAGGAAAGACTTCAGAGCCAGGAAAATAGCCTCGCGTTCCAACAGGTTTGATATGTAGGGGCTGTTGTTGTATGTTCCATTTGCCTTTGACTGTCAAACCCTGTAGGTGCACTCTCCAGCCCTCGAGGGAGGAGTCTGTTGTAATTACACATTGCGGTAAGTCAATCAAGAATGAGCGTGCTCTGGATACATTTGTGATGTATGTCCACCATTGAAGCACATCTTTCATCTGTGGTGTTATTCGAATGCTAACCTCGATGGAGCCTGAGGTCTGTAACCACCGACTGTCCAGTTCTTCCTGTAGAGGCCTCATGCATAAGTGGCAGTTGGGTATGAGTGGAATGCAGGAAGAAAGTATTCCCAGTAGTGATTTGTACCTTCATACTGAAATGGACTTTTTTTTTTTTTTTTATGAGGAGCAGAGCTGCGCATCTTTTCCAGCCTCTCCTGTGATGCGAAAGCCTGCAGGGTGTCCCTTGTTGCTCCTAAAAACATTCTGACATTTGAGGGTATTAGTTGAGACTTTTGAATATTGATTGACAGGCCTAGAGACTGGAACAGAGATAGGCACTCTTGAGTATGTCCGTTTGCCACTGATGAGAAGGTTGCTTTTATAAGGCAATCGTCGAGGTATGGGAATATTTGAATTCCTGCCTGTCGTAGATGAGCAGCCACTGAGACTAATACCTTGGTAAACACTTGAGGTGCTGAACGAAGGCAAAAAGGCAAGACTGGGAACTGATAATCCGCGCCGGCCACTCCAGCATATTTTCCTGTTTTTGGGATGAATGGGGATGTGGAAATGGGCATCTAGACGATCCAAGGTCATCATGTGATCTCCTTGATTCAAGAGTTGTAGCACTTCCTGAAGAGACAACATACGAAATGTTTGCTTCTTTAAGAACTTGTTGAGGTGGCGAAGGTCCAAGTTGGGGCGCCATGCTCTTGATTTTTTCCTTGCGAGGAAAAATCTTGAATAAAATCCTGCCCCACTTTGTGCTCTTGGTACCACTTTGATCACTCCCTTGCGCAACATGATGTTTATCTGAGACAGCAGTTCTGTTTGATGGGAAGGAGGGCCGAGGTGGAAAATTTGGAGGAATCGGTTGAAATTCCAATATGTCCATGGGAAACCATATCGAGGACCAATTTGTCCGTTGTTATCGTGGACCATCTGGGGAGGAAACAGGAAATGTTTCCACCAAGCTCTAGGAAAGAGGTGTGAGTTGTGGCCGACACTAGGGATTTGTCACTGCTTCTTAGAGGTGCCTCTACCTCTGAAGGATGTCTTTCCTCTATAGTGTTTGCAGGAGGTTGCAGGTGGCTTTTTGTATGCTTGCGGATGTTGCTGTGCAGTGGAGTACCAGGATTGTCCCAGATACGGCTGAAATTCTTTGTACTGGTTGTAACCTCACCGAAAGGAAGAAGTGCCTCAGCCTCCACTAAAGGCTGTTTTTTAACTTGCAGGGTGCCTAGCGCCTTCGCTGTGTCTGTATCCTTTTTGATTGCTTGTAGAGCCTCAATGTGCTGACCAAACAGGGTTTCACCATCATAAGGCATATCGATGACCTTAGTTTGCACTTCTTGGCGAAAAGTTGTCGCTCTCAACCATCCTGTTGTCTTCGTACTGCCGTCCCAGCCAACTGACGGAAGCCTGTCAACAATAAGTCTATTGCACAATCAATTTCCGCTGAGATCCTTTCCCCCTCCTGAAGGATTTTTTTGCTTCTGCTCTTGACTACTCAGGCAAAAGAGCAATAAATGGTTAAATGTTCGACCACATTTGGCGGTCATATCTACCCAAGATTGCAAGTGAGTTCCCTGCTCCAACTGTGGTCGCTGCCATAGTGGAGAATTTCTTTTACCAATGATGTCAAGATGTCTAAAGTCCCTATCTGGAGGAGTGGACAGAGGTGAAGTGGGATTTCTGGAACGATGTTCAGCTGCTTCTGCAATTACAGAATCTGGCTTTGGCTGATCGATGAGGCAGGCAGGAGAGTTGTCAGGTGCCTTGTATTTCTTTTCCAGCTTAGGTAAAACCGCTGGAATGGAAGCCAATGTTCGCATTACTTTCAGGCCTTCCTCCCATATGAAATCCACTATGGGAATTGAACAAACTTGCCTCTTAGTCTGCTCTTTAAAATCATATAAGAAACAGTCTGACTGTTTGATGATCATAGGGAGCTGAAATCTCTTTGCCGCTCTTTCCATTAAAGTATGAAAACCTCCTATGTCTTCCGGTGGCGAGTCGACCGGAGGTGGGGTTGACGGAGATGGTGTTTGTTTTTGGTAATCGTCCCATTCACTGGAAAGGGACAATTCCTCCAGTTCTCCTTCTCTTTCCTCGCATGTAGCGCGATGCTCCTCCACCTGAGGTTGCGGGGTTGTAGGCGGTGGAGTTATGGGAGGAGACCTTGCAATCGGAGATGACCTGGGAATCGGAGTTTGAGGGGATTGAGATAGCCAGTTCTGATGTTGTGAATCTGCGGTAGTAATCTTCCACCATGTGCTGTAGATTTGAAACGAGAGAAGCAGGCATCTGAATAGCCTGTTCTCTCTATTTTGGTGGCCAGGGTCATGATGGGAATAGTAGTAATATTGTTAATCGTCATCCTCTTGACATTTAATCTGAAGGGCTGTGTACCATACCAAATATGCCCTAGTCATTAGAATCCTCATCATCATCATACTCAAAAAGTTCTAGAGGACTAGGGGGCACTTTACTTGGAGAGGTATGCACAGGTTTCCTGCAAAGATCTTTTAGGCTGGGATACTGCAGATGTAAAATCAGTGCCCTTGTTTGTACATTTGTTGACGTAAGTTCGGATATCTTTCTGTGTAGTAGACAAAATTGTCAACGAAGGAACCGCCGACGGGGTAGCGGACGACAAAATAGTCGTTGCCAAAACAACCGTAGACTGAGCAGCCGCCAATGACTCGTCGGTCGACATCTTGGGCGTCGTTGACGTCCGTCGTTGCAAGCCAGTTGTCAAAGAATTCCGGTCTGTCGACGGCGCCACCGTCAACCAAAGATTTTTGTGTTTGAGAGCCGTTGACAACTGCAGCAGCGATGTGAGGTATCGACTAATCTTTCAACGGTCCTTTTTCTGATGAGGCTGCATCCGTCGACGAAGTTTTGTATGTCTTCGTTTTCCTAGACGATGTTGCCGTTGACGCAGAAGGTCTCATTCACAGAAACTGTAGTCGACGGAGACGTAGAAGAGGAAATAAGCTTAGACTGCAGAGATGAAAAGGTAGAGGGTGCCGATGATGTTTTTGTCGTCGGTAAATCAGTCTTCGACTTCTGAGGTGACAAAACCGTCTACGGTAGAGATTTTGAAGCGGACTTGACCTTAGTGGAGGCCATAGACGGCATGGAGGGTAAAGAATGTCCCTTATGAGAGGCAGACTCCTTCCTGGAGGTGGAAGGCTGATCATGAGCCTTCGACGAATGGTGCTGTCTCTTTACCACCTTAGAAGCCTTTGGGGAGACTATTTCTACATAACTTGCTCTCTTTTTTGAGACAATAGTTTTGAGGGCGGTATCACTGTCAGACAGGGGGTAATCCTTGTTTTTTAACTTCTGCAACCACAGAAGAAGCCTTCCCTCTCTCAATGTCTTCTGAGAGAAAGTTCTACAGATTTTTCAATCTCTCACCTGGTGGTTGGGGTGAAGGCAGTAAATGCACTTCTTGTGAGGATCGTCCGAATGCAGTCTCCACTTTCCACAGGCATCACAGTGCCTAAACAGAGATCTTTTAGTTGTATACATGTTTACAAGAAAAATATCTGTCAAGGTAGGCCAGAAAAAATACTGAGCAGAGCTCAGGGACACTCCCTTCACAAAACAAGCGGTAGAAAATCTGAAAGTCTGGAGCTTCTGTGGTGAGGGTTCTAAAGGGTGCGGTCGCCTGATTGGCTGCACTTTGGATCTTTCCTAATGACTAGGACAAGCTAATGTTTTTTTCTCCATTAACTTCAGTGTTAAGGTCATTACTTGCTGCTTTAAATGTACTGTGGGACTCCCACTTCGACAATGGGGAATGGTTCAAGCATGCAAATCTATGAAAGATTCAATGCTGGAGAAAAATAAGAAACACTGTCTTTTTGAGCATCCCATTAAGTTTTCCCTCCCTTGCTGCACGAAACCCAAATGTCAAGGGTAAGCTAACATGGCACCTCCTACGGGTTGTGGAGATCTGTACAACTCTGCTGAAGTTATTAGCAAATCAATTTGTTTTCTAACCACCACTCCAATTAAAGTTCCACCCTTGTTCCCCCAACCCTCCTTGTCTAATCTGAATAGAAGCGGAGATTTCTGTACTGGGCTTATTTGCTGGCAGCTTCCTAAGTTTCAGGCAGAGTCAATAAAGAGCACCAAAGTTATTAACAACAGATGGAGGTGCATGAAACTTGCTATACCCATAGAAGACTAAATGCACTAAATGTGTGCCAAATTTCATTGGATTTGTCGAACAATGCCAGTTATTCACAAATTAACAATTATTGACTCCACCACCCCCCTTTTAAATGTGCTCCGCTAAGATGAAATGTAAAAATACCAGGAATAAGCTAAAAATTCCAAGCATTTGACAAATTTCTTGCTAATGTGTCAACCCCAAATTAGTTTACATTTCGCACATATTTGAAAAGCGCCAAAGCTATAAAAGAAAAAAAATAACTCATTCGAAACTCTGACCCAACCATAACTAGAGATACGCTGTTGCCTTGATACTATATGTGTGTATATAACTGTTAACTGTGCAATATGGTCCAATATTGCCATCAAGGTCACATCAATCTATAAGACCAAAGAAACGGCAATGCAAGACCATATGAAAACAAGTTACTTACCTGTAACTTTGGTTCTCCAGTATTGGAAACTTTCATAGATTCTCATGCTTGAATCATTCCCCGTCGTCGAGATGGGAGTCCCCGGTATACATAAAATAGCAATAGAAATCATTACAAAAAAAGAAACTAGGCCCAGGCCCATTCTAGTTTTGTAACATATCCACCTCTTTTTGTAAGAGAGACCAAATAAAATGAACAACCAATCAGATTAGCCTCACCCTCTACAACCTTCCTGAGAGAACCTCAGACTCTCAGATTTTCGTAGCTGTTGTGTAATCATAACTGAAGATGCTGAAGGCTGAGCTTTCCCAGGGGAGGAGGGTGGGTCGCATGGGAATCTATGAAAAAGTTTCCAATACTGGAGAACCAAAGTAACAGGTAAGTAACTTGTTTTCTTACTCCAGTATTGGAACTTTCATAGATTCCCATGCTTGAATCAGAGTAGCTAGCAGTTATGAGCACATTTTCTGAACCTTGATCCCTTATTTATCTATTATTAATAATTAATCTCGAAAGATAATGGTCACTAAACACATTTGTAAACATAAGGAAACAAGGAAGAAACCAGTAAATGAACTTCAAAAATGTGCAAAGAGCAAAAAAAGGAAGACGGAAGGAGGGTTGAAAGGGAAAAGCTCACCACTCAATGAAAGAGGTTCCTCGGGACTGCCTGGCCCACTGCTGCGTCACTCTGCATTGAAGAATCCAGGCAGTAATGTCTTGTAAATGTACGAGTACTGCTCCAGGTTGCTGCCCTGCAGATCTCCCGGATAGGAACTCCGGCAAAGAGGGCTGTCGAAGAAGAAATCGCCCTCGTGGAGTGAGCACGGACTCGACCCTCAAGGGGCTTGCCTGCTGCTCGGTGACAATACTGGATAGCGCTGGTAATCCAACGAGCAATCCACTGCTTGGAAAGGGGGAAACCCTTACGAGGGGCGCTGAAAGACACAATGAGGTGACTTCCTGAAGTCCTTAGTACTTTGAAGATAAAATTTTAAGCACCTCTGAATGTCCAGTGAGTGCAGTGCTTTCTCTGCTGGAGTGGTAGGTTGAGGGAAAAAAGTTTTGAGTATGACCGGCTCATTCAAATGAAAGTCTGAAGGTACCTTCGGTATGAACTTTGGGTTGGTACGAAGTATCACTGTCCCCTTTTTAAATTTTAGGAAAGGTTCCTGAATGGTGAGTGCCTGTAATTCACCTACTCTCCTAGCCGAAGTTAAGGCTAGCAGAAGAGCTACCTTCCAGGAGAGAAATTTCAAGTCCGCCCGATGAATAGGCTCAAAGGGATGCTTCATGAGCTGGGTGAGAACCAAATTAAGGTGCCAAAGAGGAGGCGAAGGCTTGACTGGAGGGAAGACTTTTAAAAGGCCCTTGAGAAACTGTTTAATGATCTTTGCTGACCAGAGGGAAGGACCAGAAGACGTGCGTCTAAAGCGAGAGATGGCGGCAAGATGAACTTTGATGGATGAGTGAGCCAGCCCTGCTTTCGCTAATGAAAGGATGTAAGGAAGAACTTCATGTGGTGCAGAAGAAAGAGGATGAATGCCCTCCTTCTGGCACCAAAGGCAGAAATGCTTCCACTTTAGCCGGTATGTTTTGTTGGTACTAGGAGCTCGTGCCTGAGAAAGTATGTCTCTACATTCTGCCGAAGGGGTCAAACCAAGAAATTCTCGGTGCTCAGGAGCCATGCCGATAACTGCAGGGATCGAGGATCCGGGTGCCAGACTTGGCCCTGGGACATGGTCAGCAGCGAAGGAATCGGCTGTAAAGGAAGTAGACGTTCCAGGGAGAGGAGATGCAGCTCTGTGAACCAAAATTGGCGGGGCCACGCAGGAGCTATCAAAATCATCTTGCAAGGTTCCGCCTTGAGCTTCCTGAGAAGTCTGGGGATCAGCGTAAACAAAGGCGCCTGACCAGGCCATCGAAAGCGTATTCCCCAATGATCCCGGATGGTGAAGCCTGCTTGCGTAGAATTGGCATTTCTTGTTCTCCGGTGTGGCAAAGAGTTCTATGGACGGCTTGCCCCATAGGCGAAACACTTGCTCCAGAGTGGACTGGTCCAGTTCCCATTCGTGGCCGACAGATTTCAGTCTGCTCAGCATGTCCGCCATCTCGTTGAGAGCGCCCGGAAGATGTACCGCTTGTAGCGATATCCCATGCTGGATCGCCCAGTCCCAGATCGTCTGAGCTTCCTTTGATAAAAGACGAGACTTGGTGCCGCCCTCGGTTTATGTAATGCATGGCCGTAGTGTTGTCCGTTCGTACCAGGACCACAGACTTCTATCCGTGGGAGGAAAGCTTGCAAGGCCAGGCGAATCGCTCTGAGCTCCAGCAGATTGATATGTAGAAGACTATGCTGGGGTAGCCAACGGCCGCTTACGCGAAGGTCTTGCAAGACCGCTCTCCAGCGAGGCGTCCGTAGTTATTATTTGAGGAGCTGGGTCGACCCTGAAGGAGAGACCCTGCGAAATGTTTTCCTCGTTCGTCCACCATGATGCGGCCTCCCTCAGACGCAGTAACGAAGATCTTGTCCTCGAAGGACCCGTCCACTTGGCGCCACTGCAAATCTAGCTCCTCCTGGAGCGGGCGCATCCGCAACCTGCAGTGAGAATTAGAGGAATGCAGGAAGAAATGGACCCTAGGAGGGACTTGCAGAGGCAAACTGAAAGTGACTGCTTTTTAATAAGTAGACTGGCCATGACCATCAGCTTTTCTTGTCGCTCCAGGGTCGGAAAAGCTTTGTTGAGGGACGGGTCCAGAATGGCTCCCAGGAACCGGGCTGTTCTGGATGGGCACAGAATCGACTTTTCTGTGTTGAGAGTAAGGCCCAGATTGTCGAAAAGATGTGTGCACTCCGCGACGGATTCCTCTGCCGCGTTCTTGGAAAAAGCCTTTAGCAACCAGTCGTCCAGGTAAGGGAAAACCTGCAACTGTTGCTTTCGCAGAAAAGCTGCCACGGGAGCTAGTACTTTTGTAAAAATCCACGGAGCAGACCCGAGTCCAAATGGCAGGACCTTGAACTGAAAGTGGCTCTTGGCTACTGTGAAGCGAAGGAACTTCCTGTGGGCTGGATGGATGGGTACATGAAAGTATGCGTCCTCTAGATCCAATGTGGCCATGTAATCTCCTGCATTGAGGAGTCGAAGGATGTCCTGCAAGGAAACCATTCGAAACGATTGTTTGATGAGATGGGTGTTGAGCTCCCTCAGATCTAGAATAGGGCGCCACTTCTCTAAGGTCTTCCGAACCAGGAAGAACCGGGAGTAGAAACCCTCTCCCCGATGAGAGAGAGGAACCGGCTCCATCGCCCCTTTCTGGAGCATTTGATGGACTTCCAAACGTAGAAGACGAAGATGTTTTGACTCGGTGGCGCGAGGGGGCTTGGATGGCGGTGCATGGACAAACTCCAGAGTATGGCCGTATTGAATGAGGTTCAGAACCCAACGATGCGATGTTATTTGCCGCCAGTTGTGGAAGTAATGTGAGATTCTGCCTCCCACTGGTGTTACAGGAGGAGAAGGGACAGTAGTAGGAGCCAGCAAGCCGCTATTGACGCTTAGAGGAGTCCTTCACCTGGAGTCATTGTCGTCCTCTGTTAGATCGAGAGAAAGAGGATGATTGACCCTGCCGCTGGTTATATTGCGGGCGGTAGGATTGAGAGGCTGATGCATATGAAGAATACAGTTGTTGCTGGTATCCTCCTCTGTAGGTAGTAAGGCCTCTGGCCCCACGAAAGGGGACCTTGCGGTATTGCAGAGTCCCTAAGGATTTTGCGGTCTCCGTGTCTTTAATATCTTGGAGCGCATCATCAATATGCTTCCCAAAGAGCGCCTCACCATCGAAGGGAAGATCCAAGATTTTGTTTTGGACCTCTGGACGGAACCATGTAGCTCGAAGCCAGCCTTGGCGACGAAGGACAGCAGCTCCTGCTAGGAGCGGAACGCAGTCGTTGCAATGTCCATTGCACAGTCAATGACTTCAGAAGAAGTTCTCTCCCTCTTGAAGAATCTTTTTTGCCTCCACTCTCGCATCTTCCGGCAATTGATCCAGATAGGGTGAAAGGTCGCACCACATCTGACGATCGTAGCGACCCAGTATTACTAAGGCGTTTGCGGCCCTGACCATCAGGCTGGACATGGAGGGAAACCTCTTGCCGGCGTTATCGAGGCGTCTGCCCTCTTTATCTGGAGGTGTCATGAGGGGAGCTGAAGGATTTTTAGACTTTCTTTGGGCTGCCTGGAGATGACAGTCCGGTTTAGGCTGACTGACCAAGCAGGCCGGGCTATTCTCAGGAGCCTTACATTTCTTTTCGAGGCGAGGCAGTACTGGAATTACCGTGGCTGGACTTCTCATCACCTTTAGACCTTCGTCCCAGACATGACCCACTATAGGAATGGTCCGAACTGATTTTCTGTAAGGCTCTTTAAAATCATAAAGGAAACATTCGGACTGCACCGTGGGCATGGGCAGTTCGAATCTCTTAGCAGCCCTTTCCATCAAATTATGGAAACCCCCTATGTCTCCAGGGGGAGAATCCACTGGCGCTGGAGAAGGCGAAGCTGGATCAGGAATAATATAGTCATTCCATTCCGCGTCTGGATCTGGAAGCGTAACGTTGCCCTGGTCCTCATCCGAGGTATCATCCTGGATGAGAGGGACTATTGGTGGTGTATCTGAAACCACGGGCAGTGGTGGTGGCGGCAATTGAGGGGTAGAAGTCAGTGCAGGAGGAACAGCTGTAACTGGCACCCCAACCGGAGCCGGAGATTGTGTTGGGAATCTCCGTCTATAGTCCAAAAGCATGAATTGCAAGTCCGTTAGTAGGGAGGAAGGCATAGAGCCCATCTGCTGCTGGTAGACCTCTTGATAACCTAAGGGAGGATCATACTGCTGCTCCTCCACATATTCTTCCTCCGAGTCTGTGTCTTGGCACTTAACGTGTAACTGAGATGGGCTATTTGCATACCCATACAGCCCGTCATCTTCCTCAGATCCCTCCTCTTCAAGGAGGAGTGCAGGTGGTAGAGGTGTCACCTTCCTGGGGGAAGTAATTTCAGGGGTAATCTGCCGCTTCCTGATTGTAATTGCAATTTTTTCCCTCGTCGACGGGGTCGATGATGTTAGGGTCGTCGACGACAACATGAAGGCCATCGACGGAACAGTCGTCGAGGTAGTTGTCACCACTGCAACAGATGCTGCCGTCGTGGTAGACGTAGTTGCCGTCGTCACCGCCGTCGACATGCTCGTCGACGTCAAAATCGTCGACGCCAGAGTTGACACCACCGTGGATCCTACAATCGGCGTGGATGTCGTCGACGCTGAACCATGCAGCGTAGGCGAAGATGAGGAAATAACAGTCAACGAGTCAGTCGACGGAGCTGGAAGTGAAGGAGACGAGGACTTAGACTGTACCTTGGAAGTCTTCGTCAACGGAGTCGTTGACAGCGTCGACGAAGGAACTTTCTTCAGAGACTTGCCATCAGAAGAGACAGATTAGGGCTTTTTGAAGGCCTTTGGAGCTGCAGGAGGAGACAAAGGAGGAACCGAGCTGGATTTCCTCTCCGATGATACTCCTGCTGATAGTCCTTCCCTCTCCTTTACACCTCGGTGAGGAGATTTGCTAGGACTACGCCTTTCAGACCTATGAGAGATCTGTTTCAAGGCTTTACTGGGACGGTCCTTAGAAGGTGAAGGGGAAGACCTACCCCTTTTCCCCGACCTCCTAGAAGATGAAGCAGAGGAGGCCTAATCACTATCACTGGAAACTGGCTCCTTCCTTGATTTAAGCTTCTGGAGCCAGGTCAAGAGACTCCCCTCACGGTCTCGCAAAGTCTTCGTTGAAAAGGTCCGGCATATTTTACAGTCTGCTGCCTTATGGTCTAGGTACAGACAGTAAATGCAATCCTTGTGCTTGTCCTCCACATAAAGTCTCTTCTTAGCACAGGTCGCACATGCTTTAAAGAGGGCTTTCTTCTCTTTGTCAGACATATTGACACGTAGCCCAAGTAGGTCTTGTAGAAAAACAGGTGAAAAAACTTGTGGAAAAAGGTTGACAGGAAAAAACTGAGCAGACCTCAGTGGAGACTCCCTTGCACAACGTGCGGTAGAAAATCTGAGGGTCTGAGGTTCTCTCAGGAAGGTTCTAGAGGGTGAGGCTAATCTGATTGGTTGTTTATTTTATGTGGTCTCTTTTACAAAAAGAGGTGGATATGTTACAAAACTAGAAGGGGCCTAGGCCTAGTTTCTTTTTTGTAATGATTTCTATTGCTATTTTATGTATACCGGGGACTCCCATCTCGGCGACGGGGAATGATTCAAGCATGGGAATCTATGAAAGTTCCAATGCTGGAGTAACACACGTTATCACTTTTTGTATTTTGGGGCCATTAGCTTGAAAAAGCAATCTTCTAAACTTCTTGTAAACCAAGTTCACACCAGGAAGTCCTGAAGAACGGAGCTGCCAAAGAAGCAGTCTCTCCGGACTTGGCTGTCCAGGCAGTAATGTTTAGTGAACGTGTGCAACGAAGCCCACGGGCTGCCTGGCAGATGTCATGAAGGGGGACTCCAAGTCCCAAAGCAGTAGTGGCTGCCGTCGCTCTGGTGGAATGGGTGCGCAACCCGACTGGAGGTTCCTTTTTCGCCAAGGAATAACAAATTTTGATGCAAAGAACGAACCCATCGAGAGATGGTTCGTTTTTGCACGGCCCGACCTTTCTTGGCGCCCACATAGCCAAAGAGCTGATCGTCCACCCGGAATTGTTTTGTGCGATCCAGATAAAATGAAAGCGCACGTTTTGGATCCAGAAGGGGTAGCCTCTCCTCCTCTTTAGAAGGATGCAGGAAGAAGGTGGGAAAAGTGATGGTCTGTCCTATGTGGAAAGAGGTAACCACTTTGGGAAGAAAAGGTTGAGTTCGAAGGACAACCTTATCCGGATGAACAACAAGGAAAGGAGGCTTAGAAGAAAGAGCCTGAAGTTCACTCACCCTGCGAGCAGAGTTGATGGCAACCAGAAAAGCAGTCTTTAAGGTCAAGAGTCTGAGAGGACAATTATGTAGCAGCTCGAAGGGAACGCACATAAGGTAAGTCAGAACAAGGTTCAAGTCCCACTGGGGTATTACAAAAGGGATATGAGGAAAAAGGTGAGTAATGCCCTTAGGGAAACGATTTACATTAGGGGACTTGAAAAGAGAAGGCTGATTAGGAAGGCGAAGAAAGGCCGAAATGGCCAAAAGATAGCCTTTAAGAGTGCCCAGAGCAGAGCCCTGCTGGGCCAAAGAAAGAATGAAGAGGAGAACCTCTGAAAGAGGGGCAGAAAGGGGATCCATAGCCTTTGCTGTGCACCATGCCACAAATTTGTTCCATCGACAGGCGTATACCGTTTTGGTGGAGGGACGCCTGGCTGCCAAGATAACGTTACAGACTTCGGGAGGAAGGTTGAAAGCTGTCAACTGTCGCCGCTCAATCTCCACGCAAGGAGGTGGAGGCTGGGCAGGTTCGGGTGGAGGACCGTCACCTGCTGCTGCGACAGAAGATCCTCCTGAAGGGGCAGTCTGACGGGGGATAGATGGCCATGCTCAAGAGCTCGGGATACCAGACTCTTCGTGCCCAGTCCGGAGCCACAAGAATTATTTGGGCCCAGTCGCGCTTGATCTTCTTCAGCACTCTGGGTAGAAGTGGTATAGGCGGAAAGGCGTATAGAAGACCGCAACTCCTCACGCGATGAAAAGCGTCGCCTAGCGAGTGCCGCCTTGGAAATTCCAACGTGCAGAACTGCTAACATTGCGCATTCTTCGGTGGTGAATAGATCTAACCAAGGCTCTCCCCACTGCTGAAAGAGACCTTGCACCACCTCCGAGTGACGACTCCATTCGTGATCCATCAAGCACCAGCGGCTGAGTTCGTCCGCCCTGGCGTTCAGGGAACCTGCCAGGTGTTGAACCACCAAGGACATGCCCTGATGTTCCAGCCACTTCCAGAGACGAAGGGCCTCCTGACAGAGGGTCCACGATCCCACCCAGCCCTGTTTGTTGCAATACCACATGGCGCTGGTGTTGTCCGTGAACACCTGCACTACTCTTCCTTTGACAGAAGGAAGGAATGCCTTCAGTGCAAGACAAATCGCCCGGAGCCCCAGAAGGTTGATGTGGAGCCCGGAGTCAGCCAGAGGCCACTGATCTCCGCCTCCCCCATGTGGCCGCCCCACTCCAGAAGTGATGCATCCGTCACCACTGTGAACTCTGGTTGGGGAAGGAAGAGGGATCTGCTGTTAACCCAATCCTGGTTCGCTAGCCACCACTGCAATTGGTGTGCAGTGCCCTCCGAGATCTGGACGCAATCAGAGATTCCCCTGATGCTGTGCCCACTGGAACTTCAGGTCCCACTGCAAAGCCTGTGTATGCCACCTGGCATGGTCCACCAGCAGGATGCAAGAGGCCATGAGGCCCTGCAGCCGCAGGGTCATTCTGACCAAAACCCGGGATAGAGGCTGAAAGACCGGAATCATAGCCCGAATATCCCGGACTCGCTGTTCGGGAGGATAAACCCAAAACTGCGCTGTGTCCAGAACTGCCCCGATGAAAAGGAGTTTCTGAGGGGGAATCAGGTGTGACTTCGGCATGTTGATAGTGAACCCCAGCGAATGCAGAAGGTCCGCCGTAGTCTGGAGGTGGGAGACAACAGCCTGGGGCGAACCCGCTTTCAACAGCCAGTTGGCGAGATAGGGGAAGACTGGAACCCCTGATCTGCGCAGGTGAGCTGCGACCACCACCATCACTTTCGTGAACACCCGAGGGGCGCTGGTAAGGCCAAAGGGGAGCACGGTGAACTGAAAATGCTCGTGACCTACCGTGAACCGTAGGTAACGTTGGTGGGCAGGCAGGACGGGAATGTAAAAATAGGAGTCCTGCAAGTCCAACGCTACCATCCAGTCTCCAGGATCGAGGGCAGACAGGACCTGAGCCAATGTCAACATTTTGAACTTCTCCTTCCGGAGGAAGCAGTTGACGTCCCTGAGATTCAAGATAGGACGCAGGCCTTTGTCCTTCTTGGGCACCAGGAAGTAGTGGGAATAACAACCATGACCTACTTCTGGCACAGGGACTCGCTCGATGTCTCCCTTGGCCAAGAGAGCCGCAACATCCTGACGGAGAATGGCCAAGTGATCCTCCGACATGCAATGGAAAGCAGGTGGCATGGAGGGAGGGGTAGTCTCAAAGGGGAGGGAGTAGCTCCTTTGGACTACCTGCAAAACCCACCTGTCCGACATGATGTTGTGCCAGTGGGGGAGGTGATGGCGAATCCTGCCACCCACTGGCAACTGGTGGCCCTGAAAAGTCGGCCTAGGAAGGTTTGAAGGCTGCTACAGAGGGCGCTGGTGGACTGGGCCTCCCGCTGGCCCCCAGACCCACGACGCTGGGTCCCACGTCCCCGGCCACGCAGAGGCTGGACAGCTTGAGCAGGCCTGTGGCTCTGGGCGGAACGTGGTGGGGCACCCCTTCCGTAGCCACGAAAGTGGCGAATAGCAGACTGTGCGGGGCGAGAGGTGGTAGCGAGGACCAAGGATCTGGCCGTAGCCCTAGAATCCTTAAAGCGCTCAAGCGCGTTGTCCCCTTTGTTACTAAACAAGCGACGGCCATCAAAGGCCATGTCCAAAAGAGTCGATTGGACATCACCCAAAAAGCCAGTGGACCTCAGCCAGGCGCACCGTCGCAGGGCTACCGACGTTGAAATCGTCCTGCCTAGCGAGTCGGCGGAGTCCAGCCCACATCGTATGGCGAACTTCGCTGCATCTCTACCCTCAGCAACTGCATGGGAGAGCCCGGGCCTACTCCGGGCACTGTGGCAGCACCTGCGCGACCGTGTCCCACACAGAGTGGGTTTTATGGCCCAAGAGACACGCAGTGTTTACCGATCGCAGTCCTAAGCTGGCGGAAGAAGACATCCTTCCCAAAATGATCCAGCTTAATGGATTCCCTATCTAGGATGGCAGTAGCGAACGCGCCATTGGACCTTGAGGCTTGGACTACCAAGCTCTCAGGGGTAGGGTTTTGGGAGAGGAAAGTGGGATCGCCTGGGGCCGGGCGGTGGCGTCTGGCAATCATCCTTTCTACAGGAGCCCTTTGTGCTGGGCTTGGACCAGGTGCCCAGAAGGATGTCTGTGCAGGCATCATTGAACGGCAGCAGGGGCTTCGAAGAGATGCTGCTGGTTGAAGCACCACAGTCAGGAGGTTAGTCCTGACTGCCACCGTAGGTATCTCAAGGCCCAAGGCCTCAGCTGCCCTACGCAACACTACTTTGAACAATAAAAAAGTATCTGACCACTTTTTTTTAGTTGCTCCTATTTTATTTAAAGCAGACTAAGATCCCAAATTTGGTATTTTCTTGGTCCTACCTGTTATTTGGCCAATAATTTGACACTGTCAATTCGTTTTTCTTACTCAAAACAAGTCTAGACAAACGATGCACTTTTCAATCACACACAAGTGGATATGTCATGAACATTACATTTGCATTTTTGTGATCGCATCTTTGGACAATCAAATCAACTGAAATCAAAACAACTCGTAAACAGTGAGAAATAATATTACACCAATATGCAATTTGTCACAAACAGTAATAGAAAATTGCAAAATAGCCATGGGGACTATGCTTAGAGTCAGAAAGGATAAAGCTTCTATCCATTATTTCTTTGCTGACTAAAGGCCACAATTAACTGTTCCCTCATGGTTTTTACAAAATGCCGACGCGTTTCAAATCCCTATGTTAATTACGAGATTCTCCTCAGGGCAGTGACTGGTGTAGTCTGGAAAAACAATATGGAAAAAATGAAAATCAATATTTCTGTATCCCTTCTCTATTTAAAGTATTGCTATGATTAGTTAGAAATCATTATACCTGTACTGTTGTATATTGTTCCTCCTTTGTTAGAACAGTTTCAGTCATGGAAAAATCTAAGCTGGATCTAAAAGTAAGAAAGTAACTGTTTGCTACATTGTTTCCTAAGATGACAGTGCATTCAGAGCACTTTGACGTTTAAAAAAAGGGGGGCTTACTTTTGTGTGTTCATGCCAAGTTCTCTTCATTATTTATGAGGCATTCGTGTCTCCGTTGATTTTCTCCACTCTATTATTTGTGCCGTCTGTGGAACAAAGAAATTATGTCCTGATCAAAATGTGTCTTTTTGTGTTCGCTCGCGCCTCGTTACTAAACGCGTCTCGCTGCTACATTGTATCGCAGGACTCACTCGGCAGTGGAAGCGGTTTTGCGGGCTGGTTTCCCTTCAGTTGCTGGCTTTATCCACGCCTCATGGCAGGTCTCTTGCTTGTATTTAGCTTCTATAAAGCAAAGCCAATGATTTACCATTTGTTTCTTTAATTAAAAAAAGCGCTTCGCTGCCACGTTTTATCTCGACACTCACTTTTCAGTAGAAGCGGTATTGCGGGTAGATTTCTCCAGTGCCTGATATCTTCAACGGTTCATTTCGGATCGTTGTTTCTGGTTTGCCGCTTTGTTCCTTTTAAAGTGGTAGTTCGGTGTTTGGGAGCCGGAAGTGCTTTTTTTCGTTCCACGGGGTGTCGTAATTGATGACTGACATATTAGAATCTTTAGTATTCTGCTGATGTTCCATGTGTATTATAACGGCAATTCATGTTTGTTAAAACTTTGTTTCTATGAGTTCAAAAAAGGGTTTCAAACAAGAGCTAGCCTTTTTGGTGTATGCTGAGAACTGAAGTTTTTTATGCTCGTAAATACTTCAACCAGAGGTTTTGGATATTTCTGTCATTTCATTGAGCCCATTCTGGGCACTGTTGAATTTTAAAATTAGGTATGCTTCCTTTTGCAGCAACAAAGTTTCTACATTTCCACCCCTAGGCGGTTTTGTTATTACAGATAATACTGTCCAAACAAAATCTTTCTCAGAGTGCTTTTTCTCCATGAAATGCGTCACCATCGGTGCTGTCAACACTTGTTTTTTATCCTGGATCTATGTTGGACGATCCTTTGGTTTATTTGTTTTTCCTATGTAC
This sequence comes from Calotriton arnoldi, assembly GCA_963921515.1. Classification (NCBI taxonomy): domain Eukaryota; kingdom Metazoa; phylum Chordata; class Amphibia; order Caudata; family Salamandridae; genus Calotriton; species Calotriton arnoldi. Next base: position 1,786,062 of record CAWUFW010001762.1, on the reverse strand, counting down.
AATTTGGAACAGGGACATTTAATGGCATAGATAGTATTTTTTGTTTTACAGTTTGAAAACTGTTTCCATTTCACAGCTCCATGGACGAATTCAGTACCTTCAATTGTTGTTTCACATACCGAACAATTGCCACATTTGTGGTGACCTATTGGTTTAACCGCTTCGCCGCGGCGGACATTCCGCCGCGGTGCGGGTGAATTTGGCGCGTGCGCAGATCGGACGGACGCCCACCGTGACGGACGGCCCCCGGCCGTCCGACGCATGGAATGGGCTAAGGTTCTATTGTTTACGTAGGTCGATCTTCAAAGATTTAGATGCCAAATCGGCCCTTATTATGTTTTGTCCTATACTCTTGCCTTTCTTCATGGCAAACAAAGGTTTATCCAATGGACATTCGAGTTGTGAAAGGAGATGCCAATTGTTGAGAATCATTTGTCTAAATTTGTGGGTGTGGGGGCCATAAGTACCCACACATACCAATTTTTCTAGCGGTTGCTTGGGTGTTTTAGTTAGTAGTTCCTCTCTTGGGGTGTACCAGGCGCGATTAAGCATCTTTCGGGGGTAGCCTCTTTCTTTGAGTTTATCACACAGTATTGCTGCGTTCGCCAAAAAATCTTCCTTTCGGGCACAATTTCTCCTGATTCTTAGTAGCTGGCCATAGGGGAGATTATCTCTTAAGATTCTCGGATGCAAGCTTTGATAGTGCAAGATTGTATTTCTATCTGTGGGCTTGCGATGCAAAGTAGTAATCAGCTTCTGCTCATTGGGTATTACTTCCACGTCTAAAAAAGTAAATTTTGTTTTACTTTTGTTTATGCTGAATTTGATATCTTGGTGTCTTCTGTTAAGCGACTCGTAGAAAGATTGTAACTCATCTTCAGTGCCATTCCAAAGGCACCAGACATCTATATATCTGTACCATTGCTGTATATGTATCAGCCAAGGGTGGTTGTTATAGATTAACTTGTCCTCGAAGCAAGCCATAAACAGAACCGCCATTTCTGGGGCGAAGGCACAGCCCATCGCGGTCCCTTTTGTTTGCATAAAGAATGTATTGTTAAATTTGAAGTAGTTTTTCTTAAGGGCTATTTCTACCAACTGGAGTATAAAATCAGTTGGACCTCTGTGCGGCCTATTTCTGGTTTCGAAATAATGTTCCATGGTTTGTAATGCTTCTTGTGGAATCTGCGTATACAGTGAAACCACATCTAAGGTGACCAACCATTGGTGGTCTGAGTCGAATGGATGGTCTTCTATTTTCGTAATAAAATCCATTGTGTCTGGTATGTAAGATGATACTTGATCAATGAATGGTTTTAAGAAGACGTCCACATATTTAGCTATGGGCTAAAGCACTGAGTCGCAACCTGAGACTATTGGTCTCCCTGGCGGTTGATGCACACATTTATGAATTTTTGGTAAAAAGTAAATAACAGGAATCCTTGGGTTGCTTTTATTAAGGAAATCAAATTCTTTAGGGCCTAAAATCCCTTGTTCAAATCCTGCTCTTAGTACCATGGAGATCTCACCTTCAATTTGTTGTGTGGGGTCTTCTTTCAGTTGCCGGTACCATTCTTGATTCAGTATTTGGCTGTGTGCTTCTGCTAGATACATTTCTTTAGGCCAAATAACCAGAGCTCCGCCCTTATCCGCTGACTTTATGATTAAAAATCAACTTTCTTCAATTCTTGAATAGCTTTGTATTGATGTTGACTCATGTTTCTTTTGATAAATTGCTTCTTATTTTCTAACTGGCTGATGGAGGACAAGACGACCTGCTCAAAGGCAATTTGTTTAGGAACAGTGTGTATTGGTGGAACAAAACTCTATTTTTTGGATAATCCAGAAGGCTCTGTGTTGCCTTTGTATTCCTTCCCATGCCAGAACACCTTGAGTTTGATTTTCCTGATAAATTCAAGTGCTTCAATCTTCAAATTAGTGAAATCTGTATGTTGACTGGGAACAAATTTTACTCCTAGATTAAGAACCGATTCTTGTGCTAGTTGACAAGAGGATAAATTGACAATTGAAGTTGGAGTCATGTCTTGTAGAAGTTTCTCCTTGTTCTCATTTCCCATGGCTGCTGTTTGAATCGGACCCGGTTTCTTTGTTCGCCCTTTTCTAAAAAAGAATTCTGCCTTTTGGAAGGACCCTCTCTTGGGTCAGAGTCTCCGGCTGAATCCGAAGATGACGATTCAGAAAAAGTTAGAAATCTGTTCCTTGACCGGCCCTGGTAGTGCGAGAGGGCTCTACGAGAGTCTGCTCTAGTATAAAAGTAGTCTTTTAAGTAAGGGTATACAGTCTCAATGTTAAAAGATTTCGAATCTTTTTCAAACTTTGTGGTTTTGAATGTAATGGTATTGTCCTTGAACGTTTGGATCTCCTTATCTATTTTTTCCAACAGCGCCTTTGCCTCTGATGTAGTGTGGTTGTTTTTGATTGATTGCATCAAATTGTCAAGCTCTTCAGCTTCTTTCTGGCATAATCTTTGTGCGGTTTCAATTGTGTGGACCATGAGGTCACGACTACATTTGGTACTTATAAAGCTAAATCCTTTTTTGTACTCTGGGTCATCAGTAAAGATTACGGGGACATTTTTAATTTGTAAACCCCAGGGGATGGTACCAGCCTTGAGGTGCTCTAATAAAAAATGTCCATCTAGCTCTGTTCGAATGTGCTTTTTATTTCAACGGATGAGATTATCTGATTCATTGTGCTGCTTGGCTGTGGTACTTAGAGTTACTGAAGAGAAGGGAGAGGGTTCTGAATATTGGATTCAGAGAATGAAAGTGTATCTTTGTCAGACATGCTGCAAGAGTATAGGACAAAACATAATGAGGGCCGATTTGGCATTTAAATCTTTGAAGACCGACCTACGTAAACAATGGAACCTTAAACCAATAGAAGGTCACAACAAATGTGGCAATTGTTCGGTATGTGAAACCACAATTGAAGGTACTGAATTCGTTCATGGAGCTGTGAAATGGAAACAAAGTTTTCAAACTGTAAAACAAAAAATACTATCTATGCCATTAAATGTCCCTGTTCCAAATTGTACATAGGGAAAACAAATCAACAAATAAACCAAAGGATCGTCCAACATAGATCCAGGATAAAAAAAACAAGTGTTGACAGCACCGATGGTGACGCATTTCATGGAGAAAAAGCACTGAGAAAGATTTTGTTTGGACAGTATTATCTGTAAAAACAAAAACGCCTAGGGGTGGAAATGTAGAAACTTTGTTGCTGCAAAAGGAAGCATACCTAATTTTAAAATTCAACAGTGCCCAAAATGGGCTCAATGAAATGACAGAAATATCCAAAACCTCTGGTTGAAGTATTTACGAGCATAAAAAACTTCAGTTCCCAGCATACACCAAAAAGGCTAGCTCTTGTTTGAAACCCTTTTTTGAACTCATAGAAACAAAGTTTTAACAAACATGAATTGCCATTATAATACACATGGAACATCAGCAGAATACTAAAGATTCTAATATGTCAGTCATCAATTACGACACCCCGTGGAACTAAAAAACCACTTCCAGCTCCCAAACACCGAACTACCACTTTAAAAGGAACAAAGCGGCAAACCGGAAACAACGATCCGAAATGAACCGTTGGAGATCAGGCACTGGAGAAATCTGCCCGCAATACCGCTTCTACTGAAAAGTGAGTGTCGAGAAAAAATGTGGCAGCGAAGCGCTTTTTTTAATTAAAGAAACAAATGGTAAATCATTGGCTTTGCTTTATAGAAGCTAAATACAAGCAAGAGACCTGCCATGAGGCGTGGATAAAGCCAGCAACTGAAGGGAAACCAGCCCGCAAAACCGCTTCCACTGCCGAGTGAGTCCTGCGATACAATGCAACAGTGAGGCAGCGAGACGCGTTTAGTAACGAGGCGCGAGCGAACACAAAAAGACACATTTTGATCAGGACATAATTTCTTTGTTCCACAGACGTCACAAATAATAGCGTGGAGAAAATCAACGGAGACACAAATGCCTCATAAATAATGAAGAGAACTTGGCATGAACACACAAAAGTAAGCCCCCCTTTTTTTAAACGTCGAAAAGTGCTCTGAATGCGCTGTCATCTTAAGAAACAATGTAGCAAACAGTTACTTTCTTACTTTCAGATCCAGCTTAGATTTTTCCATGACTGAAACTGTTCTAACAAAGGAGGAACAATATACAACAGTACAGGTATAATGATTTCTAACTAATCATGGCAATACTTTAAATAGCGAAGGGATACAGAAATATTGATTTTCATTTTTTCCATATTGTTTTTCCAGACTACACCAGTCACTGCCCTGAGGAGAATCCCGTAATTAACATAGGGTTTTGAAACGTGTCGGCATTTTGTAAAAACCATGAGGGACAACAGTTAATTGTGGCCTTTAGTCAGCAAAGAAATAATGGATAGAAGCTTTATCCTTTCTGACTCTAAGCATAGTCCCCATGGCTATTAACTCTCAGAAAGAAAAAGAAAAAAAGGCAACTAATGTTAAGAGAGTTAATTTGCAATTTTCTATTACTGTTTCTGACAAATTGCATATTGGTGTAATATTATTTCTCACTGTTTACGAGTTGTTTTGATTTCAGTTGATTTGATTATGTCCAAAGATGCGATCATAAAAATGCAAATGTTATGTTCATGACATATCCACTTGTTTGTGATTGAAAAGTGCATCGTTTATGTCTAGACTCGTTTTGAATAAGAAAAACGAATTGACAAAGTGTCAAATTATTGGCCAAACAACAGGTAGGACCAAGAAAATAACAAAATTGGTTCTTAGTCTGCTTTAAATAAAATAGCAGCAACTAAAAAAAGTGGTCAGATACTTTTTTATTGTTCAAAGTTTTACCACGCCCTATCTGGCCACTAATTGGGCGTAACCCCTATAATGACTACGCAACACTACAGCATAGGAGGCTCCCTCCTCCGTAGCCATGGTAGGAAGGGAAAGCATGCCAAGGTCTGGGGATGTATCCAGACCAATGGCCTCACCCAGTTCCGCTCTCCAGTCCAGCTCTTCCAGCTGGTCTGCTAGAGGGTCAATAGACCCCACCCAGTCCTCCTCACCCTCCTCTGGCTGCCACTCAGGGAGATAAGGAACGCCAGGATAGAACAGAGGCACAAAAGTACCGGTCAGCGCCGGTACCGGCGTCGGTCGACGCTGGTCCGGCTCCGTGTCCATGTCGAGGTGGAGGCCGGGGTAGACGCCGGCTGGGGACACAAACTGCGTCGGAGGAGGCGGAGGTCTTGCCAATGGACTCTGCGCCGTAGGAGATGTTGTAAGGTCGACTGGCGCCGATCCGGATCCAGGCCTGGATCCCTGGGGGCCCTGCAGCGCCAGAGCCGCCAGTATCAAAGGCCTAGAACCCCCAGCAGAGTCCACGGTCCCCGAAAGCGCGCCGGCGGAGTCGGGCTGCCCAAAGATGGAATGGAGGGCTTTGTAAAAGCTACGAAGTTGGGCAGGGGTCGCCCCGGCTCCCAGGAAGGGAGGGAAGCTCAGGGCCGACCAAACAGGCTCTGCGGGCGGAGCCTGACGACTACCTTCCGCAACCTGCATTGGCCGACGGACGGGGAGAAGGCAAAGAGCGACGGTGCTTCTTCGCCTTCTTCTTGTGCTTTGACTTACCCGAAGACTTTGAAGAGGAGTGATGGTGGAGACTACGCAACTGGTCCGGCGACCTCCCTCTCGACCGGGACCTTGAGCAGCGCCAAGCTGACTGCTGGGCCTTGAGAAGCTTTTGGGACCGCTCCCACAGACTTCGGGTTCATGGCCCGGCAGTCTGAGCAAGACTTCGGGTCGTGGTCACCCTCCAAACACCAGAGGCACACGAGATGAGGGTCCGTGACCGACATCAACTTGTGACAGGAGCCACAAGGTTTGAAGCCGGTCCGTCGATGTGACATCCCTTGCACCAGGAGTCGAACGACTCGAAAAAAGTTGACAAAGTCGAAAAAAAAATAGTCAAAAAAGACTAAGGGTACCGCTCTCTCCGGATCTGCGTTGGCTGGCGCGGAAAAAGAAAGCGGACGTCAGTGGGCAGGGGAGGCGTCTAAGTAGATACCGCAACGTCATTCCGGCGATCACGACGCCAAGGACGAACGCGGAGTCGACCGATGCCACCAACAAACGACTCGCAGGGGTACTGCTGAAGAAAAATTCTTCGGATCCAGTCTGACGCCTGAGGGTAATTCGAAGGTAAGGAATCCATAACTAATAGTCTCTTTAAGATAGAAGTAATATACTTATTATAGTGGAAACTATTCCAAATAGATGGACTTCAGTGTAGTTGCAGTGTGTAGACTTTGGATTTACAAGATACACAAATGTTTGCACTTGGAGCGTTTACCTCTTGAACTGGCAATGACACTCACATGGGTTCCAGAAGGCTGTAGGTACTGTGCCCTGCCTAGAAGTCCAAGGTAAACGTGCAGAGCAGGGTCATGGAACGAAGCAGATAGCGTCCTATCATAGCAGACCTACCTAGGACATGAACAGGAGTCTTGCTCTTAACATGAATATTTAAAACATGCACATAAAGGGGAGAAACTCTCGAGATAGTAATTCTCCATACAAAGAACAAAAACAATTTGGTTCAGTGACCAAGCACAAAACAAGTTGCAAAAAGTTCAAGCATTAGCGGAAGCCCTTCCTTGAGGCCTCTCACATCAAAAAAAAAAAAGTCTGGAACTGGGCTGAGACACTTGGTGACACCTGGATCACAATTGTCGACAACATACAAGGGAGGGGGCAATCGTGCTGGCTAGCATAGTTTGAAAGCAACAGTTGATAGATACATTAAAAACATAATAGGACTGACTATTAGTGGTCATTACAGCGACAGTGGATTGCTTATATTTGTTTATTACACATTACAATGCCAAATGTCCTCGCACAGTAACGACTGCAGTGATGAAATCTATATAGCACTGATTTCCCTGCTGACGGTTTGAGCTATGGGTCTACAGATCTTGGTACTGTACATCTTTATAATACTCACCGAGGTCCTGTGCAGCCTCAGATGGTCACTGAATTCACAAGTGCTTGTGTACTTCAGGGTGGTTTGCATTTGGGTCGTAAATATAGCATCCAACATCTCCAATATTCACACCTGAAAGAGTTCAGCATCTGATGATACTTTATACACCTCGCTAAAAAACATCCTTAAATGCATACTCGCTCACTTCATAGGCTCTCTGAAAGATGCACGAAGAAGTCTGGAGACTCCTTTCACATCACTGCTGATCTCATCTGATGGTGTTCATCACACAGGCTTTCAGATTACCATCTGGTAGCAAATGCCTGATGCCCACAAGAGTGCCAGACATTTGAAGAAAAGGAATCCAACAGATATGCAAGGCAAGTCTCTGGATGCCATATAGAGCTTCTTACATTAATTATTTCCACTATAATATGAATATGCATAGAACTATACCTCTAGCGTGGTCTCCCAGCGCGTTTGTTACTTTTCATAAATCGGTTGCAGATCGGAGTGTAAATGAAGGGTGGCTCTGGGGTAGGGTGCTTGTTGTGTGTGGGGCCCCTGGGAGTGCTCAGACATGCAAATGGACACTGCACGCAATCATCATTGTGTGCATTTTATTACAACTTGCTGCAGAAAGCAGAGAAATAAAAATGCACAGGGTAGAATGTGGTGGCAAATTACAATCAAACACAAAAGCAAAGCCAGCAGCAACCCGAACTAGCATCCTGAAAAGGTAAGGTAGAGTAATAAAAACAAAATAAGGGGGGGGAATAGATTAATTCATGAAGGGGAGGAACTCTAGAGATACTTATACTTTATACTTATTGCCTGTCTTATTACTCTAGACCGTCAATCTATAGTGCTCAGTCTTTCAGATGCCAACTAAGTCATATGTACTTTTGCGGTCTCTTTCGATTCTAGATGTCTAAGATAGAAGTACAAAGGTTCCTGCCACCATATAACTTCCATAGGGTGATTTGTTTTTACAGCCACGTGAAAGAATTGTTTTAGCGAGTGGAAGCCGATAGAAGCTAAATGTGCAAGTCATCGAAGAGGAATTACAAGGTCCCAGGTTTACACTGCCCCAGCATTTGCCACTGTTCATCTGCCTACCAAGGAGGCGGACACCTAACAGTATCTTGATAGCATCACCTTACACCACTTCCAGAGCACATGGAGGTTTTTCTATACTGTATGCAGAGCTTTACAAAAACCCTACAAATAAAACATTCTATGACAAAAAAACAAATCACTGCACTTAAGCGGTGACCAGGAGTTTTACAAATAGCCTCCCCTTCTCCAATATGGGACCACCACCAGCTGTCATGAGCATCTGAACCTTAGAGTAAACACCTCATTAATACCTAGCAGAAGAATATACAGGGCGATCAAACAAGCACTGGCAAATGCCAAAAGGTAGGGTTCTAATATGCCAATAAATGCAAACAGCATTGTTCATACCAGTGTTTCACACAACACACCTCGGACATCCAGTAAGCTAAACAGGGTGTAAGAAAGGCTGTGAAGAGACAAAGAGCAGGCAAATGGACCGCATGAGGAGGCTGCGAAAGAAGGGGGGATTGGTTAGTAGGCACCAGAAGCCATGAGTAGTGCGAGAAGGAGTCTAGAGAGCAGAGAGAAGGAAACATGAGAAGGCAGTGAGGAATAAGGCCGTTGTAGGAGGAGGAGGAAAGCAAGCAGCAGGATAACGCAGCAGGGGATAAGACAGACTGCAGCACAAGATGGAGGATGAGAAGTGAGCGAAGGCACCAGGAGAACAAGTATGAGAGGAAGAATGAGAACCATCAGTGAGGAGACGGCAGGAGAACATGCGAGAAGATCACAGGTGATATGAGAAACATAATTACATAGTAATAGCTAAAAAGAAAAAAATAATACCTTCGGTAAGCATATTTCTGATCAATAGTATAGGGTCCATGGAGATACCGCACCTTATTAATGTCTTTCTATCACCAGACTGGATCTGGAAAGTGTTCACCAGCAATAGCTCTCCAGTGCCGGCAGATGATGAGAGGGAAGTCCAGTCGAGGCTCCGTCTGCTCAGGATGTGAAGACATTGCCTACATGAGGCGCCGTCTGACAAGCTGAGTTAATTCCTTGCATTTTTTCACACCCAAAAGGAGGCGTGCAGAGGAACTCTTATGTAACAAGGCGAAAACCTGCACCTCAAAGATTGAGGAACGCCCAAGAGAGTACTTTCATGTAGAAGATAGGAGGAGAAGAGGGAGGTGGTGGGGGCAGATCCTGGTTTGCACAAAAATAGAAGAGCGTAGCCTTGCACATAAGCTGGTGCACTCAGCGATCCATTGCGATTGTCTCCCAAATGGTCATGAAATTAGACCTTGTACCATATCAAAAACTGGCGGCGGAGGGACAACAGATCAGAGGTCTGCAAGGACTGGTAGGTCTGGACCAACTGAGAAGGTTATCGTTGCTTTGAGGGCCAATCCTGTGGAAAAGCACTGAAAATGAAAATACTGTTGGTGGAACTCTTTGGCTGGGGAATCTAGGCCCAGTCACCATTATGCGGCACAGCTATTTGCAAACAACTACACGGAGGAGTCTACGTTCTCCATCAAAGAATATATCTATTAGCGCAGTGGGAACATCTTCCAAAAGGCCTGTGGAATGCATATAGGCATGCCTGCAGAGCGTGACCGCAGCAGCCAGGGATCCTGCTGTGTCAGCCGAATACAGCCCTCCACTTTAGAATATGTGCAGGAAAATGGGTAGAGAAAGCCTTTCAGCCCATGGATTCAAGCTATTTGGACACACCTTCAGGATGAGAGGTGGGAGAAGAGTTGAGGGCTCAGCTTTGCTGACTATGTCTGAACCACTAAGCTGTCTGAGGAAGGGTGTACCAACAAAAAGTTTGTGTGTGTGATGCTGTACAATCTGTCTGTAAAATACCAAGAACTAAATGTTTCTCCCAGGCAGCCATTACGAGCTCCAGCAGCACTTCATTTAATGTTGAGAACTGCTGAAGGCGACTGCAGGGTTTCAGTAGGGTTCCACAGTCAGTACGGGTAATTCAAGCATTCCCTTACTGCCTTATATATTACGGATTAGAATGAACGGAATGGGATGCAACCTTCTGTAGACATCTCCAGGTGTTTAGCATCCTGGAGGTCTGACTTGTTCGCATTAGAGAGATCAGGAGGGAGGTGGTTATTAGTCTCTGAATCAACTTTCCCCAAGCAGCCATCATTCTGGTTATCCATGTCTAGAGTGTTCTAATTCAAGCTGAAGAGCTCCCATATGCAAACAAAACTGAGCTCTAGGGAGAGGCTCTGCTAGGGAATTGCCCTCAAAGGAAGCACTAACTTTCTCTCTTGCCGCTCAAATATTTTTGGTCTATTTTGAAGGCTGAGGTGGCACCAGGGACATCATAGAGATTGAAGTAAAGGGCACTTGGGTGCAGGGACCGGAGCCTGCGGAGACAGTCAGGTGAAGTTTGGGTCAGAGCAAAGGATTCACCAAAAACCTCAGGATGAGGCCCACCATTGGTTTTGGCCCAGAGGGATGTAGGGTAGTACTGAAATTATCCACCAGGTCTGCTAAAAAAAAAAAAAAAAAAAAAGAGCTTGACCTAAAAAATGTCAGCAGATGGAGCCAGAAAAACCGGATGAGACTGGTATCAGGGTTCAGTACTGTCCAGGCTCTAAACAGTCCTAGGAGCGGGACCGGTTCCTCGAGAAAAGGATTTCTCCCTTTTACGGTGTTTTTTCATGTTTTCTTATTTGGGAGGTTGGAGGTGGTTGGGACCATTAGGGGATCCCTCAGGAGACTTACCTAAAGGATGGAGCAGAACCATTCATCGGTGTGGTTATGGGCCAGAGCCAAGAAAAGCCTGTCTGAGCAGGGAGACCGGCAGACCTTGGTCCCTAGCCCTGGTTGCAGAAGCTGGAAGTCTTAGTAGCCTTTCTCTGGATTAGCAGGGCTGTTGAATAGTGTGTGACCCATGCTCTAGCCTATATAGTCAAAATGATGACTTGATTTAGTGTCTGGTCCTTTGAAATTCGGTTGTGGTGGTCAGCTCTTTAGAAGTGGTCTCCCTTCCGCTCTGTCCTTTGTCAAAAGAACGGTTTGCTACAGAAGGAGTGGCTCCAATTCTGACTGACACAAGTAAAGTGAAGTACTTATGCAGCACTAAATTCTCTCCACTTCCTCTGGTCAGTAGCCGTATCTACTTGCATGAATGTGCACTTGCTTCAAAATATTTTTTTTATGGAGCGTTAACTATAAGGAAGGGACAAACTATATTAAAAATATATATTTGTCTATGAAAACTTTAAGAACTTAAAATTACAAAATTCATGGTTAATTAAAATATTTTAAAATGGTAACGCTACAAACAGACAAAAATGAGTGTATTAGGGCCCTGCACGAGGCAGTGGTCAGGAAGGATCAAGGACTTCATGGAGTAAGCTCAATAAGTTTATTCCAAGAAAAAACGGTAAATGAGGAATGCAATACATAGCCGAAAGAGGAAAGCAGAGGAGAATCAATACCGCCTCTACCAGTCCTCTTAGCTCTAGAGTCTGATCTTACACGAATCACACATTCCAGAACCTGGAGCATGTAAGGAGGGAGAGATCAGGAATGGTTTCTTATCTGCAATCCTAGTTTTAGCTCAGTGGAAATCATGAGCACTGAATACTCCTGCACACTTGCGGGGATCCCTGAGCAATTCTTTCAAAGTCACATCTACTTCACCTTACTTCGGAAAGGCCAGGAAACATGTGACAGACAATGTTTGCAGCCCTAAAAACAGGCTATATTGCCAATGTTTATGGAATCACTTTAAAATTTAGGAGGAAAAAAAGGGTCATACCCTTAAAAATAACTTAAACAAGAACGAAGTGATCTTTTAAAAACATCCTTCACAAATGCTTTTTACTTCTTTTAAAGTAAGCGAAGGAATAATACATAGCAATGTAGCATGTAGAGGCTGCAGCACTGAAGCACAAGTTACTAACTTGTGTAACGATATATCTGTAAGAGACAGTAGTTAGTGACAGATTCCTTACCTTAGAATATCCCCAGGCGTCAGGCTGGATCCGGAAAGTTTTTGCGTAGCAGTACCCTTCGCGCGTCGGTAGGCGGCGTCGTGCGGCTCCGCGTCCGTCGTCGGCGTCGTGATCGCCGGGATGACGTCGCGGGCAGTACTTAGGCGCCGCCCTGCGCGCTGACGTCAGTTCTGTACACGACTTTACGCGCCAGGAACGCAGAGCCATGCAAGAAGCTGACATAGGTGTCTGAAAAATACTAGGGCCCTGAAAGGGATGTCCTTAACCCTAGAAATCAGTTCGCAGAACGGGGAGGATGGGTGGGGCGGTAAGGAATCTGTCACTAACTACTGTCTCTTACAGATATATCGTTACACAAGTTAGTAACTTGTGCATCTGAAAGAGACACGTTAGTGACAGATTCCTTACCTTAGAATAGATACCCCAGCAATACCAACCCCGGTGGTGGGTCTGCGAACAAAGATCAGACAAGGAAGTCCTGGAGGACAGAACGGCCAAAGAAGCCGTCCCTCCGGACCTGACTGTCAAGGCAGTAATGCTTTGTAAACGTGTGCAGCGAGGCCCACGTAGCTGCCTGACAAATAACCGGCAGCGGAACACCGCGGCCCAAGGCCGTGGTAGCAGCCGTTGCCCTGGTGGAATGGGCACGCAGCCCAACAGGAGGCTCCTTCTTAGCCAAAGAATAGCAGGTCTTGATGCACAAGGTATCCCAGCAGGAGATGGTTCGTTTGTGCACCGCCCGACCTTTTTTGGCGCCCACGTAGCCAACAAAGAGCTGGTCATCCACCCGGAAGTGTTTTGTGCGGTCGATATAGAAGGAGAGCGCACGTTTTGGGTCCAGACGGTGGAGCCTCTCTTCCTCTCTGGAAGGACGCGGAGGCGGAAAGAAGGTAGGCAAAGTGATGGTCTGCCCAATGTGAAAGGCAGTAACCACCTTTGGCAAGAAGGACGGACGCGTCCGAAGAACAACCTTGTCTGGATGAACAGACAGAAAGGGAGGTTTGCAAGATAAAGCCTGGAGCTCACTCACACGCCGAGCGGAGGTGATGGCCACCAGGAAGGCTGTCTTTAGAGTCAGAAGACGAAGAGGACAGTTATGCAGAGGCTCAAAGGAGAGCACATTAAAAAGGTAAGAACCAAGTTCAAGTCCCACTGAGGCATCACAAATGGAACAGGAGGAAAGAGGTGTGTAATGCCTTTTAAGAACCTGTTAACAACAGGGGACTTGAAAAGGGAGGGCTGATCAGGGAGCCTGAGGAAGGCCGAGATAGCACAGAGATAACCCTTGATGGTACCCAGGGCAGAACCCTGTTGGGCCAGAGAAAGAAGGAACAGAAGGACCTCAGAAAGAGGGGCAGAAAGGGGTTCACAGCCTTTGCTGTGCACCATGCCACAAATTTGTTCCACCTGCAGGCGTATACCACCTTAGTGGAGGGACGCCTGGCTGCCAGAATCACATCACAAACTTCGGGAGGCAAGTCGAAAGGAATCAACTGCCGCCGCTCAATCTCCACGCAAGCAGGTGTAGACTGGACAGGTTCGGGTGGAGGACCGTCCCCTGCTGCTGCGACAGAAGATCCTCCCGAAGAGGCAGACGGATCGGGGGATCTACGCTCATACTGAGTAGCTCGGGATACCAAACTCTTCGAGCCCAGTCCGGAGCCACAAGAATGACTTGGGCCCGGTCGTGCCGAATCTTCTTCAACACTCTGGGTAGAAGTGGTATAGGCGGAAAGGCGTACAATAGACCGCAACTCCACTCGTGACGAAAAGCGTCGCCGAGCGAGTGCCGCCTTGGAAATTCCAACGCGCAGAACTGATGACATTGCGCGTTCTCTTCGGTGGCGAATAGATCTAACCAAGGCTCTCCCCACTGTAGAAAGAGTCCTTGCGCCACTTCCGAGTGAAGACGCCATTCGTGATCCATCATGCACCTGCGGCTGGAGTTCGTCCGCCCTGGCGTTCAGGGAACCTGCCAGGTGTTGAACCATCAGGAACATGCCCTGATGTTCCAGCCATGTCCAGAGGCGCAGAGCCTCCTGACAAAGGGTCCACGACCCCACCCCGCCCTGTTTGTTGCAGTACCACATGGCGGTGGTGTTGTCGGTGAACACCTGCACTACCTTCCCTTTGACAGAGGGAAGGAATGCCTTCAGTGCAAGTCGGATCGCCCGGAGCTCCAGAAGGTTGATATGGAGCCGGGACTCCGCCGGAGACCAGAGGCCTCTGATCTCCGCCTCTCCCATGTGACCGCCCCATCCCAGAAGGGACGCGTCCGTCACAACTGTATGCTCTGGCTGGGGAAGGGAGAGGGATCTGCCCATGACCCATTGCCGGTTCGAGAGCCACCACTGCAACTGTGTTGCAGTCCCCTCCGAGATCTGGACGTGATCGGACAGGTTGCCCTGGTGCTGCGCCCACTGGAACTTCAGGTCCCACTGCAGAGCCCGCATATGCCATCTGGCATGATTGACCAGCAGGATGCAGGAGGCCATGAGGCCCAGCAGCCTCAGGGTCATCCGTACCGAAACCCAGGATAAAGGCTGAAAGATCGGAATCATAGCCTGAATATCCCGGACTCGCCGTTCGGGAGGATAGGCCCGAAACTGCGTCGTGTCCAGAACTGCTCCGATGAAAAGGAGCTGTGGAGAAGGAATCAGATGCGACTTCGGCACATTGATGGAGAACCCCAGCGAGTGCAGGAGTTCGGCCGTAGTCTGGAGGTGGGAGACGACTGCCTGGGACGAGCCCGCCTTCAGCAGCCAGTCGTCGAGGTAGGGGAAGACTGAAACCCCTGCCCGGCGCAGATGAGCTGCGACCACCGCCATCACTTTCGTGAACACCCGAGGGGCACTGGTAAGGCCAAAGGGGAGCACGGTGAACTGAAAATGCTCGAGGCCTACCGTGAACCGAAGGTAACGCCGGTGGGCCGGCAGGACGGGGATGTGGAAATAGGCGTCCTGCAAGTCCAACGCTACCAACCAGTCTCCGGGGTCGAGGGCAGTCAAGACCTGAGCTAGGGTGAGCATCTTGAACTTCTCCTTCCGGAGGAAGCGATTGACGTTCCGGAGGTCCAAGATAGGACGCATGTCCTCCTTGTCCTTTTTGGGCACCAGAAAGTAGTGGGAGTAGCAACCACGCCCTACTTCTGGGGTCGGAACATGCTCGATGGCCCTCTTGGCCAAGAGGGCCGTGACTTCCTTCTGTAGAAGCACCAAGTGATCCCCTGACATGCGGTGGAATTGAGGTGGCATGGCTGGGGGTGGTCTCGAAGGGGAGGGAGTAGCCCCTTCGGACAATGTCCAAGACCCACCTGTCCGAGGTGATGGGACGCCAGTGGTGAAGGTGATGGCGGACCCTGCCCCCGACTGGCGTGCTGTGCACCTGAAAGGAGGGACTAGGAGGGCTTGGAGGCCGCGGACGGGTTGGAGGTGGTGGCCTGACCCGCACGCTGGTTGCCCGAACCGCCACGGCGGTATCCACGTCCTCGGCCACGCGAAGGCGCTTGCTGCGCGGGCCGGTGGCCGGGCTGTGGACGTGACTGGGCGCCCCTTCCGTGGCCACGAAAGGGGCGAAAAGCAGACGTGAGCGGAGGGCGCACAACAGCAAGGCCCAGGGACTTAGCAGTAGCCCGTGAGTCCTTGAAACGCTCCAGCGCATGGTCTGCCTTCGAACCAAAAAGACCGACTCCATCAAAGGGCATGTCCATGAGTGTATTCTGGACATCCCCTGAAAAACCAGTGGTTCTCAGCCAGGCGTGGCGACGCAGCGCCACCGTCGTTGCAAGCGATCTGCCCAGCGAGTCGGCGGTATCAAGGCCACAGCGGATGGTATATTTAGCCGCATCACGCCCTTCCGCAATGGCGCGGGTAAGCACTGTCTGGACCTCCTCAGAACACTGCGGCAAAACAGTTGCCACCGAATCCCACAGGGAGTGGGTGTATCGGCCCAAGAGGCAAGCGGTATTAACAGACCGCAAGCCAGCACTGGAGGAAGAGAAAGCCTTCTTCCCAAAGTGATCCAGGCGCTTGGATTCCCTATCCGGAGGGCGGTAGGGAAGGCTGTTTGGGAGGCAGAGGCTTGGACAACCAAGCTCTCAGGGGTGGGGTGTTGGGAGAGAAACAGGGGGTCGCCCGGAGCAGGGCGATGGCGTCGGGCCACGTTCCTATCCACAGGAGCCCCTGTGGTGGGTTTGGACCAGGCACCCAAAAGAACGTCAGTCAGTGCCTCGTTGAACGGCAGCACAGTCTCCGCAGAGGAGGCCGCCGGCTGAAGCACTTCAGGCAGGATGTTAGACCTGACGACCACTGTAGGCAACTGGAGATTTAAGGCTCCAGCAGCTCTACGCAACACCGTTGCAAAATTAGCCCCCTCCTCCGTTGCCACGGGAGGAGACAGCATGCCAGAGTCAGGGAGGTATCCAGACCACTGGCATCCCCAAGTTCCTCAACCCAGTCCGGGTCAAACTCGCACTGTTGTGTGAGAGGGTCCTCAGACCCCTCCCAGCTCTCCTGGTCCTCCTCAGGTTGAAAATATGGAGGAGGAGGGACATCAGGGACCCAAGGTCTCATCGGCGCCGGAAACGGCGTCGGGCGACGCCGGTCCGGCTCCATGTCCGGACCCGGAGAGAACCGGGGAACGACGCCGCCCAGCGCCCCGGACGGCGTCGGAAACGGCACCGGGGACATCGGCGTCGGCGGAGGCGTGGTTAGGTCAACCGGCGTCGATGGGGGTTGCGGCACCACCGGAGCCGGGGTCGAGGCCGGGGCCGGAGCCGAGGCCGGGACGAAGGCTGGTGGGACAGGCGACGCCGGGACCGGAGTCGACGGGACGCCGGAGCAACCCCATCAGGGCCCGCGGGGCCCGAAGGCGCACCGGAGGGACCTTGAGGCCCGAAGAGGCGGGCCATGGCCGACAGGAATTCCTGTATATCGGCCGGAGTCGCCCCCGAGCCCGGGTAGGGCGGGTACTGCGGGGGTAACTCGACAGGCACGTCCGGGGCCGCGGGGACGGTGCCGACAGGGACCTCAGCCGAGTCGCGAGACCGGCGAGGCGAAGTCTTAGAGCGTTGACGCCGCTTAGACTTCTTGTGCTTCGACTTACCGGAGGAGCGCGAAGACTTTGAATCCGACGAACAGCGGGGACTCCGCGTCCGGCCCCTCGACCTCTCCCGGGACCGGGGCTTGGTGCGGCGCGGAGCCGAATGCCGGACTTCGAGGAGCTTTCGAGACCGCTCTCGCAAAGCCTTAGGATGAAGTTTCCGGCAGTCAGGACACGACTTCATGTCGTGGTCTCGGCCGAGACAAAAGAGACACTCGAGGTGCGGGTCCGTGATCGACATCATGCGACCACATTCCTCGCAGGGCTTAAAGCCGGGCATCCCTACGACACCTTAGGAGTCGTGAAGACTCGTTGAAGAAACAGTGAAAAAATTCACCAAAAAAGATAGTCAAAAAGTGACTAGGGCACTGCTCTTCCCGGATCTGCGCTTACTGGCGCGGAAAAAGAAGAACTGACGTCAGCGCGCAGGGGCGGCGCCTAAGTACTGCCCGCGACGTCATCCCGGCGATCACGACGCCGACGACGGACGCGGAGCCGCACGACGCCGCCTACCGACGCGCAAGGGTACTGCTACGCAAAAACTTTCCGGATCCAGCCTGACGCCTGGGGATATTCTAAGGTAAGGAATCTGTCACTAACGTGTCTCTTTCAGATACAATGTAAATAGGACACTGCGCCTTTGAGGGCCTTCTGACCTCCAGTGTCCCATCATGCCCTGTAGGTAGGGTGTACTCCGTTCTTTTTGCCAAGTGAAACACTAGTAAAGTGGAATACATGTATTATCTCTTCCATCAGGGAGGAGGGAGGGTTGCTTAAGATTTCAATGGAGATTCCCCTGAGAGAGAACTAGGATTACAGGTAAGAAACCATTCCTTCACTCTCAAGGGATCTCCACTGATAATCATAAGCACTGAATTGATTTGCAAGCTTATCCCTCAAAGATTCCGATACAGGTTTGTTGTTGAGTGTACATAAAACATGGCGGTCATTGATATCATATTTACAGATATTCTCATGTGTACAGTTGTCATAGCGTACTTAGACTTTGCTTTTACTAGTATTGACATTGTTATGCGTGCATAGTTTATGACGTACATCGACATTGCAGTTATTGATACGGACGCTGTTGTGCATGCATATATCATTGAGTACACACATCGCATTCATCGATATTAGCACTGCGAAAAGATCTATTTGGGGAAAACCACAATCTGAGAAGATGTTGTGAAGTACAGCATCGTTTAGAACCCACTTATTATTTTCTTGAATAACCCTGCTGACAGGGTCAGCCTGAGCATTCTGGGTTTACCGAAGATGGACCGCTGTAATCCGGAGATCCCTGGAGAGGAGCCATTTCCAGGTGGTTTGGGCTTCTAGGGACAGAGGTCTGGATCTCACCGCTTCCTACTTGTTCAGAAAATGCATGGTTGTTGTATTGTCCGAGAGTTTATAGTGAACTATGGGAGGATAGCCTTCAGGGCTAGGTGTACTGCCCTCAGTTCAGAAGGTTGATGTGGCAAGACAAGTTATCGTTGCTGCAGCAGAGTCCTCCATTCTAGCAGCACGTGGTTACTGTCTTGGGAGGTAAAACAAATGTAGCAAAACTGCCCTTGCAGTCTGAGTTTATAGGTGTCCTTTGGGACTTAAGGTGCCAGAGGGCCAAGGTCCAAAGTACCACCACTAGTTTCCTTTTACCTGACCTGGTGAGTCTGGGGTGCAGAGGTGTTGGTCGGGATGGCTGCCGTGAGCCCTACACCGGTAAAGTCAAGGAAACTTGAAACAAAGAGGCTGCAATGGGGGCCTTGGGGGCCAAGTCTGGCTGAACCCAAAGGAGGGTTCAGGTCGTGGGGACCCCTAGGCCAAATGGATGCAGTCAGAAGTAGTGACCCGGGGATGGGGGGCTCGGGTGCAGAGGTGCTTGGCTGGCTGGCTACTTGCATTGAAGGCTTCCACAGTTGTAGGTATACCTGCAGAGGAGATGAAAACAAGACAGCAGGGCCACTCTGGTTGCGGGTATGGTCGGTCCTTATTATCCCTCGAAGTGAGGAAGGCTTCCAAGGCGGTGGTGTCTGGGCTGGTCGAAGAACAAGCCTTGGCTGGTACAAGTGCCCTGGTACTCAGGGTACTGGTGCGGGGGAGTTCTTGGAGGGTCTAGTGTCTCGAAACTCTGTAGAGAGATGAGGCTGACCTAAGAGCAACGAAAACCTCTTGAAGGGATGCTTCCTCAGGGAACCAGATGTCCAGCAACACGATGTACCTGGCAGATGTGGTCGGTGCCTGCAGATATATGGCTCCTCCACTCCAAGGGAGAAGACTGCTGGTTTTCGAAGTGCTGGGCAGTCAAATAATTGGGGAGAATGCACGGCTGCAGAACGAGTTGGGTCTTGCCAATTGTTAAGGAGCAAGCAGCAAGGCACGGTTTTATGTCAGTTTCTGTGCAGGTCCTTGGTTCTTATAGTATCGTCCCTTCTTTGTCCTTCTGTTCCCAGGTAGTCAAATCTGTCGGTCTGGTGTCAGGGCAACCCCTAAAAACTCCATTTAGGGCAGTATATCGTAGTAGCCAATAGGGTACCTACCTCTAGGGTGACTACACCCCTATATGACCACTTCATGTGGGGGGTAGGCATAACAGTGACCCAGAAGTCTCCATTTCACCAAAAATCAAGATGGTGAAATCCTTCTTTGGCTGTTCACTTCAGGTAGCCCGCCTTAGGGGTATGACTAGCCTCTGAGCAAAACACCACCTGACTATCTAATTTCCAGCCTGCTCTAGTGCCAAATGGGCCCATGGGAGGGGGGTGGGGAGCTCCAGGTCTGGAGGAAAGCCAGGCTTGGCTGTCAAAGGTGGCAGAGACTTTGAAGCTTCTGGCCATTCTGGCCTAGATGTGCTAAATCGCTAGCCATTCTGCCGGAGGACATGAGAACACCTTCAGCGAGCAGATATTGTTCCTGGCCTCAGAGCACGGACTCACCATTGCAGGTGGCCAGAAGTTAGTCTGTGGTGTCAGGCTGGAAGATATCAGTCAGCCAACACACCAAGTCACTAGTAAGGTTATAGGGGGCACCTTTAAGTTGCCCTCTGGGTGCATGTCTTCATAAATCTGATACTGGCATCAGTACAGATTTATTAAGACAAGGTTTTTGATAACAAACACCATTATTTTCAGTTAAGCCATTATTTAGAGGCCTAACTCGTAATGACCAGTGCCCAGTACATACGAAATAAGTTACTTACCTGTAACTTTAGTTCTACAGTATTGGAATTTTTCCTAGATTCACATGCTTGAATCATTCCCCGTCGTCGAGATGGGAGTCCCCGGTACATATATAAAAGTAATGTCACAATATACATAGAAGTTAAAGGCCTAAGGCCTCATAATTTTGTAACATATTCAAGTCCTTATTTAAAAAGGACCAAACTTGAGACAACCAATCAGCTGACACCACCCTCTAGAACCTTCCTGAAAGGAGCTCCAGTTCCTCAGATTTTCTCAAGCACCGTGCGTACAAAAGAAATAACAGAGACAAAGATGAGCCCTTACAGGAGAGGTGGGTGGGTCGCATGTGAATCTATGAAAGATTCCAATACTGGAGAACTACAGTTACAGGTAAATAACTTCTTTCTTACTCCAGTATTGGAACTTTCATTCACATGCTTGAATCAGAGTAAAAAAGCAGTAATTAGCACATTTCTGTATATAAAAACCATACATATATAAATGGTCAGTAATTATTGTGTATACATAACAGCAAACAGATACACTTCAAACAGTGGAAAAGAAAAGAAATGTGCAACAGAATGGTTGGTGGGAAGTAAGGAAGGCTCACCTTTATTGAAACAGATGTCTCAACACCGCTTGTCCCACCGCAGCATCTCTCATCGTCTCAGAATCCAAGCAATAATGCTTAGTAAATGTATGTGGCGTCTTCCAGGTTGCTGCTCTACAGATGTATGAGAGGGACACGCCAGCAAACAACGCCATGGATGTAGATGCCGCTCTAGTAGAATGAGCACGAATCCTTGATAACAGGGGTTGATCTGCTTGTTGGTGACAGAAGAGAACTGCACTAGCGATCCATCTTGAGATGCTTTGTTTTGTTAAAGGGAAACCTTTTCTAGGCGCGCTATAAGCAACAAACGATTGGCTTTGCAGAAGGATTTGGTCCTATCCAGATAAAACTTTAGGCAGCATTTTAAGTCCAAAAATGCAGAGCTCGTTCAGCTGTCATCTGAGGATTTGGGAAGGAGGACTTTAACACTATTGGTTAGTTCAAATGAAAGTCCGAGGGGATTTTAAGGATAAACTTTGTAGGATTACTCTATCGTGTTTGAACTACAAAAAGGGTTCAAGTATTGTAAAAGCTTGGAGTTCACTAACTCTTATTGCAGACGTAAGGACTAGAAGAGCGATCTTCCATGAAAGAAACTTCATATCGGTTCTGTGTATTGGTTCAAAAGGGTGCTTCATGAGCTGAGCAAGCACAGTCTTAAGTTGCCATGCTGGAGGAGATTTTACAGGCAGAAATGTCCTGAATAGTCCTTTAAGGAACTGTTTTACCAGTCTGTTAGACCATAAGGATGGGCTCTCAGATCTTCGGAAACAGGAGATAGCCACTAAGTGTACTTTAATCGAAGCATGAGCTAAACCTGAATGTGCCAGTAGGAGGAGATACAGTAAAACTTGCTCTGGAGATGAATTGAGGGGATGCACCTCATCCAATCAACACCAAATACAGAATCTCTTCCATTTTAAAGAATACGTTTTGTCGGTACTGTCGGCTCAAGCACAAGACAGGATCTCTCTGCATTCCTGTGAAATGTTAAGGTGTCGAAATTCCTGGAACTCAATGGGCCAGGCAGATAATTTCAAAGAACCTGGGTCCGGGTGTTGAACTTGTCCCTGGTTCATGGTGAGAAGAGAAAACGGCTTGAGGGGAATCAGCGGTCGCAGGGACAGAAGATGGAGTTCCGTGAACCAATGTTGGCGAGGCCACGCTGGTGCTATTATGACTTTGCAGGGTTCCGCCGTCATCTTCAGCACCCTGGGAAGGAGCGGAATTGGAGGAAAAGCATAGGCAAATACGCCAGACCTTGCTATTGAAAAAGCATTCCCCCAAGATCCCTGTTGGGGATGCCAGCTTGCGAAGTGTTGGCATTTGGTGTTGTCGCAAGGGGCAAACAGATCTATAAACGGTTTGCCCCATTGAGCCAAGTTTCGTTCGAGAAAACCCTGAATTCCCACTCGTGGCAGGTTGTCCACAATCTGGTCATGGAATCCGCTATGGTGTTTTGCTTCTCTGGCACGTACTCCGCTGTCAAGGAGATTGTGTCGAATTGCCCAGTTCCAAATCAGTTGAGGTTCTTGAGAGAGAGGGAAAGATAGAGTTCCTCGTTTGTTTAGATAGTGCATTGTCGTAGTGTGGTCTGTTCTGACAAGCACTGGAGAGTTCTTTATTCTGGGTAGGAAGGCTTGTAGAGCTAGAAACACCGCTCTTAATTGTAGGAGATTTATATGTAGGCCACTTGCCACTGAAGTGTTAGACTCTAAATGTTAGTTCCGAAATGTGCAGAATCGAAATGCTCTTTTTGCCATGTTAAAACTCTATTCCGTGTTAAGTTAGCATACATGGCACCATCTTTATTGGCGCCATCTTGTTCTATAACTAAGATCGAGCTTGTTTCATAATGCTTGCCCTAACAGAAAGGTTGCCCCTGCTGTTCAGCTTGTACTTCTCAAGGTTGAAGCTACGCTGCACTAATGAATGTGCTATCTATTGTTGCATACCTTTGCTGCAAGATAGACTCGTTCCCACATCTTTTAACCCCTTCGATGCGCGTGACGAGCTCAGCTCGTCATGCTGCGTGGTAGCGCTGTGCGCATGACGAGCTGAGCTCGTCACGACCGCACCCGCGATCGGAATGTCCAGCACACGAGCGAAATTCCGATCGCGGTCAAGGGGTTAATGGAAGACACCGGCCGAGCGGCCTTGGGGTCGAGATAGCATGTATCCAGCCTTATGCCATGGCTCATCCTGGTTTGCCTCCTTTGTTCACCATGCCCTGAGCTGGAAAATTCCAGTTTGGGTGGGACTCTAGAGGTGATGGAAATGTATAATTTGTGTTACCGTGTGGACAGGGGCCGTCCCTCTGCAGTCATCTCAGGAGACTGGTCAGACTGGGCTTCGCTGCAGTGTATTAGCAACAAATTGCTTGGTTTGTATTCTCTGTCTGACCGACTCTTCATTATTGGGAAGGCAGAGAGGTGGTCGTGAGTGACCCGGGTGACCCTGAGCAGGCCACTTCCTTCATTTGGCGCCCGAACAGGGACTCCATCGGGTGTCCCATCCTCGCCTGTAACCGGGTGTGGAGGACGGGGCCGCGTCAGCTCGGGCGGATACCCACAAGACCAAGCTTAGTTCTCGCAGCTGCCCCGCCTTTCTGATCGGGCAGCGCCTCGTCTAGTGGTCATCCCGGCTGGGGTACTGAAAGGCGAAACCCTTGGAATTGGCCGTTTGGTCCGAAGAGTTGGCAGTGGAGAATAGCTTTGTTCGAGCTGTGTGCACCAGGTGAGTTTGTCTTGGTTCTTGGTAAATATGGCACTGTCTTGAATAATTGTGGATATGGTCTGGAGACCATTCCTTGGTCTGTTTGTGAATTTGATAGGTCTGCGGACCGCCTTGGGGATATAGGGTGTCTGTGGACCCTCTGCCAGGCGACTTGGTAATTTGGATTTTTTTTCTCTTGAAAACGCCTGGGGTTTGACTAGTGTTTGAGATTTGTGATGCCGAGTCTGATTTGAAGAATTGGTGCGGTCTGCCGACCGGTTTTTGGTCTCTGATCGCTCAGTACGGTCCGAGGGCGGACCTGTGGGGAGAAATTGATAAGTCACTTGTCAGTACAAGTAGCGAGTTTGTCTCTGTGTTCTTAAAGATGCCCTGTTTTAGCAAGTTTTGCTGTTTGGGGTGCCGTTCTGCTGATGCTCGATTGGAAGAGAGGCAGCCAGCGCCTCCAGAAGGAACCCTGAACTTCGACATATATGTGAAGCATTGCCTTGGCCCTATTATGTTTAGTACATTATGGCACAAATATACGAGGGACAATGCCGAGCTACAGTGGCCTTTGACAGGTACTTTTGATGAACAGAAGTTGAATTTCCTGCAGGATAAATTGTTTGCAAGAAGAAGTAGGCAGTCTATGTATGACAATCTTCAGGTATGGCAAAAGGAAGCTAAGCAAAGACGGATAAGAGTGGAGGAGCAGGCCCGGAGAGGGAAGATGCAGACAGTAACGCAAAAGGCTATATAGCGAGGGAGAAGATGGAGAAGGGTATAGAGTGTGCTGACCGGAAGTTTAGATTGCAATGTGACAAGTCTTATGTCACACGTGAAGGCGATCCTTTCGTGGAGGATCTGTTAGATGTGCGGCCACCTCCTCCTTATGCCCCGCAAAGGGTATATACAGCAGCCCCACCTGCCCCCCATGCTGCCACCTCTGGTTCCCCTGCTCCTGACTCTGCTGTTTTCCTTTTCGGCTCCATCGGTCGAGACCGCAGCCATTATAGGACGATCTGTTGTGCCCGTTGTCCCTGGCTCTTCCCTTTCTCTCTCGCTTACACCCACCACACAGACATTAGTGTCCCCAGTTCCCGTCAGATCCATGAATATGTCCTTCCCTCACTCATTTTCCTCGCCCTTGTTGTATGCTGGGACGCCGGTGCGGGGACTGGATGATGGGGATCGGGAGGCTGCTAAGGAAAGAATGGGGTGAGTGGTGATTCGGTCTGATGTGGGTGATGCAGAGAAGAAAATGGTGCTGACCTGGCCTCTCAGTGGGCCCGGAATCTGATTTACAGTGTGGAGGATGTGTGAGTGTACTGAAAGATTACGAGCAGTTTGTTTAACAGCATGCCCTCAAGCATACGTCGGCTACTCTGATGGGCTATGGCAGCAGTGTTTTAATGGTGTCGCCCCCCAAATTATTTATGATATTCGGGATAGTGTGTATGCAGCCGGCATGGCTCCTAATGATGTTTTTAGTAATGTTACCACGCTGATTGGATACCGAGGCAGGTTGATCCAAAAGAGCCCGACTGCAGTGTCTCAGTTCCCGATGAGGGAAGTACATCCCATCTACCACCCCAAAATACTGGAGCTTCGAGATGGGCAGGATCAAGTCATCAGGCAGCGAGTAGAGGCCCGTTTCCAGGAACAGTGGGTTTATACTCTTTGGAATAGGAGTGAGGTTTTGTCTCAAGACCCAGTTGCCCGACCCTAGGAAAAATCTGACTGCCTATTAGAGAGTTGACAGAGGCTGCGTCCGACAGTGATGACGCTGGCTGACATTGAGAGGTTTTCGGTTTGCTGGTGGCAGTTGATATTTGGCTGCAGGTGCACACGCAGGACCACGTAGTGGAGTTGGGTGGCACATGGGACAAGATCAGGGCATGGGACAGAGAGGAAGCCTGGCGAGAAGCCTAAGGCTGAGATACTAGCTTTGCCAGGACGAATCATTACGTATATGCACTCCTTGATCCCACCTAGAAGGGTAGATTGGGATAAGTTAACAGCATGTCGCCAGAAGAAAGATTAAAGTGTATCCGACTTCTTCACTAGGTTCCAAAGGGTGTTTTTGGATTTCAGTGGACAGGACTTAATTGGAGGGAGGTATCCGATTGTTAACAGATTTGTTACAAACCTGCTTCGAGAGATCGCGACTCGGTTGCAGGCTTCGGAGAGCACTTGGACTACCTCCTCCCCATTGGTAATACCAAGTATGGCGCAGTATTACGAGCACAGAGAAAACGAAAAGGAGAAGGTAGAGAAGAAAAATAAGGAGTTAAAGACGAAGGTGTTGATGCGGAGGTGTCCCGGGGCAACGGTAGAGGACGGGGCATTGGCCCAACCCGGCAGCTGCCCCGCACTAGCAGGAATACTACGCCCGTGGGGCCGAACCAGTGCGCGTATTGTGAGGAGGGGCACTGGGCGTAGTGAGTGTCCGACGCTGTTGAAAAGGGTTGAGGCTCCAAGGGGACGGGGATCCAGAGGACGAGGAGCAGGTGGCCATGGCGGAGGCCGGGGAGGTGAGGAACAGCCAGGTCGGTTTGAGCAAAACTATTTTGATGATCTGAGGGGGCGACAGTATTACCATGAGGATTATGATTTGGACAATGCGTTGGGACTTACTCACCGCTAGGACAGCCAAAGGCAGGGTGGGGGATCAGTTCAGATCCCTGTGGATCAGTGGGGACCCTATGTTACTGCTGATCTGCAGGGCTCAGCGAAGAAATTCTTGGTGGACACAGGCGCAGTAAATAGCTCGGTTTCTCGTTCACTGGTCCCCGGGGCAGCCCTGTCTGGCCAAAATAAAGTTTCAGTAGGCTTTTCAGGTGGACCGGTTGTGAGCTCCATCTCTGAGCCACTGGCCCTGACTATTGGTCCCTTTACGGTAGATTTGCCTTTCTGATTGACATCTAACTGTGGAGAGAATTTAATGGGCTGGGACCTGTTGAAGAGGCTGCATGCGACTATTTCGTGCTCTCCGGATGGCGTCTATATGACCATAGGACCCAATGTAGTGAATTCTAAGCAATGTTTGTCAAAAGATGAGCTCCTTCCCGCTGACTTTGAGGTGCCGACGACATTATGGGCTACAGGCAACACGGATGTAGGGCTGTTGCAGATCCCTCCGGTCGCCATTAGAGTTAAGGACAATGTTGTCCTGCCCAGTCTTCCCCAGTACAAGATACCAAAGGCAGGAGAACGGGCCCTATTGCAGATTATACAGGATTTGATTGCGCCAGGGATTGTTGAGGAGACGAATGCTAATGTGTGCAATAGCCCTATTCTTCCCGTCTTAAAAGAGCACCATCGGGTCCCCCAGATCATCCCGATGTCTACCGCTTTGTGATTGATCTGTGTGAGGTGAATAAGATTGTGGTCCCTCAGTTCCCTGTTGCCTCCGACATCACTGCTCTCCTGACCAGGATTCCTCCCTCTGCCACATACTTCCCTGTCATTGATCTGAAGAACGCGTTCTTTAGCATTCCCATACACCCAGATAGTAGGTATCTGTTTGGGTTCTCCTTGGCCGGCAGAAGTTTTAGATTCTGTCGGGCTCCTCAGAGCTATACTGAAAGTCCCAGTATCTATAGCCAAGCTTTAAAAGGTCAATTGGACTCCCTTGTCCTTCCCTCAGGTAATGTCCTATTGCAGTACGTGGACGACCTTTTGATAGCTTCAGATACTAAAGATGGTTGCAAGGATGCAACGGTTAAATTATTGCTACATTTGGCCCATCATGGACAAAGTGTCCCTTTCTAAATTTCAATATTGTCGACAGGAGGTCACTTACTGTCGGAGGGAAGGAGACTAACGCCTAAGCCCATTGCTGCTATAACTAAGATGCCCATCCCTAAGACGCAACGGGATGTGCGAACATTTATAGGTATTACTTCGTATTGCCGCCATTGGATCCCTAACTTTGCTTTACTAACGAAGCCCTTGCTACGCCTAACCACTAAAGATGTGCATGAACCCCTGCCTTGGACGCATGATTGTCAGCATGCTTTTGAGCAACTGAAAATAGCGCTCTGCACCTATGCTTGGCACTCCAGACTATCAGAAGACGTTCGTGTTGTATGTACACGAAATGACTGGCTGCGCGCACTGTATTAACACAGGCTTTTGGAGGTAAGCAAAGGCCGTGTGCCTACTTCTCTGCTTGACAACGTCACCAGAGCCCTCCCGAGCCGTCAGAGCGGTCGCGGCAGTGGCCATTTCTATACGACAATCGGCAGGGCTCGTTCTTGATACTGATCTCATAGTCATGGTTCCGCATGCTGTGGACACACTTCTGAACAGAACGAAGACGCAGCACCTTACCAGTGCACGTCTGACTGGCTACGAGCTGACCCTGTTTGCACCACGTCATCATTAAAAGATGTGCCACTCTGAACCCAGCCACGTTACTACCCCTCCCTTCTGAGAGTGAGGAGACGGACATGCATGATTGCATCTTCCGTACGGAGGAGACGAAGGGACGGGTAGACCCGACTGATGTTCCCTATCTGAATCCCAAGGGGAGCTATAGGTCGATGGCTCTTGTTTTAAATTACCAGATGGCACAACAGTAGCAGCCTATGCTATCACCACCTTACGTACTGTAGTTGAGACATCACGAGTACCCTATCAATCAGCGCAAGCTGCAGAGTTAGTGGCCCTTCTTCGTGACTGCGAGTTGAGTGAGGGACTGGCTGTCAATATATACACTGACAGAGTACGCGTTCGGCGTGGCTCATAATTTAGGGCGGCTCTGGGCAGAGAGGGGGTTCCTAACGTCCAATGGAATGAGAATACAGAATGGTCCACTAATACACAGGCTTTTGACAGCCCTGGCACTCCCTAAGATTAGCAATTGTAAAGTGCAGTGCTCATAAGGCAATAAATGATGTTGGGAGGGGGAACGATTTTGCAGATCAGACAGCAAAGGAGACAGCAAGGACTAAAATGAAGAGGATGTTTGTGGCAGGTCCAGCTAGATGGGTGCCTGAAAACGGGATGTTTGAGGACACACTGGAGAACGTGAAAGAAATCCAGAGTGGGGCAACAATTGAGAAGTTAGCAATATGGCAGGAGAGCATGGCTAATTTGGATGAGTGCTGGACTGACAAGTCCGGAAAGCAGAGATGGATGCTACCGGATGCATATGTCCTCTTTGTGGTTACCATGGTGCACGGGCCAGCACACATCAGTGCGAAGGGGATTTGTAAGCTGTAGGACCCCGTTTGGAGGAATGACAACATCCCCAAAGTTGCAGCACACTTGGTGAAGTATTGCATGATCTGCTTGATGCATAATCCTGGGAAAGGTACCCCCAACTCCTGTTGGCAGTTTTGCACCGCCTTCCTTCCCTTTCGAGGTTCTCCAGATGGATTACATCGAAATGGAACAAGTCAATAACTTGAAATATGTGTTAGTGGTTGTCTGTGCATTCAGTAAATGGATTGAGGCTTACCCCACTAAAGAGAACACCGCCATGGCAACGGTGAAGGTACTCTTGAGAGAGTTCTTCCCGTGTTTTGGTTTGCCCTGTTTGATTTGGAGTGACAATGGCAGCCACTTCAATGCCAAGGTCATCCAGTTGGTGTGCAACGTGTTGCACATTAGACAAAAGTTTCATGCGGTGAATCACCCACAATCAGCAGGTTTGGTTGAGAAGTACAATGGTACTCAAGTTGAAAATGGCCAAGATCAATGAGAGCACAGGATTGCAGTGGCCAGATGTTTTACCCCTAGCGCTGTCTAGGGGTGTCACAGCTCACTCAAGAACAGGATTGTCCCCGTATGAGGTCGTGTTTGGACGCCCGGTAAATGTCTGGGGCGTCCCGTGACCACGTAAGTTCTCTGACATAGAATACCCCTTGCTTATAGATTATCTTTACGAGTTAACCAAAAATGTGCGTTCTATTCACCAACAGATCGCTGAGAGACAGCAACATCCAGAGGGTCCAGGCCACGAGATACGGCAGAGTGAATGGGTATTAGTCCGCAATGTTCAACGGAAGAGCGAAGTGGAGCCACGCTGGAAGGGACACCTGCAGGTCCTTCTGGCCACCAGGACAGCGGTGAAAGTTGACGGTCGGAAGAATTGGATACACAGCACCCATTGCAAGAGGGTGCCCCTCCCGCTGCCCTATGAACAGTGGGTCGCAGACGGGACTGGGGACTGAGACGGAGCAGGTGCCCCAGTTCATTCCCTTCTCAGACGCCCGGCTCACGTGGGCACCGACAGAGGAGTCACGCTGTGCTGAATGAGGCAGTGCCACCCGTAATAAAGGCCATCCAGGAGCCCCAGCCTGTTGGCCCACCTGTGATTGAGTCACGTCCAGCTGAGCCTCAATGCACCGCCTTGTCCGAGTCCAACCCTTTGTCCCTTAAGCCTGACCCCGCTGTGCCTGGAGTGTTGAGGTACAATTTGCGCCCCTGTAAGAGGAACAGTGCAGCAAAGGGAAAGTCAGATTAGTAGGGATGGACTGCATTGCTGAATAGGGCGAATGTACCCTGCCCGTGGTAGCAACGATAGCTTAGGGACAGAGAGATTGGTGCGTTATTCGAACAGGGCAAACGAACTGTGTCTTCGAGGAGAAGGCATTTTGCCCTGCAACGTGGGATCTGGATCCGAGCTAGACTAACAGCTCCACCGCCGGTGCTAACAGCGCCTACGTCTAATGAACAATATATTGTCTAAATTTCTTGCTTTTATTTCAGCTTGGCTCCAAGTGTAAGTCTTTTCCGCTGTTTTACAAGAATGTATCCTTTTGGTCGCCCCATTCAGGAGGAAGAGCAACCTTTCGCAGCTCCGCGTTCTGAGCGGGATGGGACTGTCTGGTCCTCCTGGTCTGTGAAAAGTAAAGCTGTGTTCGTAGCAATTATTCTGATTTCTTTAATATTGATAATTGGTGTAACGTACTTTGAGTAGAAATATCCTGTGCATACTTTGATTGGTACTACGCCTGTTCCCCCGAGCATATCTTTGTTACTCTGGTGCCTCACAAGGAGGAGCACAGGAAGTCTTATAAAGATAATGTGTTCATTCAGACCTTGCATCAAACGCACATTGCTTATAATACGAACAAAATGTTGGGTATGTGGGTTGTTGCCCTCAGTAACTCATAGAAGGGAGAACTTGTTATCCATGCCATTGTCATACGTTAGTAGCTGTGAGGGGTGGTTTGCATTGTTTAGCATGGTCCGTTCATTTCACCAGGTTGACACATTGGAACGGAAAAGTACTAGTTCTCGTACCCCGACACAGAATGTACGTTTCCAGCATAGAGTACCCCTCAGTGCTCCCACAGGTCGAGAGCCGTTTGACAGG
Source organism: Calotriton arnoldi (assembly GCA_963921515.1). Classification (NCBI taxonomy): domain Eukaryota; kingdom Metazoa; phylum Chordata; class Amphibia; order Caudata; family Salamandridae; genus Calotriton; species Calotriton arnoldi. The sequence goes on along the minus strand of CAWUFW010001762.1, from coordinate 1,755,073 downwards.
TTGTTTTTGAGCTCTTGCATGCATGCGTTCAAGGGGGTGAGGAAGGGAAATTGGTCTCAGGTAGAAAGGGACAATTTTCTACAGTTCAATGCATCAGAATACTACCAGTCCTTTCAGATCCGCAATGTTACTGAAGATAAGCCGATACCCTTGTCGGTAGTGGATGTCATGGCTCCTTTCAGTGTTCAGGGGGCTGGAGTGATAGAGGTGGGGAAAGCAGATGCAACACTACTTATCTCCTGAGAGCAACAAAAAGTCCACCCCTGATTCCACCACCTGTCTATTTTGTTTGTGGAGCTCAAGGTTATGTTTGGCTTCCTGAAGGGTGAACGGGAAAATGTTCTTTCTTACCTCTTGCCACCTGTGTATATAGCCCCTCCCAATTACCATAAGGACCATCGTCTACAGCGTAGGGGTGCCCATGTACTCCGGTTTAAGAGAATGATTAACACTGACGACATAGATCAGACACCACCCTGCAGCAGTTCACAGATGCAATGAAAGGCATCATACCTTTCTGGGGTCCTATGGCTAACAGTCTTAACATTAGACGGCTCACTAGGGTGGTGGAAGGAGTCATTAATACAACAGCAGGGATTTTGACGAATATCACAGTAGAGGTCCAGGCTACGAGACTCGTTGCCCTCCAAAACCTTATAGTTTTAGACGTTATCCTAGCTGATCGGGTTGGGGCCTGCGTGTCATCGGCAGCAGCTGTTGTGTGTACATCCCTGACCACGCCCCCACTGTGTACGCGGCCATCCAGAAATTGCATAAAATAGCCTCGGAGATACACCAGGAGAATGGTACATGGTCATTCACGGGATGGTTCTGGGGCCTGTTCACTACCTGGGGTTGGAAGACCCTTATTTTTCTAGTTGCCATATCAGGAATCATCTGGACGTGCGGTCTGTGTATACATTGCCTTCCTGCCTGTTGTGCCTGCTGCGCATCAATGTTCAAAGCACGTCCCAGGGCACCGAGGCGTGATTCTAATGCAAAGGCTATGATGATGCAGGATATTCAGGATTTGCTCAATATTGATGAGGATATTTTTGAATATTGATTATATGTGTTCACATTCTACAGTATTAGTTCAAATGGGCAGCTCCCATGTTAGCAATGGTTCTCTATTTATGAATATTTCCCTTCTTCCTGTTTAGAATTGTAAAGACCCTTACCTAATGGCACCAATAAAGCTTAGCATGAATGCTAAAAGGAGGGTCTGTTAGATTTGAAATGTTATTTCTGTAATGTGCAGAATCGAAATGCTCTTTTTGCCATGTTCAAACTCTATTCCATGTTAAGTTAGCATTCATGGCGCCATCTTTATTGGCGCCATCTTGTTCTGTAACTAAGATCGAGCTTCTGTCTCAATGCTTGCCCTAACAGAAAGGCTGCCCCTGCTGTTCCAGCTTGTACTTCAAGGTTGAAGCTTCGCTGCACTAATGAATGTGCTATCTATTGTTGCATACCTTTCCTGCAAGATAGACTCGTTCCCACATCTTTTAATGGAAGACACCGGCCGAGCGGCCTTGGGGTCGAGATAGCATGTACCCAGCCTTATGCCATGGCTAATCCTGGTTTGCCTCCTTTGTTCACCATGCCCTGAGCTGGAAAATTCCAGTTTGAGTGAGACTCTAGAGGTGATGGAAATGTATAATTTGTGTTACCGTGTGGGCGGGGGCAGTCCCTCGGCAGTCATCTCAGGAGACTGGTCAGACTGGGCTTCGCTGCAGTGTATTAGCAACAAATTGCTTGGTTTGTATTCTCTGTCTGACCGACTCTTCATTATTGGGAAGGCAGAGCGGTGGTCTGGAGTGACCCGGGTGACCCTGAGCGGGCCACTTCCTTCATTTGGCGCCCGAACAGGGACTACATCGGGTGTCCCATCCTCGCCTGTAACCGGGTGTGGAGGACAGGGCCGCGTCAGGTCGGACAGGCGGATCCCCACAAGACCGAGCTTAGTTCTTGAAGCTGCCCCGCCTTTCTGATCAGGCGGCGCCTCGTCTAGTGGTCATCCCGGCTGGGGTCCTGAAAGGCAAAACCCTTGGAATTGGCCGTTTGGTCCGAAGAGTCGGCAGTGGAGAATAGCTTTGTTCGAGCTGTGTGCACCAGGTGAGTTGGTCTTGGTTCTTGGTAAATATGGCGCCGTCTTGAATAATTGTGGATATGGTCTGGAGACCATTCCTTGGTCTGTTTGTGAATTTGATAGGTCTGCGGACCGCCTTGGGGATATAGGGTGTCTGTGGACCCTCTGCCATGCGACTTGGTAATTTGGATTTTTTTTCTCTTGAAAACGCCTGGGGTTTGACTAGTGTTTGAGATTTGTGATGCCGAGTCTGATTTGAAGAATTGGTGCGGTCTGCCGACCGGTTTTTGGTCTCTGATCGCTCAGTACGGTCCGAGGGCGGACCTGTGGGGAGAAATTGATAAGTCACTTGTCAGTACAAGTAGCGAGTTTGTCTCTGTGTTCTTAAAGATGCCCTGTTTTAGCAAGTTTTGCTGTTTGGGGTGCCGTTCTGCTGATGCTCGATTGGAAGAGAGGCAGCCAGCGCCTCCAGAAGGAACCCTGAACTTCGACATATATGTGAAGCATTGCCTTGGCCCTATTATGTTTAGTACATTATGGCACAAATATACGAGGGACAATGCCGAGCTACAGTGGCCTTTGACAGGTACTTTTGATGAACAGAAGTTGAATTTCCTGCAGGATAAATTGTTTGCAAGAAGAAGTAGGCAGTCTATGTATGACAATCTTCAGGTATGGCAAAAGGAAGCTAAGCAAAGACGGATAAGAGTGGAGGAGCAGGCCCGGAGAGGGAAGATGCAGACAGTAACGCAAAAGGCTATATAGCGAGGGAGAAGATGGAGAAGGGTATAGAGTGTGCTGACCGGAAGTTTAGATTGCAATGTGACAAGTCTTATGTCACACGTGAAGGCGATCCTTTCGTGGAGGATCTGTTAGATGTGCGGCCACCTCCTCCTTATGCCCCGCAAAGGGTATATACAGCAGCCCCACCTGCCCCCCATGCTGCCACCTCTGGTTCCCCTGCTCCTGACTCTGCTGTTTTCCTTTTCGGCTCCATCGGTCGAGACCGCAGCCATTATAGGACGATCTGTTGTGCCCGTTGTCCCTGGCTCTTCCCTTTCTCTCTCGCTTACACCCACCACACAGACATTAGTGTCCCCAGTTCCCGTCAGATCCATGAATATGTCCTTCCCTCACTCATTTTCCTCGCCCTTGTTGTATGCTGGGACGCCGGTGCGGGGACTGGATGATGGGGATCGGGAGGCTGCTAAGGAAAGAATGGGGTGAGTGGTGATTCGGTCTGATGTGGGTGATGCAGAGAAGAAAATGGTGCTGACCTGGCCTCTCAGTGGGCCCGGAATCTGATTTACAGTGTGGAGGATGTGTGGAGTGTACTGAAAGATTACGAGCAGTTTGTTTAACAGCATGCCCTCAAGCATACGTCGGCTACTCTGATGGGCTATGGGAGCAGTGTTTTAATGGTGTCGCCCCCCAAATTATTTATGATATTCGGGATAGTGTGTATGCAGCCGGCATGGCTCCTAATGATGTTTTTAGTAATGTTACCACGCTGATTGGATACCGAGGCAGGTTGATCCAAAAGAGCCCGACTGCAGTGTCTCAGTTCCCGATGAGGGAAGTACATCCCATCTACCACCCCAAAATACTGGAGCTTCGAGATGGGCAGGATCAAGTCATCAGGCAGCGAGTAGAGGCCCGTTTCCAGGAACAGTGGGTTTATACTCTTTGGAATAGGAGTGAGGTTTTGTCTCAAGACCCAGTTGCCCGACCCTAGGAAAAATCTGACTGCCTATTAGAGAGTTGACAGAGGCTGCGTCCGACAGTGATGACGCTGGCTGACATTGAGAGGTTTTTCGGTTTGCTGGTGGCAGTTGATATTTGGCTGCAGGTGCACACGCAGGACCACGTAGTGGAGTTGGGTGGCACATGGGACAAGATCAGGGCATGGGACAGAGAGGAAGCCTGGCGAGAAGCCTAAGGCTGAGATACTAGCTTTGCCAGGACGAATCATTACGTATATGCACTCCTTGATCCCACCTAGAAGGGTAGATTGGGATAAGTTAACAGCATGTCGCCAGAAGAAAGATTAAAGTGTATCCGACTTCTTCACTAGGTTCCAAAGGGTGTTTTTGGATTTCAGTGGACAGGACTTAATTGGAGGGAGGTATCCGATTGTTAACAGATTTGTTACAAACCTGCTTCGAGAGATCGCGACTCGGTTGCAGGCTTCGGAGAGCACTTGGACTACCTCCTCCCCATTGGTAATACCAAGTATGGCGCAGTATTACGAGCACAGAGAAAACGAAAAGGAGAAGGTAGAGAAGAAAAATAAGGAGTTAAAGACGAAGGTGTTGATGCGGAGGTGTCCCGGGGCAACGGTAGAGGACGGGGCATTGGCCCAACCCGGCAGCTGCCCCGCACTAGCAGGAATACTACGCCCGTGGGGCCGAACCAGTGCGCGTATTGTGAGGAGGGGCACTGGGCGTAGTGAGTGTCCGACGCTGTTGAAAAGGGTTGAGGCTCCAAGGGGACGGGGATCCAGAGGACGAGGAGCAGGTGGCCATGGCGGAGGCCGGGGAGGTGAGGAACAGCCAGGTCGGTTTGAGCAAAACTATTTTGATGATCTGAGGGGGCGACAGTATTACCATGAGGATTATGATTTGGACAATGCGTTGGGACTTACTCACCGCTAGGACAGCCAAAGGCAGGGTGGGGGATCAGTTCAGATCCCTGTGGATCAGTGGGGACCCTATGTTACTGCTGATCTGCAGGGCTCAGCGAAGAAATTCTTGGTGGACACAGGCGCAGTAAATAGCTCGGTTTCTCGTTCACTGGTCCCCGGGCAGCCCTGTCTGGCCAAAATAAAGTTTCAGTAGGCTTTTCAGGTGGACCGGTTGTGAGCTCCATCTCTGAGCCACTGGCCCTGACTATTGGTCCCTTTACGGTAGATTTGCCTTTCTGATTGACATCTAACTGTGGAGAGAATTTAATGGGCTGGGACCTGTTGAAGAGGCTGCATGCGACTATTTCGTGCTCTCCGGATGGCGTCTATATGACCATAGGACCCAATGTAGTGAATTCTAAGCAATGTTTGTCAAAAGATGAGCTCCTTCCCGCTGACTTTGAGGTGCCGACGACATTATGGGCTACAGGCAACACGGATGTAGGGCTGTTGCAGATCCCTCCGGTCGCCATTAGAGTTAAGGACAATGTTGTCCTGCCCAGTCTTCCCCAGTACAAGATACCAAAGGCAGGAGAACGGGCCCTATTGCAGATTATACAGGATTTGATTGCGCCAGGGATTGTTGAGGAGACGAATGCTAATGTGTGCAATAGCCCTATTCTTCCCGTCTTAAAAGAGCACCATCGGGTCCCCCAGATCATCCCGATGTCTACCGCTTTGTGATTGATCTGTGTGAGGTGAATAAGATTGTGGTCCCTCAGTTCCCTGTTGCCTCCGACATCACTGCTCTCCTGACCAGGATTCCTCCCTCTGCCACATACTTCCCTGTCATTGATCTGAAGAACGCGTTCTTTAGCATTCCCATACACCCAGATAGTAGGTATCTGTTTGGGTTCTCCTTGGCCGGCAGAAGTTTTAGATTCTGTCGGGCTCCTCAGGGCTATACTGAAAGTCCCAGTATCTATAGCCAAGCTTTAAAAGGTCAATTGGACTCCCTTGTCCTTCCCTCAGGTAATGTCCTATTGCAGTACGTGGACGACCTTTTGATAGCTTCAGATACTAAAGATGGTTGCAAGGATGCAACGGTTAAATTATTGCTACATTTGGCCCATCATGGACAAAGTGTCCCTTTCTAAATTTCAATATTGTCGACAGGAGGTCACTTACTGTCGGAGGGAAGGAGACTAACGCCTAAGCCCATTGCTGCTATAACTAAGATGCCCATCCCTAAGACGCAACGGGATGTGCGAACATTTATAGGTATTACTTCGTATTGCCGCCATTGGATCCCTAACTTTGCTTTACTAACGAAGCCCTTGCTACGCCTAACCACTAAAGATGTGCATGAACCCCTGCCTTGGACGCATGATTGTCAGCATGCTTTTGAGCAACTGAAAATAGCGCTCTGCACCTATGCTTGGCACTCCAGACTATCAGAAGACGTTCGTGTTGTATGTACACGAAATGACTGGCTGCGCGCACTGTATTAACACAGGCTTTTGGAGGTAAGCAAAGGCCGTGTGCCTACTTCTCTGCTTGACAACGTCACCAGAGCCCTCCCGAGCCGTCAGAGCGGTCGCGGCAGTGGCCATTTCTATACGACAATCGGCAGGGCTCGTTCTTGATACTGATCTCATAGTCATGGTTCCGCATGCTGTGGACACACTTCTGAACAGAACGAAGACGCAGCACCTTACCAGTGCACGTCTGACTGGCTACGAGCTGACCCTGTTTGCACCACGTCATCATTAAAAGATGTGCCACTCTGAACCCAGCCACGTTACTACCCCTCCCTTCTGAGAGTGAGGAGACGGACATGCATGATTGCATCTTCCGTACGGAGGAGACGAAGGGACGGGTAGACCCGACTGATGTTCCCCTATCTGAATCCCAAGGGGAGCTATAGGTCGATGGCTCTTGTTTTAAATTACCAGATGGCACAACAGTAGCAGCCTATGCTATCACCACCTTACGTACTGTAGTTGAGACATCACGAGTACCCTATCAATCAGCGCAAGCTGCAGAGTTAGTGGCCCTTCTTCGTGACTGCGAGTTGAGTGAGGGACTGGCTGTCAATATATACACTGACAGAGTACGCGTTCGGCGTGGCTCATAATTTAGGGCGGCTCTGGGCAGAGAGGGGTTCCTAACGTCCAATGGAATGAGAATACAGAATGGTCCACTAATACACAGGCTTTTGACAGCCCTGGCACTCCCTAAGATTAGCAATTGTAAAGTGCAGTGCTCATAAGGCAATAAATGATGTTGGGAGGGGGAACGATTTTGCAGATCAGACAGCAAAGGAGACAGCAAGGACTAAAATGAAGAGGATGTTTGTGGCAGGTCCAGCTAGATGGGTGCCTGAAAACGGGATGTTTGAGGACACACTGGAGAACGTGAAAGAAATCCAGAGTGGGGCAACAATTGAGAAGTTAGCAATATGGCAGGAGAGCATGGCTAATTTGGATGAGTGCTGGACTGACAAGTCCGGAAAGCAGAGATGGATGCTACCGGATGCATATGTCCTCTTTGTGGTTACCATGGTGCACGGGCCAGCACACATCAGTGCGAAGGGGATTTGTAAGCTGTAGGACCCCGTTTGGAGGAATGACAACATCCCCAAAGTTGCAGCACACTTGGTGAAGTATTGCATGATCTGCTTGATGCATAATCCTGGGAAAGGTACCCCAACTCCTGTTGGCAGTTTTGCACCGCCTTCCTTCCCTTTCGAGGTTCTCCAGATGGATTACATCGAAATGGAACAAGTCAATAACTTGAAATATGTGTTAGTGGTTGTCTGTGCATTCAGTAAATGGATTGAGGCTTACCCCACTAAAGAGAACACCGCCATGGCAACGGTGAAGGTACTCTTGAGAGAGTTCTTCCCGTGTTTTGGTTTGCCCTGTTTGATTTGGAGTGACAATGGCAGCCACTTCAATGCCAAGGTCATCCAGTTGGTGTGCAACGTGTTGCACATTAGACAAAAGTTTCATGCGGTGAATCACCCACAATCAGCAGGTTTGGTTGAGAAGTACAATGGTACTCAAGTTGAAAATGGCCAAGATCAATGAGAGCACAGGATTGCAGTGGCCAGATGTTTTACCCCTAGCGCTGTCTAGGGGTGTCACAGCTCACTCAAGAACAGGATTGTCCCCGTATGAGGTCGTGTTTGGACGCCCGGTAAATGTCTGGGGCGTCCCGTGACCACGTAAGTTCTCTGACATAGAATACCCCTTGCTTATAGATTATCTTTACGAGTTAACCAAAAATGTGCGTTCTATTCACCAACAGATCGCTGAGAGACAGCAACATCCAGAGGGTCCAGGCCACGAGATACGGCAGAGTGAATGGGTATTAGTCCGCAATGTTCAACGGAAGAGCGGATTGGAGCCACGCTGGAAGGGACACCTGCAGGTCCTTCTGGCCACCAGGACAGCGGTGAAAGTTGACGGTCGGAAGAATTGGATACACAGCACCCATTGCAAGAGGGTGCCCCTCCCGCTGCCCTATGAACAGTGGGTCGCAGACGGGACTGGGGACTGAGACGGAGCAGGTGCCCCAGTTCATTCCCTTCTCAGACGCCCGGCTCACGTGGGCACCGACAGAGGAGTCACGCTGTGCTGAATGAGGCAGTGCCACCCGTAATAAAGGCCATCCAGGAGCCCCAGCCTGTTGGCCCACCTGTGATTGAGTCACGTCCAGCTGAGCCTCAATGCACCGCCTTGTCCGAGTCCAACCCTTTGTCCCTTAAGCCTGACCCCGCTGTGCCTGGAGTGTTGAGGTACAATTTGCGCCCCTGTAAGAGGAACAGTGCAGCAAAGGGAAAGTCAGATTAGTAGGGATGGACTGCATTGCTGAATAGGGCGAATGTACCCTGCCCGTGGTAGCAACGATAGCTTAGGGACAGAGAGATTGGTGCGTTATTCGAACAGGGCAAACGAACTGTGTCTTCGAGGAGAAGGCATTTTGCCCTGCAACGTGGGATCTGGATCCGAGCTAGACTAACAGCTCCACCGCCGGTGCTAACAGCGCCTACGTCTAATGAACAATATATTGTCTAAATTTCTTGCTTTTATTTCAGCTTGGCTCCAAGTGTAAGTCTTTTCCGCTGTTTTACAAGAATGTATCCTTTTGGTCGCCCCATTCAGGAGGAAGAGCAACCTTTCGCAGCTCCGCGTTCTGAGCGGGATGGGACTGTCTGGTCCTCCTGGTCTGTGAAAAGTAAAGCTGTGTTCGTAGCAATTATTCTGATTTCTTTAATATTGATAATTGGTGTAACGTACTTTGAGTAGAAATATCCTGTGCATACTTTGATTGGTACTACGCCTGTTCCCCCGAGCATATCTTTGTTACTCTGGTGCCTCACAAGGAGGAGCACAGGAAGTCTTATAAAGATAATGTGTTCATTCAGACCTTGCATCAAACGCACATTGCTTATAATACGAACAAAATGTTGGGTATGTGGGTTGTTGCCCTCAGTAACTCATAGAAGGGAGAACTTGTTATCCATGCCATTGTCATACGTTAGTAGCTGTGAGGGGTGGTTTGCATTGTTTAGCATGGTCCGTTCATTTCACCAGGTTGACACATTGGAACGGAAAAGTACTAGTTCTCGTACCCCGACACAGAATGTACGTTTCCAGCATAGAGTACCCCTCAGTGCTCCCACAGGTCGAGAGCCGTTTGACAGGTTGTTTTTGAGCTCTTGCATGCATGCGTTCAAGGGGGTGAGGAAGGGAAATTGGTCTCAGGTAGAAAGGGACAATTTTCTACAGTTCAATGCATCAGAATACTACCAGTCCTTTCAGATCCGCAATGTTACTGAAGATAAGCCGATACCCTTGTCGGTAGTGGATGTCATGGCTCCTTTCAGTGTTCAGGGGGCTGGAGTGATAGAGGTGGGGGAAAGCAGATGCAACACTACTTATCTCCTGAGAGCAACAAAAGTCCACCCCTGATTCCACCACCTGTCTATTTTGTTTGTGGAGCTCAAGGTTATGTTTGGCTTCCTGAAGGGTGAACGGGAAAATGTTCTTTCTTACCTCTTGCCACCTGTGTATATAGCCCCTCCCAATTACCATAAGGACCATCGTCTACAGCGTAGGGGTGCCCATGTACTCCGGTTTAAGAGAATGATTAACACTGACGACATAGATCAGACACCACCCTGCAGCAGTTCACAGATGCAATGAAAGGCATCATACCTTTCTGGGGTCCTATGGCTAACAGTCTTAACATTAGACGGCTCACTAGGGTGGTGGAAGGAGTCATTAATACAACAGCAGGGATTTTGACGAATATCACAGTAGAGGTCCAGGCTACGAGACTCGTTGCCCTCCAAAACCTTATAGTTTTAGACGTTATCCTAGCTGATCGGGTTGGGGCCTGCGTGTCATCGGCAGCAGCTGTTGTGTGTACATCCCTGACCACGCCCCCACTGTGTACGCGGCCATCCAGAAATTGCATAAAATAGCCTCGGAGATACACCAGGAGAATGGTACATGGTCATTCACGGGATGGTTCTGGGGCCTGTTCACTACCTGGGGTTGGAAGACCCTTATTTTTCTAGTTGCCATATCAGGAATCATCTGGACGTGCGGTCTGTGTATACATTGCCTTCCTGCCTGTTGTGCCTGCTGCGCATCAATGTTCAAAGCACGTCCCAGGGCACCGAGGCGTGATTCTAATGCAAAGGCTATGATGATGCAGGATATTCAGGATTTGCTCAATATTGATGAGGATATTTTTGAATATTGATTATATGTGTTCACATTCTACAGTATTAGTTCAAATGGGCAGCTCCCATGTTAGCAATGGTTCTCTATTTATGAATATTTCCCTTCTTCCTGTTTAGAATTGTAAAGACCCTTACCTAATGGCACTAATAAAGCTTAGCATGAATGCTAAAAGGAGGGTCTGTTAGATTTGAAATGTTATTTCTGTAATGTGCAGAATCGAAATGCTCTTTTTGCCATGTTCAAACTCTATTCCATGTTAAGTTAGCATTCATGGCGCCATCTTTATTGGCGCCATCTTGTTCTGTAACTAAGATCGAGCTTCTGTCTCAATGCTTGCCCTAACAGAAAGGCTGCCCCTGCTGTTCCAGCTTGTACTTCAAGGTTGAAGCTTCGCTGCACTAATGAATGTGCTATCTATTGTTGCATACCTTTCCTGCAAGATAGACTCGTTCCCACATCTTTTAATGGAAGACACCGGCCGAGCGGCCTTGGGGTCGAGATAGCATGTACCCAGCCTTATGCCATGGCTAATCCTGGTTTGCCTCCTTTGTTCACCATGCCCTGAGCTGGAAAATTCCAGTTTGAGTGAGACTCTAGAGGTGATGGAAATGTATAATTTGTGTTACCGTGTGGGCGGGGGCAGTCCCTCGGCAGTCATCTCAGGAGACTGGTCAGACTGGGCTTCGCTGCAGTGTATTAGCAACAAATTGCTTGGTTTGTATTCTCTGTCTGACCGACTCTTCATTATTGGGAAGGCAGAGCGGTGGTCTGGAGTGACCCGGGTGACCCTGAGCGGGCCACTTCCTTCATTTGGCGCCCGAACAGGGACTACATCGGGTGTCCCATCCTCGCCTGTAACCGGGTGTGGAGGACAGGGCCGCGTCAGGTCGGACAGGCGGATCCCCACAAGACCGAGCTTAGTTCTTGAAGCTGCCCCGCCTTTCTGATCAGGCGGCGCCTCGTCTAGTGGTCATCCCGGCTGGGGTCCTGAAAGGCAAAACCCTTGGAATTGGCCGTTTGGTCCGAAGAGTCGGCAGTGGAGAATAGCTTTGTTCGAGCTGTGTGCACCAGGTGAGTTGGTCTTGGTTCTTGGTAAATATGGCGCCGTCTTGAATAATTGTGGATATGGTCTGGAGACCATTCCTTGGTCTGTTTGTGAATTTGATAGGTCTGCGGACCGCCTTGGGGATATAGGGTGTCTGTGGACCCTCTGCCATGCGACTTGGTAATTTGGATTTTTTTTCTCTTGAAAACGCCTGGGGTTTGACTAGTGTTTGAGATTTGTGATGCCGAGTCTGATTTGAAGAATTGGTGCGGTCTGCCGACCGGTTTTTGGTCTCCGATCGCTCAGTACGGTCCGAGGGCGGACCTGTGGGGAGAATTTGATAAGTCACTTGTCAGTACAAGTAGCAAGTTTGTCTCTGTGTTCTTGAAGATGCCCTGTTTTAGCAAGTTTTGCTGTTTGGGGTGCCGTTCTGCTGATGCTCGATTGGAAGAGAGGCAGCCTGCGCCTCCAGAAGGAACCCCTAACTTCGACATATATGTGAAGCATTGCCTTGGCCCGATTATGTTTAGTACATTATGGCACAAATATACGAGGGACAATGCCGAGCTACAGTGGCCTTTGACAGGTACTTTTGATGAACAGAAGTTGAATTTCCTGCAAGATAAATTGTTTGCAAGAAGAAGTAGGCAGTCTATGTATGACAATCTTCAGGTATGGCAAAAGGAAGCTAAGCAAAGACGGATAAGTGCGGAGGAGGAGGCCCGGAGAGGGAAGATGCAGACAGTAACGCAAAAGGCTATAGCGAGGGAGAAGATAGAGAAGGGTATAGAGTGTGCTGACCGGAAGTTTAGATTGCAATGTGACAAGTCTTATGTCACATGTGAAGGCGATCCTTTCGTGGAGGATCTGTTAGATGTGCGACCACCTCCTCCTTCTGCCCCGCAAAGGGTATATACAGCAGCCCCACCTGCCCCCCCCATGCTGCCGCCTCTGGTTCCCCTGCCGTTTCAGATGGAGCACCCCACATTTCCTTTTCGGCTCCATCGGCAGAGACCGCAGCCATTATAGGATGATCTGTTGTGCCCGTTGCCCCTGGCTCTTCCCTTTCTCTCTCGCTTACACCCACCACACAGACATTAGTGTCCCCAGTTCCCGTCACATCCATGAAAATGTCCTTCCCTCACTCATTTTCCTCGCCCTTGTTGTATGCTGGGATGCCGGTGCGGGGACAGGATGATGGGGATCGGGAGGCTGCTAAGGAAAGAATGGGGAGTGTTGATTCGGTCTGATGTGGGTGATGCAGAGAAGAAAATGGTGCTGACCAGGCCTCTCAGTGGGCCCGGAATCTGATTTACAGTGTGGAGGATGTGTGGAGTGTACTGAAAGATTACGAGCAGTTTGTGCAACAGCATGCCCTCAAGCATACGTCGGTTACTCTGATGGGCTATGGGAGCAGTGTTTTAATGGTGTTGCACCCCAAATTATTTATGATATTCGGGATAGTGTGTATGCAGCCGGCATGGCCCCTAATGACGTTTTTAGTAATGTTACCACGCTGATTGGATACCGAGGCAGGTTGATCCAAAAGAGCCCGACTGCAGTGTCTCAGTTCCCAATGAGGGATGTACATCCCATCTACCACCCCAAAATACTGGAGCTTCGAGATGGGCAGGATCAAGTCATCAGGCAGCGAGTAGAGGCCCGTTTCCAGGAACAGTGGGTTTATACTCTTTGGAATAGGAGTGAGGTTTTGTCTCAAGACCCAGTTGCCCGACCCTAGGAAAAATCTGACTGCCTATTAGAGAGTTGACAGAGGCTGCGTCCGACAGTGATGACGCTGGCTGACATTGAGATGTTTTTCGGTTTGCTGGTGGCGGCAGGTGCACACGCAGGACCACGTAGTGGAGTTGGGTGGCACTTGGGACAAGATCAGGGCATGGGACAGAGAGAGGAAGCCTGGCGAGAAGCCTAAGGCTGAGATACTAGCTTTGCCAGGACGAATCATTACGTATATGCACTCCTTGATCCCACCTTGAAGGGTAGATTGGGATAAGTGAACAGCATGTCGCCAGAAGAAAGATTAAAGTGTATCCGACTTCTTCACTAGGTTTCAAAGGGTGTTTTTGGATTTCAGTGGACAGGACTTGTCGATGGAGGGAGGTATCCGATTGTTAACAGATTTGTTACAAACCTGCTTCCCGAGATCGCGACTCGGTTGCAGGCTTCGGAGAGCACTTGGACTACCTCCTCCCTATTGGTAATACTAAGTATGGCGCAGTATTACGAGCACAGAGAAAACGAAAAGGAGAAGGTAGAGAAGAAATATAAGGAGTTAAAGACGAAGGTGTTGATGCAGCAGGTGTCCCGGGGCAACGGTAGAGGACGGGGCATTGGCCCAGCCCGGCAGCTGCCCCGCACTAGCAGGAATACTCCGCCCGTGGGGCCGAACCAGTGCGCTTATTGTGAGGAGGGGCACTGGGCGTAGTGAGTGTCCGACGCTGTTGAAAAGGGTTGAGGCTCCAAGGGGACGGGGATCCAGAGGACGGGGAGCAGGTGGCTATGGCGGAGGCCGGGGAGGTGAGGAACAGCCAGGTCGGTTTGAGCAAAACTATTTTGATGATCTGAGGGGGCGACAATATTACCATGAGGATTATGATTTGGACAATGTGACGGGACTTACCCAGCGCTAGGACAGCCAAAGGCAGGGTGGGGGATCAGTTCAGATCCCTATGGATCAGTGGGGACCCTATGTTACTGCTGATCTGCAGGGCTCAGCGAAGAAATTCTTGGTGGACACAGGCGCAGTGAATAGCCCGGTTTCTCGTTCACTGGTCCCCGGGGCAGCCCTGTCTGGCCAAAATAATGTTTCGGTAGGCTTTTCAGGTGGACCAGTTGTGAGCTCCATCTCTGAGCCACTGGCCCGGACTATTGGTCCCTTTACGGTAGATTTGCCTTTCTGATTGACATCTAACTGTGGAGAGAATTTAATGGGTTGGGACCTGTTGAAGAGGCTGCATGCGACTATTTTGTGCTCTCAGGATGGCGTCTATATGACCATAGGACCCAATGTAGTGAATTCTAAGCAATGTTTGTCAAAAGATGAGCTCCTTCCCGCTGAGTTTAAGGAGGTGCCGACGACATTATGGGCTACAGGCAACACGGATGTAGGGCTGTTGCAGATCCCTCCGGTCGCCATTAGAGTTAAGGACAATGCTGTCCTGCCCAGTCTTCCCCAGTACAAGATACCAAAGGTAGGAGAACGGGCCCTATTGCAGATTATACAGGATTTGATTGCGCCTGGCATTGTTGAGGAGACGAATGCTAATGTGTGCAATAGCCCTATTCTTCCCATCTTAAAAAGGGCACCATCGGGTTCCCCAGATGATCATGCCGATGTTTACCGCTTTGTGATTGATCTGTGTGAGGTGAATAAGATTGTGGTCCCTCAGTTCCCTGTTGCCCCCGACATCACTGCTCTCCTGACCAGGATTCCTCCCTCTGCCACATACTTCCCTGTCATTGATCTGAAGAACGCGTTCTTTAGCATTCCCATACACCCAGATAGTAGGTATCTGTTTGGGTTCTCCTTGGCCGGCAGAAGTTTTAGATTGTCGGGCTCCTCAGGGCTATACTGAAAGTTCCAGTATCTATAGCCAAGCTTTAAAAGGTCAATTGGACTCCCTTGTCCTTCCCTCAGGTAATGTCCTATTGCAGTACGTGGACGACCTTTTGATAGCTTCAGATACTAAAGACGGTTGCAAGGATGCAACGGTTAAATTATTGCTACATTTGGCCCATCATGGACAAAGTGTCCCTTTTTAAATTTCAATATTGTCGACAGGAGGTCACTTACTGTCGAAGGAGGGAAGGAGACCAACGCCTAAGCACATTGCTGCTAGAACTAAGAAGCCCATCCCTAAGACGCAACGGGATGTGCGAACATTTATAGGTATTACTTCGTATTGCCGCCATTGGATCCCTAACTTTGCTTTACTAACGAAGCCCTTGCTACGCCTAACCACTAAAGATGTGCATGAACCCCTCCCTTGGACGCACGATTGTCAGCATGCTTTTGAGCAACTGAAAATAGCGCTCTGCACCTGTGCTTGGCACTCCAGACTATCAGAAGCCGTTCGTGTTGTATGTACACGAAATGACTGGCTGCGCCCTCTGTATTAACACAGGCCTTTGGAAGTAAGCAAAGGCCGTGTGCCTACTTCTCTGCTTGACAACGTCGCCAGAGCCCTCCCGAGCTGTCTGAGAGCGGTCGCGGCAGTGGCCATTTCTATACGACAATCGGCAGGGCTCGTTCTTGATACTGATCTCAGTCATGGTTCCACATGCTGTGGACACACTTATGAACAGAACGAAGACGCAGGACCTTACCAGTGTATGTCTGACTGGCTACAAGCTGACCCTGCTTGCACCACATGTCACCATTAAAAGATGTGCCACTCTGAACCCAGCCATGTTACTACCCCTCCCTTCTGAGAGTGAGGAGACGGACATGCATGGATTGCATCTTCCGTACGGAGGAGACAAAGGGACGGGTAGACCAGACTGATGTTCCCATATCTGAACCCCAAGGGGAGCTATAGGTCGATGGCTCTTGTTTTAAATTACCAGATGGCACAACAGCAGCGGCCTATGCTATCACCACCTTACGTACTGTAGTTGAGACATCACGATTTCCTTATCAATCAGCGCAAGCTGCAGAGTTAGTGGCCCTTCTTCGTGCCTGCGAGTTGAGTGAGGGACTGGCTGTCAATATATATACTGACGGACAGTACGAGGTCGGCGTGGCTCATAATTTAGGGCGGCTCTGGGCGGAGAGGGGGTTCCTAACGTCTAATGGAATGAGAATACAGAATGGTCCACTATTACACAGGCTTTTGTCAGCCCTGGCACTCCCTAAAAGATAAGCAATAGTAAAGTGCAGTGCTCATAAGGCAATAACTGATGATGTTGGGAGGGGGAACGATTTTGCAGATCAGACAGCAAAGGAGACAGCAAGGACTAAAATGAAGAGGATGTTTGTGGCAGGTCCAGCTAGATGGGTGCTTGAAAACGGGATGTTTGAGGACACACTGGAGAACGTGAAAGAAATTCAGAGTTGGGCAACAATTGAGAAGTTAGCAATATGGCAGGAGAGCATGGCTAATTTTGATGAGGATGGGTGCTGGTCTGACAAGTCCGGAAAGCAGAGATGGATGCTACCGGATGCATATGTCCTCCTTGTGGTTACCATGGCGCACGGGCAAGCACACAGTGCAAAGGGGATTTGTAAGCTGCTGCTGCTGGACCCCGTTTGGAGGAATGACAACATCCCCAAAGTTGCAGCACACTTGGTGAAGTATTGCATGATCTGCTTGATGCATAATCCTGGGAAAGGTACCCCGACTCCTGTTGGCAGTTTTGCACCGCCTTCCTTCCCTTTCGAGGTTCTCCAGATGGATTAGATCGAAATGGAACGAGTCAATAACTTGAAATATGTGTTAGTGGTTGTCTGTGCATTCAGTAAATGGATTGAGGCTTACCCCACTAAAGAGAACACCACCATGGCGACGGCGAAGGTACTCTTGAGAGAGTTCTTCCCGTGTTTTGGTTTGCCCTGTTTGATTTGGAGTGACAATGGCAGCCACTTCAATGCCAAGGTCATCCAGTTGGTGTGCAACGGGTTGCACATTAGACAAAAGTTTCATGCGGTGAATCACCCACAATCAGCAGGTTCGGTTGAGAAGTACAATGGTACTCAAGTTGAAAATGGCCAAGATCAAAGAGCACAGGATTGCAGTGGACAGATGTTTTACCCCTAGCGCTGTCTAGGGGAGTCACAGCTCACTCTAGAACAGGATTGTCCCCATATGAGGTCGTGTTTGGACGCCTGGTAAATGTCTGGGGCATCCCGTGACCACGTAAGTTCTCTGACATAGAATACCCCTTGCTTATAGATTAGGATTAGCTTTAAGAGTTAACCAAAAATTTGCGTTCTATTCACCAACAGATCGCTGAGACATTGCAGCAACATCCAGAGGGTCCGGGCCACGAGATACGGCCGAGTGAATGGGTATTAGTCCGCAATGTTCAACGGAAGAGCGGCTGGGAGCCACGCTGGAAGGGACACCTGCAGGTCCTTCTGGCCACCAGGACAGCGGTGAAAGTTGACGGTCGGAAGAATTGGATACACAGCACCCATTGCAAGAGGGTGCCCCTCCCGCTGCCCTACGAACAGTGGGTCGCGGACGGGACTGGGGACTGAGACGGAGCAGGTGCCCCAGTACATTCCCTTCTCGGACGCCCGGCTCACGTGGGCACCGACAGAGGAGTCACGCTGTGCTGAATGAGGCGGTGCCACCCGTAATAAAGGCCATCCAGGAGCCCCAGCCTGTTGGCCCACCTGTGATTGAGTCACGTCCAGCTGAGCCTCAATGCACCACCTTGTCCGAGTCCAACCCTTTGTCCTTTGAGCCTGACCCCGCTGTGCCTGGAGTGTTGAGGTACAATTTGTGCCCCTGTAAGAGGAACAGTGCAGCAAAGGGAAAGTCAGATTAGTAGGGATGGACTGCATTGCTGAAGAATAGGGCGAACGTACCCTGCCCGTGGTAGCAACGATAGCTTAGGGACAGAGAGATTGGTGAGTTATTCGAACAGGGCAAACGAACTGTGTCTTCGAGGAGAAGGTATTTTGCCCTGCAACGTGGGATCTGGATCCGAGCTAGACGAACAGCTCCACCGCCGGTGCTAACAGCGCCTACGTCTAATGAACAATATATTGTCTAAATTTCTTGCTTTTATTTCAGCTTGGCTCCAAGTGTAAGTCTTTTCCGCTGTTTTACAAGAATGTATCCTTTTGGTCGCCCCATTCAGGAGGAAGAGCAACCTTTCACAGCTCCGCGTTCTGAGCGGGATGGGAGTGTCTGGTCCTCCTGGTCTGTGAAAAGTAAAGCTGTGTTCGTAGCAATTATTCTGATTTCTTTAATATTGATAATTGGTGTAACGTACTTTGAGTAGAAATATCCTGTGCATACTTTGATTGGTACTACGCCTGTTCCCCCCCGAGCATATCTTTGTTACTCTGGCGCCTCACAAGGAGGAGCACAGGAAGTCTTATAAAGATAATGTGTTCATTCAGACCTTGCATCAAACGCACATTGCTTATAATACGAACAAAATGTTGGGCATGTGGGTTGTTGCCCTCAGTAACTCATAGAAGGGAGAACTTGTTATCCATGCCATTGTCATACGTTAGTAGCTGTGAGGGGTGGTTTGCATTGCTTAGCATGGTCCGTTCATTTCACCAGGTTGACACATTGGAACGGAATAGTACTAGTTCTCGTACCCCGACACAGAATGTACGTTTCCAGCATAGAGTACCCCCCCAGTGCTCCCACAGGTCGAGAGCCGTTTGACAGGTTGTTTTTGAGCTCTTGCATGCATGCGTTCAAGGGGGTGAGGAAGGGAAATTGGTCTCAGGTAGAAAGGGACAATTTTCTACAGTTCAATGCATCAGAATACTACCAGTCCTTTCAGATCCGCAATGTTACTGAAGATAAGCCGATACCCTTGTCGGTAGTGGATGTCATGGCTCCTTTCAGTGTTCAGGGGGCTGGAGTGATAGAGGTGGGGGAAAGCAGATGCAACACTACTTATCTCCTGAGAGCAACAAAAAGTCCACCTCTGATTCCACCACCTAATGTCTATTTTGTTTGTGGAGCTCAAGGTTATGTTTGGCTTCCTGAAGGGTGAACGGGAAAATGTTCTTTCTTACCTCTTGCCACCTGTGTATATAGCCCCTCCCAATTACCATAAGGACCATCGTCTACAGCGTAGGGGTGCCCATGTACTCCGGTTTAAGAGAATGATTAACACTGACGACATAGATCAGACACCACCCTGCAGCAGTTCACAGATGCAATGAAAGGCATCATACCTTTCTGGGGTCCTATGGCTAACAGTCTTAACATTAGACGGCTCACTAGGGTGGTGGAAGGAGTCTAATACAACAGCAGGGATTTTGACGAATATCACAGTAGAAGTCCAGGCTACGAGACTCGTTGCCCTCCAAAACCTTATAGTTTTAGACGTTATCCTAGCTGATCGGGTTGGGGCCTGCGCGTCAGCAGCTGTTGTGTGTACATCCCTGACCACGCCCCCACTGTGTACGCGGCCATCCAGAAATTGCATAAAATAGCCTCGGAGATACACCAGGAGAATGGTACATGGTCATTCACGGGATGGTTCTGGGGCCTGTTCACTACCTGGAGTTGGAAGATCCTTATTTTTCAAGTTGCCATATCAGGTATCATCTGGACGTGCTGTCTCTGTATACATTGCCTTCCTGCCTGTTGTATCTGTTGCGCATCAATGTTCAAAGCACGTCCCAGGGCACCGAGGCGTGATTCTAATGCAAAGGCTATGATGATGCAGGATATTCAGGATTTGCTCAATATTGATGAGGATATTTTTGAATATTGATTATATGTGTTAACATTCTACAGTATTGGTTCAAATGGGCAGCTCCCATGTTAGAATTGGTACTCTATGTATGAATATTTCCCTTCTTCCTGTTTAGAGTTGTAAAGACCCTTACCTAATGGCACCAATAAAGCTTAGCATGAATGCTAGAAGGAGGGTCTGTTAGATTTGAAATGTTATTTCCGTAATGTGCAGAATCGAAACGCTCTTTTTGCCATGTTCAAACTCTATTCCATGTTAAGTTAGCATTAATGGCGCCATCTTGTTCTGTAACTAAGATCGAGCTTCTGTCTCATAATGCTTGCCCTAGCAGAAAGGCTGCCCCTGCTGTTCCAGCTTCTACTTCAAGGTTGAAGCTTCGCTGCACTAATGAATGTGCTATTTATTGTTGCATACCTTTGCTGTAAGATAGACTCGTTACCACATCTTTTAATGGAAGACACCGGGCGAGCAGCCTTGGGGTCGAGATAGCATGTACCCAGCCTTATGCCATGGCTCATCCTCGTTTGCCTCCTTTGTTCACCATGACCTGAGCTGGAAAATTCCAGTTTGGGCGGGACTCTGGAGGTGTTGGAATGTATAATGTGTTACCGTATGGACGGGGGGCAATCCCTCGGTAGTCATCTCAGGAGACTGGTCAGACTGGGCTCCGCTGCAGTGTATTAGCAATAAATAACTTGGTTTGTATTCGCTACTGTCTGACCGACTTCATTATTGGGAAGGCAGAGAGGTGGTCGTGAGTGACCCGGGTGACCCCGAGCGGGCCACTTCCTTCATCTGAAGCTCCTGAAGGAAGGTCCCCCAACCTTCTAGGGAAGCATCCGTTATTACCAGAGGAGAGGCGTACTGTAGGAATGGTAACCCTCGAGACAGATGAGACTGAGTCCACAAGGCTAGTGAGGTGATCATTTGAGGGGTCACTTGGATTAGGTCGTCAAATGTTCCATTGACTCATTGGGTGTTCAGAGCTTCCTGAAGAGGACGCATGTGTAGGCGGCAGTGAGGGATCAGGAGGATACATGAGGACATCATGCCCAGTAAATATTTGTATAGGCGTACAGAAAGACTCTTTTGTATGCGGCTCGCTAAGGTCAGAAGTTTGTTGTCTTTCCAAAGAAGGATAAGCCTTTCGTAGAATACTATCCAGTATGGCCCCTAGGAATGTTGGTCTTTGTCAAGGTTGTAGAACTGATTTTCCGGGTTTAGAGTGAGACCCAGCTGTCTGAAAAGACGTAGACAGGCCTTGGAAGACGCTTTTGAGGCTTTGCAAGTAGGGCCTTGGACTAGCCAGTCGTCGAGGTAAGGCAAGACTTGGTGGTGGTGATTTCCGAGATATGCAGCCACTGGCGCTAGACATTTTGTAAAAATGCTAGGAGCGGATTTGAGCGCGAAGGACAGTACTCGGAACTGGTAATGCCTGCCGGCTATGAAAAACCTGAGAAACTTGTGTTTCTTGTGTATGGGTATATGGAAGTATGAGTCTTGAAGGTCTAGAGATGCCATGTAGTCATTTCCATTGAGAAGCTGTAAAACTTCCTGAATGGTGATCGTGCGGAATGACTGTTTCCTGAGGAATTTAAGTTTCTCAAATCTAAAATTGGTCTCCACTTTTTTGCCTTCTTGCTCAATAAAAAGAACTGGGAATAAAAACCTCTTCTCTGATGAAAAGGAACATATTCTATTGCTCCCTTTGGAATCATGGAAACAATTCCTAGCTGCAAGAGGTGCAAATGCTTGTGAGTCATTGGTTGAGGAGGGGTCGGAGGGGGTGTCCGTTTGAATTCTAGGGAATGGCCGAATTGTACCAGGTCTAAAACCCAACAATCCGTTGTAATTTGTTTCCAATTTGTAGAAAGTGGGAGATTTTGCCTCCTATCTTGGACGGAGGTGAGGAAATAGTAACCGGCAGTAGTGAGAGGTCATTGACGTCGAGTAGACTCTTTCTGTCCCGTTTTCCCCCGAAAGGAAGACTTGTAGGCAGTGCCAGGTTGTTGCATCTGGGCAAACTGTGTCCTGTATTGTTGGCATGAGGAGGTACAGGTCTGATACCGGTATTGTTTGTACCTTCCACGGTAGGATGGTTGACCTTTGCCTCTAGCACCACGAAAAGGCATCCTTTTGTACTGAAGGGTACCAAGAGCTTTAGCCGTATCCGTGTCTTTTTTGATTCCCTGTAGGGCTTCATCGATATGCTTCCCAAACAGTTCCTCGCCGTCATAGGGCATATCTAAAATCTTGGTTTGTACTTCTGGCCTGAATGTTGTGGCTTTTAGCCATCCCTGGCGCCTCAAGACTGCAGCCCCGGCCAGTTGACGGAACCCAGTGGAAGCACTGTCCATCGCACAATCAATTATCTCCTTAGCGGAGCGTTCACTCTCCAGAAGAATCTTTTTTGCCTCATCCTTGAAGTCTGATGTGAGGAGCGATATCCAACCACATTTGCCTGTTGTAAAGGCCCAACAGAGCTAAGGAATTAGACGCTCTACCACTTAACGCAGACATAGTTGAAAACCGTTTGCCAATGTTGTCTAGTCTCCTACCCTCCTTGTCCGGAGGTGCTGATAACGGAGCTGAGGGGTTCTTAGACCTGCGTTGTGCTGCCTAAGAAACCATTGAATCAGGCTTTGGATGACCTGTGAGGAAGGCAGATGCGTCGTCAGGGGCTTTATATGTCTTGTCAAGTCTTGGTAAGACTGGTGGCACTGTTGCTGGATTTCGCATTATCTTGACTCCTTGATCCCAAATATAATCAATAATGGGCATTGATCTGACTGATTTCTTGAAGGGTTCCTTGAAATCATAGAGGAAACAAACCTGTTGGTGAACAGGCATCGGAAGCTCGAAACGCCTGACTGCTCTCTCCAAGGAGTTATGAAAACCCCCAATGTCCTCTGGAGGCGAATCGGTCTGTGGCGGAGATGGCGACGCTGGTGGTGGGATAATATAATCATCCCATTCATCTTGTTGTACGTCTCGCATTTGCTGATCCTCTTAAACTTCATCCGTGGATGGAAGCTGTTGTACAGGTGCTTGAGGCAGAGGAGCAGGTGGATGCTGACTTTGCACCATAGGACGTGGAGGAGGTGCAGGAGACTTGACGGGGGAAATCTCTTTTTATAATCCGCCAACATAAATTGTAAGTCTGTAACAAAGGTGGAAGGCAGACATACCATCTCTGGTTGCAATTGCTGTTGACGTTGATCAGGATAGCAAAATTGCTGTTCATAATATTCTTCATCATCAGACTCTTCTTGATATTTTACATTCAGGTCTTAAGGACTTTGCGCAGCTCCAAACAGGCTGTCCTCTTCAGAATCATCATCAGCCAAAAGATGAGTTGGCAACAGAGGTTGTACTCTACTTGGTCAAGTTAGTGAAGGTGTCAGCTACTCCCGCTGAAAGTTTGGTTGAAAAACCAATTTTCCCGTTCCAGACTTTGGGGTAGTCGACGTAGTAGTCGTCGCCGGAATAAAACTCTTTGACAAAGTCATCGACCGACAATGACAATAACACCCCTGTCGACAAAACAGCCGTCGGTGATGCATCCCTCGACAAGGCAGTCGACGAAGAAATGGGTGGAGGCAGTCGACGAAGAAATGGGGGAATCGTCGACAAGAGAGTAGTCAATGGTACACTCGTCTATGCAGAAAGTACTGTCGACGAAGAATTAGTTGTCATCCTCGATCGGGATCTTCGTCGTCGGAGCTTTCATCGACGACTTAGACACTTTGGAAATCTTTACCATCAACGATAACGGAACTTGACGACGAGGAGACGGACGCTGATGAAAGTAACAGTGGCGAAGGTGGTCGTCGACGATGTAACCCCAATGACAGCCAATGGAGATTTTGTCGTCAGTGCTGCCGTCGACGAGCTGTCAGTCGACGGGACTTAGAAGGCTTCTTAAAAGCATGTTTTACCTTTGTTGGGGGAGTAGAAGGATCTGAAGCAGATTTCTTGAGAGGTTTTCTGACAGAAACCGAACTCTGATGTGGGGGAGACAATTTGGAGGGTAAATCCTGCTTCTTAGTGCCCTCTAAAGACTTTGTGCGTCTTCTTTGGAGGTTGCTGTGAGGCATGACCTGGAGAGTCATCCAGTGGTCTTTTTTGCGGCGTCTTGGAAGAGGACCTTGAGGAACCGTCACTCTCAGAAGAAACAGGGTCATCGCTGTCTAAGCCTCTGCAGCCATAATAAAAGCCTCCCCTCACGATCATTTAAGGTTTTTGAAGAAAAGGTACGACATACCTTGCAGTCCTTAGGTTTATGCTCTGGATAGAGGCAATAAAGGCAGTCTTTATGGGGGTCGTCGATATGCAGCCTTTTCTTCCTGCAGGTACCACAGGGTCTGAAAAGGTCTTTTTTAGGTGTGTCTGACAGAGAAATCAATCAGAACACCTAGAAACAGATAAAGAACCTGAGAATAAGTTAAGAATATGAAAAAACCTGAAGACAAGGTGATTCCAAGAGTTGTGAGGAAAGAAACTGAGCAGAGCTCAGTGGAGACTCCCTAGCACGACGTGCGTTAGAAAATATGAGGAACTGCAGCTCCTTTCAGGAAGGTTCTAGAGGGTGGTGTCAGCTGATTGGTTGTCTCTTAAGTTTGGTCCTTTTTAGGTCTCGCCTAGCGTTGCAGCGCGCACGCGCTGCTCGCTCTGTGAGGCTTCTTGTAATCGGGATATTTCTGAAGTGGAGTTTAAGCCCCGCCCAATCTGATTGGGTTGCGTCATCGTTTATGCTAAACGCTGGCTTCCCATTGAAAATGAGGATTCTTGGTTACCGCCCTGTCTCCTTCTCGAACGGCCCACCCGGACTCAATCGTTTACTTGCGGCGTTAGACGGTCTTCTTAAATTACTGGGTAAGCACTTTTTTTAATTTACAATGTGACAGCTGGTTTAACATTGCGGTAGCCTCAGCTGTAAGTGTTGTTTTTTTTTTCTTTTTATAACTTGCGATAGAGTAGTGTCCGATTTCACCACGTTTTCTTATTATTTTGTCCCCTAACTTACGATGGAGTATTGCAGTTTGATTTCCCTTTGTAGCTTGCGATAGAGTTTATTGACGTTAGATTTCCCCACGTTTTTCTATTGTTTGGTCATGGTTGCTTCTTTAACATTGTGGTATTTTAAAGTCGAGCTACAGGCAACGCGCATATGCTGCTCGCTCAACAAGGTATACTATATTACAGTTAATCTTTAAGCTCTACACACTCTCCGCCCAGATTGGTCATTTGCTTATGTTATTCCCCATCGTAAATAATAGCTTCTAATTCATACATGCACGTGTTAGTCCATCCTTAGTACGGCGTTATATTACTTTGTAACAACCACAAGAAATGCCCCTTTTACTTCCATTATTACACAAAATAAATTCGAACATAAAAAGTACTATTTTCGATAATGCTATTCCCCTATTACACCAACGACACCAAAGCACAGGCACACATTGGCATTATAAATAATAATGCCTTTTATTTATGTTTACAAAACATGCAAACGGTACGTAAACGTCGCTTGCAGGTTTTATAAACGCATAAATAAAAGGCAGTATCGTTTACAATGCCAATAGATCAAACTCTCGCAAATGCGAGACCTATTGCACTGTGCTTGTTTAAATAAGGACTTGGATAGGTTACTAAATTATGAGGCCTTAGGCCTTTAACTTCTATGTCTATTGTGACATTACTTTTAAAAATGTACCGGGGACTCCCATCTCGACGACGGAGAATGATTCAAGCATGTGAATCTATGAAAGATTCCAATACTGGAGAAGAAAACAAGTTACTTACCTGTAACTACAGTTATCCAGTATTGATATCTTTCATAGATTCACATGCCTGAATCATTCCCCGTCGCCGAGGCGGGAGTCCACGGTAAATACAAAAGTAGTGCCAAAAGTAAATAGTAGTAGGCTAAAAGAAAAAAGCCTAAGGCCTAAATCTTAGTAGCCTATCTACATCATTATAGTAAAAACGAACCAAAGTTGGTTCCAACCAATCAGCTACCAGCACCCTCTAGAACCTTCCCAGCAAAGGCAGCTCTCCTCAGATTTTCCTAGCACAAGTGGGAAGTAAGTATCCCAGAAAATAGAGAACTGACTCGCCGGGGAGGAGGGTGGGTGCATGTGAATCTATGAAAGATACCAATACTGGATAACTGTAGTTACAGGTAAGTAACTTGTTTTCTTATCCAGTATTGGGGTATCTTGCATAGATTCACATGCCTGAATCAGAGTAGCAAGCAGTAAGCCAAAGTATTGTCGTTTTGCGGATGGTGGGAGACAGGTGTTCAGAAACTCCCAAAATGCATCCATATTGGTAGAGAAATTTGTAACATACGCAAGTCTTTAAGGATTTAAAATGCATATTAAGAAACGTTACCAAAATAAAACAAGAATATTGACATAGAAATATATCTATATATCCAGCTATTAAACCAATGAAGCATGTTACATGAAACATGGTAGCATATAAAAGAGAAATACCCGAGTCTGACCTTAGTGAAAGAGATGGCGTAGAACCGCTTGTCCAACCGCTGCATCATCTTGTTGTGCAGATTGTAGACAGTAATGCTTCGTGAACGTGTGGACATTTTTCCATGTCGCAGCACGACAGATGTTCTCCAGAGTCACTCCAGCAAACAATGCTGTAGAAGCTGCCACAGTCCTGGGAGAATGAGCTTTGACCTTTCTCTGCAAAGGTTTGTTGGCTTTGTCATGGCAGAAATGAATCGTAGAAGCTAGCCATCTGGCTATTGTTGCCTTCGTTACTGCAGTACCAAGTGTCGCTTGACCATAGGCCACGAACAATTGGTTGGATCGCCTGATGTTTTTAGGTTTCTGTAAGTAGAATTTTAAACGACGCTTAACATCAAGAGAGTGCAAAGCTCTCTCAGCTTGAGTGGATGGGTCCGGAAAGAAAGTCCTTAACTTTACCGGTTCATTCAAGTGAAATTGAGACGGTACTTTAGGGATGAAACTAGGATTTGTTCGTAGAGTTACGTAGTCCTTAGTGAAGCGTAAAAAGGGTTCTGTGATAGTGAAAGCTTGAATTTCACTAACCCTTCGTGCAGAAGTAAGAGCCAGGAGAATGGCAACCTTCCACGTGAGGAATTTGAGCTCAGCTTTGTGGATAGGTTCAAATGGTCGTCTCATTAATTGCGCTAGCACGGTATTGAGTTCCCAGTCTGGAGGAGGTGCCCGCACTGGAGGAAAAGCTCGGAAAAGTCCTTTCATAAATTGTTTGATAAGTGAAGATGAACAGAGAGAAGGCAGTTTGGTGCACTTTCTGAATCTGGAGAGAGCAGCAAGATGTACCTTAACTGATGAAAAGGTAAGCCCAGATTTGGCCAGGGATAGCAAGTAGGGAAGAATTTGTTCCGCAGGAGCTTGAACTGGATGGATATTATTCGCCTCGCACCAATAACAAAATCGCTTCCATTTTAGACGATAAGTCTTGATTGTACTCTGGGCACGAGATTTGGCCAAAATCTCACGACAGTCCTGAGAGATGCTAAGGTCCTTGAATTCTAAGAAATCAGGAGCCATGCGTGCAAGTGTAGCAACTGCGGATTCGGATGAACCACTTGGCCCCTGTCCCTTGACAACATCGAGAGTGTTGGAGTAAGGCGAATAGGTTTGTCCTGAGATAGAAGAAGTTCCTGGAACCAATACTGTCTTGGCCAACGGGGTGCAATCAGAATGAGACAGCAACCCTCCAACTTCATCTTGCGGAGTACTTTCCCCTGACGTGTTCGGCCTTCAGGGTTATTCCGTGGAATGGGACCCAATCCCACAACTCCTGAGCCTCCTGCGAAAGCGTTGGTGACTTTGTTCCTCCCTGTTTGTTGATGTAATACATGCTGGTCGTATTGTCGGTACGGACCAGCACTGAGGAACCCGCGATCCTCGGGAGGAACGCTTGCAGAGAAAGAAAGATGACGCGGAGCTCCAGCCTGTTGATATGCTGTTGTCGGTGCACTTGAGACCATTTCCCTTGAATCTGTAAGTCTTGCAGATGACCTCCCCATCCCTCCATGGAAGCATCGGTTGTTAAAACAAAGTCTGGAGTGGTTGGTAGGAATGTGAGACCTGGGGCCAGATTCGCTGTCTGAGACCACCAATGCAGAGAGTCTATCATGCGTGACGTGACCCTGATGGAATCGTCGAATGAACCCTCGGCTTGTTGCCATTGAAGATATAATTCCTCCTGAAGAGGTCTCATTTTGAGCTGTGCCAAGGGAATGAGGTTTATCGCAGAGGAACACATCCCTAGAAGGGAAGCAAACATCCGGACAGAAACGGACCTTTTTTAAATTGAAATTTCAAATTTTCGTAGACGTAATTGGCGGCCTTGTGACAAGAATGCTTTGCACTGCACCGTGTCCAGCATTGCCCCGAGAAAAGGAATGACTTGTAGAGGACGTAACTGTGAGTTGCTCTGGTTGAGAGTGAGTCCCAGAGAAAAGAAGAGATGGAGACATGTTGCTGTGGCCTCTTTGGCTGCTAGCTCCGAAGGACCTTTGAGCAGCCAATCGTCGAGATAAGGAAAAACCTGTATTCCTCGAGATCTCAAAGTCGCTGCCACTGGTGCCAAGCATTTTGTGAAGATTCTTGGTGCCGATTTCAGCCCGAACGGGAGCACCATGAACTGATAGTGGACGCCAGCCACTGTGAAGCGAAGAAACTTGCGATGTTTGGGATGGATAGGGACGTGGAAGTACGCATCTTCCAAATCCAGAGAAGCCATAAAATCTCCTTCGTTCAGACAGCTTAAGACCTCGGAAAGCGTGACCATCCGGAAGCTTTGCTTTTTGAGGAATTTGTTGAGTTTGCGGAGGTCCAGAATCGGTCGCCATTCTCCTGACTTTTTCTTGATGAGGAAGAAACGAGAATAGAAACCGGTTCCTCTTGAGACGAGGGAACCTTCTCTATTGCATTCTTGAGGAGCATCTTTAAGGCTTCTTTGAACAACAAGTGAAGACGAGGGGGAGGGGGACCCCTGGGCGGAGTAGTAGGTGGCTGTTTGATGAATTCCAGGGTGTGGCCGTTGGTTACTAGGTCGAGAACCCATCGGTCCGAAGTAATTTCTTGCCACTTGTGAACAAAAGCTGAAATTTTCGCTCCCACGGGCATGGGGGGGTACTATGGCTGGCGCCCTGCGTAGATCATTGCTTCCTGTTGGTATCGCGACCTTGATTGTTCGATCGCTTTCGACCACCCTGACGGGAGAAACTAGTCGAAGAGGATTGGCGGTATGAGGACTGGCTGTAGGGTTGTTTATACTGGTATTGATACTGCCTGTTCTGCTGGTTTTGGTATCCTCCTCTTGATGAAAAACCACGCCCTCTTGCTCCTCTGAAATTTCCGCGTCTGTACTGAAGGGTGCCCAATGATCGTGCGGTATCCGTGTCAGTCTTATAGCTAACAGCGCCTCATCAATGTGCTTACCGAACAAGGACTCTACGTCATAGGCCATGTCCAGGATCTTTGTCTGTACCTCAGGTCTGAAAGTGGTCGCTTTAAGCAATCGCTGGCGTCTAAGCACTGCAGCTCCTGCAAGCTGACGGAAGTTGGTGTTTACGATGTCCAAAGCGCAATCTATAGTTTCCGATGCAGCACGTTCTCCTTCCAGCAGAATCTTTCTTGCCTCCTGCCTACGGTCTTCTGGAATGAGGTCAATGAAAACCGCCATGTCTGACCACATTTGACGGTCATAACGGCCGATAATGGTTAGAGAATTGGCAGCTCTGATAGAGGCCGCTGCCATGGTAGAACATTTTTTGCCTATAAAGGTCCAGACGACGTCCTTCCTTATCAGGTGGTGTGGTGATAGGCGTTGCAGGATTCTTAGAACGCTGTTGAGCGGCCTGTGAAATCACTGAATCTGGCCGTGGGTGACCAATGAGGCAGGATGGGCTGTTGGCAGGGGCACGGTATTTCTTCTCTATACGCGGAAGCACCGCCGGAATAGATGCAGGCGTCTTCATGATCTTAACCCCTTCATTCCAAATATAGTCTATTATCGGCACAGCTCTCGTGATTTTCCTGGACTCTTCCTTGAAATCATGAAGGTAACATTGTCTGTTCGACTGTTACTGGTAGCTGAAATCTAGTTGCAGCCCGTTGCATTAAATTATGAAAGCCCCCGATGTCCTCAGGGGGAGAATCAGAAGGCATCGGAATTACGTAGTCATCCCAGGGATCTGGAATATTAGAATTGTCAGGTAATTCACCCTCTTCAACCTCCTCTTCGGAGGAGGTAGCGTCATCTTACACCCCTTCCACTTGACCTGAAGGAGGGGTCGGCGTAACAGGAGTTTCAGGTTGAATCAAAGGCACAGGAACCACCGCTGGTATGGGTGGATTCTCTGGAACTGCCTGTTGTGGTGGAAACCTCTGTCGGTAATCTGCCAGCATGGCCTGCAGATCCTGAATGAGCGTTGGAGGGAGGCGACTCATTTCCCTCTGGCGTACTTTGCGATGGAATCTATGATGTGGAACAATAAAGTCTTCTTGATAATATCGATTCTGATAGTCGTCATCTTCGTCGTCATCCTGACACTTGATGTTTAACTCAGAAGGATGGTGAGATATAACAAAGGGTCCTTCTTCCTCTTCGTCCTCATAGTCATCATCTTCAACGTAAGTGTCTAGGAGATGAGAAGGCATAAGTGGTGAGATGTTACTGTAATCTTGCTGTCTTTGAAAAGTTTTAAGTTGGTAAAGACCTGAAGTCCTGGGCGTTGATTGCACAGGTAGAGCTAACCCAGCAGAAATTGCAGATTGAACAGGTAAATCCGTCGCCGACGGGCTCTTCGCCGACGGGCTCTTCAATGTGGATTTCGATGAAATCTTCGTCGACAGTACTGTCGACGAGCTAGACGTCGATATGGTCGTCGACGGTGATTTCGACTTTCTCGTCGACGACTCATCAAGAACTGGTTTCTTGGTAGAGATAGAGATTTTTGTGGATAGAATAGGCGATTGAATGGCCGTAGTTGAAATAGTAGCCGTAGATGATGAGGTAGAAGAAGAAGTCACAGAGATAGTAGATGAAGTAGTCACCGTGACAGGTTTAATAAGGCTTTTACTTACAGTTTTTGAAGTAGATGCCTTTTTGATTCCTTGCCTGCTGTGGATGACGAAGACAGCGTTGACCCAGAGGAAAGTTTTGGTGACCTCTGAAGGGTCAGAAATATCATGGGAAGATTTAAGTTGTTTTCTTCCCTCACTTGAAGAGCTGTCATGGGATCTGGCTCTTTTGCTGGAAATAGAAGCTCTGTCATCCTCTTCAACCGAAGAAGATTTGAGCCACAAGAGCACTCTTGCCTCCCTATCCCTAAGGGTCTTGGTAGGGAAGGTACGGAAGATCTTGCCTCATGTTTGGGATAAAGGCAATAAATGGACCCTCTTTATCACAGGTCCTGCAGGGTTTGAAAAGAGCTTTCTTGTCAGACATACTGAAGAAAAGTAGAAAAAACTGAGTGGCACTCAGGGACTCCCTTCCACACGACGTGCGGCGAAAATCTGAGGAGAGCTGCCTCTGCTGGGAAGGTTCTAGAGGGTGCTGGTAGCTGATTGGTTGGAACCAACTTTGGTTCTTTTTTACTATAATGATGTAGATAGGCTACTAAGATTTAGGCCTTAGGCTTTTAGCCTACTACTATTTACTTTTGGCACTACTTTTGCTCCAGAGGGCAACTTAGAGGTGCCCCCTATAACCTTACTAGTCACTTGGTGTGTTGGCTGACTGGTATCTTCCAGCCTGCCACCACAGACTAACTTCTGGTCATCTGCAATGGAGAGTCCGTGCTCCAAGGCCAGGAACAATACCTGTTCACTGAAGGTGTTCTCACTTCCTCCGGCAGAATGGCTAGCGATTTAGCATATCAAGGTCAGAAGCTTCAAAGTCTCTGCCACCTTTGACAGCCAACCCTGGCTTCCCTCCAGACCTGGAGCTCGCCATCTCCCTCCCAGTATAAACGTACCGGGGACTTCCATCGCGACGACGGGGAATGATTCAAGCATGTGAATCTATGAAAGTTCCAATACTGGAATAATTTTAAAACAGCTTCCTGATCACTTGCAATGACTAGCAATGGAACTAGCCATCTCAGGTACATATCTACTCGGGCAGATGTGCCCTCACATGTACTATAATGCACCCTGAATTTGGGCTCTGAAGGCCTGCTGTAGGGGTGACTTACATATAGTAGATGTAGTGTACTTTGGCATTGCACACTGGGAGTGGGCAATGTGTTTTCGAAAAGGTTTGCACATTTCACGCATCCAGCAATGGCAGTCTGTGAGCAGTTTGAGTGTGGGTCCCTTTAGGAGGCATAATGTATGCTGCAGCCCTTACGGACACTTTAGTTCCCATGCCCTGGGTACATTTGCAAGTGTCTTACAAGGTGGCTAAAGTCCTTGGGTTACAATCAATATTTGTATCATTTTAGAGAAAGAGCACTGGCACTGGGGCCTGGTTAGCAGGGACCCAGCGCACTTCCAATCAAAAGCATCAGTACCAATGAGAAAAAAGCGGGGGTAATCATATAAAAAAGTGGTACTTTCCTATAAAACTCCCCCACCCCGAAACGAAGGAAAATGAGCCTACCCCTTCCCAGGGAAGTCTTCATCTTCTAAGTGATAAACCTGGAAAGTCCATCTGCATTGGAATGGTCAGTCCCAGGTCTGTGTTCCACTGTAAAGTCCATTCCCTGTAGGGAGATGGACCACCTCAACAGTTTGTTTTCATGTTTCATTTGCATTAACCATCCGGGAGGTCTGTGGTCTGCTTGAACAAGGAAGTGAGTACCAAAGAGGTATGGTCTCATCTTCTTCAGTGACAATCACAGCTAAGGCTTCCCTCTCTATGGCACTCCAACGCTGGTCTCTGTGGATTAACCTGCTAATAAAAGCCACAAGCTGGTCCTGGCCTTCAACGTTGGTCTGGGATAGAACTACCCCCTATCTCTTGCTAAGAGGAATCAGTCTGTACAATGAACTGCTTAGAATGATTTGGAGTTTTTTTAGTATGGGTGCTGAGCACAGTGCTTCTTTCTTGGTGTCAAAAGCCTTTTGACATCTCACTGTCAAGTTACCATTATTTGGAGGCCAATTCTGTGAAAGGTGCCACAATAGTTCCATACCCCTTCACAAACCTCCTGTAGTACCCAGTCTAGCCAAGGAA
The DNA here is from genome assembly GCA_963921515.1 of Calotriton arnoldi. Classification (NCBI taxonomy): domain Eukaryota; kingdom Metazoa; phylum Chordata; class Amphibia; order Caudata; family Salamandridae; genus Calotriton; species Calotriton arnoldi. Next base: position 1,721,930 of record CAWUFW010001762.1, on the reverse strand, counting down.
TACCCTGACTTGAGTCTGGGTTGTTGGAGCCACCCAGTCCACAATAGTTTGGATCTTGGGTTGTAAGGGTTGAACATGGCCTCCACCTACAAGGTGGCCCAAGTATTCCACTGATCCTTGCCCTATCTGGCACTTGTTGGTGACCCTGCCAAGTGTAGCTATAGACAGCAATATCATCTAGATATGCTGCACTAAAAGACTCCAACCCAGCCAGGACTTTGTTCACCAGCCGCTGCAAGGTTGAAGTGGCATTCTTTAGTCCAAATGGCATTACAATAACTGGTAATGTCCACCTGGGGTCGAAAATACTGACTTTAGTTTGGCTCCTGGGGTTAGACCAATATGCCAGTACCTTGATGCAAGTCAAAGGTTCTGAGAAACTTTGCTGCACCCAGCCTGTCAAGCTCATCTGCTCTTGGAATAGGGTGAGAATCAGTCTTTGTGACTACATTGAGGCCACTCTAGTCCACATAAAACCTCAGCTCTGGTTTACCTCCCTTTAAATGAGGTTTTGAGACTAAGACCACTGGGCTGGGCCAGGGATTCTGAGGATTCAGTTACCCCTAGCTCCAGCATCTTGCCGAACTCGGCTCTGATGCTTAACTTGGTGAGACTGCTTGTAAAATATATTTTCAACATGATGGCTGTCCACAGTGTCCGCATCATGTATGCACCAGATTGTCTGACCAGGGGTTAGGGAAAAGGGGTCAGCATACTCCCCCAGGACTTGCCTGCAGCCAGTTCGCTGTTGGTTAGTGAGTGTCTGAAAAGACAACTCCCTAAACAGGTCCATATTTAGGTTTGTTAGAAAGGAAGTCAGGGAGAGATTTACTCTTCTGCCTGTACCTCATCAGTGACAATGAGCACAGTCACATCAGACTGGTCATAAAAGGGTTTTAGGCAATTCACATGGATGACCGTGTGGGGGCTCCTGGGAGTGCCTAGGTCCAACAAGTAGGTGACCTCCACTTTTCTTTCAAGTATACAGTAGGGTCCACTCCATTTTTCGTGGATGGCCCTAGGTGCCACAGGCTCCAAAACCTAAACATTTTGCTCTGGTTGAAATTCAACCAGTGCAGCCTTTTGGTCAAGCCATTGTTTCTGGAGCTCCTGGTTTGCCTCAAGGTGGTGGTTTGCTTTATTCATATACTCCGCCATCCTGGAACTAAAGGGCAAGCACATAGTCCACTATGTCTTGTTTAGGCTCTTTAAGAGGCTTCTCCCAGTCTTCCCTAACCAGATTCACCGGTCCCCTAACAGGATGACCAAACAGAAGGTCAAACGGACTAAAACCCACTTCTTTTGGTGGCACCCATCTGTAGGCTAAAGCAGGCATGGTAACAGGACATTCCATCTCCTTCTGAGCTTTTCATGGAGTCCCTTAATCATACATTTCATGATCTTGTTAAACCTTTCAAAAAGGCCATTTGTTGGTGGATGATATGGGGTGGTGAACTTGTAAGTCACCCCACAATGTCCTTTCCAGAAGCTTTTACCAACCTTTCAGAAGGGCAACATGGTATAAAAATAGGACCTTCAGACCCACTCTTCAATTCACTACTGGACCTGTGGAAGGACTCTGAGGACTGCCAGCTGCTGTGGACTCTGCCAGACTGCTGCTGTATCTGTAAGGACTGCTTTGCTTCCTGCAGCCTGCCTTGAACCCTCAGAGGTCAGCTCTGCATCTTCACCTGCACCAAGGACTACCAGAAGTGACTTGAAGGGATCGTTTCCTGGCCTCCTGTTCAAAGCCACAGGGACATAAAAGGCTCCCACCATCTTGAACCACTCCTGGACCCAGCCTGAGTGAGTACTGAACCCTCAAGAGGTGTCCCACCAGTCATGAACCCTTGCTTGTGGTGCTAAAGGTGCCCCGATGGCAAATTTCCAAAACTGAGGACTTAAACAAAATCTGGCCAAAAAGTGCTTTAAGAACCAGGAGACCAGAACCAACCTGCTCGCCTATCAGCCCGAGGTGCATTGCCGGTCAGATTGATTTTGCAGCTTCTCCCACTGCGTTCTTCTCCACAGCAACAAATTAGTTTCAGTGGTCCTTTGCCATAGGGGTATCCGACCTGGTGAAACTGTCTTCGGCTACAGCTCTCTGCTTTGTCCCACTGGAGTTTTTCGACTTCCATTTCAGCAACTAAGTCCGAACGTAGAAATCTTTACTTAAGGCCAATCAAGGACGAAGCTCCCTCCTCTGACACCTCCAGCAGCCTTGTCCCGCTAAACTTTACCTTCTCAGACATTGTTCTTCAATAATTTTTCTAAGTCTGAAGGTAAGCACTGACCGGGACCAATCCACTTCTTGTATCCGACCCGCGCTTCATCACAGTCAGCCTAGACTTTGACCCAGTCTCACGAGACTAGATGTTTGCAGTTGGCACTTTGATAATTTATTTTTGTAAAAGATTTTTATTAGAATCATGACAAGAAATAAAAAGACCAGTATACCACAGAGTCATACACTGACACGGCAAAAGTACAGAATGCACATCGTTAAAACATTACTCGTGTTCCCTCCCATCCCCCTGCGTCACAAACCATAGCATTCGAAATGGAATCATTAGAAAACCATGCAGCAGCACCAGCTGGAATGAGGTCCGTGCAAAGACCCCCCTGTATTCATTACATTTGCCACAGATTTTTGCCTGCTTTCGAGGTCAGCCTCGATCCCCATATATCATTTTCTCAGCCAACATACACCAGTCCATGTCCCACTTCTAGTATCTCAGGTGTGGTGCTTGCGCTACAGCCCAAAAGGTGTGCAATATTGCGTTTAGCTATTGCCAGACCCAAGGTCATAAAGGTCCGCTCCATGCGTCTTAGGTTGGTTACTTCCCAGGCAACATTTAGCTGAAACTCCTATGCTGCTCCCGCATAAGTCATTCATGCAGGCAAACGGACTCCCAGAAGTGTTGCATCACCGGGCAGCTCCAAATGATGGCCACACTGTCTACGGCAGCCCGCATCAGTCACCCTGCCCAATTTTTACCCTGGTGGTGCATGTAAAGTAAGACCTACGGAGAATTTTGAGTTGCACTAGGCGAAACCCTGGCTTAATTGCAACCTCAAATTTTATTTCCCAAAACAGAGTCAACAAACATACATATGCACTAAATCAGCACAAAACATAACTCGTAAATCTTTGTTGTAAATATGAAATGTGAAATGAAACGTGGTATTTATAAAGCGCAAACTGTCACTCCGGAAGGAGCCTCCTGGCGCTATACGGATAGAGACAAGCTTAGCAGTGGAGTATAGAGACCTAGATGAGGGCTTGACAGAATTCATCTGATGCTCCAAAGATCCAGGTCTTTAGGGCCTTCCTAAACTGCATTTCAGGTTCTATAGATCTCAATTTATTTGGCATTAGATTCCAGGCCATTGCACCTAACACGGCTGCAGATTTCCCTCCCCGCGTTTTAAGTTTAAAACCCGGCGGTTTGAGGAGGTTTGCTGACGAAGATCTAAGTAGCCTCATTGTAGTATATGGTGTAAATCTTGATGAAAGATATACTGGCCCCAGTCGGCGAGTAGCTCTAAAGGTGGTAACCAGGAGTTTGAATACAATTCTCTTGCGTAGCGGAAGCCAGTGAAGAGATTTCAGAGCTGCTGAGGCGGAAGCCCTATGAGGAAGTTTCAAGACCAATCGGGCTGCTGCATGCTGCACTACCTGTAGCCTCTTCAGGGTTGATTTGTTGGCACCTGCCAGAAGGCTGTTACAATAGTCTAGGCGCGAAAGTATCAGCGCAACCGCAACTGTTTTCCTGGCTGAGAGAGGAATTAGATCAAAGAATGTTTTCAAGGCTTTAATTAAACCAAAGCAGGTCCCAGCCACCCTAAGTGCATGAGGTTTAAAAGAGAGAGGAGTCGAACAACACTCCCAGATTTTTAGCCACTTCCACAGTGGATTGGGGGGGGGGGGGCTGCTACATCCTCAGGCCACCAGGCCTTCGGTTGAAAGGGATTGTCTTTTCCTATCAGCAGGATTTCTGTCTTATCTGTATTACATCGGAGGTGGTTGTTTTTCATCCATTTGATGACCTCCGTAAGGCAGAGTTTAAAATTTTCTGCGTCCGTAGAATTTTTATCAAGGGACAGGATCAGCTGCGTATCGTCAGCATAAGATGTTATCTCAATCCCAAATGATGAAATAAGGGAGATAAGCGGAGCCATATATATGTTGAATAGAAGTGGACTGAGTGAGGAGCCCTGTGGGACTCCTGCAGTAATGGTGTGTTCTGAATATAGTTTTCTTTCTTTTTAATTTGATTCTTCAGCCACACTGCAAACAGTGCAGCCAATGCGTTTCACCTTACAAAGGTTTCCTCAGGGGAATAAACGCGATCCACTGGTATTTCCAAAATGTCTCTTAATTTTTTCAAACTTTTTTCTGTAAGGCACAAAGAACAAAGTCCACTGTAACAGCCATGTAACTTTAAATCCTAGTGGTAGGTTTTTAATACCTGGTCCTGTCCTATATATTTTTCGGCGTCAAAGATATAGGACATGACCTAGTCTGTGCCGTACACCGCCTGAATAGAGGACGTCTTGAGCATTGGAGTGAGGCGCCTGTTAATTTTACTACAGGTCTGGTTTGTTTGTGAGACGTTCTCTGGACAAAGTGTTACCAGTAATGAGTTGGACCACGGGACTGCAGTTCATGGCATCACTGACTTCACGACGCCAAAACAATCACAGAGGAACCTATTGAGCAAAGTTAGATTACAAACTACCAGGAGGATTTAAATTACATGTCTGTGCCACTGAGTGTGAGTGGTGTCTCTTCCTTCAGGGGATTCACTCTGAAGTACAACGGTAGACAAAGCCCAGATCCACCTGGAGGCAGCAAAAGATCTTCAGTGGTGGTCAGCGGGGTAGAATCTCACAAGCATGCATTTCAGTGATCAGAAGGATGCCAGGAATCCCCAGTTGGTGAATGTCTTCCCAAGGCTGGGAGAAGACCTCCATCTTGAAACATAGAAATCATATCCTGCCAAAGAGGTGAGAATCAAAGACATGCTACCTGGTCTTCGTCCCAGAAGTCTAGAGTGTTGTCAAGCCTGATAATGGATTGCCACCGAGGTGCCTATTGACCTGGAATCTGAATCCAGTTTCTAGGGTCCTTGCTAGATCTGCTCGTTCGTCTCTTGCCCATCACAAACTACCTCAGCAAACTGATCCAGAGGATGGTCGATGGCACTAGGCACAATCCGTGGGAGTACCTTGCCAAAAAGCAGGTTGCATTGGCGGACTGGAGGAGACAAATCTTGGTGAAACAAACCTTTGCCCCACTGCCTCAGACTCCTGATCATTAGGTACAGTGGGGAAGGTCCCTTGGTTCTCCTTAGTGCAGGACTCCCCTACCCACCAGGAGTTGAGAGAAAGCTGGGATCTCCAAGTGTCAGCCAGTAACTATGAGCAACCTGTTGACTCACTGCAGGGGTGGTAGAGGGTTTGCCCCACACTGCCATAACAGACTAATCAGTGCCTTATGAGATAGGAACAAGGGCCCAATGGAGAATCTCCATAAGGAGATTAGTTTTGCTCTTCTCTAGGGGAAAAGGTATCTCAAGGACCTCCACAGCCGTCTCCAGAACTGCCGTAAAGGAAGTCGTGTCAGCCAATAACGGCTTAGGAAGGCACTCAAACCCCACTTATGTTGAGATATCCAGCTCACTGGCTATTTCAAGGGTCAGGTAAACTGGCAGGTGATAAGCTGGCCACTTCGCTCCTATCCCCATGCCCAATGATATCTGGCATTTGAAAGTGACGAGAGTTGGTCTAAACAAATACTGTAGATATTGCTGTAATATTATTCTCAAGTCAATGGCCAATACTAAGATGTTTCCTTATACTGGACTCTCCATTAACCTCTGCCTCCTTAAGTACATGAGGATGAACTTGATTTTCAGAATGGGGTCTGAAGCTGGGGGAGGCAGAAAGAGTGCTGCTGAAAGAGCTACAGGTAGGGCCTTTGACATAGTTGTGGTGTCAGCTGGAGTCATCAGGGCACCCTGAAGGGGTTGCCAGAGGGTGCCTGGCACCAGCAAACAACTTGCAGGTGCTTGTCCTGTAGGGGGCCGGAGGGTTCAATGAAGAAACATTAGAGGGAACCAGCATGTTGCAAAACAGTGCCAACATGTGCAGTGCCAAGACCATAAACTTCACTGGAAAGGTGCCAGAAACTTCAGTGAAGTCCAGGGTGGTACCAGGACCAAAGTCTGCACTGGGACCAAAGCTAGATCCTGTGCTGGTTGATTTTCCGCCAACTCTTGTTCTCAAGACTAGTTGGCTGCTTGAGTGTGGGAGTAGCGTGGTGACTGACCTCTGGAGTAAGGGACATCTAGATGGCACAGTGGCATCTGTATGGCTCTGGTATGGTCATGTCCAGGGTGGAACCGGACGACGAGATAAAGCAGAGTGCCACCTGCTGGTGTAGGAGAGCTGTTGCAACTTTTCTTGATCCAGTCTGGAGCCTTGGAAGTGTGAGGGGGAGTTCAAGAGATGATGAATGCCTGCAGAAGTATAATCCGAATTCAACTTTACACACCACAGTGATATTTGCTCACCCTGGGCGAAAGGTTGCTGCATTCGCTCAGGGTCTTTCAGTGCCAACCCAAGATTTGTCGAAAAATGGTATGCCATTTTAAATAAATGTTCTCTCGATCTTATACTTCTCATCATTGAAGAACTAGCCAAGATTTTAGAGGACCTGTCGAAGGAGATTGCACATACCAAAACTGAATTGACAAACATAATGACGACTGATGATCTAACTAAAACCCTGGCGGATATTAACGCTCAACTAGACAAATACACTGAAGAAATCAAGGAAAGAAAAATTCGCAAATACAAACGCGACACCATCAATTATAAACTGGGAGAGGTCTATTCATGGGCAGAAGTATATGCCAGACGGAGGCAGGCGAAACCATATAACCAGAATACCGAAATAAACATCCTCATCAGATGGCGATACCAGACGCAGACCACACACACAACCAACGTTGGTCCGTCATTACTACAAATTCAGAAACCACACAGATCTCTGGTGTTCCTTTTTTTAGAGGAAGGCACCACAGACAAAGATGACCCAGGCTGGGTAAAGGAAAGAGAGGGAGACAAAGAAACCAGGATTTTACCAGCAACGAGCAGGCGAACCAAGGGGAAGAAAACTACAACAACTTAGTCAAACATTTCCTCTTTGCAATTAAACCCCACAGAGATTAACACCCTCCAAAAAGGGACATCTTTTGTACCCACATGTCATACTAACAGCCTTGAACTGGAAGTCAGTCTATTCAAACTGATGCGCAATTTACGTCTCTGGCACTTTCGACAACGTGGTGACTATACATACCACAGATAATGTTGACCAACTACGAGGTTTATGTTGCCACAGCACCTATTTGGCTCCTGTTAGTCACAAAGGCTCGATACTCTTGAAAATATGGTCAAACAGGATATTTCTAAATTTAACTTCACACGCTCGTCCAAACATCGGAACCTCACAAATAAGGAATTCAACATCTTGAAACGCTTGGCTGAAAATCCAGCTATAACTTGTCAAAACGCAGACAAGGGCGGTGCCCTAGTCATTATGGATACCATTTTCTACAAAGAACAAGTACAGAAACATGTCAACGACACAGACACCTATTGCACTTTGGATTACAATCCTACAGAACAATTTGCTAATATGTTAAAGAACTTGATAAAAAAAGCTGCGGATGAAGGGGGTCATCAATGAAAAAACTATCAAATTTCTTATGCCAAACAATCCAAAAACGCCATCATTATACATGCTTCCAGAAATTCATAAGGACTTGAAACAACCTCCTTTCCGACCCATAGTCTTGACCAGAGGGAGTTTGCATGAGCCCGTTGGTAAACTGCTCGATAAATACCTTCAGCCTTTTGTAACTAGCATGAGTACGTTTATCAGGGACACCACTGATTTTCTTTCTAAAATTGAGACCATCAGATTTACCATTGAGGAAGAAATTTGGTTATGTACAGTGGATGTTAAATCGCTCTACACTTCTATCCCACACAATTTGCGCATTGAAGCTATTGAACATGTATTAGTGAACTCTAATCTTTATTCAAGTTTCCAACTGTTCCTAATGGAACTACTACATTTTACCCTGTATCAGAGCTATTTCAGGTGGAATGATCAGTGTTATTTACAACTGACCGGCACTTCGATGGGCAATTGCGCCGCCCCGTCGTACGCCAATATTTTCATGAATCAATTAGAAGTAAACAACATCTTGAACACCACCATCTGGAAGAATCACGCTTTGACATTTTTCAGGTATATTGACGACATCTTCATTGTGTGGAAGGGTACATATGACAGCTTGATCCATGCATTGGATGCTTTGAACAGCATAAACGGCAGAATCCAATTCACATATGAGGTGAACGCGCATATGTGATGTGCTCATAAGCAGAGTGGGTAACATCTTGGAGACCAACATTCATCGTAAAAGCACTGATAGAAATAATACATTACATTATAACAGTTTCCACCACAACGCTCTCAAGAACCATCTTCCATATTCTCAACTCCTGAGAGTGAAAAGAATTGTTTCTAACTCCATCTACTATGAACAACAAGCTGAGGACATGCTTAACCGATTTAGCCTAAGAGGCTATCCCAGCAATGTTCTAGAACAAGCCAAGACTCGTTGCTCAAGCAAGGCTCGCACTGATTTATTTACTATTCCTAAAAAAGCGGATCAGAAGCGTTGTGTAGTTGTGTCAAAATTTTCCACCATGAGCCAACGTTATAAAAAAATCTATAAAGATCACTGGTCCATCATCGCCCTGGAACCTGACTCCAAAGGCATTTTCAAGGACACTCCCATCTTCGCATATACAAGGGGCAGGAATCTTAAGGAAATAACAGCAGCCCAATGATAAGTCGCAGAGCAACTTTTAAGGGAACAGTACCATGTCACAACTGTAGCAACTGTCACAATATCATCAAGGGGGCCACAATAACACATCCCATGAAAGGCACTAACATTAAGTTGAAAGTCAATGGTAGCTGCAATACCTCCAACGTTGTTTATCTACTAAAGTGCCCTTGTGGCCTGGTTTACGTTGGGAAGACGGAAAGGAAGATCAAAACCAGGATACAAGAACACAAAAGCAGCATCAGGACAAGGAACTTAAAATAAGTCATTGCAGCTCATTTTATAGACCGACATCATAACATCAGCCAATTACAATTTCTCATATTGGAAACTGTCAACAGAATAGAAGGAAGGGACAATAACAAACATCTTTTGCAGAGGGAGAATCATTGGATCAAGTTTCTGAACTCATTGAAACCCGACGGGTTAAATGACTGCATGGAATTCTTGTGCTATCTGTAATTAAGTGACTCATGTTGATCGCATGTTTGATTTCTCTTCGTTTATTGGAATAGTACAGACATTCATTTTTTCATTGAGATGCAAGCAATTTATTTTGATTTTTCATATATTTTGTACATGCCTACCCTTTTTTGGTACAGAGACCACACTAACACCGTTTTGTTTGGGTTCACATTTCTGGTTTTAATTTTCTGCTTTCTTTGATTATCTGCGTCCTTGTTTTGTGTTGCACCTCAATTATTATTTGACACTCGTATCTTTTCATAACTGTGTCCTTACTTGGTGTTACAATGTTTACTCAATTCAATATGGCACCCGTTTTTTCCTAGTACACACCATGGCATAGCTTTCAAGTCCTCTTTCTATGTTTACACGTTTTATTTTTTAAACTGAGCAGTGTTGCCAGATTGGGCTATTTCTCGCACAATTGGGCTATTTCTCGCCCAATTGGGCGATATTTTGCCCAATTGTGCGAGAAAAAATCGTGTTGGGCGGGTTACCTAAATTTGGGCTAGAAGCCGCCCATTGTGCGGCAGATTCCAGCCTTTGTGCGGCGCCGCCGCGCTGCAGCCCATGGTTGCCCTGCTGCCACACCCACTCTCTAATTTTTGGTGCGCCTATGGCTCTGTGCCCTGCAGCCCCTGCCCACAAGTAACACCAGCAGGGCCATAAATCTTTGCGGGCGGGAAGCTTCATCCAATTAGGGTCCTGCAAGACCTGCAGTGACCTCTGACCTGCCCCCAGTAATGTTCCGACCTGCCTTGGAGTACGTTTGAGACAAATCCTGGGTCAGATCAGTTCGGCAGGCACATTAACAGCCCGTGCGCGTGCAGCAGGTATGGTGACGTCGGAGGTTCCAGCTGTAGGGCTTAGTGTAGTTGGGAAAGAGCCGGGGCAGAGGGGTGATGGAAACACTGGGCAATAAGAGGGATGACTGGGGCGTCAGATGAGCACACGGAGTGGAATACGGGGGCAGGAAGGGGTGATGAAAATACATGGCAAGGAGAGGGGTGAAAACAGAGGGGTGCGGGGGGCTGCGAGGAGCGGTAGACAAGCGCACATAGTGGAAACGGGACAGGAAAGGGTGATAAAAACACAGGACAAGGAGAGGGGTGAAAACAGAGGGGTGCAGGGGGCAGCGAGGAGTGGCAGATGAGCGCAGAGTGGAAAACGGGACAGGAAGGAGTGAGAACAGAGGGGTGCAGGGGGCAGCAAGGAGTGGCAGATGAGCGCAGAGTGGAAAACAGGGGGACAGGAAGGAGTGATGAAAACACAGGACAAGGAGAGGGGTGAGAACAGAGGGGTGCAGGGGGCAGCGAGGAGTGGCAGATGAGCGCAGAGTGGAAAACGGGACAGGAAGGAGTGATGAAAACAGGACAAGGAGAGAGATGAGAACACAAGGGTGCAGGGGGCAGCGAGGAGTGGCAGATGAGCGCAAAGTGGAAAACGGGACAGGAAGGAGTGATGAAAACAGGACAAGGAGAGAGATGAGAACACAAGGGTGCAGGGGGCAGCGAGGAGTGGCAGATGAGCGCAGAGTGGAAAACGGGACAGGAAGGAGTTGTCGTGTGGTATGTGGCCTCATGGTCTGCCTGGCTTAGTTAGCTTGGGTCTGGTTGCCATGATGCCTTTTATGCACACGTTACTTCGTGACTTTGTTTTTCACGCCTCTGCTTATGCCCGGCTATTTTAGACCTGTCTGCATTTTACCTTTACTCCTGTTCCCTGTGGGTTGCATCGGCACAACATGTACAAGGTCGAAAAACAAGGCCTCTTATTTTTGCTGATCTGGCCAGTCCCTCGCACCTAGACATAACACTACGTACAGCTGCACCGGGGAAATTCGTGTGCTTTTTAATATAGTGATTTCACTGTATAGGGGCACTTGGAGAAAAACCTTTCCAGGGAGAAGAGCTGTGCTTGTCTAATGATGTAAACCTTTCATCTAGAGATTGAGGTATGGGGGTCCGCATGAAAAAGCCCAGAGGTCTTCTATTTTTATAATAAACTAGTTATTCGCACGGGGAGGGTGGCTAGGCCATTTATTCCTATATCCACTGCCTTTATAAAATGCTATCCCCGTTTGTATTCTATGGAATTATAACCATGCTTATTATTTTATCATTATGCATTATGCTGATAGTACTGGCACGTGTACTGTATCTTAGAGCACGGTAGTTAAAATAAACATTTTAATCTATACAGTGACTCTTATTACGCACGTTGTGGACAAGTATGAGTGAGTTATGAAAGGGTGTTCTTGCTCCCGCGAGTCCTGAGAAAGAGAGACCGTGTTCTGGGTTGTCTAATCATTGGTAGCTGCGCTGCTAATGAGACGCTAAAGCTAGTCGGATTGGGATTGTGGGCACTAAGGGGCATAGTTGGCTCACCACTATACTCTGCGGTCCTATTACCCTGTGCATAGCTCTGTGTATGTGCAGAATCCCTACAACATGGCGTCACCAACGTAGTGGGCTGCTCATCTGCGAGACGCTTGAGTAGTACTTGTGCTTGTCCACAACACCCTTCACATACGCTTCCGGAGGAGTGTGTGGGGGCGATACCTCCTATATTGACATTTTTATAGGTTCTTTCAAGCTTGAAGTTGTTAAAAGGTGTTTAGATAAAACCCTATATAGTGCTGCCTTATTCTAGGTTGTCGAATATTTTAAGCCTTAAATGGCTGTCCAAATTGCGGCACATAGCCGCGCAGCGCTCAAAGCTCATTTGGTAGTGTATGGAGTGCCTGACGCGGGTGTCGACTTGATCTTTGTGGTACAAGCAGATCCTGCTTACCACTTTGAAGTATTTTACTCTTGGATCACCTTTCCGGCGGTGGATGGGACTGATAATTTGTTCCATGAATATACAGCCACCGCTGTTCCTAATCACTATAGACCTTATAGGAATATTGAAGTACCGCTCACGGCATGGCAACACCGTGTTTGGTTTGATGGCGCCCTCCCTCAACCGATTACCTCGGTTCGTTTAGGCCCCTTATCGTTTGAAGGGGCCACTTGGCCTGTTTTGGCCGGGTATACCCCAAATCTGCGTTACATGACACTGACGGTCGCTGACCTGCGTAATTTGCATTCGTCTTGGATACGTGTGCATAGAGCTTTAGTACAGTATGTTACAGGCAACATACAGGCAGCCCCGCCTGGAGTTGCAGCGCATCCAGCTGGACCAGGAGGCGTAACCATAAGTCCCGTCATGGTTAATTCGGTGATGGGCAAGCGCCCACAAAATAAGGATGATTTACCTTATTGGCTTGCAGAAAAATTTGACCAGCTGGAGGCAGTTTTTCCTAATACTTCTCCTGTGGAAAAACACAGGATTTTGACGATTAGTTTGCCAAAAGATTTAATTCCCGAGTTGGCAGATTGCAATAACTGGGGTAAGGTATTCGCAGCAGTATATGCGAAGTGTTTCGGCACTCCTTCCATGATCGTTCTCCCCTCTGTAATTAAACGAGTGCAGGATGAGCATGGCCCTGAGGCGGCTGTGGAATTAGGGATGAGACTGGTGGGAGTGCTCGATGTAGTGGCTGAATTGATCCTTGCAAATGTCAAGGGCGATGCAGTTAACTTTCAAGTAGCTAATGCTTTGGCTTTGATCCCAGAACCGGACAAGCCGCGCGAATTACCGAAAATTATAGCACAGGCTTAAAACCATTGGCCATAATAGCCTGGGAGTAAAGCCTTTTGCTAAAGTGCAAACCCAATCGCAACCACAACCAAAAACTCAACTGAAAAAGATGAGAAACCGTTCTTTACTAAAAAGAGCTGGAGGTTGAAAAAACAGGGTAAGCAACAACAGAAGAAAGCAGGGTCGCGAAGCGCATCCCCGGTTTCCATATCTTCTGAACGCACATATGATTTGCGCGATAGAGTGAGAATAAAATCTCCCGAGAGATTTCAAGTCCCTGATCCGCGTTCTCCTCGTTCTTCACAGGCACCGTCGACTTCACAGACGGGTGGAGGTGATCGCCAGGATAGAGGCAGGGGTCGAGAGGCTCCACCGGGACGTGACCAACGACAACAAGAACGAGGTAAACCAGAAGAATTTCAACGTTCTCGCCCACAGTTTCAGAAGAAAAAAGTTGCAGCTGTAACAGCAAAGTATGCCACAAACGGTGAGAACGAGACTCCTGAATTGGACGTGGGCAGTAACGCTGCTAGACAGCGCCGCGGAAGTTACCATAGTGCGGGAGGCACTGCGTCCTCATATGGAGGCGACAGCAACTGAGACATTCATTACTGTCGAGACAGCAGACACCAGAGTGGCACCCCCTGACAGACTATATAATATGGTCATTCAAATTGAGGGTGACATACAACGTGTTATTAAAGGCATTTTTTGGGAGAATCTGACCTCTTCCAACGACATTTTGGTGGCTGAGGCGGTTTGGCCGCCCCCATTCGTACTTGCTGCTCGTAGAGGGGAGGAGGTAATCCTTCCGAGCTTTTCTCGTCATGTCCCCAAAGACAAAGCGGAGGCTCTAGCAGCTGAGTGGGCCGTGTCCCTGGCTCCGGCGTTATACCGCAATCACGTGGGTTGGGATGAAGACTCTTCCCCCCCCCCCCCCCCCATGATATTCCTTTGCGGTCACTGCCACAGCCACAACCCCAATATCCCATTAAGCGGGAAGCTAAAGGTCCCGTTTCCGAAATTCTGACAGTTAGAATATCAAGGAGTAATTGAAACATGCGTATCACCCTTGAATAATCCCCTTTTCGCGGTTTCTAAACCCGATGGATCGTACCGCCTAGTTTTGGATTACCGACATCTGAACTCTCATTGTCGGACCTTTGCGGTACAAAATGCGCAGAACTGTGTGTTTGTAGGCAGTCTTGTTCGTAAGAAATATAAAACGACTCTTGACCTATCCAATGGATTTTACACACACAACTTATCCCCGGAGTGTAGCCAATGGAGCGCTTTCACATCCGGTGGAAAACAATTCAAATTCCGGCGTTTGCCCATGGGCTACAAGAATAGTCCGGGTGTCTTCGCCGCCAGAGTTGTCTCTTTGTTGGACAGCATTGACTCAGATGCGTGTTCGTACGTCGACGATATTTATCTGACAGACGACGAATTATGGCAGCAAATTTCCCGGGTAGACCGCATTATTCTTGAATTCGCGGTCTTAGGATACAAATTTAATTTTGCCAAATCACACATTGCTGAATTAACAATTTTGTTTTTGGGCTATGAGCTCAACAATGAAGGTAAGGACTTAGCACACCATTTCTTGGAGAAGTGCGCACTTTTGCGCCCTCCGTCCACACTGAAGAAGCTTCAGTCATTACTGGGTTTTCTAAACTTCGGGCGTACTTACATTCCCGAATATGCCCAGCGTATCAAGCCTCTTTATGCATTGATACAACCTACATTTTCAAAGTCATGCTGGCTTCCTGAGCATTCCTCTATACTGCAGTCTTTGCAGTCTGATCTACTTGAATCTAAATTCTTGTTGACGCGTGACAATCACACAAACCTGGTGATTAGAATCATACCAGGGGCAGTGGGTTTCACGTACTTGACATTTAACGAAGGTGACAGTAGCGATCGCATACAAGTCACATCTTTACACTTCAGCAGAGTTGCACTTTGCTTCTGTGGAGAAAGTTTTGACTGCAGTGCAAATGGCGATTCTAAAGGAACGCGCACTAGCACAGGAAAAACGCATTTTGGTGGTAACACCATATCCTGCCCTAGAGGCAGTGACGAAAGCAAGTGTACCGAACTCTAAGGCTTTGCACCCCCGTTGGATACAATGGGCAACATCTTTGACGTCCCCGGATGTCACTTTTATCTTTGATTCTTCACTTCAGACACAGGAGTTTTTACAGTATGAATTTGTTCATCCTGCTCCTCTGTCTTTGCTACCGCTTGAGGAGTACGAATGTATTATCTATACCGATTGTTCGGCGCAACCGGCCACAGGTTCCACGCATGCTTATTCAGCAGCATGTGCGATTGTTGCAGGTACTATAGTGAACAGTGAGTTCAAACAGACGGTAGTGCACACTCAGGCACTAGGAGACAGTACTGCACAATTGGCTGAGCTGCGCGCTTTGGTGCTCGCCCTTGAATTCGCTAATCCAAACGTGACAACTCTTATTGTGTGCGATTCTTACTACTGTGTTCAGTCTTTCAATGACAATCTATTCTTTTGGTCGCAAAACGACTATAGAGATGCAAAAGGCCGCACAATTAAGCATAAGATGCTTTGGGTTCGAGTGGCAGATTTGAAACAACATCTGCCTCTCACACAGGTGGTTCACACCCTTGGCCACCAGCGTGTGGGCGCACACGCTGTCGGTAACAGTTTGGCAGTTGAAGCTGCCAAATCAGCAGTAGCCACGTGCACAGTAGCAGCAGTTACAAGATCCATGACTAAAATAGATAATGATATTTTGGTAGCTATTGCTGCGACAAAGGAAGGTGCTAATTACCCACGGGGATTCCCTTCCAAATACTCTTATCAATTAGGTCCCGAACAGGCTCCTTACGCAAGAATTCCTGACGTTGGTGATTGGCTGATTCCCAACGCGGACCGCAGACTTTCCTTGATAACAGCCGCACACGAAGGCATGGCTTCGGCCCATGCTGGAGTGTCTGCAACAGTTTCCACCTTGCAGCAGCATTACTGGTGGCGTGGTTTATATAAACAAACCCGTACTTATGTGCTTTCTTGTGATGTTTGTCAGCAAATTAAGCCTTTTACGGTTACACGACCACCAGAGACACCGCTCTGCATTTCAAACAGACCCGTTTGGGTGTGTTTACCTGGATCACTGCGGTCCATTTTCGTCTGACACTGCATATAAATACATCTTAGTTGCAGTGGATTCGTGCACACGTTTCATCTGGGTCTGGCCACAACGGAGTGCTGACGCTCGAAATGTCATCAGGGATTTGCGTGTCTTTGTGGGAATTTTTGACTGCGGCACCTTCCATTCTGACCAAGGTCCAGCGTTTGCCTCTAAGGCCTACAAGGACGCAATGGGTTCACTGGGGGTGCAGATGAAATTTTCGTCTCCATATCGGCCTGAGGGCAATTCGATTGTTGAACGAATGAACCGTGACTTAAAGCAATCCTTGACAGCTAGAGTCTTAGGTACTGCCAAGAACTGGCTGGCCCACTTGTATACTGTACAACGTGCACTTAATAATCTCCCTAGAAGACCTCTGGGTGCGCGGACCCCATACGAAATGCTCTTTGGCATACGAATGTTTGTGCCCGACCTTGATGGTCTAGACATGGCGGCGCAATCCGCCATCTTTGATGTAGATAACCATTCTACTATGTTACAGGACTTACAAGCAGCCCGAGATAAACTAGCAATCTAACATTTACCTTCAGCCACAGACGCTGCGCTGCAGATTCCGGTTGCCGGCTGGCTTCCGAAAATTGGAGACCTGGTCCGAGAGAAGGTGGAGAACAAAAAAATAATTTGGCCCCCCTTATCGTGCACCAGTTCCAGTCCTTGGCTTGAAGGGTACTCGTACAGTTATTTTACCACCGCAAGGAAAACGGACACATCTCAGTGGAAAATGTCAAGCTACAACATCTGGCCGATCCTGAATAGTGTAACACCAGCGATCTCTTGTCCAGTCATTTACAGGACAAATGTTTGTGGTCTTCCAGCCCGAACGGTCACTGATGTTGCCATTGAGATGGTAGATTTGCCTGACTGCCCAGATTCCCCCTGCAACGAGGAGACAGAGTATACATATCCCGCAACCGAGTCCGTTGCTCATATGCCAACAACGCCACTGAGCCCAACACGTTATTCTTTTGACTCGGATTCCACCTCAGCACTTAACCCATCCAGATTCAGTATTTTTGTATCCTGGTTCAGAGATAATTTTTTGATCCCTCCATGGACATACATCTGGCTGGTGCTATTCCTGATTTTTCTGTTCATGTCCATTGGCTTTGTGACAGTTTTTTTCTTACTCATCAATGGTCACTATTTACCCGAACGCTCTGCGGTGAACTGTGTCGCTGGAACTTTGGCTCCGCATTCTTCATCTCACATCATGAAACGTGACCACACTTTTGTGAATATTTCTGCTTTTCCAGTCGCTGATGGCATCGTATGGGATGCAGTAAATTTCCAGATTCATGGACCAACCGAGATTATTAATGTACCAAATGTCCTTCGTGTTTCAATGGGTGATGTCGTAAAAAGTAACATTCATTCTGACGATTGGGATGTGCATGCAGTTGAATCGTTATTTTCTGATTTGAAATATTATGCTGCATTTAATGCTGAAGATTTGTATTTAAATTCTGCCAGTTATGCTGACTTGTATTGTTACCAGCATTGGGGCAACCATTTTCTCCATAAACCAAGTACTCTTCGGGGTCTTTTTAATTACACACAATGGGAACATTGTCCGACCCCTTTGCCAGGTAGCTCCCAGTCTCTTAGGAATAAGTTTACTTATTTTACCGATTTTGATCGATCGAACCCTGGGTCCTATTATTTTAAATTGAACACTTCATCTACTCAGAAAATTGTTGACCCACACCAAATTGTTGTATTCGGGTTCCTTTTTGAGCGCCTTCGCTGTGGGTGGGTATGAACATTGGCGGGAAACCATTGATTTGAAATCTACCTGGGGCTCCAGAGCATGGCAGGTGCAGGGCACAGAAGCCTTGCACCGTGCTGGTCTCATCCCGACCCAGATATTATTTCTCAATCAAACCATCTATCAAACCACATGTTGGGGTTTGGCTACGTCCAAACAATTAAATGCCCCAACCATTCCTGTCTTGTCTTCCGCTCCCAACGAAAGCTTGCACCTCAATATGTCCATTTCAGAGTTGCAAGTTTTGTTTCAGAATAACTCGTTTAATGTCTCTACGTTTGTTCAGTCACCCTGGTTGGCTTGGCCAACAGCATCTAATGCCTGCCAACTGCGTTTTCACGATAGGGATCCTGGCTACAAACAGGATAAGACGGACCCCAGGTTTTCTGACTCTCGTACTGTTACAACGTATTCCGTTGGTAAATTGTGTAAACAGTGGTTGCAGCACTCTTCCTTAGATTCTGTTAAACAACATTTATCCCTCCTATCAGGCAACATTGATGTGTCCGATTTTGTGCTGGGGCCTCGTGGTCCTCGACCTAAGAGATTCATTTATGAAACTTATAATGAACTCTGGAAGCTTTCACAAATTGAAGCTGCTTCCCATCTTCGGGAAATAGATCAAGCAAATCTAGAAAAAGTGCTTGCTGTTGTTGACAATAGTATAAATACCCTGTCTTCCCGCATTTACACATTAGAGAATATTGTTTCCTCTGTTGTCGATATTGTACAAGATGATGTTTCTGTGTTATATCATGGTCAAAATCAATTGCGTTCAGTAATGCAGTTTGCATGGACTTTGCAAACACTTAAAATGGGTAAAGTTCCTTGGCACTTTTTGAACACCTCTGCCTTATTCTTGCCTTTTAATTTGACTGAAAAACAGTTCATGTCCATGAAGGATGCAACATACACTGTTACATATCGAAAAAATAAGAGCCCTTACCATTCTCTGTGGCAGAATTAGATTCTGCCGTGTGGTTAGTACACGGGGTTATCGCTTTGCCTTTTTCTTTATTTGAATTCAGTTCATGCATGAAGCATTATCCTGTGGGCCGTTTTCAGCCTTTAGGGAGTGCTTTCCTGCATGAATTTTGGTCCCTGCCGTTTATGTATAAATGTCTTAGGGACGGGAAGGAAGTTTCTCACGGGGGAGTCATGTGATTCTACTGTGCGTCATTCCCTCGTTTGTAAACATATTAAATTGCACGGAGCTTGTAATGTTTCGGCTCCAAATCTTGCCTGTGTTTTAAAGGGCATTCCTGCCCCTTCTATATCTCCTACTTTCACTGTGCTTGCTAATGGTAGCTATCTCCTTCTAAATAATCAGGACTGCTGCGGCATGCTAGCTGGCATACCCTACATTGTAACAGTTTCCCACAGGGTTGTTTGCTGCAAAAATGTGCTTTTTCCTCCTCCGCACGACTTCGTAGATCGTTCTGTTTCGCCTTCCATTCCTACTTTGAAGGCGGATTTCGATAAATTGAGCAGAATAAAGGCGCTATTATTGAATCAGGAGGTTATGCTCACATCCGCACGGGAGACATTCATTCTCCAGGTGGCGAGTACTCACAGTGAGATACAGGCCCTTTTGAACACAAACCTCCCACAACATTTCGGTGAATTAATTCACTGTGTCTTCAATGCATCACGTACTGAGGGACTGGTGCACTTTTTTAAAGTTGTGGGTTCTGGCCTTGTTACCTCCTTTCAAACTATCTTTGGTGTAATACCGGCTTTTATTCATTCTATTTTTTCCAGTGTCTTTGGAGGCTTTCCATTGATCCTGGCGTTAGCTGCTGGAATATTACTTTTAATTTGTTTGCTACGCAATGGCTGCGCTTCCTGGGGGCCTACACGAACAAACTCGACTCCGGCTCCTCCGTGAACGAATGCTTCTAGGCTTCGGCATCCTGCCATTGGCGACACTCAGTGTCCTATCGACTTTCTTTTCGCTTTGCGTATTTCACTTGCGTGCAACCTGTGATGTCTTGCATCCAATGTCCTTTCTCTTGGTCCTTGGATTATTGCCTCTCCAATGCGTCTGTCTCACCCGGATTTTGTTCAGTTAATGGATCCCTTAGAGGCCCATGAACGGGACTGTTCCGGTGCCGACTACATGACGCGTGCGGCTGCACTTGGCATTTTGGCACGATGGGATGTCTGGGCGGCTGCTCAGAATCTCCTACAACGAAGCTATATGGAATATCACGCAAGTTGTCCCGCAATGCTGTTCACTGCTCCCTCTTGTGAGGACCATGAATGCAGTTTTGATCTGCTGGACTGGATGGCGTCTCTTTTTTCTGACGATTCCAATGATGTCCTTTTGGATGGTGTGGCGTTTTTATGCACTTACACTCTATTGGATTAGAGGGCCTCCGCGTTCGGCGTACCGCCTCACTGGATTGTTTTTTATTTTTTTGTCCCCCTCATTTTCCTCCGTTGGGGACCATTTATAAACAGACGTTTCCGTTCTGCTCCATTGATTTGAACTCTGTCTTCGTCCTATGTCTTCGCTTATGTACTGCCCAGGGGAGGGTGTCGTGTGGTTTGTGGCCTCATGGTCTGCCTGGCTTAGTTAGCTTGGGTCTGGTTGCCATGATGCCTTTTATGCACACGTTACTTCGTGACTTTGTTTTTCACGCCTCTGCTTATGCCCGGCTATTTTAGACCTGTCTGCATTTTACCTTTACTCCTGTTCCCTGTGGGTTGCATCGGCACAACATGTACAAGGTCGAAAAACAAGGCCTCTTATTTTTGCTGATCTGGCCAGTCCCTCGCACCTAGACATAACACTACGTACAGCTGCACCGGGGAAATGTGTGCTTTTTAATATAGTGATTTCACTGTATAGGGGCACTTGGAGAAAAACCTTTCCAGGGAGAAGAGCTGTGCTTGTCTAATGATGTAAACCTTTCATCTAGAGATTGAGGTATGGGGGTCCGCATGAAAAAGCCCAGAGGTCTTCTATTTTTATAATAAACTAGTTATTTGCACGGGGAGGGTGGCTAGGCCATTTATTCCTATATCCACTGCCTTTATAAAATGCTATCCCCGTTTGTATTCTATGGAATTGTAACCATGCTTATTATTTTATCATTATGCATTATGCTGATAGTACTGGCACGTGTACTGTATCTTAGAGCACGGTAGTTGAAATAAACATTTTAATCTATACAGTGACTCTTATTACGCACGTTGTGGACAAGTATGAGTGAGTTATGAAAGGGTGTTCTTGCTCCCGCGAGTCCTGAGAAAGAGAGACCGTGTTCTGGGTTGTCTAATCATTGGTAGCTGCGCTGCTAATGAGACGCTAAAGCTAGTCGGATTGGGATTGTGGGCACTAAGGGGCATAGTTGGCTCACCACTATACTCTGCGGTCCTATTACCCTGTGCATAGCTCTGTGTATGTGCAGAATCCCTACAACAGAGTGATGAAAACAGGACAAGGAGAGAGATGAGAACACAAGGGTGCAGGGGGCAGCGAGGAGTGGCAGATGAGCGCAGAGTGGAAAATGGGACAGGAAGGAGTGATGAAAACAGGACAAGGAGAGCGATGAGAACACAAGGGGTCAGCGAGGAGTGGCAGATGAGCGCAGAGTGGAAAACGGGACAGGAAGGAGTGATGAAAACAGGACAAGGAGAGAGATGCCAACACAAGGGTGCAGGGGGCAGCAAGGAGTGGCAGATGAGCGCAGAGTGGAAAACGGGACAGGAAGGAGTGATGAAAACAGGACAAGGAGAGAGACGAGAACACAAGGGTGTAGGGGGCAGCGAGGAGTGGCAGATGAGCGCACAGTTGAAAACGGGACAGGAAGGAGTGATGAAAACAGGACAAGGAGAGAGATGAGAACACAAGGGTGCAGGGGGCAGCGAGGAGTGGCAGATGAGCGCAGAGTGGAAAACAGGGGGCAGGAAGGGGTCATGAAAACACAGGACAAGGAGAGAGATGAGAACAGAGGGGTGCAGGGGGCAGCGAGGAGTGGCAGATGAGCGCAGAGTGGAAAACGGGACAAGGAGAGAGATGAGAACAGAGGGGTGCAGGGGGCAGCGAGGAGTGGCAGATGAGCGCAGAGTGGAAAACGGGACAGGAAGGAGTCATGAAAACACAGGACAAGGAGAGAGATGAGAACAGAGGGGTGCAGGGGCAGCGAGGAGTGGCAGATGAGCGCAGAATGGAAAACAGGGGACAGGAAGGGGTGATGAAAACACAGGACAAGGAGAGGGCGAGAACAGGGTGGCAGATGTGTGCACTGAGAAGTGGAGCACAGGGGGCAAAAAAGGGCGAGATAACACCAGGCAAGGAAAAGGATGAGAACAGAGGTTAATAGGGGAGGCGAGGAGTGGCAGATGAGCACACAGAGTGCAACACTGGGGGCAGGAAGGGGTGACAAAAACACAGGGCAAAAAGAGGGATGAGTAGAGGGGTGAGGGGGCAGAGGGGCAGATGAGCACACAGAATTGAACACAGGGAACAAGAAGGGGCAGGGCTTAAAGTGGGCCGGGTCCTGCCGGTGCTCAGCACAGGCTGTTCTTAAAAGCAGGCGCTGGGACGGGTCCCTATCGGGCTCTCCATTTTTGCCCTCACCCTCGGAGGAAAATAATATCTTAACTCTGTAGCAGTACCACTCTTCACTGCCTTTGATGTAACTTCAAAGAGACTCCTTATAGTTATTTCACAGTCTCGTCGTTTCAGAACTGAAGCATTTTCAATATTATACACAACAAAGCCATAGTTGTTACTTACCCATCAACAGTCAACAGTACTGGCTTGTTTTAGGTGTGATGTGAGTTGCTGTATTATATATCTGGCTGCAATGACAGAAAGAAGCAGCAAAATACCAGTGGGGCGGCACTATGCTAACCACAGATTTTTAGCTTACGTGTTTTAAAGCCACACCCTTAATTACATAGGCCACGCCCCCGTGAGAGACCCCACAGTTTTTTTTTTTATCCCAATTAAAGCCCTGGGAAGGGGTTACACAGGACAATGAAAGGGATTGGAACAGAGGGATGCTGGGGCAGCGAGGGGTGATTGTTGGAAACGGGGTTACCGAGTCCGTTACGGTAGCATGGCGCAAAGCGGGGAAGGCACGCGAAGGCAATGTGTAAGGCAGTTGTGCAGCACACTCTTACTTTGACTCAGAAATGCGGAGCAATAACCAGACACCACACCAGGCTTGCGTAATTAAAAATCAAGTTCTTTTATGTCAATCAAGGTTGCATCCGATTAGGCAGATTTCAATTTTACATTGCATTTCTTTAACTGGTGCACATTCTTCTAAAAGGACCCTCAACAGTGTAGGCCACTAAAAGGCCGCAGGAATCAGCTCCTAAAAAACACAGCACCAATAATGATTACCGGGTGCACTAATAATTCAGGGCCTAGAACAGGCAAAACACTTCAGGCATCTTAAAATCCCTTGTACATAGGCACATACATCAGGCCTAGATAAACATTACAGCATGCGGGACAATATGCGGGATGAAATCCTAGAGGGAACCCCTCAACATGTCCAGTAACTGGGGCCTCCCTATGCTGTAGGCTTCCTATATCTCTCAGGGGAGGTGAGGGTTAAATCAGGCTTGGCACAAAATGTTAGTGAGGGCTCTTCCCTCGTTAACCCCCTGGCAATGCTGCCCCCGGCCCCCAATGGCTTGTTCTGGAGCCCTAGGGGCCTCCAGGGCTCACCTGCTGGGTCGTGGCTGGTCTCGTTGCGATTCGGCCCTCGCGGTGATTTGCAGAGTCCCGCCGAGGCTGTGGAGCCTCTTTCTCCGGTCACGGGTCATTGGGGGGCCGGTATCGCACTCCTCCGGCCCCCGTGGAGTCAGCGGTGAGTGAGGGGAAAGGGAGCGGGAGCCGGCAGTCCTTCGCAGACGGCTCCCCGCTTCCCTCTGATGCACACGGAGTTCTCCTTCCTCCGTACGTGCTGGGGGGCGGGCTGAGGACGCCGCCCAATCCCAGCGCGGTCCTGGAGTTCTTCTGGGGGCTCCCGCTGGCAGTGGAGCCCCTCCGGCGTCTTCCTTCTCGGCCCCTGGCAGGGACCAATCCCGTCGCGGCCTTCTCTCGTTGCCGGGCAACGCCTCCCGCCTCCTGCTCCTCTGCCGCTGGCTCCGGCGGGGCCAATCACGTCGCGGCCTTTTCGGGGGCGCGACCTATGACGCGGTCGGCGTCCCCGGCACCACGGCAACGGCGTCCGCGGGCCTGGAGGCCGCGGTGGGCCTCAGTTCTCTTCACGCGGCCCTCCTGGGCTGCGG
This sequence comes from Calotriton arnoldi, assembly GCA_963921515.1. NCBI lineage: Eukaryota > Metazoa > Chordata > Amphibia > Caudata > Salamandridae > Calotriton > Calotriton arnoldi. The sequence continues at coordinate 1,697,670 of CAWUFW010001762.1, read as the reverse complement.
CAGTGTCTTTCTTGGCCGCGACTTCAGCGGTAGGGTTCCCGGGCCCGGCGGTGATCTCTGGGGGCTTCGGTGAGGGCGCGGACGGCGCACCTCACCACACGCACTCAAGGGGGGGAGGTCTCCCTCACCACCTCTTCTTCACGCGGCGGCCGCGGCGGCGATTCAGTCACAAGGTCAGTGACTGGGGTGACAATTTCTCTCACGTGGAGTTGAAGCGCGGGCGCGCTGACAGCCTATACACAGGGCTGTGTGGGAAGGGTTCGTGGGGACAGTCCAGCTGCCGGTCTGGGTGGATAGGGGGTGAAGGTCTAGCGCTTAGGACACAGCGCTTCGCCTCGTGATCCCCATTCGACGATTCAGCTTGGGTTCCTGTTACTCTTGGTTTCAGGCTCCTGCGAGGAGCTTCTTGTCAGAAGTGGCTTAGGGTAATGTCCGTGACAAACGTTTCTTGTCAGAAAGTTCCTGCTTCTGAGGGGGGGGGTTGTGAGTTGGTGGTTCTGGGAGTGCTTGATGTTCCTCCCAGCACGCTGAAGGTGGTTCCCTGGGTCCCCTCACACTGGGCAAGGTCAGTGGGTGGTGGGCGTTCCTCAGCTATCTTACTTCAGCAGGGCCTCGGCCCTGTCAGCAGCAGTAGTGTAGGTCTCCCCCCTAGGCCCTAAAGCCTATACTCCGGCGCAGGTTCTCCCAGGATCAGCGGTGCCTCAACCTAACTGACTAAAAGGTTTTCCCTCCAAGCCTCTTATACCCCTAGGTCCGGTGACCCTCCTAAAGGCGGCAAAACTTAACTCCTCCCACAGCCCGGAAGGTTCTGGAACCTTCCACCTACCTAGCTATGTGGCCCAGAGGCGGGGACGGGATGGATACTGTATCCCTATGTCCCAGCCTGACTCTGGCTACTAGCGTGTATGTGTGTAAGGCCCTTCTGCAGTAGCAGGGGCCTGTGGCAGCCATCTTTAGTGAGAGAGCACCTGCACCTCAGCACTGACCGGCAGTGGCAAGGCGCCCGGAGACCTAGGTCCAGTAAAAATATGGTGGCAAAAATGAGGCACAAAAGGGAAAAAAACAGGGCAAGACCACCCTAGGGCTGACAGGTCTAACACGCGTCCCCCCAGCCGAAAGAGGGGAGAGCTTCCCAACCTCTAGGGAGTTCTCTTCGCTAAGGCGGAAAAACCGGGAGAGACCGTCAGCGTTGGCGTGGTCTACATCGGGTCGATGTTCCACCCGAAAGTCCATCCCCTGGAGGGAAATGGACCACCTCAACAATTTGGGGTTTTCGCCTCATCTGCATGAGCCAGCGAAGGGGTCTGTGGTCGGTCTGGATCAAGAAGTGACAACCAAAAAGGTATGGCCTCAACTTCTTCACAGCCCAAACCACAGCAAAGGCTTCCCGCTCGATGGTACTCCACCGCTGTTCCCGGGGAGTAGTCTTCGGGAGATGAAGGCCACTGGCTGGTCTTGGCCATCGTCATTCAGCTGCGAGAGCACAGCTCCTATGCCATGCTCAGAAGCGTCTGTCTGCACGATAAACTCCCGTCCAAAATCTGGAGTCCTGAGCACCGGCGCGGTGCACATGGCACGTTTAAGGGTCTCAAAGGCATCCTGGCAGGCAGCCGTCCAGATGACTCTGCGTGGCTGCTTCTTCGAAGTCAATTCCGTCAATGGGCCCACGATGGTTCCATATCCCTTGACGAACCGGCGGTAGTATCCCGTGAGGCCGAGAAAAGCTCGGACCTCTGTTTGGGTCTTGGGGGCTCCCAGGCCATGATGGTCTCAATCTTGGCTTGGAGGGGTTGCACCTTACCTCCGCCCACCAGATGTCCCAGGTACACGACAGATCCCTGTCCAATCTGGCACTTGCTGGCCTTGATGGTTAGACCAGCCCGTTGCAAAGCCTGCAGCACCTCCTGGAGATGCTGCAGATGGTCCTCCCAGCTGATACTGAAGACAGCTATGTCATCCAGGTAGGCAGCAGAGAAGGCCTCTAGGCCAGACAGCACCTGGTTCACCAACCGCTGGAAAGTGGCTGGAGCATTTTTCAACCCGAAGGGCATCACCTGGAATTGAAAGTGGCCCTCGGGGGTGGAGAACGCAGTCTTCTCCCTTGCTCCTTCCGCCATGGCGATCTGCCAATAGCCTGATGTTAAATCAATGGTACTCAGATACCGGGCTGCTCCCAGCCGGTCAATGAGCTCATCCGCCCGAGGGATCGGGTGAGCGTCGGTCTTGGTGACTGAGTTGAGTCCACGGTAATCCACACAGAACCGAAGTTCTGGTGTGGTGCCCGGGGGGGGCCGCTTTCGGCACCAACACTACCGGACTAGCCCAAGGGCTACTGGAAGGCTCAATCACCCCCAGTTCTAGCATCTTGACAACCTCACTCTGGATACTAGCCTTGACCTTATCGGACAGCCGGTAAGACTTGTTCTTTACTGGCGGACTGTCCCCTGTGTCCACATCATGGGTACACAGGTGCGTGATTCCAGGCGTGAGGGAAAACAACGAGGCGTACTGCCCCAAGGCCTGGCGGCAGTCCCTCTGTTGCTCTGGGGTCAAGGATGGGGCGAGGACTACTCCCTCTACCGAACCATCCTTCTCATGGGCCGCCAGAAGGTCTGGCAGAGGCTCACTCTCCTCCTCCTCACTTCCATCCGTTATCATCAAGAGAGTGAGCTCGGAACGCTCCTGGTGTGGCTTCAGGCGGTTGACGTGGAGCACCCTGTGGGGTTGACGGGGGGTCTTCATGTCGACGACATACGTGGTCTGGCCTTTCCTTTCCAAGATCTCAAACGGCCCAGTCCACCGGTCCTGGAGGGCGCTAAGCTCTCCTGGCTCCATGACCCACACCTTCTGTCCAGCGTCTAACTCTACCGTCCGCGCGTTCCGGTCATACCATTGCTTCATGACGGCCTGACTCGCCTCTAAGTTGTCCGAGGCCTCCTTCCACAGCTTGGCCACTTGGCTGCGGAACGCCAGCATATAGCTGACCACATCACGGGGAAGCTTCGAGGAAGACTTCTCCCACCCCTCTTTGACAAGACTGAGGGGCCCCAGAACGGGGTGGCCATAGAGCAGCTCAAAGGGGCTGAAACCGACCCCTTCTGCGGCACCTCTCGGTAGGAGAAGAGCAGACAGGGTAAGAGGACGTCCCACTTTCTTCTCAAGTCCTCGGGTAGGCTCCTGATCATCCCCTTCAAGGTTTTGTTGAAACGCTCCACGAGCCCGTTCGTCTGGGGGTGGTAAGGAGTGGAGAACCGGTAGGTCACTCCACACTCCTTCCACATGGCCTGCATGTAGGCCGACATGAAATTCGTGCCCCTATCTGACACCACGACCTTGGGGAATCCCACTCGGGTAAAAATCCCCATGAGGGCCCGCGCCACCACCGGTGCTGTGATGGTCCTCAGAGGGATTGCCTCTGGGTACCGGGTGGTGTGGTCTACTAGCACCAAAATGAACCTATGCCCAGCAGAAGTCGGCGGATCCAACGGCCCGACAATGTCAATCCCTACTCGCTCAAAAGGGGTATTGACCACTGGGAGAGGTTCTAGAGGGACCTTCACCTTAGTCCCTGTCTTGCCGCTCGCTTGGCAAGTGGTGCAGGTCTCGCAAAACGTGTCAGAAGTGACGCGCATCCTGGGCCAGTAAAAATGTGGGACCAAGCGTGCAAACGTCTTGTCCTGGCCCAGGTGCCCTGCTAGTGGTATCTCATGCGCCAACTCTAGCAGAAAGGCTCGGTAGCATTGGGGGACCACCACGGCCCTTGAGGACCCATGCACCGGAGCCTTAGGCTCACTGTAGAGGAGACCATCCTCCCAGTAGACATGGTAGTTACCAGTCTCTGTTCCAGCTGCTTGGGCTTCGGCCTGTTGCCGTATGCCTTCAAGCGTAGGGCACTCCCTCTGTGCCCGGCAAAATTCTTCCCGGGTAGGCCCTCCTTCCACCTGCCACTCTGCAGGGGTCGGCAGGTCCCCCACGGGAAAACCAACCACCTCAGCGGACTCCGGGGTCACCTCCGCGGGCTCCCCATCCATCTCACCGGGTGTCTCCTCCCGGACATCTCCTCGTCCAGCAGTGGGCTGGGCCATTATTTCAGGCTCCAACCCGGGCTGAGTTCCTTGTCGGGCAGCCATGGACCGCGTGATAACGCAAGTCCATCCTGGTAACCCCAACATCTCAGCATGGGCATTGAACTCTACCTCTCTCCAGGCAGTATGTTCCAAGTCGTTGCCCAGCAGACAGTCAACTGGCATGGCAGGGCTCACCGCAACCTTCATCAGACCTGACACTCCTCCCCACTCAAAGGGAACTTGGGCCACGGGGTAATGACCCAGGCTATTATCAGCCATCACAACCGGGTGGAACTCCTCAGGAATCACCTGCTCTGGGGACACCAGCTGACGTCTCACCATCGTCATGCTGGCACCTGTGTCCCTCAGAGCCTCCACCTCCTCCCCGTTCACCAAGACCCTCTGCCGATACTTGGCAGTGTTCTCGGAGTACCTGAACCCTTGGGATGATCTCTCTATCCCCCAGGGAAACTAAGGTCAAGCCTGTCCACTCACCTCCCCTACCTAGGGACAACTCCTCCCCAAGCGCTACACTGGCCACCCCGGGGCTCTTACCTCCTGTGGGGGCTGGGGTTCTCTTGCGACACTGGGGATCCCCCTTGTAGTGTCCAACCTCCCCGCACTCGTAGCACCGGACAGTTCTGGGCTGCTGACTCCTGTCAGGGTAAGTGGGTTTCTGGTATCCAGATTGGGATGGGGAACCTACCCCTCTCCCAGGCGGTCTATTTTGGGGACCTTTAAAGAACTCCCTCTTTTTATCTCCCCTCTCTTTCTTCTGGGGGAACCCCTGTCCACCTTTCGGGGGATCCGCCCCGGCTCCCTTGTGGGACACCAGAGTGCTGACCCACGTGTCTGCCTCCTCTGCAAGCTCCCTAGGATTGGTCAGCTTGCGGTCCACCAAGTACTGGCGCAGCTCCGGAAAACATTTCTCGAGGAGGTGCTCTCAAAAACAGGTCGTACAGCCCAGTGTAATTGTCAATGTTGCTGCCACGCACCCACCCCTCCAATGCCTTCCGGGCATAATCATAAAAATCCACCCAGTTTTGTGTGTTGAGCTTGTGGCTGTTGCGGAACTTTTGGCGGTACTTCTCTGGGGTGAGGCCGAACTTCCTGAGCAGGGCCTCCTTCATGATAGGGTAGTTGGTCTGCTCCCCCTTATCTAAAGTTAAAAGTGTGTCCCTTACTGGTGGAGGTATGTACCTGTAGAGACCTCCTCCCCAGTAGCTCTCAGGAACTCTATGGGCCACCAAAGCTACCTCGTACGCCGCCAACCACTTGTCGATGTCATCACCCACACTAAAGCTGGCTATCACCTCCCTGGGTAGATAAAATTTGGGCTCCTGTGGAACCCCAGCAGGTACGCTGCCACCATTTCATTTGCCTTCCATCTCCATCTGCAAGGCTCGGAGCTCTAGTTCTTTCAGGCTAAGCTCATGTGCAAGCCTCCTCTCCTCCATGGCTAGCCTTGCCTGTTCTCGCTCCCTTTCCATCTTAGCCAACTCTAATGTCAATTGCCTCTGCTGCCTCCTGTCCTCGAATTCCTCTGCTGACAAACTCCCCCTGACGCACTACTGCCTGCCCTGGAACGTCTTCCTGGCAACACATTCTCGCTGACGTCAATGTTCAGTAGGCTCAGTTCTCCTGGGTCGTCTGCCTCCCTCTGCTCCTCATCCCCTCTTCCCCCGGGTGGGCCATTACCCATGCCCTCAAAGCTTTCTGAAGCACCTCCTTCCTGGCACCTCGCTTGACGGCCACCCCCTCTCTAGGCAGAACTCCTTGAGCTGTGTCACTGTGTACCTCTCTAGGTCGGCTAACTCAAACTCCATCCTCCTAGGTGGGGTCCCAGACAATTTAAGGAAGGGGTTCTAAATGGTAGGTAGCAGGTCTAACGCAGGACTAATACAATCGGCAATCACAATAGAATTCCTTGTTCTTATTTTTCACTAGGTGTCGAATTGCGGCGCACACTGAGTCACTGTAGGGTGCTGCACAAACACCAGTCCTTATCCCACCGCTGAACACCAATGTTGGAAACGGGGTTACAGAGTCCGTTACGGTAGCATGGCGCAAAGCGGGGAAGGGACGCGAAGGCAATGTGTAAGGCAGTTGTGCAGCACACTCTTACTTTGACTCAGAAATGCGGAGCAATAACCAGACACCACACCAGGCTTGCGTAATTAAAAATCAAGTTCTTTTATGTCAATCAAGGTTGCATCCGATTAGGCAGATTTCAATTTTACATTGCATTTCTTTAACTGGTGCACATTCTTCTAAAAGGTCCCTCAACAGTGTAGGCCACTAAAAGGCCGCAGGAATCAGCTCCTAAAAAACACAGCACCAATAATCATTACCGGGTGCACTAATAATTCAGGGCCTAGAACATGCAAAACACTTCAGGCATCTTAAAATCCCTTGTACATAGGCACATACATCAGGCCTAGATAAACATTACAGCATGCGGGACAATATGCGGGATGAAATCCTAGAGGGAACCCCTCAACATGTCCAGTAACTGGGGCCTCCCTATGCTGTAGGCTTCCTATATCTCTCAGGGGAGGTGAGGGTTAAATCAGGCTTGGCACAAAATGTTAGTGAGGGCTCTTCCCTCGTTAACCCCCTGGCAATGCTGGCCCCCGGCCCCCAGTGGCTTGTTCTGGAGCCCTAGGGGCCTCCAGGGCTCACCTGCTGGGTCGTGGCTGGTCTCGTTGCGATTCGGCCCTCGCGGTGATTTGCAGAGTCCCGCCGAGGCTGTGGAGCCTCTTTCTCCGGTCGCGGGTCGTTGGGGGGCCGGTATCGCACTCCTCCGGCCCCCGTGGAGTCAGCGGTGAGTGAGGGGAAGGGAGCGGGAGCCGGCAGTCCTTCGCAGACGGCTCCCCGCTTCCCTCTGATGCACACGGAGTTCTCCTTCCTCCGTACGTGCTGGGGGGCGGGCTGAGGACGCCGCCCAATCCCAGCGCGGTCCTGGAGTTCTTCTGGGGGCTCCCGCTGGCAGTGGAGCCCCTCCGGCGTCTTCCTTCTCGGCCCCTGGCAGGGACCAATCCCGTCGCGGCCTTCTCTCGTTGCCGGGCAACGCCTCCCGCCTCCTGCTCCTCTGCTGCTGGCTCCGGCGGGGCCAATCACATCGCGGCCTTTTCGGGGGCGCGACCTATGACGCGGTCGGCGTCCCCGGCCCCACGGCAACGGCGTCCGCGGGCCTGGAGGCCGCGGTGGGCCTCAGTTCTCTTCACGCGGTCCTCCTGGGCTGCGGCGGTGTCTTTCTTGGCCGCGACTTCAGCGGTAGGGTTCCCGGGCCCGGCGGTGATCTCTGGGGGCTTCGGTGAGGGCGCGGACGGCGCACCTCACCACATGCACTCAAGGGGGGGGGGGGGGAGGTCTCCCTCACCACCTCTTCTTCACGCGGCGGCCGCGGCGGCGATTCAGTCACAAGGTCAGTGACTGGGGTGACAATTTCTCCCACGTGGAGTTGAAGCGCGGGGCGCGCTGACAGCCTATACACAGGGCTGTGTGGGAAGGGTTCGTGGGGACAGTCCAGCTGCCGGTCTGGGTGGATAGGGGGGTGAAGGTCTAGCGCTTAGGACACAGCGCTTCGCCTCGTGATCCCCATTCGACGATTCAGCTTGGGTTCCTGTTACTCTTGGTTTCAGGCTCCTGCGAGGAGCTTCTTGTCAGAAGTGGCTTAGGGTAATGTCCGTGACAAACGTTTGTCAGAAAGTTCCTGCTTCTGAGGGGGGGGGGGGGTTGTGAGTTGGTGGTTCTGGGAGTGCTTGATGTTCCTCCCAGCACGCTGAAGGTGGTTCCCTGGGTCCCCTCACACTGGGCAAGGTCAGTGGGTGGTGGGCGTTCCTCAGCTATCTTAATTCAGCAGGGCCTCAGCCCTGTCAGCAGCAGTAGTGTAGGTCTCCCCCCTAGGCCCTAAAGCCTATACTCCGGCGCAGGTTCTCCCAGGATCAGCGGTGCCTCAACCTAACTGACTAAAAGGTTTTCCCTCCAAGCCACTTATACCCCTAGGTCAGGTGACCCTCCTAAAGGCGGCAAAACGTAACTCCTCCCACAGCCCGGAAGGTTCTGGAACCTTCCACCTACCTAGCTATGTGGCCCAGAGGCGGGGACGGGATGGATACTGTATCCCTATGTCCCAGCCTGACTCTGGCTACTAGCGTGTATGTGTGTAAGGCCCTTCTGCAGTAGCAGGGGCCTGTGGCAGCCATCTTTAGTGAGAGAGCACCTGCACCTCAGCACTGACCGGCAGTGGCAAGGCGCCCGGAGACCTAGGTCCAGTAAAAATATGGTGGCAAAAATGAGGCGCAAAAGGGAAAAAAACAGGGCAAGACCACCCTAGGGCTGACAGGTCTAACAGTGATAAAAACACAGGGCAATGAGAGGGATGCGGGGCGGCAGATGAGCACACAGAGGGGTGGGATACTGGGGGTCAGGAAGGGGTGAGGGAAACACACAGGGACGCAGACGCAGAGCAGCACTGGGAGGGGAACAGAAGGCACAGAGTGTAAGTGGGGGCAGAAGAGAAAAGAGTAGGTGGAGTGAGGTGGTTTCTATTTGCATTATACCAGCGTGCATATTCCCCTGACGCCATTCCTCAGTCACACTCAACAATAACATTGATGATTATGAAAAATAGACTTAGGCACCGCACACGGTATGAAATACTCGTTTATTGGCAGGGCAGGCTCCTTTTAATGCACTCATGCCACAGCAGCCTGCCTGGCTCTGTCACTGGTCAGCGTGTGACTAGCACCAGACAGGATCAGGTGTTTTTTTTTTTTTTAACAAATCCTGCTGGGCCCCCAGGAAGATATTGTTGCCACTCTGGCAGGACCCAGGCAAAATCATATGAAATACTCGACTAGCTTCCTGTCATGGTGTTCGTGCAATTTGTCTGTGGTTTCGCAAGCAGTAGTAGTGATCACAAAAGTAAACTCATGTAGAATGTGAGAAGATTGTGGGCATACGATCGTTTTACAGTAGGATCAGGTGCTCTGCAGCAGTTCTTTTTATAGTTTGTCCTTGCTCAAATCAGTGTAATTTATTTTGTTTTATCTGTTTCCATGTACTTAATTTCTTGATTTTGCTCTAAGTGTCACTCTTAGTGTCATACCATCAGTAGTTGTATGTCATTCATAAGTACTCTGAAACCTTGAAAATGGCTCACCTAAGCACTCTTAAAACGTGGCAACTATGCAGTCTATTTTCCATATCGGATAGTGTCCTTCCATTTCTGGTGCTTTGAAATAGTTTTAAGATCTTCATAGAGTTTCTTGTTGCTGGAATGGCTGTAATTTCTGATGTTTATATGTTTCCCTCATCTTCTTTACTTGATTTTTGTTCGTGAGAAAGTGTCACTCGTAGTCGTTGAATGTCACTCATAATTACACAAAAAAATTTGAAAATGTCACACTTAAGCAATCTGAAACCTTGGCAGCTATGAATCGCCTGCAGGCACCTTCATACCATTTTTCTTTGCCTTCGTGCCATTTTTCTTTGATCAGGCCACAAGACTTCATGTTACCTCGCCTCGCACACAGAACCGTGCTAGCTGTGTGAAACAAGCATTGGAATTCAATTGTTCTCACATTTGTTGGATGTGGGGCTATTGGCAATGTGAATGTCCAAGTGTAATTCGTCCATACTTCGTTGTTAGTGTCTTTGTAGTTCCTAGCTTATTTGGCAGGTTTGTAATGCACGCAGACCTTCATTTGAGGTTTATGTTTTGTATTAAGCTTGGCACACTTTAAAAATTGTGTTCCTTTCACATTGTGCTGAAGAGCACCTTTCCCAAGAACAACGTTTCCGCAGTTGCAGTCCTCAAAATTGGACCCAGAACATTTTTGGGCAGCTTGCTCCACACCATGCGAATAGCTGCCAAGTTGCCCAGGTCCATGCGTGATGCGCAGCGCCAGGCCAGGCCAGGTTTTTTCTTTGAATTCTGGGACTTGTAGTCCAGTTTTATAATGGAGTAAACAAGTCTACAAGTCCCAGAATTCAAAAAAAACCTGGACTGGCGCAGCGCATCACGCATGGACCTGGGCAACTTGGCAGCTATGCATGCGATATCAAGTGAGTGACAGTTTTCATGACAGACCAACTTTGATTTTAGTGTACAAAATATAGGTAATCTGATTAATGTGAGTACTAAACATATAATCCTTGAAATAGAAGTATATTTTTGAATGTTGTAGTCAGGCTACATGTAAGTTAATGGAGTGGCAACATTGGGCTATTTTGGGCTACTTTTCCGTTGCTTTTGGGCTTGAAAGTTGTGAACCAATCTGGCAACACTGACAGACTCACAGAACGGTGCTCGTCTTTCACCGACGGATACAGACACAAAGCAATCTGCACGCGCGAAGTAAGCACACTGTTTATGTACTTACCGAGATTGGTTTTGACCACACTTGTCCTCGTTTTATTGCAAGGCAGTTATGACGGCTTTACTGAGGTTTATACCTTAGTTTACCATTAGTGTACCACCTCAACTTGCCTGCACTTTCATATTTTATGAATTCACACGCTGGGATAACACCGGAGTTAGCACTCGTGTTTAACGTCTTTGCAGTTGACTCGACCACTAGGTCTTTCACTTAATTTTTTCTCAAGATCAATGTATGCCATCTATTTGCCCGCACTTTTGTATTTCACGTATTCACGCGCTGGGACAACACTGTTGTGGTTGACTCGACCACTATATGTCTTTCACTAAAACTCTCATGCTCTTATTTTTTTAGTGTTTCATGTTTAGTTTTTCGCTCACACCAGCATGTTAGTAGTGCACTCTTCATATATTCGCTTGTATCACCCATACCTCCACACTTTGGTGACGGCTTTAATCCATTTCATGAGTGTTGTCCTCATGTTATTTCTGCATAGGTTTATCTCACAGATACTCTCCCCTGACGAAGGGCACCCTTATGACCGAAATGCATCGGGAGACACGTTTGAAGTTGTGAATGATATACAATACAATTGGACTTATCCATGTTCGATATGCAAGATTAATATCGAAGCCTGAATTAAATATCATCTTCAATACAACTCATGCTTATGATGTGATATCTTTTGGAATATTAATCACGTCTAACTTTTAGGCCCTTTATTGGGTTCAAAACAGCAGTGCTCGGGGGGAAGCCCCTTAATGTTAGGTGACGCTACCCTGATTTTGATTATTCATCACATTCATTCATCGGAGAGTGATACCCCTGAGGCACGCTACAACTGATCAACTGTAAGCTATAAAAACTGTTGTGCGTGTTCTACATTCATCTTTTGTCTTTCATTGCCAACGCCAAGAATTGGAACAAACTGAACTTCACACTCCAACTTAGCTAACCATCTCTTGGGGGGGAAAAAGCTAAGAATGAGACTTTGGCATTTGTATAACTCCAGGTATTCCTTTCTTCTTAGTTTCCCCTCTCTAGCCTTGATGGTCAGTCTTCCAGTCTTGGTTTTGTCATTCTCTTGAATGCCATGAAAGCCCAGTGCATGTGCACTCTACAAACACCACAGATAACGTAACATGGGAGATTTCTAACACCCATTGGAGAGAGAAGAGGCTTTTCCTTCGAGGGCAATAAGGTGGGAAGGTTTTGTGGGTAGGGAAACTACTGTCTGGGGGTCCTTGGGGACTTTAAAGTCAAGTGTCAAGCGACCCCCCATCCCCTTTTTTGTTGAAATCGTTCCCCAAGGAATTAGGTCCCCGGGGCCTTTTAAGGCTCAGGGACGGGGAGGAGGGAGGGAGAAGGACAAAGGTAATTAAGTTCCCATGGCCAATAAGAATGCTCTATTTTTTTTTAATTGGGTTCAAGGGACTCATTAAAGTCCCTCATACCAAACCAGATAAAAACAAATTGGAGCTTAAGATCACTAAAACTACTAAACAGATTTCCATCAAATCAAAAAAGGTACATTTTCTGAATCAAGATCTAGCCTCCTGCCTAATTTGGTGTATTGCGTTCAGCAGTTTCTGCAGTAGTGACTCTTAAAAAAAAAAAAAAGTCTATGGAAAATGCATGGAGGTTTTGGGACACCACCCCGATCCCCCCTCCCGACTGATCATCCCGAAAAATTCTATGCACATATTTGGCACAAAAAAAGAACATTTTGGGGGGGAAATTCATGAAGATTTCTCAAACGGTGGCAAGTTATAATGGGATGAAATGAGTTACTTACCTGTAACTGCAGTTATCCAGTATTGGTATCGGTCATAGATTCACATGCTTGAATCATTCCCAGTCATCGAGATGGGAGTCCCCGGTACATTTATAAAGGCAATGTCACCTTAGACATAGAAGGTAACAAGCCTAAGGCCTTACATTTAGTAACATATCCAAGTCCTTATTTAAAAAGGACCAAACTCAAGAGAACAACCAATCAGCTGACACCACCCTCTAGAACCTTCCTGGAAGGAGCTCCAGTCCCTCAGATTTTCATAAGCACCGTGCATATTTAGAGGTACAACTGAGAGTATTAAGTGAGCCCTTCCAAGGGAGGCGGGCGGGTCGCATGTGAATCTATGAAAGATACCAATACTGGATAATTGCAGTTACAGGTAAGTAACTCATTTCTTATCCAGTATTAGGGTATCTTTGAAATGAAATGAAATTTGTACTTGTAAAGCGCACCCATACCCCCAAAGGGGTGTCCAGGCGCTGAACGCATACCGCTGTGGAACCCTTCCTGGCTTTTCCCTGTGAAATGTCCACTCCTGGGCACCCCCAGGGTGAAGCCAGGCATCCCAGCGCTGTTGGGGCCGTTGTGGAGATTAAGCAAGCTATTGCCCAGAGTTGCAGAGTGGGACCCATGATTAGAATAGGCACCGAGGCGAGAATTATCAGGTCCGAGGAAATTGAGCCCAAGACCCACCGAGGCGGGAATTGAACCCTGGTCCCGGACCAGATCTCTGCATCAGGGTCTGCCGCTCTAACCATTGAGCCACACTTCTCCTATCTTTCATAGATTCACATGCTTGAATCAGAATAAAAAGCAGTAATGAGCACATTTCGCCATATACATAAATCATACATCTATGAGTAGTCAAACTATTTCCAGAGAAAGGAAAATAAAAGCATATATACAGTTAAATGAAATATGCATATAAATACGAAATAGCAAATGGATAGTTTTCAATCTTGGCATAACTAAGAAAAAGAACAGAGAAATGTGCATTAGAAAAAGGTTGGTGGGAAGGAAGGAAGGCTCACCTTCATTGGAATCGAAGTCGTAGCACCACCTGTCCCACCGCAGCATCCTTCATCAATTCTGAATCCAAGCAGTAATGCTTAGTGAATGTATGCGGCGTTTTCCAGGTTGCTGCTCTACAAATGTCTGTGAGGGGCACGCCAGCAAATAACGTCATAGATGCAGATACTGCCCTAGTGGGCACGAACTTTTGATTGTAGAGGTTGACCAGCTTGCTGTTGACAGAAGAGAATAGCACTAGAGATCCATCTAGATATGCTCTGCTTCGTTAAGGGAAAACCTTTCCTGGGTAAGCTGTAAGCCACAAAGAGCGATTAGACTTGGGGAAGGATTTTGTTTTGTCTAGATAAAATTTAAGGCAGCGTTTCAAGTCCCAAAGAATGCAGAGCCCGTTCAGCTGCCGTTTGAGGATTTGGAAAGAAAGACTTTAAGACAATCAGTTCATTAATGTGAAAGTCCGATGGGACTTTAGGTATAAATTTCGGGTTGGTACGTAGGATCACCCTATCGTTCTTGAATTGAAGAAATGGTTCTTGTATTGTGAAAGCCTGAAGTTCACTAACTCTTCTTGCGGATGCAAGGGCTAGCAGAAGAGCAGTTTTCCATGAGAGGAATTTTAAGTCAGCTCTATGTATCGGCTCAAATGGGTGCTTCAAAAGTTAAGTACCATGTTGAGTTGCCATGTTGGAGGTGGAGACTTTACAGGAGGAAAAGTTCTGAACAGACCTTTAAGAAACTGTTTTATCAGTCTATTTGACCACAAAGAACAACCTTCAGAAGATCTTCGGAAACGGGAGATTGCAGCCAAATGAACTTTGATCTAAGTATGAGCCAGACCTGAATTCGCCAGATGGAGAAGATATGGCAAGATTTCCTCTGGAAATGATTTGAGGGGATGCACCTTAGCAGACTCACGCCAGATGCAGAATGTTCTCCATTTAAAAGAATAGGTTCTGTTGGTACTGTCTGCTCTCGCACAAAACAAAATCTCCCTGCACTCGAGGAATGTTCAGGTCTCGAAATTCCTGGAACTCAGGAGCCAAGCCGATAATCTCAGAGAACCTGGATCCGGATGCTGAACTTGTCCCTGGTTCATCGTGAGAAGAGAGGGAAACAGCCTCAAAGGAATCGGAGGTTGTAAGGACAGGAGATGAAGTTCCGTGAACCAATGTTGGCGAGGCCACACTGGAGCGATTAGAATTAGTTTGCAAGGTTCTGCTTTCATCTTTTTTAGAACCCTGGGAAAAAGAGGAATCGGTAGAAAAGTGTAGGCAAATACGCCGGACCATGCTATTGAAAACTCATTCCCCAGAGATCCATGTTGGGGATGCCAGCTTGTGAAGTGTTGGCATTTGGCGTTTTCTTTTGTGGCAAACAGGTCTATCATTGGTTCGCCCCACAGAGAGGATTCTGTTGAAAGTATCCTGGTTCAATTCCCACTCGTGGCAGGTTGTCTGTAATCTGCTTAACGAATCCGCTATTATATTCTCCTTCCCTGGAACGTATTCTAGTCTCAACAAGATTCCGTGTTGAATTGCCCAGTTCCAAATTCGTTGAGATTCTTGGGAGAGGGAGAGAGATAGAGTTCCTCCTTGTTTGTTTAGATAGTGCATTGTCATAGTATTGTCTGTCCTGACAAGCACTAGAGAATCTTGTATCCTGGGAAGGAAAGCCTGAAGGACTAGAAAAACTGCTCTCAGTTCCAAGAGATTTATGTGTAGACTCCGCTGAGAAGGTGGCCACTTCCCACTGATCTGAAGTTCCTGAAGGAAAGCCCCCCAACCTTCCAGAGAAGCATCTGTTATCACCAGAGGAGAGGCTTGTGGAAGGAAAGGTAAGCCCTGAGATAGATGGTGAGGAGGAGTCCACAAATTTAGCGAGGAGACCATTTGTGGAGTCACCTGTATTTTGTCGTCTCAGGATCCGTTCACCTGAACTCACTGAGCGGTCAAAGCTTCCTGAAGAGGACGCATGTGTACACAGCAATAGGGAATTAGAATACAAGAGGACATCATTCCTAGAAGGGATTTGTATAGGCGTACTGAAAGACTTTCTTCTTTGTATGCGGCTTTCTAACATCAGAAGTTTTTGTTGTCTTTCTTCCGTTGGATAGGCCCTTTTGAGAACCCTATCTAGGACAGCTCCCAGGAATGTTAGACGTTGAGAAGGCTGTAGGACTGACTTGTCTGGATTTAGTGTGAGACCCAATTTGTTGAAAAGCCGTAGACAGGCTTTGGAAGACTTCTTCGCGGCACTGAGAGAGGGTGCTTTGACGAGCCAGTCAAGATACGGGAAAACCTGGTGATGATGAGGTCTAAGATATGCAGCTACTGGAGCGAGGCATTTTGTAAAAATGCGTGGGGCCGACTTGAGTCCGAACGGTAAAACTCGGAATTCATAATGCCTGCCGGCTACAGCGAACCTTAGAAACATTTTGTGTTTCATATGGATAGGTATATGGAAACAGGCATCTTGGAGGTCCAAGGACACCATGTAGTCGTTTCCATTGAGAAGCTGCAAGACTTCCTGAATGGTGACCATGCGGAATGATTGCTTCTTGAGGAATTTGTTTAGATTTCGTAAATCTAAAATTGGCCTCCACTTGTTTTTCACTAAAAAGAAACGGGAATAGAATCCATTTCCCTTTTGATGAAAAGGAACACGCTCTATTGCTCCTTTATGGATCATGAATGTTATTTCCAACTGTAACAGGCGCAAATGTTTGTGTGCCAAAGGTTGAGGAGGAGTTGGCGGGGTGGCTGTACAAATTCTAGGGAATGGCCAACTTGTACTAATTGTAGGACCCAGCGATCTGTCGTAATTTGCTTCCAATTTTGAAGGTAATGGGATTATTTCTCCCTACTTTGGAGGGAGGTGAAGAAATTGTAACCGGCAGAAGAGAGAGGTCATTGACGCCTGGCAGAATCTTTTTGTCGTCCAGCCTTTCCTCGAAAGGAAGATTTATTGTAGACAGTCGCTGGTTGTCGTCTTTGGGCGAACTGCGTCCTGAATTGCTGGCTAGAGGAGGTATAGGAAGGATACATGTACTGCTGGTAATCTCCTCTGTAGGATGATTGACTTTTACCCCGTGCACCACGAAAAGGGGTTCTTTTGTACTGGAGAGTACCCAAAGCCTTGGCCGTATCAGTATGTTTGATTCCCTGAAGGGCTTCATCGATATCCTTCCCAAGAAGCTCTTGACCATCATAAGGCATATCAAGAATCTTGGTCTGGACTTCAGGCCTGAATGTTGTAGCCTTTAGCCATCCTTGGCGTCTTAAGACCGCAGCTCCAGCTAGCTGATGGAAGCAGGTGGACGCGATGTCCATCGCAGAGTCAATTTCTGAAGCGGAGCGTTCGCCCTCCAGTAACACTTTCCTTGCCTCCTCGATGTCTTGTGGGAGATAGTCGAGGTAAGGAGCAATGTCTGACCACATCTGCCTGTTGTAGCGTCCCAGCAACGCTAAAGAATTGGACGACCTGACCAACGTCGAAATAGTGGAAAAACGTTTTCCTATGTTGTCTAGCCTTCTACCCTCCCTATCTGGGGGTGCTGACAGCAGAGCCGATGGGTTCTTTGACCTGCGTTGTGCCACCCGAGCAATCACAAAATCAGGTCTGGGGTGACCTATAAGACCGGCAGGCAGCGTCATCAGGGGCTTTGCATTTTTTGTCAAGTCTTGGTAAGACTGGAGGAAATGTAGCAGGGTTTCTCATTATTTTAATGCCCTGATCCCAAATATAGTCTATAATGGGCAAATACCTGACTGATTTCTTAAAGCACAAGTTACTAACTTGTGTAACGATATATCTGTAAGAGACAGTAGTTAGTGACAGATTCCTTACCTTAGAATATCCCCAGGCGTCAGGCTGGATCCGGAAAGTTTTTGCGTAGCAGTACCCTTGCGCGTCGGTAGGCGGCGTCGTGCGGCTCCGCGTCCGTCGTCGGCGTCGTGATCGCCGGGATGACGTCGCGGGCAGTACTTAGGCGCCGCCCCTGCGCGCTGACGTCAGTTCTGTACACGACTTTCCGCGCCAGGAACGCAGAGCCATGCAAGAAGCTGACATAGGTGTCTGAAAAATACTAGGGCCCTGAAAGGGATGTCCTTAACCCTAGAAATCAGTTCGCAGAACGGGGAGGATGGGTGGGCGGTGAGGAATCTGTCACTAACTACTGTCTCTTACAGATATATCGTTACACAAGTTAGTAACTTGTGCATCTGAAAGAGACACGTTAGTGACAGATTCCTTACCTTAGAATAGATACCCCAGCAATACCAACCCCGGTGGTGGGTCTGCGAACAAAGATCAGACAAGGAAGTCCTGGAGGACAGAACGGCCAAAGAAGCCGTCCCTCCGGACCTGACTGTCAAGGCAGTAATGCTTTGTAAACGTGTGCAGCGAGGCCCACGTAGCTGCCTGACAGATAACCGGCAGCGGAACACCGCGGCCCAAGGCCGTGGTAGCAGCCGTTGCCCTGGTGGAATGGGCACGCAGCCCAACAGGAGGTTCCTTTTTAGCGAAAGAATAGCAGGTCTTGATGCACAAGGTAACCCAGCGGGAGATGGTCCTCTTGTGCACCGCCCGACCTTTTTTGGCGCCCACGTAGCCAACAAAGAGCTGGTCATCCACCCGGAAGTGTTTTGTGCGGTCAATATAGAAAGAGAGCGCACGTTTTGGGTCCAGACGGTGGAGCCTCTCTTCCTCTCTGGAAGGATGCGGAGGCGGAAAGAAGGTGGGCAAAGTGATGGTCTGCCCAATGTGGAAAGCAGTAACCACCTTTGGCAAGAAGGACGGACGCGTCCGAAGAACAACCTTGTCTGGATGAACAGACAGAAAGGGAGGTTTGCAAGATAGAGCCTGGAGCTCACTCACCCGCCGAGCGGAGGTGATGGCCACCAGAAAGGCTGTCTTCAGAGTCAGAAGACGAAGAGGACAGTTATGTAGAGGCTCAAAGGGAGCGCACATTAAAAAGGTAAGAACCAAGTTCAAGTCCCACTGAGGCATCACAAACGGAACAGGAGGGAAGAGGTGAGTAATGCCTTTTAAGAACCTGTTAACAACAGGGGACTTGAAAAGGGAGGGCTGATCAGGGAGCCTGAGGAAGGCCGAGATAGCACAAAGATAACCCTTGATGGTACCCAGGGCAGAACCCTGTTGGGCCAAAGAGAGAAGGAACAGAAGGACCTCAGAAAGAGGGGCAGAAAGGGGATTCACAGCCTTTGCTGTGCACCATGCCACAAATTTGTTCCACCTGCAGGCGTATACCACCTTAGTGGAGGGACGCCTGGCTGCCAGAATCACATCACAAACTTCGGGAGGCAAGTCGAAAGGAATCAACTGCCGCCGCTCAATCTCCACGCAAGCAGGTGTAGACTGGACAGGTTCGGGTGGAGGACCGTCCCCTGCTGCTGCGACAGAAGATCCTCCCGAAGAGGCAGACGGATCGGGGATCTACGCTCATATTGAGTAGCTCGGGATACCAAACTCTTCGAGCCCAGTCCGGAGCCACAAGAATGACTTGGGCCCGGTCGTGCCGAATCTTCTTCAACACTCTGGGTAGAAGTGGTATAGGCGGAAAGGCGTACAAGAGACCGCAACTCCACTCGTGACGAAAAGCGTTGCCGAGCGAGTGCCGCCTTGGAAATTCCAACGCGCAGAACTGATGACATTGCGCGTTCTCTTCGGTGGCGAATAGATCTAACCAAGGCTCTCCCCACTGTAGAAAGAGTCCTTGCGCCACTTCCGAGTGAAGACGCCATTCGTGATCCATTATGCACCTGCGGCTGAGTTCGTCCGCCCTGGCGTTCAGGGAACCTGCCAGGTGTTGAACCACCAGGAACATGCCCTGATGTTCCAGCCATGTCCAGAGGCGTAGAGCCTCCTGACAAAGGGTCCACGACCCCACCCCGCCTTGTTTGTTGCAGTACCACATGGCGGTGGTGTTGTCTGTGAACACCTGCACTACCTTCCCTTTGACAGAGGGAAGGAATGCCCTGAGTGCAAGTCGGATCGCCCGGAGCTCCAGAAGGTTGATATGGAGCCGGGACTCCGCCGGAGACCAGAGGCCTCTGATCTCCGCCTCTCCCATGTGACCGCCCCATCCCAGAAGGGACGCGTCCGTCACAACTGTGTGCTCTGGCTGGGGAAGGGAGAGGGATCTGCCCATGACCCATTGCCGGTTCGAGAGCCACCACTGCAACTGTTTTGCAGTCCCCTCCGAGATCTGGACGTGATCGGACAGGTCGCCCTGGTGCTGCGCCCACTGGAACTTCAGGTCCCACTGCAGAGCCCGCATATGCCATCTGGCATGAGTGACCAGCAGGATGCAGGAGGCCATGAGGCCCAGCAGCCTCAGGGTCATCCGTACCGAAACCCAGGATAAGGGCTGAAAGATCGGAATCATAGCCTGAATATCCCGGACTCGCCGTTCGGGAGGATAGGCCCGAAACTGCGTCGTGTCCAGAACTGCTCCGATGAAAAGGAGCTGTGGAGAAGGAATCAGATGCGACTTTGGCACATTGATGGAGAACCCCAGCGAGTGCAGGAGTTCGGCCGTAGTCTGGAGGTGGGAGACAACTGCCTGGGACGAGCCCGCCTTCAGCAGCCAGTCGTCGAGGTAGGGGAAGACTGAAACCCCTGCCCGGCGCAGATGAGCTGCGACCACCGCCATCACTTTCGTGAACACCCGAGGGGCACTGGTAAGGCCAAAGGGGAGCACGGTGAACTGAAAATGCTCGAGGCCTACCGTGAACCGAAGGTAACGCCGGTGGGCCGGCAGGACGGGGATGTGGAAATAGGCGTCCTGCAAGTCCAACGCTACCAACCAGTCTCCGGGGTCGAGGGCAGTCAAGACCTGAGCTAGGGTGAGCATCTTGAACTTCTCCTTCCGGAGGAAGCGATTGACGTTCCGGAGGTCCAAGATAGGACGCATGTCCTCCTTGTCCTTTTTGGGCACCAGAAAGTAGTGGGAGTAGCAACCACGCCCTACTTCTGGGGTCGGAACATGCTCGATGGCCCTCTTGGCCAAGAGGGCCGTGACTTCCTTCTGTAGAAGCACCAAGTGATCCCCTGACATGCGGTGGAATTGAGGTGGCATGGCTGGGGGGTGGTCTCGAAGGGGAGGGAGTAGCCCCTTCGGACAATGTCCAAGACCCACTTGTCCGAGGTGATGGGACGCCAGTGGTGAAGGTGATGGCGGACCCTGCCCCCGACTGGCGTGCTGTGCACCTGAAAGGAGGGACTAGGAGGGCTTGGAGGCCGCGGACGGGTTGGAGGTGGTGGCCTGACCCGCACGCTGGTTGCCCGAACCGCCACGGCGGTATCCACGTCCTCGGCCACGCGAAGGCGCTTGCTGCGCGGGCCGTTGGCCGGGCTGTGGACGTGACTGGGCGCCCCTTCCGTGGCCACGAAAGGGGCGAAAAGCAGACGTTTGCGGAGGGCGCACAACAGCAAGGCCCAGGGACTTAGCAGTAGCCCGTGAATCCTTGAAACGCTCCAGCGCATGGTCCGCCTTTGAACCAAAGAGACCGACTCCATCAAAGGGCATGTCCATGAGAGTATTCTGGACATCCCCTGAAAAACCAGTGGTTCTCAGCCAGGCGTGGCGACGCAGCGCCACCGTCGTTGCAAGCGATCTGCCCAGCGAGTCGGCGGTATCAAGGCCACAGCGGATGGTATACTTAGCCGCATCACGCCCTTCCGCAATAGCGCGGGTAAGCAGTGTCTGGACCTCCTCAGAACACTGCGGCAAAACATCAGCCACCGAATCCCACAGGGAGTGGGTGTATCGGCCCAAGAGGCAAGCGGTATTAACAGACCGCAAGCCAGCACTGGAGGAAGAGAAAGCCTTCTTCCCAAAGTGATCCAGGCGCTTGGATTCCCTATCCGGAGGGGCGGTAGGGAAGGCTGTTTGGGAGGCAGAGGCTTGGACAACCAAGCTCTCAGGGGTGGGGTGTTGGGAGAGAAACAGGGGGTCGCCCGGAGCCGGGCGATGGCGTCGGGCCACGTTCCTATCCACAGGAGCCCCTGTGGTGGGTTTGGACCAGGCACCCAAAAGAACGTCAGTGAGTGCATCGTTGAACGGCAGCACAGGCTCCGAAGAGGAGGCCGCCGGCTGAAGCACTTCAGTCAGGAGGTTAGTCCTGACGGCCACTGTAGGCAACTGGAGATTTAAGGCTCCAGCAGCTCTACGCAACACCGTTGCAAAATTAGCCCCTCCTCCGTTGCCACGGGAGGAGACAGCATGCCAGAGTCGGGGGAGGTATCCAGCCCACTGGCATCCCCAAGTTCCTCAACCCAGTCCGGGTCAAACTCGCACTGTTGTGTGAGAGGGTCGTCAGACCCCTCCCAGCTCTCCTGGTCCTCCTCAGGTTGAAAAGATGGAGGAGGAGGGACATAAGGGACCCAAGGCCTCATCGGCGCCGGAACCGGCGTCGGGCGACGCCGGTCCGGCTCCATGTCCGGACCCGGGGAGAACCGGGGAACGACGCCGCCCGGAGCCCCGGACGGCGTCGGAAACGGCACCGGGGACATCGGCGTCGGCGGAGGCGTGGTTAGGTCAACCGGCGTCGATGGAGGTTGCGGCACCACCGGAACCGGGGTCGAGGCCGGGGCCGGAGCCGAGGCCGGGACGAAGGCTGGTGGGACAGGCGACGCCGGGACCGGAGTCGACGGCGACGCCGGAGCAACCCCATCTGGCCCGCGGGGCCCGAAGGCGCACCGGAGGGACCTTGAGGCCCGAAGAGGCGGGCCATGGCCGACAGGAATTTCTGTACTTCGGCCGGAGTCGCCCCGAACCCGGGAAGGACGGGTAATGCGGGGGCAACTCGACAGGCACGTCCGGGGCCGCGGGGGCGGGGACGGTGCCGACAGGGACCTCAGCCGAGTCGCGCGACCGGCGAGGCGAAGTCTTAGAGCGATGACGCCGCTTAGACTTCTTGTGCTTCGACTTACCGGAGGAGCGCGAAGACTTGGATTCCGACGAACGGCGGGGACTCCGCGTCCGGCCCCTCGACCTCTCCCGGGACCGGGGCTTGCTGCGGCGCGGAGCCGACTGCCGGACTTCAAGGAGCTTTCGAGACCGCTCTCGCAAAGCCTTCGGATGAAGTTTCCGGCAGTCAGGGCACGACTTCGTGTCGTGGCCTCGGCCGAGGCAGAAGAGACACTCGAGGTGGGGGTCCGTGATGGACATCATACGACCACATTCCTCGCAGGGCTTAAAGCCGGGCATCCCTACGACACCTTAGGAGTCGTGAAGACTCGTTGAAGAGAACAGTGAAAAATTTCACAAAAAGATAGTCAAAAAGTGACTAGGGCACTGCTCTTCCCGGATCTGCGCTTACTGGCGCGGAAAAGAAGAACTGACGTCAGCGCGCAGGGGCGGCGCCTAAGTACTGCCCGCGACGTCATCCCGGCGATCACGACGCCGACGACGGACGCGGAGCCGCACGACGCCGCCTACCGACGCGCAAGGGTACTGCTACGCAAAAAACTTTCCGGATCCAGCCTGACGCCTGGGGATATTCTAAGGTAAGGAATCTGTCACTAACGTGTCTCTTTCAGATAGGTTCCTTGAAATCGTAAAGGAAACAATCTTGTTGGTGAGATGGCATTGGAAGCTCAAAACGTCTGGCTGCTCTTTCTAAAAGATTATGGAATCCTCCAATATCCTCTGGAGGAGAATCTACTTGAGGCGGAGATGGTGACGCTGGTGGAGGGATAATGTAATCGTCCCATTCGTCGGGACGTGATTGTATATCTTGAATTTCCCCTTCTTGTTGCTCTTCCTCCTCTTAGTCTGTAGATGAAAGCAGATGCACAGGTACTTGAGCTATAGGAAGGGATGGAGGCTGAACTTGCGCCACAGGAGGTGGAGAAAGCGCTGGTACAGGAGATGGTGCGGATGTAGGGAACCTCTTTTTGTAGTCCGACAGCATGAATTGTAGGTCCGTTATCAGAGCTGAGGGAAGACAAACCATTTCTGGCTGTAGTTGCCGATGACGTCCTTGGTCAGGATAGTACAAATGTTCATCAAAACACTGATCCTCATCAGAGTCCTCTTGGTATTTGACGTTAAATTCCAAGTCCTCATCATCATCTAAAAGATGATTTGGCAATAAGGCTTGGACCCTACTAGGTGCTGTCAAAGAGGGTGTCAGTCTCTCTTTTATAGATTTGTGTGGGGAAAACAGTTTTCCTGCTTTGGATTTTGGTGTCGACGAGGTAGTCGGTACACCGATCGTCGTCAAAGAACCATCCACGGGCATAGATATGGATGTCTCAGACAAAACTAGTGTAGAGGACAGAACTGTCGTCGACTATGCAACTCTCGTCATCAAGACAGTCGACAACGGAATAGGGGAAACAGTCGATGGAAAGGTCGTCGACAGTAGACTCGTCGTTAACGGCGGCAACACCGTCGACGAGGCACTCGTCGTCGGGCTAGTCGACGCAATCTCCGTCGACGACGATGACCTCTTGACAACTTTTATCGTCGACGACAAAGGGGCTTGACTCGTCGACGACCATATCAGGAATGATGTAATATGTGACGTCATCAGCAGTGCAATGCGGGGGCGCGAGTTATAGTTAGCTCAACTAACGGCTGAATTTCTCTGGTTTTCTACGAGTGAAATGTCCAACTAACTATAACGTCCCTGAAACCTATGGTTTTTTCAGTGAATTTCAAAGGTTTTTTAAATGCTAATTTCTAACTATGCCTACAGAGGTAGGACGTGTGAGGAAAGAGGAAGAAAGGCACAGAAAGAAGCAAGGGAAATGCAGAAAGAGGCAACAGAAGTCCAGAAAGACGAAGAAAGGTGCAGAAATAAGCAAGAGATGTGCACAAAGAACCAACAGAGGAGCAGAAAGAGGCCTTGTTGCAAAGTCATCCTGTGCCCCCAACTTTTTGCTGACGGGTACTGGTGGTAACTGACTGACTAGCCAGGCCCGGAGCCAGTGCTATGCTGAAAGACACTTGGAATACAGTGAAAACACCTACATACACTAGGGTACACTATGGGTTGGGGTACCCCTGTGATTGGCATGACCTCCCCTGTAAGGCCCTAGTACATAATAGGGCAGGGGGAGTAAAACTACCTCTAACTCAGAGGTGCGGCAAGAGAGGTGCATAAACAGGCAGGAAAGGTGCAGAAACAGGGAACAGGGGTGCAGAAAGAGGCAAGTAAAGTACAGAAAGAAGAGCAGTGCAGAAAGAACCAACAGAGGTGCAAAAAGAGGCAAGAGGGGTGCAGAAAGAAGGAAGAGAAGTGCAGAAAGAGGCAACAGAATTGCTGAAAGAAGAAACAGAGGTGTAGAAAGAAGCAAGAAAGTGCAGAAAGAGGCAAGTGAGGTGCAGAAAAAAGCAAGAGCAGTACAGAAAGAACCAACAGAGGTGCTGAAACAGGCATGAAGGGTGCAGAAAGAGCAAGTGAAGTGCAGAAACAGGCAAGAGAGGTACAGAAACAGGCAGGAAAGGTGCAGAAACAGGGAACAGGGGTGCAGAAAGAAGCAAGAGGGGTGCAGAAAGGCAAATGATCTGCAGAAAAAAGCAACAGAGGTGCTGAAAGAGGCAAGTGAGTTGCAGAAAGAAGAGAGGTGCAGAAAGAAGCAAGAGAGGTGCAGAAAGAAGCAAGAGAGGTGCAGAAAGAAGCAAGAGAGTTGCAGAAAGAAGCAAGAGAGTTGCAGAAAGAAGCAAGAGAGGTGCAGAAAGAAGCAAGAGGTGCAGAAAGAAGAGCAGTGCAGAAAGAACCAACAGAAGTGCAAAAAGCAAGAGAGGTGCAGAAAGAGGCAAGAGAGGTGCAGAAAGAAGCAAGAGAGGTGCAGAAAGAAGCAAGAGAGGTGCAGAAAGAAGCAAGAGAGGTGCAGAAAGAAGCAAGAGAGGTGCAGAAAGAAGCAAGAAGGGTGCAGAAAGAGGCAAGAAGGGTGCAGAAAGAGGCAAGAGAGGTGCAGAAAGCAGCAAGAGCAGTGCAGAAAGAACCAACAGAGGTGCAAAAAGAGGCAAGCGATCTGCAGAAAGAAGCAAGAGAGATGCAGAAAGAAGCAAGAGAGGTGCAGATAGAAGCAAGAGAGGTGCAGATAGAAGCAAGAGAGGTGCAGAAAGAGGCGAGAGGTGCAGAAAGAGGCGAGAGGTGCAGAAAGAGGCGAGAGGTGCAGAAAGAGGCGAGAGGTGCAGAAAGAGGCGAGAGAGGTGCAGAAAGAGGCGAGAGGTGCAGAAAGAGGCGAGAGAGGTGCTGAAAGAAGCAAGAGAATTGCTGAAAGAAGCAAGAGCAGTGCAGAAAGAACCAACAGAGGTGCAAAAAGAGGCAAGCGATCTGCAGAAAAAAAGCAACAGAGGTGCAGAAAGAGGCAAGTGAGGTGCCGAAAGAAGCAAGAGAGGTGCCGAAAGAAGCAAGAGAGGTGCCGAAAGAAGCAAGAGAGGTGCCGAAAGAAGCAAGAGAGGTGCCGAAAGAAGCAAGAGAGGTGCCGAAAGAAGCAAGAGAGGTGCAGAAAGAAGCAAGAGAGGTGCAGAAAGAAGCAAGAGAGGTGCAGAAAGAAGCAACAGACGTGCAGAAAGAGGGAAGAGAAGTGCAGAAAGTAGAAGAGATTTGCAGAAAGTAGAAGAGATTTGCAGAAAGAGGCAAGTGCAGAAAAAGAAATGTGCAGAAAGAAGCAACAGAAATGCAGAAAGAGGCAAGAGATGCACAGAAGGAAGCAAGAGTGGCTTGCACACCATTAGTACAAATTTAACACCAACATTTATCAGTAACAGGTGACCATTCTAGGTTTGCAAAGAACCTTCCACCACGCTTTAACACTGGTCGTTGCATTTTTGGTAATGTTTGAGCCAGAAACAAGGCTTTTTTTGTTCAGATGATGAATCATGTGGCTAATGCAGTTAATGTTTAATTGTGCAGAAGTCTGTGCAGCTAAACAGTCGTATAATTCCAGTGGCCCTGCCCATACCTCTGACTAAGTCCACAAGTGCTCCTCAGTGATTCCTTCTCTTTTTGTCTCACTGAGTTCATAGTTGAGCTTCTATTGAAACGAGGAAGACTAAACCGGAGGTTACCACTCCACAACATAGACAACCATACCACATAATTACTCTCCATAACACATAATCCCACTCTACATAATTCCTATACACTAAATACCACATGCTTTCTATCCACATAATTCCACTGCACAACATACCACATAATTCCACTACACACAACGTACATCCACTCCAAAAACATTAGTAAAAAACTTTTACATTTACAACGCCAATAGCTCTAACTCTCGCAAATGCGAAACCTATTACATTGCAAACACTTCTTTAAGTAGTAGTCGCGTTTGCAGAGTAGTGGCGAAAGGGTGCTGGGCCTTCGACCAGCGCTCAGGAATTCCGCTGCGTAGGATTTACAGGAGGTACAAGAAGGGCTTCCCCTGGGGCCTGGCAGCCTTTTTTTTTTATCTTGGGGAGGGGGGCGTGTGGGCCCCCTCCAGAGGCCAATTATGGCCCCGGGGACCCCATCCCCCGGGGCCTGGCCAGCCTTCTTTAATATTTTTTATTTTTGGGAGGGGGGCCGCGTGGATGAGGGAGGTGGCGGTCCCCCCCCCGCCTGTATTAAAACAAAGCCCCGGGGAGGTGGTGGTCCCCGGGGGGGTGGGGGCCGGGTGCCCCCGCACATTTTGAGCCAAGCCACAGGGAGGTAGCAGTCCCCGCGGCTGTGGGGGCCCCCACACCATAATTTTAAATTGCCCCCGGGACCTGGCCCACCCGGGGGCTTAAAACAAACGAAGCGCGGGAGCCTGCGCTTCGTTTTAAAAAATTTTTTTATCCCGATTTGCGAACCCAGCGCGAATTCGGCCATTTAAAAAAAAAAAAAAAGCTTTTTTGGGCCCTGGGGGTATTTGTGGGACCCCCCTGAGCAGGCCTAGGGGATCAGGGTGTTTCTACCCTGCCCCCTTTTCTTCATTTTTCACTTCCCCCCCCCCCTTTTTCTTGTGACTCGGTTACCGAGTCACAAGATGGCTGCCAACACTTCCTGGTTTGGAGTGTTGGCAGCCAATCAGAGTGAAGCTCGTGCGTCGCCGCGACTCTTCCTCTGTGCTCAGATATCAATATTTTTATTTCTTGAGTTTCTCAGCAATTACTGAACGGATTTACACCATTTACAAAAAAAGAGTGCTTTCTGAACCAAGAGCTACCTTTTTGCCAAATTTGGTGTAATTCCGTTCAGCAGTTCGGGCTGTAGCTGTGTCTAAAGTTTCCTATGGAAAATAACATGGGGAAAACGCGTTTTGGGACCTCCCTTTTTTCTCAGCCCCCACTTGACGAATCACCCCGAAACTTTCAAGACAGGAGCTGACCGGAGCGGGCCATTAGTTTTGAAAATTTCACAAAGATTCGTCAAACGGCGCCAAAGATATTGGCAAAAGAAAAAACACTTTCTGAATAGAAACAAGGTCCTAACTATAACTACCTACTGACGACCGCCAGTAGGTAATATATACATTATATATATACATTATATATATATATATATATATATATATATATATATATATATACATACACACACACACACACACACACAACACTGACAAAACTAAAGGTCAAAGTAATGTTATAATTAGGTGAAGATTTCAGTGACAACTTAATGTTTTAAACTGAAAACACTGAAATTCACCAGTTCTAGTTCTCTAGTAACTATAGCTCATGCCCTAAGGTACCCATTACTCATGCCCCCACCATGAACAGTTTTGTAATCAAGGATGCCATTTCAAATGTTAGTGATGTTAGCAATGATTTTATAGAACATAAGTGATGTGTTATGTGGGGTAATTAGACCATGGTGAGGGTGTGATTTATAGTTACCTTAGTCATCGCAAGTAACTATAACTCGTGCTCTAACTGGAAAGGCATGGTGAGCAAAAAAACGATGGATTTAGGCCCAGATCTCTGTACTGGGGTGAATGTATGACATTGTTCTGCATTCTGTCCATCAATTGTTCTTTTTGCATTTGTCACCTTGAGTGGGACGGGTATGCCCAGACTTGGGTCCCGTGCTCTCCATGCCATTGGAGTCAAGCCATCTTGGCTGAAGAGGGGTGAAACCCCGAAACCGGTCCTAGGATGCTGGTTTCCAGTCCAGGGAGGACTTGGCCTGGCAGTTCAGGCTGGACTGTTCCCATTGGCCGCAGGGTCAAGACGAATTTGCATATGGCTGGGTCCAAACTGGAATGGCATGGTGAGCAAAAAACGATGGATTTAGGCCCAGATCTCTGTACTGGGGTGAATGTGTGACATTGTTCTGCATTCTGTCCATCAATTGTTCTTTTTGTAACTGGTGAAACAGGCCACAATCCAGGAGACTGAAGTGCACTCACTTGCAGGTTATTGTGCACTTGAGAGCTGGCAAAATGCTGTTATTCACAATGTCCCAGCAATTGGCAGAAATGTGCTAACCCATTGCCCCACACAGTATGCTTTCATGGGCTGAAGCAGAATGAGAGAGACCCAAATGACAAAAGAAAGCCGACAAAGACCATCTATGTAAGTCTTTTTTAATTAAAACATTTTTCTTTTTTTTTTAAACTGGCAGACAACTACACCTGCAAGAAATTCTAAGACGTCCTTGAAAGAATCACAGTGTAAATACTGTACCATCATCATTTGTCAAAGGAAGTGACCAATACCAAAATAAAAAAGTACATTGCCTTCCACGTACTCTTTGAGTATCACCAGGCATCAGACTGGATCTGGAGAATTTTCCAGAAATGCTGCAAACATTTTGGTAGGTGGCACTGTGTGGGTCCGCGTGGACTCTGTACTGCCCCGGAAGTGACGGTGGCTGAGCGTATGCACGCTAGCCCTACGGGCTGATGTCCATTTCTTGCATTTTTCTCTTTTGGCACCCTTTCACAGAGCATAGGACAAGATGTCTGATGAGTGTGCCTAACTTGGGAACTTTTTAGAGGGTAAAAAAATGCCAGTCCACAGAACCAGGAAGCAGGAGGAGTGAGCAACGTGTTGTTCTGATGGGTTCTTTTAACTGTAAATTCCTCACCATTAGAATAGATACCAAAGCAGTATCTCCCAGAGATTCAGGGGAGGTGATCAGACCAGAACATCCTGCAGTACTGAGCGGCCAAAGTGGTTCTTAGCGCCAGAACCTACAGTCAAGACAGCAGTGTTTCATGAAGGTACCGACGCCTACATCGCAGCCTGGCAGATTTCTTGAACAGGTACCCCCTCTCAAAGCAGTTGTAGTGGCCTTGGGCCTGGTGGAGTGAACCTACAGAACTTGAGGATGCTTCTAGGCCAGTGAGTAGCAGATCTTAATATGGAGGACTATGCACCCCAACAGGATCCTCTTCTGCCCACCTTCCCTTTCTTTGCCCCTGAAAGCCCACAATGAGAATATCTTTACGATGGTCTTTCGAATGGCTCTCTTAGGATAAAATAATGACGCATCTTCATCTTCTCTGAAGGGAGAGGCAGCGCCAAAAACACTGGCAAAATAATCGACTGGTCAACATGGAAGGGAGTCATAACTGTTGGTTGAAAGCCACTGTAGTCCTCAGTACTAGCTTGCCTGGAAAGGAAAGAAGGCGGAGTAGGGCAGATGGACTGAAAGTCTGCAGTTGCCTCGTATGGCGTGCAGATGTAATGGCAATGAAAAAATGGTCTTCAGAGTAAGGAGTCTTAAAGAACAACTGTCTAGGCTGAAAGGGCTTGCACATGACAAACGTGAAGACCAAAGTTCATATCCCTTCAGGCCATAATTTTTTTGGGTTGGGGAGGGGGGGGGGGGGGTTAGTACACACTAGTCAAGGCTTTTATAGACAGCTGATGACGTGCACACAGAAAGACCTTGCTGGGCTAACTAAGGAATAAACAAAAGTGTTCAGTATTCCAGGCACCCTTCCAAACAAATCTACACCAGCTGCCAGCCTAGATCAACTTTGTGGAAATGAGTCTGGCAGAGAAGAGGACATCCACTACCTAAGCCGCAAAACCAAATGCAGCTAGCTGTCACAGTTAAATCTCCTCACAAGAAGGGGTCGTTTGTGGAGACTCGGATGCAGAGCTCTGCCCAGTTGCTGAGATGGAAGTCCTCCCAAAGCGAAAGCCTGATCAAGGGGCAAATGATCAGACTGAGGAGCTCTGGTTGCCACACTCGCCAAGCCCCGTCTAGGTGATGACTGGGGCCCAGTCAGTCTCGAGCTTCCTGAGAACTCAAGGCTGGAGATGTAGCGGTGGAAATGCGTACATGAATATTCCTTTCAAAGGCTCCCTGCATGGCCCCCAACAATAATGCAGTGGGTGCCCTGGGTGGGCTCCAGGGCACTTACCATTTATTGGCCAAGCCCAGGGGGATAGGGTGCCTCGAATTGAAATCGGCCCGGGGAGGGGGGCCACACCCCCTCCCACCCTTCTGTAAATGACAAATAATCCTAACTTCCTGTGATTGACAAGAATAATCCACAGTTGTAAACCACCAACTTATCACACCTAAGGGTATCAAGGCACTGCAGGCTGTTGGGGAGATTAAGTGAGCTATTTCCCAGAGTCACAGTACACTGACCTGCCACCGGGGACCAAACCATGAGCCCCGTGCTTCGGAGTCAGCCGCTCTGACCGCAAAGCGTGTTTACTCGGCAATTCCACCTTGAAAAACAATCTGAAGTGCATGACGCAGGCGAATGCACTGCTGTTCTATCGGAGTGCAATCTCTTCTGTAGTGACTGTGACGAGTGGGTTCTTTTCTGTCATCTCCTGGTGATAGAGCGCCTGGTTCTCCCTTTAAATTACTACGAGTGTGCAAATGCGCAAAATCACTTGCAAGCTCCGCCCACTTGGCCCAGCACCATTCACCTTAGCAGTAGGCAGAGTTCTTCCCGCCTTTCCCCATGCTAATGAACAGCTAACCAAAAGCCCCCAAATCCTCCCACCGGAGTGCGTTTCCCGGCAATTTTGATAACACATTCTTGATGAGGAGGAATACAAGGACATCTCCACCAAACAAAGAAGCACTTCATACAGTTAAGAGAAAGTACCCTTGTTTGGTAGAGATTCACTTCTTTGTAGTCGCGTCGTTTTCTCTATATGAGGATTCATGTTATCACAGATTTCTGGAAGACTACACTTGATCACATTGCCGAAATTAAACACACACTAGGTCACCGGAGACATTTCCTCCTGATCCATTACGCAGCTGTTGTGTAGAATATCCACTAGACATTTACCCAACAAGGTAGCACTTAATCTGGACTCTTGTTGAATAAAGGAGCAGGTGAGGTTCCGTTCTGGCCGAGCTACTCACACAGCTACTGACACATCCACACAGCCAGTCTTACACCCACTCACAGACCCACACACCCACTCACAGACCCATACAGCCACTCGCACACCCTCTCATACTCCCAAAACTCACTGATGCATACAGCCCCTCGCACCCACACAGACCCAAACAGTAACTTGAAGACCCATACAGCCATGCATACACCCACAGACCCATACAGCCACCGACAAACGCACACAGCTATCCACTCACACACCCACTCACTGACCCACATTCTCGAAATTACTCACCCCCATTCATTCAAATACACTCACACACCTACTCAGACCCATACATCCACATACACACCCAGTCACCGACCCATACAGCTACTGAGACCCAGAGCCACTCGCACATCTACCCCCTCATACAACCACTCACATGTCCACTCAGACCCATACAGCCACTCACACCCACAAAACCACCTGCACACCATTATACACTACTACACTATGCCACTTCACGCCAGTACAATGTATGGTACTCCACTGCACACTACTACACTGTGCCATTCCACGTCGGTACACCGTATAGTACTCCAATGTAAACCACGACACTCCAATCTACTGTAAGGTTTTTCACTGTATGGCACTACACTGTACGTCATTCCAGTTTACAACACTCCATGTTATTGTATTGTACACCACTCCACTCTGCCACTAGACTGTACGCTATTCCACTGTATGCCACTTCAGTGTATACTGCAAGAATATTTTCAATGTACAGAAACCATTCTCCAATCCTGGTCCAAGGGATGTGGAATTCCTATTGCCCAACGCCCAGGACATATTGTTTGGGGTCAAGGGCAACACGTTTTCATGTGTATTTAGTCCTTGGGACAAGTAGGCCCAACCCCCTGCAGCACAAACCCTTTGGCTGCCAGTTTGCAGTACCACGTTATGGATCAGGGAAGGGCACTGTCTGCAGTTAAGGTAATTTTTTTGTCCATATGTTAATGCTGTTCAAACTTGTATTTATGGTTTATTAATTGAAAGCCTTTATTATTAGGGTGAGCGCTCTAAGTAAATGTTGTAAGCTCTGACTGCACTACTGACAGTGGTTCCAGTATAAAAATGTGTACACGTTTTCAAAGTTTAGCAATATGAGGCTATGTATAATGCTCCCAGAATGCTTTGATTTGATGCAAATATTTGCAGAAGTTTGAAAGCAAGAATGATGATTCTTTGCTTTCAAAATAAAATGTTCATAAAAAATGAAAGCAGGAAAAAAAACATTTCACTAAACTACTGTAAAATTTCAGGTACCATTTCTTTGCAGCATCATTTAGTAACGTGTTGATGCATGCTAGTAATTCCCAAAACTATTCATAATGGAAAATCAGTGTAACCAGTTTCAATAAGATAAAGAGAAACAAAAATAAACAAGCATTGGCAAAGCCAGTAAGTCCGAAATTGGTGGTCAGCTTTTTAGTTTTGTCAATGTGTGACTTGTTTTGGCATGGTTTTTGTAAAACCTTATTGTGTGGGAGCTACCGGGCCCTCACCATTATAACAAACATTGGCAAAAGCAAAAATTGTTTTTGGTCTCAAATGCACGCACTGCCACAGTAGTTACTGGCACTGAACAAAACTACTTTGTGTACCGATATGCTCCTTGTGAAAGAGCAGAATGCGGTCACTCACAGTGAAGCCAGCCGATACAGAGAGAGAGACAGAATTTTAATAAACACAAAAGGTCATGGTCAATGCCAGACCAAATTAGGGGCCCAATTATTAAAGAAAGTCTCACAAGTGCACCCATGGTATATGTCCTTGCATTAGGTGCAGCTATACGGCTTTTGTGAATTCCCAAGAATTTACAAAAGCCGGATAAGAAATAGTACTCCTAGAAAATATTAGTGAACTGCATTTTAGCATGAGCAAATGTATGTAGATTTGCTCATGCGAAAATCTGATTGTTTGCAAGTTCACTTTCCCTCCAACCACTTTTTTCCCCAACTCTGGAAGAAGGTTTACGACTGACAATGTCAGGAGTAAATTTCCAACATTTCTCAGTATGGGAAAAGATTAGAGAAGAGTTGTTAAAAACCTTTAAAACATGCAAGTTAATAGGTTTGCACAGACTCAAAAGGGCATTCTAACCCTGGAACTGTTCCATAGATCTGCGGAAACGTGGCACCATAAGGGGATTACAAGTATTCAAACACTACTATGGTATGAGCCCTGGCATAATCAGAGAGGCTATATCAGAGCTCTTATAATACGAGAATGCTGCCATAATTTGTCGTAGCACTACATGGCACCAAAGGGACAAGTGGACTTTGTTACAGGATAAGTAGATTTATGAAGCAACCTGCCCCATGGACAAGTAGGATAAGTTACTTACCTGTAATCCTAGTGCTCTTCCAGGGGTATCCTCATCAAAGTCATAAGCACATGAATATTCCCGCCCATGCGCGGGACCCCGGAAACATATAAAACATATGTGGAAACTATATATATATATATATATATATATATATATACTTGAAGATGGAGGATCACAAGAAAACAACAGCCAGCCAGGGCAAAAATCTGGATCCCAAAGGATACAATGAGTCACAAAGAAATAAAATATCCAAGAAAGAAGTGACTCAAACAGATAGATTCACCAAAGAACAAAAATATATTTCAACTACAACGTTTCAGCTTCCGCCTTCCTCAGGTAGTACAAGATGGTTTGCTCAGTGGCTGCACAGATGACACAGCTGAATTTTCAACTCATGATGCTTTTTGAAAATTCAGCTGTGTCATCTGTGCAGCCACTGAGCAAACCATCTTGTACTACCTGAGGAAGCGGAAGCTGAAACGTTGTAGTTGAAATATATTTTGTTCTTTGGTGAATCTATCTGTTTGAGTCACTTCTTTCTTGGATATATATATATATATATATATATATATATATATATATATACACACATATATACACATACACACACACACACACACACAATGCAGCCTTCCAATACTAGAAAACGCTGAGCAATGTTGTAAGAATTTCCCTTGCACAGAAATACAATTCCAATAAAGCAGGGAGAAAATAAAACACATTTGAAAACTGCTTTAATGCACAGCAGAAAACACAATCCTGCAAAAAGGAATGAAAGAAACATTGCCAGCACATAGGCTGCATTGTAGAAAACATCAGTGTAGAAAGCTGAAAAGCTAACCCACAGAACACACAGAATAAACTGGCACCGTTCCTTTAAGGCAGCCATGACCCCGAGCTTCCCATCATGCCTCAGGGGTGACAGTTAGGTCAGTTGTTTTTTGCGGAGACCCGAAGCCCAGGGCAAAAAGAGATGACATGTATCTTGATCACTTGCCCGGGGAGGCGGGTGGGTTGCTTATGACTTTGATGAGGATACCCCTGGAAGAGAACTAGGATTACAGGTAAGTAACTTATCCTTCTCTTCCAGGGGATCCTCATCAATAGTCATAAGGCACAAGTTACTAACTTGTGTAACGATACATCTTTAAGAGACAGTAGTTAGTGACAGATTCCTTACCTTAGAATATCCCCAGGCGTCAGGCTGGATCCGGAAAGTTTTTGCGTAGCAGTACCCTTGCGCGTCGGTAGGCGGCGTCGTGCGGCTCCGCGTCCGTCGTCGTGATCGCCGGGATGACGTCGCGGGCAGTACTTAGACGCCGCCCCTGCGCGCTGACGTCAGTTCTTCTTTTTCCGCGCCAGCAAGCGCAGATCCGGGAAGAGCAGTGCCCTAGTCATTTTTTGACTAACTTTTTGGGTGAATTTTTCACTGTTTCTCGAATCGACTTCAAGGTGTCGTAGGGATGCCCGGCTTTAAACGTTGCGGCGCCTGTGCTCGGATGATGTCCATCACAGACCCGCATTGGGAGTGTCTCTTCTGCCTCGGCCGAGGCCACGACACGGAGTCGTGTTCCGACTGCCGGGCCCTCAACCCGAAAGCTTTGCGAGAGCGGTCTCGAAAGATCCTCGAGGCCCGGCATTCGGGTTGTAACGTGGCCTTATGAATGGGTTCAAAAGGAGGACCCATCAGTTTTGACAAAACTAAATTCAACTCCCAAGGAGGAGAAGGAGGTCGGACAGGGGGATACACCTTCAACCCCTGAAGGAAGTCCTTGACCACCTGAAGTTGAAAGAAAGAAAGTTGGTTGGGTGATTTTCTATAGGCTGTAATGGCCGCCAAATGAACTTTTATGGAAGTGTATTTCAAACCAGATTTGGCCAAGTATAGCAGATACGGCAAGATTACCTCTTCTTGCCCGCTAGTCGGACTCCAACCATTACGCATACACCACAAGTAAAATCTTTTCCATTTAAAAGAATAAGAGGTTCTTGTGGATGGCCTTTTTGACTCCCTCAAAATGTCCATGCAATCCTGAGGAAGGTTCAAATGCCCGTACTGCAGGACCTCAGGAGCCATGCTGCCAAGCTCAGCGATGGAAGGCTGGGGTGCAGAATCTTCCCTCCCATTTTGGTCAGAAGGTCCGGCCTGCACGGGAGTCTCCTGTGCGGACAGATCGAGAGCTGTAGTAGGTCTGTATACCACCATTGGCGAGGCCAGTCCGGTGCTATCAGGATCATCTTCATCCTGGATCGGATGATCTTGGTCACCACCTTCGGGATGAGAGGAAGGGGCGGAAAAGCGTATGCAAACGTCCCGGACCAGTCTATCAAAAGAGCATTCCCTCTCGTTCCTGGTCGGTAAAACCTGGACGCGAAGGCGTGGCATTTTCTGTTTAGATCGTCTGCAAAGAGGTCGATGGATGACCCCATTGATGAAAAATGTCCGCCACTACCTAGTCGTTGAGCACCCAGTCTTCTTGTTCTTCGAAGTGTCGACTGAGAGCGTCTGCTCGCACGTTCTGTTCTCCTGGCAGATGCACCGCCGTGATCGAGAGGTTCCTGGCGAGCAGCCAGTGCCAGATCGCTTGAGATTCCAGAGACAGAGGGCGAGAGCGTGTTCCACCTTGTTTGTTTAAGTAATACATGGTGGGTGTATTGTCCGTTTGTATCAGAATCGACTCGGACTGAATCGATGGATGGAATGCCTTGAGGGCCAAATGAACCGCCCGCAGTTCTAACATGTTGATATGATAGGTCTGCTCTTTGCTGGTCCATTTGCCCCGAGTCTGCAGTTGACCCAGATGCGCTCCCCATCCCTGAAGAGACGCATCTGTTATCAGGGATTGTTTTGGAAGAGGCTGATGGAATGGTACTCCCACTAGAAGATTCTTTGGCTGAGTCCACCAGAGAATGGATTTCTTCGCAGTCTGAGAGATGAGAACTCGGTCTTCCCAATGACCCGAGGTTTGGACCAATTTGTCCTCCAGTTCCTGCTGCAACGGTCTCATTCTCAATCTGGCGTTGGGAATGAGAAAAATGCAAGAAGCCATCGACCCCAGCAGAGAAGCCACTTGCCTTACTGATGGTTGATGTGCTTGGAGGATGATGTTGATTTTGTCTCTCATTGATGACAATCTCTCCTCCGAAGGAAACACTTTTCCTAGGTCGGAGTTTAGGGTGGCGCCCAGATAGTGGAGCGATTGAGTTGGTTGCAACACTGATTTGTCCACGTTGACATGCAGGCCTAAGCGTCGAAGGAGATCCAGGCAGATGTGAAGGTGCTCCTGCACTATGCTGGGAGATGACCCTTCAACAGCCAGTCGTCCAGGTATGGATACACAAACAGACCTTGGCGATGTAATGCTGCTGCTACTACTGCCATGCATTTCGTGAATACTCTTGGGGCAGATTTTAGGCCGAAGGGTAAGACCTTGAACTGGTAATGCTTTGCGCCCACCATGAACCGCAGGAACTTGCGATGCCGTGGTGTGATTGGAATGTGAAAGTACGCATCTTGGAGATCCACCAAACACATCCAATCGCCTTTTCTCAGATGTGGAAATATTTGATGGAGCGCCAACATTCGAAACTTTTCTTTTTTGATGAACTTGTTCAGCAAACGTAGATCTAGAATTGGTCTGAACTTGTTCGGTTGGTCTTTTTTCTGAACAAGGAAGTATCTTGAGTAAACTCCCTTTCCTCTCTGTGCCGGAGGAACCTCTTCTATGGCCAGTTTCCTGAGAAGGGTCGACACTTCCTGACGCAGGAGATCTCGGTGCAGATGACGGGATTTTACCGGAGGAATGTCTCTTGGGGACGCGCAAAAATGTAGTGCGTACCCATTGTTTAATATATTCAGCACCCACTGGTCTTTGGTGATGTTGCGCCACTCTTGAATGTAGTTTGAGATACTTCCTCCCACTGGAGTGTGCAACGGTGCTAGAGGAAGCAGAAAATCATTGCTTCCCTTGAGTTTTTGCTGTGGAAGAGGACTGCTGTTGGTGTCCTCCTCTTCTTCTCGAGGAACGACAGCCTTGGAACTGGGACTTGTTCGGTTTGTTTTGCGACCATTGAGGGGTTTGAACCCTCTGTTGGTAATTTTTACGATTGTAGGGCCTGTAACGTCGTTTAAACTCTTTTTCTTCTCCAGGCCCACAGCCTTTAACGTGTCCAACTCGGCCTTCATTCTGGCCATTTCCTCATCTGTGTGTGATCCAAACAGTGAGTTGCCAGAAAACGGAAGATTCAAGATGCGCTGCTGCGCCTCAGGTTTCAACGCTGTCAAGCGCAACCAGGAAGATCTTCGTGCACATATGCCATGTGCATAAGAGTGAGCCGCCAAAGACGCCCCATCCGCTGCAGTGCTAATTACCTGGTTGGCCACCAGCGCACCTTCCTGGAGAATCTCAGAGAAATCCTGCTGATCCTCCTTTGGGAGTTTGTCTTTGAAACGGTCCATTGAATCCCATAAGGACCTATCATAACGGCCCAGCAGAGCTGCAGCGTTAGACACCTGAAGAGAAGACGCTGCAGAGCCGCAAGCTTTCTTACCCCAAGAGTCCTGCGCCCTACTTTCTTTGTCTGGAGGGGCTGAGGAGGAAGAAGCAACTGCGTGTGTCTTCCTTGCTGCTGCAATAATGACAGAGTCCGGTGGCGGATCCGATTTGAGAAAAAGGGATCTGATGCAGCAGGTTTATATTTTTTCAGGATCCGAGCCGGGGCTGCTTTAGCCGAGGATGGAGTGAGGAAGATGTCCATTACCGGCTCGACGATCCCAGGAACCAAAGGAAGCAATGGCCTAGTCGCAGACCTTTGATGGAGGGTCTCGAAAATAATGGACGTGGTGGTCTGTGGAGTTAACATGGGTATACCTAGCTTTTGTGCTCCTCTGGAGAGAACATCGTGAAAAGTGTTCACATCATCGATGGGTGACACCCTAGAAGGAGGACTATCCGTAAGGGTAGGAGAGTAGTCCCTTTTGGATGAGTGCGAAGATGAGGACGAAGATGGTGTTCGTCGTCTCTTGCGATGACCCCGAGTCGACCTGCTCTCAGGAGATCTGTGTTCTCTTGTCCGAGTGGTAGGGGACCTGTCCACTTCCTGCACGAGACGTTGTAACGGCGATCTGTGCAGTGGGCTGGAATAGTCCGTAGGTCGCCGGTTGTGACCTGAGGGTTCTTTCTGCCAATGATGGAGAGGTTGTAGCCATCTGGGCGAAAGATGGATTGAAGGAGATCGTGGTCTCCTTGGAGAGCGTATTGGAAGCTCAGGCGAATGAGCAGAAGAACTGCGTGATGTCGCAATTGTCTGGGGTGAGCTCCGAATAGAATGGGAGGACTCTCTGCGACTTCTGGAGCGTGATCGGCGTCTTGATGATCGATGCGACGGAGTGCCTCGACGTCGACCTGCTCTGCGTCACCATCACTGTTGAGTCTGTAGGGCCTGATTTTCTCCTCGACGGCGACCCCTCAGTGTGTTTCGACGTTGTATGGTACGACGTCGAATCCCTGGAGCCCACAGACTTAGCCTTCGACGTTGAGCGTGCAGGAGACCCCAACGAAGAACGGATGGACGGAGAAATCCTTCTCGACGTCGCTTCTTGCCTGTTCGATCTCTCTCTCGTCGCTGACCGTCTACTGGAAGCCAGTGGAGTTGAGATCGGGGCACTTCTCGCCGTCGACGGAGACCGCCGCCTCGACGTCGAACGACGCTTGGTGTACCTCATCCTGGGTTTCGACGACGGATCTTTCCTCAACGTCGGCGAAGATCGAACCTTCGACGTCGAACGTCGCTTGAACGACGACGGAGGCGATGAGTGTCCTGCCTCAGGTGACGAGGCGTGTCTCGACGTTGACCGTCGCCTGGTTGACGGCAACGGAGACGCCTGCTTCGACGCCCGATGATCTGGCGACGGCGGAGCATGTCTCGACGTCGAACGCTGAGCAGACGGCGACAACGGAGATCTATTTCTCGACGTTGTGCGAGCCCGCACCAACGGAGAGCGACTCCTCGACGCCGATCGTCGCCGGGTTGACGACGGCGGAGGATCCAACGTACCTGTTGTCTTCGTCGACGACCGGTGTTCTCTCGACGGCGAGCCCGCCGTCGATGGTCTTCTCGTCGACGTTTTCGTTGCCGATGAAGGTTTTGAGGCGCCGAGCCCGACGCCGATGGAGAGCAGACTGGAACCTTACTTCTAGATGGTGTAGTGGCTCTCTCTTTCCTCTTCTTCATCGGAGACCTGCCTCTTGAAGGAGTCTTCTTCTCAGCCAGTCCATAGAGGCGAATCCTCTCCCTGTCCTTAAGAGTTCTATTGGACAGCAGCTGGCAATGCTGACAGGTCTTGGCATTATGATCAGAAGGCAAGCAGAGAATACAGACAGAATGGGAGTCTGTTTTAGCCTTCTTCTTGCCACAGGCAGGGCAAGAGTCAAAAAGAGAGGGCATTTTTTTTTGGTGGAAAATAATGCTTAACTCTTAAAAACAGCAGAGATCTACTTCAACAACAAAAAACTGTCGAAGTAAAAAAGCTTTTGACAAAAAAAAGAAGTATTTTCTGATAGAAATCAGAAAAAAGTAAGAGCTGAAGTAACCAGGGTCCTGACAGAAGGAGCCGGAAAAAACAACTGACCTAACTGTCACCCCTGAGGCATGATGGGAAGCTAGGGGTCATGGCTGCCTTAAAGGCACGGTGCCAGTTTATTCGGTGTGTTCTGTGGGTTAGCTTTTCAGCTTTCTACACTGATGTTTTCTACAATGCAGCCTATGTGCTGGCAATGTTTCTTTCATTCCTTTTTGCAGGATTGTGTTTTCTGCTGTGCATTAAAGCAGTTTTCAAATGTGTTTTATTTTCTCCCTGCTTTATTGGAATTGTATTTCTGTGCAAGGGAAATTCTTACAACATTGCTCAGCGTTTTCTAGTATTGGAAGGCTGCATTGTGTATATATATATATATATATATATATATATATATATATATATATATATATCTACATATATGGTTTCCACATATATGTTTTATATGTTTCCGGGGTCCCGCGCATGGGCGGGAATATTCATGTGCTTATGACTATTGATGAGGATCCCCTGGAAGAGAAGATATTTTATTAAATTCCACACCCAACAATGTCAAATTTACTCTGGAGCATAGCGTCAGGAGATGTATCATTATGCTGAGACTGGGAATACTCCCCCTAAAAGCTTATACAAGTAGATGGAGTAATCCAGACGAAGATAGTGGGTTCTGCGACAAATGCAACCATGGAACCCAGGATTTAATACATGTTTTAAGTTCTTGTTCTAAGGAGGTAGTAGAGGCTAGAAATCGTTTTATAAAACCCATTGTTTTTAGATATAACCTCTCCTCCACCACTGACTTAATTACTCTTCTTAAAAGCCCCCCGAATGAATTTGTTTAAGTATTTACATTTCTGAAATCTTTATTCAGGTGTCAAAATTTGTTTTAAAAAATGTGTGTAGAAGATTTTTATCTAAAGAGATGGATTATGTATTTAGTATAATTGTTGATCGCGTAAGATCTAAATTAATAAAATAGAATTTAATATACTACTCCACTGTATGCCACTTGTTAGAAATTGGGTATGCACCCCGTCTAAGCAGGAACCACAATCCTAGTCAGATACACACCATAAATCAACCTGTGGTCACCCTCCAGTATCTTGGTACAGGGCAGTAAGGCTTAACGTAAGAGGCAATGTATAAATAATTTGTGCAACACTTCAAACAGTAAACAGAAAAATAGATAATGATTTTATGAATAAAACAAGACCATAACGACAAAAATCCAATAAGTTAAAGTTGAGATATGAATTTATAATAATTAAATGTAATAGCATTTAGAAATAATAAGCACCTATTGGGTTATCTGGTCGCACTGGACAAAGGTAAAGTCAAGAGTTCAGGCCGACCACGATAGAGCGCGGGCCGGATACAGTAGCCACGCAAGGCTCGCTGAACAAAGCACCTTAATCCAGGTTGCAATGGCGCGATGCGGGTGCAGCAGAGCGATGCGTCAATTGATCCCGCAGTCAAGGTAAAGCATCAGTTTTCTTCACGAAGTGGTGGCGATACGCCGGTTCTGAAGACGATGCGCTGAGTGGCGTTGGCTCCATAGGCGATGCACCGGGTTTCTCCAAGCAGTTGAAGGGATGCGTTGATCTTCCTAAACTGCAGCGGCAGCAATGTGTTGGTTCCGAAGCGACTTACCTTTAAGACGATGAACTTGCTCTGAGTGTGATGCGCAGATTCTGCCCCCGCTACAGTGATGATGCGTCAGTTTTGCTACACACAGACAGGAGGTGTGTGGGCTCTAATGGTTCAAGCACCTGGGTCCACTTCCTATGGACCAGGCTCATGAGTAGATGGTGAGACTTTGATAACCCCGTGTCTCAAAAACAGAAGGCAAGCCAACAGGCCCTTGGAGATCACTCTGGGTACAAGCAGAGTCCAGGTCATCCTAAAAAGGGTCAGAGGGAAGCAGACAGCAGCACAGCAGAAAAAGCAGTTCTTCAAGAGCAGCAGTACAGCAGAGTGACAGTCCTTGTAGCAGCACAGCAGTCCTCCTGATAGTTTCTTTGCAGCTCCAGAAGTGTCTCATTTGGTGGGATCAGAGACCCAGTACTTATACCCAGTTGTGCCTTTGAAGTGGCGCTGACTTCAAAGAAGAGTCTTTGACGTGCAGAGAGGTCTTTTCTTCTTAGCCCTCCAGACTCCCTACAGGGAGCAATGAAAGGACACCGCCTAATCAGGTGCAAGTCTCCTCACTCCCATCCTGCTCAGAATGCAGATGGGCACTTAAGACACACCTAACATTCCTTTGTGTGGCTGTCTAGAGGGAATGCACAAGGTCAAGCTGTCACCCCCGACATGTACTGGAGACAGGCTGCAGGCACAAAGCTTTAAGAGCAGAGACATGCCACTTTCTAAAAGTGGTATTTCTAAAATAGTAATGTTAAATCCAACTTTACCAGTATAGAGGATTTATCAGTACCATTCCAAAGATATAAAACATGATAGAGCAACTTCTTCTCAATCAGGAATTACAGCTGAAAAGTAATAAGGAATTCCCAATGTTAACCTATGAGATGAGTAGGTCTCACAGTAGTAAAAACGAATTGCGGTGTTTTTCACTACCAGGACATGCAGAACTTAAAGCACAAGTTACTAACTTGTGTAACGATATATCTGTAAGAGACAGTAGTTAGTGACAGATTCCTTACCTTAGAATATCCCCAGGCATCAGGCTGGATCCGGAAAGTTTTTGCGTAGCAGTACCCTTGCGCGTCGGTAGGCGGCGTCGAGCGGCTCCGCGTCCGTCGTTGTGATCGCAGGGATGACGTCGCGGGCAGTACTT
Organism: Calotriton arnoldi; assembly: GCA_963921515.1. Classification (NCBI taxonomy): domain Eukaryota; kingdom Metazoa; phylum Chordata; class Amphibia; order Caudata; family Salamandridae; genus Calotriton; species Calotriton arnoldi. The sequence continues at coordinate 1,654,377 of CAWUFW010001762.1, read as the reverse complement.
AGACGCCGCCCCTGCGCGCTGACGTCAGTTCTGTACACGACTTTCCACGCCAGGAACGCAGAGCCATGCAAGAAGCTGACATAGGTGTCTGAAAAATACTATGGCCCTGAAAGGGATGTCCTTAACCCTAGAAATCAGTCCGCAGAACGGGGAGGATGGGTGGGGCGGTAAGGAATCTGTCACTAACTACTGTCTCTTACAGATATATCGTTACACAAGTTAGTAACTTGTGCATCTGAAAGCGACACGTTAGTGACAGATTCCTTACCTTAGAATAGATACCCCAGCAATACCAACCCTGGTGGTGGGTCTGCGAACAAAGATCAGACAAGGAGGTCGCGGAGGACAGAGTGGCCAAAGAAGCCGTCCCTCCGGACCTGGCTGTCAAGGCAGTAATGCTTGGTAAACGTGTGCAGCGAGGCCCACGTAGCTGCCTGACATATATCCTGCAGCGGAACTCCACGGCCTAAAGCCGTGGTAGCAGCTGTTGCTCTGGTAGAATGAGCACGTAGCCCAACAGGGGGCTCCTTCTTAGCCAAAGAATAGCAGGCTTTGATACACAAGACTACCCAGCGGGAGATGGTCCTCTTGTGCACCGCCCGACCTTTTTTGGCGCCCACGTAGCCAACAAAGAGCTGGTCATCCACCCGGAACTGTTGTGTGCGGTTGAGGTAAAAGGAAAGCGCACGTTTTGGGTCCATACGGTGGAGCCTCTCTTCCTCTCTGGAAGGCTGCGGAGGCGGAAAGAAGGTAGGCAAAGTGATGGTCTGCCCAATATGGAAGGCAGTAACCACCTTTGGAAAGAAGTACGGACGCGTCCTAAGAACAACCTTGTCTGGATGGACAGACAGAAAGGGAGGTTTGCACGAAAGAGCCTGGAGCTCACTCACCCGCCGAGCGGAGGTGATGGCCACCAGAAAAGCTGTCTTCAGAGTGAGAAGACGAAGAGGACAGTTATGTAGAGGCTCAAAGGGAGCGCACATAAGAAAGGTAAGAACCAAGTTCAAGTCCCACTGAGGCATGACAAACGGAACAGGAGGGAAGAGGTGTGTAATGCCTTAAGAAACCTGTTAACAGGGGACTTAAAAAGAGGGCTGATCAGGAAGTCTGAGGAAGGCCGAGATTGCACAAAGATAGCCCTTGATGGTACCCAGGGCAGAACCCTGTTGGGCCAGAGAAAGGAGGAACAGAAGAACCTCAGAAAGAGGGGCAGAAAGGGGATTCACAGCCTTTGCTGTGCACCATGCCACAAACTTGTTCCACCTGCAGGCGTATACCACCTTAGTGGAGGGACGCCTGGCTGCCAGAATCACATCACAAACTTCGGGAGGCAAGTCGAAAGGAATCAACTGCCGCCGCTCAATCTCCACGCAAGGAGGTGGAGACTGGACAGGTTCGGGTGGAGGACCGTACCCTGCTGCTGCGACAGAAGATCCTCCCGAAGAGGCAAACTGATCGGGGGATCGATGCTCATACTGAGTAGCTTGGGATACCAAACTCTTCGAGCCCAGTCCGGAGCCACAAGAATGACTTGGGCCCGGTCGTGCCGAATCTTCTTCAACACTCTGGGTAGAAGTGGTATAGGCGGAAAGGCGTACAACAGACCGCAACTCCACTCGCGACGAAAAGCGTCGCCGAGCGAGTGCCGCCTTGGAAATTCCAACGCGCAGAACTGATGACATTGCGCGTTCTCTTCGGTGGCGAATAGATCTAACCAAGGCTCTCCCCACTGTAGAAAGAGTCCTTGCGCCACTTCCGAGTGAAGACGCCATTCGTGATCCATCATGCACCTGCGGCTGAGCTCGTCCGCCCTGGCGTTCAGGGAACCTGCCAGGTGTTGAACCATCAGGAATATGCCCTGATGTTCCAGCCATGTCCAGAGACGCAGAGCCTCCTGGACATAGGGTCCACGACCCCACCCCGCCTTGTTTGTTGCAGTACCACATGGCGGTGGTGTTGTCTGTGAACACCTGCACTACCTTCCCTTTGACAGAGGGAAGGAATGCCTTGAGTGCAAGTCGGATCGCCCGGAGCTCCAGAAGGTTGATATGGAGCCGGGACTCCGCCGGAGACCAGAGGCCTCTGATCTCCGCCTCTCCCATGTGACCGCCCCATCCCAGAAGGGACGCGTCCGTCACAACTGTGTGCTCTGGCTGGGGAAGGGAGAGGGATCTGCCCATGACCCATTGCCGGTTCGAGAGCCACCACTGCAACTGTCTTGCAGTCCCCTCCGAAATCTGGACGTGATCGGACAGGTTGCCCTGGTGCTGCGCCCACTGGAACTTCAGGTCCCACTGCAGAGCCCGCATATGCCATCTGGCATGATCGACCAGCAGGATGGAGGAGGCCATGAGGCCCAGCAGCCTCAGGGTCATCCGTACCGAAACCCAGGATAGAGGCCGAAAGATCGGAATCATAGCCTGAATATCCCGGACTCGCCGTTCGGGAGGAGAGACTCGAAACTGCGTCGTGTCCAGAACTGCTCCGATGAAAAGGAGCTGTGGAGAAGGAATCAGGTGCGACTTCGGCACGTTGATGGAGAACCCCAGTGAGTGCAGGAGTTCGGCCGTAGTCTGGAGGTGGGAGACGACTGCCTGGGACGAGCCCGCCTTCAGCAGCCAGTCGTCGAGGTAGGGGAAGACTGGAACCCCTGCCCGGCGCAGATGAGCTGCGACCACCGCCATCACTTTCGTGAACACCCGAGGGGCGCTGGTAAGGCCGAAAGGGAGCACGGTGAACTGAAAATGCTCGAGGCCTACAGTGAACCGCAGGTAACGCCGGTAGGACGGGGATGTGGAAATATGCGTCCTGCAAGTCCGCTACCAACCAGTCTCCAGGGTCGAGGGCAGTCAAGACCTGAGCTAGGGTGAGCATCTTGAACTTCTCCCTCCGGAGGAAGCGATTGACGTTCCGCAGGTCCAAGATAGGACGCATGTCCTCCTTGTCCTTTTTGGGCACCAGAAAGTAGTGGGAGTAGCAACCACGTCCTACTTCTGGGGTCGGAACGCGCTCGATGGCCCCCTTGGCCAAGAGGTCCACAACTTCCTTCTGAAGAAGCACCAAGTGATCCCCTGACTTGCGGTGGAATTGAGGTGGCATGGCTGGGGGGATGGTCTCGAAGGGGAGGGAGTAGCCCCTTCGGACAATGTCCAAGACCCACTTGTCCGAGGTGATGGTACGCCAGTGGTGAAGGTGATGGCGGACCCTGCACCCTACTGGCGTGCTGTGCACCTGAAAGGAGGGACTAGGAGGGCTTGGAGGCCGCGGACGGGGCGGGGGTGGTGGCCTGACCCGCACGCTGGTTGCCTGACCCGCCACGGCGGGAGCCACGTTCTCGGCCACGCGAAGACTGTTGCTGCGCGGGCCGGTGGCTGGGCAGCGGACGTGACTGGGCGCCCCTTCCGTGGCCACAAAAGGGGCGAAAAGCAGATGGCTGCGAAGGGCGTACAGCAGAAAGGCCCAGGGACTTAGCCGTAGCCCGCGAGTCCTTAAAGCGCTCCAGCGCATGGTCTGCCTTGTTCCCAAAAAGACCGATCCCATCAAAGGGCATGTCCATAAGAGTGTTTTGGACATCACCCGAGAAACCAGTGGTTCTCAGCCAGGCGTGACGGCGCAGCGCCACTGTCGTCGCAAGCGATCTGCCTAGCGAGTCGGCGGTATCAAGGCCACATCTGATGGTGTACTTTGCCACATCTCTTCCCTCCGCAATGGTGCGGGAAAGCAGTGTCTGGACCTCCTCAGGACACTGGGGCAGAACTTGCGCCACAGAGTTCCACAAGGGGTGGGAATATCGGACCAAGAGGCAATTGGTGTTGACGGACCGCAAGCCAGCACTGGAGGAAGAAAAAACCTTCTTCCCAAATTGATCCAGGCGTTTGGATTCCCTATCCGGGGGAGCGGTAGGGAAGGCGCTTTGGGAAGCAGAGGCTTGGACCACCAAGCTCTCAGGGGTGGGGTGTTGGGAGAGGAACAGGGGCGTCGCCCGGAGCAGGGCGATGGCATCGGGCAACGTTCCTATCCACAGGAGCCCCTGTGGTGGGCTTGGACCAGGTGCCTAAAAGAACATCTGAAAGCGCCTCGTTAAACGGCAGCAGTGGCTCCGAGGAGGTAGCCGCCGCCGGCTGAAGCACTTCCGTCAGGATGTTAGTCCTTACAGCCACAGTAGGTAACTTGAGGTGTAAAGCCTCAGCCGCCCTACGCAACACCGTTGCAAAGTTTGCTCCCTCCTCCGTTGCCACAGAAGGGGGAGACAGCATGCCAGAGTCAGGAGAGGTGTCCAGTCCACTGGCATTCCCAAGCTCCTCAGCCCAGTCCTGATCAAACTCACATTGCTGTGTGAGAGGGTCATCAGACCCCTCCCAGGCCTCTTCGTCCTCCAATTCTGGTTCAAAATAAGGAGGAGGGACATGGGGGACCCAAGGCCCCATCGGCGTCGGAGTCGGCGTCGAGCGACGCCGGTCCTGCGCCGCGTCCGGATAGAACCGGGTAACGACGCCGCCCGGAGCCGCGGGCGCCGTCGGGAACAGCACCAGAGAGATCAGCGCCGGTGGAGGTGTCGTCAGGTCAACCGGCGTCGATCGGGGTTGTGGCAGCACCGGAGCCGGGGTCGAGGCCGGGACCGAGGCTGGTGTGACAGGCGGCGCCGGGACCGGAGTAGCCGGTGGCGCCGGAGAAACCCCGTCAGGGCCCTAAGGCGCACCGGGGGGGACCTTGAGGCCCGAAGAGGCAGGCCATGGCCGACAGGAACTCCTGTATCTCGGCCGGAGTCGCCCCCGAACCCGGGAAGGATGGGTAATGCGGTGGCGGCTCCACAGGCACTCCCGGAGCCGCGGGGACGGTGCCGACAGGACCCTCAGCCGAGTCGCGAGACCGGCGAGGGGAAGTAGTCGAGCGATGATGCTTTTTCGGCTTCTTATGCTTCGACTTACCGGAGGAGTGCGAAGACTTGGACTCCGACGACCGATGAGGACTCCGCGACCGGCCCCTCGACCGCTCACGTGACCGGGGCTTGGCGTGGCGCGGAGCCGACTGCCGGACCTCGAGGAGCTTTCGAGACCGCTCTTGCAAAGCCTTCGGATGCAAGGCCCGGCAGTCGGAACACGTCGTGGTCGCGGCCGAGGCAGTAGAGACAATCCTGATGCGGGTCTGTGATCGACATCATTCGACCACAGGCGTCGCATGGCTTGAAGCCGGGCATCCCTACCGACACCTTCGGAGTCGAGAGACTTCGAGAAAACAGTGAAAAATCACCCAAAAACGTAGTCAAAAAAGGACTAGGGCACTGCTCTTCCCAGATCTGCGCTTACTGGCACGGAAAAAGAAAAATGACGTCAGCGCGCAGGGGAGGCGTCCAAGTACTGCCCGCGACGTCATCCCGGTGATCACGACGCCGGACGCGGAGCCGCACGACGCCGCCTACCGACACGCAAGGGTACTGCTACGCAAAAACTTTCCGGATCCAGCCTGACGCCTGGGGATATTCTAAGGTAAGGAATCTGTCACAAACGTGTCTCTTTCAGATACCACATGTCCTACCTTTTACTTACACAGCACCCTGCCCTATGGGCACCTAGGGCCTAACTGAGCGGTGACTTGTGTAATAAAAGGAGAGTTTAAGGCTTGGCAAGGGATTTTAAATTCAGTCAACATGGCAGTAAAACTGCACACAGGCTCTGCAATGGCAGGCCCAAGACCTGTTTAAAGGGCTACTTGGGTGGGTGACACAATCAGTGCTGCAGAGCCATTAGTAGCATTTAATTTCCAGGTCCTGGGCACTGGTACTGCACTCTACTAGCGGCTTATAGATAAATTAAATCTCCAAATTGTAGATAAACCAATGTTACCATGTTAAGGGAAGAAGCACATGCAATTTAGCACTGGTCAGCAGTAGTAAAGTGTTCAGAGTCCCAAGGCCAACAAATGGAATACAGCAAAAAGAGGAGGTAAACAAGCAAACGTTTTGGGAGAAATCCACCCTCAGGCTGACCGGTTCCACTCCACATTATTCGACTCGACGCCACGCCACTCTTGTACGCCACGCCACTATGCCACTCTACGCCACGCCACTCTATGCTACGCCAAGCCACTACAGTACGCCACGCCGCCACTCTACGCCACTACTGTACGCCACTACTGTACGCCACGCCACTACTGTACACCACTCCTGTACGCTACAACACTTTAGTCTACACCATTAAACTCTACACTGTCCCACTCTACCCACTGTTCTACGCCACTCCAGTGTATGCAATTACAATCTACATTACTCCAATGTACGCTATAACACTGTACGGAACTCCAGTGTTAACACTTCACTCAAAGCTATTCTAATGTATGCCACTCCACTATCTTATTCCACTGTACTCCACTACAATTTACCTCTCTATGCCAATCGCACAAGTTACTAACTTGTGTAACGATATATCTGTAAGAGACAGTAGTTAGTGATAGATTCCTTACCTTAGAATATCCCCAGGCGTCAGGCTGGATCCGGAAAGTTTTGCGTAGCAGTACCCTTGCGCGTCGGTAGGCGGCGTCGTGCGGCTCCGCGTCCGTCGTCGGCGTCGTGATCGCCGGGATGACGTCGCGGGCAGTACTTAGACGCCGCCCCTGCGCGCTGACGTCAGTTCTGTACACGACTTTCCGCGCCAGGAACGCAGAGCCATGCAAGAAGCTGACACAGGTGTCTGAAAAATACTAGGGCCCTGAAAGGGATGTCCTTAACCCTAGAAATCAGTTCGCAGAACGGGGAGGATGGGTGGGCGGTAAGGAATCTATCACTAACTACTGTCTCTTACAGATATATCGTTACACAAGTTAGTAACTTGTGCATCTGAAAGAGACACGTTAGTGATAGATTCCTTACCTTAGAATAGATACCCCAGCAATACCAACCCCGGTGGTGGGTCTGCGAACAAAGATCAGACAAGGAAGTCCTGGAGGACAGAACGGCCAAAGAAGCCGTCCCTCCGGACCTGACTGTCAAGGCAGTAATGCTTAGTAAACGTGTGCAGCGAGGCCCACGTAGCTGCCTGACAGATAACCGGCAGCGGAACACCGCGGCCCAAGGCCGTGGTAGCAGCCGTTGCCCTGGTGGAATGGGCACGCAGCCCAACAGGAGGCTCCTTCTTAGCCAAAGAATAGCAGGTCTTGATGCACAAGGTAACCCAGCGGGAGATGGTCCTCTTGTGCACCGCCCGACCTTTTTGGCGCCCACGTAGCCAACAAAGAGCTGGTCATCCACCCGGAAGTGTTTCGTGCGGTCGATATAGAAGGAGAGCGCACGTTTTGGGTCCAGACGGTGGAGCCTCTCTTCCTCTCTGGAAGGATGCGGAGGCGGAAAGAAGGTGGGCAAAGTGATGGTCTGCCCAATGTGGAAAGCAGTAACCACCTTTGGCAAGAAGGACGGACGCGTCCGAAGAACAACCTTGTCTGGATGAACAGACAGAAAGGGAGGTTTGCAAGAAAGAGCCTGGAGCTCACTCACCCGCCGAGCGGAGGTGATGGCCACCAGAAAGGCTGCCTTTAGAGTCAGAAGACGAAGAGGACAGTTATGCAGAGGCTCAAAGGAGCGCACATTAAAAAGGTAAGAACCAAGTTCAAGTCCCACTGAGGCATTACAAACGGAACAGGAGGGAAGAGGTGAGTAATGCCTTTTAAGAACCTGTTAACAACAGGGGACTTGAAAAGGGAGGGCTGATCAGGGAGCCTGAGGAAGGCCGAGATAGCACAAAGATAACCCTTGATGGTACCCAGGGCAGAACCCTGTTGGGCCAGAGAAAGAAGGAACAGAAGGACCTCAGAAAGAGGGGCAGAAAGGGGATTCACAGCCTTTGCTGTGCACCATGCCACAAATTTGTTCCACCTGCAGGCGTATACCACCTTAGTGGAGGGACGCCTGGCTGCCAGAATCACATCACAAACTTCGGGAGGCAAGTCGAAAGGAATCAACTGCCGCCGCTCAATCTCCACGCAAGCAGGTGTAGACTGGACAGGTTCGGGTGGAGGACCGTCCCCTGCTGCTGCGACAGAAGATCCTCCCGAAGAGGCAGACGGATCGGGGGATCTATGCTCATATTGAGTAGCTCGGGATACCAAACTCTTCGAGCCCAGTCCGGAGCCACAAGAATGACTTGGGCCCGGTCGTGCCGAATCTTCTTCAACACTCTGGGTAGAAGTGGTATAGGCGGAAAGGCGTATAACAGACCGCAACTCCACTCGCGACGAAAGCGTCGCCGAGCGAGTGCCGCCTTGGAAATTCCAACGCGCAGAACTGATGACATTGCGCGTTCTCTTCGGAGGCGAATAGATCTAACCAAGGCTCTCCCCACTGTAGAAAGAGTCCTTGCGCCACTTCCGAGTGAAGACGCCATTCGTGATCCATGATGCACCTGCGGCTGAGGTTCGTCCGCCCTGGCGTTCAGAGAACCTGCCAGGTGTTGAACCATCAGGAACATGCCCTGATGTTCCAGCCATGTCCAGAGGCGCAGAGCCTCCTGACAAAGGGTCCAAGACCCCACCCCGCCCTGTTTGTTGCAGTACCACATGGCGGTGGTGTTGTCTGTGAACACCTGCACTACCTTCCCTTTGACAGAGGAAGGAATGCCTTGAGTGCAAGCCGGATCGCCCGGAGCTCCAGAAGGTTGATATGGAGCCGGGACTCCGCCGGAGACCAGAGGCCTCTGATCTCCGCCTCTCCCATGTGACCGCCCCATCCCAGAAGGGACGCGTCCGTCACAACTGTATGCTCTGGCTGGGGAAGGAGAGGGATCTGCCCATGACCCATTGCCGGTTCGAGAGCCACCACTGCAACTGTTTTGCAGTCCCCTCCGAGATCTGGACGTGATCGGACAGGTTGCCCTGGTGCTGCGCCCACTGGAACTTCAGGTCCCACTGCAGAGCCCGCATATGCCATCTGGCATGATTGACCAGCAGGATGCAGGAGGCCATGAGGCCCAGCAGCCTCAGGGTCATCCTTACCGAAACCCAGGATAAAGGCCGAAAGATCGGAATCATAGCCTGAATATCCCGGACTCGCCGTTCGGGAGGATAGGCCCGAAACCGCGTCGTGTCCAGAACTGCTCCGATGAAAAGGAGCTGTGGAGAAGGAATCAGATGCGACTTTGGCACATTGATGGAGAACCCCAGCGAGTGCAGGAGTTCGGCCGTAGTCTGGAGGTGGGAGACGACTGCCTGGGACGAGCCCGCCTTCAGCAGCCAGTCGTCGAGGTAGGGGAAGACTGAAACCCCTGCCCGGCGCAGATGAGCTGCGACCACCGCCATCACTTTCGTGAACACCCGAGGGGCACTTGTAAGGCCAAAGGGGAGCACGGTGAACTGAAAATGCTCGGGGCCTACCGTGAACCGAAGGTAACGCCGGTGGGCCGGCAGGACGGGGATGTGGAAATACGCGTCCTGCAAGTCCAACGCTACCAACCAGTCTCCAGGGTCGAGGGCAGTCAAGACCTGAGCTAGGGTGAGCATCTTGAACTTCTCCTTCCGGAGGAAGCGATTGACGTTCCGGAGGTCCAAGATAGGACGCATGTCCTCCTTGTCCTTTTGGGCACCAGAAAGTAGTGGGAGTAGCAACCACGCCCTACTTCTGGGGTCGGAACATGCTCGATGGCCCTCTTGGTCAAGAGGGCCGTGACTTCCTTCTGTAGAAGCACCAAGTGATCCCCTGACATGCGGTGGAATTGAGGTGGCATGGCTGGGGGGTGGTCTCGAAGGGGAGGGAGTAGCCCCTTAGGACAATGTCCAAGACCCACCTGTCCGAGGTGATGGTGCGCCAGTGGGGAAGGTGATGGCGGACCCTGCCCCCTACTGGCGTGCCGTGCACCTGAAAGGAGGGACTAGGAGGGCTTGGAGGCCGCGGACGGGTTGGAGGTGGTGGCCTGACCCGCACGCTGGTTGCCCGATCCGCCACGGCGGAATCCACGTCCTCGGCCACGCGAAGACGCCTGCTGCGCGGGCCGGTGGCTGGGCTGCTGACGTGAAGGGGCGCCCCTACCGTGGCCACGATAGGGGCGAAAAGCAGAAGGTAGCGGAGGGCGTGTAGCAGAAAGGCCCAGGGACTTTGCAGTAGCCCGTGAGTCCTTAAAGCGCTCCAACGCATGGTCTGCTTTGGACCCAAAAAGACCGACTCCATCAAAGGGCATGTCTATGAGAGTATTCTGGACATCCCCTGAAAAACCAGTGGTTCTCAGCCAGGCGTGGCGTCGGAGCGCCACCGTCGTTGCAATCGACCTGCCCAGCGAGTCGGCGGTGTCAAGGCCACAACGGATAGTGTATTTGGCCGCATCCCTTCCTTCCGCAATGGCGCGGGAAAGCAGTGCCTGGACCTCCTCAGGGCACTGGGGCAAAACATCCGCCACCGAATCCCACAGAGAGTGGGTATATCGGCCCAAAAGACAAGCGGTGTTAACGGACCGCAAGCCAGCACTGGAGGAAGAAAAACCTTTCTTCCCAAACTGATCCAGGCGTTTGGATTCCCTATCCGGAGGAGCGGTAGGGAAGGCGGTTTGGGAAGCGGAGGCTTGGACAACCAAGCTCTCAGGAGTGGGGTGGACAGAAAGAAACAGGGGGTCGCCCGGAGCGGGGCGATGGCGTCGTGACACGTTCCGATCCACAGGAGCCCCTGTGTTGGGCTTGGACCAGGCGCCCAAAAGAACGTCCGTGAGGGCGTCGTTAAACGGCAGCACAGTCTCCGCAGAGGAGGCTGCCGGCTGAAGCACCTCTGTCAAGATGTTAGGCTTGACCGTCAAAGTAGGGAGCTGGAGACGTAAGGCCCCAGCAGCCCTACGCAACACCGTACCAAAATTGGCCCCCTCCTCCGTAGCCACGGGAGGAGACAGCATGCCAGTGTCAGGAGAAGTATCCAGACCACTGGCCTCCCTAGACTCTCTGTCCAGTCCTCATCATACTGACAGTTGCGTGTCAGAGGGTCATCAGACCCCTCCCAGTCCTCCTGGTCCTCCTCTGGTTCAAAATAAGGAGGAGGAGGGACAGTTGGGACCCAAGGTCCCATCGGCGCCGGAGCCGGCGTCGAGCGACGTCGCTCCGGGTCCAAGTCCGGAGCCGGAAGGAACTGGGGACGACGCCGCCCGGAGCCCAGGGCGGCGTCGAGAACGGCACCGGAGACATCGGCGCCGGCGGAGGTGTCGTGAGGTCGACCGGCGTCGATGGGGGTTGTGGAGCCGGGATCGAGGCCGGGGCCGGAGCCGGAGCCGGGATCGAGGCTGGAGGCTCGGGCGGCGCCGGGGCCGGAGCCGCCGGCGGCGCCGGATCAACCCCATCAGGGCCCGCGGGGCCCGAAGGCGCACCGGAGGGGCCTGAAGGCCCGAAGAGGCGGGCCATGGCCGACAGGAACTCCTGTACCTTGGCCGGATCCGCCCCGAACCCGGGAAGGGCGGGTATGACGGGGGCGACTCCACAGGCAAGTCCGGGGCCGCGGGGGCGGGGACGGTGCCGGGAGGGGCCTCAGCCGAGTCGCGAGACCGGCGAGGCGAAGTCCGAGAGCGACGATGCTTCTTGGACTTCTTGTGTCGAGACTTACCGGACGAAGAAGACTTCGACGCCGACGACCGGTGTGCACTCCGCGAGCGACCCCTGGACCTCTCACGCGACCGGGGCTTCCGCGGAGCCGAATGCCGGGCCTCGAGGAGCTTTCGAGACCGCTCTCGCAAAGCCTTCGGGTTGAGGGCCTGGCATTCGGGACAAGACTCGGTGTCGTGGCCTCGGCCGAGGCAGAAGAGACACTCCCAATGCGGGTCGGTGACGGACATCATCCGCGCACAGGCGCCGCATCGCTTGAAGCCGGGCATCCCTACGACACCTGAAGGCTGGAAAAAAAAACAGTGAAAAATCACCAAAAAGTATGGTCAAAAATTGACCAGGGCACTGCTCTTCCCGGATCTGCGCTTACTGGCGCGGAAAAAGAAGAACAGAACTGACGTCAGCGCGCAGGGGCGGCGCCTAAGTACTGCCCGCGACGTCATCCCGGCGATCACGACGCCGACGACGGACGCGGAGCCGCACGACGCCGCCTACCGACGCGCAAGGGTACTGCTACGCAAAACTTTCCGGATCCAGCCTGACGCCTGGGGATATTCTAAGGTAAGGAATCTATCACTAACGTGTCTCTTTCAGATCACTGTATACAACTGCACTATACCATACTTCACTGTATGCTTCTCCATTCCACAGCACTTGACTGTATGCGATTAGACAGTACTCAACTCCGCTGTACCACTCCACTATACATTACACTCTGAGTGCAGGGTACAACACTGTCCTCCACTCTACTGTATGACACGTCACTTAACACTCCACTAGAAGACAACTATACGCTTTAAAATACATTTTCATTAAAATAAATACGAAAACGTTAAAATGTAAAGAAAATAAAACAAAGGTTAAAGCTTAGTTATAGTTAGGAACACTATTGATTCTTTCTATACAAACCAAACCTACACTACACAAAGTTTACAAATTCTAAAGTTAGACGTATATACCTTAAATTTATAATTTACACCATCTTTAAATTATAAATGTATTCTTTATCTACAAACCAACCTTAAACTACACAAAAATAATCAATTCCAAAGTTATATCTTTAATTTATATTTTATGCAACACCTTCAATTATTTTAACTTGCGCACCTCCATGCACAGTAGTCTACTATGCACAGTGTTCTCAGAAATTATGTGATTTGCAATGTCATAATTGTTACTGTAAATATTATTTTAGATGGTATAAGTAAGGTAATATAAACTAGTATAAGCAGTGCATGGGGAAGGTACAGATTATAGTTAATGTAGTGTGGCGACCAAGTTGAATACACTGTATGGTGGTGCAAGAGATAAAATAATTTGAGGTGTTGCGCAAGTTATAAATTAAAGGTATAAGTATAGAACTTATAATTGTTGTGTGGTTTAAGTTTGCCTTGTAGCTAAAGAATAAATAGAATTATATTTTAAGGTGGTGTGCAAATTATAAATTTAAGGTCTATAACTTTAGAATTTGTAATCTTTGCGTAGTTTAGGTTTGCATAGAAAGAATAAAGTGCTCCGAATTATAACAAAGCTTTAACCATTGTTTTTCAACATTGCAATGCCACAGAGTTGAACTACTTTTCACCTATAACAGAATCCACAAGATGGAAGAAGTTGGTCTCATGATTCAGGCATACTAGACAAGAAATAACGTCCATATCAGTCTATACCCTACAGTAACATTGACTTACTCTTTTGGTGGGAAATTACACATTTTTTGTACTTTATTAATTGCAAAATTGGTCCCTTATATGTTGAATCAAAGAAATCACACAATTATGTATCACCAACCTTTAGGTCCAAACAAGTATCCATAGCAAGGAACATGGCAGTATGGCACCCCTTCATGCTGTGAAGACAAATCGGAGTCTATTTTAATACGCATATACTTGCAGGTACATGTGTAAGCATCAGTGATGGATAGATGGCATCCCAGCAACCACTACAGGCTTCTTACGTGACCTCCACCAATGTTCCTTCAAACCGAGTGATTTCCACCTCCCCTCAACAAGGCCTTTCGAAAAAAGAGCACAGCGGTACCCCAAACGTAACTGCCAGCTAGTCATGTACCACTGATGCTTCTTCAATCCCGAGCACCTTCTCATCCCACCTACGGACCAATCAACATTTTTATGACCCGCTCATTACCACTCAATGATGCCTTCAGCAAACAGAGGGCAAAGGGATCACTTGTTTGAGCCTGGGAAGATCTAGGTGAAAACCCCTAGCTCCTTTACCACCTCAGCAAATAGCTGGATGTTACTTTGACATTGTGTGCATCTCCCTGCACACCTCACATAATTCATCTCCAGAATCATATAGAACCCCACACCAACTCAGACCCAGCTTGATACATAGGCAAATAATTATCACTTTCCCATAATACCCAAGATACACACCAACACAATCTCATCAATGCAACCCCCTGCAGTGCTTGACATCAAAAAAACCCTTCCAAATCCAAACTTCACCAAGAAACACAGCTCACCACCACATCTTGATACACCCTAGCCAACCTAGTTCCCAAAGATTACAGCATTTAGTATGCCAACTGATCACACAAGAAAGGACTCACCATCACCCTTCAGCATTCCTAGACATGCAAAAAAGCTACATTCAATTCCATGGAGATGCTCACGTTTCACTTACTGAAACAGAGTCTACATCATTCCACCTTTTCAACCAAAAAAAAAACGTGATATCCTCCCAGAGAAAACAGACTTCATAAACAAATTATCAGACCTCTTCGCCGCCTCATCCATCTAGCATGCCTACACCATCACCCTTCCAGGCACTTCAAGTACAAAAATACCTCAGACTCATTAGCCTCAATGATACATTCAGCTTGGTCAACCAAGACTCGAAAGGCCACATCCTCAACTTCACTAATCACCCAATACAATCCACTAATACTCTTGGGCTGGACTCACCAGCTTGCTACCTCATCACCATGCTACAAGTCAAACCAGCATATCAAGGTCAACCTAAAAGGCAACAAAACTGTACAACCATCAACAATTTCCATTTACAACAGGCAGATTGAACTTCTCATCTTGCAACCACTTCCCCAAAGTCCAAAAACAATACCTTCCTCATCAACGTCACCTCAAGTCAGGCAAATCACGCAACATGCATCAACATTATAACAGAAACTGCAATAAGAAGCACCATGGTGCTCTAATGATCCTTTGATCAAACCCACCATCCACAAACATTAAAGGAAATAGAAGAACAGGTACCCTGTCAGAACTGCTGTCTTCACTCCACTAAAATCCTTCGGTGCTACACAAAGAATGCCATGACATCAGCCCAGGGTGAATTCTACACCATCAATGAAGCAGAAAACAGAAGCAAGATCTTCAATGAAATTAGGCACTTCATAAACCGCAGACAGACTGCCAATGCCACATTCTACAGACAAATGCAATATCATCCTCTTCCGAAAGAACACAGAATATCTGTCAGCTCAGCGCCCTTTTCTCTCCCTCCTACCACTCTACTTAACACCCCAAAATGGTCATTCTTCAACCTCCTCTCTCAGACCTCACTGACAAACATCCCCAAAGCAGTTTCCTATGAAGATTTTGTTCTTCATAGTTCTCCTCTATCTTTCCCACAGCATTTCATCCACACAGCCAACTCCAAATCCCAGAAGCTAGACATCAACCGTGGACTCTCCAAGGAATCCATCGCATCACCTATACTCTTCAACCTCTATATGGAACCCCCTGGAACTCTCCTCACTAGCAATAACACCAAAGGACAAGTTACTTTCCTTCGGTATCGCCTTATCTAGTAGAGACATGATCTAGCTGCAGATTCCTTATACCTTTGAGTTTCCCAGGTGTCAGGTTGGATCCGGAAGACTTTTGCTCGAGCAATACCCTTGAGCGCCGGTAGGTGGCATCATTCGGCTCCACGGGACGTCATCGGTGCTGGAAGTGATGTCTGCGTCACCTAAATAGGCGCACTGACATCAGTTACTTTTTAGGACTTTCCTCACGCGGAGCCATGAAGTGCACTGGTAGTGGTGTGTTTAGAACAATTGGGGCCCGACTAAAAACCTGTCCACAGTGCGGGGAGGATGAGTGGGTCGGTAAGAAATCTGCGGCTAGATCATGTCTCTACCAGATAAGGTGTTACCGAAGGTAAGCAGCTTGTCCATCGGAAAAAGACATCTAGCCGCAGATTCTTTACCTTTGAACAGATACCCAAGCAATACCGTCCCCAGAGGAGGGACTGCGGTTAGACCAGGAAGTATTGCAGGACAGAGCGGCCAAAAAGGCCTTCCCTTTGGACTGGACTGTCCAGGCAGTAGTGTTTGGAAAACGTGTGCAGGGATGCCCACGTTGCTGCCTGGAAAAATGTCAAGGACTGGCACTCCTCATTGCAATGCCATGGTAGCAGCCTCAGCTCTGCTGGAATGAACCCTTAAGCCTTCAAGAGGCTGTTTTCTAACCAGAGAATCGCAAGTTTTGATGCCGAGGACCACCTATCGCAAGATAGTACTCTTCTGCGCCACACAACCTTTCTATGATCCAACTTACCCCACGAAGAGTTGGTCGTCCACCCGGAACTCTATAGTGCGGTCAAGGTAGAATGACGATGCTTTTTTGGGTCCAGACGGTGGAGTTGCTGCTCCTCTTTAAAGGGGTGTGGAGGAGCATAGAAATTGGGCAACGATTGCCCCACGTAGAATAGTGTTACCACTTTTGGTAAGAACGAGGCCTAGCGCGAAGCACCAACTCAGGTAAGATACTCAGGTAAGGAAGCTTGGATGCAGAGCCAGCAATTTTCTCACCCTCCTGGCAGAAGATATTGCCACTAAAAAGGCGGTTTTGCTGGTAATCAGCCAGAGGGGGCAGTTGTGCAGAGGTTCGAACGGAGCACACATCAGAAGGTGAGAACCAAACCAAGGACCCACTGAGGAATGATGCATAGGGCAGGTGGGAACACATGTACAAGCCCCTTAAGAAATCTTAAATAAAGAGGGTTGTTCTAGCAGCCCCAAGAAGGCAGACAAGGCCGAAAGGTACCCTTTAAGAGTGCCCAGAGCAGACCAGACCCAGGGCGAGGGTTAAAATAAAGAGAAGGACTTGCGAGAGGGAAGCAGAAAAAGGATCAATAGACTTTTCTGTACAATATTTTACAAATATTTAGCCACCGGCAGGCGTACACTGTCTTGGCAGAGTGACGCTTAACTGCCAAAACAACATTACAGACTTCAGGAGGAAGGTCGAAAGCTATCAACTGCTGCCACTCAATCTGCACGCAAGAAGGCGTCGAGTAGACAGGTTCAGGTGGAGGACCCTCCCCAGCAGCTGCGACAGAAGATCTTCCTGAAGGGGCAGCCTGATTGAAGGATCGATGCTCAGTTGGAGAAGCTCGGGATACCAAACTACATGCCTGGTCACTCCTGATCTTCTTGAGCACTCTGGACAGGAGTGACATTGGCGGAAAGGCGTACAGGAGGTTCGAGCTCCACTCGAGACAAAAAGCATCACCAAGCGAGTGAAGCCTTGGAAACTCCAGCGCACAAAACTGTTTTCGGCAGAGGCGAACAGATCTAACCCAGGCTCTCCCCACTTTTGAAAGAGACCTTGTGCCACCTCAGGATGGAGACTCCATTCCTGATCCGCTAGGCATCCATGGCGGAGTTTGTCTGCCCTGGCTTTGTTATGTTATTTAAATTTAATATAGCGCACAACTCACCCGTGGGCATCTCAGCGCTGTGCCATTTTAGCAAGTATCATTCGAAAGAGGAATAAAGTGATTTAAAATAGGGGGCTTTTAGCAACTTCCTGAATTTGCAATAATTCGTACAAGTGCGGACGTATAATGGAAGCTTGTTCCAATAACAGAGCAAGGTAGGAGAAAGCTCTTTTCCCGCATCTCGTTAAATGAATGCTGGGGGGGGCACACAATAGGACTTTATCACGCGATCTTAAACTTCTACTAGGTGTGTACGGTTACATTTTTAGTTGAAGATATCTGGTTCCTTTGCCCCTTAGAGCATTGTAAGTGAGAGCAGATCTTGAAAATACACCTTTTTTCACCGTCAACGAGGTTGATAGCTCCTTTAGCAACGGGGCCGAAGAGGTGGCAGGAGGAAGATTGAAAACGAGCCTGGCTGCAGTGTTTTGGACTACCTGTAATTTGGTTACCAGTGTCTCATTTGTAGCCGCCAAAAGAGCATTGCCATAATCTAACCAGCTTATTACTAGGGCTTGTACTAGCTTTCTTCTGGCCGATGTAGGAAGGTAAGGAAATTCTGCGCAGAAGATGTATGCTATGATAACATAATCCGGTGGTGGCCAGAATGTGCTCTTTCATCGTGAGAGCTTGGTCGATTTTCATACCAAGATTCTTAACGGATAGTTTGGGTATAAGGGTAGACCCCAGTTGGCAAGGCCACCACTCATTTGACCAGATAGTAGAGGCCTTACCAAGCTTTCAGGGAACCTGCCAGTTACTGAACCACAAGGGATATGCCCTGTTCCAGCTTGACAAAGGGTCCACAACCCCATCCCGCCTTGTTTGTTGCAATATCATGTGGCGGTTGTGTTGTCCGTGAACACCTGAATCAGCTTTCCTTTTATGGAAGGAAAACAAACTTTCAATGCCAAGCAAATCGCTCGGAGCTCCAGCAAGTTGATGTGGAATCCGGGTTCCGCCGGAGACCAGAGTCCTCTGATCTCCACCTCACCCAAAGGACCACCCCAACCCAGGAGTGACGCATCTGTCTGTGTGATCTGGTTGGGGAGGTAGAGGGGTCTGCCTCGGACCCAGTCGTGGTTGGTCAGCCACCACTGCAGGTCCTGTGCCGTTCCCTTTGAGATCTGGACCATGATCTGGACCATGTCGGAGAGATTTCCCTGATGCTGAACCCACTGGAACTTCAGGTTCCACTGCAGAGCCTGCATATGACATCTGGCAGATGTCACGAGAAGTAGGCCATGAGGCCCAGCAGCCTCAGTCTAACCGAAATCCAGGACAGAGCCTGAAACATCGGTATCAGCCTGAATATCCTGGACTTGCCGCTCTGGAAGATAGGCCCGAAACTGCACTGTGTCCAGGACCGCTCCGATGAAAGGGATCATCTGAGAGTGAGTCAGGGGTGACTTCGGCACACTGATAGTGAACCCCAGCGAAAGCAGTAGGTTTCACTGTAGTCTGGAGGTGGGAGAGGACAGTCTGGGGCAAGCTCGTCTTCAACAGCCAGTCGTTGAGATAAAGGGAAAACTGGCACCCCTGATCTGTGCAGATGAGCTGTAACAACCGCCATTTCCTTGGTGAACACCCGAGGGGCGCTGTTATGGCCAAAGGGTAGCACCGTGAACTAAAAGTGCTCATGACTTACCGTGAACCATAGGTAACCGTGATGAGCAGACAGGACGGGAATGTGAAAATAAGTGTCCTGCATGTCCAACGCTACCATCCAGTCTCCAGGGTCTAGGGTAGACCAGATTTGAGCCAGATCTGAGCCAGAGTGAACATTTTGAACTTTTCCTCTTTGAGGAAGTAGTTGAGGGCTCACAGATCTGGAATAGGACGAAGGCCCTTGTCCTTTTTCAGGACCAGAACGTAGCAGGTATAGCAACCACAGCCTACTTCTGATGCAGGAACCCTCTCTATGGCTCCCTTGGCCAAGAGAGTCCTGACTTCCTCCTGAAACAAATACAGATGGTCCTCCGTCAGCAGGTCATAAATTAGAGGCATGGAGAGTGGGATGGTCTACAGGGGTGTGGAATTTAATAAAATATCTACTTGTCCATGGGGCAGGTTGCTTCATAAATCTACTTGTCCTGTTCAAAATCCACTTGTCCCTTTGGTGCCATGTAGTGCAGCGACAAATTATGGCAGCAATCTCATATTATAAGAGCTCTGATATAGCCTCTCTGATTATGCCAGGGCTCATAACACAGTAGTGTTTGAATACTTGCAAACCCCTTATGGTGCCACGTTTCTGCAGATCTATGGAACAGTTCCAGGGTTAGAAGGCCCTTTTGAGTCTGTGCAAACCTATTAACTTGCATGTTTTAAAGGTTTTCAACAACTCTTTTCTAATCTTTTCCCATACTGAGAAATGTTGGAAATTTACTCCTGACAATGGCAGACGTAAACCTTCTTCCAGAGTTGAGAAAAAAGTTGTTGGAGGGAAAGTGAACTTGCAAACATTCAGATTTTCGCATGAGCAAATCTACATACATTTGCTCATGCTAAAATGCAGTTCACAAATATTTTCTAGTACTATTTCTTGTCCTACTTCTGTAAATTCTTGGGAATTCACAAAAGCTGTATAGCTGCACTTAATGCAAGGACATATATCATGGGTGCACTTTTGAGACTTTCTTTAATAATTGGGCCCCTAATTTGGTCTGGCGTTGACCATGACCTTTTGTGTTTATTAAAATTCTGTCTCTCTCTCTGTATCTGCTGGCTTCACTGAGTGACAGCATTCTGCTCTTTCACATCGGCACACAAAGTAGTTTTGTTCAGTGCCAGTAACTAGTGTGGCAGTGTGTGCTTTGAGACCAAAAAACTATTTTTGCTTTTGCCAATGATTGTTTTAATGGTGCGGGCCCGGCAGCTCCCACACAATAAGGTTTTACAAAAACCATGCCAAAACAAGTCACATTGACAAAACTAAAAAGCTGACCAATTTCAGACCTACTGGCTTTGCCATTGCTTGTTTATTTTTGTTGCCCATATTCTTATTGAAACTGGTTACACTGATTTTCCATTACGAATATTTTTGGGAAATACTAGCATGCATCAACACAAGTTACTAAATGATGCTGCAAAGAAATGGCACCTGAAATTTTACAGTAGTTTAGTGAATTTTTTTTTCCTGCTTTCATGTTTTTTATGAACATTTTATTTTGAAAGCAAAGAATCATCATTCTTGCTTTCAAGCTTCTGCAAATATTTGCATCAAATCAGACAGCATTCTGGGAGCATTATACATAGCCTCATATTGCTAAACTTTGAAAACATGTGTACACATTTTTATACTGGAACCACTGTCAGTAGTGCAGTCAGAGCTTACAACATTTACTTGGAGCGCTCACCCTAATAATAAAGGCTTTCAATTAATACCATAAATACAAATTTGAACAGCATTAACATATGGACAACAAAATTACCTTAACTGCAGACAGTGCTCTTCCCTGATCCATACAGTGGTACTGCAAACTGGCATGTTTGTGCTGCATGAGGTTGGGTCTACTTGTCCCAAGGACAAAATGCACATGAAAACTTGTTGCCCTTGACTCCAAACAATATGTCCTGGGCGTCGGGCCATAGGAATTCCACATCCCTGCGGTCTAGAAGGGGAGGGGGTAGTCCCTTCGGACTATCTAAAGAAATCACCTGTCCGATGTGATGTTTTGCCAGTTGTGGAGGTGATGGCTGATCCTGCCACCAACTGGCTGCCCATGATCTTAGACTAGGAAGGTTTAGAGGCTGCAGGGGGAGGAGTGGACAGACCAGACCTCTGGCCGCCTGACCCATGGGGTCGTAAGGAGCCGCACAGAGGTTGCTGAACTTACACAGTCTTGTGGCTGGTATATGGCTGGTGCAGCTGAAAGCCCCTTCCGTGGCCACAAAAGGGACGGGTTGCCACTGAGAGGCCCAAGGACTTGGCTGTCGCCTGTGAGTCCTAAAAGCACTCCAGGGCCATGTCTGCCTTGTCCCTGAAAAGATGGGTGCCATCAAAAGGCATGTCCATAAGGGAAGCCTGGACATCCCCAGAAGAGCCAATGGTGCCATAGGCGCTGGGATCATTGCCGATCCGGCTTGTCTGGGATAAGACTGCGGCTGGCACCACAAGTCTCGGCACAGGGGCCAGCACCGAAGAAGGTCGAAGTGGCACAACCAGTGCTGGTCAGGATCCACCACAGGATCGATTGGGCCAGGGGGGCCATTGGCACAGGAACCGCAGAACCTGATGGAGCCCAGTCTAAACCTCCAGGGTCCGAAGGTGTGCCGGGAGGTTCAGGTCACTCAAATGAGGCATATGGATGTCATAACATTCTTTAAGCTGGGCAGGGGTTGCTCTCCTGGATAGGCAGGGAAGCACGGAGTCCACTGAGGCACAGGTTCCGCAGAACAAGGCCTAGAATGCAACACTCCTCCGTCATGTCAGCCAACAGACGGGGAGAAGATGAAGCACACTTCTACTTCTTGTGTTTCTTATGCCTCTTACCTGACTGACCGGACTACTTCGAGTGGGAGGACTTGGGGATTCCAGGAGTGGTGCCCGGACCTTCCCCTCGACTGGGACAGAGAATGAGACCTATGGAGCGAACGGCGTGGTGCCGAGCGCCGGGCCACAAACAGCTTTAGGGACCGCTCCCTCAAAGCTATGGCCTGACAGTCGGAGCATGACTTCAAATCATGGTCGCGCTCCAGGCACCAGAGAAAGTGTTGATCCGTCACCGACATAGCGCAATGGCAGGCGCCGCATGGTTTCAATGCATAATTCTTCTTAGAATTGTTTGGGAAAAGAAAACCTACACACCAAAAATAGTTGACAAAACATCAAAAAAAAAAAGCAGTGACAGGGTAGCTCTCGTCACAAATCTGCGCTAGCTGGTGCGGAAAGAAAAGAACAGACGTTGGCGTGGTGCCCTTATAGGTGAGGCAGATGTCACTTCTGGCGCCGTCACGCAGAGCAAACCGACGCCACCTACTAGTGCGCAAGGGCATTGCTTGAGCAATAATCTTCCGGATTCAGCCTGGGAAATTCAAAGGTAAGGAACCTGCGGCTAGATACCTCTATCAGATATGCTCCCATTCACTGTTGAGACCAGTGAATTTAAAGGTCTTCTCTTTTTCAGACAAAAAGCCTCAAGAATTGCCAGTGCTAAATTTAGTCTGATGTCCAGGCACCAACCTGAAACTTAAACCCACCACGACCAAATTCCTCTTTCTTGCCAACAAAAAAACCTGAATCAACAACCTTAATTTTGACAGCTTCAAAACATCGCCCAATGCCAAACCATTCTGATTCGCCATTCACACTGGGCCTCACTCTAGGAACACATTATCAAGCACATCAAGACAGGATAGCTAGGTACGAGCTCTCACTAATAAATAAAACTTTTCTCCTGTGTGAGTGACTTAAGGACTGCATTCCAAGGCCTTGCACTAACATCAGGAAAATTACAATGCTCTTTGCCATGGCATCCGAGGCGTCATGCTTTTCACCCCGAAATGGACTCTGCACACTGCAGCACACCTTTTGAAGGGTCTGAAGAAATTGTAAATCACCTCCATCTTGATGGAACCACTAGCACCCCAAACTAACCTGCTCCAAATTCAAGCAATTGCGCTATATACAAAGCCATCACAACTGGTACCCAGCATAGCTTTTGATAAGCTCACCATCTCGGAGAGCTCAAGACAAAATCACAGCCAGGATGCAGCCAGACTTGAAACAAAGTGCAGACCCAACAGACAGTTCAACTAAGCATTCAGGAACTAAACATCCCTATTTTGTTCATGATGGCCTCAGCTATCCCATTCAGTAAAGAGCTAAAGATGCAACTCTTCAAAGAGTACTACAGCGATAACATAGCCAACCTTTACAGCAGCTCCCTATTACTTGTTATATAAATAACATACATCGTCAAGAAGAAATTGTTAATTAGTTACTTGTCTTCCTGGTTTTGTATCGTAGGAATTGGCATGGAAGTCAAACATTAAAACAATTCCCCGCTTTGTGTAGGAACCCAGTAACACTTCTTATCCAAATATATATCCATATTTAAACAGAAGTAGTGAAGAGTCCAAGATGTCCAGAAGGTACAAAAGCCAAATTTATGAATTTTAGATGGTATGTAGTACCAAAAATTCCTACGCAAATCTAAGCTGTGGCACCTATAACACAAACTGATGCCTACATGTTTAGGTTATGAGGAGAAGTTCAGCTGTAGGGTTTACACTAGAAGAGCTAAAAAAGCTCCCTGTCCCTTTAAGGCTCCAGGGACTTCCATTACCCATGATACCGTCTACTGGCCACAAACAGAGTTAACTAAAGACTCTTCAGTGTACCTTTCCTACTCTGTTTTTGAATTGGAATTAAGCAATAGTGTCTTGTAAAAGTGTGGATTGTTTTCCAAGTGGCTGCCGCACATATTTCTGAAATAGGAGTACTCTTCAGCCAGGTTGTAGAAGCAGCCTATCCTGTAATGGAATGGGCTTTAGGTTTACCTGGCATGGTTTGATTAGCCAAATGATAATGATATGAAGGATGCCATCCAACAGAATATGGATTGTTTTGAATTGGGTAGACCTGGCAAATAGGACCGCAATATATAAGAGCTGGTTAGATTTGCACAAGTTCTTTATCTTGTCTAGACAGATGCAAAGCATTCTGATGATGTCCAGATAATACAATAAGCTATATGCTGATGAAGATTTATTGAAAAACAAAACAGAGGGTAATGGTCTGGTTAATATGAAATTCTGATACCACTTTAGCGAAGAAAGAAGTGTGGTTTCCAATTACTCCTTTATTTGCACTGAAAACCATATTGGGCTGAGCTGTCTCGCTGCTCTTCTGGGCAGTTATGGCTGGGAAATCTGGGAGGCTTTAAGTCCTTCGCCAAAACACTGCCAGTTTTAAAAGAAGTGAGCCATTTTCAAGAAACCGGTAGGGTGATACCAGCTTTGTAAAGTCAGTGACTTTATATGATATTAGGGAACGTTCCTGAATATTATCTTAAAAATTCTGGCTGCAAAGCTTTGGCAGTTTCTTGGAAAATGACTTAAGGCCCACTCTGATTTCCTACCCATTATGGGCTATTAAAACAGTGACTCCATGTTTTCAGAGCTGTGGCAGTGTTTCCATAATCTTACCGGTCACATCCATTCTCTTTCTTTCCCTGTTGAGAGGTGATGTTTCAGGGGTCAAATCAGGTCTTCTCCTTATTGTTGAGACTATTGGTGTTTGAGTCATGTTTGCTTTTAAGAAATCAGAGCCTGTACTTCTTGATAGAGGAGAAGCCTCAGATTTTACTGTGGCCTGAGTGAGGGACTTTTCTTCCAACAGCACCAAACCTGGTACCAGAGGCCTTGTGAAGCTTGTATTTGTTGAGTTTTCAATTATGACAGACATCGATGTTTGTGGGGTCTTTATGGACATGTTCAGTGGAGGCTCTACGCAGTAGAACACCAAGAAAGGTGATAACATCATCCACCAGAGGAACTCCTGAAGGAGAAATTGCAGGAGTGTAGAAAGGCCTTGAGTCCCCCATCGTGTGTTTAAGATGTTGAAGGAGATCAGACTTGTCTGTGCTTCTTTGCGCATTGAGGAGAACCTTAATCTCAAGTTAGTTTAAGGAATTCTAGGTGCACAGGCTGCCAGAGATGTTCTGGGAGACTTTCTTCAGGGGAGAATGAGAGGATGCAATGGAGCACATTGAAGGTGAAGACCTGCTAGACTGGTGTCAATGAAAGTTCTATGCTGAGCAAGCTCTATACAACAACCATGGCAAAGTCTAACAGCGAGCAAGAACAAAATCGACTGGGACGTCAATGGCACAGCCTTTTTTTCACATTGTTCTGACCTCTCTGAATCTCCCTCGGCTAGTCCATACAATTGTGGACTCTGTTCCTTTGGGAGCCGAATGGTCTCTGGAGTGCTTGTTGGCTTTTTTTCTTCTTTTACTTTCAGGTCTTCTAGCTTCCCATGATGAAGTCCGATGCCCTCCGTGTCTTTGAGGGACCTCATGCTTTATTTTAAATTCTCAATTGGCACTTTCACTGAATGAGAGGAGGGTGAACACATACTTGGTTTGAATCTTTGGCAACCGTTTCAGTTCAAAGAATTATGATGCTCGCGCACAACCTTGTTTTGAATAGGGTTTAGAGTTATTTTATACACTTTAGGTGTGCTCCTGGGGTAGCGTTCTCCGGTCTAGGAATGTGTGATAATCATTCAATGGTTGCGTACCCTGTATAGGGTGCGTCCCCCTGGGCACTATCTGTCCCCTGGTAGGGGTTATTGTATTAAACAATGTTTGTTGAACAAATTTTTAACCCACAATTTGTGTTGATTGGTTGAATTTAATGTGTTTTCCACAATACATGAATTTATTATCTTCAATCCATGATTTTCGGTGTGTAGTCACATATTTGTGGATAAAAGTTTGTTCAACAAACATTGTTTAATACAATAACCCCTACCAGGGGACAGATAGTGCCCAGGGGGACGCACCATATACAGGGTACGCAACCATTGAACCATTTCAGTTCCCCAGGATGGGTGCTTCACAATTAAGGAAGACACTGACCGGGAAACACTTGTGAAAAAGGTACAAATATAATACGTGGCTTGATGGATGTTAAATACCTCAAATAAAAGCAAATAATGAATTCTGAGAGAAAACTACTCCGAAAAGCAAGTGTGAAAACAAAATGGTGCTCCAGGATGCCACTTGCACGAGACAGAAAAAAGAACTGATTGAGGCAAATGTTTGTGCATGGCATCTTGGTAGTGTAGCTTCTGGAACCTTGAAAGTACAGGATGTTTTTTTAACTTCTATAATGCAAGCCTGTCAGGCTGAATTTATCATTATTTAGGTTTGCAGGCTAATCTTTCATAGTACTCCGTGTTGGTGTACATTATTGCTCATAGGTTTAACAGACGGCAGTGTGCAAGTCACCTCGATTAAGAAATGCTTTTTGCAAAAAACAATGTGCTTAGTGCCATCTTGAAAAAGAGAAGTTAAACTGCCTGTTGAACAAGTTACTTACCTTCAGTAACACCATATCTGGTATAGACTATATCTAGCTGCAGATTCCTTAGCTTTGAATTTCCCACGCACCAGACTGGATACAGAAGATTTTACATGAGCGGTACCCCTGCTCTGTTGGTAAGTGCTGTTGGTTGGCTCGTCTCGGAGGCAGCATCCGCTTCATAAGTGACGTACACGTCACATATAGGTCGCCACCTTTGCGCACTGACGTCAGTAACTTTCCACGAATTTCCACGCCAGAAGTGCGGAGCCATGAAGAGCACCAACACTGGTGTGTCCAAATTAGAGGCCCTAAAAGGGATCAGCCTTGTCCCTAGAGATCTGTCCGCAGAGCAGAGAGGATGGGTGGGTCAGTAAGGAATCTGCGGCTAGATATAGTCTACCAGAAGAGGCGTTACCAAAGGTAAGTAACTTGTTCATCTGATAGAGACTTCTAGACGCAGATTCCTTACATTGAAATAGATAGCCAAGCAATACCATACCCGGTGGTAGGTCTGCGGAGAAATTTAAACTAGGAAGTACTGCAGGAGCAAACGGGCGTAATGCACATCCATGCGGACCAAACTGTACAGGCAGTAATGCCAGGTAAACATGTGCAGGGAAGCCCACATTGCTGCCTGGCAGATGTCCAGGACTGGGACTCCACGAGCTAATGCAGTGGTCACAGCTTTAGCTCTGGTGGAATGAGCCCGTAAGCCTTCAGGAGGCTGCTTCTTGGCCATGCGCAGCAGATCTTGATGCAGACGACTCATTGAGAGATGGTTAGTTTCGGCACTGACCGACCTTTCTTCGCACCAGCATACCTCATGAAGAGTTGCTTGTCCACCGGGAACTCTCGTGTGCGGTCAAGGTAGAACGACAATGCTCCATTTGGGTCCAGACGGTGGAGTCGCTCCTCTTACTTAGAGGGATGTGGAGAAGCATAGAAAGGTGGGCAAGGTGACAGATTGGCCCACATAAAATGCTACCAATTTCGTCAGGAAAGGGGCATTAGTGCAAAACACAAGTTTGTCCGGATAAACTGAGAAGAATGGAGGCTTGGAAATAAAGCCTGTAGCTCACTCACTTTCCGGGCCGATGTAATCGCCACAAGAAAGGCTGTTTTGATGGTGAGCTGCCTGAGTGGGCAATTGTGCAAAGGCTCGAAAGGAGGGCACATCAAGAATGTGAGAACCAAGTTAAGGTCCCACGGAGGCATAATGAAAGGGGAAGGGGGAAACAAATGTACAAGACTCGTCAAAAACCAATTTACAATAGGGGACTTGAAAAGGGAGGGTTGGTCTGGCAGCCGCAAGAAGGCAGAAAGATAGCCCTTGAGACTGCCCAGAGCAGAGCCCTGCTGGGCAAGGAAAAGAATGAACAACAGTACCTCAGAACGAGGAGCAGAAAGGGGATCAATCTTTTGGATGAACACCATGCCACACATTTTCAACAGCGGGCGTACACAGACTTAGTGGAGAGCCGTATGGCTGCAAGAATAATGTTACAGACTTCAGGAGAAAGGTCAAATGCTGTCAACTGCTGCCGCTAAATCTCCACGCAAGGAGGAGTAGAGTGGGCAGGTTAGGTTTGAGGACCCTCTCCTGCTGCTGTGACAGAAGATCCTCATGAAGGAGAAGCCTGATCGGAGGATCGACTCGTGTTCAGAAGCTCAGGATACCAGACTCTCCATGCCCAGTCCGGAGACAGAAGGACGACTTGGCCTGGTTGTTCCTAACCTTCTTGAGAACTCTGGGCCAGAGTTGTACAGGCAGAAAGGCGTAAAGAAGGCCTAAGCCCCACTCAAGACAAAAAGAGTCTCTGAGTGAAAGGAGCCTTGGAAACTCCAGCATGCAAAAGTACTGACATTGCGCATTCTTGGAGGAGGCGAGCGGATCTAACCAAGGCGTTCTCCCCTTCATGATCCGCTAGGAATCAACAGCCGAATTTGTCCACCCTGGCGTTCAGGGAACCTGCCAGGTGTTGAACCATCAGGGATATGCCCCGATGTTCCTTCGATGTGTAGCGACGCAGGGGCTCTTGACAAAGGGTCCACGTCCCCCACCCCGCCCTGTTTATTGCACTACCACATGGCGGTGTCTGTGAACACGTGCACTAGCCTTCCCTTGATGGAGGGTAGAAAGGTTTTCAATGCCAGTCTGATCGCACGGAGCTCCAGCATGTTGATGAATAGTCTGGATTCCACCAGAGACCAGAGTCCTCTGATCGCCACCCATCCCAGATGGCCGCCCCATCCCAGGAGTCACGCATCTGTCACTACTGTGAGATCTGGTTGGAAAAGAGAGGGGTCTGCCTCTGGCCCAATCGCAGTTCTTCAGCCACCACTGCAGGTCCTTTGCAGTTCCCTCTGAGAACTGGACCATGTTAGAGGGATTCCCCTAATGCTGCGCCCGCTGGAACTTCAGGTCCCACTGCTAGGCACACATTATGCCATCTGGCATGTGTCTCCAGCAGGATGCATGAGGCCCAGCAACCTCAGTCAGTCTTACCGAAACCCAGGATAGAGGCTGAAACCTCTGTAGAATAGCCTGAATGTCCTGGACTCGCTGCTTGGGAGTATAAGCCCAAAACAGCAGTGTCCAGAACAGCTCCTATGCAAGGAAGCGTCTGAGAGGCAGACAGGTGTGACTTCAGCATGTTGATAGTGAACTCCAGCGAATGCAGGAGGCTCGCCGTAGTGTGGAGGTAGGAGAAGACAGCCTGTTGCAAGCCCACCTTCAGCAGCCAGTCATCCAGATAGAGAAAGACTGGCACCCCTGACCCGCGTAGTTGAGCCGGAATCACTGCCATCACCTTGGTGAATAACTGATGGGCACTGGTAAGGACAAAAGGGAGCACTGTGAACTGAAAATGCTCATAGCCTACCGTAAACTGCTGTAGCACCAACAGGTAGGCAGGGCAGGGATGTAAAAATAGGCGTCCTGCAAGTCCAACCCTACCATCCAGTCTCCTGGGTCCAGGGTAGACAAGACCTGAGCCAATGTGAGCATCTTGAACTTCTCCTTTTTAGGTCTCGCCTAGGCAGCGCGCATGCGCTGCTCTAGGAGGGCCTTTAGCCATCGGTCTGCTCCTTTTCCCCACACTCGTGCTTGTGCTGGCATCCACCTTGCGGGAGCGAGCAGCGGCGCGCGTGCTAATTGAAAACATATGGCTCTCGCGCCGCTGCTCGCTCCCGCAAGGCGGAGGCCAGCACAAGCACGAGTGCTTCAAATTCCAACAGGCAGACACAGCACACCTCCCCCACTTGGGATCAGCTTACTGCAGCACGTTTTCAAAACTGCATCTGTTTGACACTGTTCCTGTGCTTGCATGCACACAATGAATTTCCCAAATGTAGTTCTTTTCTTTTGTAGCTGGTTTCATGCCAAATGTTGCCAGGTTTGTGTGGCGATCATCATATATTCTGGGAGGCGTGCTTGATGTGTTGGGTGATGCATTCTGATGGACGAGTTTCTTTTGTGTTGTTGCGCTATCTTTACATAGACTTTAATTATGCGTTTGGGATCTTTGCTTGTACTGCGCATAAAATGTCCCATCTATCTGTTTGCTCGATTGATTAACTGTTTTTTTTTTTACCCCGGCGAGTATGTGGTGAAGGTTATCTGTACTGCTTTGCTTTTTCATCTCAGTTTTAACAGACTACTTCCAGGACCCAGCAATCACCATAACTTCCTCTTCTTGATTAAATGTTTTCCTCCAGTTCGTAGAACCTTCTTCCCCTGCCAACCTACACTCACCCCACCCCCCTTCCTTTGGGCAGCAGTGAATTGCGCTTCCTACTCTGCTACTTCAGAAGTGTTTGTGTTTTTTGCTGCGTGGCCAAAGAACGTCTCACAAACACTGAGTCAACTGGCTAAAAATAAATCCAGCAGTTGTTGAAGGGGCAGCGCACGACGAGAACCAGAAAGGCTAATTGTTGCTGCTGCTTGCCTCTAAGCATCAGACAGAGCCTCGGGCTGTGGAAGGACAGCTGGACACCTCCGCTCCCTCACAGAAGGCCCCTCCCTAGGCAAAGAGCAGCGTGCTGCGGCCGGAGAAAACGTGTTGGGAGGAGGCAGAACAACTGATACGCATCTGTGTTTGCCTCTTCAAAGAATACAATTTTTTTTTTTAAAACATACGAGTCATAGAAACACATGAGTCTGATGTTCAGTGTGAAGTGCAGCGGGCGCGCGCGCTCCTGTCATGCAATCGTTTCTTTATTGCACGTGGGAGAGGGCAGGCAGTGTTCCAGTCTTCATTACGGTTCTGGGATATTATTTTGTCACCCACCCACTCTCCCTCTGCCGCTGTTTCTTCCCAGTGCTTTTTTTGCTGACCCTCAAAATCTGGATTCTTTTCTCACATTTTCTCACGCCCCCCGTTCATTTGCATATTGTCACCACTGGTTACAGCGCACCACAATTGTGCCCAGGGGTGCTGTTCCCATACACTCGTCCAAACAAACATTTTAACTTGGTAACGCTTGCAGGAGTAAATTGCGATTATTTAGCAAGGGCTTTCCCTTTCACATTGGAAGCTGATAATAACAGTGCTGGCAGCGTATGCAGTGTTCATGTTATAAAGAACCCTTTGCAGTGTATTTTAAGGGGGAATAGAATTCTTGTGGAAGGGGATTACGTTATGTGCCACGGTTAACTAAATTATGCAAGGCAAATTATGTGGCATAAGGCAGCACATTATGTGGCAGTAATATTTTGCTATTTTATAATAATGTAAAATTATACTGTCTAGGCAAAGTTTTCACCTCAGTAGCACCATTGCAATGTACTTGCCGATGAGCAGCACCACGTGTTGCACTTTTTTAGGTAACTTTTGATCCCTTTGAGCTAGGATTTTTTTTTTGTTTAAATCCAGAAATTTTGCAGCAACAGGTGGATTTTGCGGCAAGTGTGGTTGCTTCATGGTTTTTTTGTTTGTTTTGATTTTGCTTCCCCCTTCCGCTTTGCGTTATAAGCTCTCCCCCCACCCTCCGGGCACAAACAGAGCGTTTCCCTTCCTCCGACGCCAATGCTCCCTCCCGGCTGGAGACCAAATGATGCCTCTGCCAGTGCCATGTGTGCTTGTTTTGTCTAGGTTTGTCATGACCGTCATTGAGCTGTTGCTGGCATGTTGGACACCGCTTTGAAACTAGTATTTCCTGTTAGCAGTCGTGTGATATTCTGAAACTCTTCAAACAAACACATTTATGAATTGTTTTTCAAGACTTCACATTGTAGTAAATGGCAGGAAACAAGTCAACAAACCGTCCTTGAACTAGTGCCAGCCTCCTTTCGAGGGCAGAAGTGTTGTAAGCTGCCCCTCTGTTTCCTCTTTTTCACAATGGAAGCTTCGAGAGTGCTCCTTGGTGGAGGTGCTTGAACGGCGTCTTGCTGTGGGTTGGCTGAGAGGGTTGTTTGCGTTGAGATGCTTCCTTCTGACACTGTTGGAAACGTACTTGGGTTTCAGGTTGTTTAGACTGGTGCATGTATTGTCGGCTCCACGGCCCTCCTTTCAGTCCACTTCCATGTTTGTCCAGCGCACTGTGATGACTTAAAAGTGACAGAAAGCGCTACAAAATGATGCAGCATTACTTAGGACAATAGAGGCTACTGTTGCAGTTGGACAGTGTGGGCTGATGACGTTTCAAAGCAAGTGCATAAACCGTTTCCACCACGCCCTACCGCCCCCCCCCGGTGCTGTTAGGCTCGTAATCGTAAGGTCATTTTGAAAACAAGCGTTCGCAGATCCAATAGGCCTTGGCAAATATGCACTGCTTTAATTTTTTTGTAAACTTATCCAATGTGCAAAAATAAGATTGGCAAAAATATAAAAACTGCCCAGCACTTATGGCACACCAGTCCTAGCACCGCAGTTAATTATTTAACTTATTTTAGAGCCATCAATAAATGGTTTAAATCCTACCTTAAAGCTGTTATCAGTGGTGTGACTTATGCCTTTCCTTTTGTGACAATACACAGAGTTCCGTTGCTCCAGAACACTACACAGATGTCCCAAATTACCAAAAACAATGCAACACAGTAGGATTCATTAAACCTCCCACCGAAGCAGTACCATAAAAACCACAAGGTCTTACAACATATTGTGAATTAAAACCTGAACATCAAGCGTCTGAAGGTACAATAGCTCACAGTCATCGCTCAGTTACAGAAATATTTTGGGTGATGGTGGTCTATGTACATGGGTGGGATCTAATCTTCATTCTCCAAATTACCACTAATTGTGGTTCTTTTGCCTGGAGGAAGACTGGAAAACAATCACGGTATTTAATCGCAATAGAAATATCAATACATGATTTGACTACAAACAAAAAAGTCTGTCCTCAATACTAATTCCAAACTGCGTGACATCTGTTATCTACCAGCTTTTCTGTAGAAGATCAACAAGCATTGGCATAGCCAATAGGTCTCGCCTTTGGGACCTTATA
The DNA here is from genome assembly GCA_963921515.1 of Calotriton arnoldi. Lineage (NCBI taxonomy): Eukaryota > Metazoa > Chordata > Amphibia > Caudata > Salamandridae > Calotriton > Calotriton arnoldi. The sequence goes on along the minus strand of CAWUFW010001762.1, from coordinate 1,621,632 downwards.
AGTGTTTAGTTATCCAGCACAATATCCTTGGTGCAACAACATCAACTGTTGCATGGCTAAACACTTTTAAGGTCCCAAAGGCGAGACCTATTGGCTATGCCAATGCTTGTTGAGGAAGTCGCTGAAGGCTTGGAGAGCTAGGATAGGGCAAAGACCTTTGTCCTTTTTGCGAACCAGAAAGTAGCGGGAATAGCAACCACAGACTACTTCGGGCACCTGAATCCTCTCTATGGCTCCCTTGGCCAAGAGAGTCATGACTTCATCACAGAGCAGGGACAAGCGATCCTCTGTCAGCCAGTTGTAAGATAGTGGCATGGAGGGAAGAGGGGAGTCTCGAAGGGGATGGAGTAGTCTCTTCAGACGATCTGCAAAACTCATCTGTCCAATGTTATGTACTGCCAGTGGTGGAGATAATGGCGGATCCTGCCACCAACTGGACACCCACGAACTAAAAGGGCAAGATTAGGAAGATTTGGAGACTGCAGCTGCCGGGAGGGTGGTGACTGGACCAGCCCACTGGCTAACCAACCCACGAGGCTGGTAGGAACCGCACCCTTGTCCATGCAGAGGCTGGGATAGAGTTGGCGCAGTTGAAAACCCCTTCTGTGGCCAATGATGGGAGCGAAAGGCAGACTGAGGATGACGTGGGGCAGCCAAGAGGCCCAAGGACTTGGCCGTAGCTTGCGAGACCTTAAAGCGCTCCAGAGCAGAGTCTGCCTGGTCTCCAAAGAGACAGGTGCCATCGAAGGGCATGTTGATGAGGGAAGCCTTGACATCCCACAAAAAGCCAGACATTAGTCAGGCGTGGAATCTGAGGGGCACTGTAGATGAAACCGCTGTGCCCAGCAAGTCAGTCGTGTCCAATCCACAGTGTATATTGATCTTCGCTGCGTCTCTCACGTCTGAGACTGCTTGGGCACGAGTGGCCAGGTCCTCCTCCGTCACCTGTAGTAGAACTTCTGCAACAGTTTCCCACAATGTGTTGGAATAACCGCCCAATAAGCATGCAGTGTTCACTGACCGCAAAGAAAGGCCGGAAAAAGAAAAAGTTTCTTTCTCAAGCTGTCAAGCCTCTTGGATTACCTGTCTGGGGGTGTGGCAGGGAATGGGCCATGGGAAGTGGAGGCTTGGATCACCAAGGTAGAGCGTTGGGTGAGGAAAATAGGGTCCCCCCCTCTTTTTTTTTTTTTTTTTTTTTTTTTAAAAGAGTTTTATATAGCGGGAACTAGACCCGAGAAATCGGGTATCAGAGCGCTTTACATGAGCACCAGTTTCGTTACAGAAGAACATTCATGTTTGTTAGGCACGGGGAGATTAAGTGATTTGCCCAGAATCACAGGATGTTTTAGCATCGTTGCCGAGACTCAAACCTGGTTCCCCAGCTTCGAGGTCGACCGCTCTAGCCGTAAGGCTACATCCTTTGGGGCGGGCGGTGGGCAATCACCCTATTCATAGGAACCCCTGTGCTGGGTTTGGACCAGGTCCTCAGAAGGATGTCGGTGAGGGCTTTGTTGAACAGGAGTAGGGGTTCAGAGGAAGAGACTCCCTGTTGCAGTACCTCTGTCAAGATGTTGGACTTAACTGCCACCGAGGGCAACTGAAGGTCAAGGACCTCAGCTGCCCTCTGCACCACCACTGCATATGTAGCTCCCTCCTCCGTAGCCACGGTAGGGGGAGAAAGCATGCCAGTATCTGGAGTTGTATCCAGTACGCTGGCATCACCCAGTTCCTCACACCAGTCCTTATGTTCATAAGGCAGGCATTCTAAAGGGTCCAACGACCCTAATCCATTCTTCGCGGGTGCCTAGCCCTTCGGAATAGGGCTCAGGTGCCAACCTAGGACACGGGGTCCTGTTGGTCAACGTGGCTTCGTTACAGATTCGGAGACCACAGTGTGCCCCGAGCAATCAGGGGAGCCAGCTGGAATCATAGACCCTCAAGAGGACTCACAGGCCGGAGGCATGGCAGTCGCAAGAGGACCTCGAGCAGCTCACCAAAGATGCAGGCCCACGGTGCAAGAGATGCGGTGAGGACGGAGATCTTGGTCACAGGAGATGCTTGAGGTGGAGGCAATTTGGAGCCCGAAGATCTTTGAGGAAGAAAGCCAACAAGCCTTTGCAATGACAAGTCGACGCAGGGCACAGTGGTTCCGACAAGGAATACTGGCCTCAAACTCGATGTGAAGAGAGTGCGGGCCTCGAGGGTGTTTTAGAACCACCACCTGTGTTGCTGAGCCTTTCGGAGTCTGTGGGAGCCCAGGAGCAGCAGACCGGTTAGCTTGGTTGCGGTGCCTGCAGATGCAGGGAAGTGACTCCTTCACTTCAAGGGAGACTTCAGGGGTCTTGAATGTCCACAGGCTTTGGAAAGTTCCTGTATGGAGCCCAGGCACGGACATTGCACCAGACGAGCAGGGCACTGAGACCAGCCTTGGTGCCCAGAGCGAAGTCCAGAGTGCTGAGACGGTCGAAGATGAAGTGGTATCTTGATTTGAATCTTGTCCCACAACGAATCTAGGGACCCACCCACCCACAGGTAAGCCCTTAAGAACCTTAAGGAAAGGGTTGGGACGATTCAGGGCTCTCCCAGAGTAGGGGCTGGACAGTGGAGAGGATACTCCCACGTCCTTTGTACAGTTTTCGCGCCAGAGCGGGAGCCAACGGCTCCCTGAACTTGTTTGAACTGGACTATACAAGGAGGGCACCAAATGTGGCCAGCAAGCAGTCTGTGGCGTTGCAAAGCGCCCCCACCCTGCCCCAATACACTAAACCCAGTCTGGTAGGTGGTCACACCACCCTGTGACAAGATATCTTTTGTTCTGCCTTTCCCTGCTCGAGCTTGGCTCAGCAGCAGAAGGGCAGAAACAGGTCTCTGGTAGGCAGCAGCCTTAGCTTGCTCTCCGGTTCTGGAAGACTGGTACCGGCAGCACTGAGGGCTTCCCGGAGGAGCTTTACAGTGCATGGAATCATACCTCCCACACCGTTCACGGTGTGGGGGTATGATTCCAACATGTTTGATAACAAACACGCCAGGGTTTGTTACAGCCAGTTTATAGATGTTCATCGCGTAATGACGCATGGCCCCTCTATATATCGTAATGGCTGATGCACTTACAACCCGGGAGAATGGACCCCGAAGGTTGTAGGGGTGTCCTGCTCATGCCGGGGCACCCTCACACTTAAAACCGAGCACCCTGCCTTCAGGATTGAAAGGCTTGCCTTAGGGGTGACTGATAGGTTTCCCTATATCTGTGGTCACTGCAGTTAAAACCTATATCTGTCGTAAGTGGTGCTAGCGCCAGCTTACACAAGCTGCAATGGCAGGCCTGGAGTCACAATTTGAATGGTCTCTCATGGGTGGCATAATACATGCTTCAGCCCATGGGAGACCCCTGGTGTACCAATGCCCTAGGTACCTCAATACCATATACTAGGGACTTATAAGGGTACACCAGTAGCCAATCTGGGATGTACCTTAGTACTCACCATAACCAATTTAGGGGAGAAAGCAAAGAGACTGGGGTCCTGATTAGCAGGATCCCAGTCAGAAACAGCATAACACCAGGCAAAAAGTGGGGGTAACCATGAAAGCAGATCCTACCTTCCTACAACCGGCTACTGTGAATCTGAGGAATTTGATGCCTGGAATGGATGGGAACATAGAAATAGGCATTTTGGAGATCAAGGCTGGTTAGAAAATGTCTGTGGTTGAGAAGGTGGAGAATTTCCTGAAGGGCAATCATACAGAAAGATCGCTTCTTGAGATACGAGATTCCCATGATCGAGAATGGGGCGCCACTACTGTGATTTCGTCATCACTAGGAAAAAACGGGAGTAAAACCCCTTACCTTTTTAGGAATATAGAACATGTTCTATGGCCCCTTTTGACAACCTGGCTAAAACCTCCTTGTGAAGGTGGAGGTGAGATGGGAGGAATTTTGTTGGAGTTTGAGGTGGACCTGAGTGAAGAAAATAAGTTACTTACCTGTAACTGTAATTTTCCAGTATTGGAATATTTCATAGATTCACAGGCTTGAATCATTCCCCATCGTCGAGATGAAGTCCCCGGTATATTTAAAATAATAACGTCACAATAGACAAAGGACTTAAAGGCCTAATGCCTCACTATTTAGTAACATATCCAAGTCCTTATTTAAAAAAGGACCAAACTTATAAAACAACCAATCAGAAGACACCACCCTATAGAACCTTCCTGAGAGAAGCTCTAGTCCCTCAGATTTTCTTAAGCATAGGGTGTACAAAACAAGTAACAGAGACAAAGATGAACCTTTCTAGGGCAGGTGGGTGGGTCACATGAGAATCTATGAAAGATTCCAATACTGGGGAACTACAGTTACAGGTAAGTAACTCATTTTCTTACTCCAGTATTGGAACTTTCATAGATTCACATGCCTGAATCAGAGTAAGTCGCAGTAAACAGCACATTTCACTATGTAACAAGAAAAGAATATATGCTTAAGCAAATAGTACATAACTATGTTTTGTGTATCCATATTAGTAAATGACTAAACCTTAAACAGAAAAAGCAAATGGGCATCTGTTAGATTTGGGGGTCTCTAGTTGGCACAGGTAGGTACTTGTGACAAATAGGGACCCTTGCCTCTAGTCAGGGTAAGGGGGTACACTCCTAAAATAACCCCTGCTCACCCCCTTGGTAGCTTGGCATGAGCAGACAGGCTTATCTCAGAGGCAGTGTGTAAAGCATTTGTGAACACATACAGTAATCAAGTGCCAACATACAGATGGACACCACACAAGTTGTATTATCAAAATAAGTATCTTTTATATAGATTTAACACAAGACCATAAACGACAAAAATCCACAATACTGTACTTAAAATGGTAGGTTTAGCTTAGTTCTTTTCAGATCTTAAAATGCGACACTTTGAGTCAATGTACCTTACGATGCGTCACGCTTCTACAACGAAAGTGTTGCAGAGATGGAGATGCGGCAAAGATCCGGTGCAAAGAAATAAAGACGTCAAGTTCTTCCTGATGCGGCACGCTTCTCCGATGTTGCGAGAAGTCTCGACTCTATGCGTCAGCTGCAGCGGCGACACCCTTGTTCCGTGATGCGACGACAGCGGCTTTGGCGGCGACACTCTTCTCCGACGTTGCGAGACGCTTCCGCTCGATGCGACAACTGCAGCGGCGACACCCTTGTTCCGACGGCGGCACGCTTCTCCGTGGATGCGAGGCGCTTCTCTTGATGCGGTGCAATGCGACAGCTACAGCGGCGTCATCTCCGTGATGCGACGGCAGCGGCTGCGACACGCTTCTCCCTCTTGAGTCGCGCTTCCAGCTCCTTGCGACACGCAGTCCCTCAGAAGGCCCAAAACAGCAGCAGGCACTTCCAAAGGATTCTTGGGGAGCTGGTGGTTGAAGTCTGTTGTCCCCGAGACTTCAGCAGGAGGCAAGCTCTTCTCTCAAGCCCTTGGAGATCCTTTACAAGTTGAATAAAGTGCACACAAAGTCCTTTCCCCTTTCTTTGGCAGTCAGGCAACCACTGCAGGCAGATCCCTCTAGCTTAGGGATAGTCTTCTCCTCAGTTTCTTCTTGGTTCCGCTCCTCAGCAAAGGTTTCTTCTTGTTTCCCAAAGTGATCTAATTTCCTCGGGGTCTGTGTCCCCTTTTTATACACAGTTTCTCTTTGTTCTCTGAAGGCAGAGAGGCCTTTGCCTAGTCCAAAACCAGTTCTGGTCAGTCCTGGAGCACTTTGTTTACAGGACTCCTTTCCTTTCAGAATGTGGGGCAGAGTGCTCAGCCGCCCGGCAGGAGGTGGAGCCAGCATTGTGGAAGGCAGGCACAGCCCTATTCAGACCCAGGGGCAACTCCTCCCTCCACTCTGGATGCAGATCTCTCTATTCAGCCCTGGCTGCCTCACCCTGTCTCCTGGAATTTCCCCAGCCCCTGTCACTCACAAACCCAGACAATGAATACACAACCTAGCAGAGGCAGGCTTGGAAGGTTTAGGCAAGAAAATACCTACTTTCTAAAAGTGGTATTTTCAAACACAATGTTAAAACCAACTTCACTAAAAGATGTATTTTATCACTCTGAGTTCAGGCATACTAAACTCGTTTTTCTACCATGTTCCCTGGGTCAGTTAGGATTATAAGGTGTAATAATCAAAACTGCCCATTCTGGCCTATGGAGAACAGGTAGCCTTGCAATAGTGAAAAACGAAAATGGCTGTAATTCACTATTAGGACTGCCACACACACCAGGGCATATCCTACCTTATACTTACAATGCACCCTGCCCTTGGGCCTACCTTAGGGGTGTCTGACATGAAGAAAAGGGAAGGTTTAGGGACTGGCAAGTGGGTGCACTTGCCCAGTCAGCATGGCAGTACCAGACTGCACACAGGCTCTGCAATGGCAGGCCTTAGACACACTTTTACAGGCTGCTTCTGTGGGTGGCACAACCAGTGCTGCAAGCCCACCAGCAGCATTGGATTTACAAGCCCTGGGCACACTCAGTGCACTATACTAGGGTCTGACAAGTAAACCAATCCAGCCAATCATGGAATCACTAATCCATACATCAATTTATAATAGGGAGAGCATATGCACTTTACCACTGATCAGCAGTGGTAAAGTGCCCAGAGTCATAAAACAGCCAACAATAGGTCAGAAAAAATATAGGAGGAAGGCAAAAAGTTTAGGGGTGACCCTGCAAAAAGGGCCAAGTCCAACAGCATCAAAAAGGAGGGGTGGGAAGTAAGAAAAGGCTCACCTTCATTGAAACAGAGGTCTTAGCACCGCTTGTCCCACTGTTCCGAGTCCAAGCAGTAATGCTTGGAAAATGTGTGTGGCGTTTTCCAGGTTGTTGCCCTACAGATGTCCGATAGAGACACACCTGCAAACAGAGCCATAGATGTAGACATGCCTCTAGTAGAATGAGCATGGACCTTTGACGGCAGCGGCTGGCCTGCCTGTTGATGGCAGAATAGGATTGCACTAGAGATCGATCTTGAGATGCTCTGTTTCGTCAGAGGGAAACCTTTCCTAGGTGCGCTATAAGCTACAAACAATTGATTGGATTTGCGGAAGGATTTGGTTCTTAGAATTTTAGGCAGTGTTTTAAATCCAAGGAACGCAAGGCACGCTCAGCTGCCGTCTGAGGATTTGGGAATAAAGACTTTAGCACAATTGGTTCTTTAAGATGAAAGTCCAAGGGAACTTTAGGAATAAACTTAGGATTGGTCCGTAAAATTACCGTATCCTGTTTAAACTGTAAGAATGGTTCTTGGATAGTGAAAGCTTGGAGTTCACCAATTCTCCTCACAGAAGTAAGGGCCAGGAGGGGAGCGATCTTCCAGGAGAGGAACTTTGCATCAGCTCTATGTACAGGTTCAAAAGAGAGCTTCATTAGCTGTGTAAGCACCGTGTTGAGCTGCCATGTTGGAGGAGGGATTATCACAGGTGGAAAGGTCCTGAAGAGTCCTTTAATGAATTGCTTTACCTGTCTGCTAGACCATAATGATGGGCTCTCAGATGATCTCCGGAAATGGGAGATCGCCGCTAAATGCACTTTTATCGAAGCATGAGCTAAACATGACCGTGCCAGATGGAGGAGATGCGGCAAAATCTCCTCTGGAGATGACCAGAGAGGGTGCACCATAGCCGATCTACACCAAATACAGAATATTTTCTACTTTAAACTCCTGGGACTCAGGAGCCAAGCAGATAATCTCAGAGAACCTGGGTCTGGATGTCGAACTTGTACCCGGTTCATGGTTAAAAGAGACTGAATCGGCTTGAGGGTTATCAGAGGTTGCAGAGACAGAAGATGGAGCTCCGTGTACCAGTGTTGGCGAGGCCACGCTGGCTCTATTAAGATTATTTTGCAAGGTTCCGCTTTTATCTTCTCAAGCACCCTTGTTAGGAGAGGAATGGGAGGAAAAGCGTAGGCAAATGTGCCTGACCAGGCTGCTGAAAAGGCATTCCCCCAAGATCCCGGTTGCGGATGCCAGCTTGCGAAGTACTGGCATTTGGCGTTGTGGCAAGTGGCAAACCGGTCTAAAGCTGGCTTGCCCCAGTGTAAGAACATTCAATTGAGGGTGTTTTGATTCAACTCCCACTCGTGGCAGGTAGTTTGCAATCTGCTTAGCGAGTCTGCTATGGTGTTCTGCTTCCCTAGTACGTATTCCGCTGTCAGAGACTTTGTGCCGAATTGCCCAGTTCCAAATCAATTGAGCTTCTTGAGAGAGAGGAAGAGATCGTGTTCCTCCCTGATTGCTTAAGTAATGCATTGTCGTAGTATTGTCGGTACTGACAAGCACCGATGAATTCTTTATTCTGGGCAGTTAGGCTTGTAGAGCAAGGAACACCGCTCTTAGTTCTAGAAGATTTATGTGTAGGTTCCGTTGAGATGGCGGCATTTGCTGCGGATACAAAGTTCCTGTAGGAAGGCTCCCCAACCCTCCAGAGAAGCGTCCATTATCACCAGGGGAGAGACTTGCAGCAGGAATGGTAATCCCTGTAACAGATGACGAGGCTGTGTCCACCAAAGTAGTGAGTTGACCACTGGTGGAGATACTTGAATTAAGTCGTCGAATATTCCGTTGACCTGTACCCATTGGATGTTCAGAGCTTCCTGAAGAGGACGCATGTGTAGACGGCAGTGAGGGATGAGAAGAATACAGGATATGCCCACGAGAGATTTGTAAAGGTATACGGAAAGAGACTTTATTCTTTGTATGCGGCCCGCTAAAGTTAGAAGCTTTTGTTGTCTTTCCAATGTGGGATAACTCCTGTTTAAAGTAGTATCCAGGATGGCTCCCAGAAATGTTATTCGCCGGGTAGGTTATCCAGGATGGCTCCCAGAAAGGTTATTCGCCGGGTAGGTTGAAGGAGTGATTTCTCTGGATTTAAAGTGAGACCCAGTTGACTGAAGCGGCTTAGACAAGTCTTGTTAGACGCTTTTGCGGCGTTATAGGTAGGAGCCTTGACTAATCAGTCGTCTAGGTAAGGAAAAATTTGGTGATGTGGTCTGAGATACGCTGCTACTGGCACTAGACATTTTGTAAAAATGCGAGGAGCCGACTTGAGCCCGAAAGGCAACACCAAGAACTGATAACGTCTACTGGCTACTGTGAATCTGAGAAACTGTTTCTTGTGAATGCAATGTGGAAATATGCGTCCTGCAGGTCTAAGGAGCCATGTAGTCGTTTCCATTGAGAAGCTGCAACACATCTTGGATGGTAATCATACGGAACGACTGTTTGAGGAATTTGTTTAGATTTCTCAAATCTAGAATTGGTCTACACTTCTTTGACTTCTTGTGAACCAAAAAAGAACCGGGAATAAAAACCTTTTCCCCTCTGGTGAAACGGAACTCTTTCCATCACTCCTTTCTGGGTCATGGAGGCGATCTCCAACTTCAGGAGGTGCAAATGCTTGTGAATAAGAGGCTGAGGAGGGATTGGAGGTGGCGGCTCTATGAATTCCAGAGAATGATCAAATTCTACCAGATCTAAGACCCAACGATCTCTCGTAACTTGTTTCCAATTTTGTAGATAGTAGAAAAATCTTGCCTCCTACTTTGGAAGGGGGTGGAAAAGTAGCAGCCGGCAGTAGTGGGAGATCATTGACGACAGTTAGGATCCTTCGGTTGTCCTGTTTTCCCTTGAAAGGAAGACTTGTAGGCAGTTCCAGGTGGTTGCCGCTGGGCAAACTGTGGTCTGTATTGTTGGCTGGAAGAGGCATAAGCTGGATACCGGTACTGTTGGTAGCCTCCCCTGTAAGATGACTGACTCTTACCCAGAGCACTACAAAAGGGCATCTTTCCATACTGGAGAGTGCCAAGGGCTTTAGCAGTATCCATCTTTCTTTATCCCTTGCAAAGCTTCATTGATATGCTTCCCAAAAAGCTCCTCTCCGTCATAGGGCATATCTGAAAACTTTGTCTGAATGTTGTGGCATTTAGCCATCCTTGGTGCCTTAAGACTGCAGCACCCGGCCAGCTGGCGGAAACCGGTGGTAGCGATGTCCATCGCACAATCGATTATCTCCAAGGCGGAGCGTTCGCCCTCCAGTAGTATTTTCTTAGCTTCATCTTAGACGTCCGATGGGAGATTGTGGATATAAGGAGCAATATCCGACCACATTTGTCTGTTGTAATGACCTAATAAAGCCAGGGTATTAGAAGCTCTGACCGTTAAAGCAGACAGTTGAAAACCGTTTACCAAAGTTGTCCAGTCTTCTACCCTCCTTGTCTGGGGGTGCCGATAATGGTGCTGATGGGTTCTTCGATCTGCGTTGTGCCGCTTGAGATATCACTGAATCAGGTCTTGGATGACCTGCGAGCACATCGTCAGGAGCCTTATATTTTTTATCAAGTCTTGGTAAGACTGGTGGCACTGTCGCTGGACTCTGCATTATTTTTACTCCTTGATCCCAGATATAGTCAATAATGGGCATTGATCTGATAGATTTCCTGAAAGGCTCCTTGAGGTCATAAAGGAAACAGTCCTGTTGATGCACAGGCATCTGAAGCTCAAAACGCTGCGCTGCTCTCTCTAAGATGTTATGGAAACCTCCAATGTCCTCTGGACGTGAATCAGTTTGTGGCGGAGATGGAGACGCTGGTGGTGGAATAATATAATCATTCAATTCGTCATGTGGTTGCTGTTGATCCTGTATTTACCCTTCCTCCTGTTCTTCCTTTCCGTCAGAGGAAGATAGTTGTTGTACAGGCACTTGTGACCGAGGAGAAGGTGGGGGTTGACTTTGTACCATAGGCAGTGGCGCTGGTGCAGGAGACTGCGTAGTTGGCGGAAGCCTTTTTCTATAATCCACTAGCATGGATTGCAGATCTGTAACAAGGGTGGAAGGAAGGCACACCATGTCTTTTTGTGGTTGCTGCAGACGACGTTGGTCAGAATAGTAAAATTGTTGACCATATTACTCCTGCTCAAAGTTCTCTTGGTACTTTACATTGAGCTCTGACGGACTCTGCGCTGCTCCAAAGAGGCAGTCCTCTTCAGAATAAGCCTGATCATCTAAGAGGTGTGCTGGTAACAAGGGCTGGACTCTTCTTGGCAATGTCAAGAAAGCTGTTAACTTTTCCTGTTGAAATTTTGGTTGAAAAATCAATTTTCCTGTTTTTGACGCTGGGGTCATTGACGCAGTTGTCGTTGCTGGAATATTTGCCTTCAATGAGCAGTCAACGGAGGTAATCGGCACAGACTATGACAGCGACACCTCCGCCGATACAGGCGCAGATGAAAGAAATCACCATCGACGAGACATCCCTCGTCAACGAGGCAGTCGACGAAATAATGGGGGAGATAGTCGACGAGAGGGTTGTAGACGATAGGCTAGTCGTTCGATGCGGGAATCGTCGTCGAAAGACTTGTAGTCATCTTCATTGTCGGAAACTTCGTCAACAACGACTTAGCAGCCTTGGTGATCTTTACCGTCGATGACAAGGGAACCTGGCTTGTCGATGAGATCAGCGCCGAGGACACAGATAGTGGTGACGGTGGTCGTCTACGATGTTACCCCAATAGCACCAAATTAAGATTTCTTCGTCGTCAAGGCTGCTGTCCACGAGCTGTCCGTGGGCGGGGCTGAGGTAGGCTTTTTGGAAGTATGTTTAACCTTCACAGGTGGAGTAGAAGGGTCTGAGGCCGGTTTCTTGGAGGATTTTTTGACAGAAACTGAACTCTGTTGTGGAGGCAACTTGGAAGATGGGTCTTGCTTTCTAGTATCCTCTGAAGACTTTTTGTGCGTCTTTGGAGGTTGCTGCGAGGAATGACCTGGAAAGTCATCCAGTGGTCTTTTTGGAGGCGTTTTAGAGGAGAATCCTGAGGAAACATCACTCTCCTCATCAGAAACAGGTTCATCCCAGTCTTTAAGCCTCTGCAGCAATAGTAAAAGCCTCCCTTCACGATCTTTCGAAGTCTTTGAAGAAAACGTGCAACATACCTTACAGTCCTTAGGTTTATGGTCTGGGTATAGACAATAAAGGCAGTCCTTATGGGGGTCGTCAACATGCAGTCGTATTCCTGCAGGTGCCACAGGGCCTGAAGAGGCCTTTTTTTAGGTGTGTCGGACATGGAGAAGTCAGTTTATTCCACCCAAGAACAGATATTAGAATCTGTAAAATATGTAAATATAAGAAAAAACCTGAAGAAAAGGTGATTCCAAAGAGTTGAGGAAAAAACTGAGCAGAGCTCAGAAGAGACTCCCTAGCACGACGTGCGGTAGAAAATCTGAGGGACTAGAGCTTCTCAGGAAGGTTCTACAGGGTGGTTTCATCGGATTGGTTGTTTTTGAAGTTTAGTCCTTTTTTAAATAAGGACTTTGATATGTTACTAAATAGTGAGGCCTTTAAGTCCTATGTCCATTGTGACATTACTTTTTTAAATATACCGGGGACTTCCATCTGGACGACGGGGAATGATTTGAGCATGTGACTCTATGAAAGTTCCTATACTGGAGTAACTCCAGGGTATGACCATTGGCGATGAGATCTAAAACCCACTTGTCCATAGTGATTTCTCTTCAATGATTCAGGTATTGGGATATTCTAGCACCCACTGAGTGATGAGAAGGGAGTGTAGCCGGCACCTTGATGTTGTCACTGTTTTCTAGCAGTATCTCTGGCAGAAGCAGCCTGTTGTCTTTGTTGCTGCTTAGCATAGGCTACAGACGGCGGTGCTCAATAGGGTTGATGCTGTTGGTAAGCAGACAGAAAGGACTGCTGGTGGGATGGAGGCTGATATCTTTGGTATACTCCACGATAGGAAAAGGAGCACTCCGAGAAAATGGGTCTTACGGTACTGGAGCGTTCCAAGGGATCGGGGCTTCTCAGTGTCTGCCTTTATGGACTGCATGGTGTCATCAATTTGCTTGCCGAACAAAGAATCGCTTTTGAAAGGCATATCAAGAATTTTAGTCTGAACCTCTGGTTGGAACCATGTGGCCTTTAGCCAACCCTGGCATCGAAAGACAGCCTATCCCGCTAACTGCTGGAAGCCCATGGATGCAATATACATTGCACAGTCAATCTCAGATGCTGCCTTTTCACAGTCTTGTAAAATGCATGTGGCTTTTGCTTTCTTTTCTTCCGGTAATAGGTCGAGATATGTGGCCATGTCCGACCACATTTAGCGATCATATCGCCCTAGAATGGCAATGGAGTTTGCGGCACGGTCAGTTTCAGAGAACCTTTTTCTGATATTATCTAGTCGCCTGCCCTCCATGTCAGGCAGAGATGCGAGTGGGGTAAAATGATTTAGACCTGCACTTTGCAGCTTGAGTAATGACCGAATCAGGTCTTGGATGTCCAGCGACACTTTTGGCGCTTTATATTTTGTATCTATTCTAGGGAGAACAGCAGTGACTAGCTAGTGTCTTCATAATTTTTACTCATTCCCATATATAATTGGCAATCTGTATTGTTCTGTTTTTTTCTGGATTGTTCTTTGAAATCATACAGAAAACAGTCCGATTGTTTAACAGTAATGGGAAGCTGGAAGCGCTTAGCTGCTCTTGCCATTAGTGTATGAAAACCCCTAATATCTTCCATTGGAGAATACATTGGTTGTGGAGGGGAAGGTGGAGGAATGAGATAGTCATCCCATTCATTGGCAATGGTTTGATTGTCTGGTATTTCGCCTTCCTCCAGATCCACACCATCACCATAGTCTGTTGTAGACAAATCCTCCAGAGGAGGCATGGCGATGCGGGACAGTGGTGTCATTCTATGTGTAGGAGGGATATGCCGGTGACCCCTTATCAGGAGATTTATATTACAGGAGAATGTTTTGTGGAGATGCTAAAATGCTCTTTGACTAGGTCGTAGACTGTAGCATCAACTGTACGTGTATAAGCAATTCTGATGGTTTCTTTAGTTTGAACTTCACAGACAACAGGGAGGACTTTTCTGGCAGCTGTGCAGTCTACCGCGTCGACAGGGTCATAGTCAACCGTGGCAGTGACACCGATGTGGTGAGAGACTGCATTCGTATCAGCTTCGATGTTACTGTTGTCGACAACTAGGTGGACATAGTTGACTGAGTGGTTGTTTTGCTTCGCTTTTCAGATAATACAGAATCTGCCACACGGTGGCTCAACCCAACGAAGCAGGAAACATTACCAAACCAACACCTTTAAAAGAAAAAGAGTTTTAATTTACAAAATGCAAGAACTCTTTTAGAATAAGGCTTGGGGTTTTATTTTACACAATGCTCTAACAAAATGGCTTTCCCAGATGCCAAATGCACAACTTTCAAATACACAGAGATATATATATGTTTATATGCAAGCAATAATAAACACACTTGGTAAATACAACAGGTAAATGCATGAGTAATACCAGGAATAAACAAGCAGCAAATATGAGATAACACTCAAGAAAATATAATATGCTGGACGTCCTGCAAGAGATCAGAAAGATATATACACACTAGATACATCAAATGATTACTTTGGCTGTGCACCTCAACTCACACACACACACACACACATCACAAAGAAAACACCTCAAATGATCAAAGCCACTGGCCAAACATCACAATGGCAATAATCAAAACTCAACACTTCACCTGGTGCAAACACTGCATCTTAGCCCACTCCTGACTGGGGGAATTAAACAGCTGTGGTTAAGAGCCTCAGCAACCAGGGTTCCGCCGAAGTGGACGAGTCTGTCCCCGTTCGGATTCCAAAATCCCGGTTTCTAAGTCAACAACCCACAGCTTTATAATCTCAAAGCACACTAGAAGGTTCGAGAGAAACCTCCCCTCGGGCCAGAGGAATCTTACCAGAACTGGCCAGCTTCCAAGCAAGCATTCCAATGGCAGGAAGGAGTTCACGTTCCCTCTCCAATCTCGCATGTTCCAGCCTTTATCTTGACGAAGCTCACGCCAGGGTACATTAAACAATCTCTCACAAAACAATCCTTGAACGCGATTAACCCAAACAACTTGCAAGCGCTGCTGTGCACGCAGAAAAGCTGAAGCCAAGCAGAGTCAGAAAACAGGATGACATGAGGCCATGTCAAAGCCAATAGTAAGAACTTAACAATACTCATCAATGTACAACACAATGTACATTTGTGCACTACTGCTTATAGATTCACATACTTCAACTCTCAATGTCCTATAGCTTCACATACTTCATCTCTCAATGTACAACACCGAGCACATTTGTGCATCACTGCTCACAACACTGCACTTCGAGACCAAAAAGTACATTCCACACCTCTCTCTCCCTCTCATGCTTTCAAATGCACATCCCACACGTTCCGTTCTTGGCAAGGCTGTCCTACTCCGTTACAGCTCCCACTGAAAGACTGCAAGATTACAAGAAAAACTTTTAAGAGAAACAAGGCATGTGCAGGACATCGTACATTCAGGCTAGGGTAAAATAACACACTAAAGTCAATTAAAATAATGGTAATCAAAGGTCATCACAGGGTGTCAGACCACAAGAGTGCCTCTAGCACTACAGTGGTCGTCGACTAGGTTGTCTTCAACGCAGATATGGTTGACGGGATGGATGTTGATGGAAAAATGTGCTGACAAACTACCTGTCATTGTGGAAAGCTTGCTATTAGGGCCCATCGTTTGTTTTTTTCAGTGAATTTAGACTTTTTTTTTTATCTGTTCAGAGGAGGATCTAGGCTTCAATGGAAGGGCTGTAGAAGGCTCAGATGTAGAGTCTGAGGAATCCCTTTTTCATTTTACCTCATGAGAGGAGCCTTAAGCCCATGGTGGGCCTTTACAGGCTTTCTTACTTCTTTGAGGGGATTCATGAAACCTTTCCCTTTTTCTGAAAGTCTAAAGAGATGGACGTTCACTGCTTTCCACCTCCGAAACGATGGCAGTCTTGCTTTTAAGTTTTTGTAACCATAGTAAAAATCTACCCTTACGGTCTTGGAGGGTTTTGGTAGAAAAAGTACTACACATTTTGTAGTCTCTCACCGTGTGGGAAGGATGAAGGCAATACATTCATTCCTTATGAGGATCTTCAGCATGAAGCCTTTTCTTACCACAGGCGGCACCTGGTCTGAAGAGTCCTTTTCTGGCCAGTTCTGGCATACTGGATAGAGAAATGATAGTTTGAAAGTCACCAAATCTGAAGAACTGAGCAGACGACGTGCAGAGAAAATCTGAGGGAAGATGCCTCTGTTAGGAGTGTTCTAAAGGGTGCTGCCTCCTGAAGGGTCATTGTTCAACTTTGGTCCTTTTTTAAAAAAAAAAGGACAGATAGGCTATTAAGCTTAGCCTTACATTCCCTTTATGAATGATGATGGATTAAACCCAGATCAGTTGACTGGGGGTGAGTGTTTGATTGGCTCAAACGTTCCGTCCATCATCCCCTTTTGTATCGCTTTGTTCGCCCTAAGTTGGCGGGGGTATGCCCAGACGTGGGTCCCTTGCTCACTTTGCCACTGGATTCAAGCAAGCCTGGCTGATGACGGCTGGAATGCCAGAAACCGGTCCTAGGATGCTTGTTTCCGGTCCAGGGAAGACATGGCTTGGCAGTTCGGGCTGGACTGTTCCCATGAGGCACAGGGTCAGACTGATTTGCATATGGCCATGTCTGAACTGGGGTGGTGGAGTGAGCTAAAGAATGATGATGGATTAAACCCAGATCAGTTGACTGGGGGTGAGTGTTTGATTGGCTCAAACGTTCCGTCCATCATCCCCTTTTGTATCGCTTTGTTCGCCTCTAAGTTGGCGGGGTATGCCCAGACGTGGGTCCCTTGCTCACTTTGCCACTGGATTCAAGCAAGCCTGGCTGATGACGGCTGGAATGCCAGAAACCGGTCCTAGGATGCTTGTTTCCGGTCCAGGGAAGACATGGCTTGGCAGTTCGGGCTGGACTGTTCCCATGAGGCACAGGGTCAGACTGATTTGCATATGGCCATGTCTGAACTGGGGTGGTGGAGTGAGCTAAAGAATGATGATGGATTAAACCCAGATCAGTTGACTGGGGGTGAGTGTTTGATTGGCTCAAACGTTCCGTCCATCATCCCCTTTTGTATCGCTTCATTCCCTTTACAGCCTATTATTTTAATACATACTGCTTATTATGTACCGTGGGGGTCCCACTTCAAAGACGGGGAATGATTCAAGCATGTGAATCTATGAAAGATACCCCAATACTGGAGAATCTAATCTCCTTCCTTCCCTATCTGGAGGAGTAGTACAGGATGTTTTAAGATTTCATGATATTCTTTGGACGGCCTGCAGCAGTATACATTATGCTCGTAGAGGACCAATAATACACAAGTATTCTCTGAGGCTTTATACTCGTTGCACAAGTTACTAACTTGTGTAACGATATATCTGTAAGAGACAGTAGTTAGTGATAGATTCCTTACCTTAGAATATCCCCAGGCGTCAGGCTGGATCCGGAAAGTTTTGCGTAGCAGTACCCTTTGCGCGTCGGTAGGCGGCGTCGTGCGGCTCCGCGTCCGTCGTCGGCGTCGTGATCGCCGGGATGACGTCGCGGGCAGTACTTAGACGCCGCCCCTGCGCGCTGACGTCAGTTCTGTACACGACTTTCCGCGCCAGGAACGCAGAGCCATGCAAGAAGCTGACACAGGTGTCTGAAAAATACTAGGGCCCTGAAAGGGATGTCCTTAACCCTAGAAATCAGTTCGCAGAACGGGGAGGATGGTGGGCGGTAGGAATCTATCACTAACTACTGTCTCTTACAGATATATCGTTACACAAGTTAGTAACTTGTGCATCTGAAAGAGACACGTTAGTGATAGATTCCTTACCTTAGAATAGATACCCCAGCAATACCAACCCCGGTGGTGGGTCTGCGAACAAAGATCAGACAAGGAAGTCCTGGATGACAGAACGGCCAAAGAAGCCGTCCCTCCGGACCTGACTGTCAAGGCAGTAATGCTTAGTAAACGTGTGCAGCGAGGCCCACGTAGCTGCCTGACAGATAACCGGCAGCGGAACACCGCGGCCCAAGGCCGTGGTAGCAGCCGTTGCCCTGGTGGAATGGGCACGCAGCCCAACAGGAGGCTCCTTCTTAGCCAAAGAATAGCAGGTCTTGATGCACAAGGTAACCCAGCGGGAGATGGTCCTCTTGTGCACCGCCCGACCTTTTGGCGCCCACGTAGCCAACAAAGAGCTGGTCATCCACCCGGAAGTGTTTTGTGCGGTCGATATAGAAGGAGAGCGCACGTTTTGGGTCCAGACGGTGGAGCCTCTCTTCCTCTCTGGAAGGATGCGGAGGCGGAAAGAAGGTGGGCAAAGTGATGGTCTGCCCAATGTGGAAAGCAGTAACCACCTTTGGCAAGAAGGACGGACGCGTCCGAAGAACAACCTTGTCTGGATGAACAGACAGAAAGGGAGGTTTGCAAGAAAGAGCCTGGAGCTCACTCACCCGCCGAGCGGAGGTGATGGCCACCAGAAAGGCTGCCTTTAGAGTCAGAAGACGAAGAGGACAGTTATGCAGAGGCTCAAAGGGAGCGCACATTAAAAGGTAAGAACCAAGTTCAAGTCCCACTGAGGCATTACAAACGGAACAGGAGGGAAGAGGTGAGTAATGCCTTTTAAGAACCTGTTAACAACAGGGGACTTGAAAAGGGAGGGCTGATCAGGGAGCCTGAGGAAGGCCGAGATAGCACAAAGATAACCCTTGATGGTACCCAGGGCAGAACCCTGTTGGGCCAGAGAGAGAAGGAACAGAAGGACCTCAGAAAGAGGGGCAGAAAGGGGATCCACAGCCTTTGCTGTGCACCATGCCACAAATTTGTTCCACCTGCAGGCGTATACCACCTTAGTGGAGGGACGCCTGGCTGCCAGAATCACATCACAAACTTCGGGAGGCAAGTCGAAAGGAATCAACTGCCGCCGCTCAATCTCCACGCAAGCAGGTGTAGACTGGACAGGTTCGGGTGGAGGACCGTCCCCTGCTGCTGCGACAGAAGATCCTCCCGAAGAGGCAGACGGATCGGGGATCTATGCTCATATTGAGTAGCTCGGGATACCAAACTCTTCGAGCCCAGTCCGGAGCCACAAGAATGACTTGGGCCCGGTCGTGCCGAATCTTCTTCAACACTCTGGGTAGAAGTGGTATAGGCGGAAAGGCGTACAACAGACCGCAACTCCACTCGCGACGAAAAGCGTCGCCGAGCGAGTGCCGCCTTGGAAATTCCAACGCGCAGAACTGATGACATTGCGCGTTCTCTTCGGTGGCGAATAGATCTAACCAAGGCTCTCCCCACTGTAGAAAGAGTCCTTGCGCCACTTCCGAGTGAAGACGCCATTCGTGATCCATCATGCACCTGCGGCTGAGTTCGTCCGCCCTGGCGTTCAGAGAACCTGCCAGGTGTTGAACCATCAGGAACATGCCCTGATGTTCCAGCCATGTCCAGAGGCGCAGAGCCTCCTGACAAAGGGTCCAAGACCCCACCCCGCCCTGTTTGTTGCAGTACCACATGGCGGTGGTGTTGTCTGTGAACACCTGCACTACCTTCCCTTTGACAGAGGGAAGGAATGCCTTGAGTGCAAGCCGGATCGCCCGGAGCTCCAGAAGGTTGATATGGAGCCGGGACTCCGCCGGAGACCAGAGGCCTCTGATCTCCGCCTCTCCCAAGTGACCGCCCCATCCCAGAAGGGACGCGTCCGTCACAACTGTATGCTCTGGCTGGGGAAGGGAGAGGGATCTGCCCATGACCCATTGCCGGTTCGAGAGCCACCACTGCAACTGTTTTGCAGTCCCCTCCGAGATCTGGACGTGATCGGACAGGTTGCCCTGGTGCTGCGCCCACTGGAACTTCAGGTCCCACTGCAGAGCCCGCATATGCCATCTGGCATGATTGACCAGCAGGATGCAGGAGGCCATGAGGCCCAGCAGCCTCAGGGTCATCCTTACCGAAACCCAGGATAAAGGCCGAAAGATCGGAATCATAGCCTGAATATCCCGGACTCGCCGTTCGGGAGGATAGGCCCGAAACTGCGTCGTGTCCAGAACTGCTCCGATGAAAAGGAGCTGTGGAGAAGGAATCAGATGCGACTTCGGCACATTGATGGAGAACCCCAGCGAGTGCAGGAGTTCGGCCGTAGTCTGGAGGTGGGAGACGACTGCCTGGGACGAGCCCGCCTTCAGCAGCCAGTCGTCGAGGTAGGGGAAGACTGAAACCCCTGCCCGGCGCAGATGAGCCGCGACCACCGCCATCACTTTCGTGAACACCCGAGGGGCACTTGTAAGGCCAAAGGGGAGCACGGTGAACTGAAAATGCTCGTGGCCTACCGTGAACCGAAGGTAACGCCGGTGGGCCGGCAGGACGGGGATGTGGAAATATGCGTCCTGCAAGTCCAACGCTACCAACCAGTCTCCAGGGTCGAGGGCAGTCCAGACCTGAGCTAGGGTGAGCATCTTGAACTTCTCCTTCCGGAGGAAGCGATTGACGTTCCGGAGGTCCAAGATAGGACGCATGTCCTCCTTGTCCTTTTGGGCACCAGAAAGTAGTGGGAGTAGCAACCACGCCCTACTTCTGGGGTCGGAACATGCTCGATGGCCCTCTTGGTCAAGAGGGCCGTGACTTCCTTCTGTAGAAGCACCAAGTGATCCCCTGACATGCGGTGGAGTTGAGGTGGCATGGCTGGGGGTGGTCTCGAAGGGAGGGAGTAGCCCCTTCGGACAATGTCCAAGACCCACCTGTCCGAGGTGATGGTGCGCCAGTGGGGAAGGTGATGGCGGACCCTGCCCCTACTGGCGTGCCGTGCACCTGAAAGGAGGGACTAGGAGGGCTTGGAGGCCGCGGACGGGTTGGAGGTGGTGGCCTGACCCGCACGCTGGGTTGCCCGATCCGCCACGGCGGAATCCACGTCCTCGGCCACGCGAAGACGCCTGCTGCGCGGGCCGGTGGCTGGGCTGCTGACGTGAAGGGGCGCCCCTACCGTGGCCACGATAGGGGCGAAAAGCAGAAGGCAGCGGAGGGCGTGTAGCAGAAAGGCCCAGGGACTTGGCAGTAGCCCGTGAGTCCTTAAAGCGCTCCAACGCATGGTCTGCTTTGGACCCAAAAAGACCGACTCCATCAAAGGGCATGTCCATGAGAGTATTCTGGACATCCCCTGAAAAACCAGTGGTTCTCAGCCAGGCGTGGCGGCGGAGCGCCACCGTCGTTGCAATCGACCTGCCCAGCGAGTCGGCGGTGTCAAGGCCACAACGGATAGTGTATTTGGCCGCATCCCTTCCTTCCGCAATGGCGCGGAAAGCAGTGCCTGGACCTCCTCAGGGCACTGGGGCAAAACACCCGCCACCGAATCCCACAGAGAGTGGGTATAGCGGCCCAAAAGACAAGCGGTGTTAACGGACCGCAAGCCAGCACTGGAGGAAGAAAAACCTTTCTTCCCAAACTGATCCAGGCGTTTGGATTCCCTATCCGGAGGAGCGGTAGGGAAGGCGGTTTGGGAAGCGGAGGCTTGGACAACCAAGCTCTCAGGAGTGGGGTGGACAGAAAGAAACAGGGGGTCGCCCGGAGCTGGGCGATGGCGTCGTGACACGTTCCGATCCACAGGAGCCCCTGTGTTGGGCTTGGACCAGGCGCCCAAAAGAACGTCTGTGAGGGCGTCGTTAAACGGCAGCACAGTCTCCGTAGAGGAGGCTGCCGGCTGAAGCACCTCTGTCAAGATGTTAGGCTTGACCGTCAAAGTAGGGAGCTGGAGACGTAAGGCCCCAGCAGCCCTACGCAACACCGTACCAAAATTGGCCCCCTCCTCCGTAGCCACGGGAGGAGACAGCATGCCAGTGTCAGGAGAAGTATCCAGACCACTGGCCTCCCTAGACTCTCTGTCCAGTCCTCATCATACTGACAGTTGCGAGTCAGAGGGTCATCAGACCCCTCCCAGTCCTCCTGGTCCTCCTCTGGTTCAAAATAAGGAGGAGGAGGGACATTTGGGACCCAAGGGCCCATCGGCGCCGGAGCCGGCGCCGAGCGACGTCGCTCCGGGTCCATGTCCGGAGCCGGAAGGAACTGGGGACGACGCCGCCCGGAGCCCAGGGCGGCGTCGAGAACGGCACCGGAGACATCGGCGCCGGCGGAGGTGTCGTGAGGTCGACCGGCGTCGATGGGGGTTGTGGAGCCGGGATCGAGGCCGGGGCCGAAGCCGGAGCCGGGATCGAGGCTGGAGTCCCGGGCGACGCCGGGGCCGGAGCCGCCGGCGACGCCGGAGCAACCCCACTCAGGGCCCGCGGGGCCCGAAGGCGCACCGGAGGGGCCTGAAGGCCCGAAGAGGCGGGCCATGGCCGACAGGAACTCCTGTACCTTGGCCGGATCCGCCCCGAACCCGGGAAGGGCGGGTAGGACGGGGCGACTCCACAGGCAAGTCCGGGGCCGCGGGGCGGGGACGGTGCCGGGAGGGGCCTCAGCCGAGTCGCGAGACCGGCGAGGCGAAGTCCGAGAGCGACGATGCTTCTTGGACTTCTTGTGCTTAGACTTACCGGACGAAGAAGACTTCGACGCCGACGACCGGTGTGCACTCCGCGAGCGACCCCTGGACCTCTCACGCGACCGGGGCCTCCGTGGAGCCGAATGCCGGGCCTCGAGGAGCTTTCGAGACCGCTCTCGCAAAGCTTTCGGGTTGAGGGCCTGGCATTCGGGACAAGACTCGGTGTCGTGGCCTCGGCCGAGGCAGAAGAGACACTCCCAATGCGGGTCGGTGACGGACATCATCCGCGCACAGGCGCCGCATCGCTTGAAGCCGGGCATCCCTACGACACCTTAAAGATGGAAAAAACAGTGAAAAAATCACCAAAAAGTATGGTCAAAAATTGACCAGGGCACTGCTCTTCCCGGATCTGCGCTTGCTGGCGCGGAAAAAGAAGAACTGACGTCAGCGCGCAGGGGCGGCGTCTAAGTACTGCCCGCGACGTCATCCCGGCGATCACGACGCCGACGACGGACGCGGAGCCGCACGACGCCGCCTACCGACGCGCAAGGGTACTGCTACGCAAAACTTTCCGGATCCAGCCTGACGCCTGGGGATATTCTAAGGTAAGGAATCTATCACTAACGTGTCTCTTTCAGATATTAAGGCATGCTATGAATAACAATTGTAGCAGGTGTTTGCATTACCTGGAGCCTCTCACTCCAAATGTGATCAATTACTGGAACGGCTCCGACTGTACATCAATGGCTGCTTTTGATCATAAAGGAAAATGGTTCTCTTCTTAATTTGCATCAATCTTTTTGAGGCTCTTCTTATTAATGATTGCACGCTTTCAATGCCACTGGGCAGTGAATCCATGAGACGTGACGTAGATGGTCCAGCTAATGAAATGGAAAAAATCCCATTCTGGTTCCTTGTTATTGGAATAGCTCACCATCTTTAAAGTCAAACATTATCAGATGTTGATCTCCCATTTTGTGATTAAGAGTCGGACTCCACCTGGCACTGGAATCAGAGGATTCTTGTGGTGTAGCAAAGACATCTGTAGTAGTTGTGGTTCATAAACAGGCTGAGTTGCAACTGTGCTTGGTTGTTCTTTCTGTAAGCATATGTTGCAAATCCGAAACCACAGAAATAGGAACCACATGGTAAATACAGGTCTGGTTGAACTCTTCATATACATTATAAACTTATTGCTACCGGTGGCCTTTGTGCTCATGAAAGGGTTGATCCATTTCTATCTTTGTCATGGTTTCCATGCTGCCTGCTGAGTAGGCTACTCATGTTCATCTCCAGCTGAGCATTACAACTAACTTGTGTTGGTTACAGGCTATCACAAAGGTATGCTAGTCCATCAGTTCCACTTCTAGAAGCTTCAAAAGTGGAAGAGGCGAGACTCTACTTGGGGAAGTATGCTCTTGCAACAGTTTCTGGAGGTGCTATTTTGACAGCCTTTGACAATTGTCTTACTGGAAATCCATCGATGGCAGCATCGTTGATTGTAAGCGAGAAAACTGCTGTCAACTGAATGTTCATTCATAGAGTGGTTGATCGAATCTTCGTCGACGGGGGTCGCTTAGGTAGACAGTGTCACTTTGTAAACTGAGTAGCAGTTATTGGATCGGGGCCAGCACCAACTAACTTGATGACCGATACCATAACCGCCATAGATTGGTTTGCTCCTTAATATCATCTATGACTGTTTCAACAATGATGCAATTTGTTTAATTGTTGATGATGGTGACAAAATGGGAAACTTTTATTCAAAAGCTTAGCAGGTGCAGAAAAAGGTTTTTGAGTAGCAGGTTTTACTGGAGGCTTTTCAACAATTTCCACTACATCAGAAGATGTACTTGTATCTCGTACCAATACTTGTCGGCCTTCTTCGGAATCTTTAAAGGGGACTCTTTATAGATGATGGTTTTTGTTTTGAAGACCAGACCTTTTATGCTTCATGTGCTCCCTTTTGGAAGCTTTATGAAGCGTGACTGATTCGTTTTCGAAGGTCTCACCTGTAAAGAGCATCTTTTGCCTTTCACTTTTGGAGCCATAATAAATATCTATGCTCACCATATCAGACTGTTTTACTAGACAATTCTCTTCAAACCTTGCCATTCTTACCAGACCTCAGAGAAACTCCCTTCATACATGAATTGTGGAAGAAATCAGAAGCATGGTGGCCTACAGGGGGCTCAAGCGCTCACCTTGCTGGTTTGAATTTGGGCCAATGAGGTGAATGGCCTATAAAAGGGAGGTTGTTTGAAGCCTTGCCAACCTGTGATTAACAATTAAACACTTTTGAATTGTACTGAGAGACTCCCATCTTGAGACGGGGACGATTCAAGTGTGTGACTCTTTGAAATATTAAATATTGAAGGATATTCCATGTTCAAAAAATTATGCTATAGGTCTGTAAACACCACACACATTTTTGTCATGAGAAAAATATTAGCTGGGTCTCATTTGATAATTAAGGGTTTGATTTAGATCTTAGGGACGGGTTACTCTGTCACAATGGTGACGGATTTCCTGTCCGCCGAAATATAAATCCCATTATATCCTATGGGATTTATATTTCAGACGACGGGATATTTGTTACCGTTGGGACAGACCCGGCCGCCAAGATCTAAATCCGGTCCGAAGACTTACTTTTTTTTAAAGCTAAAGCCATAATACGGAATCACTCTAAAATATTAAGTACATTTCTACACCAATATAGCTTCCACATATATGCCCTCTGGTCAATAGTCATACTTACTTCAGCATGGCTCCCCGATATAAGTGTCTTTTTACATCTTTGGCATCGCAGACACGGGCGATGCCAGTTCCTTCCTAGAGACATCACTTTTTCAGCTGAAATAAAATGTACAAATTAGTGCAAAGAACGCATTTCATGAGATCACAAGAGAGGACATCAGGAAAATGCTGCAGCATTTCCCCCCAAAAAGAGATGTTTAATTTCTATGAGGGGACAGTAAAGCTTACCCAGAACCTTTGTTGTCAATCATAGGTATTTTACATCATTTAATAAGCATTCAAACTTTATAGTTGGAAGAGAATCACATTGTATTCGGAAATCTTATAATACAGTTAGAAATACAGAATTCCAAAATATTTATAATTAACGAGCTAATATTCACAAGCAACTGGGTTGCAAAGACCTTTCTTTTTGAAGAATACAATGGAGACTTACTAAAGAATTAGAAGTAGAGAAATGACAGGCTTGCAGAGTGGAGTACCGTAAAGGGTCAGCTCATTTTCATATGTAAAATAGGGAAGGAATCGTAATCTTTATTCCCATACATATTAACCTGACCTCATTGATAAGGTGGAAAAGTATTTTATTAATCCATTTAATATACACAATAGCGAACTAATTCATTTGTTAAGTGTTGTGATAATGTTACAGCAGAAAAAAAAACAATTGATGGACAGAATGCTGAACAACGTCAAACACTCACCCCCCCGTACAGAGATCTGTGCCTAAAGTAATCGCTTTTTTGCTCACCGTGTCACCCAAGTTTGGACCTAGCCATATGTAAATCAGTCTGGACCCTGTACCTTATGGGAACAGTTCAGCCCGAACTGCTAGGCCAGGTCCTCCCTGGACCAGAAATAAGCATACTAGGATTGGTTTCGTTTGTAAATGGCTAGGTTCAAACTGGGGTGGCGTGGTGAGCAAACAAACAATGGATTTTGGCTCAGATGAGGTCTCTGTACTGGTGGAGTGTTTGCATTGTTCAGCACTCCATTCATCAATTGTTCTTGTTGTATTTGAGGTCACAAGCATCGCGCTACCTATATTTATTTTATTCTAATTGTTGGTCTGGAGAACAACTGGTGACTGTTCTGTCATTGATGCCTGATCATGTTTGAGTTTCTTGCCAATTAAACACTTCTAGTGAAAATACAGCAGGGTCAATCTCAACAGTGGCAACTAACTTTATGCATCCAGATAACCTTACAAAGAGGCCTGCTGTGCCCATAAGGTGGAGTTTTCAGGGCAACTGGCAACACAACTTCATACACTGTAGGCAGTGCTTTCAATGTACAGTAGGCTGCGCCGCCATAATGTACAGTAGGCTGCGCCGCCATAATGTACAGTAGGCTGCGCCGCCATAATGTACAGTAGGCAGCGCCACCATAATGTACAGTAGCTTATGTGTGCATACTATTAGTCACTGTCAGCCTTCAAGGTGTACAAACCACAGCATCAGTAGTCATCTGTGAGGAGGTGTGAGCACAGTAGAACATGGACATGACAAAATCAAAACAGTCACAAGGTGGCAGTCTGTGGTGTGTAACCACCTGCCTGTTCACTGTATGCCCAGGCGTCCATCAGTGTCAGTCAGGGCTTTGTTAAATGGGAGCAAGGGCTCAAAGGAAGGAGGTGCAGAATGCAGGACATCTGTAAGGAGGTTGGTTGTAAATTCAACAGAAGGCGGTTGTAGGTCAGGACCTATGCAGCACCGTCTAATTGATACAGCAAGACAAAAACTTCTTCTGGTGGCACAAGAGGGGAAGGCAACTGTAGGAAGGTAGGCTCCTTCTGCATGGTTACCCCCACTTTTTTTCCTGGAGTTATGCTGTTTCCGACTAGTCTGACAGGGATTCTGCTAATCAGGACCCCAGTCTCTGTGCTTTCTCCCCTAAATTGGTTATGGTGAGTACTTGGATACATCCCAGATTGCCTACTGGTGTACCCTTATAAGTTCTAGATTATGGTACTGAGGTACCCAGGGCATAGGTTCACCAGGGATCTCCCATGGTCTGCAGCATGTATTATGCCACCCATGAGAGACCACTCAAACTGTGACTACAGACCTGCCATTGCAGCCTGTGTAAGCTGGCGCTAGCACCACTTACGAAAGATATAGGTTTCCCTATATCTGAGGTCACTGCACTTAAAACCTATAAGTCACCCCTAAAGCAGGCCTTTCAATCCTGAAGGCAGGGTGCTTGGTTGTAAGTGTAAGGGTGCCCTTGCATGAGCAGGACACCCCTACAACCTTCGGAGTCCATTCTCCCGGGTTGTAAGTGCATCAGCCATTACGATACATAGAGGGGCCATGCGTCATTACGCAATGACCATCTCTAAACTGGCTGTAACGAACCCGGTCATGTTTGGTATCAAACATGGTGGAATCATACCCAAACACCGTAAATGGTGTGAGTGTATGATTCAATGCACTGTAAAGCTCCTCCGGGAGGCCCTCAGTGCTCCCGGTACCAGTCTTCCAGAACCTGACAGCAAGCTCTCGCTGCTGCCGAACACAGACATTTTTCTGCCCTCCTGCTGCTGAGCCAAGCTCAAACAGGGGAAGGCAGAACAATAGATATCCTGTCACAGGGCGGTGTGACTACCTCCCAGACATGGTTTAGTGTATTGGGGCAGGGTGGGGGCGCTTGCCAGCACCACTGAGATTGCTTGAAGGGCACATTTGGTGCCCTCCTTGCATAGTCCAGTTCAGGGAGCCGTAGGCTCCCGCTCCAAAGTGATCAAAGGACATGGGAGTATCCTCCCCACTGTCCAGCCCCTCCCCTGGGAGTGAACCCTGAATCGTCCCAACCCTTTCCTTAGGGTACTTAAGGGCTTACCTGTGGGTGGGTCCCTAGATTAGTCTTGGGACAAGATTCAGATCAAGATACCACTTCTTCAACCGTCTGGGCACTCTGGACTTCAGACGAATTTTGCTCTGGGCACCGAGACTGCAACTGGGAAGACTCTTGCTGCTCCTGGTCTATTTGTCCTGCAAGTCTGCGACAACGTCTGTGCCTGAGCTCCATACAGGAACCTTCCAAGGCCTATGGACATCCAAGA
The DNA here is from genome assembly GCA_963921515.1 of Calotriton arnoldi. Taxonomy (NCBI): domain Eukaryota; kingdom Metazoa; phylum Chordata; class Amphibia; order Caudata; family Salamandridae; genus Calotriton; species Calotriton arnoldi. The sequence continues at coordinate 1,593,414 of CAWUFW010001762.1, read as the reverse complement.
CCCCTGAAGGAATCTTTCTTGAAGTGAAGGAGTCACTTCCCTGCATCTGCAGGCACCGCAACCAAGCTAACCGCTCTGCTGCTCCTGGGCTCCCACGGACTCCGAAAGGCTCAGCAACACAGGTGGTGGTTCTACAACTCTCTCGAGACCTGCACGGTCTTATCACCGAGTTTGAGGCCAGTATCCCTCGTCGGAACCCCTGTGCACCGCTTCGACTTGTCGTTGCAAAGGCATGATGGCTGTCTTCCTCAGATCTTCGAGCTCCAAGTAGCCCCAACCTCAAGCATCTCCTGTGATCAAGATCGTCCTCACTGCATCACTTGCATCTTTGGTGAAGCTGCTAGAGGTACTCTTGCGACTCTCCAGTGCCTCCAACCTGTGGGTCCTCTTGAGGGTCTTTGATTCCAGTGGGCTCCCCTGATTGCTCGGGGCCTACTCGGACTTCCCTGCTTGTGGTTAGTCACTTGGGCCTTGCTGGTCCAGACACTGCACCTTTTTCGCTTGCCACGTTGGATGCGGTTGCCAAGGCTTGTTGGTGCTCCTGGAGGACGCCGATCCCTCAACTCTCGACATCTGACGTGGGACAGCTCGTGACCGGCTCCTGGTCTTCCACGGCGTCACCTGGTCCACACAGCTGCAGCTCCAAGGTCACCATCAACTCTCCTGCAACACCCAACATCGGTGGGCATTAGTCTTCCGTGCCTCCTGGTCACTCCTGAGTGGCATAGACTGTCCCCTCTGCTTGCAGGTACTTCTCAACTTTAATCCACCTTTGGGTTCCACCAGACACTTTCACATTCTCCAGCAGCGACATCTTCCTGAAGTTCTCCACTGAGTTAGACGGGGGTTTCCGTCGAGATTGGTTTTAGGGGTTCAGATGGCACTTAGGACAGATCCACCAGCAGTAACCAAACTGGGGTCCATGTGGATCCTTGGGACCACAGGGCATGCCAGAGGAGGCTGGGAGAACTAGGCAGGATAGCCTCCTTGAAGGAGTTGACCTGCTTCGGCGTCACTTATTACCCAGGGAACTGGGGGCCACATTGGAATCAACTGCGGGCATCGGCTCCTCTATCTTGGATTGGGAGCAAGATCGAGTGGCACACTGTAGCGCACTGCAACTTCTCTTTAGATGGATTATGCTACTTACTCAGTAAGCATCTGTTCTTGGCATGTAGAGCTGTAGATTCAAATGCTTCGCATACTCCTGCCATCTAGAGTTGGGTCCGGATGTTTGCATGTTTTTCTTCGAAGAAGTCTTTCCCAGTCACGAGATAAAGTGACTCCGCCTTTCGGTGATAGTGCGCATGAGCATAGACTCCTTTGTTAGATTGTTTTCCCACAAGAGAGTGAGAATGGAGTAAGTGAGGGTAGTACAGAGATGTCCATGCGTATGTAATGTAAATAATGAAAACTGCAACTACAGGTGTCCGGGGAGGTGAGGGTGCATGTGAATCTACAACTCTACATGCCAAGACCAGATGCTTACTGGGTAAGTACCAACTACAGTCCGTTCGAGGCATGTGTGCTGTAGATACACAATCTTTTTCATAGACTATATAGCAGTATTCTCACAAAGCGGTGGATAACCTGTAGATGTTGCAGCTGTTTGAAAAAATGTCTTTAGCACTGCTTGCCCTGCATTGGCTTGTTGACGTGCTAACACATCCACATAGAAGAGTTTGGTAAATGTGTGTGGTGTGGACCATGTTGCTGCTTTACAAATGTCAGCTATAGGGATGATACCTAAAAAGGCCATAGACGCGCCTATTTTAAGAGTGGAATGTGCTCTAGGAGGTACAGATAAAGTTATTTTAGCTTTAGCGTAGCAAGTTTGAATGCATTTAACAATCCATCTTGCAATACCAGATTTAGAGATAGGATTCTCTTTGTGAGGTGTAGCAAATGCAACAAACAGTTATTTTGTCTTACTGAAAATCCTTTGTCCTTTCCATACATTACAATAACGCTATTCTGACATCAAGAGTATGAAGAGCTCTTTCTGCTACCGAATCAGGCTGAGGAAAGAACACAGGTAACTCAACTGACTGGCTGATATGAAAAGCAGAAACCACTTTGGGAAGGAATTTTGGGTTGGTGCGAATAACTACTCTATCTTTATGAAGTTGAAAGAATGGTTCTTCTAAGGTTAATGCCTGTAGCTCACCAACTCTCCTCAATGAAGTGATTGCAATGAGGAAGGCAACTTTCCATGAAAGAAACTGTAACAGACAGTTGTGTAATGGTTCAAAAGGTGGACCTAGGAGTCGTGTAAGCACAATGTTTAGATTCCATACTGGTGCAGGAGGTACCCTGGGTGGTATTACTCTTTTAAGGCCCTCCATAAAAGCTTTAATTACTGGAACTTTGAACAAAGATAGATGTTGCCTGTTTTGCAAATATGCGACTACTGCCGCAAGATGCAATCGAATGGAAGTGTAGGCTAGACCAGCACGCTGTAGATGCAAAAGGTAACCAATGCCATTTTTAATAGAGGCATCTAGTGGATCAATATTGTTATTGGTACAATATATAACAAATCTTTTCCATTTTGCTGCATAACATGCTCTGGTAGTAGGCTTTTTTGCTTCCTTAAGAATAGTCATACACTCAGGAGGCAAGTTGAGATAGCCAAACTATGACTTCAGGAGCCAAATCGCTAGATTGCGCTCCTTGGGGTTTGGGTGTCTGACTTCTCCATGGTTCTACACGAGAAGGCTGGAATTGAGATGCAGCTTATGATGTGGAACCACTGATGGCTCCAAGAGTGTGGTGAACTACGGTTGACAGGCCCAAGTGGGAGCTACTAGAATCAGTGTGAGTGATGTTTGTCTGAGCTTCCGAACTAGAAATGGAAGGAGAGGGAGAGGCAGAAAAGCGTAGGCAAATATCCCTGACCAATTCCTACACCCTCTTTCCAAAGGCAGTGCCGCCTTTGGAAAGAGGGTGTAGGAACCTGGAGGCGAAGTTTGGGCATTTTGAGTTGTCCACTGTGGCGTACAGATCTATTTGTGAGAATCCCCATTGTTGAAAGTATGGAAGGAGAACTTGGGGATCAAGTTCCCACTCGTGTATTTGTTGCCGCCTTCTGCTGAGGTCGGAAATTTGATTGTTCACTCCTGGGAAGTGCTCTGCCAGAAGATGAACTCTGATGAATTGCCCAACGCCAAATGGTCCGAGAGAGGCGTGACAGATGCAGAGAATGTTTCCCCCCCCTGTTTTTGTACATAGTACATAGCTGTCATATTGTCTGTGCGGACTAGGACAGTTTTCCCTATGAGGCGAGACTGAAAAGCTTTCAGTGCTAGATACACAGCTAGAAGCTCTAGATAGTTGATGTGAAGACTTTTGTACTTGATGTCCCATAGACCTTGAATTGTCAAATTCTGAAGATGGGCACCCCAACCTGTGAGATGCGTCTGTTAGCACGATCTGTGGAACAGGGTCGATGAAGGGCCGCCCTTTTGATAAGTTTTGTGAGTTCCACAATTGCAGAGAGCGATGGGTGCGGCTGTCTACCAACACTAGATATGTTAATTGACCCGGAGACTGATTCCACTGACGTGCTAAACACTCTTGTAGAGGACGCATGTTTAACCTAGCATGAGGCACTATTGCAATGCATGATGCCATCATTCCTAACAGTTGCATGAAAGTCCTGACTTAAGCATTGATTGGTCTGAAACTGTAGTAGCAGAGTTTGAATGTTTCGTATTCTGGCTACATTGGGAGAGGCTAGAGCTGTGCAAGTGTTTAGAGTCCCTCCTAGCTAGGACTGCATTTGTAAAGACTGAAGAGACTTCTGTGCATTGACCGTGAAACCCAATTGGTGGAGTAGGTCTAATGTAGTCTGAGTGTGTTGTAAACACTTTTGGTGTGTGCTGGCTTTGATGAGCCAGTCGTCTAGGTATGGGAAGACATGAAACTGTTGTCTTCTGAGATGTGCTGCCACTACTGCTAGACATTTTGTGAATACTCTGGGAGCAGTAGCTACTCCGAATTATAGTGTTTTCCTGCTATCACAAATCTGAGATATTTGCGATGTGCTAGGTGAACTGGAATGTGAAAGTATGAGTCTTAAGTCCAGAATGGACATAAAATTGCCTTGCTGTAGAAGTGGAAGTACTTGTTGAAGCATGACCATGTGGAAATGTTCTGATAGTATGTACAGATTTAACGTCCTTAGATCCAAAATTGGTCTTAAGGAGCAGTCCTTTTTGGGGATTAGAAAGTACAGAGAGTAAACCACTGAACCTTGGTACTTTCACGGAACTGGTTCTATGGCTCCTTTTGCTAGAAGAGCTTGTACCTCTTGTTTGAGGAGCTGCAGGTGCTCTGATGAGTTTGAGTGCAGGTGGAATATTGGGAGGATTACTGGTGAGCTCCATAACCATGTTGGATAATGTCTGGTACCCATTTGTCTGATGTTATGGATTTCCAAATGGGGAGAAATTGTTGAAGTCTTCCCCCAACAGGTGTTAAATGATCGGGGGGAAGTGTAGGCAAGTAACTGTTTATTGGGGGAAGGGGAGTTACGCGTTGGTGTGCTCTTACCCCTACCTTTGAAATGGTTTCCTCTGTACCCTCCCCTATAGAAGCCTCTAGAGGAAGAGGGTTGCGTGTTGGACTTATATGAGGAAGCGTTGGGGTCCAAGGATGTAGTTTTGGACCCTGCCCTATAAAATGAGCAGCGAAAGGAGCCTCTGCTTGATGGAGACTGAAGCGCTCCTATGGATTTCGCCACGTCTGTCTTTTTTCATCTTTTCTAAAGCCTCATCAACTTGAGGTCCGATAAGATGTTGCTTGACAAAGGGGGTATTTAAAATAGATTGCTGGACTTCTGGTTTAAAACCTGAAATCCTAAACCAGGCATGTTGACATAAAAGAATGCTGGTGTTAACTTCTCTTGCTGAAGTGTCAGCAGCATCTAGAGCACATCTAATAGAAGAATTAGATCGAAGTTTTCCTTCTTGGACTTGCTCTTGTGCCTTTTTCTTGTGATCTTCTGGGAGGTATTGAAGTAGACCTTCCATCTCGTCCCAGTGTGCCCTGTCACACCTAGCTAGTAGGCCCTGCGTGTTGACAATGCGCCAGTGGTTAGCGGCTTGAGCAGCTACTCTTACCGGATGCATCAATTAATTTAGACTCTTTATCCGGGGGAGGTGCAGCTCCAGAGGTCTGAGTTTGCTCTTTTACGAGCATTAGAAACTTCCAGTGAGTCGAAGGGTAGCTGTCCTTTTAATATAAACAGGATCACATGTTGATGGTTTATATTTCTTGTCAATCCTGGGAGTTAAAATACAGGCATGAACAGGGTCCTTAAAATTTCATCTGCATGCCTTTCAACATAGGGAGATACTAACTAGTCCCATGTGAAGACCCTAATGTCTCAAATAAAAAGTCGTCATCCAAAGCCTCTTTGTGCAGTGTAACTCCATGATAAGCTGCTGCCCTTGAAATCAGCTCTTGATAAGATACGTTATCATCTGGAGGTGATGGTTTTGCAGGGTATAAATCTGGATCATTATCCATGGGTAGATCAATATTATAATCATCCTATGGATCTGTTGGTAAAGGAACATTGTCATCTTCGAAATCAGGCTGTGAATGAGGAGACCCCTGTGGTGTTGTGTAGTGGATCTGAGGCTGGCAGTTGTGGTAATGGTGAAGATGGTGAAGGTGGGGGGGGGATGGCAAAGTAGGGTGGTTAGGACTTGTTGCAATGTCCTTCTTAAGAGGAATCTTATAGACCGTGTCCTCTGAAGTAACTTTCCTTTTTGAAGGAGTTTTAGCTAAAATGGGTCCAGTATCTGGGTTGATGTATAGCTTTTTCTGTTTCGGGTCTAATCTGTCCTTCATGACATGCAAGATCGGTTCCGGGGGACCTGGGAGATCTTTTGATTTCGGTGCCGAAGATTTCGGTGCTGAACCAGACTTATCCCTTTTATCCTTCGAGGCAGAAGGTTCCGGTTCCGAACCGAACTTGTGTTTCGAAGCTGAAGATTTCGGCTCCAAACCAGATTTGTCTTTTGGAGTAGAATGTTTTGGATCCGAAGACGATCTGTCTCGACTCAATCCAGACCCGGAATGCTTGACTATTTGTTTGGGTGCCGGGCCAGAGTGCGGGGCGTCGGAAAGGTAGTCTTGGTGCCAACCAAGGCCTGAAGGCAGAGGTGGTGCCGAAGCCTTATGTTTAGTGGAAGAGATTTTATGGGGTAAGGGGGCTTTAGTACTCACGGCACCCTGTCCCGCTGGATCGTTCTCGCATCTCGGACTCCAATTCGATTTCTAAGTCGGAATCCGATTCTGGGACCGAGAAGGCCCCCCTCTTCCGCAGCTGTCGCTTCTTCCTGTTCGGATTCTTCTCCAAAGATATCTGGAGTATGTGGAGTGCATTTCTCGTCGAACCAGACGATCCCGAAGGGTCTTTTTTGATCGAAACGACCGTCAAGCCTCACAATCTTCTTGTGTGTGCTCCGGTGAGAGGCACAAGTTGCAGACTTGGTGTAGGTCGGTGCGAGGGTACTTCGACTGGCACAGATGACAGAATTGAAACTGAGTTTGTTCCATCGGCAGAAGGCTGGACCGAAGCAGCTAGGCCTGAAGGCCACCCACGATGTATTTCGACCGAAGATGGAAACTTTCCCGATCGAATCGATATGCGGAGAGTGGAAACGCGTACGTTAACAATACTGTCGAGGGTACAGGGGATTGCGCACCGAGGGGAACCCGAAGGACGGTTTTGAACCATAGTGCAGCAATACACGTCCGAACCCGATGGTGGAAAGAAAACAATCTAACAATGGAGTCTATGCCCATGGGCACTATCACCGAAAGGAGTCACTCTACCTTGTGACTGGGAAAGACTTCTTCGAAGAAAAATAACTTGCAAACATCGAACCCATCACTAGATGGCAGGAGTATGCAAAGCATGTGTATCTACAGCACTCATGCCTCGAACAGAAAGTTACCGGATGGGGTTGAATACCATTTAGCTTTCTTATGTTTCTTCTTCGACTTACTGGATGACTTGGAACACAAAGAAGACCTGTTGCAGGATCAGCCTCAAGAGCGAGAGTGGGTCTGTGCCCTCAACTTAAATTGTGAGACTTCTGAAAGGTCCCCTACTTCTTTCAATGTTCAGCGATGTACAGATCTGCTTCATGGTCTAGGATAGCCTTCATGTGCACCAGGGCACATTTATCGTTTGACTTGGAGTCATCCCTTCAGCCCATACACCAAAAGGTACACCTCGTGCAGGTCAGTTACAATATGTGTTTTCATCATCATTCATAGCATCATTTGAACTCTGTAGCTTTAGGTGGTGGCATTGTTCACTTGCAAACTGAATTTCAATTTGAAAATCATCAAGAATAAATAAATCCGGTATTTGTAAAGCACAAACTACTCACCCTTACGGGTCTCAAGGCGCTGGTGGCCGTCGTGGAAATTAAGTGAGCTATTGCCCAGAGTCACATGGTGCTGAGCTGATCTGCCGCTGGAGCCGGGGATCGAACCGTGAGCCCTGTGCTCCGAAGTCAGCTGCCCTGGCAGCTGCACCACACCTCTCCACTAGATACCAACTAAAGAGGGAGTGGAGCACCAGATGCAAATTTAAAGGCAAGTATAGAAAGGAATTGACAAAACATAGGGGTGACGCTTATACACTGTTACCCTCAGTCACTTCCGGGATGGAAAAAAGCCAATGTGGGGTCGTACAGCGATGCCTAGCGGCGCGAGGAAACGCAGCTAGGAAAATCTTCTGGACACACTGCCGCCTGGGGAATAATCTAAACAAGAGAGTATGTAGTTAGAAGTATCCACCAGAAATATTATTCACCAAGATGCCAATTTAGTGTTTTGCCGTTTTACACAAACAGGCGGTGGTTTGGCATTGAAATCCATGATTCACAATATTTAGCACTTGTCATTACTGAACTGGATTTGTGATACCACTCCCTTTCCTAGAGTAGTCAGTGGTGGGGCGGGGGTGTTTCGGGGGATTAGGCTGTCATAGCTTGTTACCAGAGGAAAGTTGTCCTCCAGAGTTGTTGAAGTAGATTTAGGTTTTGAGGTCTTACCTTGGTATTGGTAGCGCTGGGCTAGCAACTAGTAGCCAGTGTGGAGATTGAACCCTCCCTGGGTAGTACCTCTTAACCTTTGGTTTTATACGGTTGCCTTAAAATCTTTCTCCTCTAGGCCCACAACCTTCACACTCTGCATCAATTTCCATTTGAAGCATCATCTCCACGGTTTGCTGGTCAAACAAGGCACATACATGTAAACGGGAGATTATAGCCGTGCATCTGACTTGGTCAGACTATCTTCTGAGGGACTCTGTGAGAGTATCCTGATGGAGCAAGGTTTCGTAGAAAAGAGACTTGCTCGGATGCAATCCACTCGTTTAACTTACTAACAAAGTTATTAATAAAGTTTAGTGAATAACTAATACGCACAACATGAACACGCGGGTTAGTGAAGCTTGCGTATGTGTGTACTAATGCAGATAATGAAGACGGACTAATACCGCTTTAAACGGGAAACTGATGTGCGCATGTGTCAACTGCATCTACGTAGTATGACGAACTAATGCTTGGAGGGAAATTCTGGCGCATGAGCAGAAGACACTAAAATGGAGTCTTGAAGACTCGCGTGCATGGCATCTGCTTACTTGAAACGAAAACAAGCTATTATACTAATGCTAATGCGGGAAAAGTATTAATAAGTAACGGGGAGTAGAGGTGGGTGGTATACAGTGCGACCACTTTATTTGTGAAATTAATATTTGGCTTTCTGACCATCACTAGTGCGTATTTGGGCCTCTCTCGCATAACTGAATTAAGCTGAGTAACGTGAAGTCTGCGCATGTCCACTGAAAGTTAACCCGGAACGGTGACTGAGAGATTGAATGGGAGCCAAAAAGACAAGTGTTACTTCATGGGAACGGATGGTGCATAGTTCAACAATGAAGACTCGTATTCATAATGTTATTATATTGTTTCAAAATGAACTGAGAAAGCATATGGGAATCAAATTTATGAATAAAAATTAAGGGGATGGGTTTGCGAACAATAGTTGAACTAATTTGTGTGACATGCAAGCATGGTGTGATGGAGCTTCCCCCTTGCCTGACCAATCATATTTCGTATTTCACGATATTGAAACTTTAGTGGGTGGAACATGGAGAAACGAAACGTATAATTAAGATAGCTTTAGTTAGTTAGCTGTGCAGAGGTGGGCTGTGCTGAGCGTGAGGAGATGATGCTGCGGGAGATGCTGTTGCTGGGAGAGATGCTGTGAGATGATGAAGAGCCGAATGCAGAACCTGAAGCAGAACTTTCTATCCTAATTTAATTGGGTTAGATCAGTAGATCGCAGAAGAATCGAGGAGGAAGAGAGTGTCAGAGAGGGGTGCAGCGCAATCGTCTGTATTCTAGAGGTCAACTATCCTGTCCTGAAGTCTGTCTCCTGACCTATCTCGGGGACCCTTACCAGACCTTTGGCCAGGGGGTTGGTCTTTCCCACCATTCTTGGTAAATATAATTTCTCATTATTTGCAAATGTTCTTTTCTTTCTATCCCCTCCCTTTCTGAGCATTGATTATTGTATGAGTCCGAGGTAAATGTTTTTGAATTTAATGAATTGAATTTTTCTCTCCTATGAATGTTGGTGACTGCACTGTATTTTGAAATGGTTCACATACATTTGATTTAGATAAAGATTTAAACTTTCCTGAGTCTGTGGTTATTTACTTTAAATAAAGAATAATTAGAGTTATGTTAATTATCACCATCAACTAGTTCAACTAATGGTCCATTGACCAGAGGAAAGAACTTTGATCAGTGAGAGGTTAGTTAGGTGTATTAAATAACTAATCCTGAATATTGTGACAATATATAAAACTTTGACACCAGCGGTTTACTCAAAGTGAGTTTATGGGCCCAGGTGAGTATATGGTAGTAGAGTATCTGTTGGTATACCGCTGGATCAGTTTTCTGGTAGCAGAGCTATGGTTATTATTGACTAGTTTGATGATAAATTGGATTATTGATTTATGTTTAACAAAAGAGTTAGTGTCCTGTTTTATGTCGTCTAGAAGCACAGGTACAGAGGCTGCCTGGGCATCCCGGGAATGGAATTTGAATAGCGGGTGGTGATAGAAGCCATACTGCAGAAGGTTACTCGTCTGTTGTCATAATACTGAGAAGCTACGGAGGGCTGGCAGTGTTATACTAGGGACTATATCGTGTAAAAGTAGAGTGCAAATGATAGAGAGTTCGCTGGTGAAACTTTGGTCTTATTTCCCACAAGGGGTAACACTGAAGTAGCAGGTTCTCCCGAGCTTGAATGAAGAGTAAACAGGGTTTTTTTTTTTTTAATCTATCCTGATTTAGTGGAGCAGACAGAAGCGCTGTTTTTATGTTGTTACTAACGGATTTTTTTAAAAAGAAATAAGTTATCGTATTACCTTGTGAAGGGAGGGTCAGTCGCAGGAGTTACTGACGTCACAAAGAGCCGCGCTGGGATTGGTTGGAACAGCGGGCGTGAGAAAGAAGCAGATTGTAAAGGGAGGGTCAGTAGTGAGGAGCAATACTGACGTCACAAATGCCGCGCTGGCATTGGTCAGACCACGAGCGCGAGCCTGAGTCTGATTGGTTGATAGATAGAAGCCGCGCTAGGATTGGTCGAAAAAGAATTGTATGTTGAATCCAAATTTGACTGCGGATGCGAGTAGTGCGATATAGGACGCGACTTAGGTAATAGAGCTAGAAGATATATGGAAGACTCTTTTCTACATCGTCCGTTTAAAATGGTTTGGAGAAAGAAAGAAAATGACGTTAATGAAGACAATTAAAAATTTCTTTAAGAAAGACAAGCCTGTGATGACGAGAGGGAATTCCTCTTCCGCCACCTAAAACGCCTGCTTCATTTATGATGATGGAGAAAGGATATCACACGTGTGTATGGTTGGAGAATTGGGTGGAGTATACAAAAGGTGATGGTGTTTTGGCTTTTCCGGATCATGGTACTTTTAATGTAAAGATACTTCAGAATTTGAGAGATAGAATGAATATGTTAGAACCAAATCCTAGAATGACAGTATGAACCTTTGGAAGAATGGGAGATTGAGGCATTTGATCGTGAAAAATTCAGAAGTGGTCGGAGATTTAGAGGATTTTTGCCTACATATCCGTATGAGTCAAGTGGAGATCAAATGAAGCGTTGGAGAAGAGCTGTAGTGAAAGGGGGTTTATATCCAGTATTAATGGCTGAAGAACAGTCAGGAGGCAAGTGTAAAGAAAAAACTAAACATGAATACGACAGGATATGGTGAATCAGATGATGATTTATTGGAGGATATTTTGATTAAAAAAAAAAACACTGTACCAAGAAGAACCTAGTAGGGTCAACCCAAGTGCACCAGTGATAGGAATGCCTTTAACCCCACAAATTTTACATGATGTGTCAGTTAATAGGGTGTTGCAGGATAATGAGAGAGAAGCCTTAAATAAAACTAGGGAAGAATTAGTTCAGAAAATAAGCCAATTGAATTTAAATGCCGAAGATTTGACAGTACCAGTGACTACTGGTCCTGTTATCCCATTATATGGAGATAAAAAGGTTTGCCAGAAACCTCAAGCTGTGACAATTCCGTTAAGCAATCCCAGAAAAGTAGTAATAATCCCGGATGATCAGGCCAGTGAAAGTGAATCAGTTATTTCATTAATGGATCTCCCAAATGTGGAACATTTAGCTGAAACTCCGAAGAGAGTTCTACCTGGAAATTTAATAGAAAAGGGATCTTTGGTCCCTATAGGAACTGGAGGTTCAACAGCAGTTACTCCCGAAGATTTAGAGAGATGTGCACAGGGAATAGAGAAATTTAATTCACAGCCACAGATTTTAGATATCAGCAGATTGAAAGTAGATTTGGAAGAAATGATAGCTGGTAATGTGAGCACAGAAAGATTGAACGTTTACAATGATGAGGAGTTGTTATTCTTATGTAAGAGCATAACCAGAAGAGCAAGAGTATTTCATGAGAAATTAAAAGAAGTTGCATCAGAGATTGGAATAGATATAGGAAAATCGAAATTATTGCAGAAACCATATCGAGTGGAGTTTACTGAAAAGGATTTAGAAAGTGTAAATGCTTCTGGTAAGAGACTACAGATAAAAGAGTTGATGAACATTTTGCGAAAATGGGGAGAGATTGACAAATGGAGAATCAGATGGATAAGAAAGAAAGAGGAAGTACAAGCGAGAGAAGTATCATCTGCATTTCAAGAGAGAGAATCAGATAGGGTTGAGAGAATATGTCCAATGAGAGACGTGCCTGGTGGTGGATATGTTCATGTTCCTTGGAGTAGACAGGATATTTTATCATTTACGAATGATTTCCCTAGGTTGAGAGAAAAACCAGTTGAATGGTACAAACAGATGGAAAGATTTGTAAAAGTTTCAAAGGTTTTGTTGAAGGATTTGGATGGTTTATTCGATATTGTGGTACCAGCTGATTTGTGGACAGAGTGTAAAATCACAGTTATCTGATAGCGACTACTAGCCGCAGATTCCTTAACGTAGAATTATCCCCAGGCATGAGACTGGACCCGGAAAACTTTCTTTGCCCCAGCATCTCTGCGCAACGGGGGGCGGTACCACGCGACTCGGCCCTGACGACGTCCGCGGGCGTGACGTCAGCGAGGTCACATAAGCCCCGCCCCGCTGACATCAGTTTCCTTCTTTTCCGCGTGCAACGCGGATCCAGAACGTGTCCCTGGCCTGTTTTTAGGCCTTCTTTTATGCTTTTGCGTTGTGGAACAGTGTGCAAATGCCTTCGGGCTTCAAGACGTGCTCTTCTTGTGCGAGTCAGATGTCGGCGACGGACCCTCACCCTATTTGCATGTGGTGTCTGGGTGAGCACCATGACTCTACGGACTGCAACGCTTGTCAGCATCTGAAGCCGAAGTCCTGGCGGGAGTGCCGGATGAAGCTCCTGTCGGCCCGCTTGTCCAGATCGGTGTCGTCACCGCGTCCGTCCCCCGCGGAAGGGCCCCGGAATCGCCGCTTCCGCCTCAGACATCGTCCTTCACCGAGGCCCCAGGGGCGTCGCTCACCCTCCGGTAAGTTCTATAGCTTGTCCCCGAGGCCTGGTCCCCGTTCTGCGGAGGGCACGGGTTCTCCTCGGAACTTGCAGCCTCGTTAGTCACCCCTCTACCCGCCGTTTCCCAGCGTTGGGGCGACGAGGGCCCAAATGGGGGCCTATGCTGCGGCTCTGCAGGCTTCCTTGGCCCCTCCTCCTCCTCTTCCTGAGTGGTCCGCGGATCCCTTGCCACGTGCGGGGCCTTCTGCGGAGTCTCCGGCGGGTTCGGCTCCAGGTTTTGGGGGTGTGGTGTCGTCGGAGTGCGGCCCTGCGGGGTTCCCCTCTTCGGCCCACGGCGCCTATGCCTCGCCGCAAACCCCTACGGGGGTCCCTGTGGTGTCACAGGAGGTCGCCGGGACTCGCGGTTCATCCCAGAGTCCCCCTCGGTCCTCTGGGCAGGCGGCGGCCTTGCCGGAGGCCGAGCCGACGCCGCTCAGGCGCCGACGGCTGTTGGCCCTGACGGCGCCGCGGGTGATGGCTAGAGGCCGGGGCGTTACCCCGGATCCCTCTTGGCCCTCCGTGCAGGCGGCTGCCTCGTTGGAGGTCGGGTCGGCGCCTTTTCGGCGCCATTCTTTAGCCGCCCCAGCTCCGACCCCGCCCCGTTCTCCTGGGGCGCACGTGATGGTGGGGGTCGACTCAGCGCCCCCGGTGTCAGCACCGGCGCCGGTCGACGTCGCGCCGGCGCCTGTGGCGGACTCCACGGCGCCGGACCGGCGTCGGGTCATCGACTCGTCTCCAGAGGTCCCCTCCTCTCCGGAGGTTTATCACCTTGTTGTCTCCTCTTCCCCGGAGACGGGCCGCCGCGTTGTTGCTTTTTCTCCGGCGTCCTCCAGGGAGGGCTCTTCGCCGTCCCCGCGACCTCGGCCTTGCCCTGAGGCGCCTCAGGCCCCCCACTCGTCCGTGGGTCCTCCATTCAGGGGCTGGCCGTTTTTTCTTCCGGCTGGACTAGGGGATGGCCTGCTTAGTTTACAGCCATCGTCCACGGAGGAATTGCTCTCTCCCCCACAACGCCCTACGGAGGCGGGTGCGGGTTTTGTCCGGGCCATTTCCACAGCCGCTGGTATTTTGCGCATGGGCGACCCCGGCACCCCATTCCCTACGGACCATTTATTAGAGGTTCTCCATCAGGGCTCTGGTGGACGGGAGCTGCTTCTTCCATTCGAGGCTTCGCTCCATTCCTCTCTTCTGGGGGCGTCCTGCTACGGGTGATCCCGTGCCTCAGCCGCTCCTACATCGCCATGCTCTGCACGATCCAGTCTGCCTTTCTTTCCACCCTTCTACACAGGGCCCTCTTCTGCAGACTGCCTTTCCTTCCCTGCCCTTGGTGTTGTTTCCTCCGTCACGGGAGGCCCGGTCCTTGGTTTCGTGGGGGCGTCACATCTTCGCTTCCTCTAGTGCTGCTTTGCGAGCGCTCAACACACTTTGTGTGTTGGCCAGGGCTACTTCCAGTCTGTGGGATTCCATGGAGTCCCTTCTGTCTGGTGCCTCCCCCGAAGGTGTCCGCGCTGATCTGCGGACCCATGTGTTGGATGGCCGGGAGTTGGCAGAGTTTATTCTTCGTTCGGCCGTAGATGTTTCTGATGCTCTCGGCCGCGCCATGGCTAGTTCAGTGGCTCTCCGTCGCCATGCTTGGTTGCGGGATAGTATTTTTCCAGAGAATATTAGGGAGCGTCTGGTTGACCTGCCTTTTGATCGGGTTCTTTTGTTTAACACCCATGCGGACTCCGCCATTCAGCAGCTTCTTGCGGGACTCCGACCTCCTCTCCCTCTGTGAACTTGGTGTCGGTCCTCTGGTGCTTTATGGGAGGCGTTATCCCACCCTTTTTCGGGGGTCTAGTGCTTCGCTTGGCCCGGTTGCGTGTTCAGTGTGGTTTGGCATGCCTTCGGGGTCCTTAGGTTGGCCCCTCTGTACTGTTGGCTGCTGGTACAGCCCCCTTTTGGCTTCTGTGTCTTTTTTGGCTGGTTGACAAGCCGTCTGTGGTTTTCCCCGCAGGTCCTTTATGTTCTTGTCCTCTGCTGCGGAATTTTTCCTAAGAGGTGTTACCATGTTTTCCTTGGGATGTATTATGCCCTAAGTGGGGTACTTGTAGCTATTACTTAGCTCTGTCCTACGCTGGGGAGGTGTGGTTGCCCCATTTCGGGTTCCTTGCCTTTCCTGGCATCACTGTATACCGCTGGTGCGGTCCTTTTTGCCTTAGTCCTGGTGCGGCTTACGCTGCTCCAACGTCTGTGATTTTCAATGTTCGCTACATCGCTAGGCCAGCCTGGCATGCAGTCTGCGGCATCATATTGTGGCGTTTCCACCTTCCTGTCCACATTTCG
This sequence comes from Calotriton arnoldi, assembly GCA_963921515.1. NCBI lineage: Eukaryota > Metazoa > Chordata > Amphibia > Caudata > Salamandridae > Calotriton > Calotriton arnoldi. Next base: position 1,577,948 of record CAWUFW010001762.1, on the reverse strand, counting down.
GCCAGGTCCTCTGTCTGGTGTTCCAGGGGGGGGCTCCGTTTCTTCTGGCTTCCTGTGCTCTGGTTGCCGGCTGGTTCGCCCTCCGTGTCTCTCTTTCTCTTCTGCCTGGCCCCCCTTCTTTCGTGGGCCGGTGTGTGTCTCTGGCACGGCCCCCCTCTGGGGATTGTTCTGGCCTTCCCTGGCCGCTGTCCTCGGCTTGCGCCTGGCTTGTTCTGGGTGCACTGCTCCAGGGTGTTGCTGGCTGCCGGCTGCGCATGCCTGCTCGTTATGGTCCCCCGCCGTGGCCCTTGGTGTGTTCCCTTGTGCCCCTGCCTCTTGTTCTGTTGGGGCTTTGCGCACCTGTGCCTTTCTTCTTCGCCTGCGCCTTTTGGCTGTGGAGCCGCTCCTGCCTTGTCCGCTGCCTGGGGGCTGATGCCTGTTCAGCTGCCCCCTATCGCTGTGTCTGTGTTTTCCTACGGCAGGCTCTGCCTCTGGTTCTACCTCTTCTCCCTGGAGTTGGGGTGGTTCTTTTCTTCCTTGGTGATCCTCTGGCGCCGTCTGCCCCTTTAGGGTTTTCTGGTGGTTGTACCTTGGATGGGCTTCGGTTTCCTGGCCTTCCCTTCGCCTCGTTCTTGCTTACTTCTGCTTGGTAAGGACTGGGCCGCCCTTCTTGTCCCTATGACATCCCCTCCTGGGGCCCTGTGTTCTTCCAAGCTGGTGAGATTCTCTCGCAGACCCTCCTCCCCTCTGAGTATGGTTAGGGTATCTATTCTACGTTAAGGAATCTGCGGCTAGTAGTCTATCAAATGTACAAGTTACTTACCTTCGGTAACGATATATCTGGTAGAGACGATTCTAGCCGCAGATTCCTTCACGACCCGCCCTTCCTCCCCGTTCTGCGAGGACCTTCTATTTGGTCTTCTGCACTCGCCTCCCTCCGGGTGGCTTGTCTTCTGTGGGGGTGTGCTTCGCCTCCTCCCGGACGGGATGCTTTGTTCTGCTTGATCGTTCCACCCCTTCCTTTCTGATCCGAGGTCGGTTGGTTCATGTGGGCTTCTGCCTCCCTCCACTTTGGTCTTTTCTCCAAGTGTAGGGGCCTCCTTGCCTCTTCTCCTTTTACTGGCTTGGGGTTTCTGATTCCTTTGCAGTTCTCTGCGTTGGGCTTGTACCTCGGCCCTTTCGCACCTTTCAGGGGCTACGGCCCTCCTTGATGGTGTCGTCTGGGGGTAAATTGCTGTTACTCCTCTGTTTCGGGCTTGTTGCCCCTTCACTGTTGTGGATTGTGATTGCAGATTCTCTCTCTCTTCTGCTATGGCGTTTTTCACCTGGGTTCTGCCTCCAGGGGGGATGTTGCCTTAGCTTGCAAGGCTGCTCCTCGGGGCGGTGGTCTGCTCTCTCTGCTATGGCCTTCGCTGCTATGCTTTTTGGTACCTTAATGCTTGGCGCTTTTCCAATTGGTGCTGTTCCTCACCTTTCGTTTCTCTCTTCTTTCACTGATTTTTCACACACTGTTCCCATACTCTCCACAGTTTTGTTTGTGATGGCTCCGCGTTGTGGCGCGGAAAAGTTCTCCGAAGAAAACTGATGTCAGCGCGCCGGGGCGGGGCTTGTGACCTCGCTGACGTCACGCCCGCGGACGTCGTCAGGGCGGAGTCGCGTGGTACCGCCCCCCGGCGCGCAGAGATGCTGGGGCAAAACAAGTTTTCCGGGTCCAGTCTCACGCCTGGGGATAATTCTACGTTAAGGAATCTGCGGCTACAATCGTCTCTACCAGATACATCGTTAAAGAAGGTAAGTAACTTGTACGATTGGCCAAATGAGGCATATGCAAGAGATTCTAAAACAGGAGCACCATCAGAGGAGGTAATGAAGAAATATCATCAGGTGATTATGTTTTTGAAAGGGAAAATTCCTCCTAAAGAGACAGATTGGGTAAAAATAGATAGAAAGGTTGTTACAGGTATTCAAGCAGTATAGTGGATTTGAGAACATTGGAGATAAGGATATGGGACATTTTGTATATCGGTTTGTGTTTGGTCTGAAAGGATAAGTTACTTACCTGTAATCCTAGCTCTCTTCCAGGGGTATACTCATCAAAGTCATAAGCACTGAATAGACCCGCCCACGTGCGGGGACCCCGGAGCAATAGCCAATAATATGCATATACCTACATATATATCCATATACACATATAAGTAAATATATACATATATATATATATAGGTGATATGCATAAAACAAACATATATGCAGCCTGACCATATATACTAGGCTCAGAAAAACTGCCTCAATTGCAATGCCAAACCTTTTAAATTTGAACAATAAATAAACATACCCCATGATATAATCATGATTAAAAACAAGTAAACCACTTTAGTTTGCTTTGAAACAACAGAACCTTTATTTTCAAAGGTAAAAGGGGTAAGACCATAGAGGCAGGTCAGCCTAGAGAGGCTGCATATAGAACAGTTAGGAAAAACTGGCGCCGTGCCTTTAAGACCTCTTGGAACCATCAGGCTCCCATCATGCACTACAGGTGACAGTTAGGTCAGTTCTTTTGGACGGCGTAAACAGTGTGATCACAGTATGGGTAACAGTTACATCTCACATGAACATGGTATTCGTCCGGGGAGGCGGGAGGGTTGCTTATGACTTTGATGAGTATACCCCTGGAAGAGAACTAGGATTACAGGTAAGTAACTTATCCTTCTCTTCCAGGGGATCCTCATCAATAGTCATAAGCACTGAATAGAGAAGCAAGCCCATCCCCATACTCTGCGGACGAATACCATCATATCATGCCAACAAATTCACCTTATATTACCCAAATAAGTTCCTCAAGGATGCCTGGCCAACCCTAGCATCAGCTTGAGTGTCAGAATCAAGACAATAATGGCGTGCAAAAGTGTGCACCGAACGCCATGTGGCCGCTTTACATATGTCTTGAATAGGTACATTACTCAGCATAGCTATTGTAGCTGCTTTTCCTCTTGTAGAATGTGCTCTCGGCCTGCCTGGGAGCTGTTTGTGCGCTAGCTGATAAGATAGCATAATGCATGACACAATCCATCTAGCAATGGACCTTTTAGAGGCCGGAGAACCAGTGTTCAATGGCCCGTAATTAACAAATAGTCTGTCCGTGTAGCGTACACTCTTAGACTTATCCAGGTAAAACTTCAACACCCTTTTGAGATCTAGTGAATGTAATGCCTTCTCAGCAGGTGTGACAGGGTTCACAAAGAAAGTGGGAAGAGTGATCAACTGGTTGATGTGGAACTCCGAGACCACTTTCGGAAGGAACTTCGGGTGAGTTCTTAGTACCACTCTGTTTGCATGAAAAACGAGATAAGGCTCCGACGAGCACAAAGCCTGTATCTCGCTCACCCTGCGAGCTGACGTGATCGCCACAAGGAATGCAGTCTTCCAAGAAAGATGTTGCAGGGAGGCCTTGTGTATAGGTTCAAAAGGCGGACCCATTAACTTGGAGAGAACGATATTGAGTTCCCAAGAGGGAGATGGAGCCCTCACTGGAGGATAGACTTTCTTTAAGCCCTCTAAGAAGTCCTTAACCACTGGCATTCTAAAAAAGGAAACCTGATTGGGAGACTTCCTATAAGCTGTTATCGCGGCCAAGTGAACCTTAATAGATGAGTACTGTAATCCTGCTCTTGCCAAAGACAGTAAATACGGTAACAGTACCTGTTCCTGACCATGAATAGGATCATGACCCTCTGCAGTACACCACATGTAGAATCGCCTCCATTTGAAAGCATATGTTCTCCTTGTGGAAGGCCGTCGAGCCTCTTTCAAGATCTGCATGCAGTCCTGAGAGAGACCCAAGTGCCCATATTGGATGAATTCAGGAGCCATGCTGCTAGCTTCAGTGACGGCAGATTGGGATGGAACACTTTGCCGCCCGCCCTGGTCAGCAGATCTGGATGACAGGGTAGCCTCCTGCGCGGTACTGCCGAAAGAAGAAGGTGGTCCGGGTACCACCACTGGCGAGGCCAGTCTGGTGCAACCAAGATCATCCTCGTTTTGGATCTGTACAGCTTCCTGATCACTAGAGGAATGAGGGGAACTGGTGGAAAGGCGTAGAGTAATGTCTCTGACCAGTCTATCCATAGAGCATTCCCCTTGGAGCCTTGTTGTGGGAACCTGGAGGCGAAGATGTGGCATTTTGCGTTGTCTGCATCTGCGAACAGGTCTATGTCTGGTTCCCCCAGGCTTGAAAAATGTCCTGTGCTACTTCTTGCTTTAGCACCCAGTCGTGCGCTTCTGCGAAATGCCTGCTTAGGCCATCTGCCTGAACATTTAGAACGCCCGGAAGGTGGACTGCTGAGATCTTCATGCCCCGAGCCAGAAGCCACCTCCAGATCGTCTGTGCTTCCAGTGACAGAGGCCTGGACCTGGTGCCCCCTGCTTGTTCAGGTAAAACATTGTTGTGGTGTTGTCCGTCTGAACAAGGAGGGTATTGGAGCTGATGGACGGAAAGAACGCCTTGAGGGCCAGATGAACCGCCCTGAGCTCCAGCATGTTTATGTGATAGAGCTGTTCTCTTCCGACCACAGGCCTTGTACCTGCAGGGATCCCATGTGGGCGCCCCATCCTTGAAGGGACGCATCTGTTACAAGAGTCAGCTTTGGAGGTTCCTCGTGAAAAGGGCTGCCCACGAGAAGATGAGACCTCCGCATCCACCAGCCGATGGAGAGTTTGACAGAGGTATCGTTATCGTGTCCTCCCAGCGATTGGAGATCTGGGACCACTGATCTTCCAGAGCCTGTTGAAGAGGTCTCATGTGTAGCCTGGCATTCGGGACTAGAAAGATGCAGGATGCCATAGAACCCAGAAGAGACGAGACTTGTCTGGCCGTTGGGTAAGGGTTCCGCAAAATGGTCTGACACTTGAGGAGGATGGATGACAGTCTCTCCTCCGAAGGATACGCTCTTGCGTTTACCGTGTCCAGAGTTGCCCCCAAGTAATGAATTCTCTGCGTTGGGTTGAGGATGGATTTTTTGAAATTGACATGCAGACCCAATCGATGCAGATGTCGAACGCAGTAAGCGAGGTGTAGTTGCAGAAGTGCTGGAGAAGCACTTTTGAGAAGCCAATTGTCTAGATAGGGGTAGACGAATATTTGTTTCCTCCTCAAGAACGCCGCTACCACTGCCATGCACTTTGAGAAAGTGCGAGGGGCTGACTTGAGACCGAACGGCAGGACTGTGAATTGGTAATGGTCGGCCTGAATGCGAAACCTTAGAAACTTCCGATGCTTCCGAGAGATGGGAATGTGGAAATAGGCATCCTGAAGATCTATGGAAAACATCCAGTCTTGTGGGTGCAAGTGTGGAATTATCTGATGCAACGCCAGCATTCTGAACCTTTCCTTCAGAATAAATTTGTTCAGTCGCCTGAGGTCTAGAATGGGCCTGAACTCTTTGTTGAGACCTTTCTTTGGGACTAGGAAATAACGAGAGTAAAGTCCTTGATGACGTTGCTGCCATGGAACCTTTTCGATGGCCTCTTTTAAAAGTAGGGCAGACACCTCTTCTTGTAGAAGACTTACACAATGGGAGGCGGTCTTCCGGGGAGGAATAGAAGGTGGAGGAGACTTGAACCGGATGGAGTATCCGTTCCTTACGATGTTTAGAACCCACTTGTCCAGTGTAATTTTGGTCCACTCTTCTAGAAACATACGAATGCTTCCCCCACCGGAGCGGGTAACGGGGTCAGGGAAGCAAGCACTCACTGTTTCTGCTTTTGCTGCTGCTTGGCAGCTGGTGCAGACTGCCTGGCGGAGCCTCCTCGTCCTCTGCCTGGACGTCGCTGATTGGACTGGGATCTCCCTTAGTGCTGCTGTGTTGACCAATGAGGGGTTTGAACCCTCTGCTGGTAGTTGCGCCGATCATAGGGGCGGTAGCGCCGCCTAAAGTCTTTCCTCTTTTCGAGCCCCACTGCCTTGACCGTGTCCAGTCTTCATGCGCGACATCTCATCATCGGCATGAGATCCGAAGAGCGAGGATCCATTGAACGGCAGGTTCAGAATCCGATGCTGGGCCTCCGGCTTCAACCCCGTCAACCTTAGCCAGGAAGAGCGACGGACACAGATTCCATGAGTACCCATGTGATGCTAGGTCTGAGGCATCCGCTGCCGCGCTGATGATCTGGTTGGACACCAGACCCCCTTCCTGAAGGACCTCCAGGAAGTCCTGCTTGTCCTCCTTAGGGAGTTTGTCCGTGAAACGTGACGGGGAGTCCCAAAGAGAGCGGTCATAACGACCCAGCAAGGCCGAAGCGCTGGCTACCTTCATGTAGGATGCGGAGGTGTTGCACATCCTCTTGCCTATTGAATCCATGGCCTTACTGTCTTTGTCAGGGGGTACCGTCGACGATGCTGCCCCTGTCTGGTTCTTCCGCGCGGCCGAAACAATGACTGAATCCAGAGGCGGATCGGATCTCAGAAATAGAGGGTCTGAGTCAGGAGCTTTATATTTCTTTAGGATTCTTGAGGGAGCAGCACCCACTGAAGCTGGAGTCAAGAACTTTTGCAACGCAGGCTCCAGTAGACCAGGCACCAAGGGAAGTAGAGGTCTGGATGACGCCCTCTGATGCAGCGTTTCAAAGATGACTGAGGTTGTTGTAACATGAACAGGCATCTCAATTTGAAGTTTAGCCGCTCCCCTACACAAAACCTCATTGAAGGTGTTGAGATCGTCAATCGGGGCTACCCTACTCGGAGGTGTTGAGGAAAGAGTGGGTGAGTAGTCCGCTTTAGATGGTCTAGATGATGAAGACCATGAAGACGACCTATGGCTCTTATCCTGTGAGAGCGATGACTAGGTCTAGACGCTCTACTTCTGGGAGAGCGGGGTGTATGCCTTCTCACTGATGGAGATCTGCGTGACCGGGCTCGTCGATCATGCCGCTCTGAGGAGTGCACCGACTGAATCAAGGGAGACCTGGATCTGCTACGTGAATGGACCACCCTGGTAACCTTCCGTATCTTCCACTCCCTTATATCTCCCAGCCATCTAGGAGAGATGTTCGTAACAGGGTGTGCAGGCGGAGCTGGAGAACGTTCTGGCGAGATCTGTACGATCTGAAGCCCCGGGGAGGAAGGAGCACTCCTGGAGGCCATTTGGATGTTCTCCGGCGCTGACTCAGACCTCCTCGACGGCGATCTGGACCTCGATCTGCGGGACCTCGATCTCGACGTCGACCTCCTCGACGCCGAAGTCCTAGACGGCGATCTCGCTCTCGACGTCGACCTCCTCGACGCCGAAGTCCTAGACGGCGATCGCGCTCTCGACGTCGACCTTCTCACCGTCGACGGCGGCATTCTCGAGGTCGGTCTTCGACGCCGAACGCGCCGTTCTCGACGTCGAACCCCTTGGTGATGTCTGCTTCGACGTCGACGGCTGCGACACCAAAGCCGCTCTGCTTGACGACGAAGCTTGCAGCACCTTCGACGTCGGTGGTGTCTTCGACGTTGTTAGAGGTGCTCTCGCCGGCGGGCTTCGACGTTGATGTGCCAACGTCGATATCTCACCGCCTCCCGCTGTAGGCGAGCCAGATGTGGACCGCCTACGCGTTACCTGATGACTTGGAGTCCGACGGCGAAGGACGTTTCGACGTCGACGCTGACTCAGAACACACCGGTACCTTGGACGTTGATCTGTCCCTCGACGGCGACCAATGTCTTCTTTTGTCACCTTTTTCTTTGCGTTCTCTTGAGTGAGAGGAGGGCTTTCTTGCAGACAGTTCTCTTTTAGCACTTGCCGCCTTACTTCCTCTCTCCAGCATAGAGTACAGTCTAATCTTCTCCCTTTCCTTAAGGGTTCTTCTGGAAATCTTGCTGCAATGGTAACACTGGTCTGGCTTGTGTGATAAAGGGAGACAAGCAATACAGACCGAGTGTGGGTCCGATTTGGACATCTTTCCACAGGCCGGGCACTTAATAAATAAGGCCGGCATTTTGAGAGGGAAAAAAGTGAAAAATTAGGGGGAAAAAACAGCTGAATCTAACAGCTAGTCAGTAAAGACGTCGAGTGAAACAAAAATATTCCACCCAAAACCAGAATTAGTGATAAAAACCACTAACTGGGGAGCTCAAACTCCAGGGTCCTCAAAGAAGGAGCCGGAAAAAGAACTGACCTAACTGTCACCTGTAGTGCATGATGGGAGCCTGAGGGTTCCAAGAGGTCTTAAAGGCACGGCGCCAGTTTTTCCTAACTGTTCTATATGCAGCCTCTCTAGGCTGACCTGCCTCTATGGTCTTACCCCTTTTACCTTTGAAAATAAAGGTTCTGTTTCAAAGCAAACTAAAGTGGTTTACTTGTTTTTAATCATGATTATATCATGGGGTATGTTTATTTATTGTTCAAATTTAAAAGGTTTGGCATTGCAATTGAGGCAGTTTTTCTGAGCCTAGTATATATTGTCAGGCTGCATATATGTTTGTTTTATGCATATCACCTATATATATATATGTATATATTTACTTATATGTGTATATGGATATATATGTAGGTATATGCATATTATTGGCTATTGCTCCGGGGTCCCCGCACGTGGGCGGGACTATTCAGTGCTTATGACTATTGATGAGTATCCCCTGGAAGAGAACCAGAAATTAGTCAGATGATTCAAAAGCACATGTTGTGCTGGCAGAGCAAGACCATAGATGAAATATTGAAATATGCAAAGTATTGCGACGATGACATTGAGGCAAAACATTGAAAGCTAAAAGTGAAAACGATGTGGGCACAGGTGAAATTGGCAGAGCAGCATGAAGCAAAATTAATTTCCCAGACTGATAATGAGATAAAAGACCAGAGTCAAAGTGAACAAGTGTTGAGTGGTGGTAAAGGACGAGGACGAATGAGTAGAGAGGAAGCAAGGAAGAAATTTCCTTGTCATGCGTGTGGAAAGCATGGACATTGGAAGAACGAGTGTAAAAATGTCCAGAATAATAATAATGGGCCAAATCAAAATTTAAATCCGCAGATGCAGAATGAAGTGGTTGTGAAACAGCAACAGCAGGTAGTTACTCCACAGTATCAGGTGCCACAACCTCCTATGCCAAACCATGTGAACGTGCAAACACCGGATTTCACGGAGAAAGTAGTAAGAGTACCCCTGTGGTTTCACAGAATGATGAAGACGAATCGGACTATATGCAATGACGGTGCCTGAGGGGGGAGGAAGAGGAGTGCGTGCTTGGCGCATCCTTGCCGGTAGATCAGACAGGTCCATATATTGATGGGAAAGTTGAAGGTAGTGACATCACTTTTCTATTGGACACTGGTGCTACCCGGTCTACTGTGAGAACAGCAGACATCCCAAACCTACCCCTCTCGGGAGAAACTATCCAAGTTGTAGGAGTATCAAACAAACAGATTAGAACCCCAGTTACAGAACCAATGGAAGTGCATATTGGAAACTTTAAAGACATGCATCGGTTTGTAGTTTGTGACTCAAGCCCAGTAAATCTGTTAGGGAGAGACCTATTGTGCAAAATGAATTGTACAATCTACTGCACGCCTGATGGTGTTGCTTTCCAAACACCTGATGAGGACGTTGTTTACAAGATGTTAGCTAAGCAAGGTACAGAAGTGGATGAAATGTTTTCATTAGTAACTGAAAGTGAATTACTGGAAGAATTGAGAGCCACAGTAAATCCAGAGGTGTGGGACTTTTCAGGAAAAGATATAGGGCTAATGGCAAATGTAGATCCAGTGAAAATAGTGGTAAAAGGTGCAGTTTATCCAAACACACGACAGTACAAAATGAGTCCAGAAGTAAAAGCAGGAGTTGCTCCAGTAATTGATCAAATGATTAAACAAGGAATTCTGAAAGAAATAATGGGTAGTCCTTGTAATTCGCCAATCATGGGACTCAAAAAGCCTAATAGTAAGTACAGGATAGTGCAGGACTTGCGAAAAATAAACAAAATTGTAGTACTTTGTTGCCCAGTGGTGCCAAATCCAACAGTGATCCTTTATCAAATACCCTGGAATGCAAGTTGGTATACAGTAATTGATTTGTGTCAAGCATTCTTTTCCATACCATTACATCCAGACAGCCAGTATCTCTTCGCCTTCCGGTTTGAAGATCGTATTTTGGCATGGGGCAGAGTTCCTCAAGGGTACACAGAGAGTCCCTCAATTTTCAATCAAATCCTGAAAAAGTGTCTAGTCATTAGTTATGCCCGGGAAATCAGTTCTAGTTCAGTACATTGATGACCTATTGGTGGCATCAAAGACACGAGAATATTGTGTCACTGACAATTGCATTACTGAACCATTTGGCCAAAGGAGGACACAAGGTGTCTCCAGAAAAAATACAGTTTTGTCAACAAGAAGTTAGATATTTAGGGCATAAATAGAAAGAGGAGTTAGAAAAGTGACCCGGAAAGAATAAAAATAAACAAATGCAACTACCTCAGACACAGAAGGAGATGAGAATGTTTTTGGGAGTGGTTGGGTACTGTAGGCAGTGGATAAATAGCTTCTCCCTGCTAGCGAAACCATTGATACAATTGACTCGGAAAAGGGTGAAAGATCCAATTGATTGGAATGACGAATGTTTGGAAGCATTTGTGAAATTGTCTATGTGAGGCCCCTGCTTTGGGCATGCCTGATTATTCAAAAGAATTTGCGCTGTTTTGTTGAGAGAGAAAATTGTGCACTTTCAGTTTTAACACAGACATGGATGGATCCAGTGGCTTCAGCTTTACCTGGCTGCTTAAAAGCAGTAGCTGCTACCTGTATGAGTCTGGAGCAAAGTGAGTCAATTGTGATGGGACATCCTGTAAAGGTATATGTTCCACACTCAGTTGAGATTCTTTTGACAAGAACGCGAACACAACACCTCACTCCTAGTCGAATGACTAAGTATGAAAGAGTGATTTTGGGAGCAGAAAATGTGACAGTGATGAGATGTACAATAATGAATCCTGCCACATTATTGCCAGATCCATGTTGTGAGGAAGTGAACGATGAGATTGATCATGACTGTTTGGATGGGACTGAATTGTGTACTAAGCCCCGTCCAGATATAAAAGAAGCACCCTTGAAGGAATCTGATCATGTATTGTTCGTGGATGGGTCATGTCTGAGAACAGAAGGAGGGCTAAGTGCTGCATATGCTGTATGCAAAATATCAGGAGTCATTGAAGCATCTTGTTTACCGGGAGTCAAGTCTGCACAAATAGCAGAATTGGTGGCCCTAACAAAGGAATGCAAAATTGGGAAGAATTGGAGAATAACCATATTTACGGATAGTCAATATGGTTTCGAGGTTGTGCACGACTTTGGCCAGATCTGGATGCAGAGGGGATTTCTGGCTTCTTCAGGATCTCCCATTAGAAATAGTAAAAATGTAAAAGATTTGTTGGAAGCATTGCAATTGCCAAAAGAAATAGCTGTTGTCAAATGTGCTGCACATCAGTCAGGAAATGACTATGTGAGGCAGGTAATGGGTAAGCAGACCAAATTGCTCAATACTGTGCGAGAAATACAATGGCAATCAACAGAAAAGTGGAAACCGGTGAAACCAGCTGCCAACTTACGTTTTTCTCAGTTCCAGAAACATCGGATGAGGTCAGACAGTTGCAGGAAGAAGTTGAGGAAAAGGAAATCTGGATAAAGTCAGGTTGTACAAAAAGGACAGAAGATGAAGTGTGGGTGTACTTAGATGGCAGACCAGTAATGCCAGATTGTCTACTATCTCAAATGGCAAGGGTATACCATGGGACAACACATATCGGCAGGGACTCAATGATCAGACTATTCAGACAAAATTGGTATAATCCAAAGTTTAGGGTAGTTGCAGAAAGCCTTTGCCAAAGATGCTTGATCTGTCAGCAGCAAAACCCAGGCAGAAAGACAGTGGTTAGTTGGGGAAAGATTGGAAAGGCAGAAGGACCCTTCACCAGACTGCAGTTAGACTTCATTGAGTTGCCTCCGTGCAATGGATTGAAGTATGTACTTGTCATAGTGTGCCTGTTCGAGATCGGTAGAGGCATACCCCACTAGAAGAAATGACAGTCTCACAGTTGCTAAATTACTGTTGAGGGAGTTGATACCTTGTTTCGGTTTTCCAGTTACTTTGGAATCAGATAGAGGACCTCATTTTAATAATGAGATAATTCGATTAATCTGTGCTGCATTTGACATTGAACAAAAACTGCACTGTGCTTATCGTCCGGAGGCTTCTGGAATAGTTGAACTTAACGGCACAATTAAGTCAAGATTAGGGAAGGTGTGTGCATCCACAATGCTAAAATGGCCAGATGCGTTGCCTCTTGTATTGATGGGTCTCAGAAGCATTCCTGACAGGAAAACAGGATTGAGTCCTCATGAAGTGCTCATGGGAAGGGCAATGAGACAAGCATTTATTCCTGGAAATAAATTGATGAATATAACTGATGATCTGGTATTGGACTATTGCAAGGGACTGGCTGAAATGGTGCGTTCTGTCTCTCACCAGGTTGGAGAAGATGCAGTTGCAAGGCAGCCAGACCAGGCGCATGATTTGAATCCTGGAGATTGGCTGTTAGTGAAGAAACACGCGAGGAAATCGTGTCTAGCACCCAGGTGGGATAAACCACGTCATGTCATACTAGTCACTACCACAGCAGTGAAGTTTGCAGGTTTACCCAATTGGATTCATGCTAGCCATACAAGAAGGATTCCAAGCCCACCTGAAGAACAAGAGCAGCAACTGACCGAACCAACTGAGACGCCAAAATCTGAAGGTTGTGAAGTCGAAGAATCTAAAGTGACAGATTCTGAAAGACAAATAGATGATGAACAACCAAGTACAAGTCAAGAAGGGTGGATACCAGTGATTGACATACCTGAAGCGGTTATCGAAACAAGAAGAAACAAATTTGAAAAACAAGAAGGTAGAAAGGAAAAGACAGGGAAAGAAGAACACACTCGGGAAGAAGAGAACAAAGTTATTCAGAAACCTGAGCAGGGTCAGATAGAAGAACAAGTTCAGGCAGAAGAAAAACAGATCAAAATAAGACCTGAACAGGACCAGATAGTTGTAGAAGAACAAGTTCAGGCAGAAGAACAAACTACAATAAGACCTGAACAGGTGCAGGCAGAAGAAGACCCAAATACAGAAAATACAGAGCAAAGTCAATTAGTAAGGGAAGAAGAACAAGAACAGATTGTGCCCAGACAAATTGAAAATAAAAGAACTCTAGAAAACGACGAAGAAGGTGAAAATGCAGTTCAGGCCAAAAGAGTTAGAAAAGGAGATAATTGGCCAAGTGGAGTGAAAAGATTAAGATACTACCCAAGGAAGACAGAGAAGCAACCAGAAGTAAATAAAGTTTCAAGTCAAACTAGATCCAAACAGCCAGTAGCAAAATTGACGTGAAGCACAAAATTGAGGAACCTGAACAGGAAATACAAGGCCCGAGTGGACATATGTTATTCTAGAAGAATTTGAAAATCTAGATTTACGAGAAGAACCAGAGAAAGTTCAGGTCGCATAGATTGATAACAGATTAAGACCACCATAGAAATAAAAGACTGAATTTTGAATAGAGAAAGAAAAGAGAAAAGAAATTCTCAGATTGAAAATGGTAGAAGTTGAAGTCACTGAACAACCGAAACGAAGTATAAAACGAAAATGTCTTCGGTTTTGCTTATGTAGTATTTTATTATTAGTATTGGTGTGGTTATTTCTAACAGTGGTGGTACCTATGTTAATGGTAACAAGTAAAAAAAATACAGCTACTAATGAGAAAGTAGATAGAATAAAGGGAACTAAAATAGAATTAGGAGTAGAAGATGAGATAAACTATCATCATAATGAATCGGACAATGATTCGTCTTTAAATGTGTTTACTAAATTTGTTATTTCAGTACGTTAATACAATGGAAATTAGTGATTGTTATGTCTGTATGAAATTACCGTCATCCGTGTCAGAAGGGGTAATTTACCACCATATACCCTTGACATATGGTATATCATGTAGTGTTCTATCAGTAACCGGAAAGCTTCAGTATTTTTATTCAAACTTAGATGTAGTATTTTCAGAACTACCTATTACAAAGAATATGAATCCAGTACTTACTAGTAAAGATGCACAATTTATGGGTGAATTTTTCTTAACAATGAGTTCAATAGATATAGCACAAGCACACAAGGATATCCTAAAATGTATAGTACGTGAAGAAAGTTTTTGAATTTAGTAGAAGAAAGGAGACCGGATTTAACAAAGAAAGCTGCTGAACAGAAATCCTATGTACCTCCATGGGCTGAGAAAGAAGGAATGTATGCAAAGGGCGAGGCTCATGCTGCAATGTCCCTAGACTTTGTGAAAAGGGGAAAATTCTGCCTCCATAGGTTAAAGACAGATTACAATAACATTTTCATTGGTTCCAGTGAATGTGAACACAACTTCCTAATTTTAGGGGGATGGGGACTAAAAGGGGGAACTGATCCTGTATTTCCAGGAGTTTATTATGCGTGCGGAAATAATGGCTATTATAGGTTACCTGCAAGGTGGTATGGTAGTTATTTTGGAATAGTTTTTCCAAAGATCTACCATGTGGACAGAATCAATGGAATCAATGAAATATCTAATGGACTAACACGGAGAAGAGCTAGTTTTTCTGAAATTGTAGGGGATATATTTAGTGCATTGATACCCTCAGTTGGAGTCATTCTAAATTCACGTAAAATTTGCAAATTGTCAACAATAGTTGATCGTCTTTCTACAGATACTGCCGGAGGATTCTTAATGATTAAGACAGAAATGGTTGCAATAAGGTCTATTGTTTTACAAAATCGTCTTGCTCTTGATATTTTATTGGCAAAAGAGGGCGGAGTCTGTGGTATGTTGAAAATTCAACATTGCTGCACTTACATTCCGGACAAAAGTAAGAAAATTAAAGGGTATATTGGAAATATTACAAGAATGCATGATGATTTGACCCAACTGGAGGTTGACAGTGTATGGGGAAGATTAACAAAGAGTATAACATCAATAGGGAAATGGTTTACTAATTTTGGAAAGAGTTTTCTAGGTCAAATAATATTACCAGTAGTTGTGATAATGACAATAGTATCGACAATAATGATTACATGTAAGTGTTGCAGGAGCAAAGGAAAAAGAAGAATACATTTAAAAAGAAGGGAAAGGAAAGAAACGAAAGAGGGAATACGAAAAAATTCAGCTGGAAGATATAAAAGGAAAGCTATATAAAAAGATGAAAAATATGGAAGGGAAAGGAGTAACTGACATAAGAGGGAAGAAAAAGAAACTGAGATATGCTAAAGTTGGCATCTGGGAAGGGATGGGTAATTTTGTGATGGCTCAAAAATGCAATCAGAGAGGGGACTGATGGAGCAAGGTTTCGTAGAAGAGACTTGCTCGGATGCAATCCACTCGTTTAACTTACGAACAAAGTTATTAATAAAGTTTCGTGAATAACTAATACGCACCACATGAACACGCGGGTTAGTGAAGCTTGCGTATGTGTGTACTAATGCAGATAACAATGAAGATGGACTAATACAGCTTTAAACGGGGAACTGTTGTGCGCATGCGTCAACTGCATCTACATAGTATGACGAACTAATGCTTGGAGGGAAATTCTGGCGCATGAGCAGAAGACACTAAAATGGAGACTTGAAGACTCGCGTGCATGGCATCTGCTTACTTGAAACGAAAACAAGCTATTTTACTAATGCGGGAAAAGTATTAATAAGTAAAGGAGAATAGAGTAGAGGTGGGTGGTATACAGTGCAACCACTTTATTTGTGAAATTAATATTGGTCTTTCTGACTATCACTAGTGCGTATTTGGGCCTCTCTCGCATAACTGAATTAAGCTGAGTAACATGAAGTCTGCGCATGTCCACTGAAAGTTAACCCGGAACGGTGACAGAGATTGAATGGGAGCCAAAAAGACAAGTGTTACTTCATGGGAACGGATGGTGCAGAGTTCAACAATGAAGACTTGTATTCATAATGTTATTATATTGTTTCAAAATGAACTGAGAAAGCATATGGGAATCAAATTTATGAATACAAATTAAGGGGATGGGTTTGCGAACAATAGTTGAACTAATTTGTGTGACATGTAAGCATGGTGTGATGGAGCTTCCCCCTTGCCTGATCAATCATTTAGTATTTTACGATATTGAAACTTTAGTGGGTGGAACATGGAGAAACGAAAGGTATAATTAAGATAGCTTTGGTTAGTTAGTTGTGCAGAGGTGGGCTGAGCGTGAGGAGATGATGCTGCGGGAGATGATGCTGCGGGATGCTGATGAAGAGCCGAATGCAGAACCTGAAGCAGAACTTTTTATCCTAATTTAATTGGGTTCGATCAGAAGATTGCGGAAGAATCTCGAGGAGGAAGTGTGTGTCAGAGAGGGGTGCGGCGCAATCGTCTTTTCTAGAGAGGTCAACTATCCTGACCTGAAGTCTTTGTCTCCTGACCTATCTCATGGGGACCCTTACAAGCCCTTTGGCCAGGGGGTTGGTCTTTCACACCATTCTTGGTAAATATAATTTCTCGTTATTTGCAAATGTTTTTCTTTCTGTCCTCTCCCTTTCTGAGCATTGATTATTGTATAAGTCCGAGGTAAATGTTTTTGAATTTAATGAATTGAATTTTTCAAAGTCTTTGAAGAGAAAGTGCAACACACTTTGCAATCCTTTGGCTTGTGATCAGGATAAAGGCAGTTTTTATGAGGGTCATCAATGTGAAGCCTTTTCTTTCTGCAGGCATCACAGGGCCTAAAATGGCCTTTTTTTAGGTGTGTCTGACATGAAGAAATTTGAGAACTTCACTCAGACAAAGGTAATTAAAGATGAAAAATACCTTGAATCCAAGAAAAATCTATAGACAAGGGAAATTTGAAGATAGGATGAGAAACCTGAGCAGAGCTCGGTGGAGACTCCCTTAGCACGAAGTGCGGTAGAAAATCTGAGGGACTTGAGCTCCTTACAGAAGGTTCTAGAGGGTGGTGTCAACTGATTGGTTGTTCTATTAAGTTTGGTCCTTTTTAAATAAGGACTCATATGTTACTAAATATAAGGCCTTAGGCCTGTTGAACAAGTTACTTACCTTCGGTAACGATATATCTGTAAGAAACATAAATTAGTTATAGATTCCTTACCATAGAATTACCCCCAGGCGTCAGACTGGATCTGGAAAGGTTTCGTCAGCAGTACCTCGGCGCGTCGGAAGGTGGCGTTGGTCGGCTCCACGTTTGTCGTTGGCGTCGTGTCGCCGGGATGACGTCGCGGTAGCTACTTAGACGCTGCCCTCGAGCGCAGACGCCAGTTCTGTACACGACTTTCCGCGCAAGAAACCCAGAGCCATGCAAGACACTGACCACTGGTGCACAAAACTAGGGCCCTGAAAGGATGTCCTTAACCCTAGAAATCAGTTGGCAGAAGGGGAAGCTAGGGTGGGGCGGTAAGGAATCTATAACTAACTTATGTTTCTTACAGATATATCGATACCGAAGGTAAGTAACTTGTTCATCTGAAAGAAACATGTTAGTTATAGATTCTTTACCATTAGAATAGATACCCCAGCAATACCAACCCCGGAGGTGGGTCTGCGAACTAATATTACACCAGAAAGTCCTGGAGAACAGAACAGCCAAAAAAGCAGTCTCTCTTGTCTTGGCTGTCGAGGCAGTAGTGCTTCGTAAATGTGTGCAACTATGCCCACGTAGCTGCCTGACCGATGTCATTCAGAGGGACTCCGTCACAAAGCAGTAGTGGCTGCCGTCGCCCTGGTGGAGTGGGCGCACAGCCCCACTGGAGGCTCCTTCGTCAGAGAATAACAGGCTTTGATACACAAGATGACCCATCGGTAGATAGTCCGCTCCGACCTTTTTTGGCGTCCACATAGCCACGAAAGTGGCGAAAAGCAGACTGCGCTGGACTGTTGGAGAGGCCCAAGGACTTGGCCGTAGTCCATGAGTCCTTGAAACGCTCTAAAGCGTTGTCCGCCTTGTCGCCGAAGATGCGACGGTCATCAAAAGGCATGTCCATGAGGGTATTCTGGGCATTCCCAGAGAAGCCAGTCGATCTTATCCAGGCATAGCATCGAAGGGCTACCGACTAGGAAATCGCCCTACCTAGAGAGTCGGCGGTATCTAGCCCACAACGGATGGTAAACTTCGCTGCATCCCTTCCAGCGGCAACAGCCTGGGAGAGCACTGTCCGGGCCTCCTCCGGACACTGAGGCAGCACCTGCGCAACCATATCCCACACAGAGTGGGAATAACAGCCTAATAGACATGCAGTGTTTACCGACCGCAGTCCCAAGCTGGTGGAAGAGAAAATTTTCATCCCACGGTGGTCCAGCTTCTTGGATTCCTGTTCCGGGGGAGGGGGAGGGAATGTGCTCTTTGACGTGTAGGCTTGGACCACCAAGCTCTCAGGGGTGGGGTGTTGGGAGAGGAAAGTGGGGTCGCCCGGAGCCGGGTGGTGGGCAATCATCCTATCCACGGGAGCCCCCGTGTTGGGCCTGGACCAGGTGCCCAAAAGGACGTCAGTGAGGGCGTCATTAAACGTCAGCAGGGGCTCCGAAGAGCTCGCTGCCGGCTGAAGCACCTCAGTCAGGAGGTTAGTCCTGACCGCCACCGCAGGGAGCTCGAGGTTGAGAGCCTCGCCCGCCCTACGCAACACCACTGCGTAAGATGCTCCCTCCTCCGTAGCCACGGTAGGAGGAGACAACATGCCAAAGTCAGGGGAGGTGTCCAGACCACTGGCATCCCTCAGTTCCTCTATCCAGTCCTGCTCAATGTCGAACTGGTCAGTTAAAGGGTCACCTGACCCCTCCCAGTTCTCCTCCTTATCCTCTGGGTGCCAATCTGGCTGAAAAGGAACCTCAGGAGTGAACAGGGGCACAAAAACCCCTCTCGGCGCCGGAGCCGGCGTCGGACGACGCTGGTCCGGGTCCACATCAGGATGGAGGCCGGGGTAGTCGCCAGCCGGGGGCACGACCGGCGTCTGAAGCGGTGCTGGAGGAAGCAGCGCCGGTGGAGGCGTAATGAGGTCAACTGGCGCCGATCCGGATCCAGGCCTGGATCCAAGGAGGGCCTGCGGTGCCGGTGGAGAAGGCCTAGGCCCCCCAACCGAGTCCGCGGGGCCCGAAGGCGCGCCAAAAGGTTCGGGCTGCCCAAAGATGGCGTGCATTGCCTCGTAGAAAGTACAAAGCTGGGCAGGAGTCGCTCCGGATCCCGGAAAGGGAGGGAACTTCGGAGTCGACTCTTCGGGCTGCGGGAGGGGCACCGCACGCATCCCTCGTTGCGTAGGCCGACTGACAGGGAGAAGTCAAAATTTCTTGCAATCAATGCAACGCAGGCTTCTAATTGTGTTTTCTCACAGATCAGGAAGAATCCTGTACAATGGAGGCAAATACTGTATTATCGGCAGCTAAACAAATTACTGAAACAATCATTTTGGATGGTTATGCTGCAAGAAATCCACCAATTATTAAACCAAGGAGATTTTATGACTTTACTGGATCTCCAGAATGCTTATTTTCCTTTTCTAATCGATTCAAAGCATCAAGCTTCTTTAAGGTTCTAGGCGGCCAATGCCATTACCAATTCACGGTACTACCTTTTGGCCTCAAGAGCGCTCCCTTATTTTTTTTTACCAAATTCATGAGCCCGGTCACAGATTATGAGGCGGAAAGGCCATCAGGTGTTCCCATTATCTGGACAACTTGCTTCTAAAAGGTCCTTTATTTCAAACTGTGAAGAGATCTACGATGGCTTGTCTTCAGTTGTTCAGAAATCTAGGTTTAACACTAAACAAAGAAAAATCTCATCTTCAACCCAGAAGGACAATAAAGTTTCAATGAGCACCTCTTGATACTATCTCACGCAAAGCCTTCCCTAAAGATGAAAGGATTCAAATGACAAGCAAATTTGCCATCTCTCTCTTGAAAAACATTTTTCAGTTTGAGTGGTCAAATCACTCCTGGAAAAAAGGTCTTCTGTATTGCTCTCATTCCCATAGGTTGCTTCCATATGAAACCGTTTCAAGAGGAAATAGACAGCACATTTGCTTCGTGCCAAGCATGTTTCGAAGGAATCATTCAAATTTCACCCATGATGAGATATGCCATGGAAGATGCTGAGAGACAAATTGTCAGGCCTAACCTCTGAATCCTCTACCCTAATTTGTAATGGCCACAGATGCACTGAAGCAAGATCGGGGACACATTTACAGCAACTAGAGGTTCACTGAAAATGGTCCCAAAGGGAAACCAATTGCATATAAACCTTTTAGATCCAACGGTTATGCTTCAATCCTTTCTCCCAAGGGTAAGATGCTGATCAGTACTGGTTTGCACAGACAATGGGACAGCAGTGTTCTACCTAAACAAGCGCAAAAACAACAATTGAAGGACAGAATGCAGAACAATGTCATACATTCACCCCAGTACAGAGATCTGGACCTAAATCCATCGTTTTTTTGCTCACCATGCCATTCCAGTTTGAACCCAGCCATATGCAAATCAGTCTTGACCCTGTGCCCAATGGGAACAGTCCAGCCCGAACTGCCAGGCCAGGTCCTCCCTGGACTGGAACCAAGCATCCTAGGACCGGTTTCGGGGTTTCACCCCTCATCAGCCAGGATAGCTTGACTCCAGTGGTATGGAGAGCACGGGACCCACGTCTGGGCATACCCGTCCCACTCGGGGTGACAAATGCAAAAACAACAAACATGCAGCATGGATCAAAGTCACAACTGTTGTCAACAGAAGCCCAAAGAATATGAAAGTGTGTACTACATCACAGTACAGGAGAAAAGTAGAGAATGTTCCTGGAATGAACAACCAATGAGCAGACTCTCCAAGTATAACATCAAGAGACTCCCACAAATGAGTTAGATCAACATCAACTAGCAGTCATTTTTCAGACATGGGTAAGTCCAAATCTGGATCTGTTTGTAAAACAACTTTTTGCCAGTAGATAACCTCGAAGAGAGGGTAGTGGGGGGAATGCTTTCCAGATAGCCTGAACAGTATTGCTTGCTTACACATTTCCCCGTTTTTGTCCAATTCCCAGAAAAAGATGAAAGGGGAACCATGTTCAATATTAGTACACAGAGCTACCTCTATCAGCGCATCAGCATTTTCCGTTCAGACCTCAACGGCTAACATCGGGATTTCTCAATTTTTAGGTCTAGTTCCTAAATTCAATTAATTTAACCACTTAAATATTTGAAACATTTGTAGACCATTTTAGCTAAAGCTAGGACTAAAACGACTAACCTGCAGAGCTAAATGGGCTTGCTTTTCTGTTCTCCAGTACACCAATTGGACATTATCTCAGTCAGAGATGAGAAACGCTTCAATATGCAGGTCAACAACTTTGGCTTTTTTTGCTAATGGAACCCTTGAGGTGAACTTGAAACTCCAGCCTTTGCCTGATGGGTCTTAGCCTGCTTCATGCCAAGCTCAGCCAGTTCCTCTTCAGGACAAGAGTCTTTGTTGCATTTTGGACAGAGAGCCTGTGGAAAAAAGGTTCCTCATCCTCAGTTTCATATGGTGCTCCAAGAATGGCATGCATACTTTCTCATCTCCACCTGAACAGATTTCACCACACTTCTTGCATCTGTAAAGTTTAGGTCTCTCTCATAATTGGGTCAATGTCCAACTGGTGGCAATTTCGTGCATTAGGAGATTCTCAAGACAATTGTCGCTTTGGTCTAATAGATTGGTAAGGGTTCCTTAAGGGTCTATTACAAGCCTATGCCCAACTTAAAAAAAAACCAGGGTATTTTTTTTTTTGTGAGTTAAATACGGTCCTCTTCCAAAGGATGAGGGTTCATTTGACTCTATTCATAAAATGGATCTCAAGCATCTGTCTTCTAAAATGGATTTATTATTGGCTTTAACTCCTGCTAAGGAGGATTAGCGAAATACAAGTTTAATACAAAAGCACCATTCATGTAATATAAACATGACTGAGTCCTATTGAGAACTAACCCTAATTTCATCCCCAAGATCGCATCAGACTTTCACCGGAACAAACCCAAAGACTTTCCCCAAACCCTTTTACTGCAGCAGAAAGAGAGCTTCATACTCTTGGCAGCAAGGGATGCCCCACATTTTATTTGAACAGAAGACTTTCAGAAACTCTGATCAGCTACTGAATGCCTATGGACATTCACAAAAGGGACATGCTCCTATCACGAGACCGTATATCTCGATGGGTATCAGCAACAACAGTTTTCTGATACCATAAGGCTGTACGTCCTTTGGATGGGAAAGCAAAGGTACACTCCACAAGACGAGTACCTACACCTCTGTTCACTGGAGTGCCAAATGCCACAATGAACAATGATGCTGCAGTGGGTAAAGCAGTCCTTCACCATCGATTTCACTCAGGTGAGCTCCTCTTTATATTTTAAGAATTCTAATGTTGGCTAATACTGCATCGTCATTCATATGTTTGCTATGCAGATTCTCGCCACATGTGAATCCATGAATGATTCAATACTGGAGAAAAAACACGTTACTTGCCTGTACACTGTAGAACGCCAGTTTTGACATCTTTCATAGACTTAGAGGAGACCCTCCCTCCATCCTAATAGGATCTCACCACATTTCTACCTCATACATATCACTTTTCCACTCCTGCTGAGAAATCGGAGGTATGGTGGGTCTTGAGGGGAAGGGTACTTCAGGCGCTCCTTTCTGATTGGCTGTAGCTTGATTCTTATTACTATGATGTAAACTGGTTAACCAGGTCATCAGCTTAAGCTTTGCTGCGCAATGCTTAACTTTATACTGCTTATTATAATTACTGTGGAATCCCACCTCGGCAATGGGGAACATTCAAACATGTGAATCAATACAAGTTGTCAGTACTGGAGAATTTAACAATTTTGCACCTCAGATGCTGTATGCAGTCTTGAAATGGTTATGGAATATGGCGATATACATTTCTGTAAACCTTTCCCTTGGACAGGCTTCCAAACGGCTCTCCTAATCATATGACAGCAGCACCCTGAATATATAAGCCTATGGACAAATGCATTAAAATAAAACGTTCTGGGGTCCACACCGGCAGTGTTTATAACCATCAAAAAAGATCCTATGACAAAGACCTCAGTCTCATGGTTGAAGTATTCCCAGTTCTTTGGACAAAACTTTGATGACCAAACTTCGCACAGCAGTACGTACAGACATTCACTACAAATGAACAGGCAGAGGCTAAGGGACTAAACACCAGACAAAAAGGGGTAGAAAGCGCCAGCCCTCCCAAAGCGTGCCACATTTTCGAAGACTGCAGACTCACTTATACCAGTGCAATAGTTGAGACAATGCGGCTTCACTCCAAAACTAACAAGCATTGGCAAAGCCAATAGGTTTGGCTTTTGATGAACTAGCATTTGAAATTAACATCTGTTAATACCGGTTTGACTCTGGTGGTAATAGTAAGTGATGCTGGTCTAATTGTGTTGGTAATGGGAGCTGTGGTACGAATGGTGTTAGTGTATCAATGGTAGAGCAGAATCGGGCAGCATCAGTGGAGGTGCCAGCCATACTGAAAGCGTACGTCTGTCACCAGAGCAGACACAGTAAAAAATTAGGGAGGGGTGGAGCTGCATTTGGGAGCAAGATGCAGCAGCATCATGTGAACAAGCTGACATAAAATGTCAGGCATGGATTTATACACAAGCCCACAGGAGAGCACAATGGAGCTCACTAGAGCTGCCTGACATGCCGACATTGTATATAGCAGCCTGGAAACAGAAAAGCAGGCGTGAGATGGAGCTTTGGTATACTGAGACAGTTATTCTGTTCTGAACTTTGAAAAAGGAAATCGGCAGCCAATTTGAAGTGAGGATCACACTCAAGCCCTGATAAAGCCTTTTTTTTTTTTTTTATAGTACACTGTAGTAAAAAATAAAATGAAAGAAAAAAAATAACTGGCAAACCCAGTAGAACTGGCCTTGGTAAGATGGTGTGATTTTTATTTTACATTGCCAACAAATACCACTAAAATAGGAATAAAATAAACAGCTGCCTAAATGTGGCAGCCACATGCTTGTAACAAAAAATTGAATACAAAAAATAACCATTGCCTTTACCTTTCATAGAAGAGTATGAATGCTTACTAGCATTACTTCAAAAAGATATGGAACCCATTGGGGCCCCCAGCATTGGCCACCTCAGATGGGTGACCTCCCCAACCCCTCACAATCTATCCCCAACCTCGGGATAATCATTGATGTTCAACTGTCTATGAGACAGCAAGTGGTTAAGGTCGCCTCAACTTGTTTTACAATTTTAAAATGGCTCAAAAAAAAATACTATGGATGCTTCCAACTCCCACGCAAAAAACTGTTATCCAGGCGCTGATCGTGTCCAGACTTTACTACGGCAACGTCTTTTATCTGGGCGCAAGTAAGGAGGTGTTTCGGAAACTGCAAGTGGTCCAAAATTCTGCGGCCAGACTTCTTTGCCAGCTACCTAAAACGGCCTCTATCTCAGGTCCACTTCGTGACCTTCACTGGCTCAGGATGGAAAACCGCTCTAAATTTAAAGCCCTCTGCTATATGCATAGGATCAAAGCGGGTACAGCACCACTCTTAGCGCCTTGGTACACCCGTACCTCCCTGCGCGTCTCCTGCGATCCTCTAATCAGTTAAAATTTCAAGTACCCAGGATCAAACGAGCACGCATGGGCGGATGGTCCTTTGCTTTTTTAGCTCCCTCCTTATGGAATTCACTTCCTTTTCAACTACGCCATGAAACTATCTACCGCAAATTCCGCAAAGGCCTAAAAACGTGGTTATTTAACCAATAGAGTTTTTTTGCCCTTCTCTTTCTAGCGTCAAGTCCGTAGGTGCCGGGAAACCTCTGGGTAGCTGTTGCGCCATATAAATTTAAAAAATAATAATAATTTATAGTTTTAACTTACATCGCAGGAAAGGATTATGTTACTTACCCTGTAAGCATCGGTTTGTGGAATGTAGTGCTGTAGATTCACATGACCTGCATACTCCTGCCATCTAGGTTGGATTCTGAGTTGTGCACCTCTTGGTTATATTGTGCATAGGAATAGACTCCTTTGTTAGATTGTTTTCCCGCAGGCGGGTGAGAAAGGAGTGTAAGGACAATGTCAGAATAAACACTACTCTTAGCATGGACGTGTGTAAAACGTAACTGCAACGGCCAGAAGTGTACGGGGAGGAGAGAGGATGCATGTGAATCTACAGCACTACATGCCACAAACAGATGCTTACAGGGCAAGTAACGATCCGTTCAATGGCATATGTGGCTGTAGATTCAAATGCTCTGCATAGACTGTAAAGCAGTCCCTCCTTAAAAGCGGTGGCTAGTATGTGGGAGTTGCAGTAGTTTGAAAAAGGGTACATAGCACGAGTTGGCTTGGTGGCATGCTAACACATCTACACCGTAGCATTTAGTAAATGTATGTGGGGTAGACAATGTAGCTGCTTTACAAATTTCAGCTATGTGGATATTTCCTAAAAAAAGCTATAGTGGTTCCCTTTTTATGAGTAGTGTGCTCTGGGAGTTACAGGTAATGGTCTTTTGGCTTTAATGTAGCCCGTTTTAATGCATTTTACTATCCATCTGGCTATGCCTGACTTGGATATAGGGTTGCCTTTCTGCAGTAGAGAAAAGGCTACAAAGAGTTGCTTTGTTTTTCTGAAGGTTTTAGTTCTACCTACATAGAACAGGAGTAACTCCTTTTAAATCCAAGGTATGAAGAGCTTTTTCTTCCACAGAATCAGGGTTAGGGAAAAAGACAGGTAGCTTAATGGATTGATTGAGATGAAACTGAGAAACTATCTTTGGTAAGAATTTAGTATTAGTCCGAAGAATCAGTTTGCCTTTATGTAAGTTAAAGAATGGTTTTTCTATGGTTAATCCCTGAAGCTCACTAACACGCCTGGTGAGGTAATGGCAACCAAAAACGCCACTTTCCAAGATAGAAATTGAAGAGGGCACAAATACAGAGCCTCAAAAAGAGGACCCATGAGCCTAGTAAGCATAATGTTTAGATTTCAAGAGGGTGCTGGAGGCACAGAAGGTGGAATGACTCGTTCGAGTCCTTCCGTGAATGCTTTAACGACTGGAATTTTGAAGAGTGATAGATGCTGTCTATTTGAGATAGGCAGCTAGTGCAGCAAGATGCAATTGAATGGAAGTGTATGCTAAATAGAACTTTTGCATATAAAGCAAGTAACAAATGTCCTGCATAGAAGCTTTGTGGGTCTGTGTGCTGCTTAAGAATAACCATGCATTCTGGTGGTAAGTTTAAATAACCAAATTTTAAGCCCTCAGGAGCTAAATCGCTAGATTGAGTATCTTGGGGTCTGGGTGTCTGATTTGTCCTTGATCCAGAGTGAGAAGGGCTGGCCTGTTGGGGAGCTGCTCGTGTGGGACTGAGATCTAGTAGTATTGTGAACTAGGGCAGACGTGCCCAGGTCGGAGCTACAAAGATCATGGTGAGAGATGTTTGCCTAAGTTTCCAAACCAGAAATGGAATGAGAGGGAGAGGTGGAAAAGCATAGTAAAATATCCCTGGCCAACTCATCTATAGTATGTTGCCCTTGGATAGTGGGTGTGGGAACCTGGACGCAAAGCTTGGGCATTTTGCGTTTTTGGCTGTGGCAAACGGGTCTATGAGGAAACCCCTGCTTTTGAAAGTAGGGAATGAGGACTCGTGGGCAGAGTTCCCATTTGTATCTGTTGGTGCGTCCTGCTGAGCAGGTCCTCAAGATCGTGCTCCTTCACCGGCAGATATTCTGCCAACAAATTAATGTGATGGTCTGAGAGAGGTGTGACAACTAAGACTGTCCCCCCTGTATTTGTAGATAATACATGGCTGTCATTGTCGACTAGGTCAACCTTGCGAGATAGATGGGGAAGGAACGCTTTCAGGGCAAGAAATACTGCCTGTAGTTCCAAGTAGAGATTGATATTTGGCATCCCACTAACCTTGTATTGGAAGGTCTTGTAGGTATGCACCCCAATCCATCTCTGAAGCGTCTGTAGTCAGTGATTTGAGGTACAGGGTACACGAAAGGCGCCCTTCCAACAGATTGTTGGAGTTCCACCATTGCAGAGGACGGCGAGTTTGGCAGTCTATCAACACTATATCCTCAAGGTGACCCTCGGAGACCACTAACGAGAGAGACATTGCTGTAGTGGGCGAATGTGTAGTCTTACATGGGAACTATGGCAATGGAAGACACCATCATACGCAATAGACATCACGGTCCGAACTGTGAGTGTTTTGTTTGGCTGGAATTGAGGCAGAAGTGTCTGAAAGTTGTGTATCCGAGCAAGATCAGGGTAAACAAGCCCCAGTGTGAGTTGAGGATTGCACCCAAGTATGGTTAAAGCTGAAGAGGTTGAAGGTGAGATCTGGGGACATTGATGGTGAACACTAACTTGTGGAGCAGGTCTACTGTCAGCTGTATGTATTGCTGAAACTGCTGGTGGGTGCTGGCTTTGATTAGCCAAGTCTCCAGGTAGGGGAATACATGAACGATTTGTCGTCCTAGATGTGCTGCTACTACTGACAGGCACTTTGTGAAGACCCTTGATGCGGTAGTGACCCCGAACAGGAGAACTTTGAATTGGTAGTGCTTTCCTGCTATGACAAACCTGAGGTATTTGCGGTGAGCAAGACGAATGAGTATATGGAAGTTAGCGTCATTAAGGTCCAGAGTGGCCATAAAGTCACTCTTCTGTAGAAGTGGAATGGCATCCTGTAGAGTGACCATATGAAAATGTTCTGATAGGATGTAGTAGTTGAGAGGTCTGAGGTCTAAGATTTGTCTTAGTGACCCACCCTTCTTTGGAATTAGAAAATACATGGAATATTATCCTGTGCCTTGCTGTTGAAGGGGGACTGTTTCTATAGCCCCTTTGAGAAGGGATTGGGCCTCTTGTTTTAGCAGTGTTAGGTGATCCTGTGATAACCTGTGGGTGGTGTGGTAATGAACTCCAGACAGTAACTATGATGGATCATAGCTAGTACCCACTCGCCTGTTGTGATGCATTTCCAGACCGGGTGAAAAAACTGTAGTCAGACAGGTGTTGTATGGTCGAGGGAAGGATGAGGCAGTCTCTATTTGGCAGTGGAGGCTGCACCACGTGTTCAAGCACCCCTACCTCTCCCTTGGTTATTATTACCCCTGATGGAGTCTCTGTAAAACACTTTAGTGTAGGTGGATTGGCCCAACTTCTGCAGAGAAGTGGAGGAATCTGTGGTGATGGATCTGTATCTGCTCTTGTAGCCAGAGCGGCGAAAGGACCCTCAACGTATAGGAGTTTGTAAAGCTCCCATAGCCTTCACAGTATCTATCTTTTTTCATTTTATCTAATGTGGTGTCCACTTGTGGGCCAAATAGATGTTCTTGGTCAAAAGGCAGATTTAAAACTGCCTGTTGAACCTCCGGTTTAAAGTTTGAGCATCTGAGCTAGGCATGTCTGAGAAGTATGCTAGTATTGATGCCCCTAGAGGCTGTGTCTGCTGCATCTAAGGCACATATAATGAGTTATTAGTAATGGCCTGACCCTCTGAAACAATTTGACCCCATTTCCTATGTTCCTCTAGGAGTTGCTGCCGCAGTTTTCATTCATCCCAGTGCAAGGCTTGGGAGTCGTCAATGCACCAATGATTAACTGCTAAAGCTGCATTTTCCAGCAGCATCAATACGTTTGCTATCCTTTTCAGGAAGTGGTGTATCCCAGTTGCCAGACTATTGGCTCATTTACGTGCTTTGGCTCCGACAATGGAGTCAGGGGGCACCTGACTATGTATGAAAAGGGGGTCTGAGGGAGACGCTCTATATTTTATCTACCCGTGGGGTTATCACACAGGCACTCACTGGCTCTTTAAATAGGTCATCAGCATGACGCAACATGCCAGAGAGCAAGGGCAGAAACTGTGTCTTTATGAGTGGATGACAGTGTATCAAAGAGGAAGTCTTGTTCTAATGACAATGTAGTTCCACTCCATGATAAGTAGCTGCCCTAGTAATTACTTGCTGGTAAGCACTAGCATCTCCAGGAAGGGAGGGGCAAGCTGGATAAAGATCTGGATCATTGGGAGTTATGGGGTCTGTATCATAAGTGTCCCATAGATCAGGGTCACCTAATGGTTCTCCTATACCCCCTGTGGGTGAACCTGTAAGTGTATTATCCAGAGGATTCCCTCCATCTCCATGTGGAGATGGAGGGGATAGTTGAAGTGGTGATGCTGGCAGAGGTGGAGGAGGGTGGTGGTGGTGGAGGAGGATGGTGTGTAGGACTAGTAGCTTTGTCCTCTTTGAGGGGTATAGGAACCTCCAATTCCTCCTCAAAAGTTAACTGCCTCTTCGGTGGAGGAGAGGCTATATTTCTTTGTCTAATGTCAATTTTTTCAAGTATAGGCTCGAACAGGGACAATGAAACTGAAGATTGCTTTGAGGGTTTTGGAATAGAGGCTTTGGAATATTTTTTGTCAGGCATTGAAGTAGATGGAGCCAATTGCCTCGTCGGTCCCGAAGGCTTAGCAGAGACCAAAAAATGTGCTCGATCCGAGGAGGTCAAACCAGAGGACTTAGCCTTGGTGCAAGTTTTGGTTCCAGGGCCGAAGGTGGGTGATCCGAAGTATGTTTTCAGATCAGACCATGGCTAGTGGCAGTCCGGTGACCTCTGAAAGTGGAAAGGGTGAGTTTTGGAAGTCTTTCTGGTTGGAGCAGGGTCTGGGGCGACAGTACTCATGTGCTGCCCAAGTGGCAGGGTGTATTCCAGTTCCTCTTCCACATCAGAGACTGAGATCTCTTTGACGGAGAACGCCCCTTCTTCCTCTTTGGCAGCAGGCTCTTTCCGGGTGTTCTCCTCACCGAAAATGTCAGGAGTATTATCTTCATTGTGGCAAGACATCTCAAGTCATTGCGCCCTACGATCGTGGAGTGTTTTTTTGATCTGAAAGACTTGCAGGCGGTCAGCCTTGCAGTTATTGGGCGACAGGCAAAGGTTACACACCTGGTGTTGGTCGATGTGCAGATATTTGGCGTGACAATATAGGCAAAATCTAAATGGTGTCCGTTCCACCAGGAACACATCTTCCATACTGATGGTGCATATGAAGGATAGGCCTGAGACGGGCTGCGCCCCGAAGGGCGATCGGTCAATGTCCGACCCAACGAAGGTTTTCAAGCGGCGCAGTAATGGAAAAGCGCGATCGAGATACACTATACTGTCAAAGACTCCAAAGGTCCAAAGACTCGTTCCGAAAAGAGGTGAAGACGGCAGAGAGAAAATGGAGTCGGTGCCCATGCACAATATCACCGAGAAGAGGAGTCACTACCTCGTGACTCGAAAGACTTCTTCGAAGAAAAACAAGTTGCACAACTTCGAACCCATCACTAGATGGCAGGAGTATGCCGAACATATGCATCTACAGTCACACATGCTATTGAACATACAAATCTTTTACATTTATTTAACATGGAGTTCTAAAAAAACGAATTCGGTTAAAAATAAAATCTTGTCCTCAGTTGTTCCAGGAGTCTGTATCCACATGCGGAACTGGGTTCAGTGGTGGAGGAAGTGAAAACAGACGCATCTGATGTTTGCACTGGTTCGGTCTGCAAAAGTGATGGATGTGGCAGAGGTCAAGATGGAACAATCTAACAGTTGCTGGGAAAACATGCCCAGCTTCTTGTCGGATTTGTTTCAAGGCCCTACAGACGCTTTAGTCAGAGGAATACGGTTCCTCTCAGATAGTCTTGCAGGACACTTTCCTTCAAACTGTCATTTTTGTGCCCTTTTAACTTCTTAAAATGCACCTCAAAAGGGTTCATGAGATGAGATCTGGTCACTAGCGCTTTTCTTTTTAAGTCATGTGAGTAACAACCTTACCCGGTCATTCAGTGTTGTCACGTCAAGCATATATTGCATTCCTTGGGCTTATACTGTTGGTGAAAGCAGTATCCACAAGTCATTGCGTGGATCATCCACAAAAACTGCTTTCCCACATGACATGCCAGTAGCAAGGATTTTTTTTTTTAGGTGAGTCAGTCATTGTTTGGCAAGAAAAAGTATTTCTTACAAGTCACCAGCCTGTAAATTCAAAGGATGGGTGTATTACCATAAGGAGTATAAGCCTGGTTAAAGAATGCAGCAAGACACAAAGATAGTAGGTACCCTGCGCAGAGGTCTGTGAAGGACATGGTTCCAGAAAACATTCTGTAGAAATCTGAACTATGAAAACCTGCATGGGAGTGAAGTGTAGTACAGTCATCTCATTGGCTGAAGTTTGGGAATTTTCCAATGAGTTCATTGTGCTACTAAAGTGGCTTGGTTTGTCTTTTTCTAAAGGAATTCCATTATTCTGCTATGTTTTAAGCGCGGTGAACGATGAAACGTCCAATGCTGGAAAAGTATGTACATCAGATTTATGAATGTTTGATTACATGAGCTTGGCTGAACAGTTAACGCTGTCTGGGCCAAAAACAAAAAAGATTGCTTTATGCATACAATATATGTATGAGATGACTAAATGAAAGTAGCGCGGGAATTTTTTCAGATGCAACATAGCCCCTCATGCACTTCAATGCAAACACTACAGTAAAGGCAGAATATTACACTAAACAGCCAATAGCAATAGTCCCCTGGGTTGAGGCAAAAGACCACTATATATTTTTACCAAATCGGTATCAAGTTTAACAGACAGCTGCACTGTCGGACCAGAAACTAAAAAGTACTTAAAATGTTTCATTAGAAAAAGTTTTCTATGACTGTTGCTGCACTACCTACCAAAGAAGACTGCTTTCCCACAGCCAGGGCAGAGTGAAGTTTCTCCTGCAAAGGTTTTCATGTAGGATGTTGCTGAATAAAAGCAAAATGAGGTACAATTAGTAGTGGTAAAGAACAAAAAAGTAATTAAGCTGCAAATAACTCATGACAAAATCCTAAGATTTTAATTTTCATTAGCAACACTAAATCTTAACACTTTCTTGAAAATGTAATTGCTAAAACACTGAGGCAGAGAGGCTGAGGAGTTTGAAACCATCACTGGAGAATAACATACTGAATATTAACTATGGACACTAATGTTTAACTTCTTCGGGCTAGCGCTGTGGAACGCAATGGCATTGTATGGTATAGCTGGGATGTCTACTGCCAATGTAAACAGCTGGAATGGTTGCATTGATATTGTTCAAAGGTTTATTGTTTTAAAACTCAATAAAACAGAACTTGCAATAAAAAGTTATCGGTAAGAACAAATTTGGCAAATGAGGTTGTTTAAGACTGTTGCAGCTCTCATGGCTAGATCAGGGGGAAGCGAAGCAGGGTTACATAGCAGAAGTGAAAATTTTAGGGGGACAAGGAACTTGCAGTCGAGGAAGAATATGGGTGGTGAATATGGTCACAAAAGACACCTATTGCCTAAATGACTTGTACTTGTCACCCTCTGTTCAAAACAGACATCTGCTCAGCATACAATAGTTAAAAAAAAGTACATATTAAATATACATATTAGATTTACATATATAAATATGCACATCTCCGTCTCCCCAACCCCATATACAGACATACACACACATTTGTAGGCTGAGTGTTACCAAGTGTCTCAGAGGCCTAGTCATCCTTGCACAACCACAGGCAGCCAGACCCCCAGTCTTCCATCTCATTCTACAAAGAGAATAAAGCCACTTGGACAAGTCCAGGCAATGGGGTAGGTTAATATAAGTAAGGGGCCATTATGGTCTATCAGTACAAGAGTCACTAATGTGAAAGAAAAAGTTATATACCCATCACAGTAGCTCGTCACCATGGTTCTCTATCATATTCACATCATTTAGATTTCTATTGGTTCAGTGGAATCCTCAAACCCATTAAAATGTTAACGTTTTAACTTATGAAAAGAAAATTAGAATGCCTTTGTAAAATATGCAGGTAGAATCTGCAGCTCTAAAGGTGTTTGAGGTGTAACGGTCACATTTGATTGGGCCTCCGTTTGGGGAGCTTAGTGGGATTGAGAGAAAGGTGTAAAAACATACATGTTACGTGTAGTCTACTTTGAGGAGAAACTCTGGGCACAATCCCAGCACCATTCAATGCTCCATGCTCTGCTGGCTGGAGGTAAACATGTCATCAGGATCACTGGCTCCTCTTGCCTCCATCAGACAGGAGATCCACTCTGGAATATTAGAGATACTTTGCTGACCATTTTGCCATAAGACACACTGAGACTGGCTCTTGATGATGAAATTCCCGAATTATTAGATAGGGTTTGGCCAATCTGTGCAGCTACATCTAGGGTTTTAGCTAAGTGAAACAAGAACAGAAAAAGGGATAAAGAAACTGGACCTAATGGATCAGTGCGACTCCTGCCAAAATAAGCAATGAATCTCAGCGGCCGTTCAAACTACCACAACGTCCTTGAAAGAGGAATCATTCAAGAAAAAAGATCTGCACTAGTCTCAGAACTCCAAACAGGCGAGAAACAACATCTGACGTATGACTGAAGAAATATTTCACAAATTTGTATCTGCTCTATGGAATGATGTTGACCAGGTCGATACTGGAATGAGAAAAATATTGCAAGTCTCAAACAGAAGCACTAGAAAGAGCTACAAACTAAGTTTGGGGGGAAAAGAGCCAATAAGGAAAAAAGGATGCACAATGGGCTGCATAAGTGAGAGGGAAAATGTATACATCTCTGAATGGAAACCTCTTATTTTCCCAGATCCTCAATCTCTAGGAAGAGATAACCATGGGCTCAAGGAGACTGGGTGAGGACAGGAGAACCCATGGCAATATAACATGCTCCACCAAAGGAAGGGAAATGTATATCTGGATAAACCTGCAGTATCATTTCTAATGCAGAATGATCACACAAGAATACTTGGCCCAGTGACCGCAAACAGATTGGCTAAAACACTGCTAGGATGGTCTACACTGACAAAGGTTAATCAGAAACAGAGTAAGGCAATAAAGGAAGAAAAAAAGAGATATATCTGTTGGCGCAAATGAAGTGGAAACCGTACTCAAAGCTACTGGACGTTGTGTAAAATTGTCTTTATGACAGATTTTGAGTAAGTATGGGAATTGTACATTTAGTAGAGACATTATGTCCCTGATGGCACGAGTCCCAGTGGATGGATCCTGCTCTGATGTATTTAGCATTGCGTAGGGTATATGGCAGAGGTGGCCCATGGGCCGGTTATGGCAACGTTTGTGCCAGGGGCCACACGTCTCCTTTAAATGCCTCCTTTACACCAGAATCTCCTTTACAAGGTCTACAAACATATGGTGAGTGAAGAGTTCAAAAAAGCCCAGTAAGTTGCAGCTCTGTACAACACACCCATAAATCACTTTATTTTACAATTATCAGTAGCAAAGACTTCAGCAGGGTTTAAAAAAGGTATTGCATGCAAATAGACATCTATGTGCATATATTGACCTGTAATGAAAAAGGTCTCTTTAAGTGAATGTTCTGCTTACTGTACTGCCCTACTTAGTGCTCTTAGTCTGTATGTAAATACTCATGTATGTGTGTAGGAAAAAAAACCTTTTTTGTATGGTCATCCTCCCAAAATTTGCTCCAAATGCTAGTTAAAATTGATCTGACTGTTGCGGCCTGGTCCTGGGAGCCCACCTGACCTTACTCCTATAAGGGTTCTAAGTAACTCGACTTGCAAGTGACAGTTTGTCACTAGTGGATTTTGCAGTTGACAGCAACATTATTTTGTCTATGTATTTTTCTGCACTGATTTAATATTGCTACAAAAATCTATAACTCTGGTTATATGTATACTATTCTGTTCGTTTTGGTGTCTAAATAAAGATAAAAATAAACTATTTTTATAAATTGGTGTTAAAATTCTCGAGTAGTGTCAATTACTTATCGTCCATATTGGTACTCTGAAATGCTTAACACATGTTTCTCTAGTAAAGCCTGACTGCTCTTTGCCACACTACCAGGACTGAGCTAAGGATTTATTATTGTGAATCTAAGGACAAGCCTTGGGGTATTTTGATATTACATAGTAGGGTACCCAGCCAAACCACATCATATTCCACTTTCCTACAATATGTTACTGGATGGTGACAGTGAAATGATGCTACAAACTGCTCCTGCACTCCGGTGCGTAACATCTTTCACTTTATTAATTGGTACTCAACATCATGCAGCAAATAAAAATTGATTTCTTAATCTAGATGAAATTAGTTACTTACCTGTAACAGTATTTCTCCAGTATTAGAAGCTTTCATAGATTCACATGCTTGAATCATTCCCCGTCGTCATGATGGGAGTCCCCGGTACCTTTAAATAGTAGTACTATGATAGGTATAGACTGATGGAGGGTAAATGGAGAGACACTGCAGTGGTCACACATGGCTTACCAGCTCACGAGAGCAAGACCTGCGCTCTGCTCGTTCTATTGAAAGGAAGGAACAACGATGTCAAATACAGTAGCACTTTATTAAGCAATTCAAAACCACAGGAAACAGTTCAATTTAAATGTTGCCCATCAACACATGAGCAGGATGAAAAAATAAATGCATCGACAATGTTATAAAGCAAATGTTCAAACGAAGCAGAAATGTATATCTATCTATCATTCTATGAGCAGCTGCCCAAGGGGCAACCCTGAATTTAAAGGTGATGAATAGGATAGTGCTTAGAAGGCAAATCTTTTCTTAAGAAAGCAACACCATTCAAGACTACGCAGTTTAAGCTAAGTTAAATGCAATGGCTTGGGCTTTGATGAGCTAAATTAGAGGGGCTGACAAAGCCAAAAGGCAGAATAATCAGATAGGCCGACAAAGCCAAAAGGCTGGCAATCAAAGAAGAGCATTACCACCTCAGAATAGGCTTCTAGGCCCTAGAGAAGAGATCAGTCGACTGGGAACTCAAGTGCTGAGCACTATAGGAGGAGTTCAGGGCCTGGACCTGGGTGAAGACCTTTTATATGGAAAAAGGCAGAACTTCTACCCACGTCTGACGTGGGTTCTTGACCGCACGCTTACTGTAACTTCGGAAAGTTTTGAGAGAACAGAGAAGTGGTTACTTAACTAAAAATATTGCAAACATTGCTTGTGAAAGACCAAGATGTACCAGCCGAACCTTGCCTACGTGTTGTCTGAGCTATTCTTGCAGCTGTGGAAAATTTCCGTGGTTAGCCGGGCTGCCTCGCACTGCTGTACATGACAGAAATAAGTTTTTAAGATCAATGGGGCATGGTAGATTTTATTTATTGAAAATGACAAAAGGGATAGTGAGCTTGGGCTTGTGTGTATGTATCTAAAGAGGTGTGAACTGTTATGGAACCTACTAAATGTTTGAGATAAAATGGTCACGTTAACACACTTCTTAAGTTCTGACTGGTGGGGCCTATATGTGGGTTTCATCTGCCTGAGCAGAGCAGGATTCTGCATGGGGGATTTTTATATGGTAAAACGGGACCCTGCTTCAGTGCATGCTTAAAACAATAAGTCACATGATCAGTCAGTAAAACTTCATATCCCATAATGCAGGTAAGTTCATTTTAAGCATGCACATTTGCACCTTGCCTGTGATATTGCCTCCACCTGTGAGCAAGGCGGCATTGACCGCCGAAACGCGTAAGGAGATGGAGGCTGTTTCTGTGCTGCCAAGCCTTGAATAAATGCAGTTGTTTCCAGCATTGGGCCTCTATTTGTTCTTTGGATGGATTGGGAGGGCTGCTCCGTGCCCATCGCTTTGAGAGGCCGCCCTGAAGGGTCGGGGGCTCCGGTACTCGGAGGATGTTCGTTGGATGTTAATGAGGAGCATGACCCACTCGCCCTCTCTTAACCCATCAAGGATTATGCTACTACAGCAAATATAGAGAGCGCTTGGAAGGGATTCGGAGGGGAGAACTCCCCTTTTCCGATCGTGCTGGAAGCAGGCATTTTCGAGGCTCACATGAACAATTGAGCACTTGCAAAAACTGTAAATAGACGTGATCAGTTGCATTTTGAATTTTTTCCACTCTAACATAGTGCGGGTAAATTACAAGACCAGGATTTTCCTTTTTATTTTGAAATATGAACTTACCTGCATTATGGGATATGAAGTTTTACTGACTGATCATGTGACTTATTGTTTTAAGCATGCACATTTGCACCTTGCCTGTGATATTGCCTCCACCTGTGAGCAAGGCGGCATTGACCGCCGAAACGCGTAAGGAGATGGAGGCTGTTTCTGTGCTGCCAAGCCTTGAATAAATGCAGTT
The DNA here is from genome assembly GCA_963921515.1 of Calotriton arnoldi. Lineage (NCBI taxonomy): Eukaryota > Metazoa > Chordata > Amphibia > Caudata > Salamandridae > Calotriton > Calotriton arnoldi. The sequence continues at coordinate 1,540,706 of CAWUFW010001762.1, read as the reverse complement.
GTTTCCAGCATTGGGCCTCTATTTGTTCTTTGGATGTATATATATATATATATATATATATATATATATATTCACTGAAAAACCATAGGTTTCAGACACGTTATAGTTAGAAATTAGAATTTAAAAAACCTTTGAAATTCACTGCAAAAAACCATAGGTTTTAGGGACAGTTATAGTTAGTTGGACATTTCACTCGTACAAAACCCGTGAAATTCCCCTGTTATAGTTAGTTCAGCTAACTAACTCGCGCCCCCGCAATGCACTGCTGATGACGTCACATATTACATCACTCATGACATGGTCAGTGACATCACTGATGACATCATCCAGTGACTGTGTTTCTATAAAGTTTAAATATTTTTATATATATATAGGGAAAGGCGTATTGAAGAATGAGTGGGTGTATAAGTGTCTGTATGGATGATTTAGTAGGTGCGTGACTAATTCTATAAGTGAGTGATTAAAGGTGTCTTACTGAATGCATGGGTTACTGACTAAACTGTGTCAATGTCTGTATCCGTCTGTCTGTTGCTGTGTAAGTGGCTGCATGGGTTTGTGAATAGCTACATGAGTGTCTATAAGAGTTATAGATTTGTTGTCTGAGTATCTGTATGGGTGCCTGAGTGTTTGTGTGGATGGGGTGTGTGCGACTGTGCATAGATGTGTGAGTGGGTGATTCACTGGGTGGATGGTTTCAAGAGTGCATCTGTGATAGACTGTATGGGTGGGTAAGTGTGTGTGTAAGAGTGTGTTAGTGAGTGAATGTATGTCCCAGCGGTACATGTGTGAGTAACTACATATGTGAAAGGTAGTATATATGTGTGTTAGAGTATTTAAAAGGCTATACGTGAGTGTGTGATTGTGAGAGTGGCTGTATGAATTTGTGTGTGCTTGTATCAGTTATTGTATAAGAGCGTAAGAATGTGCTAGTATATTTGTATGAGTAACTGACCTGGTGTGTGTGTATAACTGTATAGGTGAGTAAATGGGTGTGTGATTAATTTTTTGCATGACTGACTAGGTGTGTGAGTACCTCTATGGATGAGTGGCGGTGTGTGAGTGTTTATATAGGTGTATGAGTGCATATGATAGTCCTGTACTGGGTGACTAAGTATGAGTGACTGTACAGGTGAGTGAGTGGATGTGTGTGTAGACCTAAGAATCAGTGAGTGGGTATGTAGTTTTTGGTGTTGGAGTGTCTATGGTTTTGAGAATGGCAGTCTAACTTAGAGTGGGTGTATCAAAAGTTATTAGGGTGTGAGAAGATGCATGAAAATATCACATGAATGATGTCATTTGAGATGTCATCAGTGATGTCATCAGTGATGTCACTGACCATGTCATGAGTGATGTAATATGTGACGTCATCAGCAGTGCATTGCGGGGCGCGAGTTATAGTTAGCTGAACTAACTATAACAGGGGAATTTCACGGGTTTTGTACGAGTGAAATGTCCAACTAACTATAACTGTCCCTAAAACCTATGGTTTTTTCAGTGAATTTCAAAGGTTTTTCAAAAGCTAATATTTAAGTGTCATAATAGTTATAGTTATGTTTCTTGTACTGAATTTCTTTAGTTTTTTATATTTATTTGTAAATATATTATTAAACAATATTGTATATTTTTGTGTATTTTGCAAAAAAAAAAAAATAATAAATTAAAAAGTAAAATATAGTATAATTTTTTTCTGTTATATTTTTATTTTAAGATATTTGTATTGTTTATTTTTTTTAAAAAAATGTTTTTTTGGAATCGCGCACCGAAAGCGTACCGAACGCGGCGCATACGCGTACCCCAGCCACCTATTTAAGGAAGTCGTAAAGGATCCGCGTATGGTATGCGACGGGTGCGTGTTTCTAGACCCGTAACATACGTATATTGCGTGTGTACGCGTTTCCTAAGCGACCGGTCCGCGATTCCTGCTCCGGCTTATACGCGACACATACGAATTACCATACACGACGCTTGCGCGGTGGCAGGCCCCGCGTGACGTCAAATACGTGCCCGGGCGCGCTGGGTGCGCGACTCCTTATTTCTCCGTAAAATTTTTGATAGCTCCTACCACTAATTTATATTCTCCCGGGGACCCCATCCCCGGGGCCTATACATAATAATGGAGACCGTGAGGGGAGCCCCAATGCCCCCACGGTCCCGCCGGCTCCCGCGTCCTTCGAGAGCCGGCATTGCTTTTCCACATGGGGAGCTGCTGACATGCAGCTCCCCGTGTGGAAAAGCAATTTGCTTAGATATTGGAAGAGAGAGCAGGTTTCCTGCTCTCTTCCAAAATCCAAAGCAGTTTGCAATGACAGGACGGGAGCCGCGAGGCTCCCGTCCTGTCATTGCAAACAGCAGTGTCCCGGGGTAGGCACCCCGGGACACTGCAGGAGCCGGCCCTGGGGGGTGGCGGTCCCCAGGGCCATCAAGGGCTCCAGGAGGGGGCCGCGCGGCCCCCTCCCTCAAATTGCACAGCCCCGGGGAGGTGGTGGTCCCCGGGGCTTCGGAGGTCCAAAACGGACCCCCATTTTAAACTCTTTAGTGCCCCGGGGAGGTGGCGGTCCCGGGCGTGTGGGGGCTCAAGCCCTCCCACACAGGATTTTCTTTTTTTTTTTTTTTTTTTAAAAGAAGCCCTGGGGAGGTGGTGGTCCTCGGGGCTGCGGGAGGGCCGAGTGCCCTCCCGCACCATTTAAAATGAAAGCCCCGGGGGGTGGCGGTCCTCGGGCTTGGGGAGCCCTTTGAGGCCCCCCATACATAAATTTAACCCCCCCACCATGCCCCCTGGACTTGGGCCACCTGGGGGCAAAATACAATCGAAGCACGGGAGAGCGCGCTTCGATTTTTTTATTTTTAATCGGCAGGATCCGCGCACCCCAAGCGCATCCTGCCGATTTAAAAAAAAAAAAAATGCTTTTTTCTGCCCAGGGGGTCCTTATGGGACCCCCTGAGCAGACCTAGGGGGTCAGGGTGTTTCTACCCTGCCCCCTTTGTGCGCTTTGCGCACTTGTTTCTGTCCCTCGGTTCTACTGAGGGACAAAATGGTTGCCAACATTTCCTGAATCGGAATGTTGACAGCCAGCTGACAGCCAATTAACATGCAGCTCGTGATCGGGACGGTGCGCGCAGGGTGCGCGGATCCTCCGTGCCCATAGATATATATGTACTTTTACTTTTGATTTTCTCAGCAACTACTGAACGGATTTACACCATTTAACAAAAAGGGTTCTTTCTGAACTAAGAACTACCTCTTTGCCAAATTTGGTGTAATTCCGTTCAGCAGTTCGAGCTGTAGCCGTGTCTAAAGTTTCCTATGGAAAAATGAATGGGGAAAACGCGTTTTGGGACCCCCTTTTTTCTCGGCCCACGCTTGACGAATCACCCCGAGACTTTCAGGGTAGGAGCGGACCGGAGCGCCCCACAAAGTTTGAAAATTTTGCGAAGATACGTCAACCGGCAAGAGAGTTATTTCAAATAGAATGTCGCGGATTTCCTATGGAAAATAGGTTCGAACTATAACTATCTACTGGCGACCGCACAGATTAGATATATATATATATATATATATATATATATATATATATATATATATATAATCACTGAAAAAACCATAGGTTTCAGGCACGTTATAGTTGGAAATTAGCATTTAAAAAACCTTAGAAATTCACTGAAAAAACCATAGGTTTTAGGGAAAGTTATAGTTAGTTGGACATTTCACTCGTATAAAACCAGAGAAATTCCCCCGCTATAGTTAGTTCAGCTAACTATAACTCGTGCCCCCGCAATGCACTGCTGATGACGTCACATATTACATCACAAATGACATGGTCAGTGACATCACTGATGACATCACTGATGACATCATCCATGTGATAATTTGATGCATCTTCTCGCACCCTAATATAACTTTTGATACACCCACTCTAAATTACAGACTGCCATTCTCAAAACCATAGACACTCCAACACCGATAACTACATATCCACTCACTGATTCTTAGGTTTACACACACATCCACTCACTCACCCGTACAGTCACTCAAACTTATGGTCACTCAGTACAGGACTATCATATGCACTCATACACCTATATAGACACTCACACACCGCCACTCATCCATAGAGGTACTCGCACACCTAGTCAGTCATGCAAATAATTAATCACACTGCCATTTACTCAGATGTACAGTTATACACACACCAGCTCAATTACTCATACAAATACTAGCACATTCTTACGCTCTTATACAATCACTGATACAAGCACACACTCATCCATACAGCCACTCACAATCACACTCTCACTTATAGACATTTATATACTCCAACACACATATATACTGCCTTTCACATATGTAGTTACTCACACATGTACCACTGAGATACATTCACTCACCAACACACCCATACAGTCCATCACAGATGCACTCTTGAAACCATGCACCCAGTGAATCACCCACATCTATGCACAGTCACACACACCCCACCCAAACAAACTCAGGCACCCATACAGATACTCAGACAACCAATCAATAACCCATATAGACACCCATGCAGCCGCTTACACACCAACAGACAGACGGATACAGACATTCACACAGTTTAGTCACTAACCCATGCATTCAGTAAGATACGTTTAATCACTCACAGAGTCAGTCACGCACCTACTAAATCATCCATTTAGACACTTATACACCCACTCATTCTTCAATACGCCTTTCCCTATATATAGCCAAGGGATGGGAAATACGCTGCGAGCGGGTCTCACCTCGGACACCTCCTCTTCCTCCTCCGTCTCTTCCTCTCGCTCGCTGCTGGGTTCACTGCCGCTGCTCTCGCTGCTGCTGCTTGTGGTGGCCGGGACGGTGTGAGCCGTGCGGCTCCTGCGCTGCTCGCCCCGCTGCTCTCGTCGCCTCCGCTTCTTCTTCAGCAAGTCACAGATCCGCGTCAGCCCAGCCCTGGGAGAGCGCGGAGTCTCTGCCACCTCCGAGATCACTGCCGTCGGGCTCCCCGCGGGCGCGGCCTCAGTCTCCAGTTGTTGCTGCTGCTCCATATCCCCCTGCTGCAGAGGCCTGTGCAGGGCGCTCAGAGCCTGCTGCTCCCGTCCCGCGGCACCCGCTCTCACGAGATCCGGCAGCTCCTGAGCCGCCACCGAGAAAATCCAGTGCCAGCCCCCAGAGAGCCCCACGGTTACTGAAGGTGAGAGGCGCTTCGTGTGTCAGTTTTGGGTGCTGTTCCACCACGGGCCCCTTGTGTTTCGGCCCTTCACTCGTGAGGCTAAAAGCCTGGCCGCCGTCAAACCTCCTGCTTCCGGAAATGAGTTTCGTCATCGGCACGCGCCACAGGAAACTCCGCCTGCTCTCCCGGAGGTTACTGTACGACGGCGGCGACTGTCGCCTCTCCGGTCGCCGAGTCACCTGCGGTTCTCCCGCCCCCTTCTCTTGATTGGACTGTATGGACCAGGCTCAGCGCGTATGTCAAGACGCAGAATGTTTGACTTGGAGGCGCAAGTGGATAAACTAGCTCCTGCTTTGCACATTTCAGAAGCAAAAGTGTTCTCTAAACCAGCAGGATTCACCGGGCGACAAATTCGTGGTGGTAGGGGGGACACATCTACTCTACAATTTCACCTTGAAAAATGTTCTCACATCCAGAGATAACGGTAACGTTACCACAGTTTGAATGCTCTTTGGTTATTCTGTTTGCCGTTTCCACGAGACCATTTGAAGATAAGAAATAAGTAGCAACTCTTAAGTGTTTGACATCATGTTGCTTCAAAAACGTGCAAATACAATCGGGTACAAAATGTGTACCATTGTCAGTGCAATTTCTTTTGGTGGTTCTTCTGTACTAAATATGCGTTCTAAGAATGCTACAACTGAGTTTGTACAAGGAGTGTCTACAAATGAAAATATATCATCTTCGAATAATAATCTGTTATGACAATCAAATACTTTTTACAATTTGACAAAAATATTGAAAAGGTTCTGAAAAATCAAAGCCTACTTTACTCTAGTGTGCATGGGGAATGGCGACAGGATGCAAGGATGTCTCAGTTGTCTTCCAATGTTTGTTTGAAAGAAGACGTTCAGCACAGTTATCAACCATCTTTCTAACTTGGGTATCCAACAATGGCTACCAATAAAATTGTTTCAGGTTTTTGCTTGTTTTTGTTATACCCAAGTGCCCCTCTTTGGCCAACAAAATCCATTTCCTTCTCAACTTTTCTGGCGGCAAGTTAAAGATGATGTCTCATGACCATATCACCAACCATAGATAGCTCTTCCGAAACCAGCGATATTGATTTAAAATCAACTGTGAGCTGTCGTACATTGGGCCATCCATTCCATATATACTGTTTAACTGTCAGCATATGTCATCCTCCAAACGCTCCTTCAGCCATTTATCTTCTGAGATTTTGTTTTTCACATTCGAACACAGCATCAAGCGCTGCGACAACACTCTGAATCTACCAATAACTCTTCTTCATTGTCATTTTCAAGCGGCACACGTGATGTGCAGTCTGCCCTAAAATTCTTACTATGAACAGATACCCCTGAAGTTCGAAAGAAGTCATACCAGTTTAGCAGATGCTTTGTTTGCACCTGTACCATTCAACATATGCGCGTCAGTGTACAGTTCAATTAATTTCCCCAAATGTAAGTTTACAATTTTTCCACAGCCCATGTACAGGCTAAAGCCTCTCCTTCAGTGGTACTGTAGTTTGTCTTTGAGAGTCTCAAACTTCTGGAGTCAAAAGCCTTTCACCCCCTCGGCCGTCACCTACCCAGCCGGTCATCTGACATTGTTTTTACTCGTTTCCCCATTGTGTTTCCTTCCCTCCCCCTCCTCCTCCCTCCGTGATTCTTTGATTTAATTGATGTAACTAGTTAACCTGTAACTCGCTGATCCTCATGTAAAGCGCTCTGATACCTCCGGGTCTAACCAGCGCTATATAAAACTTTTCAAATAAAATAAATAAATATATTAAACATATTTAAACTTTACAGAAACACAGTCACTGGATGATGTCATCAGTGATGTCACTGACCATGTCATGAGTGATGTAATATGTGACGTCATCAGCAGTGCATTGCAGGGGCGCGAGTTATAGTTAGCTGAACTAACTATAACGGGGGAATTTCTCTGGTTTTATACGAGTGAAATGTCCAACTAACTATAACTTTCCCTAAAACCGATGGTTTTTTCAGTGAATTTCAAAGGTTTTTTTAAGTGAATTTCAAAGGTTTTTTTAATGCTAATTTCTAACTATAACGTGCCTGAAACCTATGGTTTTTTCAGTGAATTTCAAAGGTTTTTTAAATGCTAGTTTCTAACTATGCCTACAGAGGTAGGACATGTGAAGAAAGAAGAAAAAACGCAGAGAAAGAAGCAAAAGAAATGCAGAAGGAGGCAACAGAAGTCTACAAAGACGAAGAAAATTGCAGGAAGAAGCAAGACGTGCAGAAAAAACCAACAGAGGAGCAGAAAGAGGCCTTGTTGCAAAATCATCCTGTGCCCACAACTTTTTCAGACGGGTACTGGTGGTAACTGACTGACTAACCAGGCCTAGAGCCAGTGCTATGCTAAAAGACACTTAGAATACAGTGAAAACACCTACATACACTAGGGAACACTATGCGTTGGGGTACCCTTGTGATTAGCCGGACCTCCTCTGTAAGGCCCTAGTACATAATAAGGCAGGGGGATTAAAACTACCTCTAAGTCAGAGGTGCAGAAATATGCTACTTTAACTAGTAGTCGTATTTGCAGAGTGGTGGAGAAAGGGTGCTGGGCGTCCAACCAACGCTCAGGAATTCCGCTGCGTAGGACTTACAGGAGGTACCAGGAGGGATTCTTGGCCCCCAAACTCCCTCAGGACTAAATTGGACTTCATCCCCCATCCCGTAGTCTGCCCACGAGGCACGTTTGCAGAGTGGTAGAGAAAGGGGCCATGGCCTCCGAAGACGTCTTAGTAATCCCACTGTGTGGGACTTACTGGAGGAAACAAGAGGGGTGCTTGGCCCCCAAGGACATCCTTGGGGGCCAACTTCCCAAACTATTACCTCCAGTCAGTCCCACACAGCAGCACTGGTAAGTACTCTTACCAGGCCAAGCCCACTTTGCCGACCACTCTACAAACACGCTCCCTGGCACGCTCTTTGATGGGGACTGCAGTCCCCTTCACTGCTGGGGGTCCTTTAAGGGCCAACTAGCCTACCTTTTACCTCCAGTAAGCCCCACGCAGTGGGATTCGAGAGTAGGTAGACAAAGGCCATGCCCCCTTTCTCCACCACTCTGCAAACGCGCCCCCTGGCGCGTTGTAAGTTGGGGAATTAAGTCCCCTTGAATCCCGAGGGTCCCTAGGGTCAAACTAGCCCACCAGGTACCTCCAGTAAGCGCCACAGAGCTGAGTTGCAGAGAGGTGTAAAAAGGGGCATGGCCTGGCCCACCTCTCTGCAGCGCAGTGGCGCTTACTGGAGGTACCTGGTTGGCTAGTTGGCCCCCAGGGACCCTCAGGATTGAAGAGGAATTAATTCCCCAACTTAAAACGCGCCACAGGACGTGTTTGCACACATGTCACCTCAGGCCCCGCCCCCTCCCTTCACCACTGTGCAAACGCGCCCCGTGGCGCGTTTTAAGTTGGGGGATAAAGTCCCCTTATCCGGAGGGTCCCTGGGGTCCAACTAGCCTACCAGGTACCTCCAGTAAGCTCCAGAGCTGCGTTGCAGAGAGGTGTAAAAGGGGCGTGGCCTGGACCACCTCTGCAACGCAGCCCTGTGGCGCTTACTGGAGGTACCTGGTGGGCTAGTTGGCCCCCCAGGGACCACCAGTATTGAAAGGGAATTAATTCCCCAACTTAAAATGCGCCACAGGGCGCGTTTGCAGAGTGTTGCTGGGAGGACGCAGGGCCTCCGGCACGATCGAGTCTTTTTTTTTTTTTTTGAAGGGGGGCTGTGTGGCCCCCCTTCCTTACCTATTTTATGGGCCCTGGGGACTCCATCCCCCAGGGCCTGACCCCTATTTTTTTTTTTTTTTTAAATGGAAGGGGGCCGCGTGGCCCCCCTCCCGAGGCCATATTCGGCCCCGGGAACCCCATCCCCAGGGGCATGGCCAGTGTTTTTAAAAAAAAAAATTTATTTGGAGGGGGGCTGCGTGGCCCCCCCTCAGGCCATTTATGGCCCCGGGGACCCCATCCCCCGGGGCCAGCCTTTGCTTTTTTTTAAAAAATAATTTTATTATGGGGGAGGGGGGGGGCCACGTGGCCCCCCGACCTGGGCCACTTCTGGCCCCAGGGACCCCATCCCCCGGGATGCAAAACACACAAGATGATGGACGGAATGTTGCACATTGGCAAACATTCACCCCCAGTCACAGATCTGGGTTTAATCCATCGTTATTTTGCTTCACCACACCACCCCAGTTCAGACATAGCCATATGCAAATCAGTCTTGACCCTGTGCCTCATGGGAACAGTCCAGACCGAACTGCCAAGCCAGGTCTTCCCATCCCCCGGGGCCTGGCCACTTAGTTGGGGACCGTGGGGGGAGCCCCAATGCCCCCACGGTCCCTGCCGGCTCCCCGCCTCCTGCGGGAGCCGGCATTGCTTTTCCACATGGGGAGCTGCTAACATGCAGCTCCCCATGTGGAAAAGCAATCTGGTTTGGATTTTGGAAGAGAGCAGGTTTCCTGCTCTCTCATCCAAAATCCAAACCACAGTTTGCTATGGCAGGGCAGGAGCCGCAAGGCTCCCGCCCTGCCATAGCAAACTGCAGTGTCCCGGGGGTGGGCACCCCGGGACACTGCAGGAGCCGGCCCTGGGGGGTGGCGGTCCCCAGGGCCATGAAGGGCTCCAGGAGGGGGGCCGCGCGGCCCCCCTCCCAACCAATGCACAGCCCCGGGGAGTTGGTGGTCCCCGGGGCCCGTAACGGACCCCCATATTTGCATTATAGTGCCCCGGGGAGGTGGCGGTCCCCGGGGCGTGTGGGGGGGGGCTCTAGCCCCCCACGCAGGTATATTTGTTTAAAAAAAAAAAAAAAAGCCCCGGGGGGTGGCGGTCCCTGGGGGTCCCCCTGGGCCCCCGCAATTTTATTTCTGCATGCCCCCGGGACCTGGCCCACCCGGGGGCTTAATTAAACAAAGCGCGGGAGCCCGCGCTTCATTTTGTTTTATTTTCGGCCGGATTCGCGCACCCAGCGCGAATTCGGCCGATTTGTTTAAAAAAAAAAATGCTTTTATGGGCCCTGGGGGGTCCTTGTGGGACCCCCTGAGCAGGCCTAGGGGGTCAGGGTGTTTCTACCCTGCCCCCTTTTCTTGTTTTTTGCGTTTGTTTCCCTGTTTTCTTGTGCCTCGGTTACCGAGGCACAAGATGGCTGCCAACACTTCCTGGTTTGGAGTGTTGACAGCCAATTAGAATAAAGCTAGTGATCGGGAGGGTGCGCGGATCCTCTGTGCCTCTAAATATCGAAACATTTATTTTTTGATTTTCTCAGCAACTACTGAACGGATTTACACCATTTAAGAAAAAGAGTTCTTTCTGAAACAAGGGCTACCTTTGTGCCAAATTTGGTGCAATTCCGTTCAGCAGTTCCAGCTGTAGCCGTGTCTAAAGTTTCCTATGGGAATTAACATGGAGAAAACATGTTTTGGGACCCAGCTTTTTTCTCGGCCCCCGCTTAACGAATCACCCCAAAACTTTCAAAACAGGAGCTGACCGGAGCGCCCCACTAGTTTTGAAAATTTCGCAATGATTCGTCAACCGGTGCCAAAGTTATTGGGAAAAGAAAAAACGCTTTTTGAAAAGAAACAAGGTCCTAACTATAACTACCTACTGGCGACTGCCAGTAGGATAGATATATATATATATAATATATATATATATATTCACTGAAAAAACGATAGGTTTCAGGGACGTTATAGTTAGAAATTAGCATTAAAACAACCTTAGAAATTCACTGAAAAAACCATAGGTTTCATGGGCGTTATAGTTAGTTTGACATTTCACTCGTACAAAACCCGTGAAATTCCCCCGTTATAGTTAGTTCAGCTAACTATAACTCGCGCCCCCGCAATCCACTGCTGATGACGTCATTACATCACTCATGACATGGTCAGTGACATCACTGATGACATCATCCAGTGACTGTTTCTGTAAAGTTTAAATATGTTTAATATATATAGGGAAAGGCGTATTGAAGAATGAGTGGGTGTAGAAGTGTCTGAATGGATGATTTAGTAGGTGCGTGACTGACTATGTGAGTGATTAAACGTATCTTACTGAATGCATGGGTTAGTGACTAAACTGTGTGAATGTCTGTATCAGTCTGTCTGTTGGTGTGTAAGCGGCTGCATGGGTTTGCGAATAGATACATGAGTGTCTATAGGGGTTATTGATTGGTTGTCTGAGTATCTGTATGGGTGCCTGAGTGTTTGTGTGGGTGGGGTGTGTGCGACTGAGCATAGATGTGTGAGTGGGTGATTCACTGGGTGCATGGTTTCAAGAGTTCATCTGTGATGGACTGTATGGGTGAGTGTGTGAATGGTTGTGTTAGTGAGTGAATGTATATCTCAGTGGTACATGTGTGAGTAACTACATATGTGAAAAGTAGTATATATGTGTGTTGGAGTACATAATTGGCTACAAATGAGTGTGTTATTGTGAGAGTGGCTGTATGGACGAGTGTGTGCTTGTATCATTGATTGTATAAGAGCGTAAGAATGTGCTAGTATTTGTATGAGTAATTGAGTTGGTGTGTGTATAACTGTACATCTGAGTAAATGGGAGTGTGATTAATTATTTGCATGACTGACTAGGTGTGTAGTACCTCTATGGATGAGTGGCGGTGTGTGAGTGTCTATATAGGTGTATGAGTGCATATGATAGTCCTGTACTGAGTGACCGTAAGTATGAGTGACTGTACGGGTGAGTGAGTGGATGTGTGTGTAGACCTAAGAATCAGTGAGTGGGTATGTAGTTATTGGTGTTGGAGTGTCTATGGTTTTGAGAATGGTAGTGTGTAATTTAGAGTGGGTGTCTCAAAAGTTATATTAGGGTGTGAGAAGATGCATGAAATTTTCACATGGATGTCGTCATGAGTGATGTCATTGACCATGTCATGAGTGATGTAATATGTGACGTCATCAGCAGTGCATTGCGGGGGCGCGAGTTATAGTTAGCTGAACTAACTATAACGGGGGAATTTCACGGGTTTTGTACGAGTGAAATGTCAAACTAACTAGAACGTCCCTGAAACCTATGGTTTTTTCAGTGAATTTCTAAGGTTTTTTAAATGCTAATTTCCAACTATAACGTGCCTGAAACCTATGGTTTTTTCAGTGAATTTCTAAGGTTTTTTAAATGCTAATTTCTAACTATAACGTGCCTGAAACCTATGGTTTTTTAAAGTGAATTTCAAAGGTTTTTTAAATGCTAGTCTCTAACTATGCCTACAGAGGTAGGACGTGAAGAAAGAAGAAAAAACGCACAGAAAGAAGCAAAAGAAATGCAGAAAGAAGCAACAGAAGTCCACAAAGCCGAAGAAAAGTGCAGGAAGAAGCAAGACATGTGCAGAAAGAACCAACAGAGGAGCAGAAAGACGCCTTGTTCCAAAATCATCCTGTGCCCACAACTTTTTCAGACGGGTACTGGTGGTAACTGACTGACTAACCAGGCCTAGAGCCAGTGCTATGCTAAAAGACACTTAGAATACAGTGAAAACACCTACATACACTAGGGAACACTATGCGTTGGGGTACCCCTGTGATTAGCATGACCTCCTCTGTAAGGCCCTAGTACATAATAGGGCAGGGGGATTAAAACGTCCTCTTAAAACGCGCTACGGGGCGCGTTTGCACAGTGGTGAAGGGATGGGGGGCCTGATGTGACATGTGTACAAACACGCCCTGTGGCGCGTTTTAATTTGGGGAATTAATTCCTCTTCAATCCTGGGGGTCCCTGGGGTCCAAGTAGCCCACCACGTACCTCCAGTAAGCGCCACAGGGCTGCGTTGTATAGAGGTGGCCCAGGCCACGCCCCTTTTTACACCACTCTGCAAGAAGCCCCGGGGGTGGCAGTTCCCGGGGCTTGGGGGGCCTCAGAGACCCCCCCCGCAACTTTATAAAAACAAGTCCCGGGGAGTGGCGGTCCCCGGGGCAGTGTGGGGGGATTGGGACCCCCACACACTTATTTTTTTCACTGCCCCCGGGACCTGGCCTACCCGGAGGCTAAATATTAATGAAGCGCGGGAGTCCGCGGTTAGTTTTTTTTTTTTCGCGGCCGGATCCGCGGATCCGGCGTGCATTTTGCCAATTTTTTTTTTTTTTTTTTAAATGCTTTTTTGGGCCCTGGGGGTCCTTGTGGGACCCACTGAGCAGGCCTAGGGGGTCAGGGTGTTTCTACCCTGCCCCCTTTTCTTGTTTTGCGCCTTAGTTTTTCTGTTTTCTTGTGCCTCGGTTCTACCTTTTTGCCAAATTTGGTGTAATTCCGTTCAGCAGTTCAGGCTGTAGCCGTGTCTAAAGTTTCCTATGGGAATTAACATGGAGAAAACACGTTTTGGGACCCCCCCCTTTTTTCCTCGGTCCCCGCTTGATGAATCACCCCGAAACTTTCAAGATCGGAGCGGGCCATTCGTTTTGAAAATTTCGCGAAGATTCGTCTTATTGGGAAAAGAATGTTACGAATTTCCTATGGATAATAGGTCCCAACTATAACTATCTACTGGCGACCGCCAGTAGATAATATATATATATATACATACATAATCTACTGGCGACCGCCAGTAGATAATATATATATATATATACATACATACGACACATACATATATATATATATATATATATATATATATATACACACACACACACACACATATATACATATATACACACACACACACACGTTTATCAATATGACACGCACTCAATACATAGCAAGTATAAAACAGTAATAATAGGAACAATAATTAAGAAATAGATTCCTTTAAGCGTTAAACAGAAAAAAAACATCTCACTATGGAAATATGATACAGCAATAGTGGAAGGAGGGTAAACAGGGGTGGCTCACCTTAATGAAAAAAATGTCAGAGTACTGCTTGGCCCACTGCCGTGTTGTTTAGAACTGCTGAATCCAAGCAGTAGTGTCTAGTAAATGTGTGCCTATTCTTTCACGTTGCTGCACGGCAAATTTCCGGAAGTGACTCAAGCAAATAAGGCTGTAGACGTAGATATAGCCCTCGTGGAATGGGCTCAAACTCTAAAAGACAACGGGCTGCCAGCTTTGTGATGGCAGTATTGTATGGCACTTGAAATCCACCTAGAAATACTTTGTTTGGAGAGCAGGAAACCTTTCCTTAGAGCACTGTATACGATGAACAGGTGAGAAGTCTTGTGAAAAGCTTGCGTCTTTTGCAGATAAAATTTAAGGCAACCCCTGACATCTAGCAAGTGAAGAGCCCTCTCAGCACCTGTCGAGGGATTTGGGAAGAATGTCTTTAGCACCACAGCCTCATTAAGATGGAAATCAGACGGAACCTCGGGTATGAATTTTGGATTTGTGTGGAGAACCCAGTCAACTTTGAATTGCACAAATGGTTCCTGCATAACAAAAGCCTGAAGTTCGGACCCTTCTGGCTGAGATCAAGGCAAGAAGTAAAGCCAACTTCCATGACAGGAGCTTGATCTCTTTGTGAATTGGTTCGAAGGAAGGAGTCATCAATTGCGAAAGAACAGTTTTCAACTGTCACAATGGAGGCAGAGGCCTTATAGCAGAAAAAAACACTAAACAGTTCTTTGAGGAACTCTTTGATCATTTTAGAAAACCATATTGGCGGAGAGGACAGTGATCTACTATAACAGGAAATGGCTGCTAAGTGAACCTTGATCGAGCTATGCCGCTGCTAAGTGAACCTTGATCGAGCTATGCCCCTGCTAAGGGAACCTTGATCGAGTTATGCCGCTACCAAGTGAACCTTGATCGAGCTATGTCCCAAACCGGATTGCGCCAGATGTAAAAGGTATGGTAAGACTTGCTCTGCAGAGGAGGAAAGCGATGTACTCCTGCTTGATGGCACCAGATGCAGAAACGTTTCCACTTGAGGCGGTAAGTTTTGTTGGTACTGCCTGTCCTGGCCAAGATTTCTCTACATTCCCTGAAAATGTAGAAACGTTGGAACTCACGTACTCAGGAGCCTTGTCAATAAGTGGAGGTGCCTGGGCTCCGGGCGTAAGGTCTGCGGTTGGTTCATCGTCAGAAGACTGGAAGTCGGATGTGTGGGACCTGGGATAAGAGAAGCAACTCTGTGCACCAGTGTTGACGTGGCCATGCTGGAGCAATGAGAATCAGTTTGCAGGGTTCGACATTCATCTTTCTGAGGATTCTTGGGAGGAGAGGAATGGGAGGAAAAGCGTGAGCAAAGATGCTGGACCATGCAATTGAAAAGGCATTTTCCCAGGACTCCGGTTGGGGATGCCAACTTGCACAGTACCGGCATGTGAGGTTCTGGGGAGTTGCAAATAGATCCAAGTCTGGTGTGCCCGGGAGAAGGAAGACTGTGTAGGGTCTGCTAATGGAGTTCCCAATCGTGGCATGACGTTGTGAGCCTGCTGAGTGTGTCTGCAAGCGTATTTTGTTTCCCCGGAACATGTTCCGTTCGGAGACCACTTGTGTGTTCTCGCCCACTCCCAGATCTTCTGTGCTTCCCTGGAAAGTGTAGGAGATCTTGTGATGCCCTGCTTGTTTATATTGTGGTATTGTCCAAACATAAGAGAATTGTTGAATTTCGTATTCTGGGAAGAAAAGCTTGGAGGGCCAGATGTACTGCTTTGCGTTCCAGCAAATTTATGTGGGATTGACTGATTTCGATACCACTTACTTGGAGTTCGAGGGTAAGCTCCTCATCCTTCCACGGACGCACCGTAGTAATTATCAATGGTGCAGTTATTTGTTGTAGAGATAGTCCTACTGACAGATGACGTTTGTTTGTCCAGCACTCCAAGGTCTTTCAGCATGCGTGAAGTTACTTTGATGAAGTCGAAGGAGCTGAGGGATTGTACCCACTGCTTGTCCCGAATGGGACGCATCTTGAGACAGAAAGGGATCAGCGGTATGCAGGATGACATAATTCCCAAGTGTGATTTGTAAGGTCGGACCGAAAGAGACATTTATCTTTAGATGGAATTTGCTAGAGACAGAAGCTGCTGTTGTCGTTCTTCCGCAGGGTACGCTTTTAAGCATACAGTGTCTAACTTGGCTCCTAGAAAGACAATTGTTTGCAATGAATTCGGTCTGGATTTCTGTAGATTGAGATTCAGACCCAACCGCCTGAAGAGAGCTGTTCAGGCTTTTGTGGACGCTCTCGCTGCTGTCTTGGAAGGTGCCTTGATCAGCCAGTCGTCCAAATATGGAAAGACTGGATGTTGGTGTTGTCTGAGAAATGCTGCGACCAGAGCAAGGCACTTTGTAAAAATTCTGGGCACAGACTTGAGACCAAAACTGAGCACCCCAAATTGGTAGTGGCGTCTGGCTACCATAAACCTCAGGTATTTTGTGTGTCTTGGGTGAATGGGTATGTGGAAATAGGTGTATTGGAGGTCTAGGGGCGTCATGAAATCGCGCTGGTTTAGGAGCTTCAGTGCTTCCTGCAATGTGGCCATCCGGAACAATTGTTTTTTCAGGTAGAAGTTTAGGTTTCTGAGGTCTAAAATTGGTCATGAATCAAAAAGAGGGGGACTAGGAGCTAGATTAAGGTCTAGTACCCGTGCTCCTCACTATAATCGACAAGTCTAATCAGTGTGGGTACTTGTTCCTATGTGAAGAGGGTATAAAAAACATTAAAGAAAAGGTGTGGTTGAATATATGGTACAGGGTGATCTTCTCTTCCTTATTTGGAAGTGTTGCCCTCACACACCGATGTGGGTGTCATGCTTTATCATCGGGTGTTTTGCTCTTCGTGGGGCCAGCGCTGCAATGCCCCATGGGCCCCGCAAGAGGGCTCCTTGTCGGAGATCTTTTCTTGTATCAGCCGTGATGGTGCATGCAGGTGTGAGGGGTATAATGTTTAAGGCGGAGAGTGCGATCTTAAAATGACCTAAAGGAGATCAAATTTTATTCAGAGACCCTTCGGTAAGGTTAAAAACTAAGATGCAGTGGTGTGCGCAAGGTTATGATACCCCACTACTCGGTGAGTGTTGTAGTGAACTATTGTGGTTTCACTATTCAGGTCGACATGTTTCACGCTATGTTGGTCCAGTACTGGACCCTAGCGTTTCTTCTGAACCAAAAAAATATGTTCACTACCCCAGAGGGTGGGTATCTAGAGTCTTATTATACTCAATCCCTGGTAGTGATGCAATAGATGCTAGGTATCTATGACATGCTCACCCCAGTACGAATCCATAATTCAACCTGGAGGAAAGAAGAAAGATATAGGGAAAGGACTTGAAACATCCAAACAACCACGGTTTTATTGTGGACAGCACATATGATGCACGTATGGTCTCTGCAAATCATCGTATCATGCAGTGCCATGCTGTGTTGTTAGAGCTCTACGTTAGCTCTTCTATTGGCGAGTGCCACCAGTGCCTAAATCACTCATGAAATCACTGTGTAACAGCAAGCGTTATTAAAAAAATATAGAATAGAGACTACACAAACAGGAGCTCACAACATACAGCGTTATTACAAATAAAAATGCATCATCATTACTGACTCACATGAGGTATTTATATTTCTTACCCCTACTCATAGGCCATAAAGTGCCCTAGGTCAAGGCAGAGGACCGCAAGATTATTGCAGTTTCTGTAAAAGAATATTATCAAAGGCGGAGGTAGTCCATGCATTTCACCAATTGCGTACTCACATCTCACTTTCTCCTCTGTGATCAATATCAAACTCACAGTTCCGTGCGCGGTCAGCAGCCAGTCACCCACCCCTCGTCCTGCCTGCCGATTGAGTGCATGGCCGAAGGGGGCTTGGTTAAGTACAGAGAGCCCGGTTAACGAGGCTCACCTGCAGCAGAGACCCGGAAGTAATCTCTGTGTCAAAGAGCATTGTGGGTACGTGAGACCAAGGTGGTCGGGGCGTTTGGTGGCGGCCATCTTGGAGAGGCTCTGTTATCTGGAGAAGATGTTCTACGGAGATAACCTGAATAGGTATAGGCCATCTTGAAATGGTCAGAGGGGTCTCATGTTCTTATTGAGCTCCGGTTAATCAGTGGGTTCTTTTCTTTAACGTTTTCTATACCCTCTTCACTTAGGAACAAAGTACCCACACTGATTAGATGTCTAAAATTGGTCACCACTGCCTTAACTTCTTTCTGAACTAAAAGAAACAGGAGGAGAAACCTGTGACCCTGCTGGATAGTGGGACCTTCTCTAATGCTCCTTTGTAAAGCATGCTTTTGACCTCTTGTTTAAGAGCCTTGAGATGCATCTGGAAAGAGTGTGCGCGCGTGGGGGGGGGCGGGTTGGTTGGATCAGTGTTTTTTGGATAAATTCTAGTGTGTCCAAATTGTACCAGGCGTAGAAGCCACGGATCGGTGGTAATGGCTTGCCATTGGTGGAGGAAGTTGGAAATGTTGCCTCCCAGGTAGGAGGGTTGAGGCTGAGAAGACTGAGGAGAGCGTGGAGGAGTTCGAGCTGGAGCCTGTATAATATTGTTGTCGGTGGCTAGTATCTTTGCCAGCCGGTGGTGTTTTCCTCCTATTTGATCGGACATAGGATGTCTGAGGTGGTGGTCTTTTTTGGAAACTAGGCCTGTAAGACGGAGTATTCGAGGAATATCAGTACTGCTGATATCCCCCTCTATAGGATGGCTGCCTTCTACCTTTGGATCCTCGAAAAGGGGGTTTCTTGAACTACAGCGTCCTCAAAGACTTGGCAGTATCCGTGTCCGCCTTGATTGTTTTGAGGGCCTACTCCACATGACTTCCAAAAAGCCTCTCCATCATACAGGAGGATCCAAGATCTTATTTTGGACTGCCGAACCAAATGAGGTGGCTTTGAGCCATCCTTGCCTTCTTAGAACTGCCGCCCTACTAGCTGCCTGAGACCTGTGATGGGGACGTCCATTGCTGAATCTATTATTTCATTGGACGACCTTTCTCCTTCATGCAAGATCCTTTTTGCTTCTTCTTTGGCATCCTCTGGCAGTTGGTCAATGTAGGGAGAATGTCTGCCCACATCTGGCGATCATAGCGCCCTAAGACCGCCAGAGAATTCGTTGCTCTCACTGTCTAGACGTCTGCCGTCTTTATCAGGTGGTGCAGAAAGAGGTGCCGCAGGATTTTTTGAGCAGCCATGACTACGGAACCTGGTTTTGGGTGCCCTGCAAGCCACGCTGGGGCATCATCCGTGGTCTTATATTTTTCATTAAGGCGTGGAGGCACCGCCGGTATAGAGGCTGGGGTTTTCATGATCTTAATGCCCTCATCCCAGATGTAGTCAATTATGCGTTTAGCCCTGACCGATTTGCGAAATGGTCTTTAAAATCGTATAAGAAACAATCAGCATGTTTAGCAGGCACTGGTAGAGCAAATCTTTTCGCTGCGTGCTCAAGCAGATTATGAAATCCCCTATGTCCTCTGGCGGGGAATCTACCGGAGGTATTGGTGAGGCAGGTAGAGACATCATGTAATTGTCCTATCCTGTGGCTGTATCGCGAAGTTCTCCTTCTCCTTCATCCGAAGAGATCTGTTCCTGAAGAGGAATAGACTGCGGAGTATTTGGAACAGAAAGCACTGTAGGAATATTCACCTGAACTGGTGATCCATCTGAGGAGGAGATTTATTAACAGGCACTGAAGGTGGGAAGCGTCTTCGGTAGTCTTACAGCATAAATTGTAGATCAGATCGCAACGCACAACGCATTGCAACCATCTCTTCTTGATATTGCTGATGGCCTGGTTCAGGTTGGGCATAGTTGGCCCGACTATAGTATTGTTGCTCATACTCCAGTTGACACTTAACGTGCAAGTCAGACGGACTATATGCATCTCCGAATAGGCCTTCTTCTGTTTCAGTATCTCCCTCCTCTAGGAGATGAGTGGGTAAGAGGCGTAATTTTACTGGGGGAAGTATGTTCTGGTGTAATCTTTCTTCGCAACTGCGCAACCATACTCCAACTACAAAAATACCATCCAAGATGGTGATGTGGTTATTGACTGTTTTTGGCAGCAAAGGAATCCTTGCCGACAAGAGGGCTTTTGTTGACAGTGGACTCTGACGAGGTCTTCGTAGATGCTAGACGAATGGTCACCGAAGTTGGAGCATGAGTCGGCGACAATAAGGATGTCATCAACGATGAGAGGGCAGTGGAGAACGTAATCGGCGTAGACGCCCCTTTTTGCAACCTTTTGTCGTAGACGGTGCTGACCAACTTTTCTTCGCCGACAGAGCTAATCTATGAATTGTCAGAAGGATTTTTGAAAGTCAGCTTGAGCTCTGGAGGTTGCGTTTTCATCTCAGACAGTCTTGGATGGCTGTTCTTTTTTGTGAGCACCTTTTTTGCACTCAGAGGAAAATTCATGAAAGGACTTCTTGGCGCATTTCTTGTGAGGTTCCTTCTCAGAGTGTGAAGAATCCCGCTCCCTTTTGAGGGAAATTTTAGAGGAAGAAACTGCTCACTTTCAGAGTGACACAGGATCAGACCTTGTCTTCATTTTTTGGAGCCAGATGAAAAGACGTCCTTCAAGGTCTCGGAGGGTCATATTAAAAAAAGTACAACATATCTTGCAGTCTGACGCTTTATGGGATTGGTAAAAACAGTAAATGTAGTCTTTGTGAGGGTCCTCTACATACAATCTTTTTTTCAAGCAAGTGGAACACTAACAGATTAAAAAAGTGAAATATATCTGTGAGAGTATATATCAAAATCTACTCAACCTAATTATAATGCTCTTGACCCATAAACTAGTTTTAAGTTATGTGATCCTGGGCAAGTATTTTAATTCACTGAGATGCCATTTTCTTCTTGATCACATATGAGAGCACCTTCAAATACGCACGTTCAGCACATCTGCTGTACAGAAAACACTTTTGTTTGATTTAATGGACTAAACATTAAGTCCATATAGAATGCAAAACTAGCCGCATACAAGACACACTTGACTGCAGACTTGAATCTTAGTTCATCAAATGCATTGTCATCAGGGCGGGGCAGGAATGTCTCACACATCAGGTTTAAAAACTATCACTTTTGATAAATACATAACTAAAGCATAAAGTAGCAGCCCATTGTTATTTGCAATCAGCAGATTTTACATTGAAATGGCCACAGAATTTGTCACAGACATGTGGTTTTAAATCTATAGTGTACAATGTTTGGAAATAAAGTTTCTGAAAATATTTGTCATTTGCACATCACCAAGTTCTGATTTGTTTTTCTACAATTTAAATCTTTTTTTGCATCACACTTCTGAATTACAAAAAAACTTTTCATAATTTCTGATCTACTTGTACAAGCTGTTCAAATGTTTTAGAGGAAAAAAACTGACATTTTACTGCATTTTGTTTCACAATTGTCAAATAGCGCAATTGACAAAAAGCATTAATTATAAAAAGAAAGAAAAGTAAACACAATTTTCCAGGAACACATGAGCAACAATTAGTAAAAAGACAAACTGACATTTGATCTCTGTCCTTGAGCAGTTGGCAAATGTGTCAAGATAAAACAAGATTTAAAGGTGTTTTAATTGCTCATTCACTTTCTGAACAGAACACCTGTTTCTTCCAGCTTAAGTTTACTCACCAGCAGGGTCAAGTGCTAAAAATAGCTCGACCTGCTAAAATTTCACTCGCAATTGCGAGTGGACGAATGGATTTTTCGAGGTCTGTATTATTTATACCTATATGCGTTTTGCCTACTAGCCCAACCAGAAGCAGAGTATAATAAACATAGTTACCGATTTTTGTTTGCATTGTTCGCCTGAAACCTCACACACATTTTAGTATTTTTTTAAAAAGCACAACTACTCACCTTGTGGTATTTTAAGAACCTTTATGCATAGCCCTACTTACAGTAAATAGTCTGATCTACAGTGCAATACCTGACCCCACTGACCAGTCAGTCTGTAAAGATTTCCTGAATGATGCTCACTTAGACTCAAAGATATTTTCTATTTTTAAGTTAATCATATTGTTTGAGATCCCTTTCAATTTTAAAACACACCCACACTGCTCTGATTTTCCTAAGCAGATTAGGCTACTCTACCATCTCGGAATCCATTACCCTCACCTTAATTCTCCTCATGATGGCAAGCATCACTTAACGAAACAAGTTACTGTAACTATCGTTCTCCAACATTGAATATTTCATAGATTCACATTTACATCATTCTCAATCAGTGAGTTGGGAGTTTATATCGTGGTACTTCACAAGTAGTAACACAAATATTCTTATAGAAAACCAAAAACATTCATTTTAGTAGCACCCCCACCTAATTAAAGGTAGAGAAGTTACTTGCCTCTAATCCTAGTTCTCCAGGAGAATCCTCACCGAAATCAGATGAGAGGTATAGAGAGAGAGAGACAGGTATAGAGAGAGAGAGACAGGTATAGAGAGAGAGAGACAGGTAGAGAGAGAGAGAGAGAGAGACAGGTAGAGAGAGAGAGAGAGAGAGAGAGAGAGAGAGAGACAGGTAGAGAGAGAGAGAGAGAGAGAGAGAGAGACAGGTAGAGAGAGAGAGAGACAGGTAGAGAGAGAGAGAGACAGGTAGAGAGAGAGAGAGACAGGTAGAGAGAGAGAGAGACAGGTAGAGAGAGAGAGAGACAGGTAGAGAGAGAGAGAGACAGGTAGAGAGAGAGAGAGACAGGTAGAGAGAGAGACAGGTAGAGAGAGAGACAGGTAGAGAGAGAGACAGGTAGAGAGAGAGACAGGTAGAGAGAGAGACAGGTAGAGAGAGAGACAGGTAGAGAGAGAGACAGGTAGAGAGAGAGACAGGTAGAGAGAGAGACAGGTAGAGAGAGAGACAGGTAGAGAGAGAGACAGGTAGAGAGAGAGACAGGTAGAGAGAGGGACAGGTACAGAGAGAGAGGGACAGGTACAGAGAGAGAGGGACAGGTACAGAGAGAGAGGGACAGGTACAGAGAGAGAGGGACAGGTACAGAGAGAGAGGGACAGGTACAGAGAGAGAGGGACAGGTACAGAGAGAGAGGGACAGGTACAGAGAGAGAGGGACAGGTACAGAGAGAGAGGGACAGGTACAGAGAGAGAGGGACAGGTACAGAGAGAGAGGGACAGGTACAGAGAGAGAGGGACAGGTACAGAGAGAGGGACAGGTACAGAGAGAGAGGGACAGGTACAGAGAGAGAGGGACAGGTACAGAGAGAGAAGGACAGGTACAGAGAGAGAAGGACAGGTACAGAGAGAGAGGGACAGGTACAGAGAGAGAGAGACAGGTACAGAGAGAGAGAGACAGGTACAGAGAGAGAGAGACAGAGAGAGACAGGTACAGAGAGAGAGACAGGTACAGAGAGAGAGGGACAGGTACAGAGAGAGAGACAGGTACAGAGAGAGAGACAGGTACAGAGAGAGAGACAGGTACAGAGAGAGAGACAGGTACAGAGAGAGAGACAGAGGTACAGAGAGAGAGACAGAGGTACAGAGAGAGAGACAGAGGTACAGAGAGAGAGAGACAGAGGTACAGAGAGAGAGAGACAGGTACAGAGAGAGAGAGACAGGTACAGAGAGAGAGAGAGACAGGTACAGAGAGAGAGAGACAGGTACAGAGAGAGAGAGACAGGTACAGAGAGAGAGAGAGACAGGTACAGAGAGAGAGCGAGACAGAGGTACAGAGAGAGAGAGAGACAGAGGTACAGAGAGAGAGAGACAGGTACAGAGAGAGAGAGACAGGTACAGAGAGAGAGAGACAGAGAGAGACAGGTACAGAGAGAGAGAGACAGAGAGAGACAGGTACAGAGAGAGAGACAGGTACAGAGAGAGAGACAGGTACAGAGAGAGAGACAGGTACAGAGAGAGAGGGACAGGTACAGAGAGAGAGACAGGTACAGAGAGAGAGACAGGTACAGAGAGAGAGACAGGTACAGAGAGAGAGAGACAGGTACAGAGAGAGAGACAGGTACAGAGAGAGAGAGAGACAGGTACAGAGAGAGAGAGAGACAGGTACAGAGAGAGAGAGAGACAGGTACAGAGAGAGAGAGAGACAGGTACAGAGAGAGAGAGACAGGTACAGAGAGAGAGAGAGACAGGTACAGAGAGAGAGAGACAGGTACAGAGAGAGAGAGACAGGTACAGAGAGAGAGAGACAGGTACAGAGAGAGAGAGACAGGTACAGAGAGAGAGAGAGACAGAGGTACAGAGAGAGAGAGAGAGAGACAGAGGTACAGAGAGAGAGACAGGTACAGAGAGAGACAGGTACAGAGAGAGAGACAGGTACAGAGAGAGAGAGAGAGAGAGACAGGTACACAGACAGAGAGACAGGTACAGAGACAGAGAGAGAGAGACAGGTACACAGACAGAGAGACAGGTACAGAGACAGAGAGAGAGAGACAGGTACACAGACAGAGAGACAGGTACAGAGACAGAGAGAGAGAGACAGGTACACAGACAGAGAGACAGGTACAGAGACAGAGAGAGAGAGACAGGTACAGAGAGAGAGACAGCGAGACAGAGAGAGAGACAGCGAGAGACAGCGAGACAGAGAGAGAGAGAGAGAGACAGCGAGAGAGACAGCGAGAGAGAGAGAGACAGCGAGACAGAGACAGCGAGACAGAGAGAGAGAGACAGCGAGACAGAGAGAGACAGAGAGAGAGAGACAGCGAGACAGCGAGACAGAGACAGCGAGACAGAGAGACAGAGAGAGAGAGACAGCGAGACAGAGACAGCGAGACAGAGAGAGAGAGACAGCGAGACAGAGACAGCGAGACAGAGAGAGAGAGAGAGAGACAGCGAGACAGCGAGAGAGAGAGAGACAGCGAGACAGCGAGACAGAGAGAGAGAGAGAGAGAGAGAGAGAGACAGAGAGAGACAGCGAGAGACAGAGACAGCGAGAGACAGCGAGAGAGAGAGAGACAGCGAGAGAGAGACAGCGAGAGAGAGAGAGACAGCGAGAGAGAGAGAGACAGAGAGAGAGACAGCGAGAGAGACAGCGAGAGAGAGAGAGACAGCGAGAGAGACAGCGAGAGAGAGAGAGACAGCGAGAGAGAGAGCGAGAGAGAGAGAGACAGCGAGAGAGACAGCGAGAGAGAGAGAGAGAGAGAGAGAGAGACAGAGAGAGACAGAGAGAGACAGAGACAGCGAGAGACAGCGAGAGAGAGAGAGACAGCGAGAGAGAGACAGCGAGAGAGAGAGAGACAGCGAGAGAGAGAGAGACAGCGAGAGAGAGAGAGACAGCGAGAGAGAGAGACAGCGAGAGAGAGAGAGACAGCGAGAGCGAGAGAGACAGCGAGAGCGAGAGAGACAGCGAGAGAGACAGCGAGAGCGAGAGAGACAGCGAGAGAGAGAGCGAGAGCGAGAGAGAGAGCGAGACAGAGAGCGAGACAGAGAGCGAGACAGAGAGCGAGACAGAGAGCGAGACAGAGAGCGAGACAGAGAGCGAGACAGAGAGCGAGACAGAGAGCGAGACAGAGAGCGAGACAGAGAGCGAGACAGAGAGCGAGACAGAGAGCGAGACAGAGAGCGAGACAGAGAGCGAGACAGAGAGCGAGACAGAGAGCGAGACAGAGAGCGAGACAGAGAGCGAGACAGAGAGCGAGACAGAGAGCGAGACAGAGAGCGAGACAGAGAGCGAGACAGAGAGCGAGACAGAGAGCGAGACAGAGAGCGAGACAGAGAGCGAGACAGAGAGCGAGACAGAGAGCGAGACAGAGAGCGAGACAGAGAGCGAGACAGAGAGCGAGACAGAGAGCGAGACAGAGAGCGAGACAGAGAGCGAGACAGAGAGCGAGACAGAGAGCGAGACAGAGAGCGAGACAGAGCGAGACAGAGAGCGATGCAGCCTATTTACCTAGGCTACACAGTGGCGTAGCAAGGTCAGGTGGTAGCCAGTGCGGAAAATTTGTCACCCCCGGCTTGACAAAATGGCAAAGATATGAGTTTAAAACACATATTTTTGCCATTTTGCCACCCCCCTCAGTGATGACACCTGGGGCGGCACGCAACCACCGCACCCCCCTTCCTACGACACTGAGGCTACAAGGGCCAGATTCTTCATCTTGAAGAGAAAAAAGGCCGGAATAAGGCAATTGAAGATGATTTTAGTGCAAAACAGTATAAATATCCCTCACAAAACCTTTATGATAGAGATGAAGGGAGCAGGACAGAGTAGCCTCATAGGCTGCCATTGTGTCTAAAAAAGACACTGTGCCTAATACAGATACCACCAGTATCCCATCATGCACAGCAGGTGGCAGTTACTTCACTTCTTTTTGAAGGCTTATTGTTAAAAGATATGGAATAAGGGTATACTTCTGTTTATTCCACCAGGGAGGAGGGAGGGTCGCTTACGACTAATGGAAATTCCCCTACGAGAGAGAAAGGAGTTACAGGTAAGAAACAATTCCTTCTCTGGTAGGGGATTTCCATTTATATTCATAAGTGTCGAAAAGTAGCAAGCCCCATCCCCAGATAATGCGGTGGAGTAGACAAGATAATGTGGACAATTCAAGCAAAGATTTGAGAGAAGCCTGTCCTACTTTAGTGCCTGCTTTAGCATCAGAATCTAGGCAGCAGAGTTTGGTGAATGTATGCACGGATTTCCAGATTTCTGGAATGGGAATATTGTGCAATAAAGCAGCCGTAGCTGCCCTCCCCCTATTGGAGTGTGCTTTAGATTTAGCTGGAAGACTCGTTAGCTTTTTTGGTAGCATAATAAAATGCAAGATACTATCCATCGCGAAATGTATTGTTTGCATGTAGCTAGCCCAGTACAGACTCGACCATAATTGATAAATAATTGGTCTGTTTTGAGGATGGCCTTTGTTTTATATAAATAAAATGTTCAACTCTTCTCACATCCAGAGAATGAACAGTTCTCTCCGCTGGAGTAGAGGGATTCTGAAAGAATGTAGGTAAAGAGCTTTTCTGATTGACATCGAAGTCGGATACCTCTTTAGGAAGGAACTTTGGATGAGTTCTCATAACCACTTTGCTCGAATGCAATACAGTACACGGTTCATAAGAACAGAGCTTGGATCTCACTAACTGTTAGACCTGTCAGCCCTAGGGTGGTCCTTCCGTTTTTTTTCTCCCTTTTGCGCCTCATTTTTGCCACCATATTTTTACTGGACCTAGGTCTCTGGGCACCTTGCCACTGCTAGCCAGTGCTGAGGTGCAGGTGCTCTCTCTCTCACCAAGACGGCTGCCACAGGCCCCTGCTACTGCAGAGGGGCCTTACACGCGTACACACTAGTAGCCAGGGTCAGGCTGGGGTATAGGGATACAGTATCCGTTCCATCCCCGCCTCTGGGCCACATAGCCAGGCATGTAGAAGGTTCCAGAACCTTCCGGGCTGTGGGAGGAGTTATGTTTTGCCGCCTTTGGGAGAGTCACCTGACCTAGGAGTATAAAAGGCTTGGAGGGAAAACTTTCTAGTCAGTTGATGAGGCACCACTGAACCTGGGAGAACCTCCGCCGGAGTATAGGCTTTAGGGCCTAGGGGGAGACCTACACTACTGCTGCTGACAGGGCTGAGGCCCTGCTGTAGTAAGATAGCTGAGGAACGCCCACCACCCACTGACCTTGCCCAGTGTGAGGGGACCCAGGGAACCACCTTCAGCGTGCGGGGAGGAACATCAAGCACTCCCAGACCACCAACTCATCCCCCCCTCATGACAAGAAACTTCTGACATGAAACTTATAATAAGGAACTTCTGACAAGAAACTCCTAACCAGAAGCGCCTAAGAAGCAACCAAGCTGGAGCAGTCGCAAGACACGTTAATTTGAGGAGGCCTGACCGTCCTGAAGCCTAAACTGCCCAACTGGGGATCACCAGGTAAAGCGCCGTACCCTGAAGCGCTAGACCTTCACCCCCTTTTCATTCCTGCCTGCTGCTGGGCTGCCCCCAAGTACTTTTCCAGTCAGCCCTGCCCACAGGCTGCTGGTGCGCCCTGTTTTCTGTCACCCCTCAGGTCACTGACCTTGTGTGGAGATCACCGCCGCGGCCGTCGCCGCCTGAGGAGAAGTGCCGTGAGGTGAGGTGCGCCGTCGCGCCCTCACCGAAGGGAGCGCTGAGGTGAGGGAAGCCCCTCGAGTTTGTGGTGAGGTGCGCCGTCCGCGCCCTCACCGAAGCCTCCACAGATTGCCCCCATCGCCGCAGTCGCGGCCGAAGAAATTGTCCCCGCCGCGGCCCAAGAAATCGCCAGCGCGATCAACGAGGCCTCCAGGCCCCGCCGACGCTGTCTCCAGGCAACCGGGGTCGCCGGGCGTGACCCCAGGAAGGCCGCGCAACGATTGGGCGCCGGCCCCGGTCACGCCCCAGCGCCGACGGAAGCCCGGGAAGAGCCCCGGCAGTGCAGAGGAGACGGGGAGCCGGCCGGAGAGGACTGCCGGCTCCCGCTCCCTTCCCCAAGACCCTGAGCCTGCGCACAGACCTTACCTGAACCCGGGGGCCGGAGGAAGGTGATCCCGGCCCCCGCAACGTGCCGCAGCTGCATCCCCTTGATCACGGGGGCCGGAGGAAGGTGATACCGGCCCCCGCAACGTCCCGACAGTCCGGCCTGAAGGCCGAAGCACCCCGACCGGGCCCCGCCCTCAAGAACACGGGCCGGGCCTGGGGGAGTGCCAGTCGCAAAGGAAGCGCGACCAACAAACCAGCGACAGGTGAGCCCAGGAGGCCCCTAGGGCCCACAAAACGCCACTGGGGGCCGGGGGCCACCATTAACCCTATAATTAATTGGGTACACTTTCCCCATGAGGCGAGGCCCCGGAGAGGAGTGGGCCTAGCCTAGAGTTAACCCCTAAGGGTCATAGAAGCCCCAGGATACTGGACATGTTGAGGGGTTCCCTACAGTATTTAATAACTTATTGCAGATGCCTATTGTAATTACTGCCTAGGCCATGCTTTTAACTGCAAAGTCTTTTACCACAGGGGGAAAGTATTTAATTGAATTGAGCTGAAGTGTACACCGCCAAGAGTTGAAGTGTTTTATGTTACAGGTGTACTGGAATTGCGACGCCCACTGTACTGAATGTGGGCGCGCCTAGATTAATGCAGGCCTATTTAAATGTAAAGTGAAAAGCCTTCTTTTAAGTAATTGAATATGCTAAAGTGAACCATGTCTAGGCCCCTGTTTTATTAACGTACCTTGAGATCATTATTAAGTGCTACGTGTAGGAGATAATTCCTGCGGCCTCTTAGTGGCCTACAATGTTGATGAGCTTTGATGCTTTATTTAAAATGTGCACCAGTTGAGTAATGCAATGAATTTGAATGTAGATCTGAATTAACCTGCCTTATCTGATGCCAACTTAATTTATTTATAAAAGATCTTGATTTTAAATACAAAAGCCTGGTGTGGTGTCCTGTTATTGCGTTCGCATTTCTGAGTCAAAGTAAGAGTGTGCTGCACAACTGCCTTACACATTGCCTTCGCGTGCTTTCCCGCTTCGCGCCATGCTACCGTGGCGGACTCGGTAAACCCGGTTCCAACACTAACCCTGCAGGCCGATGTTATCGCCACAAGGAAAGCTGTTTTCCAAGTGTTGGAGATATGCCTGGTGTATGGGTTCAAATGGATCCTGCAAAAGGCGTGGAAGGACTACATTAAGCTCCCATTGAGGGGGGTGGGGGGGGGGGGGATCTGATGGGAGGAAAAACCTTCTTTAAGCCTTCTAGGAAATCCTTACTGACTGGGATTCTGAAAAAAGGTTTGCAAAGGACACTTCCTGTAGGCAGTAAGAGCAGCCAGGTGAACCTCTATCAAAGAGAAGTGCAAACCAGGGGTGCCAGAGTCCACCAATATATCGCGGACTTTGTGGAACAACTTGTGCGTGAACTGTTTGGCGACGTGCTCTCTCCGGTCTTTATTGTGGAAAGAGCGCACCGCTCCCTCGGCCCTCGTCCGGGCCCCGGATTGCCAGCTCGCCCGATCGCCAAAATCCTCAATTTCCGGGACCGTGATGCTATCTTCCGGGCGGCCAGGGAGAAAGGTGAGATCCGCCACCAGGGTAACTCCTTGTCTTTCTACCCTGATTACACCCTGGCGGTACAGGCTGCCCGCCGCAAGTTCCTGCCTGCGAAGCGTATTCTCCAAAAAACCGAGATCCCATATTCTCTGGCATATCCGGCCAAGTTACGAGTCAGGCAGGGCTCCAAGACTCATCTTCCCGGATCCTAAGGACTCCTTGGCCAAGAAGCTGGATCGCACACACCGCTCCACCCCATCAAATTCACAAGACTCAGTCATTATCGCTTATGTTGCCGGTGGCAGTCTCCTCCCACGACTTTACCGGTTTGTTTCTTTCCCCTCAGCTGCCTGATCACCGGCCTCATCTGCACCCTCTAGCTCCATGTTGGTTTGCCCCTCACTGTCATGCTTAGGGGCTTGGCAAATCTGCTCCCCTGTTTGTCACTATTTACCCTGATGTCTGCTACTACATCTGGCTTGGCCACCCTGCCTTTTCGGCAGGGGTGTGTGCCAAGCGACACCATGCCTCCGCGGGATAATTCCCACTTCGGCTATAAACTTTTCCCCTCCAAGTTGTAGTTCCCTGGGGTGGATTTGGGTGGTTTCTCAACCTGTTTGGGGGGTTGGGGTGGGAGGGGGGGGGGGGAGGGTTTGGGTGTTCACGGCCTCCTTCCGAGGCGTTCTGGTTTGTCTGTATGCATTTTGTTGTTTTTTCAACCTGTTTGGGGGGTTGGTGTGGGCGGGGGGTGGGGGGATGTTGGGGATTTGTGGCCGCCTTCTGAGGCATATTTAATTTTGTTATTGGGTTTTTCTTTGCTCTATTGCTTGCCTCATGATGCCGTCCCTTGTTTGTTCCACCATGCCATGCTGACTCGCTCTGTGCACACTCCCACGGTCCTGCCCCCGGGCACGTCACCTACTGGCATATTCCTACCTGGGTGCGGTTCCTGCGATTCCCACCCACAGCCTAACTGCCCATCATGGTGTGCTTTTGATTGTTGTTTTGCACCTCCCAGATTGATGCACTGCTCATCTTCCCCTCAGTTGGATCGCACCAGAACACACACCCGTACAAGGGTCCTGGCTATATGCACCACAACCCGCACAATTACTTCCCACAACGTATCTCCATGACTGACACTATAGTTTGGACATGGAACGTCCGTGGTCTCAATGACCACCGTAAGGCCCGACTAGTACACGCACACCTCCTTCGGCATAAGTGGACATCTGCCTGCTACAAGAGACCCACTTGCTACCCGCATCTGCTGCCAGGCTCTACTCACGGCACTGGGGAGAACTGCATTCCTCGTTCTATAACAACTATTCTCGGGGGGTTTCTATTCTTATACGCAGGGGACTACCTTGGCAAACCTCCCAGGCAATCACTGACCCCGATGGGCGCTTTGTTATTCTCCACGGTTTCCTCCAGGCCCAACCTTTGACGATCGCCGCTATCTATGGCCCAAACAACGATGACCCAGACTTCTTTGCGCAGGTGTGGCATCGTATCTCATCCCTTGGCCACGCTGCGCTCCTCAGGGGGGGTGGGAGGGGGATTTTAATGTTACACTGTCCACGGATTTGGATCGCTCTGGTCCCCATGCCTCCCACCAGCGCGCTGCGGCACTCCTAAGCTCCATTATCGCTGACAATTCCCTGTATGACGCTTGGCGACACGCTCCCTGACGCCCGCAGGGGCACTTGCGTCACTGGCACCCGAGGTTGTTGGTCCCGTCTGGATCTTTGGATTACCTCCCCAGATATATTCTCCTGGCTCACCTCTGTTGATCACATGGCGCGCACTCTCAGATATGCACCTGTTCAGCTTGGGCTCCAGATACCGCAATCCCCTCGGCACTCCTGGCGGCTTACCTCCAACGTGCTGCGAGGGACTGTTTTCCGCAACGAGATTCAGACCGCGATCACTATTTTGAGCTTAATGAGGGTTCTGTGGACTCTCCCTCCACCCTTTGGGAGGGATTTAAGGTAGTTATTCGCGGCAAATGTATCTCTAAACAATCCGGGGTCCTACGCTCCATCCGCAGCACTCTCGACAAACTTGAATCGGAAATTAAAGCTCTGGACACCTCTCATGCCCTTGACCCTGGGCCCGATATACTTGCCCGTCTCCGCAAGAAACACACTGAATTTGCCGAGGAGGCCAGCAGAGAGCTCTCGTTTCTTGGCAGGGAGGCCAGAGCGCACCGCTTCGGCGAGGGCGATCGGCCCGGTAAGACCTTGGCTACTCTTCTCCGCCCGCCACGCGCTGCATCTTATATTACTGCACTCCAGGTTGGTGGCCCAGATCGAACCACCTCCCCTGAAGAAATCAAGGTGCGATTCATGGATTTTTACAAGCAATTATACACTGCGGGACCTTCTCCCCCCCCGCATGAGGTCCTCGTCCAGTATTTCGACACTCTCGAGCTTCTGTGGCTTGAAAACTACCACCGGGAATTCCTCGACGAGCCTTTTTCCAAAGAGGAAATACTTGCCGCCATAAATAGTATGCCGAGTGACAAGGCCCCTGGCCTTGATGGCTTGCCTGTCTCTTTTTACAAGGCCTTCGCCCCGCTTCTAGTGCCGCATCTAGCTGCCATGTATAATGAATCATTCGAGAGCGGCCAATTCCCACCCTCGCTCCGTGAGGCTATGCTAACTTCTCCTCAAACCTGACCAACCTCCCGAACTACGAGATTCTTATCGCCCTCTGTCCCTCATTAATACAGATAACAACATTTTTGCCAAATTGCTTGCTTCACGTCTACTCCTTTTCATGCCACTCATTGCCCGTCCGGACCAGTCCGGCTTTATCCCTGGCCGCGCGACCTCCCATAATCTCGGGACCATCTTCTTAGTCCTCCACAAAATCAACCCAGCACTCCCTGCAGTGGCCGCCCTGCTTGACGCCACAAAGGCCTTTGATACCCTGGAATGGCCCTTCCTTTTTTTCCTTCTTCCCCGTCTCGGCTTCAGTCCAGTCTTTAAACGGAAAATTCTGCTCCTGTATACTCTTCCCACTGCCCGTCTCCGAATTAATGGCCTAATATCTGACCCCATCCCCATCGGGCGTGGCACCCGTCAGGGGTGCCCGCTCTCACCTATGCTATTCGCTATCGCGATGGAACCACTGGCGGCCAGACTCCGTCAACACCACACCCAAAGGGGCATTGGCTTTGCGGCACGTGCTCTCTTGGTCTCCATGAACGCGGACGACATCACTCTATATGTTCGCAACCCCCAAGAAAATCTCAGTCCGCTGGTGCGCGAGATCATACGGTTCGGAGGTTATTCAGGCATACAGGTAAACTGGAATAGATCAGTCCTCTTCCCTCTCACTGATGCCACCATGCCCTTTACACCGGACTACCCCTTCGTGTGGGCGACGGGTCCCACTCGCTATTTAGGCATCTGGCTGAGTAGGGACGTGGACTAACTCTGGAGGGCTAACTTTGGTCGTGCGGTGGACTGGCTCGAGTCCGAGATTCCCTTATGGAGCCGACTGCCACTGTCGCTAGCCGGTCGTATAGCGATTGTCAAAATGGCAGTCCTCCCGAAATTTTTATATTTATTCTTGAACGTACCAGTTCCCCTCACCGCCCACTTTTTCCGCAGGGTCTGCTCGCTGATCATCTCTTATCTGGGCAGGCAAGCAGCCCAGGATTGTGTATGACATTCTAACTCTTCCGATGTCGTGTGGAGGCCTCGGCGCCCCCAACTTCAAACTCTATGCAATGTGCGCCCAGGCAAGCTTTCTGCATTTTTGGCTTCACCCCACTCCTTTCCAAACGTGGCGGTTGAGGCAGATCTTGCTGCCCCGTGGCCGCTTACCACAGCCCTGTTCGCCCCGGCCAAACTTCCACGCACTGAAATTGACACGGTCGAGACCCTGCGCTGGGCTTGGGAGGGCCTTCGCCGTTTATCCTGTGTCCCCATGCTTTCGGCAAACATGATGCCAATTGTTCGGCACCTGGCTTTCCCCCCTCTTCAGCCCTCCGGTATGGCTAAACACGCCACCCGTCTGGGGTTGAATACAGTAGCGGATCTCTACCCCGGGAACACATTCTATTCTCTCGCTGACAACTCCGGTCCCATGGACACCCTGCTTTTTTACCAGTTGCGGGCAATTTGCAGGGCGCTACACACTGAGTTCCCCCTGGCCCCTCCCTCGATGGCCGCTCTAGACCTTTTGTATTCGTCCCCCTCTCCTCGTAAGTTGGTAACTAAACTTTACACCCTCACGCTGGCGGCCACCCCCATTTCCACTGACCGCGCTCGTATGGCGTGGGGCGAGGATCTCGGCGCCGACATATCCCAAGCTGACTGGCTGTATTGCTGTAACCAGACTAAGCGACTGTCCCCAAATTATCGCTTGCGCCTTATACATTTTAAATACTTGCATAGGCTTTAACGCACTCCCGTTCAGCTGCACAAGCTGGGTCTAATCCCCAATGACAGATTCCTGCGCTGTTCTGCTCCTGCGGCAGACTTCTCATCTTGCCTGGTTATGCCCCAAGGTCTCCACTTTCTGGCGTGAGGTCTGTACTGCCATTTCAGAAATTACCTCCTCGCCGGTTCAGCCTGATCTTCCCCCCCCCCCCTGCCTCGTAGGCTTTGTTAAATTTTGCCCTGACACTTCGACGCCTGATTGCCATGCTGCTTGTCCTCGCGCGGCGTAGGGTCTCCATATGCTGGGGGTCGCAAACCTGCACCTAAGTTCGCTCATTGGCTCGAGGATGCACCGCGCTGCCAGACCCTATTGTCTGAATCCTGGGACCTCATGCCAGCTAGATCTCGCCCACTCGATATCTGGGGACCCTTAGTTACCTACCTCCTGGCTCGCACCCCCCAAAGCCCGGCTACCTCTCCCGCGCTCCCGGCCGGCACTCCGCCCGCGGCGGCCGGTGTAGGTTAGTTGACTGCCTTCCCCCCCACCCCCGTCTCTACTCCTCCTCAGTTGGGCCCTCTCCCTCTCCTGTAGCCTGCGCACCTCCTATCCATCACGGTTCACTGCCCTGTTGTGCCTATATAACATCTGCCATGTTATCGCTATCTGATGTTCGGTGCTATTGGTCTACCTCGTTATTTTCCATTGTGCTCATGTATGTGGTGCTTTGTCTCGGTGCAAAAATGTAATTTGTCTATGCAATCTTGTTAATAAAGGTTTTTGAAAAAAAAATTTAAATAAAAAGTACCTGGAATAAATGCCTGTTCCTCATTGTTTGAGAGGAATCGGTTCCACCGCCAACTTTTGTAGAACGATGTTGACCTCTGCTCCTAGCAGTGGGAGTTGGTAGCTGGATGGCTTCGGAGGTATGGTGGGTGGAGGACTGATGAACCGCAGACAATATCCATTGCGAACAATATTCAGTACCCAGGCGTCTTGCGTTGTGTTTTGCCACTCTGGCAGGTAATGTTATATGGTTCCCCCCACCAGAGTTGGAAATAGAACAGGGGGAAGTAATAATCCAGGCTTCGAACCGGGAGGCTGTTTGCCCCCTTGAGTAGTCTGTTGGGTAGGCTCACTCTAGGCTGCCGCCGTTGGTAAGACGGATATGGACGTTGGTGCTGTTGTGCACCGCTTTGCTGGCAGCCCGGTTACCATTGAGAGGATTGACCCCTCTGGGAATAGAAGAGGCGTTGGTATGGCCAGAAATATTTTCTCTGTTCCCTGGGTCTCTCCAGTCCAACTGCCGAGAGTTTCCATCTCTGCCATTTCTTCATAAGCATGAGCCCCAAAAAGAGTTGTTTTAGAGAAAGGCAGAATCAAAATTCTGTTTGGACGTTAGTCAAAGCCAGGAGTGTCGAAGAGCGACACTGTGGCAGTATTCATGAGCAGCTAATAAGGAGGAGTCTACTGCAGCACTGATGACCTGATTTGAGACCATTAAAGCACAAGTTACTAACTTGTGTAACGATATATCTGTAAGAGACAGTAGTTAGTGACAGATTCCTTACCTTAGAATATCCCCAGGCGTCAGGCTGGATCCGGAAAGTTTTTGCGTAGCAGTACCCTTGCGCGTCGGTAGGCGGCGTCGTGCGGCTCCGCGTCCGTCGTCGGCGTCGTGATCGCCGGGATGACGTCGCGGGCAGTACTTAGGCGCCGCCCCTGCGCGCTGACGTCAGTTCTGTACACGACTTTCCGCGCCAGGAACGCAGAGCCATGCAAGAAGCTGACATAGGTGTCTGAAAAATACTAGGGCCCTGAAAGGGATGTCCTTAACCCTAGAAATCAGTTCGCAGAACGGGGAGGATGGGTGGGGCGGTAAGGAATCTGTCACTAACTACTGTCTCTTACAGATATATCGTTACACAAGTTAGTAACTTGTGCATCTGAAAGAGACACGTTAGTGACAGATTCCTTACCTTAGAATAGATACCCCAGCAATACCAACCCCGGTGGTGGGTCTGCGAACAAAGATCAGACAAGGAAGTCCTGGAGGACAGAACGGCCAAAGAAGCCGTCCCTCCGGACCTGACTGTCAAGGCAGTAATGCTTTGTAAACGTGTGCAGCGAGGCCCACGTAGCTGCCTGACAAATAACCGGCAGCGGAACACCGCGGCCCAAGGCCGTGGTAGCAGCCGTTGCCCTGGTGGAATGGGCACGCAGCCCAACAGGAGGCTCCTTCTTAGCCAAAGAATAGCAGGTCTTGATGCACAAGGTAACCCAGCGGGAGATGGTTCGTTTGTGCACCGCCCGACCTTTTTGGCACCCACGTAGCCAACAAAGAGCTGGTCATCCACCCGGAAGTGTTTTGTGCGGTCGATATAGAAGGAGAGCGCACGTTTCTGGTCCAGACGGTGGAGCCTCTCTTCCTCTCTGGAAGGATGCGGAGGCGGAAAGAAGGTAGGCAAAGTGATGGTCTGCCCAATGTGAAAGGCAGTAACCACCTTTGGCAAGAAGGACGGACGCGTCCGAAGAACAACCTTGTCTGGATGAACAGACAGAAAGGGAGGTTTGCAAGATAAAGCCTGGAGCTCACTCACCCGCCGAGCGGAGGTGATGGCCACCAGGAAGGCTGTCTTTAGAGTCAGAAGACGAAGAGGACAGTTATGCAGAGGCTCAAAGGGAGCGCACATTAAAAAGGTAAGAACCAAGTTCAAGTCCCACTGAGGCATCACAAATGGAACAGGAGGAAAGAGGTGTGTAATGCCTTTTAAGAACCTGTTAACAAAAGGGGACTTGAAAAGGGAGGGCTGATCAGGGAGCCTGAGGAAGGCCGAGATAGCACAGAGATAACCCTTGATGGTACCCAGGGCAGAACCCTGTTGGGCCAGAGAAAGAAGGAACAGAAGGACCTCAGAAAGAGGGGCAGAAAGGGGGTTCACAGCCTTTGCTGTGCACCATGCCACAAATTTGTTCCACCTGCAGGCGTATACCACCTTAGTGGAGGGACGCCTGGCTGCCAGAATCACATCACAAACTTCGGGAGGCAAGTCGAAAGGAATCAACTGCCGCCGCTCAATCTCCACGCAATCAGGTGTAGACTGGACAGGTTCGGGTGGAGGACCGTCCCCTGCTGCTGCGACAGAAGATCCTCCCGAAGAGGCAGACGGATCGGGGGATCTACGCTCATACTGAGTAGCTCGGGATACCAAACTCTTCGAGCCCAGTCCGGAGCCACAAGAATGACTTGGGCCCGGTCGTGCCGAATCTTCTTCAACACTCTGGGTAGAAGTGGTATAGGCGGAAAGGCGTACAATAGACCGCAACTCCACTCGTGACGAAAAGCGTCGCCGAGCGAGTGCCGCCTTGGAAATTCCAACGCGCAGAACTGATGACATTGCGCGTTCTCTTCGGTGGCGAATAGATCTAACCAAGGCTCTCCCCACTGTAGAAAGAGTCCTTGCGCCACTTCCGAGTGAAGACGCCATTCGTGATCCATCATGCACCTGCGGCTGAGTTCGTCCGCCCTGGCGTTCAGGGAACCTGCCAGGTGTTGAACCATCAGGAACATGCCCTGATGTTCCAGCCATGTCCAGAGGCGCAGAGCCTCCTGACAAGGGTCCACGACCCCACCCCGCCCTGTTTGTTGCAGTACCACATG
Source organism: Calotriton arnoldi (assembly GCA_963921515.1). Lineage (NCBI taxonomy): Eukaryota > Metazoa > Chordata > Amphibia > Caudata > Salamandridae > Calotriton > Calotriton arnoldi. Next base: position 1,502,584 of record CAWUFW010001762.1, on the reverse strand, counting down.
GCGGTGGTGTTGTCGGTGAACACCTGCACTACCTTCCCTTTGACAGAGGGAAGGAATGCCTTGAGTGCAAGTCGGATCGCCCGGAGCTCCAGAAGGTTGATATGGAGCCGGGACTCCGCCGGAGACCAGAGGCCTCTGATCTCCGCCTCTCCCATGTGACCGCCCCATCCCAGAAGGGACGCGTCCGTCACAACTGTATGCTCTGGCTGGGGAAGGAGAGGGATCTGCCCATGACCCATTGCCGGTTCGAGAGCCACCACTGCAACTGTGTTGCAGTCCCCTCCGAGATCTGGACGTGATCGGACAGGTTGCCCTGGTGCTGCGCCCACTGGAACTTCAGGTCCCACTGCAGAGCCCGCATATGCCATCTGGCATGATTGACCAGCAGGATGCAGGAGGCCATGAGGCCCAGCAGCCTCAGGGTCATCCGTACCGAAACCCAGGATAAAGGCTGAAAGATCGGAATCATAGCCTGAATATCCCGGACTCGCCGTTCGGGAGGATAGGCCCGAAACTGCGTCGTGTCCAGAACTGCTCCGATGAAAAGGAGCTGTGGAGAAGGAATCAGATGCGACTTCGGCACATTGATGGAGAACCCCAGCGAGTGCAGGAGTTCGGCCGTAGTCTGGAGGTGGGAGACGACTGCCTGGGACGAGCCCGCCTTCAGCAGCCAGTCGTCGAGGTAGGGGAAGACTGAAACCCCTGCCCGGCGCAGATGAGCTGCGACCACCGCCATCACTTTCGTGAACACCCAAGGGGCACTGGTAAGGCCAAAGGGGAGCACGGTGAACTGAAAATGCTCGAGGCCTACCGTGAACCGAAGGTAACGCCGGTGGGCCGGCAGGACGGGGATGTGGAAATAGGCGTCCTGCAAGTCCAACGCTACCAACCAGTCTCTGGGGTCGAGGGCAGTCAAGACCTGAGCTAGGGTGAGCATCTTGAACTTCTCCTTCCGGAGGAAGCGATTGACGTTCCGGAGGTCCAAGATAGGACGCATGTCCTCCTTGTCCTTTTTGGGCACCAGAAAGTAGTGGGAGTAGCAACCACGCCCTACTTCTGGGGTCGGAACATGCTCGATGGCCCTCTTGGCCAAGAGGGCCGTGACTTTCTTCTGTAGAAGCACCAAGTGATCCCCTGACATGCGGTGGAATTGAGGTGGCATGGCTGGGGGGGTGGTCTCGAAGGGGAGGGAGTAGCCCCTTCGGACAATGTCCAAGACCCACCTGTCCGAGGTGATGGGACGCCAGTGGTGAAGGTGATGGCGGACCCTGCCCCCGACTGGCGTGCTGTGCACCTGAAAGGAGGGACTAGGAGGGCTTGGAGGCCGCGGACGGGTTGGAGGTGGTGGCCTGACCCGCACGCTGGTTGCCCGAACCGCCACAGCGGCAACCACGTCCTCGGCCACGCGAAGGCGCTTGCTGCGCGGGCCGTTGGCCGGGCTGTGGACGTGACTGGGCGCCCCTTCCGTGGCCACGAAAGGGGCAAAAAGCAGACGTGAGCGGAGGGCGCACAACAGCAAGGCCCAGGGACTTAGCAGTAGCCCGTGAGTCCTTGAAACGCTCCAGCGCATGGTCTGCCTTCGAACCAAAAAGACCGACTCCATCAAAGGGCATGTCCATGAGTGTATTCTGGACATCCCCTGAAAAACCAGTGGTTCTCAGCCAGGCGTGGCGACGCAGCGCCACCGTCGTTGCAAGCGATCTGCCCAGCGAGTCGGCGGTATCAAGGCCACAGCGGATGGTATATTTAGCCGCATCACGCCCTTCCGCAATGGCGCGGGTAAGCAGTGTCTGGACCTCCTCAGAACACTGCGGCAAAACAGTTGCCACCGAATCCCACAGGGAGTGGGTGTATCGGCCCAAGAGGCAAGCGGTATTAACAGACCGCAAGCCAGCACTGGAGGAAGAGAAAGCCTTCTTCCCAAAGTGATCCAGGCGCTTGGATTCCCTATCCGGAGGGCGGTAGGGAAGGCGGTTTGGGAGGCAGAGGCTTGGACAACCAAGCTCTCAGGGGTGGGGTGTTGGGAGAGAAACAGGGGGTCGCCCGGAGCAGGGCGATGGCGTCGGGCCACGTTCCTATCCACAGGAGCCCCTGTGGTGGGTTTGGACCAGGCACCCAAAAGAACGTCAGTCAGTGCCTCGTTGAACGGCAGCACAGTCTCCGCAGAGGAGGCCGCCGGCTGAAGCACTTCAGTCAGGATGTTAGACCTGACGACCACTGTAGGCAACTGGAGATTTAAGGCTCCAGCAGCTCTACGCAACACCGTTGCAAAATTAGCCCCCTCCTCCGTTGCCACGGGAGGAGACAGCATGCCAGAGTCAGGGAGGTATCCAGACCACTGGCATCCCCAAGTTCCTCAACCCAGTCCGGGTCAAACTCGCACTGTTGTGTGAGAGGGTCCTCAGACCCCTCCCAGCTCTCCTGGTCCTCCTCAGGTTGAAAATATGGAGAAGGAGGGACACGCGGGACCCAAGGTCTCAACGGCGTCGGAGCCGGCGTCGAGCGACGCTGGTCCGGCGCCGTGTCCGGATCCGGAGAGAACTGGGGAACGACGCCGCCCGGAGCCCCAGGCGGCGTCGGGAACGGCACCGGAGCCATCGGCGCCAGCGGAGGCGTAGTTAGGTCAACCGGCGTCGATGGGGGTTGTGGCAGCACTGGAGCCGGGATCGAGGCCGGGGCCGAAGCCGGGACCGAGGCAGGTGTTACAGGCGGCGCCGGGACCGGAGTCGTCGGCGGCGCCGGGGAAACCCCATCAGGGCCCGCGGGGCCCAAAGGCGCATTGGGGGGGACCTTGAGGCCCGAAGAGGCGGGCCATGGGCGACAGGAATTCCTGTATCTCGGCCGGAGTTGCCCCCGAACCCGGGAAGGACGGGTAATGCGGGGGCGGCTCCACAGGCACTCCCGGAGCCGCGGGGACGGTGCCGACAGGAGCCTTAGCCGAGTCGCGAGACCGGCGAGGCGAAGTCGTGGAGCGATGACGCTTCTTAGACTTTTTGTGCTTCGACTTACCGGAGGAGTGCGAAGACTTGGACCCCGACGACCAATGAGGACTCCGCGAACGGCCCCTCGACATCTCCCGTGACCGGGGCCTGGTGTGGCGCGGAGCAGACTGCCGGACCTCGAGGAGCTTTCGAGACCGCTCTCGCAAAGCCTTCGGGTTCAAGGCCAGGCAGTCGGGGCACGACTTCGTGTCGTGGTCACGGCCGAGACAGTAGAGACACTCTACATGCGGGTCTATGATCGACATCATACGACCACAGACGTCGCAGGGCTTGAAGCCGGGCATCCCTACCGACACCTTCGGAGTCGAGAGACTCGTGAGAAGAAACAGTGAAAAATCACCAAAAAGATAGTCAAAAAATGACTAGGGCACTGCTCTTCCCGGATCTGCGCTTACTGGCGCGGAAAAAGAAGAACTGACGTCAGCGCGCAGGGGCGGCGTCTAAGTACTGCCCGCGACGTCATCCCGGCGATCACGACGCCGACGACGGACGCGGAGCCGCACGACGCCGACTACCGACGCGCAAGGGTACTGCTACGCAAAAACTTTCCGGATCCAGCCTGACGCCTGGGGATATTCTAAGGTAAGGAATCTGTCACTAACGTGTCTCTTTCAGATATTGGAGAATATGTTCTTGAATACGCCGAATCTGGCGAGGAATAAATGAGTTCTCTTTTTCCTAGCCTCGTATAGCCTGGATGACGTCAAAAGAGTTGGACGTCGATGAACCGATACCTCGTCATCGACCTGCTCGTCGACGGTGAGCGCAGACGGCACCTTGATGTCGATCTTCTAGGGTGCCTCTACAGCGGCCTGGTCCTGGACAGTGACCTCGATGGAGATCTCTATGTCGATCGGGGCCTGTGGCTTGACAAAGCAATGGACGACCTCGATAGACCTGGCTTCGATGTTTATCTTCAGCGCTTGCTCAACATCCTACCTTGAATAGACGGCAAACAGGTCAGCGCCGTACCTCTCCTTGGAGTCGATGGCCTCAACCGGGATTAATGCAATTTTTTGGGTCTTTTTCCTCTTGGCACGTCCTCCAGAGGCTGATAAGAGGTCTGGTAGAAGTTTGACCTTCTCCATGCCCTGCGGTCCCACCTTCAGACTGGGACTGCAGTCTTCTTCGCTCCTCTGTCTCATGAAGACGAATGTTCTCATGGTCACTCAGGGTGTGTCTAGAAAAGTTTTTACAGTGCTGGAAAGACTCGGGAACATGGTCCATTGGCAGGCAGATTATACATACTTCATGTGGATCTGTTTTGGCTTTCTTCCTCCCACAGGCTAGGCACTTGTCAAAAAGATGGCATTTTTCTGACAAACAACCTGCAATTCTAGTCTGGAAGAGACAAAAAAAAAAAGCCAAAGAGAGACTAAAGACGGTTTACAGTCCAATTCAGTTAAGAATTTTGAAGGAAAAAAACAAACAATTTTGTTTGAGCTCAATGCTTCAGGGTTCTGCTAGCAGGAGACGTAAAAAAACTGAAGTGACTGCCACCTGCTGTGCATGATGGGATACTGGTGGTATCCAGATTCTTAAAGGCACAGTGTCTTTTTTAGACATATAATGGAAGCCTATGAGGCTACTCAGTCCTGCTCCCTTCATCTCTATCATAAAAAAGGGTTTGTGAGGGAGATTTATACTGTTTTGCACTAAAATTATCTTCAATTGCCTTGTTCTGGACCTTTTTTCTCTTCAAGATGAAGAATCTGGCCATTGTAGCCTAGGTAAATAGGCTGCATAATCGGTCTCTCTCTCATGAAAATGTTTGCAGGCCTTCCTGAAAAAAGGTTAAAATCTAGACTGAAGAATATATATATATATATATATATATATATATATATATATATATATATATATATATATATCGCCAGTAGATAGTTATAGTTAGGACCTAGTTTCCATAGCAAAAGCGTTTTTTCTTTTCCCAATAACTTTGGCGCCGGTTGACGAATCTTCGCGAAATTTTCAAAACTTGTGGCCCGCTCCTGTCAGCTCCTATCCTGAAAGTTTCGGGGTGATTCGCAAAGCGGGGGCCGAGAAAAAAGGGGGGATCCCAAAACGTGTTTTCTCCATGTTATTTTCCACAGGAAACTTTAGACACGGCTACAGCCCGAACTGCTGAATGGAATTACACCAAATTTGGCAAAAAGGTAGCCCTTGGTTCAGAAAGAGCCCTTTTTGTTAAATGGTGTAAATCCGTTCAGTAGTTCCTGAGAAATTGAAAAAAAAGTGGTCGGAAAATGAATTTCCCATAGGAAACTTTAGACACGGCTACAGCTCGAACTGCTCAACGGAATTACACCAAATTTGGCAAAAAGGTAGTGCTTGGTTCAGAAAGCGCCCTTTTTTTTTTTTTTTTTTTTTAAATGGTGTAATTCCGTTCAGTAGTTGCTGAGAAAAATAAAAAAATAAAAGTTTCGATATTTAGAGGCGCGGTGGATCCGCGGACCCTCCTGACCACGAGCTTTATTCAAATTGGCTGTCAACACTCCAAACCAGGAAGTGTTGGCAGCCATCTTGTGACTCAGTAGAACCGAGTCACAAGAAAACAGGGAAACAAACGCGAAAAACAAGAAAAGGGGGCAGGGTAGAAACACCCTAACCCCCTAGGCCTGCTCAGGGCCAAAAAAAAGCATTTTTTTTTTTTAATTTCGGCGAAATTCGCGCTGGGTCTGCGAATCCCGCCGAAATGTTTAAAAAAATGAAGAGCGGGCTCCCGCGCTTCGTTGTCATTTAGCCCCCGAGTGGGCCAAGTCCCGGGGGAATGCCATAATGTAATTGCGGGGGCCCCCGGGGACCGCCACCCCCGGGGCTTGTTTTTTTTTTAAATGTGTGGGGGGGCCTCCACCCCCCGGGGCTTTTCTTAAATTTGCGGGGGGCACACGGCCCCCCTGCAGCCCCGGGGACCGCCACCCCCCGGGGCTTTTTTTTTTTTTAAATGAACCTGTGTGGGGGGGGCTAGAGCCCTCCCACACGCCCCGGGGACCGCCACCTCCCCGGGGCACTAAGTATGTAAATGCGGGGGTCCGTTATGGACCCCCGAGCCCCACCACCTCCTCGGGGCTGTGCACACGTTGGAAGGGGGGCCGCGCGGACCCCTCCTGGAGCCCATGATGGCCCTGGGGCCGCCACCCCCCAGGGCCGGCTCCTGCAGTGTCCCGGGGTGCACACCCCCGGGACACTGCTGTTTGCTATGGCAGGGCGGGAGCCTCGCGGCTCCCGCCCTGTCATAGCAAACTGCGGTTTGGGTTTTGGAAGAGAGAGCTCCTGCTATCTTCCAAAATCCAAACCAGATTGCTGTTCCACACGGGGAGCTGCATGTTAGCAGTTCCCAGTGTGGAAAAGCAATGCCAGCTCCCGCAGGAGGTGGGGAGCCAACGGGAAAGTGGGGGCATTGGGACTCCCCCCACGGTCCCCAACGAAAAGGCCAGGCCCGGGGAATGGGGTCCCCGGGGCCAGAAGTGGCCCTCCTCCCCCGTAATAAAAAAAAAACCGAGGCACAGCCCCGGGGGATGGGGTCCCCGGGGCAATTAGAGGCCACAGGAGGAGGTCATGCAGCCCCCCTCAAATATATATTTAAAAAAAAGAAACATGTGGCCACGCCCCGGGGGATGGGGTCCCCGGGGCCGAAATTGGCCTCGGGAGGGGGGCCGCGCGGCCCCCTTCCCGTTTTTTTAAAGGGAAAAAAAAAAAAAAAAAAAAAAAAAAAACCACAGGTCAGCCCCCCTTCAACAAAACAATTTTTAGAAAAAGCCGGCATCGTGCCGAGGCCCTGCCCCCTCGCAGCAGCACTCAGCAAGCGCGCCCTCTGGCGCGTTGTAAGTTGGGGAATTAATTCCCTTTCAATCCTGAGGGTCCCTGGGGGCCAACTAGCCCACCAGGTACCTCCAGTAAGCGCCACAGAGCTGCGTTGCAGAGAGGTGGTCTGAGGCCACGCCCCTTTTTACACCACTCTGCAACGCAGCTCTGTGGCGCTTACTGGAGGTACCTGGTGGGCTAGTTGGCCCCCAGGGACCCTTAGGATTCAAGGGGACTTAATCCCCCAGTTTAAAACGCGCCAGGAGGCGCGTTTGCAGAGTGGTGGAGAAAGAGGGCGTGCCCTGTGTCCACCTCTCTGCAATCGAGCTCTGTGGCTCGTTCTATGTTGGGGAATTTAGTCCCCTTGAATACTGAGGGTCCCTGGGGGCCAACTAGCCCACCAGGTACCTCCAGTAAGCGCCACAGAGCTGCGTTGCAGAGAGGTGGTCTGAGGCCACGCCCCTTTTTACACCACTCTGCAACGCAGGTCTGTGGCGCTTACTGTAGGTACCTGGTGGGCTAGTTGGCCCCCAGGGACCTCTAGGATTCCAGGGGACTTAATCCCCCAACCTGACAACGCGCCAGGGGCGCGTTTGCACAGTGTTGCAGGGAGGGGGTGGGGCCTGATATGACAAGTGTGCAAAGACGCCCCCTGGCGCATTGTAAATTGGGGGATTAAGTGCCCTTAAATCCTGAGGGTCCCTGAGGGCCAACTAGCCCACCAGTCACCTCCAGTAAACTCCACAGAGCTGCGTTGCAGAGTGGTGTAAAAAGGGACGTGGCCTCAAACCACCTCTCTGCAACGCAGCTCTGTGGCCCATATTGGAGGTACTTGGTGGGCTAGTTGGCCTCAGGGCCCTCTGTATTCAAGGGGAATTAATTCCCAACTAACAACGCGCCAGGGGCGCGTTTGCAGAGTGGTGGAGAAAGGCGGCATGGCCTTTGTCTACCTCTCACCAATCCCACTGAGTGGGGCTTACTGGAGGTAAAAGGTAGGCTAGTTGGCCCCTAAAGGACCCCCAGCAGTGAAGGGGACTTCAATCCCCATCCAAGAGCGCGCCAGGGAGCGCGTTTGCAGAGTGGTGGGCAAAGTGGCGTGGCCTAGTACGAGTACTTACCAGTGCTGCTGTGTGGGACTGACTGGAGGTAATAGGAGGGAAGTTGGCCCCCAAGGATGTCCTTGGGGGCCAACTACCCCTCTTGTTACTTCCAGTAAGTCCCACACAGTGGGATTGCTAAGACGTCTTCGGAGCCCATGGCCCCCTTTCTCTACCACTCTGCAAACGCGCCTTGTGGCAGACTACGGGATGGGGATGAAGTCCAATTTAGTCCTGAGGGAGTTTGAGGGCCAAGAATCCCTCCTGGTACCTCCTGCAAGTCCTACGCAGCAGAATTCCTGAGTGCTGGTCAGACGCCCAGCACCCTTTCTCCACCACTCTGCAAACGTGACTACTACTTAAAGAAGCATCTTTCTGCACCTCGGACTTAGAGGTAGTTTTAATCCCCCTGCCCTATTATGTACTAGGGCCTTACAGAGGAGGTCATGCTAATCACAGGGGTACCCCAACGCATAGTGTTCCCTAGTGTATGTAGGTGTTTTCACTGTATTCTAAGTGTCTTTTAGCATAGCACTGGCTCTAGGCCTGGTTAGTCAGTCAGTTACCACCAGTACCCGTTAGAAAAAGTTGGGGGCACAGGATGATTTTGCAACAAGGCCTCTTTCTGCTCCTCTGTTGGTTCTTTCTGCACATGTCTTGCTTCTTCCTGCACTTTTCTTCGTCTTTGTGGACTACTGTTGCTTCTTTCTGCATTTCTTTTGCTTCTTTCTGTGCGTTTGTTCCTCTTTCTTCACATGTCCTACCTCTGTAGGCATAGTTAGAAATTAGCATTTAAAAAACCTTTGAAATTCACGTAAAAAACCATAGGTTCGAGGCACGTTATAGTTAGAAATTAGCATTTAAAAAAACCTTAGAAATTCACTGAAAAAACCATAGGTTTTAGGCACGTTAGAGTTAGTTGGACATTTCACTCGTACAAAACCATAGAAATTCCCCGTTATAGTTAGTTAGTCATCAGCAGTGCATTGCGGGGGCGCGAGTTAGTTAGCTGAACTAACTATAACAGGGGAATTTCTATGGTTTTGTACGAGTGAAACGTCCAACTAACTATAACGTCCCTAAAACCTATGTTTTTTTCAGTGAATTTCTAAGGTTTTTTAAATGCTAATTTCTAACTATAACGTGCCTGAAACCTATGGTTTTTTTCAGTGAATATATATTATACATACATATACATACACACACGTGTTGGGTTTTGTTCGGCTATGAGAATAAATCACTCAAAATTGCACCGGATTGGTCTGGAAATTGTCATGAAGCGAGTGCGTGCTTCGTAATCCTTTGGCGCTTGTTGGTGAGGAGGATACGTTACAGGGTTTCCTCATACCCTGGCATGCACCATGGCTGTTGGTTCCTGGCACTAATGAGGACAGCGCATATATAACAACTGACCTGGGTCCCCGCATATAATGGAATCCCATACAAGAGAATTCAGTGTTCCCCGAAGCATCAGCAATGTTTTGGCAAGTTAACATCTCAAAGTTTACCTTGTTTGCGGTTGATGACCATAATTTATTAAGTTGCACAGGTATAGTTGTCGAAATTTTGATGCGGGCAAGGTCAATTGTTCTCACATTCTTTGACAGTTCAAGTTAACTGTCAAAGACAAAGTACAGTTCTTGCAAGGTGCGCACGGACTGATATCCGTAGATCAGTCTTAACATCTTTAAAGTTTTGCATGGATGAAATCTTGACCATTTGCAACTGTGACATAGTCCACAACAGCAGCAGTTTTCAATGAGAACACCTTTCCGAATAGAAATTCTTCAGGTGAATGTTTGAGCTCTTGTACGAGTTTGTGCTTCACTGGTCTGGTTGCAGCATCTCCTTCAAATGTGTTTGTTTGAAGAAAATCATGCAACAGAATGTCCTTGATAAACTCATCCCTTTCTACATCCATCTCTTTGTATGCTTGCGAAAGTTGTTTTTTTGTAACTTGTTTTGTATGGGCGGATTGGACGAAACTCTTACTGTGGCAATTAAAGCGTGGAAGTTAAGCTTTAGTGATTATGTCAAACTTTTTTTCTCTTCCAATACAAATCTCTGCTGTTTCTGCGTATAGTTTCGATCCATGTTCCAGGACATCTAGTAGATGTGTCTTTATAGCGTTATTCCCATATTGTTTGGTCACAAAGTTGTGTAGTCGCACAGAATCAGTCATTTTAAAGGGGTTTCCTTGCTGCTGCAAGAAAAAAGCTGTCAACATGTTTATTAAAACGTTCCCCTCTCTCCCACATGTCCGTGGTGAGGAAGTTTCACAATGGTCCATTAATTTTTAACTTTCGTCTCTCTGAAAACATTGTAAATAGAAAGGACTTCATGGTAAACTAGCTGCCGTTGAGCAACATATTCACTTTGTGTCTAACCAACAATTCCCTTGGAGCTTTTCTGTGATCTCTGGATTGTCTGTTCCAGTTTCATATCTTGAGCCACAGCATTGAACCTTCTCTGTCTTTCCCTACAAAATGTAGAGGTATTTTTTTTTCCACCTCTAGCTTCTTCACTTTCCAAATACCAGGACCTGCATCTCAGGTAGTTTATGCAATCAAATTCGCGAAACACATTAATCGGTGCCTCCAAAGTTCTCACTTGCAGCTCCCAATCACCTACCCGATCAGCATGTACGAAGTTTTTCACAAGAGCTCTCATTTCCCCAGTACTTGATTTTTCTTCACATTCTTTGACAAACTCTACGAACTTGGTTTTCAGATTTAAACTGAGTATATTGAACACTGCCTGGCTTTGCATTATGTCTTGATAGAATTGCACCCTGTGCCTTGTTGACTGCTGAGATAAGATATGCAAAACCCAATTCATTCTTGTTCCAGAAAGCATTCCAGCACAATGTTTCTATAGCCTCAGATATGATGAGCATACCTTGTAATGAACAAACATAATGAGTTCCGCTCAATACTGACTGGACAGTTTTGCTTCCAAAGATTCCAGCCTCAATAAGTGCATCGTCTATGTCACATCCACTGAACTTCCTGCACACCGCAACACAACTTTTGTCATGTGGAAAACACCCATCATTGGAAAAAGATCATCAAATTCTACTGGATTGCTCATAAAAATGTCAGCTACAATACGGAAATCACCTAAATTGCAGAAAATTGGCAGGATAGGCTGGTCTTCAAGCTGAGCACGCACATTTTGGAAATATTTTTAGAGCTGTGTGTACCGTTGCGCAGTTTGTGACTGGAGATGGTATTACTGGTAAAAACCCAACCTCCTTCAGTGGGATAGTATTCTGGAAGATCAGAGCAGGAATTCCAGCCCACGGAGGAACCGGCTTTTCTTCATTCTTCAGTCCACACTAAATAAGCAATATAATAAATTCTGTGAAATCAGATTTGCACCCCAAAGCATCAGGTAGAGGATACATGTCCTCAGCCACTGTGAAACTTCCTGGCAGACTGGGATGTGTTGATGGCTTGTAGTGATTTTGCACACGTTGGCAAGGCAGCTGGGTTATAAGTTTGCAGCTTCATTGGTTTATGCCTACAGCTGACACCGATTATTTTCCAGCAACTACATCATTGGTAAAGTCTTGAAAAAGAACCATGGCAGTATCATATGTGTTGGATGTTCCAGACATAAAAGAGCGGTCTTCAAATATCAAAACTATCAAGAGCAGCAATTGTAAATCCTTTCCTGGTAAAGTGACTTGAAAGTGGTGTGCTGGTGGCTTTTACAGGATGAGCTGCTAACAAGTTCCTACTCCATACTAGGTCATTATAACTTGTTGATACACCAATCCTAGTCATTAAAGTGATTAGCTCTCTACTTTTGCACTTGTCCTAGATCATGTGGGCAGTCATGTGTAGCGGAGATTCTTTTGTTGCCGTGATGAAATTCATAAAAGAGGATTTGGAAAAGACAGTACATTTGCACAGCATAAGCTTGTCGGATCATGGGTTTGCCTTCCACTTCTTCGCTTATATTTTCAAAACCATAATCAATGTGGTCTGCTTCTGTTCCGAACTAAAGAACTTTAGTTTGTAACAGTTTTGCTTGCTGATATTAAACAACAATGTAAAAAAATTTAAGAAAACATCAGGCATTCTTGTTGACACACATGATTTGCAGAGCTCTGGGGCATCACAAAATGTGTCATTCAGTCCAAAATCTAAATCTTTTAGGACGTTTCTTAAAATGGTTCCTGTGGATTGTACTGCATCCTGTGATCTTATTTTGGCAGCAAGAACTTCAGGAGTCAGATCAGCTGAGAACACCATAAGTTGCTCATTATTTTCGTTAGACTGACAAAAACGTTGTACATGTCGTACATTCTCACCAGAAACAAATCTTAATTTCACTATGGATCAATACAATTTCATCAATGTTGAACATTATTCGTCTGATCTCAGAGTGTGAACCCGTAGCGAGCACTCAAAAGTGGCTTTAAAACTTAATTTGCTTTACCAAAGAGTGTAAACTTAACTGAAGGCTGGCGGTTACGTTGCTGCTGGGAGCTCATTGCACTTCTATATTTTCTAATTTACGCACGCATGAAGTCCGGGTGGGCTTACAAATCCGGGGCAATTAGATCAGCTACTCAGCTGAAAACTTCATCTTGGATGAAACTAGGTGCAGATAAAAACAGGTTTGCCCTTTGAGACTCACATACTCTGTATTTTGTTCTTTCGTCAATTCCTTTGGCCCTTGTTCTAATAAACCAGATAACACATTTAAGATCCTTTGATTTCTGATCCGTTGTTGGAGGTGGACAAGGGGCAGCCATCAATCTAAGGGGTTGGGCATTGAGTTTGGTTGTCGTCGCTTTCTCAGGAGAAACCATTTCTTATTGAGGTACACTGGTTTCATGCTTTGACAATTTTTTTTCCAGGCTTTTTTTTCCCCATTGCATACGACTTGTAGCACTTGTTACAATGATAAAACATTTGATGCTTTTTACCCATCAGTTTCACTCTTTTGTGAACTTCGTCTTAGTGTATTTCTGCAGCATCTCAAAATCACTTCAATCCAGCCGCAGTTGATGTTAGCTTTTCTTTTGGATTAGTTTGGCATACGACTTTCTTTGCTAAAGGAGTCCTCAGATTTTGTAGTTAGCAACACTGTCAGGAGGTAAAGATTCTCTGCTACCACCTGCTTCGCTCACATTTACGAATTTGAATCGACGGAAAACCTGAAACAAAAATATTAAAGTATATTACCAATATGATGGCTAAAACACAGCCGCCATTTTGTATAATGGCCGAAGGGATGCTCTGATAGGTCTTCTGTCTCTAAGACAACTTGACCCTCAAAACCTACATTTGAACACCAAAATGAATATAGCTCTCATGTTTCCTGAAATATCACATCATCATTAAAACACATCCATCATTTTTATAAATGTCGCCCAGAAAAATTTGGCCTGGATTAGCAAGGTCTACCCAAGCTAAAGTACTTCTCTAATGATACAAAAACAAATCAAAAATGAAAATCTCTGGACAAAAATATTTTAGGGCGGTATATCAAGGGGCCAGGACTATTCATAGAAATTCCCATTGAAACAGGTGTAGTCGTGCGGCTCGCGTCTAGTCCATCCAGTGCCATCCATGACGCCGGGCCCACTATATATGTGACATGTCCATCACTTTATTTCTCATCTCTCTGCATCAACAGACACTGAGCCATTGAAATCAGTTATGGCAGTGTGCAGAATTTAGGTTGGAATCTTACTAATAGATTATATGAGTCCATTCCATAGAATGGAGAGGAGGGTGGGCCAGCAAGGAATTTGAGGTTAGATAGAATCTCTACCAGCAAAGATTACTGAAGGTAGGTAGCTTGTTCTTCTGATAGAGAGTTCTAACTGCAGAGTCCTCACATTGTGAATAGATATTAAAGCAATAACTAAGGTAGTGGGCCTGAGGAGTGGCTCAGACCAGGAAAACATGTAGCATAGATCAGTAGAAGCTTCCAGCCAGCCGGACCTGGCTATCTATGCAGTAATGCCTAGTGAACGTGTTGAGTGAATTCCAAGTAGCAGCCTGGCAAATGTCTGTCTGGCACACCAGCGGAGTGGTAGCAGCCTTCGCTCTGGCGGAATGAGTGGGCAAGCCTTCTGGGGGCTGCTTCTGAACTAGCCCATAGCAGATCCCGATGCATAGTACAATCCATCTTGAGAGGATCCTCTTTTGCACGGCTTTGCCATTCTTAGCACCATAGAAACAGACAAAAAGTTGGTTGCCCTGTTGGTAATCTCTGGCTTGGTGCACATAGAAAAAAGTGCCTGTTTGTGGTCCAGGAGAAGAAGCCATTATTGCTCCTTCGAGGAGTGAGGAGGTGCATAAAAGGCCAGCAAGGGGATGAATTGCCTTATGTGGAATGGCATGACCACTTTGGGAAGGAATGCCGGTTTTGTCCAAAGGACTTGTCTGGGATGAAAGAGGTAAATGTGAAAACCACGGACAATGTTTGCAATTTACTCAATGGCCTAGCCGATGTTATGGCGGTGCGGTGTTGATGGCAGAATACAAAGAGAGCAACTGTCCATGGGATCAAAGGGAGTGCACACCAAGTGAGTGAGTACCATATTAAGGTCCAATGCGGCAAGACAAATGGAATTGGCAGGAACATATGGCCAAGCCCCTTCAAAAAAACATCACAGAAGATGCCTTGGAAAGGGAAAGCTGCACAGGTAAACGAAAGACGGCCATAATGGCCGAGAAGAAATCTTTAACTTTTGCCAAAGCAAGACCTTAATGGGTCACTGGCAAACAGGAGAACATCAGATAAGTGTGCTGTCAAGGGGCTGTACATCTTTGGAAGAGCACCAGTGTAGGAAAGTGACTCGACATGGTCAGCCCCCACTTTTTGCATGATGTAATTTTGAACTGTAATTGCACTGGGTCCCTGATAACCAGGTTTCCAATGCCAGATCCCTTTCTCAAAACTGAACCACAATTGGCACAACTTCAGCTACCTCTGTAGGTCCCTAGTAAATGGTACCACTGCCTCCTAGGGCATGGGTACTGGAAGGTCCAATGGGGCTGCAGCACAAATTGTGCCACCCCAGAGACCCTCACCAAGGCCATGCACACTGCCATTGCAGGCTGCATGTCTTGGTGCAGAGGAAACCAAAGATTCGACATGGCACAGATCCCTGTGTACCATGCCCTTATACACTGCATAAGGGATAGCTAGTTCACCCCTACTACAGGCCTTACATCCCTAAGGAAGGGTGCACTCTATCCCATGTGTAGACATATCTGCATGAACAGATATGACCCTACAATATCAAGACCATTCTTGGATATTGTAAGTGCACAGGGAAGCCATAGAGAGTACACAGGCTGGATACATACCATTACAAGTTTCCTAGCTCCATGATGGCTTCACTGCACCCTAAGATGTTTGGTACCAAACATCTCGTCTTAATAAATCTTCACTGATGCCAGAATTGGATTTATTAATAAATGCACACAGAAGACCCTTTAGAAATTGTGCCGTTACCCTGCGGACTGCTGTTTGTTTGTGCTGAATCATTTTTAAAAAACTGCTTGAATTTGATGTATTTTAAGTAATTTTTAACTCAAAATACCAACGTTTGCATAGTACTAGCGGCGCTGGCTCCCTTGTGGTCTCCTGAGCACACCCCTCGGCTTCAGCCAATCACGCCGGGCGGGGGAGGAGTCAGAGGCGGGGAACCGGTACTTATGTCCGCTGCAGCGCTCAGAAAACTAAAACGAGCTCGCCGCTCTGACGCACAGAAATGGTTTTCTAATGAGCTAAGAGACCAAAAATTGGCCCTTCGCAGAAAAGAAAGGAACTGGAGACTGAACTACTCCCTTGAATGGAAACACCACTACTCGGCTTCACAGAAAGAATATAAAAAAAGCTATTACTGCAGCCAAGGCTGCGCACTTCTCCGCTAGAATTTTAAACTCTAACAGGTCGAAGGAAATTCTCCATCGTTAATGAACTATCCAATGCAGACAGAGTCCTACCTAAACCCACACCTACCCAAGAACTCTGTGACTCTCTGAATAACTATTTCGTGGAAACAATTTCTAACATTAAAGCTAGTATCCCAATATCCAGCCCCATTGAGACTCCCCTCGCTACGATAAGGAATACTTTTACCTTGGATCACTTTCCAGCCATTAGTATCCAGTCCTTCCTGGACTTGTTGTCCAGAGTCAAATCTGGCTCCCCCATGGACTGCTGCCCACCTCATATCTTAAAAGATACCCTCTCCGCCCTGCGCCATCATGACCTTCCTGAATGAGTCCCTCTCGCAGGGCCATGTCCCTAAAGCATTCAAGGACGCAATTGTGGTCCCCCTCCTAAAGAAACCAGGATCAGACCCCCAGAACCTATCAAACTATCGCCCCATCTCCTTGCTCCCCTACTTGGCCAAAGTTCTGGAAGCCCACGTGGCAAAGTGTTTGTCCAATTTCATGGAACATTCTGAATATCTAGACCCTCACCAAGCAGTATTCCATCCCACTCACTCTACGGAGACAGTGATTTTAGCAGTACTGGACGCCTTACGAGATAAAGCTGACAGAGGCACTCCTCAGGCCCTGGTGCTTTTAGATCTTTCGGCCGCATTTGACACGGTCGATCATGAAATTCTGATGGACCGTGTCAGGCAGGCCGGCATCCAGGGCTCAGCCTTCAGCTGGATTAGCTCTTTTCTCGAAGGCCGTACTCAAGCGGTACGCTTAGCCTCATTCACTGCACCCAAGCTATCAACTGCGTGTGGGGTCCCACAGGGATCATCACTATTCCCCTCCCCGCCCCCCCCCCCCCCATCTGTTTAATCTGTACCTCTTACCTCTGATTCAGTCCCTGAAGGAACGGAAGGTGACCACCTTCAATTATGCCGATGACCTACAGTTAACTTTCACCATAGATAACTCCCTAACTCAGTCCTGGAATTCCAGGCCACCATGCTCCACATTCGCCATTGGATGGACCAAAACCATTTAAAACTCAATCCAGGCAAGACCAAACTAGTTCTGACAGGGGGCAGTCATCTTCTGGGGCCCACACTACTGGCCGGTGGAACTCGGATCCCCCCCCGAACCCTCAACCTCTGTCAAGAGCCTAGGGGTCACCATAAACAACAACCTATCGTTAAGATCTCAAGTTGGTGCAGTGGTCTCGACCTGTTTCTTTCAGTTACATAAAATTAGAAAGATCAGCCGCCTGCTCACTCATGCAGCGCTGATACAGGTCGTGATAGCCATGGTACTATCACACTTAAACTACGCCAACTCAATCTACCTAGGCATGCCACTTTTCCTAATCAAGCGGCTTCAGATGGTTCAGAACCAAGCAGCGAGACTGATCCACCAGCAACCCAGATGGCAATCAGCCAGACCTCTTCTAAAAAAAAATACACTGGCTCCCTATCTCCCAACGCACGGCCTTTAAGACGGGATGCCTAATCTTTAAGTCTCTACATAGTCGGAGCCCCAAATTTATCAACTGCCTCTTATCAAGGTACACTCCCTCCCGCAACCTGTGCTCAGTTCACCTCCAGCTACTGACCACCCCTGCCTTCAAGTTAAAACGTCAGGGAGGATGTAGGTTCGCATCCCTGGCCCCAAGACTGTGGAATTCTTTTCCACTGGAGATTCGGTCATGTACTGATCTTCTGAGTTTCAGGAAAATGCTTAAGACATGACTGTTTGTGCAGGCTCACGAATAACTCCTCCCAATGGTCCCGGCATACTCTAGAGCTAGCGCCATGAAACCTTTTGGTGTACACGCGCTGTATACATTTTTTATAACATAACATTTAGAAGGTCCACTGAAAACCTACCAAGCACTGGTGTGGCCTCCAACTAGTTTTAGCCAGCCTGCCACCACCAGACAGGTTTCTGACCTCTGGGGTGAGGGCCAGCGCTCTCAGAGGCAGTAAAGCCTGCTCTGGGCGGAGGTGCTTCACACCTCCCCCAGGACAGGATGGCATTCAGAGGCTGGAAGCTTCAAAGGTGAAGCCGCCTTTGAAATGCAGCCCAGGCAGCTCTAGATAGTGGAGGATGCCAACCCACCATTCCTACTCCACTTTTGGCAGGAGGAAGGTGGGAAAATTAATTAGATGGTGTGCCCTCATCAAGCCCGCACCACCCCTAAGATATGGCAGGAGATGTGAACCCCACTTTTGGAAATCCTCCCTCTTGAGATGATAGGAAAACAACCTATCAAGGCTAGGGTATTGCCCCTTGCCACAGGAAGTGGTCACCTAGAGGGTGTAGACACCCTAAAGCAGAGGTCTTCAATCTGTGGGGCGCGACCCCCAGGGGGGCCGTGGAGTCCTTGGAAGGGGGTCGCGCATTCCCCAGCTTCACTTGTCCCTGCAATCTAAAACCTTTGCTTTCCTTTTGGAAAAAGACAGCCGGACGGCTAATTTAGATCATTATCAGCTGCTTGCCTGAAGGAAATGCAAATGTGCCTTATCAGTTAATCTGCAAGTGTAAAGGATGCTAGGGAGTGGTTCTGGTTTTAATTGATCAAATGTGATGAAAGATTTGTTTTATTGAGTGGAAGTGCAAAGCGTTAACAACTGGGTTGGAAAGTGCTTGCTTTTAATTTTAACTGCATTTATACAGCCCTTAGTGCCCCTAAAGACGTGTTGCACAAGTTACTAACTTGTGTAACGATATATCTGTAAGAGACAGTAGTTAGTGATAGATTCCTTACCTTAGAATATCCCCAGGCGTCAGGCTGGATCCGGAAAGTTTTGCGTAGCAGTACCCTTGCGCGTCGGTAGGCGGCGTCGTGCGGCTCCGCGTCCGTCGTCGGCGTCGTGATCGCCGGGATGACGTCGCGGGCAGTACTTAGGCGCCGCCCCTGCGCGCTGACGTCAGTTCTGTACACGACTTTCCGCGCCAGGAACGCAGAGCCATGCAAGAAGCTGACACAGGTGTCTGAAAAATACTAGGGCCCTGAAAGGGATGTCCTTAACCCTAGAAATCAGTTCGCAGAACGGGGAGGATGGGTGGGGCGGTAGGGAATCTATCACTAACTACTGTCTCTTACAGATATATCGTTACACAAGTTAGTAACTTGTGCATCTGAAAGAGACACGTTAGTGATAGATTCCTTACCTTAGAATAGATACCCCAGCAATACCAACCCCGGTGGTGGGTCTGCGAACAAAGATCAGACAAGGAAGTCCTGGAGGACAGAACGGCCAAAGAAGCCGTCCCTCCGGACCTGACTGTCAAGGCAGTAATGCTCAGTAAACGTGTGCAGCGAGGCCCACGTAGCTGCCTGACAGATAACCGGCAGCGGAACACCGCGGCCCAAGGCCGTGGTAGCAGCCGTTGCCCTGGTGGAATGGGCACGCAGCCCAACAGGAGGCTCCTTCTTAGCCAAAGAATAGCAGGTCTTGATGCACAAGGTAACCCAGCGGGAGATGGTCCTCTTGTGCACCGCCCGACCTTTTTGGCGCCCACGTAGCCAACAAAGAGCTGGTCATCCACCCGGAAGTGTTTCGTGCGGTCGATATAGAAGGAGAGCGCACGTTTTGGGTCCAGACGGTGGAGCCTCTCTTCCTCTCTGGAAGGATGCGGAGGCGGAAAGAAGGTGGGCAAAGTGATGGTCTGCCCAATGTGGAAAGCAGTAACCACCTTTGGCAAGAAGGACGGACGCGTCCGAAGAACAACCTTGTCTGGATGAACAGACAGAAAGGGAGGTTTGCAAGAAAGAGCCTGGAGCTCACTCACCCGCCGAGCGGAGGTGATGGCCACCAGAAAGGCTGCCTTTAGAGTCAGAAGACGAAGAGGACAGTTATGCAGAGGCTCAAAGGGAGCGCACATTAAAAAGGTAAGAACCAAGTTCAAGTCCCACTGAGGCATTACAAACGGAACAGGAGGGAAGAGGTGAGTAATGCCTTTTAAGAACCTGTTAACAACAGGGGACTTGAAAAGGGAGGGCTGATCAGGGAGCCTGAGGAAGGCCGAGATAGCACAAAGATAACCCTTGATGGTACCAAGGGCAGAACCCTGTTGGGCCAGAGAGAGAAGGAACAGAAGGACCTCAGAAAGAGGGGCAGAAAGGGGATCCACAGCCTTTGCTGTGCACCATGCCACAAATTTGTTCCACCTGCAGGCGTATACCACCTTAGTGGAGGGACGCCTGGCTGCCAGAATCACATCACAAACTTCGGGAGGCAAGTCGAAAGGAATCAACTGCCGCCGCTCAATCTCCACGCAAGCAGGTGTAGACTGGACAGGTTCGGGTGGAGGACCGTCCCCTGCTGCTGCGACAGAAGATCCTCCCGAAGAGGCAGACGGATCGGGGGATCTATGCTCATATTGAGTAGCTCGGGATACCAAACTCTTCGAGCCCAGTCCGGAGCCACAAGAATGACTTGGGCCCGGTCGTGCCGAATCTTCTTCAACACTCTGGGTAGAAGTGGTATAGGCGGAAAGGCGTACAACAGACCGCAACTCCACTCGCGACGAAAAGCGTCGCCGAGCGAGTGCCGCCTTGGAAATTCCAACGCGCAGAACTGATGACATTGCGCGTTCTCTTCGGTGGCGAATAGATCTAACCAAGGCTCTCCCCACTGTAGAAAGAGGCCTTGCGCCACTTCCGAGTGAAGACGCCATTCGTGATCCATCATGCACCTGCGGCTGAGTTCGTCCGCCCTGGCGTTCAGAGAACCTGCCAGGTGTTGAACCATCAGGAACATGCCCTGATGTTCCAGCCATGTCCAGAGGCGCAGAGCCTCTGACAAAGGGTCCAAGACCCCACCCCGCCCTGTTTGTTGCAGTACCACATGGCGGTGGTGTTGTCTGTGAACACCTGCACTACCTTCCCTTTGACAGAGGGAAGGAATGCCTTGAGTGCAAGCCGGATCGCCCGGAGCTCCAGAAGGTTGATATGGAGCCGGGACTCCGCCCGGAGACCAGAGGCCTCTGATCTCCGCCTCTCCCATGTGACCGCCCCATCCCAGAAGGGACGCGTCCGTCACAACTGTATGCTCTGGCTGGGGAAGGGAGAGGGATCTGCCCATGACCCATTGCCGGTTCGAGAGCCACCACTGCAACTGTTTTGCAGTCCCCTCCGAGATCTGGACGTGATCGGACAGGTTGCCCTGGTGCTGCGCCCACTGGAACTTCAGGTCCCACTGCAGAGCCCGCATATGCCATCTGGCATGATTGACCAGCAGGATGCAGGAGGCCATGAGGCCCAGCAGCCTCAGGGTCATCCTTACCGAAACCCAGGATAAAGGCCGAAAGATGGGAATCATAGCCTGAATATCCCGGACTCGCCGTTCGGGAGGATAGGCCCGAAACCGCGTCGTGTCCAGAACTGCTCCGATGAAAAGGAGCTGTGGAGAAGGAATCAGATGCGACTTCGGCACATTGATGGAGAACCCCAGCGAGTGCAGGAGTTCGGCCGTAGTCTGGAGGTGGGAGACGACTGCCTGGGACGAGCCCGCCTTCAGCAGCCAGTCGTCGAGGTAGGGGAAGACTGAAACCCCTGCCCGGCGCAGATGAGCTGCGACCACCGCCATCACTTTCGTGAACACCCGAGGGGCACTGGTAAGGCCAAAGGGAGCACGGTGAACTGAAAATGCTCGGGGCCTACCGTGAACCGAAGGTAACGCCGGTGGGCCGGCAGGACGGGGATGTGGAAATACGCGTCCTGCAAGTCCAACGCTACCAACCAGTCTCCAGGGTCGAGGGCAGTCAAGACCTGAGCTAGGGTGAGCATCTTGAACTTCTCCTTCCGGAGGAAGCGATTGACGTTCCGGAGGTCCAAGATAGGACGCATGTCCTCCTTGTCCCTTTTGGGCACCAGAAAGTAGTGGGAGTAGCAACCACGCCCTACTTCTGGGGTCGGAACATGCTCGATGGCCCTCTTGGTCAAGAGGGCCGTGACTTCCTTCTGTAGAAGCACCAAGTGATCCCCTGACATGCGGTGGAATTGAGGTGGCATGGCTGGGGGGTGGTCTCGAAGGGGAGGGAGTAGCCCCTTCGGACAATGTCCAAGACCCACCTGTCCGAGGTGATGGTGCGCCAGTGGGGAAGGTGATGGCGGACCCTGCCCCCTACTGGCGTGCCGTGCACCTGAAAGGAGGGACTAGGAGGGCTTGGAGGCCGCGGACGGGTTGGAGGTGGTGGCCTGACCCGCACGCTGGTTGCCCGATCCGCCACGGCGGAATCCACGTCCTCGGCCACGCGAAGACGCCTGCTGCGCGGGCCGGTGGCTGGGCTGCTGACGTGAAGGGGCGCCCCTACCGTGGCCACGATAGGGGCGAAAAGCAGAAGGCAGCGGAGGGCGTGTAGCAGAAAGGCCCAGGGACTTGGCAGTAGCCCGTGAGTCCTTAAAGCGCTCCAACGCATGGTCTGCTTTGGACCCAAAAAGACCGACTCCATCAAAGGGCATGTCCATGAGAGTATTCTGGACATCCCTGAAAAACCAGTGGTTCTCAGCCAGGCGTGGCGTCGGAGCGCCACCGTCGTTGCAATCGACCTGCCCAGCGAGTCGGCGGTGTCAAGGCCACAACGGATAGTGTATTTGGCCGCATCCCTTCCTTCCGCAATGGCGCGGGAAAGCAGTGCCTGGACCTCCTCAGGGCACTGGGGCAAAACATCCGCCACCGAATCCCACAGAGAGTGGGTATATCGGCCCAAAAGACAAGCGGTGTTAACGGACCGCAAGCCAGCACTGGAGGAAGAAAAACCTTTCTTCCCAAACTGATCCAGGCGTTTGGATTCCCTATCCGGAGGAGCGGTAGGGAAGGCGGTTTGGGAAGCGGAGGCTTGGACAACCAAGCTCTCAGGAGTGGGGTGGACAGAAAGAAACAGGGGGTCGCCCGGAGCGGGGCGATGGCGTCGTGACACGTTCCGATCCACAGGAGCCCCTGTGTTGGGCTTGGACCAGGCGCCCAAAAGAACGTCCGTGAGGGCGTCGTTAAACGGCAGCACAGTCCCCGCAGAGGAGGCTGCCGGCTGAAGCACCTCTGTCAAGATGTTAGGCTTGACCGTCAAAGTAGGGAGCTGGAGACGTAAGGCCCCAGCAGCCCTACGCAACACCGTACCAAAATTGGCCCCCTCCTCCGTAGCCACGGGAGGAGACAGCATGCCAGTGTCAGGAGAAGTATCCAGACCACTGGCCTCCCCTAGACTCTCTGTCCAGTCCTCATCATACTGACAGTTGCGTGTCAGAGGGTCATCAGACCCCTCCCAGCCCTCCTGGTCCTCCTCTGGTTCAAAATAAGGAGGAGGAGGGACATTTGGGACCCAAGGTCCCATCGGCGCCGGAGCCGGCGTCGAGCGACGTCGCTCCGGGTCCAAGTCCGGAGCCGGAAGGAACTGGGGGACGACGCCGCCCGGAGCCCAGGGCGGCGTCGAGAACGGCACCGGAGACATCGGCGCCGGCGGAGGTGTTGTGAGGTCGACCGGCGTCGATGGGGGTTGTGGAGCCGGGATCGAGGCCGGGGCCGGAGCCGGGATCGAGGCTGGAGGCTCGGGCGACGCCGGGGCCGGAGCCGCCGGCGACGCCGGATCAACCCCATCAGGGCCCGCGGGGCCCGAAGGCGCACCGGAGGGGCCTGAAGGCCCGAAGAGGCGGGCCATGGCCGACAGGAACTCCTGTACCTTGGCCGGATCCGCCCCCGAACCCGGGAAGGGCGGGTATGACGGGGGCGACTCCACAGGCAAGTCCGGGGCCGCGGGGGCGGGGACGGTGCCGGGAGGGGGCCTCAGCCGAGTCGCGAGACCGGCGAGGCGAAGTCCGAGAGCGACGATGCTTCTTGGACTTCTTGTGTCGAGACTTACCGGACGAAGAAGACTTCGACGCCGACGACCGGTGTGCACTCCGCGAGCGACCCCTGGACCTCTCACGCGACCGGGGCTTCCGCGGAGCCGAATGCCGGGCCTCGAGGAGCTTTCGAGACCGCTCTCGCAAAGCCTTCGGGTTGAGGGCCTGGCATTCGGGACAAGACTCGGTGTCGTGGCCTCGGCCGAGGCAGAAGAGACACTCCCAATGCGGGTCGGTGACGGACATCATCCGCGCACAGGCGCCGCATCGCTTGAAGCCGGGCATCCCTACAACACCTGAAGGCTGGAAAAAAAACAGTGAAAAATCACCAAAAAGTATGGTCAAAAATTGACCAGGGCACTGCTCTTCCCGGATCTGCGCTTACTGGCGCGGAAAAAGAAGAACTGACGTCAGCGCGCAGGGGCGGCGCCTAAGTACTGCCCGCGACGTCATCCCGGCGATCACGACGCCGACGACGGACGCGGAGCCGCACGACGCCGCCTACCGACGCGCAAGGGTACTGCTACGCAAAACTTTCCGGATCCAGCCTGACGCCTGGGGATATTCTAAGGTAAGGAATCTATCACTAACGTGTCTTTCAGATGAAGGGACACTTATGTAAAAACAAAATTGCATTACATACGCTCTGGTATTCCTAAAATCTACATTTTGGAAGCACCATTTTATAGTAAAACTATTTGCACGTTTTGCTGCATTCTATCTTACAATGTGTGTAATGCAAGTATAAAATATTGACTTACATATGAACAATAGTTACTTACCTGTAATCTGTGGTTCTCCAGTATTGGTATCTTTCATAGATTCACATGCTTGAATCATTCCCCGTCATCGGAGTGGGAGTCCCACGGTACATAAAATAGCAATATATATATATATATATATATATATATATATATATATATATATATATATATATATATATATATATATATATATTTACATATATACATATATACACCATATCCTAGGTAAATTAGAACCAGGAAGTAAAGTGGCCAGAAATTAAAGGAAAAAATTCCTCCACTTTAATGACTCGTCCAAGTCATTATATATAGTCCAAAGTCCAGCCAATCAGGCGACAGCACCACCCAGAATGTTCTCCTCAGAGGCTCAGGCTCTCAGATTTTCCAGCACAAGTGTGATCCAGAATGAAACAGAGCATAGCAAAAGAGCCTCTGAGGGGAGGTGGGCGAGTTGCATGTGAATCTATGAAAGATACCAATACTGGAGAACCACAGATTACAGGTAAGTAACTATTGTTCTTCTCCAGTATTGGGGTATCTTTCATAGATTCACATGCTTGAATCAGAGTAGATAGCAGTGACTCCAGAACCATACTGCTGACATTATCAGCACAACATAAGCATATGCATAACACAGTCAAAGTGTAATCACAAACATATAGCTTATTGTTATATATCTATTCACATATCAAGATATATATGTATAAATCCATTGTAAAACAATAGCAAGAGGAGGAGGGAAACAACAGAGGCTCACCTTAGTTAAAAAGATTACGAAGAACCGCCTGTCCCACAGACGTGTCTGCATCATTGGCAGCTTCCAAACAGTAGTGCCTTGTAAAGGTGTGCCTGTTGGACCACGTAGCAGCTCTGCAGATTTGATGAATAGGCACACCAGCAAAGAGAGCGGTAGAGGAAGAGATTGCTCTCGTAGAATGTGCTCTTGGAGTGGTCTGTAAAGGTCTGCCTGCCAGCTGATGACAGAAACCAATCGCAGCAGAGATCCAACGGGCAATGGACTGTTTTGATATTGGGTGTCCTGTGCGCATTTTTCCATAAGCTAAAAATAGCTGATCAGATTTCCGTATGGAAGATGTCCTTTGTAGATAGAATTTGAGACATCTTTTGAGATCAAGAGTATGTAAAGCCCTTTCCGCAGGTGATTGAGGATTGGGAAAAAAAGTTTTTAAAATGACCGGTTCGTTGAGATGGAAGTCCGAAGGTACTTTGGGCATAAAAACGGGGTTAGTGCGTAACACTACTGAATCTCTTGTGAATTGAAGGTACGGCGGTTTTATAGTGAAGGCTTGAATGTCACTGACCCGCCTAGCCGACGTGAGGGCTAATAGTAAAGACACCTTCCATGAAAGAAACTTCAATTCTGTCCGATGAATAGGTTCAAAGGGGTGTCGCATAAGTTGCGAGAGCACAACGTTAAGATGCCAGGCTGGAGGTGGATGGCGAATAGGTGGAAACATACGAAATAACCCCTTAAAGAACTGTCGAATGATCCTAGAGGAATAGAGAGAATTGGAACCGTCCTGCCTAAATCTTGAGATAGCTGCTAAGAATACCTTAAGCGTAGAATGAGAAAGGCCTGATCTTGCCAGATGCAGGAAGAAAGGTAAAATTTGTTCCGGCTTTGCATGCACTGGATGTATGTTGTTGGCTTGACACCACAGGCAAAATCGTTTCCATTTAAGCGTGTATGTCTTTATTGTGGAAGGCGCCCTAGCATTGGCCAGAACTTCTCTACAGTTAGAAGGAATATCTAAGTGGGCGAATTCAAGGTGCTCAGGCGCCAGGCTGCTAAGTGCAGGGATGCAGGATCCGGATGGCAGATCTGACCGTTCTGAATGGATAGAAGATTCGGTATTGGTCTCAACTGAATGGGATGGCATTCGGAGAGAAGGAGTAGCTCGGTAAACCAGAACTGGCGAGGCCATCTGGGAGCTATGAGTATTAGGCGACAAGGTTCCTTCTTCATTTTCCAGAGAACCCTGGGAACCAACGGTATCGGTGGAAAAGCGTAGGCATAAATCTGCGACCAGTTCATCAAAAAGGCATTTCCGCATGATTCGTTGTGGGGACGCCAACTTGCGAAGAATTGGCATTTGCGGTTCAGACTGGTTGCGAACAAGTCCAGGTTGGGCTGACCCCACTCCTGAAAAATTCGATTCAACGTTGGCTGATGGAGCTCCCACTCGTGATTGGACGTTGTCAAGCGGCTGAGGGAATCCGCTAGAACGTTGGACACTCCCGGGACATGAACTGCTGTTAGAGTTATCTGATGTTTGATCGCCCAATCCCACATTTCCTGGGCTTGCTGAGACAACAGTGTGGACCTTGTTCCTCCTTGTTTGTTCAAGTAATGCATACTTGTTGTGTTGTCCGTCCGGATCAACACTGATGCTCCGAGAATGATGGTGCGAAAAGACTTCAGGGCTAGGAAGATCGCCAGCAATTCCAACAGGTTGATATGACAAGTCTTTTGCTGAGCATCCCATCTTCCGCTTGCTGTCAGTCCCTGCAGATGGGCTCCCCATCCTTCTAGGGAGGCATCCGTGGTGATGACGAAGCTTGGAGGTTTCATGAGGAATGAGCAGCCTGCTGCTACATTTGTCTTTGAAGTCCACCATCTTAGAGTGTCCCTTATCTGTGAAGTGACGCGAATGAGATCGTCGAAGGATCTTGAGATTTGCAGCCACTGTTTGTTGAGTTCCTCTTGCAAGGGTCTCATTCTGAAACGGCAATTGGGGACCAGAGGAATGCAAGATGAAAGCATCCCCAGAAGAGACTTGAACCGTCGAACTGAAACGTACTCTTTTGATCTTAGTAGCTGTGCAAGATTGCAAAGTTTCGTTTGTCTTTCGGTTGAGACACAGACTTCTGTTCGCAACGTGTTTATGGTAGCTCCCAAGAACGTTCTCTCCTGCGATGGGAGGAGGTGAGATTTGTCGAAATTGATGGAGAGACCCAGAGATTGGAACAGGGATAGACATCTGAGTATGGACGTTTGCGCTGTTGAAGGAACTCGCCTTGATAAGGCAGTCGTCCAAATAGGGAAAAATCTGGATTCCCTCCAGTCGAAGGTGTGCAGCCACCCGTGCTAAGACCTTGGTAAAGACCCGTGGTGCGGACCGTAGTCCGAAAGGGAGGACTTTGAACTGAAAGTCCCTGCCAGCCACTCTGAACCTCAAGAACTTTCTGTGTCTGGGTAGAATTGGTACATGAAAATAAGCATCTTGGAGGTCGAGGGTGGTCATGTAATCCCCCGCAGTAAGGAGAGGAAGAATTTCTTGCAGAGTTAGCATCCGGAATGACAATTTCTTGAGATATTTGTTGAGGGAGCGAAGATCTAAAATGGGGCGCCATTCTCCCGATTTCTTTTTTATGAGAAAAAATCTGGAATAGAACCCCGTTCCTCTTTGCAGTCGAGGGACTACTTCGATGGCTCCCTTTCGCAGCATCAAATTTATTTGGGTAAACAGCTCTGAGAGGCGAGCTGGAGGTGGGCCCTTGGGGGGAAAATTTGGAGGAAATTTTACGAATTCTAGAACGTGGCCTCTGGCCACAATGTCCAAGACCCATTTGTCTGATGTTATTTTCGACCAGTTTGAGAAATAACGGGAGATTCTTCCTCCAACTTGTAAAGGGGTAAGTGGTCGAGCAGGTGGCAGGTGGCAGTTGTCACTGCTTTTTAGAGGTATCACGTCCTCTGAAGGTAGACTTCCTTCTATTTTGCGAGTAAGAGGTCGCTGGTTGTTGCCTGAATTGTTGTTGGCGCTGGGAAGAGAAGCGCTGATTGCTGTGATCGGGCTGATATTGTCTCTGTTGATTATATCCTCCTCTAGTAGAGAAGGATCCACGCCCCTCGCACCCCGAAAGGGCGGTTTACGAAACTGAAGTGTTCCGAGAGAACTTGCTGTCTCAGTATCTTTTTTAATGGTCTGTAGGGCCTCATCAACATGGTTCCCAAAAGAGACTCGCCATCAAAAGGCATGTCCAATATCTTAGCCTGAACCTCCTGGCGAAATGAAGTTGACTTTAACCAGCCTTGCCTCCGCAAGACTGCAGCACCCGCCATTTGTCGAAAACCTGTAGAGGCAACATCCACCGATGAATCTATAATCTCAGCCGAGATTCGTTCCCCTTCCTGAAGGATCTTAAGCGCCTCTGATTTAGAAGGCTCAGTCAACATGTTAATGTAGGGAGCAATGTCCGACCACATTTGTCTATCATAGCGTCCTAAGATAGCCAGTGAATTAGCTGCCCGAACTGTTGTCGCTGCCATAGTGGACACCTTCTTCCCAATAGCGTCCAAACGTCTACCGTCCCGATCTGGGGGGCGGATAACGGAGAGGAGGGATTCCGCGCTCGTCGCTGCGCTGCCTGTGCTATAACAGAATCTGCCTTTGGTTGACCAATCAAACATGCAGGCGAGTTGTCCGGCGCCTTGTATTTTTTATCAAGGCGGGGCATGACCGCAGGAATAGAGGCAGGAGCTTTCATAACCTTCAATCCCTCTTGCCAAATGAAGTCAATAATGGGAATGGATCGTATTTGTCTTCTTGGCTGATCCTTAAAATCATAGAGGAAGCAATCATCCTGTTTCGTTTCCATAGAAAGTAGAAAACGCTTTGTAGCTCTCTCCATAAGAAGGTGAAAACCTCCAACGTCAGCAGGAGGAGAATCGACAGGAGCAGGAGTTAAAGGCGATGGAGTTTGAATCTGATACGCATCCCATTCTGAGAGTAAAGATCTGTCATCTAATTCTCCTTCCTCCCTATCGTCGTCAGAGGTGTGGGCGTCCTGAGAGTGATGCGACAGTACAGGAGAATGTGGCCTGGGTGACCTCAAAGTTGAAGAAGTTTGAGGCATAGGTGTGGGCGGCATAGAAGAAGCCGATTCTGATGGAGGGAAACGGCGATAGTAATCATCTAGCATGTATTGTAGATTGTTCAAAAGAGCCAAAGGCATTTGGGCCGTAGGCAGTGAATCTGTAGGTAAAGGAACCGTTTCCTGACAGATGTCATCCTCTGGATCCTCATCTTGATATTTAATGAGGAGCTCTGAAGGGCTCCTGGCAGTACGGAACATATCACCTTCTTCCGATTGGTCATCGTCTTCATCAGAGGTTAGCAATTGGTCCGGTAGTCTAAGGTGCACCTTAGGAGGAGAGATTGTGAGCGGAGAGCGTACATTTAAAGAAGATGCACGTCTTTGTAATAAAGAAGAAGACGCCGTTGTCACCGGAGGCAACGTAGACGGTGTAATCTCTACTGCAGGCGTCGACGAAGACCAGACTTGCAGAGCCGTGCATGAGGCCAGTGGTAACGTCGACAAGGAAACCGTCGACGAAGTAGTCGTCGACGGGGCAGGCGTCGACGGAAGTATCGTCGACGAGACGGGCTTCGTCGACGGGACGGGCTTCGTCGACGGGACGGGCTTCGTCGACGGGACGGGCTTCATCGACGGGACCTTCGTCGACGGGATGGTCGTCGACGAGGCAGTCGACGACGACACTCCTTTACTTTTCGTCGTCGGAGCGTCGACGGTAGATACCAACACCTTCGTCGACGGAACTGGTCTGACTGAGACGGATACCAGCGTCGACGGCGAAGACGCCGACGACATGATCATTTGTGTCTTCGGCGATGAGAATGTTGCCGTCGACGTCGTAGTTGCAGTGTAAGAGCTCGTCGACGAAGGAGTCGCCGACGAGCCCGTCGACGAGGAACTCCGTTTCTGAGGCAAATCCTTCTCAGAAACTTGCTTAGAAGAGAGAGACTTTTAGACTTTCTCGGGGCGTAGAAGCTATAGATCTAGGTTTAGAAGGTGGAAGAGTCTTTCTTGAAGTAGAAGGCACTTCAGCACTGCTGGAGAGTTGTTTCTTCGACACCTTAGCCCCAGGAGAAGACAAATGTGTGTCAGCAATCCTCTTTCTGGAGGACGTAGACTGAACAGAGGCAATACTCCCCACATCAGATAAGGGATTGTCCTGGTCGTTTATCTTCTGTAGCCACAGAAGTAGACGCCCCTCTCTGTCCCTCAGAGTCTTTTGAGGAAAAGTTCTGCAGATCTTGCAGTCTCTCACCTGATGTTCAGGATATAAGCAATAAATGAACTTCTTGTGGGGATCTTCTGAAAACAGCCGGAGCTTCCCACAAGAGTCACAAGGGCGAAAAAGAGACTTCTTTGAAGAAGACATCCTAAGAAGAATAAAATCCAAAGAACTGAGAAGAAAACTGAGCAGAGCTCAGGGAGACTCCCTTCACACGACGTGCGGTAGAAAATCTGAGAGCCTGAGCCTCTGAGGAGAACATTCTGGGTGGTGCTGTCTCCTGATTGGCTGGACTTTGGACTATATATAATGACTTGGACGAGTCATGAAAGTGGAGGAATTTTTTCCTTTAATTTCTGGCCACTTTACTTCCTGGTTCTAATTTACCTAGGATATGGTGTATATATATATATATATTGCTATTTTATGTACCGTGGGACTCCCACTCCGACGACGGGGAATGATTCAAGCATGTGAATCTATGAAAGATACCCCAATACTGGAGAATCACAGTGCTTTCTGTCACAGTCTGTGACCCCGTAGCACTAAAAATACACATCACTATTCTCCACTGCACCAATCAAGTTTTAATCCTGTGGTTCTCTGGTTACACACAGGCCTCTGAAGTGCATTACCTAATAGAGGTTTCATAATGTACTACAGTGCATTTCCCACTGAGTAACAACTTTTTTTATTTATTTTTCATTTACGCTGCCTATTATTTTATGTAGATACCTGATGGTGAAAGACCTAAAAAACGTACAGAATATTTTGGGGCTCATTTATGAGAGGCTTGCATCACCAGAGCATCACTTTTTTTGACGCTCCGGTGGTGCAAGCGTCTCAACCATACCTATGAGGCAGTGCAAAGTCACCCTGCATGGCCTCATAGTAATGGAGTAAGACATAGCAGCGCAAGTCACTGCGTTGCCTTACTCTGCGTCAAGGAGGTGTTCCATGGGCTTTGTGTGGGGTTCCCACGCAACACCCATGGATTTTGATGCTGCCCCATATTTACAAAATTAAGTAAACCTGGGGCAGCTCCAAAAACAGACGCCTCTCCAAGGGAAGCGTAACGAGGAGAAATGTTTTCATTTCTCCTTGTTTTTTCCTCTTTCAGTGTATGCTGCATTCTGCAGCTCACATGGAAAGAGGAAAACGCCTCTGGATAGTTTTTTTTTTTTTATACTTTATTTATCATGTTTTGTCAAACATCCAAATAAACCACAGAATCGACATAAACCAGTCTTGGCATGGCACATAGAAATATCAGAAAGAAGTTACATGCATAGAAACCCTCATATACGGATCAGCTTGATGTATACATTTCTGCACAGGTCTATGGGGTAACCCACTCTTACCTCCCAGCGCTCAGCCCATTCGGGGTGCATAGATAATTCTCTGTTAGATATGTCCAGTTCCCCACATGATACACACGTAGTCCAGCTTTACACAATGCTCAAATTATAGACAGTCTACACTTCAAATTTCTGTGCTATACTCCGGAGGCATCCTCCTGGGTAGTCAGTGGAGGAGTTCCCTGGTCGCTTTCGCTGTGCTCCCGGAGGTATGATAGCAGTGGTTCCCAAATGTCCCTGGGGCAGGACGTAGCCGGCAACAGTTCTGCATAGGTTGTTAGTTGGTCTTTACCATATATAAAATCATGTAGCCAATCTTTGAATTTGGGAGCTCTCCCCCTGCCCCATCTGCAGGCCACCCTCCACTTGGCCAGAAGCAGGCCCAGAGCAGTGAACTTCCTGGGCGTCTTAGGGATGTCCGCTGACATCAACGCAAGTAGAGGGGAGAGTGGGAGGGGCATTGCGATCATCTCAGTTAATGCTTCCAGTACCTCCCGCCAGTAACCCAAGACCTGGGAACAGGTCCACGCCAAATGTAAGAAATCAGCCCCCTCCTGTTGGCATCTCATACATCGGTCATCTTCTTGTAGCTTGTATTTACGTAGCAATGTGGGTGTATAGTAAGTTCTGTGCAAAAACTTAAAGTGTATGATGCGCAGCCTGCTGCTAGCTGTAATCTCTGCTGTCTGCGCGCAGCAGAAATTCCGCTGCACGTCTGTCAAGGGGGATTTCAGGTCCTGCTCCCACGCGACCCTAGCACCTGGCAGCACATGCGGTCTTTCTAACAGCGCCGCCCGGTAAATGCGAGACACAGCGTGTGAGGGGCCGGGCATCTTCAGTGTGGTGTGCAGAACCTCCAGCGGGGCAGGATCTTGCGGGAAACACGGTGTATTGGCCCGTATTTCATGTTTGAGCCTTATATAAAGGAACTTCTCTAGAGGGGTAACTCTCTCCCCGACCAATAGCTCCTTTTGATCCTTGAACCGGCCTCCGTGATACATATCACCCCATGTATGCAATCCCCTCCTGCGCAGCATGTCACGACATACCACTTCCTGTGTGACTGGGGCGTGTGGGAGGTGTGGCAGCGGTACAAGGGGGGAGTAGAGTAAGTCCTTACCCATTTCCCTAGTCAAGCGCTTCCAGGCGTTATTGGTGCAGAAGACTGTGTGGTGCGATACCTTCTCATCTGGGACTTGCGCCCCCAGGAGGGAGGTCAGGGGTGTAGGGGACATGTAGCCCTGCTCGATGGCCAGGTGTGGCATGAAGGGTGGCGGGTGGAGCCAGTAAATGGTGTAGTGAGCCTTAGCGCTGAGATAGTATAGTTCCATGTCCGGAGCCTCGAAGCCCCCCCTGATGAACGGCTGTGTCATAATTTTCCAGCTTAATCGGGGTTGCCTCCCGTCCCTGGCCAGTTTGATGAGCAAGGAGCGAAGAGTGTTAAAAAAATTGGAGGCCTGGATAGTAAGGTATGTTAAGAAATAAATAGAGGAGCTTGGGGAGGATATTCATCTTCATCAGGGCCACTCTGCCGTCCAAGGAGAGCGGAAGGGTTATTCAGCGGTCTATCCACGTGCTAATCGTTTCTATCGCAGTCCCGTAATTTGCTCTAATTGTCTCCGCAGGGTTCCTGGTGATGATGACCCCCAGATACTTGATTTCGTTCTCGCACCAGCTCAGCGGGTAATCAGGGGTAAATCTTGGAGTGTTAGGGGTGAGTGGGAAAATCTGCGACTTGTTCCAATTGAACTTTATCCCAGATAGATGACCAAACCTAATGAATTCCCTCAAGATAGGATTGAGGCTTACACTGGGATCTCGGAGGTATAGGGTGATATCGTCTGCATATAACGATATTAGGATTTGACGGGAGGGGTAGATTATGGCGTATTCTCTATGGTGTTGCCTAATTTTAGCTGCCAGGGGCTCAATGGCCAAGGCAAAAAGTAACAGGGATAGCGGGCATCCTTGGCGAGTGCCTCGCTTAATGGGGATTGGGTCAGAATATAGCCCATTGATCTGAACTACTGCCTCGGGCTTAGAATAGAGTAAGTGAATCCAGGCTAAGAACGGACGAGGGAGGCCCATTCGACCCAGGATGGCAAGCATATAATCCCACTCCAGGGAATCAAATGCCTTCGTGGCATCTAAAAAAATCCCGGCGGTTGAGCTTTCAGGGTCAATGTCGTGAAGGAGCGTGAAAATGGTGCGCAGGTTGTGGGAGGTGGCCCTGCCTGGAACGAAGCCTGCCTGGTCCGGCAAGACCAAACCCTCCATGAGCAAGGACAATCGGTTGGCTAGAACTTTGGCGAGTATCTTCGTGTCACAGTTAATTAAAGACAGGGGCCTATAGGCCTCGCACTTATCAGCAGTCTTGCCCGGTTTGAGTAGGGATATAATTAGAGTTTGTCGCATAGAAAGAGGGAGATACCCATAGTCTCGTGCCTCTTCAAATACCTGTTTGAGGATGGGAATCAATTGCTCACTGTAGCATTTATAAAACTCGGCTGGTAGGCCGTCGGGCCCTGGGGCCTTGCTGGAGCCCTACCCCATTATCGCAGCCAGAATCTCATCCTCTTCAATGTCGGCGGATAATAACTCCCCGCGGGAATTGCTGATCCAGCCCAGAGCTGTGTCTTCAAAATACGTGTCTGGGGGAACCCGACCAACAGTATGATAGAGTGTGGCGTAACAGTCAGTGAAGGTGCAGAGTATTTCCCGGGAATCTGTGTGTCGCTGCCCTTCTTCGTCCACGATTTCTAGGATTTGATTGGCAAACCTGGGAACTCTGCTGACTTCCACCAGGGCTCTGCCAGGGCGTTCACCCTCGCCATAGGACCTGGCAGTGTGATATTTCGATCGGAATTTGGCCTCCTGCTCGACTTCCTCCGAGTATTCCACTAGGAGCTCTGAGTCGAGCCCGCAGTGGAGCGTCAGGCGATGATGCGATTTGCGACTAAGTTCTTTTGATGTCGAATTCTAACCTGTGCAGCGTGCCCCTAATGGATCGCAAGACCCCCGCTCTCTGCTATACATAGACCTCTAACAGTAACCTTAAAGCTTTCCCAGACACATGCAAGTGTAGGGACACTTGTCAATATTACGTGGGAAGAAGTGTACTATCTCCTGACGCAATTCCTCCCGAAAGGCGCCGACTAATAGGGTTGTGGGTAAGAGTATCCAGGATCGATAGGGAGATTCCTGGCCTGGTGGTTCCAGCTTCATAAGGACCGGGGAGTGATCCGAGAGAGTGCGAGCTAGTTGTGTTACCTCTCTGAGCCATGTATTGAGACCGGCCGACAATAACCAGTAGTCCAGGCGAGACCAACTATTATGCACAGTCGAGGAGAACGTGCCCTCTTTTTGTGTTGGGTGCAGAGAGCGCCATGCATCAAAAAGCCGATGATCAGCCATTATGGCCGAGAGGTGGTTATTAGCCTGTGGGTGGGATGTCGAATGCGGGTATGAACGATCCAACTCCGGCTCAATTGCCACGTTGAAATTCCCCCCCATATAATGAATGTCGAGCCTACTTCCAATATGTGTCCCCATAACTGGGTGAAGTATTGCGCGTCGTCAATGTTGGGTGCGTAACAGCTTACCAAGGTAATTGTGTGTTCCGCTAGTTTACCCCACATTATGCTGAATCTACCCTGAGGGTCTTGTAAGGAACCTAGCAGACAGTAGCCCAGCCCTTTCTTAATCAAAATGGCGGTGCCTCTGGCATATGTAGAAAAGGTGGAGAAACAGCTGTGCGCAGCCCATTTCCTGCCAAACAGTGGCTGGATCCCGGGGGCAATGTGCGTGTCTTGCAGCATTGCCACCTGAACATGATGCCTGTCTAGATAGTGTAGGACCTGTCTAAGCTTGCGGGGGTCCCGGAGCCCGCGCACATTCCAAGTCAAGCAATTAATGGTGGGTTTATGAGACAATGGTGCGCTAGCCATACAGCTCTAGGTAACTGCGCAAGTGACACGTATAGGGCAGCATTTGCGAAGAAAATATATTCCGGCACATTGCATGCAACTGTATCGTATACAACTAGAGGTGGTACCATGCAAGACAAAACAGTATATAATTCTGATGAATAAACCCCCTCCCCCACCCACACCTGTGACCCAAACACGCAGGGAATATATTCCCTCCCCAACCCCAAAGACCAACAGCACAGGCATTTTGTGTAGCACTCTGTAGAAGTATCACCCCACATCGCAGTTCCTTTCTGAAGGAGAGAGTAAAGCATAAAGGGGGCATACGCTACTAGTCTCTGCGCTAGCCATGTCAAAAAAACCATTAGTAACATTATATCCAACATGCATACCATTCACAGGGGGAATTCCCTCTGGGGGTACATGCCAGAGCGGCAGTCAGCGCACCTCGCAGATGCGAGGGAGCCCGGAAGAACAGCGTCTTAGTGGATGCCCCAGGGCTAAGTCACTCGACATAGGAGCGGAGCAGTGCAATTAGAGGTCCAGAGCTCTTGGAGTAGTGCATGTCTCGCCTCGCTCTGCAGTGTATCAAAGGGAACAGTCTTACCAGTTCGCAGCGGCGTCTTTAGATTTTCCGAAGACACCTCTATAGCTCCTCATCATCGGGCGAGGAACGACCAGAGCCAGATCCATCAGCCAGTGGAGCAGGCGAACGCCTCGTTAAGGTCTTCAGGAACTCCTGGATATGCTGTGGACTGCTGAAGATGTGAGTCTTCCCTCGGTGTTGAACGCGCAACCTCGCTGGATAGATCATGGCATAGGGGATGCCAGCCTGCAGGAGCTTCTTTTTAGGTGGGAGAAATTTCTTCCGCGCCTCCTGTACTGCCATGGTGAAGTCCGAATAGAGCGCAACTTTCACTCCTTCATAGACCAGGTCTTGCTTCTCCCGCGCGAGTGCAGTGTCCCGGTCCTTGTAGTTTAGGATGCGCACCAGGATAGGGCGCAGTGGCACGCCAGGCGGCGGTCTCGCCATAAGTGATAGGTGGGCGCGCTCGACGATCAGCACCTTGGAAAAGGCTTCAGCTCCAAAGAGGCCCAGGAGCAAACGCTCGACATAGTCCTCCATGCGGCCAGTGGCCGTAGACTCCGGGACACTCACGATGCGCAAATTGTTTCTGCGCGAGTGCGCCTCCAGGTCTTTGTTTTTTGCCGCTATGACCTGAAGAAGTTTCTCCATGCCTTGCAGTTTGTTGCTATTAGCTCCAGTGGCATCTTCGAGAGTGGATATGCGTTGTTCAGCTTAAGAGATTCGGCCATCATGTTTTTCCAACTTTTGCGCGAGGAAGTCCATGCGTAAATTCATGGAGTCCATCTTGGATTCGATGGAGGTTAAGCTGTGACGGATCGTGAGGAGGATAGCTTTGAAGTCTTCATCTTGTGTTTGGGCAGGGGGGAGGCTGATCGTCGTCTCTTTGCGATTCTGCATCCTCACTAGGGGTTTGCTTCCGCGTTGTGAATTGCAGTTTCGCCTGTTTGCCCTCGGTGCGACCCATTGTGCACCTCTCCCCTATAGAGTACTCTCCGGGTCTCGCACAGAAACAGCTCCCGGCTGCGGCGAGCCAAAGACGGTGAGGAGTCGCAGGGGGTTTGAAAGGGATCGTCCCTGCCCCTATCGCCACAACAGCAGTGGGACTGATATGTAGGGGTTCTACTGAGTGTCAAGCAGGGACGGCACCTCCCCGGGCGTCCGGATCGCTGTAGCTCAGTCTTTGTTCGCGCCTCACACAATGTTGAGTATCTTCTTTTTGTCTCAAGGGGCGCAGCGCTCACCGCACTGTGTGTGCCCCGTGGCTCCACCATGCAGTGTGTAGGGTCTCGGTGTAGCCCGCCGGCATTAGAGGCCTGCATGCCCCACGCAGGGCCGTAGTGCAATAGAGCAGGGTTCAGGAAGGCAATGCAGTCCCGCGCCTCAACGCCAACCAAGACAGGATTCTATGGCGCCCAGTTATGTCAGGCGAGTACACTCAGGGCAACTCCCCAGTAGCATCACAAATCTCAGCCCGCTCACATTTACCAGCCAGGCTATATGAGCACGCCAGGCCCGCCTGAGGTGCTGGTGCACATCAATTTGTGTAGGTAGTGATTAGGCTGCCAGTGGGTTGCAGTCTTTCAGGCAGGATTGCGTGCCCTCCGCTTCTAGGAGGTGCGCAGCTCCGACAGCCCTATCGGGGCAGCTCACGGGCGCAGCAGATTCCCGCCTCACCTGCAGAGGCAGGGCCTAGCAGGCCCAGATCAGCGGGCCGGTCTCACGCACCACAGGCAGCCGATCAGCACATCGTCTCGCAGCGGACGTCTCCAGGTCGCCTCAGTGCTGCAGTTTCTTCCGGGCGGCAGCGCTGCTTCACATTCCGCTCACATGCGCGTCCGTCTGCAGGACCAGGCCGCCGGAGCCCCAGGCACCTTCACTCGATCGTCGGCAGTCGCCCGGGCCGGCGTCACTGTCGGATTACAGCCAGGGGATTTAGTCGCGCCAGGCCTCCGCCGCAGCTTCCGTCAGCGGGCTCCGGTGCACAGCAAACGCGGCAATTTGTGGACGAGGGCACTCGGAAGGGGAGCGGAGTTGCTCAAGGGCCCAGGCCTCTCCCATCAGCGCCCGGTCTCCTCCATTTTACTGCCTGCCTCGTAGAAACAAGCCGGGTTGAGGAGCTGGCCGTTAGGTCTGTAGCAGCAGCATCGCGGGAGCTCCAACGCGGCTTCCCTGTCACTCGCTGAGCTTACAACATTTATCTATGATTGCGGAGCAAATAGGCGCCCTGTGTGTGCAGGATAGTGAAGGATTCTGCTCCCAGGCTGACAGAGCCTCCCTAAGGTGCAGCCATCTTGTCCTCCGGCTCTCTAGCGCCCCCCTGGATAGTTTTTTGTGAAGGAAGGTGCCCCTTCCTGTACAAAAACAATCCTGCCTATGTTGGTGCTAGGCAGCAATTTGTGCACCAACGCAAGGGAAAAGGACAGGAATACACCCTATTTTATAAATACGGTGCATTCCTGCCCTTTAATATTGGCGTAGGGCTGCGCCGCAAGAAGACTTGCGGTGCTGCCCTACGCCAATTCCTCATAAATGAGGCTCTTTGTTTTTAGCTACACCTTTGACTACACCCCCACGCTCACTGACCTTTGGTTTGCTAAACACTGTTTAATATTATTTCCCCACCGTAAAAATTATTTGCTGTGGGAATTTGGGGCGTTTATGGTTGTTGATGATAATGATGAGTACCAGGTTATCAAATTTTTTGTCAGAAGGGGGTCCTTACGCCTAAAATGTTTGACAAAGGGGTCTAGGCATCAAAAAGTTTGAAGACCTCTGCCCTAAAGGTAGGTAGCACACTGGCTACTACCAGTCTCCCCCTTTAACACCCCTAAATTTAGTACTTAGGTGGCATCTCTGGACCTTGCAATTTAGAGTCAATGGACACAAAGAAGGAAAGGACAGAGCTGCTGACCCAAGGACTGAAGCCCTGCTGCAGAAAACTAGCGCCAAACCGCACCTGCTGCCTTAAGGACTTGACAATCATAGTGTGCTGTTACATCCTGCATCTATGAGGACTCCATGAACCCCGGAGCCTCTCCAGCCTTCAACAAATTGCTAAAGAACCTCCCTAGGAATAGAAGCTCTGCTCCCCTGCGACAGGCATCGAACCGCAGACTCTGATTTCACAGACTTGCTGCTCCCTGGCGACTAACGCAGCACACGGACAAAAAGTGGTACACCAGTTCAGAGGGCGAAGATCTGTCTCCCCCACCAAGGTTGTGGAGAGCAGGACCTACCGGAGCCATGCCGCACCAATACCTGGGGTACCAGAACCTCTATAGCATTTACTGAGACGAAGAGTCCACTTCGGACTCCAACTGCCCAGGAAGCAAGCACACATTGATGGAAATTGAGACCGGGGTGTGGAATTTAATAAAACATCTACTTGTCCATGGGGCTGGTTACTTCATAAATCTACTTGTCCCTTTTGTGCCATGTAATGTGCTGACAAATTATGGCAGCAATTTCATTTAGTAAGAGCTCTGATATAGCCGCTCTGATTATGCCAGGGCTCATACCATAGTAGGGATTGAATACTAGCCATTCCCTTATGTTGCTACATTTCCGCAGATCTACATACTGGGGCTGAAGGTAGTGGCAAGCAATAGCTACTGGGTTGGAATGCCCTTTTGAGTCTGTGCAAACCTACTAACTTGCATGTTTTAAGGGCTTTCACCAACTATTCTTTAATCTTACCCCATACTGAGAAAGGTTGGAACTTAACTCCTGACAATGGTAGACGTGAAACTTCAAGGGTTGGGAAAAAAGTGGTTGGAGGGAAAGTGACCTTGCAAACACTCAAGATGTTCGCATGAGCAAATCTACACATGTATATTTGCTCATGCTAAAATGCAGCTCACAAATTTTCTAGGAGTTCTATTTCTTGGCCTACTTCTGTAAATTCCTGTGAATACACGGAAGATGTAGATCTGCACTTAATGCAAGAACATATACCATGGGTGCACTTTTGAGACTTTCTTTAATAATTGGGCCCCTAATTAGGTCTGGCGTTAACCATGACCTTTTGTGTTTATTAAACTTTTAATCACTCTCCCGGTCTATCGGCTGCCTTCACTGTGAGTGACAGCATTCTGCTCTTTCACAAGGAGCATGTCAGCACACAAGAAATGCGTTACTTACCTGTAACAGCAGTTATCCAGTATTGGTATCTTTCATAGATTCACATGCCTGAATCATTCCCCGTCGTCGAGACGGGAGTCCCCGGTATATAATAAAAGTAATGTCCTATTAGACATACCAAACCATAGGCCTAAGGCCTCTCATTAGTAACATATCCAGGTCCTTTTGTGAAAAGGACCAAACTCTCTGGAGCAGCCAATCAGCTGCCACCACCCTCTGGAACCTTCCTGTCAGGAGCTCTGGTCCCTCAGATTTTCGTAAGCGTAGTGCTAAGTAATAGTATCTCTGAGAGAACCAAGAGAGCCTTTCCAAGGGAGGTGGGTGGGTTGCATGTGAATCTATGAAAGATACCAATACTGGATAACTGCTGTTACAGGTAAGTAACGCATTTCTTATCCAGTATTAGGGTATCTTTCATAGATTCACATGCCTGAATCAGAGTAGCAAGCAATAGTGAGCACATTTCCTTTGTTCCCCATAAGGGATATACACTCATTGGTTAAAAACAAAAACCCATATTGATACATTCCATTATATCATCGATATAGTGCATCATCATAATAACAATAATAATCATAGAAATGTGTGGTAAAACAAAGGTTGGTGGGAAGGAGGAAAGGCTCACCTCTATTGAAACAGATGACGTAGTACTGCCTGTCCAACTGCAGCGTCCTTCGCCAGTTCTGAATCCAAGCAGTAATGCTTGGTAAATGTGTGCGGCGTTTTCCATGTTGCCGCTCTGCAAATGTCCATCAGCGGTACGCCGGCAAACAGAGCCATGGACGTAGAGACCGCCCTGGTAGAATGGGCACGAATTGTAGTTTGCAAAGGCTGACCAGCCTGTTGGTGACATAGAGTGATAGCGCTAGAGATCCACCTAGCGATACTCTGCTTGGTAAGGGGAAACCCTTCCTAGGC
The DNA here is from genome assembly GCA_963921515.1 of Calotriton arnoldi. NCBI lineage: Eukaryota > Metazoa > Chordata > Amphibia > Caudata > Salamandridae > Calotriton > Calotriton arnoldi. The sequence continues at coordinate 1,461,154 of CAWUFW010001762.1, read as the reverse complement.
ACACTGTAGGCCACGAAAAGTTGGTTGGACTTTCGGAATGGTCTTGTCCTATGAAGGTAGAATTTAATGCATCGCTTCAGGTCCAAGGAATGAAGAGCTTTTTCCGCTGGTGTTTGAGGATTCGGGAAGAATGTCTTTAACACAATGGGTTCGTTAAGATGGAAGTACGATGGCACTTTAGGGATAAACTTCGGGTTAGTTCGAAGAATTACCCTATCATCCCTGAATTGCAGAAATGGATGCTGTATTGTAAAAGCATGAAGTTCGCTGACTCGTCTTGCCGAAGCCAGGGCGAGTAGAAGTGCAGTTTTCCAGGAGAGGAATTTAAGGTCCACCTTGTGTATTGGTTCAAAAGGATGCCTCATAAGCTGAGCTAGAACTGTATTAAGCTGCCATGTTGGAGGAGGAAGCTTTAGTGGAGGGAAAGTCCGGAAAAGACCTTTGAGGAATTGTTTTAAAGTGAAGGACCTGTGGAAGATCTTCTGAAGCGGGATATCGCTGCTAGGTGAACTCTGATGGAAGCGTGAGCGAGGCCTGCATTTGCGAGATGAAGGTATGGCAAAATCTCCTCAGGAGAGGACTTAAAGGGATGTACTTTGGCAGATGCACACCATATACAGAACCTTTTCCATTTGAGAGAATATGTCTTGCTTGTACTGTCCGCCACTGCTCGAGACAGAACCGCTCTACAGTCCGGAGGGATATTCATAGCCTGGAATTCATTGTATTCAGGAGCCAGGCCGATAATTTGAGTGAGGCCGGGTCCGGATGTTGTATCTGTCCCTGATCCATTGTGAGGAGAGATGGGAACGGCTTCAATGGAATTGGAGGTGCCTGGGATAGGAGATGTAGTTCCGTAAACCAATGTTGGCGAGGCCATGCTGGTGCTATTAAAATCAGTGTGCAGGGCTCTGCCTTCATCTTCTTGAGTACCCTGGGGAGCAGCGGAATCGGCGGAAAAGCGTACGCAAAGACGCCGCACCAGGCTATTGAAAATGCATTCCCCAGAGATCCCTGCTGGGGATGCCAACTTGCGAAGCGTTGGCATTTGGCGTTGATCTGTGACGCGAACAGGTCTAGATTTGGTTCGCCCCATTGGTTGAAAATGCGGTTGAGAATACCCTGGTGTAATTCCCACTCGTGGCAGGATGTTTGTAGTCTGCTCAGTGAATCTGCCAATATATTTTCCCTTCCCGGCACATATTCGGCCTTCAGAGATATTTTGTGCTGAAGTGCCCAGTTCCAAATTTTCTGCGATTCTTGAGATAACAAGAGAGAACGAGTACCCCCTGTTTGTTCACATAGTGCATTGTTGTGGTGTTGTCCGTCTTGACCAGCACTAGCGAAGCTGCTATTCTGGGAAGAAAAGCCCGCAGGGCTAGATACACAGCTCTGAGTTCTAGGAGGTTGATGTGCAAGGTCCTTTCTGTTATTGACCATTTTCCGCTGATTTGAAGCTCCTGGAGAAAAGCTCCCCAACCTTCCAGGGATGCGTCTGTAGTTATTACTTGAGGAGACACTGGAGGCAGAAAAGACAGGCCTCGTGCCAGATTCTGTGGACGAGTCCACCAATGTAATGCTGTAATTACTTGAGGAGTGATCTGAATGATGTCGTCGAAAGATCCTTCCACCTGAATCCACTGAGCGGCAAGAGCCTCCTGGAGAGGACGCATATGGAGACGACAATGCGGAATGAGTAGTATGCAAGAAGACATCATTCCTAGGAGGGATTTGAAGAGCCGAACCGAAAGAGACTTTCTTAGCTTTATTCTGTTTGCCAGCTGTGTGAGCCTGCGTTGTCGTTCTTGCGTTGGGCAAGCATGCGTGTGGACCGTATCCAACACGGCTCCTAAGAATGTGATCCTTTGAGAAGGTTGAAGCATTGACTTTTCTACATTGAGGGTGAGACCTAACTGCTTGAAAAGTTCTAGACAAGCGCTGGAAGATTGCGTTGCGCCTTGAAAAGATGGTGCCTTGATGAGCCAGTCGTCGAGATATGGAAATACTTGATGATGCTGCTGTCTGAGGTACGCAGCGACCGGAGCCAGGCATTTCGTGAATATACGAGGAGCCGATTTGAGCCCAAACGGCAGCACTCGAAATTGGTAATGCTTGCCAGCGACTGCAAATCTCAGAAATTGTTTGTGTTTTCTGTGGATTGGCACATGGAAATAGGCATCCTGTAGATCCAATGATACCATGTAGTCGTTCGGGTTGAGAAGTTGTAGGACTTCCTGTATGGTAATCATGCGAAATGATTGCTTCCTTAGGAATTTGTTCAAATTTCTTAGGTCTAGAACCGGCCTCCACTTGTTGTCTCTCTTGCGCACCAAAAAGAATCGGGAATAAAAACCTTTTCCTCGTTGATGAACAGGAACTCGCTCTATGGCCCCTTTGCGAATCATGGATGATATTTCGTTCTGCAAGAGGTTCAAATGCTTGTGAACCATAGGTTGAGGTGGAGTTGGTGGAGGGGTTTGAAGAAATTCCAAGGAATGACCGAATTGTACTATTTGAAGGACCCACTGATCCGTAGTAATTTGTTCCCAGTTGTGGAAAAAATTTGATATCTTCCCTCCTATTTTGAGTGGCGAGGGCGAGGTTGGAGTTGGTGGCAAGGAAAAGTCATTGACGCCGGGCAGCATCCTCTGGCGACCAGCTCTTCCTCGAAAAGAGGATTTGTTATAGGCAGTTTGTTGAGGTTGCTGCCTTTGCTGAAATTGCGGCCTGTATTGCTGGCCGGACGAGGAGTAATTAGAATATCTATTTTGTTGATATCCTCCTCTATAGGACGATTGACCTCTACCTCGTGAGCCACGAAAGGAAGACGTTTTATATTGGAGGGTTCCCAAAGATCTTGCTGTCTCTGTGTCTTTCTTAATCCCTTGTAGGGCCTCATCGATATGAGATCCAAACAGGCACTGCCCATCATAGGGCATATCTAGGATCTTTGTCTGGACCTCCGGTCGGAATGTGGTTGCTTTAAGCCAGCCTTGGCGCCTTAAGACTGCCGCTCCTGCCAACTGACGGAAACCAGTAGATGCGATGTCCATCGCACAATCTATAATCTCCGAAGCTGACCTTTCGCCTTCTTGCAGTAGCTTCTTCGCTTCCTGTTTGGTGTCCTCTGGTAAACTATCCAAGAAAGGTGCAATGTCTGACCAGATTTGCCTGTTGTATCTTCCCAATAAGGCTAGTGAGTTAGCAGCCCTCACTGTTAGTGCCGACATGGAAGAGAAACGCTTTCCAATGTTGTCCAAACGCCTACCCTCTTTATCCGGTGGCGCTGACAGTGGAGTAGACGGATTCTTTGAGTGGCGCTGGGCTGCTTGTGTCACCACCGAATCTGGCTTGGGATGGCCAGTTAGACAGGCTGGGGCGTCATCCGGTGCCCTATACTTTTTATCCAGTCGTGTTAGGATTGGAGGCATTGAAGAAGGATTCTTCATGATCTTGACCCCTTGTTCCCAGATATAGTCTATTATTGGCATGGATCTCACCGACTTTTTAAAGGGTTCCTTAAAGTCATATAAGAAACACTCTTGTTGCTGGGAAGGCATTGGCAACTGAAAGCGCTTTGCCGCTCTTTCTAGAAGATTATGAAAACCTCCTATGTCCTCCGGAGGCGAGTCTACTGGAGGAGGGGAAGGAGACGCTGGAAGTGGTATGACTTAGTCGTCCCATTCCTCATGCTGTGATCCATCATCCAGGATTTCCCTTCTTCTTGACGACAGTCCTCTTCATCGTCAGTAGAATGGAGAGATGGACAAATCACTGTCGATGGGGACGGCTGAGGTGGAAGTTGTACGGCCGGTGGTGGAGCTCGTTCCGGAGCAGAAGCCGGAGCAGTAGTAGGAAACCTTTTCTTATAATCTGTAATCAGAAATTGGAGGTCCGACACCAAAGCCACCGGAAGACATACCATCTGAGGTTGTTGAGGTACTTGATCTTCCTGATAAGACTGATCATCAATGTCCTGATCATCCTCATCTGAGAACTCCTGGTATTTGACATTAAGTTCCGACGGACTTGTTGCGGCCCTAAAAGGACCCTCGTCCTCCGAATCGTCATCCACATCCAATAGATGAGAGGGTACTAAGGATTGGACTCTACTGGGTGACGTTACAGACGGTGACAATCTGCTGAGTCGTTTAGCCTTCATTTTTGGAGTAGACATCAAGATCGTCGACGGAACACTCGTCGTCGACGGTGGCGCGTCGATTGGTAAAGCTTTGAGCTTCGTTGAAAGCTTTGTTGAAATCTTCGTCGACGGCGTCGTCGATGGAAATGGCGTCGTCGACGGTAAGCCTACCGTCGATAGAGACGTCGTCGGCGGTATCGTCGACGGGAGCACCGTCGATGTGGTTGTCGTCGACGGGAAGGTCGTCGTCGGCGACGACTGGATCGTCGTCGGAATCTTCGACGACGACTTCCTTATTTTTATCGTCGACGACATGATCACTTGTGCCGTCGACGAAGATGTTGTAGTCGTCGACGATGATCGCGGCGCCGACGAAGCAGACATAGTGGAGACTGTCGTCGTCGGCGTGGTAACCCTGGCAGTGACAGGAGCAGTCGTCGTTGAAATAGTCGACGATGCCGTCGTCGACTGCAGCCTGAGGAGGGTTTTTAAAAGAATGCTGGACTCTGACTGAAGGAGTCGCAGGGTCTGGAGATGGCAATTTTTTGCCCGTGGGAACCTCTGAAGACTTTTTCTGCGTCTTCTTTGCAGGTTGCTGTGATGAAGGGCTTGGAGAAGCATTTCTCGACCTTTTCTGTGGAGTTTTTGAGGAGGATCTTGATGAAGTTTCACTCTCCTCAGAGGACAAGGGATCTTGTTTGTCCTTTAACCTCTGCAGCCAAATCAAAAGACGTCCTTCCCGGTCTTTTAGGGTTTTTGCAGAGAAAGTACGACATACCTTGCAGTCTTTAGCTGAATGGTCTGGGTAAAGACAGTACAGGCAGTCCTTGTGAGGATCGTCCACATGCAACCTCTTCTTCCTGCAGGTTGTGCATGGCCTGAAAAGGCCTTTCTTCGAGGTGTCTGACATGAAGACGACTATGACTTCAGTCAGACAGAAATAAGGATAATGAAATACCTTTCTAGCAGTATAAACGCTGTAATAATAGAAAACCTGAGCAGAGCTCAGTTGGAGACTCCCTTAGCACAACGTGCGGTAGAAAATCTGAGGGACCAGAGCTCCTGACAGGAAGGTTCCAGAGGGTGGTGGCAGCTGATTGGCTGCTCCAGAGAGTTTGGTCCTTTTCACAAAAGGACCTGGATATGTTACTAATGAGAGGCCTTAGGCCTCATGGTTTGGTATGTCTAATAGGACATTACTTTTATTATATACCGGGGACTCCCGTCTCGACGACGGGGAATGATTCAGGCATGTGAATCTATGAAAGATACCCTAATACTGGATAAAGTAGTATTTTTCAGTGCCAGGAACTATTGCGGCAATGTGTGCTTTTTGAGCCAAACAATTTTTGCTTTTAGCAATGTTTGTTATAATTGTGAGTGCTCGGCGCTCCCCACACCAATAAGGTTTTACAAAGCCATGCCAAAACAAGTCACACATTGACAAAACCAAAAGGGTATCCACCAATTTCAGACCTGCTGGCTTTGCCAATGCTTGTTTATTTTCATTTTCTCATAATCTTATTTAAACTGGTTACAATGATTTTCCATTATGAACATCTTTGGAAATACTAGCATACATCAACACTTTTTACCAAATGACGCTGCAAAGAAATGGTACCTAAAATTTTACAGTAGTTTGGCTAAATGTTTTTATCTTGAAAGCAAAGACTCCTCAATCTTGCTTTCAAGCTTTTGCAAATATTTGCATCTAATCAGAAAGCATTCTGGGTGCATTATACATAGCTTCATATTGCTAAACTTTGAAAACGTGTACAAATTTTTCTAATGGAACTAAATGTTAGTAGTGCAGTCCGAGCTTACAACATTTATTTAGAGCACTCACCCTAATAATAAAGGCATTAACACATGGATACAAATATTACCTTAACTGCAGACAGTGCCCTTCCCTGAGCCATAATGTGGTACTGTAAACTGGCAGCCAAAGGGTTTGTGCTGCAGGGTGTTGGGCCTACTTGTCCCAAGGCCAAAATACACATTAAAGCTTGTTGACCTTGACCCCAAACAATATGTCCAGGGCGTCTGGCTATAGGAATTCCACATCCCTGTTGAGACCCCCGAGATCCACTTCGTGAGTGGCCCAGCTGCCCCGGAACCGCCTCTCCAAGCTGCCTACCCCCGACTGCGAGGACATCTTGACGTGCGCCACCTGGCTGACCTATCTGGTATGCACTCGACCTGACTGGCCTTGGTAACTATGACCCAGGTGTTCTTCCAGGGTCCAGAGGCCCTTGCGACCTGCTCCCTCGAATGGAACCCCGCCCCCGGACTTACCTTTAAGTCCCCTTGTGCAGTGTTTTCAAGTGGCCCCCTTCTTTGTAGCGCATCAGCTACCAACAAACTGAGCACCCTGCTCCTGACCAAATCAGGGACGCTCCTGAGAATCTGCTGGTGGAACATTGGACCTTGTCCTGCTAAGTACCGAAATCCAAGAAGTGAACCTTGAAAGTCAACTGTACGATTTTATTTGCATTCTTTGTCCCCCCCTCCCCCCACATTTTCAAAGGTGTGTAATTGCACACAAAAGTGATTTTGCGAACTTTAAAAATTCAACTTAAAAGTACTTACCTTAGAACCAAGTTCTTGGTCTGAAAAATTATATTTAAAAAAAATATATTTTTACAAATTGGTCTCAGATTTATTCTTGTGTCATTTATTGCCTCTGAGTACAACAAATGCTTACCACTACCCTCTGATCAGCCGAACTCCTCGCCCACACTACCACATATAGAGCGTTAGTATTATCCCCTTTTGCCTCTGTAAACCAATCTGGGCCTCACTGGACTCTAAAAGTGTACTTCATTTTAGTGTACTATATAGCGAGCCAGCATCCTACAGGTTTTACTAGTAAATCTGTTCGGTTAGGTGTGAGAGGCTGGCTTAGTATATGGTGCTCACTTATGTAAGTGTAGCACCATGCACTAATCCAGACAACCCTTATGGTGATTTTAGTGGTCTTATACAATCTTAGAAAGATCTCCAAGTGGTAGCTGTGGAGAGCAGCCTTCAGGCTTAGTCCAGAAGGAGTGTAAAGCAGCTTGTTTTGCCAGTACTTGTTCTATGGTATAGTTTAAGTGAAACCGAACCACAAAGTGTAGTTATAAAAATATGTATTATTAACACTCATTAACACAATGCATTATCTCCTACCCGGAGATATAAACACAATACACACAATACTTTGTCAGTAGAATACGTAAGTAGCACAGAATACACAGTGGTCTCCAGGGGGAGACCAAACCATATACTAAAATAGTGGTATACGAACCACGACTTAAGTCAAGAACGGACCCAGAAGACGTAGAAGAGTCGGGGACCCAAGGTGAGTATCTAGAAACCCAACGGAGGCCGTGTGCAGAGTGAGAACACAACCGCATGCTCTATAGTAGTCAATAGGTAAGTTGCGGTTGCAATTTTAAAGAAGGACCCTTCCCAGCGGACCCTGAGGAAACCCCATGGAAAATGGAAGGTTGGAGTGTCACCCCACCCGTGGATACCCCAGGAACCAGGATACCTACACCAGGGAAGTGCATAGGTGTGAAGGGACGTCGGAAACTGCTGTAGACCACAATGGAGGACTTCAGAAAAGATGCTGCTGGCGAAAAAGGTGAAAGTGTCCGGTGGAACCCAAAGGTGGATTCAAGATGAGAAGTACCTGCAAGTAGAGGGGACAGAGTCTATGCCACTCAGGAGTGACCAGGAGGCACGGAAGACGAATGCCCACCAATGTCAGGGATGCAGGAGAGTTGACGGTGCCCTTGAAGTTGCAGCTGCATGGACCAGGCGATGCAGAGGACCAGGAGCAGTGCACGAACTGTCCCACGTTGGATGTCAAGAGCCAAGGGATCAGTGTCCGGCAGGGACACCAACAAGCCTTGGCAACTGCAACCAACGTAGTTGAAGAAAACATGCAGTGTCGGGACCAGCAAGGTCCTAGTGACTCACTACAAGCAGGTAACTCAGAGCAGGCCCAGAGCAAGCAGGGGAGCCCACTGGAGCCAAAGAAGCTCCTCGAGAGTACCCACGGGCCGAAGGCACAGGAGTCGCAAGAGGACCTCAAGCAGCTCACCAAAGGATGAAGGCCCACGCTGCAAAGGATGCGATGCAGGCAAAGATCTTGGCTGCAGGAGATGCTTGAGGCTTGAGCTTCTTGGAGCCCGAAGATCTCTGGAGGAGAGAGTCAACAATCCTTGGCAACGGCAAGTCGATGCAGTGCACAGGGGTGCTGTTGCAGCAATTCCAACGAGGGATACTGGCCACAAACTCTGAGAAGACAGTGTAGGCCTCAAGGGAGTTGCAGAACCACCACCTGTGTTGCTGAGCCTTTCAGAGTCCATAGGAGCTCAGGACCAGCAGACCGGTCAACTGTGTTGCAGTGCCTGCAGATGCAAGGGAGTGACTCCTTCACTTCAAGGGAGATTCCTTCGGGTGTCTTGGCTGTCCATAGGCCTTGTGAAGAACCTGTATGGAGCACAGGAACAGACATTGCAGCAGACTTGCAGGATGACGAGACCAGGAGCAGCAGGAGTCTTCCCAATTGCAGTCTTGGTTCCCAACGCAAAGTCCAGTGGGGTCCAGACGGTAGAAGATGAAGTTGTTTCGGATCTGAATCTTGTCCCACGATGAGTCTAGGGACCCAACCACAGGAAAACCTTTAAGTACCCTAAGGAAAGGGTTGGGACGATTCAGGGGACCCTCCCAGAAGAGGGGCTGGACAGTGGACAAAGGGCATGGGAGTATCCTCCCCAGTTTCGTGCCAGAGCAGGTGTCAGTGGCTCCCTGAACTGCAGTATGCAAGGGGGGCACCAAATGTGACCTTCAAGCAGTCTGTGGCGCTGGCAAGCGCCCCCACCCTGCCCTAATACACGGAGTCCTGTCTGGGAGATTGTCACACCTCCCTGTGACAAGAAACCTATTGTCCTGTCTTCAACTGCTCGAGCTTGGCTCAGCAGCAGGAGGGAAGAATCGTGTCTTTGGTCGGCAGCAGTCATAGTTTGCTGTCCGGGTCTAGAATACTGGTACCGGGAGCGCTGAGGGCCTCCCAGAGAAGCTTTACAGTGCATGGAATCATAACTCCCACACCGTTCACGGTGTTGGGGTATGATTCCAACATGTTTGATACCAAACACGCCAGGGTTCGTTACAGCCAGTTTAGAGATAGCCATCGGGTAATGACGCATGGCCACTATGTATCTTAATGGCTGATGCACTTACAACCCGGGAGAATGGCCTCCGAGGGTAGTAGGGGTGTCCTGCTCATGCAGGGGCACCCTCACACTTCAAACTGAACACCCTGCCTTCAGAATTTAAAGGCCTGCTTTAGGGGTGACATAGGTTTTAAGTGCAGTGACCAGGGACATAAGGAAACATCTCTCGTTAAGTGGTGCTAGCACCAGCTTACGCAGGGTGCCATGGCAGGCATGTAGTCACAGTTTGAGTGGACTGTCATGGGTGGCATACTACATGCTTCAGGCCATGGGGGATCCCTGATGTACCTATACCCTGGGTGCCTTAGTACCATATACTTGGGACTTACCAGGGTATACCAGTAGCCAATCTGGAGTATACCTAAGCACTCACCATGTCCAATTTAGGGAATAAGCACAGAGACTGAGGTCCTGATTAGCAGGATCCCAGTGAGACTAGTCAGAAACAGCATAACACCAGGCAAAAATTCGGGGTAACCATGCAGAAGGATCCTACCTTCCTACACTAGGCGATAGTATCCATGTGAGCTCTCTGAGATACTCCTTCACCCCTTCGATTAGAGTGTTTGCCATGTAAAGCTGTGGACCGAATCTCTAAATGTGTAGTAGTTTTCTTCTCTCCTCTTAATATGATGGCCTCTTCAAAGCAATTGGCCAACAGTTCTCTCTCCCCCGCCACAGAATTTCACGTCATTGTATGTTCAGGCTGGAGTAACAGTAAAAGCAATGGGCTACTCGAAGCATTTAGAATGGTCTTTTTGTGCTCAGCTTCTGCTTTACTATGGTCTGCCTGAACCTTCAGCAGTGATCCTTGTATAAGCATTTTGAGAGCTAATTCCACCTAACAACTCCCTTAATTTTTTTTTTAAAAAGCTGAGAAAATGCATCCCGCTGCTTTGCAGACACTGCCACACACTCCTCAGCCTACTGTTTTTTATGTTTTAAAGTTAATTACCTTCGGTAATGATGTATCTGTAAGAGACATGCGTTAGTCTATAGATTCCTGACCTTAGAATTACCCCCAGGCTTCAGACTGGATCCAGAGAATTTCTCTCAGCAGTACCCCTGCGCGTCGGTAGATGGTGTCGGTCGACTCAGCGTCCATCGTGGTCGTCAGACATTGCAGTGTCTACTTAGACGCCACCCCTGCGCGCTAACGTCCGTTCTAACCGACTTTTAATGCCAGAAGCGCAGAGCCATGCAAGACACTGACCACTGTGATAATTGCTTTATTTGTTGATTAATAAAAATCATTACAATCAAAGAAAAAAAACACAGATTACAAACATTATTTCTACCCATACAATTTATACACAACTTTATACTAAAAGAATTTAGCAGCAATAATAGAAAGCAGCAGTGAATAAAGTGCATTTGTGCCGGTGTTATCATTAAAATTTTAAAGCAATTTATCTTTAATCTTAATTTAATTAACCAATCCTTTAACAGTTTAAAATATTTAATAACTATAATGTAAAGTTATATGCGGAACTATTAAAAGCAGATTTTAAAAGCAAATTTTTCAATTCATTTTTGCATTAAAATCTTTGACGACATGTTACTGTATTAACAATCAGAATCAGTTTTGGTTAATAGTTTTTTTTCTGCAATAAAAATAAACTTTACAAATTGGGTAATCAAGCGGGGCATAGACCCAGTGAGACAAGTAATAATGGCGTGGCGACATGTTCTCACCCCTAATTCATTAAAAATCGGTCTTAACAGAGTCTTCCGCTCTTCTAGCAGTTGGGGGCAGGTAGTTACAATATGTATTAATGTTTCCTCATACGTGCAACATAACCTACAAAGTTTATTAGACCATTTTGTTTCCCATTTATGTATTCCATCCTTAGTGGGATATCTCCCAAACCGCAATAACAAATTTGTTCCTTAAGAATGATTTTAAGTGGGTCATCAAGTATGATTGAGGTTCTAATTTAATAAATGAGTTAGTAACTGACCAGGAATGATACTTTTTTCTGAGTTCATCTTTATCTAGAAGACTCGATAGTAAATTGACTGATCTATTTATGTTTTGTTTATAAACAGCTTTACTCCCAACTTCTTCAAAGGTTGGACACTCAAAATTATTTAAACTCTCACTTAAAAAGGATCTCCAGCTACTAGCATGCTCATACCTCATCTCCTGCCAGCACTGATTTGCAAGGGTACCTTGTTCTGAGCGATATAAAGTATATAGTATATAGTATTTTTAAAAAGGCAGATTGTCGTACCAGAGATTGCCTTTTCAAACCAAATTCTAATCTAACATTAGCATGTCCTATATACCTGGGGATCCTAAAAACTGATTTGAAGACTTATTTGTAGGTCATCAAGAATTTTCACGTCTTTACCACGAAAAATCATTGAGCCGTAAGCCAGAGATGGAATCAGCTTTGCTTTCATGACCTTCAATAGATGATCGTGATTTGGACATGACAACTTGTCCCTCAACCTTCTAAAGGCAAATGACAGAGCTGTTGCCTTCGCTTTAAGGTTAATAAAATGCTGTCTAAAGGACATATCGCCAAATGTTATTCCTAAATATTTATAAAATTTTACAGTTTCAATATGTAACCCATTAATGTTCCATTCTTTTTTATCTATTTTTGTTCCACCTATAATCATTATTTTTGTCTTTTTAGTATTAATTTTCAAACCGTTAAGGGTAATATAATGATTAAAAGAATCAACTAATCTTCTTAGACCTATGACCACTGGTGAGCCACAACAAGGGCCCTGTAAGGGAGTACCTATCCCTAGAAGTCAGTTCGCAGAGCAAGAGGATGGGTGGGGCGGTAAGGAATCTATAACTAACCTATGTCTCTTACAGAGACATAGTTACCGAAGGCAAGTAACTTGTTCATCTGAAAGAGACTGTTAGTTATAGATTCCTTACCTTAGAATAGCCAATGGCCAAAACTGCACTCTACTTCGAAATCACAGCTTAGCAGTGAAGAATTTCTCATTTTTCACAGCAAAAACCAACACCCTCCAACTCAAGTTAAGGACGGCAGCAGCTAACTCAACCACCCCAAAAAACACCCAAGCTGAAAATCCTAAACAACTCGATCTACCTCTGCCCAAGAGTAACTGGTCTACCTTCAAATTGTACGGTCCCAGTGACATCACAAAAACATTAGCAACTATCAAACCCACCGGCGTGGCCACGACGCGCTGCAGGATGGTCGCCTGTTGAAGGGGCTCTGCAGGTCGGGCTTGAACAAACGGCAAATACCATGGCCCAGGTCGGCGGAAACCGGGGAAAATGACAGATATCGCAAACAGCACCCCCGGACATGATGTGGTGACTTTCGTGTGTCTGGGAGGCCTGGAACCCGCTCAACTATCGAAGAGCCGCGGGCGCGTCTGTATATAGAAAATGGCCGCCGCCATCTCCAAGGCTACTGCGCAGCGCCCCGATCTGGGATCCGGGTCTTGCAATGACCGCCTGAACTGTATGTGGGACTAGGCGAGGACCCAACTGCTGGTTTCCTGTGGGCAGATACCCATAGGCGCGTTGTCAAGATCCCGGAGGGCGGACAGTGGAGAGGGGCACCCGCCGGAGGAGTTGCGGCTGGCAACATCAACTGAGGCCGCGGCTGGACTCGCACTGGAGGCCGTGGGCCGGACGAAGAGGCGATTGAACATCGGGGCGGCCCGAAATACCTACAGGCTGAGGAGGTGAGTGTAGTGCTTGTGGCCACCGAAGGAGACCCCTCGCGGTACTGAGGCGCCCGCTCCGCTTCCAGCGGTAGCGTGCTGCTGCTGAGAGGGGTGTGATCGGCTGCTGAAGGCCGAGGGAAGGGATCCTCCACTGGGGCTGGGGTGCTCGCCTGCCTCTACAGACGGCGAACGGGCTGTGGTGCAGTTGACGGGAAGCGGGGGGGGTCACGGAGGGCCGGTGGCGGAGCTCGCTCATCGGCGTAGAGGGCCGGTGAGTGGCTTGTCGCGCTGTGGCCTGCCGGGGCCTTCCTTGCCCTGGTGCGTGACTGCAGGGCCTGTCCCAGATCTGATGCCCGGTCTGACCGATGGTCTCTGCGGCTGGGAGCCCTGGATCCTTGTGGTGCTGGTGCTGGGATCCATCGGTGAATCTATGGAGTGCACGATGAGGTGGTGACTGACCCCCATGGGCTGTATGGTGCGGAGTGCCTGATCCCTCATGGCTCGCTCTCAGTGCTAAAATGACCCTACATGCTATGTTACCCTGGAGCGGCCTGGCTGGATATCTGCTGCTGATGAAGTGAGGGCGCTACATCTTGGGGGCCCATGCTGTCGTCTTGACTCTACCAGCTGAGGGCTCACCCCTGTGGGGAGAATTTTGAGACGGGCCCGTGCATATTGAAAGGGTGAAGGTTGGAGGCCCTGCCTGACTGTGAGTGATCCACCTGACGCTGCCCGAGGGAAGGAGAAATACGGTCTTGTTTCTCGAAACGTTGCGGGATACTAGATACACCTGCGTGGTCAGGCCGTGAGGGACTGCTCTTAAGACACTATGGGTAAGACCGACCCTAAGCAATCGAAAATTCCCTTTGAAAAACGTCAGACACGCAACATGGACGCCCCGACGGATCAAGGAGGTGCATCGGTACTACGGGAGGAACCAGATCTGTCTGGGGATGACCTGCGATCCATTCTAAAGGATGTGCGCTCAAGCTTACAGACAATAGACGGGAAAATAGATTCCTTGACGGCTAGCCTAGATGCCGTACGGAAGAGGGTAGACACACATGAAACGCGCTTAGACCTGGTGGAAAATAGGCTCTCGGATACCCAGGATTCACAATCTGAGGTCAAGTCCCAGCTGTCCAACATGGAGAAAGTGATGGAGGTGATCAGGGCAAAGAATGAAGACTTGGAGGCCCGCTCTCGAAGGAACAACGTTCGGATTCTGGGCCTTCCAGAGTCAACAGCCATCTCAAAGATGGAACCCTACATCACTACTCTCCTCCAAGATCTGTTTGGGCCTGCCCTGTCTCCACTGCTGGCGGTGGAGCGTGCCCACCGTACACTGGGTCCCAGGCCAGCACCGGGCCTTCCACCACGGCCTATTCTTGCGCGTATACTGAATTATGCGGACCGAGATGCAATCCTAAGGGAGGCCCGGGTGAAGAGCCCTGTAAGTCACCAGGGAAACACCCTATCCTTCTTCCCTGACTACACTCCAGCGGTGCAGGCTGCGCGCCGGGAGTTTCTTCCAACAAAACGGATGCTACAGTCATCTTCCATCCCGTATGCGATGTTATACCCGGCAAAGCTAAAAATCACCTATGACGGCCAGGCACACTTCTTTACGGACGCCAAATCCGCTCTTAAATACACAAAGCATATTTGTCCACGGAACTCGCAGCAGAGCCCATCAAAGAGAGACAGAACTCCCACACGTTGCTTGCTGATAATGATTAACTGTTTGACACTTGCGCACCAATAGTTGAATCTGCTTACAGCTTCTAAAGCATTGATATGGGACATTTGAACGCCAGGAAGGGGGCGAGAGAATAATTCACTGTTGACACGGTTATGTGATTTGCGATATGTCTGGTAAACCGAAGTTGGCTGACTGTGGAGGCTATTCACGTTGATATCCTTTAGCCTGACCACCCCGCCACCAGGCGGGTATTAGCCGTTGTTCCACGCCCTCACAGGGAGATCTCCCATGAGTTTGTATTTTATATGTTTGTTTATGGGAGGGTTTCACAGGGGAGGGTAGTTCTCGACCTAATTGGGAGGTTGTAGTGGGAGGGGAAGGGGATAGGAGTTCATAAGAAGAGAGAAATGTACTATTGTTTTTTGATTTACATACGGAGCAAGAGGGCAATGAAAGATCGGCTTCTCAAATGCACTAGACTAGGAGGGCAACATGGGGAATGTGGAGATTATCCCAAGGCAGCTTGTCCACTCACTGATATATACCATTGGTCATGGCTGTAGTTCACTGTCTAACATGGAACATCCGAGGACTAAATGACTTCAAAAAGCTAGACTGGTACACACGTATTTACGCAGGCACCGTATTGATGTCTGCTTTCTACAAGAGACGCACCTGAGTTGTGGCACTGATTCCAAGCTTAAACACAGATATTGGGGAGAGGTTCACTCAGCCACCTTTTCCAATTATGCTAGGGGGTCACTATACTGATTAGACGAGGACTGGGCTGGAAAACGATAGAGACACTGGCAGATAAAGATGGGCGTTACGTCTTGATGACTGGATGTCTTTGTTCCACGCGTGTGACATTGGTGGCCATTTATGGCCCAAATACAGACGACCCGCAGTTTTTGTTGGATGTATGGGCCAAGATAGTACAAATGGGCTGTGATACTGTTATCTGGGGCGGTGATTTTAATGTCGTGTCGGATAATACTCTAGATAGAGAGGGAACAGCGCGTAACCCACACACTAAGACTACTCAACTACTAAACACTATACTGAAGGAGTATGGGCTGCGGGACGTCTGGAGGGAATTCAACCCCAAGTTACGAGAGGGGACTTGCATCACTGCTCACCAGCAGGCCTGGTCCCGCCTAGACTACTGGCTACTCTCTGCGGATGTGCTGACATGGACGGTGGAGGCAAGACACCTTCCGCGTACACTCTCAGACCATGCCCCAGTGTTGCTGAGTTGGCGCGCCCCAAATACACTCCCGAGGGCCTTTAGCTGGCGGCTT
Source organism: Calotriton arnoldi (assembly GCA_963921515.1). Taxonomy (NCBI): domain Eukaryota; kingdom Metazoa; phylum Chordata; class Amphibia; order Caudata; family Salamandridae; genus Calotriton; species Calotriton arnoldi. Next base: position 1,445,116 of record CAWUFW010001762.1, on the reverse strand, counting down.
CCCCCACATGCTCTTTTAGATACTGTATTTCAGGAGGAAATAGCATCTGAAATAGATAATTATTTCACTACAAATGAGGGGTCAGTAGACTCTGCAGCAACGCTCTGGGAGGCCTTCAAGGTGGTTATACGGGGTGCATGCATCTCCAAGGGCTCGGGGTCTTGAAATCTATACGCACAACCGTAACGACGCTAGAGAGCACCATACGAGGTCTTGAAAACACATTCTATACCACGAATGACGTAACAGTACTAGCCTTGATAAAACAAGCCATATCCGATTTTGGGGAGGAGGCGGAGAGGGAGACCAGATTTCTGGGTAAGGAGACTAAAGCCAGAAGCTACGGGGAGGAGATAGACCAGGCAGAACCCTCGCGAATCTGCTGAAACAAACCCCAGCACCTACATTTATTTCTGAGCTGACAGATATGGGCGCCCCGCCTGTCCGAGGCCAAGTGGACACACATGCGCGCCTAACTGCTTACTATTCTGACCTTTATACCACAAAGCACACGTCTACTTCCGCAGAACTCACGGAATATTTGGATTCTGTACAGCTCCTATGGCTGAGCCCTGAGCATAGGGAATATCTAGATCTCCCATTCACACTAGAGGACGTAACGCGGGTGATTAGGAGTCTGCCGTCAGGTAAGGCGCCTGGCTTGGACGGACTGACTACGCTCTTCTACAAGACATACGTTGAGACACTTGCCCCTCGTCTTCTTGATGTCTATGTCAAGGTTTTTATTCCAAACTCCCAGGATCGGTACGTTGCTCAAATGGGTCCACCTCTCAATCCCCCCACTCTCTGATGCTATAACAGCGCAGAGGGTTGGAGTGATTAAGCGAGGGAAGGAAAGGAAGGGGACAGCGGGGAGGGAGACCTAAAAGACAAAAGACACAACATAAGTGGCGGTCCTGTGTTGCTTCCACAACCTGTTCCAATTACCATTCCACATACAAAAGCTTACACTACCTGTAAAGGAAAATAACACGAAGCCTTGCAAACACTCGTAGATTAAAATGCCTTAGTTTCTGTAGACTCTCTAAAGACAAGAAACAGCAATCAATATGTGATAAAGCATTTCACAAATAAGATTCACTCTACTCACTCATACGTTACCCACCACGATAAGGAATTGAACTGGCGTCACAGGGGAGGTTGCAAACACGACACACACACCTTATCCCCTGCTACAAAAGGAAACATAAGAACAAACATAAAGTAATGTCGCAAATTATTGTGTCCCTGTTAATTTCCACAGAGACATTGGTTTTCATGCTCCTCACAATGTAGACTGTTTCAGCACAGACCACGATTCAAGTGACCCCAAAAAGGTAATTAACTCCGGGAACACAGCCTTCCAATGCCAGCAGTATGTACACTCTGTACACTCCTTGACTGACGAGTGTAGCTCTGTAATGTCAAGAAGATTCTGCCCAAGAATATCTCAATGTGCTTGATTCCTGTATCAAGCGTTACTAGTACAGAAATGGTGACCGAGTCACCCTTACCGCCTTTGCCACAAGAATGAGTTTCAGCAATACGGCTAAACTCGAATGAGCTCCAGCTCCGGCTCCAACCCCACACGGAATACGCAGCAAGGGAACTGACGCTACCACCCGGTATTTGTCCTTCCGAGTGCAGCGTCAGTTCACTAATGCGTACGCACGTGTCCAACGTGCAGGAATGCCGGGAAATGTAGTTCAGGCGCGAGGTGTGTATGTTACAACGCCCTCGCGCCGATCATTTTGCTCACGAAAGCGTGACAGTACATCCCCCTCCCCGGAGAGGCTGCCGAATACCAGGTTTATCCGGATATTTCTCATGAAATCGCTGTATCAATCTGGGCGCATGTACATTCCTAGCTGGTTCCCACGAATTCTCCTCAGCTCCATACCCCTTCCACGAAATCAAGTACCACAAAGCCGCACCTCTCCTTTTTGAATCCAAAACCTTAGATACTTCGTATTCAGGTTCACCTTCCACCCACAACGGCGGAGGCTTCCTTTTCACTGGAGTATAGGAGGGTTTAAGCAAAGATACATGGAACACAGGATGTATTCGCATGGTTTTCGGCAGTGCAAGGAGAACAGAAACTGGATTAATACATTTTTTCACCTTATATGGACCAATAAAGCGAGGATTAAAGATGCTGTACTTACGAAACCTGATATGCCTTGTAGACAACCATACCACGTCACCCGGTTTGTAAGAAGGGCTTTCTCTACGATGTATGTCTGCATATTTCTTGTAGTGCATCTTAGCTTTCATTAAGTTCTGTCGCGTTTGTTTTACGGTGCGCTGTATTTGTCGCACCCTATCACGTACTTCAGGCATGGTATGATCCATTCCCGGATGTACCAAAGGCAGAAACCGAGGATGGAACCCATAATTGCTATAATACGGGGTATGTTGTGTGGACTGATGTATTGCGCTATTGTACGCTGTCTCTGCAACCCACAAAAGGTCCACCCATTCATCTGAATTGTCTTTCACATAACAACGTAGGTATTGCTTTAACGTTTGATTCAAACGCTCTGTCTGACCATCTGTTTGGGGATGGAAACTCGTAGATTTTGCAGATTGTATCTGTAAGGCGTCACACCACACCTTCCAAAAACGGGCGGTGAATTGCGAACCACGATCGGAAACAATAGTGGATGGAACTCCGTGCAGTCTTACAACTTGACAAAGAAGTATCTTAGCTAATTGCCCAGAAGTAGGCAGGGTCTTACACGCAATGAAATGTCCCATTTTTGTGAGACTGTCTATTACCACCAATATCACAGTGTGCCCTTGATCTTTAGGTAACCCCACTATAAAATCCAAAGAAATGGTATTCCATGGAGTAGTTGGGGTTGGTAGAGGTCGTAACAGACCTTGGGCCTTGCTGTGAATGGTTTTGGCTTTTGCACATATTTCACATTCTTTTACCTTATGTATCACATCCAGTTTGACAGACGGCCACCAGAAATATCGGAGAACTCTGTCTAACGTTTTCATCACGCCGTTATGTCCTGCATTGGGGACCACATGACACCAATGAAACACTCTCTCTTGCAACACTTTCGAAGGAACCAACATCTGCTTCTGTCTGATCGGCACCCCCTGTTTCATTTTCCATTGTGGATGTTCCTTGAGCCATTTTTTCCAGATTGGAGTTGTACTCGCCCTAGCCACTGACCTCAAGAATTGTTCAGAGCACGTTGCGCCTATAACTTGATCAGGCGACAAGATGGGAAGAGGTTGTTTATTAAGCACGCTACATGTCGTTTCTCGTCTGGTGAGAGAGTCCGCTTTCCCATTCTCTGTACCCGGTCGATAAGTGACCACATAATTAAATTCAGAAAAGAAAAGCATCCAACGCATTTGTCTAGGGGACAACATGCGTGCTGACCTCATGAACTGCAAGTTTCGATGGTCTGTGTACACTGTGACCACATGTTTTGCGCCCATTAAATGATGTCTCCATGTACTAAAAGAGTCCTTAATAGCTAGAAGTTCTTTTTCTGCAATGGTGTACCTTACCTCAGCATCGTTTAATTTGCGCGACATATAGGCTATGGGATGAAGCTGCCCTGTTGTTGCATTTCTTTGTGACAAGATGGCCCCCACCGCCACATCGGAAGCATCTGCTTCCACCACGAAAGGAGTTTCGGGGTTTGGATGAGCCAACACCGGAGCGGACGTGAAGGCGTCTTTTAGTAACAAAAAGGAGGACTCGGTTTCCTCCTTCCAATCAAATGGAGTGTTTTTCCTAAGCAACCTAGTGATCGGGGATACTACCTTCGAGAACTGTGGTATGAATCTTCGATAAAAATTAGCGAAGCCCAAAAAACATTGGACTTCCTTCACATTGCAGGGACGTGGCCATTCCTTCACTGCTTGTATTTTCCGTTCAGACATCTCTAGCCCTTTTGGTGAGATTATTACACCCAGAAATTCCACCCTTTGAACATGAAATTCGCATTTGCTTAACTTGCAATACAACCCATTGCTACGCAAGGCTTGCAAGATCAAACAAACATGTTGAGTATGCATGTGCACTGAATTGGAATATATTAGTATATCATCAATGTATACCACTGTGAACACGTCCAAATACTCCCTCAACACCTCGTTCAAAAAGAACTGAAATGCTGCAGGAGCATTGCACAGCCCAAAGGGCATCACTGTATACTCAAACAGTCCAAAACGAGTGCGAAACGCCGTTTTCCACTCGTCCCCCTCCCTCACTCGAACCAGATGATAAGCTCCTTTCAAATCTAGACGTGTAAAGATTTGGGCGTTTCTCACCTGATCCAGCAAGACAGGGATTAAAGGCAACGGATACCTGTTTTTAATGGTAATGTGATTCAAGGCTCTGAAGTCGATACAAGCACGCTTCTCACCATTAGCCTTTGATATAAAAAATAAGGGCGAAGCTGCAGGAGATTTAGACGGTCTGATAAACCCATTTCCCAAATACTGATCCAAGTACGTCTTTAAATGCTCATTTTCCGGTTCGGTGAGAGCATAAATCCTGCTACAGGGCACCACAGCTCCTGGCACTAGATCTATCTGACAGTCGTAAGACCTGTGCGGTGGCAATACATTAGCTTGTTTCTCATTGAAGACATCACGATATTGCTCATACCTTGCAGGCAATTGTGTATCTTTTTCTGCGGTGGTGGCCACATGAAGCAAAGAGGCTAAGGCCTGCACTGGAGGATATCGTTGATTCCGACAGCAATGTTCCATGCACCATTGACTGTCAAAAAGAACGGTCTTGACAACCCAATCAATGGTAGGATTATGCTTTACCAACCAAGGTAATCCCAATATAATCCCATACTGAGGGGCACGTATTATGTTGAAAACCAAAGATTCATGATGAAGAGGAGTACTATACATCTCTACTGGTTCCATGGAAAGATTGATAGGACCCGTTGTCACTTCTCTACCATCAATAGCCAAAACAATCTCAGGAGTACTTTTCGCTACTAAGGATAAATCTAAGGCGACTGCTAAGTCTTCATCCATGAACATCCCAGTAGCCCCTGAGTCTATCATAGCTTCGAGTTCCTTCCACACCCCTTTTACCAGTATTTGTATGGGAAGTCTAAAGTGTTGTGTCTTAAGTATACCTGGTTCCAGAGTTGAAGGGATTTCCAACCCGCTCAAAAGCCCCCTTCATTTTTCTTTGAGCGTGCTAGTTTTCCTACCTTGGAAGCATTGAACTACCCCCGTTATTAAAACCTGTTTTGTTCTTAGGTTTCGCCAGGCAATCTCTAATATAATGTCCTTTCTTACCACAATACATACACAACCCTTGTTTTCGTCGAAGATCTCTTTCCTCCGGTGTTAAAGACGCCCTAACCATTCCTATTTCCATAGGTTCGGGAACACTCATCGTGCTAGGTTTAGGAAACCGTGGTTTGTCAAACTTTGGATAAAACCTATCCGTTCTTCTACGTTCATTCAACCTACTGTCTAATCTCAAGGCCAGATTCATAAGATCAGAACATGTGTTAGGCTGTGGATCTACTTGCGCAATCACATCCTTAAGATCATCCCGCAATCCTTGGTAAAACAAAGCAGCTCTCTTTTCCTCCGGCCATCTAGTTTCTGAAGCTAATCGCTGAAACATATTCAGATATGTTATCAAGTCTTTGCTGCCTTGTTTCAACTCCAGCAACTCCTTATCCGCTGAGAAACTATGTGCTCGTCTGTCAAATATGTTCTCAAATTCCTTTCTGAATTCATCCCAATCATGCAAAAGCGGATCATCGTTCCTTACTAACGGAACTGCCCACAAGGCTGCATCCCCAGCCAAATATGAAATCAAAAAGGCTACCCTAGCCTGATTGGTAGGAAAAGCCCGAGGCTTACAAGTAAAGTGTAACAACACCTGCGTCATAAACACCTGTACCTTACTTTCGTCTCCTGTAAACCTTTCTGGGGCCGCCAGAGGTATGGGTGTGGGAATTTCCACTGACACAGGGGATGCTGCTCCAGACACAACGCCCTGAGGCCAAGAGGCACCACCAAACCCTCTGCCAGTGTTTACATCAAATGGATTCTTTAGAAGCTTATCTACCCGATCTTGTAAAGCTGCTGTTTCCGCTCTAGAGGTAGTTAACTCCTGCTGCACCAAAACCAAGGCAGCCATTACATCCTCTAAAGTGGCCATCGTCAACCTATACCGATCAGGAGAGAATAAATTCTTGGGCTGCGTATTCTGTCAAGGTTTTTATTCCAAACTCCCAGGATCGGTACGTTGCTCAAATGGGTCCACCTCTCAATCCCCCACTCTCTGATGCTATAACAGCGCAGAGGGTTGGAGTGATTAAGCGAGGGAAGGAAAGGAAGGGGACAGCGGGGAGGGAGACCTAAAAGACAAAAGACACAACATAAGTGGCGGTCCTGTGTTGCTTCCACAACCTGTTCCAATTACCATTCCACATACAAAAGCTTACACTACCTGTAAAGGAAAATAACACGAAGCCTTGCAAACACTCGTAGATTAAAATGCCTTAGTTTCTGTAGACTCTCTAAAGACAAGAAACAGCAATCAATATGTGATAAAGCATTTCACAAATAAGATTCACTCTACTCACTCATACGTTACCCACCACGATAAGGAATTGAACTGGCGTCACAGGGGAGGTTGCAAACACGACACACACACCTTATCCCCTGCTACAAAAGGAAACATAAGAACAAACATAAAGTAATGTCGCAAATTATTGTGTCCCTGTTAATTTCCACAGAGACATTGGTTTTCATGCTCCTCACAATGTAGACTGTTTCAGCACAGACCACGATTCAAGTGACCCCAAAAAGGTAATTAACTCCGGGAACACAGCCTTCCAATGCCAGCAGTATGTACACTCTGTACACTCCTTGACTGACGAGTGTAGCTCTGTAATGTCAAGAAGATTCTGCCCAAGAATATCTCAATGTGCTTGATTCCTGTATCAAGCGTTACTAGTACAGAAATGGTGACCGAGTCACCCTTACCGCCTTTGCCACAAGAATGAGTTTCAGCAATACGGCTAAACTCGAATGAGCTCCAGCTCCGGCTCCAACCCCACACGGAATACGCAGCAAGGGAACTGACGCTACCACCCGGTATTTGTCCTTCCGAGTGCAGCGTCAGTTCACTAATGCGTACGCACGTGTCCAACGTGCAGGAATGCCGGGAAATGTAGTTCAGGCGCGAGGTGTGTATGTTACAACGCCCTCGCGCCGATCATTTTGCTCACGAAAGCGTGACAGTCTATCAGGAATCCCTGGAATCGGGGACTCTTCCACCAACACTGAGAGAGGCGGTTATTATAAACCTTTTAAAGCCAGACAAACCAGCAACCAGCTGTGATGCACAAGTTACTAACTTGTGTAACGATATATCTGTAAGAGACAGTAGTTAGTGACAGATTCCTTACCTTAGAATATCCCCAGGCGTCAGGCTGGATCCGGAAAGTTTTTTGCGTAGCAGTACCCTTGCGCGTCGGTAGGCGGCGTCGTGCGGCTCCGCGTCCGTCGTCGTGATCGCCGGGATGACGTCGCGGGCAGTACTTAGGCGCCGCCCCTGCGCGCTGGCGTCAGTTCTGTACACGACTTTCCGCGCCAGGAACGCAGAAGCCATGCAAGAAGCTGACATAGGTGTCTGAAAAATACTAGGGCCCTGAAAGGGATGTCCTTAACCCTAGAAATCAGTTCGCAGAACGGGGAGGATGGGTGGGCGGTAAGGAATCTGTCACTAACTACTGTCTCTTACAGATATATCGTTACACAAGTTAGTAACTTGTGCATCTGAAAGAGACTACGTTAGTGACAGATTCCTTACCTTAGAATAGATACCCCAGCAATACCAACCCCGGTGGTGGGTCTGCGAACAAAGATCAGACAAGGAAGTCCTGGAGGACAGAACGGCCAAAGAAGCCGTCCCTCCGGACCTGACTGTCAAGGCAGTAATGCTTTGTAAACGTGTGCAGCGAGGCCCACGTAGCTGCCTGACAGATAACCGGCAGCGGAACACCGCGGCCCAAGGCCGTGGTAGCAGCCGTTGCCCTGGTGGAATGGGCACGCAGCCCAACAGGAGGCTCCTTCTTAGCCAAAGAATAGCAGGTCTTGATGCACAAGGTAACCCAGCGGGAGATGGTCCTCTTGTGCACCGCCCGACCTTTTTGGCGCCCACGTAGCCAACAAAGAGCTGGTCATCCACCCGGAAGTGTTTTGTGCGGTCAATATAGAAAGAGAGCGCACGTTTTGGGTCCAGACGGTGGAGCCTCTTCCTCTCTGGAAGGATGCGGAGGCGGAAAGAAGGTGGGCAAAGTGATGGTCTGCCCAATGTGGAAAGCAGTAACCACCTTTGGCAAGAAGGACGGACGCGTCCTAAGAACAACCTTGTCTGGATAAACAGACAGAAAGGGAGGTTTGCAAGATAGAGCCTGGAGCTCACTCACCCGCCGAGCGGAGGTGATGGCCACCAGAAAGGCTGTCTTCAGAGTCAGAAGACGAAGAGGACAGTTATGTAGAGAGCTCAAAGGGAGCGCACATTAAAAAGGTAAGAACCAAGTTCAAGTCCCACTGAGGCATCACAAACGGAACAGGAGGGAAGAGGTGAGTAATGCCTTTTAAGAACCTGTTAACAACAGGGGACTTGAAAAGGGAGGGCTGATCAGGGAGCTTGAGGAAGGCCGAGATAGCACAAAGATAACCCTTGATGGTACCCAGGGCAGAACCCTGTTGGGCCAGAGAGAGAAGGAACAGAAGGACCTCAGAAAGAGGGGGCAGAAAGGGGATTCACAGCCTTTGCTGTGCACCATGCCACAAATTTGTTCCACCTGCAGGCGTATACCACCTTAGTGGAGGGACGCCTGGCTGCCAGAATCACATCACAAACTTCGGGAGGCAAGTCGAAAGGAATCAACTGCCGCCGCTCAATCTCCACGCAAGCAGGTGTAGACTGGACAGGTTCGGGTGGAGGACCGTCCCCTGCTGCTGCGACAGAAGATCCTCCCGAAGAGGCAGACGGATCGGGGGATCTACGCTCATATTGAGTAGCTCGGGATACCAAACTCTTAGAGCCCAGTCCGGAGCCACAAGAATGACTTGGGCCCGGTCGTGCCGAATCTTCTTCAACACTCTGGGTAGAAGTGGTATAGGCGGAAAGGCGTACAATAGACCGCAACTCCACTCGTGACGAAGCGTCGCCGAGCGAGTGCCGCCTTGGAAATTCCAACGCGCAGAACTGATGACATTGCGCGTTCTCTTCGGTGGCGAATAGATCTAACCAAGGCTCTCCCCACTGTAGAAAGAGTCCTTGCGCCACTTCCGAGTGAAGACGCCATTCGTGATCCATCATGCACCTGCGGCCGAGTTCGTCCGCCCTGGCGTTCAGGGAACCTGCCAGGTGTTGAACCATCAGGAACATGCCCTGATGTTCCAGCCATGTCCAGAGGCGCAGAGCCTCCTGACAAGGGTCCACGACCCCACCCCGCCTTGTTTGTTGCAGTACCACATGGCGGTGGTGTTGTCTGTGAACACCTGCACTACCTTCCCTTTGACAGAGGGAAGGAATGCCTTGAGTGCAAGTCGGATCGCCCGGAGCTACAGAAGGTTGATATGGAGCCGGGACTCCGCCGGAGACCAGAGGCCTCTGATCTCCGCCTCTCCCATGTGACCGCCCCATCCCAGAAGGGACGCGTCCGTCACAACTGTGTGCTCTGGCTGGGGAAGGGAGAGGGATCTGCCCATGACCCATTGCCGGTTCGAGAGCCACCACTGCAACTGTTTTGCAGTCCCCTCCGAGATCTGGACGTGATCGGACAAGTCGCCCTGGTGCTGCGCCCACTGGAACTTCAGGTCCCACTGCAGAGCCCGCATATTCCATCTGGCATGAGTGACCAGCAGGATGCAGGAGGCCATGAGGCCCAGCAGCCTCAGGGTCATCCGTACCGAAACCCAGGATAAAGGCTGAAAGATCGGAATCATAGCCTGAATATCCCGGACTCGCCGTTCGGGAGGATAGGCCCGAAACTGCGTCGTGTCCAGAACTGCTCCGATGAAAAGGAGCTGTGGAGAAGGAATCAGATGCGACTTTGGCACATTGATGGAGAACCCCAGCGAGTGCAGGAGTTCGGCCGTAGTCTGGAGGTGGGAGGCGACTGCCTGGGGCAGAGCCCGCCTTCAGCAGCCAGTCGTCGAGGTAGGGGAAGACTGAAACCCCTGCCCGGCGCAGATGAGCTGCGACCACCGCCATCACTTTCGTGAACACCCGAGGGGCACTGGTAAGGCCAAAGGGGAGCACGGTGAACTGAAAATGCTCGAGGCCTACCGTGAACCGAAGGTAACGCCGGTGGGCCGGCAGGACGAGGATGTGGAAATAGGCGTCCTGCAAGTCCAACGCTACCAACCAGTCTCCGGGGTCGAGGGCAGTCAAGACCTGAGCTAGGGTGAGCATCTTGAACTTCTCCTTCCGGAGGAAGCGATTGACGTTCCGGAGGTCCAAGATAGGACGCATGTCCTCCTTGTCCTTTTTGGGCACCAGAAAGTAGTGGGAGTAGCAACCACGCCCTACTTCTGGGGTCAGAACATGCTCGATGGCCCTCTTGGCCAAGAGGGCCGTGACTTCCTTCTGTAGAAGCGCCAAGTGATCCCCTGACATGCGGTGGAATTGAGGTGGCATGGCTGGGGGGGGGTGGTCTCGAAGGGGAGGGAGTAGCCCCTTCGGACAATGTCCAAGACCCACCTGTCCGAGGTGATGGGACGCCAGAGGTGAAGGTGATGGCGGACCCTGCCCCGACTGGCGTACTGTGCACCTGAAAGGAGGGACTAGGAGGGCTTGGAGGCCGCGGACGGAGTTGGAGGTGGTGGCCTGACCCGCACGCTGGTTGCCCGAACCGCCACGGCGGTATCCACGTCCTCGGCCACGCGAAGGCGCTTGCTGCGCGGGCCGTTGGCCGGGCTGCGGACGTGACTGGGCGCCCCTTCCGTGGCCACGAAAGGGGCGAAAAGCAGACGTGAGCGGAGGGCGCACAACAGCAAGGCCCAGGGACTTAGCAGTAGCCCGAGAGTCCTTGAAACGCTCCAGCGCATGGTCTGCCTTCGAACCAAAAAGACCGACACCATCAAAGGGCATGTCCATGAGTGTATTCTGGACATCTCCCGAAAAACCAGTGGTTCTCAGCCAGGCGTGGCGACGCAGCGCCACCGTCGTTGCAAGCGATCTGCCCAGCGAGTCGGCGGTATCAAGGCCCCAGCGGATGGTATATTTAGCCGCATCACGCCCTTCCGCAATGGCGCGGGTAAGCAGTGTCTGGACCTCCTCAGAACACTGCGGCAAAACAGTTGCCACCGAATCCCACAGGGAGTGGGTGTATCGGCCCAAGAGGCAAGCGGTATTAACAGACCGCAAGCCAGCACTGGAGGAAGAGAAAGCCTTCTTCCCAAAGTGATCCAGGCGCTTGGATTCCCTATCCGGAGGGGCGGTAGGGAAGGCGGTTTGGGAGGCAGAGGCTTGGACAACCAAGCTCTCAGGGGTGGAGTGTTGGGAGAGAAACAGGGGGTCGCCCGGAGCAGGGCGATGGCGTCGGGCCACGTTCCTATCCACAGGAGCCCCTGTGGTGGGTTTGGACCAGGCACCCAAAAGAACGTCAGTCAGTGCCTCGTTGAACGGTAGCACAGTCTCCGAAGAGGAGGCCGCCGGCTGAAGCACTTCAGTCAGGATGTTAGACCTGACGACCACTGTAGGCAACTGGAGATTCAAGGCTCCAGCAGCTCTACGCAACACCGTTGCAAAATTAGCCCCCTCCTCCGTTGCCACGGGAGGAGACAGCATGCCAGAGTCAGGGGAGGTATCCAGACCACTGGCATCCCCAAGTTCCTCAACCCAGTCCGGGTCAAACTCGCACTGTTGTGTGAGAGGGTCGTCAATCAATCAATCAATCACGGCATTTATAGAGCGCGCTACTCACCCGGGAGGGTCTCAAGGCGCTGGGGGAGGGGGTAAGTTACTGCTCGAACAGCCAGGTCTTGAGCTGCTTCCTGAAGGCGAGATGGTCCTGGGTTCGCCGAAGGTGAGTGGGGAGGGAGTTCCAGGTCTTGGCCGCCAGGTAGGAGAAGGATCTTCCTCCGGCGGTGGTTCTGCGGATGCGTGGTACGGTGGCGAGGCGTGGCTGGTTGATCGTAGCTGGCGTGTGGGCGTGTAGAAGGACATGCGGTCGTTGAGGTACTTTGGGCCCAGGTCGTGGAGGGCCTTGTGTGCGTGGGTGAGGAGTCTGAACGTGATTCTCTTGCTGACGGGGAGCCAGTGCAGGTCTTTCAGGTGTACGGTGATGTGGCTGTGTCGGGGGATGTCCAGGATGAGTCGTGCGGAGGCGTTCTGGATGCGCTGGAGTCTCTTTTGAAGTTTGGCTGTGGTTCCGGCGTAGAGGGTGTTCCCATAGTCCAGTCGGCTGGTGACGAGTGCCTGGGTGACGGTCTTCCTGGTTTCAGTGGGGATCCATCTGAAGATCTTGCGGAGCATGCGCAGGAGTGTTGAAGCATGAAGATGAGACGGCGTTGACTTGTCTGGTCATCGACAGGGAGGAGTCCAGGATGAAGCCCAGGTTGCGTGCGTGGTATGTTGGCTTGGGTGCGGTGCCCAGGGCCGGGGGCCACCAGGAGTCGTCCCAGGCGGAGGGTGATGAGCCCAGGATGAGGACTTCCGTCTTGTCTGAGTTCAGTTTAAGGCGGCTGTTCCTCATCCAGTCGGCGACGTCTCTCATCCCGTCGTGCAGGTTGGCTCTGGCGGTGGGTGGGGTCGTTGGTGAGGGAGAGGATCAGCTGGGTGTCGTCGGCGTAGGAGATGATGTTGAGGTTGTGTCGGCGTGCGATGGCTGCGAGGGGGCTCATGTAGACGTTGAAGAGGGTCGGGCTGAGTGAGGATCCTTGTGGAACGCCGCAGATGACTTCGGTGGCTTCGGATCTGAACGGGGAGAGGCGGACTCTCTGGGTTCTTCCGGCGAGACCCCTCCCAGCTCTCCTGGTCCTCCTCAGGTTGAAAATATGGAGGAGGAGGGACATCAGGGACCCAAGGTCTCATCGGCGCCGGATACGGCGTCGGGCGACGCCGTTCCGGCACCATGTCCGGACCCGGAGAGAACCGGGAGCACGCGCCGCCCGGAGCCCCGGACGGCGTCGGAAACGGCACCGGGGACGTCGGCGTAGGCGTGGTTAGGTCAACCGGCGTCGATGGGGGTTGCGGCCCCACCGGGCCGGGGTCGAGGCCGGGACCGGAGCCGAGGCCGGGACGAAGGCTGGTGGGACAGGCGACGCCGGGACCGGAGTCGGCGGCGGCCGCCGGAGCAACCCAATCAGGGCCCGCGGGGCCCGGAGGCGCACGGAGGGACCTTGAGGCCCGAAGAGGCGGGCCATGGCCGACAGGAATTCCTGTATATCGGCCTGAGTCGCCCCCGAGCCCGGGTAGGGCGGGTACTGCGGGGGTAACTCGACAGGCACGTCCGGGGCGGCGCGGACAGGGACCTCAGCCGAGTCGCGAGACCGGCGAGGCGAAGTCTTAGAGCGATGACGCCGCTTAGACTTCTTGTGCTTCGACTTACCGGAGGAGCGCGAAGACTTTGAATCCGACGAACGGCGGGGACTCCGCGTCCGGCCCCTCGACCTCTCCCGGGACCGGGGCTTGGTGCGGCGCGGAGCCGAATGCCGGACTTCAAGGAGCTTTCGAGACCGCTCTCGCAAAGCCTTAGGATGAAGTTTCCGGCAGTCAGGACACGACCGTGTCGTGGTCTCGGCCGAGACAAAAGAGACCCTCGAGGTGCGGGTCCGTGATCGACATCATGCGACCACATTCCTCGCAGGGCTTAAAGCCGGGCATCCCTACGACACCTTAGGAGTCGTGAAGACTCGTTGAAGAAACAGTGAAAAAATTCACCAAAAAAGATAGTCAAAAAGTGACTAGGGCACTGCTCTTCCCGGATCTGCGCTTACTGGCGCGGAAAAAGAAGAAGAACTGACGTCAGCGCGCAGGGGCGGCGCCTAAGTACTGCCCGCGACGTCATCCCGGCGATCACGACGCCGACGACGGACGCGGAGCCGCACGACGCCGCCTACCGACGCGCAAGGGTACTGCTACGCAAAAAACTTTCCGGATCCAGCCTGACGCCTGGGGATATTCTAAGGTAAGGAATCTGTCACTAACGTGTCTCTTTCAGATTCATACAGACCACTATCCCTGATGAATGTGGATACTAAAATACTAGCTAAACTTGTCGCAAATAAACTCCAACCACTGATGCCCCTCATTACCCGACCGGATCAATCCGGATTTATTCCGGGTCGTTCGACAGCCCACAATCTTCGTACCTTCTTTTCGGTTGTACATCAAATAGAGCCCAAGCTTCCAGCTGCTGCAGTCTTTTTGGATGCTACTAAAGCATTTGATTCACTTGAATGGTCTTACCTTTTCACTATCCTCACCAGACTGGGCCTGAGTCTTAAATTTATCAAACTTATCCAACTGCTGTATACACGGCCTATGGCGCGCCTGCTGGCAAATGGACTCCTTTCAGACGCTTTTGAGATCTCCCGAGGCACCCGGCAAGGATGTCCGCTTTCCCCCTTGCTATTTGCTATTGCAATGGAGCCACTAGCTGCCCGAATACGCCAATACCACTCGTCGAGGGGCCTGGTTTTCACGGATCGCAATCTCATCACATCTATGTATGCGGATGATATTACCCTATATGTCAGATACCCGGATGACAACCTAAATCCGTTGCTGAGGGAGATGCTTCGGTTTGGAGGCCTTTCTGGTATCACGGTAAACTGGAGAAAGTCTTCGATACTGCCCTTGACGACCGCCCCCCTGAGCCAATCCTTGGACTTCCCGCTAAAGTGGGAGGAGGAAACTGTAAAATACTTGGGCATATGGCTTAGCAGGGACCTCCAGCTTATCTGGAGCCTCTACTTTGGGAGGTTGTTTGACTGGTTCACGGATAGAATAAAATTCTGGTCCGCACTTCCCCTGTCGCTGGCAGGACGCATAGCAATATTGAAGATGATAGTCCTCCCTAAATTTTTATATTTGTTTGTGAACATTCCGATACCTCTGACGCAGGCGTTTTTAAACAGCTTCGCTCGGCTGCGATCTCTATGGTTTGGGCGGGAGGTCCGCCCAGAATCAGCTGGGACATTCTCACACGTCCACTGTCCAGGGGCGGCCTGGGAGCCCCAGACTTTGAACTGTATGCTTTAAGTGCACAGGTCCAATTCTTGCATTACTGGGTCTATCCTACTCCTTTCCAACCACATGTGGCGACGGAGCGAGATATTGCGGATCAGATACCACTGCAAGTGGCGGTGTACTATCCCTATCGTAGATCCCCAACTGAAATTAACAGTGGAGACGGCTAGATGGGCTTGGGAGGGCCTGAGACGACGATCCAGAGTTCAATGCCTATATGCACCCCTAGTGCCGCTAGCGTACCATCCCAGTTTCCCCTTCTTACAGGATAAGGGGGCAGTGGCGAGGGCTCATAAAATGGGACTTAGGACAATGGCAGATCTATACCCAGAGGGGACTTTCTTACCTGAACTTACTGCGCAATCGTGCGGCCCTGTACCAATGTTGGAGAGGCTTCTACTCCACCAATTTAAAGTGGCATGCAAGAAGCAACATGAATCGTTTCCGGCCTCTCCCCCACGTTGCACTCCCTGGATAACCTGCTGGCCACACCGTCGCCACGGAAACTGGTTACCAGGATATACACTTACACGCAGCTACACAGGCCATGGTCCGACCCTGGGCGCTTGCGCAATGGCGCGAGGACTTACCAGACCAGATCACAGACGATATATGGGCCTATTGCTGTTCACAAACGAAACGTCTATCCCCAAACTACAAACTACGCTTAATCCACTTTAAATTTCTGCACCGCTTCTATCGCACACCACAACACCTATTTAAAATAGGGATACGTTCAACGTCTAACTGCTGGAGATGTGGGCGGGAGGGTGCAGCCTTTATGCACATTGCTTGGGAGTGCCCCAGTGTCTCTGAATATTGGGGGAGGGTGGCAAATGTCATAGGAGATATTACAGGCGAGGTGCTGGAGTGTACCCCGTTGATTATGCTGCTGGGCTATGTGGCCCAATCCAAACCAGAATACAGTCGTTTAATTGCAATGCTGCTGGTTCTTGCGCGGCGTAGACTGGCCATACATTGGGGCTCTCCGCACCAGCTGCACATAAACACATGGCTGAAAGACGTGGCCTACTGTCAAGAGCAGCTGGCTAACTACTGGGATCTTATGCCGACAGCGTCCAAGCCTAGGGATATCTGGGGTCCATTTAGTGATTGGTTGCGTATGCGCGGGAGTCAGGACACTGGAGCTAGACCCGGTCGGAAGGAGAACTGCCCCTCTCTCTCAGACACCTAGTTTGCTGTACTCGCTATTGTGTTGGTGTGGGCTCGGAAGGTATTATGGTCCTGCTTATGAATGGATGACTTATGTGTGTGTGTGTTGTTGGGATGTGGGAAGCTTAGCCTTGATTGTTTTTAACACACCGTACCTCCAAATGTCAATATTGGAAGTTTGCTGTCTCTATGGTGAAGCCCAGATTGTCTCCGGCGAAATAGATGCATTGTCGATCTGTAATATATCTACAAATGTTTATTGAATGTACACATGTATGCCTAATGTGGTTGCTCTCTCACAAAAATGTTAAATAAAATAATTAAAAAAAAAAAAAAACTATTAAACCCACCAACCACTTCAATGACCCTGTCCCCTCAAACTGTCTACCCCATAACTACCATATTATCACCCCTCTCTGGACTAAAATCATCAACGCCTCACTAGCGCAAGGTCACATCCCAGATTGTCTAAAAACTGGTAAAGTCACCCCTATCCTAAAAAAACGGACAGCAAACACCTCCGACCCTAACATTCCCATGCTAGCCAAGGTCTTGGAAAAATGTGTTCAGAAACAACTGAACCAACATCACGAATTTCAAACTACTAAACTACTGCCACGGGTTTCAGACCCTGCCACAGCACAGAAACAGCCATTCTGCACATAGTAGACAATGCCCTCCTCGCTCTTGACCGTAACAAAACCTGCCTACTAGTCCTGCTTGACCTATCGGCCTTCGACACCGTCAATCATGACAAAATTCTAAGAAGACTAGAAATGAGGATGGGTTTATCGGGGACAGTCCTTCAATGGTTCAAATCTTTTTGGGAAAACAGAACGATATCATTCATGGTAAACAAAAATCTCTCCCCCCTCTTCACCCAACCTACTAGGAGTACCACAAGGCTCAACCCTATCCCCTGCACTATTCAACCTCCATGTCGAACCACTAACCGAACTATTACAGCAGGCTAATCTCATACCACATGTACGCGGACGACACTCAACCTTACATCAAGATCTCCTCCGTGGAAGAGATAAAAATGATGAATCAAGCTCTCGAAAAGACCGTCCACTGGCCAACGACCAACCTCAAGCTAAACTCGCAAAAAACCGGAATTTCTCTTAATCCCCCCCCCTAAAAACTCTGGAGATAAAAGAATGGACCAAGATGATCACTGCTCTGAATTGCACGCAGACTCTGGTGGACTCCACCAAATCGCTTGGAATTACTCTGGATAAGAACCTTAACATGCAAACATCAACCTGTTGGCTAAAAATGCCCGCTTTCACCTCAGTCATCTCTGAAAAATGAAACCATTCATCGAGAACCACGACCTCAAAACGGCAGTACAGGCCTTAGTCATCTCGAGGTTGGAGTACGGATGTACTACCCTTGCGGGGCTTCCCAAAATCTCAACAGCCCCTTTAAAAGCCTGTCTCAATGCAGCAGCACAACTCCTATCAGGATCTAGAAAATTCGACCACATTTCCCCACACCTGAAGGCGCTCAACTGGCTACCCTATGAAGCTAGAATCCACCTAAAGATGGCTTGCGCCACTCAAAGCCCTACACCACAATACCCCACAGTACCTATCCCAAAAACTTACCTTATCTGGAGGAAACAGACATTCAAGGAGCTCCGACAAACTACTCCTGAAACCCTTGTTTCAGCAAGAAAAAAACGTCCGACAGAGCATTCTCCGGTGCGGCACCAAGAATATGGAACTCGCTACCGCCGTACACCAGAAAAATCTCTTCTACACCACTATTCAAAAGGGAAGCAAAATCATTCCTGATGTGCAAATTCCTCCCCTGACTCGGCACATTCCTCACCATATGGGACCTCACCTCCACACCAGCTCTCACCGAATTGCATGGAACTGAACCAGTCTACGACTCCAAATTTGTCTCTTCACTCCCCTTAATGACATCGTCGCCCCGTTGACTTACACATGCTCGAACTTGTTCATACTGCACCGAACAAATCGTCTCCCTTTTTGTGTCTGCTACCTGCCGAACGTTTTTAAATATTTTGATACCTTACCTGCTCTGTTTGTGCAAAATGTTTCTACAATTACTCTGTTTCTTTGTAGAGCGCTCCGATACAATATCCTGGGTCTTGTTCGCGCTATAGAAAACTCTAAAAATAAAATGATAGCCCAGCAATTCCATCCCCGGAGGAGGATCTGCAAACCAAGTTCACACCAGAAAGTCCTGGAGGACAGAACAGGCAAAGTAGCCATCTCTCCGGATCAGACTATCCAGGCAGTAATGTCTGGTGAACGTGTGCATAGATGCCCACGTGGCCGCCTGGCAGATGTCAATAAGTGGGATTCCACGTGACAAAGCAGTAGTAGCTGCCGTTGCTCTAGTGGAATGAGCCCGCAGCCCCACTGGAGGTTCCTTTTTAGCTAAAGCGTAACAAAACTTTATACAAAGGACAACCCATCTTGAGGTGATACGCTTTTGGACAGCCCGCCCTTTCTCTGCACCTACGTAGCCAACGAAAAGTTGATCGTCCACCTAGAAATCTTTAGTGCAGTGTAGGAAGCTGGCTCTGTATATACTATACCAAAATGAGGTATAGTGTGCACAGAGTCCAGTGGAACCCCAAAGGTAGGCAGAGGTAAAACTAGATAGCACCTTACTCTCTATTTGTGATAGTGTGGGCGAGCAGTAAGGCTTTATCAGAGGGTAGTGTTAAGCATTTGTTGTACACATCCAATCAGCAAATTATGTCACACTCAAAGACTGAACTCAGACCAATTTAATTTGTATAAAAATATTAGCAAGTTATTTTATTTCTAGAACCAAGCCAAGCCTGGCACAGGTAAGTGAAATACATGCTTTGCAAAATCTTATACAGTGTTTTACAATTCAATGCAAGTTAAAAATGCAATTTGTCGAAATACAATTAAGTCAGAAAGTCGAAATTACTTTTCAGATTACTTTTTAAATTCAGTGTGATATGCCTAGATATCACACTGGGATACAAAAGGGGATGATGGACGGAACGCTTGAGCCAATCAAACACTCACCCCCAGTCAACTGATGTGGGTTTAATCCATCATCATTCTTTAGCTCACTCCACCACCCCAGTTCAGACATGGCCATATGCAAATCAGTCTGACCCTGTGCCTCATGGGAACAGTCCAGCCCGAACTGCCAAGCCATGTCTTCCCTGGACCGGAAACAAGCATCCTAGGACCGGTTTCTGGCATTCCAGCCGTCATCAGCCAGGCTTGCTTGAATCCAGTGGCAAAGTGAGCAAGGGACCCACGTCTGGGCATACCCCGCCAACTTAGGGCGAACAAAGCGATACAAAAGGGGATGATGGACTGGAACGCTTGAGCCAATCAAACACTCACCCCCAGTCAACTGATCTGGGTTTAATCCATCATCATTCTTTAGCTCACTCCACCACCCCAGTTCAGACATGGCCATATGCAAATCAGTCTGACCCTGTGCCTCATGGGAACAGTCCAGCCCGAACTGCCAAGCCATGTCTTCCTGGACCGGAAACAAGCATCCTAGGACCGGTTTCTGGCATTCCAGCCGTCATCAGCCAGGCTTGCTTGAATCCAGTGGCAAAGTGAGCAAGGGACCCACGTCTGGGCATACCCCGCCAACTTAGGGGCGAACAAGCGATACAAAAGGGATGATGGACGGAACGCTTGAGCCAATCAAACACTCACCCCCAGTCAACTGATCTGGGTTTAATCCATCATCATTCTTTAGCTCACTCCACCACCCCAGTTCAGACATGGCCATATGCAAATCAGTCTGACCCTGTGCCTCATGGGAACAGTCCAGCCCGAACTGCCAAGCCATGTCTTCCCTGGACCGGAAACAAGCATCCTAGGACCGGTTTCTGGCATTCCAGCCGTCATCAGCCAGGCTTGCTTGAATCCAGTGGCAAAGTGAGCAAGGGACCCACGTCTGGGCATACCCCGCCAACTTAGGGCGAACAAAGCGATACAAAAGGGGATGATGGACGGGCAGCTTGAGCCAATCAAACACTCACCCCCAGTCAACTGATCTGGGTTTAATCCATCATCATTCTTTAGCTCACTCCACCACCCCAGTTCAGACATGGCCATATGCAAATCAGTCTGACCCTGTGCCTCATGGGAATGGATTAAACCCAGATCAGTTGACTGGGGTGAGTGTTTGATTGGCTCAAACGTTCCGTCCATCATCCCCTTTTGTATCGCTTGGTCGCCCTAAGTTGGCGGGGTATGCCCAGACGTGGGTCCCTTGCTCGCTTTGCCACTGGATTCAAGCAAGCCTGGCTGATGACGGCTGAAATGCCAGAAACCGGTCCTAGGATGCTTGTTTCCGGTCCAGGGAAGACATGGCTTGGCAGTTCGGGCTGGACTGTTCCCATGAGGCACAGGGTCAGACTGATTTGCATATGGCCATGTCTGAACTGGGGTGGTGGAGTGAGCTAAAGAATGATGATGATGGATTAAACCCAGATCAGTTGACTGGAGGTGAGTGTTTGATTGGCTCAAACGTTCCGTCCATCATCCCCTTTGTATCGCTTGGTCGCCCTAAGTTGGCGGGGTATGCCCAGACGTGGGTCCCTTGCTCAGCTTTGCCACTGGATTCAAGCAAGCCTGGCTGATGACGGCTGAAATGCCAGAAACCGGTCCTAGGATGCTTGTTTCCGGTCCAGGAAGACATGGCTTGGCAGTTCGGGCTGGACTGTTCCCATGAGGCACAGGGTCAGACTGATTTGCATATGGCCATGTCTGAACTGGGGTGGTGGAGTGAGCTAAAGAATGATGATGATGGATTAAACCCAGATCAGTTGACTGGGGGTGAGTGTTTGATTGGCTCAAACGTTCCGTCCATCATCCCCTTTGTATCAGCTTAGATATCACACTGGGACATTTCCTAGAGAAAAAGGTAAGTAAAATCAGTTTTGTACAGTTGTCGTTTTTCAGGTTTTCATACAAATCAACTCCACACTTAGAACAGTTTAAGGGAAAACAGTCAATGTATTCCTATGGAGAGAAATGAAGTTATCGGTTAACAGGTAAGTACTCGGTCTTTGGGGGTGAGTTTCTGGGGCTACAACAAGGGTTCCCCCAGGGTCGAGGATGCACTCTCAAAGCACCCTCAGCGGAACTAGGGCGGCAGGGTGCAAAGTGTTGAGGCCCAATGTTATCCAATATGGGATAGGGGATCTCCAGTTGGTGGCTGCTCACGAGCAGGCCACAGGGTTGTGGGAGCAAAGCTCCTGGTGTTAGGCTCAGGGCAAAGGGGGAAGCAGAGTTAGCACCCATAGTACACCCGCAGCGGCACACGGGCGGCAGGGTGCAGGATTCTGTTTTGGCGTAGGGTGCCCTGTTGATTTCAATGGGGATTCTCCGGTTTTAACAAAGACTGCAGGCTCAGGGACGAAGATCTTTAGGAGGTGACAACCAGTTGGAGAGGTAAGTTGGGATGCCTGGGGATGCTGGGACACCATCAGTTGAGCCACCCAAGGCCGTGGGACTTCGGGTGCAGGGGTGTCTTTAGGCGACTGGTTTTCCTTACCAGCTGCGGTCGGGGGGCATCCTGCAGAAAGAAACTGAAGGCGTCGTAGAGAGGGTCGAGGCACGTCAGATCACCAGATCTCAGGTCAGGATCGCCGGGGAGACCACCTCGTGGTGTTGGGACACTAACTCGGCCCGTGGGTGCAGACTCACGGATTTGGCCGGAGCCAGAGTCTGTGGGTGAGCAAATCCGGTGTTCACGTGAGACAAAGTCTTTGGGGTGGAAGGCAGGGCAGGTCCTTCGGGTTCTTGAGGCTGCTGGCTGCAGGACACACCGGGATTTCGCTTCTGCAGGTTCTCGGGTGGGACAGGCCGGTAGGGCTGGGGCCAAGTCAGTGGGCAGCGTCCTCTTAGCTTTAGCACAGCTTCTTCGGTCCTCCTTTTCTTCTTACTCTGTTCTTGTCTGAGGAGGCAAGGTTCAGGGGTGCCCCTAAATACTAGATAGATTTAGGGGCATTACAGCCAAGTAAGGATAAGTTACTTATCTGTAATCCTAGTTCTCTTCCAGGTGTATCCTCAAAGTCATAAGCACTGAATATTCCCGCACCATGCGCGGGGACCCCGGAAATGATAAAAAATATGTATGAAAAACATATATACACAGCTATATATATATATATATATATATATTTATATATATATATATATATATATATATATATATATATATATATATATATATACACATATATATACACACACACACACACACACACACACACACACACACACCACACACACACATTATTTTCTCACCTCAATGCAGCCCCTATAAAGGAGGCTAAACAATGCAATAATAAATAACTGCTTTTGTATTTTCTAATATAGACAGACCACAGGAGAGCAAGTATCGCTTGAACTCTTTTTAATGAGTAGACTCCATATAAACTGCAAAAGAGCAAGCATTGTTAGCCTACAGGCTGCATTGAAAACCAACAGCATAGAAAATGAAAGCAATTGTAAGACAAAAAACTGGAACCGTGCCTTTAAGGCAGCTATGACCCCTAGCTTCCCATCATGCCTCAGGGGTGACAGTTAGGTCAGTTCTTTGCGGAGACCCGAAGGTCAGGATACAAAGATATAGCTTAACAAAAACAGTCTCATTTGCCTGGGGAGGCGGGTGGGTTGCCTATGACTTTGATGAGGATACCCCTGGAAGAGAACTAGGATTACAGGTAAGTAAATTATCCTTCTCTTCCAGGGGATCCTCATCAATAGTCTTAAGCACTGAATCGAATAGCATGCCCATCCTCCGCCTGCGGGCAAATGAGAGGGAATGACCCAACAAACAACCAGAATTAATCAGCTTTGAAACCGATTCCTCAAGGAGGCCTGGCCTACTTGGGTGTCTGCTCTGGTATCTGAATCAAGACAATAGTGTCTTGTAAACGTATGTATATATCTCCAAGTGGCTGCTTTACAGATCTCGGAAATCGGTACATTGTTAAGGAAAGCAGTTTTAGTCGCTTTTCCTCTAGTGGAATGAGCCTTGGGCCTAGACCAAAGTGGCTTCTGTGCTAACTGATAAGCCAGTTTGATACATGACACTATTCACCTGGAGATGGAACGCTTGGAGGCTGGAAAAACTGTTCTTATCGAACCGTAATCAATGAACAGTTGATCAGATTTTCTATTAGATTTAGACCTGTCCAAATAAAATTTTAAAACCCTTTTCAGGTCTAAGGAGTGAAGTGACCTCTCACCCGGAGTAGAGGGATTAGGAAAAAAGGTATGTAGCGAAATGGTTTGGTTGACATGGAAATCCGACACCACCTTCGGAGGAAGGAGGGGTGGGTTCTCAAAACAACTATTGAGATGGAAAACTGTATGGTTCTTTTGAGCAGAGCTTGGATCTCGCTCACCCTGCGAGCGGAGGTAATCGCCACCAAGAAAGCTACCTTCCACATAAGGTGTTGTAGAGTTGCTTTGTGGATAGGCTCAAATGGGGGACCCATCACCTTGGATAGAACCAGATTCAGCTCCCAGGGAGGTGAAGGAGGCCGAATAGGAGGGTAAACTTTCTTTAACCCTTGCAAGAAGTCCTTTACTACCTGCAGTTGAAAAAAGGAAGGCTGAGAAGAACGCCTGTATGCTGTAATGGCAGCTAGGTGTACTTTTATGGAAGGGAATTTTAGGCCTGCCTTAGCTAAGTGAAGCAGGTAGGGCATATCCACCTCCTCCTGTCCCTTGATAGGATTACAATTATTTTGCACACACCACAAATAAAAATGTTTCCATTTACAAGCATAGGAGTGTCCTGTGGAGGGTCTTCTGGCTTCTTTCAAGATGGTCATGCAGTCTTGAGGAAGACCTAAATGACCATATTGGAGGACCTCAGGAGCCATGCTGCAAAGTTCAGTGAGGGATGGTTGGGGTGATGAATGCTCCAGTTCATCTTGGACAGCAGGTCCTGTCTGCACGGCAGTCTCCTGTGTGGGCATTCTGACAGGTGCAGAAGGTCCGGGTACACCACTGTCTTGGCCAGTCCAGAGCGATCAGAATCATCCTCGTCTGAGTGGGAGAGCTTGGTCACGACCTTCGGGATGAGTGGAAGGGGAGGAAAGGCGTACACAAATGCCCCTGAGCAGTTGATCAAAAGGGCATTCCCTTTCGACCCTGGTTGGTAGTATCTTGATGCGAAGTGTCTGCATTTTTTGTTTGTGTCGTCCGCGAACAGATCGATGCTTGGACGACCCCATTCTTGGAAAATGTTTGACGACTTCGTCGTTTAGAACCCAGTCCTGCTGGTCCTCAAAGTGACAGAGCTCTGCCTGTGAATTCTGCTCCCCGGTAGGTGTACTGCTGTTATCGACAGATCCCTCGCAAGGAGCCAATGCCGGAGAGCTTGGGTTTCTAGAGATCGAGACCTCGATAGAGTTCCTCCTTGCTTGTTCAGATAGTACATGGTGTTTGTGTTGTCAGTCTGTACTAGAATGGAGTTGGTCTGAATCGAAGGGAGGAAGGCCTTGATAGCTAGATGCACCGCTCTCAGTTCCAGCATGTTGATGTGATACAACTGCTCTTTTGTTGACCATCGACCTGGAGTCTGAAGGGACCCCATGTGAGCTCCCCAACCCTGGAGGGAGGCATCCGTGATCAATGATTGAGAGGGAGGTGTCTGATGGAATAGAACCCCTACCAGCAGATTTTTCTGTCGCATCCACCATGGAATTGATGCTCTGGCTGCTTCCGATAGCTGTATCCTGTCGTCCCACCGAGCAGTTCGTTGATCCCACTTGTCCTCCAGTTCTTGCTGCAAAGGACTCATCCTCAGCCTGGCGTTGGGGACAAGAAAAATGCAGGATGCCATCAACCCTGGAGAGAGGCAACCTGACGGACCGAAGACAAGTAGTTGAGCAGAATCTGCTTGCACTTCAGCGTGATAAATGACAACCTCTCCACCGAAGGAAACACTTTTCCTATTGCGGAGTCTATTGTTGCACCCAGATAGTGAATTCTTTGCGTGGGATGCGGAGTCGATTTTTTGAAGTTGACGTGGAGGCCCAGCTGTTGGCAAAGGTGTAGACATTGCTGAAAGTGGTTCCTCACGCTCTGGTGAGAAGGACCTTTTAGAAGCCAGTCGTTGAGATAAGGGTACGCAAAGATGCCTTTTCGCTGTAGAGCCGCTGCCACTACTGCCATGCACTTTGTAAACACTCAAGGAGCTGACTTCAACCCGAAGGGCAGTACATTGAACTGATGAGTCGATCCCACCAGAAACCTTAGGAACTTTGTGATGTGGACTGACTGGGACGTGAAAATATGCATCCTGCAGGTCCAGCGAACACATCCAATCTCCCTGTTGCAGATGTGGATATATTTGATGGAGAGCCAACATGCAAAACTTTTCTTTTTTGATGGATTTGTTGAGGACCCGAAGATCCAGAATAGGTCTGTATTCTGATTTCCGACCTTTCTTCCTCACTAGGAAGTACCTTGAACATACTCCTACCTAGTTGCGATATAGGAACCTCGTAATGGCTGATTTTTTGCAGGAGGATGGATACTTCCTGCTGCAGTATTTTCATCTGGTGGCACGAGGTTTTTACTGGAGGGATCGTAGGAGGCCGATGCCGAAAACGTAGAGAGTACCCATTCTGTAGCGTAGTTACAACCCATTGGTCTTTTGTGATACCACACCATTCTTCCAGATGGTTGGAAATACTTTCCCCCACTGGAGTGGGAAACGGCGATGGAGGAAGCGGACACTCATTGTTTAGATGGAGTTTTTCGCTGAGGTAGTAGATTGACGAGGGGCTCCTCTTCCACTGGGAGCACGACGGCTCTGATAGTGTGATCTTGATTGGCTCTGCTGATGTTGTTGCCTCTGCCAGTGAGGGGTTTAACCCTCTGATGAAAGTGCCGCCGATCGTATGGTCTGTAACGGCGCCTGAACTCTTCTTTTTTCAAGCCCAACTGCCTTCAGGGTATCAAGTTCCATCTTCATCCTCGACATTTCCTCATCTGTGTGAGTGCCAAATAAGGATGAACCTGAGAAAGGGAGGTCGAGTATTCGAGACTGAGCTTCCGGTTTTAGCGCAGTTAGTCGGAGCCAGGATGACCTTATGGCACAGATTCCGTGTGCATAAGAGTGTGCAGACAGCGTCGCTCCATCAGCTGCAGCGCTGATAACTTGATTTGCCACCAAGCTTCCTTCCTGTAATATTTCCTCAAAATCCCTGCGGTCTTCTTTGGGCAGATTTTCTGTGAACCTTTGAAGCGAGTCCCACAAGGATCTATCATAGCGCCGAGGCGCTGGAGACCTTCAACATGGAGGCTGACGTGCCGCAGACCTTTCTCCCCCATGAATCCTGTGCTCTGCTCTCCTCATCAGGAGGGACTGTTGATGAGGCCACTGCATGTGTCTTTTTAGCAGCTGCAGTAATTACAGAGTCAGGAGGTGGGTCAGATCTAAGAAATAATGGTTCCTCTTCCGGGGGACTATATTTCTTCAAGATCCTCGCTGGCGCGGTCTCGAGTGTTGCCGGTGTAAGAAAAATGTCCATCACCGGTTGG
Organism: Calotriton arnoldi; assembly: GCA_963921515.1. NCBI lineage: Eukaryota > Metazoa > Chordata > Amphibia > Caudata > Salamandridae > Calotriton > Calotriton arnoldi. Next base: position 1,418,146 of record CAWUFW010001762.1, on the reverse strand, counting down.
AGTAGCCCCGGCACTAAGTGTAACAGTCTGGCTGCTCATCTTTGATGTAAAGTCTCAAAAATCACTGAGGATGAACTCTGAGTGGCCATCACGATGTTCAATTTATTTGCCCCTCTGGCCAGAATGTCTTGGAAGGTACTGACGTCATCTACTGGAGAGACCCTCGACGGTGAGCTGCTGTAAGAGTCTGAGAGTAGTCCCCCTTCGAAGAGTGGGTGGAAGAGGGTGAACGTGTCGGTGATCTGCGCCTTCTCCTATGACCTCGAGACGTAGATCTCCTTCTTGAGAAGGGTGCAGGAGTATGTGTACGATCTCGATCCCTCGATGGAGTAGCAGGAGAGAGATCTACAGCTTGTACCAGTCAGGCTAGAGGTGACCTATGTAGAGGACTGAAATGGTCCTAATTACCTCGTGTTTGTGTTGTACCATATTTCTGCCAGTGATGCAGAGGCAACATCCACCTAGGAGAGAGGTGCACAGATGGAGATTTATGCCTCTTCTCGTGCAGGAGCCTCAGATGAACGGGGTCGTACAGGTGAAGACGCCGGACTGCTCGACGTAGAGATAACCACCTCCGGTGATCTTGAGGACGACGACGAAGAGCGTCTTGAAACAGTGTGAAGGGTCGACGCCAACTGGTGAGTGTCTCGACGTTGAATGTGGAGACTGTTTCCTGAACCAGCACTGGTGATTTTGCCCTAGACGTCGGTGATGGGCGACGGAGAAATGCTCCCTGGACGTGAGGCGGACTGAGACCGATGTCTCGACGTCGATCGTTCTCTGGGGGCAGATCTGCGCCTCGACGCCGATCGCCACCTGGTCGATGACAACGGAGGTGTTCGTCTCGACGTCGAACATCTCTGAGTTGACGTCGACGGAGTCCTTTGTCTCAACATCGAACGCCCTTGAGAAAGCGCCAACGGGGACCTGTGCCTCGACGTCGACCGCCTCTGAGACGACGCCGGAGTCATTTGCTTCGACGTCGATAGTCTACGAGAAGACGTCGACGGAGACTTGTGCCTCGATGTCGACCGCCTGAGAGAGGGCGCCGACGGAGTCTCATGCCTAGACGTCTAACGTTTGGCCAACGCCGACGGAGACCTGCTACGACGTTGAGCATCGCCGGGTTGACGCCAACGGAGGATCCATTACCTGGTGACTCGACGTCGGAACTGTCGTCTTTGGTCTTGGAGTCGATTGGTGCGCCGGCATCAAAGACTTCGACAACGATATCAGTTTCTTCACCGCTGGTAAGTTCGAAGCCGATCCCGACGCCAATGGGGAACAGATCGGAATCTTGCTTCTCGACATCGATCAGGCCCTCTTTTTCTTCTGTCTCACCGGAGACCTTCCTCTTTCATAGAGACGAATCCTTTCTCTCTCCTTGAGTGTTCTCCTGGACAGCTTCTTGCAATGCTGACAGGTCTCTGGGGGAATGAGACTCAGAATACACACAGAATGTGTGTCAGACCTGGCCTCCTCCTTGCCACAGGAGGGGCAAGGGTCAAAAAGATGGCATTATGACAGAAAATAAATCACCTTCTGTCAAAAAAATGGTTTTACCTCACTCTAAAGCCTAAGAGACGTCGAGTGAAAGGTAGAAAACCACAATAAAGTGTGGAATTATTTGACCAAAAAGTCAGAGGTGTGAATTCCAGGGTCCTGGCAGAAGGAGCCGGAAAGAACTGACCTGTCACCCCTGCGGCAGGTTGGGAAGCTAGGGGTCATGGCTGCCCTAAAGGCACGGTGCCAGTTTTTTGTGTTACAATTGCTTTCATTTTCTATGCTATTGGTTTTCAATGCAGCCTGTAGGCTAACAATGCTTGCTCTTTTGCAGTTTATATGGGGTCTACTCATTAAAAAGAGTTCAAGCGATACTTGCTCTCCTGTGGTCCATGTCTATATTAGAAAATACAAAAAGCAGTTATTATTGCATTGTTTAGCCTCCTTTATAGGGGTTGCATTGAGGTGAGCAAATATATATATATATATATCTCTACTGGCGGTCGCCAGTAGATAGTTAGGACCTATTTTCCATAGGAAATACGCGACATTCTATTTGAAATAACTCTTGCGTCGGTTGACGAATCTTCGCGAAATTTTCAAACTTTATGGCCCGCTCCGGTCCGCTCCTACCCTGAAAGTCTCAGGGTGATTCGTCAAGCGGGGGCCGAGAAAAAAGGGGGGTCCCAAAACGTGTTTTCCCCATTCATTTTCCCATAGGAAACTTTAGCCACGGCTACAGCCCGAACTGCTGAACGGAATTACACCAAATTTGGCAAAGAGGTAGTTCTTGGTTCAGAAAGAACCCTTTTGTTAAATGGTGTAAATCCGTTCAGTAGTTCCTGTGAAAATCAAAAGGAAAATCACATATATATCTATGGCCGCGTCGGATTCGCGCACCCTCCCGATCACGAGCTGCATGCTAATTGGCTGTCAACACGCCAAATCAGGAAGTGTTGGCAGCCATTTTGTCCCTCGGTAGGGACAGAAACAAATGCGCAAAGCGCAAAAAGGGGGCAGGGTAGAAACACCCTGACCCCCTAGGTCTGCTCAGGGGGTCCCACAAGGACCCCCTGGGCAAAAAAAAGCATTTAAAAAAAATAAAAAAAAATCGAAGCGCGGTCACCCGCGCTTCGATGCAAATTTGCCCCCGGGTGGCCCAAGTCCCGGGGGCATGCGGGAGGTGGGTTTATTGTTTATGGGGGGCCTCTAAGGCCGCCACCCACCGAGGCTGTTTTTTTTAAATAAAAACCTGTGTGGGGGCTCCAGCCCCCCACACGCCCGGGACCGCCACCTCCCGGGGCACTAAAGATTTAAATATGGGGTCCGTTATGGACCCCCAGAGCCCCGGGGACCATCACCTCCCGGGGCTTTGAACAAGCTGGGAGGGGGCCGCGCGGCCCCCTCCTGGAGCCAGTGATGGCCCTGGGGACCACCACCCCCAGGGCCGGCTCCTGCAGTGTCCCGGGGTGCCTACCCCGGGACACTGTAGTTTGCTATGACGGGAGCATCGCGGCTCCCGTCCTGTCATAGCAAACTTGGTTTGCATTTTGAAAGAGAGAGCAGGAAACGTGCTCTCTCTTTCAAAATGCAAACTAATTGCTTTTCCACACGGGGAGCAGCATGTTAGCTGCTCCCCATGTGGAAAAGCAATGCCGGCTCGCGCAGGAGGCGGGGAGCCGGCTGGGACTGTGGGGGGATTGGGGACAACCCCACAGTCTCCAACGAGAGGCCAGGCCCCGGGGGATGGGGTCCCCGGGGCCATCAGTGGCCCGGGAGGGGGGCCACGCAGCCCCCCTCCCCAATTATAAAAAAAGGGCAAGGCCGGCCCCGGGGGATGGGGTCCCCGGGGACTTAAATGGCCTGAGGGGGGCCACGCAGCCCCCCTCCAAATATATATATTTTTTTTTTTTAAAAAGAGGGCATGCCCCGGGGGATGGGGTCCCCGGGGCCAAAAGTGGCTGAGGGAAGGGGGGCCACGCAGCCCCCCTCCCATAAAAAAAAAGGAAATGGAAAAAAAAAAAAACGGCATGTGCCGGAGGCCCCGCCCCCCTCCCTGCAGCAGTGTGCAAACACGCCCCCTGGCGCGTTTTAAGAAGTGGAAGTAATTTCCCTTGAATACTGGGGGTCCCTGGGGGCCAACTAGCCCACCAGGAACCTCCAGTATGCGCCAGGGGGCTGTGTTGCAGAGAGGTGTACAGAGCCCACGCCCCTTTATACACCTCTCTGCAACGCAGCTCTGTGGCGCTTTTTGGAGATACATGGTGGGCTAGTTAGACTCCCGGGACCCTCAGGATTCAAGGGGACTTAATCCCCCAACTTAAAACGCGCCATGGGGCGCGTTTGCACAGATGGCACCTCAGGCACCGCCCCCTCCCTTCACCATTGTGCAAATATTCCTCTAAAATCAGCCGAACTACGAATTCCGATTTACTCACCTGTTATCAGGAGAGACCTCAGTGCTGCATCTTTCAGCCCAGTACTGATCCTGAAAAGTAATTTTAACCGTACTTACCAGTAACTTGAATTTCCTTCCATAGGCTAACATTGACTGGTTTCACTTGGAAATTCTTCTAAGTGTGGAGTTTTGGAACTTTATAATATTCCTCTAAAATCAGCCAAAATACGAATTCCGATTTACTCACCTGTTATCAGGAGAGACCTCAGTGCTGCATCTTTCAGCCCAGTACTGATCCTGAAAAGTAATTTTAACCGTACTTACCAGTAACTTGAATTTCCTTCCATAGGCTAACATTGATTGGTTTCACTTGGAAATTCTTCTAAGTGTGGAGTTTTGGAACTTTATAATATTCCTCTAAAATCAGCCGAACTACGAATTCCGATTTACTCACCTGTTATCAGGAGAGAACCCAGTGCTGCATCTTTTAGCCCAGCACTGACCCTGAAAAGTAATGCTAACCGTATTTACCAGTAACTTGTATTTCCTTCCAAAGGAATCCATTGTCTGGTTTTCAGCAGAAAAGTTTCAAAGTGTCGATTTTCACAAACTACAAATAATCCTTAAAAATCGCCTGTATGACTTAAACGCATTCTTTCAACTGTTTACAGGAGATGCACCAGTGCTGGATACAGGATCCACCACGGAGTAAGAAAAAGTAACGATAACACTACTTACCTGCTAAGTGAAATTCCTCCCATAGGATAACATTGGTGATTCTATGTGAAAAAGTTTCTAAGTGTCAACTTTTAAAATACAATAATATTCCTTAAAAATCACTACTGTAACCAAAACGCTTTTACTCAACTGTTTACAGGAGATGTCCCAGGACTGAATCTAGGATCCAGTCCTGTGGTTAGAAAAGTAATCCATAAAGTAACTAATTGCATTTAACTAGAAATTCACATTGAGCTCAATGTTGCATTGTGTTTGAAATTGTGTTGCCCATTGCAACAACTGTAACTACTGTACTTAAAAGTCTATTGCCTATTTGCAAAGTATTTAAACTAAAGTAATTCATTCTGAGAAAGTATATTTTGTAATGTAATGTATAATGAAATTACAATGTAATTTAAAAAATAATATATGTAAAAATAAAGAGTTTAAAAAAATGTAGTAAATCAGTATCAAAAAATAAATATAACAATTAATACATTTAAAAATTGTCATTTACAAAACCTTTGAAATTCACTGAAAAAACCATAGGTTTTAGGGACAGTTATAGTTAGTTGGACATTTCACTCGTACAAAACCATAGAAATTCCCCGTTATAGTTAGTTCAGCTAACTATAACTTCGCGCACCCGCAATGCACTTCTGATGACGTCACATATTACATCACTCATGACATGGTCAGTGACATCACTGATGACATCTCAAATGACATCACTGATGACATCATCCACGTGATAATCTGATGCACCTCCTCACACCCTAATACAACCTTTGATATACCCACTCTAAATTACAGACTGCCATTCGCAAAACCATAGACACTCCAACACCAATAACTACATACCCACTCACTGATTCTTAGGTCTACACACATCCACTCACTCACCGTACAGTCACTCATACTTACGGTCACTCAGTACAGGACTATCATATGCACTCATACTCCTATATAGACACTCAAACACCGCGACTCATCCATAGAGGTACTCACACACCTAGTCAGTCATGCAAATAATTAAACACACTGCCATTTACTCACCTATACAGTTATACACACACCAGCTCACTTACTCATACAAATACTAGCACATTCTTACGCTCTTATACAATCACTGATACAAGCACACACTCATCCATACAGTCACTCTCACAATCACACACTCTCGCTTATAGCTATTTATATACTCCAACACACATATATACTGCCTTTCACATATGTAGTTACTCACATGTACCACTGGGACATACATTCACTCACTAACACTCTTACACACACTTACCCACCCATACAGCCTATCACAGATGCACTCTTGAAACCATCCACCCAGTGAATCACCCACTCTCACATCTATGCACAGTCGCACACACCCCACCCACACACTCAGGCACCCATACAGATACTCAGACAACCAATCAATAACTCATATAGACACTCATGTAGCTATTCACAAACCCATGCAGCCACTTACACAGCAACAGACAGACGGTTACAGACATTCACCCAGTTTAGTCACTAACCCTTGCATTTAGTAAGATACGTTTAATCACTCACTTATAGAGTCAGTCACGCACCTATGAAATCCTTCATCCACACACTTATACACCCACTCATTCTTCAATACACCTTTCCCTATATATTAAAAATATTTAAACTTTACAGAAACACAGTCACTGGATGATGTCACTGACCATGTCATGAGTGATGTAATATGTGACGTCATCAGCAGTGCATTGCGGGTGCGCAAGTTATAGTTAGCTGAACTAACTACAACGGGGAATTTCTATGGTTTTGTACGAGTGAAATGTCCAACTAACTATAACTGTCCCTAAAACCTATGGTTTTTTCAGTGAATATATATATATATATATATATATATATATATATATATATATATATATATATATATATATATATATGCTGTATATATATAGCTGTATATATATGTTTTTCATATATTTTTTTTTATTATTTCCGGGGTCCCCGCGCATGGGTGGGAATTTTCAGTGCTTATGACTATTGATGAGGATCCCCTGGAAGAGAAAGGTGGGGACCAATGGGTCCCTTCCTTGGGTTGGGTACACCACTATTCTGCCACCCTCCAGTGGGAGGGGGGCATATGCCTCACTCTGGTTGGCTGGGTCCCCCCATCTGCAAGATGGAGGGGACAGAGTTGTGCTTCACCTCGCCTCCCCCACCTGAGGGGTGGGGTTGGCAAAGGTGGGCACACCTCCCTTCCTCACTTGGTTTTCCCGCCGATTCTCCCATCCAAAGTGGGGGTCGGAACCGGTGGGGGCCAGTTGCTGGAAGCAGCAAAAGGCCTGGGGAAGCTCACAAAGGCGGCAAGCCTTTGAAGCTCCCCCTTCGTGGACCCTGCCGATCCTGGGGGAGGAGGCTTGGCACCTCGTCCCAAGATGTGCATTGTTTCAGACCCCAGAGAGCAGCAGGCGCTCGACCCAGGGGTCCAGAAACATGTCTGCTGGTGGCAGCTGGTGAGCAGCCACTCAGCCTGGACACTAGCGTTAGGTCGTTTTTCAGGGGGCATCTCTAAGATGCCCTCTGTGTGCATTTTTTATTTAAACCCACACCAATGCCAGTGTGGGATTTATGCGCTGAGAAGTTTGATACAAAACCTCCCAGTTTTCAGTAAACCATTATGGTACTGTGGAGTTCGTAATGACAAACTCCCAGCACCATATAGTCTTAACGGCAGCACTGCACTTACAATGTCTAAGAATTGACAGACACTGTAGGGGTACAGGGCTCATGCACCTGTACCCTCACCACTTGTATAGTGCACCCACCTAGAGGGGTGGCTGACCTATGCCAGGGCAGTGGGTTGTAGGCATGGCACACAGGGATGTGTGCCATGTCTACTCTTCACTTTGTTCTGCACATTTACAAGGGGCTGACCTGTGGCCAGAGAGTGCCAATTGGGTTTTGTTTTCAATACAGTTAGGGAAAGAACATAAGCCCTGGGTACCTGTTTGGCAGGAGCTCAGGACACTCAGTCAAAGTACATCAGCAGTTTAGCAAAAAGAGGGGGCAACCATGCAAAAAGAGGGCACTTTCTTACATGCGGTCAAGGTAAAAGGACAACACACATTTAGTGTCCAGACAGTGTCTCTACTCCTCTGTGGAAGGGTGCGGAGGGTGGGAAAAAGGTGGGCATGGTAATGGTTTGTCCAATGTGAAACGGTGTAACCACTTTTGGAAGGAACGAGGGTCTCGTTCGAAGCACAACTTTGTCCGGATGCACAGAGAAGAAAAGGGTGGCTTAGAAGAAAGAGCTTGAAGCTCACTCCCTTTGTGAGCAGAGGTGATGGCAACAAGAAAGTCAGTCTTCAGAGTAAGGAGCCTGACAGGACAACTGTGAAGAGGCTCGAAGAGAGCACACCTAAGGTAAGTCAAGACAAGGTTCAAGTCCCACTGAGGCGTTATGAAAGGAGATGGAGGAAAGAGGTGAATAATGCCCTTAAAGAACCGGTTAACAATAGGGAACTTGAACAAAGAGGGCTGATCTGGTAGCCGAAGAAAGGCAGAAATGGCTGCCAGGTAGCCTTTAAGAGTGCCCAGAGCAGAGCCCTGCTGGGCCAAAGAAAGAAGGAACAAAAGAAACCCAGAAAGGGGGGCAGAGAGGGGATCCACAGACTTTGCTGTGCACCATGCCACAAACTTGTTCCATCGACAGACGTATACCTTTTTTTTTTTATTGAACATTTTGGTAATTGTACATAGTAGCAGTCACAGCTTTAACAATCCATTCAAGCATGATACAGAAAAATGAAAGAAAAAAAAAAAAAAAAAAGGAAGGGGTACACATACATCACATCCCCCAACAGTATATAGTTTTGTATTCATATAACATAGCAGTGTTCACAATGAAAATACAGATATTGAAATTAATGACAGTTCTGGAACAAGTCAGGATGCTCCCGTAAATAATCCATAAGTGGCACCCAAATATCCAATGGTTTGGAAATAGTTGGCAATTCTTCTGCATATATTAAGAAATTGTCTCTACAATAGACAGCATCCAGTATCCAGCGAGTAATCGTAGGGGTTTGTCTGCTATCCCAATGCATTGCTACCCTGCGTTTGGCCAAAAGCAGCAGCACAGCAACTAGTCTCTTCTTAGTTGATTTTACAGGTATATGAAGGCCTAACAAGCATAATTGTGGTGTGCAGGGCAGTTTACATGATATGAGAATACTCAGATGATGAATAACCACCTCCCAGAATTGACGGATCCCGTCACAGCCCCATGCAAGGTGTGCAAAATCTGCCTGATCAGACCCACATCTCCTGCAGTCCGCAGTGTCACGCAGACCATATTTGTGTAATTTAGCTGGTGTATGATAGGCTTGGTGAATGAATTTGTAATGAATAATACGAAGATTTCCGTTGGGTGTAAGCAGTGTAGTGAGTGTACAACACGATATCCAGTCGTCATCTGTCAGAGGAGTGTCTAATAGTGTATTCCATTTTTCACGGGCCTTTAGGGTCTGTGCACCAATATCCGTTTGTATCAATTTATATAGTCGTGAGATTGTTAGTGTGTGTGGATGTGGCTATTAAAGATTGCAATGATTGCAATGCGGGAGGTTCAGCAGGATATGAAGGATATAGTTCCCTGATGGCAGCCTTCAATCTATAATAGATGAATCGAAATAGGAGTGATTGGTTGCTAATATATGACAGGTCATTGGGGGTTATGAAAGTTCCATTCAAATATTGGTCGCCCATCCGTGCTATACCCACTTGTTCCAAGATCAGCATGCTGTTTTGTTCTTGTGTGACCGACAGATCTGGATGACATTTCAATGGCATATTTGGTACATATAAGGGGGTTTTGTTCGCCAACTGCCCTATACGTTGCCATGCCTGTGATGTCGTCCGTATCGTATTTATTTCTTGCGCCGAGAGGTGTGGCCTTGTATGTGCGAGTATGCTAGATAGCGGCACCGGGTCAGCATAGCCATCTTCTATAGCAAGGTGTGGCAGGTATTGTACGGGGTGAAACCAAAAAAATGCGTATTGTGCTTGGGCGCAGAGATAATATAAATATCAGGGACCGTGAAACCGCCTGATGCATATGGGAGTGACAGTGTGAAGACTGATGCGAGCTTGCTTGCCAGCCCATATCAGTCTGATGAGGTTCGCACGTAGCCTTTTGAAGATGGAAGTGGGAGGCGTTATTGGTATATTAATAAAAAGATATAAAGATGGTATTGTTACCTAAGCTACTATAAGTGAAATTCTATCGGCGAGAGATAGAGGCAGAGTTATCCATCTGGTTATTTGTGTTTCTATGCGGTCTATTGCAGTACCATAGTTGTATCTAAGGACTAAATCAGGGTCCGTGTACCCAGATTCCAAGATATTTAATGGGGTCTTCCTGCCACATGAGGGGGAACTCCATTTGCGGTGCCTTTGTAATTGCCGTCAACGGGATCACTGCTGACTTGCTCCAGTTAATCTGCAGGCCTGAAAAGACGTATACCATCTTAGTGAAGGGACACTTGGCTGCCAAGATGACATTACAGACTTAGGGAGGAAGGTCAAAAGCGGTCAACTGGTGCCTCAATTTCCAAGCAAGGAGGTGGAGGCTGGACAGGTTTGGGTGGAGGACCGTCCCCTGCTGCTGTGACAGAAGATCCTCCCGAAAGGGCAGCCTGATCGGAGGATCGATAGCCATGCTCAGGACCTCAGGGTACCAGACTCTTCATGCCCAGTCCGGAGCCACAAGAATGAATTGGGCCCGGTCGCACTTGATAATCTTCAACACTCGAGGCAGAAGTGGTACAGGTGGAAAGGCGTACAGGAGGCCACAGTTCTACTCGCGACGAAATGAGTCGCTGAGCAAGTGCCGCCTTGGAAACTCCAATGCGCAAAACTGCTGACATTGCGCGTTCTCTTCGGTGGCGAACAGATCTAACCAAGGCTCTCCCCACTGCTGAAAGAGACCTTGCACCACCTCCAAGTGAAGATGCCATTCATGATCCACCAGGCACCGACGGCGGAGTTCGTCCGCTCTGGCGTTCAGAGAACCTGCCAGGTGTTAAACCACTAGTGCCATGCTCTGAGGTTCCAGCCATGTCCAAAAGGAGAAGAGCCTCTTTACAAAGGATCCACGACCCCGGTTTGTTGCAGTACCACATGGCGATGGTGTTGTTTTAACACCTGCACTGCCTTCCCCTTGAGGGAGGAAAGGAATGCCTTCAGTGCCAAGTGAATCATCCGAAGCTCCAACAGGTTGATATGGAGCCCGGACTCCGCCAGAGACCAGACTCCTGTGATCTCCGCCTCTCCCAGGTGGCCGCCCCATCCCAGAAGTGATGCATCGGACACCACCGTGAGGTCTGGTTGGGGAAGGGGGAGGGAGAGGGATTTGCCTCCGACCCAATCCTGGTTCGTTAACCACCACAGAAGTTGTTGCGCAGTTCCCTCCGAGATCTGGACGTAGTCCGAGATTCCCCTGATGCTGCACCCACTGGAACTTCAGGTCCCACCGCAGAGCCTGCATATGCCATCTGGCATGATCCACCAGCAGGATGCATGAGGCCATGAGGCCCAGCAGCCTCAGGGTCAATCTCACCGAAATCCGGGATAGAGGCTGAAACATCTGTATAATAGCCCAAATATCCCAGACTCGCTGCTAGGGAGGATAGGCCCATAACTGCACTGTGTCCAGAACAGCTCCGATGAAAAGGAGCAACTGAGAGGGAGTCAGGTGTGACTTCGGCACGTTGATGGGGAACCCCAGCGAATGCATGAGGTCCGCCGTAGTCTGGAGGTGGGAGACGACAGCCTAGGGTGAGCCTGCCTTCAACAGCCAGTCGTCGATATAGGGGAAGACTGGAACCCCTGATCTGCGCAGGTGAGCTGCGACCACCGCCACCACTTTCGTGAACACCCGAGGGGCACTGGTAAGGCCAAAGGGGAGCACTTAACTGAAAATGCTCGAGGCCTACCGTGAACAGTAGGTAGCGCCTGTGGGCTGGCAGGACAGGGATGTGAAAATAGGCGTCCTGCAAGTCCAACGCCACCATCCAGTCTCCAGGGTAGATAGAACCTGAGCCAAGGTTAGCATTTTGAGCATTTCCTTGCAGAGGAAGTGGTTTAGAGCCCCGAGGTCTAGGATAGGACGCAGGCCCTTGTTCTTCTTGGACACCAGAAAGGAGAGGGAGTAGCAACCACGACCTACTTCTGGCAGAGGGAACCTTTCGATACCTCCCTTGGCCAAGAGCTGAAACTTCCGTCACGCACCAGGAGTCGATGACTCGAAAAAAAGTCGACAAAAGTTTAGTCAAAAAGTGACTAAAGGGGCAAGCTCTCGCCGGATCTGCGCTATGCTGGCATGGAAAAAGAAAGAACAGACGTCAGGAGTTAGGGTCGGCGTCTAAGTCGACCAACGCCACCTCCCGACATGCAGAGGTACTGCTCAGAGAACAATTCTCCGGATCCAGTCTGACACCTGGGAGTAATTCTAAGGTAAGGAATTTATAACTAACAGTCTTTCAGATATGGTCATTATTTCCTATTCAAAAACATGAATTATCTATAAAAAGTTAAATACTGGAGAACAATACTCCCCTGTCCAACCGAAATTTAGAACATCGCTTTTGTCCAACCGTAACTCATGTACAGCACTCCACTGCCTTTGGGCCACGCTTGCACTATAGAAATACTATGTATATGCAGAACTTTACAACACATTATCCGTGATGGCACACATTTTCTCACACTTCATATTGTCCTCACCTTTAGAAGATTGCTTTAACGAAGAATTTTCAGATCTTGAGAAAGAATATGGTGCAAAGACTGGGCTCAAAGATGATGGGCTCTGCGGAGTTGTAGGCGGCGTGTCATAGATGTAAGAACCAACTCCACCAATATTCACTCCTACACAGAACGGATGGGATTAAAGATTGTTAATGTGATCCATTTTGGTTCATACTAAATATGCAAGTGTACACTTCACAAAACCTCTAAGTGCAGTTATACAGGAGCATGGAGACGTTGGGATCAGCCAGGTCCACGGATTAGTCCCTGAACCCAAGAGCTGGAGTGCTGAGTTAATCTACCCAAGACACTCCTTGAGGTCCCATTGTAAAAGGAAAGTTACCTGAACCCTTAAATTGCCATAGTCGAGACTTTATTCAAAAAAGAATATCTTAATGCAAGTACTGGATCTTGGAACAGGATTTAATTCTGTTTCTGATAATTATTTCTTGCAAAAAACATTCACAAAGTACATTAAACTAAATCAGTCACTTAAAGGATCTTTTGACTGAAAATTCCACCAAGAATTACACTTTGTAAAGAAAAAAAAAAAAAAAAGAAAGCAGAGCATGGTCCAGCACAAAACCTATGCAAAAATACTTTCAAGCTCGTATTCTGTATGAAGCTTAAACCCCCCCAGCAACCTCCTAGCCATCCCCCTTTCAATCTAGAGGCGGAAGAGGTATCCTGTTCAGTAATGGACCGCTCTGTCAAAGCTGGTAATCAGCGCTGGTTTCAGCCATCGGAGTAAATGTACAGAGTTTAAAGTGTAGACTCTTCCTGAAGCATCAGAGGTAGCTGGCATCATAGGTGCGTGTTTAGAAGCCCGATGGGCCAGCAATGCTTTGCATACAGCACCATCTTCACTGATCTGAAAGTCACTTTGAAACCAAGGTACAAAGGGAAAGGAGAAGGAGAAAGACCCCGCCATGCCGGGTGTCCAATAAATTCATACAAATAAAGTCTTTGCCTATGTGCAGTAAACCTGAACACTTCTCTCGTCACTTCTTTTAATGCTCTCTTGGAACCCAGAGATTCCTCACATGAACACCTCCCAGGTAAGAGACTGGACTCTTACATCCAGCGCTGTCGCAGCCCCAGAGCTCAGTGGCGCCATCCCGCTCCAGAGCTTTGTCACGCTATCCTGTTCCAGAGTGGGGTTGTGCTATCCTGCTCCAGAGCTCAGTCGCGCTCCAGAGCTATGTGGCGCTAACCCGCCCCAGCGCTAGAGGGGTGCGCGCTAACCCGCCCCAGCGCTAGAGGGGTGCGCGCTAACCCGCCCCCAGCGCTAGAGGGGTGCGCGCTAACCCGCCCCCAGCGCTAGGTGGCGCCAACCCGCCCCCAGCGCTAGGTGGCGCCAACCCGCCCCCAGCGCTAGGTGGCGCCAACCCGCCCCCAGCGCTAGGTGGCGCCAACCCGCCCCCAGCGCTAGGTGGCGCCAACCCGCCCCCAGCGCTAGGTGGCGCCAACCCGCCCCCAGCGCTAGGTGGCGCCAACCCGCCCTCAGCGCTAGGTGGCGCCAACCCGCCCCAGAGCTAGCTGGCACCAACCCGCCCCCAGAGCTAGCTGGCACCAACCCGCCCCCAGAGCTAGCTGGCACCAACCCGCCCCAGAGCTAGCTGGCACCAACCCGCCCCAGAGCTAGCTGGCACCAACCCGCCCCAGAGCTAGCTGGCACCAACCCGCCCCAGAGCTCGGTGGCGCTAGCTGGAGCTAACCCGCCCCAGCGCTAGCTGGCGCAAACCCGCTTCAGAGCTCGGTGGCGCTAACCATCCCCAGCGCTAGCCGGCGCTAACCCACTCCAGAGCTCGGTGGCGCTAACCCGCCCCAGGGCTAGCCAGCGCTAACCCGCCCCAGAGCTTGGTGGCGCTAGCTGGCGCTAACCTGTTCCAGAGCTCGGTGGCGCTAGCTGGCACTAATCCGCCCCAGCGCTAGCTGGCACCAACCCGCTCCAGCGCTCGGTGGCACTAACCATCCCTGGCGCCAACGCGCCCCAGCTGGCGCTAACCCGCTCCAGCGCTAGCTGGCACTAAACCGCTCCAGCGCTAGCTGGCACTAAACCGCTCCAGCGCTAGCTGGCACCAACCAGCCCCAGCGCTAGCTGGCGCTAACCATCCCTGGCGCCAATGCGCCCCAGCTGGCGCTAACCCGCCCCAGCGCTAGCTGGCGCTAACCCGCTCCAGAGCTCTGTGGCGCTAACCCGCCCCAGCGCTCTGTGGCGCTAACCCGCCCCAGCGCTAGCTAGCGCTAACCCGCCCCAGCGCTCGGTGGCGCTAACCCGCCCCAGCGCTAGCTAGCGCTAACCCACCCCAGCGCTCTGTGGCGCTAACCCACCCCAGCGCTAGCTAGAGCTAACCTGCTTCAGAGCTCTGTGGCGCTAACCTGCTTCAGAGCTCTGTGGCGCTAACCCGCTCCAGAGCTCTGTGGCGCTAACCCGCCCCAGCGCTAGCTGGCGCTAACCCGCCCCAGCGCTAGCTGGCGCTAACCCGCCCCAGCGCTAGCTGGCGCTAACCCGCCCCAGCGCTAGCTGGCGCTAACCCGCCCCAGCGCTCGGTGGCGCTAACCCGCCCCAGCGCTCGGTGGCGCTAACCCACCCCAGCGCTCGGTGGCGCTAACCCACCCCAGCGCCCGGTGGCGCTAACCCACCCCAGCGCCCGGTGGCGCTAACCCACCCCAGCGCTCGGTGGCGCTAACCCACCCTAGCGCTAGCTAGAGCTAACCTGCTCCAGAGCGCGGTGGTTCTAACCCACCCCAGCGCTAGCTAGAGCTAACCCGCTCCAGAGCTCGGTGGCGCCGCGCACATGTTTTGCTGAAGAGGCAGTTACATTTAAAAGTATAGACTCAAGGACTCAGGTGACATCAGTTCCAAGCGTTTTCCTACATTCACACAAACTGAGGGTGGAGCCAGATATAAAATCGGTTGTGGTTTATTGAATCACCGGTGGGTACATGGAGAGTCGCCATATCCGGATTACTTTTCCATTGCAGCTGACCTTAAACATGTACATTATTCCACGATGTTGCTCGATTCCAAGTTATTCATTTTAACCTCATATTTCTGTAAATACATGTCGCGCTACCGGAGCAAGTCTGCTTCTTCCATGTTTGAAGCTGCAGTGTGGTTTCCATGGCGATTGACGCCGGCGGCTCTCATTTGCTCCCGTTGTAGGAGAGGCGATTCAATCGCTCCCAGTTCGGGAGCCTTTTAATTGATTGACTTTACTTGAAAATGGTGATCACTTTTGTATATATAGCTATTTCGTCTGCATTTTCTACTCGCTCCCATTTTTTGGTGAGCTTCTTTAAAAAAAATGGTTTATTGCCTTTACTAAATTAGTGATTATTTTCGTATAAGTAATAATTTTGCTCGCATTTCTTCTGTGTTGATTAACTTTACCTAAATAGTGATTACTTTTGTATATATAGCAATTTTGCCCGCTTTTCCACTCGCTCCCATTGTGGTGAGCTTCTTGAATAATTGCTTTGACTTTATTTGAAATAGTGATTAATTTTGTATAAGTAACAATTTCGCTCACATTCTTCATTCGCTCCCAGTTCGGTGAGCTTCTGTGACTGACTTTTTTACGTCATTTTGCATTGATTGACCACAATAGCTATTATTTTTGTATATACAGGGTTTGCGCTCTTAATCATTGGGGGTGTTTACTCTGGCCAGTGTCTTATCGATGTGCAGGTGACCTAGGTCATTACAATGATTATGTAACCATTTTCCAACAGAGAATCCTAACCAGATCTTGGAGGAATCAATGTTTAAATAAGAATTAATTCAAGAGCTCATATAATACACATCTCTGGTAGATTATTTCCCAGGCGCCTCAGGTAAGATCCCTTGCTAGACTGAGCACTTCTAATTATATTGCTAAATCCACCTGGGAATGATGGATCCCCTCCTTCCCCTTTTCTCCGCATCTAGGCCAGAACTAATTGGGTCCTGTTTGCACCGCTCGACACCACATTAATTGTCGGATATAGATACCTACAGTAGAAACTTCTCACCATTATTACAGGTGAGTCACGCATGGAGTAACTGTAACTCCGTATTTGATTAGTTTTTCGCCATCTGACACCAACACATTTTCTAACATACAGGCTGTTTTTCTTGGCTGAGTCCTGATGAAGACCCGGGGTGATGTTTGTGAATTACATACATAATGGGTCGAAACGTCAACGATAACTGCTGGGACTCCCTTAACCCGACAAGCTATTTTTATTTCTAATGTAAAAAGGACATCCGCTTGTACAGTTCCTTCTTTGGGATACTCTCAAAAAGAATTATGTAACCATTGTTTCTATGTATATGTCAACTGTGTTTAAGCCTACGATTTGATGTACCCCTGTTTATACGCGTCTTTCTTATTGTATATGTCTCTCAACAGTCCTGTGTGACTGTGACCTGCTATTTTGTATCACTTTACGGTATATGATTGATTATATACCTTGTAACTTCACTGTGTTGGTGCCCTATAGTATTTGGTCTGTACCAAGTCGCAATCGATTTGTATTGCCAAAAAGAGTGCTTGCAAGTAATTAATGCTCATGCTAAAGAAGGAAAATGCTACTTACCAGTATGCATCTGTTCTTGGCATGTAGAGCTGCAGAATGACATACTTGTGCATAGATCACCATCTGGTGTTGGGCTCGGATTATTGCAGTTTGTTGTTGTCTTGGAAGAAGTCTTTGTAGTCACGAGATAGGTGACTCCTCTCTTGGACGATAGTGCGCATGGGCATAGACTCCATCTTCAGATTGTTTTTCACCATGATGGGAAATGATGGAGTTTGTAAGAAACAGAAAGATGTCCATGAGAATGTATCGAAGTAAGATAACACTGGAACAGATACAGGTTCCGGGGAGGTGGGTGGGCGTGTGAATCTCTGCAGCTCTACATGCCAAGAACAGATGCATACTGGTAAGTAGCATTTTCCGTTCGAGGCATATGAGCTGCAGAATACATACTTGTGCATAGACTATAGCAGTGCTCTCCCCTAGCGGTGGTCACCTGTATCTGTTGCAGTGGTTTGGAAAAGTGTTTTAAGAACAGCCTGGCCTACAGAAGCCTGTTGTTTTGCCTGCACGTCAACACAATAGTGTTTGGTGAAGGTGTGTGGCGTAGACCATGTTGCTGCCTTACAAATGTCATCTAGGGAAATGTTCACTAAGAATGCCATGGAAGCCCCTAGTTTGCGTGCGCTCTAGGGGGAATTGTTAATGTGCGTTTTGCTTTCTGGTAGCATATTTGAATACATTTGACTATCCACCTGGCAATTCCAGCTTTGGAGATGGGGTTTCCTTTATGAGGTGGAGAGAAAGCTACAAATAGTGGGTTTGTCTTTCTAAAAGGTTTAGTTCTGTCAATGTAATAAAGTAGAGCTCTTTTGACATCAAGTGTGTGAAGAGCTCTCTGCTACAGAATCTGGTTTTGGGGGAAAAACGGGTAATTCCACAGATTAAGATGGAAAGGATAAGTTACTTACCTGTAATCCTAGTTCTCTTCCAGGGGTATACTCATCAAAGTCATAAGCACTGAATAGTCCCGCCCACGTGCGGGGACCCCGGAGCAATTGCATATTATTGGCTTATACCTTCATATATATCCATATACACATATAAGTAAATATATATATAGGTGATAAGAATAAAACAAACATATATGCAGCCTGATATTATATACTAGGCTCAGAAAACCTGCCTCATTGCATGTAAAATCTTTTAAATTTGAACAACAAATAAACATACCCCATGATATAATCATGATCAAAACAAGTAAACCACTTCAGTTTGCTTTGAAACAACACAACCTTTATTTTCAAAGGTAAAAGGGGTAAGACCATAGAGGCAGGTCAGCCTAGAGAGGCTGCATATAGAACAGTTAGGAAAAAACTGGCGCCGTGCCTTTAAGACCTCTTGGAACCCTCAGGCTCCCATCATGCACTACAGGTGACAGTTAGGTCAGTTCTTTTGGACTGCGTAAACAGTGTGATCACAGTATGGGTAACAGATACACCTCACATGAACATGGTATTCGTCCGGGGAGGAGGGAGGGTTGCTTATGACTTTGAGGAGTATACCCCTGGAAGAGAACTAGGATTACAGGTAAGTAACTTATCCATCTCTTCCAGGGGATACTCATCAATAGTCATAAGCACTGAATAGAGTAGCAAGCCATCCCCATACACTGCGGGCGAATACCATTATATCATGCCAACCAATCCAACTTATATTACCCAAATAAGTTCCTCAAGGATGCCTGGCCAACCCTAGCATCAGCTTGAGTGTCAGAATCAAGACAATAATGGCGTGCAAAAGTGTGCACCGAACGCCATGTGGCTGCTTTACATATGTCTTGAATAGGAACTTTACTCAGCATAGCTATTGTAGCTGCTTTTCCTCTTGTAGAATGTGCTCTCGGCCTGCCTGAGAGCGGTTTGTGTGCTAGCTGATAAGATAGCATAATGCATGACACAATCCACCTAGAAATGGACCTTTTAGAGGCCGGAGAGCCAGTGTTCAATGGTCCGTAATTAACAAACAATCTGTCAGTGTTGCGTACAGTTTTAGACTTATCCAGATAAAACTTCAACACCCTTTTAAGATCCAGTGAATGTAATGCCTTCTCAGCAGGTGTGACAGGGTTCACAAAGAAAGTGGGAAGAGTGATCGACTGGTTGATGTGGAACTCCGAGACCACTTTCGGAAGGAACTTCGGGTGAGTTCTTAGTACCACTCTGTTTGCATGAAAAACGAGATAAGGCTCCGACGAGCACAAAGCCTATATCTCGCTCAACCTGCGAGCAGACGTGATTGCCACAAGGAATGCAGTCTTCCAAGAAAGATGTTGCAGCGAGGCCTTATGTATAGGTTCAAAAGGAGGGCCCATTAACTTGGAGAACGATATTGAGTTCCCAAGAGGGAGATGGAGCCCTCACTGGAGGATAGACTTTCTTTAAGCCCTCTAAGAAGTCCTTAACCACTGGCATTCTAAAAAAGGAAACCTGATTGGGGGACTTCCTATAAGCTGTTATCGCGGCCAAGTGAACTTTAATAGATGAATACTGTAATCCTGCTTTTGCCAAAGACAGTAAATATGGTAACAGTACCTGTTCCTGACCATGAATAGGATCATGACCCTCTGCAGTACACCACATGTAGAATCGCCTCCATTTGAAAGCATATGTTCTCCTTGTGGAAGGACGTCGAGCCTCTTTCAAGATCTGCATGCAGTCCTGAGAGAGACCCAAGTGCCCATATTGGATGAATTCAGGAGCCATGCTGCTAGCTTCAGGGACGGCAGATTGGGATGAAACACTTTGCCGCCCGCCCTGGTCAGCAGATCTGGATGACAGGGTAGCCTCCTGTGCGGTACTGTCGAAAGACGAAGAAGGTCCGGGTACCACCACTGGCGAGGCCAGTCTGGTGCAACCAAGATCATCCTCGTTTTGGATCTGTACAGCTTCCTGATCACTAGAGGAATGAGGGGGACTGGTGGAAATGCGTAGAGTAATGTCTCTGACCAGTCTATCCATAGAGCATTCCCCTTGGAGCCTTGTTGTGGGAACCTGGAGGCGAAGACGTGGCATTTTGCGTTGTCTGCATCTGCGAACAGGTCTATGTCTGGTTCCCCCAGGCTTGAAAAATGTCCTGTGCTACTTCTTGCTTTAGCGCCCAGTCGTGCGCTTCTGCGAAATGCCTGCTTAGGCCATCTGCCTGAACATTTAGGATGCCCGGAAGATGGACCGCTGAGATCTTCATGTCCCGAGCCAGAAGCCACTTCCAGATCGCCTGTGCTTCCAGCGACAGAGGCCTGGTGCCCCCCTGCTTGTTCAGGTAAAACATTGTTGTTGTATTGTCCGTTTGAACAAGGAGGGTATTGGACTTGATGGACGGAAAGAACGCCTTGAGGGCCAGATGAACTGCCCTGAGCTCCAGCATGTTTATGTGATAGAGCTGTTCTCTTTCCGACCACAGGCCTTGTACCTGCAGGGACCCCATGTGGGCGCCCCATCCTTGAAGAGACGCACCTGTTACAAGAGTCAGCTTTGGAGGTTCCTCGTGAAAAGGGGTGCCCACGAGAAGATGAGACCTCCGCATCCACCAGCCGATGGAGAGTTTGACAGACAGAGGTATCGTTATCATGTCCTCCCAGCGATTGGAGATCTGGGACCACTGATCTTCCAGAGCCTGTTGAAGAGGTCTCATGTGTAGCCTGGCATTCGGGACTAGAAAGATGCAAGATGCCATAGAACCCAGAAGAGACGAGACTTGTCTGGCTGTTGGGTAAGGGTTCCGCAAAATGGTCTGACACTTGAGGGGGATGGATGACAGTCTCTCCTCCGAAGGATACGCTCTTGCGTTTACCGTGTCCAGAGTTGCCCCCAAGTAATGAATTCTCTGCGTTGGGTTGAGGATGGATTTTTGAAATTGACATGCAGACCCAATCGATGCAGATGTCGAATGCAGTAAGCGAGGTGTAGTTGCAGAAGTGCTGGGGAAGCACTTTTGAGAAGCCAATCGTCTAGATAGGGGTAGACGAATATTTGTTTCCTTCTCAAGAACGCCGCTACTACTGCCATGCACTTTGAGAAAGTGCGAGGGGCTGACTTGAGACCGAACGGTAGGACTGTGAATTGGTAATGGTCGGATTGAATGCGAAACCTTAGAAACTTCCGATGCTTCAGAGAGATGGGAATGTGGAAATAGGCATCCTGAAGATCTATGGAACACATCCAGTCTTGTGGGTGCAAGTGTGGAATTATCTGATGCAAGGCCAGCATTCTGAACCTTTCCTTCAGAATAAATTTGTTCAGTCGCCTGAGGTCTAGAATGGGCCTGAACTCTTTGCCGAGACCTTTCTTTGGGACTAGGAAATAACGAGAGTAAAGTCCTTGATGACGTTGCTGCCATGGAACCTTTTCGATGGCCTCCTTTAAAAGCAGGGCAGATACCTCTTCTTGTAGAAGACTTATGTGATGGGAGGTGGTCTTCCGGGGAGGAATAGAAGGTGGAGGTGACTTGAACCGGATGGAGTATCCGTTCCTTACGATGTTTAGAACCCACTTGTCCAGTGTAATTTTGGTCCACTCTTCTAGAAACCTACGAATGCTTCCCCCCACCTGAGTGGGTAACGGGTTTAGGGGAAGCAAGCACTCACTGTTTCTGCTGTTGCTGCTGCTTGGCAGCTGGTGCAGACTGCCTGGAGGAACCTCCTCGTCCTCTGCCTGGACGTCGCTGATTGTACTGGGATCTCCCTTGGTGCTGTTGTGTAGACCAATGAGGGGTTTGAACCCTCTGCTGGTAGTTGCGCCGATCATAGGGGCGATAGCGCCGTTTAAAGTCTTTCCTCTTTTCGAGTCCCACTGCCTTGACCGTGTCCAGTTCTGTCTTCATGCGCGACATCTCATCATCGGCATGAGATCCGAAGAGCGAGGATCCATTGACAGCAGGTTCAGGATCCGATGTTGGGCATCCGGCTTCAACCCCGTCAACCTTAGCCAGGAAGAGCTACGGGCACAGATTTCATGAGAGTACCCATGTGATGCTAGATCTGAGGCATCCGCTGCCGCGCTGATGATCTGGTTGGACACCAGGCCCCCTTCCTGAAGGACCTCCAGGAAGTCTTGCTTGTCCTCCTTAGGGAGTTTGTCCGTGAAACGTGACAGGGAGTCCCAGAGAGAGCGGTCATAACGACCCAGCAAGGCCGAAGCGCTGGCTACCTTCATGTAGGATGCGGAGGTGTTGCACATCCTCTTGCCTATTGAATCCATGGCCTTACTGTCTTTGTCAGGTGGTACCGTGGAAGACGCTGCCCCTGTCTGGTTCTTCCGCGCGTCCGAGACAATGACTGAATCCGGAGGTGGATCGGATCTCAGAAACAGAGGGTCTGTGTCAGGAGCTTTATATTTCTTTAGGATTCTTGAGGGAGCAGCACCCACTGAAGCTGGCGTCAAGAACTTTTGCAGCGCAGGCTCCAGTAGACCAGGCACCAAGGGAAGTAGAGGTCTGGATGACGCCCTCTGATGCAGCGTTTCAAAGATGATTGAGGTTGTTGGAACATGAACAGGCATCTCAATCTGAAGTTTAGCCGCTCCCCTACACAAAACCTCATTGAAGGTGTTGAGATCGTCAATCGGGGATACCCTACTCGGAGGTGTTGAGGAAAGAGTGGGCGAGTAGTCCGCTTTAGATGGTCTAGATGATGAAGACCATGAAGACGACCTATGGCTCTTACTCCTGTGAGCGATGACTAGGTCTAGAAGCTCTACTTCTGGGAGAGCGGGGTGTATGCCTTCTCACCGATGGAGATCTGCGTGACCGGGCTCGTCGATCATGCCGCTCTGAGGAGTGCACCGACTGAATCAATGGAGACCTGGATCTGCTACGTGAATGGACCACCCTGGTAACCTTCCGTATCTTCCACTCCCTTATATCTCCCAGCCATCTAGGAGAGATGTTTGTTACAGGGTGTGCAGGCGGAGCTGGAGAGCGCTCTGGCGAGATCTGTACGATCTGAAGCCCCGGAGAGGAAGAAGCACTCCTGGAGGCCATTTGGATGTTCTCCGTCGCTGACTCAGACCTCCTAGACGTCGACCTCCGACGCCGAACTCGCTCTCGACGTCGACCTCCTCGACACCGAAGTCCTAGACGGCGATCTCGCTCTCGACGTCGACCTTCTCACCGTCGAAGGAGACTTCCTCGGAGTCTGTCTTCTCGACGCCGAACGCGCCCTTCTCGACGTCGAACCCCTGGGCGATGCCTGTTTCGACGTCGAATGTCTCGACGGCGACGGCTGTCTTGCCGGCGTCGACACCAAAACCGCTCTGCTTGACGACGAAGCTTGCAGTACCTTCGGCGTCGGTGGTGTCTTCGACGTCGTTAGAGGTGCTCTCGCCGGCGGGCTTCGACGTTGATGTGCCAACGTCGGTATCTCACCGCCTCTCGCTGTAGGTGAGCCAGATGTGGTCCGCCTACGCGATTCTTGATGACTTGGAGCCCTCGACGTCGAAGGACGTTTCGACGTCGACTTAGACGCTGACTCAGAGCACAACGGTACCTTGGACATTGATCTGTCCCTCGACGGCGACCGATGTCTTCTTTAGTCATCTTTTTCTTTGCGTCGAGTGAGAGGAGGGCTTTCTTGCAGACAGTTTTCCTTTAGCACTTGCCGCCTTACTTCCTCTCTCCAGCATAGAGTGCAGCTTAATCTTCTCCCTTTCCTTAAGGGTTCTTCTGTAAAACTTGCTGCAATGGTAACACTGGTCTGGCTTGTGTGATGAAGGGAGACAAGCAATACAGACCGAGTGTGGGTCCGATTTGGACATCTTTCCACAGGCCGGGCACTTAATAAATAAGGCCGGCATGTTGAAAGGGAAAAAAGTGAAAAATTTAGGAAAAAAAACAGCTAAATCTAACAGCTAGTCAGTAAAGACGTCGAGTGAAACAACAATATTCCACTCAAAACCAGAATTAGTGATAAAAAAAACACTAACTGGGGAGCTCAAACTCCAGGGTCCTCATAGAAGGAGCCGGAAAAAAGAACTGACCTGTCACCTGTAGTGCATGATGGGAGCCGGAGGGTTCCAAGAGGTCTTAAAGGCACGGCGCCAGTTTTTTCCTAACTGTTCTATATGCAGCCTCTCAAGGCTGACCTGCCTCTATGGTCTTACCCCTTTTACCTTTGAAAATAAAGGTTGTGTTGTTTCAAAGCAAACTGAAGTGGTTTACTTGTTTTGATCATGATTATATCATGGGGTATGTTTATTTGTTGTTCAAATTTAAAAGGTTTTACATGCAATGAGGCAGGTTTTCTGAGCCTAGTATATAATATCAGGCTGCATTTATGTTTGTTTTATGCATATCATATATATATATATATATATATATATATATATATATATATATATATATATATATATATATATATATATATATATATATATATATATATATATGTAGGTATATGCATATTATTGGCTATTGCTCCGGGGTCCCCGCACGTGGGCGGGACTATTCAGTGCTTATGACTATTGATGAGTATCCCCTGGAAGAGAAGTAGAGATTACTTTGGGAAGGAATTTCGGATTTGTTCTAAGAACCACCTCGTTATGATGCATTTGTAAGAATGGTTCTTGTATGGTTAAAGCCTGGATCTCACTTACTCTTCTGAGAGAGGGGATTGCGACTAGGAAAGCTACTTTCCATGTAAGGAACTGCAGTTCGCATTTGTGTAGAGGTTCAAATGGAGGACCCATGAGCCTAGTAAGGACAATGTTTAAATTCCACACTGAAGAGGGTGGGATTGTGGGAGGAATTATCCTTTTAAGGCCTTCTATGAACGCTTTGATAGCAAGTACCCTAAACAATGACAAATGTTGTCTGTTTTGCAGGTAAGCGGCAAGGGCAGCAAGATGTAGTCTTATGGATGTGTATGCTAGATTACATCTTTGTAGATGCAGTAAATAGCAAATAATGTTTTGAATTGAAGCATCTAGCGGGTCAATTTTATTGTTATTGCAGTAAATGACAAATCTTTTCCATTTCGCTGCATAGCAAGCTCTAGTAGTAGGGCTTCTAGCTTCTTTAATAATGTTCATATAATCCGGTGGGAGGTTGAGGTAACCGAATTCTAGGATTTCAGGAGCCAGATTGCCAGGTTCAGTTGAGCTGAATCTGGATGCCTGATCTCTCCATGGTTCTGTGTAAGCAGCTTTGGGGAGAGCTGTAGTTTTTGGTGTGGAACTACTGAAAGTTCCAGGAGTGTTGTGAACCATGGTTGCCAGGCCCATGTTGGAGCAACTAGGATCATTTTGAGAGACTGTTTGAGTTTGCGCACTAATGGAATGAGCGGGAGTGGCGGAAAAGCGTACGCAAATCTGCCTGACCAGTTCATCCATATCGCATTGCCCTTGGACAATGGGTGTGGAAACCTGGCGGCGAAGGTTGGGCATTTTGCGTTTGCGGCGAACAGATCTATATCTGGGTGGCCCCACATCTGAAAAAATGGATGAAGAACTTGAGGATGAAGTTCCCATTCGTGTATCTGCCGTGTCTGACGACTTAGCAGATCCGCAATTTGATTGTGTACCCCTGGAAGATGTTCTGCTAGAAGAGATCTTTTGTGGGATGGCCCATCTCCATATGCTTTGCGCTAGTTGAGAAAGCTGCAAAGAATGTGCTCCTCCTTGTTTTTGTACATAATACATTGCTGTCATATTGTCCGTGCGGTCAAGGACAGTTTTGTTGATGAGATGTATTTGGAATGATTTCAATGCTAGAAATATTGCCAGCAATTCTAGGTGATTGATGTGGAGCACTTTGTTGAGTAGTCCACTTGCCCTGAATTGTGTGGTTTAAGAGATGGGCTCCCCAGCCGGTGAGTGATGCGTCCGCTGTTAGCACTATCTGTGGAACCGGGTCTTGGAACGGCAGCCCTTTGGAAAGGTTTTGTGTGTTCCACCATTGCAGAGAGCGATGTGTGCGGCTGTCCACCAACACCAGATCTGAAAGTTGACCTTGAGCCTGGTTCCACTGGCGTGCTAAGCATTCTTGTAAAGGGCGCATTTGAAGTCTTGCATGAGGTACTATGAAAATGCAAGAGGCCATCATTCCTATTAGTTGCATAAACACTCGAGCTGGTAGTGAGTGTTGGGGCCGAAATTATGTTATGAGGGTTTGCATACTGACTATCCTGACTGGATTGGGGTATGCAAGTGCTTTGGAAGTGTCTATTGTGGCCCCTAGATACTGATGTATGTGGGACGGCTGGAGATGTGATTTGGTGAGGTTTATTGTAAACCCCAAGTCGTGGAGCAGACGAATTGTCTGGTGAGTGTGGTGAACACACTAGCTGTATGACTTGGCTTTTATGAGTCAGTCGTCCAGGTATGGAAACACATGAATTTGTTGTCTTCGCAAGTGGGCGGCTACTACCGCCAGACACTTTGTGAAGACTGGGTGCTGTGGTCACTCCGAATAGGAGGACTTTGAATTGATAGTGCTGACCGTCCACTATAAACCTTAGATATTTCCTGTGGGCAGGGTGTATAGGAATATGGAAGTAAGCGTCCTTGAGATCTAGAGTGGCGAGGAAGTCGCCTTGTTGGAGTAGTGGGAGGACCTGTTGAAGAGTGATCATGTGAAAATGATCTGATTGTATGTAGATATTGAGGGGTCTGAGGTCCAGTATTGGTCTGAGAGTACCGTCCTTTTTGGAATGAGAAAGTAAAGGGAGTAAACCCCTGTACCTTGATACTGGAGGGGAACTGGTTCTATTGCATGCTTTTGAAGAAGTGAGAGAACTTCCTGTTTGAGGCGCATTAGATGTTCCGTGGACATTGGACGTTGTTTGGGCGTTATGGTTGGGGGAGTTGCGGTAAGTTCCAGGCAGTAACCATACTGGATAATTTGTCTTACCCACCTCTCTGTAGTGATGAAGTTCAACAGGTAGGAACTGTGAGAGCCTTCCTCCGACCAGAGTGGAATGGTCTGGAGGGAGCGGAGGGAAGTCATTGTTTGGTAGTAGGGGAGGTTCGATTGTGGTTACCCCGACCTCTCCCCTGGTTATTATTTCCGCTGTACCCACCTCTAAAATATCCCTTGTTGGGGGATGTTTGTGTGGGGCTTTTGTAGGAGGAGGAAGTAGGGTCTGTACTAATGTTTTTGGATCCGCCCCTATAAATGGAGCGACGAAAGGAACCTAGTGTTGTTTGAGATTGTAATGCTCCTATAGATTTTGCAGTGTCTGTATCCCTTTTCATTTTTTCTAGAGCTGTATCTACAGCTGGTCCAAATAAGTGTTCTTGATCGAACGGCTGATTTAAGATAGTTGTTTGCACTTCTTGTTTAAAACCAGAAATGCGCAACTATGCATGTCTACGCAGTAAGACACTGGTGTTCACAGATCTAGATGCAGTGTCTGCTGCATCGAGGGCACATTTGATGGATGCATTTGTAATTAACTTGCCCTCCTGGACCAGATCATTGGCTTTGGCCTTGTATTGGTCAGGCAAATGTTGAATTAGGTCTTCAAGTTCATCGTAGTGAGCCCTGTCATATCTGGCAAGTAGTGCCTGTGCATTAGCTATCCTCCAGTGATTGGCTGCTTGGGAGGCAACTCGTTTGCCTGATGCGTCCAGCAGTTTGGACTCTGTCTGGAGGTGGAGCATCACCAGAGGTTTGGGAATTAGCAAGTTTTCTTGCATTGGACACTACCAGAGAATCTAACTGGAGTTGTCCTTTAATGTAGATGGGATCGTTGGGGCCAGGTTTATATTGATCAATCCGAGGATTGAGAATCCTGGTCCTGACAGGGTCTTTAAAGATGTCTGGTGCATGTTTAATGACACCTTTTAGCATGGGCAATGTATGTATTGTCTTTTGTGACTGGGCAAAAGTATCTAACAAGAAGTCTTCTTCCATGGGGTCTGAATGTAGTTGTACGCCATGATATTGCGCAGCCCTATTAATAAGCTGACTAAACCCTATGTTGTCATCTGGGGGAGATGGTCTTGATGGGTATGCATCTGGATCAGGAAGGTCTGGAGGATCTGAAGGATCGTTGTAATCTGCCCATGTATCCTGTGGTATAGCAGTGTCATCATCAGGGTCATCTAAAAGGGTCATCATGGTGTCCACCCCCGTCCCCTAGGTCATCGTCATCCTGTGGTGGTAAGGGTGAGCATGGAGAGAGTCTAGGAGAGTGTATGGGAGACTTTGTAGGAGACAAAGGCTTAGTAGGAAGAACAGGAGAAGAGGGTCTTAGGGGTGAAGTTGCAAAGTCTCTTTTCTTCACAGGCACCTCAGGAGAGTGTGAGGCATCTCATTTCCTCTGTTGGGAGACTAACAATATGGCCTGTTTAAGGGTCCACATGCAATGTCTTGTTTCGGATCAATAGGATCTGGTTGAAACAGTTCTTCCTGGTTGTTGTCTCCTTTCGGTGCAGATTTTTTCGGTTCCGAACGTGGTTTCGATTTGTGCTCTGGAGCCGTAGGAGGGGTTTTGTGCTCCTTTGGCTTCGATGTCGAGTCGGAAATCTTTTTCGGATCCGAAGGTTTTCGGGGTTTGTTCGGATCAGAGGCCTTATGGTCTTTCGGTGCCGAAGAGCTCAATGCAGAGGCTTTTTTGGACGTAACGGGAGTAGGATGTATTCCCGATTTCGGTACCGACGGTGTTTTTTGGGTACTGATATGCGGCTTGCTCGGTCCAGAGCTGCCGGAAGGCTTTTCCTTTGTCTTCACAGCCGGGCCTGGAGGCGGGGCTTCTGAAGTTTTCTTTCGGTCTCGACTAAGGCCTTCAGGCGAAGTTTTGACCGTAGCCTTCTTTTTTTCGGGTGGGGCAGGGGCATTTGTACTCACTCGTTGACCTGGAGTGATGTGGTCATCGGAGTCGGAGTCCTCAGCTTCAGAGACTATGTCGAGCTCCTCCGAATCCTCTGCCTCTGGAACGTCAGGGCCTACATCGAAAGTGTCGTCTGGCACCGGTGCAGCCTGTTGAGCCATACCGTGTCGTCGAGCCCAGCGATCACGGATAGTCTTTTTGGATCGAAAAGAGGCGCAGGCTTGGCAATCCTTTTCCTCGTGTTCTGGCGCGAGGCAAAGGTTGCAGACCTTGTGGTGGTCACTTTGTGGAAATTTAGCTCCACACTGGGGGCATTTTTTAAATGGAGTCCTTTCCATTAGCCGCAGGCCCGAATGGCGCCGATAGGCCCAACAGCCCGCGTCGACAACCGGAATCGAGGATTTGAGAGTTAGCACGTCGAAGGGCACGCGAACGAAAACAATACAGTCGAGTGGTGATGGTTTGCGCATCGAAAAGGTTTGGAAACAGTACCGAACCGGAGCGTCCGTCACATCCGAACCCGATGGCGGAAAAAAACAATCTGAAGATGGAGTCGATGCCCATGCGCACCATCGTCCAAGGGAGGAGTCACCTATGTCGTGACTACAAAGACTTCTTACAAGACAACAAACTGCAATCATCCGAGCCCAACACCAGATGGCGATCTATGCACAAGTATGTATTCTGCAGCTCATATGCCTCGAACATAACTTTCCCCACAGAACTAACTATTGCTGCATACTACTAGATTTCCCAGGTTCGGAGGGATACTGGGTTACCCCATTACTCTTACTATATCATATGATAAGGCACTGTCTCAGTCATGAATACTGTTTTTCTCCCACCCTCCCTCCCTCCAGTCAGCGCCGGACAACACCTGTCCAGCTCAGTGTTGGAGTAAAAGATGACAATGGGAATGGCATCAGCACTGGAGCAGGCGTCGGGGAAGTTTGAGGTGGCTCGACTGGCATCACTCCAGATCCAAGAGGCCCGACTGGTGCAGAGGGCAAACTCACCGGCTGAAGACCAGTAGGGGCCCCTCCCAAACCAGCAGGGCACAAAGGCGATCCAGCAAGGAAGCAACACACATGAGGTGCATGGCCTCATGAAATTAGTGTAATTGGGCGGGGGTCGCTCCAGCTCCTGGAAGCTCTGGATGGCGCAGAGACGGCCCAGGTGCAGGCTCCACCACAGAGCTAGGCCTCGCGTGCCGATGCTCCTCCCAGCTCATCGGATGACTTTGACGTACGTGGTGAAGTCAAAGATCTCTTCAGCTTCTTGAATCGGTGGGACTTACCGATTTTCCAGATGACCTCAACTATGACAATCGGCGCTTGGAGTAGCTCTGCGATCAATCTCTGGACCTTACTCTCAACCAAGATCAAGAACATTGCTGCATCGCACGTCAAGCTGTGAGGAGCTTGAGGGACCACTCACTCAAGGCCTTGGTGTGCATGGTGCGGCAATCGACGCAGGGTCTTGTTGTCATGGTTGCACACCAAGCACCAGAGGCACACGAAATGTGGCCCGTCACTGACATCTGTCGAAGACCAGCACCACACGCTTGATACCAGCCTTCCTAGCGGACATTGACGGACCAGCAGACAGTCTCCAAAAAAACTCTCAACAAAACGTAAAAAAAAAAGTTACGCCAAAAACGACTGGGGGTAGCTCTTCCCCAGATCTGAGCTGACTGGTGCGGAAAGAAAAGCACTGATGTGAACAAGCTGGGGTGGCACCTATATAGGTACTGTGCATGTCACTTCAAGCGCGGACGGCGCCACATGGAGCCAAACGACACCACCTACCGGCATGCAAGGGTACAACTCACGAACAATTTCTGGATCCAATCTGATGCCTTGGCTATATATTAAGGTAAGGAATTTGCAGCTAGAAACATTCAGATTTCATTTATTTTGCCCATGGAGTACCAACATACTAAGGAAACATTATAAAAAAAACTAGCTGCCTGGATATATAGTCACACATTCAGTACAAACATTGCACACTTTTAAGTGACAGTGGGTTATTTAACTACCACATCCACCAATTCCAATTGAGAGATTCCCAACAGTATGGCAGAGACTGGAGTGCTATGATATAAGTATTTTTATTTTGTATGGCCGTTGAAAAAAAGAAGTCAGGCATCTAATAAGAGTGCGGGTGATGGGCTCTCTGGTACTTAAACGATACATACAGTTTGAGGATCAACTGAACAATGGGTTCAGTGGTACTTGTATGCCTTGGTGTCCTATACATGACAACTGGAAGTAAAACACACAAAGTGAAAACTGGCCATCGAAACATAAGTACCAGCGCTGAAGAACTAGTTGATGGCGGACGTGCACCTATGGTCCATACAAAAACCTCCAGTACCAAGGACTGGAATCTTGGGAGCGAAGGTGTATGTTGAGACCAGGTAGGGTCTGAATGAGACGAGGCAAGTTATGAAAAGAAACTATAGGGCACCCACCCTCTTGGTGTGTAGAAAGAGTCAAGGACATAACTTACGTGATTGTGTAACTAATACTGCACTGTTCCTCGATCCTCAGATGCCAAGTGAATTATTAAAGGGAATCTAGAACATTTCTAAGGAAAACCGCCCATGGGTTCGACTAATTTCAAACACAAAAAGCAAGTGTGACAGTTTTGATTAAGGGACCTTTTTGTTGCACCAAGGTTTTATTCAGCGCTTAGCCTTCTACAATGGTGAAATTAGATATCATATTTGCACGTTCTATATGGACATGACAGCCCGGTTCTCTTGAAAAAGCAAGCACAAGTTCCAGACAGGAATAATTTATTGAATTGGTCTTTCTTACCTTTAGGACCGAAGAGAGCAGCATAGCAGGGTTTGTGGCAATAAGGCTTTCCATCGTGCTGCAGAGAAAGAAAAGCAGATTCACCATACAGGATAGCACCCAGCCGCTCAGCTGGCATTACATGCCATTAATTCACATTTATTACTGATTAATTGAGCTCCACCACAAACGTTATTGAGGGATATTAAAACTTACTTTCCATAACAGGTGAGCAACAAACGCACACCTTAACTACATACAAAACAAACAACAAAAATAGAACATACCGGGTTAAGGAAAAAAGCGGGCTCTGATGTAATGTGGCCACAAAAATCA
This sequence comes from Calotriton arnoldi, assembly GCA_963921515.1. Lineage (NCBI taxonomy): Eukaryota > Metazoa > Chordata > Amphibia > Caudata > Salamandridae > Calotriton > Calotriton arnoldi. The sequence goes on along the minus strand of CAWUFW010001762.1, from coordinate 1,386,240 downwards.
AGTATTGGCGGGGGAGTGCAGGGGATTGGGAAATCAACAAACCTAACAATAGTCACAATTAATTCAGAACGCAAATCTCTTGAAATATAAATGGTTCTTGAGTTTCGTACTATGCGTTCTGTTACTTACGAGATAACTTTACTCCCTTCTGTCCCATAACCCTTCACTCATCACATGATATGGCCTGTCTATGAACACCGGCTGCAGTTTTCCCTTTTTATAGAGAGTGAAGTCTAGCCTTTCATTAAATCCTTTAGGCACTATACAACGCATTTCAGTAACAATCATAACTATTGCCGCCTCTGATTTGATATGGTCTGTTTCGAAGATATGAAAATACAACTGAAAGGTACTTGCCTTCAGTAAGGCTTTTTCTGGTGGATACTAGAATCAGATTCCTCATTTCCAGAACATCCCCGGAGCCAGGCTGAATACGGAGAGCTCTCCCAGCACTGCTAGGTGATGCGTATGGCTCTACAGGAGTGGAGTCGCACACAGGTGCTACACATGCGCACCAAGCTCAATTATTCCTTTACTTCTCTTCAGGTGCACAGAAATGACTGATGAGAGATTGCTTGAATTCTTAAAAGCTGGAAGCAACTATGCATAGACTCCAATTGTGTACCACAAATACGGAATGGGAGTACCAAACTGAGGTCCAATTGTGGCATGAAAAAGGATTTCAGAGTAAACATTCCAGTTAGGCATAAAAATAAATAAAACCACCACAACAGATGAAGAGAAGGCAAATACAAACAGAGCAGAGGGCAGACATTAACATTCGATTGTGCCCACTCAAAGGACTTAATGACCAAATAAACGCTGCATCAGAAAGCCTGGTCTGCAGATGATCCAGATGACAGATCCCACACCAGACCACAAACATCCCTAAAGATTCAGCATAAATGGATTTTGTTGACGGACATCAAGTTGCAGAGGACCTCCTCTACCTCGGGTGGCTATCTGAGAGAGCTCAGCTGTCGTCGCTCAGTCACTACACAGGACAGTGTAGGGAGTGGAGATTTGGGTGAAGGACCCACTCCTGCTGCTAAGAGGAGGTTTTCCCGAAGAGTTGACCGGATCAGAGGGTAAATGCACAGGCTCTCTCTGTACCGCATTCTCCTGGTCCAGTCCAGGACTATTGACATGAATTTCCTCAGAACTCAAGGAAGACGAGGTAATGGCGAGGACACATCCGGAGACCTGTGTACCATTGTAGTCAGAATAAATTTCCCCAGTGACTTTCCTGGAGGGAACTGCAATATGCAACTTGTGACCCTGCACATTTGACTGACCAACAGATCTAGCCAGGGTATTACCCCACTGTTCAAAGGAAGATGCTATGTGTCACCACATGGAGACACGATTCCTGGTCTGGCAGCTGATGCCTGGTCAGCTTTTCAGCCATGGCATTCAGGGATCACCACAGGTGATCGGTAACCAGGGAGATCTGTTGCTGATACACCACCTCGCAAGGTGCAAGGCCTGGCAAAGGATCCAGGACCCCCACCCTGCCCGGATTGTTGCAGTACCACATGGCAGTCATGTTGTCAATGAGCACCTGCACTAGTCTTCTCTTATGGTCAGTAGAAAGGCTTTTAGGGGCAGCCGGATTGAACAAAGTTCCATCAGACATATGGGGCAATCACTCGACCAGAGGCTTAAAATCGCTACCTCTTCCAGGTGCCCTCTCTAACCCAACATTGATGCATCTGTCACAAGAGTAAAGTCTGGCTGAAGAAGAGAGCGACATGCCACAGATCAGGTAGACATCTATCTGCCGCCACTGCAAATCCTGAGCTCTCTCCTGTGAGATTTGGATTGAGTTGGAGTAGTCGCCCTGGTGTGGAGTTCACTAAAACTGGACGTTACACTTCAGGGCCTGCATGTGCCTTCTGGTGCAGAGGATGAGGAGGATGCACAAGGCAAAGAGCCCAAGATGCCTCAGAACCACCTTCACCAAGATGCAGGATTGAGCCCAAAACATAGGGGTCAAATCCTTGAATGACCTGGACTCACTGCAATGGTTGAAAGGCCATAAATGCTACTGTTTCCAGGATATCTATGAATGAAATCCTCTGTATGGAACTCACAATAGACTTTTGCTAGCTGATGAGTCGAGGAATTTAAGGCGGTGGTTGCATTCTCGTCGAGTTGGTCTCAGACCGACTGCAACAAGCCCGCTTTGAGCAGCTAGTCATTGGCATTTGGGAATATATGTATCCTTCACCTTTGAAGATGAGCTGTGATCAATCACCACCATCACTTTTGTAAACGCTAAAGGGGCTGAGGCAAGGCCTAAAGGCAACACCGAAGACTCAGTGTTCTGATCACCACACACACACACGGAACTGAAGGTGGCATCTGCAGGTGGAGTCTACAGGACAAGTATCTGATCAATCAATCAGGGTTTAGATAGCGTGACTACTCACCTGTGAGGGTCTCAAGGCACAGAGGGAGTTGCTAATCCGTCTGAGCGCAGTGGTTCAGTCGATGAGCCAGGTCTTGAGATCATCCCTGAATTGAGTCAGCGAAGATGACCAGGGCAAGTTGGGCAGAGCAAAGGTGTCTGGTGGGTACGCGGATTGAGAGGCAGGGGTTCAGATATGCAGTTCCTGCATCGTGGACAGCTCTGTAGGCATGTGTGAGGAGTTTGAAAGTGATTCTTTTGTTGATTGGAAGCCAGTGGAGTAATAGAAAGTGTTCGGTGATGTGGCAAGGGATGTTGAGGACCAGTCTGGCTAAGGCGTTTTTAATGTTCTGTAATTTCCCGATGAGTTTCTGGGTGAAGCCAGCATAGAGTGTGTTGCCATAGTAGTCTGCTGGTGATGAATGCGTGGGTGATCATCTTTCTGGCTTCTGTGGTAATCCATCTGAATGGATTTTGAAGCAGGCGGAGCGTGTTGAAGCAAGATGAGGATACGGCGTTGATCTGGCGTTTTTTTGCAAGCGTGGATGACAAGCATCCTCCAATCCATTCTCCAGTTGAACTCTTCCTTTCTCAAAGAAGTGCTCAACTACCAGAGGTCCAGAATAGGCCTAAGGCACCCATCCCTCCTGCTATTCCTCACCTCGGCGTCTGGAACTTATTTAAGATAATTTTTCACCTGAAGGAAGTAGGCTTCCTGCATTAAAATTGAGGCATGGTCTACCGCAATCTATTCTACTAATATGTAATATGTGGCGGGGACAGTATAAAAGGCAGAGCATTGCCCATTTGAACAATCTGAATAACCCTTTGGTTTGACATGATTGATTTCCAGCTAGGTAGGAAATATCAGATTCTGCTTCCTACCAGCTGGCTGTGGGCAGGAAGGGGCAACTCCAAGCAGCTTGGTGGGGGGCAGGGGGCTGCTGCAGGTGAGGTTTAATCGGAAGACTGCTGCCCCTGCTGGTGTGAATTGTGTAAACTGCCACTGTGCCAGAGGCCGCTGTCAGTTGCTGCAGTCGTTAAGATTGGTGGTTAAGATTGGAGTTGACAGTATGCAGAGTCTTTAGTAGCCTCCAAGCTTTCTACATTGTTGGAGGAACTGGCAGACAGGTACCACTTACAGGGATTGTGCTGTGGTACAACACTCTTTAAATAGCTCCAACACCGAGCAGGTAATGAAAACTATCATCATTCTCCCAGAACAGGCTAGAGTCATGTCCATGACAAAGGGCATGTTCATGACGGACGCCTGAACACTTCCAGAAAATTCAGTTGCTCACATGAAAGTAGGCCATCTAATCACTACACTGGTGCAAATAGCACGGCCTATGCAATCTGGGATTTCAAGGGCAGCTTGTAATCAATATTTCGCTGCATTCCGTCCATCATGAATCATTTGGGCAAATGGCTCCCAGAGGCCCTCTGGGATGGCCAGCATAATCTTACTGACCATCATGATCTCATTGACCATGTCCACAATGCATGGGTGTACCTTCCTAGAAGGCACAGCAGTAAAGTGTGTAGAGCCTGGCTAGCTGATGAAAACATCTTACAAAAAGCTCCAATACGCTTTGATTTCCTGTGTGGGGGACTAGAAGGAAAATAATTGGGGTTCACAATCCTTTTACATCTGAAATCCTTGTAGAAAAGGCATCTGGTGTCTGGTTTCAGTTCTGTCGTGCTTGTTCAATTGTATTAAGAAACACTGTATACATGCAATTGCAGGATTTTAGCCCTACATTCTCCACCTAATCAAGAACTAATATCTGGTCCATTTAAACAGCAATTGGCTAGCTTAACTTTCGAATGCTTGCTAGTTAATTTCTATTTAATGCATGTTAAATTACTATGCCCTACCCTGGGTGTTTTCTTTTTGTTTTTTTAAATGGAATCTGGTGCATTGACCAGGAATGGTATTCGTTAGGCAAATAGGAGCCCTGGACCAGACGCTACACAATGAACTCCGGCATCAGAGGTAGGGTAAAGATTTCTACATGGAGATTTGGATGGAGCATAGGCCAGGGGTGGAGATGGTGATGCCACAGGACAACGTGAACGTGTTGAACCAAATTTAGATAAAATAACTGCAACTAATTTAATTTGCTTCCACGGCATGAATTATCTTGTTTTTTTATCTCAAATATATTAAAGGTGGAAAAAAGTGGTCGCCTGGGTAGGAGATGACAGGACAATAGACTAATTGGGTAGGTAAGAATGGGAGAAGTCTGGAGACAGATTGCGTGTGGTCAAAACCATGGTTTAGAGCAAGGTGGCTTTAGAGATATTGCTGAAACAGAAGTTCAACAGGAAGGCCAGGGCCTGAAGCTCGAACCCTTGAAGAGTGAATGCGTGAGAAGAACTTTCTGTAACACTCTTTCTGGTAAATAGCCAATGGCACATTGCTCATTTTAGAATACTGTGGATCTGGAAATCTTTTTCCAAGCAGTGCTCCCGCATGCCATCAGGTGGCGCTGTGCGGCTCCACGCAGACTCCACACCACCCCAGAAGAGACCAAGTGCAATCGCTTAAAAAGTGCTTTGTCGCAAGCAGACGTCCGTTTCTTGTCTTTTCCTTTCCATGCCCTCAAACGCAGAAAGTGAACGATTGTTGGCACCAAAGTTCTAAATTCTAACAGACTTTTTTTTAGATGTTAAAAAGTGGTCATCCCACAGAACAAGGCGCTGGAGGGCAGTGAGGAATCTGCAGATAGATTGAGAGTTCACCAGAAAGAGCATTACCAAAAGGTAAGTGACTTATTGCTCTGATGGATAATTCAAACTGCAGATTCCTAACCTTGGAACAGATACCAGAGCAGTACCTCCCAGGGGAGGGTGTGTGAAGTGCACTCAAACCAAAAAGTCTCCTCTTTGAAAGGATGAAAGAGCAAAAAATACTGGCAAAGTGATGGATTGTCCAATGTGGAAAGTGTTACACAAACAAACGGATGGAATTTTAATAAATCATTCATTCACCCCCAGTCAAGAGATCTGTGTTAAATCAATTGTTCTTTTGCTCACTACGCCACACTAGTTTGGACCCAGCCATATGCAAATCAGTCTTGACCCTGCTCCCTATGGTAACAGTCCAGCCCAAACTGCCAAGCCAGGTCCTCCCTGGACCGGAAACCAGCATCCTGGGACCTAGTTTGGGGTATTACCCCTCATCGGCCAGGCTAGCTTGAACCCAGTGAGCAAGGGACCTACGTCTAGGCATACCCATCGCACTTATGGCGAAAAGTGCTACGCAAACAAATGACGGATGGAATGCTGAAGAAATCATACATTCACCCTCAGTCAAAAGAGTGTCAAGAATGATTTGCATATGCCTGGGTCCAAACTGAGGTGGCATAGTGAGCAAAACTACGATTGATAAAACCCAGATCTGAGACTGGGGGCAAGTGGTTGAAAAGTTTCAGCACTCCGTCCATCTTATTGTGTTTGCTATGTTAGCCTTAAGTGGCCAAGGGTATGCCTAGACGTGGGTCCCTTGCTCTGTGCCACTGGATTCAAGCTAGCCGGGCTGAAACCCTAAAACCGGTCCCAGGATGCTTGTTTCTGGTCCAGGGAGGACCTGGCCTGGCAGATCCCATGAGGAGCAGGGACAAGAATTATTTGCATATGGCTGGGTACAAACTGGGCTGGCATAGTGAGCAAAAGTACGATGGATTAAACCCAGATCTTTGACTGGGGGTAAGTGATGGAAAAGTTTCAGCACTCCGTCCAACATCTTGTTGAGTTTACAATTTGGAAGGGAGTCACAACTTTTAGCAAGGACGATCGAGTCCTCCGCACAAATTGTCTGGGGCGACAGTGGTTTTGGGCTGATGCACTGAAGAACAAGTTACTTACCTGCGGTAACGATAAATCTGTAAGAGACATACATTAGTTATGGATTCCTCACCTTAGAATTACCCCCAGGCGTCAGACTGGATCCGGAGAATTTTTTCCTCAGCAGTACCCCTGTGCGTCGGTAGGTGGCGTCAGTCGACTCCGCGTTAGTCGTTCGCGTCGTGATCGCCGGAATGACGTCGCAGTATCTACTTAGACGCCGCCCCTGCGTGCTGACGTCAGTTCTTTACACGACATTCCATGCCAGTAGCGCACAGCCATGCAAGACACTGACCACTGGTGCACAAAAACTAGGGCCCTGAAAGGGAGTCCCTTAACCTAGAAGTCAGTTCGCAGAACGGGGAGGATGGGTGGGGCGGTGAGGAATCCATAACTAATATATGTCTTACAGATATATCGTTACCAAAGGTAAGTAACTTGTTCATCTGAAAGAGACTATTCTTAGGTGAGGACTCCATAACTAATAGATACCCCAGAAATACCAACCCCGGAAGCGGGTCTGCAAACTAAGTTCGCACCAGAAAGTCCTGGAGAACCGAACGGACAAAGAAGCTGTCCCTCCAGACTTGGCTGTCCAGGCAGTAGAGTTTATTAAACGTGTGCAATGAAGTCCACCTGGCTGCCTGGCAGATGTCATGAAGAGGGACTCCACGTCCCAAAGCAGTAGTGGCTGCCGTCACCCTGGTGGAATGGGTGCGCAGCCCCACAGGAGGTACCTTGTTTAAGGAATAACAGATTTTGATGCAAAGAACGACCCATCGAGAGATGGTCCACTTCTGCATGGCCAGACCTTTCTTGGCGCCCACATAGCCAACAAAGAGCTGGTCATCCACCCAGAATTGCTTTGTGCGATCCAGATAAAATGAAAGCGCACGTTTTGGATCCAGACGGTGGAGCTTCTCCTCTTTAGAAGGGGGCGGGAAGAAGGTGGGCAAAGTGATGGTCTGTCCTATGTAGCAAGAGGTAACCACTTTGGGAAGGAAAGAAGGCCTAATGCGAAGGACAACTTTGTCTGGATAAACAGCCAGGAAAGGAGGTTTTGAAGAAAGAGCCTGAAACTCACTTACCCTGCGAGTAGAGGTGATGGCAACCAAAAAGGCAGTTTTAAGTGTCAAAAGTCTGAGAGGACAGTTATGTAGCGGCTCAAACGGAGCGCACATAAGGTAGGTGAAACAACCTTTACAACAGTCATTACAACGCAACATCCTTTACATCGCATGCCACTACAACGCATGCCACTACAACGCAACATCCTTTACATCGCATGCCACTACAACGCATGCCACTACAACGCATGTCATTAAACGCATACCATTACAACGCATAGTACCCCTACACTATCCAACACTTACCTTACCGTTGCACTCACTGGAGTTAGAATAGTAATTTTTACCTCTACACTATCCAACACTTACCTTAAATGCAATGTAATGGTATGCGTTGTAATGGTATGATGCGATGTAATGGAATGCGTTGTAAATGTAGTTTCTAAAAATGCATTGTAATGGCATGCGATGTAAAATAATGCGTTGTAATGGATGTTGCGATGTAAAAACTAAACTGCGTTGTAAAGGCATGCGTTGTAAATGTTTGCGTTGTAACGTCATACATTCATAAGGTAGGTGAGAACCAGGTTCAAGTCCCACTGGAGCATTATGAAAGGAATGGGAGGAAACAAGTGAGTGATGCCCTTAAGGAAGCGATTTACAAAAGGGGACTTGAAAAGAGAAGGCTGATCAGGAAGCCTAAGAAAGGCCGAAATGGACGAAAGATAGCCTTTTAGAGTGCCCAGAGCAGAGCCCTGCTGGGCCAAAGAAAGAATGAAGAGGAGAACCTCCGAAAGGGGGGCAGAAAGGGGATCCACAGCCTTTGCTGCGCACCATGCCACAAATTTGTTCCATCTACAGGCGCATACCGTTTTGGTGGAGGGCCGCCAAGATAACGTTACAGACTTCGGGAGGAAGTTCGAAAGCTGTCAACTGTCGCCGCTCAATCTCCACGCAAGGAGGTGGAGGCTGGACAGGTTCGGGTGGAGGACCGTCCCCTTCTGCTGCAACAGAAGATCCTCCCGAAGAGGCAGTCTGATCAGAGGATCGATGGCCATGTAGAGAAGCTCGGGATACCAGACTCTTCGTGCCCAGTCCGGGGCCACAAGAATGACTTGGGCCTGGTCGCGCTTGATTTTCTTCAGCACTCTGGGCAGAAGTGGTATAGGTGGAAAGGCGTATAGAAGACCGCAACGCCACTCGTGACGAAAAGCGACGCCTAGCGAGTGCCACCTTCGAAATTCCAACCTGCAGAACTGCTGACATTGCGCGTTCTCTTCAGTGGCGAATAGATCTAACCAAGGCTCTCCCCACTGCTGAAAAAGACCTTGCACCACCTCCGAGTGAAGACGCCATTCGTGACCCTTCATGCACCGGCGGCTGAGTTCGTCCGCCCTGGCGTTCACAGAACCTGCCAGGTGTTGAACCACCAGGGACATGCCCTGATGTTCCAGCCACTTCCAGATACAAAGTGCCTCCTGACATGGGGTCCACGAACCCACCCGCCCTGTTTGTTGCAGTACCACATGGCAGTGGTGTTGTCCGTGAACACCTGCACTACTCTCCCTATGACAGAAGGAAGGTCTTCAGTGCAAGAAGGATCGCCTGAAGCTCCAGAAGGTTGATGTGGAGCCCGGACTCCGTTGGAGACCAGAGGCCTCTGATCTCTGCCTCCCCCATGTGGCCGCCCCACCCCAGAAGTGATGCATCTGTCACCACTATGAACTCTAGTTAGGGACGGGAGAGGGACCTGCCGTTGGCCCAATCCTGGTTCGTTAGCCACCACTGCAATTAGTGTGCAGTGCCCTCCGAGATCTGGACGCAATCTGAAAGATTACCCGGATGCTGTGCCCCCTGGAACTTCAGGTCCCACTGCAGAGCCCGCATATGGCACCTGGCATAGTCCACCAGCAGGATGCATGAGGCCCAGTAGCCTCAGGGTCAGTCTGACCAAAACCCGGGATAGAGGCTGAAAGATTGGAATTATTGCCTGAATATCCCGGACTCGCTGCTCGGGAGGATAAGCCAGAAACTGCGCTGTGTCCAGAACTGCTCCAATGAAAAGGAGCTTCTGAGAGGGAATCAGGTGTGACTTCGGCACATTGATTGTGAACCCCAGCGAATGCAGGTCGGCCGTAGCCTGGAGGTGAGAGACAGCATGGGGCAAGCCCGCCCTCAACAGCCAGTCGTCGAGATGGGGGAAGACTGGAACCCCTGATCTGCGCAGATGAGCTGCGACCACCGCCATCACCTTCGTGAACACCCAAAGGGTGCTGGTAAGGCCAAAGGAAAGCAGAGTAAATTGAAAGTGCTCGTGGCCTACCGTGAACCGTAGGTAACACCGATGGGCCGACAGGACAGGGGTGTGAAAATAAGCGTCCTGCAAGTCCAACGCTACCATCCAGTCTCAAGGGTCGAGGGCAGACAGGACCTGAGCCAGTGTCAACATTTTGAACTTCTCCTGCTGGAGGAAGCGGTTGAGGTTCCTGAGATCCAAGATAGGACGCAGGCCCTTGTCCTTCTTGGGCACTAGAAAGTAGTGGGAACAACAACCACGACCTACTTCTGGGGCAGGAACTCGTTCGATGGCTCCCTTGGCCAGGAGAGCCGTAACTTCCTGTTGGAGAAGGGCCAAGTGATCCTCCGACATGCGATGGAATTGAGGTGGCATGGATGGAGGGGTAGTCTCGAAGGGGAGGGAGTAGCCCCTTCGGACTATCTGCAAAACCCACCTGTCCGACGTGACGTTGAGCCAGTGGGGGAGGGGATGGCGGATCCTGCCGCTCACTGGCTAATGGTGGCCCTGAAAGGTCAGACTAGGAGGGCTTGGAGGCTGCTACAGAGGGGGTTGCTGGTGGACTGGCCCGCCTCCTGGCCCCCAGACCCACGACCCACGACTGTGGGTCCCACGTCACCAGCCGCGCAAAGGCTGGACAGCTTGCGCAGGCCTGTGGCTCTGGACGGAACGTGGCGGGGCACCACTTCCGTAGCCACGAAAGGGGCGAAAAGCAGACTAGGAGGGGCAAGAGGTAGAAGCGAGGCCCAAGGACCTGGCCGTAGCCCTGGAGTCCTTAAAGCGCTCGAGCACATTGTCCGCTTTGTCGCCAAACAAGCAACGGCCAAAGGGCATGTCCAAAAGCGTCGCTTGGACATCACCCGAAAAGGCAGTGGACCTCAGCCAGGCGTTGCGTCTCAGGGCTACGGACGTTGAAATCGCCCTGCCCAGCGAGTCGGCTGTGTCAGCCCACAACATATGGCGAACTTCGCTGCGTCCCTCCCCTTGGCAACTGCACAGCCCAGGCCTCCTCCGGGCACTGTGGCAGCACCTGCGTGACCGTGTACCACACAGAGTGGGAGTAACGGCCCAAGAGACATGCGGTGTTCACCGACCGCAGTCCTAAGCTGGAGGAAGAAAACTTTTATTCCCAAGGTGGTCCAGCTTCTTGATTCCCTATCAGATGGTGCGGTAGGGAATGCACTCTTGGAAGTCGAAGCTTGGACCACCAAGATCTCAGGGGTGGGGTGTTGGGAGAGGAAAATGGGGTCGCCCGGGCCGGGCAGTGGAGTCGGGCGATCATCCTATCCACAGGAGCCCCTGTGTTGGGCTTGGACCAAGTGCCCAAAAGGATGTTCGTGAGGGCCTCATTGAACGGCAGCAGGGGCTCCGAAGAGGCCGCTGCCGGTTGAAGCAGCTCGGTCAGGAGGTTAGTCCTGACCGCCATCGTAGGAAGCTCAAGGTTTAAGGCCTCAGCAACCCTACGCAACACCACTGCGTATGATGCACCCTCCTCCGTAGCCACGGTAGGGGGAAGACAGCATGCCAAGGTCTGGGGAGGTGTCCAGACCACTGGCCTCACCCAACTCCTCTTTCCAGCGGTTCTTCCAACTGGTCTGCCAGAGGGTCCACAGACCCCTCCCAGTCCTCCTCACCCTCCTCTGGTAGCCACTCAGGGCAATAGGGAACACCAGGGGACAACAGTGGTACAAAAGTACCAGTCAGCGCCGGTCCAGACGTTGGTCGACACCGGTCCGGCTCCGTGTCCACATAGAGGGGGAGGCTGGAGTAGATGTCGGCTGGGGACACAACCGGCGTTGGAGGGGGCGGAGGTGTCACCACTGGATTCAGCGCCGGAGGTGGTGTCACGAGGTCGACCAGTGACTATCCGGATCCAGGCCTGGATCCCTGGGGGCCCTGCGGTGTTGAAGCCGCCGGCATCGAAGGCCTAGAGCCCCCAGCAGAGTCCGTGGGGCCCGAAGGTGCGCTGGCGGAGTCGGGTTGCCCAAAGATAGAGTGGAGGGCTTTGTAAAAGCTACGAAGTTGGGCAGGGATCGCCCCGGCTCCTGGGAAGGGAGGGAGGCTCGGGTCGACCCAACAGGCTCCGCGGGCGGAGCCGGACGACTACTTTCCGCAACCCGCGTTGCATCGGACGACAAACTGGGAGAACGCGAATAGCGACGATGCTTCTTCGCCTTCTGTTTGTGCTTCGACTTACCCGAAGACAAAGACTTAGACGATGAGTGGTGGTGATGGCTCCACGACCAGTCCCGTGACCTCCCTCTCGACTGGGACCTCGAGCGGTGCAGAGCGGACTGCCGGGCCTCGAGAAACTTTCGGGACCGCTCCCGCAAAGACTTCAGGTTCATGGCCCGGCAGTCGGAGCACGACTGGAGGTGTGGGTCCATAACCAAAAACAATTTGCGACAGGAGTCGCAAGCCTTGAAGCCGGTTCGAGGACGGGCCATCCCTACGTGCACCAGGAGTCGAACGACTCGAAAAGATGTCGACAAAAAGTCGCAAAAAGAGAGTAAAAAAGTGACTCGAGGTACAGCTCTCTCCAGATCTGCGCTGGCTGGCGCGGAAAAAGAAAGAATTGACATCAGCGCGCAGTGGCGGCGTCCAAGTAGATATCCCGACGTCATTCCGGTAATCGCAATGCCAACGACGAACGCGGAGTTGACCGACGCACAGAGGTACTGCGGAGGAAAAAATTCTCCGGATCCAGTCTGATGCCGGGGGGTAATTCTAAGGCGAGGAATCCATAACTAATAGTCTCTTTCAGATAGTGCCTGATTTTCACTCATGTGACTACCATATGTAAACTATGGTAAGCTGGCTCTGTATATATTATACCAAGGTAAGGTATAGGGTGCACAGAGTCCAGTGGATCCCCAAAGGCTTACAGAGGTAAAAGTAGAGAATACCTTACTCTCCATTTGTGGTAGTGTGGGCGAGCAGTAAGGCTTATCAGAGGGTAGTGTTAAGCATTAATTGTACACACTCAAAGACTGAACTCAGACCAATTGTATCAAAAATGTTTCTTTGTTGTATTTTATTTTTCGAACCAAGCTAGACTTGGTACAGGTAAGTATAATTGTACTTTTCAAGAAAGATTGTTTAACAAGCAAGCTGGATGAATAATGACTTGTTACAGGTTTGTGAAATATTCAAATACAGTTGAAATTACTTTTGGATTACTTTTTAGAGTACTTTTTGGATTAGTTTTTATACTCAGTGTGATATGCCTAGATATCACACTGGGACATTTCTTAGATAAAAGGTAAGTAAAACAGTTTATCAAAACGCAGTTTCTTATGTTTACATACAAACACCCTCAACACAAGTTTTCCTGAGGAAAACAGTCAAAGCAATCCTAAGGAGAAAAATGAGGTTATCGGTTTGCAGGTAAGTAAACGGGGCTTAAGGGTTGAGTTTAAGGGTTTAGCACAAGGGTGCACTCAAAAAGCACACTCAGCGGCACTAGGGCAGCCGGATGCAGAGTGCTGAGGCCCAATGTTAGCCTATGGGCCCATCGGTTGGGGGCTGCTCTCGAGGAGACCACAAAGTTGAGGGAGCAAAGCTCCTAGGGTTAAGCTCAGGGCAATGGGGGTTCCAAGTGAACACACAAGGTGCACCCACAGAGGCACAGGGGTGGCTGGGTGCAGGATCGACGTTGGGTGCCCTGTTGGTTTCAATGGGGAAGCTCCGGTCAGGACAAACACTGCAGACTCTGGCACGAAGACTTATTGGAGGCGACCACCGGTTGGAGAGGTAAGTTGGGATGCACAAGGGTGCTTGGACACCATCGGTTGGGCTAACCAATGCTGTGGGGTGTCAGGTGCAGGGGTCTATTTAGGCGTCAGTTTTTCTTACCAGTTCCAGTCGCGGTCAGGGAGACCCTGCAGATAGAGAATGCAGGCATCGCCGGGAGGCAGGTCAGGGATCACCAGATCCCAGGTCAGGATCGCTGGTGAGACTTCCTTGTGGTGTTGGGCCACTCGAACTCACGCCATGGGCATCGGATGCAGAGTGGTGCAGACTCCGGTTTCGGCCGGAGCCAGAGTCTGGTTCTTGAGCAAGTCCAGTGCGCACGGGACACAGTCTTTGTAGGGAAGGCAGGGCAGTTCCTCCGGATTCTGGGGGGCTGCTGGCTGCCGGATATGCCAGGATTCCACTAGAGCAGGTCGAGGTCGGGACAGGCCGGAAGGGCTGGGGCCAAGGCAGTTGGTGTCCTCTTCTTCCGTCAACACGACTCTTCGGTCTTTCTTCTTGCTGGTCTGATGAGGCAAGGTTCGGGGTTGCCCTAAATACTAAATTTAGAGGTGCTTCAGGTAGGTACAGGTCAGGACCAATGGGTCCCTTTCTTGGGGTGGGTACACCTATTATGCCACCCTCCAGTGAGAGGGTGGCATAAGACACTCTGGTTGGCTGGGTCCCCCCCAACTTCAAGATGGCGGGTACTGAGTTGTGCCTCGCCTCCCCCACCTGAGGGGTGGGGTTGGCAAAGGTGGGTACACCTCTCCTCCCATCTTGGTTTTTCCACCGATTCTCCCTCCCTAAGTGGAAGGTTAGAACCGGTGGGGGTTAGTTGCTGGGAGCAGCAAATGGCTGTGTCACCTCACAAAGGCGACAATCCTTTGAAGCTTCCCCCTTCGTGGACACTGCCCATCCTGGGGGAGGCGGCTTGGCACCTCTACCCAGGATGTACCTTGTTTCAGGACCCTGCAAGTCGAAGTCTCTCAACCCAGGGGTCCAGAAACATGTCTGCGGGTGGCAGCTGGCAAGCAGCCAGGACACTAGAGTTAGGTCGTTATGCATGGGGCATCTCCAAGATGTCCTCGGAGTGCATTTGGCATTAAATCCTACACTGGCAGCAGTGTGGGTTTAATGTGCCGATATGGTGCTGTGGAGTTCGTAATAAACTCCCAGACCATGTACACTCTGACTTTACTGCACTTACAATGTCTAAGAATGGACTTGGACACTGTAGGGGTACAGGGCTCATGCACCTGTACCGTCACTAGTGGTATAGTGCACCCAGCTAGAGGGGTGGCTTACCTATGCCAAAGGCAACGGTTTGCAGGCCTGGCACACTGGAATGCGTGCCATGTCGACTCTTCACTTCTCTGCACCAGAAACACGCAGCCTGCAATGGCAGTGTGTGTGTTTTAAGGTACAGGGCCTCTAAGGGTGGCACAATATGTGCTGCAGTCCTTAGAGGCCTTCCCTGGTCACAGAGCCCTTGGTACCCATGGTATCTTTTACAAGGGACTTACATGTGGACCGAGAGTTGCCAATTGGGTTTGCAACAGTACAGGCAAAAAGTGGGGGGCAACCATGCAAAAGGAGGAACTTTCCTACATAAACTCAATGAGGAAGACGGTCTTTAAAGTCAGGAGATGCAGAAAGCAGCTATGTATTAGCTCAAAGTGTGTACACATGAGAAACATCAAAACCAAGTTAAGGTTCAGCTGTGGCATCACAAACAGGTTGGGAGGAAATGTATAAAATCTTTTTAATAAATCTCTTTGCAGTTGGAGATTTAAACAAGGATGGTTGGTCTGGCAAACGCACAAAGGCAAAAGGGTTAAGTAACCTTTACTAGTACCCACTAAGACCTTTCTGGATCAAAGTTAAAACAAACAAAAGGATGATTTGCTTGTAAAGGATCAATCTTGTGAATACTACACAATGCCACAAGTTTTTTCCAGTGCAAGAGATAAATGGATTTCGTGGAGGTGGCAAGGATGACATCCAACACTTTAGGCAGCAGATCAATGCAGTCAGGGCCCACCGCTCAATCTCAATGCATTAGGTGTAGATTGCATAGATTTCAGTGGCGGACACTGCCATGTTGCTGAGATTGGAGGTCCTTGCAAAGTGATAGCCTGATCAGAGGGCAAATGCTCATTCAGAGACGTTCTTGGTACTGTGCTCTCTTGGCCCAATGCAGAGCCAAAACGAGGACCTTAACCCAGTTGTTCCGGTCCTTTTTAAAAACTCTGGGCAGAATGGTGTACAGTTACTCATATGAGTGTTCTTTCAGAAAACTCCAACGTGCAAATCTTTGGACATCACTTTGATGGGGGTGAAAATATCCAGCCAGAGTTCTCCCCACTGACGTATGACATGTTAGGACACCACAGAAGTAGATGCCGCTTGTGATCTGTCAGAAACTGCATGCTCAGTTAGTCTGGTAGTGAGGCACCCTGCCAGGTGGTTCGCAATTAGGAAAACGCTCTGTTGTACCAGCACAAAGCCTCCTGACAGGACCCATGACCCCACTCCGCTCGTACAACATGGCAGCTGTGTCATCCGTAAGAACCTGCTCAAGCCTCCCCCTGATGGACAGCATAAACATCTAGGTACAGAAATATTGATGTCCTTGACCTCCAAAGGCAGGACGCGACCACTTCCATCACTTTTGTGAAGACTGGAGAGACGTTGGTGAGGCCGAAAGGGAGCACAACAAACTGAAAATGCTTCTGACCCACTCTGAACCGCAGCAATGTTTGTGGGGCCGCAGGAAGAGCATAGAACACAATCCAATTGCCCAGGTGCAGAGCAGACGAGGATCTGGGCCATTTTTAATTTGCCCTTCCGTAGTAAGGTATGTAGAGGCTGGTGATCCAGAATAGGCCCCAGCCCATCCGCCTTCAAAATGAGAAAATAGCAAGAGTAACAACCCCTTCTTTCTGAATCCGGAACTCTCTCCATCGCACCTTTGGAGAGAATAGCCGCACTCATGTAACAGAATGGACTGGCGCCATCTTAAAACCTACTTGTGTGGGAGGGATAGTAAGTGAACCAGAAAGTAAAGGTAGGACGTTGACATTTTGAACTATTTGTGACTACTTTGTAGGAAATGATCAACCTACAGGCTAAATCAATGAGATGGATGACTTTGTTGGTCTACCGGGAGGAGGGGGGTGGGTTGATTGGTTTAATGACGTGCACTTTAGGTAACATGTACTAATAAGTTTTCAGGACCGTCCTGCATCACAAGAATGCTAATGTTGTAAATCGAACCTGCATTGCTAGCCAGGTTAGGAATAGACTGCACTGATCTGACAGATCTAGAATCTGGTGGGAATGCTTTTAGAGTCCATTATATGCTATATGTAAGCGGTTATGAGGAAGACTTGATTGACATTTTATAAACAACTCATACAACATTGACTGAAATACAGTCATTTATTGAATTTAAAAACAATTGGTAACTGTAGGAAAGTGGGTTTCTGTTGCAGTAACCCTCCTACTTTTTGCCTGACACTTGATGCACTCTGACTTGATGTGCCCTAGGTCAATGCCAATCAGGTTCCCAGGGTCTGTGTTATTTCCCAAACCTGTACCGTTGTATACAAAATTGGCACATCTTTGGCCACAGGTAAACCCCTTGTAAAAGGTACCATGGGTACCAAGGGCACTGTGACCAAGGAAGGCCTCATAGGGCTGCAGCACCTACTGTGCCACCCTTAGAGGCACTGTACCTTCACACACCCCCACTGCCATTGCAGGCTGCACGTTTTGGTGCAGAGAAAAGTGAAGAGTCGACATGGCACATATCTGCGTGCCATGCCTGCAACCCACTGCCTGGAGCCTAGGTAAGTCACCCCTTTAGCAGGGTGCACTAGCCCCCAGGTGAGGGTACAGTTGCATGAGCCCTGTACCCTTACAGTGTCCAAGTCAATTCTTAGACATTGTAAGTGCAGTAAAGCCATAAAGAGTATGTGGTCTGGGAGCTGGTCATTATGAACTCCACAACTCCATAATGGCTTTACTGAAACCTGGGAAGTTTGGTAGCAAACTTAGCACATTAAACCCACACTGATGCCAGTGTGAGATTTAATGTAAAAAGCACACTCGGAGGGCATCTTAGAGATGCCCCTGAAAAACAACCAGCCGTGGTGTGGGTGCTGAATGGCTGCTCGCCATTTGCCACCATCAGACAGGTTTCTGGACCCCTTGGTAGAGGGCCTTCGCTCTCTGGGTCACGAAACAAAGCCCATCCTGGGCAGAGGTATCATGCCTCCTTCCCCAGGATGGGCTGGGTCCACGAAGGGGAAGTTTCAAAGGCCTGCCACCTTTGTAAGCTGTCCCTGCCTTTTGCTGCCCCCTGCAACTGGCTGCCACGGGTTCTGACCCCCACTTTGGGCGGGAGAATCGGAAGGAAAACTAAGTTAGGAATAGAGGTGTGCACACCTTTGCCAACCCCATCCCTCAGGTGGGGGAGGAGAGGTGAAGCACACTACTCAGCCCCCTCCATGTTGAAGATGAGTGGACCCAGGCAATTAGAGAAGCTCATGCCCCCTCTCACTGGAGGGTACCCACCCCAAGAAAGGGACCCATTGGTCCTGACCTGCACACCCCTGTAACGCCCTTAAATTTAGTGTTAAAGGTCCCCCTAAATCTTGCCTCCCTAGATTCCTGCAACCTACGAAGGACGGAAGAAGTCGCACAGCAGAGGAGACTGTGGAGAAGAACTGACTTGGCCACAGCCCTACAGGCCCGTCTGCGGTTTCCAGAGATCATGCGCTAAAATTTGGCTCGTGCTGCAGCCAGCGACTTCCAAAACCCCTCGGAGGACGGACTGCCTTCCACAAAACCAGAACTCCTGCGAACAGCAACTCTGTTCAGAAGAAAACTCCAAAGACAGACTCCGAGCCTGCTGAGGACGAAGAAACTAGACGCCTGGAACCACCACTGCACCCGTCCTCTACGGCCAGAGTTCAAGTGGCCCATAGGTCCCAGCGAGGTCCCCAGGCGCTCCAGAGTTGTTGTCCACCGTGGGTTGACCCCTCCAGGACTCACTGACGTCTCCTGCAGCCTCTGCACGGAGACCCCCCCAACCGAGAGTGGCCTGGTAAGGTGAAATCAGACCTAAAAGGCCCCTGCATACAGCCGCCCTGCAGAGTACCAGAGGTGCACCTCCAACTTACCTGCCCAGCTGCTGGTTCTTCCCGTAAGACTTCCTGGACCAAGCCTGCAGCCAAAATCGGCAGCCTTAATAGGATTGCATTGGGCACCCAGCCCCTCCTAAGAACCCTGAACCTGGCCGCCCCTGCGCCGCTGGTGGTGTGGACTTGGTGCCAACCTGGGACCCCCTTCGCTCTGACCTTAACCCTAGGAGCTTGGCTCCCAAGACCGAGTGGCTTGCCGGTGAGCAGCCACCAACCGAGGTGCCCCCTAGCCCTATTGACTAACATTGGGCCTTTGCACTCTGCACCCGGCCGCCCTAGTGCCACTGGTGGTGCGATTTGAGTGCCTAACTGGACCTTGGTCATAACTCCAAAAGCCATACTTGCAGGACGTTTACTTACCTGTAAACCGTTAACACTTTTTCCCATAGGGACCAATGTTACCAGTTTGTTCCTAAAAATGTGTGCTGGCCTGTGTTTTGTATGAAAGAATAGTAACTGCTTTAAACCATAAAGTGTCTTACTTACCTTTGTACTGCAGGATCCATGGTGTGATATCTAGGCATATCACCCAGAGTAGTCGATGTAATCCAAAGTAAACTAAAAGTATTTCAAAGTAATCTTAATATATTTTAAACTGTTTTAAAAGCCAATACAAACCTGTAACTATTGTATTTCATCCACAACTGCATTTCCTTGTAAAGTTTTGCAGTTGAAAGTATCCTACGGACCTGTGCCAAGTCCTGCTTGGTTCTAGAAATAAAACCAAAGTGTATCTTTTATACTTACCTAATGGGTAGGGATTCTGTCAGTTTGTGTAATCAGTCCTTGTTGGAGTGAATACAATAAATGTATAACACCTTCAGATGAGCCTAACTGCTCGCCCACACTACCACAACGAGAGCTGCTAGTACTTACCTAATTTAGCCTCTGCTTTACCTCTGGGGACTCCCTGGACTCTGCACACTATACCTTACTTTTCTATAGTATATACAGAGCCAGCTTCCTCCAGCAACAAATAAAAGCTGGAGATTCTTATACTCATTTGTGATTGATCACAGCAGAGGAACAATATTCAACAGCCTAATGACAACTGGTGGTGCTTTACTTTAAGCAGTAGTCAAGCGCCTGGATACCCCATTGGGTGTTTAGCCACGCTTTATGAATCCTGATTATGCATTAGCAGCCCTCAACTCACAAGGCTCTAAAGCTAGAGAAGAGTCAGAAAAGCCTCACCAAGAGCAGTGGTCCTGTAGAGCTCCTCAAAGGATGCACATGTGCTATTTTGCTCTGTTTCCAGCTTTATGAATTGTGAATTTGGCAGCAAGATCATTACAGGGTAAACTGCCTGAGGGGCATGGAGGAAGACATCAAAGTTGTAGTGAAAAAAACGAGTAAGAGCTGACAGGACATATACCTCTTCCATTGGGACTATGCCCCCACCTCCCATGGACACTTAAGGCATGCACGGAGGAGAAAAAGACAACATAGAAAGTCATCACTTGTGACACTTCCACAGTTCTCGAAACTCCTGTTTGGCTTCTTGCATACGTCAAAACTAGGTACAGTGGCCGCCTATTCACTGTTCTGTTGAGGATCCCTTCTGGTTACCAGAGTGAGTGTGAAGTTGATCAAACCACCTTCAGTGTCGAAGCATTCCATAGCCTCGCCTTTAAATCTCACATGCTTAATCATGGAAGTGCTGGATTTCACATTGTTTAACGTCAGTTGCCTCACCATCTTAGTCTTCTGTGCAGCAACTACATCCAATAAGGATCTCAATATCTAAAGATTACCCTCTTCAAGTGCCTTTACAGCTCATGATTCTGCCTGCGCTTCAGACACCAAAGGCAATTTCGGTTCAGAGACATATTGCTATGTCCACAATCAAATGGAAACCATTTCCATCAATTGCATCATCAAGCACTGGTGATTCCTTCACCAGCAGGGCCTACCGTACTTCCTCCATGGATCACTGATACTGCTGAAGAGCAAACGCTAAAACATCACAATAGTGATTCATACTCTGTTTTTTACCCCAGTGCCACTGGTTGGCTCTTTCAAAATCACTGATTACATTACTACTTTCCAGGGGAAGCTCCTCAGACCACAGAGGTAGTAATTCTGGAGCCTGTTAAGCCTCATTTCATCCAAAGTCCACTTTGCCCACGGTTCCAGGTTATGAGGAATTGGCTGAATTAACGTTTCTCACAGATACCAAAGCTGCTCCTCCAAAGCCTATGAAATAGGCTTTCAAAACAGAACCCTGGCCTTCCTCAAAAAAGAACCATGCCCCAGCTGTAATCTGGATTCCTCAAGACACATGCATCCGCCCTGAAGACCAGTCCTTACAGATGGAAGGAAAATATTGAGGCTGCAAGGAGAAAGTATGCAGTAACATAGCCATAAGTTTGAAGGCTGACAATGGGATAGTTCTTCATGGAGGATTGAGAGAGTTCTTTAGAGAAAAGAAAACTCCCAACAGTTCACAGAAGAGGTCCTAAAGACAGCAGACAAGGATTTAAGGATACTGCATGCAGACTTACTAACCTCAACTCTGATGATTGATGGCGCAATAGATTCAGTGGCTTTCTGCGCTTCAGAGTTGTCAGGAAATCTACCTCCAGAGATCATCGCAGTTGCACTTAACATTAAGCACAACTCACAATAACGAATCTTCCCTTTTCTGCAGCAGCTCTTTTCAGTCCTCAAGCCAACGATGAGCCGCACAGGATGAAAAGGTGGAAACTCTAAACCAGTGGTCCTAGAGGGGATCAGGGAGTTAATACTGATCTTCCCCTCTGGAACAGCCAATTTAAAACTCTACATTGCAGCACACAGCTGAAAAATGTAACTCATTATAGAGAGCTTTGAAACTTTGCATCACATTCAAGAAAAAGAAAGGGAGCAGGCTTAGATTGCATTAGGTCAAAAAAGATATACTTCTGCTTTACGGGGCAAGCAGATGTGTGTCCCACCATGCACTTTGCTGGCAGGTTGCTATGTCCACCTTGCCAAAAGATGCATCCGAATGACCCCTGAATGTAAAGTGTCTCAAGCTAGATCAGAAGTAAAAAGGTGCTATCCTACCTGGCCACTCGTGTCACGAGCAGTGGTAGGAATAGGTTCAGTTAATACTGTGGATCAGGGAAATTTAGAAGAAAGTCACACTAATTCAAGCAATTCCCCCAATGAACTCACAGAGGGAAGAGTAAAGAAAGAAAGAAGGCATTGTTTGGTGGCGACAACAGTCTCCACACTGAAAGACTTCAATATGCCACCTGCTCCCAAGAGGACTCTCTACAACAGGGTCCAGTTTATCTGGTTTCAGCCAGCACCCAGGGAAGCCCAACATAGCCAGACATTTCTGGAAAACTAGACACATGAGGGGGGCGGGGGGGGTCTTGGGTGGTGTGACTTGGGTGTTTGTTTTGTACCCAGAAGTCCATGCAAACCTCAAATGTTGGCTAAGAACACACATTTCTGTGAGGGAAATTTCTGAAATCTGCTGGGAGCCGAAGATTCCCCACCACCCAGAGTTCCCCTAGGTCTCCCGGTAAAAATGGCACCTCACTTAAGTGTGTTGGCCCATGACCCCACGACAGGAGAGGGGTCAAAAAAGCAACATGGACAGCGAAAATGATTCAACTCAAAACCAACTCTTTTTTTGCAATTCGGGCAGCTGTGGATTTTGGGACTCCACGCACCCTGCACCCAGGGAAACCTACTGAATCTACACAGTTTAAAAAACGAAATACCCAAGGATTCCAGTGTGGCATGACTGCATGGATCTCACCAGGTTTTCTTACACAGAAGCCTTTAGAAATCTAATGTTTGGCTAAAAAAGAAAAAAAAAAAAAACTGCTTCATATCTGTGACGGGCTAAGGTCTGGAATCTGCAAAGAGCCACAAATTTCCTACCACCCAGTGTTCCCCATACGTCTCCCGATAAAAATTGTAAAAATGGTACCTCACTTGTGGGGGTGGAACCAATGCCTGCGACAAGAAAGGGCCTAAATCACAGAGTGGAGACATCAACATTTCCTATAAAAAGAAATTACATGATTTGGCAATGGGGCAACTGCGGCATTTGGACCCAGGCTCGGCGGGATGCTAGAGAACCCTACCGAAGCCAGAAATTTCTGCAAGCTAGACATCGGGGACGTCCAGGGTGGTTTGCCTCGTGTGGCTCCAACATTTTCTTACCAAAAATGCCCTGCAAAACTCAAACTTTGTTTAAAATCACATTTTCCATACACTTGTGATGTAAAGTTCCAGAATCTGCATGGATCCACAAAATTCCAACCACCCAGTGTTCTCCAACTTGCCCCGATAAAAACACTACCCTACTTATGTGGCTGGGCTTAGTGCCCACAAAAGGAACAAGTCATACTAGGGTCAATGGATCTTCCTGATGTGTAGTGAGCTTTGTCCCACCGGGGGGGGGTGCTGATTGTGGACAAACACCGGCAATACATTCCAGGTGGGAAGAAAAACTAACACATTCTGGGTTAGAGGCAAGGCACAGTGCCTGGGTGAGCTGCCCGACCCCTTTTTTAATGCCTAAAGCAAATCCCTGGTGCCTAGAAGGCCTTCTGCTCCCGTCACAGTCAGATTAGAGGGAAATCCCTATCTGCCCAAAGGGAAGCAGAATGACTGGAGGTCGCTATTGCCACTTATGGAGCAGGTATCTGGGGCTATGCTAATGTCAATTCACTGCAGATAGCAGAAAATACTTTTTCAGGTTTCTTTTGGCAGTGCCAGATAGTACGTCAACATTCATCTGTCATACAGAACTTGGCATGCCATACCTAGAAGACGTGATTAAGTTACAGCCTCTACTCCTTTGGCACAGGATTTGGACCACGGACGAGTCCGATTTTAATCGCCATATTCTGAAGGATGCACTGGGAATTGATGGGGTCAAATATATAAGATGGCTAGAATATGTTAAAACATTTTTATCTAGAATAGGCCATCCAGAATATTATAATGACCCCTATACTATGTGTGGCGTGCCTAGGAAGGATTTTAAAGGTAGCTGTATGCTATTCCTTAGTGAAACCAGAACTATGATTGAAATGGGTAAAACTACGGTGATAGCACATCACCTTACTTTGACATCAGTAACTATACAACCGTATATTCTGCTAATTATTAGAGACTATGACAGATTCCTGCTAACACGTTTTAGATTGAATATAGTGCACAGATTGTTAAGTTTTCCCGAAGTTAATGATTGGTCGAGAACACTTTGTAATTGCCCATGTGATGACATGTCCGCCCAGTCATCTATACATATATTGTTCTTTTGCACATTCTACTCTATACCTAGGAAAAAATGGATTATCCGTGTTAAAAAGATTGGGACTGAGACAATGTCGCCCAGCATTCCTAGCGTTGCAATTTCTGGATAATGTATTTATTATTGCTTCTGTTATTGCATTTTTTTAAAAATGTTTTTAAATTTCGTACATCAATTTTGATATGATTTTTAAAATGTTTTTAGCTTTTGTGCATAGTCTTTTATTATGATTGTGGAATTTTTGTGGGATTTATCAATTGTGCTTTTATGGTTATTTTTCTCATAGTAACCGAATAAAGTTCTTTGAATTGAATTGACTGGAGGTCATTTGGGGTTGGACTTAGCCCAATGATCGCCAATCCCTTTTCTGCCCCCCATTTTAGAAGTTGATAGGGTGGACGATTAGCCTGATGCAGGTCGCCCCTTTCCTTCAGAAACGCCTTTGTTACACAGAAACCTTCACCTCACCTACCTGGTGTCTAGTGGGCCTTCTGACTCAAGAGATACTGGAAATAAAGACCTCCTCCGAGGGAATAGGCGGGGCAGAAAGACTGTCAGGGAGCATTAACCCATCGCCAACGGCCCAATCACAAATATTCCCTGGTGCCTAGTGGGCACATCCCTACTTTGGGATCACCCTCCTGCAATGTTCCAAAGCAGGGATCCACACCAGGAGAGATAAAGCCAGGAAGTTCGGGCTGGACTGTTCCCATGGAGAGCAAAGTCAAGACTCACTTGCTTATGGCTGGGTCCAAACTGGGGTGGCTTAGTGAGCAAAAAACAATGGATTAAACCCAGATCAGTGACTGGGGGGGTGAATGTTTGCATTGTGCAGTATTCCGTCCATTATCTGTTCTTTCTGCTGAAGGTGCACCCAAGGCAAGCACGCTCAGTGCAAGCCCTCCTTCCGGTTTTACTGGCTGTTCAGCTACCTTTTAAATTTTCAAGAGAAGAGCTGCTTGAGCTTAATCTCCCAGATAAATGCTCAGGCTCACTTTTAGAGCCATTAAGCGGCATTGACAGATCCACCTGCCCGATCTGTAATCTCTCCTTGAGCCATGTTAAAATCAAAGCACTCAACCTTCTTATCCCAGTCATCAAGTAGCAAGCTAAAAGCTCACACGTGCACTGCTGCACCTTAATCAATGACAAATCTCTAGAAAATAGGCAAATTCAGTTTCGTTTATTTTCAGACTCAGAAAATCTGGATTTAGCATTTATCATGGAAACTTGGGCCAATGCCACTTCAGGACCGGACCTAGTCGCAGCAATTCCGGCAAGATATTCCATCTTTAGGCTCGACAGGGTCAAGGAGAAAAGGGGTGCAGGCTTAGCAGTCATTTACCCTAACCATTTTAAAGCTACCTTTTCTGCTCTCCTTCCGTCATTTGGATGTGAAGTGCCTTCTTTTAATATCGAACTAAATAAAAATTACTCCCTTAATTGCCTACTTATCTATCCCCTCAGGCCCTAGA
Organism: Calotriton arnoldi; assembly: GCA_963921515.1. Classification (NCBI taxonomy): domain Eukaryota; kingdom Metazoa; phylum Chordata; class Amphibia; order Caudata; family Salamandridae; genus Calotriton; species Calotriton arnoldi. The sequence continues at coordinate 1,360,938 of CAWUFW010001762.1, read as the reverse complement.
GCGGCCTGTAGCAAGCTAACAGAAGCCAGACTTTACAATCCTTGGGAATTTCAATTTTCATTTAGAAAATTGACTGGACAAAGACTATGAATATTTGTGGATAGGATGGCTAGTTTAGGATTAAAGCAAACACAAGGAGATGATGGACGGAGCACTGAAACTTTTCAGACACTCACCCCCAGTCACAGATCTGGATTGAATCCATCATCGTTCTTTAGCTCACTTCGCCACCCCAGTTCAGACACAGCTATATGCAAATCAGTCTTGACCCTGTGCCTCATGGGAACAGTCCAGCCGAACTGCCAAGCCACGTCTTCCCTGGACCGGAAACAAGCATCCTGGGACCGGTTTCTGGGTAACACCCTTCATCAGCCAGGCTAGCTTGAATCCAGTGGCAAAGTGAGCAAGGGACCCACGTCTGGGCATACCCTGCCAACTTAGGGCGAACAAAGCAAACACAAGGAGATGGACGGAGCGCTGAAACTTTTCAGATACTCACCCCCAGTCACAGATCTGGGTTCAGATCAGAGTGTCAATGGCTGTTCAATAGCTCTATGCACAAAACAGGGCATTTACTCAATGGCATCTTCTCAGACAACCCCTTCCTTCAACCTACAAGTTCTCTTCTGCTCACTTGGTCAGATCATTTAGCGGTCATGTTTGACGTGAAGATGGCGACCAAATCTTCTACTATTAATCTGCCCCAAAAAATGAAGTCAGTTCGACTCTGGCATAAGCTAAATGATAGTCTGCTTAGCCTAGAACTAGCTCGTACTCTGCCCACCTCCTCCAGCGACCTTGCCACCACAAATCATTAGTGGTTAGAATTCAGTCTAAACCAATTAGTCCCAAAGAAGGAGCATTAAAGCCACGAGTCTCCCGTTCCGAACCCTGGTTTTCTGCAAAACTTAGATTGCAGAAACACTGTGGTAGGCAAGAACAAAAGTGGAGATTAAACTATAACAGCACAGTAAAGGAAAGCTATAAAAAGCACGATCTTGGCTTATAAAGAACTGATCCATCAGGAAAAAGCTTGCTACTTAACTCACAAAATTGAGTCATCAAAAATCTCCACAAAAGAACGGTTTACTACTATAGCCAAGCTTCCAGAAAATAAAATACGGCTAACCAAGCCTTTTGCAATACATTAGTTTCCTCTTGTCAACCTAAGGTTAAAGATGTTTACAGCATCTTTTCCGCTAGCAATAAGGAACCACCCTCTCCCACCCCCTGCCAGTTAGACAGAGACCACTCGGTCAGGGGTTTATGTCCAACCAACGCATTTCTAGGTTCTTGTAATGCCTCCAATTTGGCTCAAGACCCCATGATTCTGTCCTCTTTCTCCCCATTAACAGTAGCCCAGGTTCAGGACCTAGTTGTTAACATTGAATCAGGCTCCCTTCTGGACCCCAAACCCCCGGAAATCATGCACCTGATCTCAGAAACAGTATCGATCCATCTAACAGTTATCTTCAATTTGATATTCAGCACCGGTTATTTTCCTAAAGTCTTGAAAAAAGCCTCAATCCTGCCACTACTCAAGAAGCCAAATTTAGACGCTTCAGATCCCAGTAATTATAGGCTTCTCACGCCTTCCTTTTCCGGTGAAGGTGGTACAGAAAGCCATTAATCAGGAACTTACGTCTTTCATAATCAACAATCACCTATTGTACCATACTCCGTTCGGTTTCAGAGCTGAACATAGCACCGAACTAGCCTGGATTGCTGCATTGGAAGGTATCAGACAGACGCTTGATAAAGGTGGAAATGCGGCCTTGATTTTGTTAGATCCCTCTTCGACATACGACAGTTATTCATGACCTGCTCATGGATTGCCTTTTTTCCATTGGAATTAGGAGAGAGGCCCCTGCTTTGATGGAATCCTTTCTGTCCAGATGTGAGCAATTTGTTGCTTTGGACGAATTTACATCTCATCCGTTCACTCTACATTGTGGTGTGCCGCAAGGCTCATCCTTAAGTCAAACCCTTTTTAATCTCTACATCATCCGTTGGCAGTACTCATTAAATTGTTTGATTGGTCAGTGGTATCCTGTGATGACGCCACCCAAATTGTGGTGTCCATGGCCAGTAACCCAGAGGACACTGCCTTCAGATTCCATATTTGCATGCAACAGATTAGTAGGTGGATGAACAAAAACTGTTTCAAGCTCAATTTAGGTCAAACCGAAGTCCTACTGTTTGGAAAAAATTCCTTATTCTGGTCTCCTACTTGGGGGACACAGAAGCTTGGCATCTCACCCACTCCAGTCTTAAAGGTAAAAAAAAAAAAAACTTAGGGTTCATGTTTGACAGCAACCTGGCATTTGAAAGCCAAATCAATGCCATCACATCCTCCTCCTTTTAGATCTTGCAAATTCTGAGGAAAATCTTTCCGATCATTACATGGGAGATGGTTTCTGCCCTTCTACTGCAATGCTTTATTGATTAATGTGCAGAAAGGTCATGCAGAACGTGGCTGCCTGCTTATTGTTAGACATTCCCAAACATTAATCTGCTTCCCAAGCCTTGGCTAAAGTACACTGGCTTCCCATGAAGAAACGGATCGACTTTAAAGCGCTTTCTATAGATTTCAAGGCATTACATAAATACGGTCCAGACTACCTGAAGCAAAGCTTCTGCTAGTACACTCCCCCCCCCCCCCCCCCAGGTCTCTATGTTCATTCTCTGCATATAATGTAACGGTCACTAAAGTTAGAAGATCAAAATGGGGAGGCTGAAACTTTGTTACCTGTGCTTCCACACTCTGGAACACTCTTCCCCCTGATCTTAAGAAAATGACAGGACTGCGTCCCTTCAGGAAAGGTCTGAAAACAAGGCTTTTTAACCAATAGGTATTTCACCACTATAAAATCTTTGTGTTTTAGGTTCTTCCTTCAGTTAGGTCAGCGCGTAGACGCTTCCAGGTATGAGCGCGCTTTATAAGTTCTCATTTCAAGAGACTGAACATACACAAAGGATTAGAGTGTAAGGATATGAATCTTTTGCCCAAGTAAACACACAGCAGGAGAACTAATGAACGGAGTTGTGCAAATAACCAGTGGAGGTAGTGAAGTAATATTCACCTCTTCTCAATTTCACGTCCCTGCATGCAGTATACTAGAGTCTTGTATCAGTGTTGAGGGAGTACCAGATGGGGGAGTGCAGTGCTGTGGAATAAAGCATTTTCTTTTTACTCAAAGGATAAGCAGTAGGCTGGACATTGCATTACTGTGTCTGTTGGTCAGGGGCAGAGTTCTCAGCTTTTCCACCCCCACTCTACCTTCGTAAGTAGCATTTGACTGCCAGTTAGAGGCACAGAATCTGTCCTAATAGCCAACTGGGATGACCTTAAAAACACAGTACACCACATTAGGGTTGATGCCAGTGCAGCCAAAATGTCACTTCCGCCGCTTGTTGTGGAGCAGGGACCAAGCACAGAGCGATTCAATTTAATCTGTGCCCGTCGGCTGCTCCTGATGCGATTCTGGTACCATTTGTTTTCTGCCTGCTGAAAAGTCGCTTCAGAGTTTCTTCTTTTACGCACGGCAAACTTAAGTGATTTGCCCAGATACACAGGAAGTTGAGTCAAAACCAAGGCAGGTACATCCAAAAACTGCTCTTGCTGGTATACCACATCCTCTCCCCTCTGCATTGTTTTCGGTTTTAAATAGCGCAAACTCAACCCGAAGATACTGCATCGCTTTACATGAGCGCCAGTTATGTACACAAGGTGTGAGAAGTTGGCCTGGCATATGCTGTCCACTATTTGTAGTGGGCACCTTGCACCAGTCCAAACAACCCCTTATTGGAGATAGGTTAAAGACAACCTTTATTGAAAGCTATCCTAGTGGTAGCTATGGAGAGCAGCCTTCAGGCTAAGTCTTGAAGGAATGTAAAGCAGCTGGTTTTACCAGTCTATAATCTCTTGAGTGACCAAATGAAAGAGGACCACACCAGGTATATATTCAAAATATATGTATTTATTGCTAAACACACCCCTCTAGTCTCTTTATGAGGCTAGAGTTCGAAGTACATAAATTATAAGTTAGTTATCTACAGTAATAGCACAAATACACGTTTGAGCCCCAGGGGCGTACCAAACCATATACCAATAAAGTGGTATAAGAACCACGACTGAGCTAGACACAAGGCCTAGAGCCTGTAGAAGTGCTTGGACCACAAGGAACCACCCAAGGTAGTGACACAGGGGACCCACGGGGGACGCGTGCAGTGTATGAACACAGCCGCGAACCGCCGTTAACTTCTATGGGGAAAGTCGCGATTAGAATTTAAAAGAAAAGGGACACTTAGAGGAGGACTTTGAGCAAACCCTTTGAGAACTAGGCTGTTCTAGTGTCAATACCCACGGGAGCACCGGAGTACTCGAGTTACCTCACCCAGGGGAGCCGGGTGCATAGGTGTCTTTCGGGGTCGGGTTTCGTCGTCGCTTTCAATGGCGATCTGCTGCAAAGTGCTGCTGGCGGCCAAGTCGAAAGTGTGCGGGTGGATCCAAAGGTGGATCGAAGATCTGAAGAACCTGAAAGCAGAGGGGACAGAGTCTGGGTCACTAGCCAGTGACCAGGAAGGCGATGAGCAGATGCCCACCGATGTCGAGTGCTTCAGGTAGGTTGACGGTCGTCTTGACTCTTCAGCCACGAGGTCCAGGAGGAGTCGACGACGACCAGGAGCTGGATTCGAGCTGTCCCACGACGTCTGTCGATTGCAGGGGTGTCGGCGACCGGATTGGACCCAACAAGCCTTGGCAACGGCAAGTCTCGTGGAAATGGAAGAAGGACGATGTTGCAGACCAGCAAGGTCTGGGGGACTCACCCAGCGAGGGTAAGTCAGGGCACGCCTGGAGCAACCAGGGAGCCCAAGCAGAAAAAGATTGGCCTTCGGGAGGGCCTACTAGCCAACGGACTAGCGACCGCGAAGGAGCCTCGAGTCGATGCACGTGGAGCTGGCTCACAGGACACTCGTGGAGTGGAGGCCAGTGATCTTCGGTGCAGTTGGTGCTGGAGGCTGGGGGCTACTCGAGCCCAAAGCACGACTTCGTGGGAGACCCAGAAGAGGATGCACTTGCAAATGCGTTCGGTGTCCAGGGGTCACGGTTCCACGTTACCCACGACAGCTACGGGCCTCAGCTTTGCTGGGGACTCAGGGCAGCCTCGGGGAAGTCTGGAAATCCACCTCTGGTGATGCAAAGACTTCGGCGTCCGACGGGAGCTTCAGCGATGCAGACCGCACAATTGCTTCTTTGGTGCCTGCCAAGCAGGTGAGTCACTCCTTGACCCCCCAAGGGAGATTCTTCAGTCCTCTAATCTTAAAGTAGAGCGTCAAAGGTCCAGGATTCTGTATCAGAGTTTCGTCCAGGTAAATCTAAAGTCCTAAGGACTGGGGTCCCATACTTATACTAAGATAGGGGGTTGGACATACTCTGGGGACCCACCTATGGGAGGGTCAGGGCAGAGGGGTGGTTACACCCCTTTCCCTTTGTCCAGTTTCGCGCCAGCGCAGGGGCTGGAAGCCTCTGAGCCGGTTTGAACTGGGGTATGCACAGGGACACCAAATGTGCCCCCAGTGCAGGACTTCAAAGCACCAGAGAGTGCTCCCGCCCAGCCCCAATACACACTATCCTGTCTGGGGAGGTGGTTACACCTCCCTGGGACAGGAAACCTATTGTCCAGGCCTCCCCTGCCGGAGTTTCGGTCTGCAGCAGGAGGCCAGACTCGTGTCTGTGGCAGCGGCATCCATTTTGTGATGCCAGGGCTCTGGAAAGTCAGTACCGGGTATACCGGTGTGTACATGTCTCTCCCTCTAGAAGGGTGGAATGTTACCCCCGCTGCCAGAACTGGCGGGGGGGTAGTATTCATTTGACACCAAACACGACATGTTTCCGTGCAGCCATCCCAAAGTTAGCATTTAACGCGAGGTTATAATGCGCTTAAGAGTATATGGTCGGGCTGCACTACAAACGGCATCAGAGAAGGGTCTCCGAATGCTGCAGAGGGGCCCAGCTCATGCAGGGGCACCCTCTCACATAGGAACCACGCACTCTGCCTCCAGGATTGATAAGGCCTGCCATAGGAGTGACTTATAGGTTTATATGTGTGTATGTATGTAGTGATATAGGTAGCCTATATCACAGTAAGGGGTGCATGCACCACTTTACCCAGGCTGCAGTAGCAGACCTGTGGTGTCCTTTTGGCTGGCCTTCCAGGGGTGGCACAATACATGCTTCAGCCAATGGCAGGCCTCTGAGGTACCTATGCCCTGGGTACATAGTATACCATATACTAGGGACTTATAAGAGCACTCCAGATTCCAATCAGAGATGTGCCTAAGGCACATGGAAACCATTTTATAGAGGAAGCAGATAGACTGGTGTCCTGAATAGCAGGATCCCAGTCCAACTAAGTCATAAACCAGCAAAACACCAGGAAAAAAGTGGGGGCAACCATATAGTCAGATTCCACCTTCCTACACAAGGATACATTCATATTTTGGTAGGCACGGGGAGATTAAGTGATTTGCCCAGAATCACATGATGTTGAGCAGACAGACTCGAACCGCGCTTCCCAGCTCAAAAGTCAGCAGCTTATAACAGCAACTGTAGAAGACATATCCAGAGTCCTGCTGCTGGCAGCTTCCCGCAGAGTTAGCGAGCAGCACATTACAAAGCAGATGTATCAATCCGTAAAGTTATTCTATGGGGGCCTGTTCGTCGTTATAGCCACTTAAATTCACTTTCAGCTAGCTAAAGGTAAGGCACGGATTTTGGTGCCATCCCCTTTTGTTTCTCCGAACCCTTTTTTATATGAGGCCAACTCTGCCTCCAGTACAACATATGCCACGTTCCCCTCTATGCACTTCTGAGTCCGTACTTGGTGAATGTTTTCCGTGGCAGAGCGTGCTAGATCAGCCATGACGACATTATACAATAGTGACCACTAGAAGTCAAAACACAAGATTAGTTGCAGGTTTAAGATCGTAACAAATTGATGATTTTAGATTTTATGGGTCCGCTTCACAAAACAAAGTAGAACTACGTCCATCTGAACGCACTTTTACACTTTATAGGGGTAAATCAAACCTTCCTAGTAAAACGCCTGGAAAACTACATCGTTCGCGGGTTTCCAGGCGTCTTACTAGGAATGCTGTGTGCATATTCTGCACACTCCCATTTATTTATGCGTTTTTATACAGTGCAAGCTTTACCCGAAGGTGTCCGAGTGCTTTACAATATAACCAGTAACATTACATAAGGACTTCAGAGTACATGAATTACATAAAAGATACAGATAATCTCTAAACTCAAAAAGAATGGTAGTAAGTACATATGTATATTACAGATACTCGTGGTTAGAATTACATTTATATAAGTGGCAAATTCCTTCAAGATTACATTTTAGGGAAAGTTGAAGCGATTAGTTGCACAAATATATATTACATATCTACAGAGCATGATCTTCGCCATTGCAGGGGTTCCTGCGGTGCTCGTTCAGCCAAGCCTTCAGGGTGCGTGCACTCATGGGCGGTGTTCTTGGGCCTGGAGGGATCCCCGAGCTGGTGTTGGCCATTGGGGTAGAAGGCCGGGTGGTGGTGGGCAAAGGCAGCATGCTGGAGGCCGGGGCTGTTCTTGAGCTTGTGCTGGGCGCTAAATATGGTAAGGGGGGTAGCTCGGCGCTGTGTGAATTGCTTAGTCACTTATAGGGTACAAGGACGCATAGGGGAAATGCATCCTGATGTGCAAGTACACTTTTTCTCCGAGGGGAAAATACTGTTCACAGTGGAGAAACTTCTTGCCATATATCCCCTTCAAACAGAGGTTCACGTTCCCAGAGCTTGAAGTGGCTCAAGTCACTACAGGTCACACCCAGCAGAAATTAAAAATTGACAATGAAAAGGTTCCCCATCAGCCCCATGTTCTTTCACTGGCCGCGCACTTGCAGAGGGACCTTTTTTTATTATTATTAAGCTAGCACTCCTGAAGAGTGCATGTCATTGCTTGAACTGTCCTTTCCACCGCCCCTCCCACGTCCGGTCGCTTTCCACCGCCCCTCCCACGTCCCACCGCCCCTCCCACGTCCGTCGCTTTCCACCGCCCCTCCTGCTTTCCACCGCCCCTCCCGCGTCCGTCGCTTTCCGCCGCCCCTCCCGCGTCCCAGTCGCTTTCCACCGCCCCTCCTGCGTCCCAGTCGCTTTCCACCACCCATCACGTTTGGTTTTCTGCATTCCTCCTCCATCCCTGTTGCTTTCCACCTTCGCTCCCACATCCTAATTGCTTTCCCCTGTCCATCCCCACCCCTTCCTGCGTCTTACTTCCCCGTCAGCAAACAAAAAGCGCTATGATGCAACCAGCATTAGACAAGTCATACCGCTTTTTTGTTTTTCTTCAAATTTTTACACATGCTGTAACAGCAGCGGCCTTGTTGCAGTGCAATATGGCAGAAAGTATAGAAAGACAAGCATTTGCAAAAAAGTAGGTCTCGCATTTGCGAGCGTTCGAGCTATTGGCATTGTAAATGACAAGGACTTATTTATGCGTTTTGAGAACCTGCAAGCCGTGCAAATAAATAAAAGGCATCGTCATTTACAATCCTAATAGCTCAAACTCTCGCACATGCGAGAACCTATTACATTGCAAAGGCTTGTTTGCCTTCCTATAGGGATAAACACTCACAACGCCTCCCCCAACCCATCGGTCCCTCACCTGCTCTGTACGCGGCGCCTCGGATGAATGCTCTGACTGCCGATGTCGGAGGCCGCAGACAGCAGCTCTGCCCGCGCCTCCTTCCTCTGTTGCTGCTTTCCGTGGCCACAGCACCAGCTCAGAGGGGAGCAGATAAACGTGGAGCAGAAGCTACAGGCTATGCAGCCCCCTTGTTGCATGTTGTGGCGCCGGACCTGCAGGGAGGCACCGGGGGCTCAGGAAACAGGAGGAGTCAAGACACAGACTTCCAAGATTAACCCACTGCATCCCAGTGTATCGCAACCTACCAGCCGGCTCAAAACACCCGATTGCAACTGTGACATCACAGGGAGCATTCATCTTCAGCAGCCTTCAGTGACAAGAGTGAGGCGACGTGATGGGACGATAATTAAAAAATGAGGAAAGCGGGCATTGTGCTAAAATGTAAACTTATGTGCATGGCAGCCCATAAAACGGACGCCATGGCTCTTATATTATAAAAAATAAAAATAAAAATTTAAAAAATGAGGAAAGCAGGCGCTGCGCTAAAATTTAAACCGGGCGCCCTTGCAGGTTTAACTTAGGTGCACCAAAGTCCGTTTTTAGTGAAGCGGGCGCCATGGTCAAAAAATTAAACCAGGCGCCATGCTAGGTACCCTGGTGACATATCAATACAAGTAGTCCCTAAACATAACATATGAACAATTGCAGCGTAATAAACCTGTAGTTGGTCGTTGCTCCTTCCGATAAAATGGAAGTGATGTATCGGGAGCACCAACCAATAAGGAACCCGGAATCAGAATAATGCATAAATAAAGCAATCACAATCAGCAGGCGGGATCAAACTCGCTATACTGTTTACAGCTGGTCTTGCAGACAGCGCATGTGCGCTGCCTAGGCTCGATCTAAAAAAGCAATATGATGCGGTCAACAGTAGCTGCATTATAGCACTTTTATTTTCTTTACTTTCAGCCATGTTACAGACCAGTGTGACTGCGCTGCTGTGCAACATGGCTAAAAAACACTGACCAGGTCAATAGATTACGTATAGGCGAGACCAAAGGCTGGTTTGTACTTATTGGAGGAAAAGAATATAATATATGGTCCAGTAGAAGGCTGGGAAGCTGAAACGCGTAGACCGTCCGTTTTTTAACTTATGTTGTGCACTTGGTGTGTTAATAAATACTTTTTCAACACTGACCTCTGCTGTGATTTTCGCTGGGAGTACAAACGAGCGGATAATGGATTATATATATATGTGTATGTATATATATCTCCATACACACATTTTTTGTATATATAGAGATATATAGATATTAAAATTATGTCCTTATATACAAGTAGGTTGATATATAGATAATTCAATTTGATGTGTATAGGGTTTTTTTTTCAATGACGTGTCACAATGTTTAAATGCGTTTTTCAGAAATCTGTAAGTGCTTAACTATTGAAATATTAGGGGAAAATTTAAAAAATAAAAGATTGTAAACTTTATGCCAGAGTTTATAAATACTATGGACAACTAAATACCAATTCAAACTCTGCCCTCTTATTGCTTCTTTATCCTATTAATTCAGCAGAAGCACATGTCCACCAACCTAGATACCAATCTACACTTTCTTTCTTCTAATCCACCAAAGCCAATCTATCCCTTCCAAACTATACACTTAAGGCATGAACACTTTCCAGCACTAACCCCCAATAAGGGATAAAAAGCTATTTTACTAAACTACTAACTAAAAAAACTAGAACCCTGGGTTCGGGAGTAGCGCACTTCTCACCAAAAAGCGCTTCAGAGATTCGTAGTGGGTAGTAAACATTGTATAAGTAAAATTATAAAGTTATTTTGATGAACGTGCACTTCTCCAGCACACATTTAAAGAATTGCAAACTTTCATTTTTGTTTAAAATTTGCTAATATGCTACTAAGTTTGTTGACCTAAAAAAAAAAAAAAAAAAAATCAGGACTCATCTGAATTTTTGATTCGGATAAGACGTCAACTTGAAATAGAATTGTTCTTCCTTGAATAAGTGAACATTGCTATACTTGTGCATTAAATGAATAAATACAAAAGACATCCTAAATTCAAAAACAAGAAACCTACAAACTGCATACAGATGACCTAGGCAAGGATGCTCAGGCCTCTTACCTCGGCGTGGCTCCCAGCAGACAGAGTCTTGTTACACCTCTCACATTTCAGACAGAAGCGGTGCCAGTTCTTTCCAAGGGAGCTCACCTTTTCAGCTGTTGATAAAGTATAAACACAAACTGTTGAATCCGGCATCATTCCGTTTACACAGTACCTTCGTCAAGAGACTGCGAGTCCATATTACACTGAACAAAAAAAGCATTGCATTTTGGAATTAGTTTTTCTCCTCTTAATTGAAAATATTTGCAAAGTGCATACTACACTAGCAAGCCGTCTCAAAAAAAAAAAATCTCTGGGGTCCGTCGGGCCCTTCACTGCACTCTCCTCTTAAAAAGAAAGGTTGCTGGTCTATTTGCTTTTTCTACTGCATCAAAGCAGCAACTTAAAAGCAAGCTTGGGCAGTTCTGAGCACTTCCTTTCTAGTTCCACTCTACACTGCTTTTTAGGTCTCGCCAAGGCAGCGCATGTGCTCCATGCGCGGTCTCAAAGAAACATGTTGTATCTTTACTATGGGCTTCAAAAAAATGCCCATCTTTTTCATTGGTTCCTCTTACTGTCCTTTAGAAATTCTGGCTTTTCATTGGTGAATACGGTTAGTAGTCCTTCCTTTTGTGCTGCCCTGGAGACTGCCCCCGCTACATGAATCCTTTCACTATGGGCCATATATTTTCCTTCAGTGCACTACTTTGTCTGTCGCTCTGTCCTCGCTGCTGCTTCTAGTTCATTTACTCTCCTGTGCCATTCCCAGAACACAACTTCCCACCCCTCGCAGCTTGTTTGTATTCTGAACAGCTGCTCTTTGCTCCCTCTCATGGGCTGCAGCTGCCTCCTCCTCCTCCCTACTCCCTCCCCCGTTGACGCAAGGAGAAAGCTGGAAATTTGTTTTAATCAAATACTGCCTTGTAGTAGGTGTTACAGTAGGTCACGTTCCAAGTCCGGCGTGTACACTGAATCTGTGCATGTTTGCATGCGGTCGGGCGCCTTTTTTTCTCTTCAGCACGGCTCACCGAACTTTTTTTCAATATTCATTTTTTTTTTTTTTTTTAAAGCAGCGCGGCAGGCCGCGCTTCCGCAATGGATTAAAAAGACACATGAGACACCGGTGGCGCTCACACGCGCCACACTCACTTCGAAATGAAGGGGACTGAACATAACGCATCTTTCCAGACATCGGACTATCATAATAGTCTCACCGGACTGAGATCTAAGCCTTCCACAGCTAATTTACTCAGCACAGGAATCTTAGGAAATCATGTTGATTTGTATACTAGCTTTAGTCACTCTACTGAGCATTCTAGACCATGCTTTACATTCACACTATCATAGGTACTATCACAGGTCAAACTAAATAAAAAGTATGAAAACTGTTCCTGACTGCAGAGGGGGCGGGGTCAAAAACCTGAATGAAAATAGCTAAATATTTTGTTAGTTTTTCACATTCAGGTAACTGCACATATAATAACGCACACACCTTAAATAAAAAAAAAAATTTTTAAAAACCTTAATCCCGTTTATCCCAAAAGATAAAAAATTTAAAATTCGTATCTGCATCCCATCAATAGCTCAAACTACACTTCCAATTAAAATCAACACATCAGCTATAGCAACAATCTCAGGGTCACTGACCAAGCACCGGAGTCAGCACTTCGGTGCCTCAAATTGCTGAGCAATGCATATAACCCCAGGGGTCAGACAACTCCAAATTATTAACCATAATTAGCTCAAATAGCAAACATTAGCACCATCTGGTTAGCTGCTCACTTTGTTAGAAAAAAAAAAAAAGCATTCTACTAAACACTGCTCGTGACTTTCTTTGCACATCGCTTGTAAAAATGCAGGGTGAGTCGCTCAGACACCTTTGCATCCTTTCCAGCGCCCAGGCCAGCACTCTTATAATACAGTCAACAAATTAAATTATGCTCCATTCATTTTGTCACATTTTATCTAGTACAAAATCTATACAAGAAAAACATGCCAAATAATCACTCCACTGCAAACAAAAACACAAGTAAACATGATCATTTACAATGCCAATAGATCTAACTTTCACAAAAGCGAGATCTATTGCATTGCAAATGCTGGTTTCAAAAGTCAGTTCCAAGTTCAGTTGAAATATTTTATTACCCAACCTTTTTGTGCACAGCACTTTTCAAACATACAGACCAATAAAATAAATTGAAACAGTTTAAATACCATAACCCAATAGTCACAAAGAGGGACAGAGGGCCGTTCAAGGTCCAGCACACGCGCCCCCAGGAATTTAGGTATATATAAAGGTGTGCAGTTCCTATATTGGGGAAGGTCGGAGGAACCTGAGGAATCAAGTCAGGGGGTCTGACCTTTCAGGAGCAACAGCTCTCACCCCCCCCCCCCCCCCCAGGGGTGTCATGCTTCATCATAGGGAAGCTCCTTGTTGGGCTGGTCGCTGCAATGCCCAACAGACCCCGCAGGGGGGGCTCCTTGCCAAGGTTCTTTTGAGCTGCTTTAGTGAAGTGTGGGTTATTATGTGAGGGTGTTAGTGAGCGAGTAGGATGGTGGGTTAAAAATGACTAGGTGTTAATGAGGCAAATGTTTGATGTATGGAACCCTCGGTCATGCTAAACACAAATATAGGCCAGAATGGATATAATGGTCCACATTGGCTCTAAATATAAGTGTTGGCCAACATGTGTTGCCAAAATATGGTCACAGAGGATCAAGGCAATTAGTCAGGACCGTGAAAAGTGAAAAACTAAACTTGCTCATGGGGAGAGGGACGGTCAGAAGACCATGTGTTATCTAAAGCCGTACCCGTCCCAGTGCATTAGAGTATTACTTAATCGAGCAGTAGCAGAGGCAGGGGTAGGTCGCACGCTTTCTGCGGCGATCCTCAACATGACACTTTTGTAGCACGACTCCGCCATTGCTCATGGAGCCTTAGCCAATCTGTATTAGCGGTCGGTTTAACCATCAACTGCACCAGGAATACTATATACTCTAATGCACTGGGACTGGTACGGCTTTAGATAACATGTACTTCTGACCGAAGGTAGAAATTACCCAAACACTGTCACCAGGATATTGATGTGTTTGTCTTCTGTTAGTGTGTGGCAGTTCGTTTCTTTGATTTGGGATGTGCAGATGAGGTTTATGCAGGTTTGAATTATGGTGGCTTAACCTTTAGAAAAGCAACTAATTTTCCCAAATTGGACAGTGCACAAAGTTCGAAGTTAATCTATGATCCATTCAGCACCTCTGGTATAGCGTAACCATTCCCACCAGGTACGTGTAGAGACGCTTCAAATCTTTCCAATTACTGAGAATCATCTTTGAGGCAAGCGTAATCAGGGGGATCAAAAAAGTGGATCACAACTGCATACAACTGGTCTGTCTGTCTAATGACGGAACTAGGACAATATAGGCAAATTTCCTGGGATGTGAAAAGTTCAATATCTCCTTAATATACATGATAATTTAATCCCAGAATTTATGGAGAAGAGGACAAAGAAGATGTGTGATAAATCGCCTATGTCAACTTTAAAACTCCCTAAAGTATACAAAAAGTGATAGATGGAATGCCTGAATTAATCTCAGCCACTCATAACTACTCAGGCCGCATCGTTCTTTTGCACACCATGCAATCTTAGTTTGGACCCAACTATATGCAAATCAGTCTTGACCCTGATCGAATGGGAATAAGTCCTTCCCGAACTGCCAAGCTAGGTTCTCCCTGAACCCGAACACAAGCAACCCAGGACCAGTTTCACCCTTGCTATGGGTCCAGACCCACATCAGGGATGGGGAAGTCAATGGAATCAGGGATGAATGACAGTAAAAACCAGAACAAATCCTAATTGCTTAGCTTCAAGTGTCCCGTATTTGGAAACAGGGATCCTAATGTGATTACTGTAGGCCACCATCTTGGTTAGGTGAAAGGTCTGTGGAGTGGACTCAAACAAAAAAGGGCTACAGGAACAAGAGGGGCGAAGTGCCTTTACCGCTGGACTTGGTTGTCAAGGCAGTAGTACTTTGTACACATACGCACCAATGCCCATATATTTTCCTGGCAGATATCCAGGACAGGTGCCCCTCACACCAACTCGGCCACAGAGCCCGTGGCCCTAGTAGAATGGGCTCGCAGACCTTTCTCGGACTGCTTCTTGGCCAATGCATGGCATGTCTTAATACAGAGAACTATGAATGTTAACAAGGTAATCTTCTGCACAGCTTTCCCTTTCTTGTCTCCAGAGAATCCAACAAAAGGTTGACTGTCTGCTCAATGATCCTGAATATAATCAAAGTTTAAAGCTTTTTTGTGGTTTAACCAATGGAGCCTATTCTCCTCTATAAAGGGGTTAAGGAAAGCAAAGGACGCTGGCAGGGTGATTGATTGCCCAGCGTGGAAGGGAACCATGACTTTTGGTAGGAAGTCATACAAACCCTCAGCACCAACGTATCCAGAAAACGGTGGTGTAGGGTGTTGCACAGACAGAGCCTGCAGTTTACTCTTCTGATGAGCGGATATAAACGCAATGAGGAAGACAGTCTTCAAGTCCAGGAGATGCAGCAAGCAGCTATGCAGAGGTTCATCGGATGTAAACATGAGAAATGTCAAAGTTAAAATTCCGCTGTGGCATCTCAAACTGCCTGGGAGAATCAGACTGGCAAACCTTAAAAGAACCTCATCATAGGTGACTTGAACAAGGACGATTGGCCCAGCAAACAGAAAAGCCAAAAGGACTGATTGTTGGCCCACTCGCGGGTCAATAGAATCTTGGGCATGGTCATTCTTTATCTTCTACAGAACTCAAGGCAGAAGAGTTCGTAGCGGGAAGGCGCACAGGAGACGCATGTTCCATTTCAACCGGAAGGAGTCTCCTTGCAAATGTTCTTACAGAAACTCCAGCACACAAATTGTGGACACTGAAAATTATTGTTGATGGTGGCAGAAAGATCTAGCCAAGGTTCTCACTTGGAGGATTCCCTGCGCCACCTTGGAAGTAGAGGCCAAATGGCTCTGCAAGGTGGCTGGTGATCAGAATGATGCCCTGGCACTCCAGCAACCTCCAGAGATGCAAATTGTTAGTGAAACCCTGCACTAGCCTCCCCCTGATGCACAGCAGGAAAGCCTTCAGGGTCAGGAGAATAGCTCGCAGTGCCAGTAGGTTCATGTGGAACCGGCCCTCCACTAGAGACAAAAGTCCTCTGATCTCCCCAAGGTGACTTTTTAAAACCAGTAGTGATGTGTCCATCACCCCCGTCTGTTCTGGGTGGGGAGGGGGAAGAGAAGTGGTTTGCCTCAGGACAAATTACGATTGATCACCCAGCACTGCAGATCTTGAGCAGTCTCCAGTGAGACCTGGAAGGTTTCAGGACGGTGGTCTTCATGCTGGGCCCACTGGGATCTCCGGTTCCACTGCAGGGCTCTCATATGCCAGCTGGAATAGTTGACAAGGATACACAAGGCTAAAAAGCATAAAAAGCCTCGGAGCCACCCTAACCTGGACCGAACCTGAAACATTAGGATCATAACTCAAATGCCTCGACTTGCTGCTGCAGAGGAAAAGCTCTCAACTTCACAATGTCCCCAACTAAAGGAAACCTCTGTGAGGGAGCCCACGGACTTTGAGCCATTTATGGTGAAACCCAAAGTTGTCAGGGGCGCTCTAAAATCAACAGTGAGCCTGTAATCAGCAGTCACTCAGAGGTACGGGAAAGTAGGAACTCCAGACCTCCAAAAATGGGCAGCAAACACCACTTTGGTGTACATGAGGGGCACTGGTGAAGCAGACAAACTGTAAATGCTCTGAACCACCTTTGAACAGCAGATGATGCCTATGGGACTGCAGGACAAGTATATGAAAATACACGTGGAGCAAGTCCAAGAACACCATCCAGTCTCACAGGTCCAGAGCAGATAAGATTTGAGTCAATCAAAATATCTTTATTAGATTTGCACTAGTAATCATACAAGTACAATAAAAACAATATAAAAATCAATTTATATTCGGTTCCTAAAATACAGTTTCAGAAATAAGCATGAAACACCCCTGATAAGAACCTAGATAAAAAGCAGCATACATTAGGATTTTCGAAAAACTGTAAATGCAGTAAAGCTGGACTGGCTTGCGTAAAACTGAAAGGCAAGAGAAGAGGGTGAATATACTGGAGTCGCAAACCAGCCCATTTAGGGCAGATAAAAACAATATGTAAAGTGTCTGGTGCAAAGATCATGCCACATGTGCAAACAGGGGTTGGATGGCTGGTGCCACCCCGCTAATAGCAGAGGGAAAACATTCAGACAAAAATACGTTAAAAACTGGGAAAACGGGCATATCCAACGTTAAATACAGTTGTGTTTTGTACGCAGATTTCACCATGACATAGTGGGTGTAATTGTTTTATGCTGAGGGCTTTAGGCTCTTGCGTGATTTGAGTCAATGTGAGTATTTTTTATTCATCCTTCTGCAGGAAAGCATTCAGAGTTTAGAGGTCCAAGATACGCTTGGAGCACCAGTAGTTTTTCAACAAGGAAATAGCAGGAATAACAACTCCTGCCAAGAGGTAGGATGGAACCCGTCTGAAGAAAGCCATCTGTTGGATGTGGTGGTTTGTTAACCTGGGAGAAAGTGCTGGGTGCTGCCCTACCACTGGTCGGCTGTGCTGTGGGAGCACGGCAAGAGGAGTTTGAGGGCTGATGAACCTGCTGGCCCACGTGTTACCTGCTATAGCCGCATCCACGGCCTCCAAATGACTAAGCTGTATGAGGCACCACCAGCTGGGAATGCGGTCCCTGCAAATATCCCACTTTTTGGGAAGTGTTGAGGAAATTGTTTTGCAGGGCTCCACACCTCTAAGGAGCGCACTGTTGCTCTGCTGTCTTTAAAGTATTCCATAGTGGAGCCCACGCTTCTACAAAGAGGCAAAACCTACAGAGTAGGGGGAAGGCTGCTACACGCAGCAGGGCCTGGGGACAATACCACGGCTGATGGTAACTACCACACACCAGCTGGACAGGTGTCATAAAATCCCAAATCCAGACACCATTTTGAGCATATTTAATCAGCCGGTCTGCCTTTGGTCCACACTCAGCAGGTCATCTTTCGTAGAACGTGCAAGTCATTTCCTCTAAAACAATGGCACTACCATCACGAAATGCAACACAAGTCTGCTACAAGCTACGCGATATCTACATTTCAAGGTTTGATAGTAGCTGTGTAGTCAGATTTAAGGCATTTTTATCATTATGGTTTAGACCGGTTATATCTTGGATCTAAAAGTGATCAACCCTATATAAACCACCTGGCTTCACCACCAGCGTAGGTCTTCACACTGTTACCATATGAGGTCCTGCCAGACTGCTGCAGCATTCATTCTTACGCCGAGTCGATACAGAAATGAGAGGAGCCGAGCCAGGTGGACTGTGTGTTTTTCCTTTCAAGAGAACATTCTCTTGGTTGAAGTCTGAAAAACACAATGGAGCCGCTGTTTCAGGTATTGAGTGCCCTGGCAAGTTAGCTACTCCATGATCTCAGAGTAGCACAAAGTAATAGTTTTAGGGTGGTAGGCTACCAGTAACATTATGTTAGAACTCTTCATTTTATTCTCAGCACTAGCAACTTACATAAGTGCTGTATTAATTATATTCTGTGTGGTTATTATTCATGTGCTAAACAGGATGAGACTATTGAAATAAAACTTTTAAACAAAAATAGTCTTTTCTTAGTGCAGCGCTTGAGTGTTATTCTAAACAAGAAAATTTGGTTTGAATAACCAATGCATCCCTGAACCCTTTATGGGTCTATTAGTAACCCAGACAGCACTGACGCCACATCAGCAGATATGCTCAGTGAGTTCTGTGGGGCTAAAATAAACTGGACTCTGATCAAGAAATGGTGCACTGAACTCAGTCCCTGCGCCCATGGGTAGGAAAGCAAAACCTACTAGACCCTGGCTACGCAACATGCCGCCCAACGTAGAACATTAATGTTTTTTGGGGGCTTTTGAGTAGTCTTTGAACAGCTGCCTGAAGCTTAACGCAGAGAAGACAGAAGTCCTCGTCACCACCCCTTCTGCATGGGACAGCACCTGGTGGCAGACCGCCCTCGGAAGCCCACCTACCCCCTAAGACCACGCCAAGAACCTCGGCATCATACTCGACTCATCACTCCATGAACCGACAGGTCAACGCCGTCACCTCCAGCTGCTTCAACACCCTCCGCAAGACCTTCAAGTGGATCCCCCCCTGAGTCAAGGAAGACAGTCACCCACACACTCATCACCAGCAGACAAGACTATGGAAACGCACTCTACGCCGGCATCAACAAGTCCCTACTCCGCAAACTCCAGACAGTACAGAACACCGCCGCCAGACTCGTCCTCGGCATCCCCAGACACGAACACATCAGCCACATCAGAACACCTACGAAGTCTCCACTGGCTCCCCGTGGAGAAAAGAGTCACTTTCAAAATCCTCACTCACGCCTACAAATGCCTACACAACAACGGACCCAAATACCTCAACGACAGAATCAACTTCCACGTACCCAAAAGAAACCTCCGATCTTCCAACCTCGCACTGGCCGAAACCCCACACATCCACAGAGCCAGAGCAGGCGGAAGATCCTGCTCTCACATTGCAGCCAAGACCTGGCACCAGCTACCGGCAGACATCAGACGCGCCCCCTCCCTGAACACCTTCAGGAAGACCCTCAAGACCTGGCTCTTCGGCTAAACAGATCTGCGGACCCCCCCCCCCCCCAGCGCCTTGAGACCCTCACGGGTGAGTAGCGCGCTTACAATTCCCTGATTGATTGAATATGCACACTATATTACAATCATTACAAGCACACAGACGGCCGTAGTAATCATGGTTACCTCCTACAGACAAAATAAGGGAGCACCTATTTACTGTACCCTCCCAGGTTATAGTGCGCTCTACAAATCTGCCTAGCATAGGTTAGCCAACTGGACTCTTAAAAGGCTATAGCCCATCTATGGTTTTATATATATTTTTTTAATCTCAGGTTTTATTAAATTGGTTTAATTAAAATGGAGGCTCATGTCATGAAAGGGGTACATTACAGAGGCAGTTATAAATCATCAAGAATAGAGGTACCCCAGATGCTGGGGTGGTGGGGGTGGGGGTGTGGGGGTTGGGTTGCGAGGACAGGTATTTGAAATACCTGCACATGCAGCCTATGCCGTTGAAACATTCTGCTCATGGGTAGTTTGAGGCTATAGTGCTGCCTCAGGATAGTTTCATGCTTATAAACTGGCAGCACCACCTGCATATTATAGGGCATACCACTTCCTGGAAATACCTTCGACTTGCCAAGAACACCAGAATTGATTTGCTGTGAGAAATTGGGTTTTTGGTTGAGGAGGATGTGAGCCCTTCTCAGACAACAGCCACCATCCCAGTCAGGGTAAACTACAAAGTCACTATATTAACCAGGGATTAACCATCTGGTAGCTTGGCATGAAAGCAGTCAGGCTCATCTTAGAGGCAATGTGTAAAGTATGTATGCAGCACACAAACCGTAATAAAGAGAAAACACCACAAGAAAAATCCCACAGCATTTTTAAAAAAAGCGTGTAAAAATGTAAAACTATTTGACGACAAAAAAAACACAATCAGTAGAGCCGGCGCAATGCAATCTTAAAGATTCAAGGTAAGTATAGCTCCTGAAAGCACAAAGCACCACACACAGTTACCTGGTCGTGTGCGAGCGGGTGAAAGTTGCAAGTTCAGGACGACCACGATGGAGCGTGAGCTGAATAAAGAGACCAGGTTAGTCCCGGTAAAAAAAAAACTAAAAAAAAAAACTTGCCTTCAAAGGTCCAACACAGAATTCCGTTCACAGTGGATGGTCGCTGCTGTAGCGCAAAGATACTGTCGGGCATCATGGACGGAGATTCATACTGGCAGTCACTGTGGGCTGTTGATGCTGTTGTGCGAAATGCAGACCTTGCATTTCCGTTAGTTGCTGTTGGTTTACTGCGGCACGAAGAGTCGGGTTCACCTGATCTTCGCATTGGTGGAGACTGTGGATGGCAATATCTTGGAGCAAATGGGCCCATTTTCATTCAGCCTAAAACTTCAGGATTTCTTTTCTTTCAAGGAGGAGCTCAACTGATGCCATGCCAAGGGTCTAGGACCAAGGCGCTCTTGGGGGATTAGGAACTCACTCAAGCAGAGGCCAGCAGGAAGCAGGCAGGTCCAGCTGCAGATGAGCCTATGGAGATTGTTGTATCCCTGTAGCTCAGAATAGAAGGTCAGTCAGCTGACTCTTGGAGCCACTTCAATCTTGCAGCAAAAGAGTAAAAATATGAAAAGGTATCTTCAAAATTCAAATAGAGTATTTCATTAATATGAAGAACAGTTTCATCGTAATAAATCAGATTAGGTCAGTTCATTGGGAAGATTTTTTTTTTTTTTTTTTTTATGTGATTGTTTTCAAACATTAATTTAGAAACATTCATGCTCCCCACTCCACACCCGGACAACAATGTCAACAGTGAACTCAGAGGCAAGTCCGTTGTTAGGGCACCCTTTGTTGGCCGAGGTTATTATACATGAACAACACTGCAGTTTACTAAATCAAACACAGGAGGAGATTTTGTACAGCACACATCCTGAAGTCATGTATTTTGAGATTTTTTTTATATGCGATAATGAAGAAAAGGGAGGGAAAGTGAAGCAAAAGAATTGCCTACGTTCCACCCAATTTGTGGGAAAGCCAGGATTGATCCTAGATTCTCTCATCTACATTGTGCAATTCATTTCAGCTACTAGATGTACCTGCTTTGCTTCCCACAATCCAGTCCCCTACACACTCTTCCCCACCCCA
The DNA here is from genome assembly GCA_963921515.1 of Calotriton arnoldi. NCBI lineage: Eukaryota > Metazoa > Chordata > Amphibia > Caudata > Salamandridae > Calotriton > Calotriton arnoldi. Next base: position 1,339,264 of record CAWUFW010001762.1, on the reverse strand, counting down.
CCCCCACCACCACCACCCTGCTGGCATCAGTGCAGCCCTCGGGTCACACCTATGCAGTTCAAAATGCACACAGTACGGGTTTAATAACAAATCACTATATAAAACAACCCTGGACATTTCCAATGGGCTTTTCAACTTGGCGCCTGAAAGGCTGCATCCAACTGCCTTCAGTTTGATGAAATTCAATATTCCTTCCAAGATTACCCATGCAGTAGAATAGCCTTGGCTTATTTTCAGGACATATTATGGAGATCTTACACCGAGATCCTGAGGCGCCATCATAGATTGATGACATTTACCGCACAGATGAGGACTTATACGCACATCTGACTATGGTGGCCAGATAGTGATAAATCTAACATCAAACAAACAGTTACAAAATTAAGTTTAGAAGGTCTAAAATTGCTTACCTGAGAGGCACTCTTCTTGGGTATGAATTATCAAATGAGGGCAAGAGACTAGCACACGATTTCTTTTAGATATATGGTAACTTAAAGCCAAACAGGAATTGTAACTTCAATGTGTAGGGAGGCATCAACTTCAGGCGGACTTACTTGCCACACTATGCTCAGCGAGTGAAGCCCTTGTGCGAATTAATTTCTCCCTAGTTTTCTTCAAAACAATAGATGAACGAGCAGAAATCTTGTACGCGCTACAAGCAGACAAGCTAGAGACAAAATATTTACACTAGTATTAAGAAATTTAACAAGCACATCAGGAGTGTGTATATATATATATATATATATATACATATACACACACACATACATACACACACAAATTTACAATGAAGGCCAGACGATTCCCATAATGTACCAATCACACTTTCATTCTCCAACTGAAGAAAGCTAATTCCACAGAGAAAATTGTTGCAGCTGTGCAGAGACATTTTGAAAGAATGCCAATTGGTGCAGGGGAAGCCAAATGTGTTTTTTCCCATTCCTACACGAGCTGCCACCACTAAGGCAAACATTCCTATTGCTTGCGCTCTACACCAGAGATGGGTGCAGTGGCTCTTTTGTTAAGTGCAGCTGATGTACTATTTAAATATGATCAGACCCTTCGGACACAAGCATTTCTCCAATATGAACAGAACACACCTCAGACTCTGTATAAAACACGCTTTCATATGACTCAATGGGTAATGCTTACAGACTGCTCAGCACAACTTGCATTTGGAACTAAACAAACGTGCTCAGCAGCCTGCGCAGCAGTGCAGGGTGTACTTAAAATGGCACATGCAGGACACCCACACCAGAATTCTAGGTAACCGCACTGCTCAACATACAGAAATTCATGCCTTAGTACTTGCAATACAGAGGGCTGATCCATCAATTCCCACATATTGTATCCTTACACACAGAAAGAGGAGTCAGACACTGGAAATTTGAAACATAGGCACCTGAAAAGATTCAAAAGGGAAACCGGTTAAGAATAAACAGCTGTGGAGAAATATAGCTTTTACAGGACAAGCATCCACTGGTCCACGTGACACACTTATGGCCATCAGTTTGACAGCATTCACGCTAAAGGGAACAGTGCAGTGAACCCAGCCACAAAGGCTGCAGTGCAGACTGTTAAATTGGCAGTCCTAACCAGATCTCAGATGAAGAGCTACACAAATATACTAGCAGGTAAAGAAGCAACAGTAAATAGTGAAAACCCCTCTGTCTGCTTTCCTCTTAAGTACTTCCACACCCTCAATTCAGATAACACTCCTGTGGCTTCCATACCCTGAGAGGGAGATAGGAGAATATCGAATAAGCTGCCAAGATTAGACTTAATTAAAAGAGCTCATACAGGGTTAGCACTGCTCATACTGCAAATACATGCCACTGGGACAATGCTACAGCAAAGCTACGGATGGCCAGGTTTACTTAAACCACAGACTACATAGTAATGTTTGTCAACAAATTGAAGCTTTAGTGTTATAACTCCAGAGCAGACCTCTCACTGTTTCCAATCTAACATTTAGATTATTTGGAACATGTTGGGGTAATTTATTCAGTTAACCAATATAAGTGTATATTGGTGGCCATCAATTCATCTTCTATATTCCCATGGGTCTGGCCGTAGAGAAATGCAGGAGCCGGTGCAGTGTCCCTGCTGTCCTAAAAGCACTTGAGCACCAAATCTGCCTTATCGCCAAACAGGCAAGTGCAGTCCAAGGGAATGTCCATAACGGGTGCCTGGACATCCCCTGAAAAGCAAGCAGACCTCAACTAGGTGTGGCAACAGATTGCCACTGACAAAGCAATTGCTCGGTCTAGCAAGTAGGTCGTATCCAGGCTGCAGTGTATAATGAACTTTGCTGGATCCCAGCCATTGGCAATAGCCTGGGGCAGGAAGGCCCGAGCCTCCTCAGAGACCATGGGCAGCACTTGTGCAACCAAATATCGAACTGTGTGGGAATATCGGCACAAGAGGCGCAAGGTGTTTAATGCCTGCAGTTCAAGGGTGTTGGTAGAGAAAATACTCTTACTGATGCTGTCCAGCCTTTTGGATTCCCTATCCACTGGTGTGAAAGGGAACGTGCCAGGGTTGACTTTGGAAGTGGAGGCCTGGAGAACCAGAATCTCCAGAGTGGAGTGCTGGATGAAAAAATCTAGGTTCCCAGGAGAGGAGGGCGATAGCCACGAGCAATCGTCCTGTGCACAAGTGCCCCTGGGCAGGGCAGCACTTGGCCCATACCCCGAGCAGGACATGGTTGAAGCATCTCTGTCAAGACATTTGTTTTGACTACCACAGAGGACAGCATACATAAGCTTGAGGACCTCAGCCGCTCTCCTCACTGCCATGGCAAATGAAGCCACTTCATCCATAGCCACACAAGGAGCAGAGACTTGGTCAGTGTCTGGGAAGGTGTCTAGACCACGGGCATCCGCTAGTACATCATACCAGTTATGTTCGGGCTCTTCCATGGGGTCCCCACAGCCATAAGGACCCTCAGATCCACCCCAATTGCATTCAAGGGCCTATCAGTAAAAGGAGGCACTGTCTCCAATCCAGAGGGTCTTGTTACAGTGATCGATGAAGTAGACATCGGGCGACGCCGGTCCGGCTACTTGTCAAGAGTCCGGTATAACAATGGGGTCATAATTATAAACAAAAGAGTGTGCCTTATATTTATAAGTGGCGCACAACAGTAGAATCCAACTAGGTTCTTAATCAAGCCCTCACTCACCAACCTAGTTGGTGACATGCTTCATCATCGGGCCCCACCAGGAGAGGCCGAGTGCCACCCTGGTGTGCTTAGACGCCAGAATTACTGCGGAGCTGGTTTAGTGTGTACAGTGTGTAGTGAAAGTGATTGTTAAAAATGTCTTGGTTGTGTCAAACAATAAATTATTAGAAGCCAATCAGACATAGATAAAAACAGAGTGTGGGACATCAAGGCTGAATAAATTGTTCAGCAAGGTCCGCTAAAATATGGTCAACATGTTTCAGCCTATGTGTTGTAATTTAACAGGCATTCATCAGGACCAGAAAAGACGTGTAAACCTCGGCGGTATGAGCGCGCTAAGGCCCACCCTAACCGGAGGTTCAAATGTGAAAAATTAAAAAGGTGTACTTCTGGAGTCCCTCGTGTTGAGAGGAACAGAGTTTATTCTGGATGAAAAGAACATACACAGACAAACATAAAAAGAAAGACAAACATAAAGATTAGGCATAGTTGTATAAGTTTGTCATCGTTGGACGTACAAATACTGGTGCTCTACGTGGTGCACTTAATCGGCAACACTGACCATACGCGCTACTGGGTGGAAAAGGTGCACTAAACATGAATAATCAACCTCTATAAATCTAGAAATGATTAGCAAGTAATAAGAAGTATGGAAAGCCCAACATGGTCTCGATCAGTAAACAGAAAGCTGTGCAAACAAACACTATGCGTGATAACCTTAAAACACAGTGTTGCTGGGCATTAAATATGATCAAAGTAAGGATATCTCACATGAGGTGTAATCACCAATTACACCATGGGTCTCGGGAGGGGGTGGTAGCAACAATGGCACACCTGGGGATAAAGAGGGAGAAAGTGATCAGGTAAAATCAGGAGTAACAAAAGCCCCGGTACTTATCTTGTTTCCAAAGTCAAAGGACTTACGCCTGCTCTGCTAGGCACCCGCTTTGTACCTATGCGATCCCTCGGAAACCGGACCCCGATGGTAATAACCAGGCGAATCCGGTTTGTTTGTAAAGCAGGAAACCGTGTCCTCGCACAGTACGGGCGAGGCGTCGGGAGACGCGTCATCGCGTAAGCGTCGTGATGTCACGCGCCAGGTGCCAATGGGAATCAGTAGCGCTCCGTGTTAGAGGTGCGTCATTGCGTAAGAGTCGTGATGTCATGCGCCATCTGCAAAAAGGAAACAGTAGCGCTCCGTGATAGTGACGCATAGCCAATCAAAAGAGCGGTAGTGAAAGCGTGCTGGTTGTCATAGGGACAGAACACAAAGAAAGAGGGAAACAAGGAAAAAAGACCCGTAAACGGATCGCGCTGGGGATTCCCCAAGCTGTGTCTCTTTGCACCATCATGCATAGGACGATGAATGCTAGCAAATGGGGGTAATGCTAAAAAAATGGGGGTAATGCTAAAAAAAGGACAAAACACAGCACTACAAAAGGAAAAGTATTAATTATTAATGAGTGCTGTAATAATAAAAGAAGGGCTAGTTATCAAAGACAGGGGCATCTAACCCGTGACCAAGGACCACATTTTAGGAGGTGTTAGAAGAGTTACAAAATACAGGACGTTTTTTTAAATTAGGCAGGGGCTATTAGACCTCATATTAGGCTGATAAAAGGGGGGCTCACATAATACCAGTGGTCTCACTGGGACAGTAGCACCAATATCATGCCTAGAAAGAAAAGTATAAAGGTGGATAATATACTGTAAGTGAAAGGGACCGGGTAGTCGAACAGAACAGGATCAACGTTTCAGCACTGTTGACCAAGGGATATCATCATTTAATCCGTGGTTGCGAGTGTCCAGCCGGTACACCCACCTCTGTTCTTTTTCAAAAAGGATTTTTTGAGTGTTGCGTTGTGATTGTACTTGTTCGATTACTGTCCACCTGAGATCGTTAGCAGTATGATTGTGCTGCATAAAATGCTCTCTTAGTTTAGTTGTGATCCGACCACAGCGGATGTTACTTAGATGCTCGCCCACAGGCATTTCCCCTGTACCACCTGTAGCATCTGTCACCTCACTAAACATACTAAAGCTCTTGATCTCGAACAAGGGAAAACTTGGACACAGCTAGCCCACACTAACTAACTCCACAAATGTGGTCTACTTGATCACTTGCCCGTGTGGGTTACGTTATGTGGGCATGACCACACGCAAAGTGAAACTACATGTGGGCGAGCATCGAAGTAACATCCGCTGTGGTCGGATCACAACTAAACTAAGTGAGCATTTTATACAGCACAATCATACTGCTAACGATCTCAGGTGGACAGTAATCGAACAAGTACAATCACAACGCAACACTCAAAAAATCCTTTTTGAAAAAGAACAGAGGTGGGTGTACCGGCTGGACACTCAACCCCGGATTAAATGATAATATCCCTTGGTCAACAGTGCTGAAACGTTGATCCTGTTCTGTTAGACTACCCGGTCCCTTTCACTTACAGTATATTATCCACCTTTATACTTTTCTTTCTAGGCATGATAGTGGTGCTACTGTCCCAGTGAGACCACTGGTATTATGTGAGCCCCCCTTTTATCAGCCTAATATGAGGTCTAATAGCCCCTGCCTAATTTAAAAAAACGTCCTGTATTTTGTAACTCTAACACCTCCTAAAGTGTGGTCCTTGGTCACGGGCTACATGCCCCTGTCTTTGATAACTAGCCCTTTTATTATTACAGCACTCATTAATAATTAATACTTTTCCTTTTGTAGTGCTGTGTTTTGTCCTTTTTTTTTGCATTACCCCCATTTGCTAGCATTCATCGTCCTATGCATGATAAAGCAAAGAGACACAGCTTGGGGAATTCCCCAGCGCGATCCGTTTACGGGTCTTTTTTCCTTTTTCTTTGTGTTCTGTCCCTATGACAACCAGCACGCTTTCAGTACCGCTCTTTTGATTGGCTATGTGGCACTATCACGGAGCGCTACGGTTTCCTTTTTGCAGATGGCGCGTGACATCACGACGCTTACGCGATGACGCACCTCTAACACGGAGCGCTACTGATTCCCATTGGCACCTGGCACGTGACATCACGACGCTTACGCGTCTCCCGACGCCTCGCCCGTCCTGGGCGAGGACACGGTTTCCTGCTTTATAAACAAACAGGATTCGCCTGGTTATTACCATCGGGGTCCGGTTTCCGAGGGATCGCATAGGTACAAAGCGGGTGCAGAGCAGGCGTAAGTCCTTTGACTTTGGAAACAAGATAAGTACCGGGGGCTTTTTGTTACTCCTGATTTTACCTGATCACTTTCTCCCTCTTTATCCCCAGGGTGTGCCATTGTTGCTACCACCTCCCTCCCGAGACCCATGGTGTAATTGGTGATTATACCTCATGTGAGATATCCTTACTTTGATCATATTTAATGCCCAGCAACACGGTTTTAAGGTTATCACGCATAGTGTTTGTTTGCACAGCTTTCTGTTTACTGATAGAGACTATGTTGGGCTTTCCATACTTCTTATTACTTGCTAATCATTTATAGAGGTTGATTATTCATGTTGAGTGCACCTTTTCCACCCAGTAGCACGTATGGTCAGTGTTACCGATTAAGTGCACCACGTAGAGCACCAGTATTTGTATCGTCCAATGATGACAAACTTATACAACTATGCCTAATCTTTATATGTTTGTCTTTCTTTTTATGTTTGTCTGTGTATGTTCTTTTCATCCAGAATAAACTCAGTTCCTCTCAACACGAGGGACTCCAGAAGTACACCTTTTAATTTTTCACATTTGAACCTCAGGTTAGGGTGGGCCTTAGCGCGCTCATACCGCCGAGGTTTACACGTCTTTTCTGGTCCTGACGAATGCCTGTTAAATTACAACACATAGGCTGAAACATGTTGACCATATTTTAGCGGACCTTGCTGAACAATTTATTCAGCCTTGATGTCCCACACTGTTTTTATCTATGTCTGATTGGCTTCTAATAATTTATTGTTTGACACAACCAAGACATTTTTAACAATCACTTTCACTACACACTGTACACACTAAACCAGCTCTGCAGTAATTCTGGCGTCGAAGCACACCAGGGTGGCACTCGGCCTCTCCTGGTGGGGCCCGATGATTAAGCATGTCACCAACTAGGTTGGTGAGTGAGGGCTTTATTAAGAACCTAGTTGGAGTCTACTGTTGTGCTCCACTTATAAATATAAGGCACACTCTTTCGTTGTTTATAATTATCTCTACCCCGGGGGATTGAGAGTGGTCCTTACTTTGCATTCCCTCCCTCTCTTGTTGTTTTCAGCATAACAATGGGGTCAGCCAATGTCGGCACCAGGAATGGCACCACTAGAACAGGCTCCAGAAAAGTTAGCCGACTTGCAACTGGAGCTGATCCAGGAACAGATCCAAATGGCTCAAATGGTTTTGAGGGCGAACCCGCCAGCAGGAATCCAGTGGAGGCATCTGCCAAACCTGTGGGCCTTGAAGGCAGTCCAGAGGGGTTGGCTAACTCCACTAGGAGGTGCATGGCCTCAAATTACTTAAGCTGAGCAGGGGTCATTCCAGCTCATGGAACTTCTGAGGTGGTGCAGAGCAGACCTAGACTGCAGTGGACGTGTGGAAGCGGGCCTAGATTTGTGGAATCATTCCCACGCCTCATATGAAGGCTTGGATGGTGCAGTGAAGTCGAAAAGCACTTCGACTTCTTAGTCATCGTGCTCCAAGTCCTTGTCGGGTAAGTCGCACAAGAAATCTAACAAAAAATTACTCTGATCAGGACCTGGGGAGACATGGAGTAGACTAGCATAGGGTGACCAGGATCTTTAGGGAACACTCTCGAACCACCTTAGGGTTCATTGGGCAACAGTCTGGGAAGGCCTTAATGTTGTGGCCTGGCAACAAAGACATCCCAGGTGGGAGTCTGCCACAGGCATACGCCTGTGACAGGATCCACAGGGTTTAAAGGTTTTTTTTAGTGGAGCTCTGTAAGAAAGCGGGTCCTTGGTTGACTAGATGCGAGCCCTGGTCAAGAAGAAACCACAATTCTTGTCAGGGTGAGACAAGCCAACCCCAAAATATCTGGTGCTCAACCCTCTAGTAGCTTGGCAAGAGCAGTCAGGCTTAACTTGAAGAAATGTGTAAAGTATTTGTGAAACACTTTAAACAGCAATAAAGTGAAAAACACCACACAAAGGACCCCACACCAAGTTAGAAAAATAGAGATTTATATTAAATAAAACAAGACCAAAAACAACAAAAAGCCAATCAGAACCAGAGATATGCAAATACAAAGATTTCAGTGAAAATGGCTCCAAAAAGCATAAAACACCAACTGTAGGTATTTGGTCAGCCTGGGACAAAGAAACAGGTTCAAGCCAACCGCGATGGAGCGCAGGCCTGCTACAAGGACCCAGTTAGGCCTGCTGAACAAAGTACCTTAAATCCTGATTTACTGATCATTGCGAGGGTCTGCGTTGAAGATGTGTTGAGTAGCTGAAGTGGTGCGTTGGCTTCGAGATGCGGGGAGGCTGTGTTGCGAGCTCCTGCATCGTCAGGATTCCGTTGACAAAGGCTTGCAATGAGAGGTCCGGCATCGAGAAAGCATCGGTTCCGAGGAGATGCGATGCAGGGTCCAGCGTTGCCGTCGACGAGGGGGCTTGCGGAGGATGCGTTGAGCAGCAGCGGTTCCAATGAAGCGGCGGGCTGCGATGCGGGTCTTTGCTACAGAGTAGACCCACGCAGCAGAGGTGAATCGTATCTTTTAATTTGGGGTTGACCCACGCAGCAGAGGGGATGTGTTGAATCCGCTGGACCCACAGAGGCTTACAACCAACCTAGGCCCACTTCAAGGGTCAAGGAGTGGGGTAGCACTACTTGGTAGGGGAGGCTGACAGATGGCAGAGTCCAGGTGCTGGGGTCGATGTTGGAACCTTCAGTCGCAGAGGCTGATGCAAGCTAACTAGCCCTTGGAGTTATTCTGGGGTCCTGGGTTCAACAGATGCAGGTACCGGCCTTCTCACCCAGGCAAAAGAGCAGCACAGCAAGGTAGCATCTCCTTCAGAATTCAGAGCAGCAGTCCAGCAGAGTTGCAATCCTTTCAGCAGCACAGCAATCCTCCTTCCTGGAGGATTATCCACAGGTCCAGAAGTGTACTGAAGAGTTGGTGTCTGAGGTAGAATATTTATACCCAGTTCGGATTTTGAAGTTGGAGACGCTTCTAAAGGCATGCCTTTGAAGTGCCCAGGTGCCCTCAGTTACCATTTTTGCTTTAAACTACAGGGAGTATGCAGCCCTTTGTGTGGAGTGAAGACACAGCCAATTCAAGTTTAAGTGGGGCTGTGCCCAGTTCCTCCCTACCTCCCATCCTGCCAGTGATGGCACATCCAGGCATACCTAAGCTCCCAATTGTGTGTGGCTGTCTAGGAGGAATACACAAAGCTCAACTGTAAACTACACCCAGTCATGTGACCCACAGACTGCCAGCAAGCACCAAATGGCTAAGGCAGGAAAACGGCAACTTTCTAAAGTGGCATTTTTAAAACTGTAATTTAAAATCGGACTTCGTCAGGATTTTTCATTACAACTCCAAAGACGCCAAACATGAATGAGTTATCTGTTCCCATTTGGAAGTTACAGCTTATTAAATATAATATGGTAACCCCAATGTTACCCTAAGGGAGATATGGGCCTTGCAGTAGTAAAAAACAAAGAATTGTTTACCAGTAGGACATAAAACTTAAAAGAACCTGCCCAGCTTGTTAAAATACATTGCACCCTGCCCTCTGGGGGCCCACGCTAGGGGTGACCTATTAAAATGGAAGGTTTGGGCCTGGCAAAAGGTTTAATTTTTCCAGGTCAAAATGGCAGTTTAAAACTGCACACACAGGGTGCAATGGCAGGCATGAGACCGGTTTAAAGTGCTATTTAAGTGGTTGGCACAATCAGTGTTGCAAGCCCACTAGTAGCATTTAGTTTACAGGACCTGGGCACAAATAATGCGCCTTACTAGGGACTTACGAGTAAATTAAATCTGCCAATTGTGTATAAGCCCATCTTAACACATTTTAAGGAGCGAGCACTTTAGCACTGGTTGGCAGTGGTAAAGGGCACAGAGTCCCAAGACCAGTAAAAACAGGAGGTATGGAGGCAAAAGGTTACGAGGAAAACCACCCCAAGGCTGCCAGGTCTAACTACAACCCTCTGGCACACTGGGAGCTAAGCCCAAGAAGGATTGACAAAAGTAAAACTAAAGGGTACGGACAGCTAGAATCTTCACATTTCGGTGATGCTACCCTCCACCTAAAGAAGGTGGAGGCAACTGGGGACAGCCAACTGGCAGCAACCTGACCCAGCTGGCTCTTCCGCGCCATGCATCAAATCATTTGATAGCAAGCTGGCTGTAACCCAAGCAAAAGAAAAGCCCCTCACGTAACTGGGGACAGACTATGACCTAACTCAGCTTACCTGGTACAAAAAGCTCACTAGAGAAAGCCTCTCATTGAAGAGATGCATAGGGGTCAAAGTCTGTGAATGTACGAATTCATTTTTCCAGCATGTGCATTTTTCCTTGAAGATTTCTTCAGTGTCTCCTTCTAGCTGCAGAGGGGGGAGTGCTTTCATAAAGTAGAACACCCTTGCCAGGAAAGAACGTGTGGGATGTGCATTTGAAAGCATGAGTGAAAGGTGTGAAATGTACTGCTCAGTCCTGGAGTGTAGTGCTATAGGCAGTGGTGCACAAATGTGCATTATGTTGTACATTGGGAAGTATTATGAAGTTCTTACTATTGGCTTTAACATGCCCTCATGCCATCTTGAATTCTGACTGTCCAGCTTGAGCTTTGTGCACACAGGCAGGTCCCCAGATTACTTAAGTTGTTTAGGCTATTTACGTTCAAGGTTGTTTTCTGCACTTTGAGACTTTTGTAAGCTTCACTGAGATAATGTGTGAGATGCACGCTTGGTACCTTTCAGAGCCGAGATTGTTGTTGCCAGAGAAATGTGTGGAATGTACAGCTCTGTCAAAATATAGGGGCCTTGCCAGCTTCTGTTTTGACCTTGACACAGACCAGTACAGTCAGCTCGGTTTTTACGTAACAGAAGAAAGGGGGGGGGGAGGGGGAGAGATTTCTAGAACCTTCTCCTCGGGTTGAGTAAAAGGTATTAAAGGCGGGAAATTTTGGCAACTAGAGGGGAGCTCGCTTGTGGAGGACGTGTTGCCACAGGGAACTTGTTTTTAGGGTCCCGATCAAAGCTTCCTGCCTGCCTGTACAGGGCTCCTTCAGCAGAGTTGGCAAGAATGCAGAGAAAAAACCATCGGTGAGGTGTTTTCTTTTTGATTACTGACATTGTGATGTGTGAGTGCGTCTGTGTGCACATTCAAGTCTCCAGTGGTTATAATCATCTGATGTGTTATTCTTGAGTATTTGCATTTGATGTGTGAGTGCGTCTGTGTGCACATTCAAGTCTCCAGTGGTTATAATCATCTGATGTATTATTCTTGAGTATTTGCATTTGATGTGGGTCTGTGTGACCGTTCAAGTCTTGAGTGGTTATCATCTGATGTATATAGTGTATATATCTTTCCGATTTCTTGCAGTGGACGTCCATATTATCCACTTGTATTTTGTTTTATGTAATTTATTCCATGCATTTAACAGTTGAATTTGCTTACTTATAAGTAAGTTATTATTGCTTGCATATATATATTATATATTCATACACACACACTTGAATGTTGTTCATTTGACATCTGGGAAAGCCTTTTTGTTAGAGTGTTGAGCAAATAAAGCCCCATGCTTTATTCTGAAAACAGTCATTTGATGTGCCTCATTTTATGAGTGTAATATCCCTTTCCAGGTGTTTTTATTGCTTCACCGTGTTTGTGCCTCCGTGTGGGAGAGCGGTATTTTCTATTAGGGAGGGCGCAGCAATACAGATGGGACTTATCAGACTAGGGACCTGGGTATGCCGGCTAATAAGCCAATGGACTGGAGGGAATGTTACGCCACCTTGAGCTGTTCTAGACTTGTTAACTCTAAGAACCTGTAGCTCACGATGGACTCAGGAAAAGTATGACATGATTACAAGGGTTTGTAAAAGGGGTGGGTGCGTCCTCCCAATTATACAGAGTATACCATTATTCCATTTTCCAGATATTCTGCACTGTAATAAGAATGAATAGCCCTTCTGTGTTGTCTGTAAAGGAGGCACTGATGGAGAATTCCTATTGTGAATAAAAACAGAGTTCCACAAGAAGACAAATGTTAAGGCAGCAGAAACATGTTTCGCCCCCGGTTGGACAATTAGCCTGGGGCTTTATCAAGGCTTATAAGTCAGACCGAACATCAACAACTTGATGCGATCCATAGAACCGCCAGTGTAAACTGACTCAAGGGATTGAGCCAGGGGCGTGTCATGCACGTAAAGCTACATCTATGGATCGCATCAAGTCGATTTAGTACACTGCCACATATGAATCTCGTGGGACATGTATAACAAAGATTGCTTCATTGTTTTTTAAGGCTCAGGGCTCAGTAGGGGTTGTAGTGGGGACAGTTTTAGGGCTGGGGAGGGATTTTTTTTTTTTAGTGCTCAGGCCGAGTAGAGGTTGTATTGAGGGTGATTTTAGGGCTCAGGCCTGGGGAAGGGTTTTTTTTGGGCTCAGGGCTAGGCAGGGGATACACCGTGGTTTGGTTTTAGGGCTCGGAAAGGTTGGTTTTTTTTAGGGCTCAGGGCTCGGTAGGGGTTGTAGCAGGGATGTGTGATTAAAAAAAGGATAAAACTCAAGTGGTATTCATTCTTATTACAGTGCAGAATATCTAGAAAATGGAATCATGGAATAATCTATAAAATTGGGAGACGCATTCGCCCCTTTGATATAGAGGCATGGGAGGTCAAACCTTGAGTAGCGATCCACCCACAACAAAAAGGGTATTGCCCAACAGGGAAGAAGAGTTGGACCTTTCAAAACAATACCATGATTACAGGGGTTGTGCTGGGATTAAATTTGAATTGATGTGTACTCTGCCAACATGTGCAGGCCTGCAAACCATGTTGCTGATGTCAAAAACCCTACTAAAGATGTTTAAAAAGGGCTTCAGGCTTAAGATGCAGGCATGGCCTTCTATGGAGTGGGGTGAAGAGGATGTGTCCAGGTATATGCATAAAATGAGGTTAGTCAAGGAAGTTAGGGATGTGACAAAAGAACACTCCTTTCGTCAACCCACGCTCAAAGGGAGACAAGAGGAAAAACAGGTTTGCTGAGGGCAAGGCCATACTCCAAAAGGAAGGGGTCATCAACAAGCAAAGAGAACGCAACTATATGCTGGAAGTATATGAAGAATGAGTGAACTGTGTCGTCAGTTTCCAGTGTGGGGGCAGAGCTAGTGACAAATTAGAAGAGGGAGCACAGGGGGAAATGGGAGGTTCAAATTGGTCAGCTCTCCCATAAACAGGTCAAGGTGGAGGGAGCTACTCAGCAGATCGGATGCTCAGCTGCTGATGGAAGAGTTCCAACAAGGTTTTAAAATCCCAATCAGAACAAGAAAGGTGAAAAACCTCAAATCAACGGCTGATACCGGTCAATTGGGAGCAGGGACGAAGATCGAGTTTGGGGTCTAAAAAAAAAAATTGTAATTTAAAACCTTCTTTAATGGTAAAGTTGAATTTTACTTCACAGTTCAGAAAATGCCATTTCGTCCATCCTGGTCTTTTGCTTTTTCACCCTTAGTGCGCCGGGTATGCCCAGACATGGGTCCTGGGCTCACTGTGCCACTGGATTCAAGCTAGCCTGGCTGAGGGGTGATGCCCCGAAACCAGTCCCAGGATGCTCGTTTCCGGTCCAGGGAGGACCTGGCTTGCCAGTTTGGGCTGGACTGTTCCCATGAGGCAAAGGGTCAAGACTGATTTGCATATGGCTGGGTCTAAACTGGGGTGGCATGGTGAGCAAAAGAACAATGGATTTAACCCAGATCTATTGACCGGGGTGTGAATGTTTGATTTGCTCTGCATTCCGTCAATCAGGTGCGTCTTTTATTTTTAGAAAGTTGGCATTTAATGTCCCAACTATTTGGTGCCTGCAGCCTATATTCAGGGTCACATAACTAGGAGTAGCTGACAGTTGGTCTTTGTGCATGGCTACCAGACAGTGAGACAAAAGGGGAGTAGGTGTTGGTAGGATGGGCCATCTATGACTTGATAGGGAGGTGGAGCGGTCACCCATCACACTTGCCCATTACAAAGGCTCTGCCTCAGCACACTCACATAGGGGTTGACACTAGTCTTTTGAGACCCCAGAAAAGCTGGGGTCAGGACAGGTAGGCAGGAAATTTCAAACACCTCTGGAGGTGGGAACCTCTAGAGCCTTCTCCTTCAAAGCTGGCTCCAAGTACAATTAATGGACCCTCAGACCCAACTCTCTAATACACCTCTGGACCTATGACTACTACAGAAGGACTGCTGTGCTGCAACAAGTGCAACTCTGATGCCCTTCTTGCTGAGAAGGAAGACTAGGCCTGCACCCTTCATCTCAAGCTGAAGTGACTCCAAAGGTCAGCTGAATGCCGCCTGTTTTGAGCTACAGGGACATAAGCTCTAGAGGCCTCTCTGCATCTGCCCAGTTGACCTATCTGCCTGGACCGGCAAGTGAAACTGCTTAAGCTATGCTGGAAGGGGTTCCTGATCCTTTGGTGTGGCATCAGATGAGCTCCCTCTCCAAGAAAAGGAGAAATACATAAGTTGTGGGCTCTTCGCGACCAAAAATGGGCCTGCTCATGCCAAGATCTTGCCGCATGTGCCAACCGCCAACGCGAAGCTCTGGTGAACCCAATTCTTCATGCTACAGACTACCAGCGACGACTGGCAATGCAAGAAGTGCGCTACGTTCTACAGCATTAACAGCCCGCGGTGGCCGCCAACACGAATCTCCAGCAACGACCGTCCGTGAGGCCAGACAGGATATTCGCACTACATCGACGACCGTCCACGAGGACCAGCCTGCCCTTCGCACTACAGCAATGAGCATTTGCAACTCTCCCTGCTCCTGGCTGCCTCCTCCAACATGAACTGAACTCTTTGCGTGGGACTTTAGAAGGTTAACTCTTTCAGCGGGACTAACATGGTCCTGTATCCAGCCTGCACTCCATAGCAGTCATCTTGAACTTGTGACTTTAAGCCAGTTTCCCACAAACAGATAACCGCAACTGGTGCTTTGTGCTTTTAGGCACTATACTAACCTTAAATCTTTAAAAGTGCCATCTCTGGTTTTACTCATTGGATTTTTGTCATTTTGGTGTCAAATAATATAAGTTTCACTCTATTTTTCTAAATCGGGGTGGGCTTTTTTCATGTTGGGTCTTCACTTTATTACTGTTTGAAATACTACATAAATACTTTACACATTGCCTCGAAGAAGGGCCTGACTGCTTTTGTACCAAGCTACCAGAGGGTTGAACACAAGTTAATTTGGGGATTGCTGGTGTTTCACCCTGAAAAGAACTGTAGTTGCTGCTCGAGTAGAGTTTCAACCCCCCATAACCAGTAACCCAATTTCCTACAGGGTGATGAGCAAGTCCCTAGTAAAGAGGGAGGAATGTCAATGGCACAATTCAGCACACACTCATTGGGGAGGCTACTACAGCCACGCGACACAGGTGCAAGAGAACAGAATAATGGCGGTAGGCAGATGACAATCCAAAGCATACAAGAACTAAGTAGGACCACACCTTGAGTAAATCACACGCAATCCCTTCAGAAATAGGACGTCAAGACTGGCAGGAACGAGGAACTATTTACCTCATGGTTGCGTTGGCAGGGGACACCCCGAAGACAGTATGGGTGATCGGGCACTCATGTGAGTGCGTAGAGCCCTGGATAGCCTGTTCGGGCACAGGCGAGCGAGAGGAAATACACACCACCATTATATGGTGGCGGGTTTTACCAGGAATGAGGTGGGAGCAGGTACTCCATTCGCAGGAAGAACTTGAAGAATGCGGCACCTCTTGATGTGCTAATCGTTCACTTAGAAGTCAAAGACATGGCAGTGATTTAAAGGAAGGACCTCCTAGCCTGTATCAGGAAGGGCTGTCCGAGACAGCAACATTTTTGGGGAATGCAAGATAATGTGGCCCAAAGTGATACCCAGGTGTAGGGGGAAAGAGGGGCTGTCCGATGGAGCAGTAGACCGATTAAAAAGGAAACATCCCCTCTGCCATGCACCTTTCCCCCAGTCTCCAGGACATGGCACAGACTTAAGTGCGGGATGACCGTGTAACCAATAAGGAGAACTCCCATTGAGTACCTTTTAAGTAACAGTGTTGATTCATGCGAGTCATGGCTTCAAGAGATGTGATTGAGTTATGGTTTGATTTAGGATTCAGAGCATGACGTAATTTGATTTATAGTTTGATCTAGGACTTGTTTATGGCTTTTTATGACCTGCCTATGATGCAATGATTTATAGCCAGATTCTGACATAAGTGAATTAGGTCTCGCTGCCTGCGCGTGGTGCTTCCAAATGATTATTAAACTGCGGCCTATACGTCCAACCTCAAAAGATTCTACATTCAATCTGTTTCAGGTTGTGTTGACTTTGTTTTAGCAGGTGGGGCGTGGTTGGAGTGCCTGGGATAAAATTACATGAGAAAGCAAACAAATCTTATGATCTCAAAAATATACTCTGAATTCATTATTTACAATTCTATACATGGCATGGTTTATTTTTGAAATACTTTTCAGTCAGGAAACTCAACAGAATATTTTTTTTATTTTTTTTTTAAATAAGGTGGTGACAGGATGTAAAAAACACTTCCCAAGGCCAAAATAACTTTCCACCGGATTCAGACATTTGCTCTTCTGCAACAGCCTGGGAAGCAGATTTGTGGGCCTCCAGCAGTAGTGTTAGGCAGCCTCCAACATGAACTGAGTGAGCGCAATAGATGGCCCATATCCCAAGTTCCATGAAATCCTTAATGTGCCAAAGCTTTTGCTTTGTGGAATGCAGACGATAAACATTGGCAAAGCCAATATGTCACGCTTAAGAATGAACGGTCAAGCCAGACCTAAAAATCTATATAGGTTAATGACTGCTCCAATCTGTGCTGCTACAAGAGAAAAACACCATAATTTATCTAGTTATCTAAGACTATTTAATAGCATTAGTGTCATGTGTGTGCCCCTGAAAGTTCAAGCTCAGGCAGCTGGATAAATAAAACGATAACAGCTGTGTGGAAGGCAAGCACTTTTTTGTGGAAGCACACAATTTTTGCCCATTCAAAACATGTATTCCTGGCTCCTAACATGAGTGGAGCCAAAGCTCCTCTCTAGTGATACTCACATAATTGTCTGGCAACCGCTGCGCCGTCTAGCCAGACCATTAAAAAAAAAAAAAAAATTATTATATATTTTCACTGAAAAATCCATAGGTTTCAGGGACGTTCTAGTTAGTTGGACATTTCACTCATGCAAAACCAGAGAAATTCAGCCGTTATAGTTAGTTCAGCCAACTTTTAACTCGTGCCCCCGCAATGCACTGCTGATGACGTCACATATTACATCATTCATGACATGGTCAGTGACATCACTGATGACATCAGCCAGTGACTGTTTCTGTAAAGTTTAAATATGATATATATATACCAAGGTGTATTGAAGAATGAGTGGGTGTATGACTGTCTGAAAGGACGATTTAGTAGGTGTGTGAATGACTGTATAAGTGAGTGATTAAACGGGTTTTACTGAATGCATGGGTTAGTGACTAAACTGTCTGAATATCTGTATCTGTTGGTGTGTAAGCGGTTGCATGGGTTGGTGAGTAGCTACATGAGTGTCTATATGGGTTGATTGCTAGTCTGAGTATCTGTATGGGTGCCTGAGTGTCTGTGTGGGTGGGGTGTGTGTTACTCACTGCATGGATGTGTGAGTGGGTCATGCACTGGGTGTATGGGTTCAAGAGTGCGTCTGAGGGGCTGTATAGGTGGGTGTGTGTGTATGTACGTATGGGTGTGTTGGTGAGTGAATGGATGTCTCAGTGGTACATGTGTGAATAACTACATATGTGAAAGGTAGTATATGTGAGTATTGGAGTATATAAATGACTGAGTGAGTGATTGAGAGTGGCTGTATGGATGAGTGCTTGTATCAGTGATTGTAAAAGAGAGAAAGTATGTGTTAGTATCTGTATGAATAAGTGAGGTGGTGTGTGTAGAACTGTATAGGTGAGTAAATGGGAGTGTGATTGATTCTTTGCATGACTGACTAGGTGTGTGAGTAACTATGGATGAGTGGCGGTCTGTATAGGTGAACGAGTATGAATGAATTTATTAACTATACAATTAATTAAAATCATTACAGTAAAAACAATCAGCATATAAAAGCTAAAACAATGATAAAACTTCAATTTGTGATAAATAAAATTTGCCGCCCCTCCCCGCCACCGACACGATCGGCCTTCACCAGAGTTTGTAATCTTGGTCATGTGGCCTTGCTCACAATCAAGAAGCCCCCATTGATCCATGAAAATAGGCTGCATTACAAAGCTGTGACCCCGTTCCCCTTGGTGCTCTAGTTAGTGATCATGTAAGGCGCTATCCTAGAGAACGTGCTGAAAGTGCGAAAGGTGTCAGTACTCGATGGAGACCCCCTCAGCTTTCTTCCGCTGAGTTTACAGTGTTCGTCACCGGGGTTTTATTACATTCATTAGCAGCTTTTAGGGCGGTCCTGATGTGATGGATTAATTTCCCCAGTCTTGCTAGGGTCGTGTTAAAGGTAGAGAAGCACATGGCTGACGCTTCACTGCAGGACTTTATTCCGTTGATGATACAGATCGGGCGCAGTAGTCGCAGACGTTCGTTGTTAAGGTTGGGGCAACATCATAGAAGATGCAGCCACGATTCCCTCGTGTAGGGACAGTCTGCAGTTTGTGGATTCCCCCCTTCGGGCCCATGCAGGGTTGAAATCCGCAATTCCTAGAGTGGTTAATCTCATAAAAAGAATTTTACTTCGGGCCAGTGGAGTGAGAGCCTCACTTAAGTAGGGCTGAGCTTTGCCTGCAGTATAAGAGCTGTTCAGGGGATCTAAGTGGGAGCTTCAACGGAGAGATTTGAGGTCGAGATCAAATGAAATTTCACGCACTTGTTTGTGGCTCTTTTCCAGGCATTCAGTGGGATATCCTGCTGCGGTATACTCTCTTCCACGATCTTCAGTATTTTGATCACTTTTCCTAGGCTAGTGTGCCAGGCCGTACATGGCTCTTCAAAGATAGATCTCAGTTGATGTTTTAGTCAGTTAGCAGAGGCCCTTAATACCCTTCGATAAAGCTTTATGATCTCCCCCTGGCAGGTCAAATCTGGCCTCGCCACGCCTAGCTCCAGCCTTAGCCTTGCTTTCCTTGCGGACCTCGGAATGTAGAGCACTGTTTTGTATGCTTTGGCTTGGACTGAGTTAAGGAAGGCGTGCTGTGACCCGGGGAAGGCCAGGTGACCATAACTAATGGCTGGTAGAAGTTTCGCTTTTAAAACGTTCAGTATTGGACCAGCAGTCGGACTGATCAGGTGGTGGTTTAGTTGCTTTAGTAGGTGCGTGATCTTGTTAGCCTTGGAGCTCTGCTGTTTCTGGTGGGTATTTGCCTTAGCCCGTTCCGTCAGCCAAACCCCTAGGTAATTGTATGAAGCCACTGTGTTAATTTGCAGATTTCCCATTAGCCACTGTGCTTTCTTTTTCAGATGGTAAGTCCCAAAAATGACGACCTTGGTCTTTCCTTGATTTACTGTCAAGTTATTGATGTTATTAAAGCGATTTAGTGCATTTAGGGCTCTTTGTAGGACCACCTTCGTGTGGTCCATTATAGCTGCATCATCGGCGTATTGTAGCACCGGCAGCCTCATACTTCCTAGTTTTGGTGCTACTAGACAGGCTCCTTTTAGGGCATCCCCCAGATCCGCCGTGTATAAATTAAAAAGGATGGGGGCCAACACACATCCTTGTTTCAGCCAGTTCTCCGTGGTTATTTAAGGGGACACTGTGCAGGCGCTGGTTTTAACCTGCACCCAGGTGTCTTCATATAGCGATCTAATTGCCTTCAGTATGTTTGGTGGGATGCCCCAGTTTCCTAACTTTCACCATAATCTTCTACGAACAACTTTATCGAAGGCTGTGCTATAATCCACGAAGCAGCAGAAAAGTGGAGGATGATTCTTCAGGGTTGCCTGGGCTGATAAGTGCGCTAGCGCCAGTACATTATCCATGGTCGATGACTGTGACCTGAAGCCAGTCTGGTAGAAAGATATGATACTATTCTCTTCAGCCCACGTCTCCAAGTCCTTCAATAGTAGGCGGGCGTAAGCCTTAGCTTCAAGGTCAAGCAGGGCGATGAGCCTATAATTTGATGGCTTTGAACGATCTCCTTTTTTAAAGATAGGGACCAAAATAGAGCCCCTCCAAGAGTCAGGGGTTATGGCTGTCAAGAAAGTGTGGTTGTAAAGTGGAGTTAGCATTGCTGCCCAGAAGTCGGGGGCCTTTTTGAAGACTGGTGCTGGAATCCCATTGGGCCCTGGGTCCCCATCCTTCATGTTCTTAAAAGGTCTTGATGACCATTTGGGGCTTTATCTGGGCTGGTGGTATGCAGTGTGCTTCAACCAGAGTTCTATTACCCATTGGCGAGTTACCTGGGCTAGCGGTCATAACTCCTGGCTTTGTACTAGATTGCCACATTCGTCCCACCCCACAGCGGGCCCCTTCTGTGCTATCTTTATTTGGGGAGGCAATTGCATAAAGCTGCTTGACGTGGATCAACCAGTCTTTTTCTGCTACTCCATTTTCTCTTGAGAGGCCTCGGCTGCTCAGCTGGTTTATATGTCTTGAAAGTTGCGCTGGGTTCTTCTGCTTAAGCAGGAAGAAGTCTTTGAGCCATTCCCTTTCCATGGTGGCATTTTTATGTTCCCATAGTTTCTTCCTTACGGCTGCCCTCAACGATGCAACCGAGGGTCCCTCCGATAGTCCGCCCCCTCTTTTCCTTTTTGCGAGGGCCTTACGCAAGAGCCGTTTGTTTTCTCGTATGTCTGTTTGGCCCAGTACTACCAAATCTTGGTTGCCCTTTGGACCTGGGTGGATGTGGCTGGGGATTCCAAGCTTTGCTTGTAAGTCCTCTACAATGTTCTCCCAGTCCTTTATGGGTGAGAGCGACGAAGACAGTCTGCCTTCCTGTTTCTGATCCAGCCACATTTGGAGCGTGTTGCCCATCTTTTCTGACCATTTGATCCTCCTCAAGACTGTTTTTGACCAATGGTTTGGTGGATAATGGCTGACGGAACTTTCAGCTGGAAGACCGCTCTTAATGGCCTGTGATCACTTTCCGTCCTGTCTGCGACTTCAAAATCGTCCAATCTGGCTGCCATCGCTTCGCTGGCCATGATGTAGTCGATTCTTGAGATGTCCCTGAAGGTAGGGAGAGGGTCCCAGGAGTTCGAGCAGGCTTTTTTCAGTGCGTAAGTTGAGATCAGTTTATGATAGTTAAGGAGGTTGAAAACTGGTGCTGCCCTACCTGGTCCCTGGGGAGGGGATTCAGCTTTATCAAGATCCTTCAGGTTAAAATCCCCAGCTAGAATTACCTGGTTTGATTTATATTTGAATAAGAGGTCATCTAATTTCCCTGACAATACCTCCAGCTGATCTGCGCCGGATTGATGCAGCAGTTTATTATTAGAGGGTGCATTGGATGCGAATTGAGGTTCAGGCCTCTGATGTATAGAGCTTGCAGTCCGGGAGAGATCAAATTAATATCTGTAGCCTCGATGGCGCATTCATGCTTTATAAAAACTGATAGACCGCCAGCCGGTCGTCCAAATGGATTCTTTTTTATGGCTGGGACAAGGTGTTCGTAATACCCTGCCAGTGGAGTGCTGGACAAAGCCCAAGTCTCTTGGAGACAAAGTATATCACCAATTTCCAGGAACTGCTTCAAGTTTATTTTCACTGATTTTGCTGATCCCTGCTATATTCCAGGAAATTAAGGTTAATTGCTGCTTGTGGAATGCTCCTCGCCTGGCCGCTCCCCTGCCGGGCTGGGTTTCACCGTAGTTAGGAATGCTGCTGCCATCCACTTGAGATTCTGGGTAAGTCCGGAGCAGAGGGGGCTGCACAAATATCCCGATGGTTGTTTCGGCATGTGATCCTGATGCCCATTGGATCCCTAGCGCCAGTCCAGGTTCTGCCCGGGGAACCCAAGATGTTTGTCCCATGCAGGATCGACCAAGGGGCCTTTCCCCTATTATCCGGTGCCAAGACGTGGGTATTTTGGGTGCGGCAGCATCTGGACATCAATGCCCCACTCGGCGAGTTGTGTAGAGCTGTTCATAATGGCTTGTTGTATGTTTGTATGCTTCAGGCCCACCACTGTTGAGTCACCATGTGGGTGTCCCCCTTCATGCTCAGGAATTTCACCCATTCTAAGTCACCGGTTTGTATCCGTTCTAGGGTGGCCAAATGTTTGAAAAGGCGTAGAATGTTGCTCCTGTTTAAGATGTCATGCTGTCCCGTGCTAAGATACCTCGGACTACCTCATGGACAACTATTGGTGAGCCCGGAGTTTGGGCCGCTTTTCCTCTTCCGGGCTCTGCCGAAATTGATCCTGTGCTTTGGCTTCCTTGTTTGGATGTAGAGGATCCTACTTGGGACCACTTACTGTAGCCTTGGGTGCCCCTGGTACCAGACTGGTGTCCAGGTTTTAGCTGAGATGGGTCTGGATCCATCGGTTGCAGCGCTATTGTAACCGTCGCTAACTGGGGGCTTGTTTCAGGAGGTGCCGAACTTATTCCAGGTGTTGAATCATTGCCTATAGGCTGGTCTGGCCTTGCTGATGGCTTTTGGCCCTTCACGGTTAAGGCGCTCGGTGATATTGTTTGCATTTGCTGGTCTCCCGGAGACAGGGCAGCCGGTGAGACCTTTTTGCCCCAGTTTCTAGCAATAAAAATTGGGTAGGGCCGAGTTGCATTGGTGTCCCCTTGCAGGGGTGGGTGGTCGATCTTCAGCAGCTGCAATTGTCTCCCTAGTGACTTTTTTTCTGTTTCTTCAGCTTCGTTTTTGCTCTCCTTGATAGGGTAGGTTCTTGTGCAGCCGTTATCCGGAGTGTATGTTCCTGCAAGTCTGGTGCCGGGGCATCGCTGCCCTCGCTACCCTCACAATTTGGGCTTGGTGTGCGCCTTGGGCTATTTTAGATCTACTGGCGGAGTTCTCAATCATATATGACGCTCTTTTGCCCTGTTCGGCTGCGGTCTTCGGTTCCAGTCCCGGTCGAGGCCCTGCTGGCTGTCTCGCCTCCTGGAGATTACAGTTGGCCGGCGCCCTGTCATCTGTGTTGTTTATACGCAATGCCTCCCTGCGTCCTTTGGCTATCTACTATGTCCGCTAGGACCTCGGGAAGAGAGGAACAATAGTTACTTACCTGTAATCTGTGGTTCTCCAGTATTGGTATCTTTCATAGATTCACATGCTTGAATCATTCCCCGTCGTCGGAGTGGGAGTCCCACGGTACATAAAAATAGCAATATATATATATATATATATATATATACACACCATATCCTAGGTAAATTAGAACCAGGAAGTAACGTAGCTAGAAATTAAAGGAAAAAATTCCTTCACCTTCATGACTCGTCCAAGTCATTATATATAGTCCAAAGTCCAGCCAATCAGGCGACAGCACCACCCAGAATGTTCTCCTCAGAGGCTCAGGCTCTCAGATTTTCCAGCACAAGTGTGATCCAGAATGAAACAGAGCATAGCAAAAGAGCCTCTGAGGGGAGGTGGAGCGAGTTGCATGTGAATCTATGAAAGATACCAATACTGGAGAACCACAGATTACAGGTAAGTAACTATTGTTCTTCTCCAGTATTGGGGTATCTTTCATAGATTCACATGCTTGAATCAGAGTAGATAGCAGTGACTCCAGAACCATACTGCTGACATTATCAGCACAACATAAGCATATGCATAACACAGTCAAAGTGTAATCACAAACATATAGCTTATTGTTATATATGTATTCACATATCAAGATATATCTGTATAAATCCATAGTAAAACAATAGCAAGAGGTGGAGGGAAACAGAGGCTCACCTTAGTTAAAAAGATTACGAAGAACCGCCTGTCCCACGGACGTGTCTGCATCATTGGCAGCTTCCAAACAGTAGTGCCTTGTAAAGGTGTGCCTGTTGGACCACGTAGCAGCTCTGCAGATTTGATGAATCGGCACACCAGCAAAGAGAGCAGTAGAGGAAGAGATTGCTCTCGTAGAATGTGCCCTTGGAATTGTCTGTAAAGGTCTGCCTGCCAGCTGATGACAGAAACCAATCGCAGCAGAGATCCAACGGGCAATGGACTGTTTTGATATTGGGTGTCCTGTACGCATCTTTCCATAAGCTAAAAATAGCTGATCAGATTTCCGTATGGAAGATGTCCTTTGTAAATAGAATTTGAGACATCTTTTGAGATCAAGAGTATGTAAAGCCCTTTCCGCAGGTGATTGAGGATTGGGAAAAAAAGTTTTTAAAATGACCGGTTCGTTGAGATGGAAGTCCGAAGGTACTTTGGGCATAAAAACGGGGTTAGTGCGTAACACTACGGAATCTCTTGTGAATTGAAGGTACGGCGGTTTTATAGTGAAGGCTTGAATGTCACTGACCCGCCTAGCCGACGTGAGGGCTAATAGTAAAGACACTTTCCATGAAAGAAACTTCAACTCTGTCCGATGAATAGGTTCAAAGGGGTGTCGCATAAGTTGCGATAGCACAACGTTAAGATGCCAGGCTGGAGGTGGATGGCGAATAGGTGGAAACATACGAAATAACCCCTTAAAGAACTGTCGAATGATCCTAGAGGAATAGAGAGAGTTGGAACCATCCTGTCTAAATCTTGAGATAGCTGC
This sequence comes from Calotriton arnoldi, assembly GCA_963921515.1. Classification (NCBI taxonomy): domain Eukaryota; kingdom Metazoa; phylum Chordata; class Amphibia; order Caudata; family Salamandridae; genus Calotriton; species Calotriton arnoldi. Next base: position 1,314,203 of record CAWUFW010001762.1, on the reverse strand, counting down.
TAAGAATACCTTAAGCGTAGAATGTGCAAGGCCTGATCTTGCCAGATGCAGGAAGAAAGGTAAAATTTGTTCCGGCTTTGCATGTACTGGATGTATGTTGTTGGCTTGACACCACAGGCAAAATCGTTTCCATTTAAGCGTGTATGTCTTTATTGTGGAAGGCGCCCTAGCATTGGCCAGAACTTCTCTACAGTTAGAAGGAATATCTAAGTGGGCGAATTCAAGGTGCTCAGGCGCCAGGCTGCTAAGTGCAGGGATGCAGGATCCGGATGGCAGATCTGACCGTTCTGCATGGATAGAAGGTTCGGTATTGGTCTCAACTGAATGGGATGGCATTCGGAGAGAAGGAGTAGTTCGGTGAACCAGAACTGGCGAGGCCACCTGGGAGCTATGAGTATTAGGCGACAAGGTTCCTTCTTCATTTTCCAGAGAACCCTGGGAACCAACGGTATCGGTGGAAAAGCGTAGGCATAAATCTGCGACCAGTTCATCAAAAAGGCATTTCCGCATGATTCGTTGTGGAGACGCCAACTTGCGAAGAATTGGCATTTGCGGTTCAGACTGGTTGCGAACAAGTCCAGGTTGGGCTGACCCCACTCCTGAAAAATTCGATTCAACGTTGGCTGATGGAGCTCCCACTCGTGATTGGATGTTGTCAAGCGGCTGAGGGAATCCGCAAGAACGTTGGACACTCCCGGGACATGAACTGCTGTCAGGGTTATCTGATGTTTGATCGCCCAATCCCACATTTCCTGGGCTTGTTGAGACAACAGTGCGGACCTTGTTCCTCCTTGTTTGTTCAAGTAATGCATACTTGTTGTGTTGTCCGTCCGTATCAACACAGATGCTCCGAGAATGATGGTGCGGAAAGACTTCAGGGCTAGGAAGATCGCCAGTAACTCCAACAGGTTGATATGACAAGTCTTTTGCTGAGCATCCCATCTTCCGCTTGCTGTCAGTCCCTGCAGATGGGCTCCCCATCCTTCTAGGGAGGCATCCGTGGTGATGACGAAGCTTGGAGGTTTCATGAGGAATGAGCAGCCTGCTGCTACATTTGTCTTTGAAGTCCACCATCGTAGAGTGTCCCTTATCTGTGAAGTGAGGCGAATGAGATCGTCGAAGGATCCTGAGATTTGCAGCCACTGTTTGTTGAGTTCCTCTTGCAAGGGTCTCATTCTGAAACGGCAATTGGGGACCATAGGAATGCAAGATGACAGCATCCCCAGAAGCGACTTGAACCGTCGAACTGAAACGTACTCTTTTGATCTTATTAGCTGTGCAAGATTGCAAAGTTTCGTTTGTCTTTCGGTTGAGACGCAGACTTTTGTTCTCAACGTGTTTAATGTGGCTCCCAAGAAGGTTCTCTCCTGCGATGGGAGGAGGTGCGATTTGTCGAAATTGATGGAGAGACCCAGAGATTGGAACAGGGATAGACATCTGAGTATGGACGTTTGCGCTGTTGAATGAACTCGCCTTGATAAGGCAGTCGTCCAAATAGGGAAAAATCTGGATTCCCTCCAGTCGAAGGTGTGCAGCCACCGGTGCTAAGACCTTGGTAAAGACCCGGGGTGCGGACCGTAGTCCGAAAGGGAGGACTTTGAACTGAAAGTCCCTGCCGGCCACTCTGAACCTCAAGAACCTTCTGTGTCTGGGTAGAATTGGCACATGAAAATAAGCATCTTGGAGGTCGAGGGTGGTCATGTAATCCCCTGCAGTAAGGAGAGGAAGAATTTCTTGCAGAGTTAGCATCCGGAATGACAATTTCTTGAGATATTTGTTGAGGGAGCGAAGATCTAAAATGGGACGCCATTCTCCCGATTTCTTTTTATGAGAAAAAACCTGGAATAGAACCCCGTTCCTCTTTGCAGTCGAGGGACTACTTCGATGGCTCCCTTTCGCAGCATCAACTTTATTTGGGCAAATAGCTCTGAGAGGCGAGCTGGAGGTGGGCCCTTGGGGGAAAATTTGGAGGAAATTTTACGAATTCTAGAACGTGGCCTCTGGCCACAATGTCCAATACCCATTTGTCTGTTGTTATTTTCGACCAGTTTGAGTAATAACGGGAGATTCTTCCTCCAACTTGTACAGGGGTAAGTGGTCGAGCAGGTGGCAGGTGGCAGTTGTCACTGTTTTTTAGGGTTATCACGTCCTCGGAAAGTAGACTTCCTTCTATTTTGCGAGTAAGAGGTCGCTGGTTGTTGCCTGAATTGTTGTTGGCGCTGGGAAGAGAAGCGCTGATTGCTGTGATAGGGCTGATATTGTCTCTGTTGATTGTATCCTCCTCTAGTAGAGCAGGATCCACGCCCCCTCGCACCCCGAAAGGGCGGTTTACGAAACTGAAGTGTTCCGAGAGAACTTGCTGTCTCAGTATCCTTTTTAATGGTCTGTAGGGCCTCATCCACATGGTTCCCAAAAAGAGACTCGCCATCGAAAGGCATGTCCAATATCTTAGTCTGAACTTCCTGGCGAAAAGAAGTTGATTTTAACCAGCCTTGCCTCCGCAAGACCGCAGCACCTGCCATTTGTCGAAAACCTGTAGAGGCAACATCCACCGATGAGTCTATAATCTCAGCCGAGATTCGTTCCCCTTCTTGAAGGATCTTAAGCGCCTCTGATTTAGAAGGCTCAGTCAACATATTAATGTAGGGAGCAATGTCCGACCACATTTGCCTATCATAGCGTCCTAAGATAGCCAGTGAATTAGCTGCCCGAACTGTTGTCGCTGCCATAGTGGACACCTTCTTCCCAATAGCGTCCAAACGTCTACCGTCCCGATCTGGAGGGGCGGATAATGGAGAGGAGGGATTCCGCGATCGTCGCTGCGCTGCCTGCGCTATAACCGAATCTGCCTTTGGTTGACCGATCAAACATGCAGGCGAGTTGTCCGGAGCCTTGTACTTTTTATCAAGGCGGGGCATGACCGCAGGAATAGAGGCAGGAGCTTTCATAACTTTCAATCCCTCTTGCCAAATGAAGTCAATAATGGGAATGGATCGTATTTGTCTTCTTGGTTGATCCTTAAAATCATAGAGGAAGCAATCATCCTGCTTCGTTTCCATAGAAAGCAGAAAACGCTTAGTAGCTCTCTCCATAAGCAGGTGAAAACCTCCAACGTCAGCAGGAGGGGAGTCGACAGGAGCAGGAGTTAAAGGCGACGGAGTTTGTATCTGATACTCATCCCATTCTGAAAGTAAAGATCTGTCATCTAATTCTCCTTCCTCCCTATCGTCGTCAGAGGTGTGGGCGTCCTGAGAGTGATGCGACAGTACAGGAGAATGAGGCCTGGGTGATCTTAAAGTTGAAGAAGTTTGAGGCATAGGTGTGGGCGGCATAGAGGAAGCCGATTCTGATGGAGGGAAACGGCGATAGTAATCATCTAGCATGTATTGCAGATTGTTCAAAAGAGCCAGAGGCATTTGGGCCGTAGGCAGTGTATCTGAAGGTAAAGGAACCGTTTCCTGACAGACGTCATCCTCTGGATCCTCATCTTGATATTTAATGAGGAGCTCCGAAGGGCTCCTGGCGGTACGGAACATATCACCCTCTTCCGATTGGTCATCGTCATCATCAGAGGTTAGCAACTGGTCCGGCAGTCTGAGGTGAACCTTAGGAGGAGAAATTGTGAGCGGAGAGCGTACATTTAAATAAGATGCACGTCTTTGTAATAAAGAAGACGCCGTTGTCACCGGAGGCAATGTAGACGGCGTAATCTCCACTGCAGGCGTCGACGACGACCAGACCTGCAGAGCCGTGCATGATGCTAGTGGTAACGTCGACAAGGAAACCGTTGACGAAGTAGTCGTCGACGGTGTAGGCGTCGACGGAAGCATCGTCGACGGAACGGACTTCGTCGACGGACTCGACGGGACGGACTTCGTCGACGGGACGGACTTCGTCGACGGGACGGACTTCGTCGACGGGACCTTCGTCGACGGGACGGACTTCGTCGACGGGACCTTCGTCGACGAGACAGTCGACGACGACACTCCTTTAGTCTTCGTCGTCGGAGCATCGACGGTAGATACTAACACCTTCGTCGACGGAACTGGTCTGACTGGAGACGGATACCAGCGTCGACGGCGAAGACGCCGACGACATGATCATTTGTGTCTTCGGCGATGAGAATGTTGCCGTCGACGTAGTAGTTGCAGTATAAGAGCTCGTCGACGAAGGAGTCGCCGACGAGCCCGTCGACGAGGAAATCCGTTTCTGAGGCAAATCTTTGTCAGACACTTGTGTAGAAGAGAGAGACTTTTTTGACTTTCTCGGGGCGTAGAAGCTATAGATCTAGGCTTAGAAGGTGGAAGAGTCTTTTTTGAAGTAGAAGGCACTTCAGTACTGCTGGAGGGTTGCTTCTTCAACACCTTAGCCCCAGGAGAAGACAAATTTGTGTCAGAAAACCTCTTTCTGGAGGACGTAGACTGAACAGAGGCAATGCTCCCCACCTCAGATAAGGGATTGTCCTGGTCTTTTATCTTCTGTAGCCACAGAAGTAGACGCCCCTCTCTGTCCCTCAGAGTTTTTTGAGGAAAAGTTCTGCAGATCTTGCAGTCTCTCACCTGATGTTCAGGATATAAGCAGTAAATGCACTTCTTGTGGGGATCTTCTGAAAACAGCCGGAGCTTCCCACAAGACTCACAAGGGCGAAAAAGAGACTTCTTTGAAGAAGACATCCTAAGAATAATAAATTCAGAGAACTGAGAAGAAAACTGAGCAGAGCTCAGGGAGACTCCCTTCACACGACGTGCGGTAGAAAATCTGAGAGCCTGAGCCTCTGAGGAGAACATTCTGGGTGGTGCTGTCGCCTGATTGGCTGGACTTTGGACTATATATATAATGACTTGGACGAGTCATGAAGGTGAAGGAATTTTTTCCTTTAATTTCTAGCTACGTTACTTCCTGGTTCTAATTTACCTAGGATATGGTATATATATATATATATTGCTATTTTTATGTACCGTGGGACTCCCACTCCGACGACGGGGAATGATTCAAGCATGTGAATCTATGAAAGATACCCCAATACTGGAGAAGCCCATTTCTCCATGAGGATTGAACAGCAACAAGACCAGTCTCCCAAGTTGGAAACCAGGTACTGGGAGATCCTGTTGTCTAATTCCTCCACCCTAGAGCTTATGTTGACTAGGCAGCCTGCAATAGCTTGTAGGAGGTCTATTTGAACTTCCATTTTAGATGATTGCCACAAAAGAGCTTTATTAGTGGCGCAGTTTTCTCCAGATCCGCGTCTGCACTGACATTGCAGAAGTTGTAATCTACTTTTAAATTGGTGCCCCATGGGGGCGCGGATGGCTGCAACAGATTTGGGGTTAATTCTAAGGTTCTTTCAATCTTTTGGCCAAGATTATGGAGGAATGAAGCTGTGAGCTCCCCTCAAACAGGGGACTCTAGACCCCCGATAGCTGAGTGGGACCAAGGGCTCGTAGATTTTTTCTTCGATCTCCGTGCTCCGAATGTCTGGGCCGTGGGCTTTAAGCTGGTGAATTTGCGCCATCGTCACTACAGTAGAAACATCTTTAGTCGAAGCTGTTTCGTGGGTCTGGCTCATTGTGGCGTCGCGCCCAGTGTCTAAAAGTTGACAAGGAGTTTGCCGCTTAGATAGACCATTAGACTGCATTGAATCAGTTTGCCCTTGGACTACGCCTGCCATTTCCTTCTCGCTCCTAGACTCCTCACAAGGGGATAGGCTCTCCATGCATATGCGGGTATGCTCGGCGGGCGGTCTGCCCAGCCCTTTGGGACTGCTGTCTTGAGCCAAGCACGGGTGGGGGTAAGGTGGTGCGCCCTGGATGATGCCATGCCAAAAATCGAAGCGCGGTCTCCCGCGCCTCGATGGTATTTTGCCCCCGGGTGGCCCAAGTCCCGGGGGCATGCGGGGGTTATTTAGTTTTAATGTGGGGGGCCTCTAAGGCCCCCCCAAGCCCCGGGGACCGCCACCCCCGGGGCTTTATTAAAAAAAATGGTGCGGGAGGGCTTTTTGCCCTCCCGCTGCCCCGGGATTGCCACCCTCCGGGGCTTCTTTATTTTTAATCTGTGTGGGGGCTCCAGCCCCCACACGCCCGGGACCGCCACCTCCCCGGGGCACTAAAGATTTAAATATGGGGGTCCGTTACGGACCCCCAGAGCCCTGGGGACCACCACCTCACCGGGACTTTGAACAAGTTGGGAGGGGGCCGCGCGGCCCCCTCCTGGAGCCAGTGATGGCCCTGGGGACCACCACCCCCAGGGACGGCTCCTGCAGTGTCCCGGGGTGCCTAACCCCGGGACACTGTAGTTTGCTATGACAGGACGGGAGCATCGCGGCTCCCGTCCTGTCATAGCAAACTTGGTTTGCATTTTGAAAGAGAGAGCAGGAAACCTGCTCTCTTTCAAAATGCAAACCCAATTGCTTTTCCACACGGGGAGCAGCATGTTAGCTGCTCCCCATGTGGAAAAGCAATGCCGGACTATGGGGGGATTGGGGTCCCCCCCACAGTCTCCAACGAGAGGCCAGGCCCCGGGGGATGGGGTCCCCGGGGCCATAAGTGGCCCGGGAGGGGGGCCACGCAGCCCCCCCACCCAATTAAAAAAAAATTAAAAAGGGCAAGGCCGGCCCCGGGGGATGGGGGCCACGCAGCCCCCCTCCAAATATATATATTTTTTTATTTAAAAAAGAGGGCATGCCCCGGGGGATGGGGTCCCCGGGGCCAATAGAGGCCCAGGGAAAGGGGGCTACGCGGCCCCCTTCCCGTTTTTTTTAAAAATACAAAATGCTCAGGCCCCGGGGGATGGGGTCCCCGCAGCCCCCCTCCCATAAAAAAAAAAAAGGCATCGTGCCGGAGGCCCCTCCCCCTCCCTGCAGCAGTTAAGAAGGGGAAGTAATTCCCCTTGAATACTGGGGGTCCCTGGGGGCCAACTAGCCCACCAGGAACCTCCAGTATGCGTCAGGGGGCTGTGTTGCAGAGAGGTGTACAGAGGCCACGCCCCTTTATACACCTCTCTGCAACGCAGCTCTGTGGCGCTTTTTGGAGGTACATGGTGGGCTAGTGCGACTCCAGGGACCCTCAGGATTCAAGGGGACTTAATCCCCCAACTTAAAACGCGCCACGGGGCGCGTTTGCACAGTGGTGAAGGGAGGGGCGGGGCTTCAGGTGACGTGTGCAAACAGGTCCCGTGGCGCATTTTAAGATGGGGAATTAAATCCCTTCAATCCTGAGGGTCCCTGGGGCCAACTAGCCCACCAGGTACGTCCAGAAAGCGCCACAGAGCTGCGTTGCAGAGAGGTGTAAAAGGGGCGTGGCCTCAGACCACCTCTCTGCAACGCAGCTCCCTGGCGCATACTGGAGGTACAGGGTGGGCTAGTTGGACCTCAGGGACCCTCATGATTCAAGGGGACTTAATCCCCCAACTTAAAACGCGCCACGGGCGTGTTTGCAGACATGTCACCTCAGGCCCCACCCCCTTCCTTCACCATTGCGCAAATAATCCTCTAAAATCAGCCGAACTACGAATTCCGATTTACTCACCTGTTATCAGGAGAGACCTTAGTGCTGCATCTTTGAGCCCAGTACTGATCCTGAAAAGTAATTTTAACCGTACTTACCAGTAACTTGAATTTCCTTCCATAGGCTAACATTGACTGGTTTCACTTGGAAATTCTTCTAAGTGTGGAGTTTTGGAACTTTATAATATTCCTCTAAAATCAGCCGAACTACGAATTCCGATTTACTCACCTGTTATCAGGAGAGACCTCAGTGCTGCATCTTTTAGCCCAGCACTGACCCTGAAAAGTAATTCTAACAGTACTTACCAGTAACTTGTATTTCCTTCCATAGGAATCCATTGTCTGGTTTTCAGCAGAAAAGTTTCAAAGTGTCGATTTTCACAAACTACAAATATTCCTTAAAAATCGCCTGTATGACTTAAACGCATTCTTTCAACTGTTTACAGGAGATGCACCAGTTCTGGATCCACCACTGAGTAAGAAAAAGTAACGATAACACTACTTACCTGCTAAGTGAATTTCCTCCCATAGGATAACATTGGTGATTCTATGTGAAAAAGTTTCTAAGTGTCAACTTTTAAAATACAATAATGTTCCTTAAAAATCACTACTGTAACCAAAACACTTTTACTCAACTGTTTACAGGAGATGTCCCAGGACTGAGTCTAGGATCCAGTCCTGTGGTTAGAAAAGTAATCCATAAAGTAACTAATTGCATTTAACTAGAAATTCCCATTGAGCTCAATGTTGCATTGTGTTTGAAATTGTGTTGCCCATTGCAACAACTGTAACTACTGTACTTAAAAGTCTATTGCCCATTTGCAAAGTATGTAAACTAAAGTAATTGATTGTGAGAAAGTATATTTTGTAATGTAATGTATAATGTAATTACAATGTAATTTAAAAAATAAAATATCTAAAAATAAATAGTTTAAAAAAATGTAGTAAATCAGTATCAAAAAAATAAATGTAACAATTTATACATTTAAAAATTGTCATTTACAAAACCTTAGAAATTCACTGACAAAAACCATAGGTTTCAGACATGTTATAGTTAGAAATTAGCATTTAAAAAACCTTAGAAATTCACTGAAAAAACCATAGGTTTTATGGACTGTTATAGTTAGTTGGACATTGCACTCGTACAAAACCCGTGAAATTCCCCCGTTATAGTTAGTTCAGCTAACTATAACTCGCGCCCCGCAATGCACTGCTGATGACGTCACATATTACATCACTCATGACATGGTCAGTGACTTCACTGATGACATCACTGATGACATCTCAAATGACATCACTGATGACATCTACGTGATAATCTGATGCACCTCCTCACACCTTAATATAACCTTTCATACACCCACTCTAAATTACAGACTGCTATTCGCAAAACCATAGACACTCCAACACCAATAACTACAAACCCACTCACTGATTCTTAGGTCTACACACACATCCACTCACTCACCCTTACAGTCACTCATACTTACAGTCACTCAGTACAGGATTATCATATGCACTCATACACCTATATAAACACTCACACACTGCCACTCATCCATAGAGGTACTCACACACCTAGTCAGTCATGCAAAAAATTAATCACACACCCATTTACTCACCTATACAGTTATACACACACCAGCTCACTTACTCATACAAATACTAGCACATTCTTACACTCTTATACAATAACTGATACAAGCACACATGCACCCATACAGCCACTCACAATCACACACTCACTTATAGCCATTTAAATACTCTAACACACATATATACTGCCTTTTACATATGTAGTTACTCGCACATGTACCACTGAGATATACATTCACTCACTAACACACCCATACACACACTCACCCACCCAAGCAGTCCATCACAGATGCACTCTTGAAATCATGCACCCAGTGAATCACCCACTCACACATCTATGTACAGTCACACACACCCCACCCACACAAACTCAGGCAGCCATACAGATACTCTGTGAACCAATCAATAACCCATATAGACACTCATGTAGCTATTCGCAAATCCATGCATCCACTTACACACCAACAAACAGACGGATACGGACATTCACACAGTTTAGTCACTAACCCATGCATTCAGTAAGATACGTTTAATCACTCACTTGTAGAGTCAGTCACGCACGTACTAAATCATCCATTTAGACACTTATACACCCACTCATTCTGCAATACGCCTTTCCCTATATATATTAAACATATTTAAACTTTACAGAAACACAGTCACTGGATGATGTCATGAGTGATGTCACTGACCATGTCATGAGTGATGTAATATGTGACGTCGTCAGCAGTGCATTGCGGGGGCGCGAGTTATAGTTAGCTGAACTAACTATAACTGCCAAATTTCACTGGTTTTGTACGAGTGAAATGTCCAACTAACTATAACTGTCCATAAAACCTATGGTTTTTTCAGTGAAAAATATATATATATATATATATATATATATATATATATATATATATATATATATATATATATATATATATATATATATATACACATATACATATACAGGTGTATGCCCAGACCATAAAGTGTACAACACTTCCAAACCCATACACCTACATATGTATGCACACATACATGTAAACATGCAGCCCCAACAACAATCCAAAAACAGGGCAAACAGCCAAGATTACATCAGTTTTCCTTGTATGAAAATAAGCCTCTCAAAACTCCTTGTAATAGAGAACATGCACTAATGGTTTCATACAAGAATCCTTTATTTTTCAGAAAAAGGAATAACAGGTAATAGTAGGCAGTTTGGTAGGCTGCATATAGATAACTGTCCTAGTACAGAAAAAGAACTGGCACCTTGCCTTTAAGGCTTCCAAGATTCCAAACACTTTGCCTTTAAGACCTCCAGGGGGCCCTCAGCTCCCAGCATGCCCCACAGGTGACAGTTAGGTCAGTTCTTTTTGTAACGGCGTACTGACTTGTACCATTTTTAAACTAATGCGAAAACTCACACGAAACCTTGTACTACAATTGCTCGTCCGGGGAGGCGGGAGGGAAGCTTATGACTTTGATGAGTATACCCCTGGAAGAGAACTAGGATTACAGGTAAGTAACTTATCCTTCTCTTCCAGGGGATACTCATCAATAGTCATAAGCAGTGAATAGAATAGCAAGCCCATACCCAACACTTCGCGGACGAGCAACGCAGCACCAGGAATAAAAGACAATGATACAGTTTAAACAGTTAATCAACCAAACAAATTTCTCAGAGATGCTCGCCCAACTTGTGCATCCGAATCTAAGCAGTAATGGCGAGAGAAAGTATGAACAGACTGCCATGTAGCTGCTTTGCAGATTTCTGCTATAGAGTGTTCCTGAGGAGGGCCGTAGTAGAGGCCTTTCCTCTGGTTGAATGTGCTTTAGGCCTTCCCTGAAGAGACTTATTAGCCAATTGATAGGCCAAAGAAATGCAGGAGACTATCCATCTTGAAATAGACCTTTAAGAAGCTGCCAAACCTGTATTAATAGGACCGTAGTTGACAAACAGGTCCGTCTTTCTTATGACCTTGGTCTTGTCCAGATAAAACTTCAACACCCTCTTAAGGTCTAACGAGTGTAGGGCCCTTTCAGGAGGTGTAGAGGGATTAGAGAAGAAAGTAGGCAAGGTGATCCCCTGATTAATGTGGAAATCTGAGACCACTTTCGGCAGAAAACTAGGATGAGTTCGGAGAACTACCCTATTTGAGTGAAAAACAGTGTAGGGTTCCTTACAACACAATGCTTGTATCTCGCTGACTCTACGAGCCGACGCGATAGCAACCAAAAACGCCACTTTCCAGGACAAGTGCTGCAGGGAGAACTTGTGTATTGGTTCAAAAGGTGCGCCCATCAGTTTGGTAAGGACAACGTTGAGCTCCCATGGAGGAGAAGGGGCTCGTACTGGTGGATACACCTTCAACCCTTCAAGAAAATCTTTCACCACTGGCATCTGGAAAAAAGAACCCTGTGTAGGTGACTTCCTATATGCCGTGATTGCTGCCAAGTGTACCTTAATAGATGTAAACTGCAGGTCCGACTTAGCCAGGTGTAAGATACGGCAAAATGACCTGTTCCTGCCCTCTAACTGGGTCATGACCATTATTCAAGCACCATATGTAAAAACGCTTCCACTTGAAAGCGTAGGAAGCCCTGGTAGAAGGTCTCTTCGCTTCCTTAAGGATGTTCATACAGTCCGCTGGCAAGTCTAAGTGTCCATACTGCAAGACTTCAGGAGCCATGCTGTCAGCCTGAGGGAAGGAAGGTTGGGGTGAAACACTCTCCCTGGCTCTTGGATAGCAGGTCCGGACAGCAAGGCAATCTCCGGTGTGGAACCTCGGAACGTTGTAGAAGGTCCGGGTACCACCACTTGCGCGGCCACTCCGGAGCGATCAGAATCATCCTGGAGTTGGTCTTGTAGAACTTTGTGATCACTGCTGGAATGAGAGGCAGCGGAGGAAAAGCGTAGAGTAAGCTCTGAGACCATCTTATCAACAGAGCATTCCCGCTTGAACCTGGTTGGTGAAACCTGGACGCATAGACGGGGCATTTGGCGTTTGTTGCGTCTGCGAACAAGTCTATGTCCGGCACACCCCATCTTCGAAAGATATCCTGAGCCACTTCGGTGTTTAGCACCCAGTCGTGCGCTTCTACGAACTCTGCTTAGGAAGTCCGCCTGGACGTTTAGTACGCCCGGCACATGGACCGCCGTGATGGTGAGGCGTCGTGCCAGAAGCCACTTCCAAATGGCTTGTGCCTCCTGGGACAGAATTCTGGACCTGGTGCCTCCCTGCTTGTTCAGATAAAACATTGTCGTGGTGTTGTCTGTCTGAATCAAGAGGGAGCTGGACTGAAGGGACGGAAAGAAGGACTTGAGGGCTAGCTGGACGGCCCTCAACTCCAGCAAGTTGATATGATATCCCCTCTGTGTCCGACCATAGCCCTTGCACTTGAAGGTGATTCATATGAGCCCCCAACCTTGCAGGGAGGAGTCTGTAACTATAGTCTGAGTCGGAGTCTCTTGATGGAAGGGAACACCTTTCATTAGATGTGACCGCTTTGTCCACCACATGATGGAGTCCCTGGCAGACTGGGGCAGAGTGATCCGATCCTCCCAACTGCCTGACGCTTGCACTCAATGGTCTTCCAGAGCTTGCTGCAGGGGACGCATGTGCAATCTGGCATTGGGAACGATGAAGATGCAGGAAGCCATGGACCCCAGGAGAGAGGACACTTGTCTGACCGTCGGGTGGCGAGTCTGCAGGCGTTCTCGGCATTTCATCCTGATCAATGAAAACCTCTCCGCCGAAGGACACACGCTTGCCTCCACGGTGTCCAGCAACGACCCTAGGTAGTGAATGTTCTGGGTCGGATTGAGAATCGATTTTTTGAAATGGACTCGTAGACCCAACTTGTTCAGTAACTGGAGACTGTAGGAGAGATGCGACTGAAGCAGGGATGGAGTGGAACTCTTCAGGAGCCAGTCGTCCAGATACGGGTAAATGAATATTTTGCGCCTGGGGAGAAAAGCCGCCACCACGGCCATGCACTTTGAAAATGTCGGTGGGGCTGACTTGAGCCCGAATGGTAGGACTCGGAACTGAAAATGGCGTAGAGCAACTTGAAAACGGAGAAATTTTCGATGTTTCCTGGACACTGGACTGTGGAAATAAGCGTCCTGCAGATCTATGGAGCACATCCAGTCTCCTGGATGTAGATGGGGGAAGATCTGGTGCAGGGCAAGCATCTGAAATTTCTCTTTGCGGATGTATTTGTTCAAGATGCGCAAGTCCAGAATTGGCCTGTATTCCACTGTCGGACCTCTTTTTCGACCAGGAAATACCGAGAGTAGATCCCCCTGGCGCCTCTGATGAACAGGAACGTATTCTATGGCTTTTTTTTGTAGAAGACTGTTTACTTCCTCGTGTAAAATGTGATGACACAAGCGGACTCCTCCGCCCGGAGGAACCGATGGTGGTGGGGTCTTGAACAGTAGCAAGTATCCTTTTTGAACAATATTCAACACCCATTTGTCGTTGGTTATGTGTCTCCACTCCTCCAGATGACATGTGATACTTCCTCCTACCGGAGTGGCCAACGTGTTCAGAGGAAGCACTCTCACATTGCTTCGATGGCTGCTTTGAGGTAGAGGCCTGCTGTCTATTGATTCCTCTTCCTCTACCTGGTCTCCGTTGATGGAAGTGAGACCTCTGCTGCTGCTGATGACCCTGAGCCGACCACCGAGGGGTTTGAACCCTCTGTTGGAACGGGCGTTTATCGTAGGGGCGGAAGCGCCTGCGAAATTCCTTCCGTTTCTCGAGACCCACAGCTTTCACCGTGTCCAATTCTGCCTTCATCTTCCCCATTTCGTCGTCCGCATGCGGCCCGAAGAGAGAAGACCCATTGAAAGGCAGAATGGTTATCTTCTGTTGGACGTCGGGTTTAAGGCCAGTCAAGCATAACCAAGCAGAACGCTTAAAAAGATACCATGGGAGTATCCGTGGGCAGCCAGATCAGACGAATCAGCGGAAGCACTAATCACCTGATTCGCCACTAGACCTCCCTCTTCAGTATTTCTCGAAAGTCCTGCTGATCCTCTTTTGGGAGTTTATCCGCAAAACGGCCCAGTGAATCCCACAAGGATCTTTCATACCTCCCCAGCAGAGCGGAGGCACTGGCGACCTTCATGATAGAGGCTGAAGTGTTGCACATCCTTCTACCTAAAGAGTCAACAGTTTGCTATCCTTATCCGGAGGCGCTGAGGAGGAAGACAGAGGAGTGCGTCTTCCTAGCCGCTGCAATGATGGAATCCGGAGGAGGATCAGACCGAAGGAACAACGGATCTTGGTCCAGAGCCTTGTATTTCTTCACTATGCGGGAAGGCACAGCTCCCACCATTGCCGGTGTCAAAAAGGGCTGCGTAGCAGGTTCGAGAAGGCCTGGGACAAGAGGAAGCAAAGGTCGAACTGAAGAGCGATGATGGAGAGTCACGAAAATCACTGAGGAGGAAACAGTTGGGACCAACATAGGGATGTTCAGCTTATTCGCTCCTCTACAGAGAACCTCATTGAACGTGCTGAGATCATCAATTGGAGAAACCCTGGATGGGGGTGCAGCCGTCAATGTTGGAGAATAATCTGATAGAGGACCTGGTGGGAGAAGACCAGGTGGGAGAAGACCAGGTGGGAGACCTCTGCCGCCTTCTCTTCGGAGAAGAATAAGAACGAGATCTGTCCCTTGATTGAGCATGGCGGGCATGCGGAGATCGCGATCTGCGCGGACTCCTCCTTAAAGCCGCTCTGGAAGAAACCACAATCGGTGATCTTGATCTTCGAGGTGTTCTTCTTAGAACCTCATTAGGGGATGGAGAATCCCTGGACAAACGTGAAGGAGAATAGGTATGGGAAAAGTCCGACCCCAGGCTACTGAGGGCCCTAGACTTCCTGCGCCGTGCATCCTCACCAAGCACTGGAGAGCCCTCCGGGGAGACCTGGACAATATGTAGTCCTGGAGAAGATCCAGATCTTGAGGACGATCGAGATGCAGCTCTAACCTCCTCCGAGGCAACAGCAGGCTCTTTATCTCTCGACGTTGAGCGCCTAGACGTCGACCTGTGCTTCTCCCTAGACGTCGACCTGTGCTTCTCCCTCGACGTGGGATGATGAATCGAAGGAGTTAGGGACTTCGCTGTCCTAGACGGCGACCTCACCTCCCTCAAAGACGTCCGACCGTCTATGGTGTCGCGGTGACTGACGTTGAATGCTCTAGCCTCCTCGACGTCGGCTTCAATGGCCTTGAAGTCTTCGACGTCGACTGGTCTCGAGGCCCCTTTGCCGTCGGCAAACCTAGACGTCAACCTACGGGGAGGCGACGGAGAGTGCCTCGACGTCGATGGATGTCTCTAGGTCGATGGGTGTTTTGACGCCGATCGACTTTTGTCATGAACATACCTCAAGCCCGAGGCAGTATGCTTCGAGGTCAATGTCTTTCTCGACGACGGAGATTCACGCCGTCTCGACGTCGGAGATTGTGTAGGTCGCTGCTTAGACGGCGATAACGACGCCGACGGCGAACAGTCCGGAATCTGCCGTTTCCTCGATGTTGTAGAGGCAGAATGATGCGGACGTCGATGTTCCTGACGAGAGGAGGGCTCTTGACACGCAAGGCCACTTTCCAGCCGGGCTTTTCCGCTCTCGAGCACAGCTTGAAGGCGAATCCTCTCCCTGTCGCGAAGAGTCCTCGCAGAAAACCTCTGACAATGATAACAAGTGTCAGGCTTGTGACTGGAAGGAAGACAGGCGATACACACGGAGTGTGGATCTGAAATGGCCATCTTCTTTCCACAGGATGGACATTTGCGGAAAAGAGCCGGCATTCTGACAGAAAAAAAAGGATGAGATTTTGTCAGAAAATGATAAACCACTGCCAGCACAGGAAAACCGCAAAAAACCCAAGAAAAACAATTCCTGACAGGAAAGTCAGAAAAACTGTCGAGCTCAAGCTCCAGGATCCTCTGGGGCATGCTGGGAGCAGAGGGCCCCCTGGAGATCTTAAAGGCAAAGTGTTTGGAATCCTTAAAGGCAAGGTGCCAGTTCTTTTTCTGTACTAGGACAGTTATCTATATGCAGCCTATGGGCCAAACTGCCTACTATTACCTGTTCTTCCTTTTTCTGAAAAATAAAGGATTCTTGTATGAAATCATTACAGTACATGTTCTCTATTACAAGGAGTTTTGAGAGGCTTATTTTCATACAAGGAAAACTGATGTAATCTTGGCTGTTTGCCCTGTTTTTGGATTGTTGTTGGGGCTGCATGTTTACATATATGTATGTGTGCATACATATGTAGGTGTATGGGTTTGGAAGTGTTGTACACTTTATGGTCTGGGCATACACACATATATATATATATATATATATATATATATATATATATATATATATATATATATATATATATATCTATATATATGCTCCGGTATACTACATTTCTCTGGGCATGTCTGAAAAAGAGAAAGCAGTTGGGCCCTTAGGATATAGCAGGATGGCTTATGTTTTTATTGTATTCATATTGATGAATTAGATTTTATGATAATGAATGTTTGCATTATTTTTATACCTGGGTTTATGATAATTTTTACTATGTCTTTTATAAACTGATTGTAAACACTTTTATGATCTTATGAGTAAGATCGTATAAAGGACTGAGATTGCAATTATGTATTTTACCCATTTCATTTGTGCAGTATCTATTGTACTGATTTTTATAAATTGAATCAATTAACGTATTCATTCCTTTGATTTTCACACAATTATTGACAACAATCAGTTCGATTATAAATACTTTTAACCTTTGCGAAAATGTTCAGTTTCTAACCGGTCCTGCACCTTGGTTCTCTGAATCACTTCGATACGAAAAGAAACACTGCATAGTGTTGGAAAGACGCTGGAGGGAGACATATGCTGTAGATGCCTAGTTAGAATATAGGGAGTCACTTAAAGCTTACCATGCTTCTAGTAAATCCACCTCATGCTTCAGATTATACAGCTAAAAATCACTAAGGCCCAGAATTGCCAGACGACCATTTTTAAGGTGGTGAACGAACTTTCGGATGTTAGCAACATCCTGTTCAAGCCTTCTCTCTCCCAACATGATGAGCTAGCTCGCTTTTTCACTCACAAAGTGGAAAATATTCTCTCTGCTGGGCAAAGAGTTGCTGCTGCAAGCGGCCAACTCGAATGGTGATCTTCCTGATAGACAAAGTAATGCCCAATCACCTGGCATCCAAAATAGAATGCTCTGCTAACTTAAGTGAATGGCCTCCTCTGGACCAGTCAGCCTTTGTTGATACCTTGCATTCAATTAAATCTGGCTCCCCACTGGACCCTCTTCCCCCAGACAAGCTTGGTCTGCTGGACCAGTCTGACCTAATGACCATCATGGAGGTTCTGAATAAATCTCTGAAAGAGGGGGTGGTACCTCAAAGATGGAAGCATGCTCTAGTCCTCGCTCTTCTAAAAAAAACAAAAAAAAGCCTATTCGGAGAAAATGGATAGCAAGGAAATGGGGCGGAAGTTCGAGAGACAATCGGAATTCAAAGTGCTGGAAAAACATGTCAACGCCCAACTTTCATCTGTGGATGCTCATCCTCTCCATCCTTCCCAGTCGAATCCGCCCTTTCAGGCGTGACTGAACATCTGAGACAATAACTGGATGAGGGAGGCACTGACACTCATTTTATTGCCCTGAGCGCAGCTTTTGACAGTGCCCCACTCTATCCTGGTTCATAGGCTGGAGTCAATAGGCATGACAGATTCAGCCCTTAGGTGGCTTAGCTCGTTTTACAGGACCGCACGTTTCAAGTTTTTTCATCCAACGGGAGGTCCCAAACACAAGCCTTGACTTCAGGTGTCCTGCAGGGATCCATTCTAAGCCCCTTACAGTTCAACATCTATGTTCGCCCTTTGGCAGATTTAATAGAGTTGTGGACTCACCCTGTTTTCATATGCCGATGATACTCAGACCATCTTCTCCCTGTCTTCAGCACAGAGACATGACCCATCTTTACTGCATCTGGGGATGACAAAAATTGCGGCTTGGTTGAACCTAAACTCACTTAAGCTTAACAGTGATAAGACAGAGCTCCTTGTTCTAGACAATAACTGCTCCTTTTGGGGTGCCAAACACTGGTCTGAATTGTTAGAGACCCCTCCCATCCGGTATCTAAAGTAAACAACCTGGGCTTTATTGATAAGCTCTCTATGAAGCTGCAGATAGCCACGGTAACGGCCACTTGTTTTACAGTCCTTAAGTGGTTGAAAAAGATTCTATGGCTTATTCCCCTATCGGCTCTGCAGAACGTTATTCAGGCATTGGTTATTTCTCACCTGGACTACAGCAATGTGCTGTACCTAGGCGCTGATAAGTCATCCATACAGCGCCTACAAATTGTTCAGAACGCTCTAGACTGCTTTATCACTTACCCAGATATGTTGCCGTTTCTCACTTGCTTAAAGAACTTCATTGGCCTAAGGTGGCCAAACGCATTGAATTCAAAGCACTGTGCTATATGTTCAAGGCCAAATTTGGCCTCAGACCACGCTACATAGAAGAACTAGTATCTCCTTATCTGCCCACTCAGCCACTAAGATCCTTGATCCAGGCACTGTTCTGTGTCCCCAGGTTTCGCTTAACCCAGATGAAGGCCCACTCCTCCGCCTATCTGGGTCCTAAGCTCTGGAACTCTCTACCAGATGACTTAAGGAACTATAAATCATTTCTCACCAGTCACAACTATGTGCGTACATCGTAAAGTTCCATATCCTGGACCAACTCCAATCTGGCTTTCGTAGTGGGCACGGCACTGAATCGGCTCTTACCCACGTGATGGATGACATCTTAATAATGCTCGATCGGAATGAATCCTGCCTCCTTATCCTACTTGACCTTTCCTCCGCATTGGACACTGTCAATCATGACAACCTCCTATTCATTCTGGAGCATAGGATGGGCCTTTCGGGTCAGGTGCTGCATTGGTTCTCGTCCTTCCTGCAGCACAGGACCCAAAGAGTTAAAGCGAACCACTCTCTCTCCCAGCCATCCCCAGTCAGCATGGGGGTTCCCCAAGGGTCCTCTTTATCTCCCATCCTCTTCAATTTGTTCCTGGAACCATTAGCTAATGTTCTAAAATCTTTGGACATTCGCTTCCATATGTCTGCAGACGACACCCAACTCTACCTGAAAATCTCCTCCCCCGGATGATATCACTTCACTCAACCCTACTGACGACCCAAAACTGGTTAACTGAGAACCACCTACTGCTAAACACCGCCAAAACAGAATTCCTCCTCATCTCTCCCCCGAAACATACTCCTATAAATTGACCTATGGAGGAACCAACTCACCGCCTTCAACTGCTCCCCCCGCACTATCGACTCCGCTAAATCTCTAGGAATTACCCTGGACAAGCATCTGAACATGAAGACTCACATTAGCAACGTGTGCAAGGAAGCTAACCACCTTCTGAGAACACTCAGGAATCTCAAACCTTTCCTACCTCAAGCAGATTTCAAGCTAGTGGTCCAAGCGCTTGTCTTGCCGAGACTTGACTATGGCAGTGCTACGCTATGTGGCCTCCCCAAATACACTTTGGCCCCCTAAAGGCGTCACTGAACGCGGCGGCCAGATTGATTACGGGCACTAAGCGAAAGGCACACATCTCCCCGGTTTTAAAATCTCTAAACTGGCTACCTTACGAAGCTAGAATTCGACTGAAGATTGCCTGCCTATCACACAAAGCCCTACACTTCAAAACCCCCATCTACCTCGCACAAAAACTAGAACTATCTGGAGGTGGTAGACCATCAAGGAGTGCAAATTCCCTCCTCTTAAAACCACAGATCTTCTGCAAAAAAAAAAAAAAAAAAAAAAAAAAAAAGATGCCAACGAGCCTTCTCTGGCTCTGCTCCAAAAATTTGGAACTCTCTCCCACCGGAAATTCGTAGGATCTCCTCAAAGGATGCTTTCAAACTGGAAGCAAAAAGATTCCTCATGAATAAGTTCTTACCTTAACACGAGGGACATTTGTTAGCTCTAAGCGCATTGGACATACCATAGCATTTGTTATTATCCCTGTATACGTTTATTATTTTGTTTTGTTTATTACTTCTGTACATGACTATTGTATTTACTCCCCTTAAGTCACTATGCCCCATCGCCTAGCCAACTCTTCGTTCACCCAGGCGTATAAATGATCTGGTAGGTGTTCACCATCTGATTCAATGCCATTAGACTCCCCATTTGACTTTTGTTTATTGTTTTGGTATTGGTTTTTATTCCTGTATACGATTACTGTACTTACTCCCCTATGTCACTTTGCTCCATCGTATAGCCCATTCCTCGTTCACTCAGGTTTATAAAGGATCGGTTATGTGTGCACTACCTGATTCAATGCCTATTAGATTCACCATCTAAGCACATTGGACATACCATAGCATTTGTTATTATCCCGGTTTAGTTTATTATTTTGTTCGGTTATTAATCCTGTACATGTTTATTGTATTACTCCCCTAAGTCATTATGCCCCATCGCTTAGTCCACTCTTCGTTCTCCCAGGGGTATAAATGATCTGGTAGGTGTTCAACATCTGATTCAATGCCATTAGACTCCCCATCTGACTCACGTTCTGTTTATCGCTTTGATATTGATTATTATTCCTGTATATGATGATTGTACTTACTCCCTTACGTCACTTTGCTCCATCGTATAGCCCATTCCTCGTTCACTCAGGTTTATAAAGGATCTGTTATGTGTGCATTATCTGATTCAAAGCCTTTTAGATTCACCATATTAGACTCATGTTTTGATTTGTTACCTTCTTTTCCCTCAAACTGTAAAGCGCTCAGATATCCTTCGGGATCAAGTTCGCGCTATATAAAAAACTTTATAAATAAATAAAATAAATTCCGTAGGATGCTGAAAACTTGGCTATTCTGAACCTTTGTGGAACAGCAAATCTGCGACCACCCTGCGCCGGGAAACCCTTCGGTGTACCTGTGCGCATTACAAGTTGCTAATAAGAACAATAATACAAGACTGACAGCAACACCCAGACTGGAGTGCCTGGGAAAAACCACTTTGTTGAGAGCTTCATAGTTACTTTTCATTAGCCATATACTTTTGGTAAAATGGTAAAGCTGCAATAAAAAGTCATCGATCCATTATATAGTGGGGTGGTGCTGTGTACTCATCCCTGTGAAGTTCCTTCATTGCTGGGGGTCGTGTCAAGTGTTTTTTTTCATCCCTTGCTACCAGATTTAGAAGAGGGTTTTATGGAAACTCCAAAACTTGAGTCAGATACTCTTCCTCCACACTCCCAAAGTAAACGACTAATGGATCTACAGGGAGGGGGGAGTGGAGGTGGGGTGAGGGGTGCACAAACTGTCCTGCGTAGGGATAATAAAAAGATGCCCATGCTTGGGTAAGCTCGTGGTTTGCTGGTGAAATGTGCTGCCAGTTTCCCAGGCAGCAGTGCAAGCACAAGCCTAAATGGCTGATTTATGTCAGAATGCAGCTAAAAAGCAAGCCCCAAGCCAAGGAAGACAGCGGTGATTAGAAAGTCCTGGTACTGGCCATACATACGGGTTTAGGGCAAAGAGACTCTGCTGTTAACTGTCAGGATGGTGTCAGCAGGAACCACAAAGATTGTCCAGGGTCCACAAACTGCACTTCCCCCTTCTCCAACCTCTGCAGCCGAGCATCCTGGAACAGGTCCAATATCAACAGAGCCAGCCAGGGCTAAAGTGCGGGGGCCTCTCAAGCGAAGTACCCCTGGCGGCAGGGTTGGACTGGAGCCACAATTAGGCCCTGGAGGCTAAACAAAAGTGGCCCACATTCGTAGATTGCAACCTTTCGCAATACACTGCTCGGTTAGGTTCATGGAGCTAAATATTGTCAAACATTTGCAGTAAAGGCACAGACCTAGACTGCCTTTTACACTCAGCCTAGGCTTTTTAGATATTCACTTTATTTTTTACAACACTTGAGAGCCCCTTCAATGCTCAGACTGGTGAAAGGTGCAACAGTTTTGTTTTACCTGCTGCTAGCATCAAGCGTACGTTCCTACAAATGGAAGGATGCCAGTGTGTAAATATAAAAATAAAATAAACAAGCATTTGCAATGCAATCGGTCTCGCCTTTGGGACCATATAAGTATTTAGCTATGCAGCACATTGTGGGTACAGCAACATTTACTGTTGTACTGTGCATGAAGCAGTGAAAGGGTCCAGTACCACAGGCTGTCACTATGTGTCCCTTGGAACCTCTTTTGGCCACATAAGGTATTGCACCCTGCAACATGGTTAGAGATTGCAAGCCGGAGGGAAAATTGCTTGTTCAATTGTGCCTGCTCCTGCATCATACTACAGACCCACAGGCCCGCCTTGTGCACCAACCTGTGTGCCCCTGCTGCCGTGCCTCACCAGAGGGAGACCTGGAATCGGAGTACTGAAGATTACAAGAAGGCAGTAATTTTGGCCCGTGATATTCTCCGCATAATTATGGATTTGCTGAATTTGCCACATAATATCTATGCAGCAGATGATGTATTAACAAAGACGCACAAACGGACCAAAAATTACTAAAAACGTGACAACAGTTGTTGGGAAACCTCCGTCTCAGAACACGGTAACGGGTGGGTGAAAGTGGGGGATTTTTGAGCACCAATTCAATAGTGTAATGTGGAGAGGAGTGATAACAGATCACCACCGCTAGACTGGTGGAGATCATTCTACAAACGCCTATTATCTGGGTGACCAGATGGTGATGCCCTTGTGAAAAGGGTCTTTGTTCGACCAATAGGGTGACGTCCACAAACATAACGTATTGCTTTTTTCCAGAACATATATTAACATGACATTCTTAAGAAATATTTATAACTCATTCCTTCTCTTCAACATAGCTGCTTCACCTAAGGGAAATTAATATTTCAATGAAACAAGACATTGTCACTATTTGTTTAATCTCTTTGAGAAAAGGCAACATTTCCTCAAATAATAATAATTAAACACATCAAGGCACGGTGTGAGGTGGATGACCAGAAAGACGCGTTGCTTGGCAGCGCCTCAATACCTCCCTTCCCTGAGAACAGCGCAGTCTGCTTGGAAGAAAAGTATTGTGCAAACATCAGCATTAGCTGTGCCAAGCCAAAGGACAGACAGTGTTTCAAGGGCAGGGAAGGAGGCTGGTTTCAGCTTCCAAGCTCCTACTGGGTGGTTTGCATGTGCTAAAGGGACAATGATGACCCACAAGGCGTGGACACTGAAGTTCGTGGACACTGAAGTTCGTGGACACTGTTCTAGGATTACGACTCAAAAGGCCCCACACACTGGGACTCCACTGCACCTGGCCAATCAGATGATCATTTCTGGAGGCCTCAAGACTATGCAGAGCTCAATCTCTTTGACATGCACAGTGATTTCTGGCAGCCCAATCAGAATCTTGAACTAGACCCCTCCTGCTCTACGCACCACCACTTCTTTTGCACCGTTCAACAAGAACCTTTAACTTTTTTGCGCAAAAGCCATTCCCACAGTGGGTCCATCTATCACGATCATCTTCTTCGGCCTCTCTACATTGACTGCTCCAACATCTTGTGTTTACTTGAGTGTTTTTGCTTCTCTTTTACTTCCTTCTCTGCAGCCTTTTTCATCTTTATTCATCTTTCCTGGCTGTTCACTATCCTGTGCTCGTGTCTTTCCTCTTACTTGCTGGTGGTTGTGACTCCCGCCCCACTGTTATCTTACACGTCTTTAATCTCTTATCTCAGACATAATTCACCTCATTGATTTCTTCTTGTGTCTGTCTCTGCGGTCTGTTCTCTCTCGACCATGTTTTCTGCTCTGTACAGTCACCCCGTTGATAGTTGTATGCATGACTGGTGTATATTTGGCTACGATCAGGTGTGTTTGTTTTGTGCCCGATCAGAACTCGTGCAACCCCATCCTTTAAGTCCTAAAGCGTTCGAAGCCCCCATGGGCCACATTAGCGCTATATAAAAACGCAAAAATGAATACACTGTGTGGTCACACCCTACTGTGACCACTTGTATGCGATACTGGACAAGGCACTTCCCTTCCCCACTCGTCCTCTGCCAAAATTAAGCGTGCTTACAAAGGTAACATCTAGTGAAGGTTTTGACTATTAATTAGCAATATTACATCAGTACACTCGATCGCCAGTATTAAGCGCTATATTGGCAAAAAATAACCACATCGTTACCAGCGCTACCAAGGACAGACACTGACGTGAAGCGCTACATGACAACAGATACGCGCTTGCTGTTGAGATCTATGCAGAACCCGACAGACCTGTCGGGAAGAAACTCAACAGGGCTCACTCGGTCTTTTATCCTTGCGAGGTTTACAAAGAGCGTACTGCCAAGTAAAAGTAATACAACGCCACAAAAGGGTAACATCTGTAGTAATAACTCCCATACACAAAACACATTCCATCACCCCCTTGAAGACACACGCAGCGCATTATTTTTGGCAGCCCATTAGACAAAAGCATTGATTTTCCGCACTCGAACTGAACACTTAATTTAGATGCAAATTCGCCAACGTTTATCAGGCAAGCAGCCAGCCGTCCATGCACCATGTTTTTATTTCAAGAAAAAACGCCACTGAATATATCCCTTGGAAAGTTTTTTTCACCCCCTCCCTTTGTTCTTCCCCCAACCTCCCTCAAGCCCCTCGCGGGTTTCTTTAGCCTCACCCTGCCACAGACGCACCGGGTCTCTTCACTGCACCCGCACTGCTCTGAAGCACAGCAGCCAGAGCCCGCGTGTCCATCAGGGGGGGGGGGGTGGGGGGCACAGTGCCGGAACCCCCTCAACGGCAGAGCTGTGCAACGCAGCCCCGTGCACACTGGCACACAACTCCCTTGTTTACTTACCCCTCGCGTGCCTGGGTCCTTGGGGGAGTCGCTGCGCTTTCCGTCAGCACTGTTCAAATAATGCACACGAATGCAGGGCTGCAATGCAGCTGCAAGGGGTACGTTTACCATAACACACCCGGGCCCCCGAAACAAGCGAGGGAACTGGCAATACCTGAAGGGCACCAACTCGCAACTGTCTTGTCAGGAAGAGTAACTTTTTTCAGGCCCGTTCTTTCATCTGGATTTCTGATTGGGCAGCAGGAAAGTCAATCTGTGTAATGGGCGGGCCAAGGTGGAGGCAGGCTTTGGGAAGTCTGGGGGCTGTAGTTGTGAGGATCACATGCAGAAATGTGATACCTTGTTAAACTTTGACTAGATAATGTTCTGTTGCGCAAGTCACCACCACCCTAGATTTAGGCAGACAGTGTCTTGCGCAGCTCGAGAAGTGAATTACTTGCTAAGCTCACATAACAGCCAGTAATGGACACTCTTATAACCGCAGTGGAAACAGGCAGACATGTAAAGAATTGTGTACACATCATATAAAATTGATATGGGACATCTACCAGCGTGGTCTCTAAAATCATACTAAATTGTTTTGTTTGCTACAAACTTTGCAATACACATTAATGCAATATCAAAACGTGCCTGCAACACTGAAAACATATCCGGTTAAAACAAGCATTGGCAATGCAATAGGACTCGCATTTACGCGAGACCTATTGCATTGCAAATGGAGTGAGCGCGTGCAACAAGGCACGAACCTGGGGGCGGCCGCGAGAAGGCATCGGGCTGCGGGAGGAGGGGGCACGGGAGGAAAGTAGTCTGTTGAGTAAAGGGGCAGGTAGCAATGGAAGGAAACAAATGACGATATGGTCATCATAAGGAGGGACTTAGAAGCCTACAACCAATAGGAAGGCAGCATTTGAAACAAGCCAATGAAAAAGATGGGCGGAGAGTGGGCAGAGATTCCACGAAGCTTCCAGCTATACTGAATACTGCATGCCTCGCAAAGCGAGCAGCGCATGCGCTGCAACGCTAGGCGAGACCTAAAAATGGTGTCATTTTCCTCACATACATTCAGTTTTACATAGCACGAAGTTGGCCCAGAGGCATTGGAGCGCTTTACTTTAGCAACAGATAAAATTACAGACGGTCAGATAAATTTTTTGGGCCTTTGTAGATTAAGTAATTTGCCCAGGATCACAGGATGTTGAGCTGACGCTAGGACTCAAGCCTGGTTTCCCAGTTTCAAAGTGGGTTAAAGTCACAACCTCTGCCTCTTGACTGCAGGAATGGATTTAGATCTGCCTGTTCCATGCAGGGGAGAAAGACCAAAATAACTGACGAGCCCCCTTGATGGCCCTCAACTACCACCCCCCACTCCACCCACTCCAGTCCAGTCCTCTCCACTACCCCAGTCTCCTGTGCTGATGGCTTCCCATCAGCAGCTCCTTGAGGCCTCGGTCACACCTGGAGGGAGCCAAAGGGCAGGCACACCTCATGCTATAACAGCTGGTATGAATAAGAAAAGTGGGCAACCCAGTAACCCTGGGACCTGGGCAGTCTAATAAAGCACAACATTGGTCCCTAAGTGAACCTCTACTTTCTTGAAGCGAGTAATTTTGACTATTAAGCGATTGGTTCCATTTCTCAATTGGACAATTTAATTTTAATTTGACAAAATAGGGAAAAACAATTGCAGTCATTGTTGGACTTGGCCCTTTTTGCAGGGTCATCCCTAAACTTTTTGCCTTCCTCCTATATTTTTTCTGACCTGTTGGCTGTTTTATGACTCTGGGCACTTCACTGCTGATCAGTGCTAAAGTGCATATGCTCTCCCCATGATAAATTGATGTATGTATTAGTGACTCCATGATTGGATGATTGGTTTACTTGTCAGTCCCTAGTACAGTTCACGGAGTGTGCGCAGGGCTTGTAAATCCAATGCTGCTGGTGGGCTTGCAGCACTGGTTGTGCCACCCACAGAAGCAGCTTGTAAAGTGGGTCTCAGGCCGGCCATTGCAGAGCCTGTGTGCAGCCTAGGGCTGCCATGTCGACTTGGTGAGTGCACCCACTTACCAGTCCCTAAACCTTCCCTTTTCTTCATGTCAGACACCCCTATGGTAGGCCCTAGGGCAGGGTGCATTGTAAGTATAAGGTAGGACATGCCCTGGTGTGTGTGGCATGTCCCAATAGTGAATTACAGCCATTTTCGTTTTTCACTATTGCAAGGCTACCTGCTCCCCATAGGCCAGAATGGGCAGTTTTGATTATTACACCTTATAATCCTAACTGACCCAGGGAACATGGTAGAAAAACGAATTTAGTATGCCTGAACTCAGGATGATAAAATACATCTTTTAGTGAAGTTGGTTTTAACATTGTGTTTGAAAATACCACTTTTAGAAAGTGGGTATTTTCTTGCCTAAACTTCCAAGCCTGCCTCTGCTAGGTTGTGTATTCCTTGTCTTGTTTGTGAGTGACAGGGGGGCTGCGGGACTTCAGGAGACAGGGTGAGTCAGCACAGGGCTGAATAGAGATCTGCATCCAGAGTGGAGGGAGGAGTTGCACCTGGGTCTGAATGCTGGCTACACCTCCTGCCGGGCGGCTGAGGACTCTGCCCCACATTCTGAAAGGAAAGAAGGAGTCCTGTAAACAAAGTGCTCCAGGACTGACCAGAACTGGTTTTGGACTAGGCAAAGGCCTCTCTGCCTTCAGAGAACAAAGAGAAAAGGTGTATAAAAAGGGGACCCAGACCCCTAGGAAATTAGATCACTTTTGGGAAACAAGAAGAAACCTTTGCTGAGGAGCGGAACCAAGAAGAAACTGAGGAGTGACTTTCCCTAAGCTGAAGTGCTGCTTGGGGGATTGGCCTGCAGTGGTTGCCTAACTGCCAAAGAAAGGAGAGAGGAACTTTGTGTGTACTTTCATCAACTTGTGAAGGATCTCCAAGGGCTTGATTTCAGAGCTTGCCTCCTGCTGAAGTCTCGGGGACAACAGACTTCACCCACCAGCTCCCCCCGTGTTCCCTTGCTGGGAAACTGGACCTTCTGACACACTTGCGTGTCTCTGGGAGCTGGAAGCGCGACTCAACACGAAGAAGCGTGTCACCGCAGCCGCTGAGTCTCGCATCGCCGGAGAAGAGTGTCGACGTCGCAGCAGACGCCGGCGCATCCCCGAAGAAGCGCGCCGCTAACACCCTCGCATCCTTCGAAGCGCCTCGCAGCACCGGAGAAAAGTGTCGCCGTCGCATCAGACGCCGTCGCATCCCCGGGGCAGAGCATCGACCTCGCATCAGACGCCGTCGCATCGCCAGGGAAGCGTGTCGCAGCTCCAAAGACTCATCGAAATCGCCGCACGGCCGTCGGGCGTGCACGCATCACCTCTTCGTTGTCGCAACCTCAAGAAGACGCCACTTTGTTTCTTTTTGCACCAGATCTTCAACGCATCACCATCCTTGCGTGTAAGGGACTACCGCATCACCTTCCCTGCAACACTTTTCGTTGCCCTGAGTTACGCATCTTAAGGTACATTAAACTCAAAGTGTTGCATTTTCATTTTAAGAGACTCTACCATCTTTAAAGTACAGTATTGTGGATTTTTTTTGTCATTTATGGTCTTGTGGTAAATCTATATAAAAGATACTTATTTTTATAATACAACCTGTGTGGTGTCCGTCTGTAGTGTTGACACTGGATTACTGTATGTGTTCACAAATGCTTTACACACTGCCTCTGAACTAAGCCTGTCTGCTCGTGCCAAGCTACCAAGGGGGTGAGCAGGGGTTATTCCAGGATGGTACCCTTACCCTGACTAGAAGCAAGGGTCCCTATTAGGGCAAAGGTACCTACCTCTGCCAACTAGAGACCCCCAGTTCTAACAGTCATACACATAGATCAATTTAGAAGTAAGATGGTGAACCCAAACGGCACAACGACGCAGTGCAAGTGAAAATAAGTGAATGTAAAGTCTGTTGGGGATATACAAACTATGTACATACAATAGTGACTGATCCAGGATGCATAGGTGGCTTGTACACACTAATAGGGTGTAATGCTCCAGAATCAGAATAAAAACAGTACACTATTGTGTCAGTAACAGCCAGAGCAGCCCTTGCCATTCTGCTTGACAAGGAGGCGGCCTGACTTAATGTGCATCGCGTCAAGCTGATTAGATGTATGCAAAGGCTTTAACAACCACCTTTGATGTTGTGCCCTTGCGGGGGAGACTGAGACAGCCACAAAAATACAGGCCACCGACAGGCCTCAACCACAGGCCCCATCGGTTGATGGCCGATTGCCAGTCGAAGGCTGCCCGGCTGCATCCACCGAGGCAGGCCAGCCTCTTTGGTATTCGTGCAGTTTAATCATTAAGAGGCCTCTGATAATGGCATACACTTTTCAGGTTGCACTACTTCCAGCGGGAGTGCATTTCATAATGATCATCAACGACTTCATGAGGACCTTGCCGTTCTGAGACTGTAGAAGCCTGAAAACAAGCACTGGCAAAGCCAATCAGTCACAGCAACACGAGAGCTATTGGCTTTGTCAATGTCTTTCAGCCATGTTGTATAGGAGCATGATGGCGCTTTTGTCTTTCAGCCATAATGAACAGCAGCCCTGCAGCTATAGAACATGGCTAAAAGACATTGAAAAAGCCAACTGCCCTCACGCTGCACTTTTTACATCAGTTTTAGCCATACTGAAGAGCATCTGCGCTGCTGTACAGCAGGACAACAAAACAGTGACAAAGCCAACAGCTCTCATAAGTGAGACCTATTGGCTCTGCCAATGTTTTTTGAGGACTGGGGCTTATTTTTCATCAGACATTGATCCAGAGCAGGAGCGAGAAAGACTGAGACGGGAGACAGAAAGAAAAACAGTGACAAAAGGAGAAAGCAGAAGTGAAAAAGATCCTAGAGAGTAAGATAAAGGAGGCAGGAAATGCAGAGGTGGAAGAAAGAGGCATAAAATGAGACCACGAGCAGGCATTCGTGGTATCTGGAACTCCAGGAATCTGCAGTGGTAGCAATGGCCTTCTCAGAAGAAACAAAAATGTGCCCCTCAAATTATTATTGTATGTATATAATTAATTTATTCAACCGTTAAGCAATATATTTAACACGGTCCTCAGATACATTTTTGGTTTACGTCCATCTTGCCCTTCCGCTCTAGTAGAGCGGCATTCCTTGCATTTGCTATGAGAGACATGTTACCACCTACAGCCATTTCCTCGGGATTTAACAAGCAGTGCAGCCAGTTTGTTCCCAGCAGCCTGTTTAAGACGGTTCTCTCTATAAACCGGATCCCTAGCAGCGCGTTATCTTACAGGTAGAAGAAAGATGGGAAGCCTCTTTCGCCAAGGCTCGAGATGCTTCTATGATAGTGCCTTGACACAGATGCATAACTATTGTTTTACAGTTTTCTGATCCATTGCCTAGGGGTTACTTTGCACACATCACATAAGTCCCACATCCCACGGAGTCCCACCAGAACAGCTTGCAGAGGTTGTCATCAATGAAATGCAGAAAGCAGCGAATGCATCATTCTAGAAGCCTCAGTGAGTTTTGAACTTCAAAGTTAGTTGGAGCGGTACATATAAGCAACGTGCTTTCCTTATTAACGCAAACCTTTGAAACAATTTCCGACTTTGGTTTACTTTTTTTGCAGCGTTACAACTTGTGTGACCATTGAAGCTTAAAGCAACTTTACTGAGCTTGTTACTGTGCATACAAAAAACGTAGTAAAAGTGATGGGACGAAAGAGTGAGGCTAAAATTAGACATGTAGGGAAGATCTCATAGCGAGGGAGGAGCTTGTGTAGAGGGGCACGGAGGTAACAAGCCCATTTATGGTTTCAGTTTTCGCGTCAAGCTTGCACTATTAAAAAAAAAAAAAGTTGATAAAAACTGAAATGTTCACAGATACAACACGATCAAGGGAGGTGGGGTTTAGAAGTAATGGGGCAGAGGAGGACACACAAGCACTCCTATGGAGTTGCTGGAACAAAAAAAACAAAAAAAGTAGCTCCAAAAACGGGAGCAGTGGAATGGCACAAGTACTCGGTCCAAGCTCTAGGGGCGGGCCAAACACAAGAAGAGGACATGACACGCATGCCTTGACAAACCGGAACAAAAGGAAATGAGAGAGACACTGGAGCAAACAGAATAAGCTATGGGTGGGCTGTAAGCCCACTGGGAGTGAACACGTCTCCAAGAGACCGTGCATGCGCTGTCTAGCCCAGACCTAAACAAGAAAAATCGAAACAAATTAGGCACGAATGAGCCCAGGACAAGTGTAGTATTCAACATTAAGGTAAGCAAAGTAGTTATAAAGCAGTTTGTTATTCTTTAGGTAAACCGAAGCAAAAAAGAAAAACAGACTAAGATGCAAGCAGAATTGGAGGCTGGTTTCAAACCGAAAGCAAATGCCTCCAATTTATATTTCCAGCTCAATAACCATTAAATAACGAAATACACGCCAAGCATTCCCTTGAATAAATTAGTTTAGGGCAGCGAGGCAAGGGGCTTGGCTCTTTGCAGGCTGTGAGAGCATCTTGGCACTGTCCGACTCAATCAAGGCCAGACACACTGAGAAGAACCCATTGTCCAGGTCACACAACCCAAAGTTTAGAGCCCAGTTAGTGAAACTCAACACACCATGCACAAAAACCAGAGGGGGGGAGGGGAGAAATATCAGGAAGCCATGACGGTGGGAATAGTTCACAGGGAACCCAAACAGCTCAACAATTGGAATTCCGCCCCCCAAAAAGCAGGAAATGGAGTGCCCCTTAAGTATCGGCCGCCCAAGCAGCCAAGGGATGCTCTTTCACATCCGACGTGGACGGTGCGTGGCCGCACTATGTGCACACATGATCGCCGGAGGGCTTCCATCCATCGAATTACGTTTCAAAAGTATTTTATGCAAAATTTACTTTTACAAAACACATTTTAAGTTAACATCGTTTTTCGAAGCAGGTCATTATTTTGATTTTAAGATAGTTTTGTTATTCTCGACCTTCATTAATATTTGTGTATTTTTTATCACTCTACACACGTTAAATGCATAAATAAATACAGCACACAAATATATTTGCTGCCACGTTTTAGACGTCTGAATATTTAAAACTTCAATATTGTGTGCATCAGAGCATGTATTACTAATGGTCAGTGCATGCATTTCTAATTGTATCACTGGTTTCTTTTTCGAGGGAACCACCAGACCTCATTTATACACCATCTCAAGTACATGATTTTAGGTAGAACTTCCCAAGACCATCCCTTTTCTTGATTCATATACCTGTAACAATCCTACATTTTAGCTAGATATTTATTTAGGAACGTAACCGACAGAGGGGGCTTTCAGCCAGCCCTCTTCCTCCATTGGTCTGCTGTGCTGCCAGTCACATTTTTCTCTGCCCACCACATTATGCAGTATGGGGCAGGGGGTCAGTCTACTTCAGTCACTGGCACTTCTCAATGTAAGTGACAGTATTTGGTATATACGCCATGTGACCATCCCACACATTAAGTGGTGCACTTCACTGCACTACTTCGGGACAAAGTAGCTTTTTGTAAAAAAAAAAAAAAAAAACATTTCAATGTGCATCACATCCATTGCTCTAGAAGTGGTGAAGCGTGTCGTGTCACTCGCCCATGTAACCAGATAATTTAAAGTCATCGGGCCAGGGAGGATGGCCTTTCCCAGGGTCCTCCAGGAGCCACTTTACCCCACCATCCCAGTGTTTACTGGGGTCTCAGAAGCAGATATCGTAGCAGTGGTAATTAAGTTGGTATTTAGGAGCGGGACTGCACCTTTTCAAAGGATGCTACAGAATTCTTCTCGTCCCACATTTTATTCCTGGAATCCACAGAAAAGCTTCCTCTCATAACTTGCTGAGTGGTTTAGGAGCATGAAAATATAAGCAAAAGATGCGTTTCTCTACATACGGCTGTTCTAAAAAAAAAAAAAAAAAAAAAGTCTATTTTCCTCTTCACAACCTCAACCCAAGAGCACAAAGTTCGGAACTGCCCAGGCTCCCCAATAGCCACTTCTGCAGGACCATAAAGGCAGTCGGCACTGCCTGCTTATAACAAGCATTGGCAAGCCATTAGCTCTTGCCTGTGCGAAAGCTCTGGTCTTTGCCAAGGTGTTTTAGCCATGTTGTACACCAGGGCGGCTGCTCTTCAGCATGCCTAAAAGTCAGTTTCGTAGAGGGGAGCGACAGAGTACAGTGTCCTCAGTGCTTAATTCGAGCCACGGATTGCTACAGCACTTATTTTTGAGGATGGACACTAGATATTTTACCAAGCGCAAGAGAGGGAAAAACACACAAATCGGAAAGAGGAAGAGAAAGATGGATAAATCACAAAAGGAGAAAGCAGAAACCTGTAAGAGTGAGATAAAGGGGCAGTGTGTGTCTGGCAAAGGATTAAAGACCATCGGCCTTGGCATTCAGTGCGAAGTTTAATTGCATCGGCCACCCACACACGAGCAGAGTTTCAGGCACCAGCCCTTTTTCTTACACAAATTAAGCACAGAGTGCTGTGGATTAGATTAGGGTGGCGTGGAGTGGATTAGGGTGGCTTGGTGTCAAGTGGATTAGAGTGGAGTGGGGTTTAGTAGGGCAGAGCTCAGTAGGGCAGAGCTCAGTAGGGCGGAATACAGCGGATTCTATTAGAGTAGCATGGAGTGGTGTGTATCAGAGTGGAGAGGACAAAACAAATGCACAAACAAGGAGTCGCCCTTGTACAATCGCTATGGAGTACAAGCTACCTGAACTCTGCCCCCAAACACAAGGCAAAAACGGGGGTTGAAACCCTCATTGTTGCACAACTTCTTAAAAACAGGTAGGAGCACTCACAGGACAATTCAATAGATTTAATTAAGCAGATGCATTTCCGCGTAGTGGCTTCCTCAATTAGATTAAATTGTAATACAACACAGTGCATGATTGGTTTAAAATGCCAAGCTGTTGCTCCCATGGGTGGAACTCCAACCAATAGGAGGGCGCGTTAACATGCATCAGTGTTTCCATCCGATGTAATTCTATAAATTGGGCTTCAATGCCCCATAAACCATCATGCTCCAATGCACCAGGAAACATCGTTCGCAGGCCCCACTCAGCAATCACAGCCTTGCAATACTGCCCGTTGGGACTCACCACTGCGTGTGCCCCTCGCCTACTGCTGGCTGTTATTTGCAGAGATCCCACGGGTGTCCATCATTTGGAAGGGCATCCTGGATTTGTATAATCCACAACCTGCGTAGTAGACGGGGCTCTGGCAGCGGCGGTTCTGGCATTCCAAATAAATTTGTTTCCACAACTTGACCCAGGATGCCGAACACACGGCGGGTTCTCCCATGAACGGGGGTTGACACCCGTAGTTTATTAGAGCGGAGTGAATTGGAGTGCCATACAGCGGATTCTATTAGGGTAGCATGGAGTGGTGTGGATCAGAGTGAAGAGGACAAAACAAATGCACAAACAAAGCATTGCCCTTGTACAACTGCTATGATGTACAAGCTACCGGAACTCTGCCCCCAAACGCAAAAAAAAAAAAAAAGAATATATAAATAGGAAAGTAAGATCTGCTTTTTATGGTTACCCCCGCTTTTTGCACCCAATGTTTTGACTAGTCTGGCTGGGATCCTGCTATTCAGGACCCCAGCCTATCTGCTTTCTCCCTTAAAATTGACATGTATGTACTTTGGTACAACTCCAGATTGGATACTGGGGTACCCTCATCAGACCCTAGTATATGGTACACAGGTACCCAGGGCACAGGTACCCCAGAGGCCTCCCATGGGCTGAAGCATGTATTATGCCACCCATGAGAGGCCATGCAAAATGGAACCTCGGGTCTGCTACTGCAGCCTGTGTAAGCCGGTGCTTGCACCACTTACGTGAGATATAGGTTCACTATATCTATATATATCACTACACTTAAAATTTTATAAGTCACCCCTATAGCAATCCTTAATCCTGAAGGCAAGGTGCTGGGTTTTACGTGAGAGGGTGCTCCTGCATGAGCAGGGCCCCTCTGCAGTCTTCGGAGACCATTCTCCCGGGTTGTACGTGATACTGCCAGACATAGGTAGAGGTGCATTATAACCTTGCGGTAAATGCTATCTCGAAAACGACTGCAACGAAGTATGTTGGTATCAAACACCTTGGAATCATACCTCCACACCAGTAACTGGTGTGAGAGGTATGATTCCTCCCCTCAGAACCGAGGTTCTGGGGGTACCCAAGTCTACCGGTACCAACTTTCTCGAGCCTTACAGCACAAAGTGGATGCTGCTAGCCACAGACACGAGTCTGCCTTCCTGCTGATGAGCCAAGCTCGAGCAGAGGAAGGTCGGACAATAGGTATCCTGTCACAGGGAGGTGTGACCACCTCCCAGACAGGATTTAGTGTATTGGGGCTGGGTGGGTGCACCGTCTCAGTGCCAGAAAGTCTGCACGAGTGGCACATTTGGTGTCCCTGTGCATAGTCCAGCTCAAACCAGTTCTGGGAGCCATTTGCTCCTGCTCTGGCGCGAAACTGGACAAAGGACATGGGTGTAGCCACCCCTCTATCCTGTCCCTCCTGTAGGAGGGTCCCTAGAATCTGTCCAACCCTTTCCCGTGGGTATAAAATGGGTTACCTGGCTACAGGACATTAGATTTTCCGTGGACAAGATGCTGCAAGAAGATACCACTACACTTCGACCTTCTGGACACGCTGGACTTCGCTGGACCTCCCTTGGGCTCGACTTAGTCTTCCCTTGCCGTCCCCAGTCTCGCCACTGTCCGTGATCCATATAGGCTCAGTGCTGGACCCTGTGGACCTCCAAGACAACAGAAGAATCTCCCTTGGGGTGAAGGAGTCACTCCCCTGCAAACGCAGGCCCCGTAACGCATCTGACTGGTTTGCTGCTCCAGAGCTCCTGCGGACTCCAAAGACTACAGCAACACAGGTGGTGGGTTTCTGAAGGTCTCCGAGGTTGAGCTGCCCTCTCACTAAGTTTGAGGCGGATATCCCTCGTGGGGGCCGTATACCCGTACTCCTGTGCACCGCGTCCATTTGCAGCTGCACATGCTTGTTGTCGTGCAACAAGTTTGTGCATTGGGCCATTTGTAGCCCTGACCCCAGCGCATCTTTTCTGAGAAGGACTCCGGCATCCTCGCACTCTGTGCCCTGCTAGCTGGTATCCTGTGAAACCACCTGAGGTCCCCTCGCGACTCCTGTGCCTTCGGCCTGTGGGTCCACTTGAGGGTCAACTCTGTTTTAATTGGGCTTCCCTGGTTGCTCCAGGCCTGCCCTGACTCCCCTTGCTGTGGTGAGTCTCCCGGTCCTTGCTGGGCCAGATCGACACCCAATTTAACCATCTACGTGGTTTGCCGCTGCCAAGGCTTGTTGGTGCTCCCGCCGGACACTGACCCCTCAGCACTCGACATACTTCGTGGGACAGCTGGTCGTCCTAGACATCTCCGGGTCCTCGCAGCTGAAGTCAAGATCACCGTCAACACACCTGAAGCACCCAACATCGGTGGTCATTCGTCTACCGAGCCCCTGGTCACTCCAAAGTGACCCAGACTCTGTCCCCTCTGCTTTCAGGTTCTTCTCATCTAGAATCCACGTTTGGATTCCACCGGACACTTTTCGTACTTCCAGCAGCAGCATTTCTTTGTCGACATCCATAGAGAACAAGGGTTTCCGACGCCACTTCGTGCCTATGCACCCGGCTCCTCTGGGATAGGTAACTCTGGTACAAAGGTATTCACGGGTGGGGTGGCTCTTCAAACTCTTAAGTTCAAAGGGTTGTCTGCGTAATCTGCTGGGAAGGGTCCTTAATCACTAATTTTCCAACAGCGACTTTCTCATTGAATTGTACGGAGCACGCGGTCGTGTTCACTCTGCACACGTCCTCCGTGGGGTCCCTACTCACTCACCTTGGGTGGTTCCTTGGGGTCCCAGCAATTGTACACCTTCTAGACTAAGTCTAGTCCAGAGTCGTGGTTCTTATACCACTTAGTTAGGATATGGTTTGGTCTCCCCCCTAGAGCCCACTGTGTATTGTGCTACTTACGTTTGATTCTTTGCAACTGTATTATTTAATTTGTGTTCGATATTCATGTAGAGGATACTAGAGAGTGTTATAGATAATAAATACATATTTTTATAACTGTGTGGTTTCCCCTTCATTTAACCAATTCTATAAGGTTGCATTCTGGTAAAACAAGGTGCTCAACATTCCTTCAAGACTTAGCCTGAAGGCTGCTCTCCATGGCTACCACTAGGTTAGCTTTCAATAAAGGTTATCTTTGACCTAATCACCATAAGGGTTATTTGGACTGGTACAAGGTGCCCACTTTCACTAGTGGACAGCATATACCAGGCCAACTTCTCACTAATATATATATATATATATATCCATGTGTAACTTAACATGTGCTCATGTAAAGCGCTGTAATACCTCCGGGAGGGGTCAAGTTTGCGTTGTAAAAAAGGAAGACACAGCCCCTTATACATAGCGCAAGCATCGGACTGACACCAACAGAAATCATTTTGCAATTCGGCCATGCACCACACAAAGATAGGAAGTGACGCAGGAACGGACACATGGAACGCGCTATCGAATAAGGCAGTTAAGAAGAGTGGTAATGCTGCTGACTAATGGTAATTATTGGGCGAGCTCCAAGCCCTTTTTTGTAAACAATAGTCTCACAAGCGGAAGAGCATGTGCTAGCACATGGCTCAAGCTGGCACGGCCTAAATCCGAATGTTTGTCTCCCTCCCCCCCAAGCACTGTGCAGATTGCTTGGGGCTTTTATTTTTTTTAATTCACAAATATTCTGGGAAACTTCAGAAGGAGTCTGCAAGGCAAGATGCTCCAGACAGATTAGGCATTGGCATTTTAGGTCAGGACATCTGTGACGGTGTTCACTTCTCCAACATTAGCTGCCAGTGGTCTGCGTCTATGCAACACTGTACAACTATCTGGTTTTGCAAGCCTCCATTTTTCCAGTAAAGATTCACAATAGAAGGATTAGCAAAGGAAACAGGCTGGCAGAGAGTGTCAGACCAATTGGCTTTTCTAGGTTGTGTGTTAGCCAAGACCTTTTGATTTTACTAAAAAGATGTTTATAACCGTATGTTATAGGGTGTTCAGCCAGACCTCATCCATTAGTCTGTTATGTCATTAACATTTTTCTTCCACCAACAACTGCATGCATGATAGGGGAATGGGACAGCCAACTTCAAACATTGGCTGATTTCACTGCGAGTTACTGCGCTCTTCCTTTTCACAAAGAGCAAATCCACACAAAGTAGTTCCCTTCAGTGCCAGGGATTATTATGCTAATGCATGGTTATTTTGAGGCCAGAAAACATTTTTGCCCATAGTCAATGTTTTTTTTAGATTGACGAGTGTTTGGCAGCTTTCCCAACAATAAAATTTTGCAAAAACAATGAGAACAAACTAAGAATTGCCAAAGCGCGAAGGTCAGCACCAGACCTTTTAGCCTGGTCAATGCTAGTTTTTTGTATATTGTATTTATACAACTATGATGCTTTCGCTCTGTGATGAATATAGATATCACCTACCGGCAGTCTGCAGTAGGTAGTTCTAGTTAGGACCATGTTTCCATAAAAAAGCGTTTTTTGACTTGCCAATATCTTTCTGCAAATATTTATCATATACACATCACCTAGTGAAGTGTTTGATTTGTTTTGATCCTATTAAAATCTTTTTTTGTAATTCATACGTGTGATGGAAACAATGTACTCTGAATTGCTATGTTTTGAAATATTTATACTGTTCATTAACAAGCCATTTAAATGTTGTTAGAAAACAAAAACTAACATCCTACAGCCTTTCATTCACAACGATTCCAGACAGTTCACTCTACAAAATCTTCTCACTTTGCAGTCAGACAAAAGTAAACCCCAATCTAAAGAATAAAATAAGCAGCAATTTGTAAGAAGACCAACTGAAATCTGACCTCTATCTTTGAATGTACAGCAAGTGTAACAAGATAAAAACAAGATGTATAGGCACTCAATTTCGGAATGAACAGAACACCTGTTCTTTGCTAGCTCGGCCCTTGTGTCTGAATGGGCCAGTAGGCTGAAAAAAAGCTCACCTTGGTGGAATCTGGCTTGTTATAGCGAGTGGGCAAGTACATTTTTAAAAGTCTGTACCCGTTTGATTACTCTTTTATATATGTAATGTACGTAATTTCATTGAGAAATGTCTTTTGCCCACTCAGTCTTCTTTATCTTGTCAGTTTTCCCCCATAGCCTGGCCCATTCCCTCCCTCCCTTGGCTCCAACTCCCCCGCCTCCATTCCCTGCCCCAACACCTCCTCCTTTAGGCCGGTTTGGGAGATATGCCCTCTTCGTCCTATCTTTCTACAGCTCATTTTATGTTGAACTATATTAAACTAAATAGCTGCCCCTTGAGAGTTGTCCAGCTGCCATTCCTTTCCTAGCTGCAGAAGCATTACACTTACGAAGTTTAAAGGGATCTCTATCCCAATCACCTCTCATGCGCCCTTGTAGGCCCACCCAATTACCCACCTATAGGAGGGTCAATATCTCTAGCTTGGCTTTTCTCCCCTTCTAATTTAGTCATTGTCAGTTAGTGCTCTGGTTCAATAGCGCTTGAGCCTCAGAGGTGCACAAATTAATCATGCCTTTAAACAGGATATTTAGCTTGGCTAGTTCCTGCAGGAAAACCTGTGCCCTGTTGTCCTGGAGTGAGGGGGTTCAGCTGGAGAATTTGCCAATCTGTTGCCTGGCTTGGCAAAAATCAGACTGCCTTCCCCTTTCTTGGGCTTGGCAAATAGGAAGCAATGGGCCGTCTGAATTGGATAATTGATGTCCCATTGCCAGAGGCTTGAAAATGCTTGTTGAATCAGGTGGACTATGAATCCATAAAGTTTATCCTTTCCATGCCCTCAGTAATGCCCAGGATTCACAGCTTGATTCTGTGCATTCAATTCTTTAAGTCCTATACTTTCCAGGTGAGGTTCTTTGCAAGTTTCTCATGCTGTTGCGTTTGTTGATCCACTGTCTATGCCTTGTCCTCCAAATTTGAGAGGCCTTGTTCAGACTGACATCCTACACCCACCTCTTAGAGAGCCGTTGGGACATTTTATGGACTGGCTGAGGGCTCGCCAAGGAGGTCCTAGATTATTATGCCCGCAGATGGACCTGCCCGAGCTCTGGGTCCATCCAAGGGGACAGAGCACCATGGGCTCTGCCAGTCTTCCAACAGAACAAAGCCAGGAGCACCTCAGATGTTCTTTGGGGGGGATGGGGGGCAGTAATCGATTTTGAACATCATACTCCATTAGCTCACCAGCTAGGCTCCTATCGAGCTGTAGAAACAACTTCAGTCAGCTGCCATCTTGGCTCACGATCATGACATTTAGTCTTAAATTGGAATATGAGAAAACAGAAGGCAGACAAATTATTGTTAATAGAGGGAAGTTGAAAGTTAAAAAGTGAAATCTAAATATATACAGGACACAATACAACCCAATATCCATGAGTTGAAAATCGTATAGCCACAGTTATTTGAACGTTTAATTCTTGTAGAAGTGTT
The DNA here is from genome assembly GCA_963921515.1 of Calotriton arnoldi. NCBI lineage: Eukaryota > Metazoa > Chordata > Amphibia > Caudata > Salamandridae > Calotriton > Calotriton arnoldi. Next base: position 1,273,641 of record CAWUFW010001762.1, on the reverse strand, counting down.
CTATCCTTAAGAAGGGAGGTGTTGTTGTAACAGCAGATTACAGTTTTCTTGAACAAACTGTAAACGTACACAGTCCTGACGTGTGGATGGAATGAGCTTCAGACCCTAGGAGCACTCCCAGACAAGCAGTACATCACTGACTGTCTGAGAATTTTGATTTCAGGTAGCAACAATCCTGCACACTGACATTGTGCTGCCTAGCGGAGATTTACACCTTTTGCGTTGGATTGAAATGAGAGCTGACTTGAGGTGCTCTGAACAATGCAACTTAGCTTCCAGGTGCATCTTGCCTCTGGGGAGCCAGTTCTGCATACCCTGGAACGGAGTGAGATGATCATACTTTCTTTCTCCAGTAACTGGTCTTGATATGGAGTACAACACTGTTTCAGAGGAGCTCAGTGTGTTTTGAAAATTCCTCCCAATAGTCCGTTTCTATAGTTTAATTTTGAAAGTACCAAAGCATGAACCACTTACCTAAAATAGTTGTGTTTTAAAGATTTGTATGCCTTGTTTGAGGCAAAGGTGGTGTGTTCTTTTGCCATGAAGTGGATGTGTGCTTGAATATTTAGGGTTTTGTGTAAAACGGATACTAGGGATTTGCAGCTTGCAGCAGTGGGATGGTGGGAATCTAGGACAGAGCCCGCTCTAATCGAGGCTCGGATGTGAACATGCATACAGTTTGTAGGAGAGATCAAAGGAACTCCATCTACGAGTTTGAGGTAGTACTTAACATCTAGGAATGTATCAGCTAGAACTAGCGCAACTGTTTCAATATCTGTGCTGGATTTATTTTTCAGGTAGTGTCATTTGTGTAAAAGTGGTATATGATATTTGGTCCAGGGTTTGAAGGAAAAGGCAAGTGGGCCCATACAGGGGCTGAAAGAGTATGGATTTTGCATAACACTTTCTGACCTCAAAGTTGGAGGAAGAGGTGGCCAGACTGGCTTGTGGATATTGGTTTTAGAAGAAGTCAGATGGGGAAACTGTAGCCCAAACAGATTCTTTCTTTGAGAATTCCAAGTAGAAACTACCATCCGGGCCAGGAGGGCGAGTAGACAAAAGTCAAATTTGGCTCTGAATTGAAGTTAATAAGCTATCTTTAATATTGCCATTTTATACGGGGTTTTTTGTGAATTTCAATGGTTTTTAAATTCCATTTCCCCAACTATAACGTCCCTGTAACTTAGTTTCTTCAGTGAACTTCTAGGGTCTTTACGTAAAGTAATATTTAATTACCATACATTAATCCAATGGGCGCTGCGCATGGTTGGCCGCAGGGCCTAGCCTGTGGCCAGGCCCTGCGCACCCGACACCTTTGAAAGCAGCTCAACCCCGCCCAGAGCCTTCGAATGTGTGCAGTGTGGGGATGGCCACAGGTGTGCCAAGGCCCTGTGTCCAACCCCCCAAAGGCAGCCAACTCAGGAGGAAGGCAAGCGACCCCCTCTCTGCGCCATCACCCAGGGCCCAGCACTGTAATTATGGGAGAGGAGAGTACGCAGCCCCCCACCTCCCCGATTTTTGCCCAGGGCACACTATTCCATGGGGCTCAGTACCTTTTGTAAATTGGGAGGGGACATTCAGCCCTCCTGCCCCCTCCCTGGACTGATATTGGCCCCAGGGACCCATTCCCTCAGGGTGCGGTTAACTAAGGGTCGGTGAACTGTTGCCCAACCACTATATCCTCATTGGAAGACACCGGGCAAGCTTCAAGGCCCCCGGCAGTTCCTGACATCCAGCATGAGCCCGCATTGCTCCCTGTTTCAAAACAGGTTTTAAGTCCACTCCCAGTTGACCAGGAGCATTTTTAAACCTCCTGTCAGCTGGGAGCAGACTGTTTGCTCTCACTTGGAGCGAGATTTGAAAGTGCTCCCACTAAGCGAGAGCAAACAGTTTTCCCTGAACGCACCATATTAAGGCTGGCCCACTTGGATGGGGTTCCCGCATCTCAGGAAAGTCATTTAGACCCTGTGCCTCACACATCACTCCCTCATTCCCAATTTAGGTCCACATCTTAAATCTTATCCGCACAGCAAACACCTAGGAGCTCATAGGCCAGCTTCACCGTCGCCAACAGATCGCACTCCCCAACTCATGCTGATCAACGCACATTCTGCAATCCACCATCTACTAGGATCACAGACACTGGCACACAACATCTCTACACTCCGATACTGGAGTGGAAAACAGAGTTGGACGTCATTATATAAAGATATAAAATATAATTTCTCTCAAGTATTCAAATGGCTTTTCTAATACAAAGTGCAAGAAGGCTGAATATTTCACCTAAAATAAATTGGGTTTACTAGGATACATTTTTTGAACTGTTGCATGCAGCCGTTACATATTTCTTAGAAAATATAGGCCAAGCATAACCAGTGCAGAAATACATAGCTATGGTACTGAAAAAATAGGCGGTTTGACAAAGTACTTGCAGCAGATATCTGCATGAAGAGCATCAGAGCACATAAGGTTGTTGGTGTAGATACGACTTCGGTCCTGGGTGACAATGTGACTAAGCCTCCCTGAAACAACTGTGTTACATCTTTCTGTGAGAAGAAGCACTGAGTGGCACGCATGGTTCCTATGGGCCAAGGTGGAACTTTTAGCGAATGTCCCATGAATACCTAGACCAACCCAACCCACTGCTTCATCCAATAGGGCTGCCTCTTTTCAACCAATCAGAACGAGTGGCGCTTTCAGACAACTTGATTGGTTCTGGGCAGTCACTCCGAACAGCGAAGTAACAAGCAGCCAGTGCTTTCCTGGATCGTTTTTCACTCGAGGCGCAGTCTGAGCAGACACGAGGTATTCATCTTCAAAATCAGCATTTGTCATTTATTCAAAGTGCAAGTAATTCGGAGCCAATGCAAAACAATGTGCCGCGTATGTTAAAATATATAGATGTAAAATGTGTTCGGTCACTTCCGCCTTAGGAAAAAACTTAACTACAAAGACAATTTTCCTTCAACTGAACAAAAGCTGAATTTTTCCATAATTGCAAGAACTCTGTAAAATGGGTTTTCACAATTTTAGTTTTGAATATGTGTGTTTAATGAACACAGTTCGGTTTGAAAACAATTCATCCGTAAACGGTGGAAATTCACAAGCTTTTCTTATGGATAATATGCAGTAGTGAAGCACTGGGTATAATGAATGGTCTTTCATTGTATTTTTAGGCTGCGACCTTGCCGAGCGTGAAGTGATGACAGGCAGACACTGCAGACACGCGGAGCATGCCAGCTAAACTCTTGTACCAACCAAGTAAAGCAAGAGGAGGCCCGGCACAGCTCCGACACACCCCGCTTATGCAAGATCCGCATAACACGCTATCAAACACACAACTAACAATGCTGCAAGGGACATTAATCACTGGATCAGCCCGACATCTCCTGGGGACAAAAAATGGAGCACTTCAAGGAGTAGAGATCCAGGTGAGATAGGGTGACCAGGCGTCCCGGATTTGCCAGGACGGTCCCCGTTTTTCACCAGCTGTCCGGGCAGATTTCGAGAAATTTAGCTCATGTCCCGGTTTTTGGAGAGGGTCGACTAAAAACGGGGGGAGGTGTTTTTTATGTTTTACAAAGCAGGGATAGTTAGCAGTTGTTCCAAGAAAGCAATTTAATTCACAGGCAAGCTACTGAGTTTAAAAATTGCATCTTATGTAGGTTCGTACTGCCTGTTTTGTAATTCTCTGCTGAGGAGCGCTGTCATTCTGTGCGCTCGCTTGACGTAAAATTATAGTCCTATTTTTGTGAAATGTCCCGGTTTTTTTGCTTTAAAATTCTGGTCACCCTAAGGTGAGATCATAAGGTGATATAAAATAAAGATGGTGCAAATGGCAAGGGTGTGGCAGAAAGTCAAGGGCAGGAGCAACACGAGTAAGGGGTAAGAATGAAGGCAGAGGAACCATCAGACGAGCCGGAGGAGAGCAGGGGTCTGAGGGGGGGCGAGACAGCAAGCACACACCGTGCGTTCCTACGGGATGGGGGAAAACCAAAGACAAATCTAAGTCCCGGAATGTAAACAGTGGAAGGGAACAAAGCATCCAATAACAAGCATTTGCAGTGCAATAGGTCTCGCATTTTCGAGAGTTTAAGCTATTGGCATTATAAATGACAATCCCTTTTAATTGGGTTTTCAAAAGCAACACATATATAAAAGGCATTGTCATTTACAATGCCAATAGCTCAAACTGGCGTAAATGCGAGACCTATTGCATTGCAAATGCTAGTTTGTTTATCTGCTCGAGTTAGTAATTGTTCAAGATGTGTGGGAGGTAGTGCGTGCTATAAATCTAAATTCAAAGCAGATGGGCGCTCACAGGAAAGATTGGCACTTTAGACAGGAAGCCATTGCATGGGTCTCACGGGAAACATGCACTTTACAAAAGGAGCCAATGAAGAACCTAGCACAGCAAACTGCAAAAAGTGCAGGTTCCCAATAGTACCCTTTTCCTTCTGAGAAGTGTCTGTACTCCCCAAAAATGAGGATTGCACCCCTACCCAGAAGTGCTGGTACTTCCCATTCCAAGTTGAAAAAGTGCAGGCACTGTGTACCCGACAGCACCTGCTCACGTAAGGCACTATTTCCAGGAACCATAAGCACTCTACGTAGAGAGCCAGTGTATGGGTGCTCACAGAAAACATGGGCACTCTACACAGGAAGCCAGAGCATGGGTGCTCACAGGAAATATGTCTGAGATTAATTCAAGCCTTCCACCAACAGCTTTTTTATTCTTCACTGGAAATATAGGAACTGTACAGAGGGAGCATCTCACCAGAAAGGTGTGCACCTTACATAGTGAGCCAGTGCATGGCCTATTACCGAAAACATGGACACTGTATAAAAGGGGAACAGCATTTGGGTTATCATGTAAACGTGGGCACTGTCTAGAGGGAGAAGGATTTGGATTATCAAACATGGGCCCTGTATACTCTTCTTCTACGTCCCCAACCGCCAGCTCCGCCGACCTCTCCCTCGCCACCGTCCCCCGCATTCGAAGAACAACCACCGGCGGCAGATCCTTCTCACACCTCGCCGCCAAGACCTGGAACACCCTTCCACTAAGCCTACGAAAGACCCAAGACCTGCTGACCTTCAGGAGGCTACTCAAGACCTGGCTGTTCGACCAGTAGCAGCATCCCCCCCCCTTCCCTCTCCCCAGCGCCTTGAGACCCTCGCGGGTAAGTAGTGCGCTCTACAAATTCTGTGATTGATTGATTATACAGGGAACTTCCGCGTTGCTGATCACAGTAAACGTGTGCACCCTATAGAGCGTGGAGCGCATACCCTATCACTAGATACACGTGCTCTGTACAGATAGCCACTGCATGACCTGTCACCTTAAACAGCTAGCATGTTCATGAGAATACAGGAAATTGCGCACTACATGCAGGAAGTGTACGCATCAACTAACAGCGAAAGTGTGTGCATGAAATAGCACAGTAAACTTGCAAAGCACACATGGAAACCATGCATTACCTAGCAAAAGAAACAAGTCAAATAAATATGCATAAGACGAAGTTGCCTCCCCTATCAAAGGAAAGTTGCACTACAAACAAGGGTCCTCATGTATTCACTAGCAACTGACATTCACACTCTACATATGGAGTCTTTAAAGTACTACACATGCATGACCTAGCATAAGAAACGTGCCCTTACATAAGAAGCACATGCCTGATGCATCACAGTAAACTTATGCACTGTAAATAAATAAATATGCACAACATAAATCACAAAAAAGGGTGCTGTGCTAAAACATAGCGCGGCGCCCGTGCATAGCAAAGTTATATGGCCTAAACAAAAAGCAGTCCATACCCCCCAAATTTGGCACTGCAGAATCCAAGTTTGCTCAATCAAAGGCGTGACTGGAGGAGCCCGTCCAACGTGGAGCCGTCGCTGCTTGTGCTGCTGGATGACAGGCTGCCGGCCAAGGAAGAGCAGGATGGATGCTAATAAAAAAATAAATAAAAAACACACAACACGAATCACAAAAGAGGGTGCCGTGGTAAAACATGTAGCACGGCACCCGTGCATAACGCACAGCAGCGGTTGTGCTTAGAGTTAAAGGACTCTGGAGGCTGCAGCCAGGGAAAGGCTATGGAGGCCATAAACATGAAAACATGTGCCGTGGTAAAACAAAGCACAGCGCCCGTTTACCTAAAACGTATGAGCGTGGCAGCCCACGAGGCGAGCTGTGGCAATAAAAACGTGCGTTCGGCGGCCGGGATACTTTTGGCGCATGCGTATAATGTTAGGTAGCGCACGCATGTTAATGCGCACTATGTTTTAAAAAAACAATTACGCTGTGCAAGCGTAAGGAGATAGAAGTTAGGCAGTGCTGCTTCCGGAATAAACGGAAGTTACGTATCGGATGAAGAGCCAATTATAAGCCCGCTAACAAAAAAATGCCAAAGTTAACTAATGGCAAGCGGCGAGAAATTACCCAGCAATACCGGAGTTTCACCACGCATATAAATTACTAGATGTCTCGGAGAGACAGCGCATGCGCGCTGCCTAGGCGAGACCTAAAAAGCGTGGTAGAGAGTCTTCAGCATACTGTCGAACACAGGAAGCGGAAGGAAAGGCATCAAATAACACGAAGCACAAACAAGCATTGGCATAGCCAATAGGTCTCTCTTTTTGGATCCTTTAAGTGTTTAGCCAGGCAGCACATTATCCTGGGTGCTGTGCCGCCAGGGATTGAAGAGCTATATAATTTCTACACACTGGGTGTGAAAGAAAGTGTGAATAATTTATGGACAATTATTGCTCTTTTTTTTCCCCCAAGTTTGATAAATGGCAGGACTACCTAATCTGTTCAATGTAGGTAAGACCCGAGGTACACCTAATGCTTGAAAGGGCAAATTTGGTGCAGAAAGATCTTGCATGAGCATTACACCTAGCTAATTGCTGTAACTGGGGTTTGAGCATTACAGGATCTTACTGGAAATAAAAAGAGGACTAACAAAATGTCAGTTGCACCACTAAATTATATACACAACTGCCTCAATTTGAAAGAGCGTTAGAATAAGGTGTGGCATCATGGTAAAAATAGAACAAACTTAATGCAGGAAAAATAATTGTGACCAAGAGGGCAGTATGGTTAGGAAACTTGCATGGAGTACCCTTGAAAAACGTCTAATTGAAATACATAAATCAAATTTGCAGTTTTCTAGGACACACATCAAACATAAAATTGTGATAGGTTTGTGAAAAATGATTGAGGGGAAATATCTGATAGCACTAATAGCAATAAAACCCAAAAACATTACAACCATAAGGTCAACAAACTAAATCTCTTTGTAAGGTGATTGTACATTAACTTAGACAAAAAATATTGAGGTCAAGAGGCAACTGCTTCCATGTGATGAAGAGAACATTTTATGGATGACAATTAACTGGCATTTACAAGTTACACACAGTATTTTAACTCATGAGTCACAGCCAATAAACACAGCTACACTACCGGCACACAACTGGGGTCAAAAAGTTGAAGGACCCTATCAGCTTGTGTTAACGCATATGAGGAAGCAACGCGTTCAGTGCATAATTATCAAAACCTGCATTACTAGGACCTGGGAAAACTGCCCAAAAATGTTTTACCGTTGTTCACTTTAATATAATGGGGCCCTCATCCTGCTGGACCTCTCCGCCGCCTTCGACACTGTCTGCCACCGCACTCTACGCGCACGCCTCCACAACGCAGGGATCCGAGACAAGGCCCTGGAATGGACCACCTCCTTCCTCTACGGCAGAAGCCAGAGAGTCCGCCTCCCACCTTTCCGATCCGAAGCCTCCGAGATAATCTGCGGCGTACCCCAGGGATCGTCCCTCAGCCCAACACTGTTCAACATCTACATGGCCCCGCTCGCACGCATCGCCAGACAACACGACCTCAACATTATCTCCCACGCCGACGACACTCAACTGATCCTTTCCCTCACCAAGGACCCCCTCGCCGCCAAAGCCAATCTCCATGAAGGAATGAAGGCCGTCGCCGATTGGATGAAGATCAGCCGACTAAAGCTGAACACTGACAAAACGGAGGTCCTCATCCTCGGCTCCAACCCCTCAGCCTGGGACGACTCCTGGTGGCCAACGACGCTGGGAGCAGCCCCGACACCCACCGACCACGCACGCAACCTGGGAGTCATCCTCGACTCAACGCTCTCCATGGCCAAGCAAGTCAACGCAGTCTCCTCCTCCTGCTTCAACACCCTCTGCATGCTTCGCAAGATCTACAGGTGGATCCCGACAGACACAAGAAGAACAGTCACCCAGGCCCTCGTCAGTAGCAGACTGGACTATGGGAACGCCCTCTACGCGGGAGCCCCGGCCAAGCTCATCAAGCGACTGCAACGCATACAAAACGCCTCCGCACGCCTGATCCTCGACGTACCATGCCACAGCCACATCACCCCCCACTTGAGGAACCTGCACTGGCTCCCCGTCGACAGGAGGATCACCTTCAAACTCCTCATCCACGCACACAAGGCACTCCACAAAACTGGCCCAGCCTACCTCAACAGACGACTCTTCTTCTACGTCCCCAAACGCCAGCTCCGCTCCGCCGACCTCTCCCTCTCCCTCTCGCATTCGAAGAACAACCACCGGCAGCAGATCCTTCTCACACCTCGCCGCCAAGACCTGGAACACCCTTCCACTAAGCCTACGACAGACCCAAGACCTGCTGACCTTCAGGAGGCTACTCAAGACCTGGCTGTTCGACCAGTAGCAGCATCCCCCCCCCCCTTCCCTCTCCCCAGCGCCTTGAGACCCTCGCGGGTAAGTAGTGCGCTCTACAAATTCTGTGATTGATTGATTTGGTCCCCGCTTAAGAGCGGTTGTACACACGCCAAACAAATGATCCAATGTTATGGGGTATTCACGCCAAAACCTGTTTAAGAGAAACATTTAACAACTCTTGGACAATTTCACCGACTAAGCAAATTCAATTGCATCAATTACTGTATTTCCCGATCCCTAAAGGTAGCATTCGCGTCGTGATTACTGGGGACGAATGAAAATACCCGTGAACATGTGGAGGCTGGGGTGTTTCAAAGGAGGTTACTTGACTTTCGCACCCGGGACAGTTGCACTCCTCTTTTCAACTGTGTACCAAAGAAGACTGCATGCTTTACAGCAGGACTAGTCCACGAGCCATGCAAATATAGCGCACGCTTCTACATCTACTCCTCAGCCCACCCACTAGTGAGAAACAGACGATAGTTAAGGAACACGCTTCACATGAGCCCCTCAGTGTTCCACTATCTATACTATATACTTCATGCAGAATTACTGGTGGCACGGTCCGCAGCGTCAACGTGAGCATTTAACACCCCAAAGAAAAAAAAAAGAAAAAAACAGCGTTCACGACATGTACATGTTCTCACCATTCGCAAGTCCGTGCACACTGCTCCTTCACCAAATGCCACGCCTCTTTTTCACCTCGCCTGCATGTACCACCCACCGGGGGAGGGGGGCAATTGGGACACTATGAGGCCTCCAGACATAAGACGAGGCTTTAGTGAAAGCCAGGGCTGGCGCTAGCCCGTCAGACACGTGACGGAGTATAATGCCAGCTGAACTAGAAAAAAGATCGGTGTTGTTGCTGGGGACGCGGAGAATGGTGTCCAAGCTACGGGGTGTAAAGTATTCAGGTACCGAGCGCGAGATTCCTTTCTAGGAAAGACACTAATCTTATGGTAAATAGGTATGACCAAATACGGTAGTAAGCGCTATATACATCCAATTTCAATACAATACAGTGCTAAACTGATGTTAACTAATGTGATGGCAGTGGGTCGCTTCCATGGTTTATGTAACGCTTCGCATTACCTGCAACGTAGGCGTGAGCAAGCGGTGGCATCACAGAGCACAGATGGTCATTACCCTAACTCATTTAAAAACAAGCGAAAGCACGGAGCGTTGTGTGTAACCTGACCCACCAGGAATGCAGCTGCCACCCTGCGCACCGCTGCTCGCTCCCGAGAGCAACACGCCGTGGGAGTGACACATTGAAAAGGAGGTGGGACATGCACCCGCCTTTGGCCATTTGCGTGCTTTCATTATTGAAAGACACACGCAAAGGCCAATACAATGTGTGGGAGGAGTCAGACCCACACGGAGAAGTTTAGAGTGCTCAGAAGAAGCCTCCCATAGAGCAGCGCATGAGCGCTGCGCTAGGCTCGACCTAAAAACGGCCAGACCATGGTAAACAAAGATCGGACACAAAGCCCACTCCAAGTGTGGTACAGGTACACAATAGGGGCACATGCATTCGGCGGTTAACAGATGGATAGACTGCAGCACAACATTCACATCCCATGTACTAATCTATGTGCATAATAGTGAAGTGCTCTGTTGTGACTCCGGATTGGGCCATTTCCAACCTGCCCCCAGAAAGTAGGGTGTTGTCTTGCATTGCACACCAGTCACTGCACAACGTAGTTATCGGAGTGGCAGCTTTCACCCCTGAATACCCTGGGTCTTCTCCTTGTACTAGCTGGGTCCATCCCGGACTTGCACACCCTGGACGGTGGTATGGAACGAGGGATCGCATGTTGGAGGGGCTCTCAGGTGGCACATCTTCTAGCATCACTGATCAATGCTGGTTAAGAGCGATCACAGTAAACAAATGCACCTCACATGGCACATGTGTTTCCAGAGTCTGCGGCGATGGCTACCGGGTAAAGGGTCTGTGTGAGCCTAAGCCCCGGGGAAGGCGCCCTGCCAACCAAGAGGGATCTGGACTGTGGGCGCAAGTCTGACATAGGGTTAGACTGAGCATCACTGCCCTCCTGTGGCAGGAGCCGTGCGCCATACCTGCCTTCACTACTCTCCTGCAAGCACCCTGCTCGCTTAGGTCATCCACAGGCTCTACCCTCCTGCCTCTTCCACTCACTGCCCTGCTGTGGCAGGAGCTGTGCGCCATACCTGCCTTCACTACTCTCCTGCGCACACCCTGCTCGCTTAGTTTATCCACAGGCTCTACCCTCCTGCGGCTATTCCACAGCAGCCTCTTCCACTCACTGCCCTCCTGTGGCAGGAGCCGTGCGCCACCCAGGCCTTCACTACTCTCCTGCGCACACCCTGCTCGCTTAGGTTATCCACAGGCTCTATCCTCCTGCCTCTTCCACTCACTGCGTGTCTGTGGCAGGAGCCGTGCACCATCCACAAATTCACTACTCTCCTGCAGGCACCCTGCTCGCTTAGGTCATCCACAGGCTCTACCCTCCTGCCTCTTCCACTCACTGCTCTGCTGTGGCAGGAGCTGTGCGCCATACCCGCCTTCACTACTCTCCTGCGCACACCCTGCTCGCTTAGGTTATCCACAGGCTCTATCCTCCTGCCTCTTCCACTCACTGCGTGTCTGTGGCAGGAGCCGTGCACCATCCACAAATTCACTACTCTCCTGCAGGCACCCTGCTCGCTTAGGTTATCCACAGGATCTAACCTCCTGCCTCTTCCACTCACTGCCCTCCTGTGGCAGAAGCCGTGCTCCATCCCGGCCTTCATTACTGTTGAACCATTTACTGCAGTGCCACTCAACCATCACTTCATGTAACAGAATTAAAAAATACTTGCACCATCTCACATTCAGAGAACCTGCTACTACCCTTCCTTCTCCTTACGGAGTTCTTATGTATAAAATCATCAGCTTCTAAAGTTACAGATTGTTTGTAGATCGCTTGTGCTTTCCTGATAGTCTCCCTAACTGCAGGAGACCAATTTTCCTCAGGGTTCTTTGCCATCCATGCCACAATGTCCAAGGTGAAAGGCTCTCACCGGGACTGAACTCTGCATGGGAAGGCACAGCAGCACCTCCAGGCCATTTCCCTTAATTACTTCTCACAACACCACTTCACTAACGGCCATGTAAACAATCTCCATGCCAACTCTGAGGATATGTTCAACAGCACCATTCTCGAAAGGGTGATCCTATTGTGGGACAGGAACCTCTTTAAGACATGAATTGTGGTTTACTGCCACCCATAGAAAACTCGAGACTCCCTTCATGCAAGCACACGTCATCTATGAAATGGACAATAGTTTATGAAACCACTTTAATCTCGACCCAATCTGAAAAGAGATCCAACAACAATTACGTGTTTGGGGCATATACCTCCATTAAGTCAATAGAAAAATCGCCCTACACATTAGGGATATGCAATACCACAGGTAAGGCTGACTGGCAGGGTAGGAAATCCACTTTTTCTGCCTGGATTTTTGCCTTTTATAGGACCCTATATTTTTGCAGGCTGTAGAGCCCTATGCATTTCAACTCTGCTAACCAGGGATACAGTGCTGGTGCTCCTCCTTTCAGCATGGTAAAATTGGGATACTTCTAATTGGCATACTTAACTTACCAAGAAGTCTCTATTATATGGTACAAAGCGCACCCAAGCCTGTAAGTTAAAGGTCACTAGTGGACTGCAGCACCTATTGTGCTACCTGTACAGTGACAGTGGAAACAGGACTGCAGGCCTGTCATTTGTAGCCTGGCTGTCAGAATAATTCCCTTAACAGCCCTACAACTTCCTTTTAAAAAATGTTTAAGTTACCCCTAAGTATACATTATTGTTCATAATGCAGAGTGCATGATATTTAAAAGTGGAACATATAAAAGCTTAATGTTACACAGGTCCTAACACTAAAAAGGTCCCAAATATTATTTTCACCTGAGCAAGGCTGGCTGTTGCATAGAAAAAGACTGGGATACAATATGAAATACTAATACTGTTTCTCTGTAATGGTACTAGCTAGAAAAATAAACAACTATTTTTAATATTTCTTCAATTTAATAGTGAAGGCTGACTTATAGAAAATGTACGTAATCCCGTCTATTTCCAGGGGGATAATATGCATTTTGCTCTCCCAATGCTACCAGGCAGTAATTAGCATTTGTAAATCCCTTTAACGAGGCGCGAATTTTCTTCCAGATTTGAGACAAAGGGCTTTGGTGTGTGGAGGTGGTGGTGTGCAATTTGCAGGATGACCTGTGTGCTGATTAACTTCAAAGAGGCCTAACCTGTCACAAGCCGAAGTAGCTAAAGGTCTATTCCTTTGTCCTTCCAGACAGACTGCTCCAATCACAGAGGATCTCAGAGGGTCCGTTTCGGGATTCCTCAGCTCCGGTGAAGAGCGCTCACATGCAGGACCATGGGTGAAAGTAGTAGTATCTCCGCCTTTGGCTCCCTCTCCCCTGCCATCTCTGGGAAGGGTCAGGTTTTGTAAGGGTGGGTTGGGAGGTGCTGCCCCGCACCCGTGGTCTCCCAGCAGCCCCGCCGGCTCAGCGCCGGCCCCCGCAGCAGGGCACGGCAGCGGTAGCACTCAGCTGCGGGGTGGGGTGTCTCCGGTCCCGCAGGAAGGACGCTCAGGTCTCGCTCTGCAGCAGCCCGATCAAGCAGGCGCGCACCAGCCGTCCAGAGCAGGTCCGGTCTCACCGTTACGCGCAGTGCGGTGGCCTTGTCCAGACGGCGTCCCTCGTCTCAAAATTCCGCAGTGCCTCGGCAGGCAAAGGTGAGCGAGTACTCTGCAGGGCCTCAGGATTGTGCCGTAATCTGAATCAGCTCGTTCGGGTGCCTCCCTTCCTTATTTCTTGCCGCATCGCCACGAGCAGAGCGCCATGTTGTCAGGTCCGCTATTCCCCATCGGTAGGCCGCACCAGGCCCACTGTGTCTCCTGTCTACTCCGTGGGAGCGCAGTTTCGCCGTCCCCTTGCAGCTTCAGCATATAGCAGGCTGGCTCAACGAGGCATTCTAGACAGGAGCAGCCTCCGCTAATACAGGATTATGCAAGATTATGATCCCTGACAGCAGGAGCCTCACGAGAGTGCGGCCATCTTGCTTGCCGGCTCTCTGGTGCCCCCCACCTTCCCCTCCCACAAACTAGTTTGTGCACCCACTTCAGAACACTGGACATGTGGCCGATCAGAAGAGAACTGAACCTGCTGTCAGAACCTGAAAAAAAGCCTTAAAAGAGTGGACCGGCCCTCTATTCTACACAGGACAAAGAAAGAGGCTCCAAGGGCCAGAAGGCTGCTCTTTTGTTCAAGATACATGGATACAACAAGCTATAAGAGGCCTTTCCTGTAACTGCTCAGCTGACCAGTGGCAACTGGAACTGGACTGGGCCCTGCTGTTGGTTTCTGCCTGACCCTGTGATTCTAAGTGCCTCCATGAGATCCTGGGGGCTTTATACATGTGCTCCTGTGGTGGATTAGGAATAAAAGACTAAGACAGAAGGTAAAATCTTTTGCCCAGGACAAACCTAGGTGGTTAATTCCACCTGCGCCCCATCACAGTCAGCGTTAAATTGTGCCTTGGTCCTGTTCTACTGCGACCATGGACTATCATTGGTAGTTTGTGCTTCTTGGCGCTATTTCTACTTAAAAAAAATATCGGCCGTTCCCTTATTGGATTTCAGTCGTTTTGGTGTGATTTTATTTATCAAATTTTATTCAGTTTCTTATTAATTGGGATGTTTATTGTTTAGCATTTCAACTTTTGATATTTGACATCTTGGGCATCTGCAGCAGTTCTGGAGCTCAGTCTTTGCACAATGCCTTGCAGACATTAGTGCAGACTCGCTCTTTAACGCAATCTAGATACAAGAACACCATCTGCCTTGGGAGCCCTTTTATGGCAACCACTCTAGGAGGTGCTTCATATGAAACATCCATGACATGACTTCGCAGTGACTAGGGGGGGGATGACCAGTCTTGTGCCCTGCACGAGCAGTGCTTTCGGATGGTGAGACAGCTCTTAGATTACATTTTTGGATACTCTTAGATCATTCATTTTATTCTTGGGATGAGACATGAATCTTTCCCAGTTCATTCCATCGGAGACTTGGTCAGAGCTTTTACTGCACTCATAGTGGGGTCTTGTTGCATGCATTAATTTTCGATGCTTTAGAGCACCGTGACTGCTGAATGCCATCTCTGGGATTCCTCAGAGATGGGCAGAGTAATCATATTTTGCTTTATAAAGTGTTTAAAGGCAATAAAAGATCGAATACCATTGCTTCATATAAAGGCAGTGTCTGTAAAGCTGCCTGAGAGGGACATCTGAAAAAAAGTCAAAGAAAAACATTTGTGCAGCCTGTGGTGCTGTTTGAAATACCTTTACCCGGCTGGTCTTAAATGTTGTGCAGTGAAACCAGTCAGGCTAATAAAAACATCTTGCTACGCATTGATCTATTGTGCTGCATGTTTTTCACGTACAAAAGGTAGGAACTGTTATATGAAATTAAAGATACACCCTGAGATGACAGCTAGTCTGGACCAAGCTAAAAAAAACTAGTATCAATAAACCGCGCCCATCCACCAGCAGAGTGCATGCTGTAAGGCAGCTAATGGAGCATTGTCCTCATTTTACAAAAAAAAGGCACTTAAATGGAAAGTGCAAAGGTTTATGATAATTAAGATGTGCATAATTAATGCAAAATAGTAGGTAATCATACTTGGGCACTGCAAGCAAACAAAATAAATAATAACAATCTAACTTAAGTCAGTAACTACTGAAGCCATATTAACACTGATTTATGTATTAGGATTGAAAGGGCTGTTTTTTCACATTCCACTGCAGATGCTGTAACTTTCCAGAAGCCTTCCGTTAGTTAGCGAATAGGCATTTGTTATGTATTAGACAACTGACACCGAGTTTTTCTCACTAGAAGAGGAGATGGCAGGAAACTTAATTCGTAGGGAAAACGGACTGATCGCAAGATGTGTGTGATTGTGACCTACTGTGAAGACGCAAGACACTAGGGAGTCTACCTACTTCCAGGGTTCGCTGAAATCCGATTGGATGCAGAGTACGGGGTATGCACCAATTTTTGCAATCTATGGTTTAGCACATTTATATTAGCGTGCGTTCCAAGACTAGTAGGATTCTTAGAATTTCCTCTCCCCAGGAGAGATCCCTTTTCTGTCCTTCTCTTTTCCAGAGATGTCTTGATTTATAGAGGAGAATACTTTCCAGCTTGCAAGGCTATTGTTTAAATAGTAAGGCTTCATGCCACAATATTCCTATTCTCTCATCAGAACTCTTCATTTGGGTTTCTAGACTGACACCTATTCTTGCTTATAGAAGAAATTGCCATTCTCATGTGCATTTTAGATTAGGGGATTCCTTTATGGAACACGCTTGCTGGATTAGTTCTACTTTATTTATTATAATACTTACTTGGTATTTTACCTTGTTTTGAAATACTGACTAATGGAGTATTTTCACTTGTAATGACTAAAAGAATAATATTTACTGAATAAAACAACTTAAACATTAGATTTGTTAACAAAACCCTTTAACTCACACCATCGCTCTAAACATTCTGGTGACGTCTCAAATGGACTTCACTATTCATGTTGGATGTAAATGATTGTTCCTTCTCAATTCTTGTTGACGAACACAGGTCCATACGACCAATGGCGAAGGTTATTTAATGATTACACCTGAAGACTCCGATACAAAAAACCCGCGCCATCACAGCCAACTAGTAATTATTCTGGGATAAGGGATGGGCATTTATCATAATTTGGGGGTTCGCCATCAGAATATCCCATCCAACATCTTGATTTTGGTGATCCTGGTCTGTTGCTGAGGTTCTGCCCTTGAATATGGTGGAATATTGTGAAGTAACTGCATGTGGCAATGGTGCACTGTCAAGCAGAACAAGCAGCTCCAGGAGGTAGAATGACCTATGCTGCCTTTAATACACTTCCCAGAAAACACTGCTTATACCAAGCTCCAAGACGCCCCCCATACAGCTTTCCAGCCAACCTTGGTGCAGCACTTGGACATGCTCAATAACAGCATAACGTGGGCTGCAGTGAAGGCAGGCAGATATTGAGCAGCTGAGTGCTTGGCCAAGAAAAATGCGTGAAGATCAAATAGGAGTTTGGTTCCTGCTCATCATGTGGCATAATATGGTATGGGCATTATTATAGCGCTTCGTACTACTGACTAGGTGCTAAAGGATCAGTGACCCTGGCAGAGCCAGGGTGCCGACAGGGTTTGGGGGAGATGAAGCAACCACGTGACCCAGGAAAGTTTCCTTAGACCAAGAATCTGCTGCTCATGACCAAAGGGGTCAAATCGATTTTGCCTCACATACCACCATTCTTACAGTAAGAACCTCACTGCATTCATCACGTACTTTGGGTGTTTTGGGTTTATACCCATGTCCTTTAGATTACCTTCAGCCACTGCTGTATTCCAACGGGTGATACACCACCACTTCAAAGGGTGAAATGTTTTTTTTTCAAAATGACAATGGGCAGGGCCACTGGAACTATGAGACTGACAGCTCTGCTTCTCTCACATAATTATGGATTTGTCGCATTGTAAACAATATCATCTGTTGCATTATCTGCAGATTTTGTAAAAAAAAAAATTCTTTCTAGCTCAAATGGATCAAAAGATGCTAAAAACATGGCAGAATGAGTTTGCGTGCAATTGAAGGCAAAGGTTAACTGCCCACCTTTCAGTTACTTTTTTCTGTATTTGGTTATTAAACCTGTACTAATGAGGTGAAATCTTAACCAGATGTAAAAACTACAAAATAATGTAGTAATACTATCAAAAATGTGCTGCTTCATGCTGCATAATTTGCCTTCTATGTCGCATACTTTAGTCAACACTGCCACATAATTCCAGTGGGCCCGATCATGGGTAAAAATGGAAATCAAAACAACCGACGTTTTAGCTAAGTTCTGAATATGTTGGATACAAAACACTCAACAGCTGTGCGTGGGAAATGCAAATCTGCAGTACGGCCAGTGACTTACTTTGGTCATGAATTCACTGAACATGGAGTTTGAAGAAAAATAAAGTGTTGAGTCAATAAAGAATGGACCGCCACCACCCGCTAAAGGTGAAGGTCCATTCCTTGGGACTGAGTTTGTGCATGATTCTGCATGTGAAACGTATGATATGAGGAAATGACCTTAGTCAAAGTTTGGATTGGAATGAGTATCTTCAGAGGTATTTTGATGCCATTAGGATGAGGTTTGTAAAGCTACTTCTTTGCAAGGCTTTCATCCTAATGCAAACAGTTATGTCCATAGATGCAAGGGGTAAGAGATTGGGCGCCGTCCAGTGACTGATCTCGAAGAATGTCAGAGATGTCATTCTCTTTTCCTTAATGTGGTCTCTCCTGTGGAGGAGAAATACTGTAATGGAGAGAAATGTTGGCTTGTGTGATATATACGGAGAAATTTAAATGGGATGAGTTAGGTTGAGTTCATTCTTTCCATTGACCGTAAGCAAGACACCAAAATTGTGACCATCAGTGGGATACTGAGGGCCACTCCACGCATTGCCAGAATGTCTCTACAGTTGTTAGATTACAAATACAGGATACAGTGTATTCCTAGAGCTAGGAACAGGGTTGCAGACTTCCTGTATGTAAGACATTGGGGTATTAGTCGAGGGGCACAGGCACCCACCTACAGGTGGTAACCACAATCCTTGTTTGGGGGGGGGGACTCACTAAGGTCACTAAATTAACCTGAACTGAAGCCCCTTGTAGTTCTGGCCCACAGCACGACAAAGGCCGATGTCTACCTCTTTGGACCCCCTCCCAGTGCTCTAGATTTTCTAGTAGTCATCGACGAGTGTTCTAAAGTAATGTCTACACCCAGACCTTCGTCAGGTGTCACCATTTCCATGTTTGATTAGTATTTTCATTATTATGCTTCCCAGCTATTGCAAAGTTTGACAATGCCCCCCCCCCCATGCCCCTCCCCTTCAGGAAACGAATTCAAAGATTTGCAAGACAGTTAGGCTTTAAGCACCGAAGGGGACAAAAAAAAAAAAAAACACTTGTGGCCGCAGGCCAATGGTATAATCAAGCATTGGCCGCTTTGAAGATTTGAAGAAATCTGCTGAAGTAGCCACCAGCTCCTATCCGAAGCAGTGATAGAAGTGGGCGGGATCGGCATGCCCCTACTTTTTAAATTTAACAGTCCGTTCCCCTACTTCTTTACTTTAGACATGCGTCCCAGGACGGCAGGAATAGCCCGAATTTAAAAAATATTGCGTGATCGTCCAGCCCTATGTGTTGCACATTAAGGAAGGCGTCTGCAGTTGCCACGACCTCCTCCCCCTTCCCCTCTGACTGGGGGCAGGGGCCTGCAAAGCAACACTGTAGGAGCAATCGATCAGCACGCGAAAACTGCTACCTTTGGTGGCCCTGCTGCTAGAGTGTGATTTACACCTCATTTAGTGAGGAGGCCCCCTGCCTGCCCCCACCGTGACCAATACAATAGTCACATCAGGATGCATTTTAGGCACCACCCTTGACCTCATCTGCCCTTTATTTTGGGGCTCACCCAGACTGACGACGCCACAAGGAAAGGAAGAGCGCTCCAGTGTAGAATTCCTGGCAGACTATGCCCAAACCGTGGCGCTTTAAAAAAACAAGCATTTACAATGCAATAGGTCTCATATTTTCAAAACTTTGACCTATTGGTATTGTAAATGACAATACCTTTTATTATTACAGGTTTTTTAAACCTAAATAAAAGGCATTGTCATTTACAATGCCAATAGCTCAAAATCTCGCAAATGCGAGACCTATTACATTGCAAATGCTTGTTGAAGTTGGTCATGGTGCAGAATAGAAATGAAATGCCAGTGATACTGCTGAAATTTCTACCAGTCAAAACTGTTGCACTCTGGGATGGAAACCTCAGACCATTTGGAAAGCCGTCTGTGGGCCACCAAAGCTCTACAATGCCATATCAGTGACAGATAGCATAGGCAGCCACAGTGTTACCGGTTACATCTATATTTGCACTGTGCCCCCACATGCCACACTTGGAATATATGCCCAAGTTACTGCCCTCGTTGGAAGGTATGTTCAGGTCTCTCTTAGAAAGTGTTCCCAGGAATTTCCTGTAGCATGTAGATGCTTGTAACATTGCCCAAATAAGGTATGCCAGTGTGTGTCTCTCCCAACGCATATTATGCTTTGTCTTTTGTTTCCCCCAAACCACTATTTTGGTCTTCCAGCCTGCTAGAGCCCCTTTTGTGGAGCTCTCGCCTTGCCAACCTGTGGGTAGTCATCCCTCTAACTTCATTCTTCAGGCTTGAGAACTCACCTACTGACAACTGATAACTTGGGAATACCTCTCTGTTGTAGGGATTCTGCACATACACAGAGCTATGCACAGGATAATAGGACCTCAGAGTATAGTGGTGAGCCAACCATGCCCCTTAGTACCCACAACCCCAATCAGACTAGCTTTAGCGTCTTTCGCAGCGCAGCTACCAATTAGACAACCCAGAACACGGTCTCTCTCAGGACTCGCGGGAGCAAGAACACGCTTTCATAACTCACATTTGTCCACAACGTGCGTAATAAGAGACACTGTATAGTTTAAAATGTTTATTTCAACTACCGTGCTCTAAGATACAGTACACGTGCCAGTACTATCAGCATAATGCATAATGATAAAATAATAAGCATGGTTACAATTCCATAGAATACAAACGGGGACAGCATTTTATAAAGACAGTGGATATAGGACTAAATGGCCTTACCACCCTCCCCGTGCTAATAACTAGTTTATTATAAAAATAGAAGAGCTCTGGGCTTTGTCAGGCGGACCCCCATACCTCAATATCTAGATGCAAGGTTTACATCAGACAAGCACAGCTCTTCTCCCTGGAAAGGTTTTTCTCCAAGTGTCACAAACAGCGAGACAATATTAAAAGCACACAAATTTCTCCAGTGCAGCTGTACCGTGTGTTAGGTCTAGGTGCGAGGGGCTGACCAGATCAGCAATAACAAGGGACGTTGTTTTTCGACCTTGTACATGGTGTGCAGACGAAACCCACAAGGAACAGGAGAAAAGGTGAAAAGCAAAAAGGCAGACAGTTCTAATATAGCCGGGCACAAGCAGAGGCTGGAAAAACAAAGTCACAAAGTAACGTGTGCAAAAAGGCATCATGGCAGCCAGGCTTAAGCTAACTTAGCAATGTAGGCAATGAGGCCACAAACCACACTACACCCTCCCCTTGTCAGTCCCTAGGTCAAGACATAGGACGAAAACAGAGTTCAAATAGATGGAGCAGAACGTAAACATCTATTTGCCAAAAGTTCCCATGAAGGACAGCGAATGAGGAAAACAATATTTTGTCGGGACAAAAAAAGCCAGAAATGTAGTTCGCTGAAAGTGAAGGCCCCTAATCCAATAGATTTTTTATTTTATTTATTTAAGAAGTTTTCTATAGCGCTGGCCTGACCCTAGGGTATCGGAGCGCTTTACAGCAGGTACATAGCAGATAATCACCAGATACAAAATAGAAGAGCGACATATTAACAGAAGACCGCAAAATAAAAGAGCGACACATTATAGTGCAGGACAGTGTTAGTCTTCAGGATTCTTCGGAGTCTTAGAGCTGGAGCAGAGCGCGATGTCCACTAGCTGCCCAGAGTGATCCTATCCACTCCCTAGGGAGCGGTTGAGGAACAGGGTTTTGAGTTGGCTTTTGAATTCTACAAAGGAGGGAATGGTTCTGATGTGAGGGGGAATAGAGTTCCAGATTTTAGGGGCGCTTCGGCGAAGGATCGGTCCGCAGTTTTTTTTCGTCTAGTTTTTGGTGGGATGAGTAGGAGGGAGTTTGAGCTTCTCAGGTTCCTGGTCTGGCCGGCTTTTTTGAGTTTTTGCGCCAGATATTCGGGTTTGCCGGTGTGAAGGGCTTTATGCGTGAGGCAGGCTGTTCTGAAGCTAATCCGCATTTCGACTGGAAGCCACTTGAGTTCCCTGAGTGCAGGGGAGATATGATCGAATTTCTTGATACCGGTGATCATTCTGGCAGCCGCATGCAGCGTTGTTTTGATGGGAGCCAGATGCGATTTTGGAATTCCTGAGAGGACTGCGTTTCCATAGTCCAGTCTTGACAGTACCAGAGATTGGGTGGCCTGTTTGAGATCACTGGGTGGAATGAAGGGTTTTATTTTGTTCAGTAGTCTGAGGTTAAGGAAGGCACTTTTGGCCAAATTCGTAATGTGTCTCGTCATGTTCAGTTTTGGGTCTAGAGTGATGCCTAGTGATTTGACAGTCTGCTAGAGCGAGATTCCCGTTGAGCGCATCGACGGCCTTTAGCCATTCGGCAATTTGGGGGTTATCTTCCTTATTCGAGATGAGGAGTGTCTCAGTCCTGTCAGGATTTAGTTTAAGGTGGTTGCATGTCAACCAGTGTTGGACATCTCTCAGTACATCATTGAGTCTTTGAATGTCTTTGAGAGAGGTAGTTTCCAAATAAATCTGAGTATCATCAGCGTAGAGATGGAAGCGGATGTTGGCTTTTCTGAGTAGTTTGGAGAGAGGTTCCATGTAGATGTTAAAGAGTTGCGGTGATAGCACCGAGCCTTGAGGGCCGACCTCCAACAAGTCAACAAGGGCGTAAGTGAAGTTTTTTATTTTTATTTTTTGTGTGCGATTGTGTAGAAAGGAGGAGAACCATTGGAGGACTACCTCGCCAAGACCAGCTCTTTCTTGGAGAGCCCTTATGAGGAGTTTGTGATCTACCGTATCAAATGCTGCCGAGAGGTCAAGGAGAATGAGGAGGCAGCATTAGTCAGAGTCTAGTGATGCGTGGATATCGTCGATGTTGAGGATCACGGTTTCTGTGGTACAGCCTTTTCTGAAGCCAGACTGGTGGGGGTCCAGGAGGTTGATGTTGTCCAGGTGTTGGGTTAGTTGTTGTAATACGTATCTTTCTAGGGTTTTTGATAGAAGGGGGAGGTTCGACACAGGTCTAAAGTTGTTCAGCTCCGTAACGTCTAGGCCGGGTTTTCTCAACAGGGGTGTGACTTGTCCCATTTTAAGGCAGTCTGGAACGACTCCATTTTTCAGGGAGCAATTTATGATCGTGCACCAGAGCGGAGCTAAGGCGCGCTTCAGTTTTTTGGTCAGTAGGGGAGGAATGGGGTCTAGGACATGAGCTGAGGGTTTGGAGGTGGAGATCAACGTGACTATCTCAGTTTCTTGAATGGGGCGGAAACTTAGCCAGGAATTGGAAGAGGTACCAGGAGAAAGATCAAGCGTCCCAGCCGCGATGCTCTTCATGGGGTGCGGTGCGTGTTGTTGACGTCCAGTGAGATTTCGATTTTAGTGATCTTATCATTGAAGAAGTTGGCGAAGTTGTCGCAGAGTTCTTTGGACGCCTGTATAGAGGAGGACACAGGCTTGGAGGTTTGTTGTCTGATGATGCTATAGAGCTCCTTGGGTCTGTTTTTTGCACTGTCTAGCGCCGAACGGAAAAAGCTGGATTTCTTGTTTTTGATGCGATTGTTGTACTTCCTACGGACTGATTTGAGTTGGTCACGGAGGATGGAGGTAGGGTTATTTCTCCACTTTCTTTCTTTGGCTCTTAGTTTTCTCCTTTCAGAATTGAGGTCGGAGTTGAACCATGATCTGGATGGAATGGCTCGGCTTTTTTTCAGCTTTAGGGGAGCTAGTTGGTCAAGCATGGACACTAGCTTTGCGTTGTAACACTCAGTGAGTTCATTTGTGGAGAGGTGGTCATTGGTGTCGGGAAGAAGCGAGCTTATCCGTTCAAGGACTCCCAAGGGAATCTGAGAGAAGTTTCTCAACCATTTGGGGGGGTCTTGCATAGGCGTTTGAAAGAGAGTTAGTTGGTTGATATGAAATAAGATCATGTGGTGGTCTGACCAGTCCACGGGGAGTATGTGGTTGATTGTGATTGTGTTTCTTTGAGCGATGATGGCGTCCAAGGTGGCTCCTTTGTAGTGCGTCTCCTCCGTGCAGTATTGGGTTAAATTGTTGTCACAGAGGAGACTGGATAGCGATTGGATTAGCGGGTTGTTAGTTTCATTCCACCGCAGGTTAAGGTCGCCAAGAATTAGATTATTGGCATCTCCGAGTGCACCATGAGCTATCAGATCAGATAAGTGTTCCCCGAATGCGGAGGTGTTGCCTGGTGGATGATAGAGAAGGTGGCACAGCAAAGTTCCATTATCTTTGGTCTTAATGTTGGTTGATAGACATTCAAATGTGTTGTAGTTGCATGAATCTATTTCCGTGATGACCATGTTGTCTTTATGGATGATAGCTACCCCTCCCCCTCGCTGGTCTTTTCTGCCTTTGTTAATGATGGAAAAACCTGGGGGTACAAGCATGTCTAAGCATGGTGAGGAGAGCTCGTTGAGCCAGGTCTCCGTGATGAACGCAATGTCGATGTCATGAGAGAGGATGGCCTCTGCTAGTTCAGTTGCATGCAAAGAGGCCGACCTGCAGTTGATGAGCAAGCAGTTGGTGAAAAGCTTTGTTGCTGGGGGTCTTTTCTTTGGGCGCCCTAGGTAGGGTGGTGAAGAAGGGCGGTCGCAGGGGTTTTGTGCAGGGAAGGTCTTTTCGGAGACCCGTGATCACTAAGATTTTGGATTTAGGGGAGTCAAAGGGAGGTGTGTCATATGAGGAGGCTAGATCGGCTGCTTCATTGTCAGACATAGCTGCTTCTGTCCTAGTGGGTCTTGAGGTCAGGGGTTTGATATCGGTATTTGAGCGTCTGAGCCCTAGTGGGAAGGGCTGAGTTTCTTAAGGATTTTTGTGGCCAGGGTTCCGTGTCCAATCTTGGGAGTCTCTGAAGCTGAGTTTCGTGGGTTTCTGAGGGCCAGGAAGGGCTCTTGTGGCTGTTGGTGTTGGAAGTAGAGGGAACCCAGGGAGGGGATTGGTGGGATCTGCGCGCCTTATCTAGGTTGGTGAGGATTTCGGACAGGCCCCGGGAGATCGAGTCTATCTGGTTTTCTAGTGACGCGAGACGCTGCGCCACGGAGTCGAGGGAGGGGGTGGGGGCATCTTGGGGGGAATTCGCCTTGTGTGGTGCAGGTCGGGTTTATGGAGTGTTGTCTATTGCTCATTATGTAGGACAAGTTGTCACCTTTTGGAATCCTGAGAGGGGGGGGTGAGTAGGGTCATGATATGAATTAGAGTTTGAGATCTGTGCAGGAACTAGTGAGGTTAGGGGGTCACTGCGGCGGAGCTCGTTCGTGGGGTTGCGGTGGGTGGGTCCAATTAGGGAGTGGATTTGTGTTTTCCTTAGAGAGTTGTAGAACATGCTTAGTAGGGGTACTGTAGTGTGAGGTGACTCGGGGGAGGCGGACAGCGGGGGCGTGGGGCGAGGTGGATTGTGTTTCCTGTTGGGGCCGATTAGCTGTCGGTGGGAGCTGGGTTAAGGCGGGTCGAGGCAGGTGGGGGAGAGCGGATCGTAGTGTGGGGAAGAGGGAGTCGAAAGCCTCTAGGTTCTCGTTTGCCTGAATGAGGACAGTACCTTTAGTGTAGATGGTCACGGATGTTATCCCTCTTCTTGACGAGCGATTAGGGAGCAAGGATGTTAATTTGCAGCTGTGTGGTGTGGATGTGGTTTTGGCGATGTAAAGTTGTGCTCGGAGAGTGGAGATCCAGTCTTCTGGTCTCTCCGTGTGGAAAATTAGGTCCATCTTAATCAGACCTTTGGAAGAGGAGTGGTAGACGTCTGTAAATAGGGTTTCTCTGTGTTGTCTGATTAGTTTCTGTTTGAAATTTCGTCTCATTTTAGCAGAAAGGGGGGGGGGGAGTTAATAGTGTATGAGTTCAGGCTGTGAGGTTTCAGATGGGTAGGTAGGGATTGGATGGGGTGAGTTGGCGTGTCAAGAGCCATAGTGTGAATTCTGCACGATGGGGGATCAAGCCTCTGAAAGGGAGTTTAAGGGAGTTGGTGAGATAGGCAGATCAGCAGTGAGTGAGTTAGATGTTGAGTTAAAGGTTGTCGCCGGTGTCGGTCCTGGGGTACTGACTTCCGGAGTCCACCCTTTTATGGACCTCTGGGTCGAGAGTGGATAAGTCAGCCACTATTGATATGGGCGCAATAGTTCTAAGCTTATGGGAAGGGGCTGGACAACTTCCTCTTGCTTGGTGGCCCTTAAGGCGGATTGGTTTCAGAGCCTGTATTGAATTAGACTCGGGACTCCGATGGTCGGGTGTCGGCCATATTAAGGCCAGGCAGGGACCTGAGAGGGATAGTAGCTTTGTGTAGGGCTTATGCTCCAATTTCAAAAAATCTTCTTTTGATCGATGATATCCCCTTATGTAGAGCCCTTGCCTCTGTTATTAGGTTATTGGGTCTTGTCTGGTGGTAGGCTGTGGCTCTTTGTGCTCTAGGGGGCGGCCATCATGAGGCCACGCATCCTCGGCTGGGGGCGTGGGGCTCCCTGAGGGGCTGAGCGCTCTTGAAAAGGTTCCTACTTCGTTAGGAGCAGAAGGGATCCTGTCACATGGCGTCCTGTGCCATAACGGTATAAAGAGCCAGTCTTAGAGGACGAAGCAGCACAGCAAGGGTTAGGGATCCGCCATCTTAGAGTCAGGCAGAATCGAAGGGAGAAGTTGTGCTTCTTTCGAGACTTGGACGCGCTGCAGCACCAATCTGGGTCACTTCTGGACAGATTCCTAGGGGTGCAAGGCCTCCGATTTTGAGGCTGGGGGCCTTGAAGCTCGGCGGGCCCTATTTCTTGATGGTATGGTCGCGCGTGGCGGCCATTATGAGGTCAGTCATTCTATACGTGGATCCTTCCGAATTCAGGATCTGCAGCCCTTGCTCAGGCAGGAGCACTCGTCTGGTCTGAGGTGCCCTTCTAGGTTAACATGGGTGTGTGACCTCTGATTTTGTGGTTGGGGGCTTTGTTGCTCGGCGGGCCCTATTCCTCGATGGAGTGGTCGCGCGTGGCGGCCATTTTGAGGCCAGTCGTCCTACCTTAGACGTTGCTCCAAGGCAGATCGGGAAGGGAATCCGTGTATGCGCAGTAAACTGCCACACCTCCCAAGAGGCCATCATTGGTATCGTCTGAAAAAAGAGATGCCATCCAGTTCAACAAATCAAAACTGCATTCATGTTCCTCATGACAGGGAGCAGAGATCAGCATTGCGGGAAAACTTGCGTGATACTCAATATAACTTCGTTGTAGGAGATTCTGAGCAGCCGCCCAGATATCCCATTGCGCCAAAACTCCAAGTGCAGCCGCATGCGCCATCAATCCAGTGCCGGAACATACCCGTTCATGGGCCACTAAGGGGCCCATCAACTGGCCAAAATCCGGGTCCGACTGAGACGTATTGGAGAGGCAAATATCCAAGGACCAAGAGAAAGGACATCGTAAGCAAGACATCACAGGTTGCACGCAAGTGAAATACGCGAAAAGAAAGTTGATATGACACAGTGTCGCCAATGGTAGGATGCCGAAGCTGAGGGGCATTCGTTCACGAAGCATCCGGAGCCGACCTTGGTCGAGTAGGCCCCCAGGAAGTGCAGCCATTGCGCAGCAAACAAATTAAAAGCAGTATTCCAGCAGCTAAGGCGAGGATCAACGGAAAGCCGCCAAAGACGCTGGAAAAAAATAGAATGAATAAAAGCCGGTATTACACCAAATATAGTTTGAAAGGAGGTAACAAGGCCAGAGCCCACAACGTTAAAAAAATGCACAAGACCTTCGGTGCTAGACGCATTGAAAACACGGTGAATCAGCTCACCGAAATGTTGTGGGAGGTTTGTGTTCAAAAGGGCCTGTATCTCACTGTGGGTACTAGCCACCTGGAGGATGAAGGTCTCCCGTGCGGATGTGAGCATAACCTCCTGGTTCAATAATAGCGCCTATATTCTGCTCAATTTATTGAAATCTGCCTTCAAAGTTGGAATGGAAGGCCAAATGGAACTATCTATTATGTCGTGCGGGGGAGGAAAAAGCACATTTTTGCAGCACACAACCCGGTGGTAAACTGTTACAATGTAGGGGATGCCGGCCAGCATTCCACAGCAGTCCTGATTATTCAGAAGGAGATAGCTACCATTTGCAAGCACAGTGAAAGTAGGTGATATAACAGGAGCCGGAATGCCCTTCAAAACACAAGCAAGATTCGGAGCTGAAACATTACAAGCCCCGTGCAATTTAATGTTCTTACAAATTAGGGAATGACGCACAGTAGAATCGCACGACTCTCCTGTGAGAAAAACTTCTTTCTCGTCCCTAAGGCATCTGTACATGAAAGGCAGGGACCAAAGTTCATGCAAGAAGGCACTGCCTAAAGGCTGAAAACGGCCAATAGGATAATGTTTCATGCAGGAACTGAACTCAAATAAAGAAAAAGGCAAAGCGATAACCCCGTGAACTGGCCACACTGCAGAGTCCAACTCCGCCACAGAGAATGGTAACGGTTCTATTTTTTCGATATGTAATAGAGTGTATGTTGCATCTTTCATGGACATGAATTGCTGTTTTTCAGTTAAATTAAACGGCAGGAATAAGGCAGAGGTGTTCAAAAAATGTCAAGGAACTTTACCCATTTTTAGTGTTTGCAAAGTCCATGCAAACTGCATCACTGAACGCAACGGATTCTGACCATGATCTAACACAGACACATCATCTTGTACAATATCAACAACAGAGGAAACGATCTTCTCTAATGTGTAAATGCGGGAAGACAGGGTATTAATACTGTTGTCAACAGCAAGCACTTTTTCTAGATTTGCCTGATCGATTTCCCGTAAACTGGAAGCAGCTTCAATTTGTGAAAGCTTCCAGAGTTCATTGTAAGTTTCATAAATGAATCTCTTAGGTCGGGGACCACGAGGCCCCAGAACAAAATCGGACAGATCAATATTGCCTGATAGGAGGGATAAATGGTCTTTTACCGAATCTAATGAAGAGTGCTGCAACCACTGCTTACACAGTTTACCAACAGACTATGTTGTAACAGTACGAGAGTCAGAGAACCTCGGATCTGGCTTATCCTGTTTGTAACCAGGAGCCGA
Source organism: Calotriton arnoldi (assembly GCA_963921515.1). NCBI lineage: Eukaryota > Metazoa > Chordata > Amphibia > Caudata > Salamandridae > Calotriton > Calotriton arnoldi. Next base: position 1,244,824 of record CAWUFW010001762.1, on the reverse strand, counting down.
GTTATGAAAACGCAGCTTGCAGGCATTGGATGCTATGGGCCAAGCCAACCAGGGCGACTGAACAATCGTGGAGGTATTAAACGAATTGTTTTGAAACTAAGCTTGCAAATCGGCTAGGGAAATATTAAAATGCAAGCTTTCGTTGGCAGTGGAATACAATGCGGGAATGGAGGGTGCATTCAATTGTTTAGAAGTAGCCAAACCCCAACAGGTCGTTTGATAGATCGTACTATTTAAAAATAAAATCTGGGCCGGGATGAGGCAAGCACGGTGCAAGGCTTCCGTACCTTGGACCTGCCATGATTTAGTGCCCCAAATAGACTTTAAGTCGATGGTGTCCTGCCAGTGTTCATAACCACCCACTGCTAACGCGTTCAAAAAGGAACCAGAGTATAGCAATTTGGTGTGGGTCAACATGATCTTCTGAGCGGACGAAGTGTTCAATTTAAAATAATAGGACCCAGGGTTTGATCTATCAAAGTCTGTAAAGTAAGTAAATTTACTCCTAAGAGTTTGGGAGTTACCAGGGAAAGGGGTCGGACAATGTTCCCATTGGGTGTAATTAAAAGGACCCCGAAGAGCACTTGGTTTATGGAGAAAATGGCCGCCCCAATGCTGGTAACAATATAAATCAGCATAACTTGCAGAATTTAAATACAGGTCTTCAGCATTAAAAGAAGCATAATATTTCAAATCAGAAAATAACGATTCAACGGCATGCACATCCCAATCGTCAGAATGAATATTACTTTTAACGACATCACCCATTGACACACGGAGGACATTTGGTACATTAATAATCTCGGTTGGTCCATGAATTTGGAAGTTTACCACATCCCATACGATGCCATCAGCGACTGGGAAAGCTGAAATGTTCACAAATGTGTGGTCACGCTTCATGATGTGTGAGGAAGAATGAGGTGCTAAAGTTCCAGCGACACAGTTCACCGCAGAGCGTTCAGGTAAATAATGACCATTAATGAGCAAGAAAAAAACTGTCACAAAGCCAATGGACATGAACAGAAAAATCAGGAACAGTACCAACCAGATGTATGTCCAGGGTGGGACTAAAAAATTATCCCTGAACCAGAATACAAAAATACTGAAGCTGGACGGGATAAGTGATGAGGTGGAATCCGAATCAAATGAAAAACGGGTTGGGCTCAGTGGTGTTGTTGGTAAATGAGCCACCGACTCGGTGGCGGGATAAGTATACTCGGTCTCCTCGTTGCATGAGGAAGCCGGGAAGTCGAGCAGACAATCAGGCAAATCGACCATCTCAATGGCAACATCAGTGTCCGTGTGGGCTGGAGGCCCACAAACATAAGTCCTAGAAATGGCTGGACAGGAGACTGCTGGTGTTACGCTAGTCAGGATCAGCCAGACGTTGTAGCTTGACATTGTCCACTGAGATGTATCTGTTGTCCTTGCGACCAGGAAGCGGTGGTAAGATGACTGTAAGAGTACCCTTCAAGCCAAGGACTGGAACCGGTGCACGATAAGAGGGGCCAAATTCTTTTTTGTTCTCCACCTTCTCTCGGACCAGATCTCCAACCTTCGGAAGCCAGCCGGCAACCGGAATCTGCAGCGTCAGTGGCTGAAGGCAAGTGTTCGTTAGCAAGGTTGTCACAGGTCACTTGTAAGTCCTGCAACATAATAGAATGATTATCTACGTCAAAGATTGCGGCATTTGCCGCCATGTCTAGACCATCAAGGTCTGGCACAAACATTTGTATGCCAAAGAGCATTTCGTATGCGGTCCGCCCACCCAGAGATCTTCTAGGGAGATTATTAAGTGCACGTTGCACGCTATACAAGTGGGCCAGCCAGTTCCTGCCAGTACCTAAGACTCTAGCTGTCAAGGATTGCTTTTAGTCACAGTTCATTCGCTCCACAATTGAATTACCCTCAGGTCTATATGGAGACGAAAATTGCACCCGCACCCCCAGTGACCCCATAGCGTCCTTGTAGGCCTTAGAGGCGAACGCTGGACCTTGGTCGGAATGGAAGGTGCCACAGGCAAAAATTCCCACAAAGACACGCAAATCCCGGATGACATCGAGCGTCAGCACTTCGTTGTGGTCAGACCCAGATGAAACGTGTGCACGAGTCTACTGCAACTAAGATGTATTTATATGCAGTGTCAGAAGAAAATGGACCGCAGTGATCAAGGTAAACACACCCAAAAGGTTTGTTAGAAATGTAGAGCTGTGTTTGTGGTGGTCGTGTAACCGTTGAAGGCTTAATCTGCTGACACGTCACAAGAAAGCACATAAGTACGGGTCTGGTTATATAAACCACGCCACCAATAACGCTGCTGCAAAATGGAAACAGTCGCAGACACGCCAGCATGGGCCGAAGCCAAGCCTTCGTGTGCGGCCGTTATCAAGGAAGGTCTGCGGTCCGCGTTGGGAATCAGCCGATCAACAACGTCTGGAATTCTTACGTAAGGAACCTGTTCGGGACTTAAGTGATGAGTACTTGGAAGGGAAACCCTGTGGGTAATTAGCACCTTCCTTTGTTGCAGCAATAGCTGCCAAAATCTCATTATCTATTTTAGTCATGGATCTTGTAACTGCTGCTACTGTGCACGTGGCTACTGCTGATTTGGCAGCTTCATCTGCCAAACTGTTACTGACAGCGTGTGCGCCCACACGCTGGTGGCCAAGGGTGTGAATCACCAATGTGAGAGGCAAACGTTTAAGATCTGCCACTCGAACCCAAAGCATTTTATGCTTAATTGTGCTGCCTTTTGCATCTCTATAGTCGTTTTGCGACCAAAAGAAGAGGTGGTCATTAAATGATTGAACACAGTAGTAAGAGTCGCATACAATAAGTCGTCCCGTCTGGAGTCGCAAACTCAAGTGCGAGCACCAATGCACGCAGCTCGGCCAATTGTGCAGTACTGTCTCCTAGTGCCTGTGTATGCACTACACTCGACTTGAATTCACCGTTCACCATAGTACCTACAACAATAGCACACGCTGCGGAATAAGCATGCTTAGAACCCGTGGCCGGTTGTGCCGAACCATCGGTGTAAATAATACACTGATACTCCTCAAGCGGTAGCAAAGACAGAGGAGGAGGATGAACAAATTCATACTGTAAGAACTCCTGTGTCTGAAGAGAGGAATCAAAGATAAGTGACATCCGGGGAAGTCAGAGATGTAGCCCATTGTATCCAACGGGGGTGCAAAGCGAGTTTGGTACACTTGCCTTAGTCACTGCCTCAAGGGCAGGATATGGTGTTACTAACAAAATGCGTTTTCCCTGTGCCAGTGCGCGTTCTTTCAGAATCGCCATTTGCACTGCAGTCAATACTTTCTCCACAGAGGAAAAGCGCAACTCCGCTGAAGTGTACAGATGCGACTTGTATGCAATCGGTACTGTGTCACCTTCGTTAAAGGTTAAGTACGTGAAACCCACTGCCCCTGGTATTATTCTAATCACCAGGTTTGTGTGGTTATCACGAGTCAACAAGAATGTAGATTCAAGTAGATCAGACTGCAAAGAGTGCAGTATAGAGGAGTGCTCCGGAAGCCAGCATGACTTCGAAAAGTTAGGATGTATCAAGGCATAGAGGTTTGATATGCTGGGCATATTCGGGAATGCAAGTACACCCGAAGTTTAGAAATCCCAGTAATGACTGAAGCTTCTTCAGGGTGGATGGAGGGCGCAAAAGTGCGCACTTCTCCAAGAAATGGGGAGCTAAGCCCCTACCTTCATTGTTGAGCTCATAGCCCAAAAACAAAACGGTAAATTCAGCAATGTGAGATTTGGCAAAATTAAATTTGTATCCCAAGACCGCAAATTCAAGAATAATGCGGTCCACACGGGAAAGATGCGGCCATAATTAGTCGTCTGTCAGATAGATATCGTCGACGTACGAACACGCATCAGGGTCTATGCTGTCCAACAAAGAGAACACGGGCGGCGAAGACACCCGGGCTGTTCTTGTAGCCCATGGGCAAACGCCGAAATTTGAATTCTTTTCCACCGGAAGTGAAAGCGCTCCGTTGGCTGCACTCCGTGGACAAGTTGTGCGTGTAAAATCCATTGGATAGGTCAAGTGTCGTTTTATATTTTTTACGAACAAGACTGTCTACAAGCGCAGAACTGTGGGTATTTTGTACCGCGAAGGTCCGACAATGAGAGTTTAAATGTCAGTAATCCAAAACTAAACTGTACGATCCATCGGGTTTAGAAACCGCAAAAAGGGGATTATTCATGGGTGACACGCATGTTTCAATTACTCCTTGATATTCTAACTGTGTCAGAATGTCTGAAACGGGACCTTTAGCTTCCCGCCGGATGGGATATTGGGGTTGGGGCTGTGGCAGTGACCGCAATGGTATATCATGGGGTGGAGAATCCTCATCCCAGCCCAAGTGGTTACGGTATAGCGCCGGAGCCAGGGCCCCAGCCCATTCAGCTGCGAGAGCCTCCGCTTTGTCCTTGGGGACATGACGAGAAAAGCTCGGAAGGTTGACCTCCTCCCTCTACGAGCAGCAAGTACGAATGGGGGCGGCCAATCCGCCTCTGCCAACAAAATGTCGTATGACGAGGTCAGATTCTCCCAAAAAATCCCTTTAATAACACGCTCAATGTCACCTTCAATTTGAATGACAATATTAAATAGTCTGTCAGGGGGTGCCACTCGGGTGTCAGCTGTCTCGACAGTAATGAATGTATCAGTTGCTGTCGCCTCCACATGAGGACGCAGTGTCTCCCGCACTATGGTAACTTCCGCGGCGCTGTCTAGCAGCGTCACGGCCCACGTCCAATTCAGGAGCCTCGTTCTCACCGTCTGTGGCATACCTCGCTGTTAAAGCTGCAACTTTTTTCTTCTGAAACTGTGGGCGAGAAGGTGGAAATTCTTCTGGTTTCCCTCTGACTGGTTGTCGAGGTTGGTCTCGTCCCTGTAGAGCCTCACGACCCCTGCCTCTATCCTGGCGATCTCCTCCACCAGTCTGGGAGGTCGATGGTGCCTGTGAAGAACGAGGAGAACGCGGATCAAGGACTTGAAATCTCTCTGGAGATTTAATTATCGCTCTGTCGCGCAAATAATAAGTGCGTTCAGAAGATACGGAAACCGGGGATCCAGCACACGACCCTGGTTTTTTCTGTTGCTTACCCCGTTTCTTCAACCTCCAGCTCTTTTTAGTAAAGAATGGTTTCTCATCTTTCTCAGACTGAGGTTTTTGTTGTGGCAGTGATTGAGTTTGCGTTTTAGCAAAAGGCTTAACTCCCAGACTATTTCGGCCAATGGTTTTATAAGCCTGTGCTATAATTTTCGGTAATTCGCGTGGCTTGTCCGGTTCTGGGATTAAAGCCAAAGCATTAGCTACTTGAAAGTTAACTGCATCACCCTTGACGTTCGCAAGGATTAGATCAGCCACTATATCGAACACTCCCACCAGTCTCATCCCCAATTCCACAGCCGCCTCAGGGCCATGTTCATCCTGCACTCGTTTAATTACAGAGGGGAGTACTATCATGGAAGGGGTGCCGAAACACTTCGCATATACTGCTGCGAATACCTTGCCCCAGTTGTTGCATTCTGCCAGCTCGGGAATTAAGTCTTTCGGCAAACTAATTGTTAAAATCCTGTGTTTGTCCACAGGAGAGGTATTGGGAAAAACTGCCTCCAGCTGGTCAAATTTTTCTGCAAGCCAATAAGGCAAATCATCCTTATTTTGTGGGCGTTTGCCCATCACCGAATTAACCATGACGGGACTTATGGTTACACCGCCCGGTCCAGCTGGATGCGCTGCAACTCCAGGAGGGGCTCCCTGGACGTTGCCTGTAACATACTGTACCAAAGCTCTGTGAACGCGTATCAAAGACGTATGCAAGACACGCAGTTCATCAACCGCAAGCGTCAAATAACACGGATGTGGGGTATACCCGGCCAAGACTGGCCAAGTGGCCCCTTCAATCGATAAGGGTCCTAAACGAATCGGGGTAACCGGTTGTGGGAGGGCGCCATTAAACCAAACACTGTGTTGCCATGCCGTGAGCGGTACTTCAAGAGCCCGATAAGGCCTATAAACATTAGGAAGAGCGGTGGCTGTATATTCGTGGAACAGATTATCAGTTCCATCCACCGCTGGGAAAGTGACCCAAGAGTAAAACACCTCAAAGTGGTAAGCAGGATCCGCTTGTACCACAAAGATCAGATCGACACCCGCGTCAGGTACTCCATACGCTGTCAAATGAGCTCGGAGCGCTGCGCGACTATGTGCCGTGATGTTGACAGCCATTAAGGCTAAGAATGTTCGACAACCTAGTACGAGGCAGCGCTATATAGGGTTTATATTAACACCTTTTAATAACTTCAAGCTTGAAATAACCTATAAAAACAATATAGGAGGTATCCCCCTCACATACGTTTCCGGAAGCGTATGCGAAGGGTGTTGTGGACAAGCACAACTCAAGCGTCTCGCAGATAAGAAGCCCACCACGTTGGTGGCGCCATGTTGTAGGGATTCTGCACATACAGAGCTATGCATAGGATAATAGGACCGCAGAGTATAGTGGTGAGCCAACCATGCCCCTTAGTACCCACAATCCGACTAGCTTTAGCGTCGCATTCGCAGCGCAGCAACCAATGATTTGACAACCCAGAACACGATCTCTCTCTCTCAGGACTCGCGGGAGCAAGAACACACTTTCATAACTCACTCATACTTGTCCACAACGTGCGTAATAAGAGACACTGTATAGTTTAAAATGTTTATTTCAACTATCGTGCTCTAAGATACAGTACACGTGCCAGTACTATCAGCATAATGCATAATGATAAAATAATAAGCATGGTTACAATTCCATAGAATACAAACGGGGACAGCATTTTATAAAGACAGTGGATATAGGACTAAATGGCCTTACCACCCTCCCCGTGCTAATAACTAGTTTATTATAAAAATAGAAGACCTCTGGGCTTTGTCGGGCGGACCCCCATACCTCAATATCTAGATGCAAGGTTTACATCAGACAAGCACAGCTCTTCTCCCTGGAAAGGTTTTTCTCCAAGTGTCACAAACAGCGAGATCACAATATTAAAAGCACACAAATTTCTCCAGTGCAGCTGTACCGTGTGTTATGTCTAGGTGCGAGGGGCTGACCAGATCAGCAATAACAAGGGACGTGGTTTTTCGACCTTGTACATGGTGTGCAGACGAAACCCACAGGGAACAGGAGAAAAGGTGAAAAGCAAAAAGGCAGACAGTTCTAATATAGCCGGGCACAAGCAGAGGCTGGAAAAACAAAGTCACAAAGTAACGTGTGCAAAAAGGCATCATGGCAGCTAGGCTTAAGCTAACTTAGCAATGTAGGCAATGAGGCCACAAACCACACTACACTCTTCCCTCTCACCGAACTGTGCATCAGCAGGCGCAACCTGTAAATATGTAATTTACTCTAACGGTAGGTTTCCCATGTTCACCTCTCACTCGCCACATACATGTCTTTGTATGCGTGCAACAAACTGATACATTTAGTAAAAACACATTTCGGCACTCTGGCCTGCATTGCCCGAGGGAACCAACAAATATGAATCAAAATATAGAGCAAAGTTATAGGAGCTGGCATTATATGCACAAGTAAATCGATGAAGATAATCACGTATAACATTTGAGGTGTGTTTAACAATTAAAAAACAATAGCTTTGTCAGTTTAAATTCACATGAATAAACTGTCCGGTCAACTCGAGAGGGCCATCAGAATGGTCCTAGTTCATGAAAGGTTTAAGGAGGCGTGGGGAGACTGATATTAACTGAGGGCGTGCAAATGGGTCACACACTGAAATTCTTTGAGCACATTTTGGGTTGATTGCTCTTTATTCAAAGGTTCATATGCATAGTATTCCACGGATCCCATTAAGGTTGTAGTCCATGATTTTCCTGCTTGACCCACAACCGTCGTGATCTGTGTGCCCACTTGCAGCTGTTAGGATCTGGGCCTAGATCGCAGCTACTTTGTGTCCATAGATTGTTGGGCCCCGACTTAGGTTGTGTGGAGTAAAATTCCCTTGAACCCGGGTGTTTATCTGCTAATTACAAACCAGGTAAAAATTTACAGATCTGTATATGGGACTGTGTGCATTCACCATGGGATATAGACAGGACCACTGGAATTATGCGACGATTATGAACCAAATTATGCAGCAAGAAAAGGCACGTTACGCGGTGTAAAACGGCACATTTTGTGGCAGTATTACTACATTATTATGTCTTTTTGTGCATGTTAATACTTGGAAATGGTTCCACCTCCTTCCTAACAGTGTAGCACTCAAATACTGAAATAGACAATTAAAAGGTGACCAGTCAACTTTTGCAAAGCCCCCCACGTACGCCAACACGTCGCAGTGTTTTTTTAGTAAATTTTGATGCGTTCCCGATAGAAACAGAATTTTGTTTTGATAAAATCTGCAAGTTGTGGATTATGTGGCTAATCCATAATTATGCAGAAAAAACACGCCCGCAGAATTGCATAGTTCAACCTGCCCGTGATATAAAGTCTAGGTCAACTACATTACCCCTCAATCCAGTTCATTTTTGCTGGCTACTGGAAGTATGTGATTGTGCTGGTGTGGAGATTTCCCTCAATTATGAATATGCTGCACTTGCATAATAATTTACCATCTACGGCATAATATACAGCTGTGACCCAAACAATTTTGTTTCTAGCTCGAGCCGATGTGAGATTTGTAAGAGAAAGCGCCCAATGTGGTGTTGCAAAGTGTTAGACATATTGGAAAGCTTAGCCAATCAACTTTAGTTCCTGATTGCAGCATTCGGATTATATTACACTGGTACTAACTTGGTGAAATTTACACCCTGGCAGCATTCATTAGTGTTAAAATAACAGCATGAGAAACTAATAATGTCACAGGATGCACTGTGTTATACCGCATAATTTCTAATTTTAATTTAGACAAGTATGCTTTATAACCCGTAACTCCGTCGCCCTTCTACGCTGCTGTATCACCATAAGTCAGATGAGTGACATCTTCTGCTGTCCTTCTGGGACACGCACTGCTTTCCTAATGCATCTTGGCCGCGGTTTGCGACACTCAGTCAACCTCACTTGCTTAGGGAGACCAGCAATAGCCTGTAATCAAATAGATTTAAAAGGTGGGCCCGCCGGGGAATAATGGTAACTAGTCCAGCTGCATTAGTATAAACAATAAATGCATTCTGGGATCTGTAGTGCTAACATTAGCACTGCAAATTGGGTCTGCTTATAAGTCCGTAGTGCATTGTGTCTGAGCTTAAATATGGTCGGTGGAATTTCGGTGCCGTTTTACCTGAAATTCACTATTATTTATCATAAAATTTTATTGGTCAAATCAATGTCATCTTCCCCAGCCCAGCTGTGAAACAGGAATACATCGAAGCCAAGAAACCTTGCACGGAGTGCAATTTGCAAAACGTGCAGATAGAGTATTGCGTAACATTGTAGCATTTATATAGCGCTTTTACCACTCTGTGTGTGGGGGTGCTGCAGCACTTGCCTGCAGGCACGCCTGGCAGGCCTGTGTGGCTGATAGAGTGAGATCTCCGTTTTGATCCCACGTGGGAAGTGCTTCCTTGTCATGCGTGATGACCTCGGAGGTGCAGTTACCCAGTTATGGGACGCAGGATTTAGCAGTGTGTCTAATGGATGACCAGTGAGAGAAAAGTAGCTTAGCCAGTGCCGGTTTTTATTCTGATGTTAAGAGTTTTGTTGTCTAGTCAAATTCCTGCACGTACACCAAACTAAGGGGCATATTTACGAGGACCTTGCATCCGGTTTGCACCACGGAACGTGGTAAATGCGACACAAATCTCCAAGTCATATTTATGAAGCCACTCATAGCCACTTTGCATGTCTTTGACTGGTTTCATAAATATAGAGTAATGCGACAGCGCAAATCGCCGCTTTGCCTTCCTCTGCACAAGGGACGTGTTGTGGTGGGTGATCCCATGCAACTCCTATGGATTTTGATGCTTTCCTAGATGTACAAGGACTTGTAAACCTGGAAATCTATCAAAATCTTACGCCTCCCCAAGGGAGGCACAACAAGTAGAAATATCTTTATTTCTCCCAGTTGTTCTCTTTCTATATGTGCAGCACACATAGAAAGAGGAAAAAGCCTCTCAGGATTGTTTTTGTGCAGGAAGGTGACCCTTCCTGCACATAAACAATCCTGCATGCAACCGGGTGCCTGCATTGGCGCTGGGCTGACGAAACTGCGCCAGCACAGGGGGGAAAAGACAGAAATGGACCGTATTGGATAAGTACGGTGCATTCCTGCCCTTTCCCTGTGACACAGGGCAGCATAGCAAAATAACTTTCTGCGCAGCCCTGTGCCACCATTCCTGTATATATACCTCTAAGTTTGCAAACTTCACAGTCTCTCTGCTTCATGCACAAGCACTTTTAAAATGTGCTGCCTGCTTTGGGGCCACTGCAATTATGCAGCAATGGAGGACAAAATTATGTTGCAGTGTTGGCTAAATTATGCAGCAAAGAAAGGCTGCTGCGTAATGTGTGGTACATTTTCTGATACTTGATTATTTTGACTTTTTTTTTACACATACTAACAGTTTCTGCAAAGCTTTTGCCTCATTAACACCAGTTTAACATACAAGTGCAGCAGTGAGAACGGTGACCAGTCAACCTTTGTAAAGGGCCTTCTACTTCACAGCAACACAAGTCGCGTGTTTTGATCTGTTTGTTGTTGGGGAGAGGAGTTGACCTAACGGTTAGGGCGGTCCACCTTGAATCTGGGGAACCGGGTTCGAGTCTCGGCAATGACACTGAACATCCTGTGATTCTGGGCAAATCACTTAATCTCCCTGTGCCTAACAAATGAATGTGTCCTCATGTAATGCAACTGGTGCTATGTAAAGCGCTCCGATACCCGATTCGGGTCAACTTTGCGCTATATAAAAGCTCTGTAAAAAAAAAAAAAATGTTTTAGTTAGAACAATCAGATTATGCAGCCGATTATGTATTATGTGGAAAATATGACAGCTATTATGTGGAAAACATTTGCAAACTAGGATATTTTGCCATTCATGTTTGAACTTCCTCATGCAGTCTCTGTTGGGTGGTATTTCTAGACACCTACTGTGCTTGTGGAGAGACAAAGGACGAAGGGGTCTAATAGTGATTGCAGAGCATAGTAGTTTGAAGGGGAGAAAATAACTGATTGAGATAATCCGAGGACCACTACCTATTTCTGACTACCACTGTTTGAGTCTCAATTTCAGAATTGATACATTTGCAATTCTCATTGCTAACTAACTTGAGTAGTAATTACACAAACTACTAATATAATAGTTGTATCTCATTCATCTGATACTGCTAAAAGCATCTGCAAAATCAACAGGCCTGGGTTGTTTTAGGGGTATGTATTCATTTTTGAGTGCTATTTCTAGATACAATAACAGGAAACCAGGAGGCATCTAATGCTGGCTTCATGACATGTTGCGTAAAGCACATAAAAAGCGTAGGACTACAATTTTGCATTGACCGAGGGGCACAGAATGATGTACTCAACAGTGCTCCCAAACATGTGGGGCCTCCTGTCATAGAATTGAAACCCAAATTTTATGTTCAGAAATGGTTAGAAAAAGGGAGGAGAAGTGCTGATGAAAGAAGCCGCATGGCTCGGAGACAAATGGCATCTGGTTCCACTTATAAGCGTATTTGGGACATTCTGTGATTGAAAACGTATCCCACATTGTAAATGTATTTTAATTTCATTAACTAATATATTAAACCTCAAATAAACGTGTATCCATTGGTTGTATTAAATAACGTTATAAGCTGTAACTGGTCAGTGAAATGCCAAACATACTAAAAATTGTTATGTTTTGCTCTTTTTAGCCACACCTCTGACTCCGCCCACTGACCCAATCCTCTGGTTATTCCCGCCTCCTGATGCTCCACCCACAGTTCCCCTACTTTTTTTTCCCCACTTCGACCACTGATCCAAAGTCTTATAACAGACACTACGTGAATACAGAGACACCAACGGTTGGGACCTCGATTAACTATTTGTCCCCACAGAACGTCTCATCACAGTAATGGACTAATGGGAGCTCAATTTTCGTGCTGTGGAACGGGTCTAAGTAATATGTGCGGACTAGCTCTGGGGCACGTCCTCTCTCCAAGCGCGGTGGGGCTCTGAGCCGAGAGTGGAAACATGCAGGCGAGGACTTCAGTGGGTGTGCAGCCACCAGTGAAGGCAGATCAACCAGGCTGTGCTAGCGTTATCTTACTGAGTATTTCTACCATGGCCCTTTCAAGAAAGAGGTCATTTATGCATGATCAATTTTGCTTCAATGTTTGCCAGAGAGTTGGTCAAAGCTTTCGACCCAAATTTGAGATATTTCCGAATAAAGGAATGATACAAATTCCAAACAACTGTTGCCTAGATGTGATACTGGTCAATACGTCGATTACACATCATTACACACAGTTCCTTATTATTAATTTATTTTTTTGGGCACTTCAACCACTGCAGATTCCTAATCTAAGCTTGTGAGTCAGGAAGCCTTTCTTACAATAACTGGCATAATGTGGTTGTTAGAACCGGAGTCGCCGATTCCAACGTGGTAGCTTGGCGCGAGGCAGGAAGGCACCCGAAGGCACCCGAAGGCAATGTGTTAAGCACTTGTGAAGCACACACTCACACTGAGTCAATGCGTCACAATAAAGGGGGACACCACACCAGGTTTTGATGTAAAAACAAGATCCTTTATCGCAATTAAATTAGCAGTTGATAAGGCAGATAATCTTAGGCAACATTTCATTTCATTATAGCTTCATAAACTAGTGCGTACATTTCATTCAAGCACATTAAAACAGTAGAACGTTACGCCATTAAAAAGGCAGTAGCAATAACCTCCTAGAAAAGCAGGTAACACTACAGGTCCTAGACCGTAGGTCAAAAACAGACTTCAATACAGTTGGCGACATGCAATTAGCTAGACATTAGATGCACATTACACTGTAGATGAGGAGGAACCTGTATCAACCTAGGCACAACCACATTCAGTACAGTGGGTGTCGCAAAGCAGGTAGGCCTACAACATAGGAACACATTAACTCTTGGCAGGTGAACACAGGCTCAATGCATGTAGGTATATTTAATTCATTGCAGGCCATACTGCAGGTATTTGAGTAACATAGGAAGCAGTTTGACTCCCAACAGAGCTAGTTCCACGCAGGGGCGGAATTACAGGATCCCAGCTTATGCCCTGTCCGTGAGGCCCCGGTGGTAAGGACTGAACTGGTGTACAGAGCCGGTCCCAGATAAAGGGGGGAGCAGTCAGCGCAGTCTCATGAGGGCTCCTGCCCTTCTCAATTTACTCAGGACAGTGCACGGGGGAAGCGTCTCTGGTCGGAGGCCTTCCCGGTAGCAGGGATTCCCCCCCCCCAGGGCCTCCCGGGCTCACCTGACTGTTCTGGTAGTGCTGTCGGACCTGGATGGGGCCGGGCGCCTCTCCTCCGGTCAGCCCGCTTCGATCTGCACGTGGGGCCCAGACCGGGGGAGGCGGCCCGTGCTCCCGGACTCTCCGTGCTCCTTGCGGTCTTGTGGGGATCCCGGGGGCTCCCGCTGGCAGTGGAGCCCCTCCGGCGTGGTTCTTCCCTGGGCTCCGGGCCTCCGTCGGCCTCCGGACCCGGGGACCAATGGCGTTGTGGCTTCTTTGGGGGCACGGCCTCTGACGCGGCCGGTGCTCGCGTCGCCTAGCAATGCCTCCCGCCTCCTTCAGGCCCAGCGCGGCCTTCACTGTTCTTCAGGCCTGGCGCGGCCTTACCTCAGCCGCGGCAGCCCTTCTTCCACTACGGGGGCGGCGATGATCCTGGGCGCAACGCCCCTTCAGGACAGCACGGGGGCCGCGGCGGCACTTTGGCAGGCCTCCGCTTCTTCTTCCACGGTCCCTGGGCCGCAGCGGTGAGTTCTCCGGCCCAGTAGGCACCCAGGGGAGCGCGCTGCACATTACTCAAGGGAGCAGTCACCGTCTCCGGCCAGCACCTCGTGGGCAGCAGGTGCTGGTGATTCAGCGCTAGGGTAGCGCACCGGACTGGGGGCAAGACGCAGGTTAGGGGGCCCAGCGCTTAGAAGCACAGCGCTCTGCAGCAGGACACAAGGCAAGGACAGTCCAGCGCGTTGAAGGCACAGCGCTTACCGGCCACAGCACTGGCAGGGGAGACAGGCAGATTGGCACACAGCGCTTCTTCAGGGCACAGCATACAGCGCTTTACCTGGTGATCCCCAGCTGCATGTACAGATTGCAGTGGCTTGATGACAGTCTCTTGGTTTCAGGCTTTGTTGTATCGGCACTTGCAGTTTCTTGGATGCAGTTACTTGAGGGGTAAAGGGGGTTGAGTTGGTGGGCATAAGGGCAGGACGGTTCCCTGCAGGCACACTGGAGGTGGTTACCTGGGTCCCCTCACGCTGGGCAAGGTCAGTGGGTGGAAGGTGTTCCTCAGCTATCTTAGCACAGCAGTGCCTCAGCCCAGTCAGTACCAGTAGTGTAGGCCTCACCCCTAGGCCAGACAGCCTATACTCCGACGGAGGTTCCCCAGGTCCAGTGGTGCCCCAACTGACTAAAAGGTTTCCCTCCAAGCCTCTTATACCCCTAGGTCAGGTGACCCTCCTAAAGGCGGCAAAACATAACTCCTCCCCCAGCTGGAAGGTTCTAGAAGCCTCCCTCATGTCTGGCCATGAGGCCCAGAGGCGGGGACGGTATGGATACTGTATCATTATGTCCCAGCCTGATCCGGACTACTAGTATGTGTATGCAAAGGCCACTCCGCAGTAGCAGGGGCCTGTGGCAGCCATCTTAAAAGGAGAGAGCACCTGCACCTCAGCACTGTTTGGCAGTGGCAAGGCGCCCAGAGACCTAGGTCCAACAAAAAGGGTAGTGGCAAAAATGAGGCGCGAAGAGAAAAAAACGGGGTGAGACCACCCTAGGGCTGACAGGTCTAACACGCGTCCCCCCCCAGCCGAAAGTGGGGAGAGCTTCCCAACCTCTAGGGAGTTCTCATCGCTAAGGCGGAAAAACCGGGAGAGACCGTCAGCGTTGGCGTGGTCTACTCCGGGTCGATGTTCCACCCGAAAGTCCATCCCCTGGAGGAAATGGACCATCTCAACAATTTGGGGTTTTCGCCTCTCATCTGCATGAACCAGCGAAGGGGTCGGTGGTCGGTCTGAATAAGGAAGTGAGAGCCAAAGAGGTATGGCCTCAGCTTCTTCAAAGCCCAAACCACAGCGAAGGCTTCTCGCTCTATCGTACTCCACCGCTGTTCCCGGGGGAGTAGCCTTCGAGAAATAAAGGCCACTGGCTGGTCTGGGCCGTCATTGTTAAGTTGCGAGAGCACAGCTCCAATGCCATGCTCAGAGGCGTCTGTCTGCACGATGAATTCTCTTCCAAAGTCTGGAGTCCTAAGCACCGGAGCGGTGCACATCGCGTGCTTCAGAGTGTCAAACTCTTCTTGACAGGCAGCCGTCCAGATGACTTTGCATGGCTGCTTCTTTGAGATTAATTCCGTCAGGGTGGCTACGATGGTCCCATAGCCCTTGACAAACCGGCGGTAGTAACCCGTGAGGCCAAGGAAGGCCCGGACCTCCGTTTGGGTTTTGGGGGGCTCCCAGGCCAAGATGGTCTCGATTTTGGCCTGGAGGGGTTGCACCTTACCCCCGCCCACCAGGTGTCCCAGGTAGACGACAGATCCCTGTCCAATCTGGCACTTGCTGGCCTTGGTCAGCCCAGCCCGCTGTAGGGCCTGCAGCACCTCCTGGAGATGCTCCAGATGGTCCTCCCAGCTGCTGCTGAAGACAGCTATGTCATCCAGGTAGGCAGCAGAGAAGGCCTCTAGGCCAGCTAGTACCTGGTTAACCAACCGCTGGAAAGTGGCTGGAGCATTTTTCAGCCCGAAGGGCAACACCCGAAATTGAAAGTGGCCCTCGGTGGTGGAGAACGCAGTCTTCTCCTTTGCTCCGTCCGTCATGGCAATCTGCCAATATCCTGACGTCAGGTCGATGGTACTCAGATACCGAGCTGCTCCCAGTCGGTCAATGAGCTCATCCGCCCGAGGGATCGGGTGAGCATCAGTCTTGGTCACTGAGTTCAGACCACGGTAATCCACACAGAACCGAAGTTCTGGTGTGGTGCCCGGTGGGGCCGCTTTCGGCACCAACACCACCGGACTAGCCCAAGGGCTGCTGGAAGGCTCAATCACCCCCAGCTCCAACATTTTGGTCACCTCACTCTGGATGCTGGTTCTGACTTTGTCGGACAGCCGGTAAGA
This sequence comes from Calotriton arnoldi, assembly GCA_963921515.1. Classification (NCBI taxonomy): domain Eukaryota; kingdom Metazoa; phylum Chordata; class Amphibia; order Caudata; family Salamandridae; genus Calotriton; species Calotriton arnoldi. The sequence goes on along the minus strand of CAWUFW010001762.1, from coordinate 1,228,510 downwards.
CTTGGTTTTCACTGGCGGGCTGTCCCCTGTGTCCACATCATGGGTCACAGGTGCGTGATTCCAGGCATGAGGGAGAACAACGAGGCGTACTGCTCCAATACGTGGCAGCAGTTCCTCTGTTGCTCCAAGCTCAAGGATGGGGAGAGGACCACTCCCTCCACCGATCCATCGTTCTCTTTGGTCGCCAGAAGGTCCGGAAGAGGCTCGCTCTCCTCCTCTTCACTCCCATCCGTCACCATCAGGAGAGTAAGTTCTGACCGCTCCTGGTGTGGCTTAAGGCGGTTGATGTGGAACACCCTGTGGGGTTGTCGGGGGGGTCTTGAGGTCTACTACATAAGTGGTCTGGCCTCTTCTCTCCAAAATTTCATACAGTCCAGTCCACCGGTCCTGGAGGGCACTAAGCTCTCCGGGCTCCATGACCCACACCTTCTGTCCGGCATCCAACTCCACCGTCCGAGCATTCCGGTCGTACCACTCCTTCATGACGACTTGACTAGCCTCAAGATTGTCTGAGGCCTCCTTCCACAGCTTGGCCATCTGGCTGCGGAACGCCAGCATGTAGCTGACCACATCACAAGGGAGCTTCTTAGAAGACTTCTCCCACCCCTCCTTCACGAGACTGAGGGGTCCCCTAACGGGGTGGCCATAGAGCAGCTCAAAGGGGCTGAAACCGACCCCCTTCTGCGGCACCTCTCGGTAGGAGAAGAGCAGACAGGGTAAGAGGACGTCCCACTTCCGTCTCAAGTCCTCGGGTAGGCTTCGGATCATCCCCTTCAGGGTCTTATTGAAACGCTCCACGAGCCAGTTAGTCTGGGGGTGGTAAGGAGTGGAGAACCTGTAGGTCACTCCACACTCCTTCCACATGGCCTGCATGTAGGCCGACATGAAATTCGTGCCCCTATCGGACACCACGACCTTGGGGAATCCCACTCGGGTAAAAATCCCCATCAAGGCCCGCGCCACCACCAGTGCAGTGATGGTCCTCAGAGGAATGGCCTCCGGGTACCGGGTGGCGTGGTCCACCAACACCAAGATGAACCTGTGTCCCGAAGAAGTCGGCGGGTCCATTGGCCCGACTGTCAATTCCTACCCGCTCAAAAGGGGTACCGACAACCGGGAGCGGTTCCAGAGGGACCTTCAACTTAGTCCCTGTCTTGCCACTCGCCTGACAAGTCACACAGGTCTTACAAAAGGTGTCAGAGGTAACTCATCCTGGGCCAGTAAAAATGTGGGACCAATCGGGCAAACGTCTTGTCCTGGCCCAGGTGTCCTGCCAGGGGTATCTCATGTGCCAATTCCAGCAGGAAGGCTCGGTAGCATTGGGGGACCACTAAGGCCCTTGATGACCCATGCACCGGAGCCTTAGGCTCACTGTAGAGGAGACCATCCTCCCAGTAGACATGGTAATTACTGGTCTCTTTACCAGTTGCTTGGGCTTCGGCCTGCTGCCGCATGCCTTCAAGCGTTGGGCACTCTCCTTGTGCCCGACAGAATTCCTCCCGGGTAGGCCCTCCTTCCACCTGCCATTCTGCAGGGGTCGGCAAGTCCCCCACGGGAACGATATCCACCTCAGCGGACTCCGGGGTCACCTCCGCGGGCTCCCCATCCATCTCGCCGGGTGCATCCTCAGGGACGTCCTCTTGTCCAGCAGTGGGCTGGGCCATTGTTTCAGGCTCCAACCCGGGTTGAGTTCCTTGCCAGGCAGCCATGGACCGCGTGACCACGCAAGTCCATCCTGGTAATCCCAGCATCTCAGCGTGGGCATTGAACTCCACCTCCTTCCAGGCAGTATGTTCCAAGTCGTTCCCAAGCAGACAATCAACTGGCATGGCAGGGCTCACCGCAACTCTCAACAGGCCTGAGACTCCTCCCCACTCAAAGGGAACTTGGGCCACGGGGTAATGACCCAGGCTATTATCAGCCATCACAACCGGGTGGAATACTTCAGGAATCTCCTGCTCTGGGGACACCAGCTGACGTCTTACCATCGTCATGCTGGCACCTGTGTCCCTCAGAGCCTCCACCGCTTTCCCGTTCACCAGGACCCTCTGCCGATACTTGGCAGTGTTCGAGGGTACCTGAACCCGTGGGATGATCTCTCTATCCCCCAGGGAAACTAAGGTCAAGCCTGTCCACTCAACTCCCCTACCTAGGGACAACTCCTCCCCAAGCGCTACACTGGCCACCCCAGGGCTCTTACCTCCTGTGGGGGCTGGGGTCCTCTTGCGACACTGGGGATCCCCCTTGTAGTGTCCAACCTCCCCGCACTCGTAGCACCGGACAGTTCTGGGCTGCGGACTCCTGTCAGGGTAAGTGGGTTTCTGGAATCCAGATGGGGAACCTACCCCTCTCCCAGGCGGTCTATTTTGGGGGCCTTTAAAGAACTCCTTTTTATCTCCCCCCTCTCTCTTCTGGGGAAAACTCTGTCCACCTTTCGGTGGCTCTCCCCCGGATCCCTTGTGGGACACCCGAGTGCTAACCCAGGTATCCGCCTCCTCCGCAAGTTCCTGAGGATCGGTCAGCTTGCGGTCCACCAGGTGTTGGCGCAGCTCTGGAAAACTTTTATCTAGAAGGTGCTCCCTTAAAAATAGATGGTACAGCCCTTCATAGTCACTCACTTTGCTGCCACGCACCCAACCCTCCAATGCCTTACGGGCACAATCAAAAAAAATCCACCCAGTTCTGTGTGGGAAGCTTGTGGCTGTTGCGGAACTTTTGGCGATACTTTTCTGGGGTGAGGTCAAACTTTTTAAGCAGGGCCTCCTTCATGACAGGGTAATTGGTCTGATCACTTTTATCTAAGGTCAAGAGTGTGTCCCTTGCCAACGGAGGTATGCATTTGTACAGGCCTCCCCCCCCAGTACTTCTCAGGCACCCCATGGGCCACCAAAGACACCTCATATGCCGCCAACCACTTATCAATGTCATCCCCTACACTGAAACTGGCCATCACCTCCGTAGGTAGGTAAAACTTCGGCTCTCGTGGAACCTCAGCGGGTACGCTGCCACCATTCAAATGGCCCTGCGTCTCCATCTGCAAGGCTCGGAGCTCTAATTCTTTCAGGCTAAGCTCATGCGCAAGCTTCCTTTCTTCCATGGCCAGCCTCGCCTGTTCTCGCTCCTTCTCCATCCTAGCAAGCTGTAGCTTCAATTGCCTCTCCTCCCTCCTGTCCTCAAATTCCTCTGCAGACAAACTCCCCCCTGACGCGCTACTGCCTGCCCTGGAACGTCTTCCTGGCAACACATTCGCTAACGTCAATGCGCAGTAGGTCCAGTTCTCCTGGGTCGTCTGCCTCCCCCTGCTCCTCGTCCCCTCTTCCCCCCGGGTGGGCCATTACCCATGCCCTCAAAGGTTTCTGAAGCTCCTCTTTCCTGGCGCCTCGCTTGACGGACACCCCCCTCTCTAGACAGAACTCCTTGAGCTGCGCCACCGTATACCTTTCTAGGTTGGCCAACTCAAACTCCATCCTGCTAGGTGGGGCCCCAGATAATTTTAGAAAAAGGGTTCTAGACTGTAGGTAGCAGGTCTAATGCAGGAGTGTACACAATCAGGCAATCACAAAAGAATTCTTAGCACTTGCATTTAAATAGGTGTCCAATTGCGGCGCACACCGAGTCCCTGTAGGGTGCTGCACAAGCACAAGTCCTTATCCCACCGCTGAACACCAATGTTAGAACCGGGGTCGCCGATTCCGACGTGGTAGCTTGGCACGAGGCAGGAAGGCACCCGAAGGCAATGTGTTAAGCACTTGTGCAGCACACACTCACACTGACTCAATAATGCGTCACAATAAAGGGGGACACCACACCAGGTTTTGATGTAAAAACAAGATCCTTTATCTCATTTAAATTAGCAGTTGATAAGGCAGATAATCTTAGGCAACATTTCATTTCATTATAGCTTCATAAACTAGTGCGTACATTTCATTTAAGCACATTAAAACAGTAGAACGTTACGCCATTAAAAAGGCAGTAGCAATAACCTCCTAGAAAAGCAGGTAACACTATAGGTCCTAGACTGTAGGTCAAAAACAGACTTCAATACAGTTGGCGACATGCAATTAGCTAGACATTAGATGCACATTACACTGTAGATGAGGAGTGTTAGACCTGTCAGCCCTAGGGTGGTCTTAACCTGTTTTTTCCCTTTTGCGCCTCATTTTTGCCACCGTATTTTTTACTGGACCTAGGTCTCCGGGAACCTTACCACTGCCAATCAGTGCTGAGGTGCAGGTGCTCTCTTCACCCAAGATGGCTGCCACAGGCCCCTGCTACTGCGGAGTGGCCTTGCACACATACACCTACTAGTAGCCAGGGTCATTCTGGGACATAGGGATACAGTATCCATCCCGTCCCGCCTCTGGGCCACATAGCCAGACATGGTGGAAGGTTCCAGAACCTTCCGGGCTGAGGGAGGAGTTATGGTTTGCCGCCTTTCTGGAGGGTCACCTGACCTAGGGGTATAATAGGCTTGGAGGGAAACTTAGAAGCCAGTTGGGGCACCACTGATCCTGGGAGAACCTCTGCCGGAGTACAGGCTTTAGGGCCCAGGGGGGAGACCTACACTACTGCTACTGACAAGGCTTAGGCACTGCTGTAGTAAGATAGCTGAGGAACGCCCGCCACCCACTGACCTTGCCCAGTGTGAGGGGACCCAGGGAACCATCTTCAGCGTGCTTGGAAGCACCACCCAGCGCCCCAAACACCACCAACTCATTCCCTCCCCCATAAGGAGAAACCCCAAGAAGCAACCACCAAGGAACTACTTTCAGCAACCTGAAAACGCAAGCCTGACAGGACAGCAAGGTCAGAAGCCAGAACTATCAAACTGGGGATCACCAGGTAAAAGCGCTATGCTATGAAGCGCTAGACCTTCACCCCAATCCTCTACCACCTGTCGCAGTGCTGCCCTGCTGCTGGGCTGGCCAAAGCACTGTTGCATCAACCCCCCTGCCAGCCTGCTGCAAGCGCGACTCCGCGCTGTGCCTCCACGCGGGAGGAATCACCCCTTAAGCCACTGACCTCGTGGCTGGAATCAGCCTTTGCGGCCGTCGCCGCGTGTGAGGAGCTGCGGAGGTGGGCGTGGCCTCCCCGAGGCCGGAGTGGTGAGGTGCGCCGTCCGCGCCCTCACCGAAGGTCCGGAGCTGCTGATAAATCACCGCCGGGCCCGGGAGCCCCCCGCAGAAGAAGTTGCAGCCGGGACATCACCGCCGCGGCCCAGGTGAGAGCCAGAGGCCTTCGGCCCCGCCGACGCCGTTGCCGGGCGACCGGGGACGCCGGCCGCGTCATCGGCCGCGCCCCCGGGAAGGCCGCACAGCGATTGGGCGCTGGCTCCCGCCACGCACCCAGCGCCGACGGAAGCCGCAGAGAAATCCCCGGAGGCAGAGGGAGGCGGGAAGCCGGCCGGAGAAGACTGCTGGCTCCCGCTCCCTTCCCCGCATTGCTCAGCTGACTACAGGGGCCGGAGGAGAGCGATACCGGCCCCCCCAATGACCCGCAATCCCGGCCGGAAGGCCGTCTGACCCAGTCCGGGCCCCGCCCTGCAAAACACGGGCCGGCCCGGGAAGAAGCCAGTCGCTTAGGAGAGCGACCAACGAAACGACCGCAGGTGAGCCCGGGAGGCCAATAGGGCACGCAGAGACGCCACTGGGGGCCAGGGGCCACCACTACCCTGTTGATAAAAGGGGGAAGTCAACAGTAACTATCCCCACGAGGCGAGGCCCCGGAGAGGAGTGGGCCTGGCCTGGATTAACCCCTGAGTAGCCCTGAGAGACACAGAAGCCCTAATTACCAGGGAAGCCCCAGAGAGAAGGACATGTAGAGGGGTTCCCTAATCTATTCCCCAGCCTAATTGTTATGCCTGCTTTAATTACTGTTTAGGCCTGATGCATATCCGCATTAATGAAATGTGTTGCCAGTGTACAGGTGCTTAACTGAATTGAGCTGAAGTGTACACCGCCAAGAGTTGAAGTGTTTTATGTTGCAGGTGTACCGGATTTGCGACGCCCCCTGTACTGCCTATGGGAGCGCCTAGATTAACGCAGGCCCCGTTTGAAATGTAACGTAAAATGCCTATTTACAAGTGATTGAATATTCATGAGGTGAACTGCATGTTTTAGGCCCATGCTTTATTCCTGCACCCTGTGATCATTATTGGTGCTACGTTTAGGAGATGATTCCTGCGGCCTTTTCGTGGCCTACCCTGTTGATGAGCTATGGTGCTTTAATGAGATGATGCACTAATTGAGTACTTCGAAGAGTTGAAATGTTGCCCTGAATTAATCTGCCTCATCTGATGCTGCATCGATTTATATAAAAGAACTTGTTTTTAATACACAGACCTGGTGTGGTGTCACATTATTGCGTCTGCATTACGGAGTCAGAGTGAGTGTGTGCTGCACAACTGCCTTACACATTGCCTTCGGGTGCCTTTCCGCCTCGCGCCATGCTACCGTGCCGGAATCGGTAACCCCGGTTCCAACAAGGAGGAACCTTTATCAACCTAGGCACAACCACATTCAGTACAGTGGGTGTCGCAAAGCAGGTAGGCCTACAGCATAGGAACACATTAACTCTTGGCAGGTGAACACAGGCTCAATGCATGTAGGTATATTTAATTCATTGCAGGCCATACTGCAGGTATTTGAGTAACATAGGAAGCAGTTTGACTCCCAACAGAGCTAGTTCCACGCAGGGGCGGAATTACAGGATCCCAGCTTAGGCCCTGTCCGTGAGGCCCCGGTGGTAAGGACTGAACTGGTGTACAGGGCCGGTCCCAGATAAAGGGGGGAGCAGTCAGCGCAGTCACATGAGGGCTCCTGCCCTTCTCAATCTACTCAGGACAGTGCACAGGGGAAGCGTCTCTGGTCGGAGGCCTTCCCGATAGCAGGGATTTCCCCCCCCCCCCCCCAGGGCCTCCCGGGCTCATCTGACTGTCCAGGTAGTGCTGTCGGACCTGGATGGGGCCGGGCACCTCTCCTCCGGTCAGCCCGCTTCGATCTGTACGTGGGGCCCAGACCGGGGGAGGCGGCCCGTGCTCCCGGACTCTCCGTGCTCCTTGCGGTCTTGTGGGGATCCCGGGGGATCCCGCTGGCAGTGGAGCCCCTCCGACGTGGTTCTTCCCTGGGCTCTGGGCCTCCGTCGGCCTCCGGACCAGGGGACCAATGGCGTCGCGGCTTCTTTGGGGGCGCGGCCTCTGACGCGGCGGTGCTCGCGTCGCCTAGCAATGCCACCCGCCTCCTTCAGGCCCAGCGCGGCCTTCACTGTTCTTCAGGCCCGGCGCGGCCTTCCCTCAGTTGCGGCGGCCCTTCTTCCACTCCGGGGGCTGCGGCGGCGATGATCCTAAGCGCAACGCCCCTTCAGGACAGCGCGGGGGCCGCGGCAGCACTTTGGCAGGCCTCCGCTTCTTCCACGGTCCCTGGGCCGCAGCGGTGAGTTCTCCGGCCCAGTAGGCACCCAGGGGAGCGCGCTGCACAGCGCTCAAGGGAGCAGTCACCGTCTCCGGCCAGCACCTCGTGGGCAGCAGGTGCTGGTGATTCAGCGCTAGGGTAGCGCACCGGACTGGGGGCAAGACGCAGGTTAGGGGGCCCAGCGCTTAGAAGCACAGCGCTCTGCAGCAGGACACAAAGCGGGGACAATCCAGCGCGTTGAAGGCACAGCGCTTACCGGCCACAGGGTTTTGGGTCCAGACGGTGGAGCCTCTCTTCCTCTCTGGAAGGATGCGGAGGCGGAAAGAAGGTAGGCAAAGTGATGGTCTGCCCAATGTGAAAGGCAGTGACCACCTTTGGCAAGAAGGACGGACGCGTCCGAAGAACAACCTTGTCTGGATGAACAGACAGAAAGGGAGGTTTGCAAGATAGAGCCTGGAGCTCACTCACCCGCCGAGCGGAGGTGATGGCCACCAGAAAGGCTGTCTTTAGAGTCAGAAGACGAAGAGGACAGTTATGCAGAGGCTCAAAGGGAGCGCACATTAAAAAGGTAAGAACCAAGTTCAAGTCCCACTGAGGCATCACAAATGGAACAGCAGGAAAGAGGTGTGTAATGCCTTTTAAGAACCTGTTAACAACAGGGGACTTGAAAAGGGAGGGCTGATCAGGGAGCCTGAGGAAGGCCGAGATAGCACAGAGATAACCCTTGATGGTACCCAGGGCAGAACCCTGTTGGGCCAGAGAAAGAAGGAACAGAAGGACCTCAGAAAGAGGGGCAGAAAGGGGGTTCACAGCCTTTGCTGTGCACCATGCCACAAATTTGTTCCACCTGCAGGCGTATACCACCTTAGTGGAGGGACGCCTGGCTGCCAGAATCACATCACAAACTTCGGGAGGCAAGTCGAAAGGAATCAACTGCCGCCGCTCAATCTCCACGCAAGCAGGTGTAGACTGGACAGGTTCGGGTGGAGGACCGTCCCCTGCTGCTGCGACAGAAGATCCTCCCGAAGAGGCAGACGGATCGGGGGATCTACGCTCATATTGAGTAGCTCGGGATACCAAACTCTTCGAGCCCAGTCCGGAGCCACAAGAATGACTTGGGCCCGGTCGTGCCGAATCTTCTTCAACACTCTGGGTAGAAGTGGTATAGGCGGAAAGGCGTACAATAGACCGCAACTCCACTCGTGACGAAAAGCGTCGCCGAGCGAGTGCCGCCTTGGAAATTCCAACGCGCAGAACTGATGACATTGCGCGTTCTCTTCGGTGGCGAATAGATCTAACCAAAGCTCTCCCCACTGTAGAAAGAGTCCTTGCGCCACTTCCGAGTGAAGACGCCATTCGTGATCCATCATGCACCTGCGGCTGAGTTCGTCCTGCCAGGTGTTGAACCATCAGGAACATGCCCTGATGTTCCAGCCATGTCCAGAGGCGCAGAGCCTCCTGACAAAGGGTCCACGACCCCACCCCGCCCTGTTTGTTGCAGTACCACATGGCGGTGGTGTTGTCGGTGAACACCTGCACTACCTTCCCTTTGACAGAGGGAAGGAATGCCTTCAGTGCAAGTCGGATCGCCCGGAGCTCCAGAAGGTTGATATGAAGCCGGGACTCCGCCGGAGACCAGAGGCCTCTGATCTCCGCCTCTCCCATGTGACCGCCCCATCCCAGAAGGGACGCGTCCGTCACAACTGTATGCTCTGGCTGGGGAAGGGAGAGGGATATGCCCATGACCCATTGCCGGTTCGAGAGCCACCACTGCACAGCGCTTACCGGCCACAGCACTTGCAGGGGAGACAGGCAGATTGGCACACAGCGCTTCTTCAGGGCACAGCATACAGCGCTTTACCTGGTGATCCCCAGCTGCATGTACAGATTGCAGTGGCTTGATGACAGTTTCTTGGTTTCAGGCTTTGTTGTATCGGCACTTGCAGTTACTTGGATGCAGTTACTTGGATGCAGTTACTTGAGGGGAAAAGGGGGTTGAGTTGGTGGGCATAAGGGCAGGACGGTTCCCTGCAGGCACACTGGAGGTGGTTCCCTGGGTCCCCTCACGCTGGGCAAGGTCAGTGGGTGGAAGGTGTTCCTCAGCTATCTTAGCACAGCAGTGCCTCAGCCCAGTCAGTACCAGTAGTGTAGGCCTCACCCCTAGGCCAGACAGCCTATACTCAGACGGAGGTTCCCCCAGGTCCAGTGGTGCCCCAACTGACTAAAAGGTTTCCCTCCAAGCCTCTTATACCTCTAGGTCAGGTGACCCTCCTAAAGGCGGCAAAACATAACTCCTCCCCCAGCTGGAAGGTTCTAGAAGCTTCCCTCATGTCTGGCCATGAGGCCCAGAGGCGGGGACGGTATGGATACTGTATCATTATGTCCCAGCCTGATCCTGACTACTAGTATGTGTATGCAAAGGCCACTCCGCAGTAGCAGGGGCCTGTGGCAGCCATCTTAAAAGGAGAGAGCACCTGCACCTCAGCACTGTCTGTGGAGACAAGTGGAGAAGTGTGGCTCAATGGTTAGAGCGGCAGACCCTGATGCAGAGATCTGGCCTGGGACCAGGGTTCAATTCCCGCCTCGGCGGGTCTTGGGCTCAATTTCCTCGGACCTGATAATTCTCGCCTCGGTGCCTATTCTAATCATGGGTCCCACTCTGCAACTCTGGGCAATAGCTTGCTTAATCTCCACAACGGCCCCAACAGCGCTGGGATGCCTGGCTTCACCCTGGGGGTGCCCAGGAGTGGACATTTCACAGGGAAAAGCCAGGAAGGGTTCCACAGCGGTATGCGTACAGCGCCAGGACACCCCTTTGGGGGTATAAGTGCGCTTTACAAGTACAAATTTCATTTCATTTCACTGTCTGGCAGTGGCAAGGCGCCCAGAGACCTAGGTCCAACAAAAAGGGTAGTGGCAAAAATGAGGCGCTAAGAGAAAAAAACGGGGTGAGACCACCCTAGGGCTGACAGGTCTAACAGTGGTGTAAAACCTGTTCTCTATATAGGGAAACAGAAACAAAGAAGGGACGAATGGAAGAATGGAGGGAAGGAGGGATTAAATGAAGGGCGGTGTAAAACCTAATCTGTAAAAAAGGCATTAAAAATATAGGGGGGAGCGGCTTGGCACCAGCCAAGATGGCTGCATAAACTGAGGGCTCCGAAAGCGCCCTCTCGCATCAGTCTTAAATCTGGCATATATTCTACCTAGGGCACTCCAAAATCCGCGACAAACAAAAGGTGATCCCTGGTGGCTGAGAGTTTCAAGGCCTACACGACTGCAGACGGGACTGCAGAGGGCGGCCTCCGGAGGTGGAGATCTGAGCTGCAGAGGCAGCTGGCGGTGGATGCCTGAGCTGGTACGGAGGAAGGAACAAAATACTTTCGCCCGGGAACGGCGGGAGTCAGAGCCACCTGCGAGACTTCCCCTCGGTGGCAGAGACCGGTGGTTCGCCTCTTCCGCAATCGGGCGTGCGGCCTCCCTCCGCCCCCGTGGGCACAACAAGCTTCAATTTGGGCCAGAGAGGCTCCCGGTGTGGGACCGGGCCCCATCGAGCAGGCAGACCATTGGAGTTGGCCCCAGGAGGGCCCGTAGGGACCTCGCGACTGCCGTCCTCCCCTCTCCGTAAAGGGTGAAGGCGAGTGAGACGGTGAGGACTGTGTGGAGATGCTGCTGACCCTGCGCTGCCCCAAGATTAGACTGCACGCCTGGGTGCGACCTCTGTGCAATGCGGGGAAAGTCGACCATACAGGCCCCAGTAGACCTGGTTCAGCGTGGAACGGACGAGGGAAGGCCCCAGAATCACACCGAAAGAGAGATGGGAAACGCCTAGCGATAACATACAGCGGTAGCATAGCGGCAAGCTGAGGGGGTGCGGATACCTGCGGTGTTGGGCCACAAAAAGCATATACTAGAGTCAGTGGTGTAAGGGGCCCAGGGATCAAAATACTGTTGGTAGCACAGAGTGCAATAGAACACGAAACAGAAACGGGCGAGGAAGGATCCCTTGGAGATGGCTGTATAAGTCAGCTAAGCACAGTGATAACAGCGGCCATAATGCAGCCAAAAGTGGCGCCAGTGCCCCAAACGAACAAACTTGACAAATATGCTGTGCCCAGACAGACGTCAGTGGAGGGGGCAGAAGCGTCGGGGAACTGACACTCCGGAGCCCTCGCTGGGGGCCATAATGATGGCGATCCAGGACCTCGGAACAACTAGAGTCTAAAATGGACAGTCACTATAAAGGTTAACCTCATCCGGGCAGACATGAATAAAACCTCCGAAAGTTCGCAATCGCAGAAACAAACATCAGTGATCTCCAAACTGCCACCCAGAAACTGGAGGAAAAAGTACAACAATTGTCACAGCAGCACAAAATAATGGCCACAAAGTTGGAGGACCAGGAGGGGAGGTCCCGTAGAAACATTAGGGTGGGGGTGTCCGAGGGGATGGAGGGCTCCTCGATGGACCTCTTCCTAGAAGACCTCATCATTAACCAACTGAAAGCACAAGTTACTAACTTGTGTAACGATATATCTGTAAGAGACAGTAGTTAGTGACAGATTCCTTACCTTAGAATATCCCCAGGAGTCAGGCTGGATCCGGAAAGTTTTTGCGTAGCAGTACCCTTGCGCGTCGGTAGGCGGCGTCGTGCGGCTCCGCGTCAGTCGTCGGCGTCGTGATCGCCGGGATGACGTCGCGGGCAGTACTTAGGCGCCGCCCCTGCGCGCTGACGTCAGTTCTGTACACGACTTTCCGCGCCAGGAACGCAGAGCCATGCAAGAAGCTGACATAGGTGTCTGAAAAATACTAGGGCCCTGAAAGGGATGTCCTTAACCCTAGAAATCAGTTCGCAGAACGGGGGAGGATGGGTGGGGCGGTGAGGAATCTGTCACTAACTACTGTCTCTTACAGATATATCGTTACACAAGTTAGTAACTTGTGCATCTGAAAGAGACACGTTAGTGACAGATTCCTTACCTTAGAATAGATACCCCAGCAATACCAACCCCGGTGGTGGGTCTGCGAACAAAGATCAGACAAGGAAGTCCTGGAGGACAGAACGGCCAAAGAAGCCGTCCCTCTGGACCTGACTGTCAAGGCAGTAATGCTTTGTAAACGTGTGCAGCGAGGCCCACGTAGCTGCCTGACAAATAACTGGCAGCGGAACATCGCGGCCCAAGGCCGTGGTAGCAGCCGTTGCCCTGGTGGAATGGGCACGCAGCCCAACAGGAGGCTCCTTCTTAGCCAAAGAATAGCAGGTCTTGATGCACAAGGTAACCCAGCGGGAGACGGTTCGTTTGTGCACCGCCCGACCTTTTTTGGCACCCACGTAGCCAACAAAGAGCTGGTCATCCACCCGGAAGTGTTTTGTGCGGTCGATCTGGAAGGAGAGCGCACGTTTTGGGTCCAGACGGTGGAGCCTCTCTTCCTCTCTGGAAGGATGCGGAGGCGGAAAGAAGGTAGGCAAAGTGATGGTCTGCCCAATGTGAAAGGCAGTGACCACCTTTGGCAAGAAGGACGGACGCGTCCGAAGAACAACCTTGTCTGGATGAACAGACAGAAAGGGAGGTTTGCAAGATAGAGCCTGGAGCTCACTCACCCGCCCGAGCGGAGGTGATGGCCACCAGAACGGCTGTCTTTAGAGTCAGAGAGACGAAGAGGACAGTTATGCAGAGGCTCAAAGGGAGCGCACATTAAAAAGGTAAGAACCAAGTTCAAGTCCCACTGAGGCATCACAAATGGAACAGGAGGAAAGAGGTGTGTAATGCCTTTTAAGAACCCGTTAACAACAGGGGACTTGAAAAGGGAGGGCTGATCAGGGAGCCTGAGGAAGGCCGAGATAGCACAGAGATAACCCTTGATGGTACCCAGGGCAGAACCCTGTTGGGCCAGAGAAAGAAGGAACAGAAGGACCTCAGAAAGAGGGGCAGAAAGGGGGTTCACAGCCTTTGCTGTGCACCATGCCACAAATTTGTTCCACCTGCAGGCGTATACCACCTTAGTGGAGGGACGCCTGGCTGCCAGAATCACATCACAAACTTCGGGAGGCAAGTCGAAAGGAATCAACTGCCGCCGCTCAATCTCCACGCAAGCAGGTGTAGACTGGACAGGTTCGGGTGGAGGACCGTCCCCTGCTGCTACGACAGAAGATCCTCCCGAAGAGGCAGACGGATCGGGGGATCTACGCTCATATTGAGTAGCTCGGGATACCAAACTCTTCGAGCCCAGTCCGGAGCCACAAGAATGACTTGGGCCCGGTCGTGCCGAATCTTCTTCAACACTCTGGGTAGAAGTGGTATAGGCGGAAAGGCGTACAATAGACCGCAACTCCACTCGTGACGAAAAGCGTCGCCGAGCGAGTGCCGCCTTGGAAATTCCAACGCGCAGAACTGATGACATTGCGCGTTCTCTTCGGTGGCGAATAGATCTAACCAAAGCTCTCCCCACTGTAGAAAGAGTCCTTGCGCCACTTCCGAGTGAAGACGCCATTCGTGATCCATCATGCACCTGCGGCTGAGTTCGTCCTGCCAGGTGTTGAACCATCAGGAACATGCCCTGATGTTCCAGCCATGTCCAGAGGTGCAGAGCCTCCTGACAAAGGGTCCACGACCCCACCCCGCCCTGTTTGTTGCAGTACCACATGGCGGTGGTGTTGTCGGTGAACACCTGCACTACCTTCCCTTTGACAGAGGGAAGGAATGCCTTCAGTGCAAGTCGGATCGCCCGGAGCTCCAGAAGGTTGATATGAAGCCGGGACTCCGCCGGAGACCAGAGGCCTCTGATCTCCGCCTCTCCCATGTGACCGCCCCATCCCAGAAGGGACGCGTCCGTCACAACTGTATGCTCTGGCTGGGGAAGGGAGAGGGATCTGCCCATGACCCATTGCCGGTTCGAGAGCCACCACTGCAACTGTGTTGCAGTCCCCTCCGAGATCTGGACGTGATCGGACAGGTTGCCCTGGTGCTGCGCCCACTGGAACTTCAGGTCCCACTGCAGAGCCCGCATATGCCATCTGGCATGATTGACCAGCAGGATGCAGGAGGCCATGAGGCCCAGCAGCCTCAGGGTCATCCGTACCGAAACCCAGGATAAAGGCTGAAAGATCGGAATCATAGCCTGAATATCCCGGACTCGCCGTTCGGGAGGATAGGCCCGAAACTGCGTCGTGTCCAGAACTGCTCCGATGAAAAGGAGCTGTGGAGAAGGAATCAGATGCGACTTCGGCACATTGATGGAGAACCCCAGCGAGTGCAAGAGTTCGGCCGTGGTCTGGAGGTGGGAGACGACTGCCTGGGACGAGCCCGCCTTCAGCAGCCAGTCGTCGAGGTAGGGAAGACTGAAACCCCTGCCCGGCGCAGATGAGCTGCGACCACCGCCATCACTTTCGTGAACACCCCAGGGGCACTGGTAAGGCCAAAGGGAGCACGGTGAACTGAAAATGCTCGAGGCCTACCGTGAACCGAAGGTAACGCCGGTGGGCCGGCAGGACGGGGATGTGGAAATAGGCGTCCTGCAAGTCCAACGCTACCAGCCAGTCTCCGGGGTCGAGGGCAGTCAAGACCTGAGCTAGGGTGAGCATCTTGAACTTCTCCTTCCGGAGGAAGCGATTGACGTTCCGGAGGTCCAAGATAGGACGCATGTCCTCCTTGTCCTTTTGGGCACCAGAAAGTAGTGGGAGTAGCAACCACGCCCTACTTCTGGGGTCGGAACATGCTCGATGGCCCTCTTGGCCAAGAGGGCCGTGACTTCCTTCTGTAGAAGCACCAAGTGATCCCCTGACATGCGGTGGAATTGAGGTGGCATGGCTGGGGGGTTGGTCTCGAAGGGGAGGGAGTAGCCCCTTCGGACAATGTCCAAGACCCACCTGTCCGAGGTGATGGGACGCCAGTGGTGAAGGTGATGGCGGACCCTGCCCCCGACTGGCGTGCTGTGCACCTGAAAGGAGGGACTAGGAGGGCTTGGAGGCCGCGGACGGGTTGGAGGTGGTGGCCTGACCCGCACGCTGGTTGCCCGAATCGCCACGGCGGTATCCACGTCCTCGGCCACGCGAAGGCGCTTGCTGCGCGGGCCGTTGGCCGGGCTGTGGACGTGACTGGGCGCCCCTTCCATGGCCACGAAAGGGGCGAAAAGCAGACGTGAGCGGAGGGCGCACAACAGCAAGGCCCAGGGACTTAGCAGTAGCCCGTGAGTCCTTGAAACGCTCCAGCGCATGGTCTGCCTTCGAACCAAAAAGACCGACTCCATCAAAGGGCATGTCCATGAGTGTATTCTGGACATCCCCTGAAAAACCAGTGGTTCTCAGCCAGGCGTGGCGACGCAGCGCCACCGTCGTTGCAAGCGATCTGCCCAGCGAGTCGGCGGTATCAAGGCCACAGCGGATGGTATATTTAGCCGCATCACGCCCTTCCGGAATGGCGCGGGTAAGCAGTGTCTGGACCTCCTCAGAGCACTGCGGCAAAACAGTCGCCACCGAATCCCACAGGGAGTGGGTGTATCGGCCCAAGAGGCAAGCGGTATTAACGGACCGCAAGCCAGCACTGGAGGAAGAGAAAGCCTTCTTCCCAAAGTGATCCAGGCGCTTGGATTCCCTATCCGGAGGGGCGGTAGGGAAGGCGGTTTGGGAGGCAGAGGCTTGGACAACCAAGCTCTCAGGGGTGGGGTGTTGGGAGAGAAACAGGGGGTCGCCCGGAGCAGGGCGATGGCGTCGGGCCACGTTCCTATCCACAGGAGCCCCTGTGGTGGGTTTGGACCAGGCACCCAAAAGAACGTCAGTGAGTGCATCGTTGAACGGCAGCACAGTCTCCAAAGAGGAGGCCGCCGGCTGAAGCACTTCAGTCAGGATGTTAGTCCTGACGGCCACTGTAGGCAACTGGAGATTCAAGGCTCCAGCAGCTCTACGCAACACCGTTGCAAAATTAGCCCCCTCCTCCGTTGCCACGGGAGGAGACAGCATGCCAGAGTCAGGGAGGTGTCCAGACCACTGGCATCCCCAAGTTCCTCAACCCAGTCCGGGTCAAACTCGCACTGTTGTGTGAGAGGGTCCTCAGACCCCTCCCAGCTCTCCTGGTCCTCCTCAGGTTGAAAATATGGAGGAGGAGGGACATCAGGGACCCAAGGTCTCATCGGTGCCGGAACTGGCGTCGGGCGACGCCGGTCCGGCTCCATGTGCGGACCCGGAGAGAACCGGGGAACGACGCCGCCCGGAGCCCCGGACGGCGTCGGAAACGGCACCGGGGACATCGGCGTAGGCGTGATTAGGTCAACCGGCGTCGATGGGGGTTGCGGCCCCACCGGAGCCGGGGTCGAGGCCGGGGCCGAAGCCGGGATGAAAGCCGGTGGGACAGGTGACGCCGGGACCGGAGTAGACGGCGACGCCGGAGCAACCCCATTAGGGCCCGCGGGGCCCGAAGGCGCACCGGAGGGACCTTGAGGCCCGAAGAGGCGGGCCATGGCCGACAGGAATTCCTGTATTTCGTCCGGAGTCGCCCCCAAACCCGGGTAGGGCGGGTAATGCGGGGGTAACTCGACAGGCACGTCCGGGGCCGCGGGGACGGTGCCGACAGGGACCTCAGCCGAGTCGCGAGACCGGCGAGGCGAAGTCTTAGAGCGATGACGCCGCTTAGACTTCTTGTGCTTCGACTTACCGGAGGAGCGCGAAGACTTGGATTCCGACAAACGGCTGGGACTCCGCGTCCGGCCCCTCGACCTCTCCCGGGACCGGGGCTTGGTGCGGCGCGGAGCCGAATGCCGGACTTCGAGGAGCTTTCGAGACCGCTCTCGCAAAGCCTTCGGATGAAGTTTCCGGCAGTCAGGACACGACTTCGTGTCGTGGTCTCGGCCGAGACAAAAGAGACACTCTAGGTGCGGGTCCGTGATCGACATCATGCGACCACATTCCTTGCAGGGCTTAAAGCCGGGCATCCCTACGACACCTTAGGAGTCGTGAAGACTCGTTGAAGAAACAGTGAAAAAATTCACCAAAAAAAATAGTCAAAAAGTGACTAGGGCACTGCTCTTCCCGGATCTGCGCTTACTGGCGCGGAAAAAGAAGAAGAACTGACGTCAGCGCGCAGGGGCGGCGCCTAAGTAATGCCCGCGACGTCATCCCGGCGATCACGACGCCAACGACGGACGCGGAGCCGCACGACGCCGCCTACCGACGCGCAAGGGTACTGCTACGCAAAAACTTTCCGGATCCAGCCTGACGCCTGGGGATATTCTAAGGTAAGGAATCGGTCACTAACGTGTCTCTTTCAGATCCCAAGCGCCTCTCCAATTTCTTTTCCACTGAACGAGCCCATAGAGCACCAGT
The DNA here is from genome assembly GCA_963921515.1 of Calotriton arnoldi. Classification (NCBI taxonomy): domain Eukaryota; kingdom Metazoa; phylum Chordata; class Amphibia; order Caudata; family Salamandridae; genus Calotriton; species Calotriton arnoldi. The sequence continues at coordinate 1,210,786 of CAWUFW010001762.1, read as the reverse complement.
GCCTCCACCAAAAACAGGGCCCCCCCTAGAACCATCATAGCCATAGCACTAAATTATCGGGACCGTGATGCTATCCTTCAGTATGCCCGCACAAAGGGAGACCTGCACCATCAGAACGCAATGATCAGGTTTTTCCCAGACTTTACCCTGCTGGTGCAACGACAGCGACGTACCTTTGACGAGGTAAAGAGAGCAATGAGGGCAGAGAACATCAAATACATGATGTTGTTCCCGGCCAAACTCAGGGTGCTGGACAATGGCAGGTCCTGGTACTTCACGACACCGGAGGAGGCGTGGAACTGGCTCGAGGCAGAAAGTGAGGCCGGACCACAGGGGCACCAGGAGCGGAATGGTCGGCAGCATGCGGACTCAGACATTAATTCACCAAATAAAACTCAAGACAACGCTTTTGATAATGGGCCATCCTCCAGAGGGGGCTCTTCTGGTGCACACTATAACGGCCAATAAGAAGTGGAAATGGGGGGCCCGGATCGAGAACGCAGACCTGAAGCCAAAGGCGTAACTGGAAGGAAGGAATACTGGTGAACAATCAACCATGACATCGCCACTGGCCAATCATACCAATGCACAATACGCAAGTGACGACTTTAAAGGGACATGAACTGGGACACATGCTAATGATACCATGAGCAATGGGATGCGGGAGGGCAGCCACGTAAACAAAGGAGGTGGAGCCAGCCTACCCAGTTAAGTAGAAATGATTAAGTTTGGGCGACAGGCGCTCTGCAAATTGGGATGGTGGGTAGTTTTAGACTATCAGTCCAGGGTAGCAGGGTGGGGGGTGTTTACAATTGGGGAACAGTTATACAATGGTTTATGTCAATTTTTATGAAAAAGTTTGCGATAATGTTCAATACACAACAAGACACAAACAGCTCCGGTACAGGGAGGCAGGAGGGTTGGAAGATGGGACGGAAGAGCCAGGGTACGCAACAAACCACCAATGGGCATCTCGATCCTTGAACACGTTAAAAGTTCTAACGTGGAATGTTAACGACTTGGGTCATAAAATCAGACATACCATGGTCCTACAATACTTGCACAGACAATCCCCAGACCTCGTATTACTACAGGAGACACAAGCGGGGAAATCACTACCTAGCACTCAACAGATTTGGGTATACCCTTTTGGCACACGCGGGTTTCACATCAGGCTTTAGAGGAGTGGCGATCCTAGCCAGGCGGGCAATCTTTCATGCCGGGCCGTTCCTGGCAAGACCCCGCGGGCAGATATGTGGCAATCATCGGGAACTGGGAGGGCCTAACTCTTAACATATGTTCCATTTATGTCCCACCAAAACTGCACGCGAAGACTGTGAAACCTTAAAAACTGAATCTCTTGTTTTCTCATTCAGCTGTGCTTCATCCATGCTCACCTTTGACCTATTTTCAGCCTGACTCTATCCTTGACACCACACTTGCATAAACATTAGGTCACGAATCTAAAGTTGAGACATTGTAGGCTGCGTAGACATGCAAAGTCAGCACAAAAGAACAGCTGATGTCTGCACTGTGGGTTTTGTGTGGGTTTTAAACAATGGTAAAGCCTTAGATAAAGTTTGTTCAGATAAGCCTATCTTGTTGTGCAGCCTCAAAGACGCGACAGTTACACAAGGCACAGAGACTGTCGATTCTTGCCTGGTCTCATTTGTGTGTTCTTTCCAAAGTTCTATTTACCTCTGGGCGTTCCTAGTCTGTGATTTTCCCTATATAAACCCATGTAACCATCGTTCAGTGTGCTTTTATCCTTGGGTATCTTTATGGTACTTGTCGGATGAAGACCCATTCATGAATGATTGAATAAACTATCCATGGTTTGACTTTCGCTCCAGTGTCGAGTCCTCCTCATTTTTGATAAGAACCCGTGGAGAAGTGGTGATCCCTGCACCAGCAGGTTATTAATTAATCTGCTCCACAAATTGACGCCCGAACGCGGGGCCCCATCAAAGGCTTGAAGTTGGACCAGGAGAGGAGATCGGGTCGGTAAGATGAACTTCACCGAGGGGCGCCCCACCTGAAGAGACTAGTGTTGCTCATGGTCCAAGGTGATTTTTCAGCTCTCAGACTCTGATCTTCCTGGCGGCTGCTGGCCTTGACTGGGGTCTTCGGTCGGTGATTTTCTTTGGATCAGGGAGGATCGACAGGTGGGAGTCGAAGACTACGCATGAGGTAAATCTGTATTGAACCGGTTCATTTGGTTAGGATCGGTTTGATCTTTGCTTGACTTGGTATTTGTCTTGACTTGGTATTTGTTTGGTAATCCGTTCGGAATCTGCTTGGAATTTTGAAACCTAGGATCCGTTTGGTATTTTGAAACCTAAGCTTTGTTTTGAGACTTGCTATGTGTTTTGATTAACATTTTTTCTTACAGGTAAATGTGAGAATATTTTTTATTTCTCTCTGTTTATAAGTTTTTTATATCTTATATAACATACCTGTACTTAGTACGCCTTGGAAGTTTTGTTGCTGCTGCGATGGGCAGAGCATTTTGGAAGCAAGTCAGCCGGCGCCACCAGAAGGTACGCCGAATTTGAGATGTACATCAAATATGGTATTTGTCCCATCATGTATAATGCATTATGGAACAAATATACAAAAGGGGATCCCCAGTTAGAATGGCCATTAGAGGGAAACATGGACCCTCACAAACTCTAGTATCTAGAGAAACGATTATTTTTAAAGAGAGTTAAGCCAGCTAGGTTTGACAGTTTGCGTATGTAGAGGAAAGAAGTGAAGGAGCGGCAGCTCAAGGCAGAAAAGATACAAAGGAAACAGGAAAGGAAGACAGAGTATCAAAAGTATAAGGAATTGAAGGATAAGGAAGTTCAGGAGAAAAAAAAAAAAAAAAAGAATGTTTAGATAGGGAGCATAGATTATTAACATCTAAGGAATATATAGTTAGACCAACTGTAGCAGTTCAGGTCCACCAAGAAGATGTGGATTCAGATATTGATGGGTTGTTGATAGAACGACCCCCCCCCCATATGTACCTTTAACACCTCTTCCCCCTGGACCACTAAATGTTGTTACCCCTGTACCCCCGGTTCCCCCTCCTCTGCCCGCGGTTGTCCAACTCCCTATTTTCCAACCAGTACCGGTACATTCTTTATCCCCCTCCCCCCCCCATCCCAAGCCACTGCACCCCCAAGCCTCTGTGCCTCCACCTCAGGCCACTGCATTTGAAATGACTAATGATTCTGTGCTTCCTGCATCTGTCCTGACCCCTCGATTCCTTCGCTCTACTGTACCTCAGTTTCATCAGGACGCGATAAGGTTGATGGTATTAAATTGGTTAAGTGATCTAGAAATGGAAGTAGAAGAAATGATAGATCAGATTCAGGATTTCTCTGAGGGCGAGCTTCTTTGTCTTATAAATAAGATCTGTGACTGGGGGTGAATGTTTGCCAATGTGCAACATTCCGTCCATCATCTTGTGTGTTTTGCATTTTGCCCTATGTGGGAAGGGTATTCCCAGACGTGGGTCCCGTGCTCACTGCGCCACTGGAGTCAAGCTATCCTGGCTGATGACGGCTGATAGCCAGAAACCGGTCCTAGGATGCTTGATTCCGGTCCAGGGAAGACATGGCTTGGCAGTTCGGGCTGGACTGTTCCCATGAGGCACAGGGTCAAGACTGATTTGCATATGGCTATGTCTGAACTGGGGTGGCGTGGTGAAGCAAAATAACGATGGATTAAACCCAGATCTGTGACTGGGGGTGAATGTTTGCCAATGTGCAACATTCCGTCCATCATCTTGTGTGTTTTATAAATAAGCTTTCTCATCAATTTATAGTCCAATGGGAGATGACTACAGGACAAAATGGCCCAGAAGATGTTAGAGCAATTAATAGATAGTGTCAGATAGGGGCCTTCCCTGTAAATAGAATTAATACTGCCATAGCAACGATAATTGGATACCGTAATGAACTCTTCCTCTCCCCGAATAAGACCCATGAGGGGAAGCTGCGCCACAGTTCATTCCTGGAAGAGGGAATGCAGATAATGATGACCCTAATAATCCCAATGCTAGAGCCCATTTTTTGTATAATTGGATATTTACGCCCTGGAAAAGGACGGATGTACTCACTTTAAAAGCCTCCTTACCAGACATACGGAAAAATCCTAGAGGATTTTATGATGATGTACAGGCAGCCATTGATTCTTGTATCATGACTTTAGCAGATATTGATATTTTTTTGGCATGATCCTGCCACCAGATGTGGCGACTCACCCGGAAACAGGATCATGTTTATTTGGGAGGAGATTGGACTGCCATAGTAGCAGCTGATCGGGATAGGAAACCTGGTCAGAAACCTAATCAGCTCATACTGTACCTCCCTGGTAACACACTAACTTATATAAAGACGATAATTCTGGCATGGAAAATATATTGGACACTCCTTACTGCTTGCAAGAAAAAACAGGGAGAGTCCTTCCCTGATTTCTTTACTCGCTTTGAGGAAGTTTCCTCTAATGTATCTAATAGCCCTATTCTTCCTGTCCTTAAAAGAGGGGATGGAATACAGGATAAAAGTTTATCCATTTTTGATTGATTTGAGAGAAAGTAACAAGATAATAGTCCCTCAATATCTTGTTGTTTCTCAGGTAAAGTTAATACACTTGTGGGATTTTCTGACATCCCCGTTCAAAGTCTTATTTCACAACAACTGAATGTTAGTACAAGGGTGTTGGACTTGGCCCTTTTGCCCTGAATTTTTTCGCTTTTATTAAGGGTAAAACATGGTGTGTCCGAACAGAAAATGCCAAATGCTGTGTAATGTGGTACACACTTATTTCCACCATCTTAGAAAAGCACTGTGGAAAAAGGTTACTGTTAAAATGGACGCCATACCTGCCTGCCCATGTGACGCCTGACTGAGGTGAGTTGGCAGTCTAGTGGTTCGTTTCCCAGCGCCCCCTGCTTTTGGAGGGAAACGTTGCACCGAGGGTGCTCTACTCCTCCCCGTAGACTAGTTAGAACCGGTTCCCCAGAGAACCTTCTGGAAGCTGCCAGCCCTGTCTGGTAGGTGGGGTGAGGGGCATACATATAGGGGGGCTGGGCTGCCATGTGCTCAGTGCAGAGCATGGACTGAAGGAGAGGGGACACTCTGCCAGGGGAGACCGCCACATTGGGCCTGTGTGCTGGCCCCTGGGCCCATCTGCACCCCTCCACCGTCCGCAGGGCCAGGGAGAGCTCCTTACTGGAGTATAGACGGCCATGACAGGAGGAGTACCACGTTATGGGGGATGACTGCTTCTAGGAGCTGCGGTCCTGTTCCGATGAGTACCCACTGCCCGTTGATCTGACCCAGTATTGCTGATTGCTCTCCTACCGACCTGAACCTAGCGCCTGGGGAGCGCTGCCTGTTGCCTGCCGGCATGAAGAGGGGCTGATGCCTGCACCCTAGCGCTGTGCCCGGAACTCTGAAAGCGCTGCATGCCTGAAGAAGCGCTGTGACCTTAAAGCGCTGTGCCTTCCCTGCGCTATCCTGCTGGAGTCTCCTGCTGCCCACGAGGTGCTGCCCTGAAGGAAACTGCTGTCCGGTGGAGCGCTGCATAGCGCACTCAAATTGTGCCCAGAAGTCACTGCCGCAGCCCCTGTGCGCTAGAGAGAAGCGCCGTGCTGCTAAGGCGCTACAGCTGTGTGCCGAGGAGATCCCGGAGTGGGGGATCCCCCCTTAGCTTATAAGCCATCGGGAGCCCACCCCGCGTCTGGCCGGAAGAAGCTGTGCCTTGGGAAAGACAGCAGGAGCCCACCCTGCTGCCTACGGAAGAAGCGGGTGCCTACTCCGCGTGGGTGCCGCCTCGTGGCACCAAGGAGCAAGGAGCGCAGCGGGAGCCCACCCCGCGCTCTCCATCTGCCCAAGATCACCGCCGCAGCCCGGAGAGAAGAGGCGCCGCTGACGCGACGCGAGTGCCGGAGGACTGCCTGGAGGTGGGCGGAGCTGCGGGAAGGAAGCCAGGCGGGAGCCTACCCCGCGCTGGCTGGGCCAGAGAAGAGACAGGAAGCTGTCGGGAGCCTTGTGGGCTCTGTGACGAAGTCCTGGGCCTCACGAGGGGAGGCCCGGGTGAAGAGAGACCCGAGTTGCGGAGAAGACATGAGCGGGAGCCCACCCCGCCGGTCTGGGTCTCCGCCAGTGGAGGAGTGCCGTCAGGAGCCTCGCGGGCTCCGTGCTGAAGTCCCGGGCCCCACGAGGGGAGGCCCGGGTGAAGAACGGCTGGAGAGAGGGAGGAAACCGGAGCGGGAGCCCACCCCGCCGGTCCGTGCCCCCGTGGGCTGCCGCATCAGCAGCCCCGGATGAAGACAGGGGCTGGCGCCGAAGAGGTGCGGAGGGAGCCTGCTGGAGCCTTGCGGGCTCAGAGTTGAAGCCCCGGGTCCCAGGAGGGGAGGGCCCGGGTGAAGCGAGGAAGCCGTCAGGAGAGGTCCGGGGAGAGCAGGGGACTGTCGAGGCACATACCGGTGCCTGTCCCCTGCGGGAAGGAGTCCAGCGGCCAGAGGAGCCTGCCCCGGGAGCCGGTGAGTGGGGCCCAGGCTGTTGGTGGTTGGGGGGGGTGTCGGGGCACATTGCCGGTGCCCTCCCCCGGGACCCGGACCCATTTTACTTCCCAGCTGCCCCACTTGATAGCGGGCAGCTGCAGCGGTTTGGGCAGTACTGAACTAGTATCCCTGGAGTGGGGACCACGCCCTTAACTTGGTGGGGGGGGGGGTTGGTGTCGGGGTACATTGTCGGTGCCCGCCTCCCCCCTGTGTGGCGCTGACTTTACAGCTGCCCCGTATAACAGTGGGCAGCTGCAACGTTGAGAGGCATTGTTTTGCCAGGGGCCTGGGAGTCGGGCTCCCCTGTGTAAAGTGGGGCAGCAGCAACTTAGAGTCCCAGAGAGAGGGCTCTCCAGAGAGGGGGGCCCTCCATGCGCAGTGGCGCTCAGGCTAATCTGCAACGAGGGGCATGCCAGGCTTGTAAGGCCCATCGTGTTTACACTGATTCCTGCACCCGAGTGATTAGCAGTGTTTAACCTCTGCCTAAGGGTGTTCACCTATGATGCCTACAGTGATTACACACCTGCCTAGGTTAATGCTCCTGCTATGTGTCTAAGGGAGTGGGGGTATTTGCATTAAGTCTCCTAGTGAGGGAAGTGCGTCCCAGGTTGTGTGGTTAATCTACATTACGGCCTCCAGGGAGTTGAATGTACCTACATGAATTGAGCCTCTGTGTCCATCTGCCAAGAGTGGAAATGTTCCTAAGTTGTAGGCCTACCTGCTCTGCGTTAGTTACAGGAATTGAATGTACCTATCTGCATTGAGCCTCATTGGAGTCCTTGCCCGGAGTTAAACATTCCCATGTCGAATGTCTACCTGCTTTACAGGTGTTGCTGAATTGAATGCATCTAAATGTATTAAGCCTCATGGAAGTAATTGCTGTGCTTCTAATGTTCATAGGTTTGATGCCTACCTGCATCTGCTTTCTGATTAATTGAATGGGCCTGAATAGGCTGTTTATGCTCGTTACTGCCCTGTAAATAGTTCCCTTGTATATGACTGTCTGGTGCCAGTTGGCGCCGTGTACACCACTGTGATTATTGGTGCCGAGTTCTGCATAATACAGATGCTGTTTTTCACCTAAACTGGTGTGGTCTCCGTTTGTAGTGTGCCTGGCGTGTCGCCTGTGTGTGCTGCGCGGATGCTTTACGCAATTCCTCCGGAGTTTGGCCTGCCCGCTCTGCACCACGCTACCCCGTTTCCAACAAAGGGTCTCCAACATTTTCTGCAACAAAAGTCACCAGTGATGAAAAAGTGACCACCTCATCCAAGAGTATCAGTAATGATCACATTAGTGATTAGCCAGGGTTTTCAGCAGTAAAAAAGGTTAAAAAATGTTTTTGTTTTTTTTTTTAAAAGAGGCTTTGACAATTTGAACTGAAATATTACATGGGTACTAGATACAAACAATAGCTGCAATACTCCCTTGCGCCAAGATATAATTATGAGTAATAAATATCTCCAACTGAAATAATAGCTGTAAGTACATTTTCAAAATGTCAATTATTTTTCTGTAGACATCAGTTTATGGGTTGTGAAAATACAAAAGAAATGTTGTCTTGAATGCATGAGTTTTGTTTTTTAAAATACAGGTTGGACTGCAAACAGGAGAGCTACTCACAGGTACCTGGTGATCTATTGGTAGCTCACGAGCCACTCATTGGAGACATAGCAATGCAGCAGAAGGTTGCAAACAGACTACAGTGAAATTATTGCATCACTTAGCCTCCTTGGGACAAAGTATCTCTTTTCCAATTACAGTATTGTCAACAGAAGGTTACCTATTTTTTTTTTTTTTGTTGCATATTTATATAGCGCGAACTCGACCCGAAGGTATTGGAGCGCTTTACATGAGCACCGTATTTACATTACACATTCAGGCACGGGGAGATTAAGTGATTTGCCCAGAATCACAGGATGTGGACGCGACCCCGAGGCTCGAACCCTGGTTTCCAGCACCAAAGTCGGCAGTCTAGCCGACGGACCACATCCTCTCCTCCTGTCGAAGGGGGTAAGACGCTACACCAACATAGGATATAATTGGTGCAGAATTTGTAGAAACCACTGACTCAATCTAATATCTGTGCGTTTATTACCAAATTTTTCACTGATTACAAAACCCCTGCTTGCTTTAATATTAAAGCCCGTATGCATGCTGCTTCCTTGGACTAATCAGTGTGAAGCTGTCTTTTTGTAATTGAAAAAAATGCTTTATGTAATGCTCCTGCTTTATGTAAAACCTGATTATTACAAATTTCTGCATGTAAAAGATGGTTGCAGCTTGGCACGGTCCCATGTAGGAAGGAATAGGTCATGTGCATATTTCTCCTCCACATTGGACCCCACTGCGATAAAGCAATCTGAAATGTATATTTAAGGTCACAATTTGACAGTTATGGTACCACATTTAGTGGATATCTAAAAAAATTAATTCAGACCCAGCACCTGACCAGTGCGATATTAACAGGGTACGAGTTGACACTTTTTGCTCCAAACATCACTCTGAAACGCTGCAACATTTTGAATCCAGCCACTGTACTGCCCCTTTCTGAGTCCCAACAAGATGAGAAGCATGATTGCATATTTATTCCTGAGAAGGAGACTAAGGGACGGGTAGACCTGACAGATACCCCTATACCTGACCCACCAGGGGAACTGTCAATGGATGGTGCATGTTACAAACTACCTGATGGCTCTAGTACAGCGGCCTATACAGTTAATCCCTTGAAATCTGTGGTTGAGTTATGTAAAATACAACAAATGTCAGTGCAATCTATGGAGCCGACAGCTTTGACTAGAACCTATGAATTAAGTAAAGATTTGACTGTAAATCTCAATATATATGCCTTTGGAGTTGCCCACTCATTCGGACGACTCTAAAAACAAAAGGGGGCTTTTTTATTTTGCATAGTGATAAGATACAGTATGGGGAATGAATAGTAAAGATACTGGATACCTTGATGTTACAAAAAAGGGTTGCTATTGTTAAATGTTTTGTCCCCAAGAAAATTATAGATGAGGTAATACAGGGAAATATTTTTGCCAATGAAACAGCTAAACGATCAGCCTATTTAGAGTATAGTTTAATGTATATTGTAGGGACAGTTAGATGGACACCAGAAGTAACTATGTTTAATCAGACTCTAGATTGCATTAGGGAAGTACAGGAAGAAGCTACGGAGGAAGAGAAGGAACAGTGTAAAAGATATGGGTGTCAGGATGCGACAGGATGTTGGATAGATCTGTCAGGAAAGCAAAGATGAATGCTTCCAAATTGTTATGTGAATGCTATTGTTACCATGGCCCACAGTTCAGCCCACATCAGTGCTAAAGGAATTGTGGCCATGTCAGATCATGTATGGTTCAATAATCTGATTCCCAGGGTGGCAAAGTTCTATGTCAAGAGGTGCATGATGTGCCATACTTATAGCACAGGAAAAGGTACCCTGTTTCAACAGGAGATTTTGCACCCCCAGATCTGCCCTTTGAAGGTCTTGCAACCAGTTGAGATGGTTATGGGGAGGCCAGCAAAATGTATAGGGTGTACCAAGATTAAGGACAATCGGACATTGAATTTACCATTCTTGTTGATTGTGTTGACTAAAGATTTGCATTTGATCCATTCACAGGTGAAGGCCAGTCTCTTTCCCAGTCTTAAAGGTCCAGGTCACAAGCGGAGGCCTAGAGACAGTGTCTTTACCCAACAGTTTCAGAGGCCAGTGCAAGTTCTCTTCACCACCCAGACTGCTGTTAAGTGCACAGGGCACAGACAGTGAATTCATGCCAGTGATGTGGAGAAAGCAAGCGCCACTTCCTTTGCCATATGATCAGTGGATAACAAGAGGAATACCTAACTTTTAAAGCAATCAGATCTCTCAGCAAGTGCCTTTTGGAGATGGTGATCTTTTGAAACATGGTGAAGTGATGTCATTAGAACAATAACTTGCTGCCATCATGCCTGACCCAGATGAACAGATTGTTTGAACATCCTGACATTGTTCAGCCCCGATACAAAATGCGGCCAAGGGCCAAAAGAACTATAGACTTTGATTGAAGAAACTATCTCTGGAGAGGTAGCAACCCATGCCGGTGGTCAAGACCGCCAACGTCCGGACCGGTACATAAGCATGCCAGTGAGGCTTTGAAGCAAAAGACACTGGGGACTTAATGCTCTGATAGTGTAGTGAGGGAATTTTGGGAGAATCGAGATTACATTGCTCTGTTTCTGGCTGATCGTTACGCTATTCTTTGTTACCTTGGCAATCAAACAACAAATACTACAGTAAGAGGAAGGAAGGTTAAGAAACATACAGGTTGAATATAAAAGATCAGTATAGGGAATAGTGTTAGGTGTTATTCTGAAATAGGTATTTGTATATAGATTAGGTTGAAATGGGTAGAGTTGTCGATCTGTCATTAAGGCCCTTTGGGAAGGTGTTTTTTGACCTATTAGGAGGAATAGAAGTACTTGCCCCGAATGCCCCCGCTAAAAGCTGACAATTTTGGATTAAAAAGAGAAAAATAGGGATATTTGTATGTTTTCTATTGTTAATATTGGGATTTTTGGATCCATTTTGGAGACTTGAAACATATTACCCTGTTCATAGCCTAGTGCCCCCTACTCCTACCGCATCTGAACATTATCACTTCACCTTGTCCTCTTACGGATTCACGCTGCCAAATATATAAGCACAATACATTTGTTCAATATTTGCATAAAAAGCCCTTAATGTTAATTGAGCCATCTTTCCAACTTGCTGCTGCTGCATTCAATGTGTCCCTATGATATGCACCACTTGCATAAATATCTGTAGTAGTATTAAACCTTCCCCAGTCAATGTTCATGAATTGAATAGAGAAATGATTATGCACACTGAAATCCATGACCTAATGAATATTAATGTACATGATTAATACATATATCCCTTAGAATAGATTCAGCACAGCTGAAAAGGAAGGGCTGTGAAACCTTAAAAACTGAATCTCTCGTTTTCTCATTCAGCTGTGCTTCATCCATGCTCACCTTTAACCTGTTTTCAGCCTGACTCTCCTTGACACCACACTTGCATAAACATTAGGTCACGAATCTAAAGTTGAGACATTGTAGGCTGCGTAGACATGCAAAGTCAGCACAAAAGAACAGCTGATGTCTGCACTGTGGGTTTCGTGTGGGTTTTAAACAATGGTAAAGCCTTAGGCTTATCTGAACAAACTTTATCTATCTTGTTGTGCAGCCTCAAAGACGCGACAGTTACACAAGGCACCGATACTGTCGATTCTTGCCTGGTCTCATTTGTGTGTTCTTTCCAAAGTTCTATTTACCTCTGGGCGTTCCTAGTCTGTGATTTTCCCTATATAAACCCATGTAACCATCGTTCAGTGTGCTTTTATCCTTGAGTATCTTTATGGTACTTGTCGGATGAAGACCCATTCATGAATGATTGAATAAACTATCCATGGTTTGACTTTCGATCCAGTGTCGAGTCCTCCTCATTTTGATAAGAACCCGTGGCGAAGTGGTGATCCCTGCACCAGCAGGTTATTAATTAATCTGCTCCACAAGACCTTCCTGAAACTCAAGATATTGCTCGACATGCCCCAAGGAATCCTAGTACTAGGCGGAGACATGAATGCCAGAATGTTCCCAGAGGTAGATAGGAGTATGACAACAGGCAGAGCCACGGCGCACAAACCACTCCGAGACTTCGCAGGGGCGATGGGACTGGTAGACTTCTGGAGAACACACAATCCAAGTATTAGGCAATATACACACACATTTCGGCAGCGCACGGCAGCGGGTTCTGCCTAGACTACTTATTCAAACAATGCATTCATGTGGGGATTTTCAGAGACACGCGACAGAGCCAGGGTCATATTGGAGCATTCCCAGATAGAGGTAGTGCTACAGGGTCCTGTTGGGGAATATACTCTACCACCGAGAGTGCAATCATGGCACTTCAAGGACAGAATTCACAGACAAATTTAGGGAAGGAACGGAACAATAGTTTGAAGAAAACACAGGGTTAGTGGACTCCCATTGTACCCTATGGGAAGCCTTTAAAGTGGTGGCCAGGGACCATGCCCAAGCACGGGCAGGAGAAAACAACAACGCACCCGTTATGACAAGATGGAGAGAGGTAGAGGTGCTAGAGGAACAGATAAAGCACATGGGGACACTGAACCCTAAAAATCGGTCATAAGATGCAGCTATTGCAGCACAAACTCAGGGAGTTGGAGGAAAACACTGCCAGGTCTCACGCAATAGCCACGCAAAGACGGCTATATGACGTAGGAGACCAGGCAAACAAGTTAATAGCATGGCTAGAAAGGAGAGATGGAGACCGGAACTGGGTCCTAGAAATACAAAGGTTGGATGGCTCCCTGGTCAAGTCTAGTGAGGCAATAGCAGACACCTCTGCAACTCACTAGGAGTCAGTGTAACAATCGGCTACATGCCGGACTGGGGACGACAGCGTTGAGCTGCTTAAGGACCTCCGACTCACGGGGCTGACGAAAGAGGATAGAGAAGACATAGACAAGGAGTTAACAGAAGAACTAGTAGGGGCCATACGAGATCTGCAATCCGGGAAAGCGGCTGGCCCAAACGGTCTCCCTGCTGAGCTCTATAAGTGTGTAGCAGACAAGGTGGCCCAATCGATGATAAATATGTTCCAAACTGCGCTACAAGACAGAAGACTGCCGGAAGATCTGAGAACCGCCAACATAGTAGTAATTCAGAAAAAGGGTAAACCCCGAGCTATGTAGCTCATACAGACCCATTTCCCTGCTTAACTTTGAAGCTAAGGTCTTAGCGAAGGTCCTAGCCAATAGAATACATGCAATAATTTCTAAAATAATCGACCTCGATCAATCGGGGTTGATGCCGCACAGAAGTACAAGGCTTAACCTCAGACACCTCTATAGAGTTATGTATGAAACAGCAGCTCGACCAACAGAAGCCACGGCCATACCTCTTCACGATGCTAGAGAGATGGGGGCTCGGACCGAGGTTCTGCGCATGGATTGGTCTGTTGTATTGCAATCCGCTGGCAAGAGTAAGGGTAAATGGGGCAGTGTCCAGACCATTCACACTACACAGGGGGTACGAGACAGGGGTGTCCACTCTCCCGTATGATTTTCGCGATGGCACCGCTGGCAGCATGGGTACGTGAAGACCCATTAATTTATGGCATAGACATGGGGGAGGTTGGGAGGAACGTATTTCTCTATACGCAGGCAATGTTTTACTTTATGTACACAAGCCCCACCAAACAATACAGACTCATGAACATACTTCAGCTCTTTGGTGGCTATTCCAGCTACCAGATAAACTGGGACAAGTCATTAGTGTTCCCTCTGGCGGGAAGCTTCCTCCACTCACGACCAACTGTGCGGCCCTGGCATTAAGGGAAGAATTTAAATATCTAGGAATAACACATTACTAAATCCAAAAGTGACTTTATGGAGCTCAATCTACACTCACAACTGGTGAGACGGAGAGGCGACGTGGCGCATTGGAGACAGCTTCTGGTCTCACTCATGGGTCACGCAGTCCTGTTTAAAATGATGGCTCTCCCGCCTATTATATGTGTTACAAAACACTCCATACCGGATCCCGAATGACTTCTTTAGAGCGATTGAGGGGGAACTGCGAAGTCTCCTGTGGGAGGGAGGTAACCCGCGTATAGCACTGCGCAAGTTGCAGACAGGTGTATATGAGGGTGGACTGGCGGTGCCAGACATTAAAAATTATTAGCTGGCATCCCAACTTATTACTGTCAATGACTGGGTTTTCGCACCTCTTTCTGAGCCCGCGTACCAGGTTGACCGGCACACTATGGGAAGTGGGGGACACCTGGCCACAATATACAGTAAAAAACTTGGGAGATCCCTTCCAACACACGCAGAAAATAGTAAGAGCCTGGCATGAGACCACGTAGATACTGGGGTGGGAGGCGAAATTAACTGAGCAATCCCCACTATGGGTAGGAGATCTGTTAAAAGAAGTTGGACACCTCCAGGGTTTTCGGAAATGGAACCTTATTGGTATGGAGCGCTTAGGTGATGTCTGGCGACGAGGAGCTATACTTAGCTTTGAAAAATTGCAAATAGAATTTCAGCTGGCTGATTCGGAACGTTTCCGATACTTACAGTTAAGACATGCCCTGCGGTGTCATATACCAGAGAGGGAAACACTGCCTGAATATTCCCCACTGGAAAACGGATTATTATTAGATCCAATGATAGATAAAGCTGTCTCCCTTACCTATCGCAAAATTATGAATAACTCCCCAGACCAGCTGGTGACCCTGAGGAGGGCATGGGAAGCTGACCTTGGGGACCTAGAAGACAAAGATTGGGGGGATGCCATTCAAAGCCCCAGAGTGACTGCCATACGAGCGAGGTTTAGGCTGGTCCAGCTCCGGATATTGCATAGATCATATGCCCCAAGATCGCTTCAGTATCACTTGGGACGCTGTGACACTGACCATTGTGGCAGGGGCTGCAGGGAGGAAGGAACCTTCTTCCATATCATTTGGGCATGCCCTAAAATACAACACTACTGGAAGGGAATTTCCCAAATTATGGCAAGGGTGGTGCATCAGCGGGTCCCGGTAGAAGCAAAGTGGGATCTCCAGGGAGTGACGGGGGACAGACTGGAGCACACATACCAAGATCTGGCTCATGCTGGCCTCGGGGGTGGCCAAGAGGAACATAGCTAGAATGTGGGGAAAACTGGACCCACCCAAAACGAGACTGGGAAAATCGATCTGGACTGGTGCCAAGAAGCCGAGAAGGCAGTCTATCAAATGAGAGGGTGCCCGAAGAAGTGGGGAAAGATCTGGTCCCCGCGGGAGAAATACCAAAGCGAAAATTAAATTGAACAAGGAGGGAGGGTTGGGAGTATACAAGATGATAGGAATGCAATGATATGGTACTGAATGATATGTGATTTATGACCCGTTTTCTGCCGGCTGGAATGAATCCGTCTCTGTACTATCATAAAGGTGTATTTACAATGTTTAATAAAAAAATTTTTTTTTAAAAATAGACAGTAGGAGGAATGGATGAAAAGAAAGAAAAATTGACCGAACAAAAAAATGAAGGTGGTAGGAGTGGGGATAAAATATTGTGAGAAGAAATTCAGGTAATACCAATAAAAAGTTTTTAAAAAAGATGGGAAGACTACAATTAGAACGTGAAAGAGTGGCCGAAGGAATGAGCGATAAAAAGTATAAAAGAACGGAAAGCAGCAGAGAACAAAATATAAAAACTCTTAAATAACCTACTCAAATGTTCTAGGATAAAACCCAGTAGGTCTGGTGAAGCCTTACCCATTTCTAGCTGTCGCCAATAACCCTCTCTCATGCCACAAAAGCAGGCAATCACCCGGTTGCGGTTTAGGAAATAGAGACGCTGCCATCCTTAATGCTGAATTGCTGTTGGCAGCACTTTAGGCTTTTCTGCACTTTAGCAACCTGGCCAGGGCCAGCCTGGCTCCAGACTGATGGGACCTCGGAGGGCACACGGCACTACTAAAGTGAGGTCCTCCCATTTTGAATGCTTTGGAGGTCAATGCTATGTCACAAAGCAGACACGTGAGGATGGTAATGAACATTTCGCCGTTTTCCCAAATGTGATGCTTTAATGGAATAAAAAAGTCGAACTTGAGCTGACACTCGGCAAACTAGGCATCGTTTCATTCTACCAGAGTAAAAGTATAAGGCGCCTTGTGGAGAAAGACCTCGACTGACTGTTCTGAATAAACCATGCCCAACCAAGGTCCAGTCTAGCTGTCCCAGGGAGACTCGCAGATTATGTAACTTGGACTGCTTGCAAGAAGCTCCATGTAGTGGAATTGCGAGAACTTTAAATGGGTCTCTTCTGGTGTATCCTAATTAGTCCAGCACCTAACCATGTACAGCTGTACTGAATGGATATATTCAGTGTTTAGAATCCTATAAAAGTGTGTGATTTTGAGATAGGTTAGGAGACGCCCTTTCCACTTGGTTAAGAAGGTAAATCGATGCTGGATTTTAGTCTCTGAATCTGTACAAAGTTCTTGAACTTAACTGAGCTTAGCATTTTGACTTGACTAATGGATTTTGGCTCTATTGATTCGACTAATACTTAAGTACTCAAACTTCTTAAAATAAAAACTATAAGGTTAAGATTTCAGAATCTCTCGTTCTTGTTGGACCAAATGGGTTCGACTTTACTGTTAACTGAAACGGTCACGCTTACTTCCTTAATTGAGACGAGTCTAGCCGGGAGCACCAAGGTCCATCTAGGGCATGGGTACTCACAAATATTTGCCCAGGGGGCACAAAATATGGTCTGTGGTGTGACCGAGGGCTGCACTGATGCCAGCAGGGTGGCGATAGGGGGTCTGGGTGGGTCAGATTGTGTAAGGAGGTCTTAAAAATAAAAAAATTTAAAAAAAACACATCAATGGGCAGGCATTTATTTGCAGATTATTAAATGCTTGCCCATTTATTTAACATTGTATTCTGAATATTAGTGCTCAGCAACTAAACAGCAGCTTGTGCTGATGTTCACCGGGGGGGCCGAATGTAAAGGTCAAAAAGGCCGCAAGCGGCCCCCGGGCGAGCTTGGAGTATCACTGGTCTAGGGCCTACACCGCTCCAGATTCATCCCAGGAGGCGCAAGGGAAATTAGAAGAAATGTGCACGTCCTCAGGAGCTCGAGTGAAGTATGGGACGAGCACAGACCTACAGGGAGATCTCCAGCCGGAAGCCCACCGACTCGAGACTTCCGAGGGACTGCCAGGGACATGGATGCATGGGATATGCAACACGCTCCTAACTTCAAAACAGTGTTTTGTGTCTGAAAAGCACCCGCTCCACCCAGGTCACATACCTCCAATTTGAGGCAAGTTTTACTTGCGTCAGTTGCACACATCACTGGGCACGAGGGAGAAGATGAAAGGAATAAGATATTGAGGGCCAATATTAAAAGTAGAACATATGGTCCTAATTCAACAATGTTGTTAGAGCCAAGCAGGAGTGTTTGAAACACCTGCCCCAAAACTCCTACCCTCAGATCACAGGATCCTTTCTTCAGGTACTAGGGAGCAGCAAGTGTCCGGTCACCGAAACCTAAACTAAAAACCACACAAGCCTACGTTCTAATTGGACAGCAGGGGGCCATATGGCTAGATTATGTAATGAAAAAAGAGACAAATCAGACTACAGGGATCAGGGATCCTTTCATTACTATGTGCAAGCATATCCTTGGAAGCTCTTGCTTCTGCCACTAAAAGATCCGTTTGCTCTTTCATTACAGCTCAATTTTTGAATTCAGCACTGCGACACCTGCAGCCATCCAAGGTAAGGTTACTGGTGAACCTCAATACTGCAGTGACAGATCCCGGGTGCTAGGCCCTGAAGCCATCCAGGGAACCTCAATACTGCAGTGACAGATCCCGGGTGCTATGCCCTGAAGCCATCCAGGGAACCTCAATACTGCAGTGACCGATCCCGGATGCTAGGCCCTGAAGCCATCCAGGGAACCTCAATACTGCAGTGACCGATCCAGGGTGCTAGGCCCTGCAGCCATCCAGGGAACCTCAATACTGCAGTGACAGATTCCGGCTGCTAGGCCCTGCAGCCATCCAGGGAACCTCAATACTGCAGTGACCGATCCCGGGTGCTAGGCCCTGAAGCCATCCAGGGAACCTCAATACTGCAGTGACCGATCCCGGGTGCTAGGCCCTGAAGCCATCCAGGGAACCTCAATACTGCAGAGACCGATCCAGGGTGCTAGGCCCTGAAGCCATCCAGGGAACCTCAATACTGCAGTGACCGATCCAGGGTGCTAGGTCCTGAAGCCATCCAGGGAACCTCAATACTGCAGTGACAGATCCCGGCTGCTAGGCCCTGCAGCCATCCAGGGAAAGGTTACTGCTGAACCTCAAAACTGCAGTGACGGATTCCTGGTGCTTGGCTTGGGATGGCAGAATGGCAATAATCAGTGCCAGAAGGGCTGGCCAAAAACAACGAAAGGAGCCATTTGTTGTTGCCTCATCTCTGGGTGGTCTCTTGTTGTACCTTAAAATGCAGTATTTTCCCTGAATGCATGCTAAAATATTTAGAGAAATAGCACAATAACCTTAGTAGGGATAACTTAAAATGTTATTTAGTTGAGCACAATATTAGCAGCCCAGTCTGCTTTAAATACTAAATTTACTACAAACCTTTCAGAAAGCATACTTTTCAGGTAGTACTTGCAGTCACAGCTGTAATCAGATGCAAATTGGTGCCTCCAAGATCCAGTGGTGTGAGGTTTACTGTAAGAAATTGGGCTATTAGTTAAGAGGGGTTGAAGTCCCACTCAAATAAAACACAATCTTTCTCAGATTGAACCACAAAAGTCACTAATTGAACCCGTGGTTAACCCTCCGCTAGCTTGGCACAGAAAAAGTTTGGTTTAACTTAGAGGCAATGGGTAAAGTATTTATGCAGCACACAGAGTAATAAAGTGAAAACACAAGAGAAAAATCCCAACTTAATTTAGAAAAAGAAAGTAAATTCTAATAAATAAAAGGATAAACATCCAATCAGTAGAACCAGAGATCTGCCTTTTAAAAGTTTCAGGTTAAAATAGTGCCAAAAAGCACAAAGTGTCACTCGTGGTTTTGAGGTCACGCTGGACCGGGGAAAGTCAAAAGTTCAGGCTGATTGCGATAAAGTGCAGGTCAGATACGGCAACCAGGTTTGCCCTACTGAAGAGTAAATTTCAAGTCTACACAAAGCTGCAGTTCACGTTGGCAGGGGTCACGAGGAGGTAGTCAGTGTGAATACCAGGTCGGATGTTGTGACAGTTGCCGCTGTCAATTCTCAGCGCAAAGAGGTCACTGCCTAGCCACAAGGAACCCACAACTTTCGTATTTTCAACTTTTCTTCAGGAGGAGTACACACTGATGTAAGCCAAGGGTCCGGGACCTTGGGTGAATCGGGACTCTGTCCAGCAGTGGCCACTGCAGCTGTGGCCAATTGGACCTGCCCGAGCCAGTAAGGGCTCAGGCAGGTCCAGTTGGTGCTGGTCAGCCGGGCAGTTTCATGGAGTGCTTTGGAAACCTGTTGTGTACCTGTAGCTCAAACAAGTCAGCCAACTGACCATTCGAGGCACTTCTGGGGGGCCTGGGATCAAGGCAAGCAGGTTTAGTTTTCCTTCTTGAGACAGCAGGACAGTTCTTCTGAATTGTCCACATGTCAAGAAGTATTCTATTGAGAAGTTCTGAAGGTGCCACTTTTATACCCGATGCCAGCCTTTGAGTGGGGGCAATTTCCTTGCCTACTGTCCAAACTGGTTCAGGTCTATTCTTCCCCTTGGCCTGGATTTGGCTCCAAACTGTCTAGGGTGACAAAGGCCTGTTGTCAGGTTACTTTGTGTGTACTACAGGCAGGGTCCTTTGAAGTGTAATGCAGGTAGGGCACAACTCCTCCCCAATCATCCTGTCAAGAAGAGCCTTTCCCTTCACACCTAGGCCTCTTGTCTGACTGAAGCAATACACAAAACACCACAGGAGAGCCATTCACAGTCATGTGACCCTGGTCACATGCAGAAAGACATTTGGTTTAAGCAGGAAAATGTCAACATTCTAAAAGTGGGATTTTCAGAACACCATCTCAAAATCCAACTTTACTAATAGAGGATTTTATATAAGAGTTCATTTGAGTGAAAACCACATTTCTCGATGTGGTCCCAAACTGAAGTTATCACCTATTCGGTGTAATAAGGTAACCCAATGTTCGTATTTGGGAAAGATAGCCAGACAGTGGAAAAATTATTTAGGAGTTTCTCACGGTCAGGATCCGTAAAACGTAAAAATATATGTCCTACCTTTTAAATACCATGCTCTATAAGGCTTTAGGGCTTAATTCGGGAGTGACTAACATATTAAAAAGGAAGGTTTATGCCTGGAAAAGCTTTATTTTACTAAGTCGAAATGGTTCTTTTTAACTATTCACAGACTGCAGTGGCAGGTCAGACATTTTACAGGGGTACTTTATTGGGTGGCTGTAGGAGGCTGGCTTAGTATGTGATGCACACTTATTTAAGTGGTCTTAGACAACCTTAGAAAGCTCTCCAAGTGGTAGCTGTGGAGAGCAGCCTTCAGGCTTAGTCCAGAAGGAGTGTTAAGCAGCTTGTTTTACCAGTGCTAATCATGTAGAGTAAGTGAACCAAAAAAAGAACCACACAGTTATAAAAATAGTAATAATTATACGCACTCACTAACACATTGAAATATCTCCTACCTGGAGATATAAACAATACTTCAAAAGGAGAACAGGCAAGTAGCACAAATACACAGTGGTCTCCAGAGGGAGACCAAACCATGTACTAATAAAGTGGAATGTGACCCACGTCCGAAGTCGAGACTGGACCCAGAAGACTTAGAAAAGCCAAGGTACCACCCAAGGTAAGTATTCCGGAACCCCACGGAGGCCGTGTGCAGAGTGTAAACACAGCCACATACTCAATGCAAGTCACTGGGGCAGATGCGTTTGCAGTTTTGCAGAAGAAGGACCCTTCCCAGAGGACCCTGAAGAAACCCAGTGGAAGATTGAAGGTTGGAGAGACCCCATCCGTGGATACCCTAGGAACCAGGTTACCTACACCTGGTAAGCCGGGTGCATAGCTACGAAGTGACGTTGGAAACTGCAGTAGACCACAATTGAGGACTTCAGTGAAGATGCTGCTGGCAAAGAAGGTTAAAGAGTCTGGTGGAATCCAAGGGTGGATTCTTGAAGAGGAGTACCTGCAAGCAGAGGGGACAGAGTCTATGCCACTCGGGAGTGACCAGGAGGCATTGAAGACCGATGACCACCGATGACAGAAGATGCAGGAGGTTGACGGTGACCTTGTCGCTGCAGCTATGGAGGGCCAGGAGACGCTGTGGAAGACCAGGAGGCGTTCACGAGTTGTCCCGCGTCGGAAGTCAAGAACCAGGGGGTCAGTGTCTGGCGGGAGCACCAATAAGCCTTGGCAGCAGCAACAGACGTGGAAAACGAAGAAGGTGCAGTGTCGGGACCAGCAAGGTCCAAGGGACTCACCAAGTGCAGGAGAGTCTGAGCAGGCTCGAGCAGGCAGTGGAGCCCCCTGGAGCCAAAGAAGACCCTCAAGAGGACCCACAGGCTAACAGCACAGGAGTCGCAAGAGGACCTCGAGCAGCTCACTAAAGATGCAGGCCCACGTGCAGAGGATGCGGTGAGGACGAAGATCTTAGCAGGAGGAGTTGCTGGAGGCTTGAACTTTTTGGAACCCCAAGATCTCTGGAGAAGAGAGTCAACAAGCCTGTCAACAGCAAGTCGACAGTGCTGTCCCAGAGGTTCTGACAAGGGATACTTGCCTCAAACTCTGTGAGAAGACAGTGCAGGCATCGAGGGAGTTGCAGAACCACCACCTGTGTTGCTGGGCCTTTTGAAGTCCAGAGTAGCAGACCGGTCAGCTTAGACATGGTGCCTGCAGATGCAGGGGAGTGAGTCCTTCCCTTCAAGGGAGATTCCTTCGGGTGTCTTTGACGCCCACAGGCCTAGAAAAGAACCTGAATGAAGCACAGGCACAGATGACACAGAAGACTGGCAGGGCGACGAGACCAGGAGCAGCAGGAGTCTTCCCAGATGCTGTCTCAGTTCCCAAAGCAAAGTCCCATGAAGTTGAAAGTGCCCAAACGGTAGAAGTAGAAGTGGTTTCGGAACCGAATCTTGTCCCGCGACTAATCTGAAGAGCCACCCACAGGTAAGCCCTTAAGTACCCAAAGGAAAGGGTTGGGATGATTCAGGAGTCCCTCCCAGAAGAGGGGCTGGACAGAGGGGAGGATACCCCCATGTCCTTTGTCCAGTTTTGCACCAGAGCCGGAGCCAACAGCTGCCTGAACTAGTTTCAACTGGAGTATGCAAAAAGGGCACCAAATGTGCCCTTTCAAGCAGACTGGTGGTGCTGGCAAGCACCCACTACCCCAGCCCAATACACTAAGTCCGGTCTGGAAGGTGGTCTCACCTCCCTGTGACAGGAAACCTATTGTTCTACCTTCCCCCTGCTCGAGCCTGGCTCAGTAGCAGGAGGGAAGAATTGTGTCTGTGGTCGGCAGCAGCACTAGCTTGCTGTTAGACCCTAAAAGGCTGGTACCAGGAATAGAGGGGGCTCCCTCAGGGAGCCCCCAGTACATAGGATACTGCGTCCAACACTAGAATCGGTGTTGGGGTAGCATTCCAACATGTTTGATACCAAACATGACCAGTTTCGGTGCAGCCAATATATAGTTAGGCATCTCATAAATGACCGGATGTCCACTATATGTATGAAATGACTGACTGCACTTACAAAGCCTGGAGAATTGACTCATGAATCTGTAGGGTGTGTCCTGCTCATGCAGGGCACCCTCACACTTCTAACTAAGCACCCTGCCTTCAGGATTGAAAGCACTACCATAGGGGTTACTTATAGGTTTTAAGTGCAGTGACCTCAGATCTAAGGAAACATCTGTTGTGAGTGGTGCTAGCACCAGCTTACACAGGCTGCAATGGCAGGCCTGTAGTCACAGTTTGAGTGGTCTCTCATGGGTGGCATAATACATGCTGCAGCCCATGGGAGACCCCTGGTGTACCTATGCCCCGGGTACCTTAGCACTATATACTAGGGACTTAGAAGGGTACACCAGTAGCCAATTAGGAAGGTACAAAAGTTCTTACCATAGTCCAATTTAGGGAGAGAGCACTGTGACTAGGGTCCTGAATAGCAGGATCCCAGTCAGAAAACAGAATGACACCAGCAAAAAGTGAGGGTAACCATGAAAGCAGATCCTACTTTCCTACAGTGGCAAAGTAAGTGCTTCAGCCAAATCGCATTTAATTTACAGGCCCTGGTTACATGTAGTACCATATATGAGGGACTTACAAGTACATTAAATGTACCAATCAGGTGTAGGACGTGCAATGCTCTAGGGAGATAGCACAATCCTGTACCATTGGTTAGTAGGGAACAAGTGCAGAGAGTCCTAAAAGCCAACTAAAATGGGTTCAGCAAAGGAAGGCAAAAATACAGGGTGATCCTGCATAGAGGGCCAGGTCAAACATACCTAGCACTCAAGTTATGCCTATCTTTCTAAACAACTAGAGTGGCATGGTGGGCCCATATTTCTTGCTTGCATTAGGGTGCTTAGAGTTCTTGCTCTGCCGCTATCCTATGCTGCTCTTATATATTGCACCAAATGCACTTTACAGGGTCTCTCGGCACTGTACACTGCCTCAGACTAACAGCCAGCATTGACGAGTACGTAAAGTAGTTGGAGTAAGACAAAGTTAGAATCATCTGTTGTCAAGTTAGGTGGTAGGACAGAATGTGTTGTGTATCGAAGGTCAGGCGTGTGCTCATTGCAAGTTGCATCATGTGGATGGTGTGGAGACAATCATGCAGCAGCCCCAACACCGTTTAAGAAGGTTTACTTTGGGTGTCTAGGTACCTTCATACTGCCACCCGATGGGAGATTTACTGCAGGGTGTAAGATTGTGGAGTGAAAGATGTAGAAACATTGTACTAGAGAAGGGAGTGACTTACTTGCAAAATACTAGTGGGACAGACGCTCCCCTGACTGATGAGGGAGGGCAGGCATGAAATATTTGACTTAGGAGGAAATATAGGGGAAGACACTGACTTGGGAGGTGGAAGTGGTAGTGAGGAGCACTCATCTAGAGTTGCAGAGGAAGATATGCGCTTTTTGGGGTGTTTAGGGAACAGCTTGTTTTGTCACGAGGATGGGAGAAAGACTGGAGCTTTCAGCCACTGATTAAGAATGTAATTAATATTTGATGGGTTCATTGGAGAAAATAAAAACAATGAACAATAAAAGTGTCTTGTATGAAACAGGATCTGAACACCAACCACACCTATCAACAAGTAATTCAGATTTTGATATCAGAATAAGAACACATGCATTCTTAATGAGAGCTAGAAAAAAACAGCAGAAAAGAAAAGCCAGGTTTAGTTTTCGTTCGAAAGAGTTGCTCTAATTATGCTCGGTGACGTGAACTGCCTGTCCCGAGCTGCTGGCTCTGGCAGCAGGCACTGCGACATCAGAACTCAAGTGTGATAAGTTTTAATAATCCGTGACTGGGTGTCACAAGTCACCGATTGTAAGGAATGAGACAGCTTTTATATAGGGATTGCAGAGTAGCATGTATTACAATACTTGGAGTCAGCCCATGGCTCAGCATTGGTTGGCTTAGTCAATTCAGTTTACTGCTTCTTATTCAAAGGAATTCCTTCTCCTTGTGTTTGCCTATTACCTGGGGCATAGCTGTTTTACAGCATTTCACATTCAATGGCTTGTTTCCTTCCCTTTCTTCTGACAGTAAAAAAAAAAAGCTTTTTCTGAATTTGTTTGTGAGGGTCTGACAGTTGTAAACTGCTGTCAGTCAATGTACTTTCGCTTCCATTATTCCCCTGCCTCTCCTGACTTTTTCATGGAAGTGTCCACCAACTGCACACTGATGTTTTGGCCTTCCACTGGATAGCTCCAACCCTTTCTTTCTAAAGGCAGTCTGAATCATGTTGTTGGGATAGTCATGCCACAATATATTTTGCGGTATGCCAGAAATGTAACCTCTAGCAGTCTGTTACAACATTAATGTTCGTCCTCTGGCCCAACTCCTACAGTAGAATCAGGAGAACTTCAAATGTATGACAAATGTGAGAAATTGGGTTGATGGTTGCCTGGGGTGTGAGCCCTGGTCAAGCAACAGCCACAGTAGCTGGCAGGGTGAACTACAAAAAGTCACTGACTTCATCTGTGCTTAATTAACCCTCTGTAGCTTGGCACAAATCAGTCAGGCTTAACTTGGAGGCAATGTCTAAAGTATTCATGAAGCACACAAACAGTAACAAAGTGAATACACAACTCAAGAAAAATCCCACACGAATTTAGAAAGAGTAAAATGTACCAAATTATTTGACACCAAACGAATAAAAATATAATCAGTCGAACCAGAGTTAAGAATTTAACATTTTTTGTAAAAACTAGTGCCTAAAAGATAAAAGCACCACCCATGGACATCTCGTCATGCGAGACTGGGCCAGTGTCGAAAAGTATGGCCAACCGTGATGGAGCGCGGGCCGGATACAAGAAGTGCATTGGGCCCAGTCGTCACTTATCATACAAGAAAAAATTCAGAGATTGCAAATTTAGGAGGCATGGCTGCAGGCGGTATATGAGGCGGGATTGTAATCGTCGGGGAGCCGCTGGACGAAGTTGCTGTGAAGATTTCAACGTTCAGACAGTCACTTTTATGGAAGTCGAAAATCTCCAACAGGATGAGGTTGTAGCAGACAAGAGCTCCAGGAGGTTAGATAACCCTTTGGAGCAGGACCTCTGAAGAGGATCTGCTGCTGCGGAGAACAACATAGCAGAAGCCATCACGAAGTCAGGCTGACCAGTGATGCACCCTGGGCGGATCGATAAGCAGGTTGGTCCTGTCTTCCCTCGGTTCTCAGAGTAGTCTTTCATCAAAACTTTTCTAGATCCCAAGTTTGACATTTTGGCTATCTGGGCACATTTAGCATCACCATCAAGGGTCCAGGACTAGAGGGGCACCTCTTGGGGAGTAGGGTTAATACTCCCTCAGTCTTGGTCCAGGTGAAGGTTCAACATGGTGGGAGTCGGTTATGTCCCTGTCGCTCTTAACAGAAGGCAAGCAAACTAGCCCTTGGAGTCACTCCGGTAGTCCTGGTTTCAGATGGAGAAGCAGGGCTCAAGCTGCAGGTCAGGTCTCTGAGGTTTAAGGCAGGCGCCAGCCAGCAAAGAAGTCCTTCCAGGTGCAGCAAAGCAAGCCACAGCAGCAGGCAGTCTTCAGAGTCCTTCTGCAGGTCCAGAAAGAAATCTGAAGAGTAGATCACAGGGCCCCATTTCTATACCTGGTGCCTTCTTTGAAGTAGGAGAAGTTTCTATAAGTTTTCCTTTGAAGAACTTGAAGTTTTCTGACTCCCCTGCACTGGCTTCAAGCTGGCTGCAGAGACAACGCAGTGGTGACAAGCCATTTATGTGATGGCAGAGGATAGCCTATTCAGTTGCAAGTGGGGCTGTGCCCAGCTCCGCCCCCTAACACCCACCCACCCTCCTGCCAGCAGACGAACAATTCAGGTAAACCTAATCACTCTAATATGAGACTGTCTGGGAGGAGTTTGCAAAGTAACTGCCAACTACACCCTGTCATGTGACCTAGGACAGGCTGCAGGCACCAAATGGTAAAAGGGCAGAAAAATGCCAACTTCAGCAAAGGGCTGTCAGGACTTTCCGCAGTCTATATAAAAAAAAATAAGAGCAACCTTTGAGTTAATTCCTCCCATCAGATCACACCAATGTTTGTAAATCAGAAGCCCTGATGAGAGCCCCTGGAGTTTCACCGGGTCTCGAAGCGCGTCGGCATTTCATTTAACACTGAGGAATTATAATTGATTGGTTTATGTACAGTGTGAGGGAAATGAATTGAAAGTGTTATTCCCCCATTTTTGGTTGTTTTACATAAACCGCTCCCAGTGTTTGACAGTTTCCCCGTTTGGTCTAAAGAAATGTTAAGGGACTGTCAATTGTTGAAATGATATTGGTGGATGGATTCATTTATGTGTCGTGTTAAACGTTGTAAATATATGTCGATTATTGTTGTTTTTCCTAAATGTATGTATCATTTTCGTAAGGCTCTCTGGAATGAATAGGTTATATTCCTATTCACACATTGAAGAATGGAAAATATATATATTTTTTTTTAAATGATTCAAAAAGAAAAGGAGGTTTAATAAATAACCGGATCAAATTGAATTACTCTTTTTGTCTTTGCTGAAAATAGGTGGCATAAAAAAACTAATGATTACCAGGTCCTTATCTTTGTTCTTTCTAAAAGTGGCATTTTTAAAATTATGATTAAAAATTACGCCTTTACAATGAAAAGGATTTTACTTACAATGCATAGATACCAAACATGAAATGTTTCGGTGCACAGTCAAACGTTAGCCTTTATTAAATGTTATCAGGCAACCCAATGTTATCCTATGGGACAGGTAGCCCTCACAGTAGGAAAAATGAATTTAGGAGTAGATTTATCTGCCAGGAAATGTAAAAATAAAAAGCAGTACATGTCCAACCAGTAAATCCAATGCACCCATCCCTATGGGCTACCTAGGGCCTACCTTGAAGGTGACTTTTGGGGGTTACCCTGCTGAGAAGCAGGTACCACAACAATATCCACTTCCAGCTGAAAGCAGATCAACAAACCAAATGCCAGTAAACAAAGTATCTTCACTGCTTGAAATTAGTAACTTATAACACGTTTCCTGCCAACACTAAGGCCTGTTCATCGAAGCATCAATCTCCATTCCAAGATGGAACGGCCCCTCACACCAGAGTTGTAGGTAGAACCAGACGGAATGACCTGCAATTTTACCATCTGAAAACGTTTTTGACCAACATTCTTGTATTGTGAAAGCTATTGAAACTGCTTCAGAGGCCGCAGGTTCAAGGACAGCTTACCCAAAGTGTAGAAACAATTACAAAACGTGCGGGTTGGCAAACCAATAACGTGTCAGAAATGGTTTTGGTAGCTTATCGTTGTATGGCTGCCCAAGAAAGAAAGTATCCACAAAGACGGACAAAATAAAAAAAAATCTGTTTCTTCAAATGCAAACTTTCCAGCAAGAGGTCTCGAAGAGGGGCAAAATGAACAAGTTGGAAGGGGTTTGCTCTTCCCAGGGAGATCTCTTCTCGTTATTCTGGTGATCTGGGGTACCGGAAACAGGACTGCTCAAACCAACCCCACTAACTTGTTGGGAAAGATGGTGAAAAATGAACTGCAATAATGATTGTCTTTTAGATGTTCAATTAAAAACGAAAATTCAATTTTGACTGTGGTAAGTAAATGTCCTTTTAATATTTCTTTTAAGTTGTTCTTTTATTGTTTTTTCCCTTCCCAGATGTCCTGAAACAGGATGCCTTTTCTCTATGGTCCCAACATTTTTGATGACTTAAATGCTATGAAAAAGATTCACCACTTAATACCCCCGCCTACTAAAAGGCTGGGGAGACAATGTCCTCTTTTGTGCTACTTTACTGCAACAATGTGTTAATTTCCACCGATTACTATTGCAACACTGTCCTTTTAAGAAGCCTGGTACACCTCAGATCTATTAATTCGGTTCTATTGCTCAGTTTTCCAAGATCTATTAATTCGGTTCTATTGCTCAGTTTTCCAAGATCTATTAATTCGGTTCTATTGCTCAGTTTTCCAAGATCTATTAATTCGGTTCTATTGCTCAGTTTTCCAAGATCTATTAATTCGGTTCTATTGCTCAGTTTTCCAAGATCTATTAATTCGGTTCTATTGCTCAGTTTTCCAAGATCTATTAATTCGGTTCTATTGCTCAGTTTTCCCAATGATCCATTAATTCGGTTCTATTGCTCAGTTTTCCCAATGATCCATTAATTCGGTTCTATTGCTCAGTTTTCCCAATGATCCATTAATTCGGTTCTATTGCTCAGTTTTCCCAATGATCCATTAATTCGGTTCTATTGCTCAGTTTTCCCAATGATCCATTAATTCGGTTCTATTGCTCAGTTTTCCAAGATCCATTAATTCAGTTCTATTGCTCAGTTTTCCAAGATCCATTAATTCGGTTCTATTGCTCAGTTTTCCAAGATCTATTAATTCGGTTCTATTGCTCAGTTTTCCCAATGATCCATTAATTCGGTTCTATTGCTCAGTTTTCCAAGATCTATTAATTCGGTTCTATTGCTCAGTTTTCCCAATGATCCATTAATTCGGTTCTATTGCTCAGTTTTCCCAATGATCCATTAATTCGGTTCTATTGCTCAGTTTTCCCAATGATCCATTAATTCGGTTCTATTGCTCAGTTTTCCAAGATCCATTAATTCGGTTCTATTGCTCAGTTTTCCAAGATCTATTAATTCGGTTCTATTGCTCAGTTTTCCCAATGATCCATTAATTCGGTTCTATTGCTCAGTTTTCCAAGATCTATTAATTCGGTTCTATTGCTCAGTTTTCCCAATGATCCATTAATTCGGTTCTATTGCTCAGTTTTCCAAGATCCATTAATTCGGTTCTATTGCTCAGTTTTCCAAGATCTATTAATTCGGTTCTATTGCTCAGTTTTCCCAATGATCCATTAATTCGGTTCTATTGCTCAGTTTTCCAAGATCTATTAATTCGGTTCTATTGCTCAGTTTTCCAAGATCCATTAATTCGGTTCTATTGCTCAGTTTTCCAAGATCTATTAATTCGGTTCTATTGCTCAGTTTTCCCAATGATCCATTAATTCGGTTCTATTGCTCAGTTTTCCCAATGATCCATTAATTCGGTTCTATTGCTCAGTTTTCCAAGATCCATTAATTCGGTTCTATTGCTCAGTTTTCCAAGATCTATTAATTCGGTTCTATTGCTCAGTTTTCCCAATGATCCATTAATTCGGTTCTATTGCTCAGTTTTCCAAGATCTATTAATTCGGTTCTATTGCTCAGTTTTCCCAATGATCCATTAATTCGGTTCTATTGCTCAGTTTTCCCAATGATCCATTAATTCGGTTCTATTGCTCAGTTTTCCCAATGATCCATTAATTCGGTTCTATTGCTCAGTTTTCCAAGATCCATTAATTCGGTTCTATTGCTCAGTTTTCCCAATGATCCAAACTCTACTACGATACAGTCATGAATCACATCCACAAACGCCTGTTTATGTACTACTTTATTTGCTTTTCTTATAGTTCATGAAAGTCACCTCCTCAGTGATGGCAGGTCATGCCCTCCAAGTGTGCCAATTATATGCCCAAGACCGTGAATATTGGTCCTGCTGCTATTGGGGGATTCAACGCAAGTTTAATGCATCCAACGCCTTCTCCTAGGGAGTCTGGCTCCCAAAGCACGGCCCCCATATATGGGTAATGGTGCCTCCATTCTTCCACACATCTCCAGCAGCTTTCTCGGATGAATGAGTAGATAACGTGCAGACGCTCTGGCGTCATGTACCATTGGTATTTTATAAGATGATCCCCTGTGGGGAGTGCTTCTGTACATCTTGGAGATGCCTGCACAGAGTCCTGTCCATGCTTAGTTAGGGATAAGTCATCCCAGACCACTTCCAATATCCACTGACAGGGCCATCTGAGCAGACTCACTGAGATGAAGTACCTTACTTGTAGGAGACCGAGCCCTGTGATCTTGTAGGGGTTTGGATCCATTTTTCAAAGTATGTCAGAGGTCTGATGGACACCCTTGCTTTGGGCGGTGCAAAGCTCAATGTTTGTAGCCTGCTTGATCCAGGTATAAGTCTGTTTTGCATGTAATGAAGCTTTTAATCTGCCCCGGACGCAACAGGTGACAGGGTTCTGCATTATAGCATTTCCCAATAGTTGAAGGTCTTCCCTTTCAGGGCAAGGGTAAATGGAGGGTAGTTGTGCATACGAGTATTTGGGCATACTCCTATCCACAACCTAAGACCACACTGCCAGAACAGCTTTTACTGGGGTAGCCAGACATGCATTGTGTGGTCGAGTCCCATAGTGATGAGAGAACCAATCCAAAGTCGCTTCTTTTCCTAATCATCCATTTCAGGGCCTACTGTTCCTTGCAAGTCCAAACACCAGGTCTGCATTGCTCGAATTTCTGTGGAACGAATGCGGACATTAAGCAACTGAAAGAATTAAAGGACTCTGGGAAGTAGGTTTATTTTGCAAACACCGATGCGTCCACACCACAATATACAATGCAGACATTAGTGTCAAGTCTTTATAGACTTTTTTTCTGAACTGTAGGCCATCTGTACTCACTCCAGTATTCTAGCCAGCTAGTCAGATTGAAACTAAAAACATGACTAGAGTGTTGTTCGCATCTAAATGGGGAAGGACTGTCTCACAATGAAGAATGAATTGTGAGAACAGAGATGAAGGACTGATTTTTTTTTTTACTGACTTTCAACCCAAAGATTTTCTCAAGTTGATCCAGCTCCTACATCACTGCTTGGATGGAACCATTTTGGTTCAAAAAGCAAAGTAGAATATCATTAACACATAGATAGATCTTGTGTTCCTTGCTCATCACTGGGGATCATTTGATTTATCTTTGTACTCTGATCGCTGCTGCGAAGAGCTCCACTACAAGATCAAATAAAAGTGGGGAGAGCGGGCACACCCATCGTGACCCTACCAAGTGTGAAGGTGGAAGACTGTTTCCTCTGGGAAGTTCCAACTGACTTGACTGAATGCTTTCTCAACACCACAATATAGCAGAAGGCTAGGAACGTACATCTGCTAAAATAGTCTACCAGATGGGAACAACACTGCATGTTACATCACTGCCAGCACTTGATGAAGCCCACCTGATCTGGATCAATCGGAATCAAGGGTCGAGATTCTAAAACCTGTTTGCCAATATTTTAATAAAGATTTTACCTTTGGTATTTAAAAAGGGAGATGGGGGGGTGGGGGGGCGTGGCCAACTGCACTGGGAAATGGCCTGTCACGCCACTCCCGATAAATCAGTTTTATTTAGACTTGCCCCGGCCACAAACACCTGCTGCGGAGCGCGTTTGACCCCGATGCTATTCTCCACCACCAAGCTGAAGATTGGTCTGATTTGCGGCGCCTGGGCGGCCGAGAAACGTTGCTGCGGGACTAATTAGTGCTGGGCGTGCCGAGCGTCGCATCGGCTGTGCGCCGCTACTGGACACCGCGGCTGCGGCGGAGATCCAAGGCCCGGCTGGAGGCCTGGACGGCGACTATAACCTCCAGTGATCTCCCTGGCGAGTGCGCTGCCCCCCGCGAAATCCGGCCTCACTGCTGCTGTGCTTCAGGGCCCCCGGAGCCCCATCAGCCGACCTACTCTGAAACGCGGACTCGCGCCTCCTGTGCGAGCCGCGTAGACTTCTGGTGCACCTCCCCACAAGACCCGGGCAAACTACATGGTGGCAGCGGGCCCTGCTCCTCCGGCCTCCCTTGGGCCCTGTTGCTGAGACGCTGTATGCCGTGGCTGAGGAGGGGACTGAGGACGCTTCCTTATTTAGGGCCAGGGCAGAAGATCCCCTTGGTAGACTTTGCTGCCATCGCTGGGGGCTCCAGTCCTTGTGAGTAGAATTGCTGTGGCGTGGGGAGAATCGTAGCACGCAGTCCCCCATCCAGTGTTGAAGCCTCCTAAAGAGCCTGCGCTACAGGGCATTGCAGAAGGCGGGCGTGGCGACTGCGGCAGGCCCTGACTGACCTCAAAGTGCTGGCTGCTTGGGCTGTGGACACCACCTCATTGTGCGAAACAGGGAATAAGACAGCCTTGATCCTATACTGGGCCCATCACTCGTCGAACAGTACAGTGCGGATGTAGAGTCAGGGGCCTGCCCGGCTGGTGTAGCCCCTAGCGGGACACTCACACTCTCTGCCCGCCCCTCCCTTGCTGGTGTGGTATTCTTTGGAACTGAAGCACACTTGGGTCTGGGATTGACCGGCGGAAACCGACAGGCCGTTGTGGGCTGGTCTCATAAGCAGGCGGCGGTGAGTAGCTGGTTTAGTCCCGGGCCCAGTCTTTGACCCACCACACCCTACTGCGCCATCATGGCAAGCGGCTGTAGCAGACGTGGAACACTTCAGGCCAAACTCGAGAAATATGCGTGGCAGAAGGGCCAGATGAGAAGCAACCCGGGCCCGAATCCAGCGGGAAGCAACCAGACCCCACGTTGCAGGACATCCTTGCTGCCATCACGTCAGTGCGCACCTCCCTGGACGGCCGCATAGAAACCGTCGCCTCGGAGGTCTCATTGATTAGAGCGGACATTAAGAAGATGGCGGAACGGGTGCGTGAAGTGGAAAGTGCGACCAAGGACCTGTCAGCAGACACGGACCTCATCAAACGCCAGGTGGCAGACCTCCAGACTACCCAGGAAGCCATGGCACTGCAACTGGACGACTATGAAGGCTGCATGCGGCGCAACATACGTATTTTGGGAGTGCCGGAACGGGCCGAAGGGCCTGCAGCGGATCTCTTTGTCGAAGACGTGATCCTTAAACGTCTGCAGCCGAAGGGACTATCCCAACACTTCTCCATCAAACGCACACATCGGGTCCCGGGGGGGGGGGGGTAACGAGGCAGGCCTGGTGCGCCGCCTCGACCGCTTTTGGCAAAAGTCTTCAACTTTCGCGACAGATGTTATCCTGCAAACAGCACGAACGGCTCCGCCACCGTCCATAGACAACAGCAAGGTCACTATTTTTCCGGACTTCACCCTACGGGTCCAGAAACAATGTCACAGCTTCCTGGACATGAAGCGGGCGCTGCGGGACCAAAGTATCAAATACGCCATGCTCTTTCCTGCCAAGCTGCATGTGGAATCCGAGGGGAAGGTGTGGATCTTTACTAGACCAGAGGACGCCTGGGACTGGCTTGAGGGTAGGAGAACAGTTGAAAAATTCCATCGCAGGCCTGCTGGTGACAGATCCAACGGCGGCAGGTCAAGCCCGCGGACCGGGTCTCCGCCGGGTGATGCTTTGGCAACGCAGAGCCCAACCGGGTAAGGTTTGGTGGCTTGACATTGGTTTGATTGGCCTTTGATCGCTGGGGTCTGCTGAGCCGAATCTCGATTAACACACTGTGCCTTGTTGACATTCCATCACGTTCTCTCTTTCCAGTGCTGTAGAAGACCTCACATTGTTCACTTTTGCATTTCTGCCGGCCTCTGAGGGGGGTGAACTACTTGCATTTGTCTTTTGACAACACACCTTTCTGCCATTGGTCCCACGGACGGGATTGGCGGTTGAGGGTGTGGCGAGCTGTTCCGTGGCCAAATTGACTTTTTGAACAATGACCTGAGGGGTGCAGACTGATCTGGCGCCGACAGCCCTCCACTTGCCCTCTAGCAGACTCCAAATGGCCAGCTTGCTGCTGTTGTTGTTGTCTCAGTGGTGTTGGCATTGTTGTTTCTTGTACTATTCTTTGATTACAGTTTATCATATCCGATTTGCACACCGGGGGGTCGTATGCTGCGAATGCACATGCTCTCACAAGTTGATGCTCCAGGAAGTGGGGTTGGATCACGTCCCTAATTCTGTTGAGGGTGGGCGACAGGCACTCTGCAAGTTTGGGGTGGCGGGTGGTTTTATGCCCGCTGTGCAGGGAGGCAGGGTGGGGGGTAGGTTTACTCTGTTTTGACCTTTGTGTTTTTATGATGCTTTTTCTTATTTCCCCTCTTGTTGTGGGGGTCTTATTTATTGCAGCAATTTTCGGTACCTATTGTACTGTACGTCCACATTCAGGTTCTTAACACGACACCATGGGGAGCACAGGAAGCTCACAGGGTTGCAAGCACTAGATCTGCAACGTTTCGAAGCATATGGCCCACCATATGGCCACACGATGGGCAGTCTTGTGTGTCCCACCCTCAATGCATGAACACCGACATGTCCACTGTCTCTCGGCTTTACACTGTCCATCCCTCTATCTATACATGGGGCCACACTTAGCACTTAAGTTCCTAACATGGAACGTTAATGGTTTAGGAGATAAAATTAAGCGGGGAGTAGTCCTTCAATACTTGAAACGGCAGGCGCCAGACATGGTTGTTCTTCAAGAGACACACTTAATTGGCAACTCCTGCGGCGCACTGAATAGATGGGAATACAGTCTGGCTGCCCACTTGGGGTTTACATCGGGCTCTCAAGGGACGGGGGTACTCCTATGCAGGGGCTGTCCTTACCTAATAAACAGGGTCTGGTCGGATGAGCAGGGTCGATATGTGGTGGTCTCCGGCACCTGGGAGGGACAGGCCATCAATGTTATATCCGTGTATGCCCCACCTGGGATGCAGCGTCCTCTGCTGCAAGACCTCGGGACGCTCTTGCTTGACCTACCCCTGGGGCTGCTGGTGCTTGGGAGGGGGGGGGGGGGGAGGGAGTTTTAACCTGGCTGTAGATGGCGTCATTGATCGCCTTCCATCCCGCAGGGACCCCCCCTGGGGGGGGTCTCCATTGGCAGAGTTCTTGTCCGCCGTGGGCCTGGTTGATGTCTGGCGGCGACTAAATCCGACCGCCGTGCAGTTTACATTTCACTCTGGTGCCCATAACAGTCAATCGCGCATCGACCACATGTTCACCGACGCTCAAGATATTTGCATGTTCATTGACTCCAGGTGCCTTGCGCGTGGAATATCTGATCATTCCCCCATTCTCACAACACTTTCGCTCGGCCAGCCCAGGAGACACGCCACCCTTACTATAAACCCATTGGAGCTCAAAGTACCCCACATTAAGGAGACACTACTCAAAGAAGCGGACTATTATTTTCAAGAAAACATGGGGTCAGTCACCTCAGCCCGCATCCTATGGGGTGCGTTTGGCGCCGTTATGAAAGGCAGAGCCTTATCTTTGATGGTTGGCCATAAAAGAACTTACCAAGCGAATCATAGAGCTTGAGGAGGATATCCTATCCCGGGAAAAAGCCCTGGCAATTAGCCCCGATCCCGAGATGCAGCACTCACGATGGTGCGTCTCGATTACAATCAGCTCCTGACGGAAGCGGCCAAAGCACGGTATACCTCCACACGCCATAAGATATATGAACATGGGGAACGGACGGGTAAACTCCTTGCTTGGCTAGAGAAAAAAGAGCAATCGTCAAGATGGGTTCACTCAGTGCGCAGGGCCAATGGGGATATAATCACCGATCCCCAACATTTCGCCGATACGTTCGCTTCATATTTTTCGTCGGTGTACGCACCCCTCTGCGACGTCCCAGTCGTACGCGGCTGTGGAACTCCTTTCGACCATTAAAGTTGCATGTCTGTCCCCACAGGACCGAGATTCCCTGGAGGGTGCGATCACGGATGCTGAAATCCAGAAAGCGATACAAGACGTCCGCTCGGGTAAAGCTATGGGACCCAACGGACTCCCGATCGAATTCCTGAAGCCACTGGCTTCCAAACTTTCCCCCTACTTGCTCCAAATGTACACTGAAAGTTTAGACTAAGGGGCACTACCTGCTGATGGTCGAACGGCCTCTATTGTGGTCATCCACAAGCAGGGCAAACCATTAGAGGACTGTAGGGCGTATCGTCCAATCTCACTCCTGACAGTTGAGGCAAAAATGTTAGCTAAGCTGTTGGCCAACAGGCTTATCCCCTGCATTATGGAGCTCGTGCACCCTGACCAATCTGGGTTTATGCCAGGGAGAAATACTGCTTTGAATTTGAGGCGACTCCACGGGGTCCAGGGTAGACGCGATACGATTAGGGAGGATGTAGCTTTACTATCGTTAGATGCATCCATGGCATTGGATACTATCGAGTGGGAGTTTCTCTTCGCAGTCTCAGATAGGATGGGTTTTGGCCCAAACTTCATAAAGTGGATCCAATTGCTCCATGCCCACCCAACCGCACGTGACAGTCAACAACCACGTCTCGAGACAATTCCCACTGAGGAGGGGTACTAGACAGGGGTGCCCTCTGTCACCCTTGTTATTTGCCCTTGTGTTGGAACCGTTGGCGGTCTGGATAAGGGGAGACCCAGACATTAGGGGGCTGAAGTGGACTGAGGACCACGAAGATCACATCTCCCTGTACGCGGATGATATCCTCTATTTGGCCTCGCCCTCACCGTCTCCCCGCTGGGTTCTCCACATATTCCATATCTTTTGCTCCCACTCGGGCTATACTATCAATTGGACTAAGTCCCAGCTTTATGTGCTGTGGGGTACGCCGCCGTGCTGCCCCCGTGGATATGACATACCAGTGGCAACAAAGGGCTTCAAGTATCTTGGTATCTATATTACACCGGACCCAAATTTGTTCTACGAGTCCAACCTGCTTGCACCCCTGACTCGCCTTCGGTCCGATGCTAAATACTGGCGATCCCTTCCTCTTACTCTTCTGGGGCGTGTGGCCCTCTTTAAGATGCTAGCACTGCCGCGGTTTCTCTAAGTGTTGCAAAACACCCCTAACAAGGATCCTGACAACTATTTCGTCGGTATCGAAGATGTTGTACGTGGGCTACTGTGGGACGGACGGGCCCCAAGAATAGCTATGACAGTTGACGATGGGGTGGTATGAGGGGGGTATTGCTTTACCCGACATGAGGCTTTATTATCAGGCCTCTCAGCTGGTTCCAATCAATAAATGGGTACACGAGGAATATGACGACCCAAATTTTCGTACGGACCAATGGCTTCTGGGTCGGTGGGGGGCTACGCTAGAGCACTCTACACAAACCCTCGCAAGCTCAACCTCACGGGGCCCACAGCACGCACAGTGGAGGTCTGGCACGGTGTGAATAGAAAATGGGGGTGGCATAACACGCTCACAAAGGCCACACCGCTTTGGGAACCAGACCTGTTGGGCAGCTTAGTAAATGCCCTGGTTTTGACAAGTGGGATATGATGGGTATCTCGACAGTGGGGGACATGTGGATGGGGGTAGATTAGCCACATTTGCAGATCTACAGAACAAATACCAACTAGCACAGACCGAGGCCTATCGCTACCTGCAAATCAGTCACGCAGTCAAAGCAGTTTTGCCCAAAGACGCCCCTCTCCCCGAGGCCTCTCCACTGAAGGACCGACTGATACTTGACCCCATGCACAAAAAGGCCATATCTCTCGCATACAAAAAGCTAATAAACAATCGCCCAGACCCGTTAAGGCGTCTGCGACAACTTTGGGAGGCAAATCTGGGAGACTTAGAAGATGAGGACTGGCGTGATGCTCTTGCATCTCCCAAGGAAGTGGCTATCCCTATGAGATTGCGCCTGGTCCAACTGAAGATCCTGTATCATGTATATTTAGACGCTGGGATTTTGGTCAAGATAGGAAGGAGGACTGACCCCCTGTGCCTCCGGGAATGCACCAACCGGGAACCTGCTTTCATATTCTCTGGGACTGTTCGATAGTGCAACAGTACTGGAGCAGGGTCACGCAACAAATGGAGGGCGGGTGGTAAATCCCTTAAGGCCTCCTCCCCCCCCCACCCCCCCAACTATGCCTTCTAAATATCTGGGAAGCTACTGACTTAACGCAAATGGAGCAAACATGGGCTTCGCTTGGGTGGGCCATTGCAAAGCGTAATATTGCCCAGAAATGGGGTGTGGGGACGGTTACGACCCTTCGCGATTGGGCAGACGACATGGACAGGGCAATGCTTGCCAAAAAAGATGCCTTCAAACATAGGGGCTGCCCCAAGAAATGGGACTACAAATGGGGGGGTGGAATAGATACAGGGGTACCATTTGCTTGTCCCCCACTGTAGAACTGCAACGAGAAACGGAATAGACTGCTGGATGTCTCTGAGGTGGATGGTATGCCCCCTCCCAGTACTGAATAAGGCAGTCGCCTGCATGCCGGGTGTCGGGGGGTGCATCTCGGTTTGGCGAGTTTATCACACTATGTGTGAATTACTTATTGTATATGCCGGAAAGTATTGGTCTGACGGAATGGAAGGGGCTCTACTGTGTCTCCCTGGTATCAAATGTATTGAAAACTGTACACATATGCTGTGGACTTATACACTGTCTTATTGCTGCCTTTTGTTTTTCTTTTTCTTTCCTCAATAAAAATGGTTATAATATAAAAAAAAAAAAAAGAAGGGAGATGGGCCTGTAGGAGGCACATTTCCTGGGGTATGTCCCCTATTTAGGAATCTGCGCTATATCTCCCCTCCCACATAGTGAGAGTCAGGCCTGTGGCTTGCCTGAAAATGATGAACATTGCAGCCAGTTTACCAAATTGGGGAAAGCATGTTTTATAAAAGACCACTGGAAAGCCATCCAGCCTGGGGTCTTGTCTGGTTTCATAGTTTTCATGCTTCCCAGATAACCCTGTAGGCTTCTCTAGAGACCTCTTCGGATATCAGGGTCTACACATTCACTCAGGTAGTTTTCTGTGAATTCCCCATTTCGCTGGGTCTGTAATCCTAGGCTTTGAAAGACTTCTCTGAAGGGTCCTCTATCTCTCTACCAGTCGCTCCTAGCAATCCATCTCACCGTAGCTAAATACGCTCAGATTCTCGAACCGTAGCTTTCTGGCTTGCAGTAGTTCTGTGCTCCCCACCGCCTCAGAAGTACCGTCCTGTCTTTAGTAGGGATGTCTAGCTGACCCCTGACCATCGGATGGTGGGCTTTCCAAGAAGAGTTCCACTTATCCAAGGTTTAAAATCCCTTAAGCACCAGATTGATGTTATTCACTAGCTTCCTCTACTTTACTCTACCTATCTCTATACCAATAGTTTTGTCTCAATTGTATAAATTCATCCCAAATCATACTAAGAGTCATAGATGGGTAATTGTTTGTTACCCCCATCAATGTTTCCAGTGGACGGGGTTCCTTAGGATCCCCCTGCAGTCTCAAGTGCGTTACTCCCCATGGCCTTGTCCTTCTCTCCCACGTCATCAATACATGGGCGGAAACTGAGATGTTTGAGATGGAAGTATTGAAAAGGGATCAGATCAGGGAGAGCAAGGAGAGTTGGTAATCTATGTACAAGTAAGTGGTGTAAGCATGTGAATAATAGTAATGCCTCACCAGGGTGGAAGAATCTCCAGGCATCCGCCAACCACAGATCACTTAATTTTTTTAATTCGGTTTCCTCGTACATGGCCCCTGTGTATGACCTACGGTCCCGGTCTAATTCAGAATCCCAAGTAAATAGATCCACCTATCCATTCACCCCTTGAAGCCCCAAACGGGATACATAAAAGCTTTAGAAAGAATTGTTCCTGCGCCTGATTAGGTGCATAGAGGTTAAGAAATACATAAACTTATCATTGAGGGCACTAGTGTCTGGTAGAACACCCTCATTGGCAGTCCTAAATTTATAATTCCCACCCAGATGTGTGCTTTGCAGAGTAGACCCTGCTGCCATCTTTGTGGGTGCAGAGGACCAGTACTGGTTAGATTAAGAGTTCATGTTGCATACGAAATAGGTTCTACTGTAGTAGGTGGGTTTCTTGTATTAAAATGTCTGGGTCATGTCCAACTATGCACAACTACACACCTACTGCCATTTGTTTGGATAGTTCAAGCCTTTTAAATTGCTAGTAACTTGAATAACCAAGAGAGAAAAAATATTTTGGTTGTCCATCTCCACACCAACCTCCCTGTTGCCCCTCCCAACTAAATGTCTTCTGAGAGTCTTTGGTGCTATCCTCCTGTGCCATGAAAACTAAAACAGAACCGACCAACTGGGTCCAAATGTTATCCCCAACAAAATAAGATATACAACCACCTGCTACAACGTGCCTCACAGGGAGAACCCAAACCACAACTCTAGGGGCTTTAGGTTGAGTGCCACCTGAGTGTAGTGTCTGTCACAGCTCCAATTTTCCTCAGATCCTGGACCACTTATTATGCTTCTCTGAATCATTTGCCATGTGGATCATTGGTTATCATTTTGAGGGGGAGACGCCCACCTCATGCTGCTACTCAGAATAGTTCCGGATTTGCAGTAGTTCATTTCCTGTGCAAAGTGACCACATCAGTGTGCATTGGCCTTTGCACAGGCTACAGAAGGGGTGGCCCTAAATTTAGGGGATTAGTTATTCCCCTAGGAACTATTAAAGGCTGAAAATCTCTGCTTTCGGAGGGGTGATGGCAGAAATTTGAAAAAGCTGTAACCTGTGGCCCTAAAGATTAAGGCCTCTTTCTTTCACTCTTTTCGTGAGTGAATCTTTGACTCGAAAAAGTGGCGGGAACATTTGTCGGGACTCCTTGCAGTACTGTTGGGTGAATGCACGATGTGCGCAAGACCCGGCCTGTGGCAGGAGCTCCCCCCCCCCCCCTTTTTGTTTTTTTAACAGTTTTATATAGCGCGAACTTGCCCCAAATCGGGTATCAGAGCGCTTTACATAGCACCAGTTGCATTACATGAGGACACATTAATTTTTGTTAGGTACGGGGAGATTAAGTGATTTGCCCAGAATCACAGGATGTTCAGAGTCATTGCCGAGACTTGAACCCAGTTCCCCAGATTCGAGGTCGACCGCCCTAGCCATTAGGCCAACTCCTCTCCCCTTGAAGTCAGACACCCGCAGGCTCCGGTCTGATGCGCTGGAAATGAATCATTCGCACGTCATGCACTCCCGCCCGAGCCTTGTATCTCACCTAAGCCTCCGCTGACACAGGGTGCCGATTCCTAGAGAAGGAAAAGCTTTGAGGCGCCTCATTACACGCCAGTGCTCCTGT
This sequence comes from Calotriton arnoldi, assembly GCA_963921515.1. Lineage (NCBI taxonomy): Eukaryota > Metazoa > Chordata > Amphibia > Caudata > Salamandridae > Calotriton > Calotriton arnoldi. The sequence goes on along the minus strand of CAWUFW010001762.1, from coordinate 1,169,006 downwards.
AGTAATTACACACAGACAGAAGATCTTTTCCTTATTTAATGTTCTGAGTAGATCGGTAAATAAGGATGCTTGCAGCAGCAACACGAGCTCCTCAAAGAATGAGGTACCACATTCTAAGCCCGATCATAAGTACCCATTCCAAATGTCATCACAACATTCTACATTCCATCATTCCTAGATAACAGAGCCATGTTACTGCACATCCCCCTTCCTTAATTAAATGCACAAAGAAAGAAATGCATAGAAAGCTTATCATACATATAATAAGAAAATTACATTGGATAAGCAAGGAAAAATAAGCAATCCGGAAACTCCTCATCCGCACACAAAATCTTCCAATCCTTTAGGGGTTTTAATAATTCTGCCAAACTTGTTTGATCTTTCTGCACTTACATTATCTCCTGCTGACTCTTCCTGTTGTACTTGCTCCGACACACACCTGTTTGGCACCACCTTTTCCACCTGTCCTTGTTCCATTACCTCCAGGTTGTTAGATGGTGCCATCTCAGGAACTCACACCCTCTCTGTCCACACTCCCATTCTTCACAATAGGTAACACCTCCATCCACCAATAACTGCACCTTCAATTTCACCTTCACAAATTTTGCATCCTCAGATGTGTGATGTTGAACCACGTAAATGAGACTCATGTGGTGAACATTTCCATCCTCTAACTTTACAGTGTTCGGCATGACTTTCACCACCCTTTTCGGTTCAGAGAACTGGTTGTGCCACTTCCCCTTCTTTTTTCCACACTTGACTCCGACCAATTGTCCTTCTTCCAAACACACCTCCTTAGTATTGTGCTTGGCATCAAAATAGGTTTTGTTCTTGTCCTGAGAAGACAAGAAACATTTTCTTACTTGATCACTGTCCCGTTTAAATTTTCTGCTTCTTCCCATCCATCCTGGGTTAATCTTGCAATGAGGACTTCTTCCTCTCATTAATCCAAATGGACTCTCATCAAACGTGTCATGGACCGTCGCCCTATAAGACCATAACATTTTTTTCAACTCTTCACCCCAATCTTGGTTTCCTTTGCTAGCTAATTGGATCACACCTTTCAATACTCTGTTCACTCTTTCCACAACAGAATTACCTCTTGGATGGTATAACGCTGTAAATCTTTGTTCAATGCCAACTGCTTCAACAAATTATTTCATTACCTCGGATTTGAATTGCACTCCATTGTCAGGTAAAATGGATGCCGGAAAGCCCTCCCTTAGAAAACTTCTCAAGGAATTTGATCACATCCACCTGGAAAACAAATCTACTAAGACCAACATATATTTACAAGAACCATCCTGCCACGTCATCGGTCCCATGATATCTAAAGCAACCTCTCCCCAGGGTAACTTAGGGCAACCTAAAGAAGACCTAGATGGATTCAACGTTTTCTGAGCCTCATCTGATCCCTCACACTCCACACAGGTTCGCACAAATCTTTCAATGTCCAAATCCACGCCGGGCCACCAATACAATGCCTTTAGGTTTCTCTTGGTGCAGGTGATACCCGGATGACCTTCATGTCCAATACAAATGATCCTCTACCGCATTCCTTTAGGAGGAATAATTCTCTTCTCTGCACACAAACTCCTCATCCACACTCAATTCAACTCAGACTTCCCAATATGCTTTGAACTAACCCTCCAGATTACTCTTACAGTCACTAGACCATCCACCAACAATTCTGCTCCTCACTACATTCAATGTTTCGTCCTTTTTGTACGCTTCCTTCCGCACACCACAAGTCGGAAAATATGCTGGCCACACAAAAATCACTCCAAGGATCCGGATCCATTTCTTTGAGTGGCAAAGATAACCGGCTGAGAAAATTAGCAATAACATTCTTCACAACAGGAACATACTGCACCTCGTACACAAAGTCCTGGAGCCTCATGGATAATCTAGCAATCCTGGCTGATGCCCTAGACAACCCTTCCATGGTTAGTAACTTTGTCAAAGGTTTGTGATCTGAGCGAAGAATGAATTTCCTGCCCCAAATGAACTTTGTAAAATGTTCCATGGCCCATACACACGCTAAAGTCTCCCTCTCTATTACGAAGTACTTTTCCTCTGTAGGAGACAATGTGCGAGAGGCAAAAGCCACAATCCTCCTTGCTCTGACATTTGGGACAAAAGTCCCCCCAAACCTGTACCACTTGCATCAGTGGTGACGTAAGTGTCAGCAAAGGGGTCGAACCCCTGTAATGTAGGAGCATTCGAAATAGCCATCTTAATTTCAACAAATGCCCTTTGACAAGATTCATTCCAAACAATGGCAGATGTGTTTTTCATCAACAGATACATTTCATCGGTTTTCTGAGAAAAGTGATTTACAAATGTCGAATAAAATTTGGCTAAACCTAGGAAGGATCGGAGTTCATCTTTGGATTTGGGAGCAGGAACATTTACAATAGCATCCACCAGCTTGTTTTTTGGTCTAATACCACTGTCACAGATTTCATGCCCCAAGTAAGTAACCATTTTTCAGCAAATCTGCATCTCCTACCTTCAGCTGATAATCCATTATCCCTGAGAATAGTAAGTACTTTTCTAAGAATGGAATCATGGTGTTTTTTGTTTTTGCCCATTACCAAGATGTCATCCTGGAAAAAAACGACTTTTGGAATTTGACTAAACAGTTTATACATCAACCTTTGAAACACTGCAACAACTGATGCCAACCCAAAAGGCATGCGTTTGAACCTATAGCACCCAAAGGGTGTACAAAATGTAGTGAGGTGTCTACTCTTGGTTTCCAGAACTACCTGATGGTACGCCGCAGACAAATCCAAAGCAGAAAACTACTTTGCCTGTCGCGTTAAGGATAACATCTCGCTAATCCTGGGAAGGGGAAATTGGTCCACCAAGATATTGTTGTTCAAACACCTCAAGTCCAGACATAAAAGAACCTTTCCATTGGATTTACGGGCTACGACGAATGGAGAAACCCATTCAGATACTTCTACAGGTTCAATCAGATCAGCGTTCAACAATTTCTCCAATTCGGTTTTTACCTCCTCCCAAACTATGAACGGGATATTCCGTGCTTTGTGTACTTTGGGGACCGCCCCTTCCATCAGTCGTATCTGGTGGGTAAATCCTTTGAGTTTTCCCATCTTTCCTGCAAAAACTGTGGGAAATTCCTGTAGTACCCACTTTTTTTTGAGTCTTCTCCGTCACACAAAATCAGAACTTGCTCTTTACTGTTGGGGGGTCTAAAATTATGTTCAAACTCGGTCTTTCCACCCCAAAACAGATGGCCCTTCTTTAGCAATGTATAACTTCGCGTGGCATGTCTTTCCTTAAAACAAAACACTAATACCCTGTACCCCAGGACATAAATTTTCTCCACTGTGTAGCTTTTAGGTGAGATGTCAGTCGATTCCATCCAACTACCAATATTCTTAGTAAATGTTTCTCCCACACATCCTGAGCAATGATGGTGTACGGGGACCCCGAGTCTGCTGCAAGTTGAACAGAGAAGCCACCCAAAGACTCGTGCTAGAGTAACTTTCCTCCTCCCAGTCAAGCACACAAGCAACTTTAACATTGGATTTCTTCCTAGATTTCTTTTTGCATACTCTGGCATAATGTCCAACAATGCCACATTCTAAGCATTTGGCTGATTTAGAATCTCTGGGACCCCAAGGAACCATCAAAGGTGAGTAAGTAGGGACCCCACGGAGAACGGGTGCAGTGTGGAAACACGACCGCGTTCTATGTACAATTCAATGGGAGAGTCGCAGTTGCAATTTTAAAGTTAAAGGACCCTTCCCAGTGGATTACGAGGAAACCCTTTGGAACATAGAAGGTTGGAGAGCCAACCCACCTGTGGATACCGAAGTACCAGAGTTACCTATCCCAGGGAAGCAGGTTGCATAGGGCTGAAGTGGTGTCGGAAACAGTCGTCGATCTCAATGGGAGTCTTCAAAGAAATGCCACTGCTGGAAGGAGGAAAATTGTCCGGTGGAACCCACAGGTGGATTCTTGATTGAAGAAACCTGAAAGCAGAGGGGACAGAGTCTGGGTCACTCAGGAGTGACCAGGAGCTCGGTAGACGAATGCCCACCCATGTCGGGTGCTTCAGGTGTGATGGAGACCTTTACTCTACAGCTGCAGGGGCCAGGAGACGTTGTGGACGACCAGGAGCCGGATACGAGCTGTCCCACAAAGGATGTCGAGTGCTGAGGGGTCGGTGTCCGGTGGGAGCACCAACAAGCCTTGGCAGCGGCAACCCCCAAAGACTGTCAAGGAAGGTCACGGTCTGGCCCAGCAAGGACCAGGAGACTCACCACAGCAAGGGGAGTCAGGGCAGGCCTGGAGCAACCAGGTCAGCCCAAGAAAATCAGTGTTGTCCCTCAAATGGACCTAGAGGCCGAAGGCACAGAAGTAGCGAGGGGACCTCTAGCAGTTTTACAAAACAGCTTGCAGGGCACAAAGTGCGGGGAGGCCGAAGTCCTTTGTACAAAATGTGCACAGAGGTTGGGGCCATCTATAGCCCAAAGCACTTGGTTGGGGAACGCCAACAAGCATATGCACTTGCAAATGTACGAGGTGCACAGGGGTTATACGGTCCCCACGAGGGATACTGGCCTCAAACTCGGTGAGAGGGCAGATCGACCTCAAGGAATGTAGGAACCCACCCCCTGTGTTGCTGGAGCCTTCAGAGTCCGCAGGAGCTCAGGATCAGCAGACCGGTCAGTTGGGTTACGCTGCCTGCGAATGCAGGGGAGTGACTCCTTCATCCCAAGGGTGGGGGGGGGTGTAAGAGCAGGAGCATCCCTGAGAGGCCATGGGTGGGGGGTAAGAGCAGGAGCTTGTTGTTGTGTGGATCATGTTACTAATGAAACAGCGCGGTCGCTTTCACTTTGCGGCCGCGCTTATTTCACATATTGCTTTCAGTAAGCAAAGAGGGCTGCAATTGCATATGTTTAATTAAACAGACAACTGCACAGGAATTACCAGGGGCCGTTATCAGTCCCCCGCACCTCCAGATTATATCGTTATGCTGTTACATACTCAGACTCCGTCAGAAGGGAGATTACCTGCCTTTTATCACATCATATATTGAGTTTGGAGGTTTCAGACGCGCTGCCTCAGCTAAAACCCTTAAGGTGTAAAGCAGACACATATGGCATCGAACTTGTATTTCTGGGGTGCTGGTCTGTGCTCAGGAGGGCTGGACAGCATTCTTTGGGCAAACACCTATCGGTCTGGAGACCGAAGATGGCACAGACAACGGTGCTGGTCACGGGCTGCTCGTCAGGCATCGGCCTGGCCATCGCTGCTAAACTGGCCCACGAGGAAGAGAAGATATTAAAAAGTAACTGCCGGTTATGGTGCTCATTAAATATGTTTGACCATTTTTAGTAAGAGGGATGGACACATTTTTTCAGGCTTTGGTTTAATAAGGAAGTGTCAGCAATATAGCTAAAGAGGAGAGGATGTAACCTTGTGGCTAGAGCTGCCGACTTTGGAGCTGGGGAACAGGGTTCGAGCCTTGGCGTTGGCTCAGCATCCTGTGACTGTCCCGCGCCTAGAAAAAATTAATGTGTCCAAGTTGTGTGACGTAACTGGTGCACATGTAAAGCGCTCCAATACCTTTGGGTCGAGTTCGAGCTATATAAATCTGCAAAAGAGAAAAACAGAACTGTGCACTATTTACGGAGCTGAGTCACAATCGCCAAGATGCCAAGCTCAAAGTGCTCACTAAAAGAGTTACAGCAAAAATTCAAATGCTGCTTTCCTATCGGGACAGTTTTTTCCAAAAATAGGCCTCGGATATTTCTTTCTAATGCAAATAAAAACGGACACATTAAATGATTAACGAGGACTATGACCAGGGTCGGTAAAAAGATTTGTGCCACCATTTTCCCCAAAGGCAGTGATGCCACATTTGCTGCTCTTTGGGTGCGACAGTGGGCTATATACTGCACGTGTTTTTCAGGCTACTCTTGGTTCCCAGTTCAGCACTGCCCAGATGAGATTGTGAATTTGGCAGATCCCGAAACACATGGGCTTTGGACATTAGCGGTGGAACAGCGAGGCGCAAGGATGGGAAAGGAAGAAGGGGCAGGAAACCGAGCAGTCGTAGTTGTGCGGTTTCTCCTAGACTTCAGACGCAGGCTAGCTGGGTGTGAGGAAGGATGACACCACTGGAGTACCTTTCACAGCGACTCTTAGGGGATAGGAGTTTGAGATTTCAGGCAATCGCTGTAGCTTACCCAATTAAAAAAAATGATGCGACGATTGAGGAGGTTGAAATTAAAAACAAGCATTTGCAATTCACGTGTATGTAGTTCCATACTCTATGGTGTGTTTTTACAATTTCTCCTCCAACTGCTTTTTGAGGAGTGGGTTCACCTTTATCCTTATACACGCTAATTTCCTCCCTCTTGAAGTTTAACAATATTACAGTTCAGTACTAAGGAACTTTAACAGAATATTATTCTGTTTATTAATATTTTTAATAGGTCGTTCAATTGTATATTTCTTCTTCTTTTTGGCTTCCAACAGTGAAATGCGCGCTCCTACCCTGAGATTAAAGGGGCTTTAAAATGCACACATTTCTCTACTTCAGCAGCACTCATAAGTTACATTGTGCAATACACCCACGGGGAGGCTGGCTTTTACGTACACACAATGCTATCTTCCTGTACCTCCTCACGCTGTGCACTGGTCCACCTCTCGCTTCCCCCTCTGAGTACCCCTACCACCCGTCCATCTCTCTCTCTCTCTCTCTCTCTCTCGCTCTCGTACTCTCGATCACACACTCTTCCCACCTCTCTCACATTGGTTCACTTCAGGTTTTCGAGCACAGTTTCTTTCCTGTGCCTTTTCAAGATTTCCGTCCCTCAAACCCATGATCTCCTTCTCTTCTTAAGGTGTCTTCTGCTTACACAGGCAAACCCTCTTTATGCGTCTGTGGCCCACTTTCCCCTTCTTTCTCTTTCTCATACACTCTTCCTGCTCCTCTGTATGGAGTTCATTCACCACTTAATGCACAAATTATCTGTCCCCATCTCCCTTTCTAGCTATTCTATGCAGCTCTCACCCCACCTATTCATCATGCCACATATTTCCACTACACAAATACACCACACACCACACAATTCCACCCCACACAATACCACAATCAACCCACATAATTCCACTCCAAACCACATACATCCACTCCAAACCAAAACACATGGGAAAAGACTGTCATTTGCAACGCCAATAGCTCTAACTCTCCCAAATGCGAGACCGATTGCATTGCAAATGCTTGTTTCATCTACTGCTACTAATGTTGTCACGGTTGATGCGAGTGCCATCTGTCTTGGTGCTGTACTCAGCAGGGTTCAAAAAAAATCAAAAAAATGGTTCTAGTCCTGCAGGTCTAGTACCTTGAATAATCTCCTCGACCTAACTGCAACCTACTTGACCTCGTCTCTGAAAGCGGAGCAAATGTGGCAAGATAACAAGATTTAAAGGCATCTTTATTGCTCGTTAACTTTGTGAGCAATAAAAATGCCTTTAAACCTTGTTATCTTGTCACATTTGCTCCATTTTCAGAGACAGAGGACAAAAGTTAGTTTGTATTCCTACTCTCCAGAAAGGACGAGTAGGACCTAAAAACAGCTCGCCCTCGTTAAATTTAGCTCGCATATGCGAGCGGTCGAGTGGATTTTTCGAGCCCTGCTCAGTCAAGCTAAAGCTGGCAATGAAGTCACCATTGCTTTTGCTTCAAGACCATTGTCTATTGCTGAATCAAAGTACTCCACCATTGAAAGAGAAGCCCTGGGTTGCTCTTAGGCAGTTGAACATTTTAAAACCTATATGTGGGGCAAGTCTTTTAGACTTAAAACCGACCACAAACCTCTAATCTCTCTTCTATCTAACAATGGTGCTGGGAAAGCATCCTCCATATTAGTTTGCATTCTGGCTAAACTATACGAGTACAATCTTGAAGTCATTTACATTCCTGGTTCTCAAAATATGAGAGCGGATTGTTTGTCCAGGTTATCAGACTCTCAAACCCAAAATCAAACAGATTGTTTTGAAGAATGTGTTGTAGCATCCGTTGATATGGTCCTTTCAATGTCTCAAGTTATCTCAAAAGAGGAATGGTCAAAAGCCATGGCCGAGGATGAAGATTTAAAAATCTTACAAAAATATATTGTTGAAGGTTGGCCACAAAAAGAAATGTACCCAAAGAATTTGCAGTATTTTGGAAAGTTAGAGAAGAGCTGTCTGTCAATGAAGGTCTTATACTAAAGGTGATTCTTTTATACCTCCATTAGCCATAAGAAAGAAACTTATGTCTATTGCTCATTTGGGTCAGTCTAGTACTATTAAAAAGTTAGGGACTTGTTTTGGTGGCCTTATATGGACAGCTGCGTGATTAACTTTGTTAAAAATTGTCCCGTGTGCTGATTCTGATAAAGTTTTAAAGTTACAACACCCAGATTTGGTGCAAGTCCAAGTTCCAGACAATCCATGTAGAATGTTTCTCTTTATTGTGTTCTAATACCACGGCTGTATTTACAATGCCCTGTCTGTATTCTTTTGAATGTTTTCTTGTTCCACATTTTGAAGAGCAGTTCCAACTCAGTTACACTGCTGCTCTTCAAGAGGTGGATGCACCAATAAACTACTCTTCAACTTCAAGAGTGTCTCTGTGGATTTCATCATATTACAGAGGCCAAGGGCAGGGAGGGGTAAGAGCATCCCTGAGAGGCCAAGGGCGGGGAGGGGTAAGAGCAGGAGCATCCCTGAGGCGCCAAGGGCGGGGAGGGGTAAGAGCAGGAGCATCCCTGAGGTGCCAAGGGCGGGGAGGGGTAAGAGCAGGAGCATCCCTGAGAGGCCAAGGGCGGGGAGGGGGTAAGAGCAGGAGCATCCCTGAGAGGCCAAGGGCGGGGAGGGGTAAGAGCAGGAGCATCCCTGAGAGGCCAAGGGCGGGGAGGGGTAAGAGCAGGAGCATCCCTGAGAGGCCAAGGGCGGGGAGGGGTAAGAGCAGGAGCATCCCTGAGAGGCCAAGGGCGGGAGGGGTAAGAGCAGGAGCATCCCTGAGAGGCCAGGGAGGGGTAAGAGCAGGAGCATCCCTGAGAGGCCAGGGAGGGGTAAGAGCAGGAGCATCCCTGAGAGGCCAGGGAGGGGTAAGAGCAGGAGCATCCCTGAGAGGCCAAGGGCGGGAAGGGTAAGAGCAGGAGCATCCTGAGAGGCCAAGGGCGGGAGGGGTAAGAGTAGGAGCATCCCTGAGAGGCCAAGGGTGGGGGGTAAGAGCAGGAGCATCCCTGAGAGACCAAGGGCGGGGGGTAAGAGCAGGAGCATCCCTGAGAGGCCAAGGGCAGGGAGGGGTAAGAGCAGGAGCATCCCTGAGAGGCCAAGGGCAGGGAGGGGTAAGAGCAGGAGCATCCCTGAGAGGCCAAGGGCGGGAAGGGTAAGAGCTGAGCATCCCTGAGAGGCCAAGGGCGGGAGGGGTAAGAGTAGGAGCATCCTTGAAAGGCCATGGGCAGGGGGGGGATAAGAGCAGGGGCACCTCACTAGGCTCAGCTTAGGGGGAGAGGGTTCAAGGAGAGGACCCCTGGGCCAGTCCTGGGTAAACAGACACGTCCCTGTGTGTACAGAAGTGGCAAATCATTAGCATGTCTATGGCAGCAGAGCACGAGTCAGAACGAAAGATTATTATTTAGCTACACTTTTCTTAGGCTGATCTAGCCAAAGTTCTACTTTCCTGAAAGAGCTATTAAATATCGGCAAAGATTACTAGGGAAAAGCAATTTAGCAGGCACAACATTCACTAAAAGTGTTTTCCAATTAAACTCGAGTAAAACAAAAGCCTGGTCCGGGAATAGTAAATGTTTTATATACTTTTAAATAAGTACACCTACAGCTGTCAAAATAAAATTTTTAAAAACTTAGGGTGACATATTGCAAATGTTCCTTTTTGGAGAGACAGTTTTCTTTACAAAAGTTGAATTTTGAAACCGAGGGAATACAAATTAAAACTGAATCCACCGTTGCTTGAACACGTGAGATGCTCCCCTCGGGTACAGACTTTCGATGCGGGGTGGGGCGGCACCAGAGAGTGCTGGGGGGGGCTTCACTGGTGCAGCAGGGCCCAGCCTGCAGAAGCAGCACATCTCAACAGGCAGGGCCCTGAACTGTGCCATTCAGCTGCGTTTTCCACACATTTATGGTTTTGCCACACAATGCTTACAATGCCACACCATTAAACACTGATAACACCCAGCATTTGGCTGTGCTAGATAGGAGCTACCAAGATGGCTGGGGCCTCACTGCAGGTGCTCGAGCCAGGCGGGAGACCTGACTTCGTGGCACAGTTCCGCCTGTCCTTGAGCGTCCTCCTCTATCCACAAGATGGAGCCCAGCATGACCTCAAGATCAGCCCGGGGATCCAGCATGCCGCTTCCCCCACCACCATCCGGCCTTCTACCCCTATGGACATCTCCAACTCGGGGATCCCTCCAGACCCAAGAACACCAGCCTTGAGTGCAACACCACCTGAACACCTGGCTGAACGATGGCAAGAATTTCCTGCTCTGTAAATATGTAATATATAATTGTCCAAGCCTAATCGCTGTCAAAATGTAATCCTGAGTGAATTTGCTATATATATATATATATATATATATATATATATATATATATATATATATATATATATATATATATATATATATTATCTACTGGCGGTCGCCAGTAGATAGTTATAGTTAGGACCTATTTTCCATAGGAAATCCACGACATTCTATTTGAAATAACTCTTGCGTCGGTTGACGAATCTTCGCGAAATTTTCAAACTTTATGGCCCGCTCCGGTCCGCTCCTACCCTGAAAGTCTCAGGGTGATTCGTCAAGCGGGGGCCGAGAAAAAGGGGGTCCCAAAGCGTGTTTTCCCCATTCATTTTCCCATAGGAAACTTTAGACACGGCTACAGCCCGAACTGCTGAACGGAATTACACCAAATTTGGCAAAGAGGTAGTTCTTGGTTCAAAAAGAACCCTTTTGTTAAATGGTGTAAATCCGTTCAGTAGTTGCTGAGAAAATCAAAAGTAAAAACACATATATATCTGGGCGGAGCCTAACCACACATGTCATCGTGAGATCTGATTGGCTGTCAGCACTTCATCCTGGAATTGCTGGCAGCCATCTTGGGACCAATATAAATGATAGTACCCCTTTGAAATGCATTGTAGTGAATCGAAGATTTTGAGGGTTACCAAAGGAGAACTATAAAGGGTGATAACAGACTTTAGTTACATTAGAATTCATTTGTTGATGGTACCATACTAATTTCAGGAATTGTGGTGTGTTCTAAGGTGATTTTACCCTGTGAAAAACCTTCTGCTGGGATATCATGAATCATGTTTGAGAGAAAACTATTTTCACATGCTTGTCCCATACAGTTTTGGAAGGTGCCCCAGAAGCTAAAATGAGAGCATATTTTCTGTAAATTCACATTATCTTTCTCAGTTATGTGAGAATGAAGTCTGACATTCTCAGTAAAACATGTACATCCAACAAGGGCAGAGACTGTCAGTTGATTCCTTTGTGTTCTACTGCAGCTTCCCAGAGTGTTCTAAAGAACAACTAGAGTGCTAACAGCCTTACTTATGACAAAAGTATGGCACACCTGAAGCCATCTTGATTGGAATAAACTGGTAACACTTAAAACATTTAATTTAAAAAGGAACAAAATGAGGGGGTTCATTTTGCCATAGAAATTATGGTTAGTGCTGCAAAAAGAAAATTTAGTGCATGTTTTAAGTGAGATCTCAAATCCTCTTCTATTTCATTAGAAAATTCTGACATGCAGACTGAAACAATCACTTTCAATACCAGCAGTAGACTTCCAGTTAACTCCTTGGTGAGCAGTAGCTTTACTACAGTGATCTAATGAACAACTAGAGTAATAACATTCTGAATTGATGGCAAATGTGTGACACATCTGAATGCCTTCTTGATGGAATCAAAGTAAAAACTGAAAGCATTTCCTACTGAGGAGACTGCAGTAAATGAGGAAATTAGGAAACTTCATAACAAAGAAGTCTTCCAAGATGGCCACCAGTGAAAAAAGAGCCCAAATGTAGCACAAATATTACCGAGATGTAGCCCACATATAGCCCAATGACAAAAGTGTGCAAAACACTTTATTTTTAGTTTTTTGCAGTTTTATGTAGTGCAGACTGGTCAGGTATTGGAGCGTTGCATCTTAAAACATGACCCCCCTACACTACAAAAACACCACCGCACTGCCCTAAACCCCAAAACACTACCCCCAGCAAGACCCCCTACACTGCCCGAACACCACTGCCCTAAACCCTGAAACACCACCCCCAGCAAGACCCCCTACACTGCCCGTACACCACTGCACTGCCCTAAACCCTGAAACACCACCCCCAGCATGACCCCTACACTGCCCGAACACCACTGCACTGCCCTAAACCCTGAAACACCACCCCCAGCACGACCCCCTACACTGCCCGAACACCACTGCACTGCCCTAAACCATGAAACACCAGCCCCAGCACGACCCCCTACACTGCCCGAACACCACTGCACTGCCCTAAACCCTGAAACACCAGCCCCAGCACGACCCCCTACACTGCCCGAACACCACTGCACTGCCCTAAACCCTGAAACACCAGCCCCAGCACGACCCCCTACACTGCCCGAACACCACTGCACTGCCCTAAACCCTGAAACACCAGCCCCAGCACGACCCCCTACACTGCCCGAACACCACTGCACTGCCCTAAACCCTGAAACACCAGCCCCAGCACGACCCCCTACACTGCCCGAACACCACTGCACTGCCCTAAACCCTGAAACACCAGCCCCAGCACACCCCGTACACTGCCCGAACACCACTGCACTGCCCTAAACCCTGAAACACCAGCCCCAGCACGACCGCCTACACTGCCCAAAACCACTGCACTGCCCTAAACCCTGAAACACCAGCCCCAGCACGACCCCCTACACTGCCCGAACACCACTGCACTGCCCTAAACCCTGAAACACCAGCCCCAGCAAGACCCCCTACACTGCCCGAACACCACTGCACTGCCCTAAATCCTGAAACACCACCCCCAGCAAGAACCCTAAAGACTGCCCGAACACCACTGCACTGCCCTAAATCCTGAAACACCAGCCCCAGCAAGACCCCTACACTGCCCGAACACCACTGCACTACAGCCTGAAACACCACCCCCAGCAAGACCACCTACACTGGCCGAACCCCACTGCACTGCCCTAAACCCTGAAACACCACACCTGCACGAGCCCCTTCACTGCCCAAACACCACTGCACTGCCCTAAACCCTGAAACACCACCCCCTGCACGACCCCCTACACTGCCCGAACACCACTGCACTGCCCTAAACCCTGAAACACCACCCCTCAGCACGACACCCTACACTGCCCGAACACCACTGCACTGCCCTAAACCCTGAAACACCACCCCCAGCATGACCCCCTACACTGCCCGAACACCACTGCACTGCCCTAAACCCTGAAACACCACCCCCTGCACGACCTCCTACACTGCCGGAACACCACTGCACTGCCCTAAACCCTGAAACACCACCCCAGCACGACCCCTACACTGCCCGAACACCACTGCACTGCCCTAAACCCTGAAACATCAACCCCAGCAAGACCCCCTACACTGCCTGAACACCACTGCCCTAAACCCTGAAACACCACCCCCTACACTGCACGAACACCACTGCACTGCCCTAAACCCTGAAACACCACCTCCAGCAAAACCCCCTACACTGCCTGAACACCATTGCTCTGCCCTAAATCCTGAAACACTAGCCCCAGCATGACCCCTACACTGCCCAAACACCACTGCACTGCCCTAAACCCTGAAACACCACCCCCAGCACGACCCCCTACACTGCCCGAACACCACTGCACTGCCCTAAACCCTGAAACACCAGCCCCAGCATGACCCCCTACACTGCCCGACCACTGCACTGCCCTAAACCCTGAAACACCAGCCCCAGCACGACCACCTACACTGCCCGAACACCACTGCACTGCCCTAAACCCTGAAACACCACCCCTGCATGACCCCCTACACTGCCCGAACACCACTTCACTGCCCTAAACCCTGAAACACCACCCCTGCAGCACCCTCTACACTGCCCGAACACCACTGCACTGCCCTAAACCCTGAAACACCAGCCCCAGCACGACCACCTACACTGCCCGAACACCACTGCACTGCCCTAAACCCTGAAACACCACCCCCTGCACGACCCCTACACTGCCCGAACACCACTGCACTGCCCTAAACCCTGAAACACCACCCCCTACACTGCCCGAACACCACTGCACTGCCCTAAACCCTGAAACACCACCCCTACACTGCCCGAACACCACTGCACTGCCCTAAACCCTAAAACACCACCCCCAGCATTACCCCCTACACTGCCCAAACACCACTGCACTGCCCTAAACCCTAAAATACTACCCCCAGCACAACCCCCTACACTACCCGAACACGACTGCACTGCCCTAAACCCTCAAACACTACCCCCAGCACGACCCCCTACACTACCCGAACACCACTGCACTGCCCTAAACCCTAAAACACTCCCCCAGCACGACCCCCTACACTACCCGAACACCACTGCACTGCCCTAAACCCTAAAACACTCCCCCAAAGCACGACCCCTACACTACCCAACCACCACTGCACTGCCCTAAACCCTAAAACACTACCCCCGCATGACCCCTACACTACCCAAACACCAATGCACTACCCTAATCCCTAAAACACTACCCCCGCATGACCCCCTACACTACCCTAAACCACTACCCCCGCACGACTCCCTACACTACCCAAAGACCACTGCACTACCCTAAACCCTAAAACATGACCTCCTACACTACACAAACACCACTGCACTACCCTAAACCCTAAAACACTACCCCTACATTACACAAACACCACTGCACTACCCTAAACCCTAAAACACTACCCCCAGCAGTACCCCTACACTACCCAAACACCACTGCACTACCCTAAACCACTACCCCCAGCACGACCCCCTACACTACCCAAACACCACTGCACTACCCTAAACCCTAAAACACTCCCCCAGCACGACTCCCTACACTACCCAAACACCACTGCACTACCCTAAACCCTAAATCTACCCCCAGCATGACCCCCTACACTACACAAACACCACTGCACTACCCTAAACCCTAAAACACTACCCCCAGCACGACCCTCTTCACTACCTAAACACAACTGCACAATTTGTTACAGGCGTTGCAACACAGGCCTGTGGTGCTTACTGGAAGTACCTAGTGGGCTAGTTGGGCCCCAGGGACCCTCAGGATTCAAGGTGACCTAATCCCCCAAATTAAAACGCACCACGTGGCGCGTTTGCACAGTGGTGAAGGGAGGGGGCGGGGCCTCAGGTGACATGTGCGCAAACACGCCCTGTGGTGCGTTTTAAGTTGGGGAATTAATTCCCCTTGAATCCTGAGGGACCCTGGGGGCCAACTAGCCCACCAGGTACCTTCAGTAAGCACAACAGAGTTGCGTTGCAGAGAGGTGAAAAAGGTGCGTGGCCTCGGAACGCCTCTCTGCAACTCAGCTCTGTGGTCCTAACTGTAGGTACCTGGGGGCTAGTTGGGCCCCAGGGACCCTCAGAATTCAAGGGACTTAATCCCGCAACTTAAAAGCGTGCCACGAGGTGCGTTTGCACACATGTCACCTCAGGCCCCCTCCCTTCACCACTGTGCAAGCGCGCCCTATGCAGCGTTTTAAGAGGTAGTTTTAATCCCCTGCCCTATTATGTACTAGGGACTTGCAGAGGAGGTCATGCTAATCACAGGGGTACCCCAACGCATAGTGTTCCCTAGTGTATGTAGGTGTTTTCACTGTATTCTAAGTGTCTTTTAGCATAGCACTGGCTCTGGTTAGTCAGAGTCAGTTACCACCAGTAAATGTGCGTTTTTTCTTCTTTCTTCACATGTCCTACCTCTGTAGGCATAGTTAGAAACTAGCATTTAAAAAACCTTTGAAATTCACTTAAAAAATCATAGGTTTCAGGCACGTTAGTTAGAAATTAGCATTTAAAAACCTTTGAAATTCACTGAAAAAACCATAGGTTTCAGACACGTTAGTTAGAAATTAGCATTTAAAAAACCTTTGAAATTCACTGAAAAAAACATAGGTTTTAGGGACAGTTATAGTTAGTTGGACATTTCACTCGTACAAAACCATAGAAATTCCCCGTTATAGTTAGTTCAGCTAACTATAACTCGCGTCCCGCAATGCACTGCTGATGACGTCACATATTACATCACTCATGACATGGTCAGTGACATCACTGATGACATCACTGATGACATCTCAAATGACATCACTGATGACATCATCCATGTGATAATTTCATGCATCTTCTCACACCCTAATATAACTTTTGATACACCCACTCTAAATTACAGACTGCCATTCTCAAAACCATAGACACTCCAACACCAAAAACTACATACCCACTCACTGATTCTTAGGTCTACACACACATCCACTCACTCACCCGTACAGTCACTCATACTTAGTCACTCAGTACAGGACGATCATATGCACTCATACACCTATATAAACACTCACACACCGCCACTCATCCATAGAGGTACTCACACACCTAGTCAGTCATGCAAAAACTTAATCACACACCCATTTACTCACCTATACAGTTATACACACACCAGCTCACTTACTCATACAAATACTAGCACATTCTTACGCTCTTATACAATCACTGATACAAGTACACACTCATCCATACAGCCACTCTCACAATCACACACTCTCACTTATAGCCATTTATATACTCCAACACACATATATACTGCCTTTCACATATGTAGTTACTCACACATGTACCACTGAGCTATACATTCAATCACTAACACACCCATAAACACACTCACCCACCCATACAGTCCATCACAGATGCACTCTTGAAACCATGCACCCAGTGAATCACCAACTCACACATCTATGCACAGAGTCACACACACCCCACCCACACAAACACTCAGGCACCCATACAGATACTCAGACAATCAATCAATCACCCATGTAGACACTCATGTAGCTATTCAGAAAGCCATGCAGCCTCTTACAAACCAACAGACAGACGGATACAGACATTCACACAGTTTAGTCACTAACCCATGCATTCAGTAAGATACATTTAATCACTCACTTGTAGAGTCAGTCACTCACGTACTAAATCATCCATTCAGACACTTATACACCCACTCATTCTTCAATACACCTTTCCCTATATATATTAAACATATTTAAACTTTACAGAAACACAGTCACTGGATGATGTCATCAGTGATGTCATTTGAGATGTCAGTGATGTCACTGACCATGTCATGAGTGATGTAATATGTGACGTCATCAGCAGTGCATTGCGGGGGCGCGAGTTATAGTTAGCTGAACTAACTAACGGGGAATTTCTATGGTTTTGTACTGAGTGAAATGTCCAACTAACTATAACTGTCCCTAAAACCTATGGTTTTTCAGTGAATTTCAAAGGTTTTTTAAATGCTAATTTCTAACTATAACGTGTCTGAAACCTATGGTTTTTTCAGTGAATATATATATATATATATATATATATATATATATATATATATATATATATATATATATATATATATATATATATATATATATATATATACACTATATATACACACACACACTGACGGTCGCCAGTAGATAGTTAAAACCTATTTTCCATAGGAAATCCGCAACATTCTATTTGAAATAACTCTTGCGCCGGTTGACGAATCTTCGCGAAAGCTTCCAACTTGTTGGGGCGCTCCGCTCCGCTCCTACCCTGAAAGTCTCGGGTTGATTCGTCAAGCGGGGCCGAGAAAAAGGGGTCCCAAAACGCGTTTTCCCATTCATTTTTCCATAGGATCCTTTCATCGCGGCTACAGCCCGAACTGCTGAACGGAATTACACCAAATTTGGCAAAGAGGTAGCCCTTGGTTCAGTGTCGTGCCTTTTGCTTAAATGGTGTAAATCCGTTCAGTAGTTTGAGAAAATCACAAATAAAATCACATATATATCTATGGCCGAGTAGGGTCCGCGTACCCTCCGGATCACGAGCTGCATGCTAATTGGCTGTCAACACTCCAAATCAGGAAGTGTTGGCAGCCATTTTGTCCCTCGGTAGAACCGAGGGACAAACAAGTGCGCAAAGCGCAAAAAGGGGGCAGGGTAGAAACACCCTGACCCCCTAGGTCTGCTCAGGGGGTCCCACAAGGACCCCCATGGCAGAAAAAAGCATTAAAAAAAAAAAAAAAAAAAAAAAAAACACGAAGCGCGGTCTCCCGCACTTTGATGCAAATTTGCCCCCGGGTGGCCCAAGTCCCGGGGGCATACGGGGCGCGTTTGCACAGTGGTGAAGGGAGGGGGCGGGGCTTCAGGTGACATGTGTGCAAACAGGCCCCGTGGCGCATTTTAAGATGGGGAATGAAATCCCTTCAATCTTGAGGGTCCCTGAGGCCAACTAGCCCACCAGGTACGTCCAGAAAGCGCCACAGAGCTGCGTTGCAGAGAGGTGCAAAGGGGCCTGGCCTCTGAACACCTCTCTGCAACGCAGCTCCCTGGCGCATACTGGAGGTACAGGGTGGGCTAGTTGTACCCCAGGGATCCTCATGATTCAAGGGGACTTAATCCCCCAACTTAAAACGCGCCACGGGCGCGTTTGCACAGATGTCACCTCAGGCCCCGCCCCTCCCGTCACCATTGTGCAAATATTCCTCTAAAATCAGCCGAACTACGAATTCCGATTTACTCACCCGTTATCAGGAGAGAACCCAGTGCTGCATCTTTTAGCCCAGCACTTACCTTGAAAAGTAATTCTAACCGTACTTACCAGTAAATTGAATTTCCTTCCATAGGATATCATTGCCTGCTTTTTGCTGAAAAAGTTTCAAAGTGTCGATTTTTGAAACATACAAATATTCCTCTAAAATCAGCAGAACTACGAATTCCGATTTACTCACCTGTTATCAGGAGAGACCTCAGTGCTGCATCTTTGAGCACAGTACTGATCCTGAAAAGTAATTCTAACCGTACTTACCAGTAACTTGAATTTCCTTCCATAGGCTAACATTGACTGGTTTCACTTGGAAATTCTTCTAAGTGTGGAGTTTTGGAACTTTATAATATTTCTCTAAAATCAGCTGAACTACGAATTCCGATTTACTCACCTGTTATCAGGAGAGAACCCAGTGCTGCATCTTTTAGCCCAGCACTGACCCTGAAAAGTAATTCTAACCGTATTTACCAGTAACTTGTATTTCCTTCCATAGGAATCCATTGTCTGGTTTTCAGCAAAAAGTTTCAAAGTGTCGATTTTCACAAACTACAAATATTACTTAAAAATCGCCTGTATGACTTAAACGCATTCTTTCAACTGTTTACAGGAGATGCACCAGTGCTGGATCCAAGATCCACCACTGAGTAAGAAAAAGTAACGATAACACTACTTACCTGCTAAGTGAATTTTCTCCCATAGGATAGCATTGGTGATTCTATGTGAAAAAGTTTCTAAGTGTCAACTTTTAAAATACAATAATGTTCCTTAAAAATCACTACTGTAACCAAAACACTTTTACTCAACTGTTTACAGGAGATGTCCCAGGACTGAATCTAGGATCCAGTCCTGTGGTTAGAAAAGTAATCCATAAAGTAACTAATTGCATTTAACTTGAAATTCACATTGAGCTCAATGTTGCATTGTATTTGAAATTGTGTTGCCCATTGCAACAACTGTAACTACTGTACTTTAAAACTCTATTGCCTATTTGCAAACTATTTAAACTAAAGTAATTCGTTCTGAGAAAGTATATTTTGTAATGTATAATGTAATTACAATGTATTTTAAAAAATAAAATATCTAAAAATAGTTTAAAAAATGTAGTAAATCAGTATCAAAAAAATAAATATAACAATTAATACATTTAAAAATTGTCATTTACAAAACCTTTGAAATTCACTGGAAAAAAACCATAGGTTTCAGACATGTTATAGTTAGGAATTAGCATTTAAAAAACCTTACAAATTCACTGAAAAAACCATAGGTTTTAGGGACAGTTATAGTTAGTTGGACATTGCACTCGTACAAAACCCGTGAAATTCCCCCGTTATAGTTAGTTCAGGTAACTATAACTCGCGCTCCGCAATGCACTGCTGATGACGTCACATATTACATCACTCATGACATGGTCAGTGACATCACTGATGACATCTCAAATGACATCACTGATGACATCACTGATGACATCATCCATGTGATAATTTGATGCATCTTCTCACACCCTAATATAACTTTTGTAACACCCACTGTAAATTACAGACTGCCATTGTCAAAACCATAGACACTCCAACACCAATTACTATATACACACACTCACTGATTCTTAGGTCTACACACACATCTACTCACTCACCCGTACAATCACTCTTACTTATAGTCACTCAGTACAGGACTATTATATGCACTCATACACCTATATAAACACACACACCCTTCACTCATCCATAGAGGTACTCACACACCTAGTCAGTCATGCAAAAAATTAAGCACACACCCATTTACTCACCTATACAGTTATACACACACCAGCTCACTTACTCATACAAATACTAGCACATTCTTACGCTCTTATACAATCACTGATACAAGCACACACTCATCCATACAGTCACTCTCACAATCACACACTCTCGCTTATAGCTATTTATATACTCCAACACACATATATACTGCCTTTCACATATGTAGTTACTCACATGTACCACTGGGACATACATTCACTCACTAACACTCTTACACACACTTACCCACCCATACAGTCTATCACAGATGCACTCTTGTAACCATCCATCCAGTGAATCACCCACTCACACATCTATGCACAGAGTCGCACACACCCCACCCACACAAACACTCAGGCACCCATACAGATACTCAGCCAACCAATCAATAACTCATATAGACACTCATGTAGCTATTCACAAACCCATGCTGCCACTTAAACAGCAACAGACAGACACAGACATTCACCCAGTTTAGTCACTAACCCATGCATTCAGTAAGATACGTTTAATCACTCACATAGAGTCAGTCACGCACCTACTAAATCATCCATTCAGACACTTATACACCCACTCATTCTTCAATACGCCTTTCCCTATATATATTAAACATATTTAAACTTTACAGAAACACACAGTCACTGGATGATGTCATCAGTGATGTCACTGACCATGTCATGAGTGATGTAATATGTGACGTCATCAGCAGTGCATTGCGGGGGCGCGAGTTATAGTTACCTGAACTAACTAACGGGGGAATTTCACAGGTTTTGTACGAGTACAATGTCCAACTAACTAGAACTGTCCCTAAAACCTATGGTTTTTTCAGTGAATATATATATACATATACACACACACACACACACACACAACTCTAACCACTAGTATATGTAGTAGAACTTTGTACTTACTACCATTCCTATGTGATTTTAGAGTTTATCTGTTTGTATCTCTTCCTTGAGTGACTTTACAACTTGTACATTTGCAATTTGTTTCTGTTTGTATCTCTTATGTAGCTCATGTAATCCAAAGTCCTTATGTAACGCAACTGGTTCTTTTGTAAAGCGCTCCGACACCTTCGGGTAATGTTCGCGCTATATAAAATTGCATTAAATAAAATAAATAAAACGCACCATCTGCGGAATAATCTGCATATTTTAAGGGGGGAAATGGATGTTTCGAGCTTAAACAGATCAAAAAGGACTCAACCGTGGCGCGGTGCTCCTGCCCAGGAAAGGGCTTTTGCAGAAGTAAGTACCATATTTCAAACGCGGACTGCTGCTTTTATTGTTAAACAGGTAGTAAAGAGGTGAATTTTGCCCAATGTTACCAATATTTTTTTAAACCAATACTATAAACAAAATGTGCTGCTTAATTTGCCTTTTCTCGCGCATAATTTAGTCAATAAACCCTGCCGCATAATTCGCCCCCGCCGCCGCATAATTCCAGTGGTCCTGATCATAGCTCTCCCACCACAATAAACTGGTTGACCCTGGGCAGAATGCGGTATGTGTATGAGGGTTGTTTCCTTTCTCTGATAGAGACCTGGAAGCGCTCTCAGGAGGCTGAGCCTGCGGGAAGCGCTATACAGAGCTGGCATCAACGAAGCCCTGCGCGCCCGTCAGCCACACTCCGCAGAGGACCCCTCCACTCGTGTGCGGGTGGAAGGGCACAGGGCGGGACACCTCTGGGGACGGGGTAGCCATGGTGCCCGGGGACCCCTATACTCCTAGTATAAAATCAGCTGCATTAGAACTGGTGCCCCTGCACCCGCTGCCTCATGGAGAGCAGCGCCCCCGCTCCTGTGGGGCCACGTGAGGGGAGCCCAGCAGCCCCCCCATACTCCTTGTATAAAATCAGCTGTATTATTCTTATAACTGGTGCGCGAGGCGAGCCCCGGTGCCCCTGCACCCGCTGTCTCACGGAGAGCTGCGCCCCCGCTCCTGTGGGGCCCCGTGAGGGGAGCCCCGCCGCCCACACCCGTCCCCTCTCACTCACCGAAGTAGACTGGCGCCTGGCAGCGCGGGCACGGCGAGCTCATCCTGGAGGGCGCTTGAGGGGACCGTTGGCTGCGAGCGGCGGCGCGAGCCAGGACCGTTTAGCTCCGACGCGCGCACGGGACGTTACACCTGCGGCACGAGACAGAAAGTACTCCGACATCCCGAGGCAAGGTAAAAACGTCAGCCGACCCCGCCCACGCGACCTTCCCATTGGGCGAGGGCTTCTCCCCGCTGATCCTGATTGGTCGGGCGGTGTGCCGATTCACACCGTCCCGTCCCCGAAGGATCTCGCCTGCGCGTGAGGTAGGCAGAGGCGGCTCTGTCTTCGGACAGTGCGGCTCTGTCTTCGGACAGTGCGGTGCTGTCCGCCTCCAGCTCCTGGCTCTGCTGCTCGGTCACCCATACCCACCGCCGGGGTACCTCACTTGCTGTCCGCTTCTAGCTCTCCTGCCCGGTCACCCATGCCCACCGCCGGGGTACTCACTCCTTCACCATCAGTATACAGGACGTACGTCACATGCTGCAGCACTCTGATATAAGACTATGTGACACTATCAGTCTTCCTGGAATTATACAATTTTATGGCCGCAGCATCATTATGGATTTATTTGCCACATACTTCATCATCACCTGCATAATCTGCAGATTTAAACAATAAATTGTTTCTACGTCAAATGCATTAAAAGTTACTTCCAACATGGCTGTCTGTGTTGCTGCGAAGTGGAACACCCATTCTGTTGCTTATTGTTGTGTGGGTGTTAAACTGGTACTAATGAGGCAAACCTTTTGGTCGGACAGTGTTAGAATGCGTAAAAATGACAAAATAATAGATTAATGCTGTTCCAAAATATACTACATTGCCCCATACAGTTTTCCCTTTCTTGCCGCATAATTCAGTCAGCCATCTTACACAATTTGGTCATCTCCTGCCACATATTTTCAGTAGCCTTGACCACATCCCATGCACTTGGTTCCATAGCCCTAGTCCATCACTTTCCCCTCAGACCGTAACTCTATCCCCAGGCTTCCTTGGTATTCCTCGTCTTCCTTAAGGCTTCCAGGTCACCCAGTACCGCACCAGGACACCATGTTAAGTCCTGATTTTTCTTGTACAAACCAATATAATCTAGACCTTTAGCCCAGATGCTCAAGTGAAGTGAATCAGGACTACAAATCCCAGAATGCACCGTGTTGAAAGACAAAGAGAGGATTGGTGTTGCCAGAATGGGCCACTCTGACATAACAAGGGGGAGGAGCGGCTCCCTCTTTTGTGTAGGCAGACTGGCTGGCATCCAGAATGCAGAACCTTTTTTTCAGGAGTACTGGCACATTATGCTGGGTACACCCAAGGGCTGTGCCCAGGGCTTCTCACAGGGGAAGAAGGCTCACCTCATCTTGAGTGAGGATAGAGAGGGGTATCCCCGGATTATTTGGTGCCAGACCCCCAGAAAGTGATTACAGTGGGAAAGGTAGCCTTGTGAGAACTATTGCCACATTGGCTAGTGAGTCCTCCCCTCCCACAAACAAGAAGATGGCATAAAAGTGGCACCCCGGACCCACAGTCCTCAGATCACTGCTGGAATAGCAAGAAGACGGAAGGATGGCCCTGCTGTTCTCTGGACCCAACAAAGAGGGGCTGCACCAAGGAAGGACTGCACCTGCTGAACTGAAGGGACTGGCAAAGCGGACTGAGCCTGTGTGCCCGCTCGTGGAAGAAGAACTCCACTTGTGCCCAGAACGAAAGAAGACTGCCCGGCTGCTCCATGGTCACAGCAATGAGAAGAAGCGCCAAAGACTGGACTGCACCCGCTGAACCCGAGAGACTCGCAAAAAGAACTATCCATGCAGTTGCCCCTTGTAGAAAAAGGATCCTCTTGTGCCAGGACAGAAGAAATGACTCCAAGGGCTAGGTGGCTAGCCCCCTGTTCAGCACCAGAGACACAAAATTTGAAGGGAGCCTGCAATTGTGAGAGACCAGCTGGACGCCAAAGTGCCTGCTGGGAGACCGAATGGTTTTCAGCCATCAAAATAGTACATCAAGGACACACGCTGGGAGTTAGTTTTACCCATTGAGCTGTTCATTAAGAAACTCATCAAACTGAAGTGAAATTCTATGTCAGGACTGGAGGCGAGGATTATGCCATTCTCTCTTCACTTTATTAATAGCATCCAAAACAACATATAACAACTAAGTTTCCCATGAAACCTTGGGAAACAGGTAGTGAGAAAAAATTGTCCAATCAGCCGCCGACATGGGTCCTCCAATCAAGGGCGATGCAGACCAACATATTCTGGCTCCACTGGCTTCCCATTCTCTTTCTTCGCTGCTGCGCTGCCGAGATAAGTGTTTTTCCCCTGCTAAGTTTATGTTGTGCTAACTGTCTTGATAACTGCTCAGACTGACGTTATTGCTGTTTTTAAGCTATTCCGTTTCTGTTGTTCACGGCGCTTCGTGCGTCATATTTATTGCCTTACTCTGTGCTTGTTATCGTTGATTCGGCGTTTACGATGCTTCGCGCGTCATGCTTACTTGGCGTTCGCTACCTTGAACTCAGAGTATTTTCTTTCCTACTTTCACTGACCACAGGAGCGTTTCCGCTCCTACGCGGTCTCTGCCTGGACTTTCGGCTCGGCACTGACCTCCCGCCGAAGGGGGCGCCGGAGGCCGTGCGGTACACGGCGCGCGCGTTCGAATCCCTGAGGGGATCGAACGGCGCGCCGTAGTTTCCCAGAGCTGTGTGTTGCCTGAGGGAGACGTCATTAAGGTGTAGGATTGTGCCGCTGCCGCTAACGGTCGATCCCTTTCAACAAACGCTACGCTCTGCTGCCTTTTTTTAGACACGTTGCTCAGGAGTAGAGTCTGTATTTCATGTCACACGCCCTGAACTTGGCAGGGTCTGTAATTAGCCAGCTGCGCTGGCGGGGAGTTACCCAGGCCACAGGTGTTTGACTTCATATATCTTTCTCTGGTCCAGGCTGCCTCCCCAGGGCAGTGACCCAGAAGTCTGTGAGGATTTCCTCACCCCTTATCAATTGACTGACACCCAGCCAGTGTTGAGCAACCTACATAGGCTGCAGGTCTGTCACCCAGACTTTAACGTTTTACCTCCTCAGTCAGTCACATTTCAGGATGGAATGGGATTACAAGGATGATTCCCAAGGGGGGGTAACACCCTGGCAGACCTCCCTTTGGATGATGATTTTTATGATGCGGTAGACGCATCAATCAACAGGGCAGTAGGGGAGGCTATAACCCCCCTTGAGAACAGACTGTCCAAGAAGATTGATCAGGCCCTAGCCCGACTAGCTGCCTTACCCACGGCACCTGCCCCCCAGACCGGACCTCTAGACACTACTCCCCCAACTGACCCTACCCCGCCCCCACCCAAATGACCTAGGGACGCAGGGGTAGACCTGTCTGCGTTTGACAGGCTCAAACAAGCCTTTCTGGCTACCCAACTGACGCAACCATCCCTGCCACTAACGGAGAACCCAGTGACCCCAGATCACCCTACCCCTGATGACGCAGGTGATCCAGACGCTGAACCAGGCCATTCCAGGCCTTGGCTCCCCTCCCGACCATCCCAGGACAATTTTGACATGTTGGACCCCGAGGACATTATTCATCCCCGCTCTTCGGAATGGGCCCCGGCGGATAAAGTCGCCAATTATGTGGCTTTGCGTATTCGCAAACCCCTGGGGAAGGACGCGTGCAACTGCTTTAGGGCAGAGTGCCCCAGACCCTCTCTTGAGGGCAAAGTGGCTTTCACTCCTGAGATCGACGCAAGAATGGCCAATTTCCTCCCAAAATTTATGAGAGACCTAAAAAAGGGCATTGACAGGTCCTGGCGGACTTGCCAGGACAAGTTATTGGACACCCTAGGCCCCCTCACAAAAATCCTAGATATGGCTGAAGAGGCCAAAGTGTCAGGGTCCATAATTTCCCCGGAGGCACTCTCAGGTTGGGCGCAAAGAGCCATAGTGTTTTTAGGCAATGCCAACTGTGCTCTTTCGACCGAGCGTCGACAATCCCTCCTTATCAAAGTCGACCCCAAGTTAGGGGATCTTGCGGATTCGGAGGCGGTGGCGGTGGCCCAGGGGGTACGCTTTGGCGAGCCCCTTGTGAAGGAGTTGGGGAAGTTTGTAAACACTTTCACCTCCCTTGACAAAGCCCAGACAACGATCAAAAATGTGTTTCCTCGGGTTTTCCGCTGGGCCGGTCGAGGTAGGGGCCGCTCGACCGGCCGCTCTTCAAACCAACTCCCTCCAAGGGGACAAGGTCCTAGGCAACAGCAATACCAGGACCAGACAAGATTCAGGAATTTCTATCCCACCAGAGGCCGCCAAGGCAAGGGCCGTGGATATCGTGGAGCAGTGCCCTCCGCTAGTCCCGGTGAGTGTAATCCCTTCTTTCCACTTAAGGGTAGTGGGGAGGCTGGGGAGTTTTTTTCCTGGCATGGACTTCCATCACAGGGGACTCCTGGGTACTTCAAACAGTTCAGGGTTTCCATATAGACTATATAGGCGACCCCCCGTCAGGAGCTAAGACCACGCCCCATTCAGTTCTCCCTCCAAGAGTCCAGTCTAGTAGACTCAGAAGTTTCTTCCTTTCTAGCCAAAGATGCTATCGCCCGAACAACCCCTCAGCCACGGGGGTTCACCAGCAACATCTTTCTAGTGGACTAGACAGATGGAGGCAAGCGTCCACTTATCAATCTCAGCGAGTTCAACGAGTGGTTGGTCTACCGCCACTTCAAAATGGAGGGGATTCATCTCCTCAGGGATGTCCTGAGACCTCTGGACTGGATGGTACGGCTGGATTTAAAAGACGCCTACCTGGTGATCCCAATTTTTCCACCTCATCGTCGCTTCCTCCAATTTGTTTGGCGCGACCAGACTTACGAGTTTACCGCCCTTCCCTTCGGTCTTTCCTCAGCCCCTTGGTGCCTCACCAAGGTCCTCAGACCAGCAGTTGAGTTCTTGAGGGCGCGGGGCATCTGAATGATTGTCTATCTGGAAGACATCCTCCTCATGGACGCATGTCCTCACCAACTCTCACACCACCTCCAAACAGCGGTGGTTCTTCTGCAGGGTCTGGGTTTTGTGGTCAACGAGTCAAAATCTGACCTAACGCCCTCTCAGACCCTCACCGGTCTAGGTTTCGTGATAGACTCCGTTTCCTCCACTCTCAGTCTTCCATCCAGAAAGATTTCAAAGATTCGTCACGAATTAAGCCGTTCGCTTACCAAGCCTCAGATATCCCTACGACAAATAGCCCGGATTGTGGGTCTTCTCTCCGCCTCCATCCAGGCCATCTTCCTGGGTCCTCTACACTATCGAGCGCTCCAGCGCCTCAAAGCGAGTCACTTATGGAGGGGACGTCCCTACTCTTTCAAGGTTCCCCTGTCAGAGGAAGCCCGGGAGGAAATCACATGGTGGTTAGAACATATGGAGGCCTGGAACGGGCAAGTGATATTCGGTTCCGCCCCAGACCTCGTGATAGAATCAGATGCCAGCAGACAAGGCTGGGGCGCCAGATGCGGTGAGTTTTCCACCGGAGGTTTGTGGTCTCCTCAAGATCTGAGGTTTCATATCAATTGCTTAGAGCTCCTAGCGGGCTCTTTCGCTGTTCGCTGCTGGACGAGGGACTTGGTCCAAGCCTCAGGCCTTTTAAAGATGGACACTATTTCGGCCGTCCGATATATCAATTATTTAGGGGGCACGAGATCCAAGGCCCTCTCAGATTTGGCTGCCAGCTTTTGGCAGTACTGCCTGGACCATCAGGTGTCGGTCACGGCGGAGTATCTCCCCGGTCGGGAGAACCTGGTTGCGGATTTCCAATCCCGCAACTTCAGGGACTCCAGCCTCTGGAAGCTCGACCCAGAAGTCTTCCAGTCGTTGGACGACCATTGGGGTCCGTTTTCTATAGAACTGTTTGCCTCAAGATTAGACAATCAACTTCCACGGTTCTTCAGTTGGAGACCAGATCCGTTGGCAGTGGCCACGGATGCCTTCCGCCAAGATTGGAGTCTGGAACAAGGATATGCCTTCCCACCTTTCGCGATGATAACGAGGACGACGGCCCAGATCAGGAGGCAACGGGCAGAGATGGTGCTGATCACTCCCTTGTGGAGATCGCAAGTTTGGTTTCCAGTTCTTCTGGAACTTCTTGGGATTCTCCAATCCTACTCCCCCGGTTTCCGTCTCTCCTCCTGAGTCCCAAGCATGCTCCTCATCCTCTGATTCTGATGAACTCGTTGTGGCTCATGGCATGGCGCATTACAGGAAACGTTGGAAAGTCCCAGGCCTTTCGGATAAAGCTGAAGAGTTCATGACTAAGGCATGGGCAGACAGTACTGTCAAACGGTACAGATCCGCATGGGGCAGATGGTCCAGTTGGTATATGCGACGGGGTCTCAATCCCGTGGATGCAGGGGAAGTTCATATTCTGAATTTTCTAGCCCACTTAGCCTCTAAGGGACTCGCCTACAGGTCACTTAATACCTTTCGTTCTGCCATTTAGTCTGGCCATATACCGTTGAACAACGCGGCCGTTGGCGAACACCCTCTTGTTTACAAGCTCCTACGAGGCATCAGATTGTCCCTTCCTCCGGAACCCAGGTACTCAGCCCTTTGGGACGTGAATCAAGTTCTTAATCTGTTTTTATCTTGGCAACCTAATTGGTTCCTCTCGCGGAAAGAGTTGTCGGCTAAACTAGCCATGCTGCTCTGCCTCATTTCCTGTCGCCGCGTCCCAGACGTGAGGGCATTGGATATCACGGGCAGGATGTTCACACCGAACGGGGTTACTTCACCCTTCACAGACGAACAAAGTGCCACACGAGAGTCATCAGCTACCCGGAATTCCTGGAGTCCCCGAAACTGTGTGTGGTTTGCTGTTTGAAAGCGTATGAGGAAGCAATGGAGGAATTCCGTCCCTCAGGGGAGCGACAGCTCCTTATTGCATTACTCAAACCTTTTAAGGCAGTATCTTCGCCCACAATAGCCAGATGGGTTATGCAAGAGGCAGGCATTAACCTCAAGGATTTTGGAGCTCACTCAACTCGAGGAGAAATGGTCTCAAAGGCTTTTGGTTTAGGTGCCCATTTGGAGGACATCCTCAACGCGGCGGACTGGTCTTCGGCCTCCACCTTTAAAAGGTTTTACTTTAAACCTGTCTTGGATATGGCTCACCTCGTGGTGAGCAAGCTTTGAACTTTATTTTATTTTATTTATTTATTTTATTTTTGTGTTTTATAGAGCGCGAACTTGACCCGTTAGGGTATCAGAGCGCTTTACAGGAAACATAGAAATGTACAATAGGCTTGGAATCACAATAATATACAAAAGGTAAAAGAGGGCAGGGTGCAGAATATATGAAAGATGGTGGACACGAATGTACGGTTTGCGTTTTATAGTTGCTCGAAACGAGTCCCCAGGTTTCTAGGAGAGGTGACTAGGTAATCCGAGGGGAGGCGCTAGTCAGGAGTTAATCAGAGTCTCTGTGCTGGTTGGAGGCAACATTTAAACGAGGAATTTACCCATAAGGAAGGTTTTGGCCTCCTTTTTGAAGCGTGTCAGTGAAGGGATTCTTCTGATGGTGGGCGGGAGAGAGTTCCATATTCTCGGAGCGGCCCCAGAGAAAGCCCGATTGTACGTTTTTTCTTCCGGAAGCGTGCAGGTTGTAGCAGGAGGTCTCTGGCGGATCGGGAGTTTCTGGTTCCTCCGGATACCACAAGTTTCTGTGCAAGATAAGCAGGGGAGTTTGAGTGTAAGGCCTTGTGTGTGATACAGGCCAGTTTAAGCTGCATTCTAGCCTCAAGAGGAAGCCAATTCAAAGCTTTCAGGTGTGGAGAAATGTGGTCGAATTTTCTTGAGCTGGTAAGAAGTCTGGCGGCAGTGTTGAGGCAGGCTTTTAAAGGTGCCAGGGAGATCTTTGGTAAA
Source organism: Calotriton arnoldi (assembly GCA_963921515.1). Taxonomy (NCBI): domain Eukaryota; kingdom Metazoa; phylum Chordata; class Amphibia; order Caudata; family Salamandridae; genus Calotriton; species Calotriton arnoldi. Next base: position 1,138,389 of record CAWUFW010001762.1, on the reverse strand, counting down.
CCCGAGAGGGTAGAGCAGCCATATTCCAGTCTGGAGATGACGAGAGCTTGGACTGCCATTTTTAGATCGGCAGTGTCGAGGAAGGGTTTCAGTTTCCTAAGGTAGCTCAGGTGGAATCTGGCTGATTTGGCCATCGCGTTGATGTGGTCTTGCATGTTCAAGTTTCTGTCCAGGGTAATTCCCAGAGATTTGGCCGAGTCCACGATGGTCGGTGGGCAATCTAAGGCTGTGATAGCCTTAATCCATGTCTGCATCTCGGGATTGGTTTTTGAGGGGAAATTAAGAGAAATTCTGTTTTCTTTGCGTTGAGTTTGAGTTGATTGGAGGCGAGCCAATGGACAGTGAGTTTCAGGGCTTCGTTCAGGGAGAGAATCTCCTCGAGGGATGAGGTCTTGATGTAGATCTGAGTGTCGTCAGCGTACATATGGTAAGAGATATTCGCTGTGCGTAGAACTTCGGTAAGAGGTTCAAGGTAAAGGTTGAAGAGGGTAGGGGACAGGGTTGATCCTTGAGGGACTCCAACCGTGACCCGAGAAGGAGCCGATAGGTTGCCGTTGATTAGGAATCTCTGTGAACGGTTTTGGAGGAAGGACCTAAACCACTTTAGAACGGTGCCATCCAATCCCATCCTGAGTTTAAGGCGTTCGAGTAGTTTTTCATGGTTGACCGTGTCGAAGGCCGAGGATAGATCTAGGAGGATTAGGAGACAGGTTTTGCCTTGGTCAAGGGCTTGGAGGGCATCATCAACGATGTGGAGCATGGTGGTTTCAGTGCTGTGCCCGGGTCTGAATCCAGATTGGAAGTCATCAAGAAGGTGGAAGTTGTTGATGTGTTGACTTAGTTGCTGTTGTACACATTTCTCCAACACTTTGGCTAAGAGAGGGATGTTAGAGATAGGTCTGAAGTTGTCGGGGAAGCTGGGTCCAGCAACGGCTTTTTCAAAATGGGGAGGACTTGGCCTGCTTTCAGAGAGTCAGGAATGGATCCCTGCCGCAGAGAGGCGTTAATTATTGCAGTCCAGCTTGGAATAATGGACTGGGCGGCGGCCACTAGGCAGTTGGGGGGAGAGGGTCATTAAAATGGTTGTTCGGGTTTAAGGTCGATAGGATTTTAGCGACGGAGTCTTCATGATAGGGATTGAAGTCAGTCCAGCGTGCTTGATTTTTAGGTGAAGTCTGTGGGGGCAGCGCTGGAGGAGGAGGCAGGTCTGGAGGGAATAGAGAGTATGTGGCGGCACTAAGTTCTTTTCCTAAGGCTGTGGCTTTGTCAGCGAAAAAGGAGGAGAATTCCTCGGATGATATTAAGGACTTGGGGGTTTCTTTCGCGGTTTTGGCCAGTTTGTTGGATTGGTGTTTGACCAATTCGAAGAGCTTGCGGGATCTATTCTTGGCGTTCCCCAGTTCAGATCTGAAGAATTCTTTTTTGAGTTGATGATGTTCCTGTTGTAGGCATTTCTGGCCTGGCGGAGAATTTTTAGATGTGCTACAGAGGGGTGCTGTCTCCAGATTCTTTCGGATTGTCGGAGGGCTCTCCTCTCATTGTTGAGGGATCCAGTGAACCAGGGGTTCCGATCTTTGATTTGGATTCTCTTTAGTTTTAGTGGGGCTAGGTCATCCAGAATGTTCGATATAGTTGTAGAGTAGTGATCGTTGAGGTCACTGACCGTTGTGATATGCGAGGGGGTGGGAGGTCTGATTTGCAGCGAGCTTCCAGTTCCATGTGGTCCAGGTTTTTAGTGTCTCTGACCCAGCGTTTAGGAATCACTGGTTGCGGTGCCCTTGTCTTGTGGGTGCTAGGTAGTAGGAAGGCGATGGCGTGGTGATCAGACCAGTCGCAAGGGTCTATAGAGATAAGCTTGACTGTTGATTCCTTAGAGATGATCCAGTCAAGGGTGGCCCCTTTCGTATGTGTTGGGAGTGAGCAGGCTTGGGTCAGGGCTTGATCATCCAAGAGGTCTTTGATGGCATTGACATGAGGATCCTTGGGGTCGTTCCAGTGAAGGTTGAAATCACCCAGGAAAATATCTTTAGCGTTAGAGGAGATCTTAGCTGTGATGAGTTCCATGAGATGGTCAGTGAAGGAATCGTTCATGCCTGGGGGTGGTAAAAGATGTGCAAATTGCACAGTTGGGTGGAGTTGCTGCAAATGGAAAGGGCGAGGTATTCGCAGGAGTCAGTGGAATCAGCCAGGAGTTCAGTGACAAGGAGGTTAGAGCGGTAGATGCATGCGATGCCTCCTCCTTTTTGCTAGATTGCCTGTCCAGTCTTGCAATGTTATAATTGGGAGGGACTAAGAGGTCCAGGCATGGAGATGAGGCATCGTTGAGCCAAGATTCTGTTAGAATTGCTAAGTCGAGGTTTTTGTTCAGGATGAGATCGGCAATATCGGCGGCGTGTTTAACGGCTGATCGGCAATTGATTAGGAGACCAGATAGAGAGGGATCAGAGGGAGTGTTGGGAGTCAGGGCGGACAGGAGAACTGGCGCTAGATTGCTTTTGACCACACTTCTGTTGCGGAGGGTAGCCGATCTGTTGGGGTTAATAGTGACTGTGCAGATGGCATGTTCGTCACTCGAGTCTGGCGGACAAAGGGTAGCTGGGGTAGAGTTGTGGTCGCGGAGGATGGCAAGGATTTCCTCTTCAGAGAGGTCTAGCGGACTTGGGGTGTCGAGTGTCGAGTTGTAAGAGAGGACGAGAGCTAGGGTTTCTTCCTCAGAGATGTGAAATAGTTGCTTGCGAGGGCGAAGGTGTCTCTGGGATAGCGGCAGTGGGTGCATGGGGGCTCTGTGGTGTGAGGAGGGGTGGAGTTCCGCTGGGGTTTGAGGTTGGCTAAGGAGAGTTCAGCGAGGTGAAGGAGGTTCATTAGATCCAGAATGGAGATATGGATGCTCTCGGTTAATTTGGCAGCTCTTGAGTGCAGGGTTTCGATATCTAAGTAAGAGGGAGGCGTTAGAGGGCAGGAGGGCGGTATTTCGGGAGCAATACTATCGGCATGCAAAGGGGATCGGGTAGAAGGGGTGGCTCGACCTGTATCGGAGGTTTTGGAGGCAAAACGGTCTCACAGTTATCGTAGGGAGCAGGCGGGGAGGAGACCAAAGGACTAGGGGTGCATCTGTTGGCAAGGCTGGTAGGTGTGCAAGAGGGGATAGGATGACCCGAGTTGGCAACCCTTAGAGGGGTGGTTTGTGGGTGACTAGGGACGCTAGTCAGGCTGGTTGGCGGGTCGGAGGGGTGGGTGTTAGGTGCCTTGTTAGTGTCGTGCACATGGTTACTGAGGAGGGTAAAGAGGTCCGCAAATTTGTTAAGGTTTTTGGATGAGGCTTGGATTAGGACAATGCCATTTTTGTAGAGGGTGATTGTGAGGTCAGCTCGCAGGGTTGCAGAGGGTGCTATTGTAAGCTTAGTGCCATGAGGAATGTTCCTGGTTGCGCGTACATTGAGGAGGTGTGCAAAGGTTTTGCGCCAGGAGGAGGTTCGTCTGGAGTAGAAGATAAGGTCGTTAATGACTGTGCCATTGTCTGCGCTGTAACGCAGGTCGGAAATCAAAGTCTCAGGGTTACTTTTCAAGGTGGAGTGCTTGAAAGATTTTGCAGCGGTTTTGGAGAGGTTGGGAGGGTAAACCAGAGTAAAAGAGTTTTCCCCTGTAGTAGTTAGGCAAGGACTTGCCATGGTGGCTGGGGTGGGGTACTCTAGGAATGACAAGGGGCAGTTGAACAGTAGCGAGGCAGGGTCGCCACCAACCAGGGCGTGGGGAAATTCAGGTGGGCTAATTTAGCTTTATCTCTTCAGAGCAGGGAGGTAGGGTAGTCACATCACAGCTGTGATATGGGAGGAAGGGTGTGTCCCAGGGTTAACTGTCTTGGGTGAGTGAGCTGTCGGATATCATTGGTGCAAGGCCCAAGCGTACTGCAGGTCTGGAGAGGCCGTCCGCGAGGCTGCAGTAGAGAATGAGAGGCTGGGTCAGTCACAACGCCTCGGTCCTGGGTGACGACAAGGCAGATCAGGGCCAGTAAAGGTCGGACCCCTTTTTTTTTTTTTTTTTTTTGGGGGGGGATCAGAAGTCAGGTCCAGGCTTCAGCCACCAAGTTGGGCTTGGCAGGGAGAATCCCAAGTGAGGATGGCAGTTTAGTGAAAAGTGATTCAAAGGAGACTGCTCCTCTTAGTTTGCATCTGTGGAGGAAGCTAGCAGGGTGAGGCTACTCATGTTGTATTATTGCCACCGCCATTTTAAAGTCAGGCAATGTGAGGTAATTACATGTCTATGAGCCGCCGCCATTTTAGGGTCAGGCAGTGGTCAGCGATGTATGTGGCGACATCAGAGTTGAGAGGAACCGTGATTAGTGAGGCGCCGCCATTTTAGGTCCAGGCAGCCTTCATCTAATGCTCAAGTTTGTAGTCAATGAGCCAGAAAGAAAAAGAGAAGAAAAACGGAAGAGAAAGCACCTGAGGAGGGGCACTTCCCGGATCACCGGAGGCGGAGGGGCAGGGCTCCTCACTTAAAGACACCTCCGACCAATTTAGGCGCCGACCAGGTCTCCTGCAACGCTGGCAGGGGGAGAGGCCGCCGAGAGAGACGCCGACTCCAGGGGAGGTCGCCGAGAGGAGAGCCGGCAATGGAAGATCACTCACTAGGTTGTCAACAGGAGATGAGTAACTGTAGAGAAAATATCAGCATGCTATTCTAGTGTATCTACAGACCAACAGCTAAATGTTGATAGGCTATCATAAATGAAGACATAAAAAAGCATATAGGAAGATCCAAACAGAGAGTTAAAGGAAATAAGTTACATAAGTTACACAAAAAGTGTGGGACGATGTACATAGTTAGGCCACAAGGTGGAGCTCCAGGCTAAGGCAAGATAAGTGAGTTCTATTAGTTTGCCATGAAAGACAGATCAATCTGGTGTAGATTGTTTCCTAAAAAAAAAAAAAAAAATAGGGAATTGAAGCGAAATACGGGAGAGATGACAGCAATGGGAAGATAGTAAGGAGGGGAAACAAAACAAAGTGGGGGTGGGCGACCTAAAATTCAGTTGGGCTCCATAAAAGTCCCCGAGGGAGCACGTAGAGGTTAGCAATGTGGAACAATCATCCTCGTCATTTGCATGCCTTAATCAATTCAATCAACGGACCACGAGTGTGAAAAAGTTGCAGAGGACCCGCTTTCCAGACAAGGGGTTAGAAAGGGCCAGGTGGACCCCGTATCAGCACCCAAATAAAACAAATCAGGCCTTTGAGGAAACCAAGAGGCTGATTACGGCTTAGTGTACAACATTTGAGCATCGATGGGAGTTGCTGGCATAAGTCACATCCCAGACTATGGAGTTCATGCTGAGAAATAGTCCATTCAGGCAGCAGGGACAGTGCAAGATGGCGGGTTGGGGAGGTGAGCTAGTGATCGTAGGAGGAGATCCCAAGATGGCCCCAGTGATGACCAGGGCGAAGGGAGCCACCAATCAGCCCCAGATGAGCACTCCGGGTTTATGGAGCCAAGGAGAGTGGGGACTGGAGGGAGCAGGCGAGCTTTAAGCAGATACCGGGAGATGTACTACCAGACGGACAGCACCGGTTCAGTGGCTTCACAGACGCTCCATCCAATTGGAAGACAATATGGCATAACGGCAGCACAGATCCCGGTGCCCCCAAGCCTCGATGGGCTGCAGAGCACATCTGGAGCCGATCCGCAGTCCCTGCAGATCAGCCCGAGGAATTCTCAGAACAGAGACCTCAGCAACCATCCGCATCCGATAGTGTCACAAACTCACCGCAAGCCGTCAGAATGTACAATAGTTTGTCGGATACGCCGTACCTTTTACCAGCAAAGCAGCACTCCCGATCGGTGCCCAGATTCACCACGCCAAAGCCTCCTTGGGCATGGAGCTCATGAGCAGGACTCCGTCCGAACGATGATCGTCTCCTACTCAGTAACTTACTATGTTCGGTTAGCAAGCAGACCATCACAGGCGCCAGAGCACCGACATGGGATGGGTACAGGACAAGTGCCTCTAGTGAATCCATCCGAGTGGAGACACCACAAGCGCCATTTTCCCCGAGAAAGCCGGTGCTGGAACTGCAGGCTCGGCGGACCCCAGGGAACGTGGGCCTCATCCAAGGGAGAGAGCATAGGGCGGTCCAGCGAGCGTGATGGCCTCAAGGATGTTGGGCGCCGTGGGCGTCGAGGCAGAGATGGGCGAGCGCATCAATTCCAGGACGTCTAGCCCTCCAGGTACACAGGTAGGCGACTCCAAATCCGAGATTCAGGGTCCAGGAGAAGTCCGCAGCACAGCACAATGTTGATGCGGGGTGGATGGCTGGGTTAGCGAGGGATATCCACCGATAAGGTGATCACCAACCCGAGAGCTACAAGGCTGAGCTCCTATCAAGCGGCCATCTTCAACTAGCATAATCCTCGCCTCCAGTCCTGACATAGAATGAAAAATGTCCTAGCTATTGTAACGGAAAGTTTCAATTCTATTAAGGACTCAGAGGCGAGGATTATCCCGCCCTAGGGTTTTCGGATGAACTTTCCCTGCCCATATGTGAGTAAGTAAAACGGTTTCCATGCTGTATTGTTCAGACAAAAAAGCTTTATGTGATTATTATGTCTCACTAGTTTTCTCCACAGGTTTTTAGCATTTCCTGGTTCGGATAAATGAAAATTTCCCTGATTTTTCTTGTAGGTTCTGAACCAAAGAAACAGGACTCATGAATGTGAGCTACCGGCTGTCTTCGTGCTTCGAAATAGGATGGGAAGCCAGTGGAGCCAGAATATGTTGGTCTGCATCGCCCCTGATTGGAGGACCCATGTCGGTGGCTGATTGGACAATTTTTTCTCACTACCTGTTTCCCAAGGTTTCATGGGAAACGTAGTTGTTATATGTTGTTTTGGCTGCTATTAATAAAGTGAAGAGAGAATGGCATAATCCTCGCCTCCGTGTCCTTAATAGAATTGAAACTTTCCGTTACAATAGCTAGGAAATTTTTCATTCCCTAATTAGAGCATAATGTAGCTAAGTTGATTTTTGCCTAACTCCCACATTTGCATAAGCCCGAGAAACAATCCGAGGCAAGAGACTTGGTTTTCAAATTCCTTAATGCTGAGATAAATTAAATTGTAACTACTACAAATAAGTGTGATCAGGGACGTAGGCCCAGTTCAAGACACTGCGCTTCAACACCTACCATGCTTCGCATGTGTAGAGCCTTGGGGGAGGGAGGGTCGGAAATAAGGCTTGGGAGACTTTTTAAGCAGTTGATTTGCAATGGTTGCTTATTTAATAAACCACTATTTAGGTGAAGAACCAAATAAAACCAAATTCCACTCCTCTTGGGGTTCCCTTTGGGGTAAAAAAACTATTCCATCAGTACATCGGCATCTTCTGGCTTAATTTACATTTTCTTCTTCCTCCTTACTCTCTTTAGGGAACCCTCTTCTGTGTACCTCAGAGAAAGAGGTAAAATCCAGGAAAGTAATTGGTAGGAGATAAGGAAAAAAACTAGGGTTTGAAAGCGGGATCTACTTTTCCCTTCCAAGTACAGAGACAGATTCTCCACCAATGGACACTGGTTCCTTCCACTTCTAGCCCATCACCACAAAGTTGGGAGAGAAAAGGAATAAGGGTCAGGGTATCTATTTAATTACACAGCCCATCAAGTGGCGTTTTTAAATTTATTTTTAATAATTCTATGTTTTCTTTTCCTGATGTACAGCACTTTGGTTCCCGAAAGGGTCCCTTGTATATGCTTATCTGTTTGCCAACATGTTGTACAGTGCTCTGATACACGAAAGGGTCATGTTTGTGCTATATAAAACTCACTAAATGAAAAATAAATAAAATAAATTTAACAAAACAACTGGGCTGTTTACCTTTTTTACTTAATACCTTTGAGGGGAGCAAACCTTGGGCTGCACCCGTTTTTGTTGGATCGGTATATGTCACCCAAAATGTGTCAGAAAGGGAAGGAAAGGAAAGCCATCACCACATCCGTACTCCCCCCCCCTTTCTCTACTATATTAAGAAGACACTGGCGCTCACCCGGATAGCCATAGCCCGTCTGGGCTGTGGCGTGGCTATATAGCCTCCACCATTCCTCACACAGATGTCCTCCTCCTCCTTCTCTGCACCTGCGTCTCCTTCACCCGGTTCTTCGCCTCCACGTTCAGGCTCTTTCCATGGCCTCCTCTCCTCTTTCACACCTCCTCCTCTCTGTGTTCTCTGCCCCAACTCTCCTCCTCGACTCCTCCCTGCATATGAGATGAGATTGTAGAACCCAGGGGCGTAGTCAGTGAGACTCGGGGTGTGAAACTCAAATGTTCCAATTAAACAAGCGATGAGGTGCGAGGAGTGAGATGACCCGGTTTCAGGATGGACAGGGTCAGTACTGATTTGCATTGGGTGGGCCTCTGTCTAGAGTGGCACAGAGGTTTTAAAATGATGGGTTGGAATGCTACCTCAAGTGATTGCTAGTGGTTAGTCTATTTGCAAGCATTCGTCCCATAACTTTTTAGGTGTTTGATTACCAGTAGTATGTCTGGAAACCTGAGACTGTGCAGCTTTCCAAGCCTACTACTGCCAATGTTTGTGAATTCCGTAAATGTAGTAAAATCCTACCCATTCAAGGAGTGAATCCGCCTGGATAATAATGCTGTGGGCAGGGAAACAGATCTAAAGTCCACTCCCAGCAGGACGGGAGCATTTTTGAATCTCCCACCAGCTGGGTGCAGACTTGGTGTTTGCTCCCCCTTGGCGGGAGATATAAAATGCTTCCGCTAAGAGAGAGCAAACACAGATTTCCCTGCACATGCTGGGGAGGGCAGGGAAATGCTATGTCCCGGTGCTGGGCACTCCAGGACATAGCCAGTGAGCCAGCCCTGGGGAATGGGGTCCCCAGGGCCATTATCAGCCCCAGGGGTGGGCTCCCTGGGGCCTTTTCAGGTTTGGGCGAGGGGGGCCCCTCCTCCCCATAATATGCATTTTTTGCCCCAGGGGTAGGCTCACCAAGGCCTTTAGAGGCTTGGGGAGTGGGGCTGAGTGACCCCCTCCCCATATAAATTAATGTCGACCACGGGTTGGGCTCCCCGGGACATCTAGAGGCATGGTGGGGCCGCGCTGCCCCCTCTAATAAATATTAGGATCGGCCTCGGTGGTGGGCTCCCCAGGACCTCTAATGGCTCAGGTAGGTGGGCCATGCAGCCTCCTCCCCTTTCTAAACACAGCTCCGGAGGTAGGCTCCCCGGGGCATAATATAATTAAATGCGACCTGGCCTCCATTTTGTTTTAGTTTTTTTTCCAATCCTGCAGGAGTCTTGCGGGTCCGCAGCGTTTTTTGCCATTTTATTTATTTTTTGTCCTGGGGGGGGGGAAGCCCTCTGGGCCCTCCCATGGGCTCCAGGGTGGGAGGCAAGGTATCCCTACCCTGCCCCCATATATATATTTTTTTTTTTAAACTTCAGGGCAGGGGACTAAGTCACTGAGTCCTGTATCGGTTGCCAGCAACATTTTTCTTATGTTGCTGGCAGCCAAACAGAGCACTCTCTCTCCTTTGGGCGTCTCACTCCCGCAGGAGCGAGATGGCCCAGAGGAAAAAAAGCTCCCTGGGGCATTCGGAATGCCCTATTTTAAAAATCGCGTTCCTGTGAAAGTCTCCGAGACTGCCAAAATATACAATTATTTTTTACCCTTAATTTCTCAAAAACTACTAAACAGATTTACACAACATCACAAAAAAGCTCAATCTGCGGACCAAGATCTAGCTTCCTGACGAATTTGGTGTAATTCCATTCGGCAGTGTTTGATATAACCTGTCTTAAAGAAGTCTATGGAAAATTCATAGGATTTTATGTTTTGGAACCCCCCTTTTTTCTCAGGTACACTTGATGGATCACCTCAAAACTTTCCAGGAAGGAGCTGAAGTGGATGAACTTTTTGGGGGGAACGTTTGTGAAGATTCATCAAACAGAGCCAAAGTTATTAGCAAACCAAAAAACGTGCCATCTGCGTAAAAGCAGACCAAACTATAACTACCTAGTGGCAACCACCACTTGATAATAGATATAATCACAAAAAAAAGGTTAACGTAACGTTAAAGTTAGGTGAAATGTTCAGTAACATTATGTTTTAAACTCTAAAAACCACAGAAATTCACCAGTTATAGTTACAGTTATTTCAAGTAACTATAACTCGTGCCCTTAGGTAACTATAACTGGGCAATACACATGCATCCATCTACCTTTTCAAAAGTTTAGCGGCCCTTGGGGATAGGGCCGGGGCCTTTAGAGGCTCGGGGAGGGTGGGTGCGTGGCCTTCATGGCCCCGGGGACCTCATCTCCTGGGGCTGGCTCACTAGCTATGTCCTGGGGAGCCCACCCCAGGACATAGCATTTTCCCTGCCCGCACCGGTGTGGGCAGGGAAACCTGTGTTTGCATTTTTAAAACTCTCCCCGACCTTGAGAAACACAAAGTCTGCTCCCAGCCGGAGGAAGCTTTGAAAATGCTCCCGCTGGCTGGGAGCAGGCGATTGATCTGTTTCCCTGCCTGCAGTAATGCGGAACAGGGAAATGGATCAAAATATTGCTGCTGCCCAGAGGGCGTAAGTAGCTGCATGCTGGAGAGTGCTGGGGCCACAGGGGCCTTGGAACTCCCTCGCAGCCCCCAATGAGTATAAGGTGGGTGGGCACCATGGCACCCACCTTTAAGAAATGTTGGCCCCGGGGGATGAGGACCCCAGGGCAGATAACGGCTCAGGGAGGGGGGGCATGTGGCCACCCTCTCTTTTATTTTGAGAAGGTGCCCTGGAGGATGAGGCCTCAGGGCCTCATAAGGTTCGGGAAGGGGGCCACACAGCCCTGTCCCTTTTAATAAAAAAAAAATGGCCCTGGGTGATGGGGTCTCCAGTGCCTAATAAGGTTCGGGGAGGGGGGCTGCGTGGCCCCCCTCCCCTTTAAGTAGTGGCCCTGGTGGATGGGAAACCCCAGGGCCCAATAAGCCTGGGGGGGGCACGCAGCCCTCCCACTCCCTCCCCTTTAAAATATATATGGGCTTGGGGATGGGGTCCCCCTGTTGCAGGGATTCTGCAGAGTCACAGAACTATGCTTAGGATTATGGGACCTTAGTAGGCAGGGACTGAGTCATCCTACTACCTGAGTACCCATGAGCCCCGTACCGACTAGCTATAGTGTCTCACTTGCCCTCCTACTCACTCACAGAGAAACAAGTGATTAGATACCCCAGAACACAACACTTCCGACCCTCTCAGGAATCGCGGTGGCAGGATACACCCTTTCACTCTCACACTCGTACTAGTCCACAATAAGTTCTGACAGAGACACGAGGAAAGTGTAAAATGTTTATTTTAACTATCGTGCTCTAGTATGCAGTATACATGCCACAACAAGTAGGAAAATGCCTAACACAAATACGGTTAGCATAGCAAGTAGTCCATAAATCATAAATGGAGCTGTCATTATAAACGACAGTGTAGCCTAACCTCCCTCCCCAACAGAAGCAAATGATTATATATCAGAAGATCTCTGGGTGTTAGCAGCAGACCCCATACCTCAGTATACACAGAGAAAGTTCTACATCTCAAGCGCTGTCAGAATCTTTTCCCTGGAAAGGTCCCTCTCCAAGTGTGTGTTATCTATCTGTGCATACCTATATGACAAGAAGTACTCGTTCTTAAACAGCAGCTGCATTTGTGTGTTTTGTCTAGGTGCTAGGGCATGACAAGAACAGAATAACAAGGGGCATTGCTGTACAACCTTGTTCTACATGCTCAGACTAAATCCCAGGAAAGAACAGAACGCAAAAACAACAGCGTGTACTGTGTGAAAGGACATTGCAGCACAAAGCAAAACATATTTGTAGAGTAACGTGTGCAAAGCAAAGGACAGTCTGCAACGTGCTCATGTTAACATAGGGAAAACGACAATGGGCTTGCACTGGACTCATAACACCCTGGGCCATAATAGTTTCCGGGAGGGGGGCCACGCGGCTCCCCTTTAACAAAAAAGGCCCTGGGTGATGGGGTCCCAAAGGCCAGGCCCTAAGGCCAACCCCCCGCTGTGCACGGCCGAAGGCCTTGTGCAGTGTGGGGTTGGCTGCCTTTCGGGGGTGGGTCACAGGGCCAGCCCACAGGCCAGCCATGCATAGGCAAAGGACGTGCACAGCGGTGGGGTTGAGTTTACGTATGAAAATTAAATATTTCTTTAGGTTAAAAAAATCCTAGAAATTCACTGAAAAAAACTAAGTTTAAAGTAACGTTATAGTTAGGTGAAATGTTCAGTAACAACGTAATGTTTTAAACTCTAAAAACCACATCGTTGATAATATCACTGCAACATTTGCAGTGAAATTATTGATGAGAAAAGTGTGCATGGCGGGGCCACGAGTTATAGTTACCTTAGGGCACGAGTTATAGTTACTTGAGATAACTATAACTGGTGAATTTCAGCGGTTTTAGAGTTTAAAATGTTACGTTGTTACTGAACATTTCACCTAACTGTAACGCTATTTTTTCAATGAAAAAATATATATATTTATCAAAATAATGTAGATAAGTTTTTGCTCCAAAAAATAAAGAAGTTCAAAGCTCTTAATAAAATGAGAATGACATCAAAAACTGAGACAGGCATAGCAGACCCAGCTCAGGGCCCCCAGATCCAACTACCAAGCCAATAATGCATTTGGGGGGTGTCACACTCCAAACACCACCCAGAAGCTACATCCCTGCCTGTCCCGCCGGGTATGATAATTCTCCGTGGGCACTCATGATTATTGCCATGTACAACACAGTGGCCTGGAGTCTCTGCCATGAGATCTCTTATTATAAATGCATTTTCACTGCACATTATCTTCTTCGTCTTTGCTGCGAGAAGCCTTGATTCTAGAGTGGTCAAATCGGCGAATGTAGCCAGGCCTCTTTTTATACAAATCATTTTATCAAGTGACTGACAGCCCCATGTACTAGGCCAGCGCTGCAAATCGAGGTGGGTGTGCCAGCAAATCAGTAGGACAAGCTGAGCCAGAGCCAACCCAAGGATCTGGCCTGGCGCCAAGACTCCAAGCAAGACCCGAGCCATGAAATGTTTGGCATGTATATCGTGCAACAAACATAGTGTAAAAATATGATACACTCTCTTAAAAAATCATAGAAGTGTATTTCTTAAACATTTTATTTACTTGAGTTTTATATAGCGCTGGCTAGACCCGTAGGTATCAGAGCGCTTTACAGAGTATCAGTACGAAGCAAGTTACACAAGGTTACAGAACAATTACATAATGTTACACAGTAACGAAAAAAACACGAGTTAGGAATATGAGAAAACTCGAGGATGGCGTGATGAGGCAGCAAACAGCAGGAGATATAACAGTAAAAACGGAAGTTAAGCGGAGGCAAGAAACAGCCTAAGGGGCCAGGGAGGAAAAAGGGGGAGCACAGAAAGCAAAGGGGATGGAAAACAGATAAGGATAGGGAAGTGAGAGGGAAACAAAACGGAAAAGGCACCAGAGATGTCAACAAAATCAGAAGAACGATGAGCAGGTCCGTGGGGAACAAGAGACAATTGCGACGTCGTCCAGCAGGAAACAGGGATTGCTAAAATGGCGGAATCGAGGGTAGGAGAGGCAGTGGAAAATAGTCCCAAAATGGCAGGGAGCATAAGGGTCCAAGATCAAAAAGCCAGGGGGGCTAAGTCCAGAGAAAAAAGAAAAATAAGAGCTGATTTCATGGAGAGGCACTAGAAGGGGAAAAGAGCCAGAAAGTCAGGGGCGGGGCAGTCTATTTTCGAGTCACAGCCGTGCCGTCCATGAGCAAGTGTTCTGGGCAGCGGTGTCCGATCCGTTGTTGATATGTCACGAGAGGAACTGTTACGGGCGCCAGGGCAGCAGATCAAGAGAACAGGAGGCAGCAAAGTTGGAACTAGCATGGGCGCTTCTCCGGCACGGAAGGGAGAGTGACAAGCTCAAAACGCCACGTAGAGCAGTGCCGATAGTTCTTACCTCCTGTAAGTCCCAAAATCGTCCCAGTTGAGAAGCGGGAGGCGCAGTAGGCGAGGTAACTGTAGGGGAAGGCAGCGGTAATCGAGCCCGGAGGCAGGGGGAGAGTCAGGAGGGTAGAACCTCCGCCCGGCTCCTCTGCGGCCATCCGGAGCGATCAGAGAGGCTTCGGAAGCTTTGAAAGGATTCCGCCGAAACATTGGGCACCAGGGACTTCAGAGAGAAGGCGAGGGAGGAAGAAGACGAGCAGCGGAGTTGAGAGGGGAGCTGTGCCCGATGCCCGGCTGGGTAGGTGTCGGCCGCGGCGAGATACCTGAGCCAGACTCCCCTATAGCTGAACAGAGCGGCTCCACCGGACATCGGCCATGCTGGTCCTGGAACTCCGCGGGAGAAAGCCATAAGCGCCACTTTTGACGAGATTCTCATGCTCCCAAGCGCAGGAATGGAGCATCGAGGACCGTAGGTGAGGACGGAAACCCAGGTGAGTAGGTGGGACTCTAGGGATATTTAGCCAAAAAGGCTAAGTCTGGCCGGGAGCCCCCGGCCGGAGCTCCTCACCGGGCGGCCTTAGTACATCAGATTATATTACTGCATAGAAAGACATTTATTAAAAGTGATAGTTTTTCAATATGAACTTAAAACATTAATAACTTGTGCCCCCCCCACTGACAATGTCATTAGTAAACTAAGAGTCAAGTTGGTAGTCATGTAGATCCTAAATGGGGCCTAGATTACTAGCAACGTTGTAGACTATTAAATCATCCATAAGAGGTGCTAGAACAGCGCACATCTTGAACTCAGGTATTTAAATGTGCACTCATATGTGATAATAAAGAAAAAGGAGGCTCTGTGAAATAAAGTGTTTGCCTAGGATCACACAATGTGGACAAGCAGGGAAGCTGGTATTGATTTCAGGTTATCTGGTTCAACATTTTGAAATTCAGCCACCAGATGTATTCCTCTCTCGGTTTTAGATCAAAGGTTGCTGCTTTATCTTCTATTCATGACGCACGACGAGAAAAACCGACACACACATAGCGGACTCGACTCAGGGTCCCCAGACCCAACTATCAAACCAAGAATGCATTTATTTTGGGGGTGTCACACCCCAAAACATCGGAGCCTTCCCCCCCCCTCAAAGCTACGCCCCTGGTAGAACCACCATATTTATGAATGAATCTGTACAGACTAGCCAACACTGTGTGAGCCCTTGAAAGGGTTGTTTAGCATTCATAGCAGTAGCACCAAACTCTAGGCGCCGGCACCATAAGATTGTACCTCCTCTAGTTTGAATTAAAAATATACCACGAGAAGTAAGTTTGTTTCTTGCCTACCTGTATAATCTTTGTTTTGGTTGCATTAATGGCTATTGTAGGGCGTCAAGCTGTCTTTGCAGACCTTTGGGAGTTCGTTGTTCTAAAATAAACACATCCTCAGCATGCAAGAGTGAGTTGACTGGCCTGTGGTTATAGTGAGTGGATTGCAAATACCTTTATTAGTGAGTGATGACCGCAGGTCGTGTTGTAGAAAACACAGAAAACAGTGGTGGTGTAAGCACGTGGCCAGACAGACGCACACAAAGAGACAGAGGTATTCTATTAACTTCCGGTGGAATCTGCCTTGCAAAGCAGCTGGTTTTTACAAGAGTTGCAAACGATGGCCAGCAGATGGCAGCACAGGCCTCATCATCCATACATTTCCTTCTGCTCCAGGATTCCATTTGGGATAGATTTCGAAACTGGGAAACCGTTTTTTAGGTCGAGCCTAGCGTTGCAGCGCATGCGTTGCTCGCTCTGCGAGGCATATTGTAGTAGGGACAGATGTGGAAGTGCCGTGGAAGCTCCGCCCATATTTTTCATTGGCTGGCGTCATCGTCCATGGTAAATGGTGGCTTCCGATTGATAATGAGGCTTCTTAGTCCCACCTTGTTACCGCCCTGTCTCCTTTTGTGACCGCCCATCAGGACTGGATCTTTTACTTGCGGCGTTACACTGTCTCCTTCATTAAGTCGGTAAGCACTTTTTTTTTTCATTCGCGCAATGGCGACAGCTTGTTTTTTATAGAAATTGTCTCCTTCGTGTGTATACTCATTTTCAGTTAGCGATGGCTTTTCGAGAATAGACTCATTTATATGAAATGTTGATTGAGGCTTAAAGGGTGGGCGATACCGTGAATTTGCCTCATTTGCTAACAGTTTTTCAGTAACTTTCGATTAGAAAAACAGGCAAAAAGAATTTTCGTTCTAAAGACTGTAGCTTAGTTATTGCCAGCAAGCAGAATCAAAAACAGCTTTAAGTATGCCAGGTGTGTGACCAATCGTATTTTGAAATGATCATGTGTTCAAACTTGATTAATATTTAGTAGAGGTCGCAACAGCAACTCCTATTCTGCACACGGGGAAGTTTTGTACTTCTGCTGCTGACGTCATTCCTCTTCTGTGAGTGCGAGGAGGCTGTCACTGCTGCTGACGTCATTTCTCTTCTGTGAGCGTGAGGAGGCTGTCACTGCTGCTGACGTCATTCCTCTTCTGTGAGCGCGAGGAGGCTGTCACTGCTGCTGCCCTTGCGTTCAGGAAGCTTCCATTGCTGCTGCCCACTCTGTGCCTGGGTTGTATATTAATTGGTTTTAGGGAACAACTTTCCACTGCACTAAGGCAAAACCTACTACCATTATCAAGGGGGGAGGGGTGCACAAGATGTGGAGCTTTGGGGATAGTAGGGTGGGAAGGGGTGGAGAGCTCTTCATGCTTTAAGAAGGTGGAGAGCGCACATTGCAGTCTTGGATGGCGCCTGCTCATAGGGGTTGGGGACAGCAAGCGGGGAGTGCAGAGGGGAAGCCAGGCACGGTGATAGCATCAAGTTGGTGTCAGATTTAAAGCATGGGACAGGAGGGACCTGTATGGGACCTCTAAGCTGCCAGGAGGGTCCCCAAAGAGGCTGGCTGATCAGTGTCAAGGGTAACATGTCACCCTCTCTGTGTCGACTTAAGGCCTGGGATACAGCAGGGGTCACCATCATGGGAGGTGCCAGGAGATGGCACCGTGATGGGTGAGTCGGTGTCTGGGGAAGGTTAGTGTGTTTCAGGTAGGACAAGGAGCAATGGAGTCCAGCAGATTGTTCAATGATGGGGCTACAGGAAACACGTCACCCTCTACGTATGCGGCTTATTGCAGGGCACACAGCAAACACTAGGAGCCACAGTCAAGTGAGAGGCAATAATGCACACCTCTACTATGTGTGCTTTGGCCAGCTCCTGAAGGGGTTCCAGTGGGCTTTGAGTACATTGGGACTGGGCCTAAGACTGCAGGGCATGCTGTGACAGCTACACTCCAAATTGAAGTTTATTCAAAGAAATACTGCAATCACCTCTAAGAAGCGGGGCTTGGCATTGATGCAGCGGATACAATGAAAACTATTTCTCCTAGGTCACTTATCGGTCATCCAGGCGCGACTTATATTTTCTCACATCCACATGACGATGGGGCCCATAACATCGCCTAACAAACACACTCACACACACCTGGATTTCCTCTACACCTTTACAAATCTATACTCCTAGGAGAAAAGAAAAACTAAAAGAAAATCACCATGATGTACCGCTGGAAGGAGCCGGGATACCTTATTACCTTAACCTATCGCTTTCTCAGTTATTTCTTAAGATATTCCTGCTCATTGTTTTGTCGATGGATCATCTAGTAAAAAATCAGTTCATAGTGATCAAGACCAGCTAAATCACAATAACCAATTACCAATTTCACAACCATTTAGTAAATAACCACTGAGTCGTTTGATTTAAGAATCTCAAATTTTAAAAGGCATGGAAAAGAATTTAGACTTTTTATTCAATTATTCATTTATTATTAATTCAAATATTTATTAAGCAAAATCAATTTTATTGCAGAAAGGAAATTTTGTCATGAAGAAAAATCCTAATTAACCTGCCTATCTTCCTAATTTAGCCTAATGATTTCTAACCTAAGTTTAAAGTTGAAAAATAACCTGATTCTCATACTCAACTGGAAAAATAAGACAGCAACAGAAACTTCAGCTCGTCAGCATCAGCTACCGCCACCCGTCTCATCTAACAGTCTTTCAGCATCTCCCGCTCAATAAGGGATCGATCAGGACCACCCAGCACTGGAAGCCACCAACTCCAACACCAACTAACCCTCCCACTAAGAGTAGGCCTTCTTATACCCTAATTCTAACTTTGCTAACTAAATTGTTGCAACATTAATAACGCGCTTTTCTTTCATTGGTCCACTCAGTTCATTTATTCATTTTTAATCAAGTTCTCCCGGATCCAGCTTGTTCTTCTGGAATGCATATGTTCATTTCCTTTCTCACAGTTCAAGACATGTTTCCATCCGCTTCGATCAGTACATTTGTAACTTCTCTCGATACATTCGAGAACTCTGCAGGCATTGTCCTTTCTCTTAAAACTGTTTCCCACGATTCTCTGCTGATCACCACGGCACACTATCAGTTCAATTAGGTCACATCAGCCTTGACCATTCTTGCATCCTAGCCTTTCAGCACCATCACGTGGTCAGTCTTTCTCCAACTTTTTCTCCCTTGTCACGCGTTTTCTCAGCGCATGCGTACTCTAATAAACGGCAGCCATTTTATATCGCCACTCGATTAGACTTAGAAGCACTATTTAGAAATAAACAAAACATAATTAAAATAGAGAAACATAGCCTTTTCGTTTCCCTCCCGTTATCTACGTACCCCAATTAGTTATTACCTAGCAGAAAGCAACATTTAAGCTGTTCCTTACTTACCACCACTATTGTTTTTGCAACATCACGTTTATATTCTATGAAGCACAAATCATGCATTTATTATTTATTTAGTACGCAATTATTTTATGTTATAATTAGACACACAGACATTTGTAAATAGATTATTCAGCACATATACTTGCGTGTTACCCTTCCCTCACGTACATTGTTGATTAATACATTTAAACGAACATATTTATTAATTATTTATAAAATTTGTTAGGGGTTAAAAATTTTTATTTACTCTGCTCTATCAGCATGCAAGTATCGGTTAAGGATTGTCACCATTTTGAGAACGCGCAACCCAGGTGTGTGCTGTGAAAATCACAGAGGTTAGTCATGCACTGCAGAAATTTGAGTTATTCAAAGGGAAAGTACTAACGCGATGGTACAGCGCAAACAGCATATTCAGTTTCTGTAAATAATTGGAGGGTCCTTACAGATGCGTAAATATTAAAAGGAAGAAAATGCGACAGTAAGAGAAAGAGGTGAAAGGTTTAAAAAAAATGCCGCACTCTTACACAGCTCATCTTCAGGGCGTGCAGGGCTGCAAAGAGGGACATCCTGCCGCGGCAGCTCAGAGCATCCCACTGTGCTCTCGCGCCCATTAAGGATGTTCAAAACATGCTGATTTGTAGCCTTTCGTTTTTAATCACATTAGAAACATTTTATCTATAACCTGTTCAGTGTTAAGATATAATCATGTAATTGTTTGCTACGTTCTTGCTGCATGAAACGACTGAAGCACCCTGGTGCTAGATGTCATTAACCATTAAGTAAGGGCTTGAAGAGCGCTTTAAGTTGCAGTTTATTTCCTATGCAGTTTTGGAATCATCATTGCTAATACTCAGCAGGGTGAAGGAGAGCAGCTGATGGAGCAGGGTAAACAAATTAATTTTGTACCCCTTGGAAATTAATGACCTCATAATAATTAATGATACTAACCGTTTGAATTTCATGTATTAACCAACAAACGCACCTTTTTAGTAAACACTACACATGGGTAATATGCTAATTTGTGCAAAATTTAATCTATTTACAAATGTGAAGTTAAATTAACTTTAGTATTGTGATTTGCGTACTAATTAGAGTGAAATTGCATGATTTATGTTGCGTAGTAAATTTGTATTGTGGCAAAGAATGCAGATGGTAAGTAAAATAGCTTTAAATGTCGCTTCTGCTAGGTAACCCCTAACACAGGTCTTTAGAACGGCGGGTGGTAAACAGAAAGGCTTATTTACTTTGTTCTAATTTCGGTTGTGTTTGTTCTTATGATAGTTCGTTCGGGCCTGCTAGGCCATGCTTCGAAAATGGCTGCTGGAAAGGATGAGATCACGTGAGATGACTAAGATGGCCTCCGCGCAAATACGGAAGTCCCAGTCACGTGTGTATGGCCTGTGCCCGGAGTGAGAGATGTCAAGGTCAATCCGACCTACAAAGGAAATTGTGCCAAGTGATTCAGCATGTATTCCTGGGAATGGATGGGAAAGAACCGAGTGACAATGGATGTACTAAAATGTGACCATCAAGAATCGCAACAAAATGAATTGACAAGTTGGACTACTTTTGACCCCCAAGTCATAAGACTTATTGTATGCTTTATTGTCCCCAAACCAGTTTGAACGAGGAGGGCGATGAGGTGACCATCACCACCCCTCCAATGGACCAATTAGCATGATTCTTGCCCCTAAGGATTGCAACTTTTATGTGTAGTAAGCCAGAGAATAGGGTATAAGAGAGTCTGCTCTTACGTGGGTGGCTGCTGCTGTTGGTGTTTTTGCCATGCCGTTTCTTTATTTTTCATTTTTCCACCTTGATGCTGCGAAAGACTCTGTCATTTTGGACTTTGAACTTTGACTGGGGAAGGAACGAGATCGTTGCGGGAATTCTGCCCGGGAGGTGCGTCCGAGGAGGTTAGTGGGACAGTCAGTCAGTTTGGGAGTCCTATTCTGTGATCTGCGGTTTATCTTCCTTTGGCGAACCATTCTTGTCATCGCCCCATGGCCGAGGGTAATGCATAATTTTCACTTTTCCTAAACCTTTCTTAAATGTTTATTGATATATTAAATGTGTTGTTTAATAAAGAATTTCATTTATTTGATTGAAGAATTTAGATAAAATTATATTCAAACTTTAAAATGAGTCCGTGGTTCTTTAATACATTTATGATTTATAAATGTTAAAGGTTTTAATTGTGATTGAGCTGGTCTTAATCACCATCAACTTATTCTACTAGTTGGTCCATCGACCGAATAGCGGAGTACCTTGATGTTTAGAACCAACAGGATCCAAAGTTAATGCATATCATGTATAAATTATTATTCTGTCAAATTTAACAAGGTATCCCGTTCGTCCAGCAGCACATTCTCCTTAGCGTGTAATCCAGAGATTGAATGAATGTATGTATGCGGTGTCATGGGCCCCACCGACATAAGTTTTAAATGAAAATACGTTGCATAAGTGTTTTACCTGGATTGGTGTCCTAAGTAGCAATTTACATTAGCCGCGCTGGATCACCACCCACCGGGGTTTCCGTGGCAATAATGCATCAATGCAATGGTGCCAGCAGCTACTCACGCGGAATTGGTTGCAGGTGCGTGGCAGGGATATGCTGCTAGCTCTGCTACCTGCTGGTTAAATAAAACCACACACTGGGGTGTCTGGAACATTAATGCATCACTGGAATTCAATTCTACTGTTGGCCACACACATATGGAGCTAGACACAGGTGTGCGGCACGAATGCGCTACTGGCACTAACACCTGCTGGTTAAGAACAGCCCCCCAAACGCGTGTTGGTGGCACTAACGCACCAATGCAGCTATTAACCGTTAGCATTTAAAACCTTATTGGACTTAGCCGTTGAGTCAAACCTCATCTTACCTTGTAGTTCCTGGTGCAAAGTGCATTCAGCTCCCGCCTGTACAACCTCCCCCTTGGAAACGAGTACTAAGGGAGACAGAGGGAGAAGAGAAACAGAGGCCCAGAGGAGCAAGAAGGGGACAGGTGGAAGAAGAAATGCTGTACCTCAGCACAGTAACAGCAGGGAAGGCAATAAAAATTAACACAGGCAAAAAAGAAGCAGGCTAGAGACTGGTATCCCACAGAATTTCATGCAGCCACTGCTCATCGGCTCTCTTTGGGCCTCCTCCCTCTTCATGCAGAATAGGCTCATCATGGAGAGCTCTCACTTAGTCCCGCACCATCTCGGAGAGCAGCGTCTCAGCCAGACAGAAATTGTCGCTTAATGAGCTGAGCTTAGGTTGTGAGATATGAGATCACTGCTCAGTGCAAACCAGCTTTTTCAAGGGCAGGGAAGTGATTCCAAAACCTGTACTCTTTTCTTTCTTTTGGGATATACAACCCTATCGCTGTGTTAAACAAGCAACGGAGCGAGAGGTGCAGGAAGATGGCAGCAACAACAGGGGAAGGAGGGGGCGGGAGGGAAGATGCAATAAAAAACAGGCACCAAAGCTGAAAACACAACCACAGTTTAACACGAGCAGGAAAGAAATATAACAATAGTCCCCGAAACAACAGATAAACAACAAAAGCATAAAGATAAAGTACTTGGTACCTGCTTCGTGGGAGGAAACAAAAGCCAAAAAGGTGGGACAAAGAGAAACGATTGACCACTAGCAAGCAAGGATTTTTTAAGGACACTGAAATAAAAAATGAAAAGCTGTAAGCCCACAAAGAAGAATAAACTAAAGTATATACAACAGGTCTCGAAATCTTGACCTAATACTAAAGAATACACAAGAGGTCTTGAAAGTTCGGCCCAAAACCCAGATTACCTGCCAGTTTGCTTGCAAAACTGTTGTACTTTCCATGACTACTCATGCAGAAATTAAGGAAAGGCATCATTTTAAGTTGACTACTTAATTTGTTTGCACCCACTGGCAAATGTGATTCATCCCATGCTTGAGTTTCAGAGGTCTCCTGATTTTCCACTCAAATTGCAAATTTCGCCCTAGTGGCACAAATGTGCCACTGCAGTAAAATAATAACACACTGTGGCAGAGCCTATATGCCTGGCGTTAGCTGCCAGATTTTTGGCTTTGTCATAGATTGATGTGCTTTGTTATTGTTTTTGTAAACTTTATTGTTGGGGTTGCTGCTGGGGCCTCATCAATATAAAATAAAAAAATTGGCTAAGAGCACAACCATTTTTAGTTTCAAAAGCACACATTGCCATTTTAATCCCTGGCACTGGATGGAACTACTTTATGTGTGGATGTGCTCCTTGTGAAAGAGTAGATTGGCGTCACTCACAGTGAAGTTATCCAGTGGCTGAAGTGGACTGACTCACTGCCTCATGCTGTACCCTGTAGTGGGTGGAAATAAAATGAATGCAGAGGGTGGGCTGAAAGCCCCTGTAAGTAAGTATATTATATTTATATGTAATGTTAGTCAAATTAAAAGGTCTTGGCTAAGACAGTCTGACTTGCACCAGATTTGACAGAGATTATAAACTTGAAGCCCTCCATATTATTTTGTTTAATAACAATAATACTGCAGGTTTGAAAGCCTGTAATGGTGGTACCCTGTATCCTGCTCCGGATTTCAAAATTCCCAACAAACCAAGTTTCCTGTATTGGAGAATTGTGTTAGGAGCCCCAGTTTCAAGTGTTGTACATGATTGGGAAAAGTTGCTCACTAGCAGAGTACTCTACCCGGGCCCGGCAAGTGACAGATGGTTGGATATTGGCCTATCGACAGCCCAACATTGTTTGACTTCCTGCTTACCATTCCTTGTACATCCATGCATGTTTGTCATGACTGAGATCCCCCTTCACTCCAAAGTCTGCAAATAGGTGTGTAGGATGCTTTTAAATAAATGTGGTGGTGGGACACCCTTGGTGTTAGAAAAAAGGATTGTTTTCCTTGCACGTGTGCGTGCGTGCATGCATATGTGGCATGTGTGTAGCCTATAGTTTGTGGGTTGCCTCAGACATTTGATAGTTGTTCCACCGCGTCATGGCGCTCTTCTCCTTCTACCAGTGTGGTTCAGGCCATCAAACTCTTCCATGGAGTAGGGAGGGGCTCTTTGAGTTCCTCTGCGCTAGACTGAGACACTTGAACTGGTCTGTCTGTGGCCCTCGAGATTCTAAACAAGCATTTGCAATGCAATAGGTCTCGCATTTACGCGAGTTTAAGCTACTGGCATTGTAAATGACAATGCCTTTTATTTATGTTTTAGTTTTTAAAACATAAATAAAAGACATTGTTATTTGCAATGTCAATAGCTCAAACTCGCGTAAATGCGAGACCTATTGCATTGCAAATGCTTGTTCCTACAGAAGTCAAACATCAGAAAAGAAACCCTGCGCACTGTACACAAGGTTGGCAAAGCACAACCCCTTGTAAACCAGGGCTGTGGTGCTGACTTAGAAGCAGGCCGCCGCCCAGGTGGCATGCTTCATAAACAATCCTTTGAGTGGAGAGAGCCAAGCTTGGCACTGGTGGCCTGTCTGAGGAGCTGGAGGGACTCTGGGTCTAGTAGCTCCTGGAGGTTCTTGGCTTCTCTCTGGCTCCATCGGGAGGTGCAGCTGGGGCAGGGCCTGATTGTCACTTGGCGAAGCTGCCCTTCACACTACAGCTCTGCTTCTGAACAAACATTCTATAGTACAACATGAGGGCCGGACTGGGAACCCACAGCAGCCCTAGCAGATTTTGTCTGATCAGCCCCCCCATACTTTGCATAGCGATCCTGACCACTACAGGTGGGTTTGGGGGGCGGGACTCTCCCGCCAAGGAATTTTGGGGAAAGAAATGTGCATTTACAATACATTTTCTCATTATATATGCAATTATATTCGTTTTTAAAGCATAGTAAATGATGACGTTACAGTGCACCAGGATACGACAATCTTTGTTAGGGCTCTTTAATGATTCCCTCACCATCGCCCTCTAGCAGTGCCTCTCATCTCTCCATAGCCCCTCTCTCACATGTATTTCATTTGTTTTATAGCACCTCTCATACCAGAGGAGGGTGTCGGAGCACTTTACATCACATGCATACAAAGACAATCAATCATACTTAAGATTCAGAACATAACACAGTGGTTACGGTTGACTTTACTAATAAGAATTTATTACTACCCAAACAAACCCTTTTTAGCAAACTTATGATAATGAAAAACTGGGGAAAACATAGCTTTCTAACCTAGATTAGAATTGTAATTTATGAAGTGCACAGTGACAAAGAGAGCTCTGTGACAAAAGCAGTAACCCACTGAGCTACGCACATAAAATACTGCTCTGTGATCTGCATGGTACATGTCCTTTGCAGCAGGCATATTAACCCTTTGCGATATCTTAGATGAGTCAAATCTGCCACTAGACAAAACTTCAATATCTCTCCAGCAGGTACGTTATTTACCAGGGTTGTCTTGGCACTTTTATAGTGGCCTGAAAACTGTTGGACATAAAAGGAACTCTGCTGCTCTGCTACAAAAGCGCTCCTGGGTAACAAAACCGGCCACCACCCTTCTAACCTCCCTGCAAAACGCCCGATGCTCAGTTCTGCCAGTCCGGCCTTGAACATGAGTACAAGGGGTGACAATGCTACCTATTGGCATGATAACGTAGGCCCTCGCTGTTGGCCTAGAGCGCCTGATGCTCAGACTCTGCAGACCTCAAGGATACTCAAAGACCACCCTCTCTGAGATGGAACCGAGCTGGGGGTGCACGTCACCCAGGGTGGTTTATTTCATTCTATATATTTAAAATGTTCTGTACAGCAGTCGTACCCTGAGAAGGATGTTAGAGTGCTCGACCAGTACTGTAAGTGGACACGAAGCCTGTCAGGTGCATGTCGTACCAGTCTGTATTTACCATACCGTCTGTTTATATTTCCTATGCTCCCAGTCCAGTGTTAGAATGGATGGAATGTCATGTGCTGTTGTGTCATGTGTGTGTGTGTCATGTGCATTGCTGTTCTCGGAATGTATGAGGTCTCCATAGTTCTCTGTGGTTGGAGCGCCGCTTGGTCTTTGCCGTTGAGCTCCACCAGCTGTATGCAGCCGGGGGGCAGCAGGGGTTATCTCTTGTAGGCCTGTCATGATTGTTTATACATATCAAATCTTCCTTAATATTTCTTCATCATTTCGGAGTCATTGATGGCGGTCATGTCACTGCAGTGCACCATAACGACCAGGGCAGAAGGAAGAAGTTACCTGTGTAAGACATTTAGGCAAGATATTAGCAGGTTGGGATTGGCTGATAAAGTAAGACCTCCGACCCTCGGTTTAGGTCCACTCTCTCCCCGCAGCTCTGCTGTGCCGTCTCTAGCCTCCAGACCCCGACCTCCTCCTTGGGAGGTTGGAGGCTGCTGCCCGCACCTGCGCCTGCTGCCCGCTCCAACTGGGACCAGACTGCCTGCATCCACCGTAACCTTTCTCAGCCGTTTTTTTTCTTAATTTTTCCCTTTTGTGCCACTGTTATTGTGCCCATCTGTGTCTTGCTCTAATTCCACCACTCTTTATTTTCTCGTGCCTGCCTGTTTCTTTCGCCGCCGCTGCCCCTACAGCCCCTCCCCCCCGAAATTCCCCCCGGCGCGCCAAAGGTAAGCCCGTCTGCGCCCGACCGCGGCCAGCGCCAGGAACCCTGGACCTCCCACTACCCATCGCTACGACACCACCACCCTCCTCGCACTCAACCCTGGAAGACTTAGAGAATGCCAACAGGCCTCGCCGAACATGACCCATGGCCAGTTCTCCTGCCTCCACTGCCACCAGACCCTCACCGCCACCCCGGCCTCCAACACCGCCAACGCCAGCACCGGCGACACCCTAAAATGCATCCTCCTCAACGTACGCTCCGTACACAAACACGCCATGGAAATCTGGAACCTACTCGACTCTCTCTCGCCCGACATCGCCTTCTTCACACAGACCTGGACCAACGCATCCTCCACCCCGACATCAGCACCACCATCCCAGACGGATACAAGATCCAGAGGAAAGACTGCCCCAACCACCCAGGCGGGGGCCTCGTCATCGCCCACAAGAGCACCCTCCGCCTCACCACCTCCAGCGAAACCTTCTCCTCCGCCGAACACCTGCACTTCCAGATCCAGACCACCCCCAAAGCCACACTCCGAGGAACCCTTGTCTACAGACCCCCCGGCCCCCGAACACCCTTCGCCACCACCATCACTGACTTCATCACACCCCACGCCATCGCCTCAACAAACTACATACTCATTGGAGACCTGAACTTCCACCTCGACAACCCCAGCGACCCCAACTCCACTATCCTTCATGACAACCTCACCAGCATCGGACTTAAACAACTCGTCAACACACCGACCCACAGAGCAGGACACACCCTCGACCCCATCTTCGCGGCAGGAAACAGCATCCAATTCAGCCACACAACGCAGCCGCCATGGACCGACCACCACTGCGTACACTTCGCATCAACAAACCCAAGGCACCCAAACCAGCCCCACGCCCACCACGAAGGAACTGGAGCAAGGTTACCGACGAGCAACTTCACCCTCACCCGGGACAACCACACCTGGGCACCCGACGCAAACGACGCAGCCAGAGAACTCCACACCTGGATCTCCAACTGCACAGACGAGCTCGCCCCGCTACGGAACCCCAACAGACAGCGCCCCAGGAAAGCCGCCTGGTTCACCACCGCTCTCCAAGAAGCCAGACGCACCTGCAGACGCCTGGAGAAGAACTGGAGAAACACCAAGACAACCAAAAACCACACCCCCTACAAGGACGCCATGACGGACTACCACAACCAGATCAGAGCCACCAAGAGGAATTTCATCCACAACAAAATCCTGGCCAACTCCACCAACTCCAAGGAACTTTTCAGTGTCATTCAAGAATTCACCAACCCACGCAGCGAAGCCACAGACATCACCCCATCCCAAGACCTCTGCGACAAGCTTGGAACCTATTTCCACCTCAAGATCAAAAACCTCTACGTCAACTTCATCGACCATCCACCAGGCGCCACAGACGGCCCCCCACCCCCCAGAAACACCAGCCAGCCCACCATCTCCAACTGGACACCGATCACGGCCGAAGACACCACCTCGACCATGAAAAGCATCCACTCGGGGTCCCCCACCGACCCCTGCCCCCTTCACATCTACCACAGAGCTGCGGCCGCCATCGCACCCGAACTACAACGCACCATCAACACCACCTTCAAAACAGGCACCTTCCCAGACGACTTGAAGCACGCAGAAGTCAGACCCCTGCTCAAGAAGCCCACAGCTGACCCCACCAACCTCAAGAACTATCGGCCCATCTCGCTCCTCCCCTTCGCAGCCAAAGTTGCAGAGAAAACAGTCAACAGGAAACTGACACGATTCATTGAAGAGAATGCCATCCTCGACCCGTCCCAATCCGGATTCCCAAGCAACCACAGCACAGAGACCGCCCTACTCGCCGTCACAGATGACATCCGCACCCTCCTGGACCAAGGCCACTCCACAGCCCTCATCCTACTCGACCTATCAGCGGCCTTCGACACCGTCTCCCACCACACACTAGTCGCCAGACTACACGACGCAGGCATACAAGGAACAGCCCTGGACTGGATCCGATCATTCCTCACCGGACGAAGCCAAAGGATCAGACTCCCACCCTTCCTCTCCGACCCCACGAAAATCACCTGCGGAGTCCCACAGGGTTCATCCCTGAGCCCCACCCTCTTCAACATCTACATGACCCCCCTCGCAGCCATCGTCCGACAACACGGCCTCAACATCGTATCCTACGCCGACGACACCCAGCTCATCCTCTCCCTCACCAAAGACCCCACCACTGCCAAACTCAGCTTCCAGAAAGGAATGCAAGACGTCGCAGTCTGGATGACCAACAGCTGCCTGAAGCTCAACGCCGAGAAGACAGAAGTCCTCGTCCTCGGTATCACCCCTTCTGCATGAAACAGCACCTGGTGGCCGATCGCCCTCGGAAGGCCACCTACCCCCTCAGACCACGCCAAGAACCTCGGCATCGTACTCAACTCATCACTCACCATGAACCGACAGGTCAACGCCGTCACCTCCAGCTGCTTCAACACCCTCCGCATCCTCCGCAAGACCTTCAAGTGGATCCCCCCCGAGTCAAGGAAGACAGTCACCCACGCACTCATCACCAGCAGACTGGACTATGGAAACGCACTCTACGCCGGCATCAACAAGTCCCTACTCCGCAAACTCCAGACAATACAGAACACCGCCGCCAGACTCGTCCTCGGCATCCCCCGACACAAACACATCAGCCAACACCTGGCTCCCAGTGGAGAAAAGAGTCACTTTCAAAATCCTCACTCACGCCTACAAATGCCTACACAACAACCTACCCAAATACCTCAACGACAGAATCAACTTCTACGTACCCAAAAGAAACCTCCGATCTTCCAACCTCACACTGGCCAAAACCCCGCGCATCCACAGAGCCAGAGCAGGCGGAAGATCCTTCTCTCACATTGCAGCCAAGACCTGAAACGTGCTACCGGCAGACATCAGACTCGTCCCCTCCCTGAACACCTTCAGGAAGACCCTCAAGACCTGGCTCTTCGCCTAAACAGATCTGCGGACCCCCCCTTCCCCCTCAGCGCCTTGAGGCCCTCACGGGTGAGTAGCGCTTACAATTCCCTGATTGATTGATTGAAGGAACCCCGCAAGGAATTACCACGCATGCCTTTATCACGCAAATCTTTACCATTCTCAACCAGATGCCTGGGAGACAACAAGGGTAGAACCATCGGATTACCACCCACAGATTACAAAAAAGCAGGTATCTGAATTACCAAACATGGCATGTGTCCCGTGGGGATGAGGTACTATCTGGTTAGCAATTTACAGGCATTAGCTCTGTGTTGTATGCACCTGGAAGGCTCTGACGCTTTCCTCCGTATTGCCCTCCAGTCATCATCAGAGATGTCTCTGCACAGATCCTGCTCGCAGTGTGTAATGTAGAGGAGTTTTGGGTGGGACATGAGCTCCGTATTATATTTGTATAGACAAGAGATACCCTTCCGATGCACTTTGGTCCTGAAAAGGGACTCTAAGTGAGTGTCATTTGTTTTAATTCCTTGTTGGTGTAGTCTCTTTATGGATTGCTTTTGTAAGACGGTAGTCATCCCGTCTAGTTAAGGCCCACTTTTCCATTAAGGTGTTATGTGTTCAAAGATCTCCATCTTCAAAAAAGTCTTTTATCCGAGGGGCATTTCCAGTATTCCGGGTTGTAATGTTGGGATCAGTTATCCCTGTAGGGAAATCTGGGTCTGGATTATAAGCACTAATGGAAAGGGGTACTTGGGAAAGGCCTCTTTGCATATCAAGGTGTTCCAATGTTCAAGCAACGTTGCTATAATGATGGTGCATTATTAAGTATTGTTGATTGTTGTCCATCTCTGCAGGCTCATCCCCAAAACGTTTGCCTTTACCCCTCCTGTTTCTGAGTCCATTTTTGTTGGCTTTTTGGACCCTGTGCACTTTACCACTTCTCACTAGTGCTAAAGTGCTTGTGCTCTCCCCTTTAAACGTGGTAACATTGGCTTACACCCAATTGGCACATTTAATTTACTTGTAAGTCCCTAGTAAAGTGGTACTAAATGTACCCTGGACCTGTAAATTAAATGCTACTAGTGGGTCTGCAGCACTGATTGTGCCGCCCACAGAAGTAGCCTTTTCAAACATGTCTCAAGCCTGCCACTGCAGCCTGTGTGTGCTGTATAAACTGCCATTTCGACCTGGCAAGATACACCTCTATATTTGGGCAGACGGAAGGACGGGTAGGTGCGGCTACATGAAGCAACCACCAAACCTATGTGACGGTGTGCACCCTTCTGTCCTGAGCCATGGGGCACATTCCCTAAACTGAAAAGGTTGGATAACTAAAGATAGGATCCAACAGACGGCACCACCCTATTAGAGGGGAGCCCCTCTTATCTTTTACTATATACAACTTTTCTGGTCCTGAAGAAGTGCCAGGGAGCTCTGTCCAAGACCAATAGGGGCACGAAGCATGTTGTCCCAATAATTACAACATTTTCCTCAGTCACATTCACATTCACATTAAGGGTCATTACAACCCACTAGTAGCAACAACCATCTGTTTTTTTTAATCTGACAGTGGAATCCACCCATTAAAAAAACATCGCCTCGATATCCCCTAGTCAGTTTTATACTTACTCACGTCTCTAAGAACACACCCTCACGCGCATCATATGGTGAGAATATCAAAAGATCTCAGCTAAAGTGACCCATTGCAGCGCCGGCCCGACGAGGAGCAACCGCCCTATGATGAAGCATGACATCCTTCGGGGTGTGTGAGGGCAACACATTAGAGTTTTGCTGACTGTCCTATCTACATCCTAGGTCTTCCTTTTTCTTTAGTAACAGTGACCCCCCTATTTGCAGAATACATAGTTTTGGGGCACTAGACCTCTTTTTTTCTCCGAGTCCCCCCCCCCATCTTTTTTCATAGTTAATATAAACCTCTTGCCTGGCCCAAATGTCCCTTTTTCATACATATATGTCATCCCTAGGGTAGGCCCTAAACAACCCATAGGGCAGGGTGCAGTGTATTTAAAATGTTGAACATGTACCTCTAAGTTTTACTTGTCCTGGTAGTGAAAAACTCTTAAATTAATTTTTCACTACTGTGAGGCCTACCTCTCAAATAGGATAACATTGGGTTGCCTTTTTACATTTATTAAGTGCTAACTTTTGATTGGGAACAGGTAAACCTTTGATGTTTGGTGTCTGAGGAATCTTAATTAAAAATCCTCTTTAATGGTAAAGTCGGATTTCAAGTTACAATTTTGAAAATGCCACTTTTAGAGGGTTATATAAAGAGAGGTTAAGCCCTAGGACCCTAGCGAGGTAGGGCCCTTTTAAGTAGAAACACTGAAAAAACCTGGCTATTGTTTCGTGGTACTGCTATTTAATTGGACAGACACACAACAAGAACCAATGTTTGAATCCCCTTGGATCTGGTTATTTATTTAACCTTTTCTTTTGCATATCAAAACCGCTTTTGAATTATTTTATGAGCGTCTGAATGTAAAGGAAACACTATTCGTTTCAAAACAAATAAACATAGTTATACAAATATACAAACAACAGTGATGTGACAGAAATGTGCAACATTTAAAACAGACAATAATGCAACAATCTCTTTACAAAATAATTTTTACAATGGTCCCTTTAAGCTTAACATTTGAACAAAAAGGGCATAAATCACACAAAGTGCTTGCCATTTATCCAAAAAAGGGCGTAAACCACAAAAAGTGCCGACGCGTTTCAAGACCCAGTGATACTCATGGGGCTCTCATCAGGGCTTCTGACTTTCTAGTCTGACTTAATATGCAGATGAGAGCTGGTGGATAAACATAAATAAATAAGTGTCAGTGCATTGTGAACCCCTCTCACCCTCCCTCTATTTATGTACAAAATGTATTCTGTGAATTACCTGCTGGCTACAGCTTGTTTTTCACCGATTCTTGAGTTTTGCATGGGTTATTTCATTTTCGGTAGCAGGCTGTAAGGATAAGGATCAGCTAATGAGCGCTAAAGTGTAACTAAACTGTTGGCTTTGAATCGTTATAGCGGTAAGGCTGAGCCGCGTACCTGAATCAAATAGGGCGGCGTCTCCTCTTTCGTGTAGGCTATTCACGAGTTACTTTAGCAGGACTGTCCGGAGTAATTATTTTCCTGCGGGTGACATATCAACAATTTTTTGAGTTGCGTGTGCCCTATGTTACATCGTTATAGCCGCTAATGCGCTGCAACATGTTGTTACTATCTTACTTTCAAAGCGTGTATCCTTGCCTGGAACCTTCTTTCCTCTCCCGTTTACTGCGTGGCCATTCGCGTCTCTGCAGCCGTAGAGACTTCCTGTTTGCTCGCAGTTATCAACAGAGAACCGCCCTGATGGCTCATGGGCATTGTGGTTCATGAATCCATTTCATGGAAATTTTCAAAAGGTTTCATGTTCGTGATAATTCAGTCATTTCATTTAGACCAGAGACAGTACAATTGAATTTTAGAATAAGATACGCTTCTTTTTGGAGAAGCAATTCATCCAAGTCACCCCCTCTGGCATTTGTCGTGATCCCTGTTAGAACAATCCATCTTAAATCCTTTTCAATATAGTGGGAGACCATGGGAGCGTTTAGCACTTTCTTTTTAATTCTCGAACGGTGCTGAACAATCCGTTGGTTTATTTGTTGGTTTGTTTTGCCAATGTAGATTCTTAAACAAGGACAAATTACAGCATAAATCACATTTTTTGTTTTACAATTCTTAAATTCCTTGTGTTTCCGTTTAATGGTGTTATGGGAGAATTCTGTTCCTTCTATCGTCAATTCTCAGACAGAACAGTTACCACACTTATGGTGGCCCTGCACAGGTTTCATTTTCCATTGTGCTCTTAAATCGCTCTTGGGGCGATTCGATGACATATCAGCTCTAATGATTTGTTGCCCTATGGAGATATTCTTCTTCATTGCAAACAGCGGTCTAGGGAAAGGACACTCCAATCCTTGTAGCAAGTGCCAGTTCTTGAGAATAATTTGCCGGAGCTTGTTAGTGTCAGGGCCGTAAGTGGACACACACACCAGTCTCTCAAGGGGTTGTTTCACTTTTTTCTGGAGAAGTACTTCACGCGGTGTGAACCAGGCTCTTTCCATCCACGGGTGTCCCTAAAAAAGGTTTTTTTCCCGCATGTAAACAAAACGTTAGAACAACCCTCCAACAACCGCGCCCCTTACACACCGACAGTACCAGTTCGCAAATGTCTGAACCCAAAACTTTAAGTATTAGGGAAGAAGATATAGAGGAACTTTTGAAACGACCATCTTCACTTAATCCTGGCAATATAGTTACCAACCCTGGACAACAATCAGAGCTTGAAAAAATAACATGACTAAAGAAAAAACAAATTCGCACAGCACTTCATGGAGAAGTACTTTTGGAACATCTACGAGCAGGTACAATTCCTGCAGGCCTCCAGGTAGAAAACATCCCTGTCATTTTTATGGACCAACCAGAATACTTGGACGGATTTAGCCACATCGGAACGAAATGCTCAAGAGACTGGATGTTCCATTCGATCAAAACAGCTGAACGTCTAAGTCAAAAAGAACTTGAACTCATAAAAGAGCTTGAAGAGGCGTTTATAAACAACACGGCAATTGAGAACGCTCAAGCGTTGCTGGCAAAGCTAGAAAAAGAAAATGCTACCTTTAAAAAGACTACAGAGGACGCTAAAAGGTCCAAACTACAAAAAGACATTGTCAATTTTAGTGAAAAGAAGACCTATCCATACCTCGACAAAGAGTACTATAAACAGCCAACTAACATTGGGATGCTAAGAACTTATGGTGGCAGAAGCAGGAGACAGTTTACCACCTTCTCAGACGCCTCCTCCTATTCTGACAGCTCAAGCGACACGGAACCTTCGACCAGCACGAGGGGAAACCAACAAAGACAGTTCCACCAACCGGCACCTTTTTTAGACAGAGGCAACGGTCGCCCCAGAGGCAGAACAAGAGTCAAACAATGGTACAACCCCATCCCCAACCAATATCAGGGGGAGATTACAACGAGGAGCAATGTATATCGCTGGTAGCGAGTGAGAGGAACCCAATATACAATTTGTCAGAATACACTCTATCACCGGATGAAATTAAAGTATTGCAAAAGGGCCTCTCCTTTATACCAACAATAAAGCCGGACATTGGACAAACCAAGCTCGAAATCATCCAACTATTCCGCAAAATGAGGCTCAACGCATTTTTTGCTGAAGAAGTGGATCCAATGCAACGCAATTATTCGGTGTTAAAAAATCCATCAACTTTCTTTCCATCTTCAACAAATATGCCTATGGAACTCTTAACGTTTGAAAAAAATGTCATGAGGGACCTGGACATACTGGACAGAAAGAAGACTTTCACCAAGTGGAATCTAACAAAAAATGAAAAAGAGCCATTGGATAATCTGATGAAGAACCAGGAAATTATAATAAAACCTGCGGATAAGGGCGGGGCAATTGTAATCATGCAACGTGAAAAGTATGAAGCTGAAATCTCACGCCAATTATCCAATGAACAGCATTACAGAAGAACAGATGAGGACTGGACAAGACTTTAATATCAAATGGAGAAGAACAAGGATGGCTAGCAAAAAAAGAAGCTCAAAATCTTTTAAATGACAACCCTAGGACACCCATGCTGTATGTCCTTCCAAAAATCCATAAGGACACAGAAAATCCGCCGGGAAACCAATAATATCTGGGGTTAATTCCATTCTCGAGAGACCAGCCAAATACGTCGACACATTTCTCAAACCTTTGGTGAGTGAAACTGCCAGTTACATAAGAGATACCATGCGAGCCATCACATTTTTGGAAGGTCAACCATTTGAGGC
Organism: Calotriton arnoldi; assembly: GCA_963921515.1. Lineage (NCBI taxonomy): Eukaryota > Metazoa > Chordata > Amphibia > Caudata > Salamandridae > Calotriton > Calotriton arnoldi. The sequence continues at coordinate 1,103,194 of CAWUFW010001762.1, read as the reverse complement.
TGAACAAGAGATACTGGTAACTCTGGATATAGTTAGTTTATATACTAACATTCCACAAGAAGCGGGACTTGAAGCCCTCCATTTCTTTCTGGAAAAACGGGTACGGCCCCACAATGTTCCTACCTTTTACCTTATAGAACTGGCTGAGATATGTCTCAAATACAATTTTTTCACTTTCAATAATGACCAATTTCTACAAATCAAGGGGACCGCAACGGGGTGTCCCTTCGCCCCAGAAATGGCTGTGATGTTTATGGCCCTGTTTGAAGAAAAATGGGTATACAACAACAACCCTTATGATGGACACATAAAAATTTGGCGTTGTTATATAGATGATGTGTTCATGCTGTGGAGAGGAACATCAGCCTATCTTAGAGAATTTCTTACTTGGCTTAATCAAAGGAATCCAGACATTCAATTTACCCTCAATTTCAGTCAAACGGAGATGAATTTTCTAGATCTCTTGGTGAAACATGAAGAGGGAGTCCTGTATACCACCCTATATATAAAACAAACCGATAGGAATACGCTCCAGCACTATTCCAGTTTCCATCAACGAAATCTGCGCGAGAACTTGCCCTACAACCAGTTCTTAAGAATCAGGCGCAACTGCACCAAGAAAGAGGACTACTTCAGCAGTGCCAAAGCCCTTTTGAGTAAACTGGCAGATAGAAATTACCCCAGGAAATTGTTGAAGCGTGCAATGAAGAGGGCGTGGTATACCCCAAGAGAGACCCTGTTGATTCCAAAAGAAAAGTCAAACGAAATGCCATTGGTTTGCGTCACTACATTTTCCGGTCTAACAAATGAAGTGAAAAAAATTGTAAGAAAAAATTGGAACACGGTAAAGGGATTGGATATATTTGTGAATACACCAGTATTTGCCCTGAAGAAAACCAAAAGCATAAAAGACAAACTGGTGCGAGCAAATACTACAGTAAAGAAATGCGCTCCATCCCTACAAACAATGCTGGCCCTGCCTCCTATCAAAGGCCACAGGCACTGCGGGAATTGTGTGTCTTGCAGCAGTACCATTGAAGGTACACAATTCACATATGGTAACAAACATGTGAAGCATGAAGAGTTCACCAACTGCAATACGCAAAACGTCATATACTGCGTAATATGTCCATGCCCAAAGGCCTAGGTTGGAAAAACGACTCAGCAAATACAGAAAAGGATAACCCAACAACGTTCACGAATAAGATGTAAAGTATTGAATGCACCGATGGTTCTACACTGCATTGACAAAGGACATGACCCTAACGAGATGAAATGGACAGTGCTAAAGCACGTAACTGGCAACAATATCGAAAATTTATTGTCCAGGTTTGAAGCAAAAACTATAATGTATTTGGGAACCATTGAAAATGGTCTAAATGAAATGAATGAGATTACACACTGTGGGTAATTCAGAAGAGTGCAAGCATTAATAAAGTAAATGAAGAGATCACGTGAGGCGGAGGCGATCGGGGTGCAACCATTACGTAAAAGAAATATGGACAGGACAACTCGCTTCATTGCGATCCAAGAGCTACATATCTCCATGACGATATGCGAGCCCTCATTAAACAGGAAGCCAGGCATAGTCAGGCACCGTAAAACACAGGAAATGCGTCAGACGCATACTGGCAGACGCCGTCGTAAGGAAGAAAGGATCCGGCATTCAAACAGAACTTCCGACATCGTACAACAGTGATACGCTCCGAACAAGAAGAAGCTGGAACCTGAAAAGGACCGACATATGCGCCCCCTTGAAGGTAAAATGAGACGTGTGAGAAGTATTGCATGCCCGGAGTGGGTCCACTAGTACAGAGCACAGAGGAGTTTGGCTTGCATGCCATAATGTTTTTTCCTGACCAAATGCGCATGGTATACACCTAAAGGGCACCTACGCGACCGGAATGATAGCTACACTATCGGGTACCCTTTGCACACAGAGGGAGAGCACGCAACTAATCACAACGGCACCCTTACAGCACCCGGTACGCTCCCGCCCCCTCGATTCTCTATTTAAGATAACTTCATGGCAAAACGAAATACTGAGGTGCCAAATGCACTTCATGCATAGTATGCGATCAACATCATGCCTTAACACTAGGGCACGTTTCTCTTTCCCTTCCGTTGGCAACAGCAGAAAGCGAAAAGGCTGATGGAAGTAAGGCCCTAAGGAGTACATTGAACTGATGAGCCCCAGTGATTATTAACAACTGCACCCACGCTATTGCTGGTTCATTGAGAAAACTACAATCGGTATGTAAGGCGCCATTTTTTATATTTTGTGTCACACACAAGTAAGGAACAAAAAGAGATTCAACATATCCCCATTATTACTGTTTTCCTTGATTTAGGAAACACGTGTCCTACTTGAACCCTGTCCTGTCCTGATGAAGACCTTCTTTCAACACATCGGTCTGGTCCCAATATGAAGGTCGAAACGCGTTGGCTTTTCTCTTCATGAGGCCAAGAGCAACTAAAAAGAAGAACAGCATAGTGAACAGCAGACTTTCTGAGCTTGATTGTACAAGCTCAGAAATAAAGTTTTCGAATAGTACTCTGACCTCTCCAGGACCCCAAAAATAGAAAGTATTGAGGATATATACACAAGAGGTCCCGATACCAGACATAAGTCTGTAGGACATTAAGTCTATGTGGAAATGTTTGTATGTTTAAAAATAGAACAAAATGCACAATAATGTTTGATGTTGTCTTCATGTTAGTGAAAAGAGATTTAGTTATTAACTAAATGTATGTATGTTATATAAATACTGTTCCTTTGACACCGTTTTTTGTGAATATTGCAAAAGATTCAGAGGTGTATTTTTGAACTCACAATATGGAAAAAAAAACCTTTGAAAAAACAAAAGAGAATATAAATGAATGAAACCCGGAGTCAATAAAAAGGACTACTGAGGTACTAGTAATGTCTTATTTATGGTTACAGAGGCAATTTTTGTATTGTTAGTACGTAATTGATTCCAGCCTCTGTATTCCTCAATTGAATCATTCCCCCACTTTGGTAGTCCAGGCTCTTTTGGTAGCATGTTTAAGTAGCTTTTTGGGATACCAAAGGCGCCAATATTACAAGTCATGAAAACGACTTCTATCGTGAATTTGTCTGAGAAAAAGTTAACCAAAGATGAAGAATCTGTCCTGGAGCTTGGACTCAAGTTTGTCCCAAATAAACCCACTGATTACACAAGATTGAAAATTGAAGCAATTGAATTTTTCGTAAAAATTCGTCTCAAGGCGTTCTTTGAGGGCAAAGAATACAAAGGAAGTAGTGAACATTCCGGTTTAGCGAACAAATCAAAGTTTGTTCCACCTGCACATAATATTCCTAAACAAATTGGGGCTTTCGAACAGGTAGTACTTTCATCTATTGGTCAACTAGAGAAACAAAAAAACTATCTAAAGAGAAATATAACACCTCAACAACAACAAACCATACGTGATTTGAAAAGTGATGATTCGGTAGTCATAAAGCCAGCCGATAAGGGTGGGGCCCTGGTGGTATGGCCTAAGAACATGTATCTAACTGAGGGGAGAAGCCAAGTCCATAATCAAGAATGGTATCGCCAAATCCAGGGGGATCCGACACGGCAAATACAGGAGAGAATCTCCGAAATATTGGAAGAAGGATCTGAGCAAGGTTTCCTTGGTCCAAAGGAATTTGAATTTCTTTTAAAGAAGCATCCACGTACCCCTGTTATTTACTTTCTGCCAAAGATCCATAAACGACTTACAGAGCCACCAGGAAGACCTATCGTCTCGGGGTGTGACTCCATATTGGAGCCCATTTCCAAATATGTAGACATCTATCTAAAACCATTTATAGAAGACATCCACTCGTATGTAGGAGATACAACTGATTTTTTCATCAAAGTGGAGGGCTAGCAGTTTGATTACCAATCGCATTGGATGGTTTCATTTGATGTCATCAGTTTATACACGCAGATACCGCAGGATGAGGCCTTGCAAGTGATAGAATTTTACTTGGAAAATAGATCGAGACCGCATAGAGTTCCAACAGAATTTATTCTACAGTTGGCTGAAATAGCTTTAAGGAAGAACTATTTCAAATTCGAGGAGTCATTTTATATGCAAACGAAGGGCACCGCGATGGGGTGTCCCTTCGCTCCGGAAATGGTGGTGCTCTATATGGCCCAATATGAAGACAAATTTATCTTCAACAGCAATCTGTTTGAAAGAAGTATTCTACAATGGTATCGATATATAGACGATATCTGGTGCTTGTGGAAAGGCACAGAAGAAGATTTGGATATGTTCCATAGATGGCTTAATAGCAGGCATGAAGATATCAAATTTAGCATCACTAAGAGTAAGACCAGCTTGACCTTCCTGGACGTTGAGGTTGTACCACATGATGAAGAATTGACAACTACGTTACATCGAAAAGCAACTGACAGGAATACAATCTTGCATCACAGCAGTTCGCACCCTCCAAATTTGAAGGATAACCTCCCTTATGGCCAGCTATTCCAGATACAAAAAGCTACTTAAACATGCTACCAAAAGAGCCTGGTTCACACCGCGTGAAGTACTTCTCCAGAAACAAGTGAAACAACCCTTGAGAGACTGGTGTGTGTGTCCACTTACGGCCCTGACACTAACAAGTTCCGGCAAATTATTCTCAAGAACTGGCACTTGCTACAAGGATTGGAGTGTCCTTTCCCTAGACCGCTGTTTGAAGAAGAATATCTCCATAGGGCAACAAATCATTAGAGCTGATATGTCATCGAATCGCCCCAAGAGCGATTTAAGAACACAATGGAAAATGAAACCTGTGCAGGGCCACCATAAGTGTGGTAACTGTTCTGTCTACGAATTGACGATAGAAGGAACAGAATTCTCCCATAACACCATTAAATGGAAACACAAGGAATTTACGAATTGTAAAACAAAAATGTGATTAATGCTGTAATTTGTCCTTGTTCAAGAATCTACATTGGCAAAACAAACCAACAAATAAACCAACGGATTGTTCAGCACCGTTCGAGAATTAAAAGAAAGTGCTAAACGCTCCCATGGTCTCCCACTATATTGAAAAAAATCACAGCGAAAAGGATTTAGGATGGACTGTTCTAACAGGGATCACGACAAATGCAAGAGGGGGTGACTTGGATGAATTGCTCCTCCAAAAAGAAGCGTATCTTATTCTAAAATTCAATTGTACTGTCTCTGGTCTAAATGAAATGACTGAATTATCACAAACATGAAACCTTTTGAAAATTTCATGAAATGGATTCATGAACCACAATGCCCATGAGCCATCAGGGCGGTTCTCTGTTGATAACTGCGAGCAAACAGGAAGTCTCTACGGCTGCAGAGACGCGAATGGCCATGCAGTAAACGGGAGAGGAAAGAAGGTTCCAGGCAAGGATACACGCTTTGAAAGTAAGATAGTAACAACATGTTGCAGCGCATTAGCGGCTATAACGATGTAACGTAGGGCACGCGCAACTCAAAAAATTGTTAATATGTCACCCGCAGGAAAATAATCACTCCGGACAGTCCTGCTAAAGTAACTCGTGAATAGCCTACACGAAAGGGGAGACGCCGCCCTATTTGATTCAGGTACGCGGCTCAGCCTTACCGCTATAACGATTCAAAGACAACAGTTTAGTTACACTTTATCGCTCATTAGCTGATCCTTATCCTTACAGCCTGCTACCGAAAATGAAATAACCCATGCAAAACTCAAGAATCGGTGAAAAAAAGCTGTAGCCAGCAGGTAATTCACAGAATACATTTTGTACATAAATAGAGGGAAGGTGAGAGGGGTTCACAATGCACTGACACCTATTTATTTATGTTTATCCACCAGATCTCATCTGCATATTAAGTCAGACTAGAAAGTCAGAAGCCCTGATGAGAGCCCCATGAGTATCACTGGGTCTTGAAACGCGTCAGCACTTTTTGTGGTTTACGCCCTTTTTTGGATAAATGGCAAGCACTTTGTGTGGTTTATGCCCTTTTTGTTCAAAAGTTAAGCTTAAAGGGACCATTGTAAAAATTATTGTGTAAAGAGATTGGTGCATTATTGTCTGTTTTAAATGTTGCACATTTCTGTCACATCACTGTTGTTTGTATATTTGTACAACTATGTTTATTTGTTTTGAAACGAATAGTGTTTCCTTTACATTCAGATGCTTATAAAATAATTCAAAAGTGGTTTTGATATGCAAAAGAAAAGGTTAAATAAATAACCAGATCCAAGGGGATTCAAACATTGGTTCTTGTTGTGTGTCTGTCCAAATTAAATAGCAGTACCACGAAACAGTAGCCAGGTTTTTTCAGTGTGTCTACTTTTAGAGGGTTGGCATTTTCCTACCTTAACTATTTGGTGCCTGCAGCCTATTCCCGGGTCACATGACTGGGTGTAGTTGGCAGTTGGACTTTGTTTATTCTTCCCAGACAGCCACACAATAGAGGGATTGGGTGTGTCAGGGTGGCCATCAACTGGCAGGATGGAGGGCATGCAGAGATGGGCACAGCCCCACCTGCAACTCAATAGGCTGTGCCCTGCCTTCACAAAAATGACTTGTCACAAATGCATTGTTCATGCGGTGAGCTTGGAGCCAAGGCAGGGGAGGCAGGAAACTTCAAGAACTTCAGAGGGAATTCTCTAGGAAATTCTCCTACTTCAAAGAAGACACCAGGTATAAAAATAGGACCCTCAGACTCATTCTTCAGTACACCTCTGGACCTGTGGATACTTCAGAAAAAGGTCAGCTGTGCTGCTCTGCTGCCAGAAACACTGCTAAACTGCTGCCCTTCTACTCTGCTGCTCTGCTTGCTGAGAAGGAAGACTGGACCTGCACCCTTCACCCTAGGCTGAAGTGACTCCAAGAGACAGATGACTGACCTCCTGTTCTGAGCTACAGGGACATAACAAGCTCCATAGGCTCCCTGCATCTGCTCATGCTGACCTGATACCTGAACCTGCAACTGGACCTGCCCAATCCCTGCTGGCCTCTGCTGGAGTGAGTTCCTGACCCCAGGAGTGTCCCACAGGTCCTGAACTCTTAGTTTGGCATCAGTTGGGCTTCACTCCAAAGAAAAGGAGAAATCCTGAATTTTTGGCATCTTTGCGACAGCCTGTTTGTGTCAAGATCTTGCTTCTTATGCTGCCTGCCAATGTGACGCTCCGGTGAACCTGACTCTTGACGCCACAGCGACCGCCAAAGGTCAAAGGAGTTTGAAATGCAAAGATTAAATACTACCCACAGCTGTAAAGAGATGATACAAGCCAGCGACACCCAGTCTTGTGAGATCTGAACTTTGCGCTATAGTATCGACAGCCCGCGGTGACCGTCAACATGAAGCTCCAGCAACCAATGTCCGCGATGCTCGACAGGATCTTCGTGCTACATCAACGATGCCTGGTCTGCTCTTCGCGCTAGATCGAGATCATCCACCATGCTGTCCCTGTTCCTCGCAGCCACTTCCACAGTGAAGAAAAAGTATTTGCGCTGGACTTTTGAAGGTAACTCTTTCAGCAGGACTAACCTGGTCCCTGCCTCCGGCCCGCGCTCCATTGCAGTTGGCCTGAACTTGTGACTTTCACTTGGTCTTGCACAACCAGATAATCATTAGTGGAGCTTTGTCTTTCTAAGCGCTTTACAATCCTTCAAGATGGCCACCCGGTGAGGAGTTCCGGCCGGGAGCTCCCGGTCAGTGTTTCCTGTTTTGGCCCTTAATCCCCTTTTTCCCCGGAACTTTCTACGGTATCCGGACAGCAGACACGGAGAAGACTTTGGCCGATGCCCGGTGGAGCCGCTTGGTTCGGCTATTGGGGAGTCTGGCCCGGGTCTCTCCCGAGGCCGTCTCCTACCCAGCCGGACATCGGGCATGGCTTACCTCTCCACGCTGATACTCCTCTTTTCGACTCTACCGCCTCCCTCAGAGCTTTTCGTCCTCAGGATGACTGACCAGCCTCGGCGCAGCTCTGGCTCCTTTGGATGGCTCCGGATGGCATCGGATTGCTCTGGGGCCCGTCACCATTCTTGCCGGGACTTCGTGACGACTTGACCGATGCCCAATGGAGCCGCTTGGTTCGGCTATCGAGGAGTTCGGCCCGGGGTCTCCCGCGGCCGCACCTACCCAGCTGGACATCGGGGAAAGTATGCCTCGTTCCCGCTGCTACTGCTGTTTATTCTTCACTCTGCTCACTTCCTTGGAGTTAGTTGCCGCAGAAGACCGATGATGGGGCCTCCCATTGTGCAGCTCCTTCGGCGGTCTACCTCTCCTCGCTGCTGCCCCTTCTTGCGGGCCATCTGCCGGGATGTGTTTCACCTCGTCCCCGACTTCTGAAGACCCGTGAGGCCGTCACATGGCACAGCTTGCTCTCCTTCGGCGGTCTACCTCTCCTCGCTGCTGCCCCGCTGCCTTTTCATGCGGGCCGTCTACTGGGATGTGTTTTACCTCGACCCCGACTTCCGAAGACCCGTGAGGCCGTCACAAGGTATGGGGGCCAGGACCGGCGGATTACCTACACCGATGCCCCAGTAGTCCCGAGCCTGCTCGCCTCACCACCCTTCTGCACACCCCTAACTTTGAACTACGTACTCTCCTTTGACTTCTTTGTTTTAGCACTCGTTTCATGCTCCCTGGCTCGCATCTATGGACTTTTTACCGTTTTGGCTTTTGCCCTGCCCGACTTTTGTTCCTGATCACCGCCAATGACCCGGACCCACCATCTTTTCCCCTTCCCCTCCGCTTCTCCCCCTGACGATCCTAAAAAGTATTTCTCCCTCTTTCTGGTCTGCCTTACTCCACCCCACCCCGGCTCCCTCCTATCCCCGCACCCTCTCTCATAACACTATTTCTCCCCCTCTACCCTCTCTCCCACCCTTTTTGTTCTTTCCACTATCCTTGTTAACTCCCTGCTACTCTATCTTTAATTACTTCTCCTTTACCCCATGTTAATCGCTATGATGTCTGACGCGTGAATCAAACGTTTTTCTCTTGTCGCCCGTTCTGCCTCTTCTCCCCTCCCCCTCAGGCTCCCTTTCCCCCTCCCCTCCTATCCTCTCACTCAGATTTCTTGTCCTCCCCTTTCCCTCTCTGCCTCCCTTTATTTGTGCATTCACTTTAAAATTTTCCGTGAAAAATGTTTAATTTATTATTGTTGTTAACTCGCTCTTGTTCCTTATGTAAAGCGCTCTGATACCTTCGGGTCTAGCCAGCGCTATATAAAACTCAATAAATACAAATACAAATACTTACCTGAAGTCTTTAAAATTGCGTGTCTCTGGTTCTACTGATTGTATTTTGTTGTTTTGGTGTCAAATAGTTTATTAAATTGTACTCTATTTTTCTCTTGCGTTGTGTCTTCACTTCATTACTGTTTGTGTGCTGCATAAATACTTGACATATTGCCTCCAAGTTAAGTCGGATTGCGTTTGTGCCGAGCTACCAAGGTGTTAAGCTCAGGTTCGTTGGTGTGTGCTTGTGTTTGACCCTGACAGAGATTGTGGTTCCTGCTTGAGTAGGGCTTCGCCCCCTCAACCAGTAACCCCATTTCCAACATTGAGGTTTTATTTGTCTTGACATTGTGTATTCTATGCGAAGAAGACTTTTAGATTTGGAGAATTCAAATTAGATAAAAGTGTCTGTGGAAGATGTAAATGTAGGGTGCAGGTTTAAAAATAAGTTGAAGTTATGAGATCCTTAATAGTCTATCGTGACTAGTTAAAAAAGCTATCACAGAAAGAACTATCTGCTGAAATCTATAGGGAATAACACAAAAGTAGAGTTCATCAAAAAGAAGACCCTTCCTTGTTTAAGGACGGAAGTCCTAACCCTCCCAATGGTTGGCATACTTCCATCGTCGAGCCCCTCCTAGCATCTCCCTAAGGAGTAGATGCAAACTACTACCCATCAAAGTATAGTGGAGCTTGAGTGGATAGAAGGTAAGTTCTGAGCTGTGCCACGTGCATGTAGGAGTAGTATATTTAATGAAATCCCCCAGTGGCAGGATAAAAAGAGTGTGGGATAATTCCACTCACGATTAGAGGTCAACATGTTTCTGCCTGTGTCAACCTCAAAGGAGGTGTTAGTGGCATTCGTCAGGGGACTCAAGTCGCCCTCTCTGTTTTGTCAAAGGAGTTTGAAATGCAAGGATTAAATACTACCCGCATCTGTAAGGTTATAAGATGCCAGGCATCTGCCTAAGTAATACGAACTGTAGGCCAGTATAATTGTATGCTTTCACTTCATCCTCGAAGTTGAAGTGAACAAGGCTCAGACCAGCTTATGCTGCCCCGGCCGTGGCATACTAGTGTCTCCGAACAACGATGATGTTGAGGTGGATGCCTGACATCTTATATATAAACGATGGATTGGGATGCGGCCCTGGCCGATTGCCAGTGGCAGAGATGAAGTCAAGCATTCCATCCATCATCTTGTTTTTTTAATGCCCTAAGTGTGACAGGTATGTCCAGATGTAGGTCCTGTTCTCTCTGTACCACTGAAGCCATGCTACACCTGGCTGATGAGCTCTAGTAAGGGTGAAACTGGTCCTGGGTTGCTTGTGTTCCGGTTCAGAGAGGACCTTGCCTGGCAGTTTGGGCTGGACTATTTCCACTGAAGCAGGGTCATGACTGATTTACATATGGCTCTGTCCAAACTGAGATGGCAAGGTGGGAGGAAAACAATTGTTTGGGATACGGCCCTGAGCGATTGAAGTGGCTGAGATTAATTTACGCATTCCATCCATCACTTTGTTTTTTAATGCCCCAGCTGGAAAGAGAAGCCACCTGATGCCCTGCAAAGATGGACAAAGGACTCTGTCACCTGCTGAACCACCCCAGGACTAAGATGGGTCTCTCCAGAGCCAGTGATGCTGGACCCATTATTCCCTGTGAAGACCAGCTGGGGGAAGATCTGGACTTCACTGCGCACACACACATAGGAGCTCTGCAAGATAGCCTGGATGCTCTGGAGCCTGGGGAGTGTGGCAAGGAGGGCACTCTGCTGGCTGGTAGTGGAAGGGCTGGACACGATGCTCCCACCAGCAGGAGAGGAACACCAGGAGCCATGCAGAGGAGAAAGCAACCTCAGGGAGCCAGAAGATCCAGCTCCCCACAAAATGCACCACTTTAGAGGCCAGGAGGCATTAGGAAAATGCTCCTGATAGCTAGGCCTGACCATCAAGAGAAAAATGAGCCAAAGAGATAGAAAATTGGCTCAATGGGGTCAGACATATACCGCTGTATGGATTTGCATAGGGGCCCCTCCCCTGACTTGCCCTTGACTTCAGGCACCACATCTCCCGGGCCCTGCACATTAGGCATCATCGATGGTTTGATCCAGCGCGGCTGGCCAAGGACAAAATACCTTACAGTCAATCATTCAACGGGGCCATACACATATTACCTAAATCCGTTCATTCACAATCCTTGGCCAAAAACCCGCTGGAGAGATCAAGTTTTATTATTCACTCAGTTCCGATTAGTTAACTTTTCCAATAGATCAAACCATAGTATTGCAATATTTCTTAACTAACTAATCTTTCACTGATCAACACTCTTTCCTCTGGTCGATGGACCATTAGTTGAGTAGTTGATGGTGATATTGACTTTAACTAACTAACTCACAGATCTTAGTGAAATAACCACAGACTCTGGGTACAATTAAAAAGTTTTATCTAAATTCTCAGTCATAAATTGAATGCTCACAGATACAAATTCTCAGTGCGAATACCTTCATTCAATTCATAGGAGAGAAAAATTCATTTAGCATTCAATTTACAACACAAGCACATTCGACAATGGAAATTGCACAAGAGTGGATAGTTGTAGAGACAGCAGATTCAAGATAAATTACATTTGCAAAGTATTATGCAAATTCGAGGCAGGCTCATAATTACCTAAAAACGGAAATCTGGAAAATCAATCCCCTGGCCAAAGGACCGATAGTGGTCTCCTGAATAGAATCAGGAGACAAAGACTATAGGGACAGGATCAGGGCAGGACAAATACTTACTAATATTCTTTCTAGAACCCGACGCATCGGGACGCTTCCCTCTCTTACACTCTCTCCCTCCTCGTGGTTCTTCCGGAATCTTCAAATCTAATCAGATGTCACTCGGATCTGAATCTTCTCAGTCTATTCCCTCTCTTCTTCTTCTAGCAGCTATCCTCTCTCTGCATCTGCATCATCTCTTTTTGCATCTCTCTCGTCATCAATAATTCTGCATCAAACTCTTTGCTCTCAGCTCAGCTCCGTACAGCTCTGACTTCTCTTTTCTCTAAGCTACTCTTAGTTATAGTCTTAATTCTGCATGTCCCACCCTCAAAAGTTGCAAATCTTAGTGAATTACTGCATATGATTGGTTGGGACCCAGGGAGTTTCATCATACCATGCTTACGTTTTCACCTTTATTAGTACTTTTAGGGGCATATTCATAAGGATTCAACTCCGATTTATCTCCACCTTAACGCAACAAAAGTGGAGATAGATTTAACACCCCATTCACAAGCTGGTGCAAACTGCAGACAACACCAGTATTCCCGCGATAACTGCCCCAAAATCTAACACCACGGCGGACACCACCAACTAACCCTAATGAGATGCAGAGTAGGCGTTCCCGTGCAAAAACACACGAAAAAACAACACCACTTTCACAACAAACTGACAGAACTGCGAAGCGAACCAAAAACAGGCGATAAGCCGCGGTAGCCGCAGGTATTTAACACCTGCCTCAAGCAGGTGTAAAGACGGACGTCTACCTGCAGTAGGCAACGGAGCCCCGCACACAGCCATACCCGAAGAACAAACGACGCCATGGAGCTACTCATCATGCAGCTCGGAGCCCCAACAGGGCCACAACACCCACCGCCACCACCCCCAGGACCGTCACCACTCCCAGGACCCGGACCCGCCCCCCGCCCCCCGGACCACCACAGAGGCAGCGTAGAGTAAGACAGCGGACCTACCGAAAACGCACCACTCTCACAGACCTAACGGCCGCGGAAGTCATTGCCCACTACAGGCTCAAAATGACAACCATCCTACGCATCATGACCCACATCGCCCACAGGCTGACGGTCCCAACACAGCAGAGAACAAACATCCCTCCGCAGACAAAGCTGCTGGCAGTGCTGCACCTGTTGGCCTCTGGTACCTTCCAACCAACAAATGCCAGAGTCGGAGGGGTCTCACAGGCAGCCCTATCAAAGTTCATCACACCTGTCCTGGATGCCATCATCAGCTTCATACCCCAGTACCTTCACTTCCCCACACTGCGCAGGAACAGCTGGAGACCAAGCAAGGCAATGTTGGGGGCAATCGACTGCACACATGTCCCACTTGTGCCCCCTGCGGATACTGCACACCACTACCGCAACAGGAAGCACACGCATTCCATCAATGTGCAGGCAATAGTGGACCACCGGGGACTCTTCACCAATGTCGTCGCCAACTACCCAGGCAGTGTGCATGATTCCTTCATCTTCCGACAGTCCATCATCAACCAGCGCTTCCAGGATGGCACATATGGAACGGGACTGCTCGTTGGTAAGTACCAAATCAACACACCACACATCCCACAGCCACCAACGCACAAAGCACAACTGTGGGGATGCACACGTGACCAAACCACATCCGACATGCCAAACTACACGACCACCTACCAGACATGACTACACCACTCCATGGTCATCCTGGGCTACCCCTGCACCCAATACAGACTTCACATGGCACCACAGCCACACAGCAGCTGAACGTGTGGAGATGCGGAATGCAGCCATGACACATGTGAGGCACTGCTCTGCCCTCATGACCCTACCCCAGTCTCCCGCAGGTCAGCGTCCCGTGGCGGTGGGGGCCGTGTCGGCCGCTGTGCATCCGGGGCGACTAGCCCTGTGCGACTCGAGTCATCCCCCCTTGTAGTTCTGACATTGCATGTCTGTGTGCCTGATGACTGTTGGTGTAGTTGCCAGCACCAGCTACTCCCTGAGGGCTGGCTTACACTCACCCCACACACAGCCAGCACAGGCGTCACTGAATTGGTGGGCCTGCCATCAAATCCTGCCGAACCAAGTATTGACTCTTTTCTCCCTGCACTGTCACAGGTGATCAAGGATATGCACTCTGCCCTTGGATGTTGACACCCCTCCGGGACCCGAACACACCCGCCCAGAGGCAGTACAATGCGGCCCACATATGCACCAGGGGCATCGTTGAACGCACATTTGGCGTGTTGAAGTCACGTTGCAGGTGCCTGGACGGCACTGGTGGGAAGCTCCTGTACAGCCCGGACGTCGTGTGCAAGATGATCGTTGCATGTTGTGTGTTGCACAACATCTGTGTTTGCACCAGGGCCCCATGGATCCCAGTTCCAGAGGTACCGGACGATGATGGTGGTGATGGGGCAGGTGGCCCACATCCCACTGCAGCTGCGGCAGGAATGGCCCGTAGGGACTCCATCATTGACACTTACTTCTCATGAGCACGTCACATTGTGACCGTCCGTGGCATTCATGGGACAGTAGTAGATGTCCAATTGCACTGCATGTGTGAATAAAACATATTTGCAGGTTACAGGTTGGAATTGTACATTGTCATGTTACATATCCCTGGGGTTTCAGATGTGATTTGCCAGGTTGTGCACATTTTCCGAACCAGTTGTGTCCTGTGTTCAGTTGTGGAGGTGTTGCTGTTTGTACCGGGATGTTGTCAATGTCGAGGTGCACTTCTGCTTATGTGCGTATGCTGCACGGTGGGTGTGTCGCTCCTGCGGCTCTGATTTGTCTGCCACTGGTCTCTTTCATGCGGTGTGCCTGTAGGTTCTGTTCTTCCACGGTGCTTGGATGTTGTGGTGTGCATGTTGTCCTCTGCAGTTGGCCAGGGTGCATCCGTGGTACTCCGCTGTTGATGTATTTTGTTCTGTGGCATTTTCCGTATGCTGTTCTTGTGTGTTTTCCCGCATTGCGCGCGAGTATTGCTGCCCTCGCGCTGGTTGTCACTGTTTTCTTATCGCGCTTTGGCCCATCGCAGCTTTTTTCGCGTTGTGGTTTGTGTTTTTATCTCCGTCGAGGTGGTTGTATCGCGAGCATTGGCCGCGGTGTCGGCCAACTATCGCATGCTACCGCCGTGTTGTGAATTCCACGTTGTCACGGGGTTATTTTCCCGCGATAGGCTGTGATGCTGAAAGTTGCGTTGCGCTACTCTTGCGGTAATTATCACACGTTCTTGTGAATATACCCCTTATTGTCTTACAAACCCGCCTCCATTAAGTCATTTTAACATCCTTTCTCATACGCATTTTGTTACAAAATTTATTAACATTCATAGTACAGTCTTCATAGATGAGGGACACACGACACTGCGCTCCCACGTTTTCTATCCTTGACTCTTGGCCGTTGTTCAATTCTTCGGGCATCAGGTCACATTCATATTGGACTGCACATGCGCGACTCATCCGTCATCTGGACGCCATCTTTACTTTGGTCATTGTCGCATTAGGCCCAAACGTACACTATTGATAAAAGAATCAAAAACAGTTGTTATTTTCTTAAACATGTGATCCTCACTGTTCACCACCCACTTCTACTCTGTCCCGTATTATTATTATATTTCTAAGCATCAATGATAGCAGCCGTCTTTTAAACTCAAGCGAGCAGATACTAGGCATGTGGTTCCTCACGACCACAGGTTAGGTTTTTCTTGCGCATGCGTGAGAGTTTTCCCTCCCAAAGCGAGTTAGTCACGTGATTACTACGAAATGCAGTTTCACGCTTGCGCAGAGCATTTTCGGCACATTAAGCGAGTTTTAGTCACGTTGCATTTTAATTCACATTAATTCAAGCACACATAAAGCTTTCCTCCCCATTTTTGGTGTCTGGTGCGTATTAGTTTCACTCTACTCACAATTTTAATAGTTAGTAAACATTTAACGCGGATTGCTTCCGAGCAAGTTTCGTTTCTTGAATCCTTGCTCCATCAGGGGTATCCCATTACCCTGAGACATGAAAGAGAGAGTGCCGCACACGTTGGCTGTCCGCCATGGCCATGTCAGGGGGTTGTGGGTTGCGCAGGCCGTCTGCTTCCCTGCTTGTGCTCCTTACAGGCAGGGGGTATCAACATTGCCCCCGCCGCGGGCAGGAACCAGAAAGAAAGGTTTTGCCCACCCAGAGGGAGCATGAAGACCTGTGGCCCGCTCCCATGCTGCACCAGAGGACAGGTGATGTGCCGGGGAGCTGGCAGTGTCGCAGGAGTCCTGGGGCTCTCCTGTGGCACCCAACAAGCCCTAAAGTCTAAGGGTGGCTTATGTGGGATTCAGGGACCACAACCAAAAAGCAGGAAAACAAAAGAGACATGCGGCATGAGGTCGCACAACAAAACAAAGAGCTTAGTGAGCCGCTCAGCTTTTCAGAAACTGGGCTGAGGAGCACCCCATAATGCCCTGCGTGGGCTAATATACATCTTTTATGGTCCTTGTGGTACCCCAAACTGAACAGTGGCCCGGCCAATGTATTTTCAAAGTGTTGTGGAGGACGCCCAGAGTGCAGCATCCCCTGAAGTATTTTGAGCAAACCACCCACAAGTTTCCTGGGTCCTTGCACCCATGACCCCAGGAGAGGTTTTCAGTGAAACTAGGCACAACCAGGGCTGGAGCTGATGTTCTTGGGTTCTGGTGTGTGGGGATTCTTTTTGGCTGGTACTATGGTTGCATTTCATGAGAGTAAAGAAAGGCTCTGACATGTATTTCTGGTTGTTTTGATTTGCAATACTATATGTAAAATGTTTTATTGACGAGTTTAACTATGATCACTGCAATGCCTATGCTTCTATGGAGTGCTTAATTTGTAAAAAATTAAATGCCAGGGCCCTTCTCGAAATGCTACTGCAGCCTGCACCACCCATACCCTGCCAGCGCAGCCAATGACAGGACCAACATAACAACTAACCATCGCACCCCTACAAGTGTGACAGTTCAGAGTATTTCAGGCCACACAAAGCTATAAGAATGGCGTGAGAGGCTGGTATTATTCATTGTCAACGCGAATTGACTTTACAAACACGGTTGTTGTGCGCCTTTCAAAAATAAAAAGACAGCACCACCATGTGGCAGCTGTCATAAGTGCCGGTGTTGACAATTAAGTGCTGGTGCTGAGCACGGGAAACCACCGGCTCAAATTAAGCACTGCTTTTAAGGAATGCATAGAGATCTGTTATTGTCCTCATTGGTTTTGATGGTGATTCATAATGTGGATGTTTTATTATTATGGTGACACCCTGACAAAGCCAGTAGCCCTGCCTTATTTATAGTAATGTGGCACCCTGACTAAGCCATTAAGCCTGCCATATTTAAAGTGGCACCCCTTATATTGTGATGTTGTATCTGTTATAGGGTGGGGTATTGAGATTATGGGGGTCGGGACGCACCAGGAGTGTAATGTGATATGAGGGAGTTACTAAAGTTTTTTTTGTCTACCCGATGTATATATTTGTAATTTGATGTTTTGTTGCTGTTGAGCTTCAGGCAGTTTCTTTCATCCAGTCTCCTACTGGGGACAAGCAGATGAATAATTTGCTTGGGTGGCGGCAGTGCCGTGTGACAGAGCGAAGATGAGCCGAGTGCTGTCTGCGTATGAGATGACATTGAATCCATGGGATCGAATGATTTTGGTGTGACGGGTCATCTAAATGTTGAAGACAGTGGGCTCGGGGAGGAGATTTGTGGGATTGCTGCATATCAGGTTGGAGGCGCTGCATACGTAGGGGACTATGCTGACCATTTGGGTGCGTCCTGAGAGGAAAGAGCTGATCCATCGAAGTGCATGGCCATGAATACTGGCCTCAGGAGGCCTTGGTTAAGGATAGGATGGGAGACAGTGTTGAATGCTGCTGGGAGATCTATGGTTGGGTCTCACTCCTGATTGGAAGGGGTCCAGGCGGTTGTCCACATTGAGATAACTGGCCAGTCTGAACTTCTCTAGGGCCTTGGCTGGGTAGGGGAGGAGGGATATGGGCCTGTAGTTGATTGAGTTCAGGGAGTCCACTAAAGGTTTTTTGAGAAGTGGTAGATTGACAAGAAAACCAACCAATGAAATACATCGGGCTCACTCAAATGCCATGCTAAATATAGCAAATGAGCACAATAGTTCTACAAACAGCTAAACACTGTCTGTAAGAGAGACCTAAAAATTACAACACAACCTGAGGAACAGCAATTTCCCTCCACTTCACCAATGCTTGTAAAAAAGTAACTCACTGGAACAGAGCGTGACATCCCCTGTGCAATTTTAAATTCTTGTATTTGGAAAAGCATTTCATTTCCTTCTCCAATTAACCTGATTGAATATCTGTCACTTCTATGTAAT
This sequence comes from Calotriton arnoldi, assembly GCA_963921515.1. NCBI lineage: Eukaryota > Metazoa > Chordata > Amphibia > Caudata > Salamandridae > Calotriton > Calotriton arnoldi. Next base: position 1,084,838 of record CAWUFW010001762.1, on the reverse strand, counting down.
CTAAGAAAACCTCACCCTATCCAGACCTCCACTGGCTCCCCATCCAGAAGAGATGCCAGTTCAAGATCCTCGCGCATGCCTACAAAGCCCTTCACAGCCTAGGACCTGCCTACATCAACCATGGAGTGAACTTCCACCAACCCGCTAGACACCTGTGCTCCTCTTCACTCGCCCTCGCACACACCCTCTGCATTCGTCACAGCTGCAGCGGTGGCCGTTACTTCTCCTACATCGCTCCCAAGACCTGGAACAACCTTCCCCTCCAGCTCAGTACAGACTCACTGGCAGACTTCAGAAAGAGACTCAAGGACTGGCTCTTCCATGGTGACACAGCGCCCCGATACCCCTAGGGGTGACAGTGTTGCGCTTTACAAATGCTGTTTGATTGACTGATTGACCCTGCTGGCCTGGAACTCTCTCCATAACCCCTCACTTGCCATTCAGGACACGCTTACAATAAACTGGCAGTAAAACTATAACCTACTGCAAACTTATTCGTAAATGCCAATAGAAAATAATGCGTAAATGCAAACTTCAATGGGGAACAATTACTGGTTTGCAAAGTGCTTCCTAAAATAAATGAGGCTTATGGATGGACTTCCTGTCGTGTGCCTTTGTTGGCATGACTCATGACAAGCAGAACAACGTCACTACGGGGTCTTGGTGACGTTGAAATGCCATTGATAGGCCTCTGTGGGGCTGAAACATATTCTGCTTGTTCCAGTCTCTTATAAAGTGCTTGATCACCCTGGGACTTCTTGGCGCTGGCCAGAAACAATAGGGTATGTTACTTTGACGCAACGTTATCACCGAGGACACAGTGCTCAAGTTCTAGGCTTTTCTTTTACAAGCCATGTTGTCAGGTGTGTTAGGTCAATTGGATCATATCCTAGAACTGGAACTACAACCCCCAGAATGCATTAGTGTTTAATGAACACCCAGGACGGGACTACCGTCTCCTTGGTTCCTGGGAGTTATCTTGTAACCTTACCATTTAGCTACCACTAAATCGAAGGATTTGCACATCCGATTGGCAAACAGGTGTATTTTGGTGCGCCTTAGCAGAAGTAACAAGTTATTTCACTGTATGTGAGCAAGCAGAGAGAAGGCTCTGTCCACGGAGCTATGGGGCTGACCTCAGGCAGCCACTCACTTTCATTTCTCAGATAGTTGCCTGGTCGCAGGAAGCCAGGTGTTGGAGGTACTAAGGCCCTGATTTACAAAGATTTTGTATTGAGTTTGCACTACATTTTTAACGCAATCTGATTCAAGATCCAGTTTGGTACTTACAAAGCAACGCAAATGGCGATTTGTGTTGGCTTGTAACCAAGAGTAAAGCATGGCAGCATAACACGCTGCATTGCATTATGCAGCATGCAGGCAATGAGCATATAGCCTTAAAGCATAGTTTTGTGCAGGAAGGCACTCCTTCCTGCACAAAAACGATCCTGATCACAACGTTGACACCCTTGCACCATGGTGCAAAGGAGCCTGCATTGGTGCCTGGCTGCAGAAAGTGCACCAGTGCAGGAGATAGCAGAACTGCTCCCCTTCTTTCTAGATATGGCACAGTTCTGCTCTCTCCAGTTCACGCAACGCAGCACAGGAACTTCACGCAGCGCAGCAACTTTGCTCATGGACTGTTTGGAAATCTAGGCCAGAATGTTTATCTCCTTCAGATCACTTGGGCCGCGAGTGCTGCAGCGCAGAGTGTGGCCAGCTGCAGTCTAAGCGCTAGCCCGGTCTCACCTGCGACAGCTTAGTTCCGTGAAGAGTAGTAACAGAGGTTTTCCATCTAGCGTTTCAGAGGGCCAGAGAGGAATAAAGCACCTAGAGGACAGGTCCTTCAAGGCACACCGGGGCCAGACGCTGCCAGGCTGCAACAGGTAAATGAGTATTTCCTGCATCCGCACTAACCGGATCAGATTTGGAAACATGACCCATGGATTCATGTAACAAACACAGTTGGCGGTGGCCAGAGACCTCAGGTCATGTATGACATCTTCAGCCAGTCCTGTCTCTTTAGCCAACAGCACAGCATGCTGAGCCCTGACATGGAAGTTGTAAGGGCAACCACAGGGCCCAAAACACAAGATACTTTTGGCTAAATGATTGGCTGTAATTGATTAAAGGTGTCAGAAAGGGCATGGGGACACTTGGCAGCTATGATCACTCAATTGGCCATATGATTCCATGTCATCAAAGACATCCCGTTCCCACCACATTTATATTCCATAAAACACTGCACTGTAGACCCTCATTCCAAGAACTGTGAACCAGAGCTACGACTCCAGGAACGATTCAGTCGTTAAGTGTTAGGCCATGGTGTTAGTGAGACATTCAGTTACCAGGTCACCAACACTGCCCTCTGAGACCAGTGAGAGGCTCTGATTGAACAGTCCACCCAACCCTGGCCCATTGCAGTACTTACAGACCACTTAGAGGCTCTGATTGGTCATTCCACCTAGCCTTGGCCCATTGCAGTCCATATAGATCAGTGAGAGGCTTTGATTGGTCAGTCCACCCAGCCCTGGCCCATTGCAGTACTTGTAGACCAGTAGGATGCTCTGATTGGTCAGTCCACCCAGCCCTGGCCCATTGCAGTACTTGTAGACCAGTAGGATGCTCTGATTGGTCAGTCCACCCAGCCCTGGCCCATTGCAGCCCTTACAGACCAGTGAGAGGCTCTGATTGGTCCCCCTCCCAGTGCATATTCCTAGGGCACTACATTCTTGCCAACACACCTCTTGGAACCCCATGTGTCTCCCAACTACAGAGGTGAACAGTGGATTTTCTCCCTATAATCTTCTGTAAAGTGAGTAGTAGTACCATCAGGTGTTCTTGCTCGCCCTCTCCATCTCTTGCTGCTCACTAGATTTTCGCACCTCCCGTTTTCTTGTTCCAGTCTCCCTGCTAACAAGGCCCCTTTTAGGCTGTGTTGTGCTCGGGCGCCCTCTTGTGGTGAGATCCTGTGGCAGATGCCACCTCCCACTCACAGTAAACCAGCTGATGATGGTGACACGTGCTGCGTCAGTCTGAAAACAAACATTGAGTTCTTTGAATATGCGGAGATAGCCCGCTCTACTGATAAACTTCCACGCCCAGGCCATCATGTTAAACGTGCCCTTCTTCTCAGGCCTTGCTCTAGACACAGGCCCCTGCATGCATGGGATCCGAACCCCTTGCACCCCCCAGAACCCCACCGTGCCTGTGCTGAGGAAAGGGTGGGGCCGGGGCAGCCACCACCCAGAGCTCCCCCCTCCGAACCACAATAAAAAGTGAAATGGCTGACTGGTGTTACCATAGCAACACGCATCTCCCAGCCGGTGCCTCCATTTAACGTGCCGTTCCCATGCATATGCTGCGCTGCCTGGCAGGGCGGCGGAGGGCGAAGAGCTGGCAACCTTCCAGCCTGGCACTGCTCTGTGTGCAGGCGCCCCTGACCCTGGGCCTGTGCTGCCAGGGCAGAGGCCGCGCATCACACACACGGGGCACATAGTGGACTCACAGAGATGCATCATACACACGGGGCACATAGTGGCCGCACACATGCATCACACAAACGGGGCACATAGTGGACTCACACAAATGCATCATACACACGGGGCACATAGTGGACTCACACAGATGCATCATACACACGGGGCACATAGTGGACGCACACAGATGCATCATACACACGGGGCACATAGTGCACTCACACAGATGCATCATACACACGGGGCACACAGTGGACTCACAGAGATGCATCATACACACGGGGCACATAGTGGACTCACAGAGATGCATCATACACATGGGACACACAGTGGACGCACACAGATGCATCACACAAACGGGGCACATAGTGGACTCACACAAATGCATCACACACACGGGGCACATAGTGGACTCACAAAGATACATCAAAAACACAGGGCACATAGTGGACTCACACAGATGCATCACACACACGGGGCACATAGTGGACTCACAAAGATGCATCAAAAACACGGGGCACATAGTGGACGCACACAGATGCATCACACACACAGGGCACATAGTGGACGCACAGATATGCATCATACACACGGGGCACATAGTGGACTCGCATAGATGCATCATACAAACGGGACACACAGTGGACGCACACAGATGCATCATACACACAGGGCACATAGTGGACGCACACAGATGCATCACACACAAGGGGGATCATAGTGGACGCACACAGATGCATCATACACACGGGGCACATAGTGGACTCACACAGATGCATCATACACACGGGGCACATAGTGGATGCACACAGATGCATCATACACACGGGGCACATAGTGGACTCACACAGATGCAGCACACACACGGGGCACATAGTGGACGCACACAGATGCATCATACACACGGGGCACATAGTGGACTCACACAGATGCATCATACACACGGGGCACATAGTGGATGCACACAGATGCATCATACACACGGGGCACATAGTGGACTCACACAGATGCATCACACACACGGGGCACATAGTGGACGCACACAGATGCATCATACACACGGGGCACGTAGTGGACGCACACATGCATCAAACAAACGGGGCACATAGTGGACTCACACAGATGCATCACAGACACGGGGCACATAGTGGACTCACACAGATGCATCAAAAACACGGGGCACATAGTGGACTCACACAGATGCATCACACACACGGGGCACATAGTGGACGCACACAGATGCATCACACACACGGGGCACATAGTGGACGCACAGATATGCATCATACACACGGGGCACATAGTGGACTCACAGAGATGCATCATACACACGGGACACACAGTGGACGCACAAAGATGCATCATGCACATAGTGGACGCACACAGATGCATCAGACACACGGGACACATAGTGGACGCACACAGATACATCATACACACGGGGCACATAGTGGACTCACACAGATGCATCATACACACGGGGCACATAGTGTACTCACACAGATGCATCATACACACGGGGCACACAGTGGACTCAGAGAGATGCATCATACACACGGGGCACATAGTGGACTCACAGAGATGCATCATACACATGGGACACACAGTGGACGCACACAGATGCATCACACAAACAGGGCACATAGTGGACGCACACAGATGCATCACACACAAGGGGGAACATAGAGGACGCACACAGATGCATCATACACACGGGGCACATAGTGGACTCACACAGATGCATCATACACACGGGGCACATAGTGGACGCACACAGATGCATCATACACACGGGGCACATAGTGGGCTCACACAGATGCATCAAAAACACGGGGCACATAGTTGACTCACACAGATGCATCAAAAACACGGGACACATAGTGGACTCACACAGATGCATCACACACACGGGGCACATAGTGGACGCACACAGATGCATCACACACACAGGGCCCATAGTGGACGCACAGATATGCATCATACACACGGGGCACATAGTGGACGCACACAGATGCATCATACACACGGGGCACATAGTGGACTCACACAGATGCATCATACACACAGGGCACATAGTGGACGCACACAGATGCATCATACACACGGAGCACATAGTGGACGCACACATGCATCACACACACGGGGCATGTAGTGAACTCACACAGATGCATCATACACACGGGGCACATAGTGGACGCACATTCATCACACACACGGGGCACATAGTGGACTCACACAGATGCATCACACACAAGGGGCACATAGTGGACTCACACAGATGCATCACACACACAGGGCACATAGTGGACGCACACAGATGCATCACACACACGGGGCACACAGTGGACTCACACAGATGCATCACACACACGGGACACATAGTGGATGCACACAGATGCATCACACACACGGGGCACATAGTGGACGCACACAGATGCATCACACACATGGGACACACAGTGGATGCACACAGATGCATCATACACACGGTACACACAGTGGACGCACACAGATGCATCACACACACGGGGCACATAGTGGACTCACACAGATGCATCACACACAAGGGGCACATAGTGGACTCACAGAGATGCATCATACACGTGGGACACACAGTGGATGAACACAGATGCATCATACACACGGTACACACAGTGGACGCACACATGCATCACACACACGGGGCACATAGTGGACTCACATAGATGCATCACACACACGGGGCACATAGTGGACTCACACAGATGCATCATACACATGGGGCATTTTAGAACTGGGGGTCTCTAGTTGGCAATGGTATATACCTTTGACCAAATAGGGACCCTTGCTTCTAGTCAGGGTAAGGGGGATACACTACTAAAATAACCCCTGCTCACCACCTTGGTAGCTTGGCACGAGCAGACAGGCTTATCTCAGAGGCAGTGTGTTAAGCATTTGTGAACACATACAGTAATACAGTGAAAACACTACAGATGGACACCACACAGGTTTTATACAAAATAAGTATACTTTATATAGATTTATCACAAGACCACAAACGACAAAAATCCACAATACTATAATCAATAATACTTCAAGATGGTAGAAATGGTTTAAAAATAGGTTCTTCACTTAAAAGCAGTCTTTAGCAACAAATAACCCCAACTGGAGTTATCACGACGTCGAAATCAAAGAAATCCCAAAGTACAGCGCCGACCGCGAGGTGCGCGGCGTCGGGCCTGGAGTCAAAACAGACCCACAAAGAACAGTACCTTGGAAAAGCGAAAACAAAGACAGCTCACGGCGTCGGGGAGGTGCAGCGTCGTTGGCGCGTAGCGGCGTCAGTTCCTTTCTTCGGGGGAGATGATGCGTCGGGACCTGGATGCTTGCGCAGGCAGGGGAGGCGTCGGTTCCTGACCGGAGAGGAGGTGACGTCACGATGGCGCCGAAGCCACGGTTCCGTACGATGTCACGATGTCGATGGATTCTTGACCACCCACGTCGACGATCGGCTCAGCGATGATGTCGGCTTCGGAGTCGATGCAGCTTAGCAGCAGGCGTCGGGCCGGCGTCGTAAGTCGGAGCAGCGCTCACGGCTATGGCAGGCTTACGATGTCGCTCGCTGGCATCGATGTGGCACAGCGGTCGGCGTCGGCTCTTCGTTGCAAGTCGGAGCAGCGCTCACGGCTGGGATGCAGGAGACGGCGTCGCTCGCCGGCGTCGGTGTTGCAAATTCCTTCTGTAGCACCAGAACAGCAAGTTCCAGATGCAGGCAAACAGAAGGGGGTGAAGTCTGGTATCCCTGAGACTTCGGTCAGGAGGCAAGCTCAAATCAAGCCCTTGGAGTAATATTCTGCAAGATGATGAAAGTACACCCAAAGTTCCTTTCTCCTCTCCTTGGCACTGAAGACCCCACTGTAGGCCAACCCAGCAACACAGCACACTGGCAGGGGGGCAGTCCAACTCCTACAGCTTCCTTTGGTTCTTCTCCTTGGCAGAGGTTCGTCTTGTTGTTCCAGAAGTGATATAAAGTTCTGGGGTCAGGGCCCCAATATTTATACCGCAAAATCCTTTGTCCTCTGAAGGCAGAGGGGCCTGTACCTAGTCCAAACCAGTTCTGTGCAGTCCTGGAGCACTTTGTTGACAGGACTCCTTCTTTCCTTTGACAGTGTGGGCCAGGGACATCAGACGCACCACAGGAGGTGGAGCCAGCATTGTGGAGGGAAGGCCCAGCCCTATTCAGGTCCCAGGTGCAACTCCTCCCACCCATCTACATGCAGATCTCTCTATTCAGCCCTGTGCTGACTCACCCTGTCTCCTGGAATCCCCCAGCCCCTGTCACTCACAAAACCAGACACACAATACACAACCTAGCAGAGGCAGGCTTGGACAGTTAGGCAAGAAAATACCTACTTTCTAAAAGTGGTATTTTCAAACACAGAATGTTAAAACCAACTTTACTAAAAGATGTATTTTATCATTCTGAGTTCAGGCATACTAAATTCGTTTTTCTACCATGTTCCCTGGGTCAGTTAGGATTATAAGATGTAATAATCAAACTGCCCATTCTGGCCTATGGGGAACAGGTAGCCTTGCAATAGTGAAACACGAAAATGGCTGTAATTCACTATTAGGACATGCCACACACACCAGGTCATGTCCTACCTTATACTTACAATGCACCCTGCCCTTGGGCCTACCCTAGGGGTTTCTGATAAGAAGATAAGGGAAGGTTTAGGGACTGGCAAGTGGGTGCACTTGCCAAGTCGACATGGCATCACAGACTGCACACAGGCTCTGCAATGGCAGGCCTGAGACACACTTTACAAGCTGCTTCTGTGGGTGGCACAACCAGTGCTGCAAGCCCACCAGCAGCATTTGATTTACAGGCCCTGGGCACACCTGGTGCACTATACTAGAGTCTGACAAGTAAATCAAATAACACAATCATGGAGTCACTAATCAATACATCAATTTAATATAGGGAGCACTTGCACTGTGGCACTGAATAGCAGTGGCACAGTGACCAAAGCATCTAAAACCAGCAAACAGATCAAAAACAGAGGAGGCAATAAAAAAAAAGTGGAAGGGAGACTCACGCCAATGGTACCAGGTCTAACACGTGTCCCCTCCAGCTGAAATGTGGGGGGAACTACCCAACCCCTTGGGAGTTCTCTTCACTAAGGCGGAAAAATCTGGACAGACCATCAGCATTGGCGTGTTCTGTACCAGGGCGGTGTGCCACCGTAAAGTCCATCCCCTGTAGGGAAATGGACCACCTCAACAACTTTGGATTCTCACCCCTCATCTGCATCAGCCATCTGAGGGGCCTGTGGTCTGTCTGAACCCGGAAGTGAGTCCCAAACAGGTATGGTCTCAACTTCTTCAGTGCCCAGACCACAGCAAATGCCTCACGCTCAATTGCACTCCACCTCTGTTCCTGTGGAAGTAACCTCCTACTGATGAAGGCTACAGGTTGGTCTAGGCCCTCCTCATTAATCTGTGATAGAACAGCCCCCACCACATGCTCTGAAGCTTCTGTTTGGACAATGAATTCCTTTGAGAAGTTGGGCGCCTGAAGCACGGGTGCTGTACACATGGCAGTCTTCAGGGCGTCAAAAGCTTTCTGACAGGTGTCAGTCCAGTTCACTTTCTTGGGCTGCTTCCTGGAAGTCAGCTCAGTCAAGGGAGCAACAATGTTGCCATGCCCCTTGACAAACCTCCTGTAGTACCCCGTGTGTCCTAAAAAGGCTCTCACCTGTGTCTGAGTCTTTGGGGGTTTCCATGCCAGGATGGTATCAATCTTGGGTTGTAGGGGCGCCACCTGGCCGCTCCCCACCTGGTGCCCCAAGTACACCACGGAACCCTGCCCGATCTGGCACTTACTCGCCTTGATCGTGAGGCCTGCCTTTCGCAGTGCCATCAACACTTCCCAGAGGTGGCGCAGATGTTCTTCCCAACTGGCGCTGAACACTGCAATGTCATCCAGGTAGGCGGCACTGAAATCCTCCAGTCCAGCCAACACCTGGTTGACCAACCCCTGAAAGGTGGCAGGGGCATTCTTCATCCCAAAGGGCATAACCCGGAATTGGTAGTGCCCATCTGGTGTGGAGAATGCTGACCTTTCTTTGGCCCCATCAGTTAAGGCGATCTGCCAGTACCCAGACGTCAAATCAAACGTGCTGAGGTACCGTGCAGCCCCTAACCGATCAATGAGCTCATCAGCTCTGGGGATGGGGTGTGCGTCAGTCCTGGTGACTGAATTGAGTCCTCGGTAGTCCACACAGAACCGGAGTTCGGGTATGGCACCAGGCGCGGCAGCCTTTGGGACCAAGACCACTGGGCTGGCCCAAGGGCTGTTAGAGGACTCAATCACCCCCAAGGCAAACATCTTGGAGACCTCCTCCTTGATGCAAGCTCTGACCTTGTCAGTCACTCTGTAAGCCTTGTGCTTCACAGGAGGACTGTCCCCAGTGTCCACATCACGGACGCACCACTCAGTGACACCAGGAATCAGGGAAAACAAATCAGAGAATTGTCCCAACAGTTGGCGACAATCTTGCTGCTGATCAGGGGTCAGTGTGGCAGAGAGGCTGACACCATCCACTGACCCATCTTGCTCTGTTGCAGACAGGAGGTCAGGAAGAGGCTCAGTCTCCTCCTCCATTCCATCATCTGTCGCTAGGAGCATGCCCACTTCGGACCTTTCTAAGTGGGGCTTCAGGCGGCTAACATGCAGGACCCGCAAAGGGTTCCTTGGAGACCGCAAGTTCACCAGGTAGGTGACATCACTCTTGCGCTCCACCACCTCAAATGGTCCGTCCACCTGTCCTGGAGCGCACAAGGCTCTACAGGGGCCATGACCCAAACTTTCTGTCCAAGTTGAAGCTCAATCAGAGTGGCATTCTGATCGTACCACCGCTTCATCTCTTCCTGGCTGGCTTCCAGATTCGCCTCAGCGAGTTGTCTGAATCGCCTGGTCTGGTTCCTGAAGGCCAGCATGTAACTGTATACATCCTGGGGACGTTTCCTGGGAGATTGCTCCCAGCCTTCCTTGACCAGACTCAAAGGTCCTCTTACCCGGTGACCATAGAGCAGTTCAAAGGGACTGAAACCTAAGGACTTCGGTGGCACCTCACGGTAAGCAAACAGGAGGCATGGCAAGAGGACGTCCCACTTACGCCTCATGGGTTCCTCAAGACCCATTATCATGCCTTTGAGGGTCCGGTTGAATCTCTCAACCAGCCCATTACCTTGGGGGTGGTAAGGAGTGGTGAACTTATAGGTAACACCGCACTCCTGCCACAGGGACTTCATATAGTTGGATATGAAGTTGTTACCACGGTCTGACACCACCTCTCTGGGGAACCCCACACGGGAGAAAATCCCCATCAGTGCACGTCCCACCACGGGAGCCGTCACTGTCCTGAGCGGGATGGCTTCCGGGTACCGGGTAGCATGGTCCACCAAGACCAGGATAAACCTGTTGCCCATGGCTGTCTTGGGGTCCAGTGACCCCACAATGTCAATGCCCACCCGTTCAAGGGGGTACTGACTACAGGAAAGGTTGGAGAGGAGCCTTTTGCTTCCTTCCACTTTTCCCACTTGCCTGGCAAGTTTGACATGTCCTCAATGAGTGTTTGAACTCTTCTGCATCTGGGGCCAATGAAAGTGGGTGACAAGCCTTTCAAAGGTCTTGTCCTGCCCCAGATGTCCAGCTAAAGGCACGTCATGAGCCAAACCCAGTAGGAAGGGTCTGGAGCGCTGGGGTACCACCAGCACACGGGCTGACCCAGGCTCAGCAACCTTAGGCTCGCTATACAGGAGGTCGTTCTCCCAGTAAATCCAATGTGATCCAGACTGATCACCTGCTGCCTGGGCTGTGGCCTGTCGCCGCAGACCCTCAAGAGAAGGGCACTTCCTTTGCTCCTCACAAAATTCCTCCCTGGAGGGGCCTCTTTCCTGCTGCCAATGGGTCAGCTCAGGCAGGTCCCCCAGTTCGGCCACTTGTTCCCCTGTAGGTTCCAGGGCATCCCCCTCAAGGTCTGCCTCCTCCTGGACCATGGGAACTAGGGGGGCCGGTTTCCCGCGCCCCCCACCTCTTCTCTTTAAGGCAGGGATCTGGGCCATATTTTCAGGCTCCAGAACTGCTTCAACACCCTTACTGGCTGCCATAGACCGAGTGGTCACACACGCCCACTCAGGCAGACCCAACATCTCCAAATGAGACTTCTTCTCCACCTTAGCCCAAGGGGAGCTCTCTAAATCATTGCCTAACAGACAATCCACAGGCATGGCTGGCCTTACAGCAACTTGGAGAGTACCTGAGACCCCCCCCCACTCAAAGGGAACTTGAGCCACCTTACACTGGCTCTGCGAGTTGTCTGCTGCAACTACAGGGAAGAATGCATGAGGGATAACCTGCTCCTTGGACACCAACCGGCAATTGACAGCTGTCACACCAGCCCCGGTGTCCCTCAGAGCCTCCACCCTATGGCCATTGGTGGTCACCCACTGCCTGTACTTTTTAGTGTTATCAGGCAGCTGGGTCTCAGGGACCATCCCAAAGTCTCCTAGCGAGACAAGGGACATTTCTGCGGGACCCCACCCACCTGGGGCCCCCATCTCCTCCCCTCCCAGGGCTACACTTGCCAACTGACGGGGTGGTGCACGGGGTGGTGCTTTGGAACCCTTCATGGGACACTGTTCATCATACCAACGGTGGCCCACTTGACCACACGTAAAGCATTTGTAGGGGCCCTCTGAACAGGTTTACCTGTCGGGCCTCTTGCTTCTTCTCAGGGGGAGGCTGGGAACCCTTCCCTTGGTTCCCTTGGGAATTACTTTGGGGCCCTTTCTGGAACTCTCTCTGTTTACCCTTGTCCCCCCCACTCTTCTGCTGGGGACCCTGCCCACCCTTGGCGGAGTCTCCCACATGACCCTTGTGGACCCTGGTACTGACCCAGCGGTCCGCCTCCTCAGCAAGCTTCCTAGGGTTAGTTAACTTGCTATCAATAAGGTGCTGGCGTAGCTCTGGAAAACAATTACCAGACAAGTGCTCCCATGCAAACAAATCATAGAGCTCCTCAAAAGTACTCACTTTGCTACCCTTCACCCAACCATCCATAGCTCTGCAAAAGAAAGACTGATACTCCACCCAGGTAGTTGCCTCCAGCTTCTTACAATTCCTGAACCTCTGTCTATAGAGTTCTGGGGTCAACCTATACCTTGTCATCAGGGCTTCCTTCATATGGGCATAAGACATCCTATTGTCACTGGGCAGGTCTAACAAAGTATCCCTCCCCTCACTCACAAAGCGGCCCCACAACCCAGCTCCCCAATCCTTCTCAGGGACCCGGTGGGCCAACATTGCTATCTCATAGGCTGCAAACCACTGCCCAATATCTTCATGCTTATGGAAATCTTTGATGACATCCTTGGGGATATATACCCTGCCTTCTGAAGGCACAGATGGTGTGCTGCCACCAGAGGGATTGATCTCTAGACCCTTTACCTTGATCTCTAACTCCCTCAACATTCTCTCATGCCCTAATCTCATTCTCTCTCTCTCCAAGGCTAACTTGTTATTTTCACCCTCCATCTTGAGCCTAGCCATCTCCAGCTTGTGCGCCCTATTTCTCTCCCTGTCTTCCAACTCTCTGGGGGACAGGTCTTTGGAAGAGATGCTACTGCCAGGTGGGGACGGTACCCCTCCCCTGGCTGGAAATTCTGGCCTATCCAGTTACCCATCTGCATCCCCAGCTGGCTCCACCACCAACTCAGGGGCATTTCTTGCTTCTACCCAGGCCCTCAGCGCCTTGTGGAACTCATCCTTTTTAGTGAGGCCTGGAATAGCAACTTTAAATTTTCTACTGAAGGCTTTCAGCTGTTTGGCATTATAGGTATCCAACCTCTCTTCCTCAAACTCTGGATCCATAGAGGCAATAGATGCTGGTGGACTCATGGCAACAAGAATTGGCAGTTCTCAGAAAAATAACAGTCCAAGGAGAAAAAAATTCTACCAAAAAGTATGTGGTCGCGTTTGGTCTGCACTCACTAGTAGTGTACACCAATCACTGTATATGAGTCACAAATGCAAGTCCAGGATCCTCACTGCTGACCACCAATGTTAGAACTGGGGGTCTCTAGTTGGCAATGGTATATACCTTTGACCAAATAGGGACCCTTGCTTCTAGTCAGGGTAAGGGGGATACACTACTAAAATAACCCCTGCTCACCCCCTTGGTAGCTTGGCACGAGCAGACAGGCTTATCTCAGAGGCAGTGTGTTAAGCATTTGTGAACACATACAGTAATACAGTGAAAACAGTACAGATGGACACCACACAGGTTTTATACAAAATAAGTATACTTTATATAGATTTATCACAAGACCACAAACGACAAAAATCCACAATACTATAATCAATAATACTTCAAGATGGTAGAAATGGTTTAAAAATAGGTTCTTCACTTAAAAGCAGTCTTTAGCAACAAATAACCCCAACTGGAGTTATCACGACGTCGAGGTCAAAGAAATACCAAAGTATGGCGCCGACCGCGAGGTGCGCGGCGTCGGGCCCGGAGTCAAAACAGACCCACAAAGAACAGTACCATGGAAAAGCGAAAACAAAGACAGCTCACGGCGTCGGGGAGGTGCGGCGTCGTTGGCGCGTCGCGGCGTCGGTTCCTTGCTTCGGGGGAGATGATGCGTCGGGACCTGGATGCTTGCGCAGGCAGGGGAGGCGTCGGTTCCTGACCGGAGAGGAGGTGACGTCACAATGGCGCCGAAGCCACAGTTCCGTATGATGTCACAATGTCGATGGATTCTTGACCACCCACGTCGACGATCGGCTCCGCGATGATGTCGGCTTCGGAGTCGATGCGGCACAGCAGCAGGCGTCGGGCCGGCGTCGTAAGTCGGAGCAGCGCTCACGGCTATGGCAGGCTTACGATGTCGCTCGCTGGCGTCGATGTGGCACGGAGGTCGGCGTCGGCTCTTCGTTGCAAGTCGGAGCAGCGCTCACGGCTTTGATGGAGGAGACGGCGTTGCTCGCCGGCGTCGGTGTTGCAAATTCCTTCTGTAGCACCAGAACAGCAAGTTCCAGATGCAGGCAAACCGAAGGGGGTGAAGTCTGGTGTAGGAAGGTGGAATCTGACTACATGGTTGCCCCCACTTTTTTTCTGGTGTTTTGATGGTTTTTGACTTAGTTTGGCTGGGAACCTGCTTTTCAGGTCCCCAGCCTATCTGCTTTCTCTTATAAATGGATTCCCTGTACCTTAGGTACACTTCAGATTGGATTCTGGGATGCCCTTATAAGTCCCTAGTATATGGTATACTATGTACCCAGGGCATAGGTACCCCAGAGGCCTACCAGGGGCTGAAGCATGTATTGTGCCACCCCTGGAAGGCCCTCCAAAATGACACCACAGGTCTGCTACTGCAGCCTGGGTAAGGTGGTGCATGCACCCCTTACTGTGGTATAGGCTACCTATATCACTACCATTGCACACACATATAAACCTATAAGTCACTCCTATGGCAGGCCTTAACAATCCTGAAGGCAGAGTGCTTGGTTTTTATGTGAGAGGGTGCCCCTGCATGAGCAGAGTCGCTCTGCAGCGTTCGGAGTCAATCCTCTGGTGCTGTTTGTGGTGCAGCCTGACCATATATTCTTAAGTGCATTATAACCTCGCGTTAAATGCTAACTTTGGGATGGCTGCACGGAAACATGTCGTGTTTGTTGTCAAACATCTTGGAATACTACCCCCCCGCCAGTTCTGGCGGCGGTGGTAGCATTCCACCCTTCTAGAGGGAGAGACATGTACACACCGGCCTACCCGGTATTAACTTTACAGAGCCCTGGCATCACAAAATGGATGCCGCTGCCACAGACACGGGTCTGGCCTCCTGCTGCTGACCGAAACTCCGGCAGGGGAGGCCTGGACAATAGGTTTCCTGTCGAAGGGAGGTGTAACCACCTCCCCAGACAGGATAGTGTGTATTGGGGCTGGGCGGGAGCACTCTCTGGTGCTTTGAAATCCTGCACAGGGGGCACATTTGGTGTCCCTGTGTATAGTCCAGTTCAAACCGGTTGCAGGGGCTACCTGCCCCTGCTCTGGCGCGAAACTGGACAAAGGGAATGGGTGTAACCACCCCTCTTCCCTGACCCTCCCATAGGTGGGTCCCCAGAGTATGTCCAACCCCCTAACTTGGTATAAGTGTGGGACCCCAGTCCTTAGGACTTTAGATTACCCTGGACGAAACTCTGAAGCCGAATCCTGGACCTTCGACGCTCTACTTCAAGATTAGAGGACTGAAGAATCTCCCTTGGGGTCAAGGAGTGACTCCCCTGCTTGGCAGGCACCTAAGAAGCAATTGTCCGGTCTGCATCGCTGAAGCTCCCGCCGGACGCCGAAGTCTTTGCAACATCAGAGGTGGATTTCCAGACTTCCTCAAGGCTGCCCTGAGACCCCAGCGAAGCTGAGGCACGTAGCTGTCGTGGGTAATGTGGAACCGTGACCCCTGGACACCAACAACTTTTGCAAGTGCATCCTCTTCCTGGTCTCCCACGAAGTTGTGCTTTGGGCTCCGAGTAGCCCCCGCCTCCAGCACCGACTGCACGGAAGATCACTGGCCTCCACTCCACGAGTGTCCTGTGAGCCAGCTCCAAGTGCGTCCACTCGAGGCCCCTTCGCGGTCGCTAGTCTGTTGGCTAGTGGGCCCTCCCGAAGGCAACTCTTCTTCTGCTTGGGCTTTCCTGGTTGCTCCAGACGTGCTCAAATCAAGCCCTTGAAGTAATATTTTGCAAGATGATGAAAGTACGCACACAGATGCATCATACACACGAGGCACAAAGTGGACTCACACAAATGCATCATACACACTAGGCACACAATGGACTCACACATATGCATCATACACACGGGACACGTAGTGGACGCACACATGCATCACACACACGGGGCACATGGTGGACTCACACAGGTTCATCACACACACGGGGCACATAGTGGACGCATACAGATGCATCATACACACGGGGCACATAGTGGACTCACACAGATGCATCATACACACGGGGCACATATTGGACGCACACCGATGCATCATACACACGGGGCACACAGTGGACTCACACAGATGCACAATACACATGGGACACATAGTGGATGCATACAGATGCATCATACCCACAGGGCACATAATGGCCGCACCGAGATGCATCATACACACAGGGCACATAGTGGACTCACACAGATGCATCATACACACGGGACACATAGTGGACACACACAGATGCATCATACACACAGGGCACACAGTGGACTCACACAGACACATCATACACAACGGGGCACAAAGTGGATGCACACAGACGGATCATACACACGGGGCACACAGTAGACTCACACAGGTGCATCATACACAACAGGGCACACAGTGGACGCACACAGATGCATCATGCACACGGGACACATAGTGGACACACACATGCATCACACACATGGGGCATATAGTGGACTCACACAGATGCATCACACACGGGGCACTTAGTGGAGACACACAGATGCATCATACACACGGGACAAATAGTGGACACACACATGCATCACACACACGGGGCACATAGTGGACGCACACAGATACATCATACACACGGGACACATAGTGGATGCACACAGATGCATCGTACACACGGGGCACATAGTGGACTCACACAGATGCATCACACACACAGGGCACACAGTGACACACAGATGCATCATACACACGAGGCACATAGTTTACTCACACAGATGCATCATACACACTAGGCACACAGTGGACTCACACATATGCATCATACACACGGGACACGTAATGGACGCACACATGCATCACACACACGGGACACAAAGTGGACTCACACAGGTGCATCACACACATGGGGCACATAGTGGACACACACAGATGCATCATACACATGGGGCACATAGTGGACTAACACAGATGCATCATACACACGGGGCACATATTGGACGCACACCGATGCATCATACACACGGGGCACACAGTGGACTCACACAGATGCACAATACACATGGGACACATAGTGGATGCACACAGATGCATCATACACACAAGGCACATAATGGACGCACTGAGATGCATCATACACATGGGGCACAGGGTGGACTCACACAGATGCATCATACACACGGGACACATAGTGGACGCACACAGATGCATCATACACACAGGGCAAACAGTGGACTCACACAGATGCATCATACACAACGGGGCACAAAGTGGATGCACACAGACGGATCATACACACGGGGCACACAGTAGACTCACACAGGTGCATCATACACAACAGGGCACACAGTGGACGCACACAGATGCATCATGCGCACGGGACACATAGTGGACGCAAACAGATGCATCATACACACGGGGCACATAGTGGACGCACACAGATGCATCATACACATGGGACACATAGTGGATGCACACAGATGCATCACACACACGGGCACATAGTGGACGCACACAGATGCATCACACACAAAGGGACACATAGTGAACGCATACAGATGCATCATACACACGGGGCACATAGTGGACACACACAGATGCATCACACACACGGGGCACATAGTGGACGCACACAGATGCATCATATACATGGGACACACAGTGGGCGCACACAGATGCATCATACACACGGGGCACATAGTGGACGCACACAGATGCATCACACACAAGGGACACATAGTGGACGCATACAGATGCATCATGCACACGGGGCACATAGTGGACGCACACAGATGCATCACACACACGGGGCACATAGTGGACGCACACAGATGCATCATACACAACGGGTCACACAGTGGGGACACACAGATGCGTCATGCACACGGGACACATAGTGGATGCACACAGATGCATCACACACACGGGGCACATAGTGGTGCGCACAGATGCATCGTACACACCGGGCACATAGTGGACTCACACACAAGCATCATACACACGGGGCACATAGTGGACCCACACATGCATCACACACAAGGGGCACATAGTGGACTCACACAGATGCATCACACACACGGGGCACATAGTGGACGCACACAGATGCATCATACACACGGGGCACATAGTGGACTCACACAGATGCATCATCCACATGGGGCACAAACTGGACGCACACAGATGCATCATACTCATGGGGCACACAGTGGACTCACACAGATGCATCATCCACACGGAGCACATAGTGGACGCACACAGATGCATCATACACACGGGGCACATAGTGGACCCGCACAGATGCATCGTACACAGGGGACACATAGGGGACACACACAGATGCATCATACACACGGAGCACACAGTGGACTCACACAGATGCATCACACACATGGGGCTTATAGTGGACACACACAGATGCATCATACACATGGGGCACATAGTGGACTCACACAGATGCATCATCCACACGGGGCACATAGTGGACGCACACAGATGCATCATACACACGGGGCACATAGTGGACCCGCACAGATGCATCATACACACGGGACACATAGTGGACACACATGCATCACACACACGGGGCACATAGTGGACTCACACAGATGCTTCACACACGGGGCACTTAGTGAAGGCACAAAGATGCATCATACACACGGGATACATAGTGGACACACACATGCATCACACACACGGGGCACATAGTGGACGCACACAGATACATCATACACACGGTACACATAGTGGACGCACACAGATGCATCGTACACATGGGGCACATAGTGGACTCACACAGATGCATCACACACACAGGGCACACAGTGACGCACACAGATGCATCATACACACGAGCCACATAGTGGACTCACACAGATGCATCATACACACTAGGCACACAGTGGACTCACACATATGCATCATACACACGGGACACGTAGTGGACGCACACATGCATCACACACACGGGGCACATAGTGGACTCACACAGGTGCATCACACACACATATTGGACGCACACCGATGCATCATACACACGGGGCACACAGTGGACTCACACAGATGCCCAATACACATTGGACACATAGTGGATGCATACAGATGCATCATACACACAGGGCACATAATGGACGCACAGAGATGCATCATACACACGGGGCACATAGTGGACTCACACAGATGCATCATACACACGGGACACATAGTGGACACACATAGATGCATCATACACACAGGGCACACAGTGGACTCACACAGATGCATCATACACAACGCGGCACAAAGTGGATGCACACAGACGGATGATACACACGGGGCACACAGTAGACTCACACCGGTGCATCATACACAACAGGGCACACAGTGGACGCACACAGATGCATCATGCACATGGGACACATAGTGGACGCACACAGATGCATCATACACATGGGGCACATAGTGGACGTACATAGATGCATCATACACATGGGACACATAGTGGACGCACACAGATGCATCGTACACATTGGATGCATAGAGGACGCACACAGATGCATCATACACACGGGGCACACAGTGGACTCACACAGATGCATCATACAGACAGGGCACATAGTGGATGCACACAGATACATCATACACACGGGACACACAGTGAGCGCACACAGATGCATCATACACACGGGGCACATAGTGGACGCACACAAATGCATCACACACAAGGGAGACATAGTGGACGCATACAGATGCATCATGCACATGGGGCACATAGTGGACGCACACAGATGCATCACACACGCGGGGCACATAGTGGACGCACACAGATGCATCATACAAATGTGTCACACAGCGGGGACACACAGATGCATCATGCACACGGGACACATAGTGGACGCACCCAGATGCATCACACACACTGGGCACATAGTGGACGCGCACAGATGCATCGTACACACCGGGCACATAGTTGACTCACACAGAAGCATCATACACACGGTGCACATAGTGGACCCACACATGCATCACACATACGGGGCACATAGTGGATGCACACAGATGCATCACACACACGGGGTACATAGTGGACGCACACCGATGCATTATACACATGGGGCACATAGTGGACTCACAGAGATGCATCATACACACAGGACACATAGTGGACGCACACAGATGCACCATAGATACGGGGCACATAGTGGACTCACACAGATGCTTCATACACACGGGGCACATAGTGGACTCACACAGATGCATCATACACACGGGGCACATAGTGGCCGCACACATGCATCAAACAAATGGGGAACATAATGGACGCACACAGATGCATCACACATGGGGTACATAGTGGACGCACACAGATGCATCATACACACGGGGCACATAGTGGACTCACACAGATGCATCATACACACGGGACACATAGTGGACACACACATGCATCACACACACGGGGCACATAGTGGACTCACACAGATGCATCACACACGGGGCACTTAGTGGAGGCACAAAGATGCATCATACACACGGGACACATAGTGGACACACACATGCATCACACACACGGGGCACATAGTGGACGCACACAGATACATCATACACACGGGACACATAGTGGACGCACACAGATGCATCGTACACACGGGGCACATAGTGGACTCACACAGATGCATCATACACACAGGGCACACAGTGACGCACACAGATGCATCATACACACGAGGCACATAGTGGACTCACACAGATGCATCATACACACTAGGCACACAGTGGACTCACACATATGCATCATACACACGGGACACGTAGTGGACGCACACATGCATCACACACACAGGGCACATAGTGGACTCACACAGTGCATCACACACACGGGGCACATAGTGGATGCACACAGATGCATCATACACACGGGGCACATAGTGGACTCACACAGATGCATCATACACACAGGGCACATATTGGACGCACACCAATGCATCATACACACGGGGCACACAGTGGACTCACACAGATGCACAATACACATGGGACACATAGTGGATGCATACAGATGCATCATACACACAGGGCACATAATGGACGCACAGAGATGCATCATACACACGGGGCACATAGTGGACTCACACAGATGCATCATACACACGGGACACATAGTGGACACACAGATGCATCATACACACGGGGCACACAGTGGACTCACACAGATGCATCATACACAACGGGGCACAAAGTAGATGCACACAGGCCGATCATACACATGGGGCACACAGAAGACTCACACCGGTGCATCATACACAACAGGGCACACAATGGATGCACACAGATGCATCATGCACACGGGACACATAGTGGACGCACACAGATGCATCGTACACATGGGATGCATAGAGGACGCACACAGATGCATCATACACATGGGGCACACTGTGGACTCACACAGATGCATCGTACAGACAGGGCACATAGTGGACGCACACAGATGCATCATACACACAGGACACACAGTGAGCGCACACAGATGCATCATACACACGGGGCACATAGTGGACGCACACAAATGCATCACACACAAGGGGGACATAGTGGACGCATACAGATGCATCATGCACACGGGGCACATAGTGGACGCACACAGATGCATCACACACACGGGGCACATAGTGGACGCACACAGATGCATCATACACAACGGGTCACACAGTGGGGACACACAGATGCATCATGCACACGGGACACATAGTGGACGCAGCCAGATGCATCACACACACTGGGCACATAGTGGACACGCACAGATGCATCGTACACACTGGGCACATAGTTGACTCACACAGAAGCATCATACACACGGGGCACATAGTGGACCCACACATGCATCACACATACGGGGCACATAGTAGATGCACACAGATGCATCACACACACGGGGTACATAGTGGACGCACACCGATGCATTATACACACGGGGCACATAGTGGACTCACAGAGATGCATCATACACACGGGACACACAGTGGATGCACACAGATGTATCATACACACGGGGCACATAGTGGATGCACACAGATGCATCACACACACGGGACACATAGTGGACTCACACAGATGCATCACACACACGGGGCACGTAGTGGACGCACACAGATGCACCATATACACGAGGCACATAGTGGACTCACACAGATGCTTCATACACACGGGGCACATAGTGGACTCACACAGATGCATCATACACACGGGGCACATAGTGGCCGCACACATGCATCAAACAAATGGGGAACATAATGGACGCATACAGATGCATCACACACGGGGTACATAGTGGATGCACACAGATGCATCATACACATGGGGCACATAGTGGACTCACACAGATGCATCATACACAAGGGACACGTAGTGGACACACACATGCATCACACACATGGGCATGTAGTGGACTCACACAGATGCATCACACACACGGGGCACATAGTGGACGCACACAGATGCATCACACACACAGGGCACATAGTGGATGCACACAGATGCATCATACACATGGGGCACACAGTGGATGCACACAGATGCATCATACACACAGGGCACATAGTGGACGCACACAGATGCATCACACACACGGGGCCCATAGTGGACCCACGCAGATGCATCATACACTCAGGGCACATAGTGGACTCACACAGATGCATCATACACATGGGGCACATAGTGGACGCACACAGATGCATCATACACACGGTGCACATAGCGGACTCACACAGATGCATCACACACATGGGGCACATAGTGGACACACACAGATGCATCATACACACGGGGCACATAGTTGACGTACATATGCATCACACACACGGGTACTTAGTGGACTCACACAGATGCATCATACACACGGGGCACATAGTGGACTCACACAGATGCATCATACACATGGGGCACACAGTGGACTCACACAGATGCATCATACACACGGGGCACATAGTGGAAGCACACAGATGCATCATACACACGGGGCACATAGTGGACTCACACAGATGCATCATACACGCGGGACACATAGTGAACACACACAGATTCATCATACACATGGGGCCCACAGTGGACTGACATAGATGCATCATACACACGGGACACATAGTGGACACACACATGCATCACTCACACGGGGCACATAGTGGACGCACACAGATGCATCATACACATGGGGCACATAGTGGACTCACACAGATGTATCATACACACGGGACACATAGTGGACACACACATGCATCACACACACGGGGCACACAGTGGACTCACAGAGATGCATCGTACACACGGGGAACATAGTGGACGCATACAGATGCATCATACACACGGGACACACAGTGGGCGCACACAGATGCATCATACACACGGGGCACATAGTGGACGCACACAGATGCATCACACACACGGGACACATAGTGGACGCATACAGATGCATCATACACACGGGGCACATAGTGGACACACACAGATGCATCACACACACGGGGCACATAGTGGACGCACACAGATGCATCACACACACGGGGCACATAGTGGATGCACACAGATGCACCATACACACGGGGCACATAGTGGATTCACACAGATGCTTCATAGACACGGGGCACATAGTGGACTCACACAGATGCATCATACACACGGGACACATAGTGGACGCACACAGATGCATCATACACACGGGGCACATAGTGGACACACGCAGATGCATCATACACAACGGGGCACAAAGTGGATGCACACAGACGGATCATACACACGGGGCACACAGTAGACTCACACAGGTGCATCATACACAACAGGGCACACAGTGGACGCACACAGATGCATCATGCACACGGGACACATAGTGGACGCACACAGATGCATCATACACACGGGGCACATAGTGGACGCACAGACATGCATCATACACATGGGACACATAGTGGACGCACACAGATGCATCACACACACGGGGCACATAGTTGACGCACACAGATGCATCACACACAAGGGACACATAGTGGACGCATACAGATGCATCATGCACACGGGGCACATAGTGGACGCACACAGATGCATCACACACACGGGGCACATAGTGGACGCACACAGATGCATCATACACACGGGACACACAGTGGGTGCACACAGATGCATCATACACACGGGGCACATAGTGGACGCACACAGATGCATCACACACAAGGGACACATAGTGGACGCATACAGATGCATCATGCACACGGGGCACATAGTGGACACACACAGATGCATCACACACACGGGGCACATAGTAGACGAACACAGATGCATCATACACAACGGGTCACACAGTGGGAACACACAGATGCATCATGCACACGGGACACATAGTGGACGCACACAGATGCATCACACACACGGGGCACATAGTGGACGCGCACAGATGCATCGTACACACCGGGCACATAGTGGACTCACACAGAAGCATAATACACACGGGGCACAGAGTGGACCCACACATGCATCACACACACGAGGCCCATAGTGGACGCACACCGATGCATTATACACACGGGCACATAGTGGACTCACAGAGATGCATCATACACATGGGACACACAGTGGACGCACACAGATGCATCATACACACAGGACACGTTGTGGACACACATATGCATCACACACACGGGGCACATAGTGGACTCACACAGATGCATCACACACACGGGGCACATAGTGGACGCACACAGATTCATCATACACACGGGGCACATAGTGGACTCACACAGATGCATCATCCACATGGGGCACAAACTGGACGCACACAGATGCATCATACACATGGGGCACATAGTGGACTCACACAGATGCATCGTACACAGGGGACACATAGTGGACACACACATGCATCATACACACGGGGCACACAGTGGACTCACACAGATACATCATACACATGGGGCACATAGTGGACGCACACAGATGCATCATACACATGCGGCACATAGTGGACTCACACAGATGCATCATACACACGGGGCACATAGTGGACGCACACAGATGCATCATACACATGGGGCACATAGTGGACTCGCACAGATGCATCATACACACGGGACACATAGTGGACACACATGCATCACACACACTGGGCACATAGTGGACTCACAGAGATGCATCACACACGGGGCACTTAGTGGAGGCACAAAGATGCATCATACACACGGGACACATAGTGGACACACACATGCATCACACACACGGGGCATATAGTGGACGCACACAGATACATCATACACACGGGACACATAGTGGACGCACACAGATGCATCGTACACACGGGGCACATAGTGGACTCACACAGATGCATCACACACACAGGGCACACAGTGACGCACACAGATGCATCATACACACGAGGCACATAGTGGACTCACACAGATGCATCATACACACTAGGCACACAGTGGACTCACCGATATGCATCATACACACGGGACACGTAGTGGACGCACACATGCATCACACACACGGGGCACATAGTGGACTCACACAGGTGCATCACACACACAGGGCACATAGTGGACACACACAGATGCATTATACACACTGGGCACATAGTGGACTCACACAGATGCATCATACACACGGGGCACATATTGGACGCACACCGATGCATCATACACACGGGGCACACAGTGGACTCGCACAGATGCACAATACACAATGGGGCACAAAGTGGATGCACACAGACGGATCATACACACGGGGCACACAGTAGACTCACACAGGTGCATCATACACAACACGGCACACAGTGGACGCACACAGATGCATCATGCACACGGGGCACATAGTGGACGCACACAGATGCATCATACACACGGGGCACATAGTGGATGCACACAGATGCATCATACACATGGGACACATAGTGGACACACAGAGATGCATCGTACACATGGGACGCATAGAGGACGCACACAGATGCATCATACACACGGGGCACACAGTGGACTCACACAGATGCATCGTACAGACAGGGCACATAGTGGACGCACACAGATGCATCATACACATGGGACACACAGTGGGCGTACACAGATGCATCATACACACGGGGCACATAGTGGACGCACACAAATGCATCACACACAAGGGAGACATAGTGGACGCATACAGATGCATCATGCACACGGGGCACATAGTGGACGCACACAGATGCATCACACACACAGGGCACATAGTGGATGCACACAGATGCATCCTACACAACGGGTCACACAGTGGGGACACACAGATGCATCATGCACACGGGCCACATAGTGGACGCACACAGATGCATCACACACACGGGGGACAAAGTGGACGCGCACAGATGCATCGTACACACCGGGCACATAGTGGACTCACACAGAAGCATCATACACACGGGGCACTTAGTGGATGCACACAGATGCATCCTACACAACGGGTCACACAGTGGGGACACACAGATGCATCATGCACACGGGCCACATAGTGGACGCACACAGATGCATCACACACACGGGGGACAAAGTGGACGCGCACAGATGCATCGTACACACCGGGCACATAGTGGACTCACACAGAAGCATCATACACACGGGGCACTTAGTGGACCCACACATGCATCACACACACGGGGCACATAGTGGATGCACACAGATGCATCACACACACGGGGTACATATTGGACGCACACCGATGCATTATACACACGGGGCACATAGTGGACTCACAGAGATGAATCATACACACGGGACACATAGTGGACATACACATGCATCACACACACGGGGCATATAGTGGACTCTCACAGATGCATCACACACGGGGCACTTAGTGGAGGCACAAAGATGCATCATACACACAGGACACATAGTGGACACACACATGCATCACACACACGGGGCACATAGTGGACGCACACAGATACATCATACACACGGGACACATAGTGGACGCACACAGATGCATCGTACACATGAGGCACATAGTGGACTCACACAGATGCATCACACACACAGGGCACACAGTGACGCACACAGATGCATCATACACACGAGGCACATAGTGGACTCACACAGATGCATCATACACACTAGGCACACAGTGGACTCACACATATGCATCATACACATGGGACACGTAGTGGAAGCATACATGCATCACACACACGGGCACATAGTGGACTCACACAGGTGCATCACACACACGGGGCACATAGTGGACGCACACAGATGCATCATACACACGGGGCACATAGTGGACTCACACAGATGCATCATACACACGGGACACATATTGGACGCACACCGATGTATCATACACACGGGGCACACAGTGGACTCACACAGATGCACAATACACATGGGACACATAGTGGATGCACACAGATGCATCATACACACAGGGCACATAATGGACGCACAGAGATGCATCATACACACGGGGCACATAGTGGACTCACACAGATGCATCATACACACGGGACACATAGTGGACACACACAGATGCATCATACACACGGGCACACAGTGGACTCACACAGATGCATCATACACAACAGGGCACAAAGTGGATGCACACAGATGGATCATACACACGGGGCACACAGTAGACTCACACAGGTGCATCATACACAACAGGGCACACAGTGGACGCACACAGATGCATCATGCAAACGGGACACATAGTGGACGCACACAGATGCATCATACACACGGGGCACATAGTGGATGCACACAGATGCATCATACACATGGGACACATAGTGGACGCACACAGATGTATCGTACACATGGGATGCGTAGAGGACGCACACAGATGCATCATACACAAGGGGCACACAGTAGACTCACACAGATGCATCGCACAGACAGGCCACATAGTGGACGCACACAGATACATCATACACACGGGACACACAGTGGGCGCACACAGATGCATCATACACACGGGGCACATCGTGGACGCACACAAATGCATCACACACAAGGGACACATAGTGGACGCATACAAATGCATCATGCATACAGGGCACATAGTGGACGCACACAGATGCATCACACACACGGGGCACACAGTGGACGCACACAGATGCATCATACACACTGGACACACAGTGGACGCACACAGATGCATCACACACACGGGACACATAGTGGACTCACACAGATGCATCACACACACGGGGCACATAGTGGACGCATACAGATGCATCATGCACACGGGGCACATAGTGGATGCACACAGATGCATCACACACACGGGACACATAGTCGACGCACACAGATGCATCATACACAACGGGTCACACAGTGGGGGGACACAGATGCATTGTGCACACGGGACACATATTGGACGCACACAGATGTATCACACACACGGGGCACATAGTGGATGCGCACAGATGCATCATACATACGGGGCACATAGTGGACACACACAGATGCATCATACACACAGGACACAGTTGACACAAACAGATGCATCATACACACAGGGCACATAGTGGACGCACACAGATGCATTACACACATGGCGCACACAGTGGATGCACACAGATACATCGTACACACGGGCACATGGTGGACGCGCACAGATGCATCATACACACGGGGCACCTAGTGGACGCACACAGATGCATCAAACACAGAGGGCACATAGTGGACACACACAGATGCATCATACACACGGGACACATAGTGGACGCACACAGATGCCTCATACACTTGGCACATAGTGGACTTACACAGATGCATCGTGCACACGGGACACATAGTGGACTCACAGAGATGCATAGTACACACGGGACTCAAAGTGAACGCACACAGATGCATCATACACATGAGGCACATCATGGACGCACACAGATGCATCGTAGTAATGGGACACATAGAGGATGCACACAGATGCATTGTATGCACGGGGCACATTGTAGACACACACAGATGCATCATACACACAGGGCACATAGTGGACTCACACAGATGCATCATACACACGTGGCACATAGTGGGCACACACAGATGCATCGTAGACCTGGGACTCATTGTGGATGCACACAGATGCATCATACACACGTGGCACATAGTGGACGCACACAGATGCATCATACACGCAGGACACATAGTGGAGGCGCACAGATGCATCATACACACGTGGGAGATACTGGACGCACACAGATGCATCACACACACGGGGCACCTAGTGGACGCACACAGATGCATCATACACACAGGGCACATAGTGGACGCACACAGATGCATCATACACACAGGGCACATTGTGGACGCGCACAGATGCATCACACACACGGGACACTGGACGCACACAGATGCATTGTATACATGGGGCACATGGTGGACGCATACAGATGCATCATACACACGGGGCACATAGTGAATGCGCACAGATGCATCGTACACATGGGACACATAGTGGACACACACAGATGCATCATACATACGGGACACATAGTGGACGCAGACAGATGCATCACACACACAGGACACTGGATATGCACACATGCATCGTACACACGGGGCACATGGTGGACGCACACAGATGCATCATGCACACAGGGCACATAGTGGATGCGCACAGATGCATCGTACACATGGGACACATAGTGGACACACACAGATGCATCATACACACGGGACACTTAGTGGATGCACACAGATGCATCATACACACGGGACACATAGTGGACTCACAGAGATGCAACGTACACACAGGACACATAGTGGACGCACACAGATGCATTGTACACACAGGACACATAGTGGACATGCACAGATGCATCGTACACACGGGACACATAGTGGACGCACACAGATGCATCGTACACACGGGACACATAGTGGACACGCACAGATGCAACATACACACGAGGCACACAGTGGACACACACATATGCGTCACACACGGGGCACACAGTGGACGCACACAGGTGCATCACACACTGGGCACACAGTGGACACACACAGATGCATCATAGACATGGGACACATAGTGGACGTACATAGATGCATCACACATGGGACACATAGTGGACTCACACAGATGCATCATACACACGGGACACATAGTGGACGCACACAGATGCATCATACACACGGGACACATAGTGGACTCACAGAGATGTATATAAAAGCAGTTCGAGCTGCTGAGAGCTTGATTCAAGGCAGAGGCTGGTTCAGACTTGCTTCTAAATTCTGATGTTTAATTCCTGGTATAGCCACTGGCAGAGGGCTGTAATGCTACATTAGAACACTGGAATGTTGAGAGGTCATGGCAGAGGGCTTTAATGCTAAATTAGAACACTGGAATGATGAGAGCTAGGGCCATAATGCTATATTAGAACACTGGAATGATGAAAGCTCCTGGCAGAAGGCCGTAATGCTATTGTAGAACACTGGAATGTTGAAACCTCCTGGCAGAGCGCCGTAATGCTATATTAGAACACTGGAATGTCGAGAGCTCCTAGCAGAGGGCTGTAATGTTACATTAGAACACTGAAATGATGAGAGCTAAGGCCATAATGCTATATTAGAACACTGGAATGTTGAGAGCTCCTGGCAGAGGGCCATAATGCTATATAAGAGCACTGGAATGTTGAGAGCTTCTGGCAGAGGGCCATAATGCTATATGAGAACACTGGAATGTTGAGAGCTTGTGGCAGAGGGCTGTAATGCTACATTAGAACACTGAAATGATGAGAGCTAGGGCCATAATGCTATGTTAGAACACTGGAATGTAGAGAGCTCCTGGCAGAGGGCCATAATGCTATATAAGAGCACTGGAATGTTGAGAGCTCCTGGCAGAGGGCCATAATGCTATAAGAGAACACTGGAATGTTGAGAGCTCGTGGCAGAGGGCTGTAATGCTATTTGAGATCACTGGAATGTTGAGAGCTCCTGGCAGAAGGCCATAATGCTACATTAGAACACTGGAATGTTGAGAGCTCCTGACAGAGGGCTGTAATGCTATATTAGAACTCTGTAATGTTGAGAGCTCCAGGCAGAGGGCTGTAATGCTATATTAGAACACTGGAATGTTGAGAGCTCCTGGCAGAGGTCCATAATGCTAAATTAGAACACTGGAATGTTGAGAGCTTCTGGCAGAGGGCTGTAATGCTATATTAGAACACTGGAATGTTGAGAGCTCCTGGCAGAGGGCCGTAATGCTATATTAGAACACTGGAATGTTGAGAGCTCTTGGCAGACGGCCGTAATGCTATATTAGAACACTGGAATGTTGAGAGCCCCTGGCAGAGGGCCGTAATGCTATATGAGAATACTGGAATGTTGAGAGCTCCTGGCAGAGAGCTGTAGTGCTATATTAGAACACTGGAATGTTGAGAGCTCCATTGAAAACAGTGACGAAGCAGGTGGTCTTTATAGGCCAATACAGCCCTGCTCCTACATTACAATAGGGGATGCGGCCTCAGGGCCAGAGCTGCCGACTTTGGAACTTGGTTCAAGTCTCGGCGTCAACTCACCATCCTGTGATTCTGGGCAAATTACTTTATCTGCCAGTGCCTAAAAAATGAATGTGACATTGTGTAATGTAGCTGGTGCTCATGTAAAGAGCCCCAATACCTTCAGGTCGAGTGTATAAATGCCAAATGTAATAGATTAGAACATTGGAATCTTGAGCGCTCTATTGAAGACAATGGAACGGTCGAGGGCCGGTAAAGGCCGGTACAGACCTGCTCCTACATTCCAGTGTTTAACACCTGTTATAGCCACTGGCAGAGAGATAATGCTATATTTAAGGTGCATTAGTACAAATAATTAAGCTAGGTGGCTTCCGCCGACCAGGAAGAGCAGGCTGTTCCTTAATGCTCTTCACTTTAGAGTTGCCACCCAAACAGATTTCCACACTGTCTGTATCTACACTGCCCAATGTTGAGCTTTTTGCCAAGATTTGAATCTGTCCTGGGGCCTTCAGAAAAGCGTCTTGCTACTTAAGAGACCCCTGATTAGTGAAATAAAAGAAAGGGAGACCCGCACCTCTCTCTAGCTGCTTCACCTGATTCCAACCAGTGAGGCCTTTAATGAAGAGCTGATTTGTGTCAGCACAGCCTGGGCGGTGGGCGAGCCGACACATTAACAGTGACAGCCGAGCAAATGGCCAAGCTTGGCTGTAAGAGCTCATGCATGAGCTGAGTCCTGAAAGTAGTTGGCATGTACAACATGCAACAAACATCATATAAAAAATATTATTCAGACTTTCTGAAA
Source organism: Calotriton arnoldi (assembly GCA_963921515.1). Classification (NCBI taxonomy): domain Eukaryota; kingdom Metazoa; phylum Chordata; class Amphibia; order Caudata; family Salamandridae; genus Calotriton; species Calotriton arnoldi. The sequence continues at coordinate 1,052,113 of CAWUFW010001762.1, read as the reverse complement.
TTAAGAAAAGTATATTTCTTTAAGATGCAGAAGCACATCAGATTATATCACTGCATTGAGAGGCATTTATTAAAAGTGATAGTTCTTGAACATTTACTTAGGAGCATTAATGCCCCCCATGACTACAATGAGATAATCGCAGGTTTTCTCCAGTCATAATATGCAATTCAGTCACTAGATGGTTTTCTCTTTCTCTCCTTTTTAACATCAAAGGTTTATGTTTGTTTTTAACTCTTGGCGTATGATGGTGAGCTTGAGGGTCCAAGAAGACCTTGAGCTGAGCCAGGGCCAGGGCTCTCAGTGGCTCGCCGACCTCTAGCCGAGCTTGTCACGCACATCTTGGCTCCAGACTCCGCAGGCGGTGGTACACTCTGGCCACAAGTTGGCCAAGTGAAAACCCATGTGAAAGGCTTTCTGTTTTTTAAGCTCTCTAAGAAAATTCAAAGAATTTCTGCAGAAAGGTGGAATGATAATGTATCCAGAACAAGAAAGGAAGAGACAGGAGCCATTGCTTGTTGTAATATCTGCTGCAACCTGTTTCATGAGAAAAGCAACAACGTATTCAACACATATGACATGGTTTGTAATGTGCCGTTGGTTTGCATGTGTCAGAGCATAATTACTCTAATAATGGGTGTAACAAATTGGGTTTTTGGCTGAGGGGGTGGAAGCCCCACTCAAGCAACAACCAAAATCCTTGTCAGGGTGAACCCCAAGTCACTGAATTAACCTGTGCTCGACCCTCCGGTAACTTGGCACAAAACATTCGGGCTTCATATAGAGGCAATATGTAAAGTATTATGCAGCACACAAACAGTAATAAAGGGAAAACACAGCAGAAAAAAATGTGCAAACCAATTTAAAAACTAGAGTACATTTTATTTAAAAAAATGATCCCAGAATGACAAAAATCCTATCGGTAGAACCGGACATATGCAGTTTTAAAGTTTTAGGTGAAAATAGCGCCTAGAAGTACAATGTGCCGCTTACGATCATTGCACTAGACCAGGGGAAAGTCACAAGTTCACCCAGACTACAATTGAGTGAGGGTCAGATACAGGGACCAGTTTATTCTTGCTGAAAAATGACCTGCAAAAGTCTGGCGTGAAGAGTTCTCTTTGCGGTGGAGGAGCAGGGAAAGCGCCGCGGATGGTCGTTGATGTAACATGAAAAGCAGGCTGTGTGTCACAGGCTGTCACTGCTGTAGTGCAAAGAGCCAATCTGGCATCACAGACAGTCATTGCTATAGTTTGGCAGTGGCGGTTACCACGGGCTGTCATTTCTATAGTGCAAAGTGTGGCTTTCACGTTGCCAGTTGTTACTGGCGGTCACTGTAGCGCAAAGAGCAGGTCTCACTGTAGCTTTGCGTTGGCAGCCGCAGCGAGTGGCAGAGTGTGATGAAGACCGTTCGCGGTCGCAAGGAGCCAAAACTTCAGGAGTTTTACCGTTTCCTACAGAGGAGTACACTCTGATGCCAGCCATGGGTCCAGGATCTGCAGAGACAGTTTTTGGGGATCAGGGACATACTCTAGCAGGATTCAGCAGTGTTTAGGCAGGTCCAAGTGCAGGACCCGGCAGGTCCAGTTGCAGCAGGTAACGTCAGCAGTTGCAGGAGGCCTCTGAGCTTGTTGTGTCCCTGTAGCTTCCATAGGAGTTCAGCGAACTGACCCTTGGAGTCACTCTGGTTAGCCTCGGCTGAAGGTAAGCTGGTCCAGGCTTCTTTCTTATATAGCAAGGCAGTCCTCCTACAGCAGAAAAGTCCTTCTTCTGTAATGTCCACAGGTCCAGCAGTGTTCTGACGGGGGACTCTGGAGATCCAACCTTTAAACCTGGTGCCAGCCTTTGTGCATGGGGGAACACTCTGTCCTAAACTAACATCTGGTTCTGGATAGTTCTTCTCTTCCCCTGTCAAGGCTCCAAACTGTCTGGGGTGACAAAGGCTAGTTCCGGGTCCCTTTGTGTGTGCTGAGGTAAGGCTCTTTGAAGTGTAAGTGGAGCAGGGTACAGCTCCGCCCCCCAGCCATTCTGGCAGGATGACCCATCTTGCCCACACATAGTCCCCTTTGTGTCACTGTCTATACAAAGGCTAATAACAGAGCCATTCACTGTCATGTGAATCATGATACTGGCAGAAAGCACAAATGGTTAGGACAAGAAAAAGGCAAACTTCCTAAAAGTGGAATTTTAGAATTGTGACTTAAAATCCGACTTTTACATTAAAGAGGGTTTTAAATGGCCACTTGAGGCTAAACAACATATCCCTATCTGCTCCAAATCCAAAGTTAGCACTTATTAAATATAATAAGGTAACCCAGTGTTAGTCAGTAGGAGAGATGGGCCTTTTGTTGTAACATAATGCATCTTCCCCAGCGTTCCAAGTCCCTGCTGCTCAGTCAGGGTGTGAGGTCATGTAGAATGATGAGAGTGTTTGAGTAGGATTGACTGTCAGTTGTCTTCGTTTACAAGATGTTACAGTAGTGAAAGACAACGTTAACAGTTTTTCACTACCAGGACGTGAAAAACTTATCCCACATGTCCTTTTTTTTAAATACCAGGTGTTAGACCTGTCAGCCTTAGGGTGGTCTTCCACCAATGTTTTGCCTTCTTCCCTCCTTTTTTGTTGAATTTGTTTTTGTTGGCCTTATGACTCTGTGCACTTTACCACTGCTAACCTGTGCTAAAGTGCTTCTGCTCATTCCATAAAACATAGCAACAGTGGCTTACACCTGATTAGCATATTTCATTTACTGGTAAGACCCTAGTAATGTGGTAACCCATATAAACAGGGCTGGTAAATGAAATGCTACTAGTGGGCCTGCAGAACTGACTGTCCCATCACTTAAGTCGCTCCTTAAAACATATCTCAGGCCTGCCATTGCAGCTTGTCTGCAGTTTTAAACTGCAAATTTAACCTGGCAAAATGAACTCTTTCATAGGCCCAAAACTTCCTTTTTAATACATATAAGTCACCACTAAGGTAGGCCCTAAACAGCCCATAGGGCAGGGTGCAGCGAATTTAAAAAGTGAGACGTACACAAATCAGTTTTTTATTTCTATGAGGCCTGCTTCTCTCATAGGATAACAGTGGGTTGCCTTATTACATTTAATAACTTATTTTAGGAACAGGTAGAAATTACATGTTTGGTGTCTAAGGAATTGTAATTTAAAATCCTTTTTAATAGTAAAGTTGGATTTTAAGTCACAATTCTGAAAATGGCACTTTTAGAACGTTGGCATTTTCTTGTCTTAACCATTTGGTGCCTGCAGCCTGTTTCCTGGGTCACATGACTAGGTGTAGTTGGCAGTTGGCTTTTGTGTATTCCTCCCAGACATCCACACAAATGGGGACTAGGTGTTGGCAGGATGGGGGGCGGAGCTGTGCCCAGCCCCACTTGCACTTCAAAGACACTGCCACAGCTCAGACACAAAGAACTTCACACTAGCCTTTTGTGACTCAAGACACCGTAGGACAAGGGCAGGGAAGCAGGACATTCCAGACACTTCTGTGGGGTGGGAGGACGACTCCAGAAGTTCCTTCCATTTTAAAGCTGGCACCAGGTATAAAACTAGGACCTGTGGAGAACTCTCTGAGGAGTGCCCTCCTGCCTCCAGCCTGCTGTGCACTTCAGAGGACTGCCCTGCAGGCACCAAGAAGGACTGCTGTGCTGCTTACAGCCTGCCCTGTGTGCTCAGATGACTATCCTGCTAAAGGAGGTCTACTTCTCTGCTTGAATCCAGGACTTCCAGAGTGGCCCCAGGGGGTAGTTGTTTGACCTCCTGATCCGATCCTTGGACAGAAAAGGCTACAACCATCTTGAACCACACCTGGTTCTAGCCTGTGTGAGTCCTGACGCTGCAAGGGATGCTCTTCCAGTCCTGGACCCTTGGAAGTGGTATTAAAGGTGCCAAGATAGCCCAAATCTAAAACTTGTGCCTTAGAACAATTTTAGCCAAAAAGTGCCCTAAGAACTGGGAGGAAACCAGGACCTACCCGCTCGCCAATCCGCCCATGGTGCATTGCCGGTTGACCTGACTTTGTGGTAGCTCTTGCTACATTAATCACTGCAGCAACAAATCCTGTTCAGTTACTCCTCACCGACGCAGTATCGGACCTTGTGGAGTCCTCGTCAGCTACAGCCTGCAGCTTTGTTCTGCTGGAGATTTTCCATTTCAAAAATATAGACTAAATGCGAGCGAAGACATTTTCACTGCAGCTTCATCCAACGGTTCCCCGACGACGACGCCTCCTCCTACTCCTCCTCGGACACTGCTGGCTGCCTTCCCCATTGAATTTAGCCTTCTCAAGACATTATTTTTCATAATCTCTTGTAAGTCTGAAGGTAGCCGGAGCCCGGGCCCAAACCACTTCGTGTATTCAAACTGCGTTCCATCGTGGACGGTCATAACTTTCGACTTTGTCCCGGTCTTGCACGACTAGATGTTCGTGGTTGGTATTTTGATCATTCAAGTGCTATTTTTCACTTCAAAGTTTAAAAATTTATAAGTCCAGTTTTGCTGAACCAAAGTTTTGTCATTTTGGTGTCAAATAATTTATTATAAATTACTTTCTTTTTCTAAATTGGTCTAGGATTTTTCTTATGTTCTGTTTTCACTTTATAGCTGTTTAAGTGCTGCATAAGTACTTTACACATTGCCTCTAAGTAAAGACTGACTGCTTTCGAGCCAACCTACTAGAGGGTTAAGCACTTTTGTGGTTCACCCTGACAAGGATTGTGGCTGTTGCTTGAGAAGGGCTCACACCCGTCTCAACTAGCAACCCAATTTCTCACACCATGCCCTATGAGCCTTTAGGACCTACCTTAGCGGTGACTTAAACGTATTAAAAAACAAGGTTAGCCTGGCATAGGGTGTATTTTGCCAGGTCGAAATGGCAGTTTAAAACTGCGCTATTATCTGCAGCGGCCGGCCTGAGATGTGTTTTGAAAGGCAACTTTAGTGAGAGGCAGAACGAGTGCTGCACATCCACCAGTAGCATTTAATTTACAGCTCCTGGGTATATGTTGTACCACTTAGTCGGGACTTACTAGTAATTTCAATATGCCAGCTAGGTGTAAGGCAATTTTACCATGTTTTAGGGAGGGAGCACATTAGCACTGGTTAGCAGTGGTAAAGAACACAAAGTCCTAAAAGCCAACAATAAAACAGGTTCAGCACAGGATGAGAGTGAAAGCAAAAAGTTTGAGGTGACCCTGCAGAGAGGGCCAAGTCGAACAATTGGCATTTATCACATCACACAATAGAAAGTAAAATACTTTTGGCACATAATAATAGGGTTTATTTAGTACCCATCCCAACAGCACCCATATCATTGACCTCTTCAGAATGAACTTTTGAGGTAGCCGTGCGAGGATTCAAAGATATGCTTTGCTGGCTACATGCAAGTATTTGCTACAGGCACAGAGCATACCGAGCTCCTTGTCAGGCATGGAAGTTGTGACCTGTGAGTTACACATGATTTCTGAAAGAGTCTCTGGATCTCATTCTACCCTATTTAGGTCTCACCGATTAAGCACAACCTGTTAGATGGCAAAAAGGCCTTTTGTCAGCGTACAGGGGGCTTAGTGCCTGCCTATTGCAATCAGTTGGCTTTATTATCACTCTCATTTTCTTGATTTTTACATGTGTGGTCTTTTCTTCCTCTTTTTATATTTGTCCCTCACCTGGATCATGGACACGACTTGTTCCTTCCACTGTTCACTTTTGAAGCACTACTTTTTTTAAGTACTCTATGAAAGTGCGTATTTTTTCCAGCTGTCTCCCTAGTGTATGCTCTTCCCTCTGCACTGTGTTTCGTGTTCTCTCTCACCTGTGTGCTTCTTCCCCACCACCTCTGAGTTCTGCTTCCCCTAGTGTGTTTCTCCCAACGTGTTACTTCTCCACCCATGAGCTTCTCCCCAACAGCTTGACTTTCCTTTCCCTTGCCGTGTTGCTTCCCTATGCCCTCTGTACTGCTTACACCACCCACGCCCTCTATGTTGCCTCTCTCGCTGTGTTGCTTCACTCCCTGTATTGCTTTCTTCCCCACCCTCACCCTTTATGTTGCTTTCTTCCCCACCCTCTCCCTCTGTATTGCTTTCTTCCCCACCCTCACCCTCTGTGTTGCTGTCTTCCCCACCCTCTCCCTCTGTGTTGCTTTCTTCCCCACCCTCTCCCTCAGTGTTGCTTTCTTCCCCATCCGCTCCCTCTGTTTTACTTTCTTCCTCACCCTCTCCCTCTGTGTTGCTTTCTTCCCTACCCTCTCCCTCTGTGTTGCTTTGTTCCCAACCCTCTCCCTCTGTGTTGCTTTCTTCCTCACCCTCTCCCTCTGTGTTGCTTTCTTCCCCACTCTCACCCTCTGTGTTGCATTCTACCCCACCCTCACCCTCTTTGTTGCTTTCTTCCTCACCCTCTCCCTCTGTGTTGCTTTTTTCCCCACCCTCTCCCTCTGTATTGCTTTCTTCCCCACCTCACCCTCTTTGTTGCTTTCTTCCCCACCCTCTCCCTCTGTGTTGCTTTTTTCCCCACCCTCTCCCTCTGTGTTGCTTTTTTCCCCACCCTCTTCCTCTGTGTTGATTTCTTCCCCATCCTCTGTTTTACTTTCTTCCTCATCCTCTCCCTCTCTGTTGCTTTCTTCCCCACCCTCTCCCTCTGTGTTGCTGTCTTCCCCACCCTCTCCCTCTGTGTTGCTTTCTTCCCCACCCTCTCCGTCTGTGTTGCTCTCTTCCCCACCCTCTCCCTCTGTGTTGCTTTCTTCCTCACCCTCACCCTCTGTATTGCTTTCTTCCTCACCCTCTGTGTTGCTTTCTTCCCCACCCTCACCCTCTTTGTTGCTTTCTTCCTCACCCTCTCCCTCTGTGTTGCTTTCTTTTTTCCAGCTGTCTCCCTAGTGTATACTCTTCCCTCTGCACTGTGTTTCGTGTTGTTCTCTCTCACCTGTGTGCTTCTTCCCCACCACCTCTGAGTTCTGCTTCCCCTAGTGTGTTTCTCCCAACGTGTTACTTCTCCACCCATGAGCTTCTCCCCAACAGCTCGACTTTCCTTTCCCTTGCTGTGTTGCTTCCCTATGCCCTCTGTACTGCTTACACCACCCACGCCCTCTATGTTGCCTCTCTCGCTGTGTTGCTTCACTCCCTGTATTGCTTTCTTCCCCACCCTCACCCTTTATGTTGCTTTCTTCCCCACCCTCTCCCTCTGTATTGCTTTCTTCCCCACCCTCACCCTCTGTGTTGCTGTCTTCCCCACCCTCTCCCTCTGTGTTGCTTTCTTCCCCACCCTCTCCCTCTGTGTTGCTTTCTTCCCCATCCGCTCCCTCTGTTTTACTTTCTTCCTCACCCTCTCCCTCTGTGTTGATTTCTTCCCTACCCTCTCCCTCTGTGTTGCTTTCTTCCCAACCCTCTCCCTCTGTGTTGCTTTCTTCCTCACCCTCTCCCTCTGTGTTGCTTTCTTCCCCACTCTCACCCTCTGTGTTGCATTCTACCCCACCCCCACCCTCACCCTCTTTGTTGCTTTCTTCCTCACCCTCTCCCTCTGTATTGCTTTCTTCCCCACACTCACCCTCTGTGTTGCTTTCTTCCCCACCCTCTCCCTCTGTGTTGCTTTTTTCCCCACCCTCTCCCTCTGTGTTGCTTTTTTCCCCACCCTCTTCCTCTGTGTTGATTTCTTCCCCACCCTCTGTTTTGCTTTCTTCCTCATCCTCTCTGTTGCTTTCTTCCCCACCCTCTCCCTCTGTGTTGCTGTCTTCCCCACCCTCTCCCTCTGTGTTGTTTTCTTCCCCACCCTCTCCCTCTGTGTTGCTCTCTTCCCCACCCTCTCCCTCTGTGTTGCTTTCTTCCTCACCCTCACCCTCTGTATTGCTTTCTTCCTCACCCTCTGTGTTGCTTTCTTCCCCACCCTCACCCTCTTTGTTGCTTTCTTCCTCACCCTCTCCCTCTGTGTTGCTTTCTTTTTCCAGCTGTCTCCCTAGTGTATACTCTTCCCTCTGCACTGTGTTTTGTGTTGTTCTCTCTCACCTGTGTGCTTCTTCCCCACCACCTCTGAGTTCTGCTTCCCCTAGTGTGTTTCTCCCAACGTGTTACTTCTCCACCCATGAGCTTCTCCCCAACAGCTCGACTTTCCTTTCCCTTGCCGTGTTGCTTCCCTATGCCCTCTGTACTGCTTACACCACCCACGCCCTCTATGTTGCCTCTCTCACTGTGTTGCTTCACTCCCTGTATTGCTTTCTTCCCCACCCTCACCCTTTATGTTGCTTTCTTCCCCACCCTCTCCCTCTGTATTGTTTTCTTCCCCACCCTCTCCCTCTGTGTTGCTGTCTTCCCCACCCTCTCCCTCTGTGTTGCTTTCTTCCCCACCCTCTCCCTCTGTGTTGCTTTCTTCCCCACCCTCTCCCTCTTTGTTGCTTTCTTCCTCACCCTCTCCCTCTGTGTTGCTTTCTTCCCCACCCACTCCCTCTGTGTTGCTTTTTTCCCCACCCTCACCCTCGGTGTTGCTTTTTTCCTCACCCTCACCCTCTGTGTTGCTGTCTTCCCCACCCTCACCCTCTGTGTTGCTTTCTAACTGACCCTCTCCCTCTGTGTTGCTTTTTTCCCCACTGTCACCCTCTGTTATGCTTTCTTCCCCACCCTCTCCCTCGGTGTTGCTTTCTTCCCCACCCTCTCCCTCAGTAATGCTGTCTTCCCCACCCTCTCCCTCTGTGTTGCTTTCTTCCTTACCCTCACTCTCTGGGTTGCTTTCTTCCCCAGCTTCACTCTCTGTGTTTCTTTCTTCCCCACCCTCTCCCTCTGTGTTCCGTTCTTCCCCACCCTCTCCCTCTGTGTTGGTGTCTTCCCCACTCTCTCCCTCTGTGTTGCTTTCTTCCTCACCCTCACCCTCTGTATTGCTTTCTTCCCCACCCTCACCCTCTGTGTTGCTTTCTTCCCCACCCTCTCCCTCTGTGTTGATTTCTTCCCCACCCTCACCCTCTTTTTGCTTTCTTCCCCACCCTCACCCTCTGTGTTGCTTTCTTCCCCACCCTCTCCCTCTGTGTTGCTTTTTTCCCCCGCCCTCACCCTCTGTGTGGCTTTCTTCCCCACCCTCGCCCTCTGTGTTGCTTTCTTCCCCACCCTCTCACTCGGTGTTGCTTTCTTCCCCACCCTCTCCCTCGGTGTTGCTTTCTTCCCCACCCTCAACCTCTGTGTTGCTTTCTTCCTCACCCTCTGTGTTGCTTTCTTCCCCACCCTCTCCCTCTGTGTTGCTTTCTTCCCCACCCTCTCCCTCTGTGTTGCTTTCTTCCTCACCCTCTCCCTCTGTGTTGCTTTCTTCCCCACCCACTCCCTCTGTGTTGCTTTTTTCCCCACCCTCTCCCGCTGTGTTGCTTTTTTCCCCACCCTCTCCCTCTGTGTTGATTTCTTCCCCACCCTCTCCCTCTGTGTTGCTCTCTTCCCCACCCTCTCCCTCTGTGTTGCTTTCTTCCTCACCCTCAGTATTGCTTTCTTCCTCACCCTCTGTGTTGCTTTCTTCCCCACACCCTCTTTGTTGCTTTCTTCCTCACCCTCTCCCTCTGTGTTGCTTTCTTCCCCTCTTTCACCCACTGTATTGCTGTCTTCCCCACCCTCTCCCTCAGTGTTGCTCTCTTCCCCACCCTCTCCCTCTGTGTTGCTCTCTTCCCCACCCTCTCCCTCTGTGTTGCTTTCTTCCTCACCCTCACCCTCTATATTGCTTTCTTCCTCACCCTCACCCTCTGTGTTGCTTTCTTCCCCACCCTCACCCTCTTTGTTGCTTTCTTCCTCACCCTCTCCCTCTGTGTTGCTTTCTTTCCCTCCCTCACCCACTGTATTGCTTTCTTCCCCACCCTTTCCCTCTGTGTTGCTTTCTTCCTCACCCTCTCCCTCTGTGTTGTTTCCTCCCCACCCTCTCCCTCTGTGTTGCTCTCTTCCCCACCCTCTCCCTCTGTGTTGCTTTCTTCCTCACCCTCACCCTCTGTATTGCTTTCTTCCTCACCCTCACCCTCTGTGTTGCTTTCTTCCCCACCCTCACCCTCTGTGTTGTTTCCTCCCCACCCTCTCCCTCTGTGTTGCTTTCTTCCCCACTCACCCTCTGTGTTGCTTTCTTCCCCACCCTCTCTCTCTGTGTTGGTTTCTTCCCCACACTCACCCTCTGTGTTGGTTTCTTCCCCACCCTCTCCCTCTGTATAGCTTTCTTCCCCACCCTCTCCCTCTGTATTGCTTTCTTCCCCACCCTCACCCTCTGTGTTGTTTCCTCCCCACCCTCTCCCTCTGTGTTGCTTTCTTCCCCACGCTCACCCTCTGTGTTGGTTTCCTCCCCACCCTCTCCCTCTGTGTTGCTTTCTTCCCCACGCTCACCCTCTGTGTTGCTTTCCTCCCCACCCTCTCCCTCTGTGTTGGTTTCTTCCCCACCCTCTCCCTCTGTGTTGCTTTCTTCCCCACACACTGTGTTGTTTCCTCCCCACCCTCTACCTCTGTGTTGCTTTCTTCCCCACACTCACCCTCTGTGTTGCTTTCTTCCCCACACTCACCCTCTGTGTTGCTTTCTTCCCCACACTCACCCTCTGTGTTGCTTTCTTCCCCACCCTCTCCCTCTGTGTTGGTTTCTTCCCCACCCTCTCCCTCTGTGTTGCTTTCTTCCCCACCCTCTGTGTTGTTTCCTCCCCACCCTCTACCTCTGTGTTGCTTTCTTCCCCACACTCACCCTCTGTGTTGCTTTCTTCCCCACACTCACCCTCTGTGTTGCTTTCTTCCCCACCCTCACCCTCTGTGTTGCTTTCTTCCCCAACCTCACCCTCTGTGTTGCTTTCCCCCACCCGAGCCTTCTTTGCTGTCTTCCCCAACTCACAAAACAATTAAAAAAGCTTTTTTTTTAATCATTTTTTTATTTACCTCAACACTGGTAATAAATACCACACTGTATCCTGTGTATCTGCATATATTGTTTGTGTCATGGCATTTTTTTATACAGAAAGTATTTAACCAAAAGCAGGACGCTATGGGTTACATTTATGTATTTAAGAGATATCTTGACTGCAGACTCAAGAGATATCTTGAATATAGGGAGGGTTAGTTCCCTGGGTAAAATATTGTTACGTGCAGCTGCCAGGCAGGAACAGTTTTTTTGCATGTCAGTTTTTCTGTACTGCACTCATTTTGACCTTTGCACTCTAGTAATAAATGTTTTTTTCGGCTGCATTTCTTTTTACTGTCATAGCATAAATAAATTAAGTGCTTCGACCATTGTCTGCTGATGACAAGGAGCGAGTCAAGCTGCTTTGAAGACAATTAACAGCAGGGCCTCTGCCCCCTCCTAGCTTCTGATGCCCACCTCCCCCCCAACCAGCAGATGTGTACAGCTCTTCACAGATGGGATTAACCTTCGCTCCCCCTGAGATGGGTGACCACCGCCCAGGGCGAGGGACACAGAGGGTTCTCCACCTGTGTCTTGTGGGCTCTGGGGTACCTCGGGTGTGTGAGTCCTCTTCAGTCCATTGTGAAGTACTTTAAACAGAGGCCTACAAGTCGACTCGAGATCATGAGAGTAACAGACAGTCTGTTGGTCAGTGTGTGAGGAGGTACTCTGCTGATGTGTCTGCCTTTTCGCCGCTCCTATTGCTGGTCTGGCGCTATAATTAAATTTAAATTTTCCCAGTGTTGCCCCGTACTCCGCTGTAATAAAGTGTCCTGCCTGGGCGCCATTTTAGGGTCAGGCAGCATGGGGCATCTACTTCGGCCCGGGAGGCCCCATTGTCCGTTACTTCTCAGCGCGGAGGCGGGGGGAACCGGCCATGCGGGAGAGTGACCACCCTCCTATCGCTGCCTTCTACCTGCCCCCCCCCTCCTCCCTGAGAAGTAACGGACAATGGGGCCTCCCGGGCAAGTAGATGCCCCATGCTGCCTGACCCTAAAATGGCGCCCAGGCAGGACACTTTATTACAGCGGAGTACGGGGCAACACTGGGAAAATTTAAATTTAATTATAGCGCCAGACCAGCAATAGGAGCGGCGAAAAGGCAGACACATCAGCAGAGTACCTCCTCACACACTGACCAACAGACTGTCTGTTACTCTCATGATCTCGAGTCGACTTGCTGCAGCCCCTCTGCCCCTGTTGGTGGCGATGCTGTGGCTGCAGAGGCTAGTAAGGCACGGTTAGTGCCAGGCCTTTTCACTTCACAGCTGCCCAGCAAGTAGTGGGAAGCTGCACCGTTTAGGCTAATGTTGAGTTGGGCAGTTAGGAGTGAAATGCCCTCCCTTAGCCCTGACCTTCACAGCTGCGCAGCACTTAGTGCCAGCTGCAACGTTTAGACCTGGGTTGGGGGTCATACCTTGGCTGTTAGAAGTGAGATGCCCTCCTTTAGCCCTGACCTTCACAGCTGTGCAGCACTTAGTGCCAGCTGCAACAGTTAGACCTGCGCAGATTGCGCACCCTTGACTTTCGCTGCTTAGGCAGCGCGCCCGGACCTTCACAGCTGCGCAGCACTTAGTGCCAGCTGCAACGTTTAGACCTGCGCAGATTGCGCACCCTTGACCTCCGCTGCCTGGGCAGCGCGCCCTGGTCCTTCACAGCTGCGCAGCTATAGTGCCAGCTGCAACATTGAGACCTGCGCAGATTGCGCACCCTTGACCTTCGCTGCTTAGGCAGCGCGCCCGGAACTTTTGGGTCATAGGACATTTGAGCCCCTCTTTGAGATTGCCAGTTTCCGATTGGGCTGTCCTGGCTCGATCGGTGGCCCATGGGATGAGGAATGCACATAATTGTCGTTCACTTGGCTCTCCTCTAACTGTGCTCTTGGTTGAGGTATGGTGTCCATTTGGGCCTCCTCCCTGGGGAGCCAAAGAATGTCCCTCCCCATCACTGCGATCCTATAGGCGACTCCCATTTCCATGCGGGTTTCCACACTGGGAGGTCCCAATCCCGGGTGGTAGGGTTTGCCCCGGTATGATCCCACACCCTCTCCACTGCTGGAGACAAGCCAGCCTTCTATCCCACCGGTACGATGTCTTATTAGGGAGTAAGACCAGAGGCCCTGGCCCTGCATGTCTAGTAGCCTCCTGACCGCTCTCATTGGATTATCCTCACTCATCTTCCGGCTTATGTGCCCTCCTCTTCATATTATTCTTTTCTGATCCATCGCTACCCTAGTGGCCCTCCTCTCCCTACCATGGCTTCCATTCGAATTAAGTCGGGAGTTAACTGCTTCAAAGTCATCTATCCCCCAATCTGTCCAAAGCTGCAGCAAAACGGTTCAAACACAACACCATTGAACACTTCCCTGATTCCCTCTTTGTTGATCAATTCCATAATGGGCACCTAGGGAAGCTAAAAAATGACTTAATTTTTTTCACCCATGACATCCCTTCCTGGTCCACCAGCTTCTTCAATTTCTTCAACGTCTCCTCCTCCTCACCTATCCCGCATGGACAGCGACTAAAAATTTCCCCCTCCACGAGCTTTAAGGGCTCGCTCACCATAACACTCTACAACAATGGCACCGTCATGATTCAAGCGACAGACTCCTGTCTCTCCCTCTTTGACCATCTCTTCCACTCCCTTCGTCCAACCCACACAACTATGATCTCCCCCAACTCTTCTTTGAACTCCTCTCCTTTCTCCCTTTCTCCCCCCAGACCCCCGATACTCCAGCAGGCCGCTATCCCGGGAGGCGCAGGTCTACCCTTTGCTCCCCCAGTCACTGCTCCCTCATCTCCCTCTCTTCCCCCTTCCAAAATGCCCCTCACCCTATCTTATCTTTCCGGCCTCTGGCCTCCACCCCCCTCCCCACCCTACACCTGCTCGATTCTCCAACATTTTATCCGCCCCCCTAATCCCACTAAATCTGCCCTCCGCCCCCCTCTTAATTCACCTCTCTTACAACCTGGTCTTCCCATCAACTGTCCTTACCTTCCCCCTTACCTCCCCCTTTCGCCTCATCCCTTTCCGCTCTTCCCCGTCCCCCGTACCCTAAATTCTCCTCTTCCACCTCCCATCTATCCTCAACCCCACCTTCCTCTTCCCTTGCTTCCCAACCTTATCTCCCTCCCTGACAATTCCTTCCTCGTCTCTCCCTCCGACGTTGCAGTCCCTTGCTTCTCCCTCAGTTTCCCTCTAGTCAATTCCCCCCACTCCACCTGGTACCTGTCCCCCTACATTCGCCTTGCATAGCCTACAGTACCTATCTTGCACCATCCTCTCCTTTCTCCCCATTCCTCTGGCCCTCCTCGGACCCCCTGCCCTCCCCCTCCTTTACAGCCCCCTTTTCTTTCGGATCCACGCACATTCGGACCTCATCTGTCCCCCCGCCCACCCCGCCCGGGTCAGTCTCGTCTCCCCTCTTCTCCCCTTACCTCCGGCCCTCTTTTATCCCCCTCCTACTCCTCAACTTCCTCCTCGGACGTATGCCCTCTTCTCTTCCCCTCTGTTCAACTCCAGTAAAAATATTTCTCTTCCCACCACTGTTTCTCCTTCCACTCCCTCTGTTCACCATCGTTCCTCACCCTCTTCCCTTGCTCCCCAACCCCCACCCATTCCCCCTCCCCTCCCCTCCCTCCCTCACCCTCTGCACTCCCTCACTTATCCCATTCCACCACCCCGCCCCGTCCTCCCTCACCATCTGCACTCCATCTCATATCCGGCTCCTCCAGCCCGCCCTGTCCTCCCTTACCTTCTGCACCAACGCCCTCTACTCGTTCCCCCACCCCTCCCCGTCCTCCCTCACCCTCTGCACTCCCTTCTTTATCCACCGAGCCACCTAACACTCCATGCTCAGCTCTCCTCTCTCTGGAAAATAAACTGGATTCTCTCATCTATTCCATCTCCCAGCTGGTAGCGTCCATCTCACGCTTAAGCGCCAAGTTATCCCCTGTCCCTAACACCCTCCCGAGGAGTCCCTTGCTCCCGCACCCCAATAAAACCAATCACAGTCTGCCCTCTGCAGACATCACCAATTTACGGGCCAGCCTCAAGACCACCAACGTCACTCCCTCTCCGCCCTCCTCTCCTAAGAATTTTACGCAGTTTCCTATTCAGGTCATCTCCTCTGTCAGACCTCACCAACCTCCCTCTTGCCGGGCTCCCTCATTCAAGAATCTTATCCCTATCTCCCTGAACAACCCTAACACCCCCTTCACCAAAACATCTGCGTCAGAGCTGCACTGTTTGCTCCACAACTGCAGATCTGCAGTCAAACACAAAGTGGAAATCTCTGATACTATCACTCACCAAAATCTTGACATGATCTTCCTCACTGAGACCTGGTTTAATGACTCCTCTCATACTTTGTTTGATCTGTTGGTACCCACTGACTATTCTATCCTCAGAAATGACAGGGCAGACAAAACTGGAGGAGGTGTCGCTATCATCTTCAGAAACTCCCTTCAAATTAAAGCGGTCCCAACCACCCTCTTCCATACATTCGAATGCCTTTCCCTAGAACTTCAAATACATCACGGCTCACCCTTTAGATTCCATGCCATCTACCACCCGCCTGGTTACTGCTCTTCCTTTGTGGAGGAACTGACTGACTTCATCAGTGACCAACTCTCTCAAAGTGACAGACAGATCTTCCTGGGTGACTTTAATCTCCACTGGGGCTCCTTGGAAGACTCGGCTGCCAACAAGCTTGCCTCCTTTCTCTCAGCCAATGATCTCCTCCAACATTGCTCGGAAACCACACATTCTAAGGGCTCTATTCTGGACCTTGTCATATCCAAAGAAGACCTGCTGACCACTGCTCCCCCATCCATGTAGACTGGTCTGACCACCTCCTCATTCCCTTCCGCTTTCACCTCTCGCACGTTATAACTCTCGGCCAACCTAAAAGAGCTACTACCTGGTTCCGTAACACTAAGAACATTGATCTTGACACTTTTTGTGATTCCGCTATGCAGGCACTTCCTAGACTAGACCCTAGCGTGGATGTCAACGATCTCACTTCTCAGTGCCTCTCAGTACTAGCAGTCGAAATCGACATTGTTGCTCCTCTCCAAAGCAAAAGGAAAAGACCCACCCCCTCAGCACCTTGGTTCAATAAAGCGCTCTACGATGAAAGGAAAAACCTTAGATTCCTGGAGAAGCACTGGAGAAAATCTCCTTCCACCACTAATCTCTCTCTTTACGCTCAGCAAGATCCATATATCACAATCACATCTTCCTGGAAAAAGCATCACATTTCAGATCCCTCCTTGACTCGGCTAAAAACAGACCCAAAAAACTTTTTGACCTCTTCAAAAACCCAAACTGTTCTCCTCCAACCATTAAGCCTGAGGATTCCTCAAAGAAAGCAGCAGATTTCGCTATATTCTTCGATGAAAAGGTCAAAGCTCTGGTGGATAAGGTCGCCCACCCCCCCCATGGAGGAGCGGAAATCCTTGGTCACCTGGCAGAACTTTGACGTCATCTCGGAAGATGACCTCCTCAAATGCATCCGCGAAACTAAACCCTCCAACCATTCCTCCGACCCCATCCCTAGCGACATCGCCATCGATTTCTATACCTATACTCTCTCTTACTGGACCAGGCTAGTCAATCTCTTCCTCAGTCAAGGCTCCCTCCCAGTTACCCTCAAATCAGGTCAGGTCACCCCTCTTCTAAAAAAACCCGCCGCGGATGCGAACGACCTCAACAACTTCCGCCCTATCTCCAACCTCCCTTTTCTGTCGAAAATCACCGAAAAATGTGTTGCGAAACAACTTTCCTCACATATTATGGACAATAACCTCCTCGACGTCTTCCAGTCGGGCTTCATCCAAAACTGCAGCACTGAAACAGCCATGCTGCAAGTGATTGACGATGCGCTGCATATACTCGACGCTGGGGATTCATGTCTTCTGATTCTTCTAGACCTCTCTGCAGCCTTTGACACGGTTAATCATAGCACCCTCCTCAACACTCTTCAACAGAGAATGGGACTGGATGGCACAGTGCTCAAATGGTTTGCCTCTTTCCTCTCGGACAGATCCCAAATGATCAAGATAGGGAACAGTCTTTCATCTCCTGTTGCCGTAGGTCAAGGCGTCCCTCAAGGTTCTATCTTGGCACCCACCTTGTTTAATCTCTACCTGGAACCTTTAGGGAACCTCCTAAGCAAATCTGGGATCCTTTACCATCTGTATGCGGACGACACGCAAATCTACCTTAAGGTGTCCTCCGCACACGATCTCTCCCTACTCAATTCTACCCTCAACTCTATTCACAACTGGATGTCTGCTCACCAACTCATTCTGAATCCCGCCAAAACTGAATTCCTCCTCCTCTCTACCTCTCTCTCACCTCCTCCTGTTCAATCTTGGATGGATCAGCTGAACCTTCTCAACAACAAACCCATCATTGTTGACAGCGCTAAATCCCTAGGTGTCATTCTCGACAAAAGACTCAACCTAATCGCCCACATCAACTCTATTGCTAAGAATGCACGGTACCAGCTGCGCCTTCTGTGGGGGATCCGTCGGTTCTTCCCGGAGAAAGACTTAAAAACCTTGGTTCAATCTCTGGTTCTCTCAAGACTGGATTACTGCAATTCTCTTCTGACTGGCCTACCCAAATCCCACCTCTCCCCTCTCAAATCCATCCTCCATTCAGCAGCTCGCTTCATTTCAGGGTCTAAACGAAGCGACCACATCACTCCTATCCTGTCCTCTCTGCGATGGCTTCCGATCGAGGCAAGATCTATTTACAAAACTGCCTGCATCACACACAAAGCCTTACACACGTCCTCCCCTCGTTACCTGGCGAATAAACTGAAATTGTCCGGTGGCTCTCGCCCTTCTCGCAATGCGGAAAAGCTTCTGCTTGAGCCCCCGTCTTCAAAAGGGAAAGATCGATGGCTCAATCCTTCTCGGGCAATGCGGTGAGAATCTGGAACTCGCTTCCCCCACTGCTCCGTGCCACCTCCTCTACCCGGATCTTCAAAGCTGACCTCAAGTCTCTTCTATTCCAAAGACACTTCCAGAACTAATACGTTCGGTCTTAGGCCCCTCTAGGAAGTCCGCTCGTCAGTATAAAGTTGTACTTGTGTCTGTTCATTCCTTATTTTATGTGTTGTGTTGGTTTTTATGTGCGTGTTCCCCCATTATAAGTCCCCTGTGAAGTCACGCCCTCTCTACTACCTCAAGGAAGCTCTTCCATGATAGGAATTCTGTATTCCAAGCCTATAGAAGGGCCTTCTCAGTGTGCTTCGAGTTACTGCCACTTATTACAGTATTTTGCCTTTAGTGTATTTTGTACCCCATGTATCATATATTTTGTACCCCATGTACCCCCTGTTGAATCCACGCCCTCTCTACTACCTCAAGGAAGTTCTTCCACTATAGGAAATTCTGTACTCCAAGCCTATAGAAGCGCCTTCCCAGTGTGTCATGTGTGACTGCCATTTATTGCAGTATTATACCTCCATTTGTATTTGGTATCCCATGTTTCATGCACATCTGTCACTTTTTCCTATTGGAACTCATTCCTCTTTTGTATTTGGTTTGTTTGTTTTTGCACAATTGTCACTTTTTCCTCATGCAATGTAACGCTTGTCTTTGTATTATGCTCATTTGTATCCTCCTCCTTATGTAATGTTGCTGATCCTGTTGTGAAGCGCTCTGACACCCTCGGGTAAAGTCCGCGCTATATAAAAACGCATAAATAAAAGACTAGAGCGGGTGGGCAGTGCCAAAATGGCACTAAAGGGCCGCCCTGCTGAGGTGGCCCCCTGCGGGGGCCGCGGACAGCCGCATTCCCTCTGCGTCTCTGGAACTACTGCCTAGTCTCATTCAATCCCCAGTAATTCCAATGCTTCAAATATCTACCGCAGCCAAATGTAGCAAGCATTGGCACAGCCAACAGGGGGCACCAATGCGAGAACTATCAGTTTAGTCAATGTCATTGTGTTTTAGCCATGTTGTACAGCAGCACAGCTTAAAATCAGATGGCCCTCCCGCCTCTAACACCCCCTCTTCCTCTTTTACAGGTCCCTAATGGTCCGCAGCGCAGGCCTCTCTGGAGCCAGCCTCAGAGATGCATCTGCCCGATAGTCACCCAGAGCTAAATGTAGAATAAAACAATAAAGCGCCGAGGATCACACGCTGCCGCTCCCTAGCAAACGTTTCCGAGGTTCAAATACAACACCGCGCATGTCCAAGAAGAGGCCACCTTTGCAGAGTTCTGCCACCATACACAGCCAGGCACGGGCAGTGGCGTAACGAAAATGGAGAGGGCCCCCCTGCAAGGTACGAAGAGGGGCCCCCTCCGGACTCTATCAGGAGTTCTGCGGCCGAAGTGCTGTGCTGAGGGGGCCCCCTGGAGCTTGGGGGCACCGCGGGGGCTTCGGTGGCCTGTGTTACGCCCGTGGGCACGGGTGAATACTGACGCCCTGCTCGTCACGCCGCTAAGAAAAACTATAAAACCAAAAACCACAGTCATTCCGGCCGCGTTCATCCGGCTCTCGAAATGACAAAGCAGCCTTGAGGCTTTCTTCCTGATGGAAAAAAGATCCGTGCCTCTGAAATGTTGTCCGTGTATTCTTTAATGAGAGGCCCATAGGAAGCTACTGCAGGCGTCTATAAGCGGTTTAAATAATGTTGAATTGTGAATTAAAGGTGCACACCTTTAATTCCAATGCTCTGACTGCACATATCCGCAGACCGCATCCGACTCGGTCTGTTTTGGAAGCAACCAAATGTGCTGCGAAGCCGTACTACAGTCCGATTGTGCGCTACATGAACACCTATCACGGAAGCCCGAGTGTCCCCGCCTTGAGACCCTCACGGGTGAGTAGCCGCGCTACACAAACACCTGATTGATTGAGGCGCTATTTGCACAAGATGACACAAAATCACAATCTGTTCGGCCTTGCATTGTTTGGGGCATATGCGTCTCTTATAGGACTTTTTCCTTAACTAGGGGTTTGTTGTTCAAATGCATAGGCACACTGATAAGTGCACAGTGCACACCTTCTATTGCATGACGCGGTGCTCTGTGGGGTACAAAGGAAAGAAGCGGTATATGGTTTCTCTAAAAAGGGCCCCAGACCCCGTCTGAAAAGAGACCCAGCCTACACGTGGCCCCCTGCAAGTTCATTTGGAGGGGAGGGGAAAGGCTCAAATCAATTCCTTTGCTTGTAGGCGCTATCCGAATTGAAACGTGTTTGAACTGCTATCAAAACGTCAGGCGATCTCACGCATGTCCGGAGAAAACGTGTCAGGTGTATGTGACGGCCCCGTGTGGTAGAAGGGCTTGCACTGACACAAAGAATGAAAAATCAGCATATTCATTTTAAAAACAATATCTGTAAAGTTCACCTGATTCCACCATTATTGAGTGAACACAGAACCACTTGTGAACATTGTGAGAAGTTGGCCTGGTATATGCTGTCCACTAATTATAGTGGGCACCTTGCACCAGTCCAAACAACCCCTTATGGAGATAGGTTAAAGACAACCTTTATTGAAAGCTATCCTAGTGGTAGCTATGGAGAGCAGCCTTCAGGCTAAGTCTTGAAGGAATGTAAAGCAGCTTGTTTTACCAGTCTATAATCTCTTGAGTGACCAAATGAAAGAGCACCACACTAGGTATATATTCAAAATATATGTATTTATTACTAAACACACCCCTCTAGTCTCTTTATGAGGCTAGAGTTCGAAATACATAAGTTATAAGTTATTTAAACACAGTAATAGCACAAATACACGTTTGGGCCCTAGGGAGTACCAAACCATATACCAATAAAGTGGTATAAGAACCACGACTGAGCTAGACACTAGGCCTAGAGCCTCTAGAAGTGCTTGGACCACAAGGAACCACCCAAGGTAGTGACACAGGGGACCCACGGGGGACGCATGCAGTGTAGTAACACAGCCGCGAATCGCCGTTAACTTCTATGGAGAAAGTCGCGGTTTGGAATTTAAAGAAAAGGGACACTTAAAGGAGGACTTGGAGCAAACCCTTTGAGAACTAGGTCGTTCTAGAGTCTCTGTGGCAGTAGCAGACCTGTGGTGTCCTTTTGGCTGGCCTTCCAGGGGTGGCACAATACATGCTGCAGCCCCTGGTAGGCCTCTGAGGTACCTATGCCCTGGGTACATAGTATACCATATACTAGGGACTTATAAGGGCACTCCAGATTCCAATCAGAGATGTGCCTAAGGCACATGGAAACCATTTTATAGAGGAAGCAGATAGACTGGGGCCCTGAATAGCAGGATCCCAGTCCAACTAAGTCATAAACCAGCAAAACACCAGGAAAAAGTGGGGGCAACCATATAGTCAGATTCCACCTTCCTACATAACCCCCCAAACGAAAGAAGATAAGGCTAACCTTGGCCAGTTGAGCCTTTATTGACTAAGTGGCCATATAAGGAAGCACCTGCACTAGCATGGTTGCCCCCTATCTTATGGTCCACTAAGCAATCCCTCACCCTAAGGGTATGAGAGGGTTTCCACCATGGGGAATTACTACCTGTGGTGTGCTTTGGTAAAGTACAAGGCTGGTGAGGTGTCTGAGAAGGGAAGTGAGGCCCTAGGAAGGTTGGTCTCAGCTTCCTCAGATCACTGGTCACCATGTATGCCTGTCTTTCCATGACTGAGTTGCACTGTGCTCTAAGGGTCAACCTTTGGCTGCCTACAGCTGGGGGTTGGGTCCCTTTGGATGGACCCCTGGAGGGACATGGCAGGTTTGGAACCTTTTGGTCCCAGGTTTGCCCTTGCCTAACAGAGTCCTTCTGGGGGAGGTCCCTACACAAAGGTATGGGGGATCCCTCAGTGTGTTGAGGAATTTTCACCTGGCTAGGGCTACTAGCCTGGGTGCCCCTAATCTGCTGATGGGGGGTTCCTCTGGACAGGGGGCCCTGGGGGTCCACTGACCTCCCTGACCTCTGCAGCCCTGGGCTGACTGAGGCAGGGTAGAGAGGGGCAGGTTACCTGCTCCAGACAGGGTACCACCTTGGAAGGGTCCTCTGCCATCAGGGGTGGGGCCAGGCCAGGCCTGACTACCTCTGGGGCAGTTCCTTCACTAGGGGTAGGGTCAGTTCCCTGAGGAGGCTGACCCTTACCTACTGTCTGGAGGGAAGAAGACTTTTCTTCAACCCCTGTGCTCTCTTTTGGGGGAGAGTGGGCCATTCTTCCAGGCTCCATCTCTCCAAAGTTTCCCTGGGCTTGGGCTGTGGCCATCACAGCCCCACTAACCTTTACAGGGACGCCCAGCACTCTCAGATGGGTTTGGTGTTCAACTTCAGCCCAGGCTGAAATTTCCAGATCATTGCCCATCAGGCAATCTACAGGCAAGGTTGGGGACACTGCCACTCTCTTTGGGCCTGTGACCCCCTCCCAGCTAAGATTGACTATGGCCATGGGGTGATCTGTTCTGACACCATCAATGTTGGTTACCTGGTATTTAAACTCAGGTAAAAGCTGGTGAGGGGGGACTAGTTTCCCTGCCACCATGGTGACACTAGCCCCTGTGTCTCTAAATGCCACAGCTTTCTGACCATTAATTATTGGCTCCAGTCTGTACCTGCCCAATGCATTGGGACCCACGGTAAAGGTGGCAAATCCTACACCACCATCAGAGTCAGAGGAGTCTGTTGAGGGGGTCCTGTCTAAACTAGGGCCCACCTCGGTTCCTCTTGCAAAAGCACCTAACATTTTGGGTACACTACTCCCAACTGGAGGATTACTACTGGTAGTACCAGGAGGGGTGGTAGTAGTTGTTGGAGGAACATTTTCTTTATTGCCAATCCTGGGGCAACTGGGATCAGTTTTCCAGTGTCCAGGCTTTTTACAGACATGGCAATAGGGTTTCTTTTCAGGAGAGGAAGGAGTTTGGGTCCCACCCCAGAAGAGGACTTTTGGGGCCCTGTAGTGGATTTATCCTTAGATTTATCCCCACCTTTCTCTTGGGACTTGGTAGAATCTTTCTTCTGGTCACCACCCTGATTCTTAGTCTTTACTCTGGTTCTGACCCATTTGTCTGCCTTCTTTCTCAATTCTTGGGGAGAGGTCAGATCAGAGTCCACCAGGTACTGGTGTAAAAGCTGGTTTTGACAATTATTAAGGATCTGCTCCCTCATAATCAAATTGTACAATCCTAAAAAGTCATGCACCTTGTTGCCATGTATCCAACCTTCCAGAGCCTTAGTAGCACAATCTACAAAATCAACCCAGTCTTGAGTCTGAGCCTTTTGGGTGTCTCTGAACTTCAACCTATACTGTTCAGTGGTTAGGCCAAACCCATCTATCAGAGCACTCTTCAAGACTTTGTAATTGTCAGCATCCTCCTCTCTAACAGTGAGGAGCTTATCTCTACCTTTGTCTGCAAAGGAGAGCCACAAGATTGCTGCCCACTGCTCCCGAGGGACCCTCTGTACTTTACAGGCCCTCTCTAGAGCAGGTGTCCATTTGTGGATGTCATCCCCACTCTGGTAGGGAGGGACAATCTTGCTCAGTTTTCTATGGTCATAAGACCTTTCCCTATCTTTGGGGAAATTGCTGCCACCATGGGACTCTAGTCCCAACTTTTGTCTCTCTCTATAGAGATCTAGGGACTTCCTGTCTATAGCCAATTGCTGTTTCCTGAGTTCAAGCTGAGTTTGCTCATATTGAATCAGTCTCTTTCTTCTCTCATGAGAGGATTCCCTCCTATGAGAGGAGACAGAGGACCCTATTGAGGTGTCAGAGTGGTTAGACTCCTGAGAAGGAGACCTAGACCTTCTGGGCACACTCAGAACTCTTCCTGGGGGGACAAAGGGGAGGTCAGTCTGATCCTCTCCCTCCTCCTCCTCCACAGGAGGAATTGGATTCTCCAGGACAAGGTCATTTTCACCTTCCTGGCCAGTTTCAGAGGGGGGTCCTGGGTTTCTTCACCCCTGGCCCCTCCCTCATCTTCTGCCCCACCCTCTTTGCCTACCCCTTCAGACCCTAGGGGCCTGCTGAGATCATCAGCTAGTAACACCTCCCTGAGGTGTTGGGTGCTGGCACTTTTGCCTGCCTTCAACTTCCTAGTATTGCATAATGCTCTCAATTCCAAGAATGGGAGTTTATCATACTTGGAGGGAAGAAGCCCACTGGCTTCTGGCAAGGACTCACTGGGTCCTGGCTTTGAAGACATTACTAGTGAGGTGTGGTGTATGCACTACCTACTCTAGTGTGGCCTACTAAACTCTCTTGAGTTGTAGAAAGGGTGTGCTGTCCCTTAACACACAACTCTAAGTTCAGTAGAACTTACTGTATACTAAGCTTAATTTATATGTACCTTAGGTACCTTTAGTGGTTTTCAGTTGATCAATTCAATTGAGATTATCTGGTAAAACAATAGCAAGCTGGAATCCCACACGCTGCACACCAATGTGAGAAGTTGGCCTGGTATATGCTGTCCACTAATTATAGTGGGCACCTTGCACCAGTCCAAACAACCCCTTATTGGAGATAGGTTAAAGACAACCTTTATTGAAAGCTATCCTAGTGGTAGCTATGGAGAGCAGCCTTCAGGCTAAGTCTTGAAGGAATGTAAAGCAGCTTGTTTTACCAGTCTATAATCTCTTGAGTGACCAAATGAAAGAGCACCACACCAGGTATATATTCAAAATATATGTATTTATTACTAAACACACCCCTCTAGTCTCTTTATGAGGCTAGAGTTCGAAATACATAAGTTAGAAGTTATTTAAACACAGTAATAGCACAAATACACGTTTGGGCCCTAGGGGCGTACCAAACCATATACCAATAAAGTGGTATAAGAACCACGACTGAGCTAGACACTAGGCCTAGAGCCTCTAGAAGTGCTTGGACCACAAGGAACCACCCAAGGTAGTGACACAGGGGACCCACGGGGGACGCGTGCAGTGTAGTAACACAGCCGCGAATCGCCGTTAACTTCTATGGAGAAAGTCGCGGTTTGGAATTTAAAGAAAAGGGACACTTAAAGAAGGACTTGGAGCAAACCCTTTGAGAACTAGGTCGTTCTAGAGTCTCTACCCACGGGAGCACCGGAGTACTCTTGTTACCTCACCCAGGGAAGCCGGGTGCATAGGTGCCTTTCAGGGTCGGGTTTCGTCGTCGATTTGAATGGCGATCTGCTGCAAAGTGCTGCTGGCGTCCAAGTGAAAAGTGTCCGGGTGGATCCAAAGGTGGATCGGAGATCTGAAGAACCTGAAAGCAGAGGGGACAGAGTCTGGGTCACTAGCCAGTGACCAGGAAGGCGATGAGCAGATGCCCACCGATGTCGGATGCTTCAGGTAGGTTGACGGTCATCTTGACTCTTCAGCCACGAGGTCCAGGAGGCGTTGTCGGCAACCAAGAGCAGGATTCGTGCTGGTACATGATGTTTGTCGAGTGCTGAGGTGTCGGCGACCGGATTGGACCCAACAAGCCTTGGCAACGGCAAGTCTCGATGAAGATTGACGATTGTGCAGACCAGCAAGGTCTGAGGAACTCACCCAGCAAGGGTAAGTGAGGGCAAGCCTGGAGCAACCAGGGAGCCCAAGTAGAAAAAGATTGGCCTTCGTGAAGGGCTACTAGCCAATGGGCTAGCGACCGTGAAGGAGCCTTGAGACGGTGCACGTGGAGCTGGCTCACAGGACACTCGTGGAGTGGAGGCCAGTGATCTTCGGTGCAGTTGGTGCTGGAGGCTGGGGCTACTCAGAGCCCAAAGCACGACTTCGTGGGAGACCCAGAAGAGGATGCACTTGCAAATGCGTGCGGTGTCCAGGGGTCACAGTTCCACGTTACCCACGACAGCTACGGGCCTCAGCTTTGCTGGGGACTCAGGGCAGCCTCGGGGAAGTCTGGAAATCCACCTCTGGTGATGCTAAGACTTCGGCGTCCGACGGGAGCTTCAGCGATGCAGACCGGACAATTGCTTCTTTGGTGCCTGCCAAGCAGGGGAGTCACTCCTTGACCCCAAGGGAGATTCTTCTGTCCTCTAATCTTTAAGTAGAGCGTCGAAGGTCCAGGATTCTGTGTCAGAGTTTTGTCCAGGGATAATCTAAAGTCCTAGGGACTGGGGTCCCATACTTATACTAAGTTTAGGGGTTGGACTTACTCTGTGGTCCCACCTATGGGTGGGTCAGGGCAGAGGGTGGCTACACCCCTTTCCCTTTGTCCAGTTCGCGCCAAAGCAGGGGCTGGAAGCCCCTGATCCGGTTTGAACTGGGGTATGCACAGGGACACCAAATGTGCCCCCAGTGCAGGACTTCAAAGCACCCGAGAGTGCTCCCGCCCAGCCCCAATACACACCATCCTGTCTGGGGAGGTGGTCACATCTCCCTGGGACAGGAAACCTATTGTCCAGGCCTCCCCTGCCGGAGTTTCGGTCAGCAGCAGGAGGCCAGACTCGTGTCTGTGGCAGCGGCATCCATTTTGTGATGCCAGGGCTTGGAAAGTCAGTACCGGGCATACCGGTGTGTACATGTCTTTCCCTCTAGAAGGGTGGAATGCTACCCCTGCCACCAGAACTGGCGGGGGGGGGTAGTATTCCAAGATGTTTGACACCAAACACGACATGTTTCCGTGCAGCCATCCCAAAGTTAGCATTTAACGCGAGGTTATAATGCGCTTAAGAGTGTATGGTCAGGCTGCACTACAAACAGCATCAGAGAAGGGTCTCCGAACGCTGCAGAGGGGCCCTGCTCATGCAGGGGCACCCTCTCACATAGGAACCACGCACTCTGCCTTCAGGATTGATAAGGCCTGCCATAGGAGTGACTTATAGGTTTATATGTGTGTATGTATGTAGTGATATAGGTAGCCTATATCACAGTAAGGAGTGCATGCACCACCTTACCCAGGCTGCAGTAGCAGACCTGTGGTGTCCTTTTGGCTGGCCTTCCAGGGGTGGCACAATACATGCTGCAGCCCCTGGTAGGCCTCTGAGGTACCTATGCCCTGGGTACATAGTATACCATATACTAGGGACTTATAAGGGCACTCCAGATTCCAATCAGAGATGTGCCTAAGGCACATGGAAACCATTTTATAGAGGAAGCAGATAGACTGGGGCCCTGAATAGCAGGATCCCAGTCCAACTAAGTCATAAACCAGCAAAACACCAGGAAAAAAGTGGGGGCAACCATATAGTCAGATTCCACCTTCCTACAAACATGATCCTTAAGTTGTGCCTTAATTATACCTTGGGTTCGAACATGTCATGAAACGTGAATCATAGGTGTTTACACACCTGTGAAACCAGACCCCTGTGCTGCTGTTAAAACTGGCGCGAACAGAGTGTCCCGCGAACATTAACAGTTGGGGTCACGCTGCTTTTAACTAGTACTTTTGGATATTGGATAATTCCAACCATCTTTGCAAAGTAGTGTGTGGGGGACCCAAACTAATAAAAAAAAAAAAACAGACACAAACGCGTTTGTTCTTGTTGACCCTCACTGTTGCCCAAATATATATCTCAGGTGCAAAGCTCCCCCGATACAAATGTGATTTACTGCCAGGGTGTCCACCTCACTGCATGTCATGATGACCATCTGTGTCCAGTTCTGGGCTTCTGCGTGGCAGTACAATGCATTCTGGGAGCTGCAGTCCTGCTTTGCTTCCATTGCTCTGATTAGACACTAACACACCGAGTAGCAACGCTTTGTAAGTGTCAAAGCCAGGACGGGAAGCACAGAGTGAGACGGACACCCTACTTGCAGGAAGTTGTTTTTCAACCCATTAATGCAGGGGAATCCAACGTAGGTCCAGGAGGGACGGATCCATGCAAGGTTTTCAGGATACCCACTGCCTACGTTATTGCATTTCATGTACATTTATTGTATCTGCAGTTATTTTACATGGCTGTCCTGAAAGTCGCAATACTTCACGAGAGTAAATGCTCAGGTTGGCTTCTACAATGAATATACGGTGCACACCTTTTATTAATCAAAACAATAAAACGTTGGATGTGTAAAATAAGCTATACACAAATAGGGGTAGGGCCCAAAGGGGATGAAATCGGCGTAGAAAAGAAGGCAGACGTCTGTCAGTACAAGATGTAAATAGTTCCAGGAAGTCCTGCTGCTTTAGGGGGTGTGATGGGGGCTGGACTCCCTTATGCAAGTCTTGTGTGGGGGCTGGCCCTGCAGCTGCTCCAACGAGGCGTAGACTCTTCAGAGAGAACACATTTTAAATACAGAGGGCGTGGCCAGGATAACTGAAAAACACAGGCCTTTGAAGCAGAAAACAGAACAAGGTGTGACTGGCTAGACCAGCAGTGTTCATGCGCATTCCGCCCCTTCGGGATGGCACACCGTTCCCAGGTGTGGAGACGGGGTGGTTTGCACATAGGCTTCCAAGCCTGAATAAAAGAGTTCTGCAACAGAGACTCAAATCCTGCAGTGGCGGAATCTGGGCATTCTACGGCTGCAGGTGTTCATTGCTCACCTTATCAGAATGAGGTACTGGTGGCAGCCAATAAATCACACGGCCAAACTGTACAGTTTCACTCTGGATTCTGACAGAGTTCCATTCTAAGGTGAATTAAGTGAAAGCCTGCTCGCGAACACGACTATGGGAAGGTGGGAAGGAGCAGACGGACAGGGGAGAAATACAGGACTGAGCCAGCTACAAAAGAAGCACTCTGTAGAGTGCGCCAACAAAAAGAAAAAATAGCTCCCAAAAGCTTGAGCAGTGGAAGGACGCTAGTACTTGGGCCATGCTCCAGAGGAGGGCCACACACAAGAAGAGGAAGTGGGGACCGCAGTGCTGACCAACAGGAAGCAAGAAATTGAGAGTGACAATGATGGCAACCAAGTAATGGGCGGCCTCCAAGCCCACTGAGAGTAAACAAAATGTCTCGAAGAGACAGCGAATGCGGTGTCTATGTGAGACCTAAAACCTAACATGGATACCACAAATATTGAAATTATGTTTTATGTAATTTTTTTCTTTATATATAATTCGACTGTAAAAACATATGTGTACTAAACACAACAAGACATACCCACAGAAGAATTAAAATACAAACAAATTCATTAGTCTTTAAAAATGATCACATCTCCCATAATACATCACTGTACAATTATAACACACATTCTCATGTAAAGTTGATCAGTGCAGGTAGATTGAGACCTCTAAATCAGTGGTGGCTGTCATTAACTAAAAGTTAATGCATTACATTAACGTTTTAAAGTTAAAATGTTTAACGTCAGTGTAATGCATGTCGGCTATTCAGTTTACATTGAAAAAGTAAAATTAGACATTCAGTTACCTTGCTGCACGTCCTCCAGCCCTGGTGTTCTCGTCGTCGAGCACGGGCCACAGCCAACTCCTCTAACCAGTCCAGACGCTGCTCTCATGCTGTTAACCAGCATGAGAGAAGCACCAGGATTGGATGGAGCAGACTGTCTCAGTGCTCCCAAAGGCACTGGAGGCCTGTGCTTGCTCTCCACCCAGCTGTCTAAGACAGCTGGGTTAGAGAGGTTTAAAGTCCTCATGTCAGGCTGCCCGTCGCAACACAGCCGGCCAAAAAGACACGCGCACTTTAAACTTGTGCACCATTGCTCCTCCCCTGCTGCCCTGTGGGGTCTTCTTTACCTCCAACTCCAAAACTACTGTTTGATATCCTTAAGAGTGTCGGTGATAGTTTCACCCTAGAAATCAAACCCAGCGAACTAGTTAGAGAGTAAGCCTCCCACAAAGCTTCGAGCACTCCCAAATATTTAAAGGTAGAGTTTCATTGTGACTATTCCACCAAAAGTCTTTATTTTTTCATATTTTGAAAAGCGTCTTAATTCTTTGCCATGCTAACACGCGTTTCATCTATGCTGGAGGAGAGAGCACGGGGATATTATCAACGCTTCGCGTTAAACATCGCAAATCACGCTTAGCGCGATTTTGAATATCGCCGCTTATCGCTGGTTTACATCGCCGTGTTAGCGGCGTATTTACAACGTCTTGCTCACAGGCGATGTACAAACCTGCGATAGACGGAGATATTCATCATTAGCGTGTGAAATCAAGCGATGATTTCACACGCTAATGAAAAGCTTGATAATAGGGGAGTGTGGACGTAACCAAACAATCCACCTCCCATTCAAAACATGCCTAAGTCAAGTTTTGACCAGGCGTTAAGGATCCTGCGAAAACCGCGGTTAGCGAGGCTTTCATCATCGCTTCGTGGCTCCGGGGCCGCGTTGTAAATAACGCGATGTCCTGTTCGTGACCTTTTGTCATGGTGTTACAGGAAGGAACGCCTACTTTGTATCTCATTAGCGATGTATATCGCTAAGATGCGTGGCGTTACAAAAACGGCAGCTAACATGCGCTAATGCATGTTAGCGCCGCCTTGCTAATAGGGCGATGAAATTATCGCCGCTTCAGCAGCAAAAAGTGCCCTTGTAAATATGCCCCTGGGTTTCTTTTTCTCCCCCCTAATTTGTAGGGCTTTACTTTGATCAATTACGACTTGTAGCAAAAAGCAAAATAATCTGTCAGTTTTTAAAAAAGGGCCCCCCACCGGAATCAAACCATACTAGCAAAAATAAGGGCTAAATAACTACGGCATATTTAATATAGACACCACAACACTGGGGAAGGGCCAAGAGCAATTTAAAGACAAGCAAGGGTTTGCTCCCCTAAAATATCAATTCAAAACACAATTGAAACCCTGGTCTAGAAAAAAGGAAAAAAGGAAATGAAAGCTTTTATAGGACGGTTCCCCTCACCCACCCGAAAGTGGCATGCTTCATCTTAGGGCAACCTCCTCGCACTCTGACCTAGTCAGAGTGCGGGCTACAACCCCCTCTCAGGGATGCTTTCATTTAGTTTGAAAGAGGTATACTAAATACCCTATGTGAACAAAGTGTGGTGACGAAAGCGAAAACTATAAATGTGAGTTAAAACTAGTTGCAAGGTATGCAAACACTTTATTCACGCATCCACTGACCAGGATTAAAAACAACTTGGACAGAATGAAATTAAATCAGTCCAAGAGTGCTTAGATGGTCATAGGTCAACATGTTTCAGCCTAATGCCCTCATAGGAGGTGCAGCGGCCTTCCTCAGGACCTCATGTCGGTTACTACCAGTGTAGAAAACAAATACAAAAATAATAGTAGATTTACAAAACCAGTGTTTGGAGTTGTAGAATAATTTCAATCAGAGATCCACTGGTGAATGCTGCCTGCTGTAATCAGGCAACCAACCTCCTCTACACTTGGCACAAAGTTCAAGGACACCCTGACTCCTTTTCGGAACGGTGTCAGGCAACTTCCTTCAATCTGATCCTCAAAATCCCAGATCCTAACAAGAACTTTACTGACTAAATCTCTAGGATTGTCACCTTCTCTTCCACCCTCCCCACATTTTTCAGACACTTCAAACTCCACGATGACCCAGCACAAAGACCATGAGAGATTCTTTGTGCATTTTCTCCAACACACTGGACATCACGCAGCACATCACCTGCTCAACCCAGTCCAGAGGCATCATCCGGATGGCCTCTCATTCAGTCTTCTGCAGGGCACGGATACTCCTGGACATGATGGACCACTTAGCCCTCTCCTTCTATGTTCTTTACTCCACACTGATACCTCTAAGACCAGCGAAAAGAGTAAAAAAGATAGACTGATTCTTCAAAAACTTTTCAGAAAACACTCTTCATTGTAGCTCCTCCATCTTTTAACATAGCCACAGGCCGCATCAGATGTCAACACGTTCCTTGATGCAAACCCCACCATCCTGTAAAGCCACGGTTAACTCACTCATTGCACCACTGAAAGAAGGATCCTCTGAGCCTAAAGCCTCAGCATCATACAACATGCAGGATCTCACAGAAAGCAAGCACAGATCCTCCTCTGGCTGAGGAGGACTGTTAGACCTGTCAGCCCTAGGGTGGTCTTTCCCTATTTTTTTTTCCTTTTTCGCCTCCTTTTTGCCACCATATTTTTACTGGACCTAGGTCTCTGGGCACCTTGCCACTGCTAGCCAGTGCTGAGGTGCAGGTGCTCTCTCTCACTCAAGATGGCTGCCACAGGCCCCTGCTACTGCAGAGGTGCCTGACACGCATACACACTAGTAGCCAGGGTCAGGCTGGGGTATAGGGATACAGTATCCATTCCATCCCCGCCTCTGGGCCACATAGCCAGGCATGTAGAAGGTTCCAAAACCTTCCGGGCTGTGGGAGGAGTTATGTTTTGCCGCCTTTGGGAGAGTCACCTGACCTAGGAGTATAAAAGGCTTGGAGGGAAAACTTTCTAGTCAGTTGATGAGGCACCACTGAACCTGGGAGAACCTCCGCCGGAGTATAGGCTTTAGGGCCTAGGGGAGACCTACACTACTGCTGCTGACAGGGCTGAGGCCCTGCTGTAGTAAGATAGCTGAGGAACGCCCACCACCCACTGACCTTGCCCAGTGTGAGGGGACCCAGGGAACCACCTTCAGCGTGCGGGGAGGAACATCAAGCACTCCCAGACCACCAACTCATCCCCCCCTCATAAGAAGGAACTTCTGACAGGAAACTTTGACAAGGAACTTATAACAAGGAACTTCTGACAAGAAACTTACAACTAGAAGCGCCTAAGAAGCAACCAAGCTGAAGCAGTCGCAAGACCCCTTAACTTGAGGAGGCCTGACCGTCCAGCAAGGCCTAAAGCCTAAAACTGCCCAACTGGGGATCACCAGGTAAAGCGCCGTACCCTGAAGCGCTAAACCTTCACCCCCTATTCATTTTTGCCTGTTGCTGGGCTGCCCCCAAGTACTTTGCCAGTCAGCCCTGCCCACAGGCTGCTGGTGCACCCTGCGTTCTGTTGCCCCTCAGGTCACTGACCTTATGAAGGAGATCACCGCCGCGGCCGCCGCCGCCTGAGAAGAGGCACCGTGTGGTGAGGTGCGCCGTCGCGCCCTCACCGGGGGAAGCGCTGAGGTGAAGGAAGCCCCTCAGGTGTGTGTGGTGAGGTGTGCCGTCCGCGCCCTCACCGAAGCCTCCAGAGACTGGGCCCTGGGCCCTCATCGCCGCCGAAGCGGCCAAAGAATCGTCTCCGCCGCCGTCGCGGCCAAAGAATTGCCCCCGCCGCCGTCGCGGCCAAAGAATCGTCTCCGCCGCCGTCGCGGCCAAAGAATTGCCCCCGCCGCCGTCGCGGCCAAAGAATCGTCTCCGCCGCGGCCAAAGAATTGCCCCCGCCGCCATCGCGGCCGAAGAATCGCCTCACCGCCGCCGTCGCGGCCAAAGAATTGCCACCGCCGCCGTCGCGGCCCAAGAAATCGCCAGCGCGATCTACGGCGAGGCCTCCAGGCCCCGCAGATGCTGTTGCCGAGCAACCAGGGGTCGCCCGGCGTGACTCAGGAAGGCCGCGCACCGATTGGGCGCCGGCCCCCAGTCACGCCCCCAGCGCAGAAGGAAGCCCGGGAAGAGCCCCGGCAGTGCAGAGGGAGACGGGGAGCCGGCCGGAGAGGACTGCCGGCTCCCGCTCCCTTCCCCGGCAACCCTGCGCCCCCAACTTCACTTACCTTGATCCCGGGGGCCGGAGGAGGGTGATCCCAGCCCCCGCAACGTGCCGCACAGTCAGTCCCGGAAGCCCGCAACGTGCCGCACAGTCACTCCCTAATCCCGGGGGCCGGAGGAAGGTGATACCGGCCCCCGCAACGACCCGCAATACCGGCCAGAAGGCCGAGGCACCCCCGACCGGGCCCCGCCCTACAGAACACGGGCCAGCCCGGAAGAGCGCCAGTCGCCCTGAAGCGCGACCAACGACCAACACCGCAGGTGAGCCCTGGAGGCCCCTAGGGCCCATAAGACGCCACTGGGGGCCGGGGGCCACTATTAACCCTTGAGATTTTAGTCCTGCGAGGCCCCAGAGAGGAGTGGGCCTGGCCTGAGTTAACCCCTGAGGGACCTAGAAGCCCCAGAATACAGGACATGTTGAGGGATTCCCCACATAGTTCATTCAGGTAATGATGATGCCCACAGTATTTAATAATTTATGCCGATGCCTATTATAATTAATGCCTAGGCCATGGTTTTAACTGTTAAGTCTCTACCACAAGGGGAAAGTGTTTAATTGAGTTGAGCTGAAGTGTACACCGCCAAGAGTTGAAGTATTTTATGTTACAGGTGTACTGGAGTTGCGACGCCCACTGTACTGAATGTGGGTGCGCCTAGATTAATGCAGGCCTAGTTAAATGTAACGTGAAAAGCCTTCTTTTAAATAATTGAATATGCTAAAGTGAACTGTATGTTTAGGCCTATGTTTTATTAACGTACCTTGAGATCATTATTAAGTGCTACGTGTAGGAGATAATTCCTGCGGCCTCTTAGTGGCCTACAATGTTGATGAGCTATGCAGCTTTATTTAAAATGTGCACCAGTTGAGTAATATAATGAATTTGAATGTAGATCTGAATTAACCTGCCTTATCTGATGCCAACTTAATTTATTTATAAAAGATCTTGATTTTAAATACAAAAGCCTGGTGTGGTGTCATGTTATTGCGTTCGCATTTGTGAGTCCAAGTGAGAGTGTGCTGCACAACTGCCTTACACATTGCCTTCGCGTGCCTTTCCT
Organism: Calotriton arnoldi; assembly: GCA_963921515.1. Lineage (NCBI taxonomy): Eukaryota > Metazoa > Chordata > Amphibia > Caudata > Salamandridae > Calotriton > Calotriton arnoldi. Next base: position 1,017,665 of record CAWUFW010001762.1, on the reverse strand, counting down.
GCTTCACGCCATGCTACCGTGTCGGACTCGGTAACCCCGGTTCCAACAAGGACCAACTTGTATCCAAACAATCCCGCCAATTACTGCTTCATCTCCCACATAAACTCTCTGTGGAAATATCATTGAGAAAGAAGTCATCCCCACCTACAGGGCCGGTCATAAATATTATATTCTACAGGACTACCAATGCAGCTTCAGAAGACACTGCAGGACAGAGGTAGCAACTTTCCAAGTAGTTGACAACCGCCTCCTCATCAACAACTGCAGCGTCCCCTCCTCCTCGATGCGACCTTCGACACTGATGACCACAATGCACTGATCTACAGTCTGGAAACAGAGGAGCTTCTTGGGCACAGTCCTGCCATGTTTCACTTCTTCCTCGCCACCAGCTTGTCCAAATGGAGTCCTATCACTCCCAGAATTCTCCCTGGTCCATCCTCTCCTCCATCATGGTCAACCTCTACATGGAACCCTTCAGACCATACTGACCCATAGCAGCACCAAGATCTGCATCAAGACAACACTCCCCTCTGCTTCAAACAGCCTCAAAAATCATTTTTGTGACACCTGCACCAGGCATGTGATTGCCTATAGAATGACACAGGCGCTTGGCAGGGAGAAGCAAATGTCGACAGAAAGCAACACGGAGTGCAGGGAGGGAGAAGTATGCGAGGGGGACAGATGAAAAACACATGCACTTCCATGGAATCCTTGACGCAGAAGAATACAGCAGAGCTCGAAAAGCAAGCAGTGGAAGCACAGAAGCCCGTTAATAAAATAGAAGGTAAACAGGCCATGCTCCATGGAAGGGACAAACACAAGATTGACAAGCGGGAACACAAATAAGAAGGAGGCAAAAGAGAAGCAGGAAAGTCAATCAATGGTAAACAAGGGGCGTGCTCCAAGCCCCTTGTTCTTACTAAGCCAGTAATATGTCTTGCAAAAGACAACGCATGTGCTGTGTCGCAGGGGATATCTAATGAACGACTTAACCCTGAAAAGCATGATGGGACAATGTAGCTTTTAAAAGTCCTTAATGGAACCCATCTCTAGGTTAAAAGCCAAAGCTGTTGCAGTTTCTGCTTTTTTATAGATTAGAATGTTAGTGCTGTTTTAAGAAATACAAACAAGAGTTTAAAATTGAAAGAGAAAATGTTACTGTAAAGGCATTTTTACTTTGCAAACGTCCTCCTTAAAATGAAAATGTAACAGTTTAACAGTTTAATATGTGTTCTGGGGTCCCATTCACTGTCAGAGGGATTATAATTTTGTGAGAAAAAACTAACATTACAATTGTTGTTTTTTTCACTAAGACCTACCGAACCAAAGGCCTCTGAGTGCTGTGTCTGCAGTCGAAGACATGTGGCTGCACAAACCTGCTTAACTGCTAATGACTTCAACCGATGTGACTGTGGACAAGCACCCATGCCGAGTATCTGTCGCTTCCTGCCTTGCCTTCTCGGCACCGGGCACAATTGCGCCACCGTGTAGGCTGCTTCACTTAAGACAGGGTGGCCATCCGTTTTGAATGAGATTTTTTGTTTGTCCACTTTCTGAGTTAGCGCAGAGCCCCTTTGCCTGCCTACTTCTTGGGTAGGGGTTTTGGAAGTATACAGGCTGCCTGGAGTTTTGCTGTGCTGTGGCATAGTGTTTGTCGGGGGTAAAGTCGCCAGCACAGTCTTATGTGGGCTTTTTTGTGAATTTTTAAAGTTAAAATAAAAACACACAACTTTGAAAAAATACATTTGTAAACTGAACACAAGACTACGCAGCCAACGCCGGCTCTACAGAAGCGCAATTTGGGAAGCCCCCTGCTCCAGGTCAGAACCTCATAATATACTGAAACGAGGGGTGACTTGTGGAAGGGACCTCCGCCTTGTAACCTTACAAACACAACTGTGCATCTAAAGTTTGAGCAACTCCAAAAAGGAGCAGACCGGACAACATAAAAATACCTCTCTATGGACATCACGCATATCTGTACAAATATTCAAAATGTTTTCCTCAATTGAGCGTCCTTCACACAGCCGTCTTTAGAATCCAGTGTGGATGGTTGTGATCAGTCTATAAATCTTCTCGCCCATCCCCTCTCCCCCGGCCACCATATAAACCCACCTTTCACTCCACAAGCATGAGCTCATGACACATCGCATTGCTGCCAGCGTCGACAGGATGATGCAGTGATGGGACTGTGGTGCTGAAGGGCAGATAAAGAAATGTTCTCGAAAGCCGGTAATTTGCACATCAAACCATGGCATGTTGGCAACGCCCCATGTTATCAGAGCCAAGAGAGACCTTTCTCAGGTAAGCAAATTGGACAAATGCAGATAAAACCCTAAAGAGCCATTTGTGACAGCAGGGCTTTGATACACGATCTCTGAACAGCATAACCCATAAAAAACAAGCAGCCACAGGGTCGCAGGAGGGAGCTAGCGACAGTCGGAGGAGGGTGATTGGGTGGCAGGACAAGCAATAATACGGCGTGGGGGAGAGCGATTTAATGGCTATGGACAAAGCAGTAGGGTGCGCGCACAGTGCCCAGGAGCTCAGCATTGTATCACGCACATCGGGTCACAGGAGCAGCAGCATTTGTGATGAGATAAGAACAAGATTTACAGTCCTGTTTACAGCGGAGCTCAGGGCGACTGAAAACATGATCACTCATGTGAAGCGCTCCAAATTAAAGAAAAAAGTAGTTACAAAACCAGTTGCTAAGGGGGGGACCAGTGGACGGATAGTGGTAATTGGTCCATTCTCTCAGGGAGGGCTAAACACAAGAAGAGGCATGATGCATGCATGCCATGGACAAATAAGGAGAAAGAATATGAGAGCGACAATGGAGCCAGCAAATGAGAGGCCTATGGGCGGGCTGAGGCCCACAAAGTATATACAACATGTCTCCAAGAGACAGCGCAAGCGCTATCTAGCCGAGACCTAAAAAACCAAAGCAGCAGGGTACTAGCTGTCTCTCCTAAAGAAAGGGACACCCGCACAGCACAATCGCAGAAGGAGAGCAGGCACAGACCCACCTAGACACACAGACAGAGCACACTCATAGAGGAACAGTGTTGGACTTGGCCCTTTTTGCAGGGTCATCCCTGAACTTTTTGCCTTCCTCCTGTACTTTTTCTGACCTGTGTTTGTTGGTTTTATGACTCTGGGCACTTTACCACTGCTGATCAGTGCTAAAGTGCATATGCTCTCTGTTATAAATTGATGTATGGATTAGTGACTCCATGATTGGCCTATTTGATTCACTGTCAGACCCTAGTACAGTGCACTGCATGTGCCCAGGACTTGTAAATCAAATGCTGCTGGTGGGCTTGCAGCACTGGTTGTGCCACCCACAGAAGCAGCTTGTAAAGTGTGTCTCAGGTCTGCCATTGCAGAGCCTGTGTGCAGTCTGGTACTGCCATGTTGACTGGGCAAGTGCACCCACTTGCCAGTCCCTAAACCTTCCCTTTTCTGCATATTAGTCACCCCTATGGTAGGCCCAAGGGCAGGGTGCATTGTAAGTATAAGGTAGGACATGCCCTGGTGTGCGTGGCATGCCCTAATAGTGAATTACAGCCATTTTCGTTTTTCACTATTGCAAGGCTACCTGTTCCCCATAGGCCAGAATGGGCAGTTTGATTAGTACAGCTTATAATCCTAACTGACCCAGGGAACATGGTAGAAAAACGAATTTAGTATGCCTGAACTCAGAATGATAAAATACATCTTTTAGTGAAGTTGGTTTTAACATTCTGTGTTTGAAAATACCACTTTTAGAAAGTAGGTATTTTCTTGCCTAACTATCCAAGCCTGCCTCTGCTAGGTTGTGTATTCCTTGTCTGGGTTTGTGAGTGACAGGGGCTGGGGGACTCCAGGAGACAGGGTGAGTCAGCACAGGGCTGAATAGAGAGATCTGCATGGAGATAGGTGGGAGGAGTTGCACCTGGGACCTGAATAGGGCTGTGCCTTCCCTCCACAATGTGGCTCCACCTCCTGTGGTGCGTCTGATGTCCCTGGCCTGCACTGTGAAAGGAAAGAAGGAGTCTTGTCAACAAAGTGCTCCAGGACTGACCAGAACTGGTTTGGACTAGGCAAAGGCCTCTCTGCCTTCAGAGAACAAAGAGAATATGTGTATAAAAGACGGGACCCAAACCCCAGAACTTTAGATCAGATCACTTTGGGAAACAAGAAGAAACCTTTGCTGAGGAGAGGAACCAGAGAAACTGAGGAAGAGACTATCCCTAAGCTGAGTGCTGTTTGGGGGATTGGCCTGCAGTGGTTGCCTGACTGCCAAAGAAAGGAGAGAGGAACTTTGTGTGTACTTTCATCAACTTGTGAAAGATCTCCATGGGCTTGAGAGAAGAGCTTGCCTCCTGCTGAAGTCTCAGGGACAACAGACTTCACCAACCAGCTCCCCAAGAGTCTTTCTGTAAAGTGCCTGCTGCTGAGCTGGACTTTCTGAGGGACTGCGTGTCGCAAGGAGCTGGAAGCGCGACTCACGAAGGAGAAGCGTCGCCGCCGCAGCTGAAGCGCCTCGCATCGCCGAAGAAGAGGATCGACGTCGCATCAAACGCCGCCGCATCAACGGAGAAGAGTGTCGCCGCCACTGCCGCTGTCGCATCGTTGCCGAACCGCCTCGCATCGCCGGAGAAGAGGACCGACGTCGCATCAGACGCCGCCGCCGCATCACCGGGAAGCGTGTCGCAGGGACTGTCGCGGCTCAGAAGAATCGTTGAGTCGCCGCACGGCCGTCGCATCATTGCTGAAGCGCCTCGCATCGCCGGAGAAGAGGACCGACGTCGCATCAGACGCCGCCGCATCACCGGGAAGCGTGTCGCAGGGCCTGTCGTGGCTCAGAAGCATCGTTGCGAAGCGCCCCGCATCGCCGGAGAAGAGGACCGACGTCGCATCAGACGCCCGCCGCATCACTGGGAAGCGTGTCGCAGGGCCTGTCGCGGCTCCGAAGAATCGTTGAGTCGCCGCACGGCCGTCGGGCGTGCACGCATCGTGTCGCATCAAGAAGAAGACGCCATCTTTGTTCATTGCACCGGATCTTCATCGCATCACGGCGTTGCTGGTCGCATCACCACAAAAGCGCAGTAAGAAACCGACGCATCACCTCCCCTCGCAGAGAAGAACCGACGCATCCCCTACTCATCAGTAGGGACCCGACGCATCACCGTTCTTGCGTGTAAGGAACCGACGCATCACCTTCCCTGCAACACTTTCGTTGTATAGCGTTACGCATCCTAAGGTACATTGAACTCAAAGTGTCGCATTTATCATCTTAAGAGAACTAAGCTAATTCTACCATCTTTGAAGTACAGTATTGTGGATTTTTGTCGTTTGTGGTCTTGTGTTAAATCCAGTGGCGGCTGGTGACATTTGAAAGTGGTGGGCGTAACAATTCGCAATGAGTGCCCTGTGCCGAGCGAGCGAGCCAGACCGTCATAAGGGGGGAGCCCAAGAAAATTTTGAAAAATTAGTGGGCAAATGGTGCATTTTCAAGCATATTTGAGAAGGCAAGAAGGTTAATAAATCAATTGTGAAAGTGTAGTTATGGCATCAATAATGAGACTTCATATGATAATGACATAGGTAGCTGCCTATTCAGTATAACCACAGAACTTCATAATGAGATAACAATGCTGAGTACCTCACAGAAGTTAATCCATAGTATGCTGGGAAAATCACATAAGAGAAAAATGATTGAAGAGGCTCCTTAGTATTTGAATGTTGGCAAAAATAACCATGCTGGAGTTCAGGTGAATATGCAGGAAGGAGGCCTTTACATGTTGTCTTTATCTTGTCACATGCACATTATTTGCTGGGGGTTCAAAGACAGAGGTGAAATGTCAGGCAGTGTCTTCTGAGAAACTGCTGCTTATCGCTTCTGATTGACTTTGATGTTTGCTCTGACTGCAAAGTGAGAGGATTTTGTAATGGGAAACAAATGTGTGACAATCCTGCTGCGTGTGCTAAAGGATGTGTGAAACTGAGGGAAAGGCTGTATCATCAAAACACATTTGTAGCTCAGTAAAATGTAATAAATGCCTTCAAATAAACTGTACATATGTTTCAAAATATATCAACAGTTAAGAAAGAGCAAGAAGCAATTTTTCCACACATTGTAAGCGTTATCATGTTATCAGTAGACACACTGCGCAACACAGATCTGCTAACTCCCGTCCTGGTCACAACATTAAAGGCTTTCCCAGAGTTTACACCACAACACAGACTCTAGCCTGAGGCCACACACGTCATGCCATCTGTTACAGGCCCCCCACCCCGGCCCTTGTCCCGTCAATTGGTTTGTGTTTATTGCTTCACCTGCACTTGGAAGGAGCATTAGTGCCTGCTGTTGGCAGTTTCATTCGGCGGGATCCATTTCTCTGGACATAAACACAGGGCTGTAAACTTGCTGAAGGAAACAATCTATGACAATGCTGCTGTGGGTTTTAGCGGATGCTTGTCATTCACACTGGCGCTTTTAGCAATTACATATTTATTTTAAGGACAGTACCAAGACACCTGGCTGCGAGCAGAAAAGAAACAAATCACATGCCTCATTTCACAATACGAGTGTTACTGCTGATGCACAAGTACATGTTCAAATGTATGTACAACACGGCGTCGGTGAGAAGCTTCAAATCAATGAATGTTGTCATCAAGCTAAGTGGCAAACTATAAAACTAGACAAGACTACAATATATTCACGCCCAAAAAACGGAGAGGGATCGTCGCAGCCGTGGCTCGCAGTACTCGCGCGGGGGGGGGAGGGTCGCGCGGGGGTGGGGGGCTGAGGGAGAATACACAAATTTAAGAAAACTTACCTGACCGCCTCTGCTCCTGGTCCGCGTTGCAGCAATGGCGCCTCTTCGATCAGGAGTGAGTGGAGTGGCAACCCCTCAGCCAATGCTGGCGCTGCTGCAGCGCCAGGATTGGCTGAGGGCACGGTTACTCTTCGCCCGCTGCCTGCCCATTAGGAGACCGAGGGGCTCCTAATGGGCATGCGCAAGCCAGTGGAAACACAAGTGCGCATGAATGGGCACGGGCGAAAAATTCGCTCACCTTCCCCACTCATGCGCACTTGTGCTGCTGCCTGTCCCTGGCTGGTCTGCAATGCACGTCAGTCAACATGACGCCGGACCGCCCACCCCCTTCAGACTCTGAAGGGGGTGGGCGGTCCGACGTCATGCTGACTGACATGATTGTCAGCCTCAGTTCTCCCTCGGTGACGGCATCTCTGAACTTAAGTAAACTAAGTTCAGAGATGCCGAGGGAGCTGCGGGCACGGGCGGGGGGGCAACGCCCCAACGCCCCCAATGGACGCACCGCCCCTGGTTAAATCTATATAAAAGATACTTATTTTTAATATACATCTGGTGAGGTGTCCATCTGTAGTGTTGTCACTTGATTACTGTATGTGTTCACAAATGCTTTACACACTGCCTCTGAGATAAGCCTGTCTGCTCGTGCCAAGCTACCAAGGGGGTGAGCAGGGGTTATTTTAGTAGTGTATCCCCCTTACCCTGACTAGACGCAAGGGTCCCTATTTGGTCAAAGGTACCTACCTCTGCCAACTAGAGACCCCCAAATCTAACAAACAGCACGGAGACTTGGAGGACACAGACCGCAGGGTCGGACTGGGCCAAAAAATAGGCCCAGGCACCAAAAGTGGCCCGGTTTAGGGACCCAGATAGCTTATAAAATGTGGCCCATATTTGCAAATCAGCAGTTTGGGTATTTTGCAAGGTAAGGGAGACTGCATGCATTTTTGTTTGCTGCAGGCAATGTTTGTGGTGATATCAGGGAAATAAAAAGTAAAAACCGGTCCACCTGGCAATAAACACGTCCACAAGCAGACAAAACAAGCATTTGCAATGCAATAGGTCTTGCATTTGCGAGAGTTGGAGCTATTGGCATTGTAAACAACAATGCCTTTTTTTGTGTTTTGAAAACCTGCGAGCGTGCGTTAACATGCACTTTGTACTTATAGTTGTTGTTTATGAAAAGCAAGGCTGGCAGTAACTGCACCTCTTTTACTGCCAGCCTTGCTTCTCGTAAGCAAGGACTATAAGTGCAAAGTGCGTGTTTACGCACCGATTGCAGGTTTTCAAAACACGTAAATAAAATGTATTGTCATTTACAATGCCAATAGCTCAAACTCTAGCAAATGCGAGACCTATTGCAGTGCAAATGCTTGTGTATTATTACTACGGGGAAATTGCTTGTTGTTATTTTCTGTAAGTTGCGTTCTAGGAGATATGCACTGCAGGCTAGAACGCAACTTACAGAAAATAACAACAAGAAATTTTGCCTTAGTAATAAAGGGAGCCTGCATTACTATCCAAAATAAACATTAAATGATTCAATACCTTCTGAGCGAGCGTCCGCAAAATGAAGTTGGTGAGGAGAGAGGGCATAGCTAGTCAGTGAGCCCTTGGCACTGTAACCTCCCTACAAGCTGCCGACTCGGGAGCTGGGGACCCGTGTTCGAGCCTTGGCGTTGGCTTAATATTTTGTAACTATTTTTTAAATCACTTATTGTCCCCCCTGCCTCCGCAAATGTCATTAAAAGAAAAAATAAACAATGATCACAGCGATCTTGTAGGGGTGGTGGGAGCACGCATGTACTGTTATGGGAGGGATGAGGGAGTGGGGAGAGAGAGCATACGGAGATAAAGTTTACAAATTATAATTTAAATTAAACTATAAAAAGCAGCGATCTTGGAGGAGTGGTAAGAGCGGGCAAGTAGTGTTGTGGGAGGGTTAGGGGTGGGGAGAGAGGGCACAGCCAATCAGTGAGCCCTTTGGCACTGTAACCTCCCTGCAAGCTGTCAACTCGGGAGCTGGGAACCTGTGTTCGAGCCTAGGGGTCGGCTCAATATTTTGTAAATATTTGTACAGTTTTTTTAAATCACTAATTGTCCCCCCTGTCTACGTTATAAAAATGCACAAATGTAATAGATGGAAAAAAAAGCAGCGATCGCAGCTAAAGTAAATGTACAAATGCCATTAAAAGAAAAACAAAACAGCAATCACAGCAATCTTGTAGGGGTGGTGGGGGCACGCATGTACTGTTGTGGGAGGGATGGGGAGAGAGCGCACAGGGAGATAAAGCATAATAATTCTAATTTATATTAAACCAAAAAAAGGCAGGATTTTGGAAGAGTGGTGGGGGCGGGGAAGCAGTGTTGTGGGAGGGACAGCACAGTGAGATTAGGTGAAAGCAGGGCAAATAAAGCTGCCGAAGCTAAGTAAAGAGAACACTTAACAGCAGAGGCAGGACAACAAAGGAAAAGGAGTGCTCTTGACGCTCTCTATGTAGCATCACAAGTTAGAACACATGTAACAGGGGCAGTCCTCATGGGAGGACGCAACAGAAGAGTGCAAGGTACTAAGGAGGGACTAGTGAGCCTATTAACGAATCAAATGCAACCATTTAAAAAGGACAGCAGTAGGAGCCAACTGAAAAGATGGGTGGAAAATGGGCGGGGCTTCACGTCCATAACAGAATATAGCATGTCTCAAAAAGACAGCGCAAGAGCTGCCTAGGCGAGACCTAAACATTGGCCCACACACTGATCTGTCAGACCAGCCCATTGTGCACTGCCTGATTGCCCTATCGGCCAGTCCGACCCTGGACCTGCATAGACACAACAACACCATACTAGCAGAAGAGCAGCAGGGAGACCTGTCTAGATACAGGCCTGCAGATGGACACACACCAACCTGCATGTACACAGCACACTCGCACATGGACAGCACACAGACCTGCATAGACACAGCACACTCATAGATGGACAGCACACACGGACCTGCACAGACACCACACACTCACACATAGACAGCACACACAGACCTGCACAGACACAGCATGTTCATAGATGGGCAGCACACACAGTCCTGCACAGACACAGCACACTCATAGATGACCAGCACACACAGTCCTGCACAGACACAGCACACTCACAGAAGGACAGAGCACATAGCCCTGCACAGACACAGCACACTCATAGATGGACAGCACACACAGTCCTGCACAGACACAGCACACTCGCACATGGACAGCACAAAGACCTGCATAGACACAGCACACTCATTGATGGACAGCACAAAGACCTTCATAGACAGCACACTCATAGATGGACAGCACACACACAGTCCTGCACAGATACCGCAACCTCACAGATGGACAGCACACCAGCCCTGCACAGACACAGCACACTCATAGATGGACAGCACACACAGTCCTGCACAGACACAGCACACTCCTAGATGGCCAGCACACAGTGCCCTGCACAGATACCACACACTCACACATTGACAGCAAACACAGACCTGCACAGACCCAGCACACTCATAGATGGACAGCACACACAGTCCTGCACAGACACAGCACACTCATAGATGGAAAGCAAACACCGTCCTGCACAGACACAGCACACTCATAGATGGACAGCACACACAGTCCTGCACAGACACAGCACACTTATAGATGGATAGCACACACAGTCCTGCACAGACACAGCACACTCATAGATGGACATTATACACAGTCCTGCACAGACACAGCACACTCATAGATGGACAGCACACACACTCCTGCACAGGCACAACATACTCACACATGTACAGCACACACACAGCCCTGTACAGACACAACATACTCACAGATGTACAGCGTACGCAGTCCTGCACAGACACAGCACCCTCATAGATGGACAGCACACACAGTCCTGCACAGACAGGGCACACTCATAGATGGACATCACACAGTGTCCTGCACAGACACAGCACACTCATAGATGGACAGCACACACAGTCCTGCACTGACACAGCACACTCATAGATGGACAGCACACACAGTCCTGCACAGACACAGCACACTCATAAATGGACAGCACACACAGTCCTGCACATACACAGCACACTCATAGATGGACAGCACACACAGTTCTGCACAGACACGGCACACTCATAGATGACCAGCACACAGTGTCCTGCAGAAACACAGCACACTCACACATAGACAGCACACACAGACCTGCACAGACACAGCGCACTCATAGATGGACAGCACACACAGTCCTGCACAGACACTGCACACTCACACATAGACAGCACACAGTGTCCTGCACAGACACAGCACACTCATAAATGGACAGCACACACAGTCCTGCACATACACAGCACACTCATAGATGGACAGCACACACAGTCCTGCACAGACACGGCACACTCATAGATGACCAGCACACAGTGTCCTGCAGAAACACAGCACACTCACACATAGACAGCACACACAGACCTGCACAGACACAGCGCACTCATAGATGGACAGCACACACAGTGCTGCACAGACACTGCACACTCACACATAGACAGCACACAGTGTCCTGCACAGACAGCACGTTCATAGATGGACAGCACACACAGACTTGCATAGACACAGCACACTCATAGATGGACAGCACACACATTCCTGCACAGACACAGCACACTCATAGATGGACAGCACACACAGTCCTGCACAGACACGGCACACTCATAGATGACCAGCACACAGTGTCCTGCACAGACACAGCACACTCATAGATGGACAGTACAGACATTCCTGCTCAGACACAGCACACTCTAAGAGGCACAGCACACACAGTCCTACACCAACACTTCACGTTCACCGAGGGGAAGAACACGGACCCGCACAGACACGATATTCACAGATGTACAGCACACAAACAGCCCTGCACAGACACAACATACTCACACATGGACAGCACACAGCCCTGTACAGACACAACACACTCACAGATGTACAGCGTACGCAGTCCTGCACAGACACAGCACACTCACATATGGACAGCACGCACGGACCTGCACAGACACAGCACACTCATAGATGGGCAGCACACACGGACCTGCACAGACACAGCACACTCATGGATGGACAGCACACACGGACCTGCACAGACACAGCACACTCATAGATAGACAGCACACATGGACCTGCACAGACACAGCACACTCATAGATGGATAGCACACACAGTCCTACACAGACACAGCAAGCTCATAGATGGACAGCACACACAGCACTGCCCAGACACAGCACACTCACGCATGGAAAGCACACAGCCCTGCACAGACACAACACACTCACAGTTATACAGCGCACACACAGCCCTGCACAGACAGAGCCCATTTACAGATGGACAACACACGGTGCTGCACAGACACCACACGCTCATAGATGGAGAGCACACAGCACTGCACAGACCTACACACTCACAGATTGACAACACACACAGCCTTGCACAGACACAGCACGCTCACGGATAGACAGCACACACAGCCCTGCACAGACACAGCACACTCACAGATGGGGAGCACACACAGTCCTGCACAGACACAGCCCACTCACAGATGGGCATCACACAGCGCTGCACAGACACGGCACGCTCATAGATGGAGAGCACACAGCCATGCACAGACAGCACACTGACACATGTACAGCACACACAGTCATACACAGACTTGCACACTCACAGATGGACAGCACACACAGCCCTGCACAGACATAGCCCACTCACAGATGGACAACACACAGCGCTGCACAGACACAGCACGCTCACAGATGGACAGCACACACAGCCCTGGACAGACACAGCACACTCACAGATGGAGAGCACACAGCCCTGCACAGACACAGCATAATCACAGATGGACAGCACACACAGACCTGCATAGACAGAGCACACTCACAGATGGACAGCACACACAGCTCTGCACAGACACAGCACACTCATCGATGGACAGCACACACAGTCCTGCAAAGACACAGCACGCTCATAGATGGAGAGTACACACAGTCCTGCACAGACACAACACCCTGGCAGACACACACAGTCCTGCACAGACACAGCACGCTCACAGATTGACAGCACACACAGCCCTGCACAGACACAGCACACTCATAGATGGATAGCACACACAGCCCAGCCCTGCACAGACACAGCACGCTCATAGGTGGAGAGCAGACAGCCCTGCACAGACACAACACCCTCGCAGACACACACAGGTCGCACTGCTGGTGCCTCCTCTGGGCTCTTGTTTGCCCAGGGTGTGTGTGCGGGCCGGGGCGGGGAGACGGGCTGCCCCTGCCCTGCTAGGCAGCCTTCCTCCTAGAAACCTCGCAGCCCTTCGAGGCGCGCAGTCGGTGTGAAGATTTATGGTGTGCGGGGCGGTGGGTGTGAACGGGGGCTGAACGTGGGGGGGGGGGCAATTTAACACATCCAGGCTGTGACAAGGAGGCAGCAGGCGACACCAGCTTCAAGGTCACGCGCCTCTCCCCAGGAGGGGGCGGGGGGGGGGAGCTTCCCTGCTCCTCCTCTCACTCCTCCTCCCCCACTCTTCCCCTTCTCCTTTCCTCCGCCTTCCTCCTCTCTCCTCCTCTTCTGCCGGCTCCACCTGCCCCCTCCTCCTCATCACAGACCTGCCCCTCCCCTCCCCACGGACCCCTGCTTTCCCTCCCTGTCGCACCTGCTCTGCTTTCCCCTAGGGTTCCCCTAAACCCCTGCCCCCTAGTGCCCCCTGCCTTGCCCGCTCCCTCCCCTTTTCTCGCTCCTTCGCCTCTGTTGCTTTCACCCCTTTTATTTTCCGCCTCCACCCTCTGCTGCTTCGCCTTTGTTTACAGCGGCCACCACCTCCTAGCAGGCTCGGGGCTCCCGTGCACCTGGGAGCCTTGTTGCCACCTTCATCCCACATTCTGGGCATCCCTACAGACACACCTGGGCGTCCTCCAGACCGCAGCATCTCTGTGAGCATCCTACAACATCCACTGACTTGCTTGTGGGTACCATTGCCTTAGCAACCCCGTGTCGGCATCTCCAGCCTCCGACAGCATCAACAGGCCTCAGCTTTCCGTGTGTGGCTCTGGAGCGCAGCATCCCCCAACCTCCGACAGGAGCCTCAGACATCAGCATCCTGCGGTACCACTGGTGCGCAGCACCCGTCAGGAGCCTCAGACATCAGCATCCTGTGGGTACCACTGGTGCGCAGCATCCCCCAGCATCCGTCAGGAGCCTCAGACATCAGCATCCTGTAGGTACCTCTGGAGCGCAGCATCCGTCAGCATCCGACAGCAGCCTCAGACATCAGCATCCTGTAGGTACCACTGGAGCGCAGCATCCGTCAGGAGCCTCGGATATCAGCATCCTGTAGGTACCACTGGTGCGCACCATCCCACAGCCTCCGACACCAGCATCCTGTGGGTACCACTAGAGCGCAGCATCCCACAACCTTAGACAGCAGCCTCAGGATCCTGTAGGTACCACTGGAGCGCAGCATCCCACAACCTTAGACAGCAGCCTCAGGATCCTGTGGGTACCACTGGAGCGCAGCATCCCACAACCTTAGACAGCAGCCTCAGGACCCTGTGGATACCACTGGAGTGCAGCACCCCACAGCCACCGAGACCAGCTTCAGGATCCTGTGGATACCACTGGAGTGCAGCATCCCACAGCCACCGAGAGGAGCGTCAGACATCAGCATCCTGTGGGTACCACTGGAGCGCAGCATCCCCCAGCCTCCGACACCAGCTTCAGTAACCTGTGGGTACCACTGGAGCGCAACGTCCCACAGCATCCCAAAGCACCCTCAGAACCAGGCACCTCCAGCCTCCTTTTAGCAGCATCCTCCAGCAAAAACAGTATCCTCAGACCAAGACCCAATCTATGGGCACAGCTGGAGCCCAGCACCGTCGGCATCCCCGTGTCAACACTGTCCAGTATTCCCATCTCTAGGCCAGTCCTATAGGTACCACTGGAGCGCAGCAGCCTCAGCCTCCTTTATCAGCATCCTGTGGGTACCACTGGAACTCAGGCCGGCCATCCTCCCCGACAGAATCCTGAGACCCATCCTGTGGACACCGCTGGATCACAGCGCCCTCAACAGCCAGTCTCAGAATCATCTCATCTCCTCGGCCCAAGAATTCACCCTGTGGGTACCACTGGAGTTCAGTACAAGTGCAGCTGTCTGTGAGCATCCCGTGGGTACCAGTGGAGCTCAGTACATCCGCAGCTGTCTGTCAGCATCGTGTGGGTACCACAGGAGCTCAGCACATCCGCAGCTGTCTGTCAGCATCGTGTGGGTACCACTGGAGTTCAGTACAAGTGCAGCTGTCTGTCAGCATCGTATGGGTACCACTGGAGCTCAGCACATCCGCAGCTGTCTGTGAGCATCCCGTGGGTACCAGTGGAGCTCAGCACATCCGCAGCTGTCTGTCAGCATCCCGTGGGTACCAGTGGAGCTCAGCACATCCGCAGCTGTCTGTCAGCATCCCCTGGGTACCACTGGAGCTCAGCACATCCGCAGCTGTCTGTCAGCATCGTGTGGGTACCACTGGAGCTCAGCACATCCGCAGCTGTCTGTCAGCATCCAGTGGGTACCAGTGGAGCTCAGCACATCCGCAGCTGTCTGTCAGCATCGTGTGGGTACCACTGGAGCTCAGCACATGCGCAGCTGTCTGTCAGCATTGTGTGGGTACCACTGGAGCTCAGCACATCCGCAGCTGTCTGTCAGCATCCAGTGGGTACCAGTGGAGCTCAGCACATCCGCAGCTGTCTGTCAGCATCGTTTGGGTACCTTTGGAGCTCAGCACACACGCAGCTGACTGTGAGCATCCCGTGGGTACCAGTGGAGCTCAGCACATCCGCAGCTGTCTGTCAGCATTGTGTGGGTACCACTGGAGCTCAGCACATGCGCAGCTGTCTGTCAGCATTGTGTGGGTACCACTGGAGCTCAGCACATCCGCAGCTGTCTGTCAGCATCCCGTGGGTACCAGTGGAGCTCAGCACATCCGCAGCTGTCTGTCAGCATCGTGTGGGTACCTTTGGAGCTCAGCACACCCGCAGCTGTCTGTGAGCATCCCGTGGGTACCAGTGGAGCTCAGCACATCCGCAGCTGTCTGTGAGCATCCCGTGGGTACCATACCATTGGAGCTCAGCACAAGTGCAGCTGTCAGCATCGTGTGGGTACCACTGGAGCTCAGCACAAGTGCAGCTGTCTGTGAGCATCCCGTGGGTACCACTGGAGCTCAGCACAAGTGCAGCTGTCTGTCAGCATCCCGTGGGTACCACTAGAGCTCAGCACATCCGCAGCTGTCTGTCAGCATCCCGTGGGTGCCACTGGAGCTCAGCACATCCGCAGCTGTCTGTCAGCATCCCGTGGGTACCACTGGAGCTCAGCACAAGTGCAGCTGTCTGTCAGCATCGTGAAGGTACCACTGGAGCTCAGCACATCCGCAGCTGTCTGTCAGCATCCAGTGGGTACCACTGGAGCTCAGCACATCCGCAGCAGTCTGTCAGCATCGTGAAGGTACCACTGGAGCTCAGCACATCCGCAGCTGTCTGTCAGCATCCCGTGGGTACCACTGGAGCTCAGCACATCCGCAGCTGTCTGTCAGCATCCCGTGGGTGCCACTGGAGCTCAGCACATCCGCAGCTGTCTGTCAGCATCCCGTGGGTACCACTGGAGCTCAGCACATCCGCAGCTGTCTGTCAGCATCCCGTGGGTACCACTAGAGCTCAGCACATCCGCAGCTGTCTGTCAGCATCGTATGGGTACCACTGGAGCTCAGCACACCCGCAGCTGTCTGTCAGCTCTATCCAGTATCCGGCAGCATCCCCAGTCACGTCTGAGGGTATCAGTGGAACTCAGCAGATCAAGCATCTTTCTGTCAGCATCCTGAGCTCAACCTGAACTGAGCATCCACCGCCTCACCTCCACCACCACAGCGTCCTGTCAGCAACTGCAGCCCCCTCTCAACCACTTGTCAACATTTCCACCCTTGCCTTGCCTCTCCTCCCCAACCTTAGTCAGAAACCACACCCTCTCTGCCTCCAGGGCCCCCTGTCAGCGACGTCAGCCTGATCTCAATTCCACAACCTCCAGACAGCATGTCCGGCCCCCTTGCGAACCAAAGCCTCCTGTCAGCAACTCAAATCTCTTCCCAAACTCCAACACCTCCTGCCAGCATCTCCAACCTGCCAGCCTAGCCTCCTCTCAGTCTCCTTAGCCCCCCCCCCCCCTCCCGTTACCTCCTGACGGGTTCCCAGCTTCCCATGACCTCCTGACAGGTTCCCAGCTTCCCGTGACTTCCTGACAGGTTCCCAGCTTCCCATGACCTCCTGTCAGGGTCCCCGCGTCCAGTGACTTCCTGACAGGTTCCCAGCTTCCCATGACCTCCTGACAGGTTCCCAGCTTCCCGTGACCTCCTGACAGGTACCCAGCTTCCCATGACCTCCTGGCAGGTTCCCAGCTTCCTATGACCTCCTGACAGGTTCCCAGCTTCCCAGCTTCCCAAGACCTCCTGACAGGTTCCCAGCTTCCCAAGACCTCCTGACAGGTTCCCAGCTTCCCGTGACTGCCTGACAGGTTCCCAGCTTCCCAGCTTCCCATGACCTCCTGGCAGGTTCCCAGCTTCCCATGACCTCCTGACAGGTTCCCAGCTTCCCAAGACCTCCTGACAGGTTCCCAGCTTCCCATGACCTCCTGACAGGTTCCCAGCTTCCCATGACCTCCTGACAGGTTCCCAGCTTCCAGTGACCTCCTGACAGGTTCCCAGCTTCCCGTGACCTCCTGACAGGTTCCCAGCTTCCCGTGACCTCCTGACAGGTTCCCAGCTTCCCATGACCTCCTGACAGGTTCCCAGCTTCCCATGACCTCCTGACAGGTTCCCAGCTTCCCGTGACTTCCTGACATGCTTCCTTGCATTCCTTGGCCTCATTTCATCCACACCTCTCTTGACCTCCTGAGGCCCCCCCCTAGCCTCCCTTGACCTCCTGAGAGGTTTCCTAGTCCCCGATGACCTCTAAGGAGACCCCTAGAATCCCATGACGTCCTGACATTGGCCTCCTTTCATGCACCCCAGCGTCTCTTGAACTCCCGAGAGCCCCCATAGCCTCTCTTGAACTCCTGAGAGACCCCTAGCCTCTCTTTACCTCCTGAGACCCCCTCTAGCCTCCCTTGACCTCCTGGCAAGCTGCTTAGCCTCCCTTGACCTCCAGAGAGAACCCCGTAGCCTCCCTTGACCTCCTGACAAGTTCCCTAGCCTCCGTTGACCTCCTGAGAGGCTCCCATCCTTCCGTGTCCTCCTTTTATCTACCATCGACTCTCCTGATAGGCCACCTGGCCTTCCTCGGCCTCCTTTCACTCATCCTCGCCCCCTTGCTTCTCTTGGCCTCCTGAGAGGCTCCTAGCCTTCCTTGGCCTCCTTTCATCCACCCACGCCCTCCATGTCCTCCTACGAGCCTCCCGAGCCTCTCTTGACGTCCTGGGAGGCCCCTTAGCCCCCCCGGCCTCCTGCTATCCTAGTGCCTTGCCCTCGTGTCAGCCTCTACCCTCCCTCCGCCTGCTACCTCAGTGTCACCTGTGGCCCCCAGCCTCCCCACGGGCCCTCTCCTCGACCCCTCCATCACTCTCGGATCTGGGACTGAGGGCCTTGGACTCTGCCCTCCGCCTCGGCTCCCCTCCCTCCCTGGTGGAGCTGGAGCCCCCCCTGGAACCCCCGTCGGAGGATGCCCGGGGCCACCCGGCGCTGGGGAGACGACGGTCCGGGGGGTCCTCTGCCCCGACATGTCACCCCCGGCCTCGGCGGCCAGTGAGAGCAGCAGCGCCTCGGTGCCCCGGGGGGAGGAGGAGGAGGAGAGCGTCCGAGAGGAGGTGAGTGAGCACCCTGGAGGGAGAGGGGGTGGGGGGAGGTGAGGGTTCGGAGTGGGGGCAGTGACGTGAGTGAGGGCCCTGGAGGGAGAGAGGGAGATGGGGGGCAGGGAGGTGAGGGGCTCGGGGTGGGGGCAGTGAGGTGAGTGAGGGCCCTGGAGGGAGAGAGGGAGATGGGCGGGAGGGCAGGGAGGTGAGGGACTGGGGGGGCAGTGAGGTGAGTGATGGCCGTGGAGGGGGAAGAGGGTGATGGGGGGAGGGAACCAGGGAGGGGAGGGACGGGGGGGGCAGTGAGGTGAGTGAGGGCCCTGGAGGGAGAGAGGGAGATGGGGGGCAGGGATGTGAGGGGCTCGGGGTGGGGGCAGTGAGGTGAGTGAGGGCCCTGGAGGGAGAGAGGGAGATGGAGAGGCAGGGAGGTGAGGGGCTCGGGGTGGGGGCAGTGAGGTGAGTGAGGGCCCTGGAGGGAGATGGGGGCGGGGGGCAGGGAGGTGAGGGGCTCGGGGTGGGGGCAGTGAGGTGAGTGAGGGCCCTGGAGGGAGAGAGGGAGATGGAGGGGCAGGGAGGTGAGGGGCTCGGGGTGGGGGCAGTGAGGTGAGTGAGGGCCCTGGAGGGAGAGAGGGAGATGGGCGGGAGGGCAGGGAGGTGAGGGACTGGGGGGGCAGTGAGGTGAGTGAGGGCCGTGGAGGGGGAAGAGGGTGATGGGGGGAGGGATCCAGGGAGGTGAGGGACTGGGGGGGCAGTGAGGTGAGTGAGGACCGTGGAGGGAGAGAGGGAGATGGGGGGGCAGGGAGGTGAGAGGCTCGGGGTGGGGGCAGTAAGGTGAGTGAGGGCAAGAAAGAGGACGAGGGAGGTGCGGTGAGTGAGGGCACTGGAGGGAGAGAGAGAGATGGGGGCGTGGAGGTGAGGGACTCGGGTGGGGGCAGTGAGAAGAGTCAGGTGGGAATGAATCAGTGCGTGGCAAGGAGAGGACAGTGGCGGTGTCTGAGGTGGGGGAAGGAGTAAGGTGGGGCTGAAGGAGCATTGGTAGGAGAGGGGTGGGAGAGCACGAGGAAGGAAGGGATTGAGATGGAAGGGAGACTGAAGAGGGGTGTGTAGATGCTGCTACCAGGGGAGGGAATGAGATGAGATGAGGGACTCACTCACCCCAGAGAGACCCTAAAGAGAGATCTAGTGCACATGGAGAGGACCCCGCGCAGTGCACGTCACCCGGAGGCATTGTTTACATTAACAAACCATGGCATTCTGGGACTTGTAGTCAGGGCACAGTCGAGGGTGCATATGGGTAGACGGCGTCTACCCACTTTCACAGGGTGGACCCTGTCCGTGTCCAGCTGCTAAACTTGTCCCGGTGTATTCTTCAGACACCAGACACGTTCAGCAGCGCCTGCACCTTGTCTGCTTTTGTTCCTAGAGGATTTGTATAGCGCACTAATCACCCGAGAGGGTCTCCAGGCGCTTGGGCAGGTGTGTAGGTGTGTGATCCCCAGGATCCAGGTCTTTAGTTCCTTGCGGACCTCAAGAAGGGAGGAGGAGGCTGTGATGTGTTGAGGGAGGTCGTTCCATGGTTCAGGTGCGAGGTAAGAGAATGAGCGACCTCCAGTGAATGGGGAGCCAGTGAAGCTTCCTGAGATGCGGTGCGATGTGGGTGCAGCGTGGGAGGTCGAGTATGAGTCTTGCAGTGGTGTGCTGGATGGTCTGGAGTCTGTGTAGGAGTTGTTTGGAGATTCTGGCATAGAGAGTGATGCCATAGTCCAGCCTGCTGGTGATGAGTGCTTGTGTGACAGCCCATCTGGTGTTCAGAGGCAACCATTTAAAGATCTTTTGGAGCATGAGTAGGCTATGGAGGCAGGAGGGGCACAATGCGTTGACTTGAGCCGTCATGTTGAGCTTGTCATCTAGGATGATCCCTAGATTTCTTGTGTGGTCTGTGGGTGTGGGTGTTGGTCCTAGCTTCGACGGCCACCAGATGGAGTCCCATGGGGAGGTGTTGTTGCTGAAGACCAGTACGTCCGTCTTGTCGGAGTTGAGCTGCAGGCAGTTGGTTCGTATCCAGTCTGCTACCATGGTCATGCAGTTGGTGAAGTTGGTTCTGGCGGTGTTTGTCTTGTCTGTCAGGGAGAGGATGAGTTGGGTTTCATCGGCATAGGAGATGATGGTGATGTCTTAAGATCGGATTATATTGGCCAGCGATGTCATGTATATATTGAAAAGTGTGGGGCTGAGGCACAATCTCTGTGGGACTCCACATATCGGTTTCTTGGTCTCTGATGTGAAGGTTGTCAGCCTGACCCTTTTGTTGGAAGGAACAGATCCATTTGAGTGTGGATCCTTGTATGCCAGTCTCGTGGAGCCTTCTGACGAGGGTGTTGAGGGATACAGTGTCAAAGGCCGCAGAGAGGTCGAGCAGGATGAGGGCTACTGTTTCTCCTCGGTCCAGGATGTTTTGAATGTTGTCGGTGGCTGTGATGCATGCTGTTTTGGTGCTGTGGTTCTTTCTGAATCCTGAGTGTGTGTTGTCTAGAAGATGGTGAAGTTTGAGGTGGGTTTTGAGTTGCTTGTTGATGGCCTTCTCAAATGTGTTTGCTGGATAGCAGAGCAGGGAGATGGGTCAGAAGTTGCTCAGTTGATTTGGGTCAGCTTTGGGCTTCTTGAGGAGGTTGTTGATTTCTGCAAGTTTCCATTCATCCAGGAAAGTGGCGGACATGATGGAGGTGTTGATGATGTGGGTCAGGGTGGTGCTGATAGGTGATGTTCCTAGTTTGTAGATGTGGTGGTGGCATGGGTCCATTGGGGCCCCTCAGTGGATGGTCCCCATGATTGCCATTGTGTCGTTTCTGGTGAGGGCTGTCCATTGGGCCCAGATGGCCATCTTGGTTGGTGGAGGGTAGGTTAGCAATGAGTTCTTTGGGGTTGGGTTGGTGTGCAAAGTTGCTGTATATGTTTGCGATTTTGCTGTGGAAGAAGTTGGATAGGTTGTCGCAGAGTTGTTCGGAGGCAGCAATGTTGTTGACAGTGGCTGAGGGCGAGGCAGAATCCTTTATGATTGAGATCTCGTTGCAGCTGTTGGAGCTTCCTTCGATGCGGTCCACTAGTGCTTTTTACTTGTTGTCTCTAATTTGCTGGTGATAGTGTCTGAGTGCAGCCTTGTAGGTAGTTCTGTCGGTGGTGTTGTGGCTGGCCCTCTGTTGGAACCGGGTTTACCGAGTCCGCCACGGTAGCATGGCGCGAAGCGGGAAAGCACGCGAAGGCAATGTGTAAGGCAGTTGTGCAGCACACTCTTACTTTGACTCAGAAATGCGAACGCAATAACATGACACCACACCAGGCTTTTGTATTTAAAATCAAGATCTTTTATATATCAATCAAGTTAGCATCAGATGAGGCAGATTAATTCAGATCTACATTTAAATTCATTACATTACTCAACTGGTGCACATTTTAAATAAAGCATCATAGCTCATCAACATTGTAGGCCACTAAGAGGCCGCAGGAATTATCTCCTAAACGTAGCACTTAATAATGAACTCAAGGTACGTTAATAAAACATGGGCCTAAACATGCAGTTCACTTTAGCATATTCAATTACTTAAAAGAAGGCTTTTCACGTTACATTTAAATAGGCCTGCATTAATCTAGGCGCGCCCACATTCAGTACAGTGGGCGTCGCAATTCCAGTACACCTGTAACATAAAACACTTCAACTCTTGGCGGTGTACACTTCAGCTCAATTCAATTAAACACTTTCCCCCTGTGGTAAAGACTTTGCAGTTAAAAGCATGGCCTAGGCAGTAATTACAATAGGCATCTGCAATAAATTAATAAATACTGTGGGGAACCCCTCAACATGTCCTGTATCCTGGGGCTTCTATGTCCCTTAGGGGTTAACTCCAGGCTAGGCCCACTCCTCTCCGGGGCCTCGCCTCATGGGGAAAGTTACTCTGTTAATTTAGGGGTTAATGGTGGCCCCTGGCCCCCAGTGGCGTTTATGTGGGCCCCAGGGGCCTCCTGGGCTCACCTGGTGCTTGTTCGTTGGTCGCGCTTCTTTAGCGACTGGCACTCCCCCAGGCCCAGCCCGTGTTCTGGAGGGCGGGGCCCGGTCGGGGTACCTCGGCCTTCTTGCCGGTATGACGGGACGTTGCGGAGGCCGGTATCACCTTCCTCCGGCCCCCGGGAACTCACTTGCGGCACGTTGCGGGGGCCGGTATCACCCTCCTCCGGCCCCCGGGATCAGGTGAGTGGTTTTCGCGGGCTCAGGGACTTTTGGGATGGGAGCGGGAGCCGGCAGTCCTCTCCGGCCGGCTCCCCGTCTCCCTCTGCACGGCCGGGGATCTTCCTCGGCCTCCGTCGGCGCTGGGGGCGTGGCGGGAGCCGGCGCCCAATCGTTGCGCGGCCTTCCTGGGGGCGCGGCCGGCGTCCCCGGTTGCTCGGCGACGGCGTCGGCGGGGCCTGGAGGCCTCGCTGGTCGCGCTAGGCCGCGGCGGTGATTTCTTCGGCCGCGACGGCGGCGGGGGTGATTTCTTCGGCCGCGACGGCGGCAGTGGTGATTTCTTCGGCCGCGACGGCGGCGGTGGGGCCCTGGGCCCGGTGGCAATAATTTGGGGCAATTTGTAGAGGCTTCGGTGAGGGCGCGGACGGCGCACCTCACCACATCTATTCAAGGGGCTTCCCTCACCTCAGCGCTCCCTTCGGTGAGGGCGCGAGGGCGCACCTCACCACACGGCACTTCTCTTCACGCGGCGGCGGCCGCGGCGGTGATTTCCTCACAAGGTCAGTGACCTGAGGGAGGCAGAACGCAGGGCGCACCAGCAGCCTGTGGGCAGGGCTGACTGGAAAAGTACTTGGGGGCAGCCCAGCAGCAGGCAGGAATAGGTAGGGGGTGAAGGTCTAGCGCTTCAGGGTACGGCGCTTTACCTGGTGATCCCCAGTTGGGCAGTTTAGGCTTCAGGCCTGGCTGGACGGTCAGGCCTCCTCAAATTAAGGTGTCTGGCGACTGTTCCAGATTAGTTGCTTCTTAGGCGCTTCTTGTCAGGAGTTTCTTGTCAGAAGTTTCTTGTTATAAGTTTCTTGTCAAAGTTTCTTGTCAGAAGTTTCTTCTTATGAGGGGGGGGTGAATGAGTTGGTGGTCTGGGAGTGCTTGATGTTCCTCCCCGCACGCTGAAGGTGGTTCCCTGGGTCCCCTCACACTGGGCAAGGTCAGTGGGTGGTGGGTGTTCCTCAGCTATCTTACTACAGCAGGGCCTCAGCCCTGTCAGCAGCAGTAGTGTAGGTCTCCCCCCTAGGCCCTAAAGCCTATACTCCGGCGGAGGTTCTCCCAGGATCAGTGGTGCCTCATCAACTGACTAGAAAGTTTTCCCTCCAAGCCTTTTATACTCCTAGGTCAGGTGACTCTCCCAAAGGCGGCAAAACATAACTCCTCCCACAGCCCGGAAGGTTCTGGAACCTTCTACATGCCTGGCTATGTGGCCCAGAGGCGGGGACGGAATGGATACTGTATCCCTATGTCCCAGCCTGACCCTGGCTACTAGTGTGTATGCGTGTAAGGCCCCTCTGCAGTAGCAGGGGCCTGTGGCAGCCATCTTGAGTGAGAGAGAGCACCTGCACCTCAGCACTGGCTAGCAGTGGCAAGGTGCCCGGAGACCTAGGTCCAGTAAAAATATAATGGCAAAAATGAGGCGCAAAAGGGAAAAAAAACAGGGAAAGACCACCCTAGGGCTGACAGGTCTAACACGCGTCCCCCCCAGCCGAAAGAGGGGAGAGCTTCCCAACCTCTAGGGAGTTCTCGTCGCTAAGGCGGAAAAACCGGGAGAGACCGTCAGCGTTGGCGTGGTCTACACCGGGTCGATGTTCCACCCGAAAGTCCATCCCCTGGAGGGAAATGGACCACCTCAACAATTTGGGGTTTTCGCCTCTCATCTGCATGAGCCAGCGAAGGGGTCTGTGGTCGGTCTGGATCAGGAAGTGACAACCAAAAGGTATGGCCTCAACTTCTTTACAGCCCAAACCACAGGAAAGGCTTCTCGTTCGATGGTACTCCACCGCTGTTCCCGGGGGAGTAGTCTTCGGGAAATGAAGGCCACTGGCTGGTCTTGGCCATCGTCATTCAGCTGCGAGAGCACAGCTCCTATGCCATGCTCAGAAGCGTCTGTCTGTACAATAAATTCTCGTCCAAAGTCTGGAGTCCTGAGCACCGGTGCGGTGCACATGGCACGTTTGAGGGTCTCAAAGGCTTCCTGGCAGGCAGCCGTCCAGATGACTCTGCGTGGCTGCTTCTTTGAAGTCAATTCCGTCAATGGGCCCACGATGGTTCCATATCCCTTGACGAACCGGCGGTAATACCCCGTGAGGCCGAGAAAAGCTCGGACCTCTGTTTGGGTCTTGGGGGCTCCCAGGCCAAGATGGTCTCAATCTTGGCTTGGAGGGTTGCACCTTACCTCCGCCCACCAGATGTCCCAGGTACACGACAGATCCCTGTCCAATCTGGCACTTGCTGGCCTTGATGGTTAGACCAGCCCGTTGCAGAGCCTGTAGCACCTCCTGGAGATGCTCCAGATGGTCCTCCCAGCTGCTACTGAAGACAGCTATGTCATCCAGGTAGGCAGCAGAGAAGGCCTCTAGGCCAGACAGCACCTGGTTCACCAACCGCTGGAAAGTGGCTGGAGCATTTTTCAACCCGAAGGGCATCACCCCGAAATTGAAAGTGGCCCTCGGGGGTGGAGAACGCAGTCTTCTCCCTTGCTCCTTCCGCCATGGCGATCTGCCAATAGCCTGACGTCAAATCAATGGTACTCAAATACCGGGCTGCTCCCAGCCGGTCAATGAGCTCATCCGCCCGAGGGATCGGGTGAGCGTCGGTCTTTGTGACTGAGTTGAGTCCACGGTAATCCACACAGAACCGAAGTTCTGGTGTGGTGCCCGGTGGGGCCGCTTTCGGCACCAACACCACCGGACAAGCCCAAGGGCTACTGGAAGGCTCAATCACTCCCAGTTCTAGCATCTTGGTAACCTCACCCTGGATACTAGCCTTGACTTTATCGGACAGCCGGTAAGACTTGGTTTTTACTGGCGGACTGTCCCCTGTGTCCACATCATGGGTACACAGGTGCGTGATCCCAGGCGTGAGGGAGAACAACGAGGCGTACTGCCCCAAGACCTGGCGGCAGTCCCTCAGTTGCTCTGGGGTTAAGGATGGGGCGAGGACCACTCCCTCTACCGAACCATCCTTCTCATGGGCCGCCAGAAGGTCTGGAAGAGGCTCACTCTCCTCCTCCTCACTTCCATCTGTTACCATAAGGAGAGTGAGTTCTGAACGCTCCTGGTGGGGCTTCAGGCGGTTGACGTGGAACACCCTGTGGGGTTGACGTGGGGTCTTCACATCGACGACATATGTGGTCTGGCCTCTCCTTTCCAAGATCTCAAACGGCCCAGTCCACCGGTCCTGGAGGGCGCTAAGCTCTCCTGGCTCCATGACCCACACCTTCTGTCCAGCGTCTAACTCTACCGTCCGCGCGTTCCGGTCATACCATTTCTTCATGACGGCTTGACTTGCCTCTAGGTTGTCCGAGGCCTCCTTCCACAGCTTGGCCACTTGGCTGCGGAATGCCAGCATATAGCTGACCACATCACGGGAAGCTTCGAGGAAGACTTCTCCCACCCCTCCTTGACAAGTCTGAGGGGCCCCCGAACGGGGTGGCCATAGAGCAGCTCAAAGGGGCTGAAACCGACCCCCTTCTGCGGCACCTCTCGGTAGGAGAAGAGCAGACAGGGTAAGAGGACGTCACACTTCCTTCTCAAGTCCTCGGGTAGGCTCCTGATCATCCCCTTCAAGGTTTTGTTAAAGCGCTCCACGAGCCCGTTCGTCTGGGGGTGGTAAGGAGTGGAGAACCGGTAGGTCACTCCACACTCCTTTCACATGGCCTGCATGTAGGCCGACATGAAATTCGTGCCCCTATCTGACACCACGACCTTGGGGAATCCCACTCGGGTAAAAATCCCCATCAGGGCCCGCGCCACCACCGGTGCAGTGATGGTCCTCAGAGGGATTGCCTCTGGGTACCGGGTGGCGTGGTCTACCAGCACCAAAATGAACCTATGTCCTGCAGAAGTCGGCGGGTCCAATGGCCCGACAATGTCAATCCCTACCCGCTCAAAAGGGGTATCGACAACTGGGAGAGGTTCCAGAGGGACCTTCACTTTCGTCCCTGTCTTGCCGCTCGCTTGGCAAGTGGTGCAAGTCTTGCAAAAAGTGTCAGAAGTGACGCGCATACTGGGCCAGTAAAAATGTGGGACCAGACGTGCAAACGTCTTGTCTTGGCCCAGGTGTCCTGCTAGTGGTATTTCGTGTGCCAACTCTAGCAGAAAGGCTCGGTAGCATTGGGGGACCACCAGGGCCCTTGATGACCCATGCACCGGAGCCTTAGGCTCACTGTAGAGGAGACCATCCTCCCAGTAGACATGGTAGTTACCAGTCTCGGTTCCAGCTGCTTGGGCTTCGGCCTGTTGCCGCATGCCTTCAAGCGTAGAGCACTCCTTCTGCGCCCGACAAAATTCCTCCCGGGTAGGCCATCCTTCCACCTGCCACTCTGCAGGGGTCGGCAGGTCCCCCACGGGAACACCAATCACCTCAGCGGACTCCGGGGTCACCTCCGCGGGCTCCCCATCCATCTCACCGGGTGTCTCCTCCTGGACATCTCCTCGTCCAGCAGTGGGCTGGGCCATTATTTCAGGCTCCAACCCCAGCTGAGTTCCTTGTCGGGCAGCCATGGACCGCGTGACGACGCAAGTCCATCCTGGTAATCCCAACATCTCAGCATGGGCATTGAACTCTACCTCCCTCCAGGCAGTATGTTCCAAGTCGTTGCCCAGCAGACAGTCAACTGGCATGGCAGGGCTCACCGCAACCTTCAACAGACCTGATACTCCTCCCCACTCAAAGGGAACTTGGGCCACGGGGTAATGACCCAGGCTATTATCAGCCATAACAACCGGGTGGAATTCCTCAGGAATCACCTGCTCTGGGGACACCAGCTGACGTCTCACCATCGTCATGCTGGCACCTGTGTCCCTCAGAGCCTCCACCTCCTCCCCGTTCACCAGGACCCTCTGCCGATACTTGGCAGTGATCGCGGGTACCTGAACCAGTGGGATGATCTCTCTATCCCCCAGGGAAACTAAGGTCAAGCCTGTCAACTCACCTCCCCTACCTAGGGACAACTCCTCCCCAAGCGCTACACTGGCTCTTACCTCCTGTGGGGGCTGGGGTTCTCTTGCGACACTGGGGATCCCCCTTGTAATGTCCAACCTCCCCGCACTCGTAGCACCGGACAGTTCTGGGCTGCTGACTCCTGTCAGGATAAGTGGGTTTCTGGGATCCAGATTGGGATGGGGAACCTACCCCTCTCCCAGGCGGTCTATTTTGGGGGCCTTTAAAGAACTCCCTCTTTTTATCTCCCCCTCTTTCTTCTGGGGGAGCCCCTGTCCACCTTTCGGGGGTCCGCCCCGGCTCCCTTGTGGGACACCCGAGTGCTGACCCACGTGTCTGCCTCCTCTGCAAGCTCCCTAGAATTGGTCAGCTTGCGGTCCACCAAGTACTGGCGCAGCTCCGGAAAACATTTCTCTAGGAGGTGCTCTCTCAAGAACAGGTCGTACAGCCCTTTGTAATTGTCAACGTTGCTGCCACGCACCCAACCCTCCAATGCCTTCCGGGCATAATCAAAAAAATCCACCCAGTTTTGTGTGTGAAGCTTGTGGCTGTTGCAGAACTTTTGGCGGTACTTCTCTGGGGTGAGGCCAAACTTCTTGAGCAGGGCCTCCTTCATAATAGGGTAGTTAGTCTGCTCCCCCTTATCCAAAGTTACTAGTGGAGGTATGTACCTGTAAAGACCTCCCCCCCAGTAGCTCTCAGGAACTCTATGGGCCACCAGAGCCACCTCGTACGCCGCCAACCACTTGTCGATGTCATCACCTACACTAAAACTGGCCATCACCTCTCTTGGTAAATAGAATTTGGGCTCCTGTGGAACCCCAGCAGGTACGCTGCCACCATTCACTTTGCCCTGCATCTCCATCTGCAAGGTTCGGAGCTCTAGTTCCTTCAGGCTAAGCTCATGCACAAGCTTCCTTTCCTCCATGGCTAGCCTTGCCTGTTCTCGCTCCCTTTCCATCCTAGCAAGTTCTAATGTTAATTGCCTCTGCTCCCTTCTGTCCTCCAATTCCTCTGCCGACAAACTCCCCCCTGACGCACTACTGCCTGCCCTGGAACATCTTCCTGGCAACACATTCTCGCTAACATCAATGTGCAGTAGGTCCAGTTCTCCTGGGTTGTCTGCCTCCCCCCTGCTCCTCGTCCCCTCTTCCCTCCGGGTGGGCCATTACCCATGCCCTCAAAGCTTTCTGAAGCACCTCCTTTCTGGCGCCTCGCTTGAGCTTGAGCTGTGTCACCGTATACCTTTCTAGGTTGGCTAACTCAAACTCCATCCTCCTAGGTGGGGTCCCAGACAATTTAAGGAAAGGGTTCTAGACTGTAGGTAGCAGGTTTAACGCAGGAATGTACACAATCGGCAATTACAAAAGAATTCCTAGCACTTGCATTACAATAGGTGTCTAATTGCGGCGCACACTGAGTCACTGTAGGGTGCTGCACAAACACCAGTCCTTATCCCACCGCTGAACACCAAATGTTGGAACCGGGTTTAACGAGTCCGCCACGGTAGCATGGCGCGAAGCGGGAAAGCACGCGAAGGCAATGTGTAAGGCAGTTGTGCAGCACACTCTTACTTTGACTCAGAAATGCGAACGCAATAACATGACACCACACCAGGCTTTTGTATTTAAAATCAAGATCTTTTATATATCAATCAAGTTAGCATCAGATGAGGCAGATTAATTCAGATCTACATTTAAATTCATTACATTACTCAACTGGTGCACATTTTAAATAAAGCATCATAGCTCATCAACATTGTAGGCCACTAAGAGGCCGCAGGAATTATCTCCTAAACGTAGCACTTAATAATGATCTCAAGGTACGTTAATAAAACATGGGCCTAAACATGCAGTTCACTTTAGCATATTCAATTACTTAAAAGAAGGCTTTTCACGTTACATTTAAATAGGCCTGAATTAATCTAGGCGCGCCCACATTCAGTACAGTGGGCGTCGCAATTCCAGTACACCTGTAACATAAAACACTTCAACTCTTGGCGGTGTACACTTCAGCTCAATTCAATTAAACACTTTCCCCTGTGGTAAAGACTTTGCAGTTAAAAGCATGGCCTAGGCAGTAATTACAATAGGCATCTGCAATAAATTAATAAATACTGTGGGGAACCCCTCAACATGTCCTGTATCCTGGGGCTTCTATGTCCCTTAGGGGTTAACTCCAGGCTAGGCCCACTCCTCTCCGGGGCCTCGCCTCATGGGGAAAGTTACTCTGTTAATTTAGGGGTTAATGGTGGCCCCCGGCCCCCAGTGGCGTTTAGTGGGCCCTAGGGGCCTCCTGGGCTCACCTGGTGCTTGTTCGTTGGTCGCACTTCTTTAGCGACTGGCACTCCCCCAGGCCTTGCCCGTGTTCTGGAGGGCGGGGCCCGGTCGGGGTACCTCGGCCTTCTTGCCGGTATGACGGGACGTTGCGGGGGCCGGTATCACCTTCCTCCGGCCTCCGGGATCAGGGAACTCACTTGCGGCACGTTGCGGGGGCCGGTATCACCCTCCTCCGGCCCCCGGGATCAGGTGAGTGGTTTTCGCGGGCTCAGGGACTTTGGGGATGGGAGCGGGAGCCGGCAGTCCTCTCCGGCCGGCTCCCCGTCTCCCACTGCACGGCCGGGGATCTTCCTCGGCCTCCGTCGGCGCTGGGGGCGTGGCGGGAGCCGGCGCCCAATCGTTGCGCGGCCTTCCTGGGGGCGCGGCCGGCATCCCCGGTTGCTCGGCGATGGCGGGGCCTGAAGGCCTCGCTGGTCGCGCTAGGCCGCGGCGGTGATTTCTTCGGCCGCGACGGCGGCGGGGGTGATTTCTTCGGCCGCGACGGCGGCAGTGGTGATTTCTTCGGCCGCGACGGCGGCGGTGGGGCCCTGGGCCCGGTGGCAATAATTTGGGGCAATTTGTAGAGGCTTCGGTGAGGGCGCGGACGGCGCACCTCACCACATCTATTCAAGGGGCTTCCCTCACCTCAGCGCTCCCTTCGGTGAGGGCGCGACGGCGCACCTCACCACACGGCACTTCTCTTCATGCGGCTGCGGCCGCGGCGGTGATTTCCTCACAAGGTCAGTGACCTGAGGGGAGGCAGAACGCAGGGCGCACCAGCAGCCTGTGGGCAGGGCTGACTGGAAAAGTACTTGGGGGCAGCCCAGCAGCAGGCAGGAATAGGTAGGGGGTGAAGGTCTAGCGCTTCAGGGTATGGCGCTTTACCTGGTGATCCCCAGTTGGGCAGTTTAGGCTTCAGGCCTGGCTGGACGGTCAGGCCTCCTCAAATTAAGGTGTCTGGCGACTGTTCCAGATTGGTTGCTTCTTAGGCGCTTCTTGTCAGGAGTTTCTTGTCAGAAGTTTCTTGTTATAAGTTTCTTGTCAAAGTTTCTTGTCAGAAGTTTCTTCTTATGAGGGGGGGTGAATGAGTTGGTGGTCTGGGAGTGCTTGATGTTCCTCCCCGCACGCTGAAGGTGGTTCCCTGGGTCCCCTCACACTGGGCAAGGTCAGTGGGTGGTGGGTGTTCCTCAGCTATCTTACTACAGCAGGGCCTCAGCCCTGTCAGCAGCAATAGTGTAGGTCTCCCCCTAGGCCCTAAAGCCTATACTCCGGCGGAGGTTCTCCCAGGATCAGTGGTGCCTCATCAACTGACTAGAAAGTTTTCCCTCCAAGCCTTTTATACTCCTAGGTCAGGTGACTCTCCCAAAGGCAGCAAAACATAACTCCTCCCACAGCCCGGAAGGTTCTGGAACCTTCTACATGCCTGGCTATGTGGCCCAGAGGCGGGGACGGAATGGATACTGTATCCCTATGTCCCAGCCTGACCCTGGCTACTAGTGTGTATGCGTGTAAGGCCCCTCTGCAGTAGCAGGGGCCTGTGGCAGCCATCTTGAGTGAGAGAGAGCACCTGCACCTCAGCACTGGCTAGCAGTGGCAAGGTGCCCGGAGACCTAGGTCCAGTAAAAATATGGTGGCAAAAATGAGGCGCAAAAGGGAAAAAAAACAGGGAAAGACCACCCTAGGGCTGACAGGTCTAACACCCTCCACTTCTGTTCTAGCTGTTACAGTGTTGTTTGGTGTCTCAGAGGTCTTCTGTGTACCACATCTACCCCTAAGGAGTGCTGGGGGACAGCAAAAGTAGGTGGGGAGACATAAGGATCAAGAGGTGTGATGGGGCAAAATAAGGGGTGAGAGTATTTAAGAGCAGAGTCAGGGTGTGGTAAGAGGGTGAGGGATAGGGTAGAAGGGGTGTGGAGATGAAAACTTAAACATGGTTTAACTGCAGGGAGAGACAGTGCACTGTGGGGCGATGAATCCTTGAGTTTACTTCAGAGACAGGTGGCATCTTAAAGTTAGATTTTTTTATCAGTGAAGACGAAGGCTGAGTTTATTATTGTGGCAAATGCAGCACTGACATGATTCTACTGCAGGGGGCGCTGCATCTTGATATTCAGTTTACTGTGTGAAGATGAAACTTTGAGACTCCGTTTACAATTCAGGAGACTGCTTTATTGCTAGAGGAGATGAAGCCTTGAATGTTTTTTTAATCGTTTTTATTAGCATTTAACAAATTAACAAATCTTCCAGGTCATCCAGCAAAGTTCCACAGTATGGCATAACATCATGAGTTGACGTGTCAATCAAGCATGTGTACTCTGATTTTACGTGGGCTATGCCTAGTCAGGGTGTTGCCATGGGGAGCGACTTCGTGTGTGCAGTTCAACTGTAGTAGGTTGCTGATGTCAGGGCCTGGCAGTGGGTGTAATGTCTCAAACATCGTAAAGAAAGGGGGGGGGGCTGAGGAAGAGGGGGTGGAGCATAGTAGCAAGCGGGTAGACTGTTGTTTGCAGTAGAGCTCTGAGGCAGGTTTGTGTGCCTGTGTTCCAACGACGCTAGGGTGCCCCAGCGTGGCGCTGGAGGGGTTCTCGAGGCTATCTAGAGGCGTGTCCCCTTCCCCACCGAGCTGTCTAGAGCGGAAGATGAGATCAGCCCACTGTGGGGAGATAGGTCTACATTTAGGGTGCCGAACCACCTTGGAGCATAGTGCAGCCTCCTCTGCCGCACCCCATTTACGCGGTGCCCCCCTCCAGGCTTCTGGGGGGAGGGGGAGCGCCAGTGTAGTGTGATGGTGCGTTTGGTCAGCAGTAGTTCTAGGATGGCGAATCTCGACTGCACTTTGTAATGTTTTCGCCCCTTGAAGAGACCGAGTGTGCAGGCCTCCCAGGAGGAAATATCTGGCAGTCCGGTGACTTCTGATCCAGCACTATGAATAAAATTTCTTCTCCTATACGCTTTGGACGTCCAGGTACAAATATCCCTCTTTCCACAACTATATCCATATGACGGTGGGGCCCATAACACCGCATAAACATTCACTCTCTCATATATTCCCTGGATTTCATCCGTTTCTATCTAGGAGAAAACAGTTAATGATTTGCTGGAAGGAGACGGGATACCTTTTAAAACGACATAATACTTCTCAAGCTTTAAGGTATTCCGCTCATTGGTCGATGGACCAACTAGTAGGAATCAGTTGATGGTGATTAAGACCAGCTCAATCACAATAAACCTTTAAACATTTACATTTATCATTGAGCTAAAGAACCACTGACTCATTGTTTAAAAGTAATAAAGTTTATATAATTTTTAGAAGCATGAATACGTTTCAAATTTATTATTCAGATTATTACATTTAGCATCATTATAAGAATAAATTGAAATTGCAATGCGTACCTATTAGATGGAAAAACAAAGTTCGTCACAGCAATGAATTCAGATCACAGCATAGAACTCCCGAAAAACTGTCTATCTGTCCTGAAAAACAGGCCTTCTCGTTCTTTCCCCTTTAGTATTTTAAGAATAAAAAAATGGTCTAATAGTATTAAATGGAAAATCTATTAAAAGCAAAAAGGTTCTCCAGCAGCAGCGTCTCGTGCTCAATCAAAAATATAAAATAGCAGCAGCAGCAGCAAATATAAAATAGCAGCTCTCCCTCGCCCCCTCTAAGAGTAGGTCTTCTTATACCCTAATACTAGCTTACTAAGTGAAAATGTTACATCTTTGTGGGCGAGATTCTCTCTAATTGGTCCATTTGGGTCAGTATACATCTCATTATGAATATCCTTGTTCCAACCAGTTCTTTGTGGAAAGTTCATACTCCTGTCGTTTCTCACGGGTTCATGACATTACCCATCCGCACGTTGGTCTCAATCTGTATCCTTTTCTGATACTTTTAAGTTGAACAGTTCATTGTTTATTCACATATTCACTGCAACTTCTCACGCTTTTCGCTATGTCCTTCTTTGGCACACGTTTGTATAATAAGGTCATTGCAGCCTTGACCACGCTTCCATCCTAGGCTTTGGGACGGTCACATGATCCCTTTTGTTCACAGCCTTTCTCTCTTTCGGTACCCACTTCGCGCTTCCGTACTCTAGCTTGTTTTGCCATGGCAGCCATTTTTACATCGCGGCACAACAGGCCTAAGCGAACTATTATAAAGATAAACAGAACATAGTTAAGAATAAAGAATATAAACCTTTTCGTTTCCCTCCTGTCATTCTACGTACCCCAATTAAGTATTACCTAGCAAAAGCGACATATAAAGCCATTTCTTACTTACCAACCGCTTTACTTTGCCACTACACAATTTATTTCCAAGCACAAATCATGCATTTATTATTCTAATTAGTACGCAAATTATTAGGCTTATGTTATCCACGTCAACAATTGTAAGTAAATTAGTTTGCACGGATATAGCATGTTACCCATAACCCTTTTCATGTAACATACATGGTTGGTTATTTACTGAGACGAACCTGTGTGTTAATTATTCAACATAAATATTAGGAGGTTAACATTTTTTCATTTACCCTACTCAATCACTTCCTGGAGTGTGTTGTGCACTGCGTGCCAGCAGGGCCGGTCCTAGAACTTCTGGGGCCCCGGGCGAAAGGGAAGATGTGAGGCCCCTCTAATTTGCATGTAACATCCAGTCACGGCCGGCATGACTCGCGGGTGGGGGTCTCGCGGGGGTTCGCGTGTGGGGGGGGGGGTAATTTAAAAATAAAATAAACTTACCTTCCCGGGTCTCGCGTCGTCTCTGCTCCTGACCTGCTCTCCTGCTTTCCTGCCTCTGGCAGGAACAGGAAGCAGGCAGCCTCCCTCCCCTAAGCCAATCACAACGCTGCAATGGCAGCATTGTGATTGGTCGGGACGCCGACCAGCCAGGCGCCTATGGGGAGGCCATTTTCTCCATGTAGGGTGCATTGCAGCCTACATGGAGAAAGGCCAGAGTGCGCATGACTGGTTTGGTCGGCCCCGGAGGGCCGACCAAACAGTCAGCGCCCTTAGCAGTGGGCAAGGCACTCCTCCCCTGCCCTAAAGCAGACCCGCCCGCCCCCAACCAAACACTTCTGCTTCTCGCACTGTGAGAAAGCAGTGGGGCGACGCTCCTCCGCCCTAGTGGAGGAGCCGCCCTTGGTAACATCACAAGAAGTGGCATCACAGAAAGTGACATCACAGGACTATTGATGTTATTTGGCATCACTGAAGAGACCTAACGTGGATATCAGTAACATGGACAAAAAGATAAATATACAAATGAAATAAGTCCATATATTTTAAAACTGTATTAAATTGATTACATTTGTCACATTGGATGGAAAAGCGCGGTGCAGGTCTCACAAAGATGTATATTATTTACTCCTCGTTAACTGATTGTTTCCAGATGAGTGCATGATACAATTTCCAGTTCTGCCTCATAAAGGGGGAGATCCTGTTGAGGTAATGAGGGGCGGGATCATTCAAAATATAAAATGACACAAGAGAAAACCTCTCACACCATGGATATAATTGCAAATTTCAAAAGGCTCCGTTATCTTTCCGTGCCATTGTGGTGCCACCTTAGGATGACATTAATGCTTCGTAATTTGTTTTAACGTAAATCCTCTCACCAGTATCCCACACGCACATGCTAAGACTCGTAGGATAATCTTTTTTGTGTGTGGGCTCTTTACTCGCCAGAATTATGTTAAGTGCAAAAACACAACACATATAGTACAAAATTACAAGACACCGTTGCAAACAAATAAAGATTGTACATAAATAAAAAAAGACCTAGAACAACCGAGACCGCTGCTAAATCATACATTGACTTGAAGGTGCTTCAGATTCAAGGGGTTTTCAAATCAACGTTTTTGATTTGGTGTTAGAACTGTAGGAAGTAGAAGTGGCCGCCTTTAGCGCTGGTGGAGCCCTGTGCGACAATGATGGTGCCCCCAATGACTCGCTCTGCCACGGATTCCCTCACTACCACCCTTTAACAGTGCCCTCAAGTCTCCATAACCACATTCTCGCTCAGATGCATTTAATTTGATTTACAGCGCCACTGATACCAGTGTAGGGTGTCAGAGAACTTTATATCACACATTACACAGAGACAATCAATCATACGTGTGTAAATCACAAGAGGTAATGTTACATAAGACAAAGGACTAGGAGTCACATGACAATCGTACTAGTAGGCAGTATAGTTTAATAGTGATTGATCTGGAGAAACACAAACTCTGAATTTAGAATGTAATACCATGGTTGGGGGTTCTCTTTAATAACCAGAATTGATTTCTGTCCAAATGAACCCTTTTTGCAACATTAGGATAATCAAAGGCTGGGGAAAAAAACCATAACGCTGTAATTTATACCTTGCAGTTTGCATGCAGCTCTTAGATGACAGTTAATAGCTCATTGTTCTATGTTAGGATTTTGACTTATAAACTGCAAGTAACAATAGGATCTCTCTGACAAAAGCAGTAACCCACTGGCCTATTTACATTATGTGGACTTAGTGATCTGCATGGTACATGTTCTTTGCAGCAGGCACATTAACCCTCTGCGCTACCTTTCCACAAGTCAAAACTTCCACTTGACAAAACGCCATCTCTCTCTAGGAAGAACATTAATTACAGAAGTTATCATGACATTTTTATTGTTGCCGAAAATTGCTGGAGGCCAGGAAGGAGGCAGCAAGTGCTTTTAGAAACATAATATACTCGCAAACATGACGCCCCCACCCGAAGTCAGCGCTCAGTGCGATCTCATCGGTCGCACCGCCCTAGAGCCTTCCTGCTCAAGGGTCCTGTGACCTCAATGACAGAGTCACTGTTGCTCTAGGGTGTGCTGCTTTGTAGCCCTGCCCAAAAGACTCGAGGTGAGCTTCAATAGGGGTTGTATTGGACAGGCCTTCAAGGTTAACCCACACTTGCCACCGCTAGGGTCCACCTGCTGGTGCTCAGACACCACTCTTCTAAGGTCTTTTGGGGCCTTCTAAGTTCTAGCATGGAAATGTGCTCCCTCAGGAGAGTGGTCTGGTGGACTGGTCATGACGGCTGAACCTGGTTCACCAGTTCCAAATTCGGCAGCTCTGACCATAGTGCCACATCCTCACCCCCACTGAACACCATACTGCCCCACTGAGAGAAACTTGCACTGCCTTCAACTACAACCCAATTGCGCCCCGCTATAAACACCTGGAGGCGACTCAATTCAAATTAGGCACTAGACAAGAGCAATATGCTGCCTAAAAAAAAAAGTGACAACATCCTGGAAAAAGCAAACACTCATAAGGAATGTAAGATTAAGTAAAAGCATGTGAAATGTAAGCAGGAACAACATGGTTACCTTAACGCTTTTGCACTTATTATTCAGAAATCAATGAGTGCTTTTGCATGAAAAGTTAAGGCCATGACTACAGGGCCGGAAGGGACCAGTTTCAATGTCCATTGCTTATATCCTTACAAAACGTAAGCAATATGGTTTAAAAAGACCACATTCGTGAATACAGAGCCGCGGTATGCATTTTGTTTTCCAATCCGCCCATCAAGCAGGTATTGCAGTACATCCAGGAATGGTGCACTTCCCCACCCTGTGAAAACAATGCTGTCAGAGAAAGACAAGAAAACAAAAGTAGCGCTTCACTGGCAAACTCTGTAAAGTGGCACTAATGTGTTTTGGGTGTGAATAAAATCATTCTGGCCCATTTTCGACGCACTCTGTCTTGCTTTAGTTATTTTTTACATTTTGAACCTTTTATTTCTCTCCATCCCAAGGCTGCACTTTGGAAGTGAAAAATGTCAGAAAAAAGACGACCTTTCCAGCAAAAGTGTTTTTATTTTTTGGATTCATTTCACAGGGGAACAAATAAAGGAAAGGAAAGAGGGAGTACTGGCTACAAGGCCCAGGGAAGGGGGTCCCCACACCTGGACCTTGCAGCTTGCTATAGTGCTTAGAGGCCCAGGGAAGGGGGCCCCCACACCTGGACCTTGCAGCTTGCTATAGTGCTTAGAGGCCCAGGGAAGGGGGCCCCCCACACCTGGACCTTGCAGCTTGCTATAGTGCTTAGAGGCCCAGTGAAAGGGGACCCCCTCCCCTGGGCCTTCGAAGCAGTAACGAGGCATTGCTGCTGTGCCTTCCCCACTCTGTTTGTCCCTTCCCCCCACCCCTGCACCCCCAGGAATGCCAACACGCCCTGACCAGCAAGGTCGACTCGAGACGTCTCGCATGTGTATTGTGATTGTGTGGGGAGGGGGCCCTGGAGGAGCAGGTGGGCAATCTGCGAAAGTGTGGCATTTCACAGAGAAGCTGGGCCCCCTGTCTTTCAGCTGAGCACGATGCCCTGGGCAGCTGCCCACACTGCCCATGCCTAGCGCCGGCCCTGTGTGCCAGTATGCCTGAAGGGATGGGCATGACCACATCATGGGCATAAGCGTGGCCTCCGCAGCGTGGCAGTATGGACACTTGAACGATGTATCCGGGAAGCGGCCGCACAACTGTTCTGGTGTAAGGTATGCTCTGTGTAAGATGAACAACTGTATGTTCTTGAAGCACACGTTGCGGGAGACCTCCTGCGGGGATCCGAGTGCATTCTTTCTCGTGCAGAGCCCTTCCGAATTCTTCCATTTACTGCGAAGGGGGAGGAGGGAGGTGGCCGTCAAGTCTTGCGTTGCCCTGTATAGCCAGGTGATGAGATGTCGTCCTGGGCCCATGGTCAAGAGGGCATGCAGCACCGGATGCGTCTCCGGCTCCCCATCCGCAAGGTCCCAGATGGTGCCCCAGGTGTGCAAAAGCTGCCGCTGAAGTTGGAATTGGCCCAGCGGCAGTCCCTTGTCAGCAGCCAGCTGATCAAAAGGTAGCGGGTTCTGATCTTCGAAAAGCTTGCCTACCTCGACCACGGAGTGCGGAGTCCAGACCTGCAGCTCCCGCGCTGTGTAATGGCCTCGACCTCGAGGGAGGCCAACCAGCGGTAGCTCAGGGGGGGACAGAGGGATCGCCCGTGATAGGCGGTGCATCCTGGACATGTA
Organism: Calotriton arnoldi; assembly: GCA_963921515.1. Lineage (NCBI taxonomy): Eukaryota > Metazoa > Chordata > Amphibia > Caudata > Salamandridae > Calotriton > Calotriton arnoldi. The sequence goes on along the minus strand of CAWUFW010001762.1, from coordinate 978,415 downwards.
CCTCCGTGCTATTGCCACTTGTAATAGCCACGCAGCAATGGGGTGTGAGCCCAGAAGGAGCATGTGTCTAAGGGTCGGAATGGTCAAGGGGCCCGTTTCTGCATGGCTTCCCCCAGGTAGCGCCCAGCTGTCCAATGGGACAGCCAATGTAGTTGTGCTGCTAGGAAATATGCTTCAAAGGATGGCGCCCCGAGACCTCCCCGATCGGTGGACAGCTGAAATTTAGAGCCGCTCGGCGACAGCCTGGACCCCAGCCCAGCCCAATGAGGAGGGTGTCCAGCTCCTTGAAAATGGACTGGGGTAGGACCACTGGAATGTTTGCAAAGTTTTAGCGCAGACGAGGAAGCGCCACCATTTTCACCAGAGTTATCCTGCCTATAGGGGCCAAGGCAAGGTGGCCCAGAAACGCATCTGAATGCGGACTCCCGCCAGAGCTTTGCAGTGGTTCCCTTCATAGAGATCAGCAGTGGTGTGATAGAGGCAAACTCCCAGGTAGTGAGGAGCTTGAGGCTGCCAATGGAGACACGAGGCGCCGAGGCTTATTTCTCACGGAACCTGTTCAGGATGAAGTGGGTAGATAATGGACTTTTCCCAGTTCACCCGAAGTCCCGCAACGGCGGCGAACTCTGACAGCGTATTCCGGATGGATGTCAGATCCGTTGTGATATCCCAAATGTAAAGAAGTAGGTCATCGGAATATAAGGACACCACATATGTCCGTTCAGATAATGGTATGCCCCACTCCTGGCCCTCCCTCCGAAGATGGACAGCTAGGGGCTCCATCGCGAGCGCAAACAGGAGGGGGGGACAAGGGACACCCCTGCCATGTCCCTTGACGGATCGGGAATGAGGCCGAGATCAGGCAGCCGAGTGGCACCCAGGAGATTGGATCTGAATATAGTAATTTAGCGTAGGCCAAGAGCAGTGGTCCCACCCCTAGATGCTACAGAACTGTAAACACGTATTGCCAAGTCAGTGTATCAAACGCCTTCTCTAGGTCTAAGATGAGGCAAGCCGCCTGAGGAAACCTATCGCTCACAGCGTCCTGTATGTGGAAGAGGAGGCATAAGTTCTGTGAGGTGCTACGACCGGGGACAAATCCGTTCTGATCGGGGTGTACCCTACCCAGACTCAGCGGATTGTATCGAGCCACAAGTGATTTGCCCTGTATTTTATAGTCGGCTCCAAATATGGCTAGGCCTGTAAGAGGCAAGTTGCGTGGGATCTCCGTCGGGTTTCGGGATGGAGACCAAAAGGGATTCACGCAGGGAGTGTGGGAGTATCCCTCCCTCCACCGATGACGCGTACATGGCCGCCAGCCTGGGAGAAAGAAGGTTCCAGGATGTATGGTAATATTCCAGGGGCAACCCATCCAACCCAGGGGTTTTGCCGCGGGCCAGGTCACTGATCGCTTGTTTGATCTCTGAGACTGAAATGTCCTCATCCGAGGCTGCCCTAGCAACAGTGGTGATACGGGGAAGTGCAATACCTGTCAGAAAGTCGCTCACTGCGGCATCGCCTGGGCCCCGTGGAGCGCTATGGAGCGCCGCATAGTAGTCATGGAAGGCTCGCAGGATGTCCTCCTAGGTGCAGAGAATGTCACGCTGGCTCGATATCAGCTCTATAATAGGCCGAAAGTTTGCGTCTTGCCGCGCGAGCCAAGCCAATACACTGCCTGGTTGATTCCCTTCTCGATGCATCTCTGCTGCATAAGTGGCAAATTTGTAGTGACGTAGATCCACCAACAGGGACGCATGGATCAGCCATGCTTCTGCCAATTGCAGGTTAAGGGCTGCGCCCTTGTCCGCCGCCTTGCTCAGGTCCGCCATCATGTCTTTGGCCGCTGCCATGCTACATTTGAGGTTCTTGTGGACGTCTGCAATCTGGTGTATACAGGCTCCTCGGACGACCACATTAAAAGCGTCCCATTCTAGCATTCTGGAGGATACCGTATTATGGTTCTCCGCGAAGTACTGCCTGATGCAGGTTTCCTGATCAGCTCAAAACACCTTCTGCGGAGATTCGAGTGCTCGCTCACATTCTTTCTCGTGCAGAGCCCATCCGAATTCTTCCTCCCATTTAAGGCAGAGGGGGAGAAGGAGGTGGCCGTCAAGTCTTGCATTGCCCTGTATAGCCAGATGACGTCCTGGTCCCATGCTCAAGAGGGCATGCAGGACCGGATGCGTCTCCGGCTTCCCATCCGCAAGATCCCAGATGGCGCCACAGGTATTTATTTATTTATTTATAAAGTTTTATATAGCACGAACATGATCCCGAAGGATATCAGAGCGCTTTACAACAGGTATGCAAAAGCTGCCGGTGAAGTAGGAATTGGTCCGGCAGAAGTCCCTTGTCAGCAGTCAGCCAGCCAGGTTCTAGGCTGTCCCGCGGGAGGTGGGGGTAGGGTAGTGGTCCATTGTAAATCCATGATGAGGGCATCATGGTCAGAAACGACCCTGCCCAAATAGTCTGCGTGCTGGAGGAGGGGGATCAGCGGTGGGGAGCAAAGGAAGAGATCCACTCACACAAACAGATTGTGTGGGGCTGAGTGGAAGGTGTATAACCGAAGGTAGGGTGGCGCAGGCGCCACATGTCTGTGAGGGACCAATGTTGTGTCCAGGTGCAAAAGTGTTCCGCTCGGGCATGTGGGGGGGATCGGGCAGGGAGATGAAGCCTTGAAGATGAGTTTATTACAGGGGACGATGAAGCCCTGACTGTAGGAAGGTAGGATCTGACTGCATGGTTACCCCCACTTTTTTCCTGGTGTTTTGCTGGTTTTTGACTAGTCTGACTGGGATCCTGCAAATCAGGACCCCAGTTTATCTGCTTTCTCCCTAAATTGGTTGTGTATGTACTTTGGTACAACTCCAGATTGGATACTGGGGTACCCTTATCAGTCCCTAGTATATGGTACACATGTACCCAGGGCAGAGGTACCCCAGAGGCCTCCCATGGGCTGAAGCATGTATTATGCCACCCATGAGAGGCCATGCGAAATGGAACCTCAGGTCTGCTACTGCAGCCTGTGTAAGATGGTGCTTATACCACTTACCTTAGATATAGGTTCACTATATCTATATGTCACTACAGCTAAAACTTTATAAGTCACCCCTATAGCAGGCCTTAAAAATCCTGAAGGCAGGGTGCTGGGTTTTACGTGAGAGGGTGCTCCTGCATGAGCAGGGCCCTCTGCAGCCTTCGGAGACCATTCTCCCGGGTTGTCTGTGACACCGCCAGACATATAGGTAGAGGGGCATTATAACCTTGCGGTAAATGCTATCTCGAAAACGACTGCAACGAAGTATGTCATGTTTGGTGTCAAACACCTTGGAATCATACCTCCACACCAGTAACTGGTGTGGGAGGTATGATTCCTCCCCTCAGAACCGAGGTTCTGGGGGTACCTAAGTCTACCGGTAACAACTTTCTCGAGCCTTACAGCACAAAATGGATGCTGCCAGCCACAGACACGAGTCTGCCTTCCTGCTGCTGAGCCAAGCTCGAGCAGGGGAAGGCAGCACAATAGGTATCCCGTCACAGGGAGGTGCTACCACCTCCCAGACAGGATTTAGTGTATTGGGGCTGGGTGGGTGCACTGTCTCAGTGCCAGAAAGTCTGCACAAGGGGCACACTTGGTGTCCCTGTGCATAGTCCAGCTCAAACCAGTTCTGGGAGCCATTTTCTCCTGCTCTGGTGCGAAATTGGACAAAGGACATGGGTGTAGCCACCCCTCTGTCCTGCCCCAACCATAGGAGGGACCCCTGAATCTGTCCTACCCTTTCCCGTGGGTATAAGAGGGCTTACCTGACTTAGGCTCTTTAGATTTTACTTGGACAAGATTCTGCTAAGAAGATGCCAAGTACGTCGACTGTCTGCACAACGCTGGACGACTGAAGAATCTCCCTTGGAGTAAAGGAGTTACTCCCCTGCACTAGCAGGCACCTAAGTGCATCTGACCGGCTTGCTGCTCCCAAACTCCTGAGGACTCCGAAGATTTCAGCAACACAGGAGGTAGGTTTCCGAAGGTCCCCGAGGTCGATCTGCCCTCTCAGCAATTCTGAGGCCAGTATCCCTCGTGGGGACTGCGTGACCTGACCCCTGTGCATCGTGTACATTTGCAGTTGCATATGCTTGTTGGCGATTCCCGAGCTTGTGCATTGGACTCCGTGTAGTCCTGACCCCGAGCAGTATTTGCACCAAAGAACTCTGGCCTCCTCGCACCGAGTGTTCCGTGGGCTGGTACTTTGCAAACTTGCTTGAGGTCTCCTCGCGACTCCTGGTCCATTGGCCTGTGGGTCCTGGCGAGGGTCACCTTGTTTGTTCTTGGGCTTCCCTGGTTGCTCCAGACATGCCCTGACTCTCCATTGCTTGGAGAGTCCCCTGAACCTTGCTGGTCCACACCGTAACCTATTTGTCCTCCTGCATGGGTTGCATTTGCCAATGCTTGATTGGTGCTCCAGACGGACACAGACCCCTCAGCACTCGACATCCTTCATGGGACAGCTCACCTCCAGCTCCTGGTCATCCTAGACGTCTCCGGGTTCTAGTGGCTGAAGAGTCAAGCATCCCCTCATCGCACCTGAAGCACCCGACATCGCTGGGCATTCGACTACCAAGCCCCTGGTCACCTGAAGTGACCCAGACTCTGTCCCTTCTGCTTTCAGGTTCCTTCCTTCCAGAATCCAGGCTTGGATTCCACCGGATACTTTTCACCTTCACGGCAGCAGTACTTCTTCTCGGCACTCCATTGATAACGACGGAGGTTTCCGACACCACTTGACCCCTATGCACCCGGCTCCTCTGGGATAGGTAACTCGGGTACCTTGGTATCCGCGGGTGGGTTGGCCTTAGAACCTCTTATGTTCCAAAGGGTTTGCTTGAAGTCCTCCTAGAAGTGTCCTTAAACTGTAACTTTGCAACCGTGACTTTCTCATAGAGTTGTACGGAGCACGCGGTCGTGTTTCCTCATTGCACCCGTCCTCCGTGGGCTCCCTGTGTCACTACCTTGGGTGGTTCCTTGGGGTCCCAGCGATTCTACGTGCTCTAGGCACTGTGTCTATTCAAGTCGTGATTGTTATACCATTTTTTTAATATATGGTCCGGTCTCCCCCTGGAGCCCGCTGTGTATGGTGCTACTTACAACTGTTCTATTGATATCGTATTGTGTGCTTTGTGTTCTATCCTCGTGTAGAGGATAGTAGAGAGTGTTATATTAATGAATACATATTTTTATATAACTACTGTGTGGTTCTCCTTTCATTTAGTCATTCAGGAGGTGATATTCTGGTAAAACAAGCTGCTTTACATTCCTTCAAGACTAAGCATGAAGGCTGCTCTCCACAGCTACCACTAGGATAGCTTTCTAAAGGTTATCTTTGACCTTGAACATCATAAGGGTCGTTTGGACTGGTGCAAGGTGCCCACTTTAATTAGTGGACAGCATATACCAGGCCAACTTCTCACACTGACATTGAGTTTATTACAGGGGATGATGAAACCTTGACATTGAGGTTATTACAGGGAATGATGAAGCCCTGACATTGAGTTTATTAAAGGGGATGATGAAGCCTTGACATTGAGTTTATTAAAGGGGACGATGAAGCCTTGACATTCAGTTTATTACATGGGATGATGAAGCCTTGACATTGAGTTTATTAAAGGGGACCATGAAGCCTTGACATTGAGTTTATTAAAGGGGACGATGAAGCCTTGACATTGAGGTTATTACAGGGAATGATGAAGCCCTGACATTGAGTTTATTAAAGGGGACGATGAAGCCTTGACATTGAGTTTATTAAAGGGGACGATGAAGCCTTAACATTGAGTTTATTAAAGGGAACGATGAAGCCCTGACATTGAGTTTATTACATGGGATGATGAAGCCCTGACATTGAGTTCATTACAGGGGATAATGAAGCCTTGACATTGAGTTTATTACAGGGGATAATGAAGACTAGTCATTGAGTTTATTACAGGGGATGATGAAGCCTTGACATTAAGTTTATTACAGGGGTTGATGAAGCCTTGACATTGAGTTTATTACAGGGGTTGATGAAGCCTTGACATTAAGTTTATTACAGGGGATGGTGAAGCCTTGACATTAAGTTTATTACATGGGATGATGAAGCCCTGATGTTGAGTTTATTACAGAGGGACGATGAAGCCCTGACATTGAGTTTATTACATGGGATGATGAAGCCCTGACATTTAGTTTATTAAAGGGGAAGATGAAGCCTTTACATTGAGTTTATTAAAGGGGACGATGAAGCCTTGACATTGAGTTTATTACAGAGGGACGATGAAGCCCTGACATTGATTTTATTACAAGGGACGATGAAGCCCTGACATTGAGTTTATTACAGAGGGACGATGAAGCTCTGACATTGAGTTTATTACATGGGATGATGAAGCCCTGACATTGAGTTTATTAAAGGGGACGATGAAGCCTTGACATTGAGTTTATTACATGGGATGAAGAAGCCTTGACATTGAGTTTATTACAGAGGGACGATAAAGACCTGACTTTGAGTTTATTACATGGGATGATGAAGACCTGACATTGAATTTATTACAGAGGACGATGAAGCCATGACACTGAGTTTATTACAGGGGACGATGAAGCCTTGACATTGAGTTTATTAAAGGGAACGATGAAGCCCTGGCATTGAGTTTATTACATGGGATGATGAAGCCCTGAAATTGAGTTTATTACAGAGGGACGATGAAGCCCTGATATTGAGTTTATTACAGGGGATAATGAAGCCTTGACATTGAGTTTATTGCAGGGGACGATGAAGCCTTGACATTAAGTTTATTACAGCGGTTGATGAAGCCTTGACTTTGAGTTTATTATAGGGGTTGATGAAGCCTTGACATTGAGTTTATCACAGGGCAGAATGAAGCCTTAGCGTAGGAGTTTATTACAAGGGATGAAAAAGGCTTAACATTGAGTTTATTACATGGGATGATGAAGCCCTGACATTGAGTTTATTAAAGGGACGATGAAGCCTTGACATTGAGTTTATTACATGGGATGAAGAAGCCTTGACATTGAGTTTATTACAGAGGGACGATAAAGACCTGACTTTGAGTTTATTACATGGGATGATGAAGACCGGACATTGAATTTATTACAGAGGACGATGAAGCCATGACATTGAGTTTATTACAGGGGCGATGAAGCCCTGACATTGAGTTTATTAAAGGGGACGATGAAGCCTTGACATTGAGTTTATTAAAGGGAACGATGAAGCCCTGGCATTGAGTTTATTACATGGGATGATGAAGCCCTGAAATTGAGTTTATTACAGAGGGACGATGAAGCCCTGACATTGAGTTTATTACAGGGGATAATGAAGCCTTGACATTGAGTTTATTGCAGGGGACGATGAAGCCTTGACATTAAGTTTATTACAGTGGTTGATGAAGCCTTGACTTTGAGTTTATTATAGGGGTTGATGAAGCCTTGACATTGAGTTTATCACAGGGCAGAATGAAGCCTTAGCGTAGAGTTTATTACAAGGGATGAAAAAGGCTTAACATTGAGTTTATTTCAGGGGATAATGAAGCCCTGACATCTAGTTTATTACAGGGGATGATGGAGCCCTGACATTGAGTTTATTACAGGGGACGATGAAACCCTGACATTGAGTTTATTTCAGGGGACGATGAAGCCCTGACATTGAGTTTATTATAGGGGTTGATGAAGCCTTGACATTGAGTTTCTCACAGGGCAGAATGAAGCCTTAACGTAGAGTTTATTACAAGGGGTGATAAAGGCTTAACATTGAGTTTATTACAGACGACAATGAAGTCTGGAAGATGTGTTTATGACAGGCGATGATGAAACCTTAAAAATCACACATAGGAAAGGACTACCGTTACCCACAACAAAATTGGGCTACTACGGAGAAAACAAATAAAGGGGAGGAAAAAACCTCTAAACTACTGGTGGGTAACAAATTTGGTTGTTAAGATAGCCCTCTCCCACTAATAGTGGTGTGCTTCATCATTGGGCCGCTACTACACTATGGCGCAGACCAATGTTCATGGTGGAGCGCTATTTTTTAGAAATACAAATTAATTTGAACTCTCTAATGGGATCCCAAAGTTCAGCAAAACCTCTATGTAATTAAAACATGTTTAGGACATTGGGAATCACAACCTCCAACCATCGTTGATGGCTACCCTCTCAGCCAGCTCACCAACAGCTGGAAGAGGCTCTTCACCCTACACCCATACAAGAGTTTAAAGGGACTGAATCTGTTAGATGCATATGACACCTCCCAAAGATGAAGACGAGGCGGAGATGAGACTTATCTCACTGGCTTCCATGCTTGAGTGAAGACTTCAGTATGCTCTATAGGGTTCAGTTGACCCTTTCACAGATGCTACTGGTTTCTGGATGGTAACTGGTACTGAGTTGATGACTCGCAACACTGATGTGACACAGGAACATAAACAGAGTGCCCCTGTCTTGAATGGCTTGCTCTAGAAACACATGCATCAGGGCCTTTGCCAGTAATTTGGTGGTGATAGACCTCATGGCCACGACCTCCTGGTTCCTTCTGGCATAACAAACAAGTACGAAGATAAAGCACTTGCCATTGCTGCTGGGGATCCATGGGGACTACAATGTCGATACCAACGCATTGGGATGGTACCCAGACCAGACAGGGGCAGCTAAGGGAGCTATGTTCAGGGTTCCCTCCTGCGTGATCAGAACAGTGTATTCAGGTTCTAGTGCGGATCTCTAAGTGAAGCATGATTGTTCAGCGCAACAATGCTGCCATGCAGAGTGCGCCATGACAATTAGCACACAAGCCATCTTCTCAAACAGTTTCATCTCATATAGGGACTGGGTGGGTCTCCCTGTGTGTATGTGTGTGGGGGGGCATCGAGGCACAAAGCCCTTGCTGGCTCTGATACAAAGCTCAGCCCAACGAGGCAGACACATCACTGGAGTCCCTTGGACGAGCATTTCTTGTGGCGGTGATGATGCCCAGCGGACTGGGTTGAAGTGCTCCATGAAGCGCCAAGACACCCTATTTAGTTGTATTCACACTATAAGTGCAGTCAGCCCTAATGGACCATGCTTGAGCTCATTGGCACATCGGTGCCCACCCTCCAACAATCACAGACACACAGTGCTCCTCCGTGTATACACACAGAAGATCACTAGTAGTCAAGGAGCACTGATGCAAACATCACACTTAATAATCACACTAATATTGTCACCTCTCGTCAGCTGCTGGAGTCCCCTTGGAGACAGTGCAACTCCCCAGAATCCATGAAGAGCCATGTGTAGCTTATCACAGAGAAGCCTGCTTCCCTGAAGAGCCATGTGTAGCTTATCACAGAGAAGCCTGCCTCCCTGAAGAGCCACGTGTAGCTTATCACAGAGAAGCCTGCTTCCCTTAAGTACCACGTGTAGCTTTTCACAGAGAAGCCTGCCTCCCTGAAGAGCCACGTGTAGCTTATCACAGAGAAGCCTGCCTCCCTGAAGTACCACGTATAGCTTATCACAGAGAAGCCTGCCTCCCTGAAGAGCCACGTGTAGCTTATCACAGAGAAGCCTGCCTCCCTGAAGAGCCACGTATAGCTTATCACAGAGAAGCCTGCCTCCCTGAAGAGCCACGTGTAGCTTATCACAGAGAAGCCTGCCTCCCTGAAGAGCCACATGTAGCTTATCACAGAGAAGCCTGACTCCCTGAAGAGCCACGTGTAGCTTATCACAGAGTAGCCTGCCTCCCTGAAGAGCCACGTGTAGCTTATCACAGAGAAGCCTGCCTCCCTTAAGTACCATGTGTAGCTTTTCACAGAGAAGCCTGCCTCCCTGAAGAGCCACGTGTAGCTTATCACAGAGAAGCCTGCCTCCCTGAAGAGCCACGTGTAGCTTATCACAGAGAAGCCTGCCTCCCTTAAGTACCACGTGTAGCTTTTCACAGAGAAGCCTGCCTACCTGAAGAGCCACGTGTAGCTTATCACAGAGAAGCCTGCCTCCCTTAAGTACCACGTGTAGCTTTTCACAGAGAAGCCTGCCTCCCTGAAGAGCCACGTGTAGCTTTCCACAAAGAAGCCTGCCTCCCTGAAGAGCCACGTGTAGCTTATCACAGAGAAGCCTGCCTCCCTGAAGAGCCACGTGTAGCTTATCACAGAGAAGCCTGCCTCCCTGAAGAGCCATGTGTAGCTTATCACAGATAAGAGTGCCTCCCTGAAGAGCCACGTGTAGCTTATCACACAGAAGCCTGCCTCCCTGAAGAGCCATGTGTAGCTTATCACAGAGACGCCCGCCTCACAAGAGTCGTAGCACTTTAGTCTAAAACATGATTATCATTGTTGCTCACTTCCTTTATTCCAAGGCTACAGAAGAGAGCGTGGGTCAGTGGAGAAGAAAGTAAACTAGAAAAAAGAGACAGTTTACTTTCATTCTTTTAAACTCTTGGCAGTGGAGAAATCACCAAGATGAACACGTCTCCTATTCGTTCCTTTAGTGTTGTGGTACTCGCCTCCGTTCTTCTAATGTGCAGCTGTATCAGCAGCTGTTTATTTAAGTGTGCCATTGTACTAGCCTCCATTCCTCTAGTGTGCAGCTGTATTAGCCGCTGTTCTTTTAAGTGTGCCATTGTACTAGCCTCCGTTCCTCTAGTGTGCAGCTGTGTTAGCCGCTGTTCATTTAAGTGTGCCACTGTACTAGCCTCAGTTCTTCCAGTGTGCAGCTGTATTAGCAGCTGTTCATTTAAGTGTGCCATTGTACTAGCCTCAGTTCTTCCAGTGTGCAGCTGTATTAGCAGCTGTTCATTTAAGTGCACCATTGTACTAGCCTCCGTTCTTCTAGTGTGCAGCTGTATTAGCCACTGTTTATTTAACCCCTTCGGTGCGTCGGACGACCGGGGGCCGTCCGACGCACCAGTGCTCATGTGCGTTGGACGGCCCCCGGCCGTCCGATCACATGGCACTGGGAAACCCTCTGGTGCGGGCACCAGAGGGATTCCCTTTACCCCCCAAGAGCCTCGGGAGCTGGGGAAGAGCTTCCCCAGCTCCCGAGGCCGCCCCCCTGGTTTCCCTGAAGTGATGATCAGCGCGCACGTCGCACTGACGTCATTTCAGTGAAACCGAAACTAAAATGAGCCAAGAGGCTCTTTTCAGTTTCCCCTTCTACGTGCTCAGGGGGCTATCTCAGCCCCCTGAGCACGTAGAAAGTCAGGAGAGGTATCGTTGGAAAGGGGAGAATCTCCCCTTTCCAATGGTACCCCTTTCCATTCTGGGTAGGAAAACGTTGGGGGATCCACGCAAGCCATACCTCGCTGGACTCCCCCAGGTGTCTAGTTTTCATAAATGTGTGGGTTTGGTAGTTTCCCAAGATGGTCACCGAGCCCGGGGCCAAAAACCCAGGTGACCCCCCTTGCAAAACCAGGTTGTCTTGTGATAGGTAATTTTGATGTCTCCTCAATAGGTTTTGGGCCCTTGCCTGTCGCGGGTACTTGACCCACCCACGCGAGTGAGGTATCATTTTTATCGGGAGCCTTGGGGGAACGCTGGGTGGTAGGAAATTTGTGGATCCACGTAGATTCCAGAACATTCCCACACAGAAATTTGAGAAAAAAGTGATTTTTTCAGCTAAATTTGAGGTTTGCAGGGCATTCTGGGTAGAAAAACGTTGGGGGATCCACGCAAGCCATACCTCGCTGGACTCCCCCGGGTGTCTAGTTTTCAGAAATGTGTGGGTTTGGTAGTTTCCCAAGATGGCCCCATAGCCCGTATGGCTTGCGTGGATCCCCCAATGTTTCTCTACCCAGAATCCCCTGCAAACCTCACATTTTGGTGAAAAAATCACTTTTTTCTCAAATTTCTGTGTGGGAAAGTTCTGGAATCTACGTGGATCCACAAATTTCCTACCAGCCAACATTCCCCCAGGTCTCCCGATGAAAATGGTACCTCACCCACGTGGGTGGGTCAAGTACCTGTGACAGGCAAGGGCCCAAAACGTATTCAGGAGACATCAAAATTACCTATCACAAAACAACCTGGTTTTGCAAGGGGGGTCACATGAGTTTTTGATCCCGGGCTTGGCAGCCATCTAGGGAAACCTACCAAACCCACACATTTCTGAAATTTAGAGACTCGGCGGAGTCCAGGAAGGTATGGCTTGCGTGGATCCCCCAACGGTTTCCTACCCAGAATGCCCTGCAAACCTCAAATTTAGCTGAAAAAATCACTTTTTTCTCAAATTTCTGTGTGGGAAAGTTCTGGAATCTACGTGGATCCACAAATTTCCTACCACCCAGCGTTCCCCCAGGTCTCCCGATAAAAATGATACCTCACTCGTGTGGGTGGGTCAAGTACCCGCGACAGGCAAGGGCCCAAAACGTATTTAGGAGACATCAAAATTACCTATCACAAAACAACTTGGTTTTGCAAGGGGGGTCACCTGGGTTTTTGGCCCCGGGCTCGGCGGCCATCTTGGGAAACTACCAAACCCACACATTTATGAAAACTAGACACCCTGGGGAGTCCAGCGAGGTATGGCTTGCGTGGATTCCCCAACGTTTTCCTACCCAGAATGCCCTGCAAACCTCAAATTTAGCTGAAAAAAACACATTTTCCACATATTGTTGTGTGGAATCACCGTGCCGGCACAAGTGTCCTACCCCACAGCGTTCCCCTCAGTCTCCCGAGTAAAATGATACCTCACTTGTGTGGGTGGGGCAAGGGCCTGTGACTGGGAAGAGCCCAAAACATAGGGAATAAGGGTATAGCACCGAAAATTCTAAGCGCTACATTGTTTTAAAAATACGTTTTTAGCCAATTCTGCATTGGACACTGTTGGACTTGACCCTTTTTGCAGGGTCATCCTTGAACTTTTTGCCTTCCTCCTGTACTTTTTCTGACCTGTTTTTGTTGGTTTTATGACTCTGGGCACTTTACCACTGCTGATCAGTGCTAAAGTGCATATGCTCTCTGTTATAAATTGATTGATGTATGGATTAGTGACTCCATGATTGGCCTATTTGATTCACTGTCAGACCCTAGTACAGTGCACAGGTTGTGCCCAGGGCTTGTGACTCAAATGCTGCTGGTGGGCTTGCAGCACTGGTTGTGCCACCCACAGGAGCAGCTTGTAAAGTGTATCTCAGGCCTGCCATTGCAGAGCCTGTGTGCAGTCTGGTACTGCCATGTCGACTTGGTAAGTGCACCCACTTACCAGTCCCCAAACCTTCCCTTTCCTGCATATTAGTCACCCCTAAGGTAGGCCCTAGGGCAGGGTGCATTGTATGTGTAAGGTAGGACATGCCCTGGTGTGTGTGGCATGTCCTAATAGTGAATTACAGCCATTTTCGTTTTTCACTATTGCAAGGCTACTGTTCCCCCTAGGCCAGAATGGGCAGTTTGATTATAACATCTTATAATCCTAACTGACCCAGGGAACATAGTAGAAAAACGAATTTAGTATGCCTGAACTCAGAATGATAAAATACATCTTTTAGTGAAGTTGGTTTTAACATTCTGTGTTTGAAAATACCACTTTTAGAAAGTAGGTATTTTCTTGCCTAAACCATCCAGCCTGCCTCTGCTAGGTTGTTTATTGTGTGTCTGGTTTGTGAGTGACAGGGACTTGGAGATTCCAGGAGACAGGGTGAGTCAGCACAGGGCTGAATAGAGAGATCTCCATGTAGAGTGGTGGGAGGAGTTGCACCTGGGACCTGAATAGGGCTGTGCCTTCCCTCCACAATGCTGGCTCCACCTCCTGTGGTGCGTCTGATGTCCCTGGCCCACTTTATCAAAGGAAAGAAGGAGTCTTGTCAACAAAGTGCTCCAGGACTGACCAGAACTGGTTTGAACTAGGCAAAGGCCTCTCTGCCTTCAGAGACAAAGGATTTTGGTGTATAAAAGAGGGGACCCAGACCCCAGAACTTTAGATCACTTCTATGAAATCAAGAAACCTGTTGCCAAGGAGAAGAACTGGAGAAGCTGAAGGAGGAGTACAGCCCCTGTGCTGTTTTGCTGATTGGGGTTGGCCTGCAGTGGTTGCTTTCTACCAAGGACAGGAGAAAAGACTTTGCTGTGCTTTATCATCTTGAAGAAGAGAATCTCCAAGGGCTTGAACTGAGCTTGCCTCCTGCCTGAAGTCACAGGGATACAACGACTTCACCCCTTCTGTTTGCCTGCATCTAGAACTGCTGTTTTAGCTGCTAACAGAAGGAAATTGCAACACCGACGCCGGCAAGCGACGCCGTAACTTGCACTGAAGCCGTGGGCACCGCTCGTGAAGAGCACGATGCACCGCCCCTACTTGCACCGTAGGCCCGACTCCTGCTGACACCGTGCGACATCGACTCCGAAGCCGTCACCGAGGCCGCTGCCTGCACCGGAGCCGAGGACACCGCTCGTGACGCTCACGACGCACCGTCCCGACTCGCACCGCAGCCCCGACGCCAGGGCTTCATCACCGCGGAGCCGATCCTCGACGTGGGTGACCCCCGAATCCATCGACACCGCACCATCGTAAGGAACCGACGCCTCGCCGCCATCCGTGACGTCACCTCCCCGACACAGTAAGGAACCGACGCCTCACCTCCCCTGCGCTGCAGTAAGGAACCGAGACATCACCTCCCCTGGGGTCGTAAGGAACAGACGCCGCCGGCACCAACGAAGCATCACCTCCCCGACTCCGTGCACCGTCTTTGTTTTCATCGAATTCCAGGTACTGTTCTTTGTGGGTCTGCTTGACTCCGGGCCCGACGCCGCGCACCTCGTGGTCGGCGCCGTACTTTGGGATTTCCACCGGTCACGACGTCGTGATAACTCCAAGTGGAGTTATTTGTTGCTACAAGCTTTATTTGATTGACTATCCTATTTTTGAAGATAACGTGAAATGTCTCTATCATTTTAAGTCTATTTTGGATTACAGTATTGTGGATTTTTGCTATTGGGTCTTGTGTTAAGTCTATATAAAGATTACTTATTTTTACATACAACCTGTGTGGTGTCCATCTGTAGTGTTTTCACTGTATTACTGTATGTGTTCACAAATGCTTTACACACTGCCTCTGAGATAAGCCTGTCTGCTCGTGCCAAGCTACCAGGGGGTGAGCAGGGGTTATTTTAGGAGTGTATCCCCCTTACCCTGACTAGAAGCAAGGGTCCCTATTTGGACAAAGGTGCAAACCATTGCCAACTAGAGACCCCCAGTTCTAACAGACACCCACACAAGTGAGGTATCATTTTACTCGGGACACTAAGGAGAACGCTGTGGGGTAGGGCATTTGTGCCGGCACGGTGATTCCACACATAAATATGTGGAAAATGTGTTTTATTCAGCTAAATTTGAGGTTTGCAGGGGATTCTGGGTAGGGAAACTTTGGGGGATCCACGCAAGCCATACCTCATTGGACTTCCCAGGGTGTCTAGTTTTCAGAAATGTGTGGGTTTGGTAGGTTTCCTAGATGGTGGCGAGCTCGGGGCCAAAAAACCAGGTGCTCCCCCCAAAACCAGGTAGTTTTGTTATAGGTAATTTTGAAGTCTCCACAGTACGATTTGGGCCATTTCCTGTTGCAGCCACTATGCCTACCCACATAAGTGAGGTGCCATTTTTATCGGGAGACCTGGGGGAATGCTGGATGGTAGGAAATTTGTGTCAGCCCGGTGATCCTACAATTTCCCCACACAGGAATGTGAGAAAAAATTGATTGAGGTTTGCAGGGGATTCTGGGTAGGGGAATGTTGGGGGACCCACGCAAGCCATACCTTGCTGGACTCCCCCGGGTGTCTAGTTTTCAGAAATGTGTGGGTTTGGTAGATTTCCCTAGATGGCCGCCGAGCCCGGGGCCAAAAACCCAGGTGACCCCCTTTGCAAAACCAGGTTGTTTTGTGATCGGTCATTTTGATGTCTCCTCAATACGTTTTGGGTCCTTGCCTGTCGCGGGTACTTGACCCACCCACACAAGTGAGGTACCATTTTTATCGGGATACCTGGGGGCATGCTGTGTAGAAGGAAATTTGTGGATCCACGCAGATTCCAGAACTTTCCCACACAGAAATTTGAGAAAAAAGTGATTGTTTCAGCTAAATTTGAGGTTTGCAGGGGATTCTGGGTAGGGAAATGTTGGGGGACCCACGCAAGCCATACCTTGCTGGACTCCCCCAGGTGTCTAGTTTTCAGAAATGTGAGGGTTTGGTAGGTTTTCCTAGATGGCCGCCGAGCCCGGGGCCAAAAACACATGGGACCCCCCTTGCAAAACCAGGTTGTTTTGTGATAGGTAATTTTGATGTCGCCTCAATAGGTTTTGGGCCCTTGCCTGTTGCGGGTACTTGACCCACCCACACAAGTGAGGTACCATTTTTCTCAGAAGACTTTGGAGAATGCGGGGTGTGTGGAATTCTGTGGATCCACACACATTCCAAAACTTTCCACCATAGAAATTTGAGGAAAAGGTGTTTTGTTTTACAAATTTTGAGGTTTGCAAGGGATTTTGGGTAACAGAACCTGCTGAGAGCCAGACAAGTTACCCCATCCTGGATTCCCCTGGGTGTCTAGTTTTCAAAAATGTATAGGTTTGCTAGGTTTCCCTAGGTGCCGGCAGAGCTAGGGTTCAAAATCTACAGCTAGGCACTTTGCCAAAAAAGGGTCCGTTTTCACTGTGAAAATGTGGTGTGTCCACGTTGCGTTTTGGGCCGTTTCCTGTCGCGGGCACTAGGCCTACCCACACAAGTGAGGTACCATTTTTCTCGGAAGACTTTGGGGAACGCGGGGTGAGTGGAATTTTGTGGATCCACGCAGATTCCAGAACTTTCCACCACAGAAATGTGAGGCAAATGTGTTTTTTTGGACAAATTTTTAGGTTTGCAAGGGATTCTGGGTAACAGAACCTGGTGAGAGCCAGTCAAGTCACCCCATCCTGGATTCCCCTGGGTGTCTAGTTTAAAAAAGTATAGGTTTGCTAGGTTTCCTTAGGTGCTGGCAGAGTTAGGGTTCAAAATCTACAGCTAGGCACTTTGCAAAAAAAGGGTCCGTTTTCACTGTGAAAATGTGGTGTGTCCACGTTGCGTTTTGGGCCGTTTCCTGTCGCGGGCACCAGGCCTACCCACACAAGTGAGGTACCATTTTTCTCGGAAAACTTTGGGGAACGCGGGGTGGGTGGAATTTTGTGGATCCACGCAGATTCCAGAACTTTCTACCACAGAAATGTGAGGAACATGTGTTTTTTAAACACATTTTTAGGTTTGCAAGGGATACTGGGTAACAGAACCTGGTGAAAGCCAGTCAAGTCACCACATCCTGGATTCCCCTGAGTGTTTAGTTTTTAAAAATGTATAGGTTTCCCTAGGTGCTGGCAGAGTTAGGGTTCAAAATCTACAGCTAGGCACTTTGCAAAAAAAGGGTCAGTCTTCACTGTGAAAATGTGGTGTGTCCACGTTGCGTTTTGGGCCATTTCCTGTCACGGGCACTAGACCTACCCACACAAGTGAGGTACCATTTTTCTCGGAAGACTTTGGGGAATGCGGGGTGAGTGGAATTTTGTGGACCCACGCAGATGCCAGAACTTTCCACCACAGAAATGTGAGGAAAATGTTTTTTTTTTTACAAATGTTGAGGTTTGCAAGGGATTCTGGGTAACAGAACCTGGTGAGAGCCAGTCAAGTCACCCCTTCCTGGATTCCCCTGGGTGTCTAGTTTTCAAAAAGGTATAGGTTTGCTAGGTTTCCCTAGGTGCCGGCAGAGCTAGGGTTCAAAATCTACAGCTAGGCACTTTGCCAAAAAAGGGTCCGTTTTCACTGTGAAAATGTGGCGTGTCCACGTTGCGTTTTGGGCCGTTTCCTGTCGCGGGCACTAGGCCTACCCACACAAGTGAGGTACCATTTTTCTCGGAAGACTTTGGGGAACGCGGGGTGGGTAGAATTTTGTGGATCCACGCAGATTCCAGAACTTTCCACCACAGAAATGTGAGGAAAATGTGTTTTTGGGGACAAATATTTAGGTTTGCAAGGGATTCTGGGTAACAGAACCTGGTGAAAGCCAGTCAAGGCACCCCATCCTGGATTTCCCTGGGTGTCTAGTTTTCAAAAATGTATAGGTTTGCTAGGTTTCCCTAGGTACCGGCAGAGCTAGGGTTCAAAATCTACAGCTAGGCACTTTGCAAAAAAAGGGTCCGTTTTCACTGTAAAAATAAAGTGTGTCCACGTTGCGTTTTGAGCCGTTTCCTGTCGCGGGCACTAGGCCTACCCACACAAGTGAGGTACCATTTTTATCGGGAGACTTAGGGTAACACAGAATTGTAGAGCAACTGTTATTACCTTTGACTTTCGATGCATTTCTGCCTTCCAAATGAAAGACAATGTGTAAAAAAGAAGTCATTTTGAAAAATGACCTATAATTCTCATGCTAGTATTGTTGTATTCCTCTTAGGGTGTCCATAACGGGCTTTCCAATATAATGTCCTTATATAGGCACAATTCGCCCTGCCCTTATATAGGCATAAAATCCCAGTCCATATTTAGGCATTAAACCGTGCACTCCAAATACAGGCATGGTCTCTGACATCCGTCCACCCTAACGTCACAACGAGTTCATGAAGAACAGACCCTTAGGCTGTGGGAGTTTCCCTAGCCCAGGACTATTGATTTCTTCAAGGACTCATATATTATGCATGAACCATTATTCCTTAGGGGTTCATCCATGACGTCTTTCGCTGTCCAATTCACGTCAATGCTAACATTCCTAAGGTACTCTCAGGTATAAATATACCTTCCCTAGCCCCTCGATTTTAGAGGAGACCTCGACTTCAGAGGAGCCTGTATCCCGGCCTGACGCACTGAGAAGACGCTGTCATCCCTGCACGCAGAGAGTCCCGCTTCCAGTGATCTGACTTCCCTTGTGGGGTGTTGGAGTTCGAGTCTGGCAAAGAGATTCCTACCTCTCTCATTCTTCAGGTATGGAGCTGATAAGAACCTAGATGGACTCTTGGCATACTAGGCATACTAGGCTTAAACATACTCCTAGTATACCATAGTAAGGAATACTTCACCTACTTCATACCTCGTCCTACACCTAGGTTAGGTTAGGTACATTGGGGTAGAACTAGCTTAGCAACGCATCGTATGAGTACTCGCATTTTTAGTCTGTGTTATTTATGTAACAGCATCTGTACTAAAAGATAATGCTATCGCAGTATTATTTATTTCTACTGCTAACCCTGTACATTATTTATCTCGCATACTGTCTTGTGATCGTAACAGCACATTATACTTACACCAGAAACAAGACTGTTCAATAAATCTTTTATTGAAAACGCCCGTCTATTCTTTCTGTGTAACTGAGGAAAACTAAGCATGCACGATTGAGCTGAGTGAAATAGTTATCTATTGTTTCCACGACTCTGGGACACGTTCTGATTCTAAAAGGGAAATATAGTGGTCATGTTTTGCGGCTGCCAGAAACTACTCCCTTCTTGTTTGTCAAGGAGTTTCTAGTGGCCTCTGAGCTAGCTGGCACAAGTAATTAAGTTTTATATACTCGATAGGGACATACTGACCTTAGTCCTATGTCAAACCTATAGGATATATTATTCCAATGCGCAGAGCCTATTAGGGAAATAGGAGCTACACTACATGGCGCCCAACGGTTTGGTAAGGCGGTAATTCAACGTTAGATACTGAGTAACTCAGCCGTGCTTTTTCTCTCAGAGACCCCTACTCATATACTCCAAAAGACGTCTGGAGTGGGCAGGGTTTAGTATCCGCCACGGCTACATAGGGAAGTACCCTATATATTAGCTGTTTGGTTTGCTCAACGTTGAAGGATACAGTGTTCCAAAATATTGTGCACCTTATCTTTGTTTCCTTGAAACTTGTTCTACATTTTTCAAAAAACAAAATGCCTGGCTCCGACAGTGAAACAGGAAACGGTGGAGCTGCGGCTGATCAAGCCCAAGCAGCAGTTTATAACCTTACAGGTTTAAATGAAACTGAGGAGGGTGTTATAGACATCCCTCAAAACTTAAGAAGAGCCATAACTCTAAAACTTATAAAACATGGCCTATCGCCAAGAGGAGGTAGAGCAGTTTTCGTGATAGAGGCACATGAATCCTTTCAGACAGAGGTATTCTATTCATGGGTAATACTTCCTGAATGCAATCCAATATCACAAACATTTCACTTCTACAAAGAAGATGAACTACCAGAGGAATACATTCCTTTCAAGGATATTGAAATTCCATTAACATACCAGGAGCATCAGCTCTGGTTTAAAGGCGCCCTAAAACATCACAAAAACATTACCAGGCTCGGTCCACTAGGTAGACCAGGAGCAACATGGCCGATTTTAGCCGGCTACACACCTTATCCTGAACTGGATATAATGACAGATGAGGAACTACTAACTCAAATACAAGAGTTAATAAAAATTTACAGACAATTGGTCCAATATGTCATGCGGACTCTCACAGTCCAACCACCATTCACACTTCAAAATCAGACCCCTCATCAGGGGACTACACTAAAAATTACACCACAGACACTCAACTCAGTCATGGGTAAAATGCCCACAAAACGTGAGCAAATTCCGTTCTGGATAGCTCAAAAAATTACTCAAATCGAAGCAGTATTTCCAAATACTAGCCCGTATGAGAAACACAGAATCCTAACAATCAGTTTACCAATGGGGATCACACCACAACTGGAAGACTGCACCACTTGGGGTTCAGTCTTTGCTGCCATCTACACTAAAACACATGGCATTCCGTCAATTGCGGTAATACCTGATGTCCTAAAACAAATTCAAAACGAATACGGGGCAGAGCCTGCTCTAAATTTAGGTATGAAATTACTGAAAAATTTCGACCAGGTCTCAACAATAATATTATCTAATATTAAAGGAGAGGCAGCAGCAGTTGCGATCCGCCAAAAATTTTAGGGAATTCGATGTTACAGAACATCAAACTGAGCTACCCAGAATAATAGAACAATCTTATGCAGAATTAGGCAGAGATAGTTTGGGTGGAAGACCAGTGAAGCCGAAGCTATCTGAAAGTCCAGAAAAGGACTCAATTAAACAAAATCCTACATCTTCTAAAAAGAAGTGGGAAACTAATAAACAAAATTCAAATGAGAAGCGTTCTCAATCCCGAGGTAGGTCTCCTCAAAAGGAGCCCTCTAAAAGGAGGTATAACCTCAGGAATAGGGATAATTTGAGAAAACCTGACAGGTATCATGATACTGATACACGTTCCTCTCGTCCCTTTCAGATCTCATCACAGACTTCGGAAAGAAGAGGACGGACGGAACACAGAGAAGAACGCGTGAAATCGAAAGACGACAAACACGCTCCAAAAACTAAGGCTAAACCTCAATTCTCCAAAAGAAAGTAGCAGGTCTAAAGATTAGACATGCCGAGAATACTGAGAACACAACTCAAGAACGGAGAATGGGCTCAGACCATGCTGGACAGTGCAGCAGAAGTCACAATAGTTCGCCAGAACGTGAAGGAACTTCTGGAGACAGTGGACTTGAATGAATACATTAAAGTAGAGACTGTAGACACCAGGGTTAGTACTCCACAAAGGTTATTTGAAATAACACTCCGGATGGAGGGAGACACACCTAGACAGGTGAAAGCACTTTTTGGGAAAGACTATCAAAGGGCTATGACATACTTCTAGCAGAAAAAGACTGGCCACCACAATTTGTCAGGGAGTGCCCACATGGCGAGGACATTATTATGCCTGCCTTCTCCAACCATATTCCAATTAACCTAAAATATACATATGCCAGGAAATGGGCAGTAGCCCAGGCCCCAGCATTATATAAAAATCATGTAGGATGGGATGAGGACTCACCTCACCATAAAATACATCTGAAACATGAACCAACTGCACAACGGCAGTACCCAATAAAGCAAGAAGCTAAAAAACAGGCCAGGGAGATCTTAGATCAACTTGAATATCAAGGGGTGATTGAAACATGCACCTCCTCAATGAACAATCCTTTGTTTCCTGTCTCCAAACCAGACAATACATATCGTCTAGTTTTGGATTACAGACACCTAAACACTTGTTCTAAAACTTTTGCAGTGCAAAATGCACATAGCACAGCATTAATGAATAACATTGTGCGTAAAAAATATAAAACAACATTAGACATCTCAAATGGTTTCTTCAAAACATAGCACCTGAGAGCAGGTACTTAACAGCATTCTCCATAATGGGGACCCAGCGTCACTTTTGTCGACTCCCACAAGGGTTCAAGAATAGCCTAGGTTTATTCTCAACGAGGGTAATGGAGTTACTAAAAATTTATGACAATGAGGCATTGTCCTATGTCGATGACATCTATCTGACAGACGATGACCTGGATAAACACTTGAACAGGGTGAGCACCATTATATTGGGTTTCGCCTCTGAGGGCTACACATTCAACTTTAAAAAGTCCAGAATTGCCCATCTCAATGTCCTATTTCTAGGATATGAGCTTTCAAGTGAAGGCAAGAGCGCTAACTTTTTAGAAAAGTGTGCGCTGCTCCAACCTCCAAAAACGCTAAAAAATTTACAATCCATCCTGGGTTTCCTAAACTTTGGAAGAACATACATTCTAAATTATGCGGAAAGGGTTAAACCTCTCTACGCATTAATCAAACCTGATTTTTCGATCAGAAACTGGACACAAGAACACACAGAAATCTTGCGTTCACTACAAGCTAACATGTTAGCAACAAATCACTTACAAACACGCGTAAGTCAACGCAATTTGGTGATCCGAATAATTTCGGGTCAATGCGGATTCACCTACTTAACTTTCAATGAGGGTGAGAAAATACCAATAGCGTACAAATGTCATTTGTACACACAAGCGGAAATGCGCTTCAGTTCAACTGAAAAAATTCTAACAGCAGTTCAAACCGCTGTAGCAAAAGAAAGAGCCTTAGCCCAAGGGTAACGCATTATTGTCGTATCCCCTGTACCAGCTTTAGAAGCGGTCACAAAAGCAAGCATTCCAAATGCTAAAGCATTACATCCGAGATGGATACAATGGGTTAATTCTCTTGCTGCAACAGATGTTGAATATGTTTTTGATCCAGATTTAAAAACACAAGCATTCCTACAATATGAACAAGAATGTCCTCTGCCTACTGAAATTCTGCCTCTCGATCAGTACGAATTTATAATTTACACTGACGGATCCGCACAACCCGCAATCGGGAGTAAGCAAGCTTACAGTGCAGCGTGTGCTATCGTTAAAGGTCGCATGCGAGATGGCATCTTCAGACCTATGGTTACAAAAACACAATCTCTAGGAGATTGTACGGCTCAGCGAGCTGAACTACAAGCATTCAAACTGGCACTTGAAACTACAGATCGCGAATTCCCCACACTAATCGTGTGCGATTCTTTTTACTGTGCACAGTCGTATAATGAATATATACAAAACTGGCTTGAAAACGGTTTCAAAGATGCGAAAGGTGGCACAATAAAGCATAAAATGCTTTGGGAACAAGTAGTTCAGTTGAAAAACGAACTCCGAAAGGCTCACGTGATCCACACACTGAGTCATCAACGTGATGGCGTTCACGTTGCAGGGAATTCATTGGCTGACGAAGCCGCAAAGGGGGCTGTGCAAACGGCTTCCGTAGCTGCGATCAATCGTTCAAAAACAAAAATAGACGGTGAGATAATGTTGGCTGTCAAGGCTTCAAGCAAAGGCAGCAGTGCAGCGTTACCAAAAAAGTTTCCACTCAAGTACTCTTATGTAATTGATGCGAACAACGTTCCTTTGCTCGAATCCCTGGAGTGGGGGATAGGGTAATTCCAAACAAGGAACGCAGATTAGGACTAATCCTAGCAGCACACGAAGGGATAGCTTCTGCACCTGCAGGTGTTTCAGCAACAGTATCTTTACTCAAGCAAAGATATTGGTGGCCTGGCATTCGGAAACAAACTAAAAACTATGTTTTAGAATGCGATATTTACCAACAGATGAAAGTCTCAACAGTGAAACGTCCTGCGCAGACACCCCTGTTAATTTCAAACAAACCATTAGCTTGTGTTTACCTGGACCACTGCGGTCCCTTGCATAGGGACGGTAATTATAAATATATCATGGTTGCAGTGGATTCATGCTCTAGGTTCCTATGGTTATGGCCTCAGCGCTCAGCTGACGCTCGAACTGTTATAAAAGATTTGCGAGTCTTTATCGGCATATACGCAATAGGCACGCTACATTCTGACCAGGGTCCTGCGTTTAGCTCTCGGGCTTACAAAGACGCCATGGCCAGTCTGGGCGTTGCATTGCGGTACTCCTCTCCATTCCATCCTGAGGGAAATTCGGTTGTGGAAAGAAAAACCGGGACATAAAGCAGTCTATAACAGCTAGAGTATTAGGCTCGGGTGACGGGTGGGTCAAACACCTTAGTGGAGTTCAACGTGCTTTAAACAACCTGCCAAGAAGTTCTCTAGGGGGGGTCACTCCATATGAGGTCCTATTTGGGACAAGAATGTGGGTACCAGTCCTAGAACACGTAGGCACAGTGGTGGAAAATAAACCCTTTGATATCAAAGATCGTTTGGCTGTTTTACAGGACTTAAACAAATTAAGAACGAAACAAAGCAACGTGTTCCTACAGCCAACCACCACTGGGGATCAACCGGCTGTCCCAGCAAGGCCTGTCTGGATTCCAAAAGTTGGGGATCTAGTCAAAGAAAAAATTGCGGACAAGAAGGAATTTGGACCTTCTTACAGACAACCAGTACCTGTCCTAGCAGTTCAAGGAACAAGAACAGTACTACTGCGCCCCTTGCTGGAAGAAAGGAGAAAAGATTTGTGTCCATCGACCTCATCAAACCACAGTATGTGGCCAATACTAAATAGTAGGCCTCGTGGACTCCGACCTAGTAGCAAACGCACTCCTCTCGCTACTATCCAAGAGGTTCATACTGAAAGACTGATAACAATCGAGAATTCAGCAGAAACAGATGAAGGACTAAGCAACAATGCTATGGAAATCATCCCTCTTGAAGAACAAGTAACAGTTTGTCCAAATACACCTGTCTACACCAATGTGGCACGTGATGAACTGGTTCCAGTGATTTCTACAAATCCTGATGCAATTCCAACAATTGATAGAACTGCTTCTGGCTACTTCATTAACTTTGATACGTTCTCGGAAGATCCAAGTGAACCTGAAACGACGCCAGCATCATTCAAATTCAAGCAGCAAGTACAAGACTTTCTTCACTCTCTGAAAAAGACTTATTTGGTTTCTCCATGGATTGAACTCTGGATTCTATCTGGACTTTTTGTTTTCCTGCTCTGGCTAGCTTTGGTTACAACTGTGAGCGTGCTTATTAGTGGCAGATACATCCATGCGAACACTGAAAACAAAGACGTGAACGTACTTTTGAAACCTCATAAATCTTCCCATCGTGAAGCAAGAGACTTGTCATCAGTGAACATCACAGCTGTTCCTATACACGATGGTATAGTGTGGGACAAAACAGATTTTGATATCTTCGGTCCGACGGAAGAATTGAACATTCCACATTTGTTTAAAATTTCACTAAGTGATCTAATCACGTCCAGTACCTATTCTGATGATTGGGACTTTGAGACTGTGACTGACATTATGTTTGACCTAGAAAAATCTGCTGCATTTTCTAAAAATGAATATTTAGAGGGTTCATCAAACTATGAACAACTGTATTGTTATAACCACTATGGTCATCATTATTTGCATAAATCTGCATATCCAAGAAATGTGTTTATGTTTAACCAATGGGAACATTGTCCTACACCACCTAAAGGTAGTTCAAAAACATTTGCAAGTAAATTTCCATATTTTTCAGGTTACAATACATCTGATCCAGAAATGTTTTACTATAAAAATGTAAACAAGACAGGACTGAAAATTATGTTAACAAATACAAAACAGATTTACTCTGCATTATTTAATGCCCAACTGTCTAGACAGAGTTTCAACTTTTGGAAAGACACAATTGACACAAAAACTTTGTGGGGTACTAAAGAATGGCAAGTGCAGGGGATAGAAGCTTTATTTAGAGCCTGCATCATCCCTGAACAAATGATGTTTTTGAATGAAACAATACAACAAACATCTTGTCTTGGATTAGCCAAGATCAAAGAGATGAACACACCTTCTGTACCAACTCCTGCAAAAAATAACGAAACACAGGCAGTGGTGACAGTTGACAATATACTACAACTCAACAGATCTTATCCTGATTGGAAAAAATGGTTGATCTGGCCCACAGACACGAATAACTGTCAGGAAAGATTCCTGAATAAAACTCAGGGTTTTACCATTCATAGGCCAGACCCAAGATACGTCCAAAGACAACATCCGGGGGTAGTAACAACATACAGTGTAGGGAAATTATGCCTCGATTGGCTGCATACATCTACACTACAGGATGTGAAACAACACTTATCCTTACTTGCAAAAGACGCAGATCTTAGGGATTTCTTGCTTGGACCAAGAAAACAGCGTCAAAAACGTTTCATATATGCCGGCATTTATGCTGCCTTCAATGAAGCATGGAAAGTGTCACAAATGAAGGCCGCAGAACGAATACGTGAACTTGATCGTATTAATTTAGAGAAAACACTCTCTGTGGTCGACAATGGGTTAACAACTTTGTCCTCCAGAATATATTCACTGGACGGCATTGTATCCTCTGCTATCGACATACTAGAACAAGATTTGGCGATGTTACAACAAGGCCAATCTCAATTACGTTCTATTATGTTATTAAACTGGACGCTGCAATCATTGCGAGCGGGCTATGTGCCTTGTTTGTGTAAGTAGTTCTAGTGTATTAAACTATACTAGTTGTTCTATATTCGTAATACCAGTGCATTAAAGAATAGTAGTTGTATTTGTTAGTAATTCTGGTGTATTAAACTATACTAGTTGTTTTAGTTAGTAGTACTGGTGTATTAAAAGTTACAAGCAATTTTATGTTAGAAGCAGTGGTATATTAAACTGTATAAGTTGTTTTTGTTTGTAGTACTGGTTAATTAAACTATACCCGATGTTTTATGTTAGTAGCACTGGTGTATTATACTATGCCAGTTGTTTTATGTTGGTAGCACTGGTATATTAAACTTTACCAGTAATTTTACATTATCATTACATGGTGAATGAATGTATACTGGTTGTTTTTGTTAGTAGTATTTTGTACTAAACTTTATTAGTTGCTTTAGTTAGAAGTATTGGTGTATTAAACTATATGTTATTTTATTTAGTACTCGTACTTTGTTCATACGCGAACAGAAATGGTTCTACAGGATACGGAGTCATGAGATAGGCTTGAACGACGACATCCCATGGACTAGCCTGGGCAGGTCATAAGACATATGTAGCCAGCCTGTATTTGGCCCATTTGGAGGGTATTCCTTGGTTATTCAGCCAGGGATATTGATGAGTGCCTAGTTTTTTCCAACATATAGCAATAATCTGTCTAACTGTCCCTTTCCACACGTCTGGTTACCTAGGATGGATGGATACTTCTATACGAGCTGCTGCCTACGTGCTATTTTTACCTTTGGAGATGCATACCTGCTTACTGGCTAGTATAGTCTCCTAGAGCCTCTTGCTGAAAAAAGCTAACATCAATCAACTACTTTAGCCAGTGATTTGGAATGTGGTTAGGTTAGTTCTAACGAGTAATTCAATCGACTCTGTTATAACCTACCTACTAATTATATTTGGTGTACTCCTTAGTAGAGTTTTGTTCGTGTGTTCAATAAAGCTTTATTGAATATCAACCAGCAATTCTGCTACATTTAGTCTTTCTGCTAAGTTCCCGAGATGTTCTGAAACTTATAGGGTACCACGTTTCTGTAGTAACACTTCATGCAGAGCTTACGACTATTTTTAACATATACCATCAAGCGCAATGATTTCAGGTTAATTAGCTGTTTTTTTAGCACAGTGTGGGTCTTCACAGTGGGGGAGAAAATACCCATCGCGCAAACAAGAGCGGGAGATATCGCTCTAGTTTCTGCTCCCTTCAGAGAAGTTCCCAGGCGTCTGACGCGCCACGTCACTTGCCTACGCCCCTAGGGAGGCGGCACACGTGACAGGAAGCCACTCCTCATATTGGGACCGGCGAGCCATTTGGCTGTGTACCTACACGGCACTAGGAGGGACCAATTTGGCGGCGGCGCACCACCCTTGATGAAGTAAGGAGAGGGGGTGAATGAGTATGCATGCTGCATTTTAAATGTGAGGACCACATCTGGGGGGAGCTGACACGTTGTCCAGGGTACCTGTGGTCTATGCAAGGGCTGAGTAGGTTTTACTGTTGCCACACCGGACCAGCTTTACCACAGGCGAGCACTCTGGACGCAGTTAGCTTTACCTCTAGTGTGAGCCCTGTATTTTACAATACTTACGTGACGGCAATTTCTCCTAACAGTGTGTGGCTACAGGGGGTCGCCCTCTACTCCTGTGCCTTTTCTAGCGCTCGACTCAATAAACTCAGTAAGATTTGCCGAGTGTTGGGTAATGTGTGATCTTAAGCACATTAATTGATAGATCTTACGTTAAGAGTACTGTTGGGGCATGATTACCAGCATAACCATTTTTATACAGGTGTGTTCATTTTCTACTTGGACATAGACACATATTGTTTGAATAAATGACACTTGCACTTAGTGTTCATAATAGAGAAATAGGGCCATTGTTCCCCCATGAAAGGTGGCGTATAATTTAATTTAAAAGAACGCCCGTGTCGCACCATATTTGGTTGATTATACAAGGTATTAGAGATAGCACAACTTTTTCCCTTGTATCACTATTGTTGTTTGTCTGTTTATTAATGCACAGACCTTTTTCACTTGTTGTTTTTTATTCTCTTCATTTACAGATCTCTAATAAGAGTAAGTGTACTGGACTACACCATATTTAACAGGTGGAGTAACACTTAGTATAGTGAGATATTAGGGGTATATTTGACAGAAAGGAAAGTTAGCATAAGGATCCTTTTGTCCTGATGAATGCCGGTAGAGATATGGGATCCGGCAGAAACATGTTGACCTCTATGCAGAACGGAGGGGTGGAGAGTGCATAATACACTCACTTCACCACCATCCGCGGGTACTTATTACCCTTTTTTAATCCTGACAAGAGAATCCAGGAATAAAAGTGTTAATAGGATATCCCTTAGTTAGTTTTAATATTCACTGTCTGCACCTTTTTTGGATCCTTTACTTTTCCTTCTTTATTTGTTTGTATTGTCTACCCCACCCTATTGCTCCACCTCTAGCGTTGGTCTGCGCTGAGGCGTTTTGCAGCAGCCCTATGATGAAGCATGCCACAACACGTTGTGTGTGAGGGCAGTTTTTACAAAGTGAAGGTGCTCCTGATACATTGTTGTATGAATTGCAACTTGACAAAAATTGCGACTTGAAGTTACCTTACTTTCTTTTGTGTGTATGCTCTTCAGAGGTATCTGGGACAGGAAGTGAGAGGGACAGAGACTTCCGCTAGCGGGAAACAAGGGTTGTGGGGTTAAGCAGGGCAGTGACAGCCCCACCCATGCTCATACATCACGAAAGTGAAACTCACCCTCACCAAGGCCTCATGTTGGAGCATGACCAGTCAGTAACTGTAAACCTTACACTTCTGTGGGCACAGCATCCCAGACAGAGTTCATTATTTCCAGTGTTAAAGTATTATTATAGGATGATTTTAATTAAATGCTTATGTGTAACTCTAATGTTTTTTCTTCTCTCTTTCTCCTTTGTCTTCTCTTTAACTCTTACCATCTTCCTCACTTGTTTTGTTTATTTATTTCTCCCATTCTCCGCCTTATTTATCTCACCATTCAATTGGTCCTCTTTACCCGCCATGATGGCTCCTTCATTAATCTCTTCTCTACTTTGTGTTGTTTTATTTTATTGTTTGCAGTCACTTGCAGTACATATTTCATTATGTCCTGCAGTCTTACTCTTTCTAATCTTCTCTTTTTCTCCTTTTTGCATAATATATCTCAATCGCTTGGCGGACATCGAGCAGCAACAACCTGTGAAACAATCGTTCAGCAAATCGCTCTGCCGAGAGTCCCATTGGAAATGCCTTCTGCTTTCCCTCCTCATATATGGCTGCATGGGAGCCATGACCTGGTGCCATGTGACCAAAGTCACCAGGCTGACCTTTGACAGTGCCTACAAGGGGAAGTCCATGATGTACCATGATAGCCCCTGCTCCAACGGCTACGTCTACATCCCTCTGGCATTCCTGGTGATGCTCTACGTGGTCTACTTAGTGGAATGCTGGCACTGCTATACCCGCAACGAGCTGCAGTACAAGGTGGACCTGGACAGCGTCCATGAGCGCGTGCTGAAGATGCAGCAGGCTACACCGTGCATCTGGTGGAAAGCCATCAGCTACCACTACGTGAGAAGAACCAGACAGGTCACCCGCTACAGGAACGGAGATGCCTATACAACCACCCAGGTGTACCATGAGAGGGTGAACACCCATGTGGCCGAAGCGGAG
This sequence comes from Calotriton arnoldi, assembly GCA_963921515.1. NCBI lineage: Eukaryota > Metazoa > Chordata > Amphibia > Caudata > Salamandridae > Calotriton > Calotriton arnoldi. Next base: position 947,904 of record CAWUFW010001762.1, on the reverse strand, counting down.
TTTGACTACTCCAACTGCGGCGTGAAGGACATCTCCAAGGATCTTGTTGGCCTGGACAGTTACCCAGCGACAAGGCTGAGGTTCACCAAGTGTTTTAGCTTTGCCAACGTAGAGTCAGAGAACTCCTATTTGACACAGAGGGCCAGGTTTTTCACGGAGAATGAAGGGTTGGATGATTACATGGAAGCCAGGGAAGGGATGCATTTAAAGAATGTGGACTTTAAAGAATACATGGTGGCTTTCTCAGACCCTGACCATCTACCGTGGTATGTTTCACACTCTGTCTTTTGGACTGCAGCCATCTTGACATTATCCTGGCCCCTGAGGGTTTTGAATGAGTACCGCACATCCTACGTCCATTACCATGTTGAAAAGCTCTTTGGGTTTGACTTTATGCCCGTCACGCCGGCTGAAGACCGCTCCTTCTGTCGAAGGATGCCACGAGTCAACACAGTGGACAGCACGGAACTGGAGTGGCACATCCGTTCCAACCAACAGCTGGTCCCTAGCTACTCCGAGGCTGTCTTGATGGATTTGGTGGGCCTGACGAATGGCTGTACCAGTTACTCAAGTTGTAGATACACAGGAAGTTACAGACAGAACTGTGAGCGATGTCATGGGACAATCAGCAGCTCGTCCATCTTCTCCAGGAGCGCACTGAGCATCTGCAATGGCAGCCCCAGGATTCCCTTCAGCAGCAGCCGCTTCTCTCTAGGCCGGCTCTATGGATCCCGGAGGAGCTGCTTGTGGCAGAGCCGCAGCGAAAGCCTCAATGAGCAAAGCTGTCCGAACGAGCAGACACACCTCTCCAGCCACATCACTGTAGAGGAGGAGCCTCCACCTTACCAAGATGCTCTCTACTTCCCTGTGCTCATTGTGCACCGCAACGAGGGCTGTCTGAACCATGACCATCGACGGATCCATCGCAATGGATCATGCGTGGAGACCTCACTGTGACACTGAAAGGGAAGGAAAGATCTGACCTAGCATCAAATACTGAAGGTGGGAAAACATAGTGGAGGAAAGTTCCTAGACTACACTACTTGATGGAGGCCAGGGGACACCTTGGGGACAAATTCAAGGGTTCAGGATCATTAAAATACTCAGCAATATGGTTAACGACTGACATCTGATCTGTCTACAGTATTGGCCTTTGGAGCCAGGTGGTAGGTGTATCAATAAAGACCACAGTCTGCTCACTCTGCAATATGATGAGGACAGTAGGGGGTGGCAGCAGCAGCATCTTCCAAATCCTTCCAGGAAAAGCAGAAGCAAAATCCAACAGATATGCATTTACAGGTCCTGTGCAAACAGTTCCACTTCCTACCTCTGAGCAGTGGCCACCAAAAAGCGACCAGGAGAAGGCTTGAGCCGACTGTTTCAGCGTGGTGCATGATGCCAACCGGGACCAGGGCCACCAGGTTAACATCTGCTAAGCCTAGCTTCTTTTCACAGGAAGGAGGCTTCAGCATGTTTTCCCAGATGAGTTGGTGGTCTGACGAAAGGCGGAAGCTACCATATTATCATAGGGGAGAGTCACTTATGAACGCCATTCACACTCAACATTCGTTTTTACTATTAAAGTACATGACATTGTTTATCTGGTTATATATTTTGTCATAGCTGCTTGGGATGAAGGGTCTCTGTATACAGTACATTGCTATTTAGGACATCGGGGGACACACCCTAGGGCTTGACTCAATGAAGAGGGAGCCCATTGTGTAGACAGCCTATGGAAGAGAGAGGAGGAGTCTGGTTGAGTGTCACACCGCGTGGCATGGAAATAGAAAGTGGTATAAAGAGCGGCAACAGATTCTGGACACAAAGGGTGAACACCAGGAGGAAAGTGGGAACACAGACCATGGTGCAGGTATCAAGGAGCACTGAGCAGGCTGACGGATGGGGCGAAATGTCACATCAAAAGTTTTTGGAAATCAACATTGGGGTGAGAAGACCCAGGGGCCATGTAATTACACTTATCCTTTAAGACACCAACAACACAGCATCACAATGGGAGAGGGAACAAGTAAAATAGGTATATAAGGGGGACAATGCATCTGGGTAATCACCATTAGGAAAGAGCCACCAGATATCTTATCACACTAGAACCTCTCCACGAAGGACAGATACTCCCGGGGTATGGGAGAGAATCATAGATGGGGTACTAAAGATCAAAGGGACGCAGGGCACATGCCAGTGGGAGGCAGGGCACATGCAAAGGGGAGGCAGGGCGCATGCAAATGGGAGGCAGGGCACATGCCAGTGGGAGGCAGGGCACATGCAAAGGGGAGGCAGGGCACATGCAAATGGGAGGCAGGGCACATGCAAATGGGAGGCAGGGCACATGACAGTGGGAGGCAGGGCACATGCAAAGGGGAGGCAGGGCACAGGCAGGGCACATGCAGACGGGGGCACATGCAAATGGGAGGCAGGGCACATGCAGACGGAGGCAGGGCACATGCCAGTGGGAGGCAGGGCACATGCAGACGGAGGCAGGGCACATGCAAATGGGAGGCAGGGCACATGCAGACGGAGGCAGGGCTCATGCAAATGGGAGGCAGGGCACATGCAGACGGAGGCAGGGCATACGCAGAGGGAAGAGAGGGCACATGAAAATGTGAGGGAGGGCACAAGCAGAGGGAGGCAGGACGCATGCAGGGTGGAGGACGGCACATGAAGATGGATGCAGGGCACACGCAGAGGGAGGCAGGGCACATGCAGATGGAGAAAGGGCACATGCAAAGGGGAGACAGGGCACATGAAAAGGGGAGGGCACATGCGGAGTGAGGCAGGGCGAATACAGATGGAGGCAGACCACATGCAGAGGGAGGCGAGTACATGCACAGGGGAGGATGGCACATGAATACGGAGGCAGGGCACATGCAAAGGGGAGGCAGGGCACATGAAAAGGGGTGGCAGGGTGCATGCATAGGGAGGCAGACCACATGCAGAGGGAGGCAGAACACATGCAAGGGCGAGGACGGCACATGAAGACAGAGGCAGGGCACATGCAGAGGGAAGCAGAGCACATGCAAAGGGAAGGTAGGGCACATGCAAAGGGGAGGCAGGGCACGTGCAAAGGGGAGGCAGGGCACGTGCAAAGGGGAGGCAGGGCACATGCAAAAGGTAGGCTGGGCAAGTGCAAAGGGGAAGCAGGGCGCGTGCAAAGGGGAGGCAGGGCACATACAAAGGGGAGGCAGGGCAAGTGCAATGGGGAGGCAGGGCAAGTGCAAAGGGGAGGCAGGGCAAGTGCAAAGGGGAGGCAGGGCACATGCAAAGGGGAGGCAGGGCACATGCAAAGGGAGGCAGGGCACATGCAAGGGGAGGCAGGGCACATGCAATGGGGAGGCAGGGCACATGCAAAGGGGAGGCAGGGCACGTGCAAAGGGGAGGTAGGGCATGTGCAAAGGGGAGGCAGGGCACGTGCAAAGGGGAGGCAGGGCACGTGCAAAGGGGAGGCAGGGCACGTGCAAAGGGGAGGCAGGGCACATGCAAAGGGAGGCAGGGCACATGCACAGGGAGGCAGGGCACATGCAAAGGGAGGCAGGACACGTGCAATGGGGAGGCAGGGCACGTGCAAAGGGGAGGCAGGGCACATGCAAAGGGGAGGCATGGCACGTGCAAAGGGGAGGCAGGCCACATGCAAAGGGGAGGCAGGGCCCATGCAAAGGGGAGGCAGGGCACATGCAAAAGGGAGGCTGGGCAAGTGCAAAGGGGAGGCAGGGCATGTGCAATGGGGAGGCAGGGCACGTGCAAAGGGGAGGCAGGGCACCTGCAAAGGGGAGGCAGGGCACATGCAAAGGGGAGGCAGGGCATGTTCAAAGGGGAGGCAGGGCAAGTGCAAAGGGGAGGCAGGGCAAGTGCAAAGGGGAGGCAGGGCACGTGCAATGGGGAGGCAGGGCACGTGCAATGGGGAGGCAGGGCATGTGCAAAGGGGGAGGCAGGAGCACGTGCAAAGGGGAGGCAGGGCACATGCAAAGGGGAGGCAGGGCATGTGCAAAGGGGAGGCATAGCACATGCAAAGAGTGGCAGGGCACATGCAAAGGGAGGCAGGGCACATGCAAAGGGGAGGCAGGGCACGTGCAAAGGGGAGGCAGGGCACATGCAATGGGGAGGCAGGGCACGTGCAAAGGGGAGGCAGGGCACGTGCATAGGGAGGCAGGGCACATGCAAAGGGAGGCAGGAATGTTTAGAGAGAAGGAGTGACAGATGTCAAGCCTGGCTAGAATGATGGGTTCCCTAAAAGGCGATTGGAATAATCTCATGGAGTACATTGAAAAGGTGGGAACAGGTAGATGTAAGCTTTGCAGGTGCACTGTGATGCGTACAAGATGACAACTAATGGGCATTAGTGCAGGAAATCACTTAGTGTCACTTAGTGTGAGGTAGGACGCGTGGTATTGTTTCAAAAGCGTTCCACTGGACCTGTGTCTTGTTTCTTATTATCACCCCAGTCCCGGTGGTTATATAAACTAACATCCTTGTGCAAAGCACAGAAGGATGTGGGAGAGCACAACACCCTCTGCTGCCTTCCCCTCCTCTGGTATCTCTTTCAGTCTCCAGTAAAGCATTCCATTCTTTGAAAAATAGAATGCATTTTTATGTAGGTCTCTTTTTCATCTGTATATTTACATATATTCTGTATATAGAGCAGATTTAGGGATGTGTGAGGTTTAGGGAGAGAATATTTTCTGTGTACATAGAGTGGACTTGGGCATTTGAGGGGTTAGAGGGGGATATTTTCTGTGTAAATAGAATGGATTTAGGGATGTGTGGGGTTAGGGAGAGAACATTTTCTATGTATATAGAGCAGATTTAGGGAATGAACATTTTGTTTGTATATTCAGCGAATTAAGAAATGTGTGGGGGTTAGGGAGTGAACATCCGTGTTGGCAGGGTGGATTAAGGGATGTGTGTGTGTTAAGGAGAAAACATCTGTGTATGCAGGGTGGATTAAGAGACGAGTGGGGGTTAGAGAGAGAACATCTTCTGTGTATGCAGGATGAATTAAGGAATGTGTTGGTGTTAGGGAGAGAACATCCGTGTTGGCAGGGTGGATTAAGGGATGTGTGTGTGTTAAGGAGAAAACATCTGTGTATGCAGGGTGGATTAAGAGACGAGTGGGGGTTAGAGAGAGAACATCTTCTGTGTATGCAGGATGAATTAAGGAATGTGTTGGTGTTAGGGAGAGAACATCTGTGTATGCAGGGTGTATTAAGGGATGTGTGGGTGTTAGCGAGAGAACATCTGTGAATGCAGGGTGTATTAAGGGATGTGTGGGGGTTAGGGAGAGATTATCTGTGTGTGCAGGGTGGATTAAGAGATGAGTGCAGGTTTGGGAGAGAACATCTGTGTATTCAGGGTGGATTAAGCGATGAGTGGAGGTTTGGGAGAGAACATCTGTGTGTGCAGGGTGGATTAAGGGATGTGTGGGGGTTTGGGAGAGAACATCTGTGTGTGCAGGGTGGATTAAGGGATGTGTGGGGGTTAGGGAGAGAACATCTGTGTGTGCAGGGTGGATTAAGGGATGTGTGGGGGTTAGGGAGAGAACATCTGTGTATGCAGGGTAGATTAAGGGATGTGTGGGGGTTAGGGAGAGAACATCCATGTATGCAGGGTGGATTAAGGGATGTGTGGGGGTTAGGGAGAGAACATCCGTGTATGCAGGGTGGATTAAGGGATGTGTGGGGGTTAGGGAGAGAACTTCCGTGTATGCAGAGTGTATTGAGGTGTGAGTTGGCGGTTAGGGAGAACTGAAAAAGCAATAGTAGGAAAGAGGTTGAGGATAAACTGAGGACAAAGACAGAAAGAAATAAAGTATTGGGGAAGAAAGGAGATAGATGATGAGGAGAAGATGAGAGAGTGAATGACAAAACAGTATTAGAATAAGTTAAGTGGTGAGAAGAGGTGATAAGAGAGGAAGAGTGTGAGAGGGTGTGAGCAATAGATAAAGAGAGAGGACTAGACAAAGAATGTAAGAGTGAGAGAGTAGAAGAAGATGACGTTGGTGAAAGCAGAGTGTGGTAGTGAGGGATAGAAAGAGGTTAGGCAAAATCGTGTTCAAGGTAGACAGAGAGCAAGGTGGAGTGTGGAGGAGAGGTGATGAAAAAGAGGTCCTGTAAGAGAAAGTAAGAAGAAGAGAGGGTTGGGGTGCTAAGTGACATCTTCACCTCTCTGTGATGGAATTTGATGCAAGATGAGGCTGGTCGAATGAGGACCTATCCTAGCTCTGGGGGGACAGACTCTCGGGGGTTCTGAAGTCTCTGTCGTCACCAACCGGCTCTGAAGAGTAAACCACATGGCCACTGATTGGCATAATTCACACTTTGTGCCGCCCTCGGGGAGGCATTGTCAAGTCCATCATTTTGTGAAGTTCCTACAGTGTGTGCATTGGGGGCATCAGGTGGCTTGTAAGGGCACCCTGAGGTCTTGGTGGATGATAGGACTTTCATCTCTGGGGGCTCAGCATTAAGTGCCCACCTCATTCCTCTTATTGTGGGGTCACCCGAGGAAGTCACACAGTGGATGGCAATACTTGGACCCCCTGCGCACTATCCATAGGGAGGTGCCCTTGGTGCAACCTTGGGCCTTTGAGGCACAAACTACCACTGCTGGTGCCACCCGGGCACTTATCAACTCATTCCAGGGATCTGCAGAGTGATTGTCAGCGCTAAAACCATCAGGCTGATAGCCCTTGCAAAGACCCCTGGAACTGATCCCCAGTACTTGCCAATAGGGAGGATGGCACGGGAGATGCCCTTACAGTGTCAGAGCTTTGTGTCTAAAGATGAACTTTTCCATTACTACCAGTCCAGCCAGTTCATAGTTTATTAATAAAAGTCTTGTTTCAAATGTAATATACTTGGGTGACATAGGTTCTTGAAGGTACTGCATGAGCTTTTCCCATCCACAGCAACTAAAGTTGCACTGTGTGAGATCAGCAGTCCAGGGTAAGCATGACCTCACAGTAGATTAGACCGTACGTGAGCGGCGCAAACCTGAGAAAGAACTCATGGGGCTGGGCATGGTGACCACACAAACTTCTGAGAAACCACCACACAACCTCCCCGTGGCTCATTGGGTCAGCAATGAGTCCAGAGAGCGACTGGGTAGGCGGAGGACAGTGTCATGGGATGTCTGCAGAGCGAGCCCTGGAGGAGGTACAACAAGTCATAGGTAAAAATGAATTAATAACAGCAGAAGGCCCCAACAGCGGCCAATCAAGACATTGTCCCAGTATGCTGATATTGTTCTAGGCAGGTTAGGAGTCAATGGTTAGCATCGATTTGTCCTAGGAGACAGTACTCTGTGGTAATGGTTCTAGAAAGACAGCAAAGACTAAACACACAAGTGATTTCATTATGTTCCAACGTCATATCATGGGTGATAGGACTTCAGCATAGACTAGCTTGTGTTCACGGCATCTCTGTCCGACTCCTGTTCTATGAATCTATAGATATGTACATAGACTGTATCACACTGTTGCCTTTTTAGTTGGAACTATGGAAGATTGTAAACCAAATGTGTGTAATAAAGTTGCCAACAACTCACTGACTCCATTGGCAAGAGTCCAGTTCATGCATCTGTCTTTGCATGTTTTCTTTGTGTGTATATGTACCTGTATATGTGACTGTGTAACTGAATGGAAGCGTTTTTACTTTGGCATGTCTGTGCCCGTGTGGCTGTCTATCTACATGTGACCGCAGTGCATGTGTGTCTATTTCTGTTTAAGTGGGTGTGGCTGTTTGTGAGTGGTTGTCACAACACTTCTCTTTGGTACCTGCCAACTCACAAACCTCAGTCGGTTTATGTCATCTAAACACATATAGGCACAGGCTGATGGCAGACGGAGGCAGTTCTATTGAGGAAGAGGGGGTGGCTATGGGCTACCAGTGTAAGAGTTATTTGTTACTTGCAATGAGGGGTATGTGCTGGTAAGCGGGGAGACAACCTTATTTACAAACACTGTCTACTCAAACATGTTCTTCAATAAACCTTTCTCAAAGCCAGCATTGTGAGACGTAGAAGGCCACTGAACAAGTCACTGAAAGCCATCTGGAGAAGGGAGATCAACAAGCAGCCTTCTGAAAAGTCTGAGACCACTGAACAAATCATTGAAAGCTATCCGGAGGAGGGAGACCCACAAGCAGCCTTCTGAAAGGTCTGAGACCACTGAACAAGTCATTGAAAGCCATCTAGAGAAGAGAGACCCACAAACAGCCTTCTGAAAGGTCTGAGACCACTGAACAAGTCATTGAAAGCCATCTAGAGAAGAGAGACCCACAAGCAGCCTTCTGAAAGGTATGAGACCACTGAACAAGTCATTGAAAGCCATCTAGAGAAGAGAGACCAACAAGCAGCCTTCTGAAAGGTATGAGACCATTGAAGAAGTCCTTGAAAGCCATCTGGAGGAGGAAGACCAACAAGCAGCCTTCTGAAAGGTCTGAGACCACTGAACAAGTCATTGAAAGCCATCTAGAGAAGAGAGACCCACAGGCAGCCTTCTGAAAGGTATGAGACCACTGAACAAGTCATTGAAAGCCATCTGGAGGAGGGAGACCAACAAGCAGCCTTCTGAAAGGTATGAGACCATTGAAGAAGTCCTTGAAAGCCATCTGGAGGAGGGAGACCAACAAGCAGCCTTCTGAAAGGTATGAGACCACTGAACAAGTCCTTGAAAGCCATCTGGAGGAGGGAGACCAACAAGCAGCCTTCTGAAAGGTATGAGACCACTGAACAAGTCATTGAAAGCCATCTAGAGAAGAGAGACCCACAAACAGCCTTCTGAAAGGTATGAGACCACTGAACAAGTCATCGAAAGCCATCTGGAGGAGGGAGACCAACAAGCAGCCTTCTGAAAGGTCTGAGACCACGGAACAAGTCATTGAAAGCCATCTGGTGAAGGGAGACCAACAAGCAGCCTTCTGAAAGGTATGAGACCACTGAACAAGTCATTGAAAGCCATCTAGAGAAGAGAGACCCACAAACAGCCTTCTGAAAGGTATGGAGACCACTGAACAAGTCATCGAAAGCCATCTGGAGGAGGGAGACCAACAAGCAGCCTTCTGAAAGGTCTGAGACCACTGAACAAGTCATTGAAAGCCATCTGGAGGAGGGAGACCAACAAGCAGCCTTCTGAAAGGTCTGAGACCACTGAACAAGTCATTGAAAGCCACCTGGAGAAGGAAGACCCACAAGCAGCCTTCTGAAAGGTAGGAGACCACTGAAGAAGTCATTGAAAGCAATCTGGAGGAGGGAGGCCCACAAGCAGCCTTCTGAAAGGTATGAGACCACGGAACAAGTCATTGAAAGCCATCTGGTGAAGGGAGACCCACAAGCAGCCTTCTGAAAGGTAGGAGACCACTGAAGAAGTAATCAAAAGCCACCTGGAGGAGGGAGACCCACAAGCAGCCTTCTGAAAGGTAGGAGACCACTAAAGAAGTCATTGAAAGCCATCTGGAGGAGGGAGACCAACAAGCAGCCTTCTGAAAGGTCTGAGACCACTGAACAAGTCATTGAAAGCCATCTAGAGAAGAGAGACCCACAAACAGCCTTCTGAAAGGTCTGAGACCACTGAACAAATCATTGAAAGCCATCTGGTGAAGGGAGACCCACAAGCAGCCTTCTGAAAGGTAGGAGACTACTGAAGAAGTAATCGAAAGCCACCTGGAGGAGGGAGATGCACAAGCAGCCTTCTGAAAGGTAGGAGACCACTAAAGAAGTCATTGAAAGCCATCTGGAGGAGGGAGACCAACAAGCGGCCTTCTAAAAGGTATGACGCTACTGCACAAGTCAGTAAATACCACCTGCAGTACAGAGACCAACAACTTAAAAATGCTATGAAAGGAAGGAGACCACCGAACAAGCCATTGCTGCCACAGGGCTGCCTGCTGCCAGGAGAGAGGCCACCATCAGGAATAAACAACTGATCGGAGGATCTAATGATCACCTTTCACCCGGGTAACATGTAAAGAAACGCCTCACATTCAGAGTGGCAAAAGTCCTGTTAGCATCAGAGGACAGATTAGAGAAAAAAAAGTAGTTGTACAATCTCCCGAGTCAGGCCGGCTTTAGGGCGGTGCGACCGGTGCAGCCGCACTGGCCGCTGACCTGGAGGGGGAAATTAACCTGGGGGGGGGGCATTGTGTTTAGCAATAACATACGATTTAAAAGCAGCTGATGCAGAGTTTCTTGTGCGTCCAGCTGCTAGGCAGCAATAAACATGTCAAGATAACTCTTGTGAATAATGTTCCTGCTAGAGAGAGAGAGATCAGAGTTTTGTCTAGAGGCAGTTTTGACTCGCCATAAATTAGCGCAGAGGGTTAATGTGCCTGCTGCAAAGAACAGATCTGTATTTTATGTGTCTGGCTGAGTGGATTAGTAAAGCCAGCCCTTACTAGCGCTTTAAAAGAAATTAAATGTATATGGGGGCGGGGCTATTGATAGATGAGGGGCACTTTTACTGGCTGCTAGTGAGGGAATCTGAGGAGGAACTCATAGGGGGGGAGCCAAAAACGATTGTGGCACCAGGTGCCACCAGTGCTAAATCTGGCCCCCTCCTGAGTGATATGGATATCCCATGGCACGTTAGGAAGCACCGATGCAACTGTGCTAGGGAGCTCTGAACACAGCATAGCCGGATGCGCAGGGTGTGTGCAATCCTAGGTAACTGGGACCTGCACCGCATCCTCTCAGGTCACCAGTGGCTCCAAAGGCTTAAATTGAAGTCCAGTAAAGGATGTAACCTCTAAACTGGAGGGAAGAAGGTCAACAGACCTGGAAGAAGGCACAGCACAATAGCGTTTTCAGAATCTTTGACCCAGAGGGCGGTAGAACACCACCTGAATCACCAACCCCTACAGGTGAAAGACAAAGGAAAGCACACAGGAAGTGGTGGATGGTCAAGGCCCCTTGGTAAAAATACCAGGCTTTAAAAGACCCTGCCATGATCAAGCTAGACAGCTAGAGGGGGAGCTCACAGGGACTAGGCAGCAAAGCTGAGCACTCAAGGGCAGAGTATTCATTGTGACCCCAGAGTGTTCATCTAGAGATAGACCCCAAGCCTGCCCTCGGAAATTAATCACAGTGCATTCAACTCTCTCAAAATACGCTGCAGGATTGGTTGTGAGCCTAAAAGGTTGGGACCTCATAACACGTATGTAGGTTCACAAGCGTGCCGGACCCTTTAATGGGCCTCCCTGGGTCCCCAAAAAAACTTCAGCTGAGAGGGCATTGGCCGGATCCCCAAAGGAACTTCAGCTGAGATGGCAATGGCCGGATCCCCAAAGGAACTTCAGCTGAGAGGGCAATGGCCGGATCCCCAAAGGAACTTCAGCTGAGATGGCAATGGCCGGATCCCCAAAGGAACTTCAGCTGAGATGGCAATTGCCGGATCCCCAAAGGAACTTCAGCTGAGATGGCAATTGCCGGATCCCCAAAGGAACTTCAGCTGAGATGGCACTGGCCGGATCCCCAAAGGAACTTCAGCTGAGATGGCACTGGCCGGATCCCCAAAGGAACTTCAGCTGAGAGGGCAATGGCCGGATCCCCAAAGGAACTTCAGCTGAGAAGGCAATGGCCAGATCCCCAAAGGAACTTCAGCTGAGATGGCAATGGCCGGATCCCCAAAGGAACTTCAGCCTAGATGGCAATGGCCGGTTCAAGGTAGATGCTGTTGGTTTCTTCCCTTACCTGCCTAGCCACGAGAGACAGATATGGAATCATTGTTGCGGGGCTCCTCGGTCCTACTGCAGTACAGAAGGGGAGGTCTTTTCAAATCTAGACTATGCAGCCCTCGTCCTCCTTCCATGACAGAGTCTTCAAAAAGACCAGAAGGACAATATCCTGACTTTTGTAGAATCGCGAAAGCACCTTGCGATCAAACTCTGGTAGCAAATGGGGAGTCTGTAGGTCCCCAACTTCATGATCCAAAATCTTCATGAAACGCACTTTCCCACAAGCTACAGGCAGGTGTAGTGGCCACCAAAAAGGCAATCGTAGCAGAAAGACTTGGCAAAAGAGATGAATCTAGAGGCTGAAAGGAGAAAGCTGCAGACCACACTCATACTAATGAGGTCAAGCAAGCATAGTGCTACAAAAATAGTTTTTTGTCACATTGCTGTTAGACATTTCCTACATAAGTTAAAGCAAGACCATGCCACAAGTATCCAACAAAAAGCCTATTATGGCTAGTATACAGTCGTCAACTTCTACTCCTAAACGTGTTGAATCACATTTCTCGCGACCTGAAAGAGCAAGACAAGAACAGCTTGGAAGCGCAGACAAAGCCTTCATTCCACGTTTGCCGTAATTCTCAATTTACTGGTAACAGGAGTTACCGACCGACTAAAGAATTGTGTATTGTGATCGTTTTAAAGTTACAGCAAGCCTGCCACATTTAGGACCAACATGCTGGCCATCTAGGAATGGTAAAACAATGATACACCATGGACAACAGTGTTCCCATAACGGTCTCCGGGTTTAGAGAAAGTGACTATGTGAGATGCGGTCACTGCAGATGAAATGAGCGGCGAGCAAGTGACCGGTTAGCACTGCCTGGAGCACTGTAGCATCCTCCTAAGAAACATTAAAATAAAAAGAGAAGTAAAGAAATGACACAGGACCTATACAAGGAGAAATGTGAAAACTAAAGGACCGGCCAACCATCCAAACACTGAAGCACACTTACTTTGGGGTGGAGAAAAGGACGTAATTCAGGCAGAAAAAGAGCCAAGGACTGATGTGGGCTGAACCATTTACTCCATACAGTTCACTGCCATGGATGGACGCAGAGTATAAATGACACTCTGACCAATGGCAGAACATAGCTGACTCGTAGGCCCTCTATGCATCTACCTGTGTAAATAGGCCTACTGTGATTCTCATGACGGTTCATTAAACACAGATCAGAGGTTCGGCCTCTAGCTAATGTTATTCGCTGCCATCATAACTAAGAGCTCCTGTTCTGTGCTTAAGCTTTCCCACAAGGCAACCATCAGGCATTCACTCATAGAATTACACAGTACAAAAAATGTACATTAGGCAAAATAAAATACTGTCTACTAAGAGGGCCTAACAAGGGTTCTCACAGTGCAAACCTTCTAGACCTACTTGTTAGCCAGAATGGATTACCAGCACCAAATTATTGCCTACTATGGGAATCTGTGCGATTCCATGTAACAAAACATCTGCAGGCTTTAACACAGATTAGAACATTGGAATGTTGGGAGCTCCATTGAAGACAATGGAGTTGCTCTGGGCTTATAATGGCTGGTATAAGCCCAGCGCTCCAACATTCCAATGTTTGTCTTTTTGTTTCTCCATTTTTAATTTAGAACATTCTACCCTTAGTGGGTGGAATGTTCGAATAGCCTTATAGCCCTTCTGCCTCAGGCTATACCGGTTGTTAAAGGCCCTCTCCCTCGTTATAGGCCCTCGCCTGTGGCTCGGGCCTATAACTCGGGATCAGGGCCTTTAACAGCCGGTATAGCCCTCGGCAGTGGGCTATAAGGCTATAGTAATAGCAATCTACCCTTAAATGTCTAATGACTTGAACATTTAGGGGAGAGGATGTGGCAACCAAGTTCAGGTCTTGGCATCGGCTCAACTTCCTGTGATTCTGGGCAAATAACTTAAGCTCCCCATGCCTAAATCAATGAATGTGACCTTGTGCGCTGTAAAGAGCTCCAATAGCTTCTGGTCGAATTTGCACTATATAAAACTTATATGTTTATATAAGCTTTTTACAATCAATACGCCAGGCCCACGGCCTTTATTATAACTCTTCCTACTAAATAAGCAGGCCTACGGCCTTTATCATTGGCTCAGCAACATAACCAACTCAAGACTACTGTATTAAGCATAAGCTTTCCACGAGGGAACCATTAGGCGCGCAGTCTTAATAGTACATATGAATACAAAATGAAAGTTGGCAAAGTAAACTACTATCTCTCCTAAGAGAGCCTGATTAGGATTACTGTGGGGCATATCTTCTACACCCAATGGTTTGTTCGAGTGGATCACAAACACTAAAACCCTTGCCGAATATGGTAATCTGTGATATTTCATGTAACAAAATACCTGCCTACAGGCTTTAGCGCAGTGTAATAACAATCCGTCCTTAAAGGCCTATAGCCTTTAACACAGGCTTTTCACGATAAGTAGGTCAAGCCTTCTGGTTTTGTCATAACGTTTCATAACAAGCAGACCTGATCTATGGCATCGGACATAACATTTCGCAGTGACCCAATCAGGCTTATGGTTCGTCACCATATCCAACTCAGGCCTACAGTACGAGTACATTTTTCCTCAAGCCAAACATCAGGCACACGGACACGAAACACGGAGAGATATCAAAATTACAGGTGGCTAAGAAAATACGATCACTTCTAAGAGGGCCTAACAAGGATTCTCTCAGAGAACACTTTCTATATCGAAGGGTTGCCACACGGGGTAACCAACACCAAAACCCTTGCCTACTACGATAATCTGTGAGACTTCATGTAACAAAATACCTATCTGTAGGCTTTACGGTAAGAGTAACAACAGTCCACACTTAAATGCCTGTTGACTTTAACATATGCTTTTCACAACAGCTATGTCTGTCCTAGCGCCTCTGTTAGACCTGGCATCCTTGGCGTGGGTCTCCCTTCCATTTTTTCGTAATGCCTCCACTGTTGCCGATATTTTTTTGCTGGACTAGATGCTCATGGGCACTTTGCCGCTGCTAATCAGTGCCAAAGTGCAAGTGCTCCCTATCGTGAATTGACGTATGTATTAGTGACTCCATGATTGGATGATTGGTTTACTTGTCAGTCCCTAGTACCGTGCACTGAGTGTGCCCAGGGCTTGTAAATCCAATGCTGCTGGTGGGCTTGCAGCACGGGTTGTGCCACCCACAGAAGCAGCTTGTAAAGTGCGTCTCAGGCCTGCCATTGCAGAGCCTGTGTGCAGCCTAGGGCTGCCATGTCGACTTGGTGAGTGCACCCACTTACCAGCCCCTAAACCTTCCCTTTACTGCATGTTGGTCACCCCTAAAGTAGGCCCTAGGGCAGGGTGCATTGTAAGTATAAGGTAGGACATGCCCTGGTGTGTGTGGCATGTCCTAATAGTGAATTACAGCCATTTTCGTTTTTCACTATTGCAAGGCTACCTGCTCCCCATAGGCCAGAATGGGCAGACTGACTATTACACCTTATAGTCAGAACTGACCCAGGGAACATGGTAGAAAAACGAATTTAGTATGCCTGAACTCAGGATGATAAAATACATCTTTTAGTGAAGTTGGTTTTAACATTCTGTGTTTGAAAATACCACTTTTAGAAAGTGGGTATTTTCTTGCCTAACTATCCAAGCCTGCCTCTGCTAGGTTGTGTATTCCTTGTCTGGAGATTGAGTGACAGGGGCTGGGGGTGGCTACAGGAGACAGGGTGAGTCAGCACAGGGCTGAATAGAAAGATCTGCATCCAGAGTGGAGGGAGGAGTTGCACCTGGGTCTGAATAGGGCTGTGCCTGCCTTCCACAATGCTGGCTCCACCTCCTGCCGGGCGGCTGAGCACTCTGCCCCACATTCTGAAAAGAAAGAAGGAGTCAGAAAAACAAAGTGCTCCAGGACTGACCAGAACTGGTTTTGGGCTAGGCAGAGGCCTCTCTGCCTTCAGAGAACAAAGAGAAACTGTGTATAAAAAGGGGACCCAGACCCCTAGGAAATTAGATCACTTTTGGGAACAAGAAGAAACCTTTGCTGAGGAGCGGAACCAAGAAGAAACTGAGGAGAGACTATCCCTAAGCCTGAAGTGCTGCTTGGGGGATTGGCCTGCAGTGGTTTGCCTGACTGCCAAAGAAAGGAGAAAGGAACTTTTGCTTTGCTGTGACTTTCATCAACTTGTGAAGGATCTCCAAGGGCTTGGAAGAGAGCTTACCCCCTGACCGAAGTCCCAGGACCATTGGACTTCACCCCCTTTGTGAATTGCTGCTGGAAACTCTGTTTCAGTGGCTACAGAGGTAGGGAGCTGTGACCGACTCTCACAACCGACTCGGTGTCCTGTAAGCACCGCATCGAAGCACCGTCTCGCCCTGCAACGCACAGCCCTGGTCTCACCGACACGTCAACGAGCCGCTGCCTGCACCGCATCGAGGGACAACGCGTCCTGCAACGCTTCGCTACGCCAAATCGAACTGGTCCGACCGACACGGTCACTGCTGCTGAGTTCGAGTCCTGTGACCGCACCGGAGTTGGGCACCGCTCGCACGCTTTGCGACGCACCGCCCGACTCGCACCGCTGTCCGGACTGATCGACGCCAGCTCCTGAATCCGGCTCCGTCGCCGCACCGCAACCTGCCAGCACCGCCTCGAAGCACCGTCTCGCCCTGCAACGCACGGCCTTGGTCTCACGGACTCCGTCCTGACGACGTCAACGAGCCGCTGCCTGCACCGCATCGAGGGACAACGCGTCCTGCAACGCTTCCATCTTGCATCGCGATCGCGACGTACAGCCATCCGGCTCGCACGCCCGTGCCTGCCGCTTCAAGAAAAAGGTACTGTGACGAGTCTGTCTACGCTGTGTTGGCCCGTCTCGACACGGTCAGCTGGATTTGTTAGACTCTGTTTGTTCTCGACATCGCCGTAGCCGGAGGAGGCTACCGACTCGCACAGAACCTTGAATTAAGCCTTTTTGACCAGAACTAAGCACTCTTGACAGTATTGTGGATTATTTTTGTCGTTTATGGTCTTGTGATAAATCTATATAAAGTATACCTATTTTTATAACTATATAACCTGTGTGGTGTCCATTTGTAGTGTTGTCACTTGATTACTGTATGTGTTCACAAATGCTTTACACACTGCCTCTGAACTAAGCCTGTCTGCTCGTGCCAAGCTACCAAGAGGGTGAGCAGGGGTTATTTCAGGAGTGTACCTACTTTCCCTGACTAGACTCAAGGGTCCCTATTTGGACAAAGGTACCTACCTCTGCCAACTAGAGACCCCCAAATCTAACAGCCTCTATCATAGCATTTCATAATTAACAGATCAGGCCTATTGCCATGATCGTTGGCTTGCCACCATAACCCCCTCAGTCCTGCTGTCTCAAGAATAAGCATTGCCACAAACAAAAAGTGCAACCAAAGCAGGCTTTTAAGTGGACGCCCAGAAACGTGGCCCAATAAATCCCTATACTCAGGGAAACCAACATGTAGGTGGAGCCTAATCCCCTCCCTCACTGGTACTCTGAAAGCTTTTTTGTGTTGATCATAAACTGTCCAGCGACAGCTGCACTGTCAAGTCAGACCTCAAGATCCATGTAGATTAGTGTAGCCCTGGACATCCCATACTGCTTTCAAACACAGAACTGCACTCTGAGGTTTAAAATTAATGATGAAAAGGGAGGGTGTTGAGACTGCAATACATTCCTCCTGACTGCCCTCCTCCCAAGCGTGCTGCAGTGAGCGAAAAACAAACATGTAAAGGATCTCATTATCTAAGACACTGTAACAGCATTATAATGCCATGCGTGTGCCCCCAAAGGTAAGACTGCTGGCTCAGGCAGCTGAATAAACAGACACAATAAGCACAGCTGTGTGGAGGGGAAGCACTTTCTGTGGTAGCACACAACCGCTGCCCAATCAAAACATGTACTCCTGGCTACCGACAGAGAGGGTTAAAGCCCCTCTCCGTAGTACTGCTGAACGCTCCTTTACAGGTTGATCACATAAGGACTGGCAAGAGCTGCACTGTCAATGAGCCAGACCTAAAAAGTAAGATACAGAAGGAAAAGCATGAAGAGAAAGGACGGAGAAGAAAAACAATGTCAAATATGCAAAGAAGTTTCTGTAACCTGACCACACTTTCTCAAATTTTTGCGGACATTTCATTCTTTTCTACATTTCTTTTCAATTTTTGCAACGACGAGAAAATTGTGAATCCAATCACCAACTGAAGGTGCAAACGAAAATCCAACTAGGGTTCAGAACCTAGCACCATTCTTCGAACCATGGAGCCTGACTCCTTTTACCGAGGAACTAAAGAAACCCTAGTATAAGTTCACATGTGAAAGGGAACAGAGCATTTGTCAAACTCTGTCACACACCACCTGCAACATGAGAGCATGATGCCAATGTCCACACAGTGCCCTCTGGAGGTACCAAGGGACATTCTGTCTGCACTCAACAGCAGAACCACCAGCATTCACTGAACTAGAGGTCCTAACACATCTATTGTGGTGTACACACCACCACCATCAGTGTGCAAAAACTAAACTCCATTCATTTGTGTTTCACAGATTTATTAATAGAATAGTGTACATCATTATCATAAACCATCTGTCTCCTTTGATGGTTTCTACTTCCGGTGGTCTCTTTATATTTCTTCTGTGTGTTCAGTGTCTGCAGGGCCTTCACCAAGTCAAGGTTCACCTCATTTGCTCATACAGTGGGAGGAGCCTCATGGATATGAACAGAATTTCAATATACAGGCCCAGTGCAGGCCCATCAGGCCTAGGTTACAAAAAAATGTAAAAGAAAAAGTAAAGTAAAGAAGGGTGTAACTTCCCACCAAGTGGAGTCTTCTATGTTCTCCTCAGCATTGACTCAAACATTAGACTCTGACGACTCCGTTTGGACCTTACGAAGAGATTCCAGGCGGGCCCCTTCCTCGTTCACCCTTAAAGTTTGGTTAATGACGAACTCACTCTCCTGTCCAACTTCAGTCAGTCGTAAATCAAATTCGGTCACAGTCTTGTTGTCTGACATGCCTTCCATCAACTGCTTGCCTCCGTCCTGTGGACAACAAAAACAATGTGAACAACAACTCCTCGACTTCCTGTGAGACAAGACCCACGCCGCCCACTTTCTGTGAGAGGAAACCAACACCACCCACCTCATATGAGAGGCAAGGTCTACACCTTGCACTTCACGGGAAAGAGGAGACCCACACAACACACATCCTGTGAGAAACAAGATCCACACCTTGTACTTCCTGTGAGAGGAGACCCACACCACTCACTTACTGTGAGACAAGATCCACACCACCCACTTCCTGCGAGACTACACCGGGGTCAAACTGGAATAGAAAAGTGGCCCGGGGACAAAAATAAAAGTGGCCCACATTAGTGAACTAGATAGCTTAATATGTGGCCCACATTTGCAAATGGGGGCAGTCTTGAACTGGTAAAGGCAGGCTGCATATGAGCTTTGCAAGATATGGAAGACTGAATGGAACAGTATAAAAATTGCCCATGAGACCATAAAACAGGCCCACAAACAGCCACAAAAACAGCCCACACACTGACCTGTCAGATCGGACCATCGAACACTGCCTGATAGCCCTATAGGCCAGTCCAACCTTGGACAAGACCCATACGCCCCATTTCCTGTGAGAGAGCACACCCACACTACACACTTCCTGTGAGAGAAGACCCACACGTTGCACTTCCTGTGAGAGAGGAGACCCACACCTCACACTTCCTGTGAGAGAGGTGACCCACACCACACACTTCCTGTGAGAGAAGACCCACACATTGCTCTTTCTGTGAGAGGAGACCCACACCACACACTTCCTGTGAGAGAGGAGACCCACACCACACACTCCCTGTGAGAGAAGACCCACACCTTGCACTTCCTGTGAGAGGAGACCCACACCACACACTTCCTGTGAGAGAGGAGACCCAAACCACACACTTCCTGTGAGAGAAGACCCACACCTTGCACTTCATGTGAGAGAGGAGACCCACACCACACACTTCCTGTGAGAGCAGACCCACACCTTGCTCTTTCTGTGAGAGACAAGACTCACACTAAGCACTTCTTGTCAGAGAAGAGACCCACATCATACACTTCTGCCTGCCATATGTAAAATTCTAAATACTTTACAGAGGTGACAATAGAGTGAAGAGGGACCACCTGCCATTAGTGGGGACAGGCCATACAGAAAATACAGCAGATCGGAAAATGATAGAAGGGAAGCTTCCTAAGAAAAGGCAGACAATAACCACACCACCCACTTTCAGTGAGACGAAGCCCCTCATATGAGAGGCAAAGTCTACACCTTGCACTTCCTTGGAAAGAGGAGACCCACACGGCACACATCCTGTGGGAGACAAGATCTACACCTTGTACTTCCTGTGAGAGGAGAACCTCACCACCCACTTCCTGTGAAACAAGACCCACACCACTAACTTCCTGTGAGACTAAACCAGGGTCCAACTGGGATGGAAATAAGGCCCGGGGACCAAAATAAAAGTGGCCCACATTAGTGAACTAGATAGCTTAATAAGTGGCCCACATTTGCAAATGGGGGAAGTCTTGAACTGTTAAAGGCAGGCTGCATATGAGCTTTGCAAGGTATGGAAGACTGAATGCAACAGTATAAAAATTGCCCATGAGACCATAAAACAGGCCCACAAACAGCCACAAAAACAGCCCACACACTGACCTGTCAGACCGGCTCATCGAACACTGCCTGATAGCTCTATAGGCTAGTCCAAGCTTGGACAAGACCCATATGTCCCATTTCCTGTGAAAGAGCACACTCACACCACAAACTTCTTGTGAGAGAAGACCCACACCAGCACTTACGAGTGCGGAAAATCCACACATGCCTCGTGCGCCACCTACAACCAGCAAAACCGCAGACTCTGGCTCTCTCATCACAGAGTCCAGGAACTGGTGCCGAAGAGAACAAGCATTGGCCAAGCCAACAGAATCGGACTTATCAAGCTGGTGCACTGGTTCTTTTTATTATGTTTCTTCATTGCAAACATATACCAGAAACACAAAAAGGAACAAAAAATATGCCATAAACTAAGCGTTGCCACCATATGTTTGCAATAAAAAATGTAAAACATGCATATTCACCAATGCAGCTGTTTTATTAGTTATGTCTTTAAATAACAACCCTTAGGATTGCACCACACATTTTGTTATTATTATTATTGTGAAGGAGACAAGAATAAAACACCACCCAACCCAAATCACTACAATGCCACTTACGATGCTACAATGTCACTTACAATGCTACAATGTCACAAACACTTTATAACAGGTACAATAAGTAGTCATAAGTTAAATTTAAAAAGCAGACATTAAACCATTTTTGCAATTCAGCAAATAAGGGCACTTTTTTTTTTAATGTTTCTTTTTATTGAACAACTCGACCAAATGCACATCAAGTAATACAAGCAGATATTTCCATCTTTCCTCAACGACATTCCATACAGTTCAAAATAATACACAGTTATACAGTTGGTAGATCAAGGGGACTCGCATGTTTCAGCACCTCTCAAACTGTCCGGTGGAGCACAGATGTCCCCCCTATAGTGGTTTCAAGCGTCCCATCCCCTGCTCCACTTCCCGGGACATCCCCTGGCAATGTAGACCAACTTCTCCCTAAACATACACCAGTCCAAATCCTCTGCCCACTTCTCAGTCCGCAGTTGGGCGATATTGCGCTTCGCCACCATGAATGCCAGAGTAGCCCATTGTGTTGTGTAGGTGTTGAGGTCCGTCGGCTCCCAGATATTTAGGAGGCATCTACGGGCCTCTGGCTGCAGGTCTATCCCTAGGACCGCCCTCAGCGTGTGGTGGATCTCTCCCCAATATGTTTGTATGCTTTGGCAGCGCCACAGTATATGCATAAATGTCCCCAGTTCCCCACAGCCCCTTCTGCACTCTCCACTGTCCGAGCGACCCATTCGAACCAGACAGGGTCCTGTGACATATACCCTATGTAGTACCTTTAACTGCACCAACCTCAGCCTCGTCTGTATAGCCACCACCCGCGGGGAGGAGACCGCCTCCTGCTAATCCTCGTCGTCCAGTTCTAGGCCGTCCTCATTCCAGTGTCTTTTTATATTAAGCAATGGATCTTCCATGTTGTTTATTAGTTTCCTATATATCAGAGAAGTGGTCTTCTCCGGAAGATGTCCATCTAGCACCCTATCCTCTAGGGGAGAAGCGTCTGGAAGGGTTGTGCCCCTAGGGATGTGTGTAAGCAGCGCGTGTCGAACCTGGAGGTAGCGGAAATGCTCTCTATCGTTCAAGTTGTACTGCAGCTTGAGTGAGTCAAATGTATGTATTGTTCCCTCTCCCCAAACGTCTTTTATGTGTGAGATCCCGATTAGGTCCCACTTATCAAACCCCTTGGACTTCCAGAGGCTTCCCAATTTCTCCGAATTCCAAAGTGGGGTGGCTAGCGTAAATTTGCCTTCCCATTTGAGGTGCCTGTTGGCCGCATGCCATACCTGGATGGCATGTGCCGTGGGTCCTGTGAGCTGGAATCTGCGGGGCCTAGCATATAGCGCTCAGGTGTATTCTCCCCCGGGAAGCTGCCACCTATCCATAGCGTACCCAGGATCATTTGGCTGTCCGTAGAGCCCATGATTGACTGCCGCCAGTTGGGAGGCCCAGTAGTATTTTCGTAGATCTGGCAACCCTATTCCTCCGTCGTACCAATTAAGAGTAAGCTTGGAAAATGCTATACGGGGTTTACCATCCCAAAGGAGCTGTCGCTGGAGAGACTCAATTTCCCTGAAATAAGACGCAGGGACCGGATCCATCGTTGTGAGAAGTTGGCCTGGTATATGCTGTTCACTAATTAAAGTGGACACCTTGCACCAGGGCAAATCGACTCTTATGGTAGATAGGTTTAAGACAACCTTTTAAAGAAAGCTATCCTAGTGGTAGCTGTGGAGAGCAGCCTTCAGGCTAAGTCTCGGAGGAATGTAAAGCAGCTTGTTTTACCATATAATCTCTTGAATCACCAAATGAAAAGACACCACACAGGTATATATATCAAATATATATGTATTTATTTCTAAATAACTCTCTACTAATCTCTTTATGAGATTAGAAGACAAACATATGCACAAATCAACGTTTCACAATAAGTTAAGCACAAAATATGGCTGGGGCCCTAGGGGCGTACCAGACCATATACTAAGTAAGAGACTTAGGGACAACGACGTGCAGGGAGACAAGGCCTAGGGCCTTTAGAAGTGCAGGGGCCTCACGAAACCACCCAAGGCAGGTAAGTAAAGGACCCACGGGGGACGCGTGCAGTGTGGATACACAGGCGCGGATCGCCGTTAACTTCAATGGGGCAAGTCGCGGTTGGGAATAAAGAGTTTTAGGATACTTCGGGAGAACCTACAAGCAAGTCACTTACAGGGTAAGTAGTTCTAGGGCCCACACCCACAGGAGCACCGTAGTGCTGGAGTTACCTCACCCAGGGAAGCCGGGTGCACAGGTGTCCTTTGGTGTCGGGTCGCGGCGTCGTTTTCAATGGCGGACAAAGAAGACTTGCTGCTTGCGGGAGCTGAAGAAGTGTCCGGTGGAATCCAAGCCTGGATTCTGAAGAAGGATGACCTGAAAGCAGAGGGGACAGTGTTCAAAGTCACTTGGCAGTGACTCGGGGCGAGGAAGATGGATGCCCACCGTCGTCGGTCGCTTCAGGTCGGTTGCGGGTGCCTTGACTCTTCAGCCACGTGGTCCAGGAGGTGTCGACGATGACCAGGAGCTGGATTCGGTGTGTCCCTCGACGTCTGCAGCTGACTGTGGTGTCGGCAACTCGATTGGAGCCAACAAGCCTTGGCAGCCGCAAGTCTCGGGGAGATGAAGAAAAGTCGATGGCGCAGACCAGCAAGGTCTGTGGAACTCACCCAGCGAGGGTACGTTAGGGCAGGCCTGGAGCAACCAGGGGAGCCCTTTGGTTTCTTTAAGAAGTCTTCTGGGGACCCACAAGCCAGCGGGCAAGGGATCGCGAAGACACCTCGGGCGGAATCACTCAACAGGGGCCCACGGTCACTCGGGACGGTGTAGGCCTCTGATCTTCGGAGGGATTCCTGCTGGAGGTCGGGACCACACGTGGTCCAAAGCACAAGTTCGTAGAACGTTGTGAAGGGGTTGCACTCGACAATAGTGCACGGTACCCAGGGGTCGCGGTTCCTCGTTACTCGTGGGGTCCACTTGCCTCAGCTTCGCTGGGGACTCACGATGGCCTGGGAGAGGTCAGGAAATCCACTTCTTGGGCTGCAGGGACTTCGGACTGCGGCGGGAGCGGCGTAGTTTGCGACCGTCGTTGTCGTTTTTGGTGCCTGCCAAGCAGGGGAGTCACTCCTTGACTCCAAGGAGATTCTTCTGTCTTCCAAAGGTAGTGGAACGTCGAAGGGCCAGGATTCTTCTGTAGAGCGTCGTCCAGGGGTTATCTGCTTTGCAATGGCAAGGTTCCCCCTCTTATACTAAAAAGAGGGGATGGACTAGCTCTATGACCCCACCTATGGGAGGGTTAAGGGAGGGGGTGGCTACACCCACTTCCCTTTGTCCAGTTTCCCGCCAGAGCAGGGGCAGGTAGCCCCTGAGCTGGTTTGAACTGGCATATGCACAGAGGAGCCTTCTGCTCCCCCAGTGCAGGACTTCAAAGCACTCTAAGAGTGCACCCACCCAGCCCCAATACACTAAACCCTGTCTGGAAGGTGGTTACACCTCCCTGTGACAGGATGCCTATTGTTGGGCTTCCTCCACTGCGAGTTTCGGTCATCAGCAGGAGGGCAGCCCAGTGTCTGTGACTGGTGGCATCCATTTTGTGATGCCAGGGCTCTTTAGGATTCTACCGCGTTTCCACAGCAGGTACATGTCTTATCCCTTTAGAAGGGTGGAATGCTACCCCCGCCGCCAAGATTGGCGGGGGGGTAGTATTCCAAGATGTTTGACACCAAACACGACATGTTTTGATGCAGCCATTCCAAAGTTAGCATTTACCGCGAGGATATAATGCACTTAAGAGTATATGGTTTAACCGCATCCACAAACAGCACCAGAGAATGGACTCTGAGATCTGCAGAGGGGCCCTGCTCATGCAGAGGCACCCCCTCACATAGAAGCCAAGCACCCTGCCCTCAGGATTGATAGGGCCTGCCTTAGGGGTGACTGATAGGTTTATATGTGTGTGCAGGAGAGATATAGGAAACCTATATCTCAGTGAGGGGTGCTAGCACCACCTCACCCAGGCTGCAGTAGCAGGCCTGTGGTGTCAGATTTAGACTGCTTCCCAGGGGTGGCATAACACATGCTGCAGCCCCTGGGAGGCCTGTGAAGTACCTATGCCCTTGGCACCTAAGGTACCATATACTAGGGACTCATAAGGCACCACAGTATCCAATCACTAGTGCACCTAGAGTGCACTCCATGTCGTTTAGAGAGAACAGAGAGGCTGGGGCCCTGATTGGCAGGGACCCAGCCAGACTATAGCCAGAAACCAGTGCTAACATCAGAAAAAAGTGGGGGCAACATAAGAGGCAGATCCTACTCTCCTACACAACCCCCCCAAACGTAGGGACACTAAACTAACCTTGACCAGTTGAGTCTTCGTGTTCAAAGTGGAAATACCTTGAGAGTCCATCTGCATTGGCATGTTGGGTCCCAGGCCTATGTTCCACTGTATAGTCCATCCCCTGTAGGGAAATGGACCACCTCAAAAGTTTTGGGTTTTCACCTTTCATCTGCTTTAGCCATAGGAGGGGCTTGTGGTCAGTCTGAACTATGAAGTGAGTGCCAAACAAGTAATGCCTCAGCTTCTTCAGGGCCCAAACCACAGCAAAGGCCTCCCTCTCTATAGCTGACCAACGTTTCTCTCTAGGGGTCAGCCTTCTGCTAATAAAAGCTACTGGCTGGTCTTGACCTTCATCATTCAGTTGAGACAGTACAGCTCCCACACCCAGCTCAGAAGCATCTGTTTGGACAATGAACTTTTTGGTGTAGTCTGGACTCTGTAAGATGGGGGCAGTGCACATGGCCTGCTTTAGGTCTTCAAATGCCTTTTGACAGCTAGCTGTCCACTGAACCTTTTTTGGCATTTTCTTAGAGGTAAGATCATTCAAGGGGGTCACTATAGATCCATATCCCTTGACAAACCTCCTATAGTACCCAGTCAGGCCTAAGAAGGCTCTCACCTGTGTCTGGGTGGTTGGAGCAACCCATTCCATTATGGTTTGGATTTTGCTCTGTAAAGGCTGAACCTGGCCTCCACCTACAAGGTGGCCCAGGTACACAACCTGACTCTGCCCTATCTGGCACTTGGTGGCCTTGATAGTGAGGCCTGCTTTCTGCAGGGCCTCCAAAACATTTCTGAGGTGGACCAGGTGATCCTGCCAGGAGGAACTAAAGACAGCAATATCATCTAGATAAGCTGAGCAATAAGTTTCCATCCCTGCCAGAACTTTATTCACCAACCTCTGAAAAGTGGCAGGTGCATTTTTCAATCCAAAGGGCATCACCACAAAGTGGTAGTGCCCACCAGGAGTCGAAAATGCTGTTTTGGCTTTTGCATCATCAGCTAATCTGATTTGCCAGTAGCCAGCTGTTAGGTCAAATGTGCTTAGATACTTGGCTGAGGCCAAAGTATCAATCAGCTCATCTGCCCTTGGTATGGGATAGGCATCAGTCCTAGTGACTGCATTGAGGCCTCTGTAGTCTACACAAAACCTCATTTCTTTCCTACCACCCTGGGTATGAGGTTTGGGTACCAGGACTACTGGGCTAGCCCAAGGGCTATCTGAAGGCTCAATCACACCTAACTCCAACATTTTCTGGACTTCAGTCCTGATACAGTCCCTGACATGGTCAGGTTGCCTGTAGATTTTATTCTTGACAGGCAGACTGTCCCCAGTGTCCACCTCATGGGTGCACCAGGTAGTCTGACTAGGGGTCAGGCTAAACATATGTCTAAACTGTTGCAGAACTTGTCTGCACTCAGTTTGCTGATGGTCAGTGAGGCTGCTTGCCAAAGCAACACCATCTACTGACCCATCATCAGGGTTCTGAGAGAGCAGGTCAGGGAGAGGGTCACTCTCCTCCTCCTGGTCCTCATCAGTTGCCATGAGCAAGCCCATGTCAGCCCTGTCAACATATGGCTTTAATCTGTTGACATGAAGCACCCTTAGGGGCTCCTGGGAGTTCCAAGATTCACCAGATAGGTGACTTCTCCCTTCTGTTCAACTATTGTATGGGGGCCACTCCATTTGTCCTGGAGGGCGGCTGGGGCCACAGGCTCCAACACCCACACTTTCTGTCCTGGCTGGTATACAGTCAGCACAGCCTTTGGTCATGCCAAGCTTTTGCAATTCTTGGCTGGCCTCCAGGTTTTTGGTTGCCTTTTTCATGTACTCTGCCATCCGGGAGCGGAGACCAAGTACATAGTCCATCACATCTTGTTTGGGGGCTTGAGAGGTAACTCCCAGCCCTCTTTTACCAAACATAGTGGACCTCTCACAGGATGCCCAAACAGAAGCTCAAATGGGCTGTAGCCAACCCCCTTCTGTGGAACCTCTCTGTATGCAAACAAAAGGCAAGGAAGAAGAAGGTCCCATTTCCGCCTAAGCTTCTCTGGGAGTCCCTTAATCATTCCTTTCAAGGTCTTGTTGAAGCGTTCAACTAAACCATTGCATTGTGGGTGATAGGGGGTGGTGAACTTATAAGTTACACCACACTCCTTCCACATTGCTTTCAGATATCCTGACATGAAGTTGGTACCTCTGTCAGAAATGACCTCCTTTGGAAAACCCACTCTGGAGAAAACTCCAATGAGGGCTCTTGCCACCACAGGTGCTGTGGTGGTCCTCAGAGGAATTGCCTCTGGGTACCTGGTGGCATGATCCACTACCACCAGGATAAATCTGTGCCCAGATGCAGTCTGAGGGTCAAGGGGACCAACAATGTCAATCCCTACCCTCTCAAAGGGTACCCCCACCACAGGTAGTGGTATCAGGGGGCCTTTGTTGTGCCACCTGCCTTACCACTGGCTTGGCAAGTGACACAGGAGTGACAAAACTCCTTTGTGTCCTCTGACATATGTGGCCAATGAAAATGTGGAACAAGCCTGTCCCAGGTCTTGTTTTGGCCCAAGTGTCCTGCCAAAGGGATATCATGTGCTAAGGTCAAGAGGAACCCCTAAACTTCTGAGGTATTACCAACCTCCTGGTGGCTCCAGGGGCTGGGTCTCTACCCTCAGAATATAGGAGTCCCTCATCCCAATAAACTTTATGGGACCCACTAGCACTCCCAGCAGCCTCAGCAGCAGCCTGCTGTCTGAGGGGTTCAAGAGAGGGGCAGCACTGTTGCTCCTTGCTCAGATCTTCCCTGGAAGGGCCCCCTGCCCCCAAGAACTCAACCTGGTCAGGTTCAAGTTCCTCTGGGGCAGTTCCTTCTTCAGGTTCTGCTTCACCTCCCTCTGGAAGTGAATCCTTGATCTGAGACAGAGGGGAAGGCACTGCCTTAACCCTACTGCTCCTCCTCTTGGGAAGCATCTGGTCCATTGTTCCAGGATCCAGAGCTGGTTCAGTGTCATGCATTCTTGCTTGTGACCTGGTCACAGCAAATACCTCTGCAGGGATGCCCAACATCTCAGCATGAGTCCATAACTCTACTTCAGACCAGGCTGAAGTCTCTAGATCATTGCCCAATAGACATTCTACAGGGAGGTCTGCACTAACTACAACCTTCTTGAGGCCAGTTACCCCTCCCCAGGAGAAATTCACAACTGCCAGACTATGGTTGGTCTGGACATTGCTTGCATTGGTCACCTGGTACATTTCACCCAGGATGATCTGTCCAGGGTCCACTAGGTCCTCTGCCACCATGGTGACACTAGCACCTGTGTCCCTAAATGCCAAAGCCTGTTTGCCATTTATCAAAGGCTGCTGTTTGTACTTGCCCAGATTACTGGGGCTTACTAGGAAGGACATGTCAATGTTTCCCTCACAAATCAGCATTGCCTGAGTGGTCACTCTGACTAGGTCAGAATCCACTTCAGAACCCAGGGTCAACCCTACTACACCCTTATTCTGCGTTCCACCTCCACCAGTAGCTGAGCTAGGGGGCACAGTTGCCTTAGGGGCAGGAGTGGTGGTGGTTTGGTCTTTGGACTTGGTACAATCAGAAGTCCAGTGCCCTTTCTGTTTACAGAATTTGCACCAGGGCTTCTTTTGGCCTTTTCCCTTGTTGGACTGTGACTCCCCACCAGATGCAGATTTTTGGGGCCCTTGTGAAGACTTCTGGTCTTTTGACTTATCCCCACCTTTCTCAGAGCCTTTAGGATCTTGCTTCTTAGTGTCACCCCCTTGGTTCTGGGTTTTCTGCCTCACCCTGGTTCTGACCCATTTGTCTGCCTTCTTTCCCAATTCTTGGGGAGAGGTCAGATCAGAGTCCACCAGGTACTGATGCAACAACTGGTTCTGGCAATTATTTAGGATCTGTTCTCTCATCATCAGATTATACAATCCCTTGAAATCAGTAACCCTACTGCCAACCAGCCAACCCTCTAGAGCCTTGGTTGCACAATCAACAAAGTCAGTCCAGTCCTGAGTCTGTGCCTTCTGGGTATCTCTGAACTTCAACCTGTACTGCTCAGTGGTTAAGCCAAACCCATCTATCAGTGCACTCTTCAGGACCTCATAATCATCAGCATCCTCCTCTCTAACAGTGAGGAGCTTGTCTCTTCCTTTATCTGAAAAGGAGAGCCACAAGATTGCTGCCCACTGCTTTTGGGGGACCTGCTGTACTCTACAGGCCCTCTCCATAGCAGTTATCCACTTGTGGATATCATCCCCACTCTGGTAGGGAGGAACAACCTTGCTCAGGTTCCTATGGTCAGGAATATATTCTCTGCCTCTAGGGACACTGTTGCTGCCACCAGGGGTTCTAACCCCTCTTTTCTAGAAGCTCTCTGGATCTCCAGGGCTTCCCTATCCAGTGCCAACTGCTTGGTTCTGAGGGCCACTCTGGCTTCCTCATACTGGAGCAGTTTGCACCTTCTCTCAGAGGAGGTCTCTCTTAAGGAAAAGTATGAGCTCCTCTGCTGGACAAATTCTCTGCCAGAGTGATAAGAGTGGTCAGATTCCCTGGAAGGGGATCTGTGCCTCTCCTCCTCTCTGTCAGTTCTCTTAGGGAGAATTCCTCTGTCCTTTTCAGGCCCCTTGGAGCCTGGCCCTTCAATCACAGAGTCTTGGTCATTCTGATTTTCATCATCTGACCCAGATACTATGACTGACCCACCCACTGATTCAAACCCTTTAGCTCCTAGAGCCAATCTAAGGTCATCTGCTGTCAGCAGATCTATCAGGTGGAGTGTTGAGGGACTCTGTCCTAGTCTCAGGTGTCTGTCAACACACATGGCTCTCAAGTCAGAGAAAGCCATGTCCTTGTACTGAGGCTGAGTGGATCCACTGGGTCCACCCTTTAAGGACATTCTAGTGTTGTGCAGTGTTGTACTACCTACACTAGTTTGTGGCCTACTGATCCTAGCTTGAGCTGTGGAAAGGGTGTGCTATCCCTTGGCACACACCTCTAAGTTCAGTAGAACTTATTGATACTAAGCTTGACTTTATATGTACCTTGAGTACCTATAATGGTTTTCAGTTAGTAATTCAAATAGAGATTTTCTGGTAAAACAATGGCAAGCTGGAATCCCACCGCTGCCACCAATGTGAGAAGTTGGCCTGGTATATGCTGTTCACTAATTAAAGTGGACACCTTGCACCAGGGCAAATCGACTCTTATGGTAGATAGGTTTAAGACAACCTTTTAAAGAAAGCTATCCTAGTGGTAGCTGTGGAGAGCAGCCTTCAGGCTAAGTCTCGGAGGAATGTAAAGCAGCTTGTTTTACCATATAATCTCTTGAATCACCAAATGAAAAGACACCACACAGGTATATATATCAAATATATATGTATTTATTTCTAAATAACTCTCTACTAATCTCTTTATGAGATTAGAAGACAAACATATGCACAAATCAACGTTTCACAATAAGTTAAGCACAAAATATGGCTGGGGCCCTAGGGGCGTACCAGACCATATACTAAGTAAGAGACTTAGGGACAACGACGTGCAGGGAGACAAGGCCTAGGGCCTTCAGAAGTGCAGGGGCCTCACGAAACCACCCAAGGCAGGTAAGTAAAGGACCCACGGGGGACGCGTGCAGTGTGGATACACAGGCGCGGATCGCCGTTAACTTCAATGGGGCAAGTCGCGGTTGGGAATAAAGAGTTTTAGGATACTTCGGGAGAACCTACAAGCAAGTCACTTACAGGGTAAGTAGTTCTAGGGCCCACACCCACAGGAGCACCGTAGTGCTGGAGTTACCTCACCCAGGGAAGCCGGGTGCACAGGTGTCCTTTGGTGTCGGGTCGCGGCGTCGTTTTCAATGGCGGACAAAGAAGACTTGCTGCTTGCGGGAGCTGAAGAAGTGTCCGGTGGAATCCAAGCCTGGATTCTGAAGAAGGATGACCTGAAAGCAGAGGGGACAGTGTTCAAAGTCACTTGGCAGTGACTCGGGGCGAGGAAGATGGATGCCCACCGTCGTCGGTCGCTTCAGGTCGGTTGCGGGTGCCTTGACTCTTCAGCCACGTGGTCCAGGAGGTGTCGACGACGACCAGGAGCTGGATTCGGTGTGTCCCTCGACGTCTGCAGCTGACTGTGGTGTCGGCAACTCGATTGGAGCCAACAAGCCTTGGCAGCCGCAAGTCTCGGGGAGATGAAGAAAAGTCGATGGCGCAGACCAGCAAGGTCTGTGGAACTCACCCAGCGAGGGTACGTTAGGGCAGGCCTGGAGCAACCAGGGGAGCCCTTTGGTTTCTTTAAGAAGTCTTCTGGGGACCCACAAGCCAGCGGGCAAGGGATCGCGAAGACACCTCGGGCGGAATCACTCAACAGGGGCCCACGGTCACTCGGGACGGTGTAGGCCTCTGATCTTCGGAGGGATTCCTGCTGGAGGTCGGGACCACACGTGGTCCAAAGCACAAGTTCGTAGAACGTTGTGAAGGGGTTGCACTCGACAATAGTGCACGGTACCCAGGGGTCGCGGTTCCTCGTTACTCGTGGGGTCCACTTGCCTCAGCTTCGCTGGGGACTCACGATGACCTGGGAGAGGTCAGGAAATCCACTTCTTGGGCTGCAGGGACTTCGGACTCCGGCGGGAGCGGCGTAGTTTGCGACCGTCGTTGTCGTTTTTGGTGCCTGCCAAGCAGGGGAGTCACTCCTTGACTCCAAGGGAGATTCTTCTGTCTTCCAAAGGTAGTGGAACGTCGAAGGGCCAGGATTCTTCTGTAGAGCGTCGTCCAGGGGTTATCTGCTTTGCAATGGCAAGGTTCCCCCTCTTATACTAAAAAGAGGGGATGGACTAGCTCTATGACCCCACCTATGGGAGGGTCAAGGGAGGGGGTGGCTACACCCACTTCCCTTTGTCCAGTTTCCCGCCAGAGCAGGGGCAGGTAGCCCCTGAGCTGGTTTGAACTGGCATATGCACAGAGGAGCCTTCTGCTCCCCCAGTGCAGGACTTCAAAGCACTCTAAGAGTGCACCCACCCAGCCCCAATACACTAAACCCTGTCTGGAAGGTGGTTACACCTCCCTGTGACAGGATGCCTATTGTTGGGCTTCCTCCACTGCGAGTTTCGGTCATCAGCAGGAGGGCAGCCCAGTGTCTGTGACTGGTGGCATCCATTTTGTGATGCCAGGGCTCTTTAGGATTCTACCGCGTTTCCACAGCAGGTACATGTCTTATCCCTCTAGAAGGGTGGAATGCTACCCCCGCCGCCAAGATTGGCGGGGGGGTAGTATTCCAAGATGTTTGACACCAAACACGACATGTTTTGATGCAGCCATTCCAAAGTTAGCATTTACCGCGAGGATATAATGCACTTAAGAGTATATGGTTTAACCGCATCCACAAACAGCACCAGAGAATGGACTCTGAGAACTGCAGAGGGGCCCTGCTCATGCAGAGGCACCCCCTCACATAGAAGCCAAGCACCCTGCCCTCAGGATTGATAGGGCCTGCCTTAGGGGTGACTGATAGGTTTATATGTGTGTGCAGGAGAGATATAGGAAACCTATATCTCAGTGAGGGGTGCTAGCACCACCTCACCCAGGCTGCAGTAGCAGGCCTGTGGTGTCAGATTTAGACTGCTTCCCAGGGGTGGCATAACACATGCTGCAGCCCCTGGGAGGCCTGTGAAGTACCTATGCCCTTGGCACCTAAGGTACCATATACTAGGGACTCATAAGGCACCACAGTATCCAATCACTAGTGCACCTAGAGTGCACTCCATGTCGTTTAGAGAGAACAGAGAGGCTGGGGCCCTGATTGGCAGGGACCCAGCCAGACTATAGCCAGAAACCAGTGCTAACATCAGAAAAAAAGTGGGGGCAACATAAGAGGCAGATCCTACTCTCCTACAATCGTGTTTTGGAGCGCGTACAAGAACCGAGGCAGAGCCATCATTTTAAAAAGTACTGCCCTACCCAACAAGGAGAGTGGAAGGGCCTTCCAGCGCATCACGTCATTCCTCAGTCGCGACAGGGGAGGGCTCAGATTGTTGGTATAGCGAAGTTTCGAGTCTAATGTTATGTAGATGCCGAGATACCTAAAGCCTTCGAGGGCAATTTGAATCGGGCAAGCGCCTGGAATGACCGGCGGGTCACCTCTCAGGACATATAACACCGATTTGGACCAATTTATCGCAAAGCCTGAGTATCTGCCAAAGATTGCCAACACATCCAAAAAGCGGCTCAGTGACCCTCTCGGGTTGGTGAGATAGAGCAAGACATCGTCGGCGTACAGAGAGATTTTATCTTCCCATTCGAATGACCATCGAAGACCACGTATAGAACGGTCCTGTCTGACCAAAGCCACAAGCGGCTCCAGGGCCAGCACAAAAAGGAGCGGGGACAGGGGACAACCCTGTCTAGTGCCCCTGCTCAAACGGAAATCGGGGGACTTGTGATTATTTACCACCACTCTGGCCATCGGATCGGAGTACAGTAGGCGTATCCAACCCGTGAATTCCGGACCGAAACCCAGTTTGTCCAGTACTGCAAATAGATACGGCCACTCGACCATGTCGAATGCCATGGTGGCATCTAGTGACACAAGTGCCGCCGGTTCCATAATTGTAGGAGTTTTACCCAATACTCCATGTAACCGTCTCAGATTGAGGGCGGTGTTGCGATGTGGCATAAATCCCGATTGATCTGGATGGATCAGGGTGGTGACAACTTTTGTCAATCGGGTTGCCAGTAATTTCGCGAGGACTTTGGGTTCTACGTTTAGCAATGAAATGGGTCTATAAGACGCGCAACTTGTTCTGGGCTTGCCTTCCTTGTATATGACCGCTATGTTGGCCACACGTTGGTCATATGGGAGTTGCCCCTTTTCTCTGCTTTCCTCGAACATGGACCGGATGTATGGGGCGAGTCTATCGGACCTCAATTTATAAAGCTCGACAGGAATGCCATTAGGCCCCGAGGCCTTCCCCGAATGCACTCCCCTGATAGCCTGCGCCACCTCATCGTCCGTGAGTGGGGATTCCAGATAGGCTCTGTTGTCATCCGCTAGGACTGGCAACTGGATATCTCTGATCATCTCCCTGTTGTCCGCTTCTGTAAATTTACCCGCCGTACTGTACACCGCGCGATAGTGTTGTGCAAATGCATCTGCAATAGCCTGCGGGTCAGTGATGATGCTGGAATTTCCCCCCGTATCTCAGGTACCAGCCTCGACGCCCATTCCCTTCTATCTAGCCAAGCGATCAGCTTTCCCGCTTTATCTCCGTGTTCATATATTCTGCTCTGAACCTCTCTACTCTGCGTTCTGGCTCTATCTCTGGCGATACTACTGAACTCGTCTTGCCGTAACTTCAAACGGTGAAGACCCTCAGGGGTCACCGCCCGAGCCATCTCCTCTTCTAATTTTAACACTTCCTCTTCTGCTTTTTCCAGCTCAGCCTGCCGTTCCCTCTTTTACCCTGCAATCAAGGAGACAGTCTCTCCCCGAATGACAGTTTTAGATGCCTCCCACAGCGTCTGCGCTGAGTCCACCGTACCCTGATTCTCCAGAAAGTACCTGTCAGTAGCCGTGATTATGCTCCTCTTCGTGGAGGGGTCTCTCAAATGCCAAGGGTTAATAGGGGCTTCCCTACCTACATTCATCTGATCAAATTCCATGCTAAGCCATACAGGGGAGTGATCTGAGATACCTCTACCCAAATGGCGAACCTCCCGGAGGGCATGAGCCTGTGCGGCCGGGACTGGTACATAGTCTATTCTCGATAAACTTTGGTGTGCACATGACACATGTGTATACTGCACCTTGCCTGGGTTGCATGTCCGCCAGCCATCCACCAACCCCATTGTGTCCAAATAATCGGGAAGCCACCTTTGCGCGGGTCTTAGTGTACGAG
This sequence comes from Calotriton arnoldi, assembly GCA_963921515.1. Classification (NCBI taxonomy): domain Eukaryota; kingdom Metazoa; phylum Chordata; class Amphibia; order Caudata; family Salamandridae; genus Calotriton; species Calotriton arnoldi. The sequence continues at coordinate 912,680 of CAWUFW010001762.1, read as the reverse complement.
CCGGAAATCGGTCTATTTCCCCGTCTATGACCGCGTTAAAGTCTCCCCCCAGCACCATGTGGCCCAAGGGTAGCGTCAAAAAGATTGAACCTAAGTCTTGAAATGTGTCGGACTGCAAGCCAGGTGGCACATAGATTGAAACAAACGTGGCTGTTTTCCCCTCCCATTGTCCCGATATCCCAACATATCTACCCCGCTTGTCGGACCATGTGGCCTGTACTAGAAGGGGGAATGAGTTTTTAACCAATATACCAACCCCCCTTGACCCCGTGGTAAATCCCGCGTGTGCCACAAGTTTATAACCTCCTTTATGAAGGGCCATGCACTTATTCCCAATTAGATGTGTTTCTTGCAGAAGTACCACATCCGGGGCGTGTCGTCTGATAAACTGATTTACCATCCCCCTCTTTATTTTATCTCCCAGTCCGTTAACATTCCAACTCATCACGCTAATCCCCGATCTCCGTCTATCGTTCGTCATAAAACTGGTATAGAAATGTCACCTGCATTGCATTGTCACTCGATGATGTCGAAACAATTAAACCTACAAACATTCTCACAAACAGTGCGACTTTAAAAACGATGTTCGCAACATATCCCCCTCCTCCCCCCCTCCCTGCACCCCTGCTCGTGGCATTTGCCCATCCCCAACTGGCAGAGTGCCTGTTGCCCCACACACAAATTCTACTGTTTAACTAAAGGTAGTAAAGAGGAGGAAGGCCGGTGCCCCGTCTCCCCCCCCCAACCCAATACAAAATGTTCTCCACTGAAGCCAACCCCCTCCAATCAAGTCTTGGTTGTCCCTGGGGTTGGGCAGCCTCCAAACTATGGGTCGAGACCCCAATACCTGACAATGTACATTAGTCCCAAGTGTCGTGTTTCCGCTCTCATTCCTGTGCCTGCAGTGCGTCTTCTCCTCCCCGGTCCCGCTCTCCCGACACCCCAGGGGAACGGTTGTCGATCCAGTCCGAAGCCGCCTCCGGGCTATCAAAGAACCAGACTCTCCCCTCGACCTCCACTCTCAGTCGCGCCGGAAACAACATGGCATATTTCATCCCCTTGTTCCTGAGTCTTTCTTTTACTCCGAAAAAGCTCCGGCGTTGTTTCTGCACTATTTGTGTGAAGTCTGGGAAGAAAGAAAGGGTAGCATTCTCATACCTCAGAGGGGGTCCCAGACGGGCCGCCTGCAGGATTGCGTCTCTGTCTCTGAAATTCAACACCCTGGCAATCATCGGACGCGGGGGCGCACCAGGCTTGGGGCGCCCTCCCGGGACTCTATGTGCCCGCTCAACTGTGAAGAAGTTACTCAGTCCCTTGGCCTTGAGGTGCGTGAGGATAAGGTCTTCAACAAACAGGTCTGGGGCTGGGCCTTCAGATTTTTCGGGCACCCCCAGGATTCGTATGTTATTTCGCCGGGCCCTTCCTTCGTACTCATCCAGCTTACGCGTGGTCAGGTCTTGAGAGGTTTTAAGTTCCCGCACTTCCTGTTGGAGCAACGCCACATCGTCTGTCAGACTGGCAGTCTTTATATCTAGTGATTTGACCTTTTCATTGACTTTAGTAAGGTCTGCAAGGATAAGATTAACCTCTATGGTGACCGTGTCCAACTTATTGTCGAGCGACTCCATTTTCTGTCCCAATGACGATTTGACCCCATCTATTGCTGCCATTACATCGAGCAGCGTCGGTTCAGGTGAAGGACCAGAGGAGTCGCCCCCTGCCGACAGAGTGTGTCTTAAGTCTGTGGGCATCGTGTACCTGTCCAATTTGTTGGTCTGGACCTGTCTCACCCCCTTAGATGATCTCGGCTGGTGCCTGTCCACCTCCTGCCTAGTCGCCATCTGACGAGCTGCGATCGTGACACGCCGACGCCGTCTCCCCCGCAAAATGCGTTGCGTTGTTCTCGGCCAATTCTTTCGTGGCAGGCTATCTGTGCCTCCACTGCACTGACAGTGTCCACTAGGGCAGGTCAAAACGGAGGCAGGCCGAATCCCTCAGCAGTGCAGCCGATACGTGGCTATCGAAGTCTCGGAAAGCGATCCAGGCGCAGCGGAACTGGTGCCCACTGTGCTCTGTGGCCAGTACTACTCCTGTCGGCGATTCTCCTCCTCACTACTCCCCAAGCAGCTCGGTAGACACCCTGTGTCTAGAAGCAGCTGCCAAAGGGGCCACCGTCAGTCATCCCCTCCCCTGGGGCTCCAATCTCGCGGCAGGGTCGACTGCGGCATACAATCCGAGTGGCCGTCCTCTCGGTCACCTGAGCCTGCCCTCCTGGGCGCACAGCGCGCCCCCCGTCTCAGTAGTCTGCAGGAGGAAGGAGGGGGGGGGGACGGCACGCACACAGCAGGCCCCAACACACCCCCGGAGCCCCTGCAGGATATCCTCACTGTGGCCTTACTGCTGCCTCGCAGCCTGTGTCAGCGTCGCGGTGCCTGCCACTCCTGATTCCATATACGAAGGGGCGGGGGGGCCTCACCAATGCGCCCCCGCTCGTCCCCTCCGCCTCTAATCTGGCACCGCAACAGCTGTCCGACGCGCCCCAGGGAATGGGGCGAGAGCAGCGACTCCTGGTCCACAGCCCCAGTGCAGTGTAGCTACGCCCCGGCCACAGCCCAAACTTGAGTCCCCGGTTCCGGACTCCGCGGAGGCCGCAATGCGCGATAATCGTATCTCCGGTCCCCGGAGTCACAGAGGGGCCGGAGTTGCTGCCGGGAGCGTCTCTATTGCTCCGCCGTCGAGCGGTATGCTTCAGTGCCAGGATATTTAACAGGATCTCTGGGCTGGGGGACGGGTACTACGGAGCCGAGGTCTTACACGGCCATCTTGGACCGGCGCGTGGCTCCTCCCCAAAATAAGGGCACTTTATTTCACCTTGGCCTTTCAATAAAAGCCAATGCAATTTCGTCAGGCATTTAGTCGCCATACTTGAGGGCTGATATAAGTCATGTTCAAACCTTCTTTTCTCTTCTATCCTTCCGAATCCAAATAACTGACTAATATATCCACCACTTAAAATTTACTTGCATGTTTCACTATACTAATTCAACACTAATCCTCTATGGGTCCCGGAGTAGCGTGCTACTCGCCGACAAGCGCTTCGACGCCTCGTCAGGGGTAGTAAGCGCTATACAAATGCAATTACAATACAATACAATGTTAAAGCCTGAGGCGCGAATATTTGACCTTGAATTGGGATCACTGCTATTGCCCCTCAACTCCTCATGCAACCCCCAGCCATGGGTTTCCACCACATGGCCGCTGTTACAAATCTTAAGTGTTCACTCTCATCAACTTGAATTTCCACCTTTAACAAACTTTACCTGTTAAAACTCCCCCAAAAATCTGGTTCCTGCCTGCCCACCTCCAGCCCGACCCATAGGATGCCTCATCCTTAATGGTGAGTTCATCTTTATCCAAAACAACCTGCACTCCTGCCCTACTGGCCTTTTCGAGGCCTCACTCATTCATAGACCTCATAGTATCCTGTGCTATTTCAGCGGATCGCTGCCTTACACTTGGAAAACTCTGCATGGACTCTCTTTCCTCCTCTCCTGCGACTCAACTAAAAGACATCCTCCGCAACATAGACAAGGCCATGCCTCCCTCTGCGACTCAACTAAAAGACATCCTCCGCAACATAGACAAGGCCATGCCTCTCTCTGCGACTCAACTAAAAGACATCCTCAAGAACACAGACAAGGCCATGCCTCTCTCTGCGACTCTACTAAAAGACATCCTCAACAACATAGACAAGGCCATGCCTCTCTCTGCCACGCAACTAAAAGACATCCTCAACAACACGGACAAGGCCATGCCTCTCTCTGCCACGCAACTAAAAGACATCCTCAACAACACGGACAAGGCAATGCCTCTCTCTGCGACTCAACTAAAAGGCATCCTCAACAACACGGACAAAGCCATGCCTCTCTCTGCGACTCAACTAAAAGACATCCTCAACAACACGGACAAAGCCATGCCTCTCTCTGCGACTCAACTAAAAGACGTCCGCAAGAACACAGACAAAGCCATGCCTCTCTCTGCGACTCAACTAAAAGACATCCTCAAGAACACAGACAAGGCCATGCCTCTCTCTGCGACTCAACTAAAAGACATCCTCAACAACATGGACAAGGCCATGCCTCTCTCTGCGACTCAACTAAAAGACATCCTCAAGAACACAGACAAGGCCATGCCTCTCTCTGCGACTCTACTAAAAGACATCCTCAACAACACGGACAAAGCCATGCCTCTCTCTGCGACTCAACTAAAAGACATCCTCAACAACACAGACAAGGCCATGCCTCTCTCTGCGACTCAACTAAAAGACATCCTCAACAACACGGACAAGGCCATGCCTCTCTGTGCCACTCAACTAAAAGACATCCTCAACAACACAGACAAGGCCATGCCTCTCTCTGCGACTCAACTAAAAGACATCCTCAACAACACAGACAAGATCATGCCTCTGCCTCTCTCTGCGACTCCTACTGAGCTCAAGGGCCAGGGTCTTCATCTTATCCCCACGTCCCTGATTTATGTACTTTCACTGGCATGTCCAACCACCCAGACTGGAGCCCCACTAATGAAGGAAAACAGAACAAAAACCAAAGCCTTTTGCCTCCCCCCGATCACACTGTGGTCCCCATGACTCCACCAGTACACTGTGGTCCCCTCCTCAAACCCGGGCCGCAAGGTGAAATCGGTGGAAATCTTAGGCCTCCCTTATTGAAAAGACCTTGGCTCCTCTTCTCATCTTTTTTTGAAGAGTTAGTAGCCCACGTCGGGAACCCTGCAGCCCGGATGTGAGGAGGGAGCCCCATGATGAAGCATGTCACCTTCGGGTGAGTAAGGGTTTTCGTCCTTTAAGAAAAGGTCTTCTTTCACCCCTTACTAGACTGATATTCTCAGATACTTTATTGTCATCTAGTAGTTATCTTTAGGACGTATATATATATTTTTTTAGAGAACATACTTTTTGTGAGTTTCTATATTGACAGGGAGTAGTACGTTCTCCTTTTGGGGCTTCTCCCTTAGATCTTTAGTGTGTATCTCTCCATTTCAGTAGTTCAACCTGTGAATCATGGAGAGAAGCCTTACCTAGTATGTCATAGGTACAGGGACCCTCACTGTGGTGGAAAACACAACACATAACATACAATCAGCAGGTGGGTGCTCATGAAATCTACAGACAATGACAACACAGGCAATTCCATTTTTGGACTTGAATAAAGACAACGCAGAAGCACGGAAGACATCTGGTCGCACTCCAGCTTTTATGTTGACTCACCACCCCTCGTTTGAACGCGCTTCCAAGTCTTGATCAGAGTCCCTTGCTTTCTGGTCTCTGCCTTGGAGCAGGACTTTCAGTTCTCAAGCATGACTTCAAAAGTATTAAAAGGACCCAATGTGTGCAACTCTCCTTGTTTCTTTACGAATTCGGGACTCCTGACAAATATTTCCTCATGCACTGCCCATCATTTGGCCACCATACTTTTTCTTGCATCGTACCATGTTGTCATTCTTCTGATATCTCTCTCTCCTTGCCGCACAATCCTCGTTGATCCACATTATGGAACCAGACGTTAACCAACGTGGATTAAGGGTGGAGCCAACAAACCTATCTGATAAGCCCACAAAAGTTTACACTGTTGGGTTGTGTTGCGATGAGCCCAAATTGTCCCTCTCTAAATGAAAAAGTCTCAAAGTTACTGCCTGCTGCACACACGCTTTGATTAATTATCCTGTTCATGCGCTCAGCAAGGCCATTCGCTTGCAGCGGTGAACACAAAGCAGTCCTGTAAGGTGCAATGGACTGTCTTTGAACAAATTCTTGCATTTCTGTAAAAAACAAATTGCACACCATTGTCCATTACAATGGTTCTAGGCACACCTCAATCAAAACTCAAGAACCACCTGATGGAGCAGGTGCAACGTGTCACCATCCGCTTGGAAGTGTAACCCCACCGTTGAGATCATGTACCTTCTAGGGCTCTGAAGCAAATCAAAAGGCCCCATGATGTTTTGTTACGTTATATTATATATGATTTTTAGAGCACAATAATTACCTCAAAAGGTGTCTCGGCGCTGGAGCAGTGCACAGAGAGAACAGACAGGCTTGAAAGGTAATTTATTCCATGAAAAGTCAGGTCTTCAAATCTTTCCTGAAATGGAGTAATAGAGGGGCCTTTCGAAGAGTGCAAGGGAGCTCATTCCAGAGTTTAGCCGCCCTAACCGAGAAAGCTCTGCCACCAGAGCAGGCCTGCCAAGTACTCTGTATAGTAAGCAATGAGGCCCAAGGGGATGAAAGACAGAGCACCAGGGCAAAGAGTCAACAAATGTTTCCTCAGATAATGTGGGTCCAAGTTGTGAACTGCTTTGAGCATATCACAAATATTTTTTAAAAACAATTGTTTTGTCAACTGGAAGCCAGAGTAAAGTCCTCAAAGCCAACGAGGCAGAGGAGAAGTGTAAAAGCCCCAGTGCCAATCTGCCAGCCGCATTGGACCATTTGCAGATTCTTCATCGAACCGGTGGTCATACCCCCACGTCAAGGGAGTTGCAGTAGTCCAGGCGACTCAATACAATAGCGTGGATCACCACGCGGTGAACATTCTTGGGAAGAAAATGCCTAATCTACCAGAGTATCTTCAAAAAAGAAGAAGCAGGCTGAAGCCACATGCTTGACCTACCTTTCTAGCAAGAGCTCTGGCTCAAAGAAAACCTCTAGATTTCTTTTTTAACGCCGAAGCAGCAACAGGCCGGATGGACCAAGATGATGGCCAGAAGTCCTCTGGAATTGGACAAGGAGAGCGAGAATGTCTTAATCACAGCACCTCCATTTTGTCAGATTTGAACTTTAGAGAGTTGCATAGCAACCACTCTGACACCGTGTTAATTCACTGATAAAAGGACTCAAAGCGACTGAGCATAACCTGTCCATAGTAATAATGAGTTGCTTATCATCCAAATAGCTCATGCACTGGAGATCAAAAGATTTTACCAACTGAACTAAGGGACAAATGTAAATATTGAAAAGTGTTGGGCCTAGAACTGACCCCTGAGGGATCCCTTGGTGCAATGACTTATGCTCTGACACATGCAGAGGGAGATAGGCTACCTGGGACCTACCAACAAGGTAGGATCGGCACCAATGAAGCACCTCCCTTCAAATACCTAGCTCCTGCAGTAGGCTTAGCAGAATGGCATGAGACACCATATCAAATGCAGCAGACAGGTCCAATAACACCAGAGCTGATGGCTCAGCATGTTAGCCAGAATATGTAGGTCACTGACTATTGCCAACAGAGCAGACTGTGCTGTGTAATGAACAGATACCAGATGGAACAGAGTCCAGAATAAGGCCCTATACAGGAAGGCTGACAGGAATTGATTGACATATTTTTCCATTATCTTGACTGCAAGATACAGCAAAGATATTGGTAAAACAATTGATCATATAGATGGGTCAGCACTACTTTCCTTCACAAAGGACATAATCAGAGCTTTTTTCCATGCCTCAGGTACTATCGCTCCTCTAGGAACTACTACAAATATCCTGTAAGGGTTGCGTAAACGCCTCAGAAGCTGCCGGACGGAGGCCTTTCTTGATTAAGGGTTCTTCAGAGATCCTCACAAGTGTTATTGGAGCTTCCCTGACTACCTTAACCTTGCCACTACCCACAGACTGTATGCAGTCCTTGATCACCGTCTTAACCTGTCAGGATACCATTGGCCACCAAAACTACTCCCTCATGCTAGCTGAAAGGAAGACAAGGTTTATGCTGTCTTCAGGAATCTTCATCTCACAACATAACATGTGATCTAGAGGACGGAGGCTCAGTGAGAAGCTACCACCAGCTCTCAAATCAATGCAACATTCTTATATCCTCTACTATTCTGCACTCTACATTCTACGTTTTACAATCTACATTCTATTTAGACAGAAACACTTAACCCCTTCGATGCGCGTGACGAGCTCAGCTCGTCATGCTGCGCGGTGGGCGTGTGCGCATGATGAGCTGAGCTCGTCACGACCACGCCCGCAATCGGAATGTCCAGCACATGAGCGGAATTCCGATCGCGGCGAAGGTGTTAAGACTTAACATACTTCCTCCCTAATACATACCACTGCATTCCACAACAGTAATAAAACACTGCCACACATGACACCACAAATAAGCACAAGACATATAGGGAATAAGGTATATTACATCCTCTGCACACAGTTATCCCGACACGCAAAAGCACATTACATCGCAAACTCTTGAAACTTCTTGGGAAAATATTTTATGCACTGTGACACACTATTATGAGTAGGATTATCCATCTCCCTACAAGCTCCTCTCACAACACTCATCAACCCGTATGTTCATTTGTCTTCTAGACAACAATTTTTCCGTATTCCACCACTTAACATTCTCCAATTGCATCACCACAACCACCAACTTGGGAACCGAGAACCTAGTCATAACTTTAAGAATTATGCCTGGTACTTTGACTCTTGTAAAATTACCCACAGACACATGCAATTCCCTTTTCTTCTTTTCAACATATTTGGACTGCGACTGTTCCCTTTGTGTCAAGATCACTCGCAATTTGTTCTGTGGTCTAGAAAATTTACCCATCCAAGAACTTAACAACTTGGACAATGGCACTGCAACTCTCAAAGGAACAAAAGGAGACATTCCTGTGACGACACTGGGAGTAGTCCTTATGGGCCACAACAGTTTCCTCAAATCTTGCATGCAATCTAAACCATTGGTCAATGATATCTTGAAATTATCCTTAATAACTATGTTGCCTCTTTCGACAAGACCATTATTCCTTGGATGATACAACGATGTTATAGTATGGCTCAACATCAAATCCCCCAGAAATCCCTCGAATCCAAAAGATGTAAATTGAGTTCCATTGTGTGTTAGAATGTCATCAGGAGTACTCTTTCTGGCAAACACAAACTCCAAAAAATAAATTACGTTCATGCTATTAGCAACATTCACAAATTTGACTTCAGGTCAACGCATACAGTCATCAACAATAATTATATATTTACTCCCTTGCCAACAGGCAGAGGCCCAATTAATTCCAAATTAAGCTTGTTCCAGGCCTTCTCAGGAACAGGGACTGCCTCCACAGGTCTGTGAACAGTGACTTGAGATTTACCACTTATGGCACATGACATGCACTCACAAACATAATGCTCCATACTTTTGTCTAGACCAGGTCACCAGAAATTATACCTTATCCTCCTCCTCATTGCACTCATACCTGAGGGTTATGAGCTAATTACAACACCTTATCCCTCATATTTGCAAGTACCACCAACAAATCTGAATACGAGAAGATCCCATTTTCAATAGATAGCTCATAGACATGTGTTGATACTTTGCAACCAAATCATCTATATCGTCATTATTGGCCCAACCTTGAGTCACACAAACTTTTCTACTCACAAGTTATAGCCTCCAACCACTCCTTTTCTGATATCACCCCTTCGGTGCATCTATCTACAGTGCACACTGAGACCTGATCCAGAAAATATTCATCATTCTCTACTTCTGAATGCTCTGCAAGCAATCTGCAAGAATATTTTTGGCCCCCAGAACATGCTTCACACTGAAATTATACCCTTGCAACCTGTACGGCCAGTTGGTAATCCTTGGAGCAGCCTTGCCAGCACCCTTGGCTGTAAACATGTTAATCAATGGTTTGTGGTCAACACACACTGTGAAACTAGTTCCCCATAAACAACTCTTAAAATTAGCTATGCCCCACCAAGTGGCTAACGCTTCACATTCTACAACTGATTATGACAACTCAGACTTCTTTAAACTGCACAAAAAAAACAATCACTTCTTCCTTTCTATTCCATTTTTGGCGCAAAACAGCTCCTAAACCCCACTGTCTTGCACCAGTCATGATGACACTGGCATCTCACGTGAAAAAAGGTTTTAAAGGAATGACATGGGCAGTCTCCATTTTCACTAGGGTAAACTCCCCCCAGTTGAATTTCTACTTTTCTTTAGCAACTTGCACATATTATGGATTTTCTCTGCACACCCGAATGAATCTAGCATAACATTCCAAAATTTCCGTAAATAATCTTAGTTGGTCCTTATTTTCTGTAGCAGTTAATTCATCAATCGATTTAACCAAACTTCTTTTTGGTTCTACACCCAACATAGTAAGCTTATACCCTAAACATTCCACACTCAAAACACCAAATTTACACTTAAAAGTGACTCCCTTGTCCCTCAAAATTTACTTGTTGTACTCTAGCATTGTGAACCACCTGATTGGATTCAAAATGTCATCCTGAAAAGTGATGACACCAGTTATTCCTTCTACCACTCTTTGAAAAACTGCAGAGGCAGAAGCCAAACCAAATGGCATCCGTTTAAAATGATACACTCCTTCATGTGTAATGAAGGTTGTAAGATGTCTTGAGTTATGGCGAAGATACTTTTGATGGTAAGCAGAGGTCATATCTAGTAATGTAAAGATTTTGGCATCCTTTAATATGGCTATGTTTGGAAGTGGATGCCTATTAATCCAAATCTTAGTCTGAGCTTTTAATTGTTTTTATACTCCCTAGATACAAAGTTTTTCCAATACATCCTTCAATTCACTCTTCAAGTCAAAGGTACTCTGCAAAGTTTACATGCTACAGGCTGTGCATCCTTCTTCAACAGTATTTTATGGGCCAAACATTTTAAGTTGCCTAATTTGTCTTGGAATACTTAAGGAATTGTTGGTTTACTCAAATAAGTTCACTCACAGGATGCACACTACAACAATCCTTTTTCAAAAGATATATTTTAGAATTGTAAGTGTCCAACACAATATCAAAGTTCTTTTTTTCCAACCACCCCAAAAATGTAAGCCTAATTCTTAGCCACTTACACCACTTCATTCATCATACTGCCGTTGAATGTGAGGATAGCATCAAACTCTCTGACCGCAACAGTTGTCTTCCCCCATATCCAATCGGTTGAGTGCAAGATTTCCTTAAGGAGACTCCCTTAAAGAGTTCTTGCCAATGTGTTTCCCCAATCAAGGCAAACAGAGAACCTGATTCAGCAAGGACTCACTTGAACTCCCAAAATGTAAATCATACAATTGGGACATTTAATCAGATTTGAAGAAACCCCCATTACGTTTACACTTGTAATAGATGTTTCCAGATCATCTGAATACACTTTTGCAATTGAGAGCTAAATATTGTCATCACATGAACTTGCATAATCATCGCAATTATCAGGCACATTGACTCTTTGCTTTTTGAATGGCGATTTAGATGAAGACTTGGATACTTTAGCAAAATTCTGCTTTTTCTTAGCTTTAATACACACAATCATTTGTTGGGCAAAACTGGGCATTGCCCAAATGTGCTGAACTATCACATCTATAACGCTCCACAATCTAATGTTTGTTCCCAAGCATTTTTCTCACCAATTTCTTTAGAAACGTATTAGTAGGGAGAACATTTTGCACCTGAACGCTGTCTGAAATAGTCATTGGCACCATAAAATATGTGGTACTCACACTGCTACTGACAATCTCTTTCCCCTTGCCTAAAGTTAAGCTGGGAGTTGAAAGTGCAGCTTCTTGAACCTTTCTACTATTAGTTTATTTCACCAGCTGATCTCTTATAATTTCTTATTCAAAGGATTTGTAGTCACACAAAATAGCTACAATTCTTAATGCAAAAAATGCATGAATGGTTCACCTGGAAATCAACATCTTTTGTAGAATTTGTGTTTTTTAATAGTTAAATGTTTACGTTTTAAATCTTACATCAGGAGATTTGATTAGTGATCCATATTCTGTCACCTAAAACAGTTTAATTGGGTGTGTGTATCAAAGTTGTTCTGCCTTCAGAACCCATGCAATGACGTAAAATAGAAAATTCTTTTTCAGAGTGACAATATCACCTTCAGTAGCATCCAGATATACATCAAAGCTCTGATCTCAGTCCACATCAGAAGCAGTAGGAGGGTACTACTCTTTTGCATAACGAAAAATAATTTAAGAATGTCAATGGAAACCTATAGAAGTATTACAGTACAAAACTACCTACATATAATATAACGTTTGTCTATTTTACAATGTTATAAATGTGCTTTCCAATTTTCACTATCTATTTGTTGTGAATGTTGATGGCAGGTTTTTCAGTGTTTTCAAAAACTGTGCAAATCAGTGGTTATCCATGTTTACACTTTTTTCTTCTGTAACAGCACAGGGATGGTGTTTTTCCGGTGCTTGTAAAAATATGCTTTAATTTCTTCCTTCCAATGATTTCCCTTTTTTCTGCTCCTAACTCCATTCTTTGAATCCTGTCCTTCAATTTATTCTTTCAAGTAGCTTTTCATTTTTCCCACCTGTCCAATCAATTTCCCAGCACTCAAATACCCCCTCCCAGCAAGTACAGTCTCAGCTCATGACAAGGATGTGCATGGATGGAGATATATTTGCATCTCATGAAGATTTGATTGTAGCAGATGACTGTTTTTTTTTTTTTTTACAGAGTTTTATATAGCGCGAACTTGACCCAAAGGTATTGGGTATCAGAGCGCTTTACATGAGCACCAGTTGCTTACACAAGGGCTCATTCATTTTTGTTAGGCACAGGGAGATTAAGTGATTTGCCCAGAATCACAGGATGTTGAGCGTCACCAAACTTTTATTCAGACAAATGTCTAAATCCGTATTTGTAAAGCGCGAACTACTCACCCTTACGGGTCTCAAGGCGCTGGGGGCCATCGTGGAAATTAAGTGAGCTATTGTCCAGAGTCACATGGTGCTGAGCTGAGCTGCCGCCGGGGATCGAACCGTGAACCCTGTGCTCCGAAGTCAGCTGCCCTGGCCGCTGCACCACACCTCTCCACGTGTCTCTCCAATGTCAAACATATGCTGAAGGTAGACTTTCTACTGGGGGTATCAGATAAATATTATGGGGTGCTTGGTTACTGTCACACAGTCCTGTTCGTTGCCCCAAGACTCTAAGAAAGAACTGGGTTAATACATATATTATTACTATCTGATCAGGGCTTATTCTTGCTCTGTGTAGTTATGGGGGGTAAGAAGTCTGTATACTGTTAGCTATAGGGTTCAAGATATACGAGTGTATTACAAAGCAGCTGATCCAGCGCTTTGTATGGGTGATGTTGTCTAGTGTAAGCCTTATTTCATTACAATAAGTTCCAAGCTTCATTCTGACATGGAGGAATTAGGAATGAGGGTTGAACAAGCTGATGCTGGGGTTGTATCTTGAGTAGTGGTTGCTTAGCCGTGTTTTTCAGCTGTAAGTTGTAAGCTCATACAGTAACGCACAGATGTTTTGAGATAATGTATACATTAAAAGCACCACCCGTGCCGAGTAGACTCCTTCTCGGCCTGTGCATGGGCACTGAAGATGTTCATTCCATGGCCCGACCCTTATGTATGAGAGCATGTGCGCTCATGTTTTTCAGACCATCATGATGTAAGGGAGCAGAGTTTGTGGCAGTGTTTCATGAGAGGACACCGATTCTGGAGACATCCGTATGCACAGTGATCTTTGTTGCCAGAAAGCAAAGCGCTGTCTTGTGTCTGTTAATTAGGCATGCCATCATGGAGTTGCTGCTTGCCCTGCACTGAGCCACTGCCCAGAGTTAACCTGCAAAACTGCTGTTGACTACACAGCAACATGCAGCAAACAGTGAGCTGAAGTCTTTTGAGGTGAGGAGAAGATAATGACAAGCAGAGTCAAATGCAATTACAAAATGGACTCATTGTCGCATATTGTTTGTATTTGCCCTGTGCTCCTACCCAAAAAAACGAAGGTGGCTAAGAACACTCTTTTTTAGGTCTCGCCTACGCAGCGCGCATGCGCTGCATAGGAAAAAGACCTTAAGCCATCGATTCAGTTTGGCTGCCAAAACGTGCACGCATTGCATTGCCTTCAATGGCAACGCGTGCACGTTTAGCGATTCCCTTGCGGGAGCGAGCTTTGACATATGGTTCCTGCTCGCTCCCGCAAGGGAATCCGGCTCAGGCCCCCTCTCTTCCCCTCCCCCTGCTGCCTCCTCTTCTCCTCCTCAGCGCAAGGCGCGCGCTTGTTTTTTGTGTGCCGTCGTGACGTGAGGGTACGCGAGGTGCTGAAATGATGTCACTGAATTAGAACAAGGAGAGAAACAATCGATCAATCAGCTGCCTGCCTGCTTTCCCTTAAGCAGCAAAAGTCTCTGGATGGCAAAGCAGCTCGAGTGACTGAACAAAAGGGGGTGGAAGTCGAGTAATCTGTTGTTCCCGTGCTTCCGCTTGTGTCACCCTGTTCTGAGGCGTTACACCTCCTACGGAGGCAATGGGTCTCGGCGCAGCTCGCCTCGGGGAAAGCTTCTTGCCCTTTCACAGATGTGATTAAAGTGTGAGCAGACATTCCTACATCTATGTGCTATTCGGCTAAGCCCGAAGCACGAGCAGTTCAGTGGGTCTCTTTGTTCTTCACCTAGCCCTTTATTCTCATACCCGCCCCGCTCAATGCAAATGGTACTACCCATAGCGCGAGCTGGAGTTCTGTGCTGTTTGTCATTAGCCCCTCGCACCCACCGCCCCTGGCATTGCTCAGTATGAGCTAGAGGTGGGCAAACCACTGGTAATTCATTGTCGGAGCCGAGCCAGGTGTCAGGCTCGGCCCCAGGACTCAAAACACGAGATGAGCCATAAACAATTCTGTTTGCAGATGATACAGGAAAAATCATGTACAGGTATGACGAAGGCTCGTTCAGACTAAAAAGAGGTTATTTCTTGAACTTGAGTGTGTCGCTTCAATACATTATTTTGTATCACCGGACTGGAAGTGATAGCATTTAAATGCGAAGTACCCCGCCCAATGCACTGGCAACATGGTCATGAATGACCCAAGAGGTCTCAGTTTGTAAAGTGAACTCTATAGATGTCCCCTCTCGATGCATGCGCACCAACATTATTGTCTGGTAAACCACAGTAAGGGGATTTTTAATAGCACACAACCAGAACTGAAGTGACAGTCCTTCAAAGTGGTCTCAGATTTGATACTAAAAAATGAGCGATAGTGAAGTAAAGTGATTTGTGTAGGATCAGTTTGGGCCAGTGGTAAAGCTGTGATTTAAACCCGGGTTTCCTGATTACACATTGTGCATTGATTTAAGCCACTTGATGAATAT
This sequence comes from Calotriton arnoldi, assembly GCA_963921515.1. Taxonomy (NCBI): domain Eukaryota; kingdom Metazoa; phylum Chordata; class Amphibia; order Caudata; family Salamandridae; genus Calotriton; species Calotriton arnoldi. The sequence continues at coordinate 897,495 of CAWUFW010001762.1, read as the reverse complement.
CTCGATCTGTCTCCCTTTTCCACGAAATGACAATTATTTGTGTTCAAATATTTTAGGACCGTAATTAGTAGACTGTTCTATAAATATACGTATCACAAGTTAATTTCTCCTCACTGATATAGGAATGAAATGCCACATGTCTTTCTTGGGAACATCAGTACATTTACAACAGAGTTTTTGCAGATCTCACTGAGACACACTGTCTGTGGGGCTCAGATGCCACTTCCCCTTCAGCCTTTGGATTAACTGTCCAGGAAGGAACCGTAGGAAGTCATTCTCAACAGTTGGTGTGGTGTGTGTAGAGTGAAGGGAGACGAATGCCTTGGCATGCATTGCTTACCCAGGTACGCCTATGCTACTGGAGAGGTATGTCAGTCATATCAAGTGCTGTTAAACTATTTTAATACTAACCCGCAGGACGCTAATGTAAATGTAAATGTCCAGTATTTGTAAAGCGCACAGCTACCTCCGGAGAGGTGTCCCGGCGATGGGGGCCGTCGGGAAGATTAAGCGAGCTATTGCCCAGAGTCACATGGTGCTGGGCTGATCTGGCGCCGGGGATCGTACCGTGAGCCCCAGAATCTGGAGTCAGTCGCCCTGGCCGCTGCGCCACACCTCTTCCGGCACAAATGTTAAGCGCTTGATGACGAGGGTCGAGTTTTTTCTCAGTGATGTTCAGTATATATGGTAACAAAGCAGTATTCACTTATCTGCGCGTTGTAACGCTTGGAATATGCTTTTGGACAATTAATAGGGGACATCTATACACGGATGGTCCCCCAACCTGCAATAGTGAATGTCAGCCATTTAGCGCTAAGAAACCAGCCCAGCAAACAAGCGCTCTTACGATAGGCATCTAACGTAGGCTGAACAATCAAGAATCCTTTCTCCACTGTCCATTTCAATGAGGTCATTCTGTCCTTGCGTTCAGGTAAAAATGAGAGTTTTGGTGAATTTTAGGATTAGGCTTTTTTATATGTAGGTTTTATTGTACGTTTATTTCATGACAATATTACAAAAATATGGATTTAACACAAGGGTTGGAATTAGGGTTAGAGTAAATTCATAGTTAGAATTAGGCTTACGTTTAGCTCTAGAGCTAGGCATAAATTAGTTGGGAACCAATGTCAGGATTAGATAGCGAGATAGGCTTGGAGAGCCAGGGTTCGCAGGAGGGTCCATGTTAAATCAAGAGTGAGGGGTTAGAGGTATGGTCCGACAAGGCAGTTTCAAGGTAGTGTGGTGCCCTGGTCAAAATACTGCCATGAAGCCTGCCCTTATCATTTACAGCAAGTTTCTTTCACTCTTTTTAATGCAGTTGAAAGGTTAACTGATATTTTTAGTCATTCTGATGAAAATGATTCTCCGCTTCTTTAATGAATTAACATAAGTACGGAGTCCACTAACTTCTAAGAGGTACCACAGTGAATTCCTCTCCACGTCTCACTGATTTCCTGCAGACACCCTACTGGCATCTGCAGGTATCAAGCAACTCATTCTGGATCCCAACTGAGCTCCTGAAGACACCCTACTGCTTCCTGAGGGTATGGAACAGAGCTCATTCTGGTACTCAACTGATCTACAGCAGTACTTAATTTGTAAAATAATAAGTGCCAGGGGCCCTCGTCAGGAGGCCACGGCAGCTTGCACCACACATTGCTCTGTCAGCGCTGTCAATGGAAGTACCTACACAACTCCTAACCATCACACTGCTACAACTGTTACAATTCAGATTGTTCAAGGCCCCAAAAGTTATAAGAATGGTTTGAGAGGTAGGTATTAGATGTTTACAATGTATAGTGAATTAGTAAACAACTGTTTTTGCGTTCATTTTTAAATTACACATGTGGCAGCTGTCATAAGTGCCGGTGTTGGCAATTAAGTGCCAGTGCCGAGCACCGGAAACCACTGGCTCAAATTAAGCACTGATGATACCCTGCTGACTCCTGAAGATATCGAACAGAGCTCATTCTAGACTCTAACTGAGCTCCTGAAGGCACCCTACTGCCTCCTGCATGTATCGACTATAGCTCATTCTAGTACTCAACTGATCTGCACACACCCTACTGACTTCTGAAGGTTTCGAACAGAGGCAATTCCGGTAGCAAACTGAGCGCCTGCAGCCACTTCACTAGCTCATGAATTAACTCCCATGTGCTATTACAGGTACCCAACTGAGCTCCTGCTGGGGATAAAAGAGAGCTCCAGTAGGGATCCATCTGAGATCCAGCAGGTATTCAAGTGAGATCCTCCAGGTATCCAGCTGAGCACCTGCAGACATAAAACTGAGCTACTGCAGGGAATTCATCGAGCCTGTACAATAATCAAACTCTGCTCTTGCAGGCATTCAACTGATCTCCTGCAGGAACTGAGCTCCTGCAGGGATCCAAGTGAGATAGTGCAGCTGTCGAACTGAGCTCTTGACAGGTGTCCAGCTGAGTTCCTGAAGATATAAATTGGCCTCCTACAGGAACCTAGCTAAGTTCCAGGAAAGGAATTCACTGAGCTCATACTGTCACCAATCTGAACTTGTGCAGGCATGCAACTGATCTCCTGTTGGCGTCCAGCTGAGCTCCTGCAGGGATACAACTGAGCTCCTGGAGGCTCCCAACAGATCTCTTGCTGGTGTCCATTTAGCTCCTGCAGAAACAAAACAAAGCTCATGCAGGGACTACTAAAGCGACCCAAAGAGATCCTATTGCTACTTCACTAAACCCATGCGGTAACTCTTGCACGGTACACCTGATCTCCTCTGGGGCTCCATCTGACCTTATCCACAGGCCCAACCGAGCTCCTCCAGGAGTCAACTGAGCTTCTGCAGTTATCCGATGGAGCTCCTGCAGCCACTTTATAGAGCTCATGCACTAAACCTCTGTGCTCTTGCAGGGTCCAACTCAGCTCCTGCAGGCACAAACCCGAGCATCTGCAGGGACCCAACAGAGCACCAGCAGGAGGAGCTGCACTGAGATCATTCAGAATCCCTCATAACTTTTGCAGAGTTCATCCTAATGGGCTCCTTTTGCCACGTCACTAAACCCATGGAGTAACCCATGTGTCCTTTTGCAGGAATACATTTGAGCTTCTGTAGAGAACCGACTGAGCTCCTGCAGTGACTCAACTGGACTCCTGCAGGGACCCACCGGAGCTCCAGTAGGCCCCCAACTGAGCTCCTGCAGGTGCAAAACTAAGCCTTTGCTGGGGCTCCACTGCAGAGACCCCAATGAGGCCCTGCTGGTACTTCACCAAGCTCTAGCAGAATCCTTGCTGTGGTCTTGCAAGGATCCCACTGTTTTCCCATTGCCACGTCACTAAACCCATATATCCACTTACAGCTGCACCTGTGCTTGTGCAGGAATCCACCTCCTGCAGGCAACCACATGAGGTCCTACAGGGATTTAATGGGGTTCTAGAATGTATCTGATGAAGATCAGGCGTGTACCCCTAAAAACTCTCTGCAGGCTGCTTCATGATTTGCGCCCCCCACCACACTCTCATATATATATATATATATATATATATATATATATATATATATATATATATATATATATATATAAGGGTATACCCAAATCACCCTCCGATACCTGGGTATGAGACACTGTCATATACAAACAAGCATTGGCATAGCCAATAGGTCTAGCCTTTGGGACCTTATAAGTGTTTAGTTATCCAGCACAGTATCCTTGGTGCAACAACATCAAGTGTTGCATGGCTAAACACTTATAAGGTCCCAAAGGCGAGACCTATTGGCTATGCCAATGCTTGTTTAAAAAAGGGGTGCCGCCGGGCATAGGAGGCACAAAAGTAGGCACTGAGTGGAGAAGATCTTCATATGACGGCTTGTTTGGCAAACTTCATGGAGAAAGCTCTGCCTCTCCTGCAGACTCAAGAGCCCCAGCGAATGGTCCAATTAGCAATAGAATCGGTGTTCTGATATACTCCCAGATGTCACAACATGGTTTACATGCTAAGAGGAGGGGTGGATTTTAGTAATACATTGTGTATATTTTTATACCTGAAAGAGGAGGGATTGGTTTTAGTAATAACATTTTAAATATTTGTATACCTTTTAGCGTATTCGTATTTTTAGGAACCGGACAATTGTTATATGCTGCACTTCTCATTGTACCATTTCAGGTGATTTTAAAGTATCATTTAATGTATATTTGACTTTTAGAGGGTTAAGTTTTGTATAATTTAAATTTATTTTACAATAAACTTTTTGTTTGTCTGTATAATTATGGCTATGTTAGAGTTTCCATTTTGTTTTCTTTTAACTTTGGCGCCGTTCAATGAACCTGCACGCAACATTCCAACAAAAAAAGTTCAACTGGTTTGGGTTAGGTTGGACAAGTTTTGTTGCAGACCAATTTAGTGAGTGCCAAAAAGCACAGGAATGGAGGTCACAGAAAGTGATATTTCTCATTGTAATTCCCATAGGATTCTTTGCTCCCTGATGCAGAAAAACAGCTGATCAGAATTACAACAAACTTGGAATAAGGTAGAACTTTACCCAAGAAAGTGTCTGTGCTTTGTTTGGTGTACATCTTTAGAAAAATGTGTGTTATTTTTTTTTCAGTGGGCTTTAAATGGTTAGAAAGATAGAGCTATCTGGATCTTTACCACACAGAGGCTAGTGGACCCTGTTCTGCAGATCTTCCACGTATCTAAATTAAAAATATTAAAATCTATTAGACAAGGGAGCTTTTCCCAAAAGCCGGGTTTGTGGTCCCAAAGCCCTATGAATGGCAGGTGGCAACTTGAGGGAAAAGGTTGTAGTTGCCATTACAGGTCTCAGGACTTGCCTGGGGTAGCCTACCCAGATCACCTAGCTCAGCTGGGAGACCACCTTAATCAAAATAAAATATGTAGCCTGGGGCTGAGATTGCAACCCCCTGCCCGGCACACAGACGTCTCCAAACACTTACAAAGGGACTATGAACCCACAACAAGGCCATCTGAATTCTTGTTTGACCTGCTACTGTATTTTCTGACCCTGCACTGGGTCAGTGAACTCCACGGATGTCCAAAAAAGCTACAATAGTCTATGACCCCTTCGACAGAGTAAAGAAACAGGGTATAGACATTGGCCAATCCCTGTGGCCTACTACTATTGTGCACAACTGAAGGGTGTGTGCAGTGGGGTTGGCTGCCCATGGCTGGCTGGAAGCAGAACCTGGTCAAAAGCCAGGCCCTGCGCCAGCCCTTGCTGCCTAAAACCAAAAGACATGTCCAGAGGCGATTGGCTGCCCATGGTGGGTTGAGTGAAAGGCCTTGTCAAATGCCAGGCTCTGAGGCCTATCAAGGCTCTACAGAAGGGTTGGCCACATCCTGCAGGCCGGTGAAATCAACTGTTGGAAGTGGTATATGATAAAAAAATAAAAATAATAAAGAACCAAAATGTAGGTGATTTTATGATTAGCTTTGGTTCTAACACTTCAATGTAGGTTTAAAGACCTCATAAATTCATTGGGAAAAAGCACAGTTAAAGAGTAATTATGATTACAAAACAATACCTAAATACCACGGAAACCTGCCACTTATAATTATATAGAGTAACCGTAACTCAGGTCCTAATCATACAGCACTTTTTACCTTTGGTTTCACGAGTGAATATACATATAGATGATGAAAGAATGTGCATGCCAGAGATTACTGCATAAAGAGTTTATAAAGGTTTCTTGCCCACACGTTCAAACTCTGAAGAGTCTTTCCCAAAATGATTCCAAGAAGCGGTCTACACCGGATGGTTTACAAGAGCTCATTTCTTTATTAAACACATAAAACAGACTCAACGCCCAATGTGAAACTAAAAGAAAGACTGTACAGGAAAGTCAATATTATATCAAATTCATCTTATAGTGGTCAATAATTTCCTACATCATTGCTTTACATTGAAAGTTGTATCCTGAATTGCAATACCAAACACTGGATGGTCTTAATGTGGACGAAGAACTATCCATCCATGTAGGATAAGATTTAAAGCTTTTGAAAGCTGGACCGTACTGCTATATCCTTAGTTAATTAGATGGTGTCTTATTGGGTAGGAAATTGTAATCAATACAGCAATTGGAGATGCTGTAACACGAGATGACTGTATTTCATGTTAATATAGCCCACTAGGGCACTTTCCGTACCTACCTGTTGTTAGTCAACCCAGGTGATTATTCATTAAGTGTAGATTTCATTCTAATTAATGACTCCCTTGCACATTTTGTTCATTAATCTTAGTGGTTTGATACCATATATGTGACAATTTCTATTTCATATTGACTGACTATTGAGAACATTGTATCAATGCACTCTTCTATCTTTCAGATTTTGTTTATACACTGACACAGGAAATTATTGAGCACGATGAAATGAACTGTATATAATATTGACTTTTATGTATAGTTTTTCTTTTTTTCACATCTGCTTCCTGTCATCGCCTGTGGAGTTGGAACGTGGGGAAGCTGCATAAATACACTTGCTGTGCAGTCATCTCTGGAGGGTGAATTGTTTCTTCTTCTTCATGTAATTCAAATGACAGGTTCCTGCACACGCTACATACATGGATGGCGATAGGTGGATGTGCTTGAGTCCCAGAGAACTAGACTAAATGATGGAAATCCTCAAAGGCATGCCTCATAAGTGTGCCTGGGCTCATTCAACAGCGCTTGCAAGCCCTTGTAAGCTATTGCAAGCCTGTGTCCAGCACTGACAAGTGAAATATTTGGGCAAGTGCCTTTTTATAATGCTCTAGTCACACATGGAAGTCTCCTGCGGAGGACCAACAGGTGAAGTGTCTATGTAAGGTGCTCATCCAAGATTGATGAGATACTTGGGAGCGTGTAGGCTAGGAGCAGTGCCATGGTCAGGTTAGAAGGAGCACCTAAGAATAATAGTAAATACTTCTACCCAGCATAGGTTACTGTACAGTTAGCTAGGAGAGTGGGGAGAGTCTGCTTTTAAAGAAAGTTGAACATCAAGAGTGAGTGAATGTTGAATTTCCCCCTTAGACCCAACATTTATCTATCTGTCACTCTCTCTCTCTTGTAGGCTGTGAAGGAAGGTGCTTACCAGTCCAATGTGGTTACACGACAGGTTGATGATCCGCAGCGTGGTGTTCTTCGACAGGACTTGTGAAAGGACAGTAGCGGTGGGCTCAGACACCTCGTTACTGCCCAGGTTAAGCTCCACCAGGCTAGAGTTCTGCAGGAGGGCTTGACAGATAGCCTGGCCTCCTTCATCCCCAATGCGATTGAGCCGGAGGTTCAAGGAGGTCAGTGCGGTGTTCTTGGACAGGGCATGGCCAATGGCTTGTGCCCCATGGGCCCGGATCCTGTTGTCACACAGGTTCAGCTGTTCCAGCTTACTGCTGTTCATCAGTTTCCCCACAGCCCGGGCACCGCGATCACCGATGTGATTGTAGGAGAAGTCCAGCTTGGTGAGGCTTGGGTGATTTAGCAAGCTTTTAATGAGCACCCTCGCCTTTTCATCATCCACCTTACTCTTATGCAGCTTGAAGACCTAGACATAAGAACAAACGTTTGTAACAGGATTTACTCAATGCATTTAGGGTTTAATGTCTCTATATCCACAACTGGCTGCAGGCAACAAAATAAGTACTAGATATGAACACTCATGCCTTGTGCCCAACATCTCCACAAACACAGCTCTAAATGCAACGCAATGCAAAATGTAAATAAACCTCCAGCAATGGTGGGCCAGGAAACGATGTTTGGCAGCCAGTCACTTCAGGAGAAGTGCTGCAAGAGACAGAGACATTTGGGAAAGATCTCTGAGCAGTCAGCCAGGGGTATACCTGAACTCTCAACAGCATCAACAGAAAGGGCCACTCTTGGTGGGAAGCTCATAGAGCCTGGATACCCTCTTGACTGATTAGTGCACTATACAAATCATTACAGCATAACAGACCAGAGAGCCTGCCTCCACGGTCCATTCTAATGTCATAAAGACCCACCCTGGTGCACCATTACCACAAATACACTAGGGTACACGGTGCCCCTCACACGATGGACATAAAGCAAACCTCCAACTAACATACAACAGCGTCACATGTCTGCTGCCATATTACCTCTAATGGGAAATACTCTTGAGGTGTGAAAGAACAAGCATTTCCCACGTAAAGAAAAGGTCAGAAATGAATGCAAAGCTCTTTCTGATTATCCAAACAGATCCCGCTTTGCAGATAGCAACATGATGTGAAGGGTCTGGCATAGAAACTCTACTGGACATGTATGTTCTATGGCAAGGTACGTCTGACACAAATATTGTCTGTCGCGGTGAGCTGAATGGACATAGACTCATTCTCTGGCATAGAATATCCTGCTGGAATAATAAGCAGCATGACCTCATTTTACAGTAACTTGAATCTGTTTTACCTCCCATTGTAATGCTAAATAACATGTACTTTGCTCTTTGGTAGAAGAATCTGCATTTGTGGCATTTACATCACATCCAAACTCTCACATGTATCTGCACCTGTCCTCTCACCACTGGACCTCAGGCATCGCCCCTGTAGGTCTTTCTGCACCTTCCACCTAACTCTGGCACACCTCCGTATCAACTCTCATCTCTTCCCGCATCCCCTGCCCTACCTTTTCGTCCTGCATATCATCCCTTCACCCCTCACCCCTCACCTCCTTAAACCATACCCACAAAAGCTGTCATATCTTTTTATTTTTTCCCCCTCTTTACTTTTTTCCTTTCCACCCACACTATGAGTCTTTCTTTCTGGCCACCTCGAGGTTTGATGTGTAATGGCACTTGCGTCATTCATGGTAAACATGTCGCATTCAATACATACTCTACGGTGCTTTCGTTCAGCATCCCTCAGGCATTTGCTTCTTTGACTCAGGAAGCTTCCGCCATGGTGTAATTTTTGACATTTTGTCTGCAGACACACAGACAGATGAGGTCCATAAAGCCCTATGCAACACCCACCTTAGGAGCTGTGGACCCAGTGGTGACCCCACTTTAGCTGTCACAGCTCCACTCACACAAGCCATGACAGACATGACCCTCTATTGTGTTCACTGCTTTTGTTCTTTAAGGGCTCACTCTAGCTTGCTTGACCCCTTTTAAGAATCAGAGTGTTCCAGCAGCCTATGCTGTCTAGAGGGACCCTACCCGCTTGTGAGGTCTCTGCCCCTAAGGCTCAGGACTCTACCTGTAGGCTTGAAACTCGTGACCACTAAAAACATTATCGAAAGGGTTGCTATTGACAGGAAGTCATTAAATGAGGGCCAGTCTACAGGCCAGTACTGAGGCAGTGGCAGCAGGTGCAAGCTCCACTATCATAAGCCCGGACGGGTCCCTCATCAGGCCAGGCCCCACAGTGAACAAAACCATTACACGAAGAGCCACAGACTAGCAAGAACCCAGAGTCTCTAACTGGGGGCCTCAGATAATGACAGAATCCCACTTTAAATGATACTGATGGCTCTGGTAGCACACTATAAACCTACTGCCACTTAAACAAAGGCCTTGACACATGCTGCTATGAGCCCACTTCACTAAAATAAAGGGCTTGACACAGGCAGACGCTCATGAACCAACTGCCATTGCAAAAGACAGCTTGGACACCGGTAGCAGACCATGAACCCACCGCCACCAAAACCGAGGGCTCGGGCACTGGCAGAAAACTATGAACCCACTGCCACTAAGAGGACTCTGACCCTGGCAGAAGACCATGAACCCACTGCCACTAAGAGGGCTCAGACACTGGCAGCAAACCATGAGCCCACTGCCAATAAGAGGATTCTGACCCTGGCAGCAGACCATGAACCCACTGCCACTAAGAGGGCTCAGACACAGGCAGCAGACCACTAAACCACTGTAACTAAGAGGGCTCGGACATAGGCAACAAAACATGAATCCACTGCCACTGAGAGGGCTCAGACATAGGCACCAAACTATGAACCCACTGTAACTAAGAGGGCTCGGACCTTGACAGCAAACCATGAACCCACTGCCACTAAGAGGGCCCAGACAGTGGCAGCAGACCATAACCCCACGGACACTGGCAGCAGACTATGAATCCACTGCCACTAAGAAGCCTTGGACACTGGCAGCAGACCACAAACCCATTCCCACTAAGAGGGCTAAGACACAGACAGCAAACCATGAACCCATTGCCACTAAGATAAGCCATACACAGGCAGCAGACCACAAAACCACTGTCACTAAAAGGGCTTAGACACAGGCAGCAAACCATTAACCCACTGCTACTAAGAGGGGTCAGACACTGGCAGCAGACAATGAACCCACGGTCACTAGCAGCAGACCATGACCCCGCAGACAGTGAACCCACTGCCACTAATAGGGCATAGTCACTGGCAGCAGAGCATAAACCCACTGCCATTAAGAGGGCCTGGACACTAGCAGCAGACCACAAACGCACTGCCACTAAGAGGGCTCGGACACTGGCAGCAGATCATGAACCTACGGACACTGGCAGCAGACCATGAACCTACGGACACTGGCAGCAGACCATGAACCCACGGACACTGGCAGCAGACCATGAACCCACGGACACTGGCAGCAGACCATGAACCCACGGACACTGGCAGCAGACCATGAACCCACGGACACTGGCAGCAGACCATGAACCCACTGCCACTAAGAGGACTCTGACTCGGGCAGCAGACCATGAACCCACTGACACTAAGAGGGCTCGGACACGGGCAGCAGGAGACCATGAACCCATGGACACTGGCAGCCGACCATGAACCCACGGACACTGGCAGCAGACCATGAACCCACGGACAGTGGCAGCAGACCATGAACCCACGGACACTAAGAGGGCTCGGACACAGGCAGCGAACCATGAGCCCACTGCCACTAAGAGGATTCTGACCCTAGCAGCAGACCATGAACCCACTGCCACTAAGAGGGCGTAGACACAGGCACCAAACCATGAACCCACTGCCACTAAGAGGATTCTGACCCTGGCAGCAGACCATTAACCCACTGACACTAAGAGGGCTCAGACACAGGCAGCAAACCATGAGCCCACTGCCACTAAGAGGATTCTGACCCTGGCAGCAGACCATTAACCCACTGCCACTAAGAGGGCGCAGACACAGGCACCAAACCATGAACCCACTGCCACTATGAGGGCGCAGACACAGGCACCAAACCATGAACCCACTGCCACTAAGAGGACTCTGACCCTGGCAGCAGACCATGAACCCACTGCCACTAAGAGGGCTCAGACACAGACAGCAAACCATGAACCCATTGCCACTAAGAGGGCCCAGACAGTGGCAGCAGACCATAACCCCACGGACACTGGCAGCAGACTATGAACCCACTGCCACTAAGAAGCCTTCGACACTGGCAGCAGACCACAAACCCATTCCCACTAAGAGGGCTAAGACACAGACAGCAAACCATGAACCCATTGCCACTAAGATAAGCCATACACAGGCAGCAGACCACAAAACCACTGTCACTAAAAGGGCTTAGACACAGGCAGCAAACCATTAACCCACTGCTACTAAGAGGGGTCAGACACTGGCAGCAGACAATGAACCCATGGTCACTAGCAGCAGATCATGACCCCGCAGACAGTGAACCCACTGCCACTAATAGGGCATAGTCACTGGCAGCAGGGCATAAACCCACTGCCATTAAGAGGGCCTGGACACTAGCAGCAGACCACAAACGCACTGCCACTAAGAGGGCTCGGACACTGGCAGCAGATCATGAACCTACGGACACTGGCAGCAGACCATGAACCTACGGACACTGGCAGCAGACCATGAACCCACAGACACTGGCAGCAGACCATGAACCCACGGACACTGGCAGCAGACCATGAACCCACGGACACTGGCAGCAGACCATGAACCCACTGCCACTAAGAGGACTCTGACTCGGGCAGCAGACCATGAACCCACTGACACTAAGAGGGCTCGGACACAGGCAGCAGGAGACCATGAACCCACGGACACTGGCAGCCGACCATGAACCCACGGACACTGGCAGCAGACCATGAACCCACGGACACTGGCAGCAGACCATGAACCCACGGACACTAAGAGGGCTCGGACACAGGCAGCGAACCATGAGCCCACTGCCACTAAGAGGATTCTGACCCTAGCAGCAGACCATGAACCCACTGCCACTAAGAGGGCGCAGACACAGGCACCAAACCATGAACCCACTGCCACTAAGAGGATTCTGACCCTGGCAGCAGACCATGAACCCACTGACACTAAGAGGGCTCAGACACAGGCAGCAAACCATGAGCCCACTGCCACTAAGAGGATTCTGACCCTGGCAGCAGACCATTAACCCACTGCCACTAAGAGGGCGCAGACACAGGCACCAAACCATGAACCCACTGCCACTATGAGGGCGCAGACACAGGCACCAAACCATGAACCCACTGCCACTAAGAGGACTCTGACCCTGGCAGCAGACCATGAACCCACTGCCACTAAGAGAGTTTGGACACAGGCAGCACACCACAAACCCTCGTCGCTAAAGCTGAGGACTCAGACACTGAGACCACAAATCTATTGTCACTAAAACCGAGAGCTCAGGCCCTCCAGAAGACCATGACCATAAACCCACTGCCATTAAGAGGGCTTGGACACTGGCAGCAGACCATGAACCCACTGCCACTAAGAGGGCTCGGACACAGGCAACACACCGCAAACCCCCTGTCGCTAAAGCTGAGGGCTCAGACACAGACCACAAGTCTATTGTCACTAAAACCGAGAGCTCAGGCCCTCCAGAAGACCATGACCATAAACCCACTGCCATTAAGAGGGCTTGGACACTGGCAGCAGACCATGAACCTACGGACACTGGCAGCAGACCACAAACGCACTGCCAGTAAGAGGGCTTGGACACTGGCAGCAGACCATGAACCTACGGACACTGGCAGCCGACCATGAACCCACAGACACTGGCAGCAGACCATGAACCCACTGCCACTAAGAGGGCTCGGACACAGGCAACACACCGCAAACCCCCTGTCGCTAAAGCTGAGGGCTCAGACACAGACCACAAATCTATTGTCACTAAAACTGAGGGCTCAGGCCCTGCAGAAGACCATGACCATGAACCCACTGCCACTAAGAGGGCTCGAACAGGAGTTTCAAATTAAGGTTACATTGTCAGAAAAGGACTGAGCCATTATACATTTGCTTTTAGGTCTCACCTACACACAGTTTCAGCTGTTTGCTGGTAAACGGACCTAGAATTAGACAGGGCTTTGTGTTCGTCCCTTCCCCATGACTCAATGACTTTTATTGTCTGCCTCAGTTCCCTGCTTGCAATTGTTATATCATGTCGTGTTATGTAATAGTGATTTGTTGAGTGCACTATCACCTGGGAGAGTATCCTGATTCAATGGCTTTCCCCTATTCTCTTGTGTTTGTGCCACCCAAGGAGCATTTCAGTCTCAACATATTTTTATTGGATGAGTTGTATCCTTACACTGCTTATAGCTGCCATAATCTTTCATTGCAGTGGCCAATAGCTCTGTGCGTCTCTCTGTGCACCCCCCTACTCTGAGCACTTCTTGCTCTCTTGAAAATATGTTAGCACCCCCTTGGCCCCTCAGAAGCCTGGCACTGTTACAGCGGCTAAAGTTGTATTGGCAGTGGCCATCTTTAATGGATTTATTCCATTCCGAAATAACTGCCATGTGGATGCATGTGCACACAACACAGTGAAGATCTTGGAATCGTTTTTCTTAAACAAAAGAATAACCAATCCGTGATGGCTGTTGTATACACACACACACACACATACGCAGCAGTATCTTAGAATGTTTTTTCTTCTGTTTTAATTCCAGTGATACCTATATCATGCATAGTACGGCAGAGTTATGAAAGTAAGTGCACTGTGGCTTATGTTTCATACATAAAAAATATTACTCTGCTCAATTGATGGGTTCAGTAACTCTTAGGTCTAGTAGATCATTTAAATTACTAGACCTGCGGGTCTGGTACCATTTTTGAGACCTGTGATTCAGTGCTATATAGCAATCTTAACTCTTGTGATACTTTCAACTTCGATATTAGGTATTGAGGAGTGGATCATGGTCACCCCCAAAGTTCTGGATTGATGCCACTGGTTTGTCGACTCTGAGAGTGCACTGAGGCCTGCTAACCAGACCAGAGGGCCAGTACTCTGACCCTTAAAATATGTATATCTGATTGGTTCACCACAATTGGCGTAAATTAACTTACTTACAAGTCCCTAGTATATGGTAGCAGGGGACCCAGGGCCTGTAAGTTAAACTGTCCCTCACGACTGCAGCACTTATTGGGCCACCACGAGAGTGACAAAGCAAAGCAAAACTCCCAGCCGCCACTGCTAACTCGATGTTGCCATTTAAACAATTGACAAAGTCCAGACCTTCCACCTCTAAGGCAGGTCTATTGAGCCCTGAGGCAGGGTGCTATGTATTTAAAAAGTGGTTTGCCATGTCCTAACAGTAAAAACATTAAAACCCCTGAATTGTTTTTGCTGTAGAAAGTATCCCCATTGGCAAGTACGGGATAAATGCCGACAACTCAGCTGTGCCAATTTCTGAATGGGATTACTAAAGTTGGTACTTCAAGGTAGCAAAATAATTGCTACATTAAACCCCACTTGGTGCCCAAGTCGAATTTAATGTAACTCTTAAGTAAATGGCAACTACAGAAGGTTGACAAAAGTTTGCTCGTGACTGTTTACGGGTGCTGGCCACAAGACAGCCTTCTGCCCTCCTGGGGGAGGAGGTGTGAACAACTCTCAGGAAGGAACACAAAAGGCCTGCCATTAGAAGAGGTGATATCTATTTCTGGCAAGAAGGCCAAATGGGGTGTGAGCCTAAAAGGCGAGCTTCAAAGAGGAAGCCGCCTATGAAAGGCAAATGGTGGACACACACATGAGAGGGGCTGCTCTTTGTTCTAGTGGACAGTTTGGTGCCGGGGGACAGAGGGGGGGGGGGGGAACATTTGCCAAACCAGTTTTCCCGTGGGCGTGCAGCCCCTAGGTAGCCACACCTCTGGGGTGGACTACTGATCCCCACACACCAGGAGAGGAGTCCTGCCATCTTGGGAGTGGGCAGAAAAATGCATCTGGCACAGCTAGATGTCACACTTGACAGGAAGTTGTTGTCAGGCAAGAAGGGACTGGGTATCCCATTCAGCTTAGTGACTCTCAGAGTCCGGGTCACAGACCAGTGATAGTTTCCTAAAGTGTCCACAAAAGCATTGGATTTCACCAGATCTGCCGTCAACTTCTTCTGTTTATGCGCCCAGTGCACAGCCAATCCCACCCAAAGAGCACCACAACTGCATAATTTAATCCAGTGGTTGCTTTCCGATTTTCAATTGGGCCTGTTGTTGGGTTAGGATCTCTGCCAGAAGACACCTGTTTGCAAAGAACACAATCAGGGGCAGCAAGATGTCTTGCACCTCGGTATAACAACTGCTTTGCTTTGTGTCACTGGTGGACAAACTAATGGATATATCTTAAGACCATACCAGGTATGGCCATCCTTCCTCCAGTCTGTCCAAGAGTGATAGCTGCTGAGGCACGATCATCGAGTGATAATAAAGGTGTGCTCGGATATCGAAAAGAAGAGCCTTGATAAGGTAACAGCAGGAGGTTATTCGTCCACAACTGTGGGTCCACTGATCCAGCCAGCAACAACGCTGCTAGAACTCAGCAGAGTTCTTCTCATTCCCTCACATTGCAAGTTCTGACCCAGCCTGACGCCACATCCCCCTTCCCAAACAACAGAACAAAGCAGAGGAAATGCAACACATTATTGATGAAAGAAGAAAGAGCAGCATATACATAGAGAGAACAATATATACATATGCAAGATGCAGATACCATGGTGCCAAATAACACACCCCAACCCCCTTCCGACACATCAAACAAAACAAAGCAAGTGCAACACCATATTACTGATTAAAGAACAGCATATTCATATGCAAGACGCAGATGCCATGGTGCAACATACGAGGAAGAAAATATTGATTGTACAACATACACTATGAAAATAAGAATAAGAATACCCAAAAACAACACAAAAACAATATATATAAGTTAGAGATTGACAACTAGTCAAAATAAGAGATAGAGCTACATCTGGCCACAACTCAATATATTTTATATTACAAAGCCTTCAAATTTCAATGGAACATTCTTGGGCCTGGGAGCATGTCTAACAGAGTCACAAATACTGGCAGGTTGTCCACGCTCTGAAATTCATACCATTCTCGGGCCTGGGAGCATGTCTAACAGAGTCACAAATACTGGCAGGTTGTCCACGCTCTGAAATTCATACCATTCTCGGGCCTGGGAGCATGTCTAACAGAGTCACAAATACTGGCAGGTTGTCCACGCTCTGAAATTCATACCATTCTTGGGCCTGGGAGCATGTCTAACAGAGTCACAAATACTGGCAGGTTGTCCACGCTCTGAAATTCATACCATTCTTGGGCCTGGGAGCATGTCTAACAGAGTCACAAATACTGGCAGGTTGTCCACGCTCTGAAATTCATACCATTCTTGGGCCTGGGAGCATGTCTAACAGAGTCACAAACACTGGCAGGTTGTCCACGCTCTGAAATTCATGCCATTCTTGGGCCTGGGAGCATGTCTAACAGAGTCACAAACACTGGCAGGTCCACGCTCTGAAATTCATACCATTCTTGGGCCTGGGAGCATGTCTAACAGAGTCACAAATACTGGCAGGTTGTCCACGCTCTGAAATTCATACCATTCTTGGGCCTGGGAGCATGTCTAACAGAGTCACAAATACTGGCAGGTTGTCCACGCTCTGAAATTCATACCATTCTTGGGCCTGGGAGCATGTCTAACAGAGTCACAAATACTGGCAGGTTGTCCACGCTCTGAAATTCATACCATTCTTGGGCCTGGGAGCATGTCTAACAGAGTCACAAATACTGGCAGGTTGTCCACGCTCTGAAATTCATACCATTCTTGGGCCTGGGAGCATGTCTAACAGAGTCACAAACACTGGCAGGTTGTCCACGCTCTGAAATTCATACCATTCTTGGGCCTGGGAGCATGTCTAACAGAGTCACAAATACTGGCAGGTTGTCCATACTCTGAAATTCATACCATTCTTGGGCCTGGGAGCATGTCTAACAGAGTCACAAATACTGGCAGGTTGTCCACGCTCTGAAATTCATACCATTCTTGGGCCTGGGAGCATGTCTAACAGAGTCACAAATACTGGCAGGTTGTCCACGCTCTGAAATTCATACCATTCTTGGGCCTGGGAGCATGTCTAACAGAGTCACAAATACTGGCAGGTTGTCCACGCTCTGAAATTCATACCATTCTTGGGCCTGGGAGCATGTCTAACAGAGTCACAAATACTGGCAGGTTGTCCACGCTCTGAAATTCATACCATTCTTGGGCCTGGGAGCATGTCTAACAGAGTCACAAATACTGGCAGGTTGTCCACGCTCTGAAATTCATACCATTCTTGGGCCTGGGAGCATGTCTAACAGAGTCACAAATACTGGCAGGTTGTCCACGCTCTGAAATTCATACCATTCTTGGGCCTGGGAGCATGTCTAACAGAGTCACAAATACTGGCAGGTTGTCCACGCTCTGAAATTCATACCATTCTTGGGCCTGGGAGCATGTCTAACAGAGTCACAAACACTGGCAGGTTGTCCACGCTCTGAAATTCATGCCATTCTTGGGCCTGGGAGCATGTCTAACAGAGTCACAAACACTGGCAGGTTGTCCACGCTCTGAAATTCATACCATTCTTGGGCCTGGGAGCATGTCTAACAGAGTCACAAATACTGGCAGGTTGTCCACGCTCTGAAATTCATACCATTCTTGGGCCTGGGAGCATGTCTAACAGAGTCACAAATACTGGCAGGTTGTCCACGCTCTGAAATTCATACCATTCTTGGGCCTGGGAGCATGTCTAACAGAGTCACAAATACTGGCAGGTTGTCCACGCTCTGAAATTCATACCATTCTTGGGCCTGGGAGCATGTCTAACAGAGTCACAAATACTGGCAGGTTGTCCACGCTCTGAAATTCATACCATTCTTGGGCCTGGGAGCATGTCTAACAGAGTCACAAACACTGGCAGGTTGTCCACGCTCTGAAATTCATACCATTCTTGGGCCTGGGAGCATGTCTAACAGAGTCACAAATACTGGCAGGTTGTCCATACTCTGAAATTCATACCATTCTTGGGCCTGGGAGCATGTCTAACAGAGTCACAAATACTGGCAGGTTGTCCACGCTCTGAAATTCATACCATTCTTGGGCCTGGGAGCATGTCTAACAGAGTCACAAATACTGGCAGGTTGTCCACGCTCTGAAATTCATACCATTCTTGGGCCTGGGAGCATGTCTAACAGAGTCACAAATACTGGCAGGTTGTCCACGCTCTGAAATTCATACCATTCTTGGGCCTGGGAGCATGTCTAACAGAGTCACAAATACTGGCAGGTTGTCCACGCTCTGAAATTCATACCATTCTTGGGCCTGGGAGCATGTCTAACAGAGTCACAAATACTGGCAGGTTGTCCACGCTCTGAAATTCATACCATTCTTGGGCCTGGGAGCATGTCTAACAGAGTCACAAATACTGGCAGGTTGTCCACGCTCTGAAATTCATACCATTCTTGGGCCTGGGAGCATGTCTAACAGAGTCACAAATACTGGCAGGTTGTCCACGCTCTGAAATTCATACCATTCTTGGGCCTGGGAGCATGTCTAACAGAGTCACAAACACTGGCAGGTTGTCCACGCTCTGAAATTCATACCATTCTTGGGCCTGGGAGCATGTCTAACAGAGTCACAAACACTGGCAGGTTGTCCACGCTCTGAAATTCATACCATTCTTGGGCCTGGGAGCATGTCTAACAGAGTCACAAATACTGGCAGGTTGTCCACGCTCTGAAATTCATACCATTCTTGGGCCTGGGAGCTTGTCTAACAGAGTCACAAATACTGGCAGGTTGTCCACGCTCTGAAATTCATACCATTCTTGGGCCTGGGAGCATGTCTAACAGAGTCACAAATACTGGCAGGTTGTCCACGCTCTGAAATTCATACCATTCTTGGGCCTGGGAGCATGTCTAACAGAGTCACAAATACTGGCAGGTTGTCCACGCTCTGAAATTCATACCATTCTTGGGCCTGGGAGCATGTCTAACAGAGTCACAAATACTGGCAGGTTGTCCACGCTCTGAAATTCATACCATTCTTGGGCCTGGGAGCATGTCTAACAGAGTCACAAACACTGGCAGGTTGTCCACGCTCTGAAATTCATACCATTCTTGGGCCTGGGAGCATGTCTAACAGAGTCACAAATACTGGCAGGTTGTCCACGCTCTGAAATTCATACCATTCTTGGGCCTGGGAGCATGTCTAACAGAGTCACAAATACTGGCAGGTTGTCCACGCTCTGAAATTCATACCATTCTTGGGCCTGGGAGCATGTCTAACAGAGTCAGAAATACTGGCAGGTTGTCCACGCTCTGAAATTCATACCATTCTTGGGCTTGGGAGCA
Source organism: Calotriton arnoldi (assembly GCA_963921515.1). NCBI lineage: Eukaryota > Metazoa > Chordata > Amphibia > Caudata > Salamandridae > Calotriton > Calotriton arnoldi. The sequence goes on along the minus strand of CAWUFW010001762.1, from coordinate 877,954 downwards.
TGTCTAACAGAGTCACAAATACTGGCAGGTTGTCCACGCTCTGAAATTCATACCATTCTTGGGCCTGGGAGCATGTCTAACAGAGTCACAAACACTGGCAGGTTGTCCACGCTCTGAAATTCATACCATTCTTGGGCCTGGGAGCATGTCTAACAGAGTCACAAATACTGGCAGGTTGTCCACGCTCTGAAATTCATACCATTCTTGGGCCTGGGAGCATGTCTAACAGAGTCACAAACAGTGGCAGGTTGTCCACGCTCTGAAATTCATACCATTCTCGGGCCTGGGAGTATGTCTAACAGAGTCACAAATACTGGCAGGTTGTCCACGCTCTGAAATTCATACCATTCTCGGGCCTGGGAGCATGTCTAACAGAGTCACAAATACTGGCAGGTAGTCCACGCTCTGAAATTCATACCATTCTCGGGCTTGGGAGTATGTCTAACAGAGTCACACATACTGGCAGGTTGTCCACGCTCTGAAATTCATACCATTCTTGGGCCTGGGAGCATGTCTAACAGAGTCACAAATACTGGCAGGTTGTCCACGCTCTGAAATTCATACCATTCTTGGGCCTGGGAGCATGTCTAACAGAGTCACAAATACTGGCAGGTTGTCCACGCTCTGAAATTCATACCATTCTTGGGCCTGGGAGCATGTCTAACAGAGTCACAAATACTGGCAGGTTGTCCACGCTCTGAAATTCATACCATTCTTGGGCCTGGGAGCATGTCTAACAGAGTCACAAATACTGGCAGGTTGTCCACGCTCTGAAATTCATACCATTCTTGGGCCTGGGAGCATGTCTAACAGAGTCACAAACAGTGGCAGGTTGTCCACGCTCTGAAATTCATACCATTCTTGGGCCTGGGAGCATGTCTAACAGAGTCACAAATACTGGCAGGTTGTCCACGCTCTGAAATTCATACCATTCTTGGGCCTGGGAGCATGTCTAACAGAGTCACAAATACTGGCAGGTTGTCCACGCTCTGAAATTCATACCATTCTTGGGCCTGGGAGCATGTCTAACAGAGTCACAAACACTGGCAGGTTGTCCACGCTCTGAAATTCATACCATTCTTGGGCCTGGGAGCATGTCTAACAGAGTCACAAATACTGGCAGGTTGTCCACGCTCTGAAATTCATACCATTCTTGGGCCTGGGAGCATGTCTAACAGAGTCACAAATACTGGCAGGTTGTCCACGCTCTGAAATTCATACCATTCTTGGGCCTGGGAGCATGTCTAACAGAGTCACAAATACTGGCAGGTTGTCCACGCTCTGAAATTCATACCATTCTTGGGCCTGGGAGCATGTCTAACAGAGTCACAAACACTGGCAGGTTGTCCACGCTCTGAAATTCATACCATTCTTGGGCCTGGGAGCATGTCTAACAGAGTCACAAATACTGGCAGGTTGTCCACGCTCTGAAATTCATACCATTCTTGGGCCTGGGAGCATGTCTAACAGAGTCACAAATACTGGCAGGTTGTCCACGCTCTGAAATTCATACCATTCTTGGGCTTGGGAGCATGTCTAACAGAGTCACAAATACTGGCAGGTTGTCCACGCTCTGAAATTCATACCATTCTTGGGCCTGGGAGCATGTCTAACAGAGTCACAAACACTGGCAGGTTGTCCACGCTCTGAAATTCATACCATTCTTGGGCCTGGGAGCATGTCTAACAGAGTCACAAATACTGGCAGGTTGTCCACGCTCTGAAATTCATACCATTCTTGGGCCTGGGAGCATGTCTAACAGAGTCACAAATACTGGCAGGTTGTCCACGCTCTGAAATTCATACCATTCTTGGGCTTGGGAGCATGTCTAACAGAGTCACAAATACTGGCAGGTTGTCCACGCTCTGAAATTCATACCATTCTTGGGCCTGGGAGCATGTCTAACAGAGTCACAAACACTGGCAGGTTGTCCACGCTCTGAAATTCATACCATTCTTGGGCCTGGGAGCATGTCTAACAGAGTCACAAATACTGGCAGGTTGTCCACGCTCTGAAATTCATACCATTCTTGTGCCTGGGAGCATGTCTAACAGAGTCACAAACACTGGCAGGTTGTCCACGCTCTGAAATTCATACCATTCTCGGGCCTGGGAGTATGTAACAGAGTCACAAACACTGGCAGGTTGTCCACGCTCTGAAATTGATACCATTCTCGGGCCTGGGAGCATGTGTAACAGAGTCACAAACACTGGCAGGTTGTCCACGCTCTGAAATTCATACCATTCTTGGGCCTGGGAGCATGTCTCACAGAGTCACAAATACTGGCAGGTTGTCCACGCTCTGAAATTCATACCATTCTTGGGCCTGGGAGCATGTCTAACAGAGTCACAAATACTGGCAGGTTGTCCACGCTCTGAAATTCATACCATTCTCTGGCCTGGGAGCATGTCTAACAGAGTCACAAACAGTGGCAGGTTGTCCACGCTCTGAAATTCATACCATTCTCGGGCCTGGGAGTATGTCTAACAGAGTCACAAATACTGGCAGGTTGTCCACGCTCTGAAATTCATACCATTCTTGGGCCTGGGAGCATGTCTAACAGAGTCACAAATACTGGCAGGTTGTCCACGCTCTGAAATTCATACCATTCTTGGGCCTGGGAGCATGTCTAACAGAGTCACAAATACTGGCAGGTTGTCCACGCTCTGAAATTCATACCATTCTCGGGCCTGGGAGCATGTCTAACAGAGTCACAAATACTGGCAGGTTGTCCACGCTCTGAAATTCATACCATTCTCGGGCCTGGGAGCATGTCTAACAGAGTCACAAATACTGGCAGGTTGTCCACGCTCTGAAATTCATACCATTCTTGGGCCTGGGAGCATGTCTAACAGAGTCACAAATACTGGCAGGTTGTCCACGCTCTGAAATTCATACCATTCTTGGGCCTGGGAGCATGTCTAACAGAGTCACAAATACTGGCAGGTTGTCCACGCTCTGAAATTCATACCATTCTTGGGCCTGGGAGCATGTCTAACAGAGTCACAAATACTGGCAGGTTGTCCACGCTCTGAAATTCATACCATTCTTGGGCCTGGGAGCATGTCTAACAGAGTCACAAATACTGGCAGGTTGTCCACGCTCTGAAATTCATACCATTCTTGGGCCTGGGAGCATGTCTAACAGAGTCACAAATACTGGCAGGTTGTCCACGCTCTGAAATTCATACCATTCTTGGGCCTGGGAGCATGTCTAACAGAGTCACAAATACTGGCAGGTTGTCCACGCTCTGAAATTCATACCATTCTTGGGCCTGGGAGCATGTCTAACAGAGTCACAAATACTGGCAGGTTGTCCACGCTCTGAAATTCATACCATTCTTGGGCTTGGGAGCATGTCTAACAGAGTCACAAATACTGGCAGGTTGTCCACGCTCTGAAATTCATACCATTCTTGGGCCTGGGAGCATGTCTAACAGAGTCACAAACACTGGCAGGTTGTCCACGCTCTGAAATTCATACCATTCTTGGGCCTGGGAGCATGTCTAACAGAGTCACAAATACTGGCAGGTTGTCCACGCTCTGAAATTCATACCATTCTTGGGCCTGGGAGCATGTCTAACAGAGTCACAAATACTGGCAGGTTGTCCACGCTCTGAAATTCATACCATTCTTGGGCCTGGGAGCATGTCTAACAGAGTCACAAACACTGGCAGGTTGTCCACGCTCTGAAATTCATACCATTCTTGGGCCTGGGAGCATGTCTAACAGAGTCACAAATACTGGCAGGTTGTCCACGCTCTGAAATTCATACCATTCTTGGGCCTGGGAGCATGTCTAACAGAGTCACAAATACTGGCAGGTTGTCCACGCTCTGAAATTCATACCATTCTTGGGCTTGGGAGCATGTCTAACAGAGTCACAAATACTGGCAGGTTGTCCACGCTCTGAAATTCATACCATTCTTGGGCCTGGGAGCATGTCTAACAGAGTCACAAACACTGGCAGGTTGTCCACGCTCTGAAATTCATACCATTCTTGGGCCTGGGAGCATGTCTAACAGAGTCACAAATACTGGCAGGTTGTCCACGCTCTGAAATTCATACCATTCTTGTGCCTGGGAGCATGTCTAACAGAGTCACAAACACTGGCAGGTTGTCCACGCTCTGAAATTCATACCATTCTCGGGCCTGGGAGTATGTAACAGAGTCACAAACACTGGCAGGTTGTCCACGCTCTGAAATTGATACCATTCTCGGGCCTGGGAGCATGTGTAACAGAGTCACAAACACTGGCAGGTTGTCCACGCTCTGAAATTCATACCATTCTTGGGCCTGGGAGCATGTCTCACAGAGTCACAAATACTGGCAGGTTGTCCACGCTCTGAAATTCATACCATTCTTGGGCCTGGGAGCATGTCTAACAGAGTCACAAATACTGGCAGGTTGTCCACGCTCTGAAATTCATACCATTCTCTGGCCTGGGAGCATGTCTAACAGAGTCACAAACAGTGGCAGGTTGTCCACGCTCTGAAATTCATACCATTCTCGGGCCTGGGAGTATGTCTAACAGAGTCACAAATACTGGCAGGTTGTCCACGCTCTGAAATTCATACCATTCTTGGGCCTGGGAGCATGTCTAACAGAGTCACAAATACTGGCAGGTTGTCCACGCTCTGAAATTCATACCATTCTTGGGCCTGGGAGCATGTCTAACAGAGTCACAAATACTGGCAGGTTGTCCACGCTCTGAAATTCATACCATTCTCGGGCCTGGGAGCATGTCTAACAGAGTCACAAATACTGGCAGGTTGTCCACGCTCTGAAATTCATACCATTCTCGGGCCTGGGAGCATGTCTAACAGAGTCACAAATACTGGCAGGTTGTCCACGCTCTGAAATTCATACCATTCTTGGGCCTGGGAGCATGTCTAACAGAGTCACAAATACTGGCAGGTTGTCCACGCTCTGAAATTCATACCATTCTTGGGCCTGGGAGCATGTCTAACAGAGTCACAAATACTGGCAGGTTGTCCACGCTCTGAAATTCATACCATTCTTGGGCCTGGGAGCATGTCTAACAGAGTCACAAATACTGGCAGGTTGTCCACGCTCTGAAATTCATACCATTCTTGGGCCTGGGAGCATGTCTAACAGAGTCACAAATACTGGCAGGTTGTCCACGCTCTGAAATTCATACCATTCTTGGGCCTGGGAGCATGTCTAACAGAGTCACAAATACTGGCAGGTTGTCCACGCTCTGAAATTCATACCATTCTTGGGCCTGGGAGCATGTCTAACAGAGTCACAAATACTGGCAGGTTGTCCACGCTCTGAAATTCATACCATTCTTGGGCCTGGGAGCATGTCTAACAGAGTCACAAATACTGGCAGGTTGTCCACGCTCTGAAATTCATACCATTCTTGGGCTTGGGAGCATGTCTAACAGAGTCACAAATACTGGCAGGTTGTCCACGCTCTGAAATTCATACCATTCTTGGGCCTGGGAGCATGTCTAACAGAGTCACAAACACTGGCAGGTTGTCCACGCTCTGAAATTCATACCATTCTTGGGCCTGGGAGCATGTCTAACAGAGTCACAAATACTGGCAGGTTGTCCACGCTCTGAAATTCATACCATTCTTGGGCCTGGGAGCATGTCTAACAGAGTCACAAATACTGGCAGGTTGTCCACGCTCTGAAATTCATACCATTCTTGGGCCTGGGAGCATGTCTAACAGAGTCACAAATACTGGCAGGTTGTCCACGCTCTGAAATTCATACCATTCTTGGGCCTGGGAGCATGTCTAACAGAGTCACAAATACTGGCAGGTTGTCCACGCTCTGAAATTCATACCATTCTTGGGCCTGGGAGCATGTCTAACAGAGTCACAAATACTGGCAGGTTGTCCACGCTCTGAAATTCATACCATTCTTGGGCCTGGGAGCATGTCTAACAGAGTCACAAATACTGGCAGGTTGTCCACGCTCTGAAATTCATACCATTCTTGGGCCTGGGAGCATGTCTAACAGAGTCACAAATACTGGCAGGTTGTCCACGCTCTGAAATTCATGCCATTCTTGGGCCTGGGAGCATGTCTAACAGAGTCACAAACACTGGCAGGTTGTCCACGCTCTGAAATTCATGCCATTCTTGGGCCTGGGAGCATGTCTAACAGAGTCACAAATACTGGCAGGTTGTCCACGCTCTGAAATTCATACCATTCTTGGGCCTGGGAGCATGTCTAACAGAGTCACAAATACTGGCAGGTTGTCCACGCTCTGAAATTCATACCATTCTTGGGCCTGGGAGCATGTCTAACAGAGTCACAAATACTGGCAGGTTGTCCACGCTCTGAAATTCATACCATTCTTGGGCCTGGGAGCATGTCTAACAGAGTCACAAACACTGGCAGGTTGTCCACGCTCTGAAATTCATACCATTCTTGGGCCTGGGAGCATGTCTAACAGAGTCACAAATACTGGCAGGTTGTCCATACTCTGAAATTCATACCAAATCCAGAGCGCACACGCCCAGTCGTAAAACATAAAAGATCTATTCCACACCTTACCGTTCTCTAATTCTACTACGTGGTCCTGGACTTCTTTAACTTGTACTGGAGCAGAGAAATAGAAAAATCCTTTCATGGCATGACTGTAGTGTCCTCCCCAGCCGGGGAGCAGGTAGCAGACCACGCCCCACACGAACTCTGGTTTGCACGTCTTTATTCTTCGGCATGCAACAGTTAACTGAACGCACTGCGTCACAAACTTTACCCACATCCAGTCACACCCACCAGATGACGTAACACTTGTAAGGAGTCTGCAGACCACTAGAGGCCTCATGCACACAAACACAGGACACGAGGACGACGTGTTATTTTTATTCCAACCCAGCCACCTACTGCATGATACTTGTTCTGATCTGCACGTCTAATTCAATTCAATTTGCTTTTATTTCGGTTAAAAATCATAAATCGCATATATATACAAAGTTTCATACAATAAAATATAATACAATTTCCAAAGTTGATCCAGCACATTTGCAGGTTGTAGTAAACTCAGTAGAAATAGATTACATAAAACAAATAAAAAGATAAAACGTGTCAGATAAAATAAGTCACATGTAATCTACACATTAAAATTTCAGGACTTTGTCCTTACGTGCACGTCTAATATCAACAACACCTTTCAATTTGTCGGCATTTACACATTTCCTGCCCATCCAGTATGGTGGCTTCCTTTTCTTTTGTTTGCTGTCCGTGGCTACTTCAAATACTCCATCTCCATCACAATCAAGTAAAGGACAACATGAGAACATCCTTTTCATCCTCATCTGAGACATGATCCTCCAAAGTCTTCTGCCCCATTGCGGTTTTCCAGACCTGTACAAAGTGCCCCTTTTCGCCACACTTGAAACATAACTGGTTAAGGACTGCACAGAACTTGCATTGCTTAAATGAGACTTGCTCCACAACGAAAGCAGGTCAATGCATTTTTTTCAGGAAGTCTTGCTATTGGAGATCTCACTTTTACCTTTATCACTATCATTCTATGTCATACATAAATCCGGTTGTTAGGTGATCAATTTAATCTCAATTGATAGTGAGATCACATTTATTTTCCGCATGCACTCTTCAGAATGTTTGATGCTCCTAGCTAAGGTTAAAGCTGGCTCAAGATCAGGATCTTCCGTTGACAATAAGCGTTCTTGGATTGTCTTATTATTCGTTCTTTCTATTAACTGATCATGAATTATTTCATCTTTAAATTCCCGATAAGTACAAGTAGAAGCTAGTGTTCTTTATGCACCCAAAAAATCATCAATAGGTTCTCCAGGCAACTGTGCATCCTGAAGGAATTTATTACGTTCCAAAATGTCCAAAGATTCTTTGGGTTGAATTTTTATCCAGAGTTTTAATATTAGACGCATACTCATCCTGCGTTTCGACTACATCACCATCATCACCACCACCTGAGTGTACATACACCGCCTCTAAAGTTAGAGCTTGTTTCTATAATCACATTTTTATTTTCTGTTCTCTAGAACTGAACAAAACACACAGTGCTCAGGTATTGGATATAGTAACAAAAGCAATGTTCCTCACCAGTTGACATGGTCAACTTTTGAAACCCAAAAAATCCTACCATTTCCCCCAGATTTTCCGATACTTCCCAGGACAGCCCTGTGCAATGCATGAGGTTTCTTCCTGTTTTGCACACCAGTCCACAGCTGTCCGCCATCTTTTCAGGGTAGGAGGGGTGGGTAGTCTCTATTTTTGGCAATGTCCCTTTTGGTAATCACTGTTCCGATCCTCACTAAGATGTGGTCCCCCCTGAGGTCCCTCAAATACTCCAAAATACCCAGGAGCACCACCCGAGGTGAGGGCTACAAAGTCCTCCCAAATATGAACAACAGTGTGCCGAAAATCCTCATCCAGTAGGTCCCAATAGGTGAACCACATGGAAGAAATCGTCCTCCCACACCAAGCAGCAGAAACATGTGGGTGCAGGGATTTTGTGCACTTGCCACAACCTCTGGGGAGTAATGTAGGTAGTATGTAGATAGTTAAGCTGTCTGAGTCTAAGTCTCATTGAAACAACAAGCGACTTCAGGCCATACACGCATCTCTCCAATCGCGGCCATCAAGGAGTCCTACCCACCTCTCGCACTTGGTTTTCTGCTCCAGGAAGAGGTCAGGGGAGTGAATTACTAATGACTTATAGATCTGAGATATCGCCTTTTTCCCCATGGGGACCCATGAGGATTTTGGCTTCCAGTGGGCTTTATTCAGTGACTTCAGAGAGGGGTCCAAGTGCTGTGCCAAGGCATGACGAAGTTGGAGATACTTATAGAATAGCAATTGGTGGAAATGTGTGAAGGTCCAGAGAGGACTTCCTGGAATTGCCGTGCCAGACTTCTCCCACCCTCTGTGTCCTGGTGAGGCCCCACTTCCTAAAACCTGTCAGGAGGGCACAGTGGTGCAGTCAGCTTCCCTGCCACAGGGGTGTTTCCAGGGTGATCTTTTGGTTCTATTGAATCCACCTCAGAGCTGATCTCCAGGCCAGGAAGACTCTTCTAGTTACTTTGGGGCGGGCCTGGGAAGGGGGGACCCATACAGCATTCCCATGATATTATTGTGTCTCATGAGTGCCACTGCAAGATGGAAGGCTGGGTCCTGCCACCCTCCAAACAGGCTGTCATTCAACAACAGGATTTGTGATGCTCAGTAGTGAAGAAGCAAGTCAGTCATGCCCATCCTGCCGTCAAAAGTCGATTGCATGCATTTGCTATAAGCGATGCGGTTGGTGGGTTGGCCTACTTGAAGCAACGGACCTTGAAAAATGAAATGAAATGAATTTATAAAGCGCGTTAAACTCGAGGGTATCTAAGCACTATGCCCGAAAAACAAAGTTCCTAAGCACAGAAAATCCAGAGAGCCTATGTTGAGAAAGTCATGTTTTTAACGATGCAAAGGAGTCAAGTCTAGCGCCCACATCGGGCGTGCAGGGAATTTCATAACTTGGTAGCAGCCCCGGAAATGGACCGACCGCCCCATCTGACTTTCCGAAACCTGGGCTTGGAGACTTTCCTAGCTGAAGAGGATTTGAGTGACATGCCTGGAGTGTAACAGCTGAAGAGGGAGGAGAGATGTTTGGACCCTTTGTGATGGAGAGCGAGGAAGAATAGGTAAATAGCCTTAAAAACAATGCGCTTCCTCACAAGAAGCCAATGCAGCGCTCTAATGCCTTCTCTGACAGGCACGCATTTGGGAGTGTTAAGAATAAGGCATGCAGTCTCATTTTGCACCACTTGTGGCTTGTTAAGTGAGGAGGCATTAATATTCAAATAGAGCGCATTGCAGTAGTCAAGTCTGGAGGAGACTAAAGCAATGGCCACTGAGTGACGCAATTAAACTGGAATAAAAGGAAAGACCTTCCTAAGAGTCCTGGTTATGTGAAAGCAGGCACTCGTGATACGATTGACCTGTGAGTCAAAGTTCAGGGAAGTGTCGAAGATTACTCCAAGATTTTTGGCCACTTTAACAAGCGTTGGTAAAGGGCCACATTCCTCAGGCCACCAACGGTAGGACCAGATGGATTCTTGTGCACTAAACACCAGCACCTCAGTTTTTTCCGTGTTCAGTTTAGGAAAATTTTCTTTTATCCAGATGTTAATCTTGGTCATGCACAGATTAAACTTGTTAGCTACTGAGGGCAAGTTGTCAGAGATGGATACAATATAGCCTTAGAGCCGGACCTAGCGGGCTCTAGCGGCCATTAAAGACCCCCTCCAGCTTTAAACAAGGGAACGGGCCTTTAATGGCCGGTAGATCCCGCTAGGAGGACTCTAAGGCTGTTCGAACATTCCGCCCCTAGAGGGCAGAATGTTCTAATTAGTAAAACAAAAGGCCTCACGGAATCTAAAGGCCTTTGTTCACAGCAGCAGCTGTAAGGAGGAAAGCAACATTGAATGTTGCTCTCCGGGCTTCTACCAGCCAGTAGAAGCCCGGAGCACTCCATTGTCTACAATGGAGCGATCAACAGTCCAATGTTCTAATAATCTGTGTGTCGTCGACATATGAGAGTCCTTGAAAATCGCATTAATGTATTAGTTCAGCAAGAGGAGCGACGTACAGAGAGGAGTGAGGTACCTTGGTTAGAAGTGTTTGGAACCATGACTATGGAACTAAGAGTGGGAATTTCTGGAGTAGATATTAAAACTGGGTCAAAAGACAGAGTTGTTACAATGCTCCTTCCTTCTGGCCCCAAATTGTACACCCAAAGTGCTTTTTCCTTTTCCAAGGTGAACGTATCACCATCAATGGCTTCAAGATATGATTCGAAAGCTTCCTGCCACTGCTCCCAGTTGAGAGGAGGAATACCTGGACTGTGAAGAAACAGATGCGGCGCTGCTATTTTCTTCATCGTTGTTGAGCAAAAGGTATGTGCGTGGGTGGTTGCGTGCGTCCGGCATCATTATGAGGTATGTGCGTGGGTGGTTGCGTGCGTCCGGCATCGTTATGAGGTATGTGCGTGGGTGGTTGCGTGCGTCCGGCATCGTTATGAGGTATGTGCGTGGGTGGTTGCGTGCGTCTGGCATCATTATGAGGTATGTGCGTGGGTGGTTGCGTGCGTCCGGCATCATTATGAGGTATGTGTGCGGGTGGTTGCGTGCGTCCGGCATCATTATGAGGTATGTGCGTGGGTGGTTGCGTGCGTCCGGCATCATTATGAGGTATGTTGGAATACAGGGTTGTGGGTGTTCTGGGGGCAGCAGTTGGGACTGAGCCTGGTTTGTGAAGGGCTGTACTTGCTGTCCTGTACTAGCAGAGTTGTGAATAAAGGTCTTTCCAGAAGTGTACTTATCAATGACTTTATAGGCACAGAGAATGATGCACAACACAACCGATGCTGCTAGAACTCAAGAGAGTTCTTCCGATTTCCTAACATTCCAAGTTCTAACCCAGCTACCTAGCTCGAATTCTGCTCAATGTACGGCAGTTAAATGTAATGCACATTAAATGAACAATACTACAATGGGCATAGGAATAGAATTCAAAGAAGAGTTCGGATAAGGATATGATATGTTTTAGAAAAATAATTCAACATGCTTATAACAAATTATATATTTAATTACATAAACAAGAAAAAGAACATTGCTCATCAGGAGATTAGGGTATTTGTTAGGGACAGCGTTCACGTTAAGGTAAGCATTCCTAGTTTTCAAAAATCGAATTAAACTAATTTAATTTCAAGCAATTTAATTATTAAAATTAAATATTAAACAATGAGTAGTGTCAGTGATAGGATTCCCAGTATAATTGTTGCAAGGGTACCATATTTATATTTGAGTTAATTTAATTTTTAGAATTAACAATTTTACTTTAGTTCGAATTAGAATTGATGTGAGCATATGGGTTAGGGGAAGGAATCCTTAAAATATTTAATAGGTAATTACAGCTTTGAATTCGGAAGCAGAACAGTTAATAATTATTTTGAAATTGTTCAAATACACTATATTTATGCTTACAATTTGCAAACCATCTATGGTGAGTGAATATTATTTTTATTTAAAGTGGAACAAAAGAAATTCAATTCATACTAAAAAGTGTTAGTATTAGGCATTAGTTATGAGATGAAGATTATGATACAGAGATAAAGCATTAATAATAAATATAGCTTAAAGAGGTTACAGCAGAAGTATTAAAAGTGCTGAACTAATGGTAGTCGAGTTAATGCAGGAGAAGTAATGCACTGGATCTCGGAGCTGCACAAGAACAATGGACTGTGCAGAGAAACTATCTCTGTGGCTATTCTGGTGGTTTGTGGGGGTCATTAGGGAACCCCTGTTCAATACAGGGGAATTGTATAAATACCTTTGATGCAAACCTGTACTGCCGCATACGGCGATTTCAGGTTAAAATGAGGAATAGCTGCTGGTATTATACTGCTAGTAACTGCTGCTATGTTCTGTATTTCCATGTGTGAATTCACCTTGCTCGTAATTACCGTGAGATCGTTGGGTATCACCAGGAGCATGGGGAGCAGTAAAATGGTTCCAGAACCTGGCTGTCTGACATTGTTAGCACTTTGTTAGACATCAGCTCTACTTGTGCCCATCCCAAGGAGTCTCTCAACTGAGGAAATGTGTGGGGGAAGTTGAGGAACCTTATGTACGTAGACAGTGTTGTAAGTAGGAGTGAATAATGCCTGATGAGGTGATAGAATGTGATCTCGTCTGTTGCAATTTATCTAACATGATCAACACTATGAAGATACATCTATCAATAAGAATATCTGACATTATTAAAGTTGGCACATTATATGATTTGCACAAGATTTTGCAAATAAAGTCAACAATTAAATATGATGATTTTTTTAAATCTATAAAGTGGCAAAAATACGGCCATCCACTTGTTATAATTTACCTTCAAAGATTTGCACATTTTGAGTGCTCTGGCCAGTGAGAAACAATCTCGAGAGGTGAACTCAAAGAGGTTCCATTCGAAGTTCATGCCACAGCCCCTGACTCCGTAGACCAGATGCAGCTCTTCGAGGAATGAGAGAGAGCTGCCAATAGTCCCAAAATCAAAGTGGTCAATGGAGGGAATGTCCATAGCAATATCGCTCTCCGACTCAGACATGTCATCCTCAACATCCTTCTTGTGGTTCATTTTCACAGGTGGCAGGAGCTGCCGGATGTCCAGCTTCCTGACGTGGTCCTTGCAGAGCGGAATGGCCTCTAGAATAATACCAAGATCCGTCACATCTGGGATGAAGTTCTCAATGAGGTTCTCCAGGTAGCGCTCGAAGAACATTCTCTTCCAGCTACCCCCATACTGGGGGATGTCACAGATCTCCCACTGCTTCAAGCAGCATCTCTTCCAGTAGCCCTCATCACTGACAAGGTTGGCTGTCACTTTTAGGGGCACGGTTGTGGGTAATTTCTCAAGCACCTTCACTTGATGCTTAGGCAGGAGCTCATCCAGGATCGGTTTGTCTGAGGACAGAGGAGATGAATTAAATCTGCAACTTATGTCAATATATAAGTAAGCAATATGGTATAAAAATGGGATCAAAGCTGCCCACCATGTGATAGTGGGGCAGGTTCCATCATACCAAACCAATCCATGCTGGGAAGAATAAACTCCTGTGGATGGACTTATTGTTATTAAAAACATTCTGAATCTATGTTTCACTAAAGTAGTGTTTATTTAACAGTTAAAGGTAAATTAAACAAAATGTAGACATTTTCCTTTAACAATGGCACACTACTTGACTGCAACTGTGTTGATATCAAGCCTTGTGGCATCTCTTTTCCCCACAATGTCCATTTAATTAACATGGTTTTTCAAAGAAATCCTCTGATTTGCCCCAGTAGCTATACACTTTTTATTCCTATAGATTGGTGTCACACAGTACTGCTTGTGGTTCCTTTCTGTCCCTATAATGTATTTCCCTTTTCTGCAGGTTCCCGAGTAACCTGCAGTCACACTACCGATGAGGAGCTACGTGTTCACACAAAACAGAAGGACCACAACAGTTATAGAGCTTTCCACTGAATCAGCACAACTCTGGTGAACACTTTATCACTGATCCCTCTTTTCAGGAGGGGTCTTCTTCATGCTTCAGCTACGAGCAACTGCTGTTGGTATCTAACCAACTTCAGAGGTCATGAAGCTGTTCAATTTCTGTGGTCTATATCAGTGTGGCTCAGCACAGAAGATTTACTTTAATCATGCCAAAAGACGAGGAAGCATCCACCTTCAGAGGTCTATGTTACTGCAACTCGGTGGAGGGTATTTACCTCAATCAGCCTCAAAGGATACAAGGCAGTGCATCTTCAGAGGTCTATAGCAGAAAGGCCCGGTAGATACAATTGACTCTAATCAAGCCAATAGATCAGGAAGAGTCCCACCTTCAGAGATCTACATCAGTGTGCCCCAGTAGGAAGAAATGACTCTAGTTAGGCCATAGGTCAAGAAGCACCCAGCCTCAGAGACCTACGTAAGTGTGGCTTAGTATAGAGAATTGACTCCGTCTGATAGAGACTTCTAGCCACAGATTCCTTACCTTAGAATATTTACCAGGTGTCAGACTGGATCTGGAGAATCTTGAGCAGTATCCCTGCATGCAAGTAGGTGGCATTGAATGGCTCTGTGTCAGCAACGTCCGCAACAGAAGTGACATGCATGGTGCCTATCTAGGAGCAATCCCAGCGGGCTGACTTCAGTTCTTTCCTTTCCCTGCCAATAGTGCGAATCAGGAAGAGCTACCGCAGTAATTTTTTGACCACGTTTGACATTTTGTCGTCTTCTTTTGAGCATTCTGCTCCCATTGTGCCTAGAATGTTCCCTAAAAAACTGTGGGTTTTAACCATGCAGTGCCTACCAGACTAATCTGTAATGGATCCCCAACTGGTTTGCTTGTGGTGTTCGGAGCTGATCGATGACTCTAGGGCCTGTCCCAACTGTGGCACTATGAATACGGAAGCAATTTGGGAGCAGGAGATGAAGCTCCTGGCGGTCGACATTGGCTGACTCGGCACCGCTCCAGATCCTGGGCACGTGGAAGGTTCCGGACCCACTCTCAAAGTAGCTCTCATCAGTCGTCCTTGCGATCGAAGTCGTCGTCAGGTAAGTCCCACAAAAACAAGAAGGCCAAGAAGTCAAAGTGTTTTTCGAGTTCACCGCACTGGTCCAAGTCAATAGAAGAAGCGCAGGAACGATGCCACAAGTCTAGGCCCCACTCCCGCACTCCACCCGCAGAGCCTCAGTCTGGGTCTGCTCCACATCTCACTGAATTTCACTGGGTCAGAGAGACCCCTGCCCAACTTAAAGAGTTTTATGAAGCCATGCACCTCATATTTGGGTGACTGAACACCTCTGGGTAATGGAGGTGCCCTGACTGGGTGATGATACTGATGGATTTTGGCGAGACTGACTTTGAGACTGCTGGGTTTGATGGCCTCTTGAATCGTGCTGGTGAAGTATGCTTGTTGCCATCTGCAGCGGGATCTGGAGTCCTAGTAGCCACAACATTAGGGCAATCTCTCCGACCTGGTTGAGTCCAGATTTCAAGGGAAACTGCAAAAGACCTGCAGTGGTGGCTAATGGACCGCAATTGGGTCAACAGCAGACCCCTCTCCCTTCTGCACCCATAGCTGACAGTGGTGACCGATACATCGCTTCTGGGCTGGGGAGCCAATCTGGGAGAGGTGGAAATCAGACGTCACTGGTCTCCAGCGGAGAGTCGGAAACTCATCAACTTTCTGGAGCAGAGGATTATTCGCTTGGCATTGAAAGTTTCCTGCCCTCCATCAAAGGGAGACTGCTCCAGCTGTTTACAGACAACACTACTGCCATGTGGTACTGAAACAAGCAGAACAGAGTGGGGTTGTGGACCCTGTGCCAGAAGGCTCTGCACCTCCGGACATGGCAGGAACGTTAGGACATTTTCCTGCCCGTGCAGCACCTGGCAGTATCTCTAAACACCAGGGCGGACAAACTCAGTCATTGATACCTCACGGACCATGAAAGGCATCTGCACCCAGAGGTGGCTCAAGGTATCTTCCAGTACTGGAGAGAACCTTGGCTAGATCTGTTCGCCACTGCCAATAATGCGCAATGTCAGCACTTCTGCACACAGGAGTTTCCAAAGGACTCTCGATCGGAGACGCATTCCAACTAGACTGGAATACAGGACTCCTATAAACCTTTCTGCTGATACCTCTTCTCCACCACGTTCTCAAGAAGATCTGAACCAACCAGGCCCAAGTGATCCTGGTGGCTCCTGACTGGGCGAGAAGAGTATAGTATCCAGACTTCCTGAGCATGTGTATCTGTCCTCCGATCAGGTTGCCCTTTCGGGAGGATCTCCTGTCGCAACAACAGGGCAGGGTTTTGCACCCGAATCTGGGCACACTCCACTTTCATGCATGGAGATTGAGCGGTGGCAGTTAAGGGTCTTCAACCTTCCTCCTGAGGCCTGTGACATCATCTTGGCATCTCGGTGTCCATCAACAAAAACTGTATATGCCAGCTGTTGGGACAAGTTTGTGGTATGGTGCACCGAGAAACACATTAACACCCCTGTCCGAAGTGTTATTGTTTGTTTTGTTCTTAGCCCAGCAAGGCCTTGCTCTGGACACAGTTAAGGGGTAACTTTCCGCCGTCTTGTTTTTTTTTGAGGTTGCCGGACCCTAAGAGGGCAGTCCCCTTCTATATAGACAGTACCAAGGAACATTGGGTGGATGACCAACTTTTTGTCGGGTTCACTGGATCGAAAAAGGGAAAAGCAGTGAGAAAACCATCTCCAGAAGGACTGTTCTCTGTATTAAGATCTACTACGCATTGGCCAGGAAGCAATCTTTAGAGGGCGTGCGGGCTCACTCCACCCCAGACAAGGCAGAGTGTATTGCGTTAGCTTGCCGAGTTCCTATCCAGGATATCGGTCAGGCTGCTACAAGGGCATCTTTGCACACATTTATGAAACACTATTTTATCGACAATCAGGTCCATTGTGATGGTCATTTTGCTTGTTCGGTCCTCCAAGACTTTTTGGTCTGAGCCAGTTCGCAGACCCACTCTAGTGTGGTAGTGCTTTAGTATCTATTTTAAGATAAGGAATCTGGAGCTAGAGGAGCAAGTTTCTTACCTTCAGTAACGGCTTATCTGCTAGAGACTCTGGGGTCGATTCCGATTCGGGCCGGAAATTTCTCCGACCGAGCCGGACCCGGAGAGATTTCCGGCCGAATCGGACCCGTGCAGTCCGACCGAGCGAGTACGATGCGGCCGTATGTTATCGGACACGAGTCGGTCGGACTCCCATTGAACTCAATGGGAGCCGGTCAGTCACAACGCGTACGCGGGCTCCCATTGCCTCAATGGGTGCGAGGCGGACAAGGCGCCCCCTACAGCGGGTACGCCGCGAGGCGCTCGCGGCGTACACGCACAGGTAGGGGGACCCTTGGGTCCCCCTGTGTGCGCCTCGCGCGGCTACGCGTACAGGGGGTCCGACACGGACCCCCAAAGTACGGCTCCGACAGCTCTTACGGGCCGGAGTGCGCGGCTCGGTCGGACTGCTCGCGGCGCGCATCGTACTTACCCGGCCGGGAAACGTCTCCATTGCGCGGTGCGGACCGGGTCCCGACCGAGTCGGTCGGAGCGGTTCGAGTCCGAGCGAGTCGGTCGGAGTTGTCGGGACGCCCGGACGAGTCGGTCGGCGAACTCGCATCGTACTCGCTCGGCCGGACCCGCGTACGGTTCGGTCGGGAAACAGGCTTTCGCATGGCTTTTTTCCCGACCGAATGGTATTGGGTGCGCCTCCGACCGAGATCGGAATCGGCCCCTCTGTCTAGCCGCAGATTATTTACCGCCCTCCCATCCATCTAAAAAGATCCCTTTAGGCCCTTAGACTTTGCATACTGGTCATTGACCTTCTGCCATGGCTCCGTGCTTCTGGTATGGAAACAATCATGAACTGAAGACAGTGAACTGGATTGGTGCCTATATAAGCACCATGCACGTCACTTCCGGTGCAGAGGATCCCTTTGATGCTGACGTGGAGTCATTAGATGCCAACTCCCGGCATGTAGGGGTACTGTTCAAGATTTTACAAATCCACTTTGACACCTGGGGAGTATTCGAAGGTAAGGAATCTGCAGCTGGACAGAGCCCATACCAGAGACAGCATTACTGAAGGTAAGTAACTTGTTCAATTACGCCAAGAGCCAGGAAGGCTCCACCTTCAGAGGTCTGTCACTGAAGCTTTGTAGAGAGAACTGATTATAATCATCCCAGAATTCAGGAACTGCCCACTTATAGAGATCTACAACAGCGTGACTCAGTGGAGAGAATTAACTCTAATCAGGCCAAGAGGCGACGATGAGTCCACTTTCAGGGGTCTATGTTACTGCTGCATGGAAGACGGAATTAACTCAGCCTCTGTGTAGAGTCAGACTAGCATTTCCTCCTACTCCCTGACACTGATGACATCACCACTGCTTTGAACTACTAGGGGCATTGTCCCTCTCTCCGACACTGATAATGCTTTCTCTCCCCTGAACCGCTCTTTATGGACATGTGCTCTCCTGTCAGAGACTGCTGCCAAGTGCCAACAAGGAGAGGAAATAAGAGCGTCAGGGGAGAAAATGGAAAAAGTGTCAGAGTGGAGAAGTGTTAGCTTTAGTGCATTATCCTGTTGCCCACTGACCCTGTGAGAAAAAAAAACATCTTTTCGTAACATATATGAGTGGAAGCCCAGGGTGAAGACCAAGGTTCTCCAACTTTTTCTGTAATGAGAGCTACTTCTGATCAGTGAAAATCGTTTGGGGCTACTGAAGGCAAGGTTACCAGATACACCCTCGTCCAGATTCATTGACTTTAAACCGAATGTCCATGGAGCCCAATACTATGTTTGAACAAAGTACTGTGAATAGGGGTACTATGATAGGGCTGACATGTGCATCAGCAAGGGCATGGTCAATGGGGATGTTTGAACATGTGTGTGAATGAATGGGATATATGTGTATTGGTGACTGAGAGCCTGTGTTGTATGTTTACCTGTGGCACAGGACATACCTTTCACCATATGTGGCACTGTTACATATATAACACAAACATACAACCATTTTTTATTAAAATGGCAAAATATTTGAGTGCAGAAAAATGTTCTGCAAAAATGTTCCTTGTAAGGAACATTTTTCTGCACTTGATGGAATATTTTTCTGCACTTTAAATTTCTCCTACATAAAAAAATGGCTGTATTTTTCAGTTATAAATATGGCAGCTTGTCTACCAGCCACGGGGAGCAAGATGCCTGCCGTGTATAAATGTGAAACTTTGAAATGGGAGAAAATTCAACTGAAGAGGTAATTTTGTTTTTATGCATTACGTAAACTCATCATTTTAATTTTCTCCCATATCAAAGTTTTTACAAACAGCAGGGATATTACCCTCAGTGGCCTGTATACATGGTGCCATATACAATCATTTGTTTAAATGTGAGGAATTTAAAGTAAGGAAACATCTTCATTAAATATTAGGACGTAATTGGCTTAATTTAAAGTAGAAAAACATTAAGATCATGTTTCATAAAAACCTTTTTCATCACTTTAAATCTCTCCCATTTAAAAGAAAATTACAATTTTTCAGTTATATATATATGGCACGGTGTCTACTAGCCACTAGAAGCTAGATTCCTGCTGTTTTTAAATGTTACCCTTTGAAAAGGGAGAACATTAAAATGAAGAGCTGAATGAATCAATAAGTTAACTCAGCATTTTAATTGTATCTCATTTAAAAGCATTCAGAAATATCATTTTGTTCCCATGCTCCAATATTGAGTTGAGAAATACTTTTATTTAGGAGTTAAATACCTGAGTGCTTCAGTTGTGAACCTCTGGGACCCACATGGGACCCCATAAATCTGAGTGCAGCAGTGCACGGATAATAATGTAAAATAGACACAGCCTTTCCTTAACTTTAACTTATTAATTGCAGTTCATAGTTAAAAACTCTGGAGGTTTCTACGAGCTGCTGGTTAGCTCGCGATAGACTGGCTGGAGACACCTGGTGCAGACACAATAAATGAAAGTATTCTTACTCTCAAAGTTATTGACAATGTGCCGAAGGCACAGCTCGGTCAGCAGCGGTACGATAGCCAGCGACCACTCCGGATCCTCTGCAATGATGCGTCGCATGCGGCGGGGGTCCGCAGCTGGGTTCATGGTGTACATCTCTACTGGGGGAGGGATGTTTGTTGTGGCGGACATGTTGGGCTCCGGCATGTTTGCAGCCTGCCACGATCCAAAGCCGCGCTGATCAGGGAGTAAAGACCTTCAAGGGATTCCGTCCTAGGGCAAGAAATTGAAAAAGTGAAGGATCCCAGAAGTACCATCAATTCATACTCCTAAAAGCAAACATCAGAAAATCCAGCATGTTCCCACAATGGAGGAAGAAACATTCTGTGCGAGCAGTGAAAATGTTGGACCCATTTTCAACGTTTTCTGATTCTCCAAGCTTCAATGTTGAAAAGTAGCACTCAATCAGCAGGGTCCTCATTTCTGTGATGCAATTATTTTGTGTAATACTGTTAATATCGATGAATGCAAAGTTAATGTACGCCATGATATATGCATGCTGCCAGTAAAAACAATGTCGATGTACGCTATGGCAAATGTACACATAATAAGAAGAATGTCTGTAAATATGATATCAATGACCACCATGTTATATGTACACGTAATAACAAACTCCTATCATTTCAGTCGAATTCACCCAAGATGACCTCCCCATCAACCCCGAATCAGAGATACACGGTCAGACAGGCCCTGCGACCCAAACCCACACCTACTGATTGATAGGTCACAGGTGGGGTTACACTTAGCCCCAAAGACAAATGCGCAAATAGGGAAAACCCTGATTGATCACCCAGTTACACCACAAATAGGTCCGAGGAGATTGGCCCCAATAAAGCACGTTCGGCCAAAGGCATGCATTTCTGAAATACCACAAAGCCAGATGCCACATGTAGTTAGGAACACTCAGCCAATCAGAACAGACACAGAGTGCACACCACACGCAGTGATCAATCGCTCCCCAGGTCGGACATCTGGAAACATACCCACTGGACCACACTAGTTATCCACGAGGTTGAGAGCCCATAGCTGCCAAGTTTGGAAATTGCTTATGTGTGCCATTTTCATAATTTCAGTGTAATTATGAGTGACATTCAACAACTATGAGTGACACTTTCTCACGAGCAAAATAAAGCAATGAAGACGAGGGAAACATATAAATATCAGAAATTACATGTTTTTTTTAATGTACTGCTTCAGGTAGTATTTGCCATTTTGGAATTGTAAATAAAAGAAATTGGCACAATATATCTGTGCATACGTCATCACACTGTGCTGCCATAGCATCCTTGATGATTACACGTCATCACACTGTGCTGCCATAGCATCCTTGATGATTACACGTCATCACACTGTGCTGCCATAGCATCCTTGATGATTACACGTCATCACACTGTGCTGCCATAGCATCCTTGATGATTACACGTCATCACACTGTGCTGCCATAGCATCCTTGATGATTACACGTCATCACACTGTGCTGCCATAGCATCCTTGATGATTACACGTCATCACACTGTGCTGCCATAGCATCCTTGATGATTACACGTCATCACACTGTGCTGCCATAGCATCCTTGATGATTACACGTCATCACACTGTGCTGCCATAGCATCCTTGATGATTACACGTCATCACACTGTGCTGCCATAGCATCCTTGTGATGATTACACGTCATCACACTGTGCTGCCATAGCATCCTTGATGATTACACGTCATCACACTGTGCTGCCATAGCATCCTTGATTATTACACGTCATCACACTGTGCTGCCATAGCATCCTTGATGATTACACGTCATCACACTGTGCTGCCATAGCATCCTTGATGATTACACGTCATCACACTGTGCTGCCATAGCATCCTTGATGATTACACGTCATCACACTGTGCTGCCATAGCATCCTTGATGATTACACGTCATCACACTGTGCTGCCATAGCATCCTTGATGATTACACGTCATCACACTGTGCTGCCATAGCATCCTTGTGATGATTACACGTCATCACACTGTGCTGCCATAGCATCCTTGATGATTACACGTCATCACACTGTGCTGCCATAGCATCCTTGATGATTGCACGTCATCACACTGTGCTGCCATAGCATCCTTGATGATTACACATCATCACACTGTGCTGCCATAGCATCCTTGTGATGATTACCGTCATCACACTGTGCTGCCATAGCATCCTTGATGATTACGCGTCATCACACTGTGCTGCCATAGCATCCTTGATGATTACACGTCATCACACTGTGCTGCCATAGCATCCTTGATGATTACGCGTCATCACACTGTGCTGCCATAGCATCCTTGATGATTACACGTCATCACACTGTGCTGCCATAGCATCCTTGATGATTACCGTCATCACACTGTGCTGCCATAGCATCCTTGATGATTACACGTCATCACACTGTGCTGCCATAGCATCCTTGATGATTACACGTCATCACACTGTGCTGCCATAGCACCCTTGATGATTACACGTCATCACACTGTGCTGCCATAGCATCCTTGATGATTACACGTCATCACACTGTGCTGCCATAGCATCCTTGATGATTACACGTCATCACACTGTGCTGCCATAGCATCCTTGATGATTACACGTCATCACACTGTGCTGCCATAGCATCCTTGATGATTACACGTCATCACACTGTGCTGCCATAGCATCCTTGTGATGATTACACGTCATCACACTGTGCTGCCATAGCATCCTTGATGATTACACGTCATCACACTGTGCTGCCATAGCATCCTTGATGATTACACGTCATCACACTGTGCTGCCATAGCATCCTTGATGATTACACATCATCACACTGTGCTGCCATAGCATCCTTGTGATGATTACACGTCATCACACTGTGCTGCCATAGCATCCTTGATGATTACACGTCATCACACTGTGCTGCCATAGCATCCTTGATGATTACACGTCATCACACTGTGCTGCCATAGCATCCTTGATGATTACACGTCATCACACTGTGCTGCCATAGCATCCTTGATGATTACACGTCATCACACTGTGCTGCCATAGCATCCTTGATGATTACACGTCATCACACTGTGCTGCCATAGCATCCTTGATGATTACACGTCATCACACTGTGCTGCCATAGCATCCTTGATGATTACACGTCATCACACTGTGCTGCCATAGCATCCTTGATGATTACACGTCATCACACTGTGCTGCCATAGCATCCTTGATGATTACACGTCATCACACTGTGCTGCCATAGCATCCTTGTGATGATTACACGTCATCACACTGTGCTGCCATAGCATCCTTGATGATTACACGTCATCACACTGTGCTGCCATAGCATCCTTGATGATTACACGTCATCACACTGTGCTGCCATAGCATCCTTGATGATTACACGTCATCACACTGTGCTGCCATAGCATCCTTGATGATTACACGTCATCACACTGTGCTGCCATAGCATCCTTGTGATGATTACGCGTCATCACACTGTGCTGCCATAGCATCCTTGATGATTACACGTCATCACACTGTGCTGCCATAGCATCCTTGATTATTACACGTCATCACACTGTGCTGCCATAGCATCCTTGATGATTACACGTCATCACACTGTGCTGCCATAGCATCCTTGATGATTACACGTCATCACACTGTGCTGCCATAGCATCCTTGATGATTACACGTCATCACACTGTGCTGCCATAGCATCCTTGATGATTACACGTCATCACACTGTGCTGCCATAGCATCCTTGTGATGATTACACGTCATCACACTGTGCTGCCATAGCATCCTTGATGATTACACGTCATCACACTGTGCTGCCATAGCATCCTTGATGATTACACGTCATCACACTGTGCTGCCATAGCATCCTTGATGATTACACGTCATCACTCTTTTCGCACTGTTATTATTATTTATTTATTTTTCCTGCTGCTCTACAGTATTGGCGAAGGCTTTGCCAAAGCTCGTATCCTTCTGAGTTTGATACACGGAGTACCATTATATTGGATAACAGTAGTCGTACATACAGCATCTACAACCGGCAAAAAATGGTGTCTTTAAACACTAAGTAGAAATCAATACATCTTTAATTTCAATTGAATTCAGGGATGCAACGCTCATTTTTTATTGGGAGGGAGCGTCTAGCTGTGTGTAAGTGTCTAAGGGCTTAGTTTTAAGAACAGCTGAAATCTATGCTGTCATTGCGGGGCTCTCGGTTTTAATGTGACTGTGGGACAAGCTGTTGCCAACGTGGTGTGTGTGTGTGTGTGTGTGTGTAATGTCAGTGCTCTTTTTTGGGGCCTACAGCTATAACGACGACATTGGAGTTCTAGGTTGTTTTATTACAGGGGTGTTCTGTGCTGCCAATAATGGAATTAAAGTGTGCTTTGCGGGGGTTCGAAGCCCATGGAAGGGGCAGCTCATCCCCTAATGGATGTCAAGCATGTGGGAGTGCCCCCACCCTCTTACAGTTCGACAATAAAACATTGATAGTCATACAACGCCTCGTCGGGGGTAGTAAGGGCGATATAGAAATACAATTCTGTAGGTAGAACAAGAGGTAAGTGGGTCGGGATAGCTTAGCGCTAATCAGTTAATGCACCTGCAGCAGAATATAACCTCCCCGTTATTTATGGCGCTAGATATCCCAGAGCTTGGGCACTTTATACAAATAAAATGTCCATATCGGGCACGTGCGGCGAGCAATATGTTACTGTGGGTTAAACATTGAAGTGGGGCCAGGGAGCGGCCTTTTTATTATCAAACTAATAGTCATCCTGAGGCCGTTTGTTTACCCTGATTACCCCTTGGCACTTCAACACCCGAGTCAACCCAGCAATCGCCAAACCAGGGCACTGCCATTAGCAGCGCCCAGGGGGCTCATTGAACAAGTGCTTCTGATGGTGGGGGGCCTTTCATATTCTGCACCACAGTGTGCGCCCTGCATTAACAAATTGAGAGTAGTGCGACCAGCCCGCCTGCTTGCTATACCCTCGACCTCAACGTAAGTCGCTGAGAGACGACAGTCAGTGAGCAGACTGACCTGTAACAGGCTCAGCAGCCAGTCACGGTGCTCCAAATTAAAAATATTATAATAGAATAATGAATAATTACCTGAGTGACTCGCGAGCCGCAGTCCAGGCCAGTGACTCGCATGGGGCAGCATTCTTCAGAGGCGGCTGCAGCACACTCTGAGGTCCATCTGGTCAGCCAAGTCTGTTCTGGACTCCCGCATGCCGCCTGATTACTCAAGGGAGGATGCAGCACACTCGGAGTCCGGCGGCTGAGGTCCATCTGGTCAGCCGAGTCTGTTCTGGACTCCCGCATGCCGCCTGATTACTCAAGGGAGGATGCAGCACACTCGGAGTCCGGCGGCTGAGGTCCATCTGGTCAGCCGAGTCTGTTCTGGACTCCCGCATGCCGCCTGATTACTCAAGGGAGGATGCAGCACACTCGGAGTCCGGCGGCTGAGGTCCATCTGGTCAGCCGAGTCTGTTCTGGACTCCCGCATGCCGCCTGATTACTCAAGGGAGGATGCAGCACACTCGGAGTCCGGCGGCTGAGGTCCATCTGGTCAGCCGAGTCTGTTCTGGACTCCCGCATGCCGCCCTGATTACTCAAGGGAGGATGCAGCACACTCGGAGTCCGGCGGCTGAGGTCCATCTGGTCAGCCGAGTCTGTTCTGGACTCCCGCATGCCGCCTGATTACTCAAGGGAGGATGCAGCACACTCGGAGTCCGGCGGCTGAGGTCCATCTGGTCAGCCGAGTCTGTTCTGGACTCCCGCATGCCGCCTGATTACTCAAGGGAGGATGCAGCACACTCGGAGTCCGGCGGCTGAGGTCCATCTGGTCAGCCAAGTCTGTTCTGGACTCCCGCATGCCGCCTGATTACTCAAGAGAGGATGCAGCACACTCTGAGGTCCATCTGGTCAGCCAAGCCTGTTCTGGACTCCCGCATGCCGCCTGATTACTCAAGGGAGGATGCAGCACACTCGGAGTCCGGCGGCTGAGGTCCATCTGGTCAGCCGAGTCTGTTCTGGACTCCCGCATGCCGCCTGATTACTCAAGGGAGGATGCAGCACACTCGGAGTCCGGCGGCTGAGGTCCATCTGGTCAGCCGAGTCTGTTCTGGACTCCCGCATGCCGCCTGATTACTCAAGGGAGGATGCAGCACACTCGGAGTCCGGCGGCTGAGGTCCATCTGGTCAGCCGAGTCTGTTCTGGACTCCCGCATGCCGCCTGATTACTCAAGGGAGGATGCAGCACACTCGGAGTCCGGCGGCTGAGGTCCATCTGGTCAGCCGAGTCTGTTCTGGACTCCCGCATGCCGCCTGATTACTCAAGGGAGGATGCAGCACACTCGGAGTCCGGCGGCTGAGGTCCATCTGGTCAGCCGAGTCTGTTCTGGACTCCCGCATGCCGCCTGATTACTCAAGGGAGGATGCAGCACACTCGGAGTCCGGCGGCTGAGGTCCATCTGGTCAGCCAAGTCTGTTCTGGACTCCCGCATGCCGCCTGATTACTCAAGGGAGGATGCAGCACACTCTGAGGTCCATCTGGTCAGCCAAGCCTGTTCTGGACTCCCGCATGCCGCCTGATTACTCAAGGGAGGATGCAGCACACTC
Organism: Calotriton arnoldi; assembly: GCA_963921515.1. NCBI lineage: Eukaryota > Metazoa > Chordata > Amphibia > Caudata > Salamandridae > Calotriton > Calotriton arnoldi. The sequence continues at coordinate 851,209 of CAWUFW010001762.1, read as the reverse complement.
GGAGTCCGGCGGCTGAGGTCCATCTGGTCAGCCAAGTCTGTTCTGGACTCCCGCATGCCGCCTGATTACTCAAGGGAGGATGCAGCACACTCTGAGGTCCATCTGGTCAGCCAAGCCTGTTCTGGACTCCCGCATGCCGCCTGATTACTCAAGGGAGGATGCAGGAACGAACTGGTGCAGCAAAGGCTAGCGGGGCGAGCAGCTCTGTGCGCCTGCCGAAACTTTACGAAAACGTATCTTCCGCCTGCTCTCACCGCGGGCCGCCTTTGTCTGTTCCGCGGCATGCCAAGGGGCAGAAATCATTCATTGCAGCAGACCCTACCTGACACATGGTTAACTAAATCTCATGCCTGCCGCGGGGCGGGTGAACGGAGCTAAGGAGGCCTGTTGCCGAGCCAGCCCCCTGGCCGCAACCACGTTTTGCTCAGTGCTAATTATAGCAGCGCTCCCAGCTTGACAGCTGAGGAGGTGCTATAATGCATGACTTTGCATTTCATTGCGGTGATGCGGACCACCACACTGAAATGCATTAGTCTAAAGCCTGATGCGTGGTACTTGGCAGGGCTGAGAGCCACCTGTGTCCCCCTTATCAGATGGTTGTATTTATGGTTCATGAATAGGCCCGGATCTACATGCTTTACAAAAATGTGTAATGGTTTTATTGTACCTCAAGAACTGTATAAAATACCTGCAAAAACTTCTGTACGTTGAGACTGTCTTCAGACACGACTCTTTTGATGTTCTCCTGGCTGCTGCATTTAATTAAACCAACTTGTTCCTGTTTTGCCAAAAGCCTTTTGTTTTTTCATTTTTTTAAGGTACATTCATGTCCGAGAAACATTTTGGCAAGCCAGCGATGAGAGATTGTTTTAAAGAGCCCGACTGCTGCCGAAGGATAAGGACCCCTGCCCAATCTGATTCACATCTACGCAACAAAAACGGTGAGCAGACGCCATAATTGATTAAAAGTTCTGCTGAATCCGCGGGGCAGAGGTCCATCCGGAGGCCGCTGTCACAGGGTAAGAGATTTCATATGATCCTTAGTCCCAGCATGTGGCGAGTGGCAAACTAGGACAAGCGTTTAAATCCCTTTTTTTCCCTAGTCAGCATGCTAGCGAAGGTGAAGGTAGTTTATAGTTTAGTTTGCTTGGACACCTGAGCGTTACACAGATGGCATGCCCTGGGCGTGATATAGGGTCACTTATTTATTCTCGCTTGGGCTGCTCAGCGTTACACAGATGGTCTTATTTATTTTGCTTGGACCGTTGAGCGTTACGCAGATGGTACGCATAGGCCCTAGGTGTGATATAGGGTGTAATTTGTACACTAGGGAAAAATTCGCACCTTGGTGAATAAGGTGGAGCTTGTGTTTGGCCAGGGAAGGCCGATAATTGTCAGGTTGTTCCTCTTTCTATGCACAGATCGTTGCTATTTTTGTCCCGGAGCTGATACTGATTAACTATCAAGTCGCTGATAGTGTACCACACAGAGTATCCCCTCTCCTTGGGCAGTAGGCGCTAGGAGAGGGCTAAGATTTTTGGACAAAGTAATAATTCTTTGTGTCACTTTATTCTCTTCTAGTTTCTTTAAGGTTCTTCCATTTATGCATTGTTGATGTGGTGGTGCTATTAGATTTTGCAATTGTATTTTATGCTTAAATGTTATGTCCTGTTGGTAAGTTTATGCGTTTATGAAATAATAATCATTCTTTCCCACAAATCAGAATTCCATATTTGTTATTTCGCTGCTAAAAATCCACTTGTGCTGTTCTGAACTAACCATTGCACCTTCTTACAGGTTGTTAATATTTAATTGAATTTGTCTTTGTCAATTGTTAAGTATTTTGGTGATGCATCCTTTTTCCTAAATAGAGCTCATAACCAGCAGATTGTTGCCTGTACAACCCAGTGTACACAGATTCACCACGATCAGAGTAGCATTTGTAATTATTTAAAACTCGAGAAAGTCAAAAGTTCATAAACTTCTTAACAAGTCTCTTAAATCCATCATGGAGACACCACTAGATACATGCGAGCGAAGTTCCTTACATAGGCTCGGAAGCTAGAGAAACACTAGTGAGTGGCATGCCCATACCAAGGCATATGCATTTCCATGGCCTGAGGGGGAGACATTCAATACCAACATAATAGAGCACACAGGAACACACATACAGACCAGATATGCAGGTCAAAAGAGGGCTAAACAAGAGGCCCTACTAGGACTATGGGCCATCTTTGAGGCATCCGCACCCACCGCCGCACCATACACCGGTAGGGAAGTGCTCTCTCTGATGTCTGCCATCCCAGCCACCCCTGCGCTAGGTTACACCCATCCCCTGGTCAGAGGGGCCGGTGGGCCTCCACCGGGCAGCGAGCCACCAGACCTAGGGTAGGGAGACCTCCAGAGCAACCAACTCAGGTGAAGCCAGCCCCCTCCCAGTCAGAGGGAGGTTCATAGCAGTTCTGGAGAAGGATACCACCCAGAGGAGGGGAATATAGGGGTCCCAGACCTCCGAGGTCTGACGCTGACGGGGGAGCCGTAGCATATGTTCTCCCAGGGTATGCTCAGGCTTGAGGTCAAACCGTACCATGAAGAACAGCATGCAGCACTGAGTGCAGAATGCAGCCCAGGTGGGAGTTAGAGGAGCGGCCCAAGTTGAGAATAGAGAGAGAAAGCGCTCTTGCCTGGGAAGCCCAACGGGAAGGGAGAACAACGCACCCTCCCCCGAAGGAAGCCAGCACTTGTTCCCGGGCTCCACCGGAGGATGAGCCTGGGGAAGACTTAGAAGAGAGTCCCCTAACAGAAATCCACACTACACCCAGTCGTTGGCGTAGGGGAGGGTCCGACCAAGAAAAAAGAAATTAGGATAGCCTAACTGAAACACAATTAAAACATAGTTGAACACACAAACTGACACCTAGATAGATAGAGTCCAGAGACCAAGGCGAGGCCTACGCTTGACCGTTTTGCCATCTGCTGGCCTAATAGACCAAAAGGAAGGGCCAGTATGATAGACTTTGGCCAGACGAGGGATCCTTAGAACCAGAGGACATGGCTGTCGCAGAAGACTGCATCCGGCATAGAGGGGGACATCCGCGATGTAACTTCCCCTACATGGAGGAATGTCTGTAAAGGTGGGAGCGCTAGGTCGGGGAGAAACATACGGAGGCACACCACACCAAAATATGTCTGCTGCTACAGAAGAATGTGTAAGGGACCATCTATGTGCCATGGGTACAGATGGACAAAGAAGGGCTCAGGAACAAACTGCTCCCATTGATGGACGGGGCAGGAAAGTGGATCTCATGTTTTGAGAAAAACACAGCAGGAATCAACTTAGCTATAGGTGACGTCAAAAATCTGCTCAGCAGCTCATCGGGGAGCAGACCGACACAGTGTTTTCCCAAGCCTGCATCCCCGCAGTCATGCTGATCAACACCGATAATGACGGGCCCGCACTCAACTCATTCAGACACCAGATATGGACGGCCCTGGGGAGATATTCCCCAATCGCCCAGACATAGGAGGATTGATGGCAGAAAGCATGAAGCCTGGAGTGACCGTGACTGATTTCCTGTAGATTTTTTCTTCTTTTTTTTTTTAATTGGAACTTGTTTTTTATCTATTTATTGCAACATTACTGTGCTGTCTTTTGCTCAGGGCCTGTTTAGTTATACAAATGAACCGACCAACTATAGGGAATTCCAGCCCTATGTGGTTTTCTCCATGTACTTGCAATTGTTTGGATGTATTCAATTTTTTTAGGAAATTTATGTCACGATGTGTAGCCATAACTCTTCTAATGGAAGTGGTTTTATTTCCAGGTTGGAATGTTTTAAACCCAGAATGTAGTTTTACCGATTTTTGTATACTTTTATGGTCCTAGTGACCGAAATAAAGGTTTTTGAATGAATGAATGATTTTCTAGATAGAATGATGGAACGATGGGGACAAGAGACAGGACAGCACTGTACCGACATGGGTCCCCAGGTTGCATTCTCTACAACATCCTCAAAAAGGGACGGGCCACTGAGATACAGACTGGACGAGACGGCGTAGTAGGGCTAGACACCACACCTTGGTGAGAAATACGGGCCCATATATTACATTATTACCGGAAAAGACAGGAGAAGGACATGGAAAAGCAGGAGCAAGCCCAAAGAGACACCGCCAAATTGGTCTGACAGAAACTGAAAAAGACCGCCCTCAAGGGGGCCGTGTTGACCACAAATGTACAAATGGCACCAGTCTTGAAGAGAGCTCTGCCTCCGGACCCCAGGGGGTATCCATCCAGTCCTAGAGGTAGAGGTCAGGGAAGCTGGTTACAGCTAGGCCTCATAGAGTGCTACTATTGTCACAGAATAGGTCACATGGCCGACCGATGGTGCCTAAAAACATATCACAAGCAGAAAGGAATAGTCCCAGGACCGTACAATCAGCCTTATGGAAATCAGACAAAAGCCACCCCGCCGCAGCAGGGGCTAGGTGGTTGGCTGAACATATGGTAACCACCGCAGCAGACAGGGATCCCAGGCCAGAAAGGACCAGGGCCACAGCCATGGCAGGGAGTGGTGACTGTCTGGGGTGGCAATGCCCTTGCATAATGGCAGAATACAAACATGCAGTAAGACCAAAACCATCACCCCCAACATGACACATCATCTTTATACCGCTTCCAGATACATTTCCTTACATGCATTCGCGATCAACCTTTAGGACCGCCGTACTATATCGATAGGGAATTCACAATAGAGTTCGCCATCCAGGTGTCCGCAGGGTCTGGGCTTCCCTCTGCTGCTGATCCCCCTGGGGCAGGGTTGGCAGGCCAGGCCCCCGGGGGGCAAGACAGTCTGACAAGGGAGCAGGGCGGCCCCCAATTGATGCATAAAGACCGGCACCCAGGTCCAGTCATCCAAGTCCAGCTTTGGTCGAGCTATGCAAGTCTCACCAGCCCCAGGGTTTCCATCAAATGGAGGCCTCCTTACAGTTCCAAAACAAGGCAAATGCTCCAGTGTTGGGAGCCAGGTTTCCCACACACCAAGGACGTCCTCAAAACTCTGAAGCATGCAACCACATGACAACCAGTTCGTAGGGAAAATCCATCTAAGCCATTAGCATAACCCGCATCGGGCCGATCACGACGAGTCCCAACCGTGCACCCAACTCTCGAAAACACAGCAAACAAGCACAATCCCAGTCACTCCCCCGCAGAGCTATACAGGGGTCATGAACAACTCCTGACTACTTCCAGTATACTACGCTAGAAGCAGCATCGCCCAAAACCATAGGTAAACACCCAACGGAACCCGCAAAAAGAAGCCCAAAAGTAGCCCAAAAACCCCAACTTTCCAGAAAGAGGGTGCAACCCAATCTCCCAACTCGATTAGAGAGAACCTCATTACTCCCCACGTGCAGAGACCAGAGGGACATGCATGTGACAACGGAAACATCGCCTTTACCCACAAAAGCCCTATAAATGATTAAGCATCCACTTCCCCTCACATTGCACGCTGCACATGCAGGTCAAAAAAGACATCCCCGTACTGATAAAACAACACACTCGCATACATACATTTAACAGAAGCAGCCCACAGAAAAAAGTACTCCCCCTGCCATAGCAAGAAGAGGGGTGACCGAAGTACTCACAAAATAACGCTAAAACAACTTAAACTCACCATTCCCTAAAATGTGCCACCACCTCCTTCCAGTACCCCACTAGAAAGTTTAGCGCACAGTGAAGCTATAGCGTGTACCTCTAAAAAGAAGGCACAGGAATTTTCAGAAAACTGTCTAACGATGTGTGTTTTTCAAGCTCACCTACAAACTACAGCGGTTATTCAACAGGTCTGCAATCGAGCTGTACGTTCACCATCATTACAGCGGCCCGCCGCCCCTTCATACGAAGCTCCCAAAATGACATTAACAGGGGCAACCGCACAGGAACACAGACTGCAAGTTGACTTTATGGACTTTTTTTGATAAAAAGACTCTTTTTTGCACTGCACCAAGACAAGACACCCCTGAGCATCCAGACGACAGACATCTCCCTTGAAGATCATCCCATGACCTACGTATGTTTCCCAAATTACGTATTTATGTATTCTTGTCCACTCTCTGTTTAGCATGGGTGGTCTTGTGCCCCTACAGAGACAGAAATCTACCTAGTTTCAAGGAACCTACCTCGACATTCTTGCAGTGCTTGCGTAGGGATCTATCCCACCTCAATTACACTTATGCTGAATCAAACACTAGCATTCCTCATGCACTACACAGCGCACTCCTACACAACACATGGTATCATTACATAACCACCATGGGCGCTCAAACCACAAACAGGTCATGTTACATATGTTCGATGATACCCCATGTGGTAGGTGCAGACAGGCTTTACTTATCCCAAGAGATAGCCCCTGAGAAAACAAAATGTCTCATCCACCTGTACCTATGTAGGATTAGGGCAAGATACGACCTAATAGAGTAGAGCCCCATAGAGCAGTAGTAAACATCACCCCGTATGAGACGAACCCCACAGCATTGTACCTTTTTACCAAACCTAGCGACATTCAGACCGAGCTAGACAGGATGAGCAGAAGGGGCACTATAGGGGAGGACACTGTTTGGCCTTGAGACTTCGAAGTAAAGAGGTCCTTGGAGATAGCAAGACCACCGCACCAGTGCACAAATACGTCTAATATGTGACTGTATGGCTTAAAGCTCGATGCCTTTGCTTTATTTCTATACTGTTGTGGAATACCTTCGGATCCACGTATAATCCGTATCTGCAATCTGAATCTGGTAGATCTTCACATGTTTTTAATGCCTGTCTGCTGAAAACACCCTTCCGGTTATGCCAAATGCACTGCATGTTCGTTGTTACTGGAAAAATCAATAAATATACAGTTTAAACAAAAAAGAAAAAAATATTTGAAGTGCTTGAGTTCTTTTTTCATGTTAAAAAATGGTTTGGCCCCTGGGAGCTTTATTTCCCTTGGGTCATCTCGCTCCCATGAGAGTCAGACTCCCGTGGGAGGGAGTGCTCTGATTCGCTGCCAACAACATGGGAAATATATTGCTGGCAGCCATTACAGGACTCGGTGACATAGGGCCCAATTTCAAGTTTGGCGCACAGGTTACTCCATCACAAACGTGACAGATATCCCATTCGCCATATTAAAAGTGCCATGGGATATAATGGACTTGTAATATGGCGGACAGGATGTCACGTTTGAGATGGAATAACCTGGTTTACCAAACTCTAAATCAGGCTCTTAGTCCCCTGTCCTGAAATGTAAAAAGAAAAAATAGTACAAGGGGGAAGAGTAGGGATACCCTGACCCCCCCATAAAGGGTGGCACATAGGGGCCCCCACCCCTTTTGGGTCCCCTCCAAAAAATTGGCAAAATTTGACGTTATCCTGAGAGATTTCTACAGGATTGAAAAAGACAAAAACAAAATGGCGGCCGGGACGCATTTATTATGTTTAGGCCCGGGGAGCCCACCCCCAGTTTGTATTAATGATAGAGAGGGGGCAGTGTGCCCCCCCGATCCTCCAGGGGCCTCAGACAGCCAACCCCAGGGCCGAAATTTAACAAAATGGGGAGGGGGCCACACAGCAATTGTCACCAAGCCATTTAAGATCCTGGAAAGCCCACCCTGGGGCCTATAACAACCAGCTCATCCTGCCACCCTCCCCCAAAACTCTCACAGAGCCTCGAGTGGTGGGGTCCCCAGGGCCGATATCGGCTTGGGTAGGGTGGTTGCGTGCCCCTCTCCCCCTGGAAATTATGGAGGGCCAGCGGATGGGGTCTATGGGGCCGGCAACGGCTCAGGTAGGTGGAGCCACGTGCCCCCCCTTAAAAAAATACACGGTCCTGGGGGATGGGATCCCCAGGGTCTAAAGTGGCTTCGGGAGGGGGGCTGTGGGGATGATAACGCTCTCCCCTCCCCTTTATTTTTAAAAACTGACTTGCGGGATGGGGTTCCCAGGGCTTTATATGGCTCGGGAAGGGGGACCGCGCAACACCCCCCTTTTACCATATATGTACGGCCCTTGGGGATGGGGTCCCTAGGGTCTGAAGATGCTTGGGGAAAGGGGACCAGTGACCCCCACCCCCCCCCCCCTTTTAATAAAAAAAAATCCCAGGCTTTATGGTCAATCCCCTGATGCCGCGCACGGTAAAAGGCGTGTGCAGTGTGGGGTTGGCTGCCTTTGGGGTGTTGGTCACAGTGACTGGCCGTGCACAGCGTGGGTTTGGGTGCATGTAGGGGGTGTTAGCAGCTGGCCAGGCCCTGTGGACAACCCATTGCAGTGCACATCCGAAAGCCCTATGCAGTATGGCCTTTATGACGGTTGGGCACAGGGCCTGGCTGCAGGCCAGCCCTTGTGGCCATCCCCCCTCTCCACATGGCCAAAGGCCGTGCGCAGCGTGGGGTTGGCTGCCTTTGGGGGGTTGGTCACAGTGACTGGCCGTGCGCAGCGTGGGTTTGGGTGCATGAAGGGGGTGTTAGCAGCTGGCCAGGCCCTGTGGACAACCCCTTGCAGTGCACATCCGAAAGCCCTACGCAGTATGGCCTTTATGATGGTCGGGCACAGGGCCTGGCTGCAAGCCAGCCCTTGTGGCCATCCCCCCTCTCCACATGGCCAAAGGCCGTGCGCAGCCTGGGGTTGGCTGCCTTTGGGGGGTTGGTCACAGTGACTGGCCGTGCGCAGCGTGGGTTTGGGTGCATGTAGGGGGTGTTAGCAGCTGGCCAGGCCCTGTGGACAACCCCTTGCAGTGCACATCCGAAAGCCCTACGCAGTATGGCCTTTATGACGGTTGGGCACAGGGCCTGGCTGCAGGCCAGCCCTTGTGGCCATCCCCCCTCTCCACATGGCCAAAGGCCGTGCACAGCGTGGGGTTGGCTGCCTTTGGGGGTTGGTCACAGTGACTGGCCGTGCGCAGCGTGGGTTTGGGTGCATGTAGGGGTGTTAGCAGCTGGCCAGGCCCTGTGGACAACCCCTTGCAGTGCACATCCGAAAGCCCTACGCAGTATGGCCTTTATGACGGTTGGGCACAGGGCCTGGCTGCAGGCCAGCCCTTGTGGCCATCCCCCCTCTCCACATGGCCAAAGGCCGTGCGCAGTGTGGGGTTGGCTGCATGTGGGGGGTTGGTCACAGTGACTGGCCGTGCGCAGCGTGGGTTTGGGTGCATGTGGGGGGGGTTAGCAGCTGGCCAGGCCCTGTGGACAACCCCTTGCAGTGCACATCCGAAAGCCCTACGCAGTATGGCCTTTATGACGGTTGGGCACAGGGCCTGGCTGCAGGCCAGCCCTTGTGGCCATGCCCCCTCTCCACATGGCCAAAGGCCGTGCGCAGCGTGGGGTTGGCTGCATGTGGGGGGTTGGTCACAGTGACTGGCCGTGCGCAGCGTGGGTTTGGGTGCATGTGGGGGGGGGTTAGCAGCTGGCCAGGCCCTGTGGACAACCCCTTGCAGTGCACATCCGAAAGCCCTACGCAGTATGGCCTTTATGACGGTTGGGCACAGGGCCTGGCTGCAGGACAGCCCTTGTGGCCATCCCCCCTCTCCACATGGCCAAAGGCCGTGCACAGCGTGGGGTTGGCTGCCTTTGGGGGGTTGGTCACAGTGACTGGCCGTGCACAGCATAGGTTTGGGTGCATGTAGGGGGTGTTAGCAGCTGGCCAGCCCCTGTGGACAACCCCTTGCAGTGCACATCCGAAAGCCCTACGCAGTATGGCCTTTATGACGGTTGGGCACAGGGCCTGGCTGCAGGCCAGCCCTTGTGGCCAACCCCCCTCTCCACATGGCCAAAGGCCGTGCGCAGTGTGGGGTTGGCTGCCTTTGGGGGGTTGGTCACAGTGACTGTCCGTGCACAGCATAGGTTTGGGTGCATGTAGGGGGTGTTAGCAGCTGGCCAGCCCCTGTGGACAACCCCTTGCAGTGCACTTCCGAAAGCCCTACGCAGTATGGCCTTTATGACGGTTGGGCACAGGGCCTGACCGCAGGCCAGCCCTTGTGGCCAACCCCCCTCTCCACATGGCCAAAGGCCGTGCGCAGCGTGGGGTTGGCTGCATGTGGGGGGGTTGGTCACAGTGACTGGCCGTGCACAGCATAGGTTTGGGTGCATGTAGGGGGTGTTAGCAGCTGGCCAGGCCCTGTGGCCAACCCCTTGCAGTGCACATCCGAAAGCCCTATGCAGTATGGCCTTTATGACGGTTGGGCACAGGGCCTGGCTGCAGGCCAGCCCCTGTGGCCAACCCCCCTCTCCACATGGCTAAAGGCTGTGCGCAGCGTGGGGTTGGCTGCCTTTGGGGGCTTGGTCACAGTGACTGGCCGTGCACAGCGTGGGTTTGGGTGCATGTAGGGGGGGGTTGGTCACAGTGACTGGCCGTGCATAGCATAGGTTTGGGTGCATGTAGGGGGTGTTAGCAGCTGGCCAGGCCCAGTGGCCAACCCCTTGCAGTGCACATCCGAAAGCCCTATGCAGTTTGGCCTTTATGACGGCTGGGCACAGGGCCTGGCTGCAGGCCAGCCCTTGTGGCCAACCCCCCTCTCCACATGGCCAAAGGCCGTGCACAGCTTGGGGTTGGCTGCATGTGGGGGGGTGTTGTGCGAGTCGGAGGGTTGCATTTACATATGGTAGTTAAATATCTCTCAATGTTAAAAAACCATCAGAAATTCACTGAAAAAACAAAAGTTAAAGTGACGTTATACTCAGGTGCGATAAAAAGATGTTTGGTTTATTTTAAAACCATAGAAATTCACTGAAAGAACGAAGGTTGAAGTAATATTATAGTCAGGTGAATAGGACGGCGACAACACTGACGTTTAACAAACAAAAACACACAGAAATTCACCAGTTATAGTTAGCGGAGACAACTATAACTTGCACCCGCCATGCAATGCTTATGTTGTCTCATATTACATCACTTATGACATGTTCAATGACATCATTGATGACATCACTGATGACATCATCCAAGCTTCTCTTGTACGCATTGCTCTATAAACCTAGGACCACCTCACCACTCAAAACACCACCGCCACCATGAACTCCGTCCACTCAGGAGCACCTACAGACCCCTGCCTGCACCACTTTTGCAAGTCTGGGATTCCAGCGATTCGCAACAAACTCACCACCACCTTCAATGCACCCATTGGCACAGCCACCTTCCCCGTTAAATGGAAACACGCCGAAGTCAAACCCCTTCTAAAGAAACCATCTGCCAACCCCCAGAAAACTCAAGAACTTCTGTCCCATCTGTTCCCATTCCCTGCCAAGGTCCTCGAAAGGGCCATCAACCGCCAACTCACGGAATACCTGGAGAACAACAACCTTCTAGACATCTCCCAGTCTGGATTCCGCACCAACCACACAAAACCACCCTCATCGCCGCCACAGATAACAACAGAGGCCTCCTTAACCGAGGGGAAACGACGGCCCTGATCCTCCTCGACCTCTCAGCAGCATTTGACACCGTATCCCACCACACCCTTATCATGGGACTCCACCACATCGGAATTCAAGGAGACATCCTCAAATGGATCGCTTCCTTCCTCACCGAAAGAATACAGAGAATCTGCCTTCCTCTCTACACCTCCGAACACAAGAGCATCATCTGTGGCATTCCTCAAGGCTCATCCCTCAGCCCCACCCTGTTCAAAATCTACATGATTCCCCTGGCCGCCATTGTCCGAACCCATGGATTAAACATCATTTCCTACGCCGACGATACCTAGCTCATCCTCTTGCTATCAGAAGAACCCTCCACCACGAGGGCCAATTTCCACAGGTGTATGACAAACATCGCCGATTGGATGAAAGACAACTGCCTGAAGCCCAACACAGAAAAAACAAAAGTAATGATCTTCGGGAATAACACCTCCCCATGGAACGACTCCTGGCAGCCCTCAAAACTAAGACCCTCACCCACTCCAACGGAGCGTGCCCGCAACCTCAGCATCATACTGGACAGCAAGCTCACCATGAATACTCAGATCAACACAGTCTCCTCTGCCTGCTTCCTCACTATGCGCATGTTCTGCAAGTTCTTCAAATCGCTCTTGGTTAACACCAGATGTACCATAACCAAAGCCCTAGTCACCAGCTGGCTGGACTATAGCAACACACTCTATGCAGGAATCACCCTGCACCTCCTGAAGAGACTACAGACCAAACAGAACTCCGCGGCCAGACTCATCCTCGACCTCCAAGAGAACCCACATCACCCCCAAACTCAGGAAGCTCCACTGGCTCCCCATTCAGAAAAGATGCCACTTCAAGATACTGATCTACACATGCAAAGCCCTGCACAACCAAGGACCAGCATACATCAACCACAGCCTGAACTTTCACCAACCTTCCAGACTCCTGCGCTCTGCCTCCCTTCACCCGCTCACACCCCTTGCGTATATCAAAGTCACAGCGGAGGTCGCTCCTTCTCCTACCTCGCGGCCAGGGCCTAGAACGACATCCTTTTCCACCTCTGGACCTCACCCTCGCTGCTGGAATTCAGGAAGGGACTCAAGACCTGGCTATTCGACTGAGTTCTGCAGCAAGATCCTAGGCGCCTGGACACCATCTCAGGTGATTGTCACGCTATACAATTCATGTTGATTGATTAATGCTATACTCGTTTTTATCAGAGCTCTGAATGGAAATACAAAATAGCTCAGAAGAATATAAGGCATCAATAATGCCATCACAGAAACAACTCCCTCTGGTGTAGAAAGTAAGGGTTATGTGCCACATTGACCCTATACCTTACACTCCAGGGGTAGCGTAGTTCACATTAACAAACAACCATAGATATATGGGAAGCCCTCATTGTATACGGTGCTCAATGTGTTTACAACTGTTCAGAGAAAGGCAAGTTCCTATAAATACTGAACGTCTAAAAGGAATGCCCTACTATGGACAGCTTTTATCTGTATCAAACCTCTGACAGTCACCAAACCTACATTGAGCAATGAAGTTGATATCAGTTGAGAAGCTGGTACTGTAAACCGTATTCACTCTATGGAGAGAGTTTACCCTGTACCAGACGGTTTACACTCAGTGAAACTCTCATGAGAAATACACCACAGAGTATTAAAAGGTACCTACTAAGAACAGTGAACACTTTAAGCAACACTTGTCAAAAAACACCATTCGCTTTAAATAAGCAATGTCTGAAGGTGCTAAAGATTATACTACCTGCAGCCTTCAAACGGTGGTGAAAACTTTACAAAGAGCCTATCTTCTGAAGCAAAACAAGAATGTGTGCATCGCTTAATATCTGGTGGACACAGTCTTCAATGTTAAGTAGAAATTGACATGCTGAGACGATTCTGTCTAATAACACAAGGCTGCTTACGTAGAATGTTTATCCGGCTCAAAATGTTTTCTGCAGTACCAAAAAAATGTGTGTAGAACATAATGAACACAAATCGTCAACGGTCACCTGCACACAGAGTTACTCTTCCTTGCAAAAGATTTATAACGTGTTCAATACCTCTACACACCTTTGATGAATTAGAAGCACATGCAGTTTGTTAACAATTAAACCCATTAGCTGGACACAGGCTGTACAAAATTAGGTAGAAAAGTAATATGGTACTTACCCGCCAATATGTAAACCATAAAACAAACTAGCACACTCATTGGATGATGTCATGAGTGATGTCATCAATGATGTCATAGAACACGTCATGAGTGATGTAATATGAGAGGTCATAACCAGTGCATGGCAGGGCGCAAGTTGTACTTAGCTCCGCTAATTATAATTGGTGAATTTCTGTTTTATTTTAGTTCAAAACGTTAATGTTGTCACAGACATATTCACCTAACTAGAACATTAGTTTAACCTCTGTTTTTTCTGTGAATATATATATATATATATATATATATATATATATATATATATATATACACACACACATTTATGTTACTCATTGGCAGTCGCCGCTGTGTAGTTATAGTAAGGCCAGAGTTTCCATAGAAAGAGCAGTTTTTGATTTGCTAATAATTTTGGTGCCATTTGATGAATCTTCACGAACTATTAACAAAAACATTCATCCACCATACCTTGTTCCAGGAAAGTTTCAGGGTGATCCGTCAAGTGGGGACAGAAAAAAGGGTGGTAGTCCCAAAATGCATTTTCCCCATTCAATTTCCCATAGGAGTTTTAGACTCCGATACAGAAAAAAATGGCTGAACAGAATTACACCAAATTTAGCAAAAAGCTAAGTCTTTACTCAGAAGGTGTGCTTTTGTGATTTGGTGTAAATCTGTTCAGCTGTTTTTGAGAAATTAAGGTTGAAAAAAAGAGAAATCTGAACGCAGTGGTTAATTTGAGCTGGTAGTTTCCGGTACTCGGCACCGGCGGTTAATTGGTTTCCAGGTGTTCGGCACCGGCACTTAATTGTCATCACCACACTTATGACACTTTGCCACATGGTGGTGCTGCTTGTCTAATTTAGAGATGAGCAGAACAATGGTTGTTTATGAATACAATATACATTAATAAATACTAATACCTGCCTCCCCAGTCATTCTTTTAGCTGGAATAATCTGAATGGTCACACTTGCAGGCGAGAGACATGGTTAGTAGTTGTTTTGGTACAGTCATTGGCAGCGATGATGCGGCAATGGGTGGTGCAAGCTGCAATGACCTCCTGGCCAGGGCTCTGCCACTTATTATTTTACAAATTAAGCACTATCTGGACGGTTAGTCCTGCACGAGTACTGCAGTACCACAAATTTAAAAAATAGAGCATTCTGATTGGCCAAAGGAGGGGGGGTGCCCCTTCTGCCATCTTAGTTACGCAGGACTGACACTGTCCCATGGTCCCGAGTGATCTGATTGGCTGCCTGTAAGATTGAGGAAAATGTTGCAGCCGTCATTACAGGACAATGGATAGGGTATGGGTACAGTGTCGCCTTAGCCCTTCTGTTGAAGGGGAGCAGGGGATCCCAGAGGTACTGACCTTAAGGTCAAATGGAAAAATTAAAAACAAGCATTGGCAAAGGCAATAGGTCTGGCATTGGCCACCTGCCTTTTGGTAATTCTTGTTTTGTTGTGTCATGGTTTTTGCAAAACATTATTGTTCAGGCAGCTGCCCGGTCTTCATCAGTCTAAAAGAAAAGAAAAAACAGTGTCTAATAGCAAAAATGTTTTTTTGTCTCGAAAAAGCAAACATTATCATAGCACTCCCTGGCACTGAAAGGAACTACTTTGTTTGTGATTGTGCTCCTGGAGAAAGGGCAGTATGATGTAACTCACAATGTAGCCAGCCAACGGCTGAAGTGGGCGGAGGCATTGCCGCTTGATGCATGCGGGAGCGCATGAAAGAAAATTGTGAAAGACACAACCACAGACTAATGGATGAAGTCTGGCTGAAAACCCCCATAAGTAACATAAGTTTAGTAAAATCAAAAGGTCTTGGTTAACTCACCAAAAAAAGCCAATTGGTTTGGAAAGAAAGAAAGAGAAACAAAGAAAGAAAGAAAAGAAAGAAAGGAAGAGGAGAGAAAAGAGAAAGGAGGAGGAAAAAAGAAGAAAGAAAAGGGGGAGGAAAAATGAAAGAAGGGAAGATAAACAAAGAAAGGGAAGAAGAGAAGAAAAACAAATAAAGAAAGAAGGAAGAAAAAGAAAGAAGGAAGGAAAAAAGAAAGGAAAATTGCAAAAAGAGGAAAAGGGTGAGGAAAGAAAGAAGGGAAAAACAAGAAAAGAAAAAGTGAAGAAAATAAGGAAAAAAGGAAGGAATAAAAGAAAGAAGGAAAAGAAAGAAGATAGAGGGCAAGAAAGAGGCAAGGAAAGATAGCAAGAGAGGAAGCAAGGCAAGAAAGAAGGAAAAACAAGGAAAGGGAGGAAAAAGTGAGAAAGAATGTACGAAAGAAAGAAAAAAGGAAAGAAAGAAAAAAGCAGAAAGAAAGAAAGAAAGAAAGCAGTCAGGAAAAAAGACAGAAAGAACATAAAAAAGAAAGAACAAAAGAAAGACAAACCGACTGGGTTGAAAAGATGGAGCATACTAAAGAGCTTATATTCGGAGTTTGTGTGAGCTGCTACCATTATTACTGTTGTCTTTCAAAAAGTTCTGTTCTCCACAACGTTTTCAAACTAGTAAAACAGCAGCAGACAGAAAGATCACTACTAAAGTAATTTACAACGGCAACGGCAAGGGACAGGAACTGATAAAGCTGGAATGTGTCCTGTACATAAAAAACATCCTGCTATCGCGTCAGGCTCTAAACACAAAGGCGACACTTAAGTAAATATAAAGCAAAGAACCCGGCACTAGATTGTCATGTGTTCTGTACAGGGCCCATTGTAGTTTTCCCTGTTAGCCTGAGAGCGCACGACATAGGCCACATTAGCTTTGCACACGTTACTATATACTATTGCTTCTGTGCCACATTATATTTTCACACAGAACCTTCTTGTTCTGTTCTTTTCTTGGATTTAGTCTGACAAGGTCAAACAACAATGTCCCTTGTTATTTTGTTCTGGTCAGGCACTTGCATCTTGACACAACACAGAAATGCAGCTGTTGTTTATGAACATGTAAACCTTGTCATATAGGTATGCACAGAAATGTAACAGAGAGAGAGAGACAGATATTTCCTGAGAGAAGATCACGGCTGTATCTGAAATGTAGAACGTCCATCTGTGTATGCTAAGGTACGGGGTCCGCTACTAAACCCAGAGATCTTTGCTGTATAATCAGTTTTGGTTCTGTAGAAGGGGAGGGAGATTAGGCTATCTTGTCTTATAATATGACAGGGCTTTTCATAATATACGGTTTACTGATTATGTGATGGTATCTTTGCTGGGCAGTTGTTTTCTGATTGTGGCACGTATTCTGCATTCTAGAGCACGATAGTTTAAATAAACATTTCAAACTTCCTTCGTCACTCGGTTATATTTTACTGTGGGTGAGTATGAGTGTGTGAGCGAAAGGGGATCTCTTGTCACCGCAATCCCAGAGAGGGTCGGGAGTTCTGTGTTCTGGGGTGTCAATCCACTGGTTTCTCTGGGTACGAGTAGGAGGGCAAGTGATGCACTATAACAAGTCGGACCTGGGCTCATGGTACTGAGGTGGTATGGTGACTCAGTCCCTATCTAGTAATGTTCTATGGTCCCAAGCATAGTTCTGTTCCTGAGCAGAATCCCTGCAACAAGATGGCACTACTTTGTGTGCAGATGTGCTCATTGTGAGACAACAAAATGCAGTCACTCAAAGTGAAGTTAACCAGTGACGTAAGTAGTCTGACCCACTGTCTTATCCTGTATGATGGGCGGAAGCAAAATGTGAATGACATATCAACAGACCAATGGATGAAAAGAGGTGGCAGAAAGCCCCTTTAAGTAACTAGATTACATGTGTAATTTTAGTAAAATCAAAAGGTCTTGGCTAACGCCAGACCTAAAAAAGACATTTTTCAGCCCGTCGGTCACGTAATACTCCTGCAGGACCCACCGATGAAGTCCCGCGGGACGAGAAAAAAATATTAAAAAAAAGAAAATATGGTCCTGCACCCAACCCACCCTGTGAACACTTGTGCGCGGAGAGTAGTAATTTGCATGCAGGAGGTTGGCCACCAACCCAACAACAGGCACGCTGCCCACCTGTGGTGGGTTGGGCCAGGCCCGGTGTCCAGGCACCCAGTCAAAAGGTATGCTCAGTGAGGGACTTGTACATTAAGTGAACAGTGGTTCTGCCACCTATTAGCTTTTAAAAAGCGTCAGACTTATTTATACAATTTGTCCCTCTATTAAGATGAGACTAGCATTTAATGAAAAATATCAAAATTATGTCCAAACAAAAGAAACTCATGTACTTCTGAGTCAGTATATGATTTTATAGCAAATTAATGAAAGTTGTGTACTCAAAAATGAGAACAAATATATGCACACACAGATATACACTATACAATTACACTTAAATTGGTGACGTGAAGTGAAAACAAAGAAATATATTTACATATCACAACACAATATATACATAACGAATGAACATATATTCAAGACACACATTAAAACACAGTGTGAGGTATATGAAAACGTGATTCAACCCAACTAGCAATTAGTCTAGTTATTCTCAATTATTCTGGGTGATCATTAACACTTGATAGTATGCGTCAACGTGATTCAACCCAACTAGCAATTAGTCTACTTATTCTCAATTATTGAAGGCCAGAGAGTATTCAAAGGCAATTATTAAGCCTTGAATGCCACAAGCAAGTATTGTCTGGAGGCGGCCGGCCGGCCCCGACAAGCATTGCCTTGAAGTAAAGGGTGATTAACCATTGAGGACCCCGAGTGCCAGACGCAGGAGAGTGCAGGCACGCAGTGCCACTGACTAATCCACCAGCAGATATGATGAGCTACTTTTGACTCAGGTCAACCATCTATTTTTTCACAAGCTGCCGTGCTGTCATAACCAACAATTTGGTATCAGGGTGGAACCTTGTTTAAGGCCACACACAGACTCTATATATAGTCCTGAAGAAGACCCCCCCCCCCCCACAGACGATCACGTAATCGCACTATTGTCCAGGGGTCGAAACGTCAACGCATACTATCAAGTGTTAATGATCACCCAGAATAATTGAGAATAACTAGACTAATTGCTAGTTGGGTTGAATCACGTTTTCATATACCTCACACACTGTGTTTTAATGTGTGTCTTGAATATATGTTCATTCGTTATGTATATATTGTGTTGTGATATGTAAATATATTTCTTTGTTTTCACTTCACGTCACCAATTTAAGTGTAATTGTATAGTGTATATCTGTGTGTGCATATATTTGTTCTCATTTTTGAGTACACAACTTTCATTAATTTGCTATAAAATCATATACTGACTCAGAAGTACATGAGTTTCTTTTGTTTGGACATAATTTTGATATTTTTCATTAAATGCTAGTCTCATCTTAATAGAGGGACAAATTGTATAAATAAGTCTGACGCTTTTTAAAAGCAAATAGGTGGCAGAACCACTGTTCACTTAATGTACGAATCCCCAGGTTCTGCACGCAACTGGGTTACCCCATTACTTTATACTGACCAGTGAGGGACTTGGGCAAATATGATTTAAAAAAACAAACTGAAAAATCGATGAAAAAAACAAAGGGCAGAGTGATGTTATAATTAGGTCTGGTACTATCATATACTTTACATTTTAAAAACCTCAGAAATTCACTGAACAAACAACAAAAGTTAACGTAAAGGTACAGTTACTCAAGGTACTTCGAACTTAGGTTACATAATTAAAAACATAGAAATTCACTGAAAAAACCAAATCCATTTATTTATTTATAAGTGTTATATAGCGCTAGCTAGACCCGAAGGTATCAGAGCGCTTTACATAAAAAGAAAGAAAATAGCATAACGTACCATTACATAGAATGCATAAAATGAGAAGTCGACTAACATAGCTCAGTGTATGATGCTCGACACAGAGATTCAAGATCAAGCCTAAAATAGAGAACAGGAGAGTAGGTGAGCAGGAAAGGTGATATTCCAGTATGCAGATTCATTTTCGACAGCCTAAATTAAAGGAGTGACTAACAGACAAATAACCTACTGTCACAAACGGTTGAGTCTTGAAGAGAGAGAGAGAGAGCTATTGAAGCCTGCATCGGTTGGTCTGCGTGTTAAGGGATTTGTTGACGAGCAGGAGAAGGAGGGGTTGCAGCGGAGACCTCTGGGGAGAGCTTTCCATATCCTGGGTGCATTTCCAGAAAAAGAGCGAGTCTGGGTGGTTTTCCTTTCAGTTAGTACGTACTTTCATATATGAAATGCTGCACTGGTTTATAGAGTGACTTAAACAGCTGTAGGCTTGATGATGTCATCAGTGATGTCATAAATTATGCAATTTGAGCTATTAGTGATGTCAACAATGATGTCATTGACCATGTCATGAGTGATGTAATATGTGAGGTCATAAGCAGAGTGTGGAGGGCCCGAATTATTTTTAGCACAGTAAATTATAACTGGTGACTTTCAGTGTTTTGGGGTTTTAAAATGCTAGTTTTTGTATTATTACAAGGCCCGAACTATAATGTCATTTTAAACTTTGTTTTCTTAAGTGGATTTCTAGTTTTTTTTTTATGTGATGACATATGTGATCCATGCCAATGTGTACACAAATGTGGTGCCACGAAGTATGCACACACCACACAAAAGCCAAACCTACTGGCTTTGTCAATGTGTATTTGGTTTGGCTCATGAATGCCAGTAAGGGATGTCAGGCTGTGAGCCTGGTGGAAGAGAGGATGTCAGCCTGTGAGCCTGGTGGGAGAGAGGATGTCAGCCTGTGAGCCTGGTGGAAAAGAGGATGTCCGCCTGTGAGCCTGGTGGGAGAGAGGATGTCAGGCTGTGAGCCTGGTGGGAGAGAGGATGTCAGGCTGTGAGCCTGGTGGAAGAGAGGATGTCAGCCTGTGAGCCTGGTGGAAGAAAGGATGTCAGGCTGTGAGCCTGGTGGGAGAGAGGATGTCAGGCTGTGAGCCTGGTGGAAGAGAGGATGTCAGGCTGTGAGCCTGGTGGGAGAGAGGATGTCAGGCTGTGAGCCTGGTGGAAGAGAGGATGTCAGGCTGTGAGCCTGGTGGGAGAGAGGATGTCAGGCTGTGAGCCTGGTGGAAGAGAGGGATGTCAGGCTGTGAGCCTGGTGGGAGAGAGGATGTCAGGCTGTGAGCCTGGTGGGAGAGAGGATGTCAGGCTGTGAGCCTAGTGGGAGAGAAGATGTCAGGCTGTGAGCCTGGTGGAAGAGAGGATGTCAGGCTGTGAGCCTGGTGGAAGAGAGGATGTCAGGCTGTGAGCCTGGTGGAAGAGAGGATGTCCGCCTGTGAGCCTGGTGGAAGAGAGGATGTCAGGCTGTGAGCCTGGTGGGAGAGAGGATGTCAGGCTGTGAGCCTGGTGGGAGAGAGGATGTCAGGCTGTGAGCCTGGTGGAAGAGAGGATGTCAGGCTGTGAGCCTGGTGGGAGAGAGGATGTCAGGCTGTGAGCCTGGTGGGAGAGAGGATGTCAGACTGTGAGCCTGGTGGGAGAGAGGATGTCAGGCTGTGAGCCTGGTTGGAGAGAAGATGTCAGATGTCAGGCTGTGAGCCTGGTGGGAGAGAAGATGTCAGGCTGTGAGCCTGGTGGAAGAGAGGATGTCAGGCTGTGAGCCTGGTGGGAGAGAGGATGTCAGGCTGTGAGCCTGGTGGGAGAGAGGATGTCAGGCTGTGAGCCTAGTGGGAGAGAAGATGTCAGGCTGTGAGCCTGGTGGAAGAGAGGATGTCAGGCTGTGAGCCTGGTGGAAGAGAGGATGTCAGGCTGTGAGCCTGGTGGAAGAGAGGATGTCCGCCTGTGAGCCTGGTGGAAGAGAGGATGTCAGGCTGTGAGCCTGGTGGGAGAGAGGATGTCAGGCTGTGAGCCTGGTGGGAGAGAGGGATGTCAGGCTGTGAGCCTGGTGGAAGAGAGGATGTCAGGCTGTGAGCCTGGTGGGAGAGAGGATGTCAGGCTGTGAGCCTGGTGGGAGAGAGGATGTCAGGCTGTGAGCCTGGTGGGAGAGAGGTTGTCAGGCTGTGAGCCTGGTGGGAGAGGATGTCAGGCTGTGAGCCTGGTGTGAGAGAGGATGTCAGGCTGTGAGCCTGGTGGGAGAGAGGATGTCAGGCTGTGAGCCTGGTGGGAGAGAGGTTGTCAGGCTGTGAGCCTGGTGGGAGAGAGGTTGTCAGCCTGGTGCATCTGCGGAAACAGAAAAATCCCTTTAGGATAAGAAAGCTTTGAAGCAGCCAAGATGCAACGCAGCCCACATGCCTTTCAACTTGACCATCAGTGCTGGGACTGACCTGACGAGTCATTATTTTCGTGCTCAAAGCTGAAACATAATGCATTTAAATTGTACTTACAACTCGTTTCTTTAGTGTTCGCCATTACCTTTGGTAGAGTGAATTTATGCAAAGTGCAGTGTTTAAACAGGGTCGTCGGGTCTCTACATGCTCACTCACTCCCATGTTGATAGTCCGGCATTTTCTTTTAACGAGTGAGTGCTCGCTGGGAGCGACGAACAATGATTTGCAAAACAAAAGCACGTGACTGGTTACATGTTGTGTAGAGTACACACAGGGCGATCTGGCAACCCTTTATGTGGCACGTGCTACAGAATTCAGACGTGTAAATATATCTGTGTGGTTGCATTAACTTTTTTGTAAAGCAGGCATTGGGGTGGAGTGGTTTCTCTTTCGCCTCTCTTTATCAGGCTGCTCTGAAGAGACAGCCTTTGTGTAAAGTGATGCTTCTCACAGTAGGATGCAATGGCGCGGACTCCAAGCTGGAGCGCCCACAACATGGGCACAGTGAAGTGTGAGGGCTTCCTAAGGTAGCAATGGAGACACACAACGGACAGGCCTGGCCGAGATACATCCTCACCTTGAGAAACAGAAACCCCTCACCCCGGCTATCGCCCTTATAACAGGGCTCAGGAAAACTAATCTGCATTTAAACAAAATGCCTCTTGGAATTTCTAGCCTGGTCTCGCCCTCCTCACGTCAGTGTTTGGGTCTCCTCTCTGCAGTTAAAGGAATGCAGCCAGTGCACGTCCCCTGTCTGTGGAACTCTCCTCACACCCCCATCTTGT
Organism: Calotriton arnoldi; assembly: GCA_963921515.1. Taxonomy (NCBI): domain Eukaryota; kingdom Metazoa; phylum Chordata; class Amphibia; order Caudata; family Salamandridae; genus Calotriton; species Calotriton arnoldi. The sequence goes on along the minus strand of CAWUFW010001762.1, from coordinate 828,605 downwards.
GTCATGCCAATGGATCCCACGTCACTTTGGTAAAGAGTCCAGTGAGACAAACTTAAAGGTGAACATCAGAAGACATCTGCTTTTCAATGTTTGCATTATTTATCCTGTATTTTCATCATGGGATTGCTGCTTCATTCAAGCGCAGCCTAAAGCTTCCAATATTTCTGATCCATACGTCCAGCCGTTCCGTTGAGTCTCCAGCCCGGGCTGATCTGCTGTCCATGCCGAAGGGGTGACTATCAGTGCCTCGGCAACAGACAGACCATTTGTCTGATTCTAGGGCCTATTAAAAAGTGCCTAATATAGCTCTACTTCGCATGCAAATATTGATGTTTCTTCCTCCGAATGTGTGTTATCTCGAAACTACTCTATGTTCCTAAACCCTGCATGAAAATGTGTGAACGTGACGTAAATCTTTCAATCGTGGCCTCTCCTTTTCCTTGAATGATCCTCTCCTTGCTTCCCGCTCTCTGCACAGCTCCTCTCTCGGAGGACAGCCTACTCTACAGCATGTGCGTCTTTCCTTTAATCTCTAATATTGTATTTCTGCAAACTGCCAACACCTCATCTCAATAGCCACCAGCAATAGCTAATCTCCTCTAGCTCATCTACTGATCCCACGAACCATCGTCAACTACTCACATACCTTGGCCCGCCCCTCACCAATGGTGACACCCAACCCCTCCAGATTGAATCCACCACAAGGACACTGGAGTCCATGCATGGGCTGGCCTCCTTGGGAGAACAAGAAGCATCCCAATAACCAGCAATAACCACTCAATTTACTACTGATCTTGGGATCCGGAGCAGCGTGCTGCGTAAAGTGCTTCAATGCCTCGTATGGGGTAGTAAGCGCTATCGAAATGCAATCACCATCATTCCTAGATAGAGTGAAGTAACGAGTGCCAGTGCTGCATGGCATTGTATCGCAGAATTCTTCTAGCATTACATGCCCTTTTATTTACACCACAGACGCTGGGCGTGGACTGCGGGTGTCATGCACAGCATACCGTTAGATAAAGGTGTGTATTGCAAAGAAGACCAGGCTTGAGTGGGCAGGGTGGTGAAATCTGCCCTCACTCATTTGCAAATCGGTTAAAACCTGGCATATTCAACCCCCCGATCTTTCTTAATCTTCCTTCTCCTTAGACACCATCCAGGACTGACCCACTATTCGCCATGAGCCAGTCGCTGGGAAACCTTTTTAGGTAGCCATGTGCTTTATAAAACATGCATAATATTAAAAATAATTATTATAATAATAACTGATTTTATCAACGTGGCAAGCGAAGATCGAAAGAGCCTTGACATGTCACTACTTGCTCCACCGCAAATATGACTTCCCCACAGAAGTGTTAGGTGAATGCTGAGCCTGGATGTCAGCAGCATCAACTGAGCATCCATCCATCTGTCTGTTCCTCCCTCTGTTTGTCTGTCCACCTGACCCGTCACCCGTCTATGTGCACATGTCTATTTGTTGTCTGGGTGTATGTGCATTGGGTGGGACTGCTTGTGTGTTGAATGTGTGCCTTTATGCATTGGTCTGTGTGCTGTGGTGGCTGCATGCCTATTGGTCTGTGTGCATAGATGTACATAGGGCTGGTGGCCTGCGTGCATGGGCACATGTAGGTCTGTTGTTTTATGTGCTTATGCAGGCCTATTGGTCTGTGTGCATAGATGTACATAGGGCTGGTGGCCTGCGTGCATGGGCACATGTAGGTCTGTTGTTTTATGTGCTTATGCAGGTCTAGTGGTCTGTGTGCATAGATGTACATAGGTCTGGTGGCCTGTGTGCATGGGCACATGTAGGTCTGTTGTTTTATGTGCTTATGCAGGTCTAGTGGTCTGTGTGCATAGATGTACATAGCTCTGGTGACCTGCGTGCATGGGCACATGTAGGTATGTTGTTCTGTGTGCTTATGCAGGTCTAGTGGTCTGTGTGCACAGATGTACATAGGTCTGGTGGCCTATTGCATGCAGGTCCTTATGGTCTGTGTGCATAGGTCTGGTGGCCAGTGTGCATGGGCACATGTAGGTCTGTTGTCTTATGTGCTTATGCAGGTCTAGTGGTTTGTGTGCATAGATGTCCATAGGTCTGGTGGCCTGTGTGCATGGGCACATGTAGGTCTGTTGTTTTATGTGCTTATGCAGGTCTAGTGGTCTGTGTGCATAGATCTACATAGCTCTGGTGACCTGCGTGCATGGGCACATGTAGGTCTGTTGTTTTATGTGCTTATGCAGGTCTCGTGGTTTGTGTGCATAGATGTGCATAGGTCTGGTGGCCTGCGTGCGTGGGCACATGTAGGTCTGTTGTTTTATGTGGGTCTAGTGCTCTGTGTGCACAGATTTACATAGGGCTGGTGGCCTATGTGCGTGGGTGCATGTAGGTCTGGTATTCTATGTGCTTATGCAGGCCTAGTGGTCGCAGTGCATGGAAGAATGTTGGTCTGGTCTTCTGCATACATACAGTACTGGTGGCATGTGTGCACAGCTGCTTGTAGGTCTGGTGGCTTGAGTGCAACCAGTGCCCCAGACAGCATCATATCCTTCCACTCTGGAACCAGTGCCCCACTCCAGCCTACTTGGAGAGGTCCTGTAAGGTGCCTCGCGCCAGACTTTGGATGGAAAGTGACACTTGAAGCGCTTTAAATAAGTAAAGGACCACTCTGATGGCTATCACTTCAGGCCTTGAGTCTGCTCAGGCTACAGTTACAAGTTCCTGAAGCAGGCGCTATGACAAAAGATCACATTCGGCTGGTACAAGTGTATCTAGGTCAAGGCTGCAGAGAAAACAAGAAACCTGCTGGCAGGGTGGACACATGCAAAGGAGAAATACACTTCATTTGCATGGCACGTCACCTGGTCACATACATCGGCCTCTGTATAAACTGACATGCGTTAAATGAATCCCTGATGCGCCGCACTTGGCCGAACTGGAGCAGCAGATGCTCTCGTCGATACTCACAAAAATGACAGCGTGTTTTGATAAAGTACACCATACATGCTGGTCTATCCCTGTCTACAAAGAGCACAGAGGAATTGGGAAGTATAGGAACAGTAACCTTTATTATAAAATGCTAATTAGGTGCATATATTTGCTCGACAACTTAGGACCAATTCATTTTATGTTACTTAACTCAGATCATGCATGCTCCTTTTCAACTCAGATCTCTCACACATATTTTGGAAGTATTTTCAGGCAATTTGTGAAGAAAAAGCAAGATAAGAACATAAGTATGTATCAGTAAATAGGTATAAAGTAGGGAACTTAAGATGGATGCATTAGTTTACTAGTGCGGTTATCGCTCTGGCACAAGCCAGAGCAATAACAGTGTTCACTAGTCAAAGATGGCTGAACTATTAACATATCAATGTCCTTATCCTGTTCTTCACACACTGAAAGAGGAACAGCAAAAGTGAGATCAGCAAACAAGTGGCGAAGGGCTGCCGGAGACCTCCTGGAAGAGTTTTTATCTGGGACAACGAAGTGTGAGGCCTAAATCAAAAGGGAACATAATCTAATACTTGGACCCTTTAGAGTCCAGGAGTTCAGTGCCCTGGGCATGTTCTGATAGAAAAACCTTTTGTCAGGAAATACATCACGAAGCAAATCAAAGACAGTTTAAAACTAACCACAATTGTGCTTCTTTCCTGTTTGCAATGGTTCTTAAAATGTCATTGCTATGCATGGCTCTCCGCGAGAGTCACTAACGTGAACATCAGATTCTAAATGTGTTCCTTGCTATGATGTAGCAAACGTTGTTACCCACGATTGCTATGTCATAAAGGAATTCCAGGCGGCTGTGACAGGCCTCTCCGAGAGACTGTCATCACTGTGCTTTCTCTCTGCACTGATGGAGAGCAGAGGGCATAGATTCAGGAGGGGGGGGGGGGTGGCATAGTACAGAGGGTGGTGGGTGGCTGGCTGGAGGCCTGTATTCAATGTAGGGACAGGGAGAAGCCAAGTTATGTATGGCGCCCCAGTACTCTTCTATCCCTGCACAGCACTTGAAAGCAGGGACAGATGGTTTGGGGGACCGTACATAACAAACTTATACATGGGTTAAAAGGCAATAACGGGGATATTTTCACCTCTGGGTTCTAAGTGACAACACAGAGAACTTGGGATTCGCTCTCGTTGTCTATTTGACGTCACTCAGAACCGCTCAGAGAAAACATCCCTGTTATTCACTGTTACCCATCTACAATTCTATATAACCATTTTGAATTCTGTATGTCAAACACTTCAAATCATCGCGAGGCATTACTGCACTAATGACTCAAGAGTCAAATCATTCTTCATTAGTTTTGCACCTGAACTTTGTCACCAAGGAATTATCTCCAGAAAACCCGCCTCCTTTAGTTATAGTTCTTTAACTCCTTCTATACAAGACTAGAGACTAATCTTGCCGCGGAAGACAGTAAAAGAAGATAACTAGCAGAAGACTTAATCCATATATTAAGTGCTAATGATTATACCAGTGCCCAGAAGTCAACGATCGGATTGAAAAAGGGTCAAAATGAACAGGTCATGCTTTGAAAGTCCTACACATGTTAGATATCATGCATCATTGCGCTGTGTACCCTCTTCCCCGCCTGCTTGCGCCCTTGTGCAGTATATCTGGCAAAGGAAGCAATGATTCTCAGGGCAGACTCAGCACACTAGGAGTCTGATTCACAAAGGTAAACTTACACTTTTGGTCTAAGTTTAGACCAAAAGTCTAACTTTACTACTTTTCGGTATTCACAAAGGTAAGTTGCGATTAGCATCTTCATGTCAGCACTTGGACGGAATCTCTGCACTCTGGGCGGAGATCCGCCCCGAATGTGGAAATTCTGCCCCGAGAGTTGAGATTCCACCCAGAGACTGGAGATTCCACTCCAGGTGCGAGTGGAATCTCTGCACTCGGGGGGGAGGGGGAGAGTCCGTCCCGAGTGCGGACATAAATATACTACTACTGACTTACCTTTGTGAAAACCAAAAGTCGTAAACTTAGACTTCTTGTATTATAATTTTCAGGAGTGGATCTGCTCAGCGTTAGCCCTACCGATTCCAAAAAAGGCCAGTAGAACTTTCCAGGTTAGAGCCAGTGTTAATTGGTTTTCACCTGAGATAAAAAAGTTGAAAAAAGAATGTTTGAAACTCTAAAGAAAATGGAGATACAAACACGAAGAGGAAGGGAAAGAGTTTTATTTTAAAAAAGTAGTGAAAAAATAGGGGCCAAGTTGAAAGACTACGCCGATAAGATCAGTCAATCCACACTCCTAGCCAAAGAAATCTTTCCCATTGTTAACTCTTTCATCAAACCCAATATGGTAGAAGCAGGTCCCTCCCCCTCTAAGGAACGATGTCAAATGCTAGCCAATAAGAGAGAACGTAAAATTCAAGGCCCTTTGTATTGCTTGCAGGATAAAGTACTCTTGTGCCCCACAAGTACTCCAACATCTTGATACTCCCTACATTACTGCAAGAGATTTGAGATCAAATAATCTCTCTCTGTTAACTGTGTTCAGAGTAAGGAGAGCAAGAGGGGGTGGTCGGTCCTTCGGATACCTCGTCTCAAAGCTCTGGAATACTCTCACCATCAACTTAAGGTCAGACCAAAATTTACTCAGCTTTTGGGAACAGTTGAAAACTCACCTTTTCACCCAAGCAGAGAAAATCCCTCACGGCCTCTCACCTGTTTGCCGCCAGCGCCGGGAATCCCGTACATGGGTAGCTATGTGCTCTACAAATATTCTATAATAATAATAATAAGTTTACCTTTGTGAATCAGGCGCTAGGGTTTTTTTTTCGTGATGTGGCAAGTGACTCCTCATGTCGCGTCAGTGCAGGGATCATTGAAATGCTGAGCCTACCGTTCTCAAATTGGTGGCGAGGGATCATTGAGTGAAACATGTCATTCCTGTTACACATCAGTGGCAAAATAAAAGGAACTCCCTTACCCTCAACACTCCATTCCAAATACAAAGATTCAGTCATAGCATTACAGATAATGAGTTCCTTATCACACTGTACCAAAGATTTGCTAGTATTTCTTTTATATAATTAACATTTGAACTGTTAGAGGCTCCTAATAAGACAGATTCAAAGAAATTAAATAAGACAATAAAATACTCCTCTTCACCAACAGAGAGAGACAGATAGAGAGAGACAAAGAGAGCAAGAGAGAGAGAGGGAAACAATAACGGCATAATAAGTAGTGGAGAATGGTGGAGGAGGCAGAAATGGCAGACAAAATAAGGAGGCAGTGGGAGACAGAGTAAAGGAAGGGTAGACACAGTGAAAGGGCAGATAGGGCACAGGGTGGACAAACACAGTCATAGGGTGGATATGGCAAAGGGAGGATAGACACAGTGATAGGGAAGATAGGGCAAAGGAAGGACAGACACAGTGATAGGGCAGATAGAGCGAAGGGAGGACAGACACAGTGATAGGGCAGATAGGGCAAAGGGAGGACAGACAGTGATAGGGCGGATAGAGCAAAGGGAGGATAGACACAGTGATAGGGAAGATAGGGCAAAGGAAGGACAGGCACAGTGATAGGGCAGATAGAGCGAAGGGAGGACAGACACAGTGATAGGGCAGATAGGGCAAAGGGAGGACAGACACACTGATAGGGCAGATAGGGCGAAGGGAGGACAAACACAGTGATAGGGCGGATAGAGAGAAGGGAGGACAGACACAGCCAGGGGGCAGATAGGGAGAAAGAAAGGAGCACAGAAACAGTGATAGGGCAATGGAAGGGAAAGCAGACACAGCCGGGAGGGGGGAATCAAAGACGAACCTTGTCTCTACACCTCCAGATGCAGCCGCCCAGCACGGGAAACAAAGATGAACCTTGTAACTTACACCTCCAGATGCAGCCGTCCAGCACGGGAAACAAAGACGAACCTTGTACCCTACACCTCCAGATGCAGCAGCCCAGCACGGGAAACAAAGATGAACCTTGCCTCTACACCTCCAGATGCAGCCGCCCAGCGTGGGAAAAAAAGACGAACCTTGCCTCTACACCTCCAGATGCAGCTGCGCCGCACGGGAAACAAAGAGGAACCTTGCCTCTACAGCTCTAGATGCAGCCGCCCAGTACGGGAAACAAAGACAAACCTTGTACCCTACACCTCCAGATGCAGCTGCGCCGCACGGGAAACAAAGACAAACCTTGCCTCTACACCTCCAGATGCAGCTGCGATGCACGGGAAACAAAGACAAACCTTGCCTCTACACCTCCAGATGCAGCCGCCCAGCGTGGGAAAAAAAGACGAACCTTGCCTCTACACCTCCAGATGCAGCTGCGCCGCACGGGAAACAAAGAGGAACCTTGCCTCTACAGCTCTAGATGCAGCCGCCCAGTACGGGAAACAAAGACAAACCTTGTACCCTACACCTCCAGATGCAGCTGCGCCGCACGGGAAACAAAGACAAACCTTGCCTCTACACCTCCAGATGCAGCTGCGATGCACGGGAAACAAAGACAAACCTTGCCTCTACACCTCCAGATGCAGCTGTGCCGCACGGGAAACAAAGACAAACCGTGCCTCTACACCTCCAGATGCAGCTGCGCCGCATGGGAAACAAAGAGGAACCTTGCCTCTACAGCTCTAGATGCAGCCGCCCAGTACGGGAAACAAAGACAAACCTTGAACCCTACACCTCCAGATGCAGCTGCGCCGCACGGGAAACAAAGACAAACCTTGCCTCTACACCTCCAGATGCAGCTGTGCTGCACGGGAAACAAAGACAAACTGTGAGAAGTTGGCCTGGTATATGCTGTTCACTAATTAAAGTGGACACCTTGCACCAGGGCAAATCGACTCTTATGGTAGATAGGTTTAAGACAACCTTTTAAAGAAAGCTATCCTAGTGGTAGCTGTGGAGAGCAGCCTTCAGGCTAAGTCTCGGAGGAATGTAAAGCAGCTTGTTTTACCATATAATCTCTTGAATCACCAAATGAAAAGACACCACACAGGTATATATATCAAATATATATGTATTTATTTCTAAATAACTCTCTACTAATCCCTTTATGAGATTAGAAGACAAACATATGCACAAATCAACGTTTCACAATAAGTTAAGCACAAAATATGGCTGGGGCCCTAGGGGCGTACCAGACCATATACTAAGTAAGAGACTTAGGGACAACGACTTGCAGGGAGACAAGGCCTAGGGCCTTCAGAAGTGCTGGGGCCTCACGAAACCACCCAAGGCAGGTAAGTAAAGGACCCACGGGGGACGCGTGCAGTGTAGATACACAGGCGCGGATCGCCGTTGACTTCAATGGGGCAAGTCGCGGTTGGAAATAAAGAGTTTTAGGATACTTCTATAGAACCTACAAGCAAGTCACTTACAGGGTAAGTCGTTCTAGGGCCCACACCCACAGGAGCACCATAGTGCTGGAGTTACCTCACCCAGGGAAGCCGGGTGCACAGGTGTCCTTTGGTGTCGGGTCGCGGCGTCGTTTTCAATGGCGAACAAAGAAGACTTGCTGCTTGCGGGAGCTGAAGAAGTGTCCGGTGGAATCCAAGCCTGGATTCTGAAGAAGGATGACCTGAAAGCAGAGGGGACAGTGTTCAAAGTCACTTGGCAGTGACCCGGGGCAAGGAAGATGGATGCCCACCGTCGTCGGTTGATTCAGGTCGGTTGCGGGTGCCTTGACTCTTCCAGCCACGTGGTCCAGGAGGTGTCGACGACGACCAGGAGCTGGATTCGGTGGGTCCCTCGACGTCTGCAGCTGACTGCGGTGTCGGCAACTCGATTGGAGCCAACAAGCCTTGGCAGCAGCAAGTCTCGGGGAAATGAAGAAAAGTCGATGGCACAGACCAGCAAGGTCTGAGGGACTCACCCAGCGAGGGTAAGTCAGGGCAGGCCTGGAGCAACCAGGGGAGCCCTTTGGTTTCTTTAAGAAGTCTTCTGGGGACCCACAAGCCGGCGGGCAAGGGATCGCGAAGACACCTCGGGCGGAATCACTCAACAGGGGCCCACGGTCACTCGGGACGGTGTAGGCCTCTGATCTTCGGAGGGATTCCTGCTGGAGGTCGGGACCACACGTGGTCCAAAGCACAAGTTCGTAGAACGTTGTGAAGGGGTTGCACTCGACAATAGTGCACGGTACCCAGGGGTCGCGGTTCCTCGTTACTCGTGGGGTCCACTTGCCTCAGCTTCGCTGGGGACTCACGATGGCCTGGGAGAGGTCAGGAAATCCACTTCTTGGGCTGCAGGGACTTCGGACTCCGGCGGGAGCGGCGTAGTTTGCGACCGTCGTTGTCGTTTTTGGTGCCTGCCAAGCAGGGGAGTCACTCCTTGACTCCAAGGGAGATTCTTCTGTCTTCCAAAGGTAGTGGAACGTCGAAGGGCCAGGATTCTTCTGTAGAGCGTCGTCCAGGGGTTATCTGCTTTGCAATGGCAAGGTTCCCCCTCTTATACTAAAAAGAGGGGATGGACTAGCTCTATGACCCCACCTATGGGAGGGTCAAGGGAGGGGTGGCTACACCCACTTCCCTTTGTCCAGTTTCGCGCCAGAGCAGGGGCAGGTAGCCCCTGAGCTGGTTTGAACTGGCATATGCACAGAGGAGCCTTCTGCTCCCCCAGTGCAGGACTTCAAAGCACTCTAAGAGTGCACCCACCCAGCCCCAATACACTAAACCCTGTCTGGAAGGTGGTTACACCTCCCTGTGACAGGATGCCTATTGTTGGGCGTCCTCCACTGTGAGTTTCGGTCATCAGCAGGAGGGCAGCCCAGTGTCTGTGACTGGTGGCATCCATTTTGTGATGCCAGGGCTCTTTAGGATTCTACCGCGTTTCCACAGCAGGCACATGTCTTATCCCTCTAGAAGGGTGGAATGCTACCCCCGCCGCCAAGATTGGCGGGGGGTAGTATTCCAAGATGTTTGACACCAAACACGACATGTTTTGATGCAGCCATTCCAAAGTTAGCATTTACCGCGAGGATATAATGCACTTAAGAGTATATGGTTTAACCGAATCCAGAAACAGCACCAGAGAATGGACTCTGAGAACTGCAGAGGGGCCCTGCTCATGCAGAGGCACCCCCTCACATAGAAGCCAAGCACCCTGCCCTCAGGATTGATAGGGCCTGCCTTAGGGGTGACTGATAGGTTTATATGTGTGTGCAAGAGAGATATAGGAAACCTATATCTCAGTGAGGGTTGCTAGCACCACCTCACCCAGGCTGCAGTAGCAGGCCTGTGGTGTCAGATTTAGACTGCTTCCCAGGGGTGGCATAACACATGCTGCAGCCCCTGGTAGGCCTGTGAAGTACCTATGCCCTTGGCACCTAAGGTACCATATACTAGGGACTCATAAGGCACCACAGTATCCAATCACTAGTGCACCTAGAGTGCACTCCATGTCGTTTAGAGAGAACAGAGAGGCTGGGGCCCTGATTGGCAGGGACCCAGCCAGACTATAGCCAGAAACCAGTGCTAACATCAGAAAAAAAGTGGGGGCAACATAAGAGGCAGATCCTACTCTCCTACACAACCCCCCCAAACGTAGGGACACTAAACTAACCTTGACCAGTTGAGTCTTCGTGTTCAAAGTGGAAATACCTTGAGAGTCCATCTGCATTGGCATGTTGGGTCCCAGGCCTATGTTCCACTGTATAGTCCATCCCCTGTAGGGAAATGGACCACCTCAAAAGTTTTGGGTTTTCACCTTTCATCTGCTTTAGCCATAGGAGGGGCTTGTGGTCAGTCTGAACTATGAAGTGAGTACCAAACAAGTATGGCCTCAGCTTCTTCAGGGCCCATACCACAGCAAAGGCCTCCCTCTCTATAGCTGACCAACGTTTCTCTCTAGGGGTCAGCCTTCTGCTAATAAAAGCTACTGGCTGGTCTTGACCTTCATCATTCAGTTGAGACAGTACAGCTCCCACACCCAGCTCAGAAGCATCTGTTTGGACAATGAACTTTTTGGTGTAGTCTGGACTCTGTAAGATGGGGGCAGTGCACATGGCCTGCTTTAGGTCTTCAAATGCCTTTTGACAGCTAGCTGTCCACTGAACCTTTTTTGGCATTTTCTTAGAGGTAAGATCATTCAAGGGGGTCACTATAGATCCATATCCCTTGACAAACCTCCTATAGTACCCAGTCAGGCCTAAGAAGGCTCTCACCTGTGTCTGGGTGGTTGGAGCAACCCATTCCAGTATGGTTTGGATTTTGCTCTGTAAAGGCTGAACCTGGCCTCCACCTACAAGGTGGCCCAGGTACACAACCTGACTCTGCCCTATCTGGCACTTGGTGGCCTTGATAGTGAGGCCTGCTTTCTGCAGGGCCTCCAAAACATTTCTGAGGTGGACCAGGTGATCCTGCCAGGAGGAACTAAAGACAGCAATATCATCTAGATAAGCTGAGCAATAAGTTTCCATCCCTGCCAGAACTTTATTCACCAACCTCTGAAAAGTGGCAGGTGCATTTTTCAATCCAAAGGGCATCACCACAAAGTGGTAGTGCCCACCAGGGGTCGAAAATGCTGTTTTGGCTTTTGCATCATCAGCTAATCTGATTTGCCAGTAGCCAGCTGTTAGGTCAAATGTGCTTAGATACTTGGCTGAGGCCAAAGTATCAATCAGCTCATCTGCCCTTGGTATGGGATAGGCATCAGTCCTAGTGACTGCATTGAGGCCTCTGTAGTCTACACAAAACCTCATTTCTTTCTTACCACCCTGGGTATGAGGCTTGGGTACCAGGACTACTGGGCTAGCCCAAGGGCTATCTGAAGGCTCAATCACGCCTAACTCCAACATTTTCTGGACTTCAGTCCTGATACAGTCCCTGACATGGTCAGGTTGCCTGTAGATTTTATTCTTGACAGGCAGACTGTCCCCAGTGTCCACCTCATGGGTGCACCAGGTAGTCTGACTAGGGGTCAGGCTAAACATATGTCTAAACTGTTGCAGAACTTGTCTGCACTCAGTTTGCTGATGGTCAGTGAGGCTGCTTGCCAAAGCAACACCATCTACTGACCCATCATCAGGGTTCTGAGAGAGCAGGTCAGGAGAGGGTCACTCTCCTCCTCCTGGTCCTCATCAGTTGCCATGAGCAAGCCCATGTCAGCCCTGTCAACATATGGCTTTAATCTGTTGACATGAAGCACCCTTAGGGGGCTCCTGGGAGTTCCAAGATTCACCAGATAGGTGACTTCTCCCTTCTGTTCAACTATTGTATGGGGGCCACTCCATTTGTCCTGGAGGGCTGCTGGGGCCACAGGCTCCAACACCCACACTTTCTGTCCTGGCTGGTATACAGTCAGCACAGCCTTTTGGTCATGCCAAGCTTTTGCAATTCTTGGCTGGCCTCCAGGTTTTTGGTTGCCTTTTTCATGTACTCTGCCATCCGGGAGCGGAGACCAAGTACATAGTCCATCACATCTTGTTTGGGGGCTTGAGAGGTAACTCCCAGCCCTCTTTACCAAACATAGTGGACCTCTCACAGGATGCCCAAACAGAAGCTCAAATGGGCTGTAACCAACCCCCTTCTGTGGAACCTCTCTGTATGCAAACAACAGGCAAGGAAGAAGAAGGTCCCATTTCCGCCTAAGCTTCTCTGGGAGTCCTTTAATCATTCCTTTCAAGGTTTTGTTGAAGCGTTCAACTAAACCATTGCATTGTGGGTGATAGGGGGTGGTGAACTTATAAGTTACACCACACTCCTTCCACATTGCTTTCAGATATCCTGACATGAAGTTGGTACCTCTGTCAGAAATGACCTCCTTTGGGAAACCCACTCTGGAGAAAACTCCAATGAGGGCTCTTGCCACCACAGGGGCTGTGGTGGTCCTCAGGGGAATTGCCTCTGGGTACCTGGTGGCATGATCCACTACCACCAGGATAAATCTGTGCCCAGATGCAGTCTGAGGGTCAAGGGGACCAACAATGTCAATCCCTACCCTTTCAAAGGGTACCCCCACCACAGGTAGTGGTATCAGGGGGCCTTTGTTGTGCCACCTGCCTTACCACTGGCTTGGCAAGTGACACAGGAGCGACAAAACTCCTTTGTGTCCTCTGACATATGTGGCCAATGAAAATGTGGAACAAGCCTGTCCCAGGTCTTGTTTTGGCCCAAGTGTCCTGCCAAAGGGATATCATGTGCTAAGGTCAAGAGGAACCCCTAAACTTCTGAGGTATTACCAACCTCCTGGTGGCTCCAGGGGCTGGGTCTCTACCCTCAGAATATAGGAGTCCCTCATCCCAATAAACTTTATGGGACCCACTAGCACTCCCAGCAGCCTCAGCAGCAGCCTGCTGTCTGAGGGGTTCAAGAGAGGGGCAGCACTGTTGCTCCTTACTCAGATCTTCCCTAGAAGGGCCCCCTGCCCCCAAGAACTCAACCTGGTCAGGTTCAAGTCCCTCTGGGGCAGTTCCTTCTTCAGGTTCTGCTTCACCTCCCTCTGGAAGGGAATCCTTGATCTGAGACAGAGGGAAGGCACTGCCTTAACCCTACTGCTCCTCCTCTTGGGAAGCATCTGGTCCATTGTTCCAGGATCCAGAGCTGGTTCAGTGTCATGCATTCTTGCTTGTGACCTGGTCACAGCAAATACCTTCTGCAGGGATGCCCAACATCTCAGCATGAGTCCATAACTCTACTTCAGACCAGGCTGAAGTCTCTAGATCATTGCCCAATAGACATTCTACAGGGAGGTCTGCACTGACTACAACCTTCTTGAGGCCAGTTACCCCTCCCCAGGAGAAATTCACAACTGCCAGACTATGGTTGGTCTGGACATTGCTTGCATTGGTCACCTGGTACATTTCACCCAGGATGATCTGTCCAGGGTCCACTAGGTCCTCTGCCACCATGGTGACACTAGCACCTGTGTCCCTAAATGCCAAAGCCTGTTTGCCATTTATCAAAGGCTGCTGTTTGTACTTGCCCAGATTACTGGGGCTTACTAGGAAGGACATATCAATGTTTCCCTCACAAATCAGCATTGCCTGAGTGGTCACTCTGACTAGGTCAGAATCCACTTCAGAACCCAGGGTCAACCCTACTACACCCTTATTCTGAGTACCACCTCCACCAGTAGCTGAGCTAGGGGGCACAGTTGCCTTAGGGGCAGGAGTGGTGGTGGTTTGGTCTTTGGACTTGGTACAATCAGAAGTCCAGTGCCCTTTCTGTTTACAGAATTTGCACCAGGGCTTCTTTTGGCCTTTTCCCTTGTTGGACTGTGACTCCCCACCAGATGCAGATTTTTGGGGCCCTTGTGAAGACTTCTGGTCTTTTGACTTATCCCCACCTTTCTCAGAGCCTTTAGGATCTTGCTTCTTAGTGTCACCCCCTTGGTTCTGGGTTTTCTGCCTCACCCTGGTTCTGACCCATTTGTCTGCCTTCTTTCCCAATTCTTGGGGAGAGGTCAGATCAGAGTCCACCAGGTACTGATGCAACAACTGGTTCTGGCAATTATTTAGGATCTGTTCTCTCATCATCAGATTATACAATCCCTTGAAATCAGTAACCCTACTGCCAACCAGCCAACCCTCTAGAGCCTTGGTTGCACAATCAACAAAGTCAGTCCAGTCCTGAGTCTGTGCCTTCTGGGTATCTCTGAACTGCAACCTGTACTGCTCAGTGGTTAAGCCAAACCCATCTATCAGTGCACTCTTCAGGACCTCATAATCATCAGCATCCTCCTCTCTAACAGTGAGGAGCTTGTCTCTTCCTTTATCTGAAAAGGAGAGCCACAAGATTGCTGCCCACTGCTTTTGGGGGACCTGCTGTACTCTACAGGCCCTCTCCATAGCAGTTATCCACTTGTGGATATCATCCCCACTCTGGTAGGGAGGAACAACCTTGCTCAGGTTCCTATGGTCAGGAATATATTCTCTGCCTCTAGGGACACTGTTGCTGCCACCAGGGGGTTCTAACCCCTCTTTTCTAGAAGCTCTCTGGATCTCCAGGACTTCCCTATCCAGTGCCAACTGCTTGGTTCTGAGGGCCACTCTGGCTTCCTCATACTGGAGCAGTTTGCACCTTCTCTCGGAGGAGGTCTCTCTTAAGGAAAAGTATGAGCTCCTCTGCTGGACAAATTCTCTGCCAGAGTGATAAGAGTGGTCAGATTCCCTGGAAGGGGATCTGTGCCTCTCCTCCTCTCTGTCAGTTCTCTTAGGGAGAATTCCTCTGTCCTTTTCAGGCCCCTTGGAGCCTGGCCCTTCAATCACAGAGTCTTGGTCATTCTGATTTTCATTATCTGACCCAGATACTATGACTGACCCACCCACTGATTCAAACCCTTTAGCTCCTAGAGCCAATCTAAGGTAATCTGCTGTCAGCAGATCTATCAGGTGTAGTGTTGAGGGACTCTGTCCTAGTCTCAGGTGTCTGTCAACACACATGGCTCTCAAGTCAGAGAAAGCCATGTCCTTATACTGAGGCTGAGTGGATCCACTGGGTCCACCCCTTAAGGACATTCTAGTGTTGTGCAGTGTTGTACTACCTACACTAGTTTGTGGCCTACTGATCCTAGCTTGAGCTGTGGAAAGGGTGTGCTATCCCTTGGCACACAGCTCTAAGTTCAGTAGAACTTATTGATACTAAGCTTGACTTTATATGTACCTTGAGTACCTATAATGGTTTTCAGTTAGTAATTCAAATAGAGATTTTCGGGTAAAACAATGGCAAGCTGGAATCCCACACGCTGCCCACCAATGTGAGAAGTTGGCCTGGTATATGCTGTTCACTAATTAAAGTGGACACCTTGCACCAGGGCAAATCGACTCTTATGGTAGATAGGTTTAAGACAACCTTTTAAAGAAAGCTATCCTAGTGGTAGCTGTGGAGAGCAGCCTTCAGGCTAAGTCTCGGAGGAATGTAAAGCAGCTTGTTTTACCATATAATCTCTTGAATCACCAAATGAAAAGACACCACACAGGTATATATATCAAATATATATGTATTTATTTCTAAATAACTCTCTACTAATCCCTTTATGAGATTAGAAGACAAACATATGCACAAATCAACGTTTCACAATAAGTTAAGCACAAAATATGGCTGGGGCCCTAGGGGCGTACCAGACCATATACTAAGTAAGAGACTTAGGGACAACGACTTGTAGGGAGACAAGGCCTAGGGCCTTCAGAAGTGCTGGGGCCTCACGAAACCACCCAAGGCAGGTAAGTAAAGGACCCACGGGGGACGCGTGCAGTGTAGATACACAGGCGCGGATCGCCGTTGACTTCAATGGGGCAAGTCGCGGTTGGAAATAAAGAGTTTTAGGATACTTCTATAGAACCTACAAGCAAGTCACTTACAGGGTAAGTCGTTCTAGGGCCCACACCCACAGGAGCACCGTAGTGCTGGAGTTACCTCACCCAGGGAAGCCGGGTGCACAGGTGTCCTTTGGTGTCGGGTCGCGGCGTCGTTTTCAATGGCGAACAAAGAAGACTTGCTGCTTGCGGGAGCTGAAGAAGTGTCCGGTGGAATCCAAGCCTGGATTCTGAAGAAGGATGACCTGAAAGCAGAGGGGACAGTGTTCAAAGTCACTTGGCAGTGACCCGGGGCAAGGAAGATGGATGCCCACCGTCGTCGGTTGATTCAGGTCGGTTGCGGGTGCCTTGACTCTTCCGCCACGTGGTCCAGGAGGTGTCGACGACGACCAGGAGCTGGATTCGGTGGGTCCCTCGACGTCTGCAGCTGACTGCGGTGTCGGCAACTCGATTGGAGCCAACAAGCCTTGGCAGCAGCAAGTCTCGGGGAAATGAAGAAAAGTCGATGGCGCAGACCAGCAAGGTCTGAGGGACTCACCCAGCGAGGGTAAGTCAGGGCAGGCCTGGAGCAACCAGGGGAGCCCTTTGGTTTCTTTAAGAAGTCTTCTGGGGACCCACAAGCCGGCGGGCAAGGGATCGCGAAGACACCTCGGGCGGAATCACTCAACAGGGGCCCACGGTCACTCGGGACGGTGTAGGCCTCTGATCTTCGGAGGGATTCCTGCTGGAGGTCGGGACCACACGTGGTCCAAAGCACAAGTTCGTAGAACGTTGTGAAGGGGTTGCACTCGACAATAGTGCACGGTACCCAGGGGTCGCGGTTCCTCGTTACTCGTGGGGTCCACTTGCCTCAGCTTCGCTGGGGACTCACGATGGCCTGGGAGAGGTCAGGAAATCCACTTCTTGGGCTGCAGGGACTTCGGACTCCGGTGGGAGCGGCGTAGTTTGCGACCGTCGTTGTCGTTTTTGGTGCCTGCTAAGCAGGGGAGTCACTCCTTGACTCCAAGGGAGATTCTTCTGTCTTCCAAAGGTAGTGGAACGTCGAAGGGCCAGGATTCTTCTTTAGAGCGTCGTCCAGGGGTTATCTGCTTTGCAATGGCAAGGTTCCCCTCTTATACTAAAAAGAGGGGATGGACTAGCTCTATGACCCCACCTATGGGAGGGTCAAGGGAGGGGGTGGCTACACCCACTTCCCTTGTCCAGTTTCGCGCCAGAGCAGGGGCAGGTAGCCCCTGAGCTGGTTTGAACTGGCATATGCACAGAGGAGCCTTCTGCTCCCCCAGTGCAGGACTTCAAAGCACTCTAAGAGTGCACCCACCCAGCCCCAATACACTAAACCCTGTCTGGAAGGTGGTTACACCTCCCTGTGACAGGATGCCTATTGTTGGGCGTCCTCCACTGTGAGTTTCGGTCATCAGCAGGAGGGCAGCCCAATGTCTGTGACTGGTGGCATCCATTTTGTGATGCCAGGGCTCTTTAGGATTCTACCGCGTTTCCACAGCAGGCACATGTCTTATCCTCTAGAAGGGTGGAATGCTACCCCCGCCGCCAAGATTGGCGGGGGGTAGTATTCCAAGATGTTTGACACCAAACACGACATGTTTTGATGCAGCCATTCCAAAGTTAGCATTTACCGCGAGGATATAATGCACTTAAGAGTATATGGTTTAACCGCATCCACAAACAGCACCAGAGAATGGACTCTGAGAACTGCAGAGGGGCCCTGCTCATGCAGAGGCACCCCCTCACATAGAAGCCAAGCACCCTGCCCTCAGGATTGATAGGGCCTGCCTTAGGGGTGACTGATAGGTTTATATGTGTGTGCAAGAGAGATATAGGAAACCTATATCTCAGTGAGGGGTGCTAGCACCACCTCACCCAGGCTGCAGTAGCAGGCCTGTGGTGTCAGATTTAGACTGCTTCCCAGGGGTGGCATAACACATGCTGCAGCCCCTGGTAGGCCTGTGAAGTACCTATGCCCTTGGCACCTAAGGTACCATATACTAGGGACTCATAAGGCACCACAGTATCCAATCACTAGTGCACCTAGAGTGCACTCCATTTCGTTTAGAGAGAACAGAGGCTGGGGCCCTGATTGGCAGGGACCCAGCCAGACTATAGCCAGAAACCAGTGCTAACATCAGAAAAAAAGTGGGGGCAACATAAGAGGCAGATCCTACTCTCCTACACAAACCTTGCCTCTACACCTCCAGATGCAGCTGCGCCGCACGGGAAACAAAGACGAACCTTGCCTCTACACTTCCAGATGCAGCAGCCTAGTGTGGGAAACAAAGATGAACCTTGTACCATACAACTCCAGATGCGGCAGCGCAGCACAGGAAATAAAGACGAACCTTGCCTCTACACCCCCAGATGCAGCAGCCCAGCACGGGAAACAAAGAGGAACCTTGCCACACACCACCACGAGCAGCTGCCAAGCATGGAGAACAAAGACGAACCTTGCCTCTACACCTTCAGATCCAGCAGCTCAGCACGGGGAACAAAGACGAACCTTGCCTCTACACCTTCAGATCCAGCAGCTCAGCACGGGAAACAAAGATGAACCTTGCTTCTACACTTCCAGATGCAGCTGCGCCGCACAGGAAACCAAGATGAACCTTGACCCCAACACCTCCAGATGCAGCCACCGAGCACGGGTAACAAAAACAAACGTTGCCTCTACACCTCCAGATGCAGCCACCCAGCACGGGAAACAAAGATAAACCTTGTACCCTACACCTCCAGATGCAGCTGCGCCGCACGGGAAACAAAGACAAACCTTGCTTCTACACCTCCAGATGCAGCTGCGATGTACGGGAAACAAAGACAAACCTTGCCTCTGCACCTCCAGATGCAGCCGTCCAGCGTGGGAAACAAAGATGAACCTTGCCTCTACACCTCCAGATGCAGTTGCGCCGCACGGGAAACAAAGACAAACCTTGTACCCTACACCTCCAGATGCAGCTGCGCCACACGGGAAACAAAGACAAACCTTGTCTCTACACCTCCAGATGCAGCTGCGATGCACGGGAAACAAAGACAAACCTTGCCTCTGCACCTCCAGATGCAGCCGCCCAGCGTGGGAAACAAAGACAAACCTTACCTCTACACCTCCAGATGGAGCAGCCCAGCGTGGGAACCAAAGATGAACCTTGCCTCTAAACCTCCAGATAAAGCTGCACCACACAGGAAACAAAGACGAACCTTGCCTCTACACTTCCAGATGCAGCTGCGCCGCACGGGAAACAAAGACGAACCTTGCCTCTACACCTCCAGATGCAGCCGTCCAGCACAGGAAACATAAACAAACCTTGTACCCTACACCTCCACATGCGGCTGCGCCGCACGGGAAACAAATATGAACCTTGCCTCCACACCTCCAGATACAGCTGCGATGTACGGGAAACAAAGACGAACCTTGCCTCTACAGCTCCAGATGCAGCCGCCCAGCACGGGAAACAAAGACGAACCTTGTACCCTACACCTCCAGATGCAGCTGCGCCGCACGGGAAACAAAGACGAACCTTGCCGCTACACCTCCAGATGCAGCTGCGCCGCATAGGAAACAAAGATGAGCCTTGCCTGTACACCACCAGATGCAGCCGCCCAGCGTGGGAAACAAAGACAAACCTTACCTCTACACCTCCAGATGCAGCCGCCCAGCGTGGGAACCAAAGATGAACCTTGCCTCTACACCTCCAGATAAAGCTGCACCACACGGGAAACAAAGACGAACCTTGCCTCTACACCTCCAGGTGCAGCCGTCCAGCACAGGAAACATAAACAAACCTTGTACCCTACACCTCCACATGCAGCTGCGCCGCACGGGAAACAAATATGAACCTTGCCTCCACACCTCCAGATACAGCTGCGATGCACGGGAAACAAAGACGAACCTTGCCTCTACAGCTCCAGATGCAGCCGCCCAGCACGGGAAACAAAGATGAACCTTGCCCCAACACCTCCAGATGCAGCCGCCCAACGTGGGAAACAAAGACAAACCTTGACTCTACACCTCCAGATGCAGCTGCGCCGCACGGGAAACAAAGACGAACCTTGCCTCTACACCTTCAGCTGCAGCTGCGCTGCATGGCAAACAAAGACGAACCTTGCCTCTACACCTCAAGATGCAGCTGCGCCGCATGTGAAACAAAGCCCAACCTTGCCTCTACAGCTCTAGATGCAGCCGCCCAGTACGGGAAACAAAGACAAACCTTGCCCCAACACCTCCATGATGCAGCCGCCAAGCGTGGGACAAAAAGACAAACCTTGCCTCTACACCTCCGGATGCAGCTTCGCCACACGGGAAACAAAGACAAACCTTACCTACAGATGCAGCCGCACAGCGTGTGAAACAAAGATGAACGTTGCCTCTACACCTCCACATACAGCTATGCCGCACGGGAAACAAAGACGAACCTTGCCTCTACACCTCAAGATGCAGCTGCGCCGCTTGTGAAACAAAGCCCAACCTTGCCTCCACAGCTCTAGATGCAGCCGCCCAGTACGGGAAACAAAGACTAACCTTGTACCCTACACCTCCAGATGCAGCTGTGCCTCCCGGGAAACAAAGACAAACCTTACCTCCAGATGCAGCCGCCCAGCGTGTGACACAAAGATGAACCTTGCCTCTACACCTCCAGATACAGCTATGACGCACGGGAAACAAAGACGAACCTTGCCTCTACACCTCCATATGCAGCTGCGCCGCACGGGAAACAAAGACGAACCTTGCCTCTACACCTCCAGATGCAGCCGTCCAGCACAGGAAACAAAAACAAACCTTGTACCCTACACCTACAGATGCAGCTGCGCAGCACGGGAAACAAAGATGAACCTTGCCTCTACACCTCCAGATACAGCTGGGATGCACGGGAAACAAAGGCGCACCTTGCCTCTACACCTCCAGATGCAGCTGCGATGCACGGGAAACAAAGACAACCTTGAACCCTACACCTCCTGATGCAGCTGCGCCGCACGGTAAACAAAGACGAACATTGCCTCGACAACTCCAGATGCGCCGCACGGGAAACAAAGACGAACCTTGCCTCTACACCTCGAGATGCAGCTGCGCCGCACGGGAAACAAAAACAAACCTTGCCTCTACACCTCTAGATGCAGCTGCGCCGCACGGGAAACAAAGACGAACCTTGCCTCTACACATCCAGATGCAGCCGCCCAGCACGGGAAACAAAGACAAACCTTGTACCCTACACCTCCAGATGCAGCTGCGCAGCACGGGAAACAAAGACGAACCTTGCCTCTACACATCCAGATGCAGCCGCCCAGCACGGGAAAGAAAGACGAACCTTGCCTCTACACCTCCAAATGCAGCTGCCCAGTGTGGGAAACAAAGATGAACCTTGCCTCTACACCTCGAGATACAGCTGCCCAGTGTGGGAAACAAAGATGAACCTTGCCTCTACACCTCCAGATGCAGTTGCGCCGCACGGGAAACAAAGACAAACCTTGTACCCTACACCTCCAGATGCAGCTGCGCCGCACGGGAAACAAAGACGAACCTTGCTTCTACACCTCCAGATGCAGCTGCGATGCACGGGAAACAAAGATGAACCATGCCTCTACACCTCCAGATGCAGTTGCGCCGCACGGGAAACAAAGACAAACCTTGTACTCTACACCTCCAGATGCAGCTGCGCCACACGGGAAACAAAGACAAACCTTGTCTCTACACCTCCAGATGCAGCTGTGATGCACGGGAAACAAAGACAAACCTTGCCTCTGCACCTCCAGATGCAGCCGCCCAGCGTGGGAAACAAAGACAAACCTTACCTCTACACCTCCAGATGCAGCAGCCCAGCGTGGGAACCAAAGATGAACCTTGCCTCTATACCTCCAGATAAAGCTGCACCACACAGGAAACAAAGACGAACCTTGCCTCTACACTTCCAGATGCAGCTGCGCCGCACAGGAAACAAAGACGAACCTTGCCTCTACACCTCCAGATGCAGCCGTCCAGCACAGGAAACATAAACAAACCTTGTACCCTACACCTCCACATGCAGCTGCGCCGCACGGGAAACAAATATGAACCTTGCCTCCACACCTCCAGATACAGCTGCGATGTACGGGAAACAAAGACGAACCTTGCCTCTACAGCTCCAGATGCAGCTGCCCAGCACGGGAAACAAAGACGAACCTTGTACCCTACACCTCCAGATGCAGCTGCGCCGCACGGGAAACAAAGACGAACCTTGCCGCTACACCTCCAGATGCAGCTGCGCCGCATAGGAAACAAAGATGAGCCTTGCCTGTACACCACCAGATGCAGCCGCCCAGCGTGGGAAACAAAGACAAACCTTACATCTACACCTCCAGATGCAGCCGCCCAGCGTGGGAAACAAAGACGAACCTTGCCTCTACACCTCCAGATGCAGCCGTCCAGCACAGGAAACATAAACAAACCTTGTACCCTACACCTCCACATGCAGCTGCGCCGCACGGGAAACAAATATGAACCTTGCCTCCACACCTCCAGATACAGCTGCGATGCACGGGAAACAAAGACGAACCTTGCCTCTACAGCTCCAGATGCAGCCGCCCAGCACGGGAAACAAAGATGAACCTTGCCCCAACACCTCCAAGATGCAGCCGCCCAACGTGGGAAACAAAGACAAACCTTGACTCTACACCTCCAGATGCAGCTGCGCCGCACGGGAAACAAAGACGAACCTTGCCTCTACACCTTCAGCTGCAGCTGCGCTGCAGGGAAACAAAGACGAACCTTGCCTCTACACCTCAAGATGCAGCTGCGCCGCATGTCAAACAAAGCCCAACCTAGCCTCTACAGCTCTAGATGCAGCCGCCCAGTACGGGAAACAAAGACAAACCTTGCCCCAACACCTCCAAGATGCAGCCGCCAAGCGTGGGACAAAAAGACAAACCTTGCCTCTACACCTCCGGATGCAGCTGCGCCACACGGGAAACAAAGACAAACCTTACCTACAGATGCAGCCGCACAGCGTGTGAAACAAAGATGAACCTTGCCTCTACACCTCCAGATACAGCTATGCCGCACGGGAAACAAAGACGAACCTTGCCTCTACACCTCAAGATGCAGCTGCGCCGCTTGTGAAACAAAGCCCAACCTTGCCTCCACAGCTCTAGATGCAGCCGCCCAGTACGGGAAACAAAGACTAACCTTGTACCCTACACCTCCAGATGCAGCTGCGCCGCACGGGAAACAAAGACGAACCTTGCCTCTACACCTCCAGATGCAGCTGTGCCTCACGGGAAACAAAGACAAACCTTACCTCCAGATGCAGCCGCCCAGCGTGTGACACAAAGATGAACCTTGCCTCTACACCTCCAGATACAGCTATGCCGCACGGGAAACAAAGACGAACCTTGCCTCTACACCTCCATATGCAGCTGCGCCGCACGGGAAACAAAGACGAACCTTGCCTCTACACCTCCAGATGCAGCCGTCCAGCATAGGAAACAAAAACAAACCTTGTACCCTACACCTACAGATGCAGCTGCGCAGCACGGGAAACAAAGATGAACCTTGCCTCTACACCTCCAGATACAGCTGGGATGCACGGGAAACAAAGGCGCACCTTGCCTCTACACCTCCAGATGCAGCTGCGATGCACGGGAAACAAAGACAACCTTGAACCCTACACCTCCAGATGCAGCTGCGCCGCACGGTAAACAAAGACGAACATTGCCTCGACAACTCCAGATGCGCCGCACGGGAAACAAAGACGAACCTTGCCTCTACACCTCCAGATGCAGCTGCGCCGCACGGGAAACAAAGACAAACCTTACCTACAGATGCAGCCGCACAGCGTGTGAAACAAAGATGAACCTTGCCTCTACACCTCCAGATACAGCTATGCCGCACGGGAAACAAAGACGAACCTTGCCTCTACACCTCAAGATGCAGCTGCGCCGCTAGTGAAACAAAGCCCAACCTTGCCTCCACAGCTCTAGATGCAGCCGCCCAGTACGGGAAACAAAGACTAACCTTGTACCCTACACCTCCAGATGCAGCTGTGCCTCACGGGAAACAAAGACAAACCTTACCTCCAGATGCAGCCGCCCAGCGTGTGACACAAAGATGAACCTTGCCTCTACACCTCCAGATACAGCTATGCCGCACGGGAAACAAAGACGAACCTTGCCTCTACACCTCCATATGCAGCTGCGCCGCACGGGAAACAAAGAAGAACCTTGCCTCTACACCTCCAGATGCAGCCGTCCAGCACAGGAAACAAAAACAAACCTTGTACCCTACACCTACAGATGCAGCTGCGCAGCACGGGAAACAAAGATGAACCTTGCCTCTATACCTCCAGATACAGCTGGGATGCACGGGAAACAAAGGCGCACCTTGCCTCTACACCTCCAGATGCAGCTGCGATGCACGGGAAACAAAGACACCCTTGAACCCTACACCTCCAGATGCAGCTGCGCCGCACGGTAAACAAAGACGAACATTGCCTCGACAACTCCAGATGCGCCGCACGGGAAACAAAGACGAACCTTGCCTCTACACCTCCAGATGCAGCTGCGCCGCACGGGAAACAAAAACAAACCTTGCCTCTACACCTCTAGATGCAGCTGCGCCGCACGGGAAACAAAGACGAACCTTGCCTCTACACATCCAGATGCAGCCGCCCAGCACGGGAAACAAAGACAAACCTTGTACCCTACACCTCCAGATGCAGCTGCGCAGCACGGGAAACAAAGACGAACCTTGCCTCTACACATCCAGATGCAGCCGCCCAGCACGGGAAAGAAAGACGAACCTTGCCTCTACACCTCCAGATGCAGTTGCGCCGCACGGGAAACAAAGACAAACCTTGTACCCTACACCTCCAGATGCAGCTGCGCCGCACGGGAAACAAAGACGAACCTTGCTTCTACACCTCCAGATGCAGCTGCGATGCACGGGAAACAAAGATGAACCATGCCTCTACACCTCCAGATGCAGTTGCGCCGCACGGGAAACAAAGACAAACCTTGTACCCTACACCTCCAGATGCAGCTGCGCCACACGGGAAACAAAGACAAACCTTGTCTCTACACCTCCAGATGCAGCTGCGATGCACGGGAAACAAAGACAAACCTTGCCTCTGCACCTCCAGATGCAGCCGCCCAGCGTGGGAAACAAAGACAAACCTTACCTCTACACCTCCAGATGCAGCAGCCCAGCGTGGGAACCAAAGATGAACCTTGCCTCTACACCTCCAGATAAAGCTGCACCACACAGGAAACAAAGACGAACCTTGCCTCTACACTTCCAGATGCAGCTGCGCCGCACGGGAAACAAAGACGAACCTTGCCTCTACACCTCCAGATGCAGCCGTCCAGCACAGGAAACATAAACAAACCTTGTACCCTACACCTCCACATGCAGCTGCGCCGCACGGGAAACAAATATGAACCTTGCCTCCACACCTCCAGATACAGCTGCGATGTACGGGAAACAAAGACGAACCTTGCCTCTACAGCTCCAGATGCAGCCGCCCAGCCCGGGAAACAAAGACGAACCTTGTACCCTACACCTCCAGATGCAGCTGCGCCGCACGGGAAACAAAGACGAACCTTGCCGCTACACCTCCAGATGCAGCTGCGCCGCATAGGAAACAAAGATGAGCCTTGCCTGTACACCACCAGATGCAGCCGCCCAGCGTGGGAAACAAAGACAAACCTTACCTCTACACCTCCAGATGCAGCTGCACCACACGGGAAACAAAGACGAACCTTGCCTCTACACTTCCAGATGCAGCTGCGCCGCACGGGAAACAAAGACGAACCTTGCCTCTACACCTCCAGATGCAGCCGTCCAGCACAGGAAACATAAACAAACCTTGTACCCTACACCTCCACATGCAGCTGCGCCGCACGGGAAACAAATATGAACCTTGCCTCCACACCTCCAGATACAGCTGCGATGCACGGGAAAAAAGACGAACCATGCCTCTACAGCTCCAGATGCAGCCGCCCAGCACGGGAAACAAAGATGAACCTTGCCCCAACACCTCCAGATGCAGCCGCCCAACGTGGGAAACAAAGACAAACCTTGACTCTACACCTCCAGATGCAGCTGCGCCGCACGGGAAACAAAGACGAACCTTGCCTCTACACCTTCAGCTGCAGCTGCGCTGCACGGCAAACAAAGACGAACCTTGCCTCTATACCTCTAGATACAGCTGCACCGCACAGGAAACAAAGACAAACCTTGCCTCTACACCTCCAGATGCAGCCGTCCAGCGTGGGAAACAAAGATGAACCTTGCCTCTACACCTCCAGATGCAGCTGCGCCGCACGGGAAACAAAGACGAACCTTGCCTCTACACCTCCAGATGCAGCCGTCCAGCACAGGAAACATAAACAAACCTTGTACCCTACACCTCCACATGCAGCTGCGCCGCACGGGAAACAAATATGAACCTTGCCTCCACACCTCCAGATACAGCTGCGATGTACGGGAAACAAAGACGAACCTTGCCTCTACAGCTCCAGATGCAGCCGCCCAGCACGGGAAACAAAGACGAACCTTGTACCCTACACCTCCAGATGCAGCTGCGCCGCACGGGAAACAAAGACGAACCTTGCCTCTATACCTCTAGATACAGCTGCACCGCACAGGAAACAAAGACAAACCTTGCCTCTACACCTCCAGATGCAGCCGTCCAGCGTGGGAAACAAAGATGAACCTTGCCTCTACACCTCCAGATGCAGTTGCGCCGCACGGGAAACAAAGACAAACCTTGTACCCTACACCTCCAGATGCAGCTGCGCCACACGGGAAACAAAGACAAACCTTGTCTCTACACCTCCAGATGCAGCTGCGATGCACGGGAAACAAAGACAAACCTTGCCTCTGCACCTCCAGATGCAGCCGCCCAGCGTGGGAAACAAAGACAAACCTTACCTCTACACCTCCAGATGCAGCAGCCCAGCGTGGGAACCAAAGATGAACCTTGCCTCTACACCTCCAGATAAAGCTGCACCACACAGGAAACAAAGACGAACCTTGCCTCTACACTTCCAGATGCAGCTGCGCCGCACGGGAAACAAAGACGAACCTTGCCTCTACACCTCCAGATGCAGCCGTCCAGCACAGGAAACATAAACAAACCTTGTACCCTACACCTCCACATGCAGCTGCGCCGCACGGGAAACAAATATGAACCTTGCCTCCACACCTCCAGATACAGCTGCGATGTACGGGAAACAAAGACGAACCTTGCCTCTACAGCTCCAGATGCAGCCGCCCAGCACGGGAAACAAAGACGAACCTTGTACCCTACACCTCCAGATGCAGCTGCGCCGCACGGGAAACAAAGACGAACCTTGCCGCTACACCTCCAGATGCAGCTGCGCCGCATAGGAAACAAAGATGAGCCTTGCCTGTACACCTCCAGATGCAGCCGCCCAGCGTGGGAACCAAAGATGAACCTTGCCTCTACACCTCCAGATAAAGCTGCACCACACGGGAAACAAAGACGAACCTTGCCTCTACACCTCCAGATGCAGCCGTCCAGCACAGGAAACATAAACAAACCTTGTACCCTACACCTCCACATGCAGCTGCGCCGCACGGGAAACAAATATGAACCTTGCCTCCACACCTCCAGATACAGCTGCGATGCACGGGAAACAAAGACGAACCTTGCCTCTACAGCTCCAGATGCAGCCGCCCAGCACGGGAAACAAAGATAAACCTTGCCCCAACACCTCCAGATGCAGCCGCCCAACGTGGGAAACAAAGACAAACCTTGACTCTACACCTCCAGATGCAGCTGCGCCGCACGGGAAACAAAGACGAACCTTGCCTCTACACCTTCAGCTGCAGCTGCGCTGCACGGCAAACAAAGACGAACCTTGCCTCTACACCTCAAGATGCAGCTGCGCCGCATGTGAAACAAAGCCCAACCTTGCCTCTACAGCTCTAGATGCAGCCGCCCAGTACGGGAAACAAAGACAAACCTTGCCCCAACACCTCCAGATGCAGCCGCCAAGCGTGGGACAAAAAGACAAACCTTGCCTCTACACCTCCGGATGCAGCTTCGCCACACGGGAAACAAAGACAAACCTTACCTACAGATGCAGCCGCACAGCGTGTGAAACAAAGATGAACCTTGCCTCTACACCTCCAGATACAGCTATGCCGCACGGGAAACAAAGACGAACCTTGCCTCTACACCTCAAGATGCAGCTGCGCCGCTTGTGAAACAAAGCCCAACCTTGCCTCCACAGCTCTAGATGCAGCCGCCCAGTACGGGAAACAAAGACTAACCTTGTACCCTACACCTCCAGATGCAGCTGTGCCTCACGGGAAACAAAGACAAACCTTACCTCCAGATGCAGCCGCCCAGCGTGTGACACAAAGATGAACCTTGCCTCTACACCTCCAGATACAGCTATGACGCACGGGAAACAAAGACGAACCTTGCCTCTACACCTCCATATGCAGCTGCGCCGCACGGGAAACAAAGACGAACCTTGCCTCTACACCTCCAGATGCAGCCGTCCAGCACAGGAAACAAAAACAAACCTTGTACCCTACACCTACAGATGCAGCTGCGCAGCACGGGAAACAAAGATGAACCTTGCCTCTACACCTCCAGATACAGCTGGGATGCACGGGAAACAAAGGCGCACCTTGCCTCTACACCTCCAGATGCAGCTGCGATGCACGGGAAACAAAGACAACCTTGAACCCTACACCTCCAGATGCAGCTGCGCCGCACGGTAAACAAAGACGAACATTGCCTCGACAACTCCAGATGCGCCGCACGGGAAACAAAGACGAACCTTGCCTCTACACCTCCAGATGCAGCTGCGCCGCACGGGAAACAAAAACAAACCTTGCCTCTACACCTCTAGATGCAGCTGCGCCGCACGGGAAACAAAGACGAACCTTGCCTCTACACATCCAGATGCAGCCGCCCAGCACGGGAAACAAAGACAAACCTTGTACCCTACACCTCCAGATGCAGCTGCGCAGCACGGGAAACAAAGACGAACCTTGCCTCTACACATCCAGATGCAGCCGCCCAGCACGGGAAAGAAAGACGAACCTTGCCTCTACACCTCCAAATGCAGCTGCCCAGTGTGGGAAACAAAGATGAACCTTGCCTCTACACCTCGAGATACAGCTGCCCAGTGTGGGAAACAAAGATGAACCTTGCCTCTACACCTACAGATGCAGTTGCGCCGCACGGGAAACAAAGACAAACCTTGTACCCTACACCTCCAGATGCAGCTGCGCCGCACGGGAAACAAAGACGAACCTTGCTTCTACACCTCCAGATGCAGCTGCGATGCACGGGAAACAAAGATGAACCATGCCTCTACACCTCCAGATGCAGTTGCGCCGCACGGGAAACAAAGACAAACCTTGTACCCTACACCTCCAGATGCAGCTGCGCCACACGGGAAACAAAGACAAACCTTGTCTCTACACCTCCAGATGCAGCTGTGATGCACGGGAAACAAAGACAAACCTTGCCTCTGCACCTCCAGATGCAGCCGCCCAGCGTGGGAAACAAAGACAAACCTTACCTCTACACCTCCAGATGCAGCAGCCCAGCGTGGGAACCAAAGATGAACCTTGCCTCTATACCTCCAGATAAAGCTGCACCACACAGGAAACAAAGACGAACCTTGCCTCTACACTTCCAGATGCAGTTGCGCCGCACAGGAAACAAAGACGAACCTTGCCTCTACACCTCCAGATGCAGCCGTCCAGCACAGGAAACATAAACAAACCTTGTACCCTACACCTCCACATGCAGCTGCGCCGCACGGGAAACAAATATGAACCTTGCCTCCACACCTCCAGATACAGCTGCGATGTACGGGAAACAAAGACGAACCTTGCCTCTACAGCTCCAGATGCAGCTGCCCAGCACGGGAAACAAAGACGAACCTTGTACCCTACACCTCCAGATGCAGCTGCGCCGCACGGGAAACAAAGACGAACCTTGCCGCTACACCTCCAGATGCAGCTGCGCCGCAAAGGAAACAAAGATGAGCCTTGCCTGTACACCACCAGATGCAGCCGCCCAGCGTGGGAAACAAAGACAAACCTTACATCTACACCTCCAGATGCAGCCGCCCAGCGTGGGAACCAAAGATGAACCTTGCCTCTACACCTCCAGATAAAGCTGCACCACACGGGAAACAAAGACGAACCTTGCCTCTACACCTCCAGATGCAGCCGTCCAGCACAGGAAACATAAACAAACCTTGTACCCTACACCTCCACATGCAGCTGCGCCGCACGGAAACAAATATGAACCTTGCCTCCACACCTCCAGATACAGCTGCGATGCACGGGAAACAAAGACGAACCTTGCCTCTACAGCTCCAGATGCAGCCGCCCAGCACGGGAAACAAAGATGAACCTTGCCCCAACACCTCCAGATGCAGCCGCCCAACGTGGGAAACAAAGACAAACCTTGACTCTACACCTCCAGATGCAGCTGCGCCGCACGGGAAACAAAGACGAACCTTGCCTCTACACCTTCAGCTGCAGCTGCGCTGCAGGGAAACAAAGACGAACCTTGCCTCTACACCTCAAGATGCAGCTGCGCCGCATGTCAAACAAAGCCCAACCTAGCCTCTACAGCTCTAGATGCAGCCGCCCAGTACGGGAAACAAAGACAAACCTTGCCCCAACACCTCCAGATGCAGCCGCCAAGCGTGGGACAAAAAGACAAACCTTGCCTCTACACCTCCGGATGCAGCTGCGCCACACGGGAAACAAAGACAAACCTTACCTACAGATGCAGCCGCACAGCGTGTGAAACAAAGATGAACCTTGCCTCTACACCTCCAGATACAGCTATGCCGCACGGGAAACAAAGACGAACCTTGCCTCTACACCTCAAGATGCAGCTGCGCCGCTTGTGAAACAAAGCCCAACCTTGCCTCCACAGCTCTAGATGCAGCCGCCCAGTACGGGAAACAAAGACTAACCTTGTACCCTACACCTCCAGATGCAGCTGCGCCGCACGGGAAACAAAGACGAACCTTGCCTCTACACCTCCAGATGCAGCTGTGCCTCACGGGAAACAAAGACAAACCTTACCTCCAGATGCAGCCGCCCAGCGTGTGACACAAAGATGAACCTTGCCTCTACACCTCCAGATACAGCTATGCCGCACGGGAAACAAAGACGAACCTTGCCTCTACACCTCCATATGCAGCTGCGCCGCACGGGAAACAAAGACGAACCTTGCCTCTACACCTCCAGATGCAGCCGCCCAGCATAGGAAACAAAAACAAACCTTGTACCCTACACCTACAGATGCAGCTGCGCCGCACGGTAAACAAAGACGAACATTGCCTCGACAACTCCAGATGCGCCGCACGGGAAACAAAGACGAACCTTGCCTCTACACCTCCAGATGCAGCTGCGCCGCACGGGAAACAAAGACAAACCTTACCTACAGATGCAGCCGCACAGCGTGTGAAACAAAGATGAACCTTGCCTCTACACCTCCAGATACAGCTATGCCGCACGGGAAACAAAGACGAACCTTGCCTCTACACCTCAAGATGCAGCTGCGCCGCTTGTGAAACAAAGCCCAACCTTGCCTCCACAGCTCTAGATGCAGCCGCCCAGTACGGGAAACAAAGACTAACCTTGTACCCTACACCTCCAGATGCAGCTGTGCCTCACGGGAAACAAAGACAAACCTTACCTCCAGATGCAGCCGCCCAGCGTGTGACACAAAGATGAACCTTGCCTCTACACCTCCAGATACAGCTATGCCGCACGGGAAACAAAGACGAACCTTGCCTCTACACCTCCATATGCAGCTGCGCCGCACGGGAAACAAAGACGAACCTTGCCTCTACACCTCCAGATGCAGCCGTCCAGCACAGGAAACAAAAACAAACCTTGTACCCTACACCTACAGATGCAGCTGCGCAGCACGGGAAACAAAGATGAACCTTGCCTCTACACCTCCAGATACAGCTGGGATGCACGGGAAACAAAGGCGCACCTTGCCTCTACACCTCCAGATGCAGCTGCGATGCACAGGAAACAAAGACAACCTTGAACCCTACACCTCCAGATGCAGCTGCGCCGCACGGTAAACAAAGACGAACATTGCCTCGACAACTCCAGATGCGCCGCACGGGAAACAAAGACGAACCTTGCCTCTACACCTCCAGATGCAGCTGCGCCGCTTGTGAAACAAAGCCCAACCTTGCCTCCACAGCTCTAGATGCAGCCGCCCAGTACGGGAAACAAAGACTAACCTTGTACCCTACACCTCCAGATGCAGCTGTGCCTCACGGGAAACAAAGACAAACCTTACCTCCAGATGCAGCCGCCCAGCGTGTGACACAAAGATGAACCTTGCCTCTACACCTCCAGATACAGCTATGCCGCACGGGAAACAAAGACGAACCTTGCCTCTACACCTCCATATGCAGCTGCGCCGCACGGGAAACAAAGACGAACCTTGCCTCTACACCTCCAGATGCAGCCGTCCAGCACAGGAAACAAAAACAAACCTTGTACCCTACACCTACAGATGCAGCTGCGCAGCACGGGAAACAAAGATGAACCTTGCCTCTACACCTCCAGATACAGCTGGGATGCACGGGAAACAAAGGCGCACCTTGCCTCTACACCTCCAGATGCAGCTGCGATGCACGGGAAACAAAGACAACCTTGA
Organism: Calotriton arnoldi; assembly: GCA_963921515.1. Classification (NCBI taxonomy): domain Eukaryota; kingdom Metazoa; phylum Chordata; class Amphibia; order Caudata; family Salamandridae; genus Calotriton; species Calotriton arnoldi. Next base: position 795,703 of record CAWUFW010001762.1, on the reverse strand, counting down.
ACCCTACACCTCCAGATGCAGCTGCGCCGCACGGTAAACAAAGACGAACATTGCCTCGACAACTCCAGATGCGCCGCACGGGAAACAAAGACGAACCTTGCCTCTACACCTCCAGATGCAGCTGCGCCGCACGGGAAACAAAGACAAACCTTACCTACAGATGCAGCCGCACAGCATGTGAAACAAAGATGAACCTTGCCTCTACACCTCCAGATACAGCTATGCCGCACGGGAAACAAAGACGAACCTTGCCTCTACACCTCAAGATGCAGCTGCGCAGCTTGTGAAACAAAGCCCAACCTTGCCTCCACAGCTCTAGATGCAGCCGCCCAGTACGGGAAACAAAGACTAACCTTGTACCCTACACCTCCAGATGCAGCTGTGCCTCACGGGAAACAAAGACAAACCTTACCTCCAGATGCAGCCGCCCAGCGTGTGACACAAAGATGAACCTTGCCTCTACACCTCCAGATACAGCTATGCCGCACGGGAAACAAAGACGAACCTTGCCTCTACACCTCCATATGCAGCTGCGCCAGCACGGGAAACAAAGACGAACCTTGCCTCTACACCTCCAGATGCAGCCGTCCAGCACAGGAAATAAAAACAAACCTTGTACCCTACACCTACAGATGCAGCTGCGCAGCACGGGAAACAAAGATGAACCTTGCCTCTACACCTCCAGATACAGCTGGGATGCACGGGAAACAAAGGCGCACCTTGCCTCTACACCTCCAGATGCAGCTGCGATGCACGGGAAACAAAGACAACCTTGAACCCTACACCTCCAGATGCAGGTGCGCCGCACGGTAAACAAAGACGAACATTGCCTCGACAACTCCAGATGCGCCGCACGGGAAACAAAGACGAACCTTGCCTCTACACCTCCAGATGCAGCTGCGCCGCTCGGGAAACAAAAACAAACCTTGCCTCTACACCTCTAGATGCAGCTGCGCCGCACGGGAAACAAAGACGAACCTTGCCTCTACACATCCAGATGCAGCCGCCCAGCACGGGAAACAAACGCAAACCTTGTACCCTACACCTCCAGATGCAGCTGCGCAGCACGGGAAACAAAGACGAACCTTGCCTCTACACATCCAGATGCAGCCGCCCAGCACGGGAAAGAAAGACGAACCTTGCCTCTACACCTCCAAATGCAGCTGCCCAGTGTGGGAAACAAAGATGAACCTTGCCTCTACACCTCGAGATACAGCTGCCCAGTGTGGGAAACAAAGATGAACCTTGCCTCTACACCTCCAGATGCAGTTGCGCCGCACGGGAAACAAAGACAAACCTTGTACCCTACACCTCCAGATGCAGCTGCGCCGCACGGGAAACAAAGACGAACCTTGCTTCTACACCTCCAGATGCAGCTGCGATGCACGGGAAACAAAGATGAACCATGCCTTTACACCTCCAGATGCAGTTGCGCCGCACGGGAAACAAAGACAAACCTTGTACCCTACACCTCCAGATGCAGCTGCGCCACACGGGAAACAAAGACAAACCTTGTCTCTACACCTCCAGATGCAGCTGCGAGGCACGGGAAACAAAGACAAACCTTGCCTCTGCACCTCCAGATGCAGCCGCCCAGCGTGGGAAACAAAGACAAACCTTACCTCTACACCTCCAGATGCAGCAGCCCAGCGTGGGAACCAAAGATGAACCTTGCCTCTACACCTCCAGATAAAGCTGCACCACACAGGAAACAAAGACGAACCTTGCCTCTACACTTCCAGATGCAGCTGCGCCGCACGGGAAACAAAGACGAACCTTGCCTCTACACCGCCAGATGCAGCCGTCCAGCACAGGAAACATAAACAAACCTTGTACCCTACACCTCCACATGCAGCTGCGCCGCACGGGAAACAAATATGAACCTTGCCTCCACACCTCCAGATACAGCTGCGATGTTCGGGAAACAAAGACGAACCTTGCCTCTACAGCTCCAGATGCAGCCGCCCAGCACGGGAAACAAAGACGAACCTTGTACCCTACACCTCCAGATGCAGCTGCGCCGCACGGGAAACAAAGACGAACCTTGCCGCTACACCTCCAGATGCAGCTGCACCGCATAGGAAACAAAGATGAGCCTTGCCTGTACACCACCAGATGCAGCCGCCCAGCGTGGGAAACAAAGACAAACCTTACCTCTACACCTCCAGATGCAGCTGCGCCTCACGGGAAACAAAGAGCAGCCTTGCCTCTACACCTCCAGATGCAGCCGCCCAGCGTGGGAACCAAAGATGAACCTTGCCTCTACACCTCCAGATAAAGCTGCACCACACGGGAAACAAAGACGAACCTTGCCTCTACACTTCCAGATGCAGCTGCGCCGCACGGGAAACAAAGACGAACCTTGCCTCTACACCTCCAGATGCAGCCGTCCAGCACAGGAAACATAAACAAACCTTGTACCCTACACCTCCACATGCAGTTGCGCTGCACGGGAAACAAATATGAACCTTGCCTCCACACCTCCAGATACAGCTGCGATGCACGGGAAACAAAGACGAACCTTGCCTCTACAGCTCCAGATGCAGCCGCCCAGCACGGGAAACAAAGATGAACCTTGCCCCAACACCTCCAGATGCAGCCGCCCAACGTGGGAAACAAAGACAAACCTTGACTCTACACCTCCAGATGCAGCTGCGCCGCACGGGAAACAAAGACGAACCTTGCCTCTACACCTTCAGCTGCAGCTGCACTGCACGGCAAACAAAGACGAACCTTGCCTCTACACCTCAAGATGCAGCTGCGCCGCATGTGAAACAAAGCCCAACCTTGCCTCTACAGCTCTAGATGCAGCCGCCCAGTACGGGAAACAAAGACAAACCTTGTACCCTACACCTCCAGATGCAGCTGCGCCGCACGGGATACAAAGACGAACCTTGCCTCTACACCTCCAGATGCAGCTGCGCCTCACGGGAAACAAAGACAAACCTTACCGCCAGATGCAGCCGCCCAGCGTGTGAAACAAAGACAAACCTTGCCTCTACACCTCGAGATGCAGCAGCCCAGCGTGGGAAACAAAGATGAACCTTGCCTCTACACCTCCAGATACAGCTCTGCCGCACGGGAAACAAAGACGAACCTTGCCTCTACACCCCGAGATGCAGCAGCCCAGCACGGGCAACAAAGATGAACCTTGCCTCTACACCACCAGGAGCAGCTGTCTAGCACTGGAAACAAAGAGGAACCTTGCCTCACACCACCAGGAGCAGCTGCGTAGCACGGGAAACAAAGACGAACCTTGCCTCTACACCTCCATATGCAGCTGCGCCGCACGGGAAACAAAGACGAACCTTGCCTCTACACCTCCAGATGCAGCCGTCCAGCACAGGAAACAAAAACAAACCTTGTACCCTACACCTACAGATGCAGCTGCGCAGCATGGGAAACAAAGATGAACCTTGCCTCTACACCTCCAGATACAGCTGGGATGCACGGGAAACAAAGGCGCACCTTGCCTCTACACCTCCAGATGCAGCTGCGATGCACGGGAAACAAAGACAACCTTGAACCCTACACCTGCAGATGCAGCTGCGCCGCACGGTAAACAAAGACGAACATTGCCTCGACAACTCCAGATGCGCCGCACGGGAAACAAAGACGAACCTTGCCTCTACACCTCCAGATGCAGCTGCGCCGCACGGGAAACAAAAACAAACCTTGCCTCTACACCTCTAGATGCAGCTGCGCCGCACGGGAAACAAAGACGAACCTTGCCTCTACACATCCAGATGCAGCCGCCCAGCACGGGAAAGAAAGACGAACCTTGCCTCTACACCTCCAAATGCAGCTGCCCAGTGTGGGAAACAAAGATGAACCTTGCCTCTGCACCTCGAGATACAGCTGCCCAGTGTGGGAAACAAAGATGAACCTTGCCTCTACACCTCCAGATGCAGCTGCGCCGCACGGAAACAAAGACGAACCATGCCTCTACACTTCCAGATGTAGCTGCGCCGCATGGGAAAAAAAGACTAACCTTACCTCTACAGCTCCAGATGCAGCCGCCCAGTACGGGAAACAAAGACAAACCTTGTACCCTACATCTCCAGATGCAGCTGCACCGCACAGGAAACAAAGACAAACCTTGCCTCTACACCTCCAGGTGCAGCCGCCCAGCGTGGGAAACAAAGATGAACCTTGCCTCTACACCTCCAGATACTGCTGCACCGCACAGGAAACAAAGACGAACCTTGCCTCTACACCTCCAGATGCAGCCACCGAGCACGGGTAACAAAAACAAACCTTGTACCCTACACCTCCAGATGCAGCTGCGCCGCACGGGAAACAAAGACAAACCTTGTACCCTACACCTCCAGATGCAGCTGCGCCGCATGGGAAACAAAGATGCACCTTGCCTCTACACCTCTAGATACAGCTGCAATGCACAGGAAACAAAGACAAACCTTGCCTCTACACCTCCAGGAGCAGCTGTCTAGCACTGGAAACAAAGACGAACCTTGCCTCTACACTTCCAGATGCAGCTGCACCGCATAGGAAACAAAGATGAGCCTTGCCTGTACACCACCAGATGCAGCCGCCCAGCGTGGGAAACAAAGACAAACCTTACCTCTACACCTCCAGATGCAGCTGCGCTCACGGGAAACAAAGAGCAGCCTTGCCTCTACACCTCCAGATGCAGCCGCCCAGCGTGGGAACCAAAGATGAACCTTGCCTCTACACCTCCAGATAAAGCTGCACCACACGGGAAACAAAGACGAACCTTGCCTCTACACTTCCAGATGCAGCTGCGCCGCACGGGAAACAAAGACGAACCTTGCCTCTACACCTCCAGATGCAGCCGTCCAGCACAGGAAACATAAACAAACCTTGTACCCTACACCTCCACATGCAGTTGCGCTGCACGGGAAACAAATATGAACCTTGCCTCCACACCTCCAGATACAGCTGCGATGCACGGGAAACAAAGACGAACCTTGCCTCTACAGCTCCAGATGCAGCCGCCCAGCACGGGAAACAAAGATGAACCTTGCCCCAACACCTCCAGATGCAGCCGCCCAACGTGGGAAACAAAGACAAACCTTGACTCTACACCTCCAGATGCAGCTGCGCCGCACGGGAAACAAAGACGAACCTTGCCTCTACACCTTCAGCTGCAGCTGCACTGCACGGCAAACAAAGACGAACCTTGCCTCTACACCTCAAGATGCAGCTGCGCCGCATGTGAAACAAAGCCCAACCTTGCCTCTACAGCTCTAGATGCAGCCGCCCAGTACGGGAAACAAAGACAAACCTTGTACCCTACACCTCCAGATGCAGCTGCGCCGCACGGGATACAAAGACGAACCTTGCCTCTACACCTCCAGATGCAGCTGCGCCTCACGGGAAACAAAGACAAACCTTACCGCCAGATGCAGCCGCCCAGCGTGTGAAACAAAGACAAACCTTGCCTCTACACCTCGAGATGCAGCAGCCCAGCGTGGGAAACAAAGATGAACCTTGCCTCTACACCTCCAGATACAGCTCTGCCGCACGGGAAACAAAGACGAACCTTGCCTCTACACCCCGAGATGCAGCAGCCCAGCACGGGCAACAAAGATGAACCTTGCCTCTACACCACCAGGAGCAGCTGTCTAGCACTGGAAACAAAGAGGAACCTTGCCTCACACCACCAGGAGCAGCTAAGTAGCACGGGGAACAAAGATGAACCTTGCCTCTACACCTCCAGATCCAGCAGCTCAGCACGGGAAACAAAGATGAACCTTGCCCCAACACCTCCAGATGCAGCCGCCAAGCATGGGACAAAAAGACAAACCTTGCCTCTACACCTCCGGATGCAGCTGCGCCACACGGGAAACAAAGACAAACCTTACCTACAGATGCAGCCGCACAGCGTGTGAAACAAAGATGAACCTTGCCTCTACACCTCCAGATACAGCTATGCCGCACGGGAAACAAAGACGAACCTTGCCTCTACACCTCAAGATGCAGCTGCGCCGCTTGTGAAACAAAGCCCAACCTTGCCTCCACAGCTCTAGATGCAGCCGCCCAGTACGGGAAACAAAGACTAACCTTGTACCCTACACCTCCAGATGCAGCTGCGCCGCACGGGAAACAAAGACGAACCTTGCCTCTACACCTCCAGATGCAGCTGTGCCTCACGGGAAACAAAGACAAACCTTACCTCCAGATGCAGCTGCCCAGCGTGTGACACAAAGATGAACCTTGCTTCTACACCTCCAGATACAGCTATGCCGCACGGGAAACAAAGACGAACCTTGCCTCTACACCTCCATATGCAGCTGCGCCGCACGGGAAACAAAGACGAACCTTGCCTCTACACCTCCAGATGCAGCCGTCCAGCACAGGAAACAAAAACAAACCTTGTACCCTACACCTACAGATGCAGCTGCGCAGCATGGGAAACAAAGATGAACCTTGCCTCTACACCTCCAGATACAGCTGGGATGCACGGGAAACAAAGGCGCACCTTGCCTCTACACCTCCAGATGCAGCTGCGATGCACGGGAAACAAAGACAACGTTGAACCCTACACCTGCAGATGCAGCTGCGCCGCACGGTAAACAAAGACGAACATTGCCTCGACAACTCCAGATGCGCCGCACGGGAAACAAAGACGAACCTTGCCTCTACACCTCCAGATGCAGCTGCGCCGCACGGGAAACAAAAACAAACCTTGCCTCTACACCTCTAGATGCAGCTGCGCCGCACGGGAAACAAAGACGAACCTTGCCTCTACACATCCAGATGCAGCCGCCCAGCACGGGAAAGAAAGACGAACCTTGCCTCTACACCTCCAAATGCAGCTGCCCAGTGTGGGAAACAAAGATGAACCTTGCCTCTGCACCTCGAGATACAGCTGCCCAGTGTGGGAAACAAAGATGAACCTTGCCTCTACACCTCCAGATGCAGCTGCGCCGCACGGGAAACAAAGACGAACCATGCCTCTACACTTCCAGATGTAGCTGCGCCGCATGGGAAAAAAAGACTAACCTTACCTCTACAGCTCCAGATGCAGCCGCCCAGTACGGGAAACAAAGACAAACCTTGTACCCTACATCTCCAGATGCAGCTGCACCGCACAGGAAACAAAGACAAACCTTGCCTCTACACCTCCAGGTGCAGCCGCCCAGCGTGGGAAACAAAGATGAACCTTGCCTCTACACCTCCAGATACTGCTGCACCGCACAGGAAACAAAGACGAACCTTGCCTCTACACCTCCAGATGCAGCCACCGAGCACGGGTAACAAAAACAAACCTTGTACCCTACACCTCCAGATGCAGCTGCGCCGCACGGGAAACAAAGACAAACCTTGTACCCTACACCTCCAGATGCAGCTGCGCCGCATGGGAAACAAAGATGCACCTTGCCTCTACACCTCTAGATACAGCTGCAATGCACAGGAAACAAAGACAAACCTTGCCTCTACACCTCCAGGAGCAGCTGTCTAGCACTGGAAACAAAGACGAACCTTGCCTCTACACTTCCAGATGCAGCTGCACCGCATAGGAAACAAAGATGAGCCTTGCCTGTACACCACCAGATGCAGCCGCCCAGCGTGGGAAACAAAGACAAACCTTACCTCTACACCTCCAGATGCAGCTGCGCCTCACGGGAAACAAAGAGCAGCCTTGCCTCTACACCTCCAGATGCAGCCGCCCAGCGTGGGAACCAAAGATGAACCTTGCCTCTACACCTCCAGATAAAGCTGCACCACACGGGAAACAAAGACGAACCTTGCCTCTACACTTCCAGATGCAGCTGCGCCGCACGGGAAACAAAGACGAACCTTGCCTCTACACCTCCAGATGCAGCCGTCCAGCACAGGAAACATAAACAAACCTTGTACCCTACACCTCCACATGCAGTTGCGCTGCACGGGAAACAAATATGAACCTTGCCTCCACACCTCCAGATACAGCTGCGATGCACGGGAAACAAAGACGAACCTTGCCTCTACAGCTCCAGATGCAGCCGCCCAGCACGGGAAACAAAGATGAACCTTGCCCCAACACCTCCAGATGCAGCCGCCCAACGTGGGAAACAAAGACAAACCTTGACTCTACACCTCCAGATGCAGCTGCGCCGCACGGGAAACAAAGACGAACCTTGCCTCTACACCTTCAGCTGCAGCTGCACTGCACGGCAAACAAAGACGAACCTTGCCTCTACACCTCAAGATGCAGCTGCGCCGCATGTGAAACAAAGCCCAACCTTGCCTCTACAGCTCTAGATGCAGCCGCCCAGTACGGGAAACAAAGACAAACCTTGTACCCTACACCTCCAGATGCAGCTGCGCCGCACGGGATACAAAGACGAACCTTGCCTCTACACCTCCAGATGCAGCTGCGCCTCACGGGAAACAAAGACAAACCTTACCGCCAGATGCAGCCGCCCAGCGTGTGAAACAAAGACAAACCTTGCCTCTACACCTCGAGATGCAGCAGCCCAGCGTGGGAAACAAAGATGAACCTTGCCTCTACACCTCCAGATACAGCTCTGCCGCACGGGAAACAAAGACGAACCTTGCCTCTACACCCCGAGATGCAGCAGCCCAGCACGGGCAACAAAGATGAACCTTGCCTCTACACCACCAGGAGCAGCTGTCTAGCACTGGAAACAAAGAGGAACCTTGCCTCACACCACCAGGAGCAGCTGCGTAGCACGGGGAACAAAGATGAACCTTGCCTCTACACCTCCAGATCCAGCAGCTCAGCACGGGAAACAAAGATGAACCTTGTACCCTACACCTCCAGATGCCGCTGCGCCGCACGGGAAACAAAGACGAACCTTGCCTCTACACCTCCAGATGCAGCTGTGCCTCACGGGAAACAAAGACAAACCTTACCTCCAGATGCAGCCGCCCAGCGTTTGACACAAAGATGAACCTTGCTTCTACACCTCCAGATACAGCTATGCCGCACGGGAAACAAAGACGAACCTTGCCTCTACACCTCCATATGCAGCTGCGCCGCACGGGAAACAAAGACGAACCTTGCCTCTACACCTCCAGATGCAGCCGTCCAGCACAGGAAACAAAAACAAACCTTGTACCCTACACCTACAGATGCAGCTGCGCAGCATGGGAAACAAAGATGAACCTTGCCTCTACACCTCCAGATACAGCTGGGATGCACGGGAAACAAAGGCGCACCTTGCCTCTACACCTCCAGATGCAGCTGCGATGCACGGGAAACAAAGACAACCTTGAACCCTACACCTGCAGATGCAGCTGCGCCGCACGGTAAACAAAGACGAACATTGCCTCGACAACTCCAGATGCGCCGCACGGGAAACAAAGACGAACCTTGCCTCTACACCTCCAGATGCAGCTGCGCCGCACGGGAAACAAAAACAAACCTTGCCTCTACACCTCTAGATGCAGCTGCGCCGCACGGGAAACAAAGACGAACCTTGCCTCTACACATCCAGATGCAGCCGCCCAGCACGGGAAAGAAAGACGAACCTTGCCTCTACACCTCCAAATGCAGCTGCCCAGTGTGGGAAACAAAGATGAACCTTGCCTCTGCACCTCGAGATACAGCTGCCCAGTGTGGGAAACAAAGATGAACCTTGCCTCTACACCTCCAGATGCAGCTGCGCCGCACGGGAAACAAAGACGAACCATGCCTCTACACTTCCAGATGTAGCTGCGCCGCATGGGAAAAAAGACTAACCTTACCTCTACAGCTCCAGATGCAGCCGCCCAGTACGGGAAACAAAGACAAACCTTGTACCCTACACCTCCAGATGCAGCTGCACCGCACAGGAAACAAAGACAAACCTTGCCTCTACACCTCCAGGTGCAGCCGCCCAGCGTGGGAAACAAAGATGAACCTTGCCTCTACACCTCCAGATACTGCTGCACCGCTACAGGAAACAAAGACGAACCTTGCCTCTACACCTCCAGATGCAGCCACCGAGCACGGGTAACAAAAACAAACCTTGTACCCTACACCTCCAGATGCAGCTGCGCCGCACGGGAAACAAAGACAAACCTTGTACCCTACACCTCCAGATGCAGCTGCGCCGCATGGGAAACAAAGATGCACCTTGCCTCTACACCTCTAGATACAGCTGCAATGCACAGGAAACAAAGACAAACCTTGCCTCTACACCTCCAGGAGCAGCTGTCTAGCACTGGAAACAAAGACGAACCTTGCCTCTACACTTCCAGATGGAGCAGCCCAGCACGGGAAACAAAGATGAACCTTGCCTCTGCACTTACAGATGTAGCCTTCGTGCACGGGAAACCGAGATGAACCTTGCCTCTGCACCTCCAGATGCAGCTGAGCAGCACAGGAAACAAAGTCGAACCTTGCCTCAATACCTCCAGATGCAGCAGCACAGCATGGGAAACAAAGATGAACCTTGCCTCTACACCACCAGGAGCAGCTGTCCAGCACTGGAAACAAAGAGGAACCTTGCCTCACACCACCAGTTGCAGCTGCCCACCACAGGGAACAAAGGCGAACTTTGCTTCTACACCTCCAGATGCAGCAGCTCAGCACAGGAAACAAAGATGAACCTTTCCCCAACACCTCCAGATGCAGCCGCTCAGCGTGGGAAACAAAGACAAACATTGCCTCTACACCTCCAGATGCAGCTGCGCCGCACGGGAAATAAAGACGAACCTTGCCTCTACACCTCCAGATGCAGCCACCCAGCACAGGTAACAAAAACAAACCTTGTACCCTACACCTCCAGATGCAGCTGCGCCGCACGGGAAACAAAGATGAACCTTGCCTCTACACCAGCAGGAGCAGCTGTCCAGCACTGGAAACAAAGAGGAACCTTGCCTCACACCACCAGGAGCAGCCGCCCAGCACAGGAAACAAAGAGTAGCCTTGCCTCTACAACTCCAGATGCAGCAGCTCAGCACGGGTAACAAAGATGAACCTTGGCTCTACACCTCCAGATGCAGCTGCGCCGCACGTGAAACAAAGACGAACCTTGCCTCTACACCTCCAAATGCAGCTGCCCAGCACAGGAAACAAAGATGAACCTTGCCTCTACACCTCCAGATGCAGCCGCCCAGCGTGCAAAACAAAGGTGAACCTTGCCTCTACACCTCCAGATGCAGCTGCGCCGCACGTGAAACAAAGACGAACCTTGCCTCTACACTCCCAGATGCAGCTGCGCCGCACGGGAAACAAAGACGAACCTTGCCTCTACACCTCCAGATGCAGCCGTCCAGCACAGGAAACATAAACAAACCTTGTATCCTACACCTCCACATGCAGCTGCGCCGTACAGGAAACAAATATGAACCTTGCTTCTATACCTCCAGATACAGCTGCGATGCACGGGAAACAAAGACGAACCTTGCCTCTACAGCACCAGATGCAGCCGCCCAGCACGGGAAACAAAGACGAACCTTGTACCCTACACCTCCAGATGCAGCTGCGCCGCACGGGAAACAAAGAGGAACCTTGCCTCACACCACCAGGAGCAGCCGCCCAGCACAGGAAACAAAGAGTCACCTTGCCCCAACACCTCCAGATGCAGCTGCCCAGCACGGGTAACAAAGATGAACCTTGCCTCTACACCTTCAGATGCAGCCGCCCAGCACGGGAAACAAAGATGAACCTTGCCTCAACACCTCCAGATGCAGCTGTGCTGCACGGGAAACAAAGACGAACCTTGCCTCTACACCTCCAGATGCAGCTGCGCAACACGGGAAACAAAGATGAACCTTGCCTCTACACCTCCAGATGCAGCCGTCCAGCACAGTAAACAAAAACAAACCTTGTACCCTACACCTCCAGATGCAGCTGCGCCGCACGGGAAACAAAGATGAACCTTGCCTCTACACCTCCAGATACTGCTGCACCGCACAGGAAACAAAGACGAACCTTGCCTCTACACCTCCAGATGCAGCCACCGAGCACGGGTAACAAAAACAAACCTTGTACCCTACACCTCCAGATGCAGCTACGCCGCACGGGAAACAAAGACAAACCTTGTACCCTACACCTCCAGATGCAGCTGCGCCGCATGGGAAACAAAGACGCACCTTGCCTCTACACCTCTAGATACAGCTGCAATGCACAGGAAAAAAAGACAAACCTTGCCTCTACACCTCCAGGAGCAGCTGTCTAGCACTGGAAACAAAGACGAACCTTGCCTCTACACTTCCAGATGGAGCAGCCCAGCACGGGAAACAAAGATGAACCTTGCCTCTGCACTTACAGATGTAGCCTTCGTGCACGGGAAACCGAGATGAACCTTGCCTCTGCACCTCCAGATGCAGCTGAGCAGCACAGGAAACAAAGTCGAACCTTGCCTCAATACCTCCAGATGCAGCAGCACAGCATGGGAAACAAAGATGAACCTTGCCTCTACACCACCAGGAGCAGCTGTCCAGCACTGGAAACAAAGAGGAACCTTGCCTCACACCACCAGTTGCAGCTGCCCACCACAGGGAACAAAGGCGAACTTTGCTTCTACACCTCCAGATGCAGCAGCTCAGCACAGGAAACAAAGATGAACCTTTCCCCAACACCTCCAGATGCAGCCGCTCAGCGTGGGAAACAAAGACAAACATTGCCTCTACACCTCCAGATGCAGCTGCGCCGCACGGGAAATAAAGACGAACCTTGCCTCTACACCTCCAGATGCAGCCACCCAGCACGGGTAACAAAAACAAACCTTGTACCCTACACCTCCAGATGCAGCTGCGCCGCACGGGAAACAAAGATGAACCTTGCCTCCACACCAGCAGGAGCAGCTGTCCAGCACTGGAAACAAAGAGGAACCTTGCCTCACACCACCAGGAGCAGCCGCCCAGCACAGGAAACAAAGAGTAGCCTTGCCTCTACAACTCCAGATGCAGCAGCTCAGCACGGGTAACAAAGATGAACCTTGCCTCTACACCTCCAGATGCAGCTGCGCCGCACGTGAAACAAAGACGAACCTTGCCTCTACACCTCCAAATGCAGCTGCCCAGCACGGGAAACAAAGATGAACCTTGCCTTTACACCTCCAGATGCAGCCGCCCAGCGTGCAAAACAAAGGTGAACCTTGCCTCTACACCTCCAGAATCAGCTGCGCCGCACGTGAAACAAAGACGAACCTTGCCTCTACACTCCCAGATGCAGCTGCGCCGCACGGAAAACAAAGACGAACCTTGCCTCTACACCTCCAGATGCAGCCGTCCAGCACAGGAAACATAAACAAACCTTGTATCCTACACCTCCACATGCAGCTGCGCCGCACAGGAAACAAATATGAACCTTGCTTCTATACCTCCAGATACAGCTGCGATGCACGGGAAACAAAGACGAACCTTGCCTCTACAGCACCAGATGCAGCCGCCCAGCACGGGAAACAAAGACGAACCTTGTACCCTACACCTCCAGATGCAGCTGCGCCGCACGGGAAACAAAGACGAACCTTGCCTCTACACCTCCCGATGCAGCTGCTCAGCACAGGAAACAAAGACAAACCTTGCCTCTACACTTCCAGATGCAGGCGCCCAGCATGGGAAACAAAGACGAACGTTGCCTCTACACCTCCAGATACAGCTGTGCCGCACGGGAAACAAAGATGAACCTTGCCTCTACACCACCAGGAGCAGCAGTCCAGCACTGGAAACAAAGAGGAACCTTGCCTCACACCACCAGGAGCAGCCGCCCAGCACAGGAAACAAAGAGTAACCTTGCCCCAACACCACCAGATGCAGCTGCCCAGCACGGGTAACAAAGATGAACCTTGCCTCTACACCTTCAGATGCAGCCGCCCAGCACGGGAAACAAAGATGAACCTTGCCTCAACACCTCCAGATGCAGCTGTGCTGCACGGGAAACAAAGACGAACCTTGCCTCTACACCTCCAGATGCAGCTGCGCAACACGGGAAACAAAGATGAACCTTGCCTCTACACCTCCAGATGCAGCCGTCCAGCACAGTAAACAAAAACAAACCTTGTACCCTACACCTCCAGATGCAGCTGCGCCGCTCGGGAAACAAAGATGAACCTTGCCTCTACACCTCCAGATACAGCTGGGATGCACGGGAAACAAAGGCACACCTTGCCTCTACACCTCCAGATGCAGCTGCGATGCACGGGAAACAAAGACAACTTTGTACCCTACACCTCCAGATGCAGCTGCGCCGCACGGGAAACAAAGACGAACCTTGCCTTGACAACTCCAGATGCGCCGCACGGAAAACAAAGACGAACCTTGCCTCTACACCCCCAGATGCAGCTGCGCCGCACGGGAAACAAAACGTATCTTGCCTCTACACCTCTAGATGCAGCTGCGCCACACGGGAAACAAAGACGAACCTTGCCTCTACACCTCCAGATGCAGCCGCCCAGCACGGAAAACAAAGACAAACCTTATACCCTACACCTCCAGATGCAGCTGCGATGCATGGGAAACAAAGACAAACCTTGCCTCTACACCTCCAGATGCAGCCTCCCAGTGTGGGAAACAAAGATGAACCTTGCCTCTACACCTCGAGATACAGCTGCGCCGCACGGGAAACAAAGACGAACCTTGCCTCTACACTTCCAGATGTAGCTGCGTCGCATGGGAAAAAAAGACGAACCTTGCCTCTACAGCTCCAGATGCAGCCGCCCAGTACGGGAAACAAAGACAAACCTTGTACCCTACACCTCCAGTTGCAGCTGCGCCGCACAGGAAAGAAAGACGAACCGTGCCTCTACACCTCCAGATGCAGCTGCGCCACACGGGAAACAAAGACAAACCTTGCCTCTACACCTCCAGATGCAGCCGCCCAGCATGGGAAACAAAGATGAACCTTGCCTCTACACCTCCAGATACTGCTGCACCGCACAGGAAACAAAGACGAACCTTGCCTCTACACCTCCAGATGCAGCCACCGAGCACGGGTAACAAAAACAAACCTTGTACCCTACACCTCCAGATGCAGCTGCGCCGCACGGGAAACAAAGACAAACCTTGTACCCTACACCTCCAGATGCAGCTGCGCCGCACGGGAAACAAAGACGCACCTTGCCTCTATACCTCTAGATACAGCTGCAATGCACAGGAAACAAAGACAAACCTTGCCTCTGCACCTCCAGATGCAGTTGCCCAGCGTGTGAAACAAAGATGAACCTTGCCTTTACACCTCCAGATGCAGCTGCACCACACGGGAAACAAAGACGAACCATGCCTCTACACCTCCAGATGCAGCTGCGCCGCACGGGAAACAAAGACAAACCTTGTACCCCACACCTCCAGATGCAGCTGTGCCGCACGGGAAACAAAGACAAACCTTGTACCCTACACCTTCAGATGCAGCTGCAATGCACAGGAAACAAAGACAAACCTTATACCCTACACCTCCAGATGCAGCTGCGCCGCACTGGAAACAATGATGAACCTTGCCTCTACACCACCAGGAGCAGCCGTCCAGCACTGGAAACAAAGAGGAACCTTGCCTCACACCACCAGGAGCAGCCGCCCAGCACAGGAAACAAAGAGTAACCTTGCCTCTACACCTCCAGATGCAGCAGCTCAGCACGAGAAACAAAGATGAACCTTGCCTCTACACCTCCAGATGCAGCTGCGATGCACGGGAAACAAAGATGAACCTTGCCTCTACACCTCCAGATGCAGGCGCCAGGCGTGGGAAACAAATATGAACCTTGCCTCTACACCTCCAGATGCAGCTGCGATGCACGGGAAACAAAGACAAACCTTGCCTCTGCACCTCCAGATGCAGCCGCCCAGCACGGGAAACAAAGATGAACCTTGCCTCTACACCTCCAGATGCAGCTGCGCCGCACGGGAAACAAAGACAAACCTTGCCTCTACACCTCCAGATGCAGCCGCACAGCGTGTGAAACAAAGACAAACCTTGCCTCTACACCTCCAGATGCAGCCGCCCAGCACGGGAAACAAAGATGAACCTTGCCTCTACACCTCCAGATGCAGCCGCCCAGCACGGGAAACAAAGATGAACCATGCCTCTACACCTCCAGATGCAGCTGTGCTGCACAGGAAACAAAGACGAACCTTGCCTCTACACCTCCAGATGCAGCTGCGCCGCACGGGAAACAAAGACGAACCTTGCCTCTACACCTCCAGATGCAGGCGCCCAGCGTGGGAAACAAAGATGAACCTTGCCTCTACACCTCCAGATGCAGCTGTGCTGCACAGGAAACAAAGACGAACCTTGCCTCTACACCTCCAGATGCAGCTGCGCCGCACGGGAAACAAAGACGAACCTTGCCTCTACACCTCCAGATGCAGCTGCGCCGCACGGGAAACAAAGACGAACCTTGTCTCTACACCTCCAGATGCAGCTGCCCACCTCGAGTAACAAAGATGAACCTTGCCTCTACACCTCCAGATGCAGCCGCCCAGCACGGGAAACAAAGATGAACCTTGCCTCTACACCTCCAGATGCAGCTGTGCTGCACAGGAAACAAAGACGAACCTTGCCTCTACACCTCCAGATGCAGCTGCGCCGCACGGGAAACAAAGACGAACCTTGCCTCTACACCTCCAGATGCAGCCGTCCAGCACAGGAAACAAAAACAAACCTTGTACCCTACACCTCCAGATGCAGCTGCGCCGCACGAGAAACAAAGATGAACCTTGCCTCTACACCTCCAGATACAGCTGGGATGCACGGGAAACAAAGGTGCACCTTGCCTCTACACCTCCAGATGCAGCTGCGATGACCGGGAAACAAAGACAACCTTGTACCCTACACCTCCAGATGCAGCTGCGCCGCACGGGAAACAAAGACGAACCTTGCCTCAACAACTCCAGATGTGCCGCACGGGAAACAAAGACGAACCTGGCCTCTACACCTCCAGATGCAGCTGCGCCGCACGGGAAACAAAATGTACCTTGCCTCTACACCTCTAGATGCAGCTGCGCTCACGGGAATCAAAGACGAACCTTGCCTTTACACCTCAAGATGCAGCCGCCCAGCACGGAAAACAAAGACAAACCTTGTACCCTACACCTCCAGATGCAGCTGTGCCGCACGGGAAACAAAGACGAACCTTGCCTCTACAGCTCCAGATGCAGCTGCGATGCACGGGAAACAAAGACAAACCTTACCTCTACACCTCCAGATGCAGCCGCCCAGTGTGGGAAACAAAGACGAACCTTGCCTCTACACCTCCAGATGCAGCCGCCCAGTGTGGGAAACAAAGATGAACCTTGCCTCTACACCTCGAGATACAGCTGCGCCGCACGGGAAAAAAAGATGAACCTTGCCTCTACAGCTCCAGATGCAGCCGCCCAGTACGGGAAACAAAGACAAACATTGTACCCTACACCTCCAGATGCAGCTGTGCCGCACGGGAAACAAAGACGAACCTTGCCTCTACACCTCCAGATGCAGCCGCCCAGTGTGGGAAACAAAGATGAACCTTGCCTCTACACCTCGAGATACAGCTGCGCCGCACGGGAAACAAACACGAACCATGCCTCTACACCTCCAGATGTAGCTGCGCCGCATGGGAAAAAAGATGAACCTTGCCTCTACACCTCCAGATGCAGCTGCACCGCACGGGAAACAAAGACAGACCTTGCCTCTACACCTCCAGATGCAGGCGCCAACCTTGGGAAACAAAGTTGAACCTTGCCTCTACACTTTCAGATGCAGCAGCCCAGCGTGGGAAACAAAGATGAACCTTGTACCCTATACCTCCAGATGCAGCTGAGCCCAGGAAACAAAGTCGAACCTTGCCTCTACACCTCCAGATGCAGCAGCCCAGCTTGGGAAACAAAGATGAACTTTGCCTCACACCACAATGAGCAGCTGCCCACCACTGGGAACAAAGGCAAATTTTGCTTCTACACCTCCAGATGCAGCAGCTCAGCACAACAAACAAAGATGAACCTTGCCTCTACAGCTCCAGATGCAGCAGCTCAGCACAGCAAACAAAGATGAACCTTTCCCCAACACCTCCAGATGCAGTCGCCCAGCGTGGGAAATAAATACAAACCTTGCCTTTACACCTCCAGATGCAGCTGCACCACACGGGAAACAAAGACGAACCTTGCCTCTACACCTCCAGATGCAGCTGCGCCGCACGGGAAACAAAGACAAACTTGTACCCCACACCTCCAGATGCAGCTGTGCCGCACGGGAAACAAAGACAAACCTTGTACCCTACACCTCCAGATGCAGCTGCAATGCACAGGAAACAAAGACAAACCTTGTACCCTACACCTCCAGATGCAGCTGCGCCGCACGGGAAACAAAGATGAACCATGCTTCTACACCTCCAGATGCAGGCGCCCAGCGTGGGAAACAAAGATGAACCTTGCCTCTACACCACCAGGAGCAGCCGCCCAGCACAGGAAACAAAGAGTAACCTTGCCTCTACACCTCCAGATACAGCTGCGCCGCACGGGAAACAAAGATGAACCTTGCCTCTACACCACCAGGAGCAGCCGCCCAGCACAGGAAACAAAGAGTAACCTTGCCTCTACACCTCCAGATGCAGCAGCTCAGCACGAGAAACAAAGATGAACCTTGCCTCTACACCTCCAGATACAGCTGTGTCGCACGGGAAACAAAGACGAACCTTGCCTCTACACCTCCAAGATGCAGCCGCCCAGCACGGGAAACAAAGATGAACCTTGCCTCTACACCTCCAGATGCAGCTGTGCTGCACAGGAAACAAAGACGAACCTTGCCTCTACACCTCCAGATGCAGCTGCGCCGCACGGGAAACAAAGACGAACCTTGCCTCTACACCTCCAGATGCAGCCGTCCAGCACAGGAAACAAAAACAAACCTTGTACCCTACACCTCCAGATGCAGCTGCGCCGCACGAGAAACAAAGATGAACCTTGCCTCTACACCTCCAGATTCAGCTGGGATGCACGGGAAATAAAGGTGCACCTTGCCTCTACACCTCCAGATGCAGCTTCGATGACCGGGAAACAAAGACAACCTTGTACCCTACACCTCCAGATGCAGCTGCGCCGCACGGGAAACAAAGACGAACCTTGCCTCAACAACTCCAGATGTGCCGCACGGGAAACAAAGACGAACCTTGCCTCTACACCTCCAGATGCAGCTGCGCCGCACGGGAAACAAAAATGTACCTTGCCTCTACACCTCTAGATGCAGCTGCGCCCGCACGGGAATCAAAGACGAACCTTGCCTCTACACCTCCAGATGCAGCTGTGCCGCACGGGAAACAAAGACGAACCTTGCCTCTACAGCTCCAGATGCAGCTGCGATGCACGGGAAACAAAGACAAACCTTGCCTCTACACCTCCAGATGCAGCCGCCCAGTGTGGGAAACAAAGACGAACCTTGCCTCTACACCTCGAGATACAGCTGCGCCGCACGGGAAACAAACACGAACCATGCCTCTACACCTCCAGATGTAGCTGCGCCGCATGGGAAAAAAGATGAACCTTGCCTCTACACCTCCAGATGCAGCTGCACCGCACGGGAAACAAAGACAGACCTTGCCTCTACACCTCCAGATGCAGGCGCCAACCTTGGGAAACAAAGTTGAACCTTGCCTCTACACCTCCAGATGCAGCAGCCCAGCTTGGGAAACAAAGATGAACCTTGCCTCTACACTACCAGGAGCAGATGCCCAGCACTGGAAACAAAGAGGAACCTTGCCTCACACCACAAGGAGCAGCTGCCCACCACTGGGAACAAAGGCAAATTTTGCTTCTACACCTCCAGATGCAGCAGCTCAGCACAGCAAACAAAGATGAACCTTTCCCCAACACCTCCAGATGCAGCCGCCCAGCGTGGGAAATAAATACAAACCTTGCCTCTACACCCCCAGATGCAGCTGCGCCGCACGGGAAACAAAAACGTATCTTGCCTCTACACCTCTAGATGCAGCTGCGCCACACAGGAAACAAAGACGAACCTTGCCTCTACACCTCCAGATGCAGCCGCCCAGCACGGAAAACAAAGACAAACCTTGTACCCTACACCTCCAGATGGAGCCGTGCCGCACGGGAAACAAAGACGAACCTTGCCTCTACACCTCCAGATGCAGCTGCGATGCATGGGAAACAAAGACAAACCTTGCCTCTACACCTCCAGATGCAGCCTCCCAGTGTGGGAAACAAAGATGAACCTTGCCTCTACACCTCGAGATACAGTTGCGCCGCACGGGAAACAAAGACGAACCTTGCCTCTACACTTCCAGATGTAGCTGCGTCGCATGGGAAAAAAAGACGAACCTTGCCTCTACAGCTCCAGATGCAGCCGCCCAGTACGGGAAACAAAGACAAACCTTGTACCCTACACCTCCAGTTGCAGCTGCGCCGCACAGGAAAGAAAGACGAACCGTGCCTCTACACCTCCAGATGCAGCTGCGCCACACTGGAAACAAAGACAAACCTTGCCTCTACACCTCCAGATGCAGCCGCCCAGCATGGGAAACAAAGATGAACCTTGCCTCTACACCTCCAGATACTGCTGCACCGCACAGGAAACAAAGACGAACCTTGCCTCTACACCTCCAGATGCAGCCACCGAGCACGGGTAACAAAAACAAACCTTGTACCCTACACCTCCAGATGCAGCTGCGCCGCACGGGAAACAAAGACAAACCTTGTACCCTACACCTCCAGATGCAGCTGCGCCGCACGGGAAACAAAGACGCACCTTGCCTCTATACCTCTAGATACAGCTGCAATGCACAGGAAACAAAGACAAACCTTGCCTCTGCACCTCCAGATGCAGTTGCCCAGCGTGTGAAACAAAGATGAACCTTGCCTTTACACCTCCAGATGCAGCTGCACCACACGGGAAACAAAGACGAACCTTGCCTCTACACCTCCAGATGCAGCTGCGCCGCACGGGAAACAAAGACAAACCTTGTACCCCACACCTCCAGATGCAGCTGTGCCGCACGGGAAACAAAGACAAACCTTGTACCCTACACCTTCAGATGCAGCTGCAATGCACAGGAAACAAAGACAAACCTTATACCCTACACCTCCAGATGCAGCTGCGCCGCACTGGAAACAATGATGAACCTTGCCTCTACACCACCAGGAGCAGCCGTCCAGCACTGGAAACAAAGAGGAACCTTGCCTCACACCACCAGGAGCAGCCGCCCAGCACAGGAAACAAAGAGTAACCTTGCCTCTACACCTCCAAGATGCAGCAGCTCAGCACGAGAAACAAAGATGAACCTTGCCTCTACACCTCCAGATGCAGCTGCGATGCACGGGAAACAAAGATGAACCTTGCCTCTACACCTCCAGATGCAGGCGCCCAGCGTGGGAAACAAATATGAACCTTGCCTCTACACCTCCAGATGCAGCTGCGATGCACGGGAAACAAAGACAGACCTTGCCTCTGCACCTCCAAGATGCAGCCGCCCAGCACGGGAAACAAAGATGAACCTTGCCTCTACACCTCCAGATGCAGCTGCGCCGCACGGGAAACAAAGACAAACCTTGCCTCTACACCTCCAGATGCAGCCGCACAGCGTGTGAAACAAAGACAAACCTTGCCTCTACACCTCCAAGATGCAGCCGCCCAGCACGGGAAACAAAGATGAACCTTGCCTCTACACCTCCAAGATGCAGCCGCCCAGCACGGGAAACAAAGATGAACCATGCCTCTACACCTCCAGATGCAGCTGTGCTGCACAGGAAACAAAGACGAACCTTGCCTCTACACCTCCAGATGCAGCTGCGCCGCACGGGAAACAAAGACGAACCTTGCCTCTACACCTCCAGATGCAGGCGCCCAGCGTGGGAAACAAAGATGAACCTTGCCTCTACACCTCCAGATGCAGCTGTGCTGCACAGGAAACAAAGACGAACCTTGCCTCTACACCTCCAGATGCAGCTGCGCCGCACGGGAAACAAAGACGAACCTTGCCTCTACACCTCCAGATGCAGCTGCGCCGCACGGGAAACAAAGACGAACCTTGTCTCTACACCTCCAGATGCAGCTGCCCACCTCGGGTAACAAAGATGAACCTTGCCTCTACACCTCCAGATGCAGCCGCCCAGCACGGGAAACAAAGATGAACCTTGCCTCTACACCTCCAGATGCAGCTGTGCTGCACAGGAAACAAAGACGAACCTTGCCTCTACACCTCCAGATGCAGCTGCGCCGCACGGGAAACAAAGACGAACCTTGCCTCTACACTCCAGATGCAGCCGTCCAGCACAGGAAACAAAAACAAACCTTGTACCCTACACCTCCAGATGCAGCTGCGCCGCACGAGAAACAAAGATGAACCTTGCCTCTACACCTCCAGATACAGCTGGGATGCACGGGAAACAAAGGTGCACCTTGCCTCTACACCTCCAGATGCAGCTGCGATGACCGGGAAACAAAGACAACCTTGTACCCTACACCTCCAGATGCAGCTGCGCCGCACGGGAAACAAAGACGAACCTTGCCTCAACAACTCCAGATGTGCCGCACGGGAAACAAAGACGAACCTGGCCTCTACACCTCCAGATGCAGCTGCGCCGCACGGGAAACAAAAATGTACCTTGCCTCTACACCTCTAGATGCAGCTGCGCCTCACGGGAATCAAAGACGAACCTTGCCTTTACACCTCAAGATGCAGCCGCCCAGCACGGAAAACAAAGACAAACCTTGTACCCTACACCTCCAGATGCAGCTGTGCCGCACGGGAAACAAAGACGAACCTTGCCTCTACAGCTCCAGATGCAGCTGCGATGCACGGGAAACAAAGACAAACCTTACCTCTACACCTCCAGATGCAGCCGCCCAGTGTGGGAAACAAAGACGAACCTTGCCTCTACACCTCCAGATGCAGCCGCCCAGTGTGGGAAACAAAGATGAACCTTGCCTCTACACCTCGAGATACAGCTGCGCCGCACGGGAAAAAAAGATGAACCTTGCCTCTACAGCTCCAGATGCAGCCGCCCAGTACGGGAAACAAAGACAAACATTGTACCCTACACCTCCAGATGCAGCTGCGCCGCACGGGAAACAAAGATGAACCATGCCTCTACACCTCCAGATGCAGCTGTGCCGCACGGGAAACAAAGACGAACCTTGCCTCTACACCTCCAGATGCAGCCGCCCAGTGTGGGAAACAAAGATGAACCTTGCCTCTACACCTCGAGATACAGCTGCGCCGCACGGGAAACAAACACGAACCATGCCTCTACACCTCCAGATGTAGCTGCGCCGCATGGGAAAAAAAGATGAACCTTGCCTCTACACCTCCAGATGCAGCTGCACCGCACGGGAAACAAAGACAGACCTTGCCTCTACACCTCCAGATGCAGGCGCCAACCTTGGGAAACAAAGTTGAACCTTGCCTCTACACTTTCAGATGCAGCAGCCCAGCGTGGGAAACAAAGATGAACCTTGTACCCTATACCTCCAGATGCAGCTGAGCCCAGGAAACAAAGTCGAACCTTGCCTCTACACCTCCAGATGCAGCAGCCCAGCTTGGGAAACAAAGATGAACTTTGCCTCACACCACAAGGAGCAGCTGCCCACCACTGGGAACAAAGGCAAATTTTGCTTCTACACCTCCAGATGCAGCAGCTCAGCACAGCAAACAAAGATGAACCTTGCCTCTACAGCTCCAGATGCAGCAGCTCAGCACAGCAAACAAAGATGAACCTTTCCCCAACACCTCCAGATGCAGTCGCCCAGCGTGGGAAATAAATACAAACCTTGCCTTTACACCTCCAGATGCAGCTGCACCACACGGGAAACAAAGACGAACCTTGCCTCTACACCTCCAGATGCAGCTGCGCCGCACAGGAAACAAAGACAAACCTTGTACCCCACACCTCCAGATGCAGCTGTGCCGCACGGGAAACAAAGACAAACCTTGTACCCTACACCTCCAGATGCAGCTGCAATGCACAGGAAACAAAGACAAACCTTGTACCCTACACCTCCAGATGCAGCTGCGCCGCACGGGAAACAAAGATGAACCATGCTTCTACACCTCCAGATGCAGGCGCCCAGCGTGGGAAACAAAGATGAACCTTGCCTCTACACCACCAGGAGCAGCCGCCCAGCACAGGAAACAAAGAGTAACCTTGCCTCTACACCTCCAGATACAGCTGCGCCGCACGGGAAACAAAGATGAACCTTGCCTCTACACCACCAGGAGCAGCCGCCCAGCACAGGAAACAAAGAGTAACCTTGCCTCTACACCTCCAGATGCAGCAGCTCAGCACGAGAAACAAAGATGAACCTTGCCTCTACACCTCCAGATACAGCTGTGTCGCACGGGAAACAAAGACGAACCTTGCCTCTACACCTCCAGATGCAGCCGCCCAGCACGGGAAACAAAGATGAACCTTGCCTCTACACCTCCAGATGCAGCTGTGCTGCACAGGAAACAAAGACGAACCTTGCCTCTACACCTCCAGATGCAGCTGCGCCGCACGGGAAACAAAGACGAACCTTGCCTCTACACCTCCAGATGCAGCCGTCCAGCACAGGAAACAAAAACAAACCTTGTACCCTACACCTCCAGATGCAGCTGCGCCGCACGAGAAACAAAGATGAACCTTGCCTCTACACCTCCAGATTCAGCTGGGATGCACGGGAAATAAAGGTGCACCTTGCCTCTACACCTCCAGATGCAGCTTCGATGACCGGGAAACAAAGACAACCTTGTACCCTACACCTCCAGATGCAGCTGCGCCGCACGGGAAACAAAGACGAACCTTGCCTCAACAACTCCAGATGTGCCGCACGGGAAACAAAGACGAACCTTGCCTCTACACCTCCAGATGCAGCTGCGCCGCACGGGAAACAAAAATGTACCTTGCCTCTACACCTCTAGATGCAGCTGCGCCGCACGGGAATCAAAGACGAACCTTGCCTCTACACCTCCAGATGCAGCTGTGCCGCACGGGAAACAAAGACGAACCTTGCCTCTACAGCTCCAGATGCAGCTGCGATGCACGGGAAACAAAGACAAACCTTGCCTCTACACCTCCAGATGCAGCCGCCCAGTGTGGGAAACAAAGACGAACCTTGCCTCTACACCTCGAGATACAGCTGCGCCGCACGGGAAACAAACACGAACCATGCCTCTACACCTCCAGATGTAGCTGCGCCGCATGGGAAAAAAGATGAACCTTGCCTCTACACCTCCAGATGCAGCTGCACCGCACGGGAAACAAAGTTGAACCTTGCCTCTACACCTCCAGATGCAGCAGCCCAGCTTGGGAAACAAAGATGAACCTTGCCTCTACACTACCAGGAGCAGATGCCCAGCACTGGAAACAAAGAGGAACCTTGCCTCACACCACAAGGAGCAGCTGCCCACCACTGGGAACAAAGGCAAATTTTGCTTCTACACCTCCAGATGCAGCAGCTCAGCACAGCAAACAAAGATGAACCTTTCCCCAACACCTCCAGATGCAGCCGCCCAGCGTGGGAAATAAATACAAACCTTGCCTTTACACCTCCAGATGCAGCTGCATCATACGGGAAACAAAGACGAACCTTGCCTCTACACCTCCAGATGCAGCTGCGCCGCACGGGAAACAAAGACAAACCTTGTACCCCACACCTCCAGATGCAGCTGTGCCGCACGGGAAACAAAGACAAACCTTGTACCCTACACCTCCAGATGAAGCTGCAATGCACAGGAAACAAAGACAAACCTTGTACCCTACACCTCCAGATGCAGCTGCGCCGCACGGGAAACAAAGACGAACCTTGCCTCTACACCTCCAGATACAGCTGGGATGCACGGGAAACAAAGGTGCACCTTGCCTCTACACCTCCAGATGCAGCTGCGATGACCGGGAAACAAAGACAACCTTGTACCCTACACCTCCAGATGCAGCTGCGCCGCACGGGAAACAAAGACTAACCTTGCCTCTACACCTCCAGATGCAGCTGCGCCGCACGGGAAACAAAAATGTACCTTGCCTCTACACCTCTAGATGCAGCTGCGCCGCACGGGAATCAAAGACGAACCTTGCCTCTACACCTCCAGATGCAGCCGCCCAGCACGGAAAACAAAGACAAACCTTGTACCCTACACCTCCAGATGCAGCTGTGCTGCACGGGAAACAAAGACGAACCTTGCCTCTACAGCTCCAGATGCAGCTGCGATGCACGGGAAACAAAGATGAACCTTGCCTCTACACCTCGAGATACAGCTGCGCCGCACGGGAAACAAACACGAACCTTGCCTCTACACTTCCAGATGTAGCTGCGCCGCATGGGAAAAAAAGATGAACCTTGCCTCTACATCTCGATGCAGCCGCCCAGCGTGGGAAACAAAGATGAACTTTGCCTTTACACCTCCAGATACAGCTGCGGCGCACAGGAAACCAAGATGAACCTTGACCCCAACACCTCCAGATGCAGCCACCGAGCACGGGTAACAAAAACAAACCTTGTACCCTACACCTCCAGATGCAGCTGCGCCACACGGGAAACAATGACAAACCTTGTACCCTACACCTCCAGATGCAGCTGCGCCGCACGGGAAACTAAGACGCACCTTGCCTCTACACCTCCAGATGCAGCCGCCCAGCGTGGGAAACAAAGAGCAGCCTTGCCTCTACACCAGCAGGAGCAGCTGTCCAGCACTGGAAACAAAGAGGAACCTTGCCTCTACACCACCGGAGCAGCTGTCCAGCACTGGAAACAAAGAGGAACCTTGCCTCACACTACCAGGAGCAGCCGCCCAGCACGGGAAACAAAGAGTAGCCTTGCCTCTACAACTCCAGATGCAGCTGCCCAGCATGTGGAACAAAGACAAACCTTGCCTCTACACCTCTAGATGCAGCTGCGCCGCCTGGGAAACAAAGATGAGCCTTGCCTGTACACCACCAGGAGCAGCTGCCCAGCATGTGGAAAAAAGACAAACCTTGTACCCTACACCTCCTGATGCAACAGCTCAGCACGGGAAACAAAGATGAACCTTGCCCCAACACATCCAGATGCAGCCGCCAAGCGTGGGAAACAAAGACAAACCTTGCCTCTACACCTCCAGATGCAGCTGCACCGCACGGGAAACAAAGACGAACCTTGCCTCTACACCTCTAGATGCAGCTGCGCCGCATGGGAAACAAAGATGAGCCTTGCCTGTACACCACCAGGAGCAGCTGCCCAGCATGTGGAACAAAGACAAACTTTGCCTCTACACCTCCAGATACAGCTGCGCCGCACGAGAAACAAAAACGAACCTTGCCTCTACACCTTCAGCTGCGCTGCACGGGAAACAAAGACGAACCTTGCCTCTACACCTCAAGATGCAGCTGAGCCGCATGTAAAACAAAGCCCAACCTTGCCTCTACAGCTCTAGATGCAGCCGCCCAGTACGGGAAACAAAGACAAACCTTGTACCCTACACCTCCAGATGCAGCTGCGCCGCACGAGAAACAAAGTTGAACCTTGCCTCTACACTTCCAGATGCAGCAGCCCAGCGTGGGAAACAAAGATGAACCTTGTACCCTATACCTCCGGATGAGGCTGAGCCACACAGGAAACAAAGTCGAACCTTGCCTCTACACCTCCAGATGCAGCTGCACCGCACGGGAAACAAAGACGAACCTTGCCTCTACACCTCTAGATGCAGCTGCGCCGCATGGGAAACAAAGATGAGCCTTGCCTGTACACCACCAGGAGCAGCTGCCCAGCATGTGGAACAAAGACAAACCTTACCTCTACACCTCCAGATGCAGCAGCTCAGCACGGGAAACAAAGACGAACCGTGCCTCTACACCTCCAGATACAGCTGCGCCGCACGAGAAACAAAAACGAACCTTGCCTCTACACCTTCAGCTGCGCTGCACGGGAAACAAAGACGAACCTTGCCTCTACACCTCAAGATGCAGCTGAGCCGCATGTAAAACAAAGCCCAACCTTGCCTCTACAGCTCTAGATGCAGCCGCCCAGTACGGGAAACAAAGACAAACCTTGTACCCTACACCTCCAGATGCAGCTGCGCCGCATGAGAAACAAAGTTGAACCTTGCCTCTACACTTCCAGATGCAGCAGCCCAGCGTGGGAAACAAAGATGAACCTTGTACCCTATACCTCCGGATGAGGCTGAGCCACACAGGAAACAAAGTCGAACCTTGCCTCTACACCTCCAGATGCAGGCGCCCAGCTTGGGAAACAAAGAGGAACCTTGCCTCTACACTTACAGATGCAGCAGCCCAGCACGGGAGACAAAGATGAACCTTGCCTCTACACCTCCAGATGCAGCAGCCCAGCGTGGGAAACAAAGAGGAACCTTGCCTCTCACTACCAGGAGCAAATGCCCAGCACTGGAAACAAAGAGGAACCTTGCCTCACACCACATGGAGCAGCTGCCCACCACTGGGAACAAAGGCAAACTTTGCTTCTACACCTCCAAATGCAGCAGCTCAGCACAGCAAACAAAGATGAACCTTTCCCCAACACCTCCAGATGCAGCCGCCCAGTGTGGGAAATAAATACAAACAAATGAAACAAAGCCCAACCTTGCCTCTACAGCTCTAGATGCAGCCGCCCAGTACGGGAAACAAAGACAAACCTTGTACCCTAGTGTAAGAAACTGGCTCTAAATATACTGCCCCAAAGTGAGGTACAGTGTGTATAGAGTCCAAGAGTCCCCAAAGGTAGGCAGAGGTTAATGTTAGATAGAACCTTACTCTCTAATAGTGGTAGAGTGGTCGAGCAGTAAGGCAGTATCAGAGGACAGTGTTAAGCATTTGATGTACACACTCAGTCAGCAAATGAATTCACACACTCGAGAACTGAACTCTAGGCCAATTGTTTTGTATAAAAGATACTGTTATTTTATTTTAGAACCAAGCAAGCCTGATACAGGTAAGCATTCAATTCTTTTCAGTAATAAGTTACTTGTTGTACACAGTTTTGAAAAGCAATGAAGATTGTACTTGATTTGATTTACAGGGGATGCAGTAGGTTGCAATACTTAGTAAATGCAGTACATTGAAATGAATGGCTTTTTAAGGTAAATGCAGGTAAAATTACTTTTGCGTTACTTTTGTAATCCAGTGCTGGACTCCTAGATTCAGCACTGGGACATTTACTTAAAACAGTTAAGTAATTACGTTTTTGTAGTTTGTACGATTTTTAGAGAATATTTTCAGATTTCAAAAGTCCACACTTAGAAACTTTTGGACCAGTACATTGAAATACATAGGCTTTTCCTGTAAATTGCAGGTAAGTTACTTTTCGGATTACTTTTTCTAACACAGTGCTGGATCCTAGATTCAGCACTGGGACATTTCCTGAAAACAGTTGAGAAAATGCGTTTTAGTTAGATGTACGATTTTTAAAGAATATTCTTGTATTTCAAAAGTTGACACTTAGAAACGTTTTCACATAGAACCACCAATGTTATCCTACGGAAGGAAATTCAATTCACAGGTAAGTTACTTTTACGTTACTTTTTCCTACTCAGTGCTGGATACCTAGATTCAGCACTGGGACCTTTCCTGCAAATAGTTGAGAAAATTCTGTTTAGGTTATTTGCGCGATTTTTAAGGAATATTCTTAGTTTTCAAAAGTCGACACTTAGAAACTTTTGGGAGAAAAAGTGTCAATGTTATCCTATGAGGAAAAACAGGTTATCGGTTTCGAGGTAAGTATTCGGTCTTTGGAGTTAGGGTTCTGGGGTCAGACTCAGGGGTCTCCCAGGGTCAGGGATGCACTGTTGTTGCACCCTCAGCGGCACTAGGGCGGCCGGGTGCAGAGTGTTGAGGCCCAATGTTATCCTATGGAGGATAGGGGGTCTCTGGTTGGTGGCTGCTGGCAAGCAGGCCATGGGGCTGTGGGAGCAAAGCTCCTAGGGTTAAGCTCAGGGCAAGTTGGGGACCAAGTTAG
This sequence comes from Calotriton arnoldi, assembly GCA_963921515.1. NCBI lineage: Eukaryota > Metazoa > Chordata > Amphibia > Caudata > Salamandridae > Calotriton > Calotriton arnoldi. The sequence continues at coordinate 765,942 of CAWUFW010001762.1, read as the reverse complement.
CACAAAAGGGGCACCCTCAGCGGCACTAGGGCGGCCGGGTGCAGGGTGCTGTTTTGAGGTCGGGTGCCCTGTTGATTTCAATGGAGATTCTCGGGGACAAAGAAACACTGCAGGCTCAGGGACGAGGATCTTCCAGGAGGGACCACCACTTCGAGGGGTAAGTTGGGATGTTGAGCGTTGGTTAGGCACTGCTGGGTTAGGCACACAAGGCCGTGGGGCGTCGGGTGCAGGGGTGCCTTGGGACGTCGGATTTTCTTACCCGCTCTGGTCGCGGTAGGGGGGGTCCTCTGGATTGAGGCTGCAGGCGTCGTCAGGAGGCTTGAGGCAGGTCAGGGGTCGCCGGATCTTGGTTCAGGATCGCCGGGGCGACCTCCTCGGGGTATTTGCCCACTCGAGCTCGGGCCGGATTCGGCGGGTGCCGAGTGTATGGGATTTGCGGTTCCTGGCTGGCACCAGAAGCTGCAGTTCAAACACGTCCGGTGTTCACGGGAGAAACAGCTTGGAAAGTGAAGGCAGGCAGGTCCTCCGGGGTTTTTGAGGTTGCTGGCCGCTGGACACGCCGGGGTTTTGCAGGAGCAGGTTCGAGGGGAGACAGGCCTGTAGGGCTGGGGCCAAGTCAGTCGGCGTCGTCCTCTTGTTAGCTCTGCACGGCTTCTCGTCCTTCTTCTTCTCCTCTTTTTCTTGTAGTTGCTGGATCTGCCTTCCTGGTTCAGGGCTGCCCCCTAAATACTGTATTTAGGGGCGTTTAGGGTCTTGAGGTCAGTAGTCAATGGGCTACTGACCTTAGGGTGAATACACCCTTGGTGTGCTCACTCCACGTGGGGGAGTGAGCGCATTCCCTAGTCCTGATTGGGGAGTGCCTGCCATCTGCAAGATGGCGAGCACTGGAGAGTGGGCTTCACCTCGCCTCCCCCACCTGAGGGGTGGAGTTGGCAGAGGTGGGCAAACCTCCTGGGCTGGCTAGTTTTTCCCGCCTGTCTTCCCGCCGAAAGGGAGGGAGACAGGAAGGGGGCCTGCTCCTGATAGCAGGAGAGGCTGGGGGTCGCATTACAAAGGCTGCCAGGCCTTTGAAGCTCCCCTGCCACAGATGGTTTCTTCCTGGCCTGGGGAGGTGTGTACACCTCCGCCCAGGAAAGGCTTTGTTTCTGGGCTCAGGGAGCGTAGGCTCCCACCCTAGGGGTCCAGAAACATGTCTCGTGGTGGCAGGCTGGTGTGTACCAGTCAAGGAACCCACCAGCGGCTGGTCGTTTTTCAGGGGGCATCTCAAAGATGCCCTCTGTGTGCATTTTTCATTAAATCCCACACTGGCATCAGTGTGGGTTTAATGTGCTGAGAAGTTTGATACCAAACTTCTCAGTTTTCAGTGCAGCCATTATGGTGCTGTGGAGTTCGTAATGACAAACTCCCAGCACCATATACTCTTAATGGCAGCACTGCACTTACAATGTCTAAGAATGGACTTAGACACTATAGGGGTACAGGGCTCATGCACCTGTACCCTCACCACTGATATAGTGCACCCAGCTAGAGGGGTGACTGACCTATGCGAGGGCAGTGGGTTGTAGGCATGGCCCACAGAGGTGTGTGCCATGTCGACTCTTCACTTTGTTCTGCACCAAAGCACGCAGCCTGCAAAGGCAGTGTGTATGTGTAAAGGTACAGGGCCTCTAAGGGTGGCACAATAAGTGCTGTAGCCCTTAGAGGTCTTCCCTGGTCACAGTGCCCTGGGTACCTGTGGTACCATTTACCAGGGGCTGACCTGTGGCCAGAGATGCCAATTGGGTACAGTTTTGGGGAAAGAACACAGGCCCTGGGAACCTGATTGGCAGGGACCCAGGGCACATCAAGTCAAAGTGCATCAGTGGTCTGGCAAAAAGTGGGGGGGTTACTGCAACAGAAACCCACTTCCTTACACCTACACCTCCAGATGCAGCAGTGCCGCACAGGAAACAAAGACGAACCTTGCCTCTATACCTCCAGATGCAGCCACCCAGCACGGGAAACAAAGACAAACCTTGTACCCTACACCTCCAGATGCAGCTGCGCCGCACGGGAAACAAAGACAAACCTTGTACCCCACACCTCCAGATGCAGCTGTGCCGCACGGGAAACAAAGACAAACCTTGTACCCTACAGCTCCAGATGCAGCTGCAATGCACAGGAAACAAAGATGAACCTTGCCTCTGCACCTCCAGATGCAGCTGCGCCTCACGGGAAAAAAGAGCAGCCTTGCCTCTACACCTCCAGATGCAGCCGCCCAGCGTGGGAAACAAAGATGAACCTTGCCTCTACACCTCCAGATACAGCTGTGCCGCACGGGAAACAAAGACGAACCTTGCCTCTACACTTCCAGATGCAGCAGCCTAGTGTGGGAAACAAAGATGAACCTTGTACCATACAACTCCAGATGCAGCTGCGCCTCACGGGAAACAAAGAGCAGCCTTGCCTCTACACCCCCAGATGCAGCCGCCCAACGTGGGAAACAAAGATGAACCTTGCCTCTACACCTCCAGATACAGCTGTGCCGCACGGGAAACAAAGACGAACCTTGCCTCTACACCCCGAGATGCAGCAGCCCAGCACGGGAAACAAAGATGAAACTTGCCTCTACACCACCAGGAGCAGCTGTCTAGCACTGGAAACAAAGAGGAACCATGCCTCTACACCACCAGGAGCAGCTGCGTAGCACGGGGAACAAAGACAAACCTTGCCTCTACACCTCCAGATCCAGCAACTCAGCACGGGAAACAAAGATGAACCTTGCCCCAACACCTCCAGCCGCCAAGCGTGGGACAAAAAAACAAACCTTGCCTCTACACCTCCAGATGCAGCTGCGCCACACGGGAAACAAAGACGAACCTTGCCTGTACACCTTCAGCTGCAGCTGCGGTGCACGGGAAACAAAGACGAACCTTGCCTGTACACCTTCAGCTGCAGCTGCGCTGCACGGGAAACAAAGACGAACCTTGCCTCTACACCTCAAGATGCAGCTGCGCCGCATGTGAAACAAAGACAAACTTTACCTCTACACCTCCAGATGCAGCTGCCCAGCGTGTGAAACAAAGACGAACCTTGCCTCTACACTTCCAGATGCAGCAGCCTAGTGTGGGAAACAAAGACGAACCTTGTACCATACAACTCCAGATGCAGCTGCGCAGCACAGGAAATAAAGACGAACCTTGCCTCTACACCCCGAGATGCAGCAGCCCAGCACGGGAAACAAAGATGAACCTTGCCTCTACACCACCAGGAGCAGCTGTCTAGCACTGGAAACAAAGAGGAACCTTGCCTCACACCACCAGGAGCAGCTGCGTAGCACGGGGAACAAAGACGAACCTTGCCTCTAACTCCTCCAGATGCAGCTGCGCCACACGGGAAACAAAGACGAACCTTGCCTGTACACCTTCAGCTGCAGCTGCGGTGCACGGGAAACAAAGACGAACCTTGCCTCTACACCTCAAGATGCAGCTGCGCCGCATGTGAAACAAAGCCCAACCTTGCCTCTACAGCTCTAGATGCAGCCGCCCAGTACGGGAAACTAAGACTAACCTTGTACCCTACACCTCCAGATGCAGCTGCGCCGCACGGGAAACAAAGACGAACCTTGCCTCTACACCTCCAGATGCAGCTGTGCCTCACTGGAAACAAAGACAAACCTTAACTCCAGATGCAGCCGCCCAGCGTGTGAAACAAAGATGAACCTTGCCTCTACACCTCCAGATGCAGCTGCGCCGCACGGGAAACAAAGACAAACCTTGTACCCTACAGCTCCAGATGCAGCTGCAATGCACAGGAAACAAAGATGAACCTTGCCTCTGCACCTCCAGATGCAGCTGCGCCTCACGGGAAACAAAGAGCAGCCTTGCCTCTACACCTCCAGATGCAGCCGCCCAGCGTGGGAAACAAAGATGAACCTTGCCTCTACACCTCCAGATACAGCTGTGCCGCACGGGAAACAAAGACGAACCTTGCCTCTACACTTCCAGATGCAGCAGCCTAGTGTGGGAAACAAAGATGAACCTTGTACCATACAACTCCAGATGCAGCTGCGCCTCACGGGAAACAAAGAGCAGCCTTGCCTCTACACCCCCAGATGCAGCCGCCCAGCGTGGGAAACAAAGATGAACCTTGCCTCTACACCTCCAGATACAGCTGTGCCGCACGGGAAACAAAGACGAACCTTGCCTCTACACCCCGAGATGCAGCAGCCCAGCACGGGAAACAAAGATGAACCTTGCCTCTACACCACCAGGAGCAGCTGTCTAGCACTGGAAACAAAGAGGAACCATGCCTCTACACCACCAAGGAGCAGCTGCGTAGCACGGGGAACAAAGACAAACCTTGCCTCTACACCTCCAGATCCAGCAACTCAGCACGGGAAACAAAGATGAACCTTGCCCCAACACCTCCAGCCGCCAAGCGTGGGACAAAAAACAAACCTTGCCTCTACACCTCCAGATGAAGCTGCGCCACACGGGAAACAAAGACGAACCTTGCCTGTACACCTTCAGCTGCAGCTGCGGTGCACGGGAAACAAAGACGAACCTTGCCTGTACACCTTCAGCTTCAGCTGCGCTGCACGGGAAACAAAGATGAACCTTGCCTCTACACCTCAAGATGCAGCTGCGCCGCATGTGAAACAAAGACAAACTTTACCTCTACACCTCCAGATGCAGCCGCCCAGCGTGTGAAACAAAGACGAACCTTGCCTCTACACTTCCAGATGCAGCAGCCTAGTGTGGGAAAAAAAGACGAACATTGTACCATACAACTCCAGATGCAGCTGCGCAGCACAGGAAATAAAGACGAACCTTGCCTCTACACCCCGAGATGCAGCAGCCCAGCACGGGAAACAAAGATGAACCTTGCCTCTACACCTCCAGGAGCAGGTGTCTAGCACTGGAAACAAAGCGGAACCTTGCCTCTACACCACCAGGAGCAGCTGTCTAGCACTGGAAACAAAGAGGAACCTTGCCTCACACCACCAGGAGCAGCTGCGTAGCACGGGGAACAAAGACGAACCTTGCCTCTACACCTCCAGATCCAGCAGCTCAGCATGGGAAACAAAGATGAACCTTGCCCCAACACCTCCAGCATGCAGCCGCCAAGCGTGGGACAAAAAAACAAACCTTGCCTCTACACCTCCAGATGCAGCTGCGCCACACGGGAAACAAAGACGAACCTTGCCTGTACACCTTCAGCTGCAGCTGCGGTGCACGGGAAACAAAGACGAACCTTGCCTCTACACCTCAAGATGCAGCTGCGCCGCATGTGAAACAAAGCCCAACCTTGCCTCTACAGCTCTAGATGCAGCCGCCCAGTACGGGAAACTAAGACTAACCTTGTACCCTACACCTCCAGATGCAGCTGCGCCGCACGGGAAACAAAGACGAACTTTGCCTCTACACCTCCAGATGCAGCTGTGCCTCACTGGAAACAAAGACAAACCTTAACTCCAGAGGCAGCCGCCCAGCGTGTGAAACAAAGATGAACCTTGCCTCTACACCTCCAGATGCAGCTGCGCCGCACGGGAAACAAAGACGAACCTTGCCTCTACACTTCCAGATACAGCTGCAATGCACAGGAAACAAAGATGAACCTTGCCTCTACACTTCCAGATACAGCTGCAATGCACAGGAAACAAAGATGAACCTTGCCTCTGCACCACCAGGAGCAGCTGTCCAGCACAGGAAACAAAGAGGAACCTTGCCTCACACCACCAGGAGTAGCTGCTCAGCACGGGGAACAAATATGAACCTTACCTCTACACCTCCAGATGCAGCCGCCCGGTACGGGGGACAAAGATGAAACTTACCTCTACACCTCCGGATGCAGCCGCCCAGCACGGGAAACAAAGACGAACCTTGCCCCTCTTTACAAGGTAGCCCAGGAATAAACTAAGAAATCAAAGAGTTTTAAATTACCAAACTCCCTAAAACAGCAGAGTATTTAGTTCATAGGTGTGATGATACTAGTAGAACAAAGAGAAACAATAAAATATTGTGCACCTTGTCTGCAAGACAGCCAAAGAATTAAATTAATTAAATGTAATAGTTTGTATTTATTGAGGTCGATGTGTGTTATTATACCAATAATTAAATTCTGTTTAACACACAATCCACACAAAAATGGCACTAAATAACTGACATTAATTGCTAGCAATTGGATGGTGTATATTTTAATAATGTATTTATTTATGCGGTTTTTAGGTCTCGCCTACGCAGCGCGCATGCGCTGCATAGGAAAAAGACCTTTAGCCATGGAGTCGGTTTTGAGGCCTAAAACGTGCACGCGGTGCATTGCTTCCAATGGCAACGCATGCACGTTTGGCGATTCCCTTGCGGGAGCGAGCAGCTGGCGCCATATGTTATCAATTATCGCGCCTTGCTGCTCGCTCCCGCAAGGGGATCGAGCAGGCCCCCTCCTCTCTCCCCTCCCCCTGCTGCTGCGTGAGGCGCGCACGCTTGTTTTCTTTGCTGCTCGCAGTTCCACATCTGGCAGCTTCCTGCCCTCACCCGACGCCTTGTTTTAAATTGCTTTGCTTCATGCTCTGTCAGTGGTTTTAAGCTTCGGCGCCCGTCTCTTTGTCTAATGCCGTTTTATATATTTATGAAGTGCGCTGCTTTGACTTCAAGCGCACACGCGCTGTTTTAATCAATTGCTTTCCGTTACATTATCAGCCGCCCTCCACCCTCCGAACACAAACACAGCAGAAGCAGTCCTCCGGTGGTCCGCCCATTCTCCGAGCAGGCCTCCACCATCTCCCTGCTCAGGTCGGGAGGAGCCCGCCGAGTCGAACTGCACATTGGCAGACACAAATGTCGGACATCGGCAATCTGAAACTTGACCTTGCCAATGCTTGTTATCTTCGCACCGGAACCACTCACGTATCCTTAGATGCCCCTCCTCGAGCTGTAAACCGCAAATGTTTCCTAGTAAAACAGGACATAGCACAGCGCTGTCACTGGCAGTGGACATCAAAGACGGACGAGTGTACGTTCCTGTCTGCGAGAAATAAATGTAAACATATTTGCCTGTAATCAGAGTCCAGCCCCCTTTGCAGAGCCAGCTACCCGGGCCGGGGCCTCGCCTTCCCAAATGGAGCATATGTTTGCCCACACCCCAGGACCCGTGCAGCTGGCTCACGCCCGCAGGGCAGGCCTGGCATGTGAGGGGGCTGGCGGGCACAGGATCAAAGCCCAGAGTGCGCTGTGCCAACCCTGCGTGGCATCCCCAGCCCGAGGGACATCTACGGCCTTTGTGTACGGTGGTCGCACCCACCGAGCAGGGCACACGGCTTCTGGAAGGGATTATGCGTGTGCAGTGATGTGTGTGCCAGCCTCTTACTTGCTTTTATATATGAATTTCACATTGACGCGGCGCCTTAAAGCCATGGATACCACATATGGCACTACTGCTTACACAGTGGGCAGTGCCAGTGGTAAACATTGGCACACCAACTCCGAGATGAATAGAATATCGACCCTACTGTGACACTGATGAAGACATAAACAGAAAAGAACACTTGTTTTGATAACCCTCGCGTTCAATAATTTGATCACACCTGAACCCATTCATATCTAAGAATTAGAACATTTCACAAAAACAGTAAAATAATAAATAGAAAGATAAAATAGCTTTACTTATAGTGGTATCAACATTAAATCCTTCTTATACTTATTATCATTATTAATATCAATAATAATTATTGCAGTCCTATAATTATTATATTGGCGTTATTATTTTACTTGTTATTATTACTGTTGTCTTTTTTTGTTAGTACTTTTTTTTGTCTCATGTCTTTGGCATGCTACTCTATATTTTCAGCTAATAGGCAAATCTTTTTTTCCCGCCGTTCTCTCTCTCCACTTTTATTATCTTTCATTCTCTTTACCTACCTCAGCCTCTTCTTCCATGACGACTTTTCTCCTTCTTTCTTGCAGTCCCACTGCGCTCTCTCTATCTCTCTTTGTCTCTCTCTCTCTCTGTCTCTCTCTCTCCCTCTCTTTCTCTCTTTCTCTCTCCCTCTCTCTCTTTCTCTCTCTCTCTCTGTTTCTCTCTCTCCCACTCTTTCTCTCTCTTTCTTTCCCTCTCTCCTCTCCCTCTGTTTCTCTCCCTCTCTCTTTCTGTCCCTCTCTCTCTCTCTCTCTCTCGCTCTCTCTCTCTCTCTCTCCCCCTCTCTCTCTCTCTTTCCTTCCCTCTCTCTCTTTCTCTTTCTCTCTCCCACTCTCTTTCTCTCTTCCCACCTCTCTCTCTTTCTCTCCCCACCTCTCTCTCTTTCTTTCTCTCCCCACCTCTCTCTTTCTCTCTCCCACCTCGCTTCTTCCATAACGACTTTTCTCCATCTTTCTTGCCGTCCCACTGCGCTCTCTCCTCCCCTCTCTCTCTTTCTTTCACTCTCTGTTTCTCTTTCTCTCTCTCCCTCGCCCTCTCCTCTCTCTCTTCTATCCCACTCTCTTTCTCGCCCTCTCTCTTTCTTCCCCATCTCTCTCTCTCTTTCTTTCTCTCCCTATCTCCCTCAATATTTCTTTCCCTCTCTCTCTTTCGCTCTCTCTCTATTTCTTTCCCTCTCTCTCTCTCTTTCCTTCCTTCCTTCCTTCCCTCTCTCTCTTTCTCTCTCCCTCCCTCTCTCTTTCTTTCCCTCTCTCTTTTTCTCTCTCTCCCTCTCTCTTTCTCTCCCTCTCTCTTTCGCTTCTTTCTCTCGCTCTCTCACACACACACTCTTTTTCCCCAGATCCATATATTTGTAACCACATCTTAAACTTAAGGTGGTGCGATAGGTGGCACTGCCTCCTTGTGATTGCTCCCTGATGGAAAAAATTTAAAATGTTAAAAATATTCAGTCTCTAATTTGTATTCATGGCTACAAAACCAATGCTTGATTTCCAAAATGTGGTAAACCATACATTGCTAAGAACCTTCCTCAAATATGCTTTTTACACAGCATAAAGTGAATATAAACTGCTTTCTTAGCGCCAGAAAACATATTTTTTTAGGTCTCGCCTAGGCAGCATTAGGGTTAGTAATGCTCAATTAGAAAACATTTATGGTTGTGGTTGAAGCAAAATCAGCTAATAATTTTAAGGATGTTGGATCACCCGCATGTGTCAGATAGCTCAGTTAACAGAAAATACAGAACATGAGCAGATAAACTGGTGGAATATTTTTTGGTTATAAATGGAACGTCGACAGATAAGGCAAGGATGAAAATGCATGTGCCAATGACTGGTAACAACAAGCATTTGCAATGTAATAGGTCTCACATTTACGCGAGTTTAAGTTATTGGCATTGTAAATGACAATGCGTTTTATTTATATTTCAAAAACCAAAACATAAATAAAAGGCCTTGTTATTTACAATGCCAATAGCTCAAGCTCGGGTAAATGCGAGACCTGTTGCATTGCAAATGCTTGTATTATATTGCTGACATTACCCAGAGGTGTTCAGAGTGCTTTGCAATAGAGAGAAGAAAGTTACATGAGAAGTTCAGAGTAACAGGGTAGAAGGTGACAATATGTATAGCTACTACGGTTACTCACATGAGAGTTACACATTTGCAAATTACATATTCATTACAGATTATATATTTACACCTCCAGATACAGCTGCGTCGCACAGGAAACCAAGATGAACCTTGACCCCAACACCTCCAGATGCAGCCACCCAGCGTGGGAAACAAAGATGAACCTTGCCTCTACACCACCAGGAGCAGCTGCACCGCACAGGAAACAAAGACGAACCTTGCCTCTACACCTCCAGATACAGCTGCACCGCACGGGAAACAAAGACGAACCTTGCCTCTACACCTCCAGATGCAGGCGCCCAGCGTGGGAAACAAAGACGAACCTTGCCTCTACACTTCCAGATGCAGCTGCGCCGCACGGGAAACAAAGATGAACCTTGCCTCTACACCACCAGGAGCAGCTGTCCAGCACGGGAAACAAAGAGGAACCTTACCCCAACACCTCCAGATGCAGCTGTGCTGCACAGGAAACAAAGACGAACATTGCCTCTACACCACCAGGAGCAGCTGTCCAGCACGGGAAACAAAGAGGAACCATGCCTCTACACCTCCAGATACAGCTATGCCGCACGGGAAACAAAGATGAACCTTGCCTCTACACCTCCAGATGCAGCCGCCCAGCGTGGGAAACAAAGATGAACCTTGTACCCTACACCTCCAGATGCAGCCGCCCCGCATGGGAAACAAAGACAAACCTTGCCTCTGCACCTCCAGATGCAGCTGCGCCGCACGGGAAACAAAGATGAACCTTGCCTCTACACCTCCAGATACAGCTATGCCGCACGGGAAACAAAGATGAACCTTGCCTCTACACCTCCAGATGCAGCCGCCCAGCGTGGGAAACAAAGATGAACCTTGTACCCTACACCTCCAGATACAGCTATGCCGCACGGGAAACAAAGATGAACCTTGCCTCTACACCTCCAGATACAGCTATGCCGCACGGGAAACAAAGATGAACCTTGCCTCTACACCTCCAGATGCAGCCGCCCAGCGTGGGAAACAAAGATGAACCTTGTACCCTACACCTCCAGATGCAGCCGCCCCGCACGGGAAACAAAGACAAACCTTGCCTCTGCACCTCCAGATGCAGCTGCGCCGCACGGGAAACAAAGATGAACCTTGCCTCTACACCTCCAGATACAGCTGCACCGCACAGGAAACAAAGACGAACCTTGCCTCTACACCTCCAGATGCAGCCGCCCAGCGTGGGAAACAAAGATGAACCTTGTACCCTACACCTCCAGATGCAGCCGCCCAGCACGGGAAACAAAGACAAACCTTGCCTCTGCACCTCCAGATGCAGCTGCGCCAGCACGGGAAACAAAGACGCACCTTGCCTCTATACCTCTAGATACAGCTGCACCGCACAGGAAACAAAGACAAACCTTGCCTCTACACCTCCAGATGCAGCCGCCCAGCGTGGGAAACAAAGATGAACCTTGTACCCTACACCTCCAAGATGCAGCCGCCCCGCACGGGAAACAAAGACAAACCTTGCCTCTGCACCTCCAGATGCAGCTGCGCCGCACGGGAAACAAAGATGAACCTTGCCTCTACACCTCCAGATACAGCTGCACCGCACAGGAAACAAAGACAAACCTTGTCTCTACACCTCCAGATGCAGCCGCCCAGCGTGGGAAACAAAGATGAACCTTGCCTCTACACCTCCAGATACAGCTGCACCGCACAGGAAACAAAGACGAACCTTGCCTCTACACTTCCAGATGCAGCCACCGAGCACGGGTAACAAAAACAAACCTTGTACCCTACACCTCCAGATGCAGCTGCCCCGCACGGGAAACAAAGACAAACCTTGTACCCTACACCTCCAGATGCAGCTGCGCCGCACGGGAAACAAAGACGCACCTTGCCTCTACATCTCCAGATGCAGCCACCGAGCACGGGTAACAAAAACAAACCTTGTACCCTACACCTCCAGATGCAGCTGCCCCGCACGGGAAACAAAGACAAACCTTGTACCCTACACCTCCAGATGCAGCTGTGCTGCACAGGAAACAAAGACAAACCTTGCCTCTGCACCTCCAGATGCAGCCGCCCAGCACGGGAAACAAAGATGAACTTTGCCTCTACACCTCCAGATATAGCTGCGTCGCACAGGAAACCAAGATGAACCTTGACCCCAACACCTCCAGTTGCAGCCACCCAGCGTGGGAAACAAAGATGAACCTTGCCTCTACACCTCCAGATACAGCTGCGCCGCACGGGAAACAAAGATGAACCTTGCCACTTTTCCTCCAGATGCAGCAGCTCAGCACGGGAAACAAAGATGAACCTTGCCACTTTTCCTCCAGATGCAGCAGCTCAGCACGGGAAACCAAGATGAACCTTGACCCCAACACCTCCAGATGCAGCCACCCAGCGTGGGAAACAAAGATGAACCTTGCCTCTACACCACCAGGAGCAGCTGCACCGCACAGGAAACAAAGACGAACCTTGCCTCTACACCTCCAGATACAGCTGCACCGCACGGGAAACAAAGACGAACCTTGCCTCTACACCTCCAGATGCAGGCGCCCAGCGTGGGAAACAAAGACGAACCTTGCCTCTACACTTCCAGATGCAGCTGCGCCGCACGGGAAACAAAGATGAACCTTGCCTCTACACCACCAGGAGCAGCTGTCCAGCACGGTAAACAAAGAGGAACCTTACCCCAACACCTCCAGATGCAGCTGTGCTGCACAGGAAACAAAGACGAACCTTGCCTCTACACCACCAGGAGCAGCTGTCCAGCACGGGAAACAAAGAGGAACCATGCCTCTACACCTCCAGATACAGCTATGCCGCACGGGAAACAAAGATGAACCTTGCCTCTACACCTCCAGATACAGCTATGCCGCACGGGAAACAAAGATGAACCTTGCCTCTACACCTCCAGATACAGCTATGCCGCACGGGAAACAAAGATGAACCTTGTAACCTACACCTCCAGATGCAGCCGCCCCGCACGGGAAACAAAGACAAACCTTGCCTCTGCACCTCCAGATGCAGCTGCGCCGCACGGGAAACAAAGATGAACCTTGCCTCTACACCTCCAGATACAGCTGCACCGCACAGGAAACAAAGACGAACCTTGCCTCTACACCTCCAGATGCAGCCGCCCAGCGTGGGAAACAAAGATGAACCTTGTACCCTACACCTCCAGATGCAGCCGCCCAGCACGGGAAACAAAGACAAACCTTGCCTCTGCACCTCCAGATGCAGCTGCGCCGCACGGGAAACAAAGACGCACCTTGCCTCTATACCTCTAGATACAGCTGCACCGCACAGGAAACAAAGACAAACCTTGCCTCTACACCTCCAGATGCAGCCGCCCAGCGTGGGAAACAAAGATGAACCTTGTACCCTACACCTCCAGATGCAGCCGCCCGCACGGGAAACAAAGACAAACCTTGCCTCTGCACCTCCAGATGCAGCTGCGCCGCACGGGAAACAAAGATGAACCTTGCCTCTACACCTCCAGATACAGCTGCACCGCACAGGAAACAAAGACGAACCTTGCCTCTACACCTCCAGATGCAGCCGCCCAGCGTGGGAAACAAAGATGAACCTTGTACCCTACACCTCCAGATGCAGCCGCCCCGCACGGGAAACAAAGACAAACCTTGCCTCTGCACCTCCAGATGCAGCTGCGCCGCACGGGAAACAAAGACACACCTTGCCTCTATACCTCTAGATACAGCTGCACCGCACAGGAAACAAAGACAAACCTTGCCTCTACACCTCCAGATGCAGCCGCCCAGCGTGGGAAACAAAGATGAACCTTGTACCCTACACCTCCAGATGCAGCCGCCCCGCACGGGAAACAAAGACAAACCTTGCCTCTGCACCTCCAGATGCAGCTGCGCCGCACGGGAAACAAAGATGAACCTTGCCTCTACACCTCCAGATACAGCTGCACCGCACAGGAAACAAAGACAAACCTTGCCTCTACACCTCCAGATGCAGCCGCCCAGCGTGGGAAACAAAGATGAACCTTGCCTCTACACCTCCAGATACAGCTGCACCGCACAGGAAACAAAGACGAACCTTGCCTCTACACTTCCAGATGCAGCCACCGAGCACGGGTAACAAAAACAAACCTTGTACCCTACACCTCCAGATGCAGCTGCCCCGCACGGGAAACAAAGACAAACCTTGTACCCTACACCTCCAGATGCAGCTGCGCCGCACGGGAAACAAAGACGCACCTTGCCTCTACATCTCCAGATGCAGCCACCGAGCACGGGTAACAAAAACAAACCTTGTACCCTACACCTCCAGATGCAGCTGCCCCGCACGGGAAACAAAGACAAACCTTGTACCCTACACCTCCAGATGCAGCTGTGCTGCACAGGAAACAAAGACAAACCTTGCCTCTGCACCTCCAGATGCAGCCGCCCAGCACGGGAAACAAAGATGAACTTTGCCTCTACACCTCCAGATACAGCTGCGTCGCACAGGAAACCAAGATGAACCTTGACCCCAACACCTCCAGTTGCAGCCACCCAGCGTGGGAAACAAAGATGAACCTTGCCTCTACACCTCCAGATACAGCTGCGCCGCACGGGAAACAAAGATGAACCTTGCCACTTTTCCTCCAGATGCAGCAGCTCAGCACGGGAAACAAAGAGGAACCTTGCCACTTTTCCTCCAGATGCAGCAGCTCAGCACGGGAAACAAAGATGAACCTTGACCCCAACACCTCCAGATGCAGCCACCCAGCGTGGGAAACAAAGATGAACCTTGCCTCTACACCACCAGGAGCAGCTGTCCAGCACGGGAAACAAAGAGGAACCTTACCCCAACACCTCCAGATGCAGCTGTGCTGCACAGGAAACAAAGACGAACCTTGCCTCTACACCACCAGGAGCAGCTGTCCAGCACGGGAAACAAAGAGGAACCATGCCTCTACACCTCCAGATACAGCTATGCCGCACGGGAAACAAAGACGCACCTTGCCTCTACATCTCCAGATGCAGCCACCGAGCACGGGTAACAAAAACAAACCTTGTACCCTACACCTCCAGATGCAGCTGCCCCGCACGGGAAACAAAGACAAACCTTGTACCCTACACCTCCAGATGCAGCTGTGCTGCACAGGAAACAAAGACAAACCTTGCCTCTGCACCTCCAGATGCAGCCGCCCAGCACGGGAAACAAAGATGAACTTTGCCTCTACACCTCCAGATATAGCTGCGTCGCACAGGAAACCAAGATGAACCTTGACCCCAACACCTCCAGTTGCAGCCACCCAGCGTGGGAAACAAAGATGAACCTTGCCTCTACACCTCCAGATACAGCTGCGCCGCACGGGAAACAAAGATGAACCTTGCCACTTTTCCTCCAGATGCAGCAGCTCAGCACGGGAAACAAAGATGAACCTTGCCACTTTTCCTCCAGATGCAGCAGCTCAGCACGGGAAACCAAGATGAACCTTGACCCCAACACCTCCAGATGCAGCCACCCAGCGTGGGAAACAAAGATGAACCTTGCCTCTACACCACCATGGAGCAGCTGCACCGCACAGGAAACAAAGACGAACCTTGCCTCTACACCTCCAGATACAGCTGCACCGCACGGGAAACAAAGACGAACCTTGCCTCTACACCTCCAGATGCAGGCGCCCAGCGTGGGAAACAAAGACGAACCTTGCCTCTACACTTCCAGATGCAGCTGCGCCGCACGGGAAACAAAGATGAACCTTGCCTCTACACCACCAGGAGCAGCTGTCCAGCACGGTAAACAAAGAGGAACCTTACCCCAACACCTCCAGATGCAGCTGTGCTGCACAGGAAACAAAGACGAACCTTGCCTCTACACCACCAGGAGCAGCTGTCCAGCACGGGAAACAAAGAGGAACCATGCCTCTACACCTCCAGATACAGCTATGCCGCACGGGAAACAAAGATGAACCTTGCCTCTACACCTCCAGATACAGCTATGCCGCACGGGAAACAAAGATGAACCTTGCCTCTACACCTCCAGATACAGCTATGCCGCACGGGAAACAAAGATGAACCTTGTAACCTACACCTCCAGATGCAGCCGCCCGCACGGGAAACAAAGACAAACCTTGCCTCTGCACCTCCAGATGCAGCTGCGCCGCACGGGAAACAAAGATGAACCTTGCCTCTACACCTCCAGATACAGCTGCACCGCACAGGAAACAAAGACGAACCTTGCCTCTACACCTCCAGATGCAGCCGCCCAGCGTGGGAAACAAAGATGAACCTTGTACCCTACACCTCCAGATGCAGCCGCCCCGCACGGGAAACAAAGACAAACCTTGCCTCTGCACCTCCAGATGCAGCTGCGCCGCACGGGAAACAAAGACGCACCTTGCCTCTATACCTCTAGATACAGCTGCACCGCACAGGAAACAAAGACAAACCTTGCCTCTACACCTCCAGATGCAGCCGCCCAGCGTGGGAAACAAAGATGAACCTTGTACCCTACACCTCCAAGATGCAGCCGCCCGCACGGGAAACAAAGACAAACCTTGCCTCTGCACCTCCAGATGCAGCTGCGCCGCACGGGAAACAAAGATGAACCTTGCCTCTACACCTCCAGATACAGCTGCACCGCACAGGAAACAAAGACGAACCTTGCCTCTACACCTCCAGATGCAGCCGCCCAGCGTGGAAACAAAGATGAACCTTGTACCCTACACCTCCAGATGCAGCCGCCCCGCACGGGAAACAAAGACAAACCTTGCCTCTGCACTCCAGATGCAGCTGCGCCGCACGGGAAACAAAGACACACCTTGCCTCTATACCTCTAGATACAGCTGCACCGCACAGGAAACAAAGACAAACCTTGCCTCTACACCTCCAGATGCAGCCGCCCAGCGTGGGAAACAAAGATGAACCTTGTACCCTACACCTCCAGATGCAGCCGCCCCGCACGGGAAACAAAGACAAACCTTGCCTCTGCACCTCCAGATGCAGCTGCGCCGCACGGGAAACAAAGATGAACCTTGCCTCTACACCTCCAGATACAGCTGCACCGCACAGGAAACAAAGACAAACCTTGCCTCTACACCTCCAGATGCAGCCGCCCAGCGTGGGAAACAAAGATGAACCTTGCCTCTACACCTCCAGATACAGCTGCACCGCACAGGAAACAAAGACGAACCTTGCCTCTACACTTCCAGATGCAGCCACCGAGCACGGGTAACAAAAACAAACCTTGTACCCTACACCTCCAGATGCAGCTGCCCCGCACGGGAAACAAAGACAAACCTTGTACCCTACACCTCCAGATGCAGCTGCGCCGCACGGGAAACAAAGACGCACCTTGCCTCTACATCTCCAGATGCAGCCACCGAGCACGGGTAACAAAAACAAACCTTGTACCCTACACCTCCAGATGCAGCTGCCCCGCACGGGAAACAAAGACAAACCTTGTACCCTACACCTCCAGATGCAGCTGTGCTGCACAGGAAACAAAGACAAACCTTGCCTCTGCACCTCCAGATGCAGCCGCCCAGCACGGGAAACAAAGATGAACTTTGCCTCTACACCTCCAGATACAGCTGCGTCGCACAGGAAACCAAGATGAACCTTGACCCCAACACCTCCAGTTGCAGCCACCCAGCGTGGGAAACAAAGATGAACCTTGCCTCTACACCTCCAGATACAGCTGCGCCGCACGGGAAACAAAGATGAACCTTGCCACTTTTCCTCCAGATGCAGCAGCTCAGCACGGGAAACAAAGAGGAACCTTGCCACTTTTCCTCCAGATGCAGCAGCTCAGCACGGGAAACAAAGATGAACCTTGACCCCAACACCTCCAGATGCAGCCACCCAGCGTGGGAAACAAAGATGAACCTTGCCTCTACACCACCAGGAGCAGCTGTCCAGCACGGGAAACAAAGAGGAACCTTACCCCAACACCTCCAGATGCAGCTGTGCTGCACAGGAAACAAAGACGAACCTTGCCTCTACACCACCAGGAGCAGCTGTCCAGCACGGGAAACAAAGAGGAACCATGCCTCTACACCTCCAGATACAGCTATGCCGCACGGGAAACAAAGATGAACCTTGCCTCTACACCTCCAGATACAGCTATGCCGCACGGGAAACAAAGATGAACCTTGCCTCTACACCTCCAGATACAGCTATGCCGCACGGGAAACAAAGATGAACCTTGTAACCTACACCTCCAGATGCAGCCGCCCCGCACGGGAAACAAAGACAAACCTTGCCTCTGCACCTCCAGATGCAGCTGCGCCGCACGGGAAACAAAGATGAACCTTGCCTCTACACCTCCAGATACAGCTGCACCGCACAGGAAACAAAGACGAACCTTGCCTCTACACCTCCAGATGCAGCCGCCCAGCGTGGGAAACAAAGATGAACCTTGTACCCTACACCTCCAGATGCAGCCGCCCCGCACGGGAAACAAAGACAAACCTTGCCTCTGCACCTCCAGATGCAGCTGCGCCGCACGGGAAACAAAGACGCACCTTGCCTCTATACCTCTAGATACAGCTGCACCGCACAGGAAACAAAGACAAACCTTGCCTCTACACCTCCAGATGCAGCCGCCCAGCGTGGGAAACAAAGATGAACCTTGTACCCTACACCTCCAGATGCAGCCGCCCCGCACGGGAAACAAAGACAAACCTTGCCTCTGCACCTCCAGATGCAGCTGCGCCGCACGGGAAACAAAGATGAACCTTGCCTCTACACCTCCAGATACAGCTGCACCGCACAGGAAACAAAGACGAACCTTGCCTCTACACCTCCAGATGCAGCCGCCCAGCGTGGGAAACAAAGATGAACCTTGTACCCTACACCTCCAAGATGCAGCCGCCCCGCACGGGAAACAAAGACAAACCTTGCCTCTGCACCTCCAGATGCAGCTGCGCCGCACGGGAAACAAAGACACACCTTGCCTCTATACCTCTAGATACAGCTGCACCGCACAGGAAACAAAGACAAACCTTGCCTCTACACCTCCAGATGCAGCCGCCCAGCGTGGGAAACAAAGATGAACCTTGTACCCTACACCTCCAGATGAAGCCGCCCCGCACGAGAAACAAAGACAAACCTTGCCTCTGCACCTCCAGATGCAGCTGCGCCGCACGGGAAACAAAGATGAACCTTGCCTCTACACCTCCAGATACAGCTGCACCGCACAGGAAACAAAGACAAACCTTGCCTCTACACCTCCAGATGCAGCCGCCTAGCGTGGGAAACAAAGATGAACCTTGCCTCTACACCTCCAGATACAGCTGCACCGCACAGGAAACAAAGACGAACCTTGCCTCTACACTTCCAGATGCAGCCACCGAGCACGGGTAACAAAAACAAACCTTGTACCCTACACCTCCAGATGCAGCTGCCCCGCACGGGAAACAAAGACAAACCTTGTACCCTACACCTCCAGATGCAGCTGCGCCGCACGGGAAACAAAGACGCACCTTGCCTCTACATCTCCAGATGCAGCCACCGAGCACGGGTAACAAAAACAAACCTTGTACCCTACACCTCCAGATGCAGCTGCCCCGCACGGGAAACAAAGACAAACCTTGTACCCTACACCTCCAGATGCAGCTGTGCTGCACAGGAAACAAAGACAAACCTTGCCTCTGCACCTCCAGATGCAGCCGCCCAGCACGGGAAACAAAGATGAACTTTGCCTCTACACCTCCAGATACAGCTGCGTCGCACAGGAAACCAAGATGAACCTTGACCCCAACACCTCCAGTTGCAGCCACCCAGCGTGGGAAACAAAGATGAACCTTGCCTCTACACCTCCAGATACAGCTGCGCCGCACGGGAAACAAAGATGAACCTTGCCACTTTTCCTCCAGATGCAGCAGCTCAGCACGGGAAACAAAGAGGAACCTTGCCACTTTTCCTCCAGATGCAGCAGCTCAGCACGGGAAACAAAGATGAACCTTGACCCCAACACCTCCAGATGCAGCCACCCAGCGTGGGAAACAAAGATGAACCTTGCCTCTACACCACCAGGAGCAGCTGCACCGCACAGGAAACAAAGACGAACCTTGCCTCTACACCTCCAGATACAGCTGCACCGCACGGGAAACAAAGATGAACCCTGCCTCTACACCTCCAGATACAGCTGCGCCGCACGGGAAACAAAGATGAACCTTGCCACTTTTCCTCCAGATGCAGCAGCTCAGCACGGGAAACAAAGATGAACCTTGCCTCTACAACTCCAGATGCAGCTGCGGTGCACGGGAAACAAAGATGAACCGTGCCACTACTCCTCCAGATGCAGCTGCGCCGCACGAGAAACAAAAACGAACCTTGCCTCTACACCTTCAGCTGCGCTGCACGGGAAACAAACACAAACCTTGCCTCTACACCTCAAGATGCAGCTGAGTCGCATGTGAAACAAAGCCCAACCTTCCCTCTACAGCTCTAGATGCAGCCGCCCAGTACGGGAAACAAAGACAAACCTTGTACCCTACACCTCCAGATGCAGCTGCACCGCACGGGAAACAAAGACAGACCTTGCCTCTACACCTCCATATGCAGGCGCCCAGCTTGGGAAACAAAGATGAACCTTGCCTCTACACTTTCAGATGCAGCAGCCCAGCGTGGGAAACAAAGATGAACCTTGTACCCTATACCTCCAGATGCAGCTGAGCCGCACATGAAACAAAGTCAAACCTTGCCTCTACACCTCCAGATGCAGCAGCCCAGCGTGGGAAACAAAGATGAACCTTGCCTAACACCATAAGGAGCAGCTGCCCACCACTGGGAACAAAGGCAAACTTTGCTTCTACACCTCCAGATGCAGCAGCTCAGCACAGCACACAAAGACGAACCTTGCCTCTACAGCTCCAGATGCAGCCGCCCAGTACGGGAAACAAAGACAAACCTTGTACCCTACACCTCCAGATGCAGCAGCGCCGCACGGGAAACAAAGACAAACCTTGTACCCTACACCTCCAGATGCAGCCGCCCAGTGTGGGAAACAAAGACGAACCTTGCCTCTATACCTCCAGATGCAGCCACCCAGCACGGGAAACAAAGACAAACCTTATACCCTACACCTCCAGATGCAGCTGTGCCGCACGGGAAACAAAGACAAACCTTGTACCCTACACCTCCAGATGCAGCTGCAATGCACAGGAAACAAAGATGAACCTTGCCTCTATACCTCCAGATGCAGCTGCGCCTCACGGGAAACAAAGACAAACCTTACCTCCAGATGCAGCCGCCCAGCGTGTGAAACAAAGAGCAGCCTTGCCTCTACACCTCCAGATGCAGCCGCCCAGCGTGGGAAACAAAGATGAACCTTGCCTCTACACCTCCAGATACAGCTGTGCCGCACGGGAAACAAAGACGAACCTTGCCTCTACACTTCCAGATGCAGCAGCCTAGTGTGGGAAACAAAGATGAACCTTGTACCATACAACTCCAGATGCAGCTGCGCAGCACAGGAAACAAAGTCGAACCTTGCCTCTACACCCCGAGATGCAGCAGCCCAGCACGGGAAACAAAGATGAACCTTGCCTCTACACCACCAGGAGCAGCTGCGCCACACGGGAAACAAAGACGAACCTTGCCTGTACACCTTCAGCTGCAGCTGCGCTGCACGGGAAACAAAGACGAACCTTGCCTCTACACCTCAAGATGCAGCTGCGCCGCATGTGAAACAAAGCCCAACCTTGCCTCTACAGCTCTAGATGCAGCCGCCCAGTACGGGAAACAAAGACTAACCTTGTACCCTACACCTCCAGATGCAGCTGCGCCGCACGGGAAACAAAGACGAACCTTGCCTCCAGATGCAGCCGCCCAGCGTGTGAAACAAAGATGAACCTTGCCTCTACACCTCCAGATGCAGCTGCGCTGCACGGGAAACAAAGACGAACCTTGCCTCTACACCTCCAGATGCAGCTGCGCCGCACGTGAAACAAAGACGAACCTTGCCTCTACACCTCCAGATGCAGCCGCCCAACGTGCAAAACAAAGATGGACCTTGCCTCTACACCTCCAGATGCAGCTGCGCCGCACGGGAAACAAAGACGAACCTTGCCTCTACACCTCCAGATGCAGCTGTGCTGCACAGGAAACAAAGACGAACCTTGCCTCTACACCTCCAGATGCAGCCGCCCAACGTGCAAAACAAAGATGGACCTTGCCTCTACACCTCCAGATACAGCTGCATCGCACAGGAAACAAAGATGAACCTTGCTTCTACACTTCCAGATGCAGCTGCACCGCACAGGAAACAAAGATGGACCTTGCCTCTACACCTCCAGATACAGCTGCACCGCACAGGAAACAAAGATGAACCTTGCTTTTACACTTCCAGATGCAGCTGCGCCGCACGGGAAACAAAGATGAACCTTGCCTCTGCACTTGCAGATGTAGCCTTCCAGCCCGGGAAGCAAAGATGAAACTTGCCTCTGCACTTACAGATGCAGCAGCCCAGCACGGGACAAAGATGAAACTTAACTCTACACCTCCAGATGCAGCCGCCCAGCACGGGAAACAAAGACGAACCTTGCCCCTCTCTTTACAAGGTAACCCAGGAATAAACTAAGCAATCAAAGAGTTTTAAATTACCAAACTCCCTAAAACAGCATAGTATTTAGTTCATAAGTGTGATGATACTAGTAGAACAAAGAGAAACAATAAAATATTGTGCACCTTGTCTGCAAGACAGCCAAGGAATTAAATTAATTAAATGTAATAGTTTGTATTTATTGAGGTCGATGTGTGTTATTATACCAATAATTAAATTCTGTTTAACACACAATCCACACAAAAATGGCACTAAATAACTGACATTAATTACTAGCAATTGGATGGTGTATATTTTAATAATGTATTTATTTATGCAGTTTTTTTATATTGCTGACATTACCCAGAGGTGTTCAGAGTGCTTTGCAAAAGAGAGAAGAAAGTTACATGAGAAGTTCAGAGTAACAGGGTAGTAGGTGACAATATGTATAGCTATTACGGTTACTCACATGAGAGTTACACATTTGCAAATTACATATTCATTACAGATTATATATTTAGAAAAGTTAAAGCAATTAAGGTCACACAAATATATATTTCATATTTACAGAGTCAAAGTGGAAAGGTTGTTATAACTCTCAAGAGTGTCATGTAACAGTCAGGGTCACACCATTGAATGTGAGGGCATATGCCTGGTGGGGAGCAATAATTGAGAAAAATGTCTTTGGAAGAGAAGAGTTTTCAGGTCCGAATTCTAGTCGCATTACCTGAGAAAGATTGCACCATAAGCCTTTACCTTTTGAAGGTTCGAGCAGCAGATTTACAGCAATTTTCATTAACGCAGAAGCGCAAAATATTAAGTTAAAGGAATCCTATGTATGCACTGCAGGTTAGATGCTGATGTCCGCAGCAGGGATTTCACTGAGCAACCTCAGACTCAAACCTGTTGTCCAGACAAGGATTTATGCAACAACTGCATTAACCATCTGGGAAACCTTATTATAATACGAACTTCTGTCCTGCAGGTTAATCACAGTAATCCTCCCAGTTATTTTATAATTATTCAAATCTATAACCAGGAGACTGAATATATATCTCTGCGGAAAATACATTGGCCACCCAACTGCCCTACCTTGCTAATGATTCATCCTAATACTTGCCCGAAACACATGGATCTTTAAATAGGTGACTGTGGGCCAGATGTAGGGAGCGAAATAGCGATCACAAACGCTGAAATTCGAAGAATTTCAACGTTTGCGACCGCAAAATAGCCCTGTGCAATGTAGGAAGTGAAAAACCCACTCGCAAAATAAGGAATCGCAAAATCCTATTTTGTTTCATCTGGGCCTTAGACTCCAACCATCTAAAAATACAGAATGGTGGACACTGACAACGAACCACTGAACCAGAAAGGAACAAGCATTTGCAATGCAATAGGCTCGCATTTGCGAGAGTTTAAGCTATTGGCATTGTAAGTGACAATGCCTTCTATGTATCTGTTTTGCTAATTAACATAAATAAAAGGCATTGCCATTTACAATGCCAACAGCTAAAACTCTTGTAAATGCGAGACATATTCAAAGAAGTGCCCATCATTGTCCCAGGCTGCTCCGAAAGTGTAAGTGCGCATGGCGCGCTGAAAGTTGCAGGAAAGCATGTCGTGCCTGCAGTAGAAGAAACTGATTAAAGAAAATAGTGCTTACAGACTAAAAAAGACGTACAGTGTAACAACAGAATTAAAAGGGCCAGTCCTCATGGGAGGTTAAAAATGAAGACAAGGCGGCACTAAGGAGGGACTAGCAAACCTATTAACTCAGAAACCAGCATTTACGAAGGACAATGACACAAGCCAATGACAAATATGGGCAGAGAGTGGGCGGGGCTTCTATTCCACACGTGGAGCGGTGTGGTGCAGCGGCCAGGGCAGCTGACTTCGGAGCACAGGGTTCACGGTTCGATCCCCGGCTCCGGCGGCAGCTCAGCTCAGCACCATGTGACTCTGGGCAATAGCTCACTTAATTTCCACGACGGCCCCCAGCGCCTTGAGACCCGTAAGGGTGAGTAGTTCGCGCTTTACAAATACGGATTTAGATTTAGATTTATACTCCAATACAACATGCCGAAGAGCAGTGCATGCGCTGCCCAGGCTTGACCTAAAAACTGGGAAGAGTAAGGGGAAATGACAGACGTACAGATGTGCAGGGCAGGGGCGTGGCTTCCATTGAAAAGACATGCAGGGCAAGGACGTGGCTTCCATTGAACAGACGTTCAGGGCAGGGGCGTGGCTTCCACTGAACAGACCAGACATGCAGGGCAGGGGCGTAGTTTCCAATGAACAGACAAACAGGGCAGGGGCATAGCTTCTGTGCTGCTAGTGTGGTGGAACAGGGGCCAAGAGGCCTGAGGGGTCCACTGAGCTCTGATTATTGCTGTATTTTATCTTTCGAACAGCGGCTGGGGACTATGCATTACTTGCATAGGGGCCTATGACACACTGGCTACGCTACTGATGAAGGAAGAATAAAGATGGGCCAGACAGTTGGTCACCTGGTGAGTGGAAACAGACTGGGAGAAATGAAACACAGTGAGAAAGAAGCTATGGGAAGAAAACAAGGAGATACGATTAGATAGACATGTGGTAGACAGGAGGAGGAGGAGCACAGACACCTTAAGGGGAAAGACAGGATGAGAAGCCAGTCAGGGAGGCATGAAGGAGGAGATGACAAGACAGGATATGGGCCTGTCGGCTATGAGAAGCAGCAGGAAAAATGGTCAGTCGAAAGATGCTTCAGACAGGGCAAGGAGGCAGAAGGGTGTGTAAGGAATAACGAACAGAGAGGGACAACATGGGCAATCACCAGCAAAGAGAAGATAGGCATACAAAGGCCGGGCAAGAACGATGGGGTAGGTAGAGAGGAGAAGGATGTATGTATGTATGTATGTATATATGTGTGAGTATATATATATATATATATATATATATATATATAGATAGATAGATAGATAGATAGAGAGATAGAGAGATAGATATCCAGATTCTTTTAATATATATGTGTGTGTATGCGCGTGAGAGACAGGCAGGGAGAGAGAGGGGGAAATCTGGGTAAGGATTTGTTTAAGCGTTATATTGTTTTTATCAATAGAGGAAAAACCTGAGAAAATCAAGAAAACAATCTTGAACAGTTGACTGGGACATAGCACATTAAGGGCCAGATGTACGACCCTTCCAATTTGCGAGTCGCAAATTGCGTCATTTGCGAATCACAAATTGGAATTTACAACAGTATCTCAGACACGGTTTGCGATTCCTAATGGGTCGCAAAGTGCCTGCTTCATTAATATTTATAAGGCAGGTGCAATTTGCGACCCCATTGGGAATGGCTTGCACTTCCAGGGAGGGTGGCCTGCTGGGGTCAGCTTACCACCATGTTTGTGACTGATTTTTAAATAAAGCTGTTTTTTTAAAAAATTCAGCCCGTTTTCCTTAAAGGAAAACGGGATGCATTTAAAAAAGAAAAACACAATGTTACTGTTTCATTTTTTAAGAGTAGGCAGTGGTCCATGGGACCCCTGCCTACTCCCAACTTCCCGCATACATCCCAACTGTATCCCAACTTCCTGCATACAGTTGAGGAATCTGAATGAGGTGGTGGCTAGGTTGGGCTAATAGGTTACTGAATCGCAAAATAGGGTTTGTAAATAGGGCAGACCTATGTTGCGGTCGCAAAAGGGAAATCGGAATGCAAAAAACAGTCGTACATCTGGCCCTTAGTCAAGCATTTGTGACTGCCTGTTTGGGTCACATGACCTATACCACATAAAGTTATAAGCCAGGATACCAAAGATGCCGGGTTACACAATTCTAGCAATCAACAGATGAATTATAAACCAATGCATTCAAGCCTGGGCAAGAATCACATAGGAAAAAAAGTCAGATGAGGTCTGGGGGTCAGGCAGGGAGGAGGAAAGAAGAAAATTGCAGTGAGGGGGCTGACAGGAAGGAAGAAGGGGTGGGAAGAGAGCAGGGTACAGAAGGAGATTGAGAAAGAGAGGATGACCAGGCAGGGTGAGGGTGGAGACAATGAGAAGAGGTGTACGTGGAGAAAGCAGAGCCCAAGTGGGTGCAGTTTCAGCCCTGTCTTTTTAGGTAACAGCACATTGTAAGATGGTTAAAGGTGGGAGAGCACTGAAAGCTGAAGCCAGGCTTGAGCCAGATGACTGGCTCAGCTCAAAGTCCTCTTGGACCCTCGAGAACAAAACGTGTGAAGCTTTCTCGTGACTTTTGATCGCAACCCACGCTCTAACTTCAGTGTATCTGAGTGACCTTTGATATAAACAAGCATTTGCAATGCAATCGGTCTCGCCTTTGGGACCTTATATGTATTTAGCTATGCAGCCCATTAGCCTGGGTGCTGAAACATCTACTGTTCTTTAACATGGAGGGAAAGTAAGCACCAAACTGCGTGACACGCCAGGTATGGGAACACATGGAGAGAAATATTGCCTTTCAGCAGGAAATGGTATAGTCCAAAGCTCTGTTTTTAATATAAAATCAGGGCCTTCGGTGGTCATATCACTGAAAATACAAGATTTGAAAAAAATATTATTGTCTACGGGTGCTCGTGGAAGACAATTTCGAAGCACTGGAATCTAGAGAATGCTAAAGTGATTCTGGTATTTTACTGACCTCTGCTGGTCGTTTTCTATCAAGAAAGTTAAATAGAGGCAGTTGCCAGAAAAATTTAAAAAAAGAAAGTCCCTCAGCAGAAAGCAAGTCTGGTATTTTACTGACCTCTACTGGTCGTTTTCTATCAAGACAGTTAAATAGAGGCAGTTGAACTGAAAAAAAGTCCCTAAGCGGAAGAAGACAAGTCCTAGGCTGATCTCCAGAGCCCACAAAGTACATACACAACACATATAAGTATATACTAAAGTATATACAAGAGGTCTCGAATGCTCAACCTAAAAATGAGTAAGAAATAGATACCTAATGAGTGGATAAATCACACAATGTTAAACTGCAAAACCAAGTTTCAATCCTGGCCTACTTGGTTAACCAATTTGTGTGATTCTAAGCATATATTTTATTTCACTGGGCCTCCTTTTTCTTCATTATCACATATCAGAGCAGCTTGAAATCCACGAGTTCAGGGTGTGCGCTGTACAAAAACCTCTTGTATAAGAAGAATCTAGACCACATATACGGTGCACATGACAAGCGACTTGCCTCTTTCACTGGTGGCGTTGTCTTCACGGGTGGGTATGAATGTTTCATGTTTAAAAACGATCACTTTTATGATATACACCTCAATGCACTGATATAATCTGATGCACTGAAATTAAACCCTCCCACGTGTTAAAGAAATGCACTTTTTAATCTTAAAGAGAGTTTATCATATTTGTTATATTGTGAAAGATTTTGACGGTTCATGCGTGGCCTCTAGCTCTCCCTGGTTATTTGTTGGATCACCCAGGGCCAGGTCTAACGGTGCCATTTATTAATGCCTACTGTCCAACTTTAAAGCAAAACTACAATTCACAGAAGGCACCCGAACACGCCAGCTATGAGGAGGCCGAGGAGGCCGGTGTGCCCGGAGCAAGAGAGGGAAGGGACGGGCAGAGGGGTCAGCGACAGTGGGAGGGAAGGAGCGGGACAGGCAGGGAAGGATAAAGTGCAGTCGAGACAAATGGCAGGATCTCTCACCCGGCTCCAGGCTCTTCAGTTGACAGCCGTCCCTATGGAGACAGAACCGGAAGTCGTCACCGGAAGTGCTTCGCGAGTCGGTTGCTATGGACGCGCGGTGTTGCCAGAGATCCCGCGGCACGGATGGCCGCTGCAGATTTCTCGCGTGAAGCACAAGATTCGCTTAGGGTGGTCACTTGTCCTGCCGCCAGGGACACAGTGAGTGCAGCACGGACAGTTCATCAGCACTGCACCCCTGGGGTACTGGAGCAAGCGGCGGCTCTCTTGTGGCTGGCAGACGCGGCGGTCGGAACTGTGAGAACTCGCCTCGCTAACATTGAGCTGCCATGTTGTGGTTGGCAAAGCGGCTGCCAGCCAATCACCTCCGAGATATGAGACACGGTCCTCGTCCCGCCCCGTTCTCTGGCAGAAAGCATCAGCGCTCTAGAATGCTCGCGGCAACGGCGCATGCGCGCGCATGTGCGTTGCGGCTGCAGCGGATCTGTCCTCGCGATCCTCTGGTTTCAGTCAGTGTTGCCAGATTGGGCTAGATCACGCCCAATTGGGCTACATTTTTTACTATGGGCGTACAGCATTGTGGCAAGCACGTGCTTAGATAGGGTTCATTGTGACAAGCACGTGCATAAATAGATAGGGTTTTTAGATAGGATAAAAAATTAGCTAGCATTCGCGCCAAGAATTTTCAATTCTATTAACCCCTTCGATGCGCGTGACAAGCTCAGCTCGTCTAGGGTGACCAACCGTCCGTAAATTTCACGGACCGTCCGTAATTTGGATCTCACGTCCGTTGTCCGTGATGATCCCTTTACGGACGCCTTTGTCCGTAATTTTGGCCTTTGGGGAACATCACTGTTCCCCTGTGAGAATCCTCAACACCCTGATGGGGCCACCTTGCACTCCTGTGAGCGCAAGAGCAGCCCCACCCGCTCATTGTCATTCTGTATGTGGCTGATTGCCAGATACAGAATGACAATGGGCCAGTCTAGCTGGTAAAGCTTGTGGTGGCCTCCTCCAGCCTCCGGCATCCTGTCAGAAGGAAGAAATGAACGACAACGCCCATGCTGCTACGAGAGAATCCAGTTAATCGAAATAAGGCGGTGAAAGACGTTTAAAAAAAAAAAGGGTTATAGTTCTTTCACAGTCTCATCATTTTAGAACTGATGCTTTTTCAATATTATATTCAAGGAAGCCATGGTTGCTGCTTTTTTATTTTATGCAAATAACAACCATTGACAAAGCCTATAGTTCTGACTTGTTGTAGGTGTAACATTACTTGTGTATTGTATATCTGAATGCAATGACAGAAGCAGCAAAATACCAGTCGGACGGCACACTATGCCAAGCACAGATTTTTAGCTTAGGTGTTTTAAGCTACGCCCTTAATTACATCGAACACCCCCTTTGGAGAGACCCCCCAGTTTTGTCATCCCACTTAAAGCCCTGGAAACAACACCATGCCACAGACACCTCACGTCCTGGCACTGTGCATCATGCGTGACTCATGACTTCCAAGGTTTCAGATTGACTATGTGCAGGGGCATCTTGAACCCCTCCCTTTGCTTTAGGAACTACAGCGAGGGGTGAGTTCCTGTTGGGTTTCTTCTGTCGGCAACTCTGCAGACGAAGGCTCAGCTCATAATTAATGTGAAAAGGTAGGTGAGAGAGTAAGTGAAGGGATGGGTGGATGGCTGGTTGGATTAGTGAAAGGGTGAATGGATGAATGAAAGGGTGAATGGATGGATAATGAGAGAAAGGATGGGGGGATGGATGAGTGAAATGATGGATGGATGAATTGATAAGTGAAAGGGTGAATGGATGGACAGATGAGTGAAAGGGTGGATGTAAGGATGGATGAGTGAGTGAAAGGGAGGGTACATGGGCAAAAGGTTGGATAGATGATTGAAGGAGTGAAAGGGTGGATGGATGAGAGAAAAGATGGATGGATGATTGAAAGGATGAATTAGTGATAGGGCCAATGAATGGATTCATGAGTGGATGAGTAGATGAATGGTTGGGTGGATGGAAGGAAGGATGGATGGATGGCTGTGAGAAGTTGGCCTGGCATATGCTGTCCACTAATTATAGTGGGCACCGTGCACCAGTCCAAATCGACTCTTATGGTAGGTAGGTTAAAGACAACCTTATTGAAAGCTATCCTAGTGGTAGCTATGGAGAGCAGCCTTCAGGCTAAGTCTTGAAGGAATGTAAAGCAGCTTGTTTTACCAGTCTATAATCTCTTGAGTGACCAAATGAAAGAGCACCACACCAGGTATATATTCAAAATATATGTATTTATTACTAAACACACCCCTCTAGTCTCTTTATGAGGCTAGAGTTCGAAATACATAGGTTATAAGATCTTAAATCACAGTAATAGCACAAATACACGTTTGGGCCCTAGGGGCGTACCAAACCATATACCAATAAAGTGGTATGCGAACCACGACTGAACTAGACACTAGGCCTAGAGCCTCTAGAAGTGCTTGGACCACAAGGAACCACCCAAGGTAGTGACACAGGGGACCCACGGGAGACGCGTGCAGTGTAAATACACAACCGCGATACGCCGTTAACTTCTATGGAGAAAGTCGGGATCGGGAAAATAGAGGAAAGGGACACTTTAAAGAGGACTAGGACAAAACCCTTTGAGATCTAGGACTTTGAAGAGTCTCTACCCACGGGAGCACCGGAGTACTCGTGTTACCTCACCCAGGAAGCCGGGTGCATAGGTGCCTTTCGGGGTCGGGTTTCGTCGTCGTTTCGAATGGCGATCTGCTGCAAAGTGCTGCTGGCGGCCAAGAGAAAAGTGTCCGGGTGGATCCAAGAGTGGATCGGAGTTCTGGTGAACCTGAAAGCAGAGGGGACAGAGTCTGGGTCACTAGCCAGTGACCAGGAAGGCGATGGACAGATGCCCACCGATGTCGAGTGCTTCAGGTGCGTTGACGGTCGTCTCGTTTCTGCAGCCACGAGGTCCAGGAGGCGTTGTCGGCGACCAGGAGCAGGATTCGGGCTGGTACACGATGTCTGTCGAGTGCTGCGGTATCGGCGACCGGATTGGACCCAACAAGCCTTGGCAACGGCAAGTCTCGATGTAGCTGAAGATCGTCGATGGTGCAGACCAGCAAGGTCTGGGGAACTCACCCAGCGAGGGTAAGTCAGGGCAGGCCTGGAGCAACCAGGGGAGCCCTTTGGTTTCTTTAGAAAGTCTTCTGGGGACCCACGAGCCGGCTGGCAAGGGATCGTGAAGACACCTCGGGTGGAATCACTCAACAGGGGCCCACGGTCACTCGGGACGGTGTAGGCCTCTGATCTTCGGAGGGATTCCTGCTGGAGGTTGGGACCACACGTGGTCCAAAGCACAGGTTCGTAGAACGTTGTGAAGGGGTTGCACTCGACAATAGTGCACGGTACCCAGGGGTCGCGGTTCCTCGTCACTCGTGGGGTCTACTTGCCTCAGCTTCGCTGGGGACTCACGATGGCCTTGGAGAAGTCAGGAAATCCACTTCTTGGGCTGCAGGGACTTCGGACTCCGGCGGGAGCGGCGTAGTTTGCGACCGTCGTTATCGTTTTTGGTGCCTGCCAAGCAGGGAGTCACTCCTTGACCCCAAGGGAGATTCTTCAGTCCTCTAATCGTGATGTAGAGCGTCGAAGGTCCAGGATTCAGTTTCAAAGTTTAGTCCAGGGATATCTAATCTTGCTGTGGCAAGGGTTCCCCATTTTAACCAGTAAAACAGGGAGGGACTAACTCTATGACCCCACCTATGGGAGGGTCAAGGGAGGGGTGGCTACACCCACTTCCCTTTGTCCAGTTTTGCGCCAGAGCAGGGGCAGGTAGCCCCTGAGCTGGTTTGAACTGGCATATGCACAGAGGAGCCTTTTGCTCCCCCAGTGCAGGACTTCAAAGCACTCTAAGAGTGCACCCACCCAGCCCCAATACACATTATCCTGTCTGGGGAGGTGGTCACACCTCCCTGCAACAGGAAACCTATTGTCCAGGCCTCCCCTGCCGGAGTTTCGTCCAGCAGCAGGAGGCCAGACTTGTGTCTGTGGCAGCAGCATCCATTTTGTGATGCCAGGGCTTCAGAAAGAAGTTACCGGGTAAGCCAGAGTTAACATGTCTTTCCCTCTAGAAGGGTGGAATGCTACCCCCGCCGCCAGGATTGGCGGGGGTAGTATTCCAAGATGTTTGACACCAAACACGACATGTTTAGGTGCAGCCATTCCAAAGTTAGCATTTTACCGCGAGGATATAATGCGCTTAAGAGTATATGGTCAGGCTGCACTACAAACAGCATCAGAGATGGTCTCCGAACGCTGCAGAGGGGCCCTGCTCATGCAGGGGCACCCTCTCACATAGGAACCATGCACTCTGCCTTTAGTATTGATAAGGCCTGCCTTAGGAGTGACTTATAGGTTTATATGTGTGTATGTATTTAGTGATATAGGTAACCTATATCACAGTAAGAGGTGCATGCACCACCTTACCCAGGCTGCAGTAGCAGACCTGTGGTGTCAGTTTGGATGGCCTTCCAGGGGTGGCATAATACATGCTGCAGCCCCTGGCAGGCCTCTGAGGTACCTATGCCCTTGGTACATAGTATACCATATACTAGGGACTTATAAGGGCACTCCAGATTCCAATCAGAGATGTGCCTAAGGCACATGGAAACCTTTTTCAGAGAAAGCAGATAGACTGGGGCCCTGAATAGCAGGATCCCAGTCCAACTAAGTCATAAACCAGCAAAACACCATAAAAAAAAGTGGGGGCAACCATATAGTCAGATTCCACCTTCCTACATAACCCCCCCAAACGAAAGGAGATAAGGCTAACCTTGGCCAGTTGAGCCTATATTGACTAAGTGGCCATATAAGGAAGCACCTGCACTAGCATGGTTGCCCCCTATGTTATGGTCCACTAAGCAATCCCTCACCCTAAGGGTATGAGAGGGTCTCCACCATGGGGAATCACTACCTCTGGTGTGCTTAGGTAAAGTACAAGGCTGGTGAGGTGTCTGAGTAGGGAAGTGAGGCCCTAGGAATGTTGGCCTCAGCTTCCTCAGATCACTGGTCACCATGTATGCCTGTCTTTCCATGACTGAGTTGCACTTTGCTCTAAGGGTCAACCTTTGGCTGCCTACAGCTGGGGGTTGGGTCCCTTTGGATGGAACACTGGAGGGACATGGCAGGTTTGGAACCTTCTGGTCCCAGGTTTGCCCTTGCCTACCAGAGTCCTTCTGGGGGAGGTCCCTACATAAAGGTATGGGGGATCCCTCAGTGTGTAGAGGAATTTTCACCTGGCTAGGGCTACTAGACTGGGTGCCCCTAATCTGCTGATGGGGGCTTCCTCTGGACAGGGGGCCCGGGGGGTCCACTGACCTCCCTGACCTCTGCAGCCCTGGGCTGACTGAGGCAGGGTAGAGAGGGGCAGGTTACCTGCTCCAGACTGGGTACCACCTTGGAAGGGTCCTCTGCCATCAGGGGTGTGGCCAGGCCAGGCCTGACTACCTCTGTGGCAGTTCCTTCACTAGGGGTAGGGTCAGTTCCCTGAGGAGGCTGACCCTTACCTACTGTCTGGGGGAAGAAGACTTGTCTTCAACCCTTGTGCTCTCTTTTGGGGAGAGTGGGCCATTCTTTCAGGCTCCATCTCTCCAAATTCTTGGGCTGGGGCTGTGGCCATTACAGCCCCACTAACCTTTGCAGGGACGCCCAACATCCTAAGATGGGTTTGGTGTTCAACTTCAGCCCAGGCTGAAATTTCCAAATCATTGCCCATCAGGCAATCTACAGGTAGGGTTGGGGACACTGCCACTCTTTTTGGGCCTGTGACCCCCTCCCAGCTGAGATTGACTATGGCCATGGGGTGATCTGTTCTGACACCATCAATGTTGGTCACCTGGTATTTAAACTCAGGTAAAAGCTGGTGAGGGGGACTAGTTTCCCTGCCACCATGGTGACACTAGCCCCTGTGTCCCTAAATGCCACAGCTTTCTGACCATTAATCATTGGCTCCAGTCTGTACCTGCCCAATGCTATGGGACCCATGGTAAAGGTGGCAAATCCTATACCACCATCAGAGTCAGAGGAGTCTGTTGAGGGGTCCCTGTCTAAACTAGGGCCCACCTCTGTTCCTCTTGCAAAAGCACCTAACTTTTTGGGTGCACTACTCCCAACTGGAGGATTACTACTGGTAGTACCAGGAGGGGTGGTAGTAGTTGTGGGAGGAACATTTTCTTTATTGCCAATCCTGGGGCAACTGGGATCAGTTTTCCAGTGCCCAGGCTTTTTACAGACATGGCAATATGGTTTCTTTTCAGGAGAGGAAGGAGTTTGGGACCCACCCCCAGAAGAGGAATTTTGGGGCCCTGTAGGGGACTTATCCTTAGATTTATCCCCACCTTTCTCTTGGGACTTAGTAGAATCTTTCTTCTGGTCACCACCCTGATTTCTAGTTTTTACTCTGGTTCTGACCCATTTGTCTGCCTTCTTTCCCAATTCTTGGGGAGAGGTCAGATCAGAGTCCACCAGATACTGGTGCAAAAGCTGGTTTTGACAATTATTAAGGATCTGCTCCCTCATAATCAAATTGTACAATCCTAAAAAGTCATGCACTTTGTTGCCATGTATCCAACCTTCCAGAGCCTTTGTAGCACAATCTACAAAATCAACCCAGTCTTGAGTCTGAGCTTTTTGGGTGTCTCTGAACTTCAACCTATACTGTTCAGTGGTTAGGCCAAACCCATCTATCAGAGCACTCTTCAAGACTGTGTAATTGTCAGCATCCTCTTCTCTTACAGTGAGGAGCTTGTCTCTACCTTTGTCTGCAAAGGAGAGCCACAAGATTGCTGCCCACTGCCTCTGGGGGACCTTCTGAACTTTACAGGCCCTCTCCAGTGCAGTTATCCATTTGTGGATGTCATCCCCACTCTGGTAGGGAGGGACAATCTTGTTTAGGTTTCTATGGTCATAAGACCTTTCCCTATCTCTAGGGATATTGCTGCCACCATGGGACTCTAGTCCCAACTTTCTTCTCTCTCTAAGGAGATCTAGGGATTCTCTATCTAAAGCCAATTGCTTCTTCCTGATCTCTAGTTGAGTTTCCTCATACTGGACCAGTCTCTTTCTTCTCTCATGAGAGGATTCCCTCCTGTGAGAAGAAACAGAGCTCCCTATTGAGGTGCCAGAGTGGTTAGACTCCTGAGAAGGAGACCTAGACTTTCTGAGCACACTCATAATCCTTCCTGGGGGACAAAGGTGTGGTTCTCTAGATCCTCATCTTCATCTTCCCCAGAAGGGATTGGGTTCTCCAGGTCAGGGTCATTGTCACCCTCCTGGTCAGTTTCAGAGGGGGGCTGGGGGTAGAGGTACCCCTGGCCCCTTCCTCATCTGCTGGCCCACCCTCTGCTCCTACCCCTTCAGTCTCTGAGGACTTACTAAGATCATAAGCCACCAACAACTCCTGGAGGTGTTGGGTGGTGGGACTTTGGCCTGTCCTTAATTTCCTCACGTTACACAAAGCTCTCAATTCCAAGAATGGGAGTGTATCATACTTGGAGGGTGGAAGCTCAATGGCTTCCTGCAAGGCATCTTTGGATCCTGCTTTTAAAGACATTACTAGTGTGGTGTGGTGTATGCACCACCTACTCTAGTGTGGCCTACTAAACTCTCTTGAGTTGTAGAAAGGGTTGTGCTATCCCTTAACACACAACTCTAAGTTCAGTAGAACTTACTGTTATTCTAAGCTTAAATTATATGTACCTTAGGTACCTTTAGTGGTTTTCAGTTGATCAATTCAATTGAGATTATCTGGTAAAACAATAGCAAGCTGGAATCCCACACGCTGCACACCAATGTGAGAAGTTGGCCTGGCATATGCTGTCCACTAATTATAGTGGGCACCGTGCACCAGTCCAAATCGACTCTTATGGTAGGTAGGTTAAAGACAACCTTATTGAAAGCTATCCTAGTGGTAGCTATGGAGAGCAGCCTTCAGGCTAAGTCTTGAAGGAATGT
This sequence comes from Calotriton arnoldi, assembly GCA_963921515.1. Lineage (NCBI taxonomy): Eukaryota > Metazoa > Chordata > Amphibia > Caudata > Salamandridae > Calotriton > Calotriton arnoldi. Next base: position 730,252 of record CAWUFW010001762.1, on the reverse strand, counting down.
AAAGCAGCTTGTTTTACCAGTCTATAATCTCTTGAGTGACCAAATGAAAGAGCACCACACCAGGTATATATTCAAAATATATGTATTTATTACTAAACACACCCCTCTAGTCTCTTTATGAGGCTAGAGTTCGAAGTACATAGGTTATAAGATCTTAAATCACAGTAATAGCACAAATACACGTTTGGGCCCTAGGGGCGTACCAAACCATATACCAATAAAGTGGTATGCGAACCACGACTGAACTAGACACTAGGCCTAGAGCCTCTAGAAGTGCTTGGACCACAAGGAACCACCCAAGGTAGTGACACAGGGGACCCACGGGAGACGCGTGCAGTGTAAATACACAACCGCGATACGCCGTTAACTTCTATGGAGAAAGTCGGGATCGGGAAAATAGAGGAAAGGGACACTTTAAAGAGGACTAGGACAAAACCCTTTGAGATCTAGGACTTTGAAGAGTCTCTACCCACGGGAGCACCGGAGTACTCGTGTTACCTCACCCAGGGAAGCCGGGTGCATAGGTGCCTTTCGGGGTCGGGTTTCGTCGTCGTTTCGAATGGCGATCTGCTGCAAAGTGCTGCTGGCGGCCAAGAGAAAAGTGTCCGGGTGGATCCAAGAGTGGATCGGAGTTCTGGTGAACCTGAAAGCAGAGGGGACAGAGTCTGGGTCACTAGCCAGTGACCAGGAAGGCGATGGACAGATGCCCACCGATGTCGAGTGCTTCAGGTGCGTTGACAGTCGTCTCGTTTCTGCAGCCACGAGGTCCAGGAGGCGTTGTCGGCGACCAGGAGCAGGATTCGGGCTGGTACACGATGTCTGTCGAGTGCTGCGGTATCGGCGACCGGATTGGACCCAACAAGCCTTGGCAACGGCAAGTCTCGATGTAGCTGAAGATCGTCGATGGTGCAGACCAGCAAGGTCTGGGGAACTCACCCAGCGAGGGTAAGTCAGGGCAGGCCTGGAGCAACCAGGGGAGCCCTTTGGTTTCTTTAGAAAGTCTTCTGGGGACCCACGAGCCGGCTGGCAAGGGATCGCGAAGACACCTCGGGTGGAATCACTCAACAGGGGCCCACGGTCACTCGGGACGGTGTAGGCCTCTGATCTTCGGAGGGATTCCTGCTGGAGGTTGGGACCACACGTGGTCCAAAGCACAGGTTCGTAGAATGTTGTGAAGGGGTTGCACTCGACAATAGTGCACGGTACCCAGGGGTCGCGGTTCCTCGTCACTCGTGGGGTCCACTTGCCTCAGCTTCACTGGGGACTCACGATGGCCTTGGAGAAGTCAGGAAATCCACTTCTTGGGCTGCAGGGACTTCGGACTCCGGCGGGAGCGGCGTAGTTTGCGACCGTCGTTATCGTTTTGGTGCCTGCCAAGCAGGGAGTCACTCCTTGACCCCAAGGGAGATTCTTCAGTCCTCTAATCGTGATGTAGAGCGTCGAAGGTCCAGGATTCAGTTTCAAAGTTTAGTCCAGGGATATCTAATCTTGCTGTGGCAAGGGTTCCCCATTTTAACCAGTAAAACAGGGAGGGACTAACTCTATGACCCCACCTATGGGAGGGTCAAGGGAGGGGTGGCTACACCCACTTCCCTTTGTCCAGTTTCGCGCCAGAGCAGGGGCAGGTAGCCCCTGAGCTGGTTTGAACTGGCATATGCACAGAGGAGCCTTTTGCTCCCCCAGTGCAGGACTTCAAAGCACTCTAAGAGTGCACCCACCCAGCCCCAATACACATTATCCTGTCTGGGGAGGTGGTCACACCTCCCTGCAACAGGAAACCTATTGTCCAGGCCTCCCCTGCCGGAGTTTCGTCCAGCAGCAGGAGGCCAGACTTGTGTCTGTGGCAGCAGCATCCATTTTGTGATGCAAGGGCTTCAGAAAGAAGTTACCGGGTAAGCCAGAGTTAACATGTCTTTCCCTCTAGAAGGGTGGAATGCTACCCCCGCCGCCAGGATTGGCGGGGGGTAGTATTCCAAGATGTTTGACACCAAACACGACATGTTTAGGTGCAGCCATTCCAAAGTTAGCATTTTACCGCGAGGATATAATGCGCTTAAGAGTATATGGTCAGGCTGCACTACAAACAGCATCAGAGATGGTCTCCGAACGCTGCAGAGGGGCCCTGCTCATGCAGGGGCACCCTCTCACATAGGAACCATGCACTCTGCCTTTAGGATTGATAAGGCCTGCCTTAGGAGTGACTTATAGGTTTATATGTGTGTATGTATTTAGTGATATAGGTAACCTATATCACAGTAAGAGGTGCATGCACCACCTTACCCAGGCTGCAGTAGCAGACCTGTGTTGTCAGTTTGGATGGCCTTCCAGGGGTGGCATAATACATGCTGCAGCCCCTGGCAGGCCTCTGAGGTACCTATGCCCTTGGTACATAGTATACCATATACTAGGGACTTATAAGGGCACTCCAGATTCCAATCAGAGATGTGCCTAAGGCACATGGAAACCTTTTTTCAGAGAAAGCAGATAGACTGGGGCCCTGAATAGCAGGATCCCAGTCCAACTAAGTCATAAACCAGCAAAACACCATAAAAAAAAGTGGGGGCAACCATATAGTCAGATTCCACCTTCCTACAATGGCTAAGTGAAAGGGTCGATGGAGAGAGAAAGGGAGGATGGATGTGTGGATGACTGAAAGGGTGAATGTGTGGAAGGATGAGTGACTGGGTGGATGGATAAGTAAGTGAAAGGGTGGCTGGATGGGTAAAAAGGTAAATGGCTGGATGGATGAGTAAATGGATGGATGGGTCGAAGAGTGGATGGATGAGTGTGCAGTTAGATAGGGTGAAAGGAAGGATGGATAATGGATGGATGAGTGAAAGGGTGGATAGAGGGATGGATGAGTGAAATGATGGATGGAAGGATACATGATGGATAGGTTTGCAAATGGTTTAATATGTTTGGATATTGATTTGCTGCATCTTATGTGTGCCACTTTACATCTTACAATGTCTATCCTAGCAGATCTTCCCGACCATTTCTCGCACCAAACATGCCTGCTCAGGACCATGAATTGTAAACAAAATATCAGACTGGACAACCCAGTGCTGTAACCATATAAATAGATTATTATCATATGAAATAACACAAAAAGACCTGCACAGTTGATCAAAGCTGCGTGCATACTGAAGAACCGTTAAGTACACGATTGTTTCAACCTAATATAAACTTATTTTGACTTGTGCTTAAGTGGTTGTCTATTTACTTACATACTATTGCGCAACCTCCTCTGATGTGTCTGTAAAATTTACCTTTTGTCCAGAAGTTTTGTCCTGAATTTTGACCTCCTGTCCTGAATTTTGACTTCCTGTCCTGAATTTTGACCCTTTGTCCTGAATTTTTATACTCACCGTCCTGAATTTGCACCCATGCCAGTTGGTCACCCTAAGCTCGTCATGCTGCGCGGTAGCGCTGTGCGCATGACAAGCTGAGCTCGTCACGACCACACCCGCGATCGGAATGTCCAGCACACGAGCGGAATTCCGATCGCGGTCAAGGGGTTAAGGACACGGAGGCGAAGATTATGCTTTATCTTTCTTTTACTGCAAACAAACAGCAGCCAATAAGATCATTTATAACATTTTAAAACAAAAACATTCCCAGAATGCTCAGCGTAGATACACAATAACCATAGAGACTAGCCCTATATAACAGTCTTTACACCGGAACACTTCCTCTTTCTTTGCCCAACGAGCAGAGTCCACATAGAACAAATATCAGTCCAAATAAGAACGATAATGCATCCAAATCACTCTAGGATACTGAAACAACAGGAACTGTGAAACTTGAAAATGAAGGTCGTAGAACACAACTTCCCCGAGGGGCACACCATGGCCAAATTCTCCTTTCTGGTCAGCGCCTGAAACAGAAAATTATGTACTCGTAAAAACTGTCTTAAACTTGTAAATCAGGGTGGGTAAACATGACATTATGAATCATAATATACATTTTCCTGGGCGGGATAATCTTCGCCTCCGTGTCCTTAATAGAATTGAAAATTCTTGGCGCAAATGCTAGCTAATTTTTTATTCTATTACAGGACAGGAGGCTTCAGATTATGCTAGTTTAACGCTTATCTAATACAACAAAAGCTACATCGCCCACAGGTTTATATTAAAATTGTTTGAAAGTGGAACTGGAAGACCAATCAGCAGCTTTCATGATATGTTGTATACTGGTACTAAGCATGAATGATTTGGAAGCCATAGCACCTCTGACTGAATGAGCTCCAAACAAGGCAGTGTCAATACCTGCTTCAGACATAACAAATCTAAGCCACCTGGCAATAGTAGCGGAAGTAACAGGTTTGAACGGTTTCTGTAAGGCAATTAATAACCTGGAACAACCAGCTGGTCGAAGAGAACGTGTACATTCTTCATACACCTTGAGACATCTGACAACACAAAGTTTTTCATTCAAAGGAAAGGCATTGTAATCAATGGATTTGGAAAAGGTTTTGGTACGAGCAGTAATAACAAAAGACACGCCTTCAGGTGAGAAAATCCTACCCTCCAAGTCAAGAACTCGAACATCAGAAACTCTGCGGCATGCAGCCAAACATAATAACATAGCTAATTTAGCTGATAATTGCTTTCGAGACAATAATTAATTATTAGGCCAGTTATCAAACAAATTCAGAACTTTAGAAACATCCCATAAAGAAGTATACTTAGCCTTAGGCGGATTGGTTATGCGTATTCCTTTCAAAAGCTTGCACACCACCGGATGCATGCCCACAGGCCTGCCATCCAGGTGTGAATGACCTGCTGAAATGGCTGAACAGAAATTATTCACTGATCTATAGGACAACCCGTCAGCAGCTTTCTGTGAAAGAAAATTCACGACTGGAGAGATGTCTGCTTCCACGGGATCCATGTGCTTCTCCAAGTGTTGTAATTTGGCAGCATTTAAGTTAAGCATTAGCTGAAGACAGCCTGTATTTAGAGGCTAAATTGTCCGCTTTGTGGAATCCATTTTGTATTTCTGGCAGCCATTTTGGCTGCCATGTGCTACCATGTGCTCACCATGTGCTCTGTCCTACCTTCCTGTCAACTGCTCTTGAAATCTGCCTAGAGACAAGTTACATTTAGTTCCTCTTGCTTTGCACATGCTCAGTTGAGCTTGCAGCTGTTTCAAGTTTATAAATGTCAGGATGTGTCTACTAAAAGTAGAAACTGTTAGCTCCACCCACTTGTCGACTGTGCATTCTCTGTATGACCTTATATGTACCTACAACCAGCATTTGTGTTTGTACCGCCTTCATTTGAGCCCCTGTGTGGGTATAAAAGGACCAGGATCCTTCCATTCAGTGTGCTACTTCATGCATTACTGAAGGGTGATGTGCGAATGTTAGCTCCACCTCATGAGGTTTAATAAACTCTGTCTTTTATATTTCAGTTTCTGTGCCAACTTCTTCCTAAGTGTCTGAGGACTCTGTGCAGAGAAGGGAGAACCCCTAAGCACTGGTAGGCCTTGCTGAGGCTCACTACAACAAATTGGCGCCCAACGTGGGGCTCATCAGCGACTCGGATGCCCGAAGGACTGGTCGCGACGAAGGATTGGAATCTCCCTTTTGGACGCGATCGCTGCCTGAGGAGACCAGAGTCTTGGCACCCACGGCGTTTTCCTTTCTTTCTGATCTTACCATCCCAGCGGCGCCGGTCCTTGACTGAGATCTCTTTGTTGATTCGCCGTGCAGTGACCATTTGGTCGATTTGAGAACTTGGCAGTTGGAACCTGGACACCATTTGATTGGTAAGAGCCGTTTTGCGGCACTTGCTGTTGGTTTGATGCCTTTGATTGGTAAGGTAGTTTTAGTAACACTTACTGTGGCTTTGTTTGTATGATTGGCCAATTTTGGAATCTGTTTTGTAATTATATATGTATTGCAATACATATAGGCAGGTAATGAGGAGAATTTTCTCTATTTAAAATTGTTTGAACAGCGCAACGTACGAAAAGTACCTTAAGCGCTACTTTGATTATAATACTGCATCTTTTGCACTATTTTTGGCATGCCTGTTTTCAGCACACTTCGTAGGATGTGTTGCTTTTGTAGTGGTACCAATTTGAGACTTGACGAAGCACAACCAGCTCCCCGGAGGGGACGCCTAATAGGGATATGTATATTAAGTATGGTATTTCTTCTATAATGTACTGCACGTTATGGAACAAATATACTAGTAAAGATCCTGAGTTGCGTTGGCCTATGTAGGGGTCATTTGATTTGCGAAAAATTCAGTATGTGGAACAATGTATGTTTAAACGAAAGACTAGGCAAGATATGTTTGATTGTGTGCGAATGTGGGAGAAAGAAGTGCGTGAGCGAATGAAGCGTGAGCAAGCCTTGATTGACAAAGAACAGCGAAAGACCATTTATGCGAAAGCATTAGAGTTAAAAAACAAGGAGATGAGAGAAATTAAAGAGAGGGAAGATAGGGAACGCCATTTACAGGTGACTGGCCAATACGCTGTTAGGCAGCCCCTTTATCCTATCCTTAATAAACCGCAAGATGATTTCTTGTTATTAGATCGTTCTCCACCTCCGTATATTTTTCTTCTGCTCCTCATGAGTCAGATGAGGACTCTTTTTCAGACCAGGACAAAGCTCGAGAAACTCGTTCCATGTTATCTGCTGAGCGTGCATCTGACATCAGATCTACTGCGCGTAAAGCCGTTCGTAGTACTACCAGTGCTTCTGAACTTTTAGATAGTATAAAAGGATGGCAGGAAAGGGAGCAAATATATTTTACCGATACATTTGCTGCAGAGGTTATTGAACGATTTAGGAAGTATTCGGTAGAAATGGAGCCCGATGATGTAGCAACTGATTGTAAACGATTACGTGACGGTCTTTTTGTCTTCTCCCATGTGGCTGACACAATCAGACGCTTGGTTAAACTGCGTGTTGAAGCAGCCCGTTTGCAAGAGGAGAAAAAGGCAGCAGAAGCAGCTGCACTAGCATCTCAGATCAGCATGGCACAAACTTCTACTCCTGAAACAGATAAGAATGCTGTAATTCATGTGAAACCCATGCGGGAAGCCGCGCCTTTATATGTTCCTCCTAAAGGAACGGGTACAGAGGATGATAAGACTTCTCTTAATGCGAAAGGGTACTTTATTTATAATTGGGTTTACACTCCTTGGAATAGAGCAGATGTTATGGCCCTTAAAAATGCATTGCCTGACCCGCGAAAGAATCCAGCAGCCTTTTATGAGGAAGTTGAGGGTGCAATCAGCTCTTGTACTATGACTTTGTCGGATATTGATTTGTTTTTTGGATTAATATTACCACCTGATATGTGGAGAACTGTGCGCAAAATAGATGATAATGCGACATTTGGAGCATTGTGGAAAGATTTAGAGCGGTTAGATGAAGATAGAGAACCTGCACAGAAACCGTGTCAGTTAATTTTAAATCTTCCGGCAGCTATATTAGTTAAGTTAAAGACGATCATTCCCCCTAAAAAGATAGATTGGACAGTGCTAGCGTCTTGCAAGCAAAAGGTAGATGAATCAGTTTCTGACTTCTTCACACGCTTTGAAGAAGCATTTCACGATTTTAGTGGCCAGTCATTGACAGATGACACGGGTAGGCATCTGTTTGTCGATAAATATGTCGCAAACCTTTTGCCAGGAATAGCTAGTCGCTTAAAGGCCAGTGAGAGTTCATGGACTACATCTTCTCCGGTTTCTCTTTTAACTATGGCCCAGTATTATGAGCGGCAAGAATTAGAAGCCAAAGGTAATGAGGACAAAAAGTCTAAAGAGTTGAAAACAAAGGTTATGTTGGCTCAAGCTTATGGTCCGCCTTCTAGAGATAATGATAGAGGTGGACGTGGATCTTATGGTTCGTCCTTTCCTTCCTCTGCCCGTTCGAATTTGTCTGTTGATCAGTGTGCGTACTGCAAAAATTTGGACATTGGCTTTCTGATTGTCCAGTGCTGCGTGCTCAGCAGAATCTATGTGGTCGGGGACAAATGAGAAATCGTTCAGGATATCAAGGGCCTAGAGGAAGCGCGAATGATCGTGCTCGGTTTGATGCTAATACACGTGGGCAGAATGGGTTTAACACTTTTGATAGAAGGAACCAATATCAAATGTCTGACTATGTGCCCTCTGATTTTCAAGATTCTGCTTATGCATAGGATTGCCTAGGATGGGGTAAGGAATCAGTTGAAGTTCCAGTAGATCAGAGGGGTCCCTATGTTACAGCACATGTTTTGGGTTCTACTGATCAGTTTCTGGTTGATACAGGAGCTACTCGTAGCGCCTTGTCTAAACAATTGGTTCCAAGGGCTCCCCTGTCTGGCTTAACCATTACATCGATAGGTTTCGATGGAACACCTTCCCTTAGCCCATTGTCACAACCACTTGCATTCAATGTTGATAAGTTTACTGCTCCATGTCCGTTTTTGCTTTCTCCAAACACACCAGACAATATTGTGGGTCTTGATATGCTTAAATATTTCAGGGCTACGATAAGGTGTTCTCCGGAAGGAGTACGGGTTATTTTGAATGACAACTACCCTGTGATTGAGAGATCTTGTATTGTTAAAGAGGACATTGCACTAGCCTCACTCCCTAGTACTTTGTGGGCTACTTCGGATACTGATGTAGGGCAAATGGTTATTCCACCAGTACATATTAGTGTCAAGGAGGGCGCTTTATTGCCAAGACTGCCTCAGTATAAAATTTCTCGAGAAGGAGAAGAAGCACTCACACGTATTGTACATGATTTAATTAAGGTGGGGGTTGTGGAAGAAGTTCCTTACAATATTTGCAATAGTCCGATTCTTCCCATTTTGAAAAAAGACTGACACTAGGATTTATAGATTTATTATCGATTTGAGAGAAGTCAACAAGATTGTAGTACCACAGTACCCTGTAGTCTCTGACATAACGACATTGCTTACCCTGGTCCCTCCAACAGCAACTACATTTTCTGTAATTGATCTGAAGAACGCTTTCTTCTCGATTCCTATTCATCCTGATAGCCGATATTTGTTCGGTTTCACTTTGAATAATAGATCATACAGATTTTGTAGAGTTCCTCAAGGCTATACTGAGAGTCCTAGTATTTACAGTCAAGCATTGAAGAGACAGCTTGATTCCTTTACCTTGCCTAAAGGAGTGGCTCTCATACAATATGTCGATGACATCTTGTTGGCAGCCGATACACCTGAGCAGTGTGAGAAATGCACTTTGTCTTTGCTTTCTTTTCTTGCTACACACCACCATAAAGTATCACGAAAGAAATTGCAATATTGTAGACCGAAGGTGACCTATTTAGGACACCTTCTGTCTAAGGAGGGCCGTGCACTGACACCAGATCGCATTCAAGCAATTTTAGACACCCCAGTACCTTCCACGCAGAAAGATGTCCGTGCATTCATTGGTCTGACTTCGTTTTGCAGGCAATGGATATTGGGTTTTTCACACATTGTTAAACCCTTGCTAGCACTTTTGACTAAAAACACTCCGATCCCCCTTCCATGGACAGATGAATGTCAAAATGCTTTTTGTCAGTTGAGACAAGCTCTTTGCTCTGCACCAGTGTTAGGCACACCAGATTACACGAAGGCTTTTACACTCTATGTACATGAGAAAGAAGGATGTGCATTGTCAGTTTTAGTACAGACACACGGGGACAAACAGCGTCCTTGTGCATACCTTTCTGCAGTTCTTGACCCAGTTGCTCGTGCATTGCCTGGGTGTTTCCGTTCAGTTGCAGCGACGGCTGTGTCCATACGTCAGAGTGAAGGGATAGTTTTGTCACACAAACTGTTGGTGCTAGTACCCCATGCAGTAGATGCCCTTTTGAATCAGACTAAGACTCAGCACTTAACTAGTGCTCGTTTGACAGGATACGAATTGACACTGCTAGCACCTCATATTACCTTGAAAAGATGTGCGACACTGAACCCAGCCACTTTGTTGCCATATCCTGCGACTCAGTCTCAGTCAAAGGAGCCTCACGATTGTATATTCCTTACTGAGGAACAGACAAAGGGTCGCATCGATTTGCAAGATACGCCCTTCCAGATGTAGATGGGGAACTGTGGGTTGATGGGTCCTGTTTGAAGTTACCAGATGGCACGACTTCAGCTGCTTATGCAATTACCACGCTTGAGACAGTAGTGGAAACAGCTCGCATACCTCAGAAGTCAGCTCAAGCAGCTGAACTAATAGCTTTGACACGAGCGTGTGAGCTTAGCACTGACTTGTGTGTGAACATTTACACGGGTAGTCGCTATGCTTTTGGAGTGGTTCATGATTTTGGCCTACTCTGGAAGGAAAGAGGCTTTCTTACATCCCATGGGATGCAGATAATGCACGGAGAGTTAGTGCATAATCTCTTGACTGCACTTACATACCCAAAGAAAGTTGCTATTATGAAGTGTAGCGCACACAAGAAAGTGACTGACAAAATAGGACAAGGCAATGCCTTTGCAGACCGCGTAGCCCGTGAGACTGCGATGCAGCGAAGCACTACACCCATGTACGTAGTGAAATCACAAGCTGAGCGTTGGCATGATGCTAGAGAGGAAGTATTGGATATACAGAGATCTGCTTCTGTGGAAGAGCTTGAGCAATGGTCTAAAGAAGGAATATTAGATGATGAGGGTTGTTGGCGTAACAAAGAAATGAATAAGTGGAAATTGCCTGCGGCCTATTTACAACCTATGGTTCAAATGGCACATGGGCTGGCACATGTTGGAGCTCTAGCAATAACTAAATTGCTTACACAAGTTTGGGAGCATCCTGAAATTGCTAGCACAGCCAAAAGGGTAGTACAGTCCTGTTTGATCTGTTGGCAGTATAATCCTGGAAAAGGGACACGAACTCCTACAGGAGGGTTTGCTACACCAACCGCACCTTTTGAAGTTTTGCAGATGGATTACATCCAACTCGAATGCTGCAATAATCTGAAATATGTCCTAGTGGTGGTATGTGCCTTTAGCAAATGGATAGAGGCATACCCTACGAAGGATAATACTGCTCTCACCACAGCAAAGGTGCTTCTAAAGGAGTTTTTCCCTAGATACGGTGTTTGTAAACTTTTGTGGAGTGACAATGGACCTCATTTTATTGGGCAAGTTGTTGAGCATGTCCTGAAAGGATTAGGGATCAAACAGAAATTCCATACAGTTTTCCACCCGCAATCAGCAGGATTGGTGGAGAGGTATAACGCTACTCTAAAAACAAAGTTCGCGAAAATACTGGCTTCCACGTCTCTAAAGTGGCCAGATGCCCTACCTTTGGCATTGTTGTCCATAAGATCGGTGCCACATTCACGATCAGGTCTTACCCCCTATGAGGTGGTGTTTGGGAGACCAATGAACATTTGGGGAATTCCTAAGCCACGCCCCATACATGATGTTCCTTGTGTTCTGATGAATGATTATTTGGCACAGTTAACTGACAGTTTGATTTCTATTCATCAACAGGTTCGAGAAGCTCTTCCTGACAGATCTACAGGTGAGGCCCACGAACTCCGTCCTGGTGACCATGTAATGGTCAAGGTCTTTGACAGATCGAACAGCTTGGAGCCAAGGTGGCGAGGACCAGAGCAGGTGCTCCTTGCGACAAGGACAGCAGTTCGAGTGACAAACAGAATGAATTGGATCCACAGCACACACTGCAAACGTGTGTCGCCTGCCTTGGTGGAACCTGCTGTGTTGACCGACCATCGAGAGATTCTGGAGACGGAGAAAGGCCAAGCTATCTCACCTGACGAATCTGCGGAAGACTTCCCGGACCACACGATCACTGGAGTATCCAGATATCAATTGAGACCGAGGAAAGGATCTGCAGTTTTGAAAAAGACTGGTTCAGCTACCACACTGGGTTAGTGAAACGGAGAGCCATTGTGGCAAGGGGAGGGGGATCAGCCCTGTATTAGTGTAGTGACACCTACTTTGGCCCATGGTGAAGAAATCAGCGGCTGCCCAGGGAGAAGAGCTCCAACGACTGTTTTCAACAAGTTTTCAGAAAGATCAATCATTACTGCTGCTAAAATGAAAAAACAAATCATTTGTGCTGTAGGGTTTGTTGTTGCTATGGTGGCTATGGCAGCAATTACGTGGTACATCGAGAAGGTGGCTCCTGTTCGACAGCTTTTTGTTGCCACTACGCCAGTACCCGTGGAACACCACTACTTTACTCTTCCTTACCATGAGCAAAAGCATCGACAATCTTACCTGAACAATACTTTTATCCAGATTTGGCACCATACTCACAATGCTACGAATACTACCAACTGTTGGGTGTGTGGGATGATACCTGCACATCAAAAGAAAGGAGGAACACCTTTTATTCCTCTTCCATTTTCTCACAATGGTTCTTGTCAAGCTTGGTATGCGCTCTTGTTTGCATATGGAAAGCCTTCAGTAGGTGGGATTATTTTTCAACTTAATAAAGTGTGTTATCAAAATAAAGAAGGTTATCCACAACCAAAGGGACTAAATGGGAATGGGAAGAGTATCAACCGGACAATATTTCAACACCATATGTTTTCACAAATGTGAGAATAATAAAGAACATTGGACCTTTTGTGATTTCTGTGACAAAAGCTAAAGCAGATTTGTGTATTTGTAGTGTTGGAAGAATTCCAGTGGGGAGGAGCGAGTGTACTGTAATCCTGACCATTGAAGGTGCCAATAACAGCACTTTCACAGCCTCGCATAATACGTATTTTGTGTGTGGAAATAACGGATATTATCAATTACCTGTTGGGTGGTCAGGAATCTGTTATGTATCTTTTCTGTTGCCCCCTGTGTTTCTGGCACCTGCATTGTATCACCGTGATTTTAAACTGTACAATGACATTTCCACAAACAGAAATAAGAGGACAATAAGTATGGATGAAGTTGACCAAACCGACACTACCCTACAACAATATGTTGATTTCAACTTGGGCTTATTTTTCTTTGTGGGTGCTGCATTAAACAGCAGGAAAATCCGACGACTGACTCGTGTTGTGGAAGCTGTTACTAATCAGACAGCTATGGCACTTGGGAACATTACAGAAGAACTACAGATTGCAAGGATTGTAGCACTCCAGAATAGGATGGTGTTAGATGTGATTTTGGCTGATCGAGGTGGTGCATGTCGCATCATCGGTAGCAGCTGTTGTGTATTCATACCAGATCACTCACCTTCAGTATATGACGCAATATCAAAATTGCATAAGATTGCTGCAGAAATTCATCCAGAGACTGGAACTTGGACTTTTGCTGGATGGTTTTGGACTCTTGTTTCTGCTTGGGGCTGGAAGCTACTGACTATCCTGTGTGTAATAATTGTAATATTTTTTACATGCTGCGTATGTATCCAATGTGGTCCAATGCTTTGCTCCATTTGCATCTCTGCTTGTATACCTGCCAGAGGGAACATTGCTGAAACAAAGGCCCAACAAATGTTGAATAAAGAGGTGGCCGAAATAATGTTAATAGATGTACGGGATGAATATCTAGATTACCCCAGATAAACGAATGTCTTCAGCCAATGCTGAAAGGGTCGTCTGTTGTAATTTGGCAGCATTTAAGTTAAGCATTAGCTGAAGACAGCCTGTATTTAGAGGCTAAATTGTCCGCTTTGTGGAATCCATTTTGTATTTCTGGCAGCCATTTTGGCTGCCATGTGCTACCATGTGCTCACCATGTGCTCTGTCCTACCTTCCTGTCAACTGCTCTTGAAATCTGCCTAGAGACAAGTTACATTTAGTTCCTCTTGCTTTGCACATGCTCAGTTGAGCTTGCAGCTGTTTCAAGTTTATAAATGTCAGGATGTGTCTACTAAAAGTAGAAACTGTTAGCTCCACCCACTTGTCGACTGTGCATTCTCTGTATGACCTTATATGTACCTACAACCAGCATTTGTGTTTGTACCGCCTTCATTTGAGCCCCTGTGTGGGTATAAAAGGACCAGGATCCTTCCATTCAGTGTGCTACTTCATGCATTACTGAAGGGTGATGTGCGAATGTTAGCTCCACCTCATGAGGTTTAATAAACTCTGTCTTTTATATTTCAGTTTCTGTGCCAACTTCTTCCTAAGTGTCTGAGGACTCTGTGCAGAGAAGGGAGAACCCCTAAGCACTGGTAGGCCTTGCTGAGGCTCACTACAACACAAGCACCAACCCAACCAAGCCTTCCAGGCAGAACAGTATCGCTTCCTGGTTGAAGGGGCCCAGGCTTGTTGAATAAAACGTGAAGCTTGCTCCGAAATTCCTGGCAACGACCACTGTTGCCGGAAAGCCTCCAAGCCATCAGGGATAGCTGTCCTGACAGGACTAATGGGTGGAGCTCTCCCTGAGGGCCCTGGAGCATTAATGGAAAGCACGGGAGGCGAAGTGGACAATCGCATGCCATCTCCAACAGGACTGGAAACCATGGTTGCGATTTCCAAATCGGGGTGACCAATACAATCTCCGCTTCCTGCCGAGACACTTGATTCGCTACTCTGGGTATCAAGATAAACGGAGGAAATGCGTAATGGAGACTTAGCGACCAATCTTGGGTGAATGCATCCGTCGCTCTCGCTAGGGGGTCTGGCCTCCAGCTGAAGAATGACTCCAGTTGATGGTTGAGTCTGGAGGCAAAGAGATCTATGGTGAACGGACCCCACAGAGATTGGAGTTGGTGAAACAGGGACGGATGAAGCTTCCAAGCGCTGTAGTCCTTCAAATGGCGTGATTGCCAGTCCGCTACTACATTGTCTCGCCCCGGAAGGTATTCCGCAATCACTGTTATCTGACGCGCTAGGCAATAATGCCAAAAATCCTTGGCGATCTCCGCCAACATCGGGGATCTGGTCCCCCCCCAGCTTGTTGATATAGCGCACAGCTGATATATTGTCCATTCGCAATAGAATACAACATGATACCTTCCTGGGGGAGAGAGTGCGAATCGCAAAGGAGCCCGCCAGGAGTTCGAGACAGTTGATGTGCAATTCCAACTCCTGGAGAGACCATCTGCCCCCCGTGGTCACCTCCCCGCAACGGGCTCCCCAACCCGATCTGCTGGCATCGGACTCTATGATCAGCCCCGGGCGAGATCCGAAGATTGCCCGACCATTCCATGCATCCACATGGGTCAACCACCACTGAACCTCCGCCCGGACTTCGTCCGTAAGAGGGACTTGATCTGAATAAGAGAGGCCTTTCTGGAGGTGTCTGATTTTGAGACGTTGAAGGGCTCGATAGTGTAAGGGCCCCGGGAATATCGCCTGTATGGATGAGGCTAGCAGACCCACCAAGCGAGCGATCGCTCGTAATGACATCAACTGCGTATCCACAGTCTTCCTCAGTTCCCTTTTCAAGTCTCTGAGTTTCTGCTTGGGCAACTGGAGTTGTGCCGATTGTGTATCGATCACAAACCCCAAGAACTCCAAAGACTGCGTTGGAAGGAGGATCGACTTCGCTTTGTTCACCACAAATCCCAGATTCTCCAACAATGACATCGTTATCTGAAGGTGGAGAGACGCTAGTTGCTCAGAGGGAGCCATGATGAGAATATCGTCGAGATAGATTATCAGACGTATACCCTGCTCCCGGAGATGTGATACCACCGGCTTCAGGAGCTTGGTGAAGCACCACGGAGCCGAGGAAAGACCAAAAGGCAGGACCAAGTATTCCAGGCGCTTGCCGCGCCATTGAAATTGTAGGAACCTGCGATGGGGAGGAAAAATGGGAACTGTTAAGTATGCGTCTTTGAGATCGAGACGGACTAACCAATCCGCCTGCCTCAGGAGGTCCGCTAGAAGATGGATCCCCTCCATCTTGAAATGGCGGTAAAGAACAAAACAATTGAATTCTTTCAGATTCAGGACCAACCGGTAACCTCCACCCCTCTTCTGCACTAGGAAGACGTTGCTGCAGAAACCCGCCGGTTCCCCTTCCTCGCAATAGGCAACCGCGTGTTTTTCCAGCAACTCGTCTATCTCTTGATCTATAAAAAATTCGTCTTGTTGGGAAAAATATAGGGGAGTTGGAGGGGCCCCTTGTCGGGGAGTGAGGTAGAAATCTATGTGAAAACCTTGCACTGTTTGAAGGACCCAGGCGTCCTGAGTAACGGCCTGCCAGTTGTGAAGGAAATGGCGAATTTGACCTCCCAGAGGGTAAAGAGACAAAGACAGAGGGCTTACCTGACGTAATCTGAGGTTGGGCGTTCCCTCTGACTACCGCGATGGAAGCGGCGTCGGCTGAAGCGTCTGGTTGGATAGAACGTGCCGCCTCTGGTGGGGTCCTGAAAGTCTCCTCGACCCCGGCCGTAACCTCCTCTTGAGGGACCCTGGTGGTATTGACGGCCTGGCGAGCGGCCCCTGCCTCGCCCGGCCCGTCCAAAAAGGCAAGGCGTTGAACACCCTCTTGATATTAGCTTCGGCTTTCTCCAGACTGGTGAAAGTTCCCACATATTTAGAGACGTCCTTCACAAAACGTTCCTCGAACAGTAAGCCATCCGCTAAGGCACCTGGTTCTGCCGAGGCCAGTTCTGTCAAATTAGGGACTTCCTGCGCTCTGAGGAGATGGCGCAGTTTGCATTGCCTAAAAAACAAATAGCGCGTTGGGTCCAACCAGCAAGAATGTCAGGGTCGACTACTGCACCAGTTTCTTTGGCCACCAGAGCCATCTCCAGGATTTTAGATAAGGGGCCGATGGTATCTAACAACTTATCCTGGCACCCACGCCAGGCCCGGTCAATGCCTTTCTTAGGATCTTTTTGAAATTTTTTGAGGAAGGCCAACATATTGGGATCAATATCCGGGGTCTCAGTGACCTTGTCCGGCACATCAGGGCGGGGGCATTCCGACCGCAGTCGGTTTCGAACCTCTCTGTCAAAACTGCGTCGCAGATTTTGATGAATGTAATCCGCCACCTCTGGAGGAGGGGCCCAATCGGAGGACCTGGGGTGTACAATATCCTGGGGGTTGAAGTCAAAAGGGTTAGATGGTTGGTAAACTGGGGGCGATTGAGGACGTAGAGCGGCTTTCTTGGCCTTCTTTTTCTTAGGGGACACAGTGTGGCTGGTGGAATCAGTGTCCGTATCCGTGTCCGTAGCTGTAGCCACTTTGGATGCAGAGGGCATAGGGGTTGAAGACCCTGAGTATGGATGGTCCCTGGCTGAAGGGGGGGGCAATTTAGTGAGGACCTGTGCATGCGGCCAGTTGGGCGTTTTGCTAGATGCAGTTTTACCCCCTGTGGACGTGGAAGCGGGCGCATTATCCTGTTGCGACAATCCATGGCGTTTCGCAAAGCGCTCAAGTTGCGCCGTAATAGGCTTTAAAGCGGCCGCCAATGCTTTATTCACGGTCTTAGGGACCGCCACTTCCACCGCTTTATTAACGGAATCTTGGACAGATGCATCTAAAGCATCCACCAGGTTGTCTTCAAGGAGGGGAGCATGCTCCTCCTCATAGTACCCATATTCATCCTCCTCAAAATAGGCCCAGTCCTCCATGCCCAACGTACAGCTGGTGACACTTAAGACAAAAGTAATATGGATCCCAAAGGGATTAATCAAGGGGGAGCAACCCTAGTGCAAATAGTAATTATCAGCAAGAAAAATGCTCCTCAGCAAAGCTGTAATCCACAAGAATCAGCCCAAAGGCGTCACGAGCCACTGTAAATATACAAGCCTGCACTCAGCTTGGGGGCCTGCCTCTTTTTCCAGCCCAGGGAAGGCGTAAACTTAAGGGCACACTGAAAGACAACCTGTTGCTCCGACGCGCGTTCAAATGTGCGCGCGGAGCGAGGAGGAAACCAGATTGGGCGTCGCGTAGCCCAAAATGAGCCCAATTGGGCTACGCGACGTTAGGCTCGAGGGAACTGCGGGCCCGTACAAGGGAAGGCACCGTCAGCCGCGAGCAACGCGGCGAGTCGAAGTGGAGAAGGGAGAACACGACAAGCGGAAGGTGAGGAACGCCAATAAGGCCGAACCGCCACCTTCCGAGTGCCTGCAGAACACAGCGGTAGCGCAGTGCGCTGAAACGCGGTACACGCGCTAGCGGTAGCAATGTTAATATGCTAAAATTAAATCAATACATTTGTAAACTAGGCTGCAATCATTAAATATCACCAAGAAACAACAATTAGCAAGAGAAATGGGCAAGATATAAGGTCGAGCACTTATCTCTGTGAGGAGCAGCAAAGAAAGAGGAAGTGTTCCGGTGTAAAGAATGTTATATAGGGCTAGTCTCTATGGTTATTGTGTATCTACGCTGAGCATTCTGGGAATGTTTTTGTTTTAAAATGTTATAAATGATCTTATTGGCTGCTGTTTGTTTGCAGTAAAAGAAAGATAAAGCATAATCTGAAGCCTCCGGTCCTGTAATAGAATTCATTGTGACAAGCACGTGCATACATAGATAGGGTTCTTAGATAGGGTTCATTGTAGCAAGGTCGTGCATAGATAGGTTCTTAGAGAGGCAGGCACGTGGTTCATTGTGGCAAGCACGTGCATAGATAAGACACCTGCCAGCAAAAAGTCATCACAGGATGGGAGGCACCATCCTTTAAATCAGATCCCCATTAGCACTTTGGAACAAAATATTGCCAGAATCCCTTCCAAGTGCAAGACATCTTGAGTTACCCTAACACTCTTCATCGCACCCCCACAAGGCTCAGAAATTGTAACAGTTACAGTGTAAATTGTAAGCTGAGAGTCAATCAGTCAATCATGGGTTTGTTAAGCGCAGCTACTCACCCAATAGGGTCTTAAGGCACTGTGGGGGATGGGGGTGCAGCTCCCGGACGTTCACGGCGATTCGTTGAAGATCCAGGTCTTGAGGTCCTTCATGAACTTGGAGAGTGTATGCGTCTATCGGAGGTGGAGAGGGAGGGTGTTCCATGCCTTAGCCACGAGGAAGGAAAAGGAACAACCTCCTGTTCTGGGCTTCTTAATGTGCGGCACAGTGGCAAGGGAGAGCTGGGCTGAGCAGAGGGATCTTTGGGGTGCGTGGAACAAGAGACGGTGGTTCAGGTAGGCAGGTCCGGTGTTGTGGAGGGCTTTGTTGGTGTGGGTGAGAAGCTTGAAAGTGATTCTCTTTTCGACGGGGAGCCAATGTAGTGTCCGCAGGTGTTGGGCGATGTGGCAGTGGTGCAGTAGTTCAAGGACTGTTCTGGCGGAGGCATTCTGGATGTACTGGAGTTTGCGGGTGAGGTTCTTGTTGATCCCGGCGTAGAGTGCGTTGCCGTAGTCCAGTCTGCTGCTGATGAGGGTGTAAGTGACGGTTTTGATGTGTTCGATGGGAATCCAGTTGAAGGTCTTTCGTAGGAGATAGAGGGTGTGGAAACAGGAGTAGGAGACAGCGTTGATTTGGCGGTCCAGAGTTCGGAGTCCAGGAGGATTCTGAGGTTGCGTGCATGGTATGTGGGGGAGGGTGGGTTCCGGAGGGTGAGGGGCTACCATGTGTCGTTCCGGCGTTGGGGTGTGGCCCATGATAAGTACTTCGGTTTTGTTCGTGTTTAGTTGGAGGCAGCTCTTCCTCATCCACCTGGCGACTGATTCCATTCCTTTTTAAAGTTGTGTTTGGAGATGTTGGGTTTGTTGGATAAGGAGAGGATGAGTTCGGTGTCGTCTGCGTAGGATACAATGTTGAGTCCGTGGGATCTGACGATGGGTGCGAGTGGGGCCAAGTAGACGTTGAACAGGGTGGGGCTGATGGAGGATCCTTGGGGAACTCCGCAGGTGGTCGGTGTGGGGTCCGAGAGGAAAGGTGGGAGTCTGACCCGCTGCGTTCTGCCGGATAGGAATGAGCTGATCCAGTTGAGGGCCTTGTTCCGGATTCCGGCGTCGTGAAGTCTGCGGACTAGGGTGTGGTGAGCGACTGTATCGAAGGCTGCGGAGAGGTCCAGGAGGATGAGAGCCACAGTCTCTCTTCTGTCGAGAAGGGAGCGGATGTTGTCTGTCGCAGAGAATAGGGCTGTTTCGGTCCTGTGGTTTTTCCTAAAACTGGATTGGGAGGGGTAGAGGATGTTGTTTTCTTCTATGAAGGCGAGCTGGCTATTGACGGCTTTTTCGATGACTTTCGCCGGGTACAGGAGTAAGGAGATCGGTTTAAAGTTTTTGAGGTCGGTGGGGTCCGCTGAGGTTTTCTTCAGGAGAGGGTTGATCTCGTCGTGTTTCCAATCGTTGGGGAAGGACGCTGTCTCGAAGGAGCGGTTGATGATTACTCGAAGCTCCGGGGCGATGATGTCAGCTGCTCTGTGGTAGATGTGGTGGAGGCAGGGATCCGTGGGGGCCCCGGAGTGGGTTGACTTCATAGTCTTCAGGGTGTCTTCGATGGTGAGGGCAGTCCAGCTGTCAAGCGTGGGCTGCGTGGTGTAGGGAATGGTGGGTGTAGGTTCCGCGTGTAGGTTATCGTCGTCGGAATTGTCATAGATGGTCTTGATTTTGTGATGGAAGAAGGTGCTGAGTCTGTCGCAGAGGTCCTGGATGGGGGGATGTCAGTTGTCTCGCTGTTGGGTTGGGCGAACTCTTTGATGATGCCGAAGAGTTTCTTGCTGTTGTGTGCGTGGGCAGAGATCCTGTCTTGTAGTGCTTTCTTCCCTGTGTATCTGAAGAGCTTGTGGTGGGCGGCGGTGGCTGCTTTGATGTTGTCGAGGTCTGCTGTGGTTTTGGAGTTCCTCCATATCTTTTCAAGGCGTCTGCAGGTTCGTCTAGATTCTTGGAGTTCAGTGGAGAACCAGCTGGCTCTCTTGGCGTGTGGGTTGGTGGTTTTCTTGAGGGGGGGTGATGGTTTTGGCGCAGTCAGTGATCAATTGTGCATGGTTCGGGCAGAATTGGTGGGATCGTCATCCGTGGCAGTGGGAGCGGAGCTGCTGAGGGAGGCGGTGAGCTGGTCGTCGGAGGTCTTGTTCCAATTCCTGCGCTCTCCGTGTCTCTCCATGCCTTCTGCTGTTGCTGTCTGGCTCCAGCGATAACATGTTCACACATGGAGCAATTGTGAAGGTGCTGTCATGGTTACAGGTGAATTTAATGATGCTGAATAGCCCTGAGCCCTGCCCAACTTGGGCTGCAGCTGCTCACCTCTACCTCAGGCTACACACCCATGCCAGAGGCTGTGCAGTATCCTGTGTGTCTTCATTCCCTGTAGGTCTGAGCTGGTGTCTGGAATGCTGAGAGTGAATGATGTAACTGAATTGTGGGGGAGTTTGGGGGGCGGGAGCCAGGAGATAGGAACAGGTGGATGGAGGACGGAGCTCTGGCAAGGACTTTCCTGCTGTGACTGTAACTTAAGGGCCTAGCATGGGATAAAGATGTTATCTCCTATCTGAATTGTTTCAGACTCTGGTATGAAGACCCTGCCCTCTTTATCATTTTGGCAGCGAGTTGTTATGGACCTGTGCAAAACTGCATGACACTGTGGCAGTTGGGAGTCATTTCTGTCAGAGGAGGAGGCCTGTTGTGATAAGAACATGGCACTATGACTATAGAAGACTACTCTAGGGCTGCCTCCCTCAAATCCACCAGCAAGTGGTGTCAGTGCTGGGCAGGAGGAGCCCAGTGAGAAGGGTGGGCGAAGCCTGACATAGACAAGGAGCCAGCGGAAGGGAGTTATCCACCTGTACATTGTTTTGGGAGTGCAGTGTGAACATTCACTTTCAACACCATACGTTTTGGGATATGGAATCTGGTTAGCTATTTGGGGAAGAGGGTGTACTATTCATCTCTAACAGTCCTTGGGCCAGCCTAGTGGTGCTGGTGCTCAAACCTAATCCAAAATGTGGGAAACTGGAGATGAGGTTCTGTGTGGACTACAGAGGCCTAAATGCAGTTACTAAGTCTGATGCTTACTGTAGCGACGTGAAGAAGAACTTTGAAGAGTTGGGTAATAAATTGAATGGACCGGCAAAGTCCAAGGCAACTTTCACCCAGGGACCATCTGGTAGAGGAACCGGGCGAAGAGGATTCTGCGTAGTTCTCCAATGTTTGTCAGAAACAATGCATTCAGGGCACAGATCAATAAAAGAAGAGACTTGAGAATTCAAAGAGGGCCACCAATAATTTTCTCTAAGCTTTTTACATGTAGCTGTGACTCCTAAGTGTCCATCATGAGTAGGGCTCACGGTTTTCCGTTTAAACTGATTTTTACATATAAATACAGACGGAAAACAAGTTTTCCTTTGTCTGTATTTATATGTAAAAACGGGAAAATACTAGCACATTTTGTGGCGCTGCCGTGCTCCAGCAGAGAGTTGCAAAACAGCAGGATGGTATGGTGATTGCTCACAGAGTAAGTATCGCCTCTGGTGTTATCAGTTTTTACAACAAAGCCTCGTTAGCAAGTGAATGGTCTTTTAAAGACCTGTGAAGTACTCGGGTGCGGCAGGCAGCTCAAAAACTGTGTGTGTGCCCGGGAAGCTGTCTCAGCCCGGGCTGACACACACGACGTAGGGGGAGGTATTGTGAAACGGTCCAGCTGCATCTATAACGTCCAGCTTATCCCTCGACGCTACCTTAGCGAAGCAATAGAAGATGGCTTATTTCTATTATAAATGTTTGCACAATTGAAATTTGAGACTCATGTAAGCATGTGTGCATAACTTATCATCTTTAGTTTTGTTAATTTGTATTTAGGCAAAGAAATACATTTTATACGTTTTTCATATCGATATCATTCGAACCATAAGAACTTGAGTATTAAACATGTTAAACACAGCGTATGTGAAACCTTTCTATTTCTACAACTTTAAGCACACTTTTACAGTGCTTTTTCTATGTTTTCAATCTGACTCATTGTCATCCACTTAACGTGCAAAGTGCACATTCAATTTTGTGTGTTGTTTTGTTGTCATTTCCAGTTCTTATTGTCATTAAACTAGTTAACAGCATTTACCCTGTAACAATATGTATTTATAAACCACCACAGCTACAGGGCGTTGTGGCCCTGAAATTGACCACAATAACCATAGTTTAATAGCCATGTTTTCAGGCTCTTTGATGGTAACCGGAGCCGATAGGCTGCTGGATCAACCTCTGGTTTGGGTCAGCTCAGCATCACGCTTCTCAATTCCTAACATCGTAAGAGACAATTAAATAAGTAATTCATTATATTGTAACATAACATGAAATGACAACATAACATGGCTGTGTAAACCAAGTGAGATTTAAACACTCTAGATTATGCCTACTACCTAATGAAGCTGTGGGAAACCAGCTAACCAGCATTATTGAAAACAATTAAATAATCCTGAAGCCAAAGACAGAGCTGGAGACTCACAAGGGTCTGCCATGATGCATCAGGCAGTGAAACAGGCCAACTAAAATGGCATGGCAGCACTTTCTTCCGCCTCGATCTACGCTCCTACTTTTCTGCTAGATTTCATCTTATATTGGAATCTCTGGCTAAGAAATGACATGTTTGCATATTTCAAATGCTTTGCTGACAGCCATATTCCAACAGTAAAGCTGGAAGGCAGGTTTGAGAAATTGCTGTTTTCTGTTATTTTAAGGAGAAAAGGGATTTTACAGCTCTCCTAAGGGTATATTTTTTTAAATTATTGCAGCCCTCTGCCTCCAGGTAACAGCATTCAGAGGTTGCAAAACCACTTTTTTACAGTCTTTGAATGTCTTGTAGGTGTTAGCTCAACAAACAAGCACTGGCAAAGCCAATACGCCTCGCCTAGACGAGAGCTATTGGCTTTGGCAATGTGTTTTAGCCATGTTGTACACCAGCGTGTCTGCTGTTCAGCATGGCTAAACATTAGTGGCGTGGAGTGGGGTGGGGTAGGATAGGATAGGGTAGATTGGTGTAGAGTGGAGTGGGTTAAATTGGAGTAGAGTGGAGTGAGGTATATTAGGGTACAGTGGAGTGGGGTAGATTGGGGTAGAGTAGGGTAGACTGGGGAAGATTGGAGTGGGGTAGAGTGGAGTGGGGTAGACTGGGGTAGAGTGGAGTGGGATAGAGTGGAGTAGAGTTGAGTAGATTGGGGTGGGGTAGATTGGGGTGGGGTGGGGTGGATTGGGGTAGAGTGGACTGTGGTAGATTGGGTAGGCTGAGGTGGGGTAGATTGGGATAGATTGTAGTGAATTGGAGTGGGGTAAATTGGGGCAGGGTTAAGTAGACTGGGGTAGAGTGGAGTGGGGGTAAAGTGGGGTAGACTGGAGTGGGGTTGGGGTAGAGTGGGGAAGATTGGAGTGGGGTACAGTGAAGTGGTTTATAATGGGGTAAAGTGGAGTGGGGTAGAGTGGAGTAGATTGGGGTGGGATAGATTGGGGTAGATTGTAGTGGAGTGGGGTAGATTGGATTGGGGTAGATTGGGGTAGACTGTAGCCCAATAGTTTAGGGTAGATTGGAGTGGAGTAGATTGAAGTGGGGTAGATTGAGGTAGAATGGAGTGAGTTAGAGTGGAGTAGATAGGAGTGGGGTAGATTGTAGTAGGGTGGAGTGAAGTAGAGTGGGGTAGATTTGAGTGCAGTAGATTGTGGTAGAGTGGGGTAAACTGAAGTAGGGTTGATTGGGGCAAAGTACAATGGAGTGAGGTACATTGGAGTGAAGTAGAGTGGCATAGAATGGGATAGATTGGAGTGGGGTAGATTGGGGTAGATTGGAGTTCGGTAGAGTGGAGTGGCATTAAGATGGGTAGATTGAAGTGGGGTAGATTGGAGTGGGGTAGAATGGGGTAGATTGGAGTGTAGTGGCAAAAACTAAAATATTAATAACCATGGAATTATAAGGAAACAGTAAAGTGCAAGCCACCCTCACTGTGCAATCTGTGTCAGTTAGGGTATGGAAAATCCCAATATTTTTCCCAATTCAAAAATGATAGCATGCAGTTTAGAAAGTAGTGTTGGGCACAGACAGACATGCTTTTTCAGGCAGCATATTACTCTTGTCTAGTGCATAATTTGAATTGAGTTGCTTCCAGGTGTTTATAGTGGGGCACAATTGGGTTGTATCTGAAGGCAGTGTGAGGTTCTCTCAGTGGGGCAGTATGGTGTTCAGTGTGGGAGAGGATGTGGCACTCTGTGCCGATGACAGAAACTGCAAGGCTCTGAGACAAATGGCTTTTGATAGCACTTTGTCGTATTTGGGACATTCTGCGAATGGCAAAGTTTTCAGATGAATGTATTGTGTTGACCAATAACAAACGAGTGCTTGTGTGCATTGTCATTTTAAATAAATGTGGAAAAATACTAGCTGCAGCGTCGTCTTTTACTTGTGGGAAAAATAAATGTGGATAAATACAGATAAAATGCCCAAAAAATAAATATGGATAAATACAGACGGAAATGGCAAAAAAATAAATACCATAAAACCGGGAGCCCTAATCATGAGCAATGGAAATGAGTTTATTTCTTAGAGAAAAGGGAGGAACAAAACAGCCATTTCTGATACATAAATCATTCTCAAGAGATAGCTCAGAGGAAATTTGTGCAAAAGGTTTAAGATCTTGAGACAAATTGCGAACAGGAGGCCAACCTTTGACAATAAAGTCACACACCTTTTTCAAAGTAGGATCAAGGGAAGTAGTATCGAGCCATTCTTTCTCGGAGATAATACCATTGGATGAAGAAAGGGCATCGATGGTAGCTACAACACAATCAAAATCGTCAATAGAATCATCAGTAGTGGGCAATAGTAAACGAGAAAGTCAATCTGCTCTGAAATTTCTGCCACCCTGAATGTATTTAATAACAAAGTTGTATTCTTGAAGTTTGGAGAGAAGACGTACCAATCGGGCAGAAGCTTTGCCTAAACCATCGCCCTGCAATAGGTAGACAAGTGGTTTATGATCCGTGTAGATGACAAAATGGCTGCCCCAAAGGTAGGTTTTAAATTTGGTAACCGCCCAGACACAAGCTAAAGCTTCCCTCTCTATCGTGCTGTATTTGGACTCAGCATCAGATAAACTTCTAGAAGCAAAAGTGATAGTGTGATCCTTGTTGTGAATTTGCTGACCAAAAACAGCACCAAGACCCTTGAGGCTGGCATCAACTGTAACAACACACTGGTGACCTGGAACAAAAGGGCTTGATGCAGGAGCATTGATAACCAAAGTTTTGATATGTGTGAAAGCGGAGTTAATTTCATCAGTCCAAACAAAAGTAGTGCCTTTTTTGAGGAGTGACCTCAGAGGTGGAACATAAGAAGAGTAGTCAGGTACAAAGCGAGCATAATATTCGCATAGACCCAAAAAGGACCTTAGAGCGTCCTTGTCAGGAGGAGGAGGAGCTTTAATGATGGCTTCAACATTGCAAAATTTTGGTTTAATACCCTCCGGGGTAATGGTATGTCCTAAATAATCAATCTGTTCAACCAAAAATTTACATTTGTCTGGTTGAATGGTAACACCTCTGACACTGAGAATGGAAAAAACTTTATGTAAGGTGTCTAAATGAGTTTCTTTAGTTTCAGTAAAAACAAGAATATCATCTTAAAATGCCTGAACGTGGGCAATGTCTTTAAAAAGAACATCCATGGCTTTCTGAAATACTGAGGCCGCGGAAGCCAAACCAAAAGGTAGCCTTAAGTACTTGTATGCTCCAAAGGGAGTGACAAAGGTGGTGAGTTCTTGAGATTCAGTACTCAAGGCTATCTGATGGTAGGCTGAGTGCAGATCAATGGTGGAAAAGTATTTTGAATGGCCAATGTTGGAAAGCATTTCTTGAATATGAGGAAGGGGATGGCAATCAACAATAATGTTGCGGTTTAAGGATCTGAGATCAACACAGAGACGAAGGTCTCCATTGTTTTTCTTTGCGAGAACAATGGGAGAAACCCATTCGGAGGAATTTGTAGTAGCAATAATGCCATCTTTAGTCAAAGACTCCAATAGTTTTTTAAGATCAGGTTTGACATTTATGGGAACGGGTCTGACCTTGTAAGTGACAGGTGTGGCATTAGTTTTGAGTCTAATGACATGCTCAAATCCTTTGATGGTGCCAATGTTATTGCTAATAACGGAAGGAAAGTTGTTTTTGAGTAAAGTGAGAAGGTCAGTATCATTGAGCTTGCAGTTGTCAATGGAAAGAAGAGGAAGATCTCCTAAGACGATAGGATTCTTGTGACCTGGTTTTAAAATTATACCCAACTTGGCGAGATCTTTCCAACCTATTAAATCTCTACCTCTGACTGCCACATATACTTTGGTTTGGGTGAACCTTCCCAAAACTTGCAAAGTACCAACAAAAAAACCAAGAAGATCAATATCATTTTCACCAAAAGCTTTGGGAGATATATCGGGAGCTTGTAGAGAAATGGAATGATTCCATAAGGTATTGAAAGTGGTGTCAGCTAAAACAGTAATGGGAGCTCCCGAGTCAGCCATGACATCTAAGGATTTGTTATTAATGAAAGCTTGGCAAATGGGACGCTCAAATTCTATGGAACTCAAAGGTTCATCAATGGAGAGAAGGAGATTGGAAAAATTATCGGTGCAGTCAGAGACAGAGGGATTGTAGTTTGGGTCCTGCAGTTCAACATTGTGGATTCTAACAGTATGAGGAGTGCGTTGTAACCTGCAAACTCCTTGAAAATGCCCTGTCTTTTTACACTTAGTGCATTTTCTTCCCAAGGCAGGGCAAGAAGGAAAATTACCAATATGATTTTTCGAGCCACAATGATAGCAAAAGCGTTTAGACCCATCTTTGTTAACGCCTTCTTTGTTAACTCTGATGGCAGAAATGGGAGTAGAAAAATCTGAATTTTCTGAAACATAGGATATGGGAGAATGACCTTCTTGACCTGATAATGCTTGGGAAGAAATGATAGAACTTTCGATACTCTTTCCAATATCAACAACTTCTGAGAGAGAAGGGTTACGACAAGTCAGAAGACGTTCTTGCATTTATTTTGAAAAGCAGTTGAAAACGAATTGGTCTCTGATGCAAATGTCTGTGGAATCCAAAAAATCGCAGGTAGAAGCAAGGACACGTAGAGTGGCAACATATTCTTCGACTGATTCATTGCTGCCTTGTTTGCGTTTGAAGAAACTGTGTCTTTCCAAAAGCACATTTGGCTCTTCAGAGAATTGTTTTTTATGTCTTTCTTTAGCTTCAAGATAAACATTCCAAGTGCCATCACTAGCAAGTCGTGGAAAAGTAGGTAAATTATCAAAGATCTTTTGTGCAGCAACACCCAGGTGATTGTAGAGAAGAGCATTCTTTCTTGCTGGAGAATATTCTGAACCATCAATACCAATGAGGTAGTTTTCAAAAATATGGATCCATTGTTTCCGAAGAATCTCAGGCTTGCCTGGTTTTGGCAGGAATAGAGGAGGATGTAAAGCATTGTCGGTAGACGACATGACGAAAAATTAGAAAATTCTCACAAAAGGAATGTCCAATGTTTAATGAAACTGGAGGAAGTAAGGTGAAATTGTAGCTGAGCTCCCACAGCCACCTAATTGCGCAGTTCACCGTTGTAGAACGACATGGAGTGCACTCTAGGTGCACTAGTGATTGGATACTGTGGTGCCTTATGAGTCCCTAGTATATGGTACCTTAGGTGCCAAGGGCATAGGTACTTCACAGGCCTACCAGGGGCTGCAGCATGTGTTATGCCACCCCTGGGAAGCAGTCTAAATCTGACACCACAGGCCTGCTACTGCAGCCTGGGTGAGGTGGTGCTAGCACCCCTCACTGAGATATAGGTTTCCTATATCTCTCCTGCACACACATATAAACCTATCAGTCACCCCTAAGGCAGGCCCTATCAATCCTGAGGGCAGGGTGCTTGGCTTCTATGTGAGGGGGTGCCTCTGCCGGAGCAGGGCCCCTCTGCAGCTCTCAGAGTCTATTCTCTGGTGCTGTTTGTGGATGCGGTTAAACCATATACTATTAAGTGCATTATATCCTCGCGGTAAATGCTAACTTTGGAATGGCTGCATCAAAACATGTCGTGTTTGGTGTCAAACATCTTGGAATACTACCCCCCGCCAATCTTGGCGGCGGGGGTAGCATTCCACCCTTCTAGAGGGATAAGACATGTACCTGCTGTGGAAACGCGGTAGAATCCTAAAGAGCCCTGGCATCACAAAATGGATGCCACCAGTCACAGACACCGGGCTGCCCTCCTGCTGATGACCGAAACTCGCAGTGGAGGAAGCCCAACAATAGGCATCCTGTCACAGGGAGGTGTAACCACCTTCCAGACAGGGTTTAGTGTATTGGGGCTGGGTGGGTGCACTCTTAGAGTGCTTTGAAGTCCTGCACTGGGGGAGCAGAAGGCTCCTCTGTGCATATGCCAGTTCAAACCAGCTCAGGGGCTACCTGCCCCTGCTCTGGCGCGAAACTGGACAAAGGGAAGTGGGTGTAGCCACCCCCTCCCTTGACCCTCCCATAGGTGGGGTCATAGAGCTAGTCCATCCCCTCTTTTAGTATAAGAGGGGGAACCTTGCCATTGCAAAGCAGATAACCCCTGGACGACGCTCTACAGAAGAATCCTGGCCCTTCGACGTTCCACTACCTTTGGAAGACAGAAGAATCTCCCTTGGAGTCAAGGAGTGACTCCCTGCTTGGCAGGCACCAAAAACGACAACGACGGTCGCAAACTACGCCGCTCCCGCCGGAGTCCGAAGTCCCTGCAGCCCAAGAAGTGGATTTCCTGACCTCTCCCAGGCCATCGTGAGTCCCCAGCGAAGCTGAGGCAAGTGGACCCCACGAGTAACGAGGAAGCGCGACCCCTGGGTACCGTGCACTATTGTCAAGTGCAACCCCTTCACAACGTTCTACGAACTTGTGCTTTGGACCACGTGTGGTCCCGACCTCCAGCAGGAATCCCTCCAAAGATCAGAGGCCTACACCGTCCCGAGTGACCGTGGGCCCCTGTTGAGTGATTCCGCCCGAGGTGTCTTCGCGATCCCTTGCCCGCCGGCTTGTGGGTCCCCAGAAGACTTCTTAAAGAAACCAAAGGGCTCCCCTGGTTGCTCCAGGCCTGCCCTGACTTACCTTCGCTGGGTGAGTCCCTCAGACCTTGCTGGTCTGCGCCATCGCCTTTACTTCATCTCCCCGAGACTTGCTGCTGCCAAGGCTTGTTGGCTCCAATCGAGTTACCGACACCGCAGTCAGCTGCAGACGTCAAGGGACCCACCGAATCCAGCTCCTGGTCATCGTCGACACCTCCTGGACCACGTGGCTGAAGAGTCAAGGCACCCGCAACCGACCTGAATCAACCGACGACGGTGGGCATCCATCTTCCTTGCCCCGGGTCACTGCCAAGTGACTTTGAACACTGTCCCCTCTGCTTTCAGGTCATCCTTCTTCAGAATCCAGGCTTGGATTCCACCGGACACTTCTTCAGCTCCCGCAAGCAGCAAGTCTTCTTTGTTCGCCATTGAAAACGACGCCGCGACCCGACACCAAAGGACACCTATGCACCCGGCTTCCCTGGGTGAGGTAACTCCAGCACTACGGTGCTCCTGTGGGTGTGGGCCCTAGAACTACTTACCCTGTAAGTGACTTGCTTGTAGGTTCTCCCGAAGTATCCTAAAACTCTTTATTTCCAACCGCGACTTGCCCCATTGAAGTTAACGGCGATTCGCGCCTGTGTATCCACACTGCACGCGTCCCCCGTGGGTCCTTTACTTACCTGCCTTGGGTGGTTTTGTGAGGCCCCAGCACTTCTGAAGGCCCTAGGCCTTGTCTCCCTGCAAGTCGTTGTTTCTAAGTCTCTTACTTAGTATATGGTCTGGTACGCCCCTAGGGCCCCAGCCATATTGTGTGCTTAACTTATTGTGAAACGTTGATTTGTGCATATGTTTGTCTTCTAATCTCATAAAGAGATTAGTAGAGAGTTATTTAGAAATAAATACATATATATTTGATATATATACCTGTGTGGTGTCTTTTCATTTGGTGATTCAAGAGATTATATGGTAAAACAAGCTGCTTTACATTCCTCCGAGACTTAGCCTGAAGGCTGCTCTCCACAGCTACCACTAGGATAGCTTTCTTTAAAAGGTTGTCTTAAACCTATCTACCATAAGAGTCGATTTGCCCTGGTGCAAGGTGTCCACTTTAATTAGTGAACAGCATATACCAGGCCAACTTCTCACACCATACCTAGAGCTAATTAATTCATTGACAAATAGGGTCTGTCAAGTACCTATGTACGTTTGAATTAACTTCAGGTTACTGCCAGATTGCCGTCACCCAAAGAGCCATGGGAGGGGGGGTGTCTGCATTTACAACCCCAGAAGGTCACTTTCAGTTCAAAGTGATGCCCTTTGGTTTGAAAAATGCACCAACCAACTTGCAAAGGTTGGTGAATAAACTCCTATCAGGTCTGTAAGCTTTCAGTGCAGCATATCTGGATGATATTGCTGCTTTTAGTTCCACCCGGGAGGAGCACCAGCCCTCCCTAAAGGAGGTGCTTTAGGCCATGCAGCAGGCAGTACTGACTGTTAAGGCAAGCTGGTGCCAAATAGGCAAGGCTCAGTTCTGTACCTCTTCAACCCATGATCCAGACCAACCTGGCTTGGGGGGTCCAAAGACTCAGACCAAGGTGAGAGCTTTTGTAGGCCTGACTGGGTACCACAGAAGGTTTGTGTAGTGGCAAGGTACAATTGTGGCACAATTAACCTAACTTACACACTGAGAGAGGCTTTGTACTCAGCACCGGTCTTGAAAGCTCCTGAATATAGAAAGGAGGTCATTGTTCAAACAGATACTTCTGAACATGGGATTGAGGCAATGTTGGCACAGGTAAACGATGAGGGCCAGGATCAGCAAGTTGCCCTTATCAGTAGGTGACTCCTTCCCTGAGAGCAGCGTTGGAGTGCCATTGAGAGTGAAGCCTTTGCTGTGGTTTGTTCCCTGAGGAGGTTGTGACCCAGCTGCTTGGGGCTCACTTCAGAGTTC
Source organism: Calotriton arnoldi (assembly GCA_963921515.1). NCBI lineage: Eukaryota > Metazoa > Chordata > Amphibia > Caudata > Salamandridae > Calotriton > Calotriton arnoldi. The sequence continues at coordinate 698,428 of CAWUFW010001762.1, read as the reverse complement.
AAACTGACTACAGGCCTCTCAGGTAGCATATGCAGACGAGAGGAAAGAACCCTGAAACTGCTGAGGTCGTCCATTTCACAGGGTATGGACTTCACAATGGAACACAGACCTGGGAGTGACCAGGCCAATGCAGATGGCCTTTCCAGGCTCTCCCAATTAAAGTATGATGACTACCAGCGTGTAGGTTAGTTGCTTACAACCTTATAGCTGGAAGGAGGAAGGGGAATGCCTTTTTTTGCATGATCATCCCCAAATGTTTTGAATGATGCTACTGGTTTTTCAAATCTGGAAGTGCACTGAGCCCTGCCAGTCAGGCCTCAGTGCCAGTCAGGCCTCAGTGCCAGTGCGCTAACCCTTAAAAGGTATATGTCTAATTGGCATTTACACAATTGGTATAAGTTAACTTACTCTTAAGTCCCTAGTATTTGGTACCAGGGGTACCTAGGGCCTGTAAGTTAAGTGCTCCTCATGGACTACAGCACTTATTGTGCCACCAGGACTGTGACGTGACAAAACATGACTCCTAAGCAAACAAACGGAGATGATGGATGGAGCGCTGAAACTTTTCAAACACTCACCCCCAGTCACAGATTTGAGTTGAATCCATCATCATTCTTTAGCTCACTTCGCCTCCCCAGTTCAGACCCAGCTATATGCAAATCAGTCTTGGCCTTGTCCCTCATGGGAAGTGTCCAGCCTGAACTGCCAAGCCAGGTCTTCCCTGAACCGGAAACAAGCATCTTGGGACTGGTTTTGGGGTAACAGCCCTCATCAGCCAGGCTAGCTTGAATCCAGTGGCAAAGTGAGCAAGGGACCCACGTCTGGGCATACCCCCGCCAACTTAGGGCGAACAAAGCAAACACAAGGAGATGATGGACGGAGCGCTGAATCTTTCCAGACACTCACCCCCAGCCACAGATCTGGGTTTAAACCATCATCGTTCTTTAGCTCACTTGACATGACTCCTGGCCTGCCATTACAGGCTGGCAGAGCAGATGCTAAACTGCTAACTCAACTTTTCAATTTAAACCAATGGAAAAGCCCAAACCTTACTTTTTAGGTTTTGTCTGCACAGCGCTTGCGCTATGCTTATGAAATCTATTGTATTTAATATATCTTAAAAGGGATTTACATCCTACCTTCACTTTTCTTCACTTGTCCTTGTGCTTGTCACTTTACTTTTCTTCATTTTTATTGGTTGTAGGCACTGCATTTCCTGTTCTTCCATGTGTTTCTCTTATCATTTTCCCATCAGTAGAGTACTGTGTTTATCCACTTTGGTGAAACTTCTTTTAAGCGTCTCAAGCAACGATTGGGAAAACTAAATAAAAAGGAGAGCTACACCCTTGCTTTAAAGTTACAGCGCTGCCCCGTGGGCTCGGCGATCTGTGGTGGTGTTGGTGGAGACCTTGTAAATCCAGTTCTGGCAGGGCACTCACCAGTCCCTTCGGGGCAAGGCACTCACTCACTGGTCCCCCTGGGGCGAAAGGAGGCTCTCACTCTAGGGCTACCTTTTGTTCCGGAGCCGGCACTTGTTTTCGTGTGCAGCTGTGCACGATAAAAGATTAGAGTGCTGGTGGCTGCATGTCCTGTGATCTGGTATGAGTTGCTGCCCCCACCGCTAGCAATGTGTTAAGACTCTTGTCACTGCCACTGATTTGGATTGCCGTTGAGCCATGCATACCCTCTCCTTCCGTCCTGCGGGGACGGCATGCCTGAACCATATGCGCTTCTTTACAAACACCGCTCTGGGTGGTGCACAGGCTGCTCTTTCCCAGCCAAGGTTGGTCTTTCCATGCTCCCTCACTCCCTGCGTTTATGGACCTGCTCCTGTGTCTGGTGGTCCTCTGACATGGATCTGTAAGAGCCTGCCTATCGGTTGCCCTATGTCTGTTTTGGTGGCATGCTTCAGTGCTGAGTTTCTGGGCCAGATGTATGACCGTTTTTTGCTGTCGCAAAAGGGTTTTAGGCCCGTTTGCGACCGCAAAAAACGTGTGGCCCATATACCAACCCTATTTTACAAGTCGCTAATCAATTAGCGACTCGCAAAATAGGGTTAGCGACCCGCTTTTAGGAAGGGGCCTTCCAAGGGCGCCCCTTCCTAATAGCGACTCAAAAAGCTATGTATGAAGGGTAAAGCACTCACAAACGGGAAGGGGTCCCTTTGGGAATGCATGCACAGATATTTTTTAAGGAATACGGGCTGCATTTTTAAAAAATCTGCTTTATTGACAAAGCAGTCCCAGACATGGTGGTCTGCTGACCCCAGCAGGCCACCATCCCTGGGGGTACTAGCCATTCCCAATGGGGTCGCAAATTGCGACTGCCTCATTAATATTCATGAGGCATGCAATTTGCGACCCCATTGGGAATCACAAACAATGTCTCAGACACTGTTGTACATTGGATTTTGCTACTCGTAATTCGTCGCAATTTGCGAGTCGCAAATTCCAATGCTCGTACATCTGGCCCTCTATCTGCACCATGCATGGCATAGACCCGATTCAGACCTCAGTTGAAGTTAATGGGAGATTATGTTTTTGAAATCTCACACATTTCTCTTCTAAAATGTTGGCATGTATGCCTGCAGTCTGATATAAGGACATTCACGTGGGGTGGGCTCCTTATGTCTCCGACCAGTGTCGCTACTAGTACACTGTGGAGTGGGAAGGCAGCACGACAAGGAGATGGCTTCTGTACCCGAGGTCCCTGTACCCTGAGGTGCTCTGCTACCCGAGGTCCCTGTACCCTGAGGTGCTCTGCTACCCGAGGTCCCTGTACCCGAGGTCCCTGTACCCTGAGGTGCTCTGCTGCCGCGGTCCCTGTACCCTGAGGTGCTCTGCTACCCGAGGTCACTATACCCGAGGTCCTTGTACCCTGAGGTGCTCTGCTACCCGAGGTCCCTGTACCCGAGCTTCCTGTACCCTGAGGTGCTCTGCTGCCCGAGGTCCCTGTACCCTGAGGTGCTCTGCTACCTGAGGTCGCTGTACCCGCGGTCCCTGTACCCGGAGGTGCTCTGCTACCCGAGGTCACTATACCCGAGGTCCTTGTACCCTGAGGTGCACTGCTACCCGAGGTCCCTGTACCCGAGGTCCCTGTACCCTGAGGTGCTCTGCTACCCGAGGTCCCTGTATCCGAGCTTCCTGTACCCTGAGGTGCTCTGCTGCCCGAGGTCCCTGTACCCTGAGGTGCTCTGCTACCTGAGGTCGCTGTACCCGAGGTCCCTGTACCCTGAGGTGCTCTGCTACCCGAGGTCCCTGTACCCGAGGTCCCTGTACCCTGAGGTGCTCTGCTACCCGTGGTCCCTGTACCCTGAGGTGCTCTGCTACACGAGGTCCTTGTACCCTGAGGTGCTCTGCTACCCGAGGTCCCTGTACCCGAGGTCCCTGTACCCTGAGATGCTCTGCAGCCCGAGGTCCCGGTACCCTGAGGTGCTCTGCTACCCGAGGTCCCTGTACCCTGAGGTGCTCTGCTACCCGAGGTCCCTGTACCCTGAGGTGCTCTGCTACGCGAGGTCGCTGTACCCGAGGTCCCTGTACCCAGAGGCGCTCTGCTACCCGAGGTCCCTGTACCCTGAGGTGCTCTGCTGCCCCAGGTTGCTGTACCCGAAATCCCTGTACCCTGAGGCGCTCTGCTACCCGAGGTCCCTGTACCAGAGGTCCCTGTACCCTGAGGTGCTCTGCTACCCGAGGTCGCTGTACCCGAGTTCCTTGTACCCTGAGGCGCTCTGCTACCCGAGGTCCCTGTATCCGAGGTCCCTGTACCCTGAGTCGCTCTGCTACCCGAGGTCCCTGTACACTGAGGTGCTCTGTTACCCGAGGTCGCTGTACCCGAGGTCCCTGTATCCTGAGGCGCTCTGCTACCCGAGGTCCCTGTACCCTGAGGCGCTCTGCTACCCGAGGTCCCTGTACCCTGAGGCACTCTACTACCCGAGGTCCCTGTATCCTAAGGCGCTCTGCTACCCGAGGTCCCTGTACCCTGAGGCGCTCTGCTACCTGAGGTCCCTGTACCCTGAGGCGCTCTGCTACCCGAGGTCCCTGTACCCTCAGGCTCTCTACTACCCATGGTCCCTGTACCCTGAGGCGCTCTGCTACCCGAGGTCCCTGTACCCTGTGGCGCTCTGCTACACGAGGTCCCTGTACCCGAGGTCCCTGCACCCTGAGGCGCTCTGCTACCCGAGGTCCCTGTACCCTGAGGTGCTCTGCTACCCGAGGTCCCTGTACCCTGTGGTGCTCTGCTGCCTGAGGTCCCTGTACCCTGAGGTGCTCTGCTACCCGAGGTCGCTGTACCCGAAGTCCCTGTACCCTGAGGCTCTCTGCTACCCGAGGTCCATGTACCCTGAGGCTCTCTGCTACCCGGGGTCCCTGTACCCTGAGGTGTTCTGCTACACAAGGTCCCTGTACCCTGAGGTGCTCTGCTACCCGAGGTCCTTGTACCCGAGGTCCTTGTACCCTGAGGTGCTCTGCTACCAGAGGTCCCTGTGCCCGAGGTCCCTGTACCCTGAGGTACTCTGCTGCCCGAGGTCCCTGTACCCTGAGGTGCTCTGCTACCTGAGGTCACTGTACCCGAGGTCCCTGTACCCTGAGGTGCTCTGCTACCCAAGGTCCCTGTACCCTGAGGTGCTCTGCTACATGAGGTCCTTGTACCCTGAGGTGCCCTGCTACCCGAGGTCCGTGTACCCTGAGGTGCTCTGCTACCCGAGGACCCTGTACCCTGAGGTGCTCTGCTACCTGAGGTCGCTGTACCCGAGGTCCCTGTACACTGAGCCGCGCTGCTACCCGAGGTCCCTGTACCCTGAGGTGCTCTGCTGCCACAGGTCGCTGTACCCGAGATCCCTGTACCCTGAGGCGCTCTGCTACCCGAGGTCCCTGTACCCGAGGTCCCTGTACCCTGAGGTGCTCTGCTGCCTGAGGTCCCTGTACCCTGATGTGCTCTGCTACCCGAGTTCGCTGTACCCTAGGTCCCTGTACCCTGAGGCACTCTGCTACCTGAGGTCCCTGTACCCAAGGTCCCTGTGCCCTGAGGCACTCTGCTACCCGAGGTCTCTGTACCCTGAGGTGCTCTGCTACCCGAGGTCGCTGTACCCGAGGTCCCTGTATCCTGAGGCGCTCTGCTACCCGAGGTCCCTGTACCCTGAGGCACTCTGCTACCCGAGGTCTCTGTACCCTGAGGTGCTCTGCTACCCGAGGTCGCTGTACTCAAGGTCCCTGTACCCTGAGGCGCTCTGCTACCCGAGGTCCCTGTACCCTGAGGTGCTCTGCTACCCGATGTCGCTGTACCCGAGGTCCCTGTACCCTGAGGCGCTCTGCTACCTGTGGTCCCTGTACCCTGAGGTGCTCTGCTACACAAGGTGCCTGTGCCCTGAGGTGCTCTGCTACCCGAGGTTGCTGTACCCGATGTCCTTGTACCCTGAGGTGCTCTGCTACCCGAGGTCCCTGTACCCGAGGTCCCTGTACCCTGAGATGCTCTGCTGCCTGAGGTCCCTGTACCCTGAGGTGCTCTGCTTCCCGAGGTCGCTGTACCCGAGGTCCCTGTACCCTGAGGTGCTCTGCTACCCAAGGTCCCTGTACCCTGAGGTGTTCTGCTACCCGAGGTCCCTGTATCCTGAGGCACTCTGCTACCCGAGGTCCCTGGACCCTGAGGTGCTCTGCTACCTGAGGTAGCTGTATCTGAGGTCCCTGTACCCTGTGGCGCTCTGCTACCCGAGGTCCCTGTACCCTGAGGTGCTCTGCTGCCCGAGGTCGCTGTACCCGAGGTCCCTGTACCCAGAGGCGCTCTGTTACCCGAGGTCCCTGTACCCGAGGTCCCTGTACCCTGAGGTGCTCTGCTGCCCGAGGTCCCTGTACCCTGAGGTGCTCTGCTACCCGAGGTCGCTGTACCCGAGGTCCCTGTACCCTGAGGCGCTCTGCTACCCGAGGTCCCTGTACCCGAGGTCCCTGTACCCTGAGGCGCTCTGCTATCCGAGGTCCCTGTGCCCTGAGGTTCTCTGCTACCCGAGGTCGCTGTACCCGAGGTCCCTGTATCCTGAGGCGCTCTGCTAACCGAGGTCCATGTACCCTGAGGAGCTCTGAGACCCGAGGTCCCTGTACCCTGAGGTGCTCTGCTACCCGAGGTCGCTGTACCCGAGGTCCCTGTACCCTGAGGTGCTCTGCTACCCGAGGTCCCTGTACCCTGAGGTGCTCTGCTACCCGATGTCACTGTACCCGAGGTCCCTGTACCCTGAGGCGCTCTGCTACCCGAGGTCCCTTTATTTGAGGTCCCTGTACCCTGAGGTGCTCTGCTGCCCGAGGTCCGTGTACCCTGAGGTGCTCTGCTACCTGAGGTCGCTGTACCCGAGGTCCCTGTACCCTGAGGCGCTCTGCTACCCGAGGTCCCTGTACCCGAGGTCCCTGTACCCTGAGGCGCTCTGCTTCCTGAGATCCCTGTACCCTGAGACACTCTGCTACCTGAGGTCGCAATACCCGAGTTCCCTGTACCCTGAGGCGCTCTGCTACCCGAGTTCACTGTACCCGAGGTCCCTGTACCCTGATACGCTGTGCTACCCGAGGTCCCTGTACCCTGAGGTGCTCTGCTACTAGAGGTCGCTGTACCCGAGGTCCATGTACCCTGAGGCGCTCCACTACCCGAGGTCCCTGTACCCGAGCTCCCTGTACCCTAAGGTGCTCTGCTGCCCGAGGTCCCTGTACCCTGATGTGCTCTGCTACCCGAGGTCGCTGTACCTGAGGTCCCTGTACCCTGAGGCACTCTCCTACCCGAGGTCCCTGTACCCTGAGGCGCTCTGCTACCCGAGGTCCCTGTACCCTGAGGCGCTCTGCTACCCAAGGTCCCTGTACCCTGAGGTGCTCTGCTATCCGAGGTCCCTGTACCTGAGGTCCCTGTACCCTTAGGCGCTCTGCTACCCGAGGTCCCTGTACCCTGAGGCGCTCTGCTACCCGAGGTCCCTGTACCCTCAGGCGCTCGGCTACCCGAGGTCCCTGTACCCGAGGTCCCTGTAACCTGAGGTGCTCTGCTGCCATGGTCCCTGTACCCTGAGGTGCTCTGCTACCCGAGGTCACTGTACCCGAGGTCCTTGTACCCTGAGGTGCTCTGCTACCCGAGGTCCCTGTACACGAGCTTCCAGTACCCTGAGGTGCTCTGCTGCCCGAGGTCCCTGTACCCTGAGGTGCTCTGCTACCCGAGGTCGCTGTACCCGAGGTCCCTGTATCCTGAGGTGCTCTGCTGCCCGAGGTCCCTGTACCCTGAGGAGCTCTGCTACCCGAGGTCGCTGTACCCGAGGTCACTGTACCCTGAGGCTCTCTGCTACCCGAGGTCACTGTACCCTGAGGCTCTCAGCTACCCGAGGTCCCTGTACCCTGAGGTGCTCTGCTACCCATGGTCCCTGTACCCTGAGGTGCTCTTCTACACAAGGTGCCTGTGCCCTGAGGTGCTCTGCTACCCGAGGTTGGTGTACCCGAGGTCCTTGTACCCTGAGGTGCTCTGCTACCCGAGGTCCCTGTACCCGAGGTCCCTGTACCCTGAGATGCTCTGCTGCCTGAGGTCCCTGTACCCTGAGGTGCTCTGCTTCCCGAGGTCGCTGTACCCGAGGTCCCTGTACCCTGAGGTGTTCTGCTACCCAAGGTCCCTGTACCCTGAGGTGTTCTGCTACCCGAGGTCCCTGTACCCTGAGGCACTCTGCTACCCGAGGTCCCTGGACCCTGAGGTGCTCTGCTACCTGAGGTCGCTGTATCTGAGGTCCCTGTACCCTGTGGCGCTCTGCTACCCGAGGTCCCTGTACCCTGAGGTGCTCTGCTGCCCGAGGTCGCTGTACACGAGGTCCCTGTACCCAGAGGCGCTCCGTTACCCGAGGTCCCTATACCCGAGGTCCCTGTACCCTGAGGTGCACTGCTACCCGAGGACGCTGTACCCGAGGTCCCTGTACCCTGAGGCGCTCTGCTACCCGAGGTCCCTGTACCCTGAGGTTCTCTGCTACCCGAGGTCGCTGTACCCGAGGTCCCTGTATCCTGAGGCGCTCTGCTAACCGAGGTCCCTGTACCCTGAGGCGCTCTGAGACCTGAGGTCCCTGTACCCTGAGGTGCTCTGCTACCCGAGGTCGCTGTACCCGAGGTCCCTGTACCCTGAGGCGCTCTGCTACCCGAGGTCCCTGTAACCTGAGGTGCTCTGCTACCCGATGTCACTGTACCCGAGGTCCCTGTACCCTGAGGCGCTCTGCTACCCGAGGTCCCTGTATTTGAGGTCCCTGTACCCTGAGGTGCTCTGCTGCCCAAGGTCCCTGTACCCTGAGGTGCTCTGCTACCTGAGGTTGCTGTACCCGAGGTCCCTGTACCCTGAGGTGCTCTGCTACCCGAGGTCCCTGTACCTGAGGTCCCTGTACCCTGAGGCGCTCTGCTTCCTGAGATCCCTGTACCCTGAGGCACTCTGCTACCCGAGGTCGCAATACCTGAGGTCCTTGTACCCTGAGGCGCTCTGCTACCCGAGTTCGCTGTACCCGAGGTCCCTGTACCCTGATACGCTGTGCTACCCGAGGTCCCTGTACCCTGAGGTGCTCTGCTACCAGAGGTCGCTGTACCCAAGGTCCATGTACCCTGAGGCGCTCCACTACCAGAGGTCCCTGTACCCGAGCTCCCTGTACCCTAAGGTGCTCTGCTGCCCGAGGTCCCTGTACCCTGATGTGCTCTGCTACCCGAGGTCGCTCTACCCGAGGTCCCTGTACCCTGAGGCGCTCTGCTACCCGAGTTCCCTGTACCCTGAGGTGCTCTACTACCTGAGGTCCCTGTACCCTGAGGCGCTCTGCTACCCGAGATCCCTGTACCCTGAGGTGCTCTGCTACACAAGGTCGCTGTACCCGAGGTCCCTGTACTCTGAGGTGCTCTGCTACCCGAGGTCCCTGTACCCTGAGGCGCTCTGCTACCCGAGGTCCCTGTACCCTGAGGTGCTCTGCTACCCGAGGTCGCTGTACCCGAGGTCCCTGTACCCTGAGGGGCTCTGCTACCCGAGGTTGCTGTACCCGAGGTTCCTGTACCCTGAGGCGCTCTGCTACCCAAGCTCCCTGTACCCTGAGGTGCTCTGCTACCCGATGTCACTGTACCCGAGGTCCCTGTACCCTGGGGCGCTCTGCTACCCGAGGTCCCTGTAATCGAGTTCCCTGTACCCTGAGGTGCTCTGCTGCCCGAGGTCCCTGTACCCTGAGGTGCTCTGCTACCCGAGGTCGCTGTACCCGAGGTCCCTGTACCCTGAGGCGCTCTGTTACCCGAGGTCCCTGTACCATAGGTCCCTGTACACTGAGGCGCTCTGCTACCCAAGGTCCCTGTACCCTGAGACGCTCTGCTACCCGAGGTCGCTATACCCGAGGTCCCTGTACCCTGAGGCGCTCTGCCACCCGAGGTCGCTGTACCCGAGGTCCCTGTACCCTGAGGCACTCTGCTGCCCGAGGTCCCTGTACCCTGAGGTGCTCTGCTACCGGAGGTCGCTGTACCCGAGGTCCCCGTACCCTGAGGCGCTCTGCTACCCGAGGTCCCTGTACCCTGAGGCGCTCTGCTACCCTAGTTCCCTGTACCCTGAGGCACTCTGCTACCCGAGGTCCCTGTACCCTGAGGCGCTCTGCTACCCAAGGTCCCTGTACCCTGAGGAGCTATGCTACCCGAGGTCCCTGTACCCGAGGTCCCTGCACCCTGAGGCGCTCTGCTATCCGAGGTCCCTGTACCCTGAGGTGCTCGGCTACCCGAGGTCCCTGTACCCTGAGGCGCTCTGCTATCCGAGGTCCCTGTACCCTGAGGCGCTCTGCTACCCAAGATCCCTGAACCCAAGGTACCTGTACCCGACGTGCTCTGGTGCCCGAGGTCCCTGTACCCTGAGGCGCTGTGCTACCAGAGGTCCCTGTACCCGAGGTCCCTGTATCCTGAGGCGCTCTGCTACCCGAGGTCCCTGTACTCTGAGGTGCTCTGCTACCCAATGTCGCTGTACCCGAGGTCCCTGTACCCTGAGGTGCTCTGCTACCCGCGGTCCCTGTACCCTGAGGTGCTCTGCTACCCAAGGTCCCTGTACCCTGAGGCGCTCTGCTACCCGAGGTCGCTATACCTGAGGTCCCTGTACCCTGAGGCGCTCTGCTACCCGAGGTCGCTGTACCCGAGGTCCCTGTACCCTGATACGCTGTGCTACCCGAGGTCCCTGTACCTTGAGGTGCTCTGCTACCAGAGGTCACTCTACCCGAGGTCCATGTACCCTGAGGCGCTCTGCTACCCGAGGTCCCTGTACCCGAGCTCCCTGTACCCTAAGGTGCTCTGCTGCCCGAGGTCTCTGTACCCTGAGGTGCTCTGGTACCCGAGGTCGCTGTACCCGAGGTCCCTGTACCCGGAGGCGCTCTGCTACCCGAGGTCCCTGTACCCTGAGGCGCTCTGCTACCCGAGGTCCCTGTACCCTGAGGTGCTCTGCTACCCGAGGTCGCTGTACCCGATGTCCCTGTACCCTGAGGCGCTCTGCTACCCGAGGTCCCTGTACCCTGAGGTGCTCTGCTACCCGAGGTCGCAGTACCCGAGGTCCCTGTACCCTGAGGTGCTCTGCTACCCGAGGTCCCTGTACCCTGAGGCGCTCTGCTACCCGAGGTCCCTGTACCCTGACGTGCTCTGCTACCCGATGTCACTGTACCCAAGGTCCCTGTACCCTGAGGCGCTCTGCTACCTGAGGTCCCTGTAATCGAGGTCCCTGTACCCTGAGGTGCTCTACTGCCCTATTTCCCTGTACCCTGAGGTGCTCTGCTACCCGAGGTCGCTGTACCCGAGGTCCCTGTACCATAGGTCCCTGTACCCTGAGGCGCTCTGCTACCCGAGGTCCATGTACACTGAGGTGCTCTGCTACCCGAGGTCCCTGTACCCTGAGGCGCTCTGCTACCCGAGGTCCCTGTACCATAGGTCCTTGTACCGTGAGGCGCTCTGCTACCCAAGGTCCCTGTACCCTGAGGCGCTCTGCTACCCGAGGTCCCTGTAATCGAGGTCCCTGTACCCTGAGGTGCTCTGCTGCCCAAGGTCCCTATACCCTGAGGTGCTCTGCTACCCAAGGTCCCTGTACCCTGAGGCGCTCTGCTACCCGAGGTCCCTGTACCCTGAGGTGCTCTGCTACCCGAGGTCGCTGTACCCGAGGTCCCTGTACCCTGAGGTGCTCTGCTACCCGAGGTCCCTGTACCCTGAGGCGCTCTGCTACCCGAGGTCCCTGTGCCCTGAGGTGCTCTGCTACCCGAGGTCGCTGTACCCGAGGTTCCTGTACCCTGAGGCGCTCTGCTACCCAAGGTCCCTGTACCCTGAGGTGCTCTGCTACCCGATGTCACTGTACCCGAGGTCCCTGTACCCTGAGGCGCTCTGCTACCCGAGGTCCCTGTAATCGAGGTCCCTGTACCCTGAGGCGCTCTGCTACCCGAGGTCCCTGTACCATAGGTCCCTGTACACTGAGGCGCTCTGCTACCCAATGTCCCTGTACCCTGAGGTGCTCTGCCACCCGAGGTTGCTGTACCCGAGGTCCCTGTACCTGAGGCGCTCTGCTGCCCGAGGTCCCTGTACCCTGAGGTGCTCTGCTACCCAAGGTCGCTGTCCCCGAGGTCCATGTACCCTGAGGCGCTCTGCTACCCGAGGTCCCTGTACCTGAGCTCCCTCTACCCTAAGGTGCTCTGCTGCCCGAGGTCCCTGTACCCTGAGGTGCTCTGCTGCCCGAGGTCACTGTACCTGAGGTCCCCGTACCCTGAGGCGCTCTGCTACCTGAGGTCCCTGTACCCTGAGGCGCTCTGCTACCCGAGGTCCCTGTACCCTGAGGCGCTCTGCTACCCAAGGTCCCTGTACCCTGAGGCGCTATGCTACCCGAGGTCCCTGTACCCAAGGTCCAGGCACCCTGAGGCGCTCTGCTACCAATGGTCCCTGTACCCTGAGGTGCTTGGCTACCTGAGGTCCCTGTACCCTAAGGCGCTCTGCTATCCGAGGTCCCTGTACCCTGAGGTGCTCTGTTACCCGAGATCCCTGAACCCGAGGTCCCTGTACCCTGAGGGTGCTCTGCTGCCCAAGGTCCCTGTACCCTGAGGCGCTGTGCTACCCGATGTCCCTGTACCCGAGGTCCCTGTATCCTGAGGCGCTCTGCTACCCAAGGTCCCTATACCCTGAGGTGCTCTGCTACCCAAGGTCGCTGTACCCGAGGTCCCTGTACCCTGAGACGCTCTGCTACCCGAGGTCTCTGTACTCTGAGGTGCTCTGCTACCCGATGTCGCTGTAACCAAGGTCCCTGTACCCTGAGGCGCTCTGCTACCCGAGGTCCCTGTACCAGAGGTCCCTGTACCCTGAGGTGCTCTGCTGCCCAAGGTCCCTGTACTCTGAGGTGCTCTGCTACCCGAGGTTGCTGTACCCGAGGTCCCTGTATCCTGAGGCGCTCTGCTAACCGAGGTCCATGTACCCTGAGGCGCTCTGAGACCCGAGGTCCCTGTACCCTGAGGTGCTCTGCTACCCGAGGTCGCTGTACCCGAGGTCCCTGTACCCTGAGGTGCTCTGCTACCCGAGGTCCCTGTACCCTGAGGTGCTCTGCTACCCGATGTCACTGTACCCGAGGTCCCTGTACCCTGAGGCGCTCTGCTACCCGAGGTCCCTTTATTTGAGGTCCCTGTACCCTGAGGTGCTCTGCTGCCCGAGGTCCCTGTACCCTGAGGTGCTCTGCTACCTGAGGTCGCTGTACCCGAGGTCCCTGTACCCTGAGGCGCTCTGCTACCCGAGGTCCCTGTACCCGAGGTCCCTGTACCCTGAGGCGCTCTGCTTCCTGAGATCCCTGTACCCTGAGGCACTCTGCTACCTGAGGTCGCAATACCCGAGTTCCCTGTACCCTGAGGCGCTCTGCTACCCGAGTTCGCTGTACCCGAGGTCCCTGTACCCTGATACGCTGTGCTACCCGAGGTCCCTGTACCCTGAGGTGCTCTGCTACTAGAGGTCGCTGTACCCGAGGTCCATGTACCCTGAGGCGCTCCACTACCCGAGGTCCCTGTACCCGAGCTCCCTGTACCCTAAGGTGCTCTGCTGCCCGAGGTCCCTGTACCCTGATGTGCTCTGCTACCCGAGGTCGCTGTACCCGAGGTCCCTGTACCCTGAGGCGCTCTCCTACCCGAGGTCCCTGTACCCTGAGGCGCTCTGCTACCCGAGGTCCCTGTACCCTGAGGCGCTCTGCTACCCAAGGTCCCTGTACCCTGAGGTGCTCTGCTATCCGAGGTCCCTGTACCTGAGGTCCCTGTACCCTTAGGCGCTCTGCTACCCGAGGTCCCTGTACCCTGAGGCGCTCTGCTACCCGAGGTCCCTGTACCCTCAGGCGCTCGGCTACCCGAGGTCCCTGTACCCGAGGTCCCTGTAACCTGAGGTGCTCTGCTGCCATGGTCCCTGTTCCCTGAGGTGCCCTGCTACCCGAGGTCACTGTACCCGAGGTCCTTGTACCCTGAGGTGCTCTGCTACCCGAGGTCCCTGTACACGAGCTTCCAGTACCCTGAGGTGCTCTGCTGCCCGAGGTCCCTGTACCCTGAGGTGCTCTGCTACCCGAGGTCCCTGTACCCTGAGGCGCTCTGCTACCCGAGGTCCCTGTACCCTGAGGTGCTCTGCTACCCGAGGTCGCTGTACCCGAGGTCCCTGTACCCTGAGGCGCTCTGCTACCCGAGGTCCCTGTACCCTGAGGGGCTCTGCTACCCGAGGTTGCTGTACCCGAGGTTCCTGTACCCTGAGGCGCTCTGCTACCCAAGCTCCCTGTACCCTGAGGTGCTCTGCTACCCGATGTCACTGTACCCGAGGTCCCTGTACCCTGGGGCGCTCTGCTACCCGAGGTCCCTGTAATCGAGTTCCCTGTACCCTGAGGTGCTCTGCTGCCCGAGGTCCCTGTACCCTGAGGTGCTCTGCTACCCGAGGTCACTGTACCCGAGGTCCCTGTACCCTGAGGCGCTCTGTTACCCGAGGTCCCTGTACCATAGGTCCATGTACACTGAGGCGCTCTGCTACCCAAGGTCCCTGTACCCTGAGACGCTCTGCTACCCGAGGTCGCTATACCCGAGGTCCCTGTACCCTGAGGCGCTCTGCCACCCGAGGTCGCTGTACCCGAGGTCCCTGTACCCTGAGGCACTCTGCTGCCTGAGGTCCCTGTACCCTGAGGTGCTCTGCTACCGGAGGTCGCTGTACCCGAGGTCCCCGTACCCTGAGGCGCTCTGCTACCCGAGGTCCCTGTACCCTGAGGCGCTCTGCTACCCTAGTTCCCTGTACCCTGAGGCACTCTGCTACCCGAGGTCCCTGTACCCTGAGGCGCTCTGCTACCCAAGGTCCCTGTACCCTGAGGAGCTATGCTACCCGAGGTCCCTGTACCCGAGGTCCCTGCACCCTGAGGCGCTCTGCTATCCGAGGTCCCTGTACCCTGAGGTGCTCGGCTACCCGAGGTCCCTGTACCCTGAGGTGCTCTGCTATCCGAGGTCCCTGTACCCTGAGGCGCTCTGCTACCCAAGATCCCTGAACCCAAGGTACCTGTACCCGACGTGCTCTGGTGCCCGAGGTCCCTGTACCCTGAGGCGCTGTGCTACCAGAGGTCCCTGTACCCGAGGTCCCTGTATCCTGAGGCGCTCTGCTACCCGAGGTCCCTGTACTCTGAGGTGCTCTGCTACCCAATGTCGCTGTACCCGAGGTCCCTGTACCCTGAGGTGCTCTGCTACCCGCGGTCCCTGTACCCTGAGGTGCTCTGCTACCCAAGGTCCCTGTACCCTGAGGCGCTCTGCTACCCGAGGTCGCTATACCTGAGGTCCCTGTACCCTGAGGCGCTCTGCTACCCGAGGTCGCTGTACCCGAGGTCCCTGTACCCTGATACGCTGTGCTACCCGAGGTCCCTGTACCTTGAGGTGCTCTGCTACCAGAGGTCACTCTACCCGAGGTCCATGTACCCTGAGGCGCTCTGCTACCCGAGGTCCCTGTACCCGAGCTCCCTGTACCCCTAAGGTGCTCTGCTGCCCGAGGTCTCTGTACCCTGAGGTGCTCTGGTACCCGAGGTCGCTGTACCCGAGGTCCCTGTACCCGGAGGCGCTCTGCTACCCGAGGTCCCTGTACCCTGAGGCGCTCTGCTACCCGAGGTCCCTGTACCCTGAGGTGCTCTGCTACCCGAGGTCGCTGTACCCGATGTCCCTGTACCCTGAGGCGCTCTGCTACCCGAGGTCCCTGTACCCTGAGGTGCTATGCTACCCGAGGTCGCTGTACCCGAGGTCCCTGTACCCTGAGGTGCTCTGCTACCCGAGGTCCCTGTACCCTGAGGCGCTCTGCTACCCGAGGTCCCTGTACCCTGACGTGCTCTGCTACCCGATGTCACTGTACCCAAGGTCCCTGTACCCTGAGGCGCTCTGCTACCTGAGGTCCCTGTAATCGAGGTCCCTGTACCCTGAGGTGCTCTACTGCCCTATTTCCCTGTACCCTGAGGTGCTCTGCTACCCGAGGTCGCTGTACCCGAGGTCCCTGTACCATAGGTCCCTGTACCCTGAGGCGCTCTGCTACCCGAGGTCCATGTACACTGAGGTGCTCTGCTACCCGAGGTCCCTGTACCCTGAGGCGCTCTGCTACCCGAGGTCCCTGTACCATAGGTCCTTGTACCGTGAGGCGCTCTGCTACCCAAGGTCCCTGTACCCTGAGGCGCTCTGCTACCCGAGGTCCCTGTAATCGAGGTCCCTGTACCCTGAGGTGCTCTGCTGCCCAAGGTCCCTATACCCTGAGGTGCTCTGCTACCCAAGGTCCCTGTACCCTGAGGCGCTCTGCTTCCCGAGGTCCCTGTACCCTGAGGTGCTCTGCTACCCGAGGTCGCTGTACCCGAGGTCCCTGTACCCTGAGGTGCTCTGCTACCCGAGGTCTCTGTACCCTGAGGCGCTCTGCTACCCGAGGTCCCTGTGCCCTGAGGTGCTCTGCTACCCGAGGTCGCTGTACCCGAGGTTCCTGTACCCTGAGGCGCTCTGCTACCCAAGGTCCCTGTACCCTGAGGTGCTCTGCTACCCGATGTCACTGTACCCGAGGTCCCTGTACCCTGAGGCGCTCTGCTACCCGAGGTCCCTGTAATCGAGGTCCCTGTACCCTGAGGCGCTCTGCTACCCGAGGTCCCTGTACCATAGGTCCCTGTACACTGAGGCGCTCTGCTACCCAATGTCCCTGTACCCTGAGGTGCTCTGCCACCCGAGGTCGCTGTACCCGAGGTCCCTGTACCCTGAGGCGCTCTGCTGCCCGAGGTCCCTGTACCCTGAGGTGCTCTGCTACCCAAGGTCGCTGTCCCCGAGGTCCATGTACCCTGAGGCGCTCTGCTACTCGAGGTCCCTGTACCTGAGCTCCCTCTACCCTAAGGTGCTCTGCTGCCCGAGGTCCCTGTACCCTGAGGTGCTCTGCTGCCCGAGGTCACTGTACCTGAGGTCCCCGTACCCTGAGGCGCTCTGCTACCTGAGGTCCCTGTACCCTGAGGCGCTCTGCTACCCGAGGTCCCTGTACCCTGAGGCGCTCTGCTACCCGAGGTCCCTGTACCCTGAGGCGCTATGCTACCCGAGGTCCCTGTACCCAAGGTCCAGGCACCCTGAGGCGCTCTGCTACCAATGGTCCCTGTACCCTGAGGTGGTTGGCTACCTGAGGTCCCTGTACCCTAAGGCGCTCTGCTATCCGAGGTCCCTGTACCCTGAGGCGCTCTGTTACCCGAGATCCCTGAACCCGAGGTCCCTGTACCCTGAGGTGCTCTGCTGCCCAAGGTCCCTGTACCCTGAGGCGCTGTGCTACCCGATGTCCCTGTACCCGAGGTCCCTGTATCCTGAGGCGCTCTGCTACCCAAGGTCCCTATACCCTGAGGTGCTCTGCTACCCGAGGTCGCTGTACCCGAGGTCCCTGTACCCTGAGACGCTCTGCTACCCGAGGTCTCTGTACTCTGAGGTGCTCTGCTACCCGATGTCGCTGTAACCAAGGTCCCTGTACCCTGAGGCGCTCTGCTACCCGAGGTCCCTGTACCAGAGGTCCCTGTACCCTGAGGTGCTCTGCTGCCCAAGGTCCCTGTACTCTGAGGTGCTCTGCTACCCGAGGTTGCTGTACCCGAGGTCCCTGTATCCTGAGGCGCTCTGCTAACCGAGGTCCATGTACCCTGAGGCGCTCTGAGACCCGAGGTCCCTGTACCCTGAGGTGCTCTGCTACCCGAGGTCGCTGTACCCGAGGTCCCTGTACCCTGAGGGGCTCTGCTACCCGAGGTCCCTGTACCCTGAGGTGCTCTGCTACCCGATGTCACTGTACCCGAGGTCCCTGTACCCTGAGGCGCTCTGCTACCCGAGGTCCCTTTATTTGAGGTCCCTGTACCCTGAGGTGCTCTGCTGCCCGAGGTCCCTGTACCCTTAGGTGCTCTGCTACCTGAGGTTGCTGTACCCGAGGTCCCTGTACCCTGAGGCGCTCTGCTACCCGAGGTCCCTGTACCCGAGATCCCTGTACCCTGAGGCGCTCTGCTTCCTGAGATCCCTGTACCCTGAGGCACTCTGCTACCTGAGGTCGCAATACCCGAGTTCCCTGTACCCTGAGGCGCTCTGCTACCCGAGTTCGCTGTACCCGAGGTCCCTGTACCCTGATACGCTGTGCTACCCGAGGTCCCTGTACCCTGAGGTGCTCTGCTACTAGAGGTCGCTGTACCCGAGGTCCATGTACCCTGAGGCGCTCCACTACCCGAGGTCCCTGTACCCGAGCTCCCTGTACCTCAAGGTGCTCTGCTGCCCGAGGTCCCTGTACCCTGATGTGCTCTGCTACCCGAGGTCGCTGTACCCGAGGTCCCTGTACCCTGAGGCGCTCTCCTACCCGAGGTCCCTGTACCCTGAGGCGCTCTGCTACCCGAGGTCCTTGTACCCTGAGGCGCTCTGCTACCCGAGGTCCCTGTACCCTTAGGCGCTCTGCTACCCGAGGTCCCTGTACCCTGAGGCGCTCTGCTACCCGAGGTCCCTGTACCCTCAGGCGCTCGGCTACCCGAGGTCCCTGTACCCGAGGTCCCTGTAACCTGAGGTGCTCTGCTGCCATGGTCCCTGTACCCTGAGGTGCTCTGCTACCCGAGGTCACTGTACCCGAGGTCCTTGTACCCTGAGGTGCTCTGCTACCCGAGGTCCCTGTACACGAGCTTCCAGTACCCTGAGGTGCTCTGCTGCCCGAGGTCCCTGTACCCTGAGGTGCTCTGCTACCCGAGGTCGCTGTACCCGAGGTCCCTGTATCCTGAGGTGCTCTGCTGCCCGAGGTCCCTGTACCCTGAGGAGCTCTGCTACCCGAGGTCGCTGTACCCGAGGTCACTGTACCCTGAGGCTCTCTGCTACCCGAGGTCACTGTACCCTGAGGCTCTCAGCTACCCGAGGTCCCTGTACCCTGAGGTGCTCTGCTACCCATGGTCCCTGTACCCTGAGGTGCTCTTCTACACAAGGTGCCTGTGCCCTGAGGTGCTCTGCTACCCGAGGTTGGTGTACCCGAGGTCCTTGTACCCTGAGGTGCTCTGCTATCCGAGGTCCCTGTACCCGAGGTCCCTGTACCCTGAGATGCTCTGCTGCCTGAGGTCCCTGTACCCTGAGGTGCCCTGCTTCCCGAGGTCGCTGTACCCGAGGTCCCTGTACCCTGAGGTGCTCTGCTACCCAAGGTCCCTGTACCCTGAGGTGTTCTGCTACCCGAGGTCCCTGTACCCTGAGGCACTCTGCTACCCGAGGTCCCTGGACCCTGAGGTGCTCTGCTACCTGAGGTCGCTGTATCTGAGGTCCCTGTACCCTGTGGCGCTCTGCTACCCGAGGTCCCTGTACCCTGAGGTGCTCTGCTGCCCGAGGTCGCTGTACACGAGGTCCCTGTACCCAGAGGCGCTCCGTTACCTGAGGTCCCTATACCCGAGGTCCCTGTACCCTGAGGTGCACTGCTACCCGAGGACGCTGTACCCGAGGTCCCTGTACCCTGAGGCGCTCTGCTACCCGAGGTCCCTGTACCCGAGGTCCCTGTACCCTGAGGCGCTCTGCTACCCGAGGTCCCTGTACCCTGAGGTTCTCTGCTACCCGAGGTCGCTGTAACAGAGGTCCCTGTATCCTGAGGCGCTCTGCTAACCGAGGTCCATGTACCCTGAGGCGCTCTGAGACCTGAGGTCCCTGTACCCTGAGGTGCTCTGCTACCCGAGGTCGCTGTACCCGAGGTCCCTGTACCCTGAGGCGCTCTGCTACCCGAGGTCCCTGTACCCTGAGGTGCTCTGCTACCCGATGTCACTGTACCCGAGGTCCCTGTACCCTGAGGCGCTCTGCTACCCGAGGTCCCTGTATTTGAGGTCCCTGTACCCTGAGGTGCTCTGCTGCCCGAGGTCCCTGTACCCTGAGGTGCTCTGCTACCTGAGGTTGCTGTACCCGAGGTCCCTGTACCCTGAGGTGCTCTAATACCCGAGGTCCCTGTACCCGAGGTCCCTGTACCCTGAGGCGCTCTGCTTCCTGAGATCCCTGTACCCTGAGGCACTCTGCTACCCGAGGTCGCAATACCTGAGGTCCTTGTACCCTGAGGCGCTCTGCTACCCGAGTTCGCTGTACCCGAGGTCCCTGTACCCTGATACGCTGTGCTACCCGAGGTCCCTGTACCCTGAGGTGCTCTGCTACCAGAGGTCGCTGTACCCGAGGTCCATGTACCCTGAGGCGCTCCACTACCAGAGGTCCCTGTACCCGAGCTCCCTGTACCCTAAGGTGCTCTGCTGCCCGAGGTCCCTGTACCCTGATGTGCTCTGCTACCCGAGGTCACTCTACCCGAGGTCCCTGTACCCTGAGGCGCTCTGCTACCCGAGTTCCCTGTACCCTGAGGTGCTCTACTACCTGAGGTCCCTGTACCCTGAGGTGCTGTGCTACCCGAGATCCCTGTACCCTGAGGTGCTCTGCTACACAAGGTCGCTGTACCCGAGGTCCCTGTACTCTGAGGTGCTCTGCTACCCGAGGTCCCTGTACCTTGAGGCGCTCTGCTACCCGAGGTCCCTGTACCCTGAGGTGCTCTGCTACCCGAGGTCGCTGTACCCGAGGTCCCTGTACCCTGAGGTGCTCTGCTACCCGAGGTCCCTGTACCCTGAGGGGCTCTGCTACCCGAGGTTGCTGTACCCGAGGTTCCTGTATCCTGAGGCACTCTGCTACCCAAGCTCCCTGTACCCTGAGGTGCTCTGCTACCCGATGTCACTGTACCCGAGGTCCCTGTACCCTGAGGCGCTCTGCTACCCGAGGTCCCTGTAATCGAGTTCCCTGTACCCTGAGGTGCTCTGCTGCCCGAGGTCCCTGTACCCTGAGGTGCTCTGCTACCCGAGGTCGCTGTACCCGAGGTCCCTGTACCCTGAGGCGCTCTGTTACCCGAGGTCCCTGTACCATAGGTCCCTGTACACTGAGGCGCTCTGCTACCCAAGGTCCCTGTACCCTGAGACGCTCTGCTACCCGAGGTCGCTATACCCGAGGTCCCTGTACCCTGAGGCGCTCTGCCACCCGAGGTCGCTGTACCCGAGGTCCCTGTACCCTGAGGCACTCTGCTGCCCGAGGTCCCTGTACCCTGAGGTGCTCTGCTACCTGAGGTCGCTGTACCCGAGGTCCCCGTACCCTGAGGCGCTCTGCTACCCGAGGTCCCTGTACCCTGAGGCGCTCTGCTACCCTAGTTCCCTGTACCCTGAGGCACTCTGCTACCCGAGGTCCCTGTACCCTGAGGCGCTCTGCTACCCAAGGTCCCTGTACCCTGAGGAGCTATGCTACCTGAGGTCCCTGTACCCGAGGTCCCTGCACCCTGAGGCGCTCTGCTATCCGAGGTCCCTGTACCCTGAGGTGCTCGGCTAACCGAGGTCCCTGTACCCTGAGGCGCTCTGCTATCCGAGGTCCCTGTACCCTGAGGCGCTCTGCTACCCAAGATCCCTGAACCCAAGGTACCTGTACCCGACGTGCTCTGGTGCCCGAGGTCCCTGTACCCTGAGGCGCTGTGCTACCAGAGGTCCCTGTACCCGAGGTCCCTGTATCCTGAGGCGCTCTGCTACCCAAGGTCCCTGTACCCTGAGGTGATCTGCTAACCGAGGTCGCTGTACCCGAGGTCCCTGTACCCTGAGACGCTCTGCTACCCGAGGTCCCTGTACTCTGAGGTGCTCTGCTACCCAATGTCGCTGTACCCGAGGTCCCTGTACCCTGAGGTGCTCTGCTACCCGCGGTCCCTGTACCCTGAGGTGCTCTGCTACCCAAGGTCCCTGTACCCTGAGGCGCTCTGCTACCCGAGGTCGCTATACCTGAGGTCCCTGTACCCTGAGGCGCTCTGCTACCCGAGGTCGCTGTACCCGAGGTCCCTGTACCCTGATACGCTGTGCTACCCGAGGGCCCTGTACCTTGAGGTGCTCTGCTACCAGAGGTCACTCTACCCGAGGTCCATGTACCCTGAGGCGCTCTGCTACCCGAGGTCCCTGTACCCGAGCTCCCTGTACCGTAAGGTGCTCTGCTGCCCGAGGTCTCTGTACCCTGAGGTGCTCTGCTACCCGAGGTCGCTGTACCCGAGGTCCCTGTACCCGGAGGCGCTCTGCTACCCGAGGTCCCTGTACCCTGAGGCGCTCTGCTACCCGAGGTCCCTGTACCCTGAGGTGCTCTGCTACCCGAGGTCGCTGTACCCTGAGGTGCTCTGCTACCCGAGGTCGCTGTACCCGAGGTCCCTGTACCCTGAGGTGCTCTGCTACCCGAGGTCCCTGTACCCTGAGGCGCTCTCTCTGCTACCCGAGGTCCCTGTACCCTGACGTGCTCTGCTACCCGATGTCACTGTACCCAAGGTCCCTGTACCCTGAGGCGCTCTGCTACCTGAGGTCCCTGTAATCGAGGTCCCTGTACCCTGAGGTGCTCTACTGCCCTATTTCCCTGTACCCTGAGGTGCTCTGCTACCCGAGGTCGCTGTACCCGAGGTCCCTGTACCATAGGTCCCTGTACCCTGAGGCGCTCTGCTACCCGAGGTCCATGTACACTGAGGTGCTCTGCTACCCGAGGTCCCTGTACCCTGAGGCGCTCTGCTACCCGAGGTCCCTGTACCATAGGTCCTTGTACCGTGAGGCGCTCTGCTACCCAAGGTCCCTGTACCCTGAGGCGCTCTGCTACCCGAGGTCCCTGTAATCGAGGTCCCTGTACCCTGAGGTGCTCTGCTGCCCAAGGTCCCTATACCCTGAGGTGCTCTGCTACCCAAGGTCCCTGTACCCTGAGGCGCTCTGCTACCCGAGGTCCCTGTACCCTGAGGTGCTCTGCTACCCGAGGTCGCTGTACCCGAGGTCCCTGTACCCTGAGGTGCTCTGCTACCCGAGGTCCCTGTACCCTGAGGCGCTCTGCTACCCGAGGTCCCTGTGCCCTGAGGTGCTCTGCTACCCGAGGTCGCTGTACCCGAGGTTCCTGTACCCTGAGGCGCTCTGCTACCCAAGGTCCCTGTACCCTGAGGTGCTCTGCTACCCGATGTCACTGTACCCGAGGTCCCTGTACCCTGAGGCGCTCTGCTACCCGAGGTCCCTGTAATCGAGGTCCCTGTACCCTGAGGCGCTCTGCTACCCGAGGTCCCTGTACCATAGGTCCCTGTACACTGAGGCGCTCTGCTACCCAATGTCCCTGTACCCTGAGGTGCTCTGCCACCCGAGGTCACTGTACCCGAGGTCCCTGTACCCTGAGGCGCTCTGCTGCCCGAGGTCCCTGTACCCTGAGGTGCTCTGCTACCCAAGGTCGCTGTCCCCGAGGTCCATGTACCCTGAGGCGCTCTGCTACCCGAGGTCCCTGTACCTGAGCTCCCTCTACCCTAAGGTGCTCTGCTGCCCGAGGTCCCTGTACCCTGAGGTGCTCTGCTGCCCGAGGTCACTGTACCTGAGGTCCCCGTACCCTGAGGCGCTCTGCTACCTGAGGTCCCTGTACCCTGAGGCGCTCTGCTACCCGAGGTCCCTGTACCCTGAGGCGCTCTGCTACCTGAGGTCCCTGTACCCTGAGGCGCTATGCTACCCGAGGTCCCTGTACCCAAGGTCCAGGCACCCTGAGGCGCTCTGCTACCAATGGTCCCTGTACCCTGAGGTGCTTGGCTACGTGAGGTCCCTGTACCCTAAGGCGCTCTGCTATCCGAGGTCCCTGTACCCTGAGGCGCTCTGTTACCCGAGATCCCTGAACCCGAGGTCCCTGTACCCTGAGGTGCTCTGCTGCCCAAGGTCCCTGTACCCTGAGGCGCTGTGCTACCCGATGTCCCTGTACCCGAGGTCCCTGTATCCTGAGGCGCTCTGCTACCCAAGGTCCCTATACCCTGAGGTGCTCTGCTACCCGAGGTCGCTGTACCCGAGGTCCCTGTACCCTGAGACGCTCTGCTACCCGAGGTCTCTGTACTCTGAGGTGCTCTGCTACCCGATGTCGCTGTAACCAAGGTCCCTGTACCCTGAGGCGCTCTGCTACCCGAGGTCCCTGTACCAGAGGTCCCTGTACCCTGAGGTGCTCTGCTGCCCAAGGTCCCTGTACTCTGAGGTGCTCTGCTACCCGAGGTTGCTGTACCCGAGGTCCCTGTATCCTGAGGCGCTCTGCTAACCGAGGTCCATGTACCCTGAGGCGCTCTGAGACCCGAGGTCCCTGTACCCTGAGGTGCTCTGCTACCCGAGGTCGCTGTACCCGAGGTCCCTGTACCCTGAGGTGCTCTGCTACCCGAGGTCCCTGTACCCTGAGGTGCTCTGCTACCCAATGTCACTGTACCCGAGGTCCCTGTACCCTGAGGCGCTCTGCTACCCGAGGTCCCTTTATTTGAGGTCCCTGTACCCTGAGGTGCTCTGCTGCCCGAGGTCCCTGTACCCTGAGGTGCTCTGCTACCTGAGGTCGCTGTACCTGAGGTCCCTGTACCCTGAGGCGCTCTGCTACCCGAGGTCCCTGTACCCGAGGTCCCTGTACCCTGAGGCGCTCTGCTTCCTGAGATCCCTGTACCCTGAGGCACTCTGCTACCTGAGGTCCCTGTAACCGAGGTCCCTGTACCCTGAGGCGCTCTGCTACCTGAGGTCCCTGTACCCTGAGGCGCTCTGCTACCCGAGGTCGCTGTACCCGAGGTCCCTGTACTCTGAGGCGCTCTGCTACCCGAGGTCGCTGTACCCGAGGTCCCTGTACACTGAGGAGCTCTGCTGCCCGAGGTCCCTGTACCCTGAGGCGCTCTGCTACCCGAGGTCGCTGTACCCGAGGTCCTTGTACCCTGAGGTGCTCTGCTACCCAAGGTCCCCGTACACTGAGGCGCTCTGCTACCCGAGGTCCCTCTACCCTGAGGCGCTCTGCTACCCGAGGTCCCTGTACCCGAGGTCCCTGTACCCTGAGGTGCTCTGCTACCTGAGGTCACTGGACCCGAGGTCCCTGTACCCTGTGGCGCTCTGCTACCCGAGGTCCCTGTACCCGAGGTCCCTGTACCCTCAGGCGCTCTGCTTCCTGAGGTCCCTGTACCCTGAGGCACTCTGCTACCCGAGGTCGCAATACCCGAGGTCCCTGTACCCTGAGGCGCTCTGCTACCCGAGGTCGCTGTACCCGAGGTCCCTGTACCCTGAGGCGCTCCACTACCCGAGGTCCCTGTACCCTAAGGTGCTCTGCTGCCCGAGGTCCCTGTAGCCTGAGGTGCTCTGCTACCCGAGGTCGCTGTATCCGAGGTCCCTGTACCCTGAGGCGCTCTGCTACCCGAGGTCCCTGTACCCTGAGGTGCTCTACTACCTGAGGTCCCTGTACCCTGAGGCGCTCTACTACCTGAGGTCCCTGTACCCTGAAGTGCTCTGCTACACGAGGTCGTTGTACCCGAGGTCCCTGTACTCTGAGGTGCTCTGCTACCCGAGGTCCCTGTACCCTGAGGCGCTCTGCTACCCGAGGTCCCTGTACCCTGAGGTGCTCTGCTACCCGAGGTCCCTGTACCCGAGGTCCCTGTACCCTGAGGCGCTCTGCTTCCTGAGATCCCTGTACCCTGAGGCACTCTGCTACCCGAGGTCGCAATACCTGAGGTCCCTGTACCCTGAGGCGTCTGCTACCCGAGTTCGCTGTACCCGAGGTCCCTGTACCCTGATACGCTGTGCTACCCGAGGTCCCTGTACCCTGAGGTGCTCTGCTACCAGAGGTCGCTGTACCCGAGGTCCATGTACCCTGAGGCGCTCCACTACCCGAGGTCCCTGTACCCGAGCTCCCTGTACCCTAAGGTGCTCTGCTGCCCGAGGTCCCTGTACCCTGATGTGCTCTGCTACCCGATGTCGCTGTACCCGAGGTCCCTGTACCCTGAGGCGCTCTGCTACCCGAGGTCCCTGTACCCTGAGGTGCTCTACTACCTGAGGTCCCTGTACCCTGAGGCGCTCTGCTACCCGAGGTCCCTGTACCCTGAGGGGCTCTGCTACCCGAGGTTGCTGTACCCGAGGTTCCTGTACCCTGAGGCGCTCTGCTACCCAAGCTCCCTGTACCCTGAGGTGCTCTGCTACCCGATGTCACTGTACCCGAGGTCCCTGTACCCTGAGGCGCTCTGCTACCCGAGGTCCCTGTAATCGAGTTCCCTGTACCCTGAGGTGCTCTGCTGCCCGAGGTCCCTGTACCCTGAGGTGCTCTGCTACCCGAGGTCGCTGTACCCGAGGTCCCTGTACCCTGAGGCGCTCTGCTACCCGAGGTCCCTGTACCATAGGTCCCTGTACACTGAGGCGGTCTGCTACCCAAGGTCCCTGTACCCTGAGATGCTCTGCTACCCAAGGTCGCTATACCCGAGGTCCCTGTACCCTGAGGCGCTCTGCCACCCGAGGTCGCTGTACCCGAGGTCCCTGTACCCTGAGGCACTCTGCTGCCCGAGGTCCCTGTACCCTGAGGTGCTCTGCTACCTGAGGTCGCTGTACCCGAGGTCCCCGTACCCTGAGGCGCTCTGCTACCCGAGGTCCCTGTACCCTGAGGCGCTCTGCTACCCGAGTTCCCTGTACCCTGAGGCACTCTGCTACCCGAGGTCCCTGTACCCTGAGGCGCTCTGCTACCCAAGGTCCCTGTACCCTGAGGAGCTATGCTACCCGAGGTCCCTGTACCCGAGGACACTGCACCCTGAGGCGCTCTGCTATCCGAGGTCCCTGTACCCTGAGGTGCTCGGCTACCCGAGGTCCCTGTACCCTGATGCGCTCTGCTATCCGAGGTCCCTGTACCCTGAGGCACTCTGCTACCCAAGATCCCTGAACCCAAGGTACCTGTACCCGACGTGCTCTGGTGCCCGAGGTCCCTGTACCCTGAGGTGCTGTGCTACCAGAGGTCCCTGTACCCGAGGTCCCTGTATCCTGAGGCGCTCTGCTACCCAAGGTCCCTGTACCCTGAGGTGATCTGCTAACCGAGGTCGCTGTACCCGAGGTCCCTGTACCCCTGAGACGCTCTGCTACCCGAGGTCCCTGTACTCTGAGGTGCTCTGCTACCCAATGTCGCTGTACCCGAGGTCCCTGTACCCTGAGGTGCTCTGCTACCCGCGGTCCCTGTACCCTGAGGTGCTCTGCTACCCAAGGTCCCTGTACCCTGAGGCGCTCTGCTACCCGAGGTCGCTGTACCCGAGGTCCCTGTACCCTGAGGCGCTCTGCTACCCGAGGTCGCTGTACCCGGGGTCCCTGTACCCTGATACGCTGTGCTACCCGAGCTCCCTGTACCTTGAGGTGCTCTGCTACCAGAGGTCACTTTACCCGAGGTCCATGTACCCTGAGGCGCGCTGCTACCCGAGGTCCCTGTACCCGAGCTCCCTGTACCCTAAGGTGCTCTGCTGCCCGAGGTCTCTGTACCCTGAGGTGCTCTGCTACCCGAGGTCGCTGTACCCTGAGGTGCTCTGCTACCCGAGGTCCCTGTACCCTGAGGTGCTCTGCTACCCGAGGTCGCTGTACCCGATGTCCCTGTACCCTGAGGCGCTCTGCTACCCGAGGTCCCTGTACCCTGAGGTGCTCTGCTACCCGAGGTCGCTGTACCCGAGGTCCCTGTACCCTGAGGTGCTCTGCTACCCGAGGTCCCTGTACCCTGAGGCGCTCTGCTACCCGAGGTCCCTGTACCCTGACGTGCTCTGCTACCCGATGTCACTGTACCCAAGGTCCCTGTACCCTGAGGCGCTCTGCTACCTGAGGTCCCTGTAATCGAGGTCCCTGTACCCTGAGGTGCTCTACTGCCCTATTTCCCTGTACCCTGAGGTGCTCTGCTACCCGAGGTCGCTGTACCCGAGGTCCCTGTACCATAGGTCCCTGTACCCTGAGGCGCTCTGCTACCCGAGGTCCATGTACACTGAGGTGCTCTGCTACCCGAGGTCCCTGTACCCTGAGGCGCTCTGCTACCCAAGGTCGCTGTCCCCGAGGTCCATGTACCCTGAGGCGCTCTGCTACCCGAGGTCCCTGTACCTGAGCTCCCTCTACCCTAAGGTGCTCTGCTGCCCGAGGTCCCTGTACCCTGAGGTGCTCTGCTGCCCGAGGTCACTGTACCTGAGGTCCCCGTACCCTGAGGCGCTCTGCTACCTGAGGTCCCTGTACCCTGAGGCGCTCTGCTACCCGAGGTCCCTGTACCCTGAGGCGCTCTGCTACCCGAGGTCCCTGTACCCTGAGGCGCTATGCTACCTGAGGTCCCTGTACCCAAGGTACCTGGCACCCTGAGGCGCTCTGCTACCAATGGTCCCTGTACCCTGAGGTGCTTGGCTACCTGAGGTCCCTGTACCCTAAGGCGCTCTGCTATCCGAGGTCCCTGTACCCTGAGGCGCTCTGTTACCCGAGATCCCTGAACCCGAGGTCCCTGTACCCTGAGGTGCTCTGCTGCCCAAGGTCCCTGTACCCTGAGGCGCTGTGCTACCCGATGTCCCTGTACCCGAGGTCCCTGTATCCTGAGGCGCTCTGCTACCCAAGGTCCCTATACCCTGAGGTGCTCTGCTACCCGAGGTCGCTGTACCCGAGGTCCCTGTACCCTGAGACGCTCTGCTACCCGAGGTCTCTGTACTCTGAGGTGCTCTGCTACCCGATGTCGCTGTAACCAAGGTCCCTGTACCCTGAGGCGCTCTGCTACCCGAGGTCCCTGTACCAGAGGTCCCTGTACCCTGAGGTGCTCTGCTGCCCAAGGTCCCTGTACTCTGAGGTGCTCTGCTACCCGAGGTTGCTGTACCAGAGGTCCCTGTACCCTGAGGCACTCTGCTACCTGAGGTCCCTGTAACCGAGGTCCCTGTACCCTGAGGCGCTCTGCTACCTGAGGTCCCTGTACCCTGAGGCGCTCTGCTACCCGAGGTCGCTGTACCCGAGGTCCCTGTACTCTGAGGCGCTCTGCTACCCGAGGTCGCTGTACCCTGAGGTCCCTGTACACTGAGGCGCTCTGCTACCCAAGGTCCCTGTACCCTGAGGTGCTCTGCTACCTGAGGTCGCTGTACCCGAGGTCCATGTACCCTGAGGCGCTCTGCTACACGAGGTCCCTGTACCCGAGGTCCCTGTACCCTAAGGTGCTCTGCTGCCCAAGGTCCCTGTACCCTGAGGCGCTCTGCTACCAGAGGTCCCTGTACCCGAGTTCCCTGTGCCCTGAGGAGCTCTGCTGCCCGAGGTCCCTGTACCCTGAGGCGCTCTGCTACCCGAGGTCGCTGTACCCGAGGTCCTTGTACCCTGAGGTGCTCTGCTACCCAAGGTCCCCGTACCCTGAGGTGCTCTGCTACCCGAGGTCCCTCTACCCTGAGGCGCTCTGCTACCCGAGGTCCCTGTACCCTAGGTCCCTGTACCCTGAGGTGCTCTGCTACCTGAGGTCGCTGGACCCGAGGTCCCTGTACCCTGAGGCACTCTGCTACCCGAGGTCCCTGTACCCGAGGTCCCTGTACCCTGAGGCGCTCTGCTTCCTGAGGTCCCTGTACCCTGAGGCACTCTGCTACCCGAGGTCGCAATACCCGAGGTCCCTGTACCCTGAGGCGCTCTGCTACCCGAGGTCGCTGTACCCGAGGTCCCTGTACCCTGAGGCGCTCCACTACCCGAGGTCCCTGTACCCTAAGGTGCTCTGCTGCCCGAGGTCCCTGTAGCCTGAGGTGCTCTGCTACCCGAGGTCGCTGTACCCGAGGTCCCTGTACCCTGAGGCGCTCTGCTACCCGAGGTCCGTGTACCCTGAGGTGCTCTACTACCCGAGGTCCCTGTACCCTGAGGCGCTCTACTACCTGAGGTCCCTGTACCCTGAAGTGCTCTGCTACACGAGGTCGCTGTACCCGAGGTCCCTGTACTCTGAGGTGCTCTGCTACCCGAGGTCCCTGTACCCTGAGGCGCTCTGCTACCCGAGGTCCCTGTACCCTGAGGTGGTCTGCTACCCGATGTCACTGTACCCGGGGTCCCTGTACCCTGAGGCGCTCTGCTACCCGAGGTCCCTGAACCCTGAGGTGCTCTGTTACCCGAGGTCGCTGTACCCGAGGTTCCTGTACATTGAGGCGCTCTGCTACCCAAGGTCCCTGTACCCTGAGGTGCTCTGCTACCCGATGTCACTGTACCCAAGGTCCCTGTACCCTGAGGCGCTCTGCTACCCGAAGTCACTGTACCCGAGGTCCCCGTACCCTGAGGCGCTCTGCTACCCGAGGTCCCTGTACCCTGAGGCGCTCTTCTACCCAAGGTCCCTGTACCCGAGGTCCCTGTACCCGGAGGTGCTCTGCTGCCCAAGGTCCCTGTACCCTGCGGCGCTCTTCTACCCGAGGTCCCTGTACCCAAGGTCCCTGTACCCTGAGGTGCTCTGCTACCCGAGGTCCCTGTACTCTGAGGTGCTCTGTTACCCGATGTCGCTGTACCCGAGGTCCCTGTACCCTGAGGCGCTCCGCTACCCGAGGTCCCTGTACCCGAGGTCCCTGTAACCTGAGGTGCTCTGCTCCCCAAGGTCCCTGTACTCTGAGGTGCTCTGCTACCTGAAGTCGCTGTACCCGAGGTCCCTCTACCCTGAGGCGCTCTGCTAC
Source organism: Calotriton arnoldi (assembly GCA_963921515.1). NCBI lineage: Eukaryota > Metazoa > Chordata > Amphibia > Caudata > Salamandridae > Calotriton > Calotriton arnoldi. The sequence goes on along the minus strand of CAWUFW010001762.1, from coordinate 668,531 downwards.
CCGAGGTCCCTGTACTCTGAGGCGCTCTGCTACCCGAGGTCACTGTACCCGAGGTCCCTGTACCCTGAGGCGCTCTGCTACCCGAGGTCCCTGAACCCTGAGGTGCTCTGCTACCCGAGGTCACTGTACACAAGGTCCATGTACCCTGATGCTCTCTGCTACCCAAGGTCCCTGTACAAGAGGTCCCTGTACCCTAAGGTGCTCTGCTGACCGAGGTCCCTGTACCCTGAGGTGCTCTGCTACCCGAGGTCGCTGTACCCGAGGTCCCTGTACCCTGAGGCGCTCAGCTTCCCGAGGTCCCAGTCCCTGTACCCTGAGGCACTCTGCTACCTGAGGTCCCTGTACCCGAGGTCCCTGTACCCTGAGGCTCTCTGCTACCCGAGGTCCCTGTACCCCGAGGCACTCTGCTACCCGAGGTCGCTGTACCCGAGGTCCCTGTTCTCTGAGGCGCTCTGCTACCCGAGGTCGCTGTACCCGAGGTCGCTGTACACTGAGGCGCTCTGCTACCCGAGGTCCCTGTACCCTGAGGTGCTCTGCTACCTGAGGTTGCTGTACCCGAGGTCCATGTACCCTGAGGCGCTCTGCTACCCGAGGTCCCTGTACCCTGAGGTGCTCTGCTACCTGAGGTCACTGTACCCGAGGTCCCTGTACCCTGATGCGCTCTGCTACCCGAGGTCGCTGTACCCGAGGTCCCTGTACCCTGAGGCGCTCTGCTACCCGAGGTCCCTGTACCCTGAGGCGCTCTGCTATCCGAGGTCCCTGTACCCTGAGGCGCTCTGCATTCCCGAGGTCCGTGTACCCTGAGGCGCTCTGCTACCTGAGGTCCCTGTACCCTGAGGTGCTCTGCTACCCGAGTTCCCTGTACCCGAGGTCCCTGTACCCTGAGGCTCTCTGCTACCCGAGGTCCCTGAACCCTGAGGTGCTCTGCTACCCGAGGTCCCTGTACCCTGAGGCGCTCTGCTACCCGAGGTCCCCGTACCCGAGGTCCCTACACCCTGAGGCGCTCTGCTACCCGAGGTCCCTGTACCCTGAGGTGCTTGGCTACCCGAGGTCCCTGTAACCTGAGGCGCTCTGCTATCCGAGGTCCCTGTACCCTGAGGCGCTCTGCTACACGATGTCCCTGTCCCCGAGGTCCCTGTACCCGGAGGTGCTCTGCTGCCCAAGGTCCCTGTACCCTGCGGCGCTCTTCTACCTGAGGTCCCTGTACCCGAGGTCCCTGTACCCAGAGGTGCTCTGCTGCCCAAGGTCCCTGTACCCTGCGGCGCTCTCCTACCCGAGGTCCCTGTACCCGAGGTCCCTGTACCCTGAGGTGCTCTGCTACCCGAGGTCCCTGTACTCTGAGGTGCTCTGTTACCCGATGTCGCTGTACCCGAGGTCCCTGTACCCTGAGGCGCCCCGCTACCCGAGGTCCCTGTACCCGAGGTCCCTGTAACCTGAGGTGCTCTGCTGCCCAAGGTCCCTCTACTCTGAGGTGCTCTGCTACCTGAAGTCGCTGCACCCGAGGTCCCTCTACCCTGAGGCGCTCTGATACCCGAGGTCCCTGTACCCTGAAGCGCTCTGCTACCCGAGGTCCCTGCACCCTGAGGTGCTCTGCTACCCGAGGTCACTGTACCCAAGGTCCATGTACCCTGAGGCTCTCTGCTACCCGAGGTCCCTGTACAAGAGGTCCCTGTACCCTAAGGTGCTCTGCTGACCGAGGTCCCTGTAACCTGAGGTGCTCTGCTACCCGAGGTCGCTGTACCCGAGGTCCCTGTACCCTGAGGCACTCTGCTACCCGAGGTCCCAGTCCCTGTACCCTGAGGCACTCTGCTACCTGAGGTCCCTGTACCCGAGGTCCCTCTACCCTGAGGCTCTCTGCTACCTGAGGTCCCTGTACCCCGAGGTGCTCTGCTACCCGAGGTCGCTGTACCCGAGGTCCATGTACCCTGAGGCACTCCACTACCCGAGGTCCCTGTACCCGAGCTCCCTGTACCCTAAGGTGCTCTGCTGCCCGATGTCCCTGTACCCTGAGGCGCTCTGCTACCCGACGTCTCTGTACCCAAGGTCCCTGTACCCTGAGGTGCTCTGCAACCCGAGGTCCCTGTACCCTGAGGTGCTCTGCTACCCGAGGTCCCTGTACCCTGAGGTGCTCTGCTACCCGAGGTCTCTGTACCCTGAGGTGCTCTGCTACCCGAGGTCCCTGTACCCTGAGGCGCTCTGCTACCCGAGGTCCCTGTACCCGAGGTCCCTGTACCCTGAGGTGCTCTGCTGCCCGAGGTCCCTGTACCCTGAGGCGCTCTGCTACCCGAGGTCCCTGTACCCGAGGTCCCTGTACCCTGAGGCGCTCTGCTACCCGAGGTCCCTGTACCCTGAAGCGCTGCTACCCGAGGTCCCTGTACCCGAGGTCCTTGTACCCTGAGGCGCTCTGCTACCCAAGGTCCCTGTACCCTGAGGCGCTCTGCTACCCGAGGTCCCTGTACCCTGAGGCGCTCTGCTACCTGAGGTCTCTGTACCCTGAGGTGCTCTTGTAGGAAGGTGGAATCTGACTATATGGTTGCCCCCACTTTTTTCCTGGTGTTTTGCTGGTTTATGACTTAGTTGGACTGGGACCCTGCTATTCAGGGCCCCAGTCTATCTGCTCTCTCTAAACGACATGGAGTGCACTCTAGGTGCACTAGTGATTGGATACTGTGGTGCCTTATGAGTCCCTAGTATATGGTACCTTAGGTGCCAAGGGCATAGGTACTTCACAGGCCTACCAGGGGCTGCAGCATGTATTATGCCACCCCTGGGAAGCAGACTAAATCTGACACCACAGGCCTGCTACTGCAGCCTGGGTGAGGTGGTTCTAGCACCCCTCACTGAGATATAGGTTTCCTATATCTCTCCTGCACACACATATAAACCTATCAGTCACCCCTAAGGCAGGCCCTATCAATCCTGAGGGCAGGGTGCTTGGCTTCTATGTGAGGGGGTGCCTCTGCCTGAGCAGGGCCCCTCTGCAGCTCTCAGAGTCTATTCTCTGGTGCTGTTTGTGGATGCGGTTAAACCATATACTCTTAAGTGCATTATATCCTCGCGGTAAAATGCTAACTTTGGAATGGCTGCATCAAAACATGTCGTGTTTGGTGTCAAACATCTTGGAATACTACCCCCCGCCAATCCTGGCGGCGGGGGTAGCATTCCACCCTTCTAGAGGGATAAGACATGTACCTGCTGTGGAAACGCGGTAGAATCCTGAAGAGCCCTGGCATCACAAAATGGATGCCACCAGTCACAGAACACTGGGCTGCCCTCCTGCTGATGACCGAAACTCACAGTGGAGAAAGCCCAACAATAGGCATCCTGTCACAGGGAGGTGTAACCACCTCCCAGACAGGGTTTAGTGTATTGGGGCTGGGTGGGTGCACTCTTAGAGTGCTTTGAAGTCCTGCACTGGGGAGCAGAAGGCTCCTCTGTGCATATGCCAGTTCAAACCGGCTCAGGGGCTACCTGCCCCTGCTCTGGCGCGAAACTGGACAAAGGGAAGTGGGTGTAGCCACCCCCTCCCTTGACCCTCCCATAGGTGGGGTCATAGAGCTAGTCCATCCCCTCTTTTCAGTATAAGAGGGGAACCTTGCCATTGCAAGGCAGATAACCCCTGGATGACGCTCTACAGAAGAATCCTGGCCCTTCGACGTTCCACTACCTTTGGAAGACAGAAGAATCTCCCTTGGAGTCAAGGAGTGACTCCCCTGCTTGGCAGGCACCAAAAACGACAACGACGGTCGCAAACTACGCCGCTCCCGCTGGAGTCCGAAGTCCCTGCAGCCCAAGAAGTGGATTTCCTGACTTCTCCAAGGCCATCGTGAGTCCCCAGCGAAGCTGAGGCAAGTGGACCCCACGAGTGACGAGGAACCGCGACCCTTGGGTACCGTGCACTATTGTCGAGTGCAACCCCTTCACAACGTTCTACAAACTTGTGCTTTGGACCACGTATGGTGCCGACCTCCAGCAGGAATCCCTCCAAAGATCAGAGGCCTACACCGTCCCGAGTGACCGTGGGCCCCTGTTGAGTGATTCCGCCCGAGGTGTCTTTGCGATCCCTTGCCAGCCAGCTCGTGGGTCCCCAGAAGACTTCTTAAAGAAACCAAAGGGCTCCCCTGGTTGCTCCAGGCCTGCCCTGACTTACCTTCGCTGGGTGAGTCCCTCAGACCTTGCTGGTCTGTGCCATCGACTTTTCTTCATCTCCCCGAGACTTGCTGTTGCCAAGGCTTGTTGGCTCCAATCGAGTTGCCGACACCGCAGTAAGCTGCAGACTTTGTGGGACACACAGAATCCAGCTCCTGGTTGTCGTCGACGCCTCCTGGACCTCGTGGCTGAAGAGTCAAGGCACCCGCAACCGACCTGAATCAACCAACGACGGTGGGCATCCATCTTCCTTGCCCCGAGTCACTGCCAAGTGACTTTGAACACTGTCCCCTCTGCTTTCAGGTCATCCTTCTTCAGAATCCAGGCTTGGGTTCCACCGGACACTTCTTCAGCTCCCGCAAGCAGCAAGTCTTCTTTGTTCGCCATTGAAAACGACGCCGCGACCCGACACCAAAGGACACCTATGCACCCGGCTTCCCTGGGTGAGGTAACTCCAGCACTACGGTGCTCCTGTGGGTGTGGGCCCTAGAACTACTTACCCTGTAAGTGACTTGCTTGTAGGTTCTCCCGAAGTCTCCTAGAACTCTTAATTTCCAACCGCGACTTGCCCCATTGAAGTTAACGGCGATCCGCGCCTGTGTATCCACACTGCACGCGTCCCCCGTGGGTCCTTTACTTACCTGCCTTGGGTGGTTTCGTGAGGCCCCAGCACTTCTGAAGGCCCTAGGCCTTGTCTCCCTGCAAGTCGTTGTTGCTAAGTCCCTTTTTTAGTATATGGTCTGGTACGCCCCTAGGGCCCCAGCCATATTTTGTGCTTAACTTATTGTGAAACGTTGATTTGTGCATATGTTTGTCTTCTAATCTCATAAAGAGATTAGTAGAGAGTTATTTAGAAATAAATACATATATATTTGATATATATACCTGTGTGGTGTCTTTTCATTTGGTGATTCAAGAGATTATAGACTGGTAAAACAAGCTGCTTTACATTCCTTCAAGACTTAGCCTGAAGGCTGCTCTCCACAGCTACCACTAGGATAGCTTTCTTTAAAAGGTTGTCTTAAACCTATCTACCATAAGAGTCGATTTGCCCTGGTGCAAGGTGTCCACTTTAATTAGTGGACAGCATATACCAGGCCAACTTCTCACATTGGTGGGCAGCGTGTGGGATTCCAGCTTGCCATTGTTTTACCAGAAAATCTCTATTTGAATTACTAACTGAAAACCATTATAGGTACTCAAGGTACATATAAAGTCAAGCTTAGTATCAATAAGTTCTACTGAACTTAGAGCTGTGTGCCAAGGGATAGCACACCCTTTCCACAGCTCAAGCGAGGATCAGTAGGCCACAAACTAGTGTAGGTAGTACAACACTGCACAACACTAGAATGTCCTTAAAGGGTGGACCCAGTGGATCCACTCAGCCTCAGTATAAGGACATGGCTTTCTCTGACTTGAGAGCCATGTGTGTTGACAGACACCTGAGGCTAGGACAGAGTCCCTCAACACTACACCTGATAGATCTGCTGACAGCAGATGACCTTAGATTGGCTCTAGGAGCTAAAGGGTTTGAATCAGTGGGTGGGTCAGTCATAGTATCTGGGTCAGATGATGAAAATCAGAATGACCAAGACTCTGTGATTGAAGGGCCAGGCTTCAAGGGGCCTGAAAAGGACAGAGGAATTCTCCCTAAGAGAACTGACAGAGAGGAGGAGAGGCACAGATCCCCTTCCAGGGAATCTGACCACTCTTATCACTCTGGCAGAGAATTTAGTCCAGCAGAGGAGCTCATACTTTTCCTTAAGAGAGACCTCCTCTGAGAGAAGGTGCAAACTGCTCCAGTATGAGGAAGCCAGAGTGGCCCTCAGAACCAAGCAGTTGGCCCTGGATAGGGAAGCCCTGGAGATCCAGAGAGCTTCTAGAAAGAGGGGTTGGAACCCCCTGGTGGCAGCAACAGTGTCCCTAGAGGCAGAGAATATATTCCTGACCATAGGAACCTGAGCAAGGTTGTTCCTCCCTACCAGAGTGGGGATGATATCCACAAGTGGATAACTGCTATGGAGAGGGCCTGTAGAGTACAGCAGGTCCCCCAAAAGCAGTGGGCAGCAATCTTGTGGCTCTCCTTTTCAGATAAAGGAAGAGACAAGCTCCTCACTGTTAGAGAAGAGGATGCTGATAATTATGAAGTCCTGAAGAGTGCACTGATAGATGGGTTTGGCTTAACCACTGAGCAGTACAGGTTGAAGTTCAGAGATACCCAGAAGGCACAGACTCAGGACTGGACAGACTTTGTAGATTGTGCATCCAAGGCTCTGGAGGGTTGGCTAGTTGGCAGTAGGGTTACTGATTTCAAAGGATTTTATAATCTAATGATGAGAGAACAGATCCTTAATAATTGTCAAAACCAGCTTTTACACCAGTACCTGGTGGACTCTGATCTGACCTCTCCCCAAGAATTGGGAAAGAAGGCAGACAAATGGGTCAGAACCAGAGTAAGGCCTAAGAATCAGGGTGGTGACCACAAGAAAGATTCTACCAAGTCCCAAGAGAAAGGTGGGGATAAATCTAAGGATAAGTCCACTACAGGGCCCCAAAAGTCCTCTTCTGGGGTGGGTCCCAAACTCCTTCCTCTCCTGAAAAGAAACCCTATTGCCATGTCTGTAAAAAGCCTGGGCACTGGAAATCTGATCCCAGTTGTCCCAGGATTGGCAATAAAGAAAATGTTCCTCCAACAACTACTACCACCCCTCCTGGTACTACCAGTAGTAATCCTCCAGTTGGGAGTAGTGCACCCAAAAAGTTAGGTGCTTTTGCAAGAGGAACAGAGGTGGGCCCTAGTTCAGACAGGACCCCCTCAACAGACTCCTCAGATTCTGATGGTGGTATAGGATTTGCCACCTTTACCGTGGGTCCCACAGCATTGGGCAGGTACAGACTGGAGCCAATAATTAATGGTCAGAAAGCTGTGGCATTTAGGGACACAGGGGCTAGTGTCACCATGGTGGCAGGGAAACTAGTTCCCCCTCACCAGCTTTTACCTGAGTTTAAATACCAGGTGACCAACATTGATGGTGTCAGAACAGAGCACCCCATGGCCATAGTCAATCTCAGCTGGGAGGGGTCACAGGCCCAAAAGAGTGGCAGTGTCCCCAACCTTACCTGTAGATTGCCTGATGGGCAATGATCTGGAAATTTCAGCCTGGGCTGAAATTGAACACCAAACCCATCTGAGGATGTTGGGTGTCCCTGTAAAGGTTAGTGGGGCTGTGATGGCCACAGCCCCAGCCCAAGATTTTGGAGAGATGGAGCCTGGAAGAATGGCCCACTCTCCCCAGAAGAGAGCACAAGGGTTGAAGAAAAGTCTTCTTCCCTCCAGACAGTAGGTAAGGGTCAGCCTCCTCAGGGAACTGACCCTCCCCTAGTGAAGGAACTGCCACAGAGGTAGTCAGGCCTGGCCTGGCCCCACCCCTGATGGCAGAGGACCCTTCCAAGGTGGTACCCAGTCTGGAGCAGGTAAACTGCCCCTCTCTACCCTGCCTCAGTCAGCCCAGGGCTGCAGAGGTCAGGGAGGTCAGTGGACCCCCAGGGCCCCCTGTCCAGAGGAACCCCCCATCAGCAGATTAGGGGCACCCAGTCTAGTAGCCCTAGCCAGGTGAAAATTCCTTAACCCACTGAGGGATCCCCCATACCTTTATGTAGGGACCTCCCCCAGAAGGTCTCTGTTAGGCAAGGGCAAACCTGGGACCAAAAGGTTCCAAACATGCCATGTCCCTCCAGTGTTCCATCCAAAGGGACCCAACCCCCAGCTGTAGGCAGTCAAAGGTTGACCCTTAGAGCAAAGTGCAACTCAGTCATGGAAAGACAGGCATACATGGTGACCAGTGATCTGAGGAAGCTGAGGCCAACCTTCCTAGGGCCTCACTTCCCTACTCAGACACCCCACCAGCCTTGTACTTTACCAAACCACACCAGAGGTAGTGATTCCCCATGGTGGAGACCCTCTCATACCCTTAGGGTGAGGGATTGCTTAGTGGACCATAAGACAGGGGGCAACCATGCTAGTGCAGGTGCTTCCTTATATGACCACTTAATCAATAAAGGCTCAACTGGTCAAGGTTAGCCTTATCTCCTTTCGTTTGGGGGGGTTATGTAGGAAGGTGGAATCTGACTATATGGTTGCCCCCACTTTTTCCTGGTGTTTTGCTGGTTTATGACTTAGTTGGACTGGGACCCTGCTATTCAGGGCCCCAGTCTATCTGCTCTCTCTAAACGACATGGAGTGCACTCTAGGTGCACTAGTGATTGGATACTGTGGTGCCTTATGAGTCCCTAGTATATGGTACCTTAGGTGCCAAGGGCATAGGTACTTCACAGGCCTACCAGGGGCTGCAGCATGTATTATGCCACCCCTGGGAAGCAGACGAAATCTGACACCACAGGCCTGCTACTGCAGCCTGGGTGAGGTGGTGCTAGCACCCCTCACTGAGATATAGGTTTCCTATATCTCTCCTGCACACACATATAAACCTATCAGTCACCCCTAAGGCAGGCCCTATCAATCCTGAGGGCAGGGTGCTTGGCTTCTATGTGAGGGGGTGCCTCTGCCTGAGCAGGGCCCCTCTGCAGCTCTCAGAGTCTATTCTCTGGTGCTGTTTGTGGATGCGGTTAAACCATATACTCTTAAGTGCATTATATCCTCGCGGTAAAATGCTAACTTTGAAATGGCTGCATCAAAACATGTCGTGTTTGGTGTCAAACATCTTGGAATACTACCCCCCGCCAATCCTGGCGGCGGGGGTAGCATTCCACCCTTCTAGAGGGATAAGACATGTACCTGCTGTGGAAACGCGGTAGAATCCTGAAGAGCCCTGGCATCACAAAATGGATGCCACCAGTCACAGACACTGGGCTGCCCTCCTGCTGATGACCGAAACTCACAGTGGAGGAAGCCCAACAATAGGCATCCTGTCACAGGGAGGTGTAACCACCTCCCAGACAGGGTTTAGTGTATTGGGGCTGGGTGGGTGCACTCTTAGAGTGCTTTGAAGTCCTGCACTGGGGAGCAGAAGGCTCCTCTGTGCATATGCCAGTTCAAACCGGCTCAGGGGCTACCTGCCCCTGCTCTGGCGCGAAACTGGACAAAGGGAAGTGGGTGTAGCCACCCCCTCCCTTGACCCTCCCATAGGTGGGGTCATAGAGCTAGTCCATCCCCTCTTTTCAGTATAAGAGGGGGAACCTTGCCATTGCAAGGCAGATAACCCCTGGATGACGCTCTACAGAAGAATCCTGGCCCTTCGACGTTCCACTACCTTTGGAAGACAGAAGAATCTCCCTTGGAGTCAAGGAGTGACTCCCCTGCTTGGCAGGCACCAAAAACGACAACGACGGTCGCAAACTACGCCGCTCCCGCCAAAGTCCGAAGTCCCTGCAGCCCAAGAAGTGGATTTCCTGACTTCTCCAAGGCCATCGTGAGTCCCCAGTGAAGCTGAGGCAAGTGGACCCCACGAGTGACGAGGAACCGCGACCCCTGGGTACCGTGCACTATTGTCGAGTGCAACCCCTTCACAACGTTCTACAAACTTGTGCTTTGGACCACGTGTGGTCCCGACCTCCAGCAGGAATCCCTCCGAAGATCAGAGGCCTACACCGTCCCGAGTGACCGTGGGCCCCTGTTGAGTGATTCCGCCCGAGGTGTCTTCGCGATCCCTTGCCAGCCGGCTCGTGGGTCCCCAGAAGACTTCTTAAAGAAACCAAAGGGCTCCCCTGGTTGCTCCAGGCCTGCCCTGACTTACCCTCGCTGGGTGAGTCCCTCAGACCTTGCTGGTCTGTGCCATCGACTTTTCTTCATCTCCCCGAGACTTGCTGTTGCCAAGGCTTGTTGGCTCCAATCGAGTTGCCGACACCGCAGTAAGCTGCAGACTTTGTGGGACACACAGAATCCAGCTCCTGGTCATCGTCGACGCCTCCTGGACCTCGTGGCTGAAGAGTCAAGGCACCCGCAACCGACCTGAATCAACCGACGACGGTGGGCATCCATCTTCCTTGCCCCGAGTCACTGCCAAGTGACTTTGAACACTGTCCCCTCTGCTTTCAGGTCATCCTTCTTCAGAATCCAGGCTTGGATTCCACCAGACACTTCTTCAGCTCCCGCAAGCAGCAAGCCTTCTTTGTTTGCCATTGAAAACGACGCCGCGACCCGACACCAAAGGACACCTATGCACCCGGCTTCCCTGGGTGAGGTAACTCCAGCACTACGGTGCTCCTGTGGGTGTGGGCCCTAGAACTACTTACCCTGTAAGTGACTTGCTTGTAGGTTCTCCCGAAGTCTCCTAGAACTCTTAATTTCCAACCGCGACTTGCCCCATTGAAGTTAACGGCGATCCGCGCCTGTGTATCCACACTGCACGCGTCCCCGTGGGTCCTTTACTTACCTGCCTTGGGTGGTTTCGTGAGGCCCCAGCACTTCTGAAGGCCCTAGGCCTTGTCTCCCTGCAAGTCGTTGTTGCTAAGTCCCTTTTTTAGTATATGGTCTGGTACGCCCCTAGGGCCCCAGCCATATTTTGTGCTTAACTTATTGTGAAACGTTGATTTGTGCATATGTTTGTCTTCTAATCTCATAAAGAGATTAGTAGAGAGTTATTTAGAAATAAATACATATATATTTGATATATATACCTGTGTGGTGTCTTTTCATTTGGTGATTCAAGAGATTATATGGTAAAACAAGCTGCTTTACATTCCTTCAAGACTTAGCCTGAAGGCTGCTCTCCACAGCTACCACTAGGATAGCTTTCTTTAAAAGGTTGTCTTAAACCTATCTACCATAAGAGTCGATTTGCCCTGGTGCAAGGTGTCCACTTTAATTAGTGGACAGCATATACCAGGCCAACTTCTCACAGCTCTGCTACCTGAGGTCCCTGTACCTGAGGTCCCTGTACCCTGAGGCACTCTGCTACCCGAGGTCCCTGTACCCTGAGGCGCTCTGCTACCCGAGGTCCCTGTACCCGAGGTCCCTGTACCCTGAGGCGCTCTGCTACCCGAGGTCCCTGTATCCTGAGGTGCTCTGCTACCCGAGGTCGCTGTACCCGAGGTCCTTGTACCCTGATGCGCTCTGCTACCCGAGGTCCCTGTACCCTGAGGTGCTCTGCTACCCGAGGTCACTGTACCCGAGGTCCATGTACCCAGAGGTGCTGGGCTACCCGAGGTCCCTGTACCCTGAGGCGCTCTGCTACCCGAGGTCATTGTACCCCGAGGCGCTCTGCTACCCGAGGTCCGTGTACCCCAAGGCGCTCTGCTACCCGAGGTCCATGCACCCTGAGGCACTCTGCTACCCGAGGTCCCTGTACCCTGAGGCGCTCTGCTACCCGAGGTCTCTGTACCCGAGGTCCCTGTACCCTGAGGCTCTCTGCTACCCAAGGTCCCTGTACCCTGAGGTGCTCTGCTACCCGAGGTCCCTGCACCCTGAGGCGCTCTGCTACCCGAGGTCCCTGTACCCTGAGGTGCTCGGCTACCCGAGGTCTCTGGACCCTGAGGCGCTCTGCTATCCGAGGTCCCTGTACCCTGAGGCGCTCTGCTGCCCGAGGTCCCTGTACCCTGAGGTGCTCTGCTGCCCGAGGTCACTGTACCTGAGGTCCCCGTACCCTGAGGCGCTCTGCTACCTGAGGTCCCTGTACCCTGAGGCGCTCTGCTACCCGAGGTCCCTGTACCCTGAGGCGCTATGCTACCCGAGGTCCCTGTACCCAAGGTCTAGGCACCCTGAGGCGCTCTGCTACCCGAGGTCCCTGTACCCTGAGGTGCTTGGCTACCTGAGGTCCCTGTACCCTAAGGCGATCTGCTATCCGAGGTCCCTGTACCCTGAGGCTCTCTGCTACCCAAGGTCCCTGTACCCTGAGGTGCTCTGCTACCCGAGGTCCCTGCACCCTGAGGCGCTCTGCTACCCGAGGTCCCTGTACCCTGAGGTGCTCGGCTACCCGAGGTCTCTGTACCCTGAGGCGCTCTGCTATCCGAGGTCCCTGTACCCTGAGGCGCTCTGCTGCCCGAGGTCCCTGTACCCTGAGGTGCTCTGCTGCCCGAGGTCACTGTACCTGAGGTCCCCGTACCCTGAGGCGCTCTGCTACCTGAGGTCCCTGTACCCTGAGGCGCTCTGCTACCCGAGGTCCCTGTACCCTGAGGCGCTATGCTACCCGAGGTCCCTGTACCCAAGGTCTAGGCACCCTGAGGCGCTCTGCTACCCGAGGTCCCTGTACCCTGAGGTGCTTGGCTACCTGAGGTCCCTGTACCCTAAGGCGATCTGCTATCCGAGGTCTCTGTACCCTGAGGCGCTCTGTTACCCGAGATCCCTGAACCCGAGGTCCCTGTACCCTGAGGTGCTCTGCTGCCCAAGGTCCCTATACCCTGAGGCGCTGTGCTACCCGAGGTCCCTGTACCCGAGGTCCCTGTATCCTGAGGCGCTCTGCTACCCAAGGTCCCTGTACCCTGAGGTGCTCTGCTACCCGAGGTCGCTGTACCCGAGGTCCCTGTACCCTGAGACGCTCTGCTACCCGAGGTCTCTGTACTCTGAGGTGCTCTGCTACCCGATGTCGTTGTACCGAAGGTCCCTGTACCCTGAGGCGCTCTGCTACACGAGGTCCCTGTACCCGAGGTCCCTGTACCCTGAGGTGCTCTGCTGCCCAAGGTCCCTGTACTCTGAGGTGCTCTGCTACCCGAGGTTGCTGTACCAGAGGTCCCTGTACCCTGAGGCGCTCTGCTACCTGAGGTCCCTGTAGCCGAGGTCCCTGTACCCTGAGGCGCTCTCTACCTGAGGTCCCTGTACCCTGAGGCGCTCTGCTACCCGAGGTCGCTGTACCCGAGGTCCCTGTACTCTGAGGCGCTCTGCTACCCGAGGTCGCTGTACCCGAGGTCCCTGTACACTGAGGCGCTCTGCTACCTGAGGTCGCTGTACCCGAGGTCCATGTACCCTGAGGCGCTCTGCTACACGAGGTCCCTGTACCCGAGGTCCCTGTACCCTAAGGTGCTCTGCTGCCCAAGGTCCCTGTACTCTGAGGCGCTCTGCTACCCGAGGTCCCTGTACCCGAGTTCCCTGTACCCTGAGGAGCTCTGCTGCCCGAGGTCCCTGTACCCTGAGGCGCTCTGCTACCCGAGGTCGCTGTACCCAAGGTCCTTGTACCCTGAGGTGCTCTGCTACCCAAGGTCCCCGTACCCTGAGGCGCTCTGCTACCCGAGGTCCCTCTATCCTGAGGCGCTCTGCTACCCGAGGTCCCTGTACCCGAGGTCCCTGTACCCTGAGGTGCTCTGCTACCTGAGGTCGCTGTACCCGAGGTCCCTGTACCCTGAGGCGCTCTGCTACCCGAGGTCCCTGTACCCGAGGTCCCTGTACCCTGAGGCGCTCTGCTTCCTGAGGTCCCTGTACCCTGAGGCACTCTGCTACCCGAGGTCGCAATACCCGAGGTCCCTGTACCCTGAGGCGCTCTGCTACCCGAGGTCCCTGTACCCAAGGTCCCTGTACCCTGAGGCGCTCCACTACCCGAGGTCCCTGTACCCTAAGGTGCTCTGCTGCCCGAGGTCCCTGTACCCTGAGGTGCTCTGCTACCCGAGGTCGCTGTACCCGAGGTCCCTGTACCCTGAGGTGCTCTGCTACCCGAGGTCCTTGTACCCTGAGGTGCTCTACTACCCGAGGTCCCTGTACCATGAGGCGCTCTACTACCTGAGGTCCCTGTACCCTGAGGTGCTCTGCTACACGAGGTCGCTGTACCCGAGGTCCCTGTACTCTGAGGTGCTCTGCTACCCGAGGTCCCTGTACCCTGAGGCGCTCTGCTACCCGAGGTCCCTGTACCCTGAGGTGGTCTGCTACCCGAGGTCGCTGTACCCAAGGTCCCTGTACCCTGAGGCGCTCTGCTACACGAGGTCCCTGTACCCGAGGTCCCTGTATCCTGAGGTGCTCTGCTGCCCAAGGTCCCTGTACTCTGAGGTGCTCTGCTACCCGAGGTTGCTGTACCAGAGGTCCCTGTACCCTGAGGCGCTCTGCTACCTGGGGTCCCTGTAGCCGAGGTCCCTGTACCCTGAGGCGCTCTCTACCTGAGGTCCCTGTACCCTGAGGCGCTCTGCTACCCGAGGTCGCTGTACCCGAGGTCCCTGTACTCTGAGGCGCTCTGCTACCCGAGGTCGCTGTACCCGAGGTCCCTGTACACTGAGGCGCTCTGCTACCTGAGGTCGCTGTACCCGAGGTCCATGTACCCTGAGGCGCTCTGCTACACGAGGTCCCTGTACCCGAGGTCCCTGTACCCTAAGGTGCTCTGCTGCCCAAGGTCCCTGAACTCTGAGGCGCTCTGCTACCCGAGGTCCCTGTACCCGAGTTCCCTGTACCCTGAGGAGCTCTGCTGCCCGATGTCCCTGTACTCTGAGGCGCTCTGCTACCCGAGGTCGCTGTACCCAAGGTCCTTGTACCCTGAGGTGCTCTGCTACCCAAGGTCCCCGTACCCTGAGGCGCTCTGCTACCCGAGGTCCCTCTATCCTGAGGCGCTCTGCTACCCGAGGTCCCTGTACCCGAGGTCCCTGTACCCTGAGGTGCTCTGCTACCTGAGGTCGCTGTACCCAAGGTCCCTGTACCCTGAGGCGCTCTGCTACCCGAAGTCCCTGTACCCGAGGTCCCTGTACCCTGAGGCGCTCTGCTTCCTGAGGTCCCTGTACCCTGAGGCACTCTGCTACCCGAGGTCGCAATACCCGAGGTCCCTGTACCCTGAGGCGCTCTGCTACCCGAGGTCACTGTACCCGAGGTCCCTGTACCCTGAGGTGCTCCACTACCCGAGGTCCCTGTACCCTAAGGTGCTCTGCTGCCTGAGGTCCCTGTACCCTGAGGTGCTCTGCTACCCGAGGTCGCTGTACCCGAGGTCCCTGTACCCTGAGGTGCTCTGCTACCCGTGGTCCCTGTACCCTGAGGTGCTCTACTACCCGAGGTCCCTGTACCCTGAGGCGCTCTACTACCTGAGGTCCCTGTACCCTGAGGTGCTCTGCTACACGAGGTCGCTGTACCCGAGGTCCCTGTACTCTGAGGTGCTCTGCTACCCGAGGTCCCTGTACCCTGAGGCGCTCTGCTACCTGAGGTCCCTGTACCCTGAGGTGGTCTGCTACCCGAGGTCGCTGTACCCGAGGTCCCTGTACCCTGAGGCGCTCTGCTACCCGAGGTCGCTGTATCCGAGGTTCCTGTACCCTGAGGCGCTCTGCTACCCAAGGTCCCTGTACCCTGAGGTGCTCTGCTACCCGATGTCACTGTACCCGAGGTCCCTGTACCCTGAGGCGCTCTGCTACCCGAGGTCCCTGTAATCGAGGTCCATGTACCCTGAGGTGCTCTGCTGCCCGAGGTCCCTGTACCCTGAGGTGCTCTGCTACCCGAGGTCGCTGTACCCGAGGTCCCTGTACCCTGAGCCGCTCTGCTACCCGAGGTCCCTGTACCATAGGTCCCTGTACACTGAGGCGCTCTGCTACCCAAGGTCCCTGTACCCTGAGGCGCTATGCTACCCGAGGTTGCTATACCCGAGGTCCCTGTACCCTGAGGCGCTCTGCCACCCGAGGTCGCTGTACCCGAGGTCCCTGTACCCTGAGGCACACTGCTGCCCGAGGTCCCTGTACCCTGAGGTGCTCTGCTACCCGAGGTCACTGTACCCGAGGTCCATGTACCCTGAGGCACTCTGCTACCCGAGGTCCCTGTACCTGAGCTCCCTCTACCCTAAGTTGCTCTGCTGCCCGAGGTCCCTGTACCCTGAGGTGCTCTGCTACCCGAAGTCACTGTACCTGAGGTCCCCGTACCCTGAAGCGCTCTGCTACCCGAAGTCCCTGTACCCTGAGGCGCTCTTCTACCCGAGGTCCCTGTACCCGAGGTCCCTGTACCCGGAGGTGCTCTGCTGCCCAAGGTCCCTGTACCCTGCGGCGCTCTTCTACCCGAGGTCCCTGTACCCAAGGTCCCTGTACCCTGAGGTGCTCTGCTACCCGAGGTCCCTTCACTCTGAGGTGCTCTGTTACCTGATGTCGCTGTACCCGAGGTCCCTGTACCCTGAGGCGCTCCGCTACCCGAGGTCCCTGTACCCGAGGTCCCTGTAACCTGAGGTGCTCTGCTCCCCAAGGTCCCTGTACTCTGAGGTGCTCTGCTACCTGAAGTCGCTGTACCCGAGGTCCCTCTACCCTGAGGCGCTCTGCTACCTGAGGTCCCTGTACCCTAAGGTGCTCTGCTACCTGAGGTCCCTGCACCCTGAGGCGCTCTGCTACCCGAGGTCGCTGTACCCGAGGTCCCTGTACTCTGAGGCGCTCTGCTACCCGAGGTCGCTGTACCCGAGGTCCCTGTACCCTGAGGCGCTCTGCTACCCGAGGTCCCTGCACACTGAGGTGCTCTGCTACCCGAGGTCACTGTACCCAAGGTCCATGTACCCTGAGGGTCTCTGCTACCCGAGGTCCCTGTACAAGAGGTCCCTGTACCCTAAGGTGCTCTGCTGACCGAGGTCCCTGTACCCTGAGGTGCTCTGCTACCCGAGGTCGCTGTACCTGAGGTCCCTGTACCCTGAGGCGCTCTGCTACCCGAGGTCCCAGTCCCTGTACCCTGAGGCACTCTGCTACCTGAGGTCCCTGTACCCGAGGTCCCTGTACCCTGAGGCTCTCTGCTACCTGAGGTCCCTGTACCCCGAGGCGCTCCTCTACCCGAGGTCGCTGTACCCGAGGTCCCTGTTCTCTGAGGCGCTCTGCTACCCGAGGTCCCTGTACACTGAGGCGCTCTGCTACCCAAGGTCCCTGTACCCTGAGGTGCTCTGCTACCTGAGGTCGCTGTACCCGAGGTCCATGTACCCTGAAGCGCTCTGCTACCCGAGGTCCCTGTACCCTGAGGTGCTCTGCTACCTGAGGTCGCTGTACCCGAGGTCCCTGTACCCTGATGCGCTCTGCTACCCGAGGTCACTGTACCCGAGGTCCCTGTACCCTGAGATACTCTGCTGCCCAAGGTCCCTGTACTCTGAGGTGCTCTGCTACCCGAGGTCGCTGTACCCGAGGTCCATGTACCCTGAGGCGCTCTGCTACCCGAGGTCCCTGTACCTGAGGTCCCTGTACCCTGAGGCGCTCTGCTACCCGAGGTCCCTGTACCCTGAGGCGCTCTGCTACCCGAGGTCGCTGTACCCGAGGTCCCTGTACTCTGAGGCGCTCTGCTACCCGAGGTCGCTGTACCTGAGGTCCCTGTACCCTGAGGCGCTCTGCTACCCGAGGTCCCTGCACCCTGAGGTGCTCTGCTACCCGAGGTCTCTGTACCCAAGGTCCATGTACCCTGAGGCTCTCTGCTACCCGAGGTCCCTGTACCCGATGTCTCTGTACGCTGAGGCGCTCTGCTACCCGAGGTCCCTGTACCCTGAGGCACTCTACTACCTGAGGTCCCTGTACCCAAGGTCCCTGTACCCTGAGGCTATCTGCTACCCAAGGTCCCTGTACCCTGAGGTGCTCTGCTACCCGAGGTCCCTGTACCCTGAGGCGCTCTGCTACCTGAGGTCTCTGTACCCGAGGTCCCTGTACCGTGAGGCGCTCTGCTACCCGAGGTCCCTGTACCCTGAGGTGCTCTGCTACCCGAGGTCCCTGTACCCTGAGGTGCTCTGCTACCCGAGGTCTCTGTACCCTGAGGCGCTCTGCTACCCGAGGTCGCTGTACCCGAGGTCACTGTACCCTGAGGCGCTCTGCTACCTGAGGTCCCTGTACCCTGAGGCGCTCTCCTACCTGAGGTCCCTGTACCCTGAGGTGCTCTGCTACCTGAGGTCCCTGTACCCTGAGGCGCTGCTACCCGAGGTCCCTGTACCCTGAGGCACTCTGCTACCCAAGGTCCCTGTACCCGAGGTCCCTGTACCCTGAGGTGCTCTGCTACCCAAGGTCCCTGTACCCTGAGGGGCTCTGCTACCCGAGGTCCCTGTACCCTGAGGCGCTTTGCTACCCAAGGTCCCTGTACCCGAGGTCCCTGTACCCTGAGATGCTCTGCTGCCCGAGGTCCCTGTACCCGAGGTCCCTGTACCCTGAGGCGCTCTGCTACCCGAGGTCCCTGTACCCTGAGGTGCTCTGCTACCCGAGGTTGCTGTACCTGAGGTCCCTGTATCCTGAGGCGCTCTGCTAACCGGGGTCCCTCTACAAGGCGCTCTGCTACCCGAGGTCCCTGTACCCTGAGGTGCTCTGCTACCCGATGTCACTGTACCCGAGGTCCCTGTACCCTGAGGCGCTCTGCTACCCGAGGTCCCTGTAATCAAGGTCCCTCTACCCTGAGGTGCTCTGCTGCCCGAGGTCCCTGTACCCTGAGGTGCTCTGCTACCCAAGGTCGCTGTACCAGTGGTCCCTGTACCCTGAGGCGCTCTGCTACCCGAGGTCCCTGTACCCTGAGGCGCTCTGCTAACCGAGTTCCCTGTACCCTGAGGCGCTCTGCTACCCGAGGTCGCTATACCCGAGGTCCCTGTACCCTGAGGTGCTCTGCTACATGAGGTCGCTGTACCCGAGGTCCCTGTACCCTGATGCGCTCTGCTAACTGAGGTCCCTGTACCCTTGAGGGGCTCTGCTACCCGAGGTCGCTGTACCCGAGGTCCATGTACCCTGAGGCGCTCTGCTACCCGAGGTCTCTGTACCCGAGCTCCCTGTACCCTAAGGTGCTCTGCTGCCCGAGTTCCCTGTACCCTGAGGTGCTCTGCTACCCGAGGTCGCTGTTCCCGAGGTCCCTGTACCCTGAGGCGATCTGCTACCCGAGGTCCCTGTACCCTGAGGCGCTCTCCTACCCGAGGTCCCTGTACCCTGAGGCGCTCTGCTACCCGAGGTCCGTGTACCCTGAGGCGCTCTGCTACCCGAGGTCCCTGTACCCTGAGGCGCTCTGCTACCCGAGGTCCCTGTACCCAAGGTCCCTGTACCCTGAGGCTCTCTGCTACCCGAGGTCCCTGTACCCTGAGGTCCTCTGCTACTTGAGGTCCCTGTACCCTAAGGCGCTCTGCTACCCGAGGTCCCTGTACCCGAGGTCCCTGCACCCTGAGACGCTCTGCTACCCGAGGTCCCTGTACCCTGAGGTGCTCGGCTACCCGAGGTCCCTGTACCCTGAGGTGCTCTGCTATCCGAGGTCCCTGTACCCTGAGGTGCTCTGCTGCCCAAGGTCCCTGTACCCTGAGGCGCTCTGCTACCCGAGGTCCCTGTACCTGAGGTCCCTGTACCCGGAGGTGCTCTGCTGCCCAAGGTCCCTGTACCCTGCGGCGCTCTTCTACCCGAGGTCCCTGTACCCGAGGTCCCTGTACCCTGAGGTGCTCTGCTACCCGAGTTCCCTGTACTCTGAGGTGCTCTGTTACCCGATGTCGCTGTACCCGACGTCTCTGTACCCTGAGGTGCTCTGCTACCCGAGGTCCCTGTACCCGAGGTCCCTGTACCCGAGGTCCCTGTACCCTGAGGTGCTCTACTGCCCAAGGTCCCTGTACTCTGAGGTGCTCTGCTACCCGAGGTCGCTGTACCCGAGGTCCCTGTACCCTGAGGCACTCTGCTACCCGAGGTCCCTGTACCCGAGGTCCCTGTACCCTGTGTCGCTCTGCTACCCGAGGTCCCTGTACCCTGAGGTGCTCTGCTACCCGAGGTCGCTGTACCCGAGGTCTCTGTACTCTGAGGTGCTCTGCTACCCGAGGTCGCTGTACCCGAGGTCCCTGTACCCTGAGGCGCTCTGCTACCCGAGGTCCCTGCACCCTGAGGTGCTCTGCTACCCGAGGTCACTGTACCCAAGGTCCATGTACCCTGAGGCTCTCTGCTACCCGAGGTCCCTGTACCCGAGGTCCCTGTATCCTAAGGTGCTCTGCTGACCGAGTTCCCTGTACCATGAGGTGCTCTGCTACCCGAGGTCGCTGTACCCGAGGTCCCTGTACCCTGAGGCGCTCTGCTACCCGAGGTCCCTGTACTCTGAGGCGCTCTGCTATCCCGAGGTCCCTGTACCCTGAGGCATTCTGCTGCCTGAGGTCCCTGTACCCGAGGTCCCTGTACCCTGAGGCTCTCTGCTACCCGAGGTCCCTGTACCCTGAGGCGCTCTGCTACCCAAGGTCCCTGTACCCTGAGGCGCTCTGCTACCCGAGGTCTCTGTACCCGAGGTCCCTGTACCCTGAGGCGCTCTGCTACCCGAAGTCCCTGTACCCTGAGGTGCTTTGCTACTTGAGGTCCCTGTACCCTGAGGCACTCTGCTACCTGAGGTCCCTGTACCCTGAGGTGCTCTACTACCCGAGGTCCCTGTACTCTGAGGTGCTCTGTTACCCAATGTCACTGTACCCGAGGTCCCTGTACCCGAGGTCCCTGTACCCTGAGGTGCTCTGCTACCCAAGGTCCCTGTACTCTGAGGTGCTCTGCTACCCGAGGTCACTGTACCCAAGGTCCCTGTACCCTGAGGTGCTCTGCTAACCGAGGTCCCTGTACCCAAGGTCCCTGTACCCTGAGGCGCTCTGCTACCCGAGGTCCCTGTACCCTGAGGCGCTCTGCTACCCGAGGTCGCTGTACCCGAGGTCCCTGTACTCTGAGGCGCTCTGCTACCCGAGGTCGCTGTACCTGAGGTCCCTGTACCTTGAGGCGCTCTGCTACCCGAGGTCCCTGCACCCTGAGGTGCTCTGCTACCCGAGGTCCCTGTACCCGATGTCTCTGTACGCTGAGGCGCTCTGCTACCCGAGGTCCCTGTACCCTGAGGCACTCTGCTACCTGAGGTCCCTGTACCCGAGGTCCCTGTACCCTGAGGCTCTCTGCTACCCGAGGTCCCTGTACCCTGAGGTGCTCTGCTACCCGAGGTCCCTGTACCCTGAGGCGCTCTGCTACCCGAGGTCTCTGTACCCGAGGTCCCTGTACCCTGAGGCGCTCTGCTATCCGAGGTCCCTGTACCCTGAGGTGCTCTGCTACCCGAGGTCCCTGTACCCTGAGGCGCTCTGCTACCCGAAGTCCCTGTACCCTGAGGTGCTCTGCTACCCGAGGTCCCTGTACCCTGAGGCACTCTGCTACCCGAGGTCCCTGTACCCTGAGGTGCTCTACTACCCGAGGTCCCTGTACTCTGAGGTGCTCTGTTACCCGATGTCACTGTACCCGAGGTCCCTGTACCCGAGGTCCCTGTACCCTGAGGTGCTCTGCTGCCCAAGGTCCCTGTACTCTGAGGTGCTCTGCTACCCGAGGTCACTGTACCCAAGGTCCCTGTACCCTGAGGCGCTCTGCTACCCGAGGTCCCTGTACCCAAGGTCCCTGTACCCTGAGGCGCTCTGCTACCCGAGGTCCCTGTACCCTGAGGCGCTCTGCTACCCGAGGTCGCTGTACCCGAGGTCCCTGTACTCTGAGGCGCTCTGCTACCCGAGGTCGCTGTACCTGAGGTCCCTGTACCTTGAGGCGCTCTGCTACCCGAGGTCCCTGCACCCTGAGGTGCTCTGCTACCCGAGGTCACTGTACCCAAGGTCCATGTACCCTGAGGCTCTCTGCTACCCGAGGTCCCTGTACCCGATGTCTCTGTACGCTGAGGCGCTCTGCTACCCGAGGTCCCTGTACCCTGAGGCACTCTGCTACCTGAGGTCCCTGTACCCGAGGTCCCTGACCCTGAGGCTCTCTGCTACCCGAGGTCCCTGTACCCTGAGGTGCTCTGCTACCCGAGGTCCCTGTACCCTGAGGCGCTCTGCTACCCGAGGTCTCTGTACCCGAGGTCCCTGTACCCTGAGGTGCTCTGCTACCCGAGGTCCCTGTACCCTGAGGTGCTCTGGTACCCGAGGTCCCTGTACCCTGAGGTGCTCTGCTACCCGAGGTCTCTGTACCCTGAGGCGCTCTGCTACCCGAGGTCGCTGTACCTGAGGTCCCTGTACCCTGAGGCGCTCTGCTACCCGAGGTCCCTGTAATCGAGGTCCCTCTACCCTGAGGTGCTCTGCTGCCCGAGGTCCCTGTACCCTGAGGTGCTCTGCTACCCAAGGTCGCTGTACCAGTGGTCCCTGTACCCTGAGGCGCTCTGCTACCCGAGGTCCCTGTACCCTGAGGCGCTCTGCTAACCGAGGTCCCTGTACCCTGAGGCGCTCTGCTACCCGAGGTCGCTATACCCGAGGTCGCTGTACCCTGAGGTGCTCTGCTACACGAGGTCGCTGTACCCAAGGTCCCTGTACCCTGATGCGCTCTGCTACCTGAGGTCCCTGTACCCTTGAGGTGCTCTGCTACCCGAGGTCGCTGTACCCGAGGTCCATGTACCCTGAGGCGCTCTGCTACCCGAGGTCCCTGTACCCGAGCTCCCTGTACCCTAAGGTGCTCTGCTGCCCGAGTTCCCTGTAGCCTGAGGTGCTCTGCTACCCGAGGTCGCTGTTCCCGAGGTCCCTGTACCCTGAGGCGATCTGCTACCCGAGGTCCCTGTACCCTGAGGCGCTCTCCTACCCGAGGTCCCTGTACCCTGAGGCGCTCTGCTACCCGAGGTCCGTGTACCCTGAGGCGCTCTGCTACCCGAGGTCCCTGTACCCTGAGGCGCTCTGCTATCCGAGGTCCCTGTACCCAAGGTCCCTGTACCCTGAGGCTCTCTGCTACCCGAGGTCCCTGTACCCTGAGGTGCTCTGCTACTCGAGGTCCCTGTACCCTGAGGCGCTCTGCTACCCGAGGTCCCTGTACCCGAGGTCCCTGCACCCTGAGGCGCTCTGCTACCTGAGGTCCCTGTACCCTGAGGCGCTCTGCTATCCGAGGTCCCTGTACCCTGAGGCGCTCTGCTACCGGAGATCCCTGTACCTGAGGTCCCTGTACCCGGAGGTGCTCTGCTGCCCAAGGTCCCTGTACCCTGCGGCGCTCTTCTACCCGAGGTCCCTGTACCTGAGGTCCCTGTACCCTGAGGTGCTCTGCTACCCGAGGTCCCTGTACTCTGAGGTGCTCTGTTACCCGATGTCGCTGTACCCGAGGTCTCTGTACCCTGAGGTGCTCTGCTACCCGAGGTCCCTGTACCCGAGGTCCCTGTACCCGAGGTCCCTGTACCCGAGGTCCCTGTATCCTGAGGCGCTCTGCTACCCAAGGTCCCTGTACCCTGAGGTGCTCTGCTACCCGAGGTCGCTGTACCCGAGGTCCCTGTACCCTGAGACGCTCTGCTACCCGAGGTCTCTGTACTCTGAGGTGCTCTGCTACCCGATGTCGTTGTACCGAAGGTCCCTGTACCCTGAGGCGCTCTGCTACACGAGGTCCCTGTACCCGAGGTCCCTGTACCCTGAGGTGCTCTTCTGCCCAAGGTCCCTGTACTCTGAGGTGCTCTGCTACCCGAGGTTGCTGTACCAGAGGTCCCTGTACCCTGAGGCGCTCTGCTACCTGAGGTCCCTGTAGCCGAGGTCCCTGTACCCTGAGGCGCTCTCTACCTGAGGTCCCTGTACCCTGAGGCGCTCTGCTACCCGAGGTCGCTGTACCCGAGGTCCCTGTACTCTGAGGCGCTCTGCTACCCGAGGTCGCTGTACCCGAGGTCCCTGTACACTGAGGCGCTCTGCTACCTGAGGTCGCTGTACCCGAGGTCCATGTACCCTGAGGCGCTCTGCTACACGAGGTCCCTGTACCCGAGGTCCCTGTACCCTAAGGTGCTCTGCTGCCCAAGGTCCCTGTACTCTGAGGCGCTCTGCTACCCGAGGTCCCTGTACCCGAGTTCCCTGTACCCTGAGGAGCTCTGCTGCCCGAGGTCCCTGTACCCTGAGGCGCTCTGCTACCCGAGGTCGCTGTACCCAAGGTCCTTGTACCCTGAGGTGCTCTGCTACCCAAGGTCCCCGTACCCTGAGGCGCTCTGCTACCCGAGGTCCCTCTATCCTGAGGCGCTCTGCTACCCGAGGTCCCTGTACCCGAGGTCCCTGTACCCTGAGGTGCTCTGCTACCTGAGGTCGCTGTACCCGAGGTCCCTGTACCCTGAGGCGCTCTGCTACCCGAGGTCCCTGTACCCGAGGTCCCTGTACCCTGAGGCGCTCTGCTTCCTGAGGTCCCTGTACCCTGAGGCACTCTGCTACCCGAGGTCGCAATACCCGAGGTCCCTGTACCCTGAGGCGCTCTGCTACCCGAGGTCCCTGTACCCAAGGTCCCTGTACCCTGAGGCGCTCCACTACCCGAGGTCCCTGTACCCTAAGGTGCTCTGCTGCCCGAGGTCCCTGTACCCTGAGGTGCTCTGCTACCCGAGGTCGCTGTACCCGAGGTCCCTGTACCCTGAGGTGCTCTGCTACCCGAGGTCCTTGTACCCTGAGGTGCTCTACTACCCGAGGTCCCTGTACCCTGAGGCGCTCTACTACCTGAGGTCCCTGTACCCTGAGGTGCTCTGCTACACGAGGTCGCTGTACCCGAGGTCCCTGTACTCTGAGGTGCTCTGCTACCCGAGGTCCCTGTACCCTGAGGCGCTCTGCTACCCGAGGTCCCTGTACCCTGAGGTGGTCTGCTACCCGAGGTCGCTGTACCCAAGGTCCCTGTACCCTGAGGCGCTCTGCTACACGAGGTCCCTGTACCCGAGGTCCCTGTATCCTGAGGTGCTCTGCTGCCCAAGGTCCCTGTACTCTGAGGTGCTCTGCTACCCGAGGTTGCTGTACCAGAGGTCCCTGTACCCTGAGGCGCTCTGCTACCTGAGGTCCCTGTAGCCGAGGTCCCTGTACCCTGAGGCGCTCTCTACCTGAGGTCCCTGTACCCTGAGGCGCTCTGCTACCCGAGGTCGCTGTACCCGAGGTCCCTGTACTCTGAGGCGCTCTGCTACCCGAGGTCGCTGTACCCGAGGTCCCTGTACACTGAGGCGCTCTGCTACCTGAGGTCGCTGTACCCGAGGTCCATGTACCCTGAGGCGCTCTGCTACACGAGGTCCCTGTACCCGAGGTCCCTGTACCCTAAGGTGCTCTGCTGCCCAAGGTCCCTGAACTCTGAGGCGCTCTGCTACCCGAGGTCCCTGTACCCGAGTTCCCTGTACCCTGAGGAGCTCTGCTGCCCGATGTCCCTGTACCCTGAGGCGCTCTGCTACCCGAGGTCGCTGTACCCAAGGTCCTTGTACCCTGAGGTGCTCTGCTACCCAAGGTCCCCGTACCCTGAGGCGCTCTGCTACCCGAGGTCCCTCTATCCTGAGGCGCTCTGCTACCCGAGGTCCCTGTACCCGAGGTCCCTGTACCCTGAGGTGCTCTGCTACCTGAGGTCGCTGTACCCAAGGTCCCTGTACCCTGAGGCGCTCTGCTACCCAAAGTCCCTGTACCCGAGGTCCCTGTACCCTGAGGCGCTCTGCTTCCTGAGGTCCCTGTACCCTGAGGCACTCTGCTACCCGAGGTCGCAATACCCGAGGTCCCTGTACCCTGAGGCGCTCTGCTACCCGAGGTCACTGTACCCGAGGTCCCTGTACCCTGAGGTGCTCCACTACCCGAGGTCCCTGTACCCTAAGGTGCTCTGCTGCCTGAGGTCCCTGTACCCTGAGGTGCTCTGCTACCCGAGGTCGCTGTACCCGAGGTCCCTGTACCCTGAGGTGCTCTGCTACCCGTGGTCCCTGTACCCTGAGGTGCTCTACTACCCGAGGTCCCTGTACCCTGAGGCGCTCTACTACCTGAGGTCCCTGTACCCTGAGGTGCTCTGCTACACGAGGTCGCTGTACCCGAGGTCCCTGTACTCTGAGGTGCTCTGCTACCCGAGGTCCCTGTACCCTGAGGCGCTCTGCTACCTGAGGTCCCTGTACCCTGAGGTGGTCTGCTACCCGAGGTCGCTGTACCCGAGGTCCCTGTACCCTGAGGCGCTCTGCTACCCGAGGTCGCTGTATCCGAGGTTCCTGTACCCTGAGGCGC
Organism: Calotriton arnoldi; assembly: GCA_963921515.1. Classification (NCBI taxonomy): domain Eukaryota; kingdom Metazoa; phylum Chordata; class Amphibia; order Caudata; family Salamandridae; genus Calotriton; species Calotriton arnoldi. The sequence goes on along the minus strand of CAWUFW010001762.1, from coordinate 642,663 downwards.
TCTGCTACCCAAGGTCCCTGTACCCTGAGGTGCTCTGCTACCCGATGTCACTGTACCCGAGGTCCCTGTACCCTGAGGCGCTCTGCTACCCGAGGTCCCTGTAATCGAGGTCCATGTACCCTGAGGTGCTCTGCTGCCCGAGGTCCCTGTACCCTGAGGTGCTCTGCTACCCGAGGTCGCTGTACCCGAGGTCCCTGTACCCTGAGCCGCTCTGCTACCCGAGGTCCCTGTACCCTAAGGTGCTCTGCTACCTGAGGTCCCTGCACCCTGAGGCGCTCTGCTACCCGAGGTCGCTGTACCCGAGGTCCCTGTACTCTGAGGCGCTCTGCTACCCGAGGTCGCTGTACCCGAGGTCCCTGTACCCTGAGGCGCTCTGCTACCCGAGGTCCCTGCACACTGAGGTGCTCTGCTACCCGAGGTCACTGTACCCAAGGTCCATGTACCCTGAGGGTCTCTGCTACCCGAGGTCCCTGTACAAGAGGTCCCTGTACCCTAAGGTGCTCTGCTGACCGAGGTCCCTGTACCCTGAGGTGCTCTGCTACCCGAGGTCGCTGTACCTGAGGTCCCTGTACCCTGAGGCGCTCTGCTACCCGAGGTCCCAGTCCCTGTACCCTGAGGCACTCTGCTACCTGAGGTCCCTGTACCCGAGGTCCCTGTACCCTGAGGCTCTCTGCTACCTGAGGTCCCTGTACCCCGAGGCGCTCCTCTACCCGAGGTCGCTGTACCCGAGGTCCCTGTTCTCTGAGGCGCTCTGCTACCCGAGGTCCCTGTACACTGAGGCGCTCTGCTACCCAAGGTCCCTGTACCCTGAGGTGCTCTGCTACCTGAGGTCGCTGTACCCGAGGTCCATGTACCCTGAAGCGCTCTGCTACCCGAGGTCCCTGTACCCTGAGGTGCTCTGCTACCTGAGGTCGCTGTACCCGAGGTCCCTGTACCCTGATGCGCTCTGCTACCCGAGGTCACTGTACCCGAGGTCCCTGTACCCTGAGATACTCTGCTGCCCAAGGTCCCTGTACTCTGAGGTGCTCTGCTACCCGAGGTCGCTGTACCCGAGGTCCATGTACCCTGAGGCGCTCTGCTACCCGAGGTCCCTGTACCTGAGGTCCCTGTACCCTGAGGCGCTCTGCTACCCGAGGTCCCTGTACCCTGAGGCGCTCTGCTACCCGAGGTCGCTGTACCCGAGGTCCCTGTACTCTGAGGCGCTCTGCTACCCGAGGTCGCTGTACCTGAGGTCCCTGTACCCTGAGGCGCTCTGCTACCCGAGGTCCCTGCACCCTGAGGTGCTCTGCTACCCGAGGTCTCTGTACCCAAGGTCCATGTACCCTGAGGCTCTCTGCTACCCGAGGTCCCTGTACCCGATGTCTCTGTACGCTGAGGCGCTCTGCTACCCGAGGTCCCTGTACCCTGAGGCACTCTGCTACCTGAGGTCCCTGTACCCAAGGTCCCTGTACCCTGAGGCTATCTGCTACCCGAGGTCCCTGTACCCTGAGGTGCTCTGCTACCCGAGGTCCCTGTACCCTGAGGCGCTCTGCTACCTGAGGTCTCTGTACCCGAGGTCCCTGTACCCTGAGGTGCTCTGCTACCCGAGGTCCCTGTACCCTGAGGTGCTCTGCTACCCGAGGTCTCTGTACCCTGAGGCGCTCTGCTACCCGAGGTCGCTGTACCCGAGGTCACTGTACCCTGAGGCGCTCTGCTACCTGAGGTCCCTGTACCCTGAGGCGCTCTCCTACCTGAGGTCCCTGTACCCTGAGGTGCTCTGCTACCTGAGGTCCCTGTACCCTGAGGCGCTGCTACCCGAGGTCCCTGTACCCTGAGGCACTCTGCTACCCAAGGTCCCTGTACCCGAGGTCCCTGTACCCTGAGGTGCTCTGCTACCCAAGGTCCCTGTACCCTGAGGGGCTCTGCTACCCGAGGTCCCTGTACCCTGAGGCGCTTTGCTACCCAAGGTCCCTGTACCCGAGGTCCCTGTACCCTGAGATGCTCTGCTGCCCGAGGTCCCTGTACCCGAGGTCCCTGTACCCTGAGGCGCTCTGCTACCCGAGGTCCCTGTACCCTGAGGTGCTCTGCTACCCGAGGTTGCTGTACCTGAGGTCCCTGTATCCTGAGGCGCTCTGCTACCCGGGGTCCCTCTACAAGGCGCTCTGCTACCCGAGGTCCCTGTACCCTGAGGTGCTCTGCTACCCGATGTCACTGTACCCGAGGTCCCTGTACCCTGAGGCGCTCTGCTACCCGAGGTCCCTGTAATCAAGGTCCCTCTACCCTGAGGTGCTCTGCTGCCCGAGGTCCCTGTACCCTGAGGTGCTCTGCTACCCAAGGTCGCTGTACCAGTGGTCCCTGTACCCTGAGGCGCTCTGCTACCCGAGGTCCCTGTACCCTGAGGCGCTCTGCTAACCGAGTTCCCTGTACCCTGAGGCGCTCTGCTACCCGAGGTCGCTATACCCGAGGTCCCTGTACCCTGAGGTGCTCTGCTACATGAGGTCGCTGTACCCGAGGTCCCTGTACCCTGATGCGCTCTGCTACCTGAGGTCCCTGTACCCTTGAGGGGCTCTGCTACCCGAGGTCGCTGTACCCGAGGTCCATGTACCCTGAGGCGCTCTGCTACCCGAGGTCCCTGTACCCGAGCTCCCTGTACCCTAAGGTGCTCTGCTGCCCGAGTTCCCTGTACCCTGAGGTGCTCTGCTACCCGAGGTCGCTGTTCCCGAGGTCCCTGTACCCTGAGGCGATCTGCTACCCGAGGTCCCTGTACCCTGAGGCGCTCTCCTACCCGAGGTCCCTGTACCCTGAGGCGCTCTGCTACCCGAGGTCCGTGTACCCTGAGGCGCTCTGCTACCCGAGGTCCCTGTACCCTGAGGCGCTCTGCTACCCGAGGTCCCTGTACCCAAGGTCCCTGTACCCTGAGGCTCTCTGCTACCCGAGGTCCCTGTACCCTGAGGTCCTCTGCTACTTGAGGTCCCTGTACCCTAAGGCGCTCTGCTACCCGAGGTCCCTGTACCCGAGGTCCCTGCACCCTGAGACGCTCTGCTACCCGAGGTCCCTGTACCCTGAGGTGCTCGGCTACCCGAGGTCCCTGTACCCTGAGGTGCTCTGCTATCCGAGGTCCCTGTACCCTGAGGTGCTCTGCTGCCCAAGGTCCCTGTACCCTGAGGCGCTCTGCTACCCGAGGTCCCTGTACCTGAGGTCCCTGTACCCGGAGGTGCTCTGCTGCCCAAGGTCCCTGTACCCTGCGGCGCTCTTCTACCCGAGGTCCCTGTACCCGAGGTCCCTGTACCCTGAGGTGCTCTGCTACCCGAGTTCCCTGTACTCTGAGGTGCTCTGTTACCCGATGTCGCTGTACCCGACGTCTCTGTACCCTGAGGTGCTCTGCTACCCGAGGTCCCTGTACCCGAGGTCCCTGTACCCGAGGTCCCTGTACCCTGAGGTGCTCTACTGCCCAAGGTCCCTGTACTCTGAGGTGCTCTGCTACCCGAGGTCGCTGTACCCGAGGTCCCTGTACCCTGAGGCACTCTGCTACCCGAGGTCCCTGTACCCGAGGTCCCTGTACCCTGTGTCGCTCTGCTACCCGAGGTCCCTGTACCCTGAGGTGCTCTGCTACCCGAGGTCGCTGTACCCGAGGTCTCTGTACTCTGAGGTGCTCTGCTACCCGAGGTCGCTGTACCCGAGGTCCCTGTACCCTGAGGCGCTCTGCTACCCGAGGTCCCTGCACCCTGAGGTGCTCTGCTACCCGAGGTCACTGTACCCAAGGTCCATGTACCCTGAGGCTCTCTGCTACCCGAGGTCCCTGTACCCGAGGTCCCTGTATCCTAAGGTGCTCTGCTGACCGAGTTCCCTGTACCATGAGGTGCTCTGCTACCCGAGGTCGCTGTACCCGAGGTCCCTGTACCCTGAGGCGCTCTGCTACCCGAGGTCCCTGTACTCTGAGGCGCTCTGCTATCCCGAGGTCCCTGTACCCTGAGGCATTCTGCTGCCTGAGGTCCCTGTACCCGAGGTCCCTGTACCCTGAGGCTCTCTGCTACCCGAGGTCCCTGTACCCTGAGGCGCTCTGCTACCCAAGGTCCCTGTACCCTGAGGCGCTCTGCTACCCGAGGTCTCTGTACCCGAGGTCCCTGTACCCTGAGGCGCTCTGCTACCCGAAGTCCCTGTACCCTGAGGTGCTTTGCTACTTGAGGTCCCTGTACCCTGAGGCACTCTGCTACCTGAGGTCCCTGTACCCTGAGGTGCTCTACTACCCGAGGTCCCTGTACTCTGAGGTGCTCTGTTACCCAATGTCACTGTACCCGAGGTCCCTGTACCCGAGGTCCCTGTACCCTGAGGTGCTCTGCTACCCAAGGTCCCTGTACTCTGAGGTGCTCTGCTACCCGAGGTCACTGTACCCAAGGTCCCTGTACCCTGAGGTGCTCTGCTAACCGAGGTCCCTGTACCCAAGGTCCCTGTACCCTGAGGCGCTCTGCTACCCGAGGTCCCTGTACCCTGAGGCTCTCTGCTACCCGAGGTCGCTGTACCCGAGGTCCCTGTACTCTGAGGCGCTCTGCTACCCGAGGTCGCTGTACCTGAGGTCCCTGTACCTTGAGGCGCTCTGCTACCCGAGGTCCCTGCACCCTGAGGTGCTCTGCTACCCGAGGTCCCTGTACCCGATGTCTCTGTACGCTGAGGCGCTCTGCTACCCGAGGTCCCTGTACCCTGAGGCACTCTGCTACCTGAGGTCCCTGTACCCGAGGTCCCTGTACCCTGAGGCTCTCTGCTACCCGAGGTCCCTGTACCCTGAGGTGCTCTGCTACCCGAGGTCCCTGTACCCTGAGGCGCTCTGCTACCCGAGGTCTCTGTACCCGAGGTCCCTGTACCCTGAGGCGCTCTGCTATCCGAGGTCCCTGTACCCTGAGGTGCTCTGCTACCCGAGGTCCCTGTACCCTGAGGCGCTCTGCTACCCGAAGTCCCTGTACCCTGAGGTGCTCTGCTACCCGAGGTCCCTGTACCCTGAGGCACTCTGCTACCCGAGGTCCCTGTACCCTGAGGTGCTCTACTACCCGAGGTCCCTGTACTCTGAGGTGCTCTGTTACCCGATGTCACTGTACCCGAGGTCCCTGTACCCGAGGTCCCTGTACCCTGAGGTGCTCTGCTGCCCAAGGTCCCTGTACTCTGAGGTGCTCTGCTACCCGAGGTCACTGTACCCAAGGTCCCTGTACCCTGAGGCGCTCTGCTACCCGAGGTCCCTGTACCCAAGGTCCCTGTACCCTGAGGCGCTCTGCTACCCGAGGTCCCTGTACCCTGAGGCGCTCTGCTACCCGAGGTCGCTGTACCCGAGGTCCCTGTACTCTGAGGCGCTCTGCTACCCGAGGTCGCTGTACCTGAGGTCCCTGTACCTTGAGGCGCTCTGCTACCCGAGGTCCCTGCACCCTGAGGTGCTCTGCTACCCGAGGTCACTGTACCCAAGGTCCATGTACCCTGAGGCTCTCTGCTACCCGAGGTCCCTGTACCCGATGTCTCTGTACGCTGAGGCGCTCTGCTACCCGAGGTCCCTGTACCCTGAGGCACTCTGCTACCTGAGGTCCCTGTACCCGAGGTCCCTGACCCTGAGGCTCTCTGCTACCCGAGGTCCCTGTACCCTGAGGTGCTCTGCTACCCGAGGTCACTGTACCCTGAGGCGCTCTGCTACCCGAGGTCTCTGTACCCGAGGTCCCTGTACCCTGAGGTGCTCTGCTACCCGAGGTCCCTGTACCCTGAGGTGCTCTGGTACCCGAGGTCCCTGTACCCTGAGGTGCTCTGCTACCCGAGGTCTCTGTACCCTGAGGCGCTCTGCTACCCGAGGTCGCTCTACCTGAGGTCCCTGTACCCTGAGGCGCTCTGCTACCCGAGGTCCCTGTAATCGAGGTCCCTCTACCCTGAGGTGCTCTGCTGCCCGAGGTCCCTGTACCCTGAGGTGCTCTGCTACCCAAGGTCGCTGTACCAGTGGTCCCTGTACCCTGAGGCGCTCTGCTACCCGAGGTCCCTGTACCCTGAGGCGCTCTGCTAACCGAGGTCCCTGTACCCTGAGGCGCTCTGCTACCCGAGGTCGCTATACCCGAGGCCGCTGTACCCTGAGGTGCTCTGCTACACGAGGTCGCTGTACCCAAGGTCCCTGTACCCTGATGCGCTCTGCTACCTGAGGTCCCTGTACCCTTGAGGTGCTCTGCTACCCGAGGTCGCTGTACCCGAGGTCCATGTACCCTGAGGCGCTCTGCTACCCGAGGTCCCTGTACCCGAGCTCCCTGTACCCTAAGGTGCTCTGCTGCCCGAGTTCCCTGTAGCCTGAGGTGCTCTGCTACCCGAGGTCGCTGTTCCCGAGGTCCCTGTACCCTGAGGCGATCTGCTACCCGAGGTCCCTGTACCCTGAGGCGCTCTCCTACCCGAGGTCCCTGTACCCTGAGGCGCTCTGCTACCCGAGGTCCGTGTACCCTGAGGCGCTCTGCTACCCGAGGTCCCTGTACCCTGAGGCGCTCTGCTATCCGAGGTCCCTGTACCCAAGGTCCCTGTACCCTGAGGCTCTCTGCTACCCGAGGTCCCTGTACCCTGAGGTGCTCTGCTACTCGAGGTCCCTGTACCCTGAGGCGCTCTGCTACCCGAGGTCCCTGTACCCGAGGTCCCTGCACCCTGAGGCGCTCTGCTACCTGAGGTCCCTGTACCCTGAGGCGCTCTGCTATCCGAGGTCCCTGTACCCTGAGGCGCTCTGCTACCGGAGATCCCTGTACCTGAGGTCCCTGTACCCGGAGGTGCTCTGCTGCCCAAGGTCCCTGTACCCTGCGGCGCTCTTCTACCCGAGGTCCCTGTACCTGAGGTCCCTGTACCCTGAGGTGCTCTGCTACCCGAGGTCCCTGTACTCTGAGGTGCTCTGTTACCCGATGTCGCTGTACCCGAGGTCTCTGTACCCTGAGGTGCTCTGCTACCCGAGGTCCCTGTACCCGAGGTCCCTGTACCCGAGGTCCCTGTACCCTGAGGTGCTCTACTGCCCAAGGTCCCTGTACTCTGAGGTGCTCTGCTACCCGAGGTCGCTGTACCCGAGGTCCCTGTACCCTGAGGCACTCTGCTACCCGAGGTCCCTGTACCCGAGGTCCTTGTACTCTGTGTCGCTCTGCTACCCGAGGTCCCTGTACCCTGAGGTGCTCTGCTACCCGAGGTCGCTGTACCCGAGGTCCCTGTACTCTGAGGCGCTCTGCTACCCGAGGTTGCTGTACCCGAGGTCCCTGTACCCTGAGGCGCTCTGCTACCCGAGGTCCCTGCACCCTGAGGTGCTCTGCTTCCCGAGGTCACTGTACCCAAGGTCCATGTACCCTGAGGCTCTCTGCTACCCGAGGTCCCTGTACCCGAGTTCCCTGTACCCTAAGGTGCTCTGCTGACTGAGGTCCCTGTGCCATGAGGTGCTGTGCTACCCGAGGTCGCTGTACCCGAGGTCCCTGTACCCTGAGGCGCTCTGCTACCCGAGGTCCCTGTACTCTGAGGTGCTCTGCTATTCCGAGGTCCCTGTACCCTGAGGCACTCTGCTGCCTGAGGTCCCTGTACCCGAGGTCCCTGTACCCTGAGGCTCTCTGCTACCCGAGGTCCCTGTACCCTGAGGCGCTCTGCTACCCAAGGTCCCTGTACCCTGAGGCGCTCTGCTACCCGAGGTCTCTGTACCCGAGGTCCTTGTACCCTGAGGCGCTCTGCTACCCGAGGTCCCTGTACCCTGAGGTGCTCTGCTACCCGAGGTCCCTGTACCCTGAGGCACTCTGCTACCCGAGGTCTCTGTACCCTGAGGTGCTCTGCTACCCGAGGTCCCTGTACCCTGAGGTGCTCTGCTACCCGAGGTCCCTGTACCCGAGGTCCCTGTACCCTGAGGTGCTCTGCTGCCCGAGGTCCCTGTACCCTGAGGCGCTCTGCTATCCGAGGTCCCTGTACCCGAGGTCCCTGTACCCATAGGCGCCCTGCTACCCGAGGTCCCTGTACCCTGAGGCGCTGCTACCCGAGGTCCCTGTACCCTGAGGCACTCTGCTACCCGAGGTCCCTGTACCCTGAGGTGCTCTGCTACCCGTGGTCCCTGTACCCTGAGGCGCTCTGCTACCCGAGGTCCCTGTACCCTGAGCTGCTCTGCTACCCGAGGTCCTTGTACCCTGAGGTGCTCTGCTACCTGAGGTCCCTGTACCTGAGGTCCCTGTACCCTGAGGCACTCTGCTACCCGAGGTCCCTGTACCCAAGGTCCCTGTACCCTGAGATGCTCTGCTGCCCAAGGTCCCTGTACCCTGAGGTGCTCTGCTACCCGAGGTCCCTGTACCCGAGGTCCCTGTACCCAGAGGCGCTCTGCTACCCGAGGTCCCTGTACCCTGAGGCGCTCTGCTACCCGAGGTCCCTGTACCCTGAGGTGCTCTGCTACCCAAGGTCCCTGTACCCTGAGGTGCTGCTACCTGAGGTCCCTGTACCCTGAGGCGCTCTGCTACCCAAGGTCCCTGTACCCGAGGTCCCTGTACCCTGAGGTGCTCTGCTACCCGAGGTCCCTGTACCCAAAGTCCCAGTACCCTGAGGCGCTCTGCTACCCGAGGTCCCAGTACCCTGAGGCGCTCTGCTACCCAAGGTCCCTGTATCCTGAGGCGCTCTGCTACCCGAGGTACCTGTACCCTGAGCTGCTCTGCTACCCGAGGTCCCTGTACCCGAGGTCCCTGTACCCTGAGGCGCTCTGCTACCCGAGGTCCCTGTACCCGAGGTCCCTGTACCCTGAGGCGCTCTGCTACCCGAGGTCCCAGTACCCTGAGGCGCTCTGCTACCCAATGTCCCTGTACCCTGATGTGCTCTGCTATCCGAGGTCCCTGTACCCTGAGGCGCTCTGCTACCCGAGGTCCCTGTACCCTGAGGTTCCTGTACCCTGAGGCGCTCTGCTACCCGGCAGCGTTCAGTGCTTTACATGTTGCTGATACTTCCATTGTTTTGGGGCATAAGTTGTAACATCAAAATTGTGTGTAAGTAGTCAGTAAGGTATAGCCTACACACTTTCTGCACACATTTGTAATGTTTTCCAGAGCTGTATCATTTCTTTTAGACAGTATTCCCTTTGTTTATTGCCGGACTGCATGCATTTAAAGCAGATAGCCATTAACCCCTTACTGCTTCATAGTGGTTTCCCCTTTTAGGTCTCGCCTAGCGTTGCAGCGCATGCGCTGCCCGCTTTGCGCGGCATGCAGTATTCAGTATAGCATGGAAGCTTCGTGCAAGCTCTGCCCACTCTCCGCCCATAATTTTCATTGGCCTGTGTCCTAAATGCTGCCTTCCGATTGGTTGTAGGCTTGTTAGTCCCTCCCTATGAGGGCCATGTCCTCATTTGTGTCTTTCCATGGCTACTGGCCCCTTTACTGCACAGACTACTTTCTTCCCGTGGTCCCCCTCCGCAGTCCGATGCCTTCTCGCCCGCCCCCCCCTTTGTGCCTTGTCGCCCACCTGCATTCTCATTTGCAATGCAATAGGTCTCGCGTAAATGCGAATCGTATTGCATTGCAAATGCTTGTTTAAGAGTGCTAATGTTAATGCACGTGCTGCGTGTGACCTGTATCAACCTCGCTCAAACGTCGTCCGTGCGCCCAAAACCCAACACACGTCATTATTATTGTTGCTACTGAGGAGGTCTTCATCTTGACACACCATTATTTGCTAAGGCACAAACAAAATAAAGCACCCTAAAGTGGCCGGTGTTTCGGAGGTATCGATTACGCCGCCCTGGTTGTGTTGTGGGCCCTGGGGCTCGTGGGAATGCTGGAGGTGAAAAGTTTTTTGTTAAAGGAAGTGGGTGTCTTAAGTGGCCCTTGGTAATGCGAGTTAACTGTTGATTTAAGGCTCACAGATATATGTTCTGATTTTAGGAACCTACGTGATGATGGTGACTTCGATTGATGCTTTCGACCCCAAACAGCCAAATGGCATGCTGAGATACAAAATCATGTCACAGAACCCCAGCACCCCGTTGTCCAACATGTGTACTATCAACAATGAAACCGGGGATATCATTACGCTGGCTGCGGTGCTTGACAGAGAGGTAGGACTATTTTAGCTGGCACGCAGTATTTAAACAGGCAACGGTGACAGAATCTGTCTTTCTGAACGACCCAATCTTAGAACAAGCATTTGCAATGCAAGTAGGTCTCGCATTTACGCGAGTTTGAGCTATTGGCATTGTAAATGACATTGCCTTTTATTTGTGTTTTAAAACATAAATAAAAGGCATTTTTATTTACAATGCCAATGGCTTAAAGTCGCGTAAATGCGAGACCTATTGCATTGCAAATGCTTTTTTTTCTTCTTCACAAGTAGGCGCTACCAGTGTAATGGCGCTAGAACCCCTTTCCTCCTTCTATGATTTTTTGCATAGCGCGAACTCCACCGGAGGTTATTGTAGCACTTTACATATGCACCAGTTACATTATATGAGGTCACATTCATATTTTAGGGGGCATTGAGCCAACGCCGAGAGTCAAAACTGGTTCCCCAGGTTGGTTTCTAGGCGACAGTCTCTCCCTTGTTTCTCAAACACCATTGTCTCTCTTCAGCAGCAGTGTGAGACCCAGGGCTGGCTTTAGCACCAGAGGTCCCACGAAAGTCAGCGCCAGGTGCGGCTGCACCGGTCGCACCGCCCTAAAGCCGGCCCTGGTGAGACCAGGCACCAAATCTCTAACCCTGACCTGCTGCCCCAGGTTTTCTGAACCTGGTAGTTTAGATTCCATTTATTTATATATCTACCCCAGACAAGGTGTTGAGGTCATCAAGTGCAGCAATGACAAAAATGCGAAACACTGTCAAACAAGTTGAGAGGTAGCATGTAGGCCAAAAGGCCCGATTGAGCGGGCGCCTCCCGATTTTTTGGCTGCCTCTTGTCTGTAATTGCCACTTTTATGAAAAGTCAATGGGGGAAATACGTTCTCCCGATTATTTTTTTTTAATCTACCACTTTCCTATTCCTAAATGTTGCCATGTATAAAATAGGCTCAGATAGATTAGGAATGGGTGGATGGGAGAGGATGTGGCATAACGGCCAGAGCTTCCCGATTCTCGGCTTCTGCTCCACATGTGGGCACGGCACCTAATCTCCCGGTGCCTACCGAAAATGAATGTGTCCTTGTGTAATGTAACGGGTGGTCGTGTAAAGCGCTCCAATACCTTCGAGTTTTAGTTCGAGCTATATAAACCTTCAAAAAAATGGTGCGCAGTCTGTCTGGGGCATGGAATGGAAGGAAGGGGTGAGGGTGAGCCAGAAACAATCCCGCGCCCTCCGCCCTCCTTACCTCAGGCATAATCCAGTGTTGCTGGAAGCGCACAGAAGCCAACGTCTCTTATACTTGCTGCAACACCTACGTACGGGAACAAATAACTGATGCTGAGGGAGGGTTGGGGGGGTTAGGGGGGTACCTGACTAACTGGCCTCCTAGGGCGATACTAGAGATGTTTACTAAAAACAGAGGGGCGGGTCCAGAGAGCTGAGCTCACCTCATCAACCGCCACGCCCGAACAAATTCCCCACTCTGTCGGGTGACAAGCAGTGCTCAAATTGTATAAGGGTGTTCAGGCGCAGCGTGCTTCTCTTCCTGCTCTGCTGGGCGGCTGCCTGGGTCCTGGTAAACACCTTCCTCGTTGTGCGCAGGAGCGTCTCCATGCCGGCTGCTGGACAGGTCAGGCAAAATAAAGTGCAAATTCAGCCAGCCAATCCCAGGAGAAAACAAGCATTTAAAAATGCAATAGGACTCGTATTACGCGAGACCTATTGCATTATAAACAAAAGTGCGGGCGTCCAAGAAGGCATGATCGGGAGTGGGGGGTGGGGTGGTGGTGGGCAGAGAAGTTACAGACTGCGGGAGGGAACGGGGGGGGCAGGGGAACAAAAGAGTTTCTAAAGTAAAGGGGCCGATAGCCATGGAAGGAGAAAAATGACGACATGGCCGTCAGGAGGAGGGACAAACAAGCCGAACACAAATCAGAATGCAGCATTTCCGATTTAAGCCAATGAAAAACATGGACGGAAAGTGGGCGGAGCTTCCCCCCGCTATAGTGTATACTGCATGCCTCGCAAAGTGAGCAGCGCCTGCGCTGCACCGCTAGGCAAGACCTAAAAAGGACGTTTCTCTAATTTGTGGAAATGGGAAAATAACTGGGTGATTAAACAATGAATGAATAGATGAACAAAGAGATTTATGAGAGTTGTTTGCGTGCGTGGGGTTGGACGGGGGCGTTGACTGAATGCAAGCCTTTGTGTCGTCCTGTGAGAAGTGTGGTCTTTTGTGGTGTTTCAGAGTCACACTTCCTGGAAAAAACGAACACTCCCTGTAAATGATATCCCATTGCTAGTCAGTTTCAGTATCTCTCTTGCTTAGAACCTCTTCACAAGAGCTCAAGTGTTAGAGTGTCCTGGGATTTTAAGTAGCATTTCATAAACCCTTGTTTCGGCACGCATTGGGATCGGAAGGGTAGTGTGAGTTCGCCTTGTGGGACTAAATAAAGTATTAACCAATTTAGTAATGTTGAAAATTTGGGTAGCTTCCCACCACACTGGTCAGGCACGCAACGCCCATTGGGCTCAAAGGGCTTCCCCCGCCCTCCCCCCGTCGTGTGTGTCAGCCCGGGCTGAGACAGCTTCCCGGGTACACACACAGCTGCACCCGAGTACTTCACAGGTCTTTAAAAGACCATTTACTTGTTAACGAGGCTTTGTTGTGTTTTCACCCCCTTCTTAGAGCCCCTGCAGCTCCACTCTGCCTATTGATGGAAGACTTTGCCCCCCGAAATTTTTATTATCCCCCTACCCCCTAAATTTGACTCTAGTTGCGCCTCTGACACTGGTAACCTGGGATTGTAAAGGAAAATTGGATCCCATCAAGGAACGATTTGAGAAACCCTAATTTACAGCACTATGCAAACAAACATGTACCAGTCATAGGCCGTATCTGTTCTGTTAGGAATATGCCATTTTACTTGAAATTTGAGTTATGTGTAACTGCATGCTCTTGCCCTCTTGTCTTTCAGAAAGTGAAGCAGTACACTTTGATAATTCAGGCTAGGGACATGGAGGCGAACCCAACTTACGGCCTCTCAAACACAGCGATTGCTGTTATTTCAATAACAGACATCAATGACAATCCCCCCGAGTTCACAGCCATGACCGTAAGTAAGGTATCAGTACTGCTGCAGTTCGAATCTATCCCGGGCACAAACGGGTTGATGTTCCTTTTGCAGCTGTTATGTGCCGTGCCATCGGCTGGTCCTTTTCAGTGGTTGTTGCTGACCAGTGTTGTTTGACTTCGCAGCCAAAGGGCTGGTTGCCGGTATAACTGCAGGTCGGTGTGAGTTTAATATTCCAGAGAGCTTCACAAGTCTGCTGGCCTGTCAGGACTGTTCCCCTTAGCCTCCTCAGACAAGCGGGTCGCAAATCATATTGATCATCGCTTGACGATAAAGCTCAACCGCATGAAACACCCACTACTCTTCGAATGTTAGCTTGAAATTGGACAAAGATAAACTGATGTGAAGTTGGTAACTGTTGCAAAGGTGGGTAAGAATGGCCATGGTCAGAGCATTGCACTTAACCAGTTGAATTATGTCAATTGTCTAGTAGCTGGAACTCTGGTTTGTTGTAGTATTGCCTGTGCGGTTTATAGAATTCTTGTAGGCAGCAATTACCTTTCTGAAAGTGAACCCCTGTTTGTGTCGGCTTTCCTCTGGGTCTTTGGAGCTGGTCAGCAGCATTATGCTTGATTAGGTGTCCAGTCACCACCATTCTTAGATAATATCCCACTTATTACATTGTCCAGGAATTTCCTCATAACAAACATTCCAATGACCACGCTGTGTTCATTTTCCAACAATTCCTATGCATTTTCTCCTGTGTTCTTGTTAAACAAACTGCAACTATTGAAGCTTTCTTCTGTTATTTTAAGGTTTATTTATAAGAGCAGCACCAAAATGGATGGACCCTTTATAATCCAGGTCCTCCACCAACTGCCACAGCCACCCCTAACATTCCAGATGACATGGGCAATGTTCCACACCACATAATCAGAACATAACACTTTACTTCATAAATTACATTTATATGACATTCATGTAATAAAATTTAAATCAGGTATTTACCCATTCTCCCTAAAGGAAAGAACACATAGGTCGATGGAATGTGCTCCTTAAGGTGTGTGGAGATTTACCAATTGGGCCTTTATTCGATGAAGACTTCATACTAGCTTGATTTAAGTTTATCCCTTAGATGAGATAGTCGCTCATCCTTGATTGGAAGAAAGAAAGCAAAGCAGTGCCCAGATATGACTCTAATACAAAGTGTGTGCTTGCATTTGTGTGTGTGCGAGTATGGCGTGTGTGTATGTTTGTGGTCCAAGCTTGCTTCGTGTGGATATATTGTGACATATGTTGAAGGTTACGGATTTCTAGTTACCACATGCCGTCAGTTACTTTTAAAAGATGCTGGCTGATGAATAGTGGGTGAGGCTGGCAAACATCTGTGTGGCAATATTATGAATAAAAAAGCATGACCATTAGATGTAGCTAAGGTAATATATTAGTAAATACTCAAGCATTTTTCCTCTCCAGGGCAATTGTTGGTAAAGCAATGCAGTAAGAACATGCCATGTTGCCTCTCCTAATTCAGTAGACAGTAACTCCATGTATTCAATTGACTTACTTTCAGTGTGTTGGTTTCTAAATTAGTCAAATTTTCTAATACTATGCAACAGAAAATCATTTGGAAATTTAGGTTATTTTGCGATAAGGCTTCTGCTTGGAGTGAATACATATTTTTAATTTTTACCTTGTTCCCAGATAATAATCCACTTTTAAATCAATTATGTGCTAAAGGAGTCATAGTTTTCAGATTTATGATAGTCATATGGCTTCTCCTACTTCCTTTTACGCAGAGATTATTCCCAGGGGATTTTGTAAATGATTGTTTTCATTCCTTTTGAGACGTGAAATGGTCTTCCTATAGTGGTTCAGATCCACAGGCCTACAATTGTCACCAAGTGAGTTTTTTGGTCTCGTGTACAGAAAACTTTAGCTGTCAGCTTTAGCTGTCTGTTGCTCAAAGATCTTTTGTCTACAATTCCAAAACTGATAGAGGGCTTAGGGTCTCCCCAGTGCTTGTCATTGGTTGCTTTCTTTCAAACCCATTTACTTGCTTCTTATTGGATAGCTTTCCTTCCTCTTAAGTGTTTATCCCTCCCCTGAATCTTTGCTTCTTTACCATCCTTTTGATTGAATGAATTGTGTCTTTCCACTACTTTAACCTTTTAAATTAATTCAGGGAATTTCCTCATAACAAACATTCCAATGACCACGCTGTGTTCATTTTCCAACAATTCCTATGCATTTTCTCCTGTGTTCTTGTTAAACAAACTGCAACTATTGCAGCTTTCTTCTGTTATTTTAAGGTTTATTTATAAGAGCAGCACCAAAATGGATGGACCCTTTATAATCCAGGTCCTCCACCAACTGCCACAGCCACCCCTAACATTCTAGATGACATGGGCAATGTTCCACACCACATAATCAGAACATAACACTTTACTTCATAAATTACATTTATATGACATTCATGTAATAAAATTTAAATCAGGTATTTACCCATTCTCCCTAAAGGAAAGAACGCATAGGTCGATGGAATGTGCTCCTTAAGGTGTGTGGAGATTTACCAATTGGGCCTTTATTCGATGAAGACTTCATACTAGCTTGATTTAAGTTTATCCCTTAGATGAGATAGTCGCTCATCCTTGATTGGAAGAAAGAAAGCAAAGCAGTGCCCAGATATGACTCTAATACAAAGTGTGTGCTTGCATTTGTGTGTGTGCGAGTATGGCGTGTGTGTATGTTTGTGGTCCAAGCTTGCTTCGTGTGGATATATTGTGACATATGTTGAAGGTTACGGATTTCTAGTTACCACATGCCGTCAGTTACTTTTAAAAGATGCTGGCTGATAAATAGTGGGTGAGGCTGGCAAACATCTGTGTGGCAATATTATGAATAAAAAAGCATGACCATTAGATGTAGCTAAGGTAATATATTAGTAAATACTCAAGCATTTTTCCTCTCCAGGGCAATTGTTGGTAAAGCAATGCAGTAAGAACATGCCATGTTGCCTCTCCTAATTCAGTAGACAGTAACTCCATGTATTCAATTGACTTACTTTCAGTGTGTTGGTTTCTAAATTAGTCAATTAGTCTAATTTTCTAATACTATGCAACAGAAAATCATTTGGAAATTTAGGTTATTTTGCGATAAGGCTTCTGCTTGGAGTGAATACATATTTTAAATTTTTACCTTGTTCCCAGATAATAATCCACTTTTAAATCAATTATGTGCTAAAGGAGTCATAGTTTTCAGATTTATGATAGTCATATGGCTTCTCCTACTTCCTTTTACGCAGAGATTATTCCCAGGGGATTTTGTAAATGATTGTTTTCATTCCTTTTGAGACGTGAAATGGTCTTCCTATAGTGGTTCAGATCCACAGGCCTACAATTGTCACCAAGTGAGTTTTTTGGTCTCGTGTACAGAAAACTTTAGCTGTCAGCTTTAGCTGTCTGTTGCTCAAAGATCTTTTGTCTACAATTCCAAAACTGATAGAGGGCTTAGGGTCTCCCCAGTGCTTGTCATTGGTTGCTTTCTTTCAAACCCATTTACTTGCTTCTTATTGGATAGCTTTCCTTCCTCTTAAGTGTTTATCCCTCCCCTGAATCTTTGCTTCTTTACCATCCTTTTGATTGAATGAATTGTGTCCTTCCACTACTTTAACCTTTTAAATTAATTCAGGGAATTACTTCTTTTTTGCTTTCACCACGCTGTGGCAGGTCATGTGTTTTCTTGTTCTCTCCTCCTCTCCCCTTAGTGTTGCTTCTCCTTTGCATTGCCTCATGTTGCTTTCCCACTCTCCAGCATTTCCACTGCCCCCGCACACCTCCCCATCCCCCTTTTTTATTTTTAGGTCGAGCATTCGAGACCTCTTGTATATACTTTAGTATATACTTATATGTGTATGTACTTTGTGGGCTCTGGAGATCAGCCCTAGGACTTGTCTGCTTCCGCTTAGGGACTTTTTGTTCTGTTCAACTGCCTCTGTTTAACTGTCTTGATAGAAAACGACCAGCAGAGGTCAGTAAAATACCAGAATCACTTTAGCATTCTGTAGATTCCAGTCCATAGAAATTGTCTTCCACGAGCACCCGTAGACAATAATATTTTTTCAAAGCTTGTATTTTCATTGATATGACCACCGAAGGCCCTGATCTTATATTAAAAACAGAGCTTTGGACTATACCATTTCCCGCTGAAAGGCAATATTTCTCTCTGTGTTCCCATACCTGGCGTGTCACACAGTTTGGTGCTTACTTTCCCTCCATGTTAAAGAACAGTGGATGTTTCAGCACCCAGGCTAATGTGCTGCAGAGCTAAATACATATAAGGTCCCAAAGGCGAGACCGATTGCATTGCAAATGCTTGTTCTCTGGTGCCCTCTTTCTTTCTTTGCTTCTTTTCCCCATTTGAATTACGGAAGCGTTTTTAATGTGTGCCTTCAGCTGTACTTCTTTGTAATGAATATAACAGCCGAAAGCGGGACCTGATTAGGGCGAAAGTGCGTTCTGCGAACTTCTGTCCGACAGTTAAACATGCCTTTGAGTATCCCTGCTGTGAAAATGAATCTCATGACCTCCTGGCGAGTGATTCGTGTTTTGCGCTGTTTAAGGTCCATCATTTGGTGCATTAGTGTGTTGATTGCCTCCTTCACAGCTCGCTCGCTGCAGTGACTGCAAAGCCGTTCAGTGATCATAGAGCTGAACCTCTGAATCAACGTCACTTCCGGTCTACATCTTCGTGTCTGCCTCACATTCCCTCCTGCTGATTTTCAGACGTCATCATGAGCATCCGCTCACTCTTCTTGGGTGTGCGGCTTCCATTGTCTGTTTGATCTTGGGCACAATTGTGAGTCTCTGCTCCATAGGCAAGGAATTGTCTAGCTGTTGGAGTCACGTTGCAGCAGTGGCGGAGCAAGGGTGCTTCGGGCCCCCTTGTTAGTCGATGTGGTAGTAAAAGAGAGAAATGTTGGGGTGCAGTGCCACCCTCCCACTCCTGGACCCCGGTGCCACTTACCCTGTTGCATAAATGCTGGCGTTGCCCCGGGGTAGCACTGCTGCTCTGTCACCATATCAAACCGCTACTTGCCAGCCCTCCCTCATTGAAGAACACCCCCTTTCTGTATTCTATGATGCGTCTACTCCCCGCCGCTCCCCAAAAAATTGCCATTACTCCCTGCATGTGAGTGAGGGATTAAGGGGCCTCCTGGTTGTTTCCTGTAATACACCTGGAAGGGAGTTCTCAAATGTTTGCCAGTGTGACAGAATCTTTTAGGTACACTCTTACCCTTAACAAAGGTTCATGTAACTAAAGCTTGTGTAATCACCCAGCTAAAGCCACGATGCAATAGCTGGCAAGCACTGAAAACAATCAATCAATCAATCAGGGGTTTGTTAAGCGCGACTACTCATCCGTGAGGGTCTCAAGGCGCTGGGGGGGTGCAGGATCCATTCCATCAAGGAGGGGGTTTGTCGAAGAGCCAGGTTTTGAGGTTTTATGCGAAGATGGGGAGCGATGTTGTCTGTCTGAGGTGGAGTGGAAGGGCGTTCCAGGCTTTGGCCGCGAGGAAGGAGAAGGAGCGGCCTCCCGATCTGGTCTTTTTGGTGCGGGGGACCACGGCGTAGGAGAGCTGGGCTGATCGTAGGGTCCTTTGGGGTGCGTGGAATTTGAGTCTGCTGTTCAGGTATGCTGGTCCGGTGCCGAGGAGGGCCTTGTGTTCGTGGGTGAGTATCTTGAAGGTGATTCTCGCCTCGACGGGGAGCCAGTGGAGTGTGCGCAGGTGCTGGGAGATGTGGCAGTGTTTTGGCAGGTTGAGGATCAGTCTTGCGGCGGCGTTCTGGATGTTCTGTAGCTTGCAGGTGAGGTTTTTGTTTATTCCGGTGTAGAGTGCGTTGCCGTAGTCGAGTCTGCTGGTGACCAGGGCGTGAGTGACGGTCTTTCTGTGTTCGAGGGGGATCCATTTGAAGGTCTTACGAAGGAGGCGGAGGGTGTAGAAGCAGGAAGACGAGACGGAGTTGATCTGGCAGTTCATTTTGAGCTCGGAGTCCAGGATGAATCCCAGGTTGTGTGCGTGGTCCGTGGGGGTTGGCGGGTTTCCGAGGGCGGGGGGCCACCAGGTGTCGCTCCAGGCGTCGGGGTTTGGGCCCATGATGAGTACTTCTGTTTTGTTGGTGTTTAGTTGTAGGCAGCTGTTTTTCATCCATTTGGCGACGGCTTCCATGCCTTCTTGAAAGTTGGGTCTGGCGGTGTTGGGTTCGTTGGATAGGGAGAGGATGAGTTGGGTGTCGTCTGCGTACGATACAATGTTGAGCCTGTAGGTTCTGACGATGGGGCGAGCGGAGCCATGTAGACGTTGAAGAGCGTTGGGCTGAGGGAGGAGCCCTGGGGGACTCCGCAGGTGGTAGGTGTAGGGTCGGTGAGGAAAGGGGGGAGTCTGACCCGCTGCGTTCTGCCGGAGAGGAAGGAGCGGATCCAGCCGAGGGCCTTGTCCTGGATTCCTGCGTCGTGGAGTCTGCGTATTAGGGTGCGGTGAGAGACTGTGTCGAACGCCGCTGAGAGGTCGAGGAGGATGAGGGCTACTGTTTCTCCTTTGTCCAGTAGGGTGCGGATGTCATCTGTTGCGGCAAGGAGGGCGGTTTCCGTACTGTGTTTTCTTCTGAAGCCGGATTGGGAGGATTTGAGAATGTTGTGCTCTTCGATGAATGTGGCGAGTTGGCTGTTGATGGCTTTCTCGATGACTTTCGCTGGGAACGGGAGCAGGGAGATGGGTCTGTAGTATTTGAGGTCGGTGGGGTCCGCTGAGGGTTTCTTCAGGAGGGGGTTGACCTCAGCGTGTTTCCAGTCATCGGGGAACGAGGCGGTCGCCAGGGAGCGGTTGATGGTGTGGCGGAGCATGGGTGCGATGGTGTCGGCGGCTCTGTTGAAGATGTGGTGGGGGCAGGGCACCGTGGGGGCACCTGAGTGGATTGACTTCATTGTCTTCAGTGTGTCTTCGGTGGTGAGGGCTGTCCAGTTGTCAATCGCTGGTTTCCGGGTGTCGGGGGTGGTTGGTGAGGGTTCAGTGTGTTGGTTGTCTTCGTCGAAGTTGACGTAGATGCTCTTGATTTTGTGGTGGAAAAAGGTGCTGAGTTTGTCGCAGAGGTCTTGTGAGGGAGGGATGTCAATAGACTCACTGGTGGGTTGGGCGAACTCCTTGATGATGTTGAAGAGTTCCTTGCTGTTGTGCGCGTGGGTGGAAAACAAAGAAAAGAATTACTAATCGATGCTTCCTCGACAGAGGCTCGCGCGCCGCTCAGGTTTTATTTCATGTAGCTTGTGCTCAGAGGCGCAACTAGAGCCACATTTCGGGGGGGGGGCTAATTCTTCCAGTGATAGTCAGAGTGGAGATGCAGGGGCTCTAAAAAGAGGTGAAAAAACAACAAAGCCTCGTTAGCAAGTAAATGGTCTTTTAAAGACCTGTGAAGTACTCGGGTGCGGCTGTGTGTGTTCCCGGGAAGCTGTCTCAGCCCGGGCTGACACACACGACGGGGGGCGCTGAAGCCCTTTCAGCCCAATGGGCGTTGCGCGCCTGCTTGTGCTTGTTGTGCGCGACAATGTATACTCCCCCCGTACCCTGTCAAGCTGCAGTAACCAAAGAGGCCGCTTCAGCGATATGGTTTACCCTATTTATCTGCACGGTGATTGGTCGCTCATATGGACGTTAGGTCCATGCACTAAAGGTACCTTAAAGAAAAGAAAATGCATGCAAAGTCGTACATTGCCCAGTCATATGTTATAAGTTCTTTATGGGCCTAACTCTCTGAAAAAGTTCTAAAATCTGCTCCCACATTTAGCACGTTTCACGGTGCAGATTTCTCATTTTTTTTCTCCAACTTACTCATTACTCATTCGCAGCTTTCCAGGTTTAAGCGTGGAACCGCTTTGAGGAACAAATTTTCTCAAATGAAAATATGCATGCTTATGTACTTTCATCTATACATATGTATATTTTCACAATGGAAAAAAGGAGAAGTGTAAAAGAGCTTGCTAATTTTTTATCTGCTTAAAATCTCCAAAGGAAATTTTTTTTCCCATTTGCTGTGAAGGTGCAGAGACAGAATATCGAGTCATAAATATCGAGCTGCACAAATATCGAGTCATTAATATCGTGGGTCAGAAATATCGACAGCAAGAAAATCGTGGTCAAGAATATCGAATTAAGGTAAGTAACATCGATTTTAAAAATATCGTTTTGTATTATTGTTATGTATTTTAGTATATATTTTATATGTATATGATGTATGTTTTTTTGTATAAGAATTGTTTGTATTTTTAATATATGTGTTAAATTTTCAGTAGTTATTAATTTTTTTATTTGAATTTTGCACTTTCAGTTCCGTAGCAGGTTGTGAGTTTATAGGGGAATAGGGTGGGAAGTAATTTAATTATATTAAATTTATTAATTCATTTTTATATATTAATATTTGTTTAATTGAGATATTATAGTGTTAAATGTGTAAAGTAATTTATTATTAATTAATTAATAATTGGTTGTTAATTAATTTTAATTAATTAATTGGTAATTAATTATGGTAATTGTGTATTTAATTTTAGGTGTGTGTTGTGGTGTTTATAGGAGTAAAGGGTGGGAAGTAATTTGTGTTTAATTAATTAATATATAGTTGTTAATTAATGTTAATTATTTGATATTTATTTTGGGTAATTGTTTATTTTTGTGTGTGTTGTTACTTTTAAAGGGGTAAAGGGTGGGTATTAAATACATTTTAATTATTTAATTATCAGTTGTTAATAGTAATAGTTTTTAATTTTAAAATAAGTTTTAATTGTGTTTTTTTATAGTTTAATTTAAGGTGTGTGTTGTGGATATTATAGTGTTAAAGTGTGTGTAGTCAATTAATGTTTATTCGTTTTTTTAATTAATAATATTATTTAATTGATTATTAATTATGTTAATTATGTAAATAAATGTAATTAAAAATGTTGAAGTGTTTTGTTATTGGTGTGGTGTTATAGGGTAGGAAATACAATAAATACATTTATGTTTTAATTAATTTTTTTGTTTGTAAATATTTTCTAGTTTAAAATAATAATTTTTTTGTAAATGTATTTACTATTTTATTTTATATAATATTTGTAGGTTTTTGTTATAATGTAATTAATATTATAATATGGGTTCTTTTTATATGTTTAATATTTTTTATTTTATTTTTTAAATAGTGTTTACTAATTATTATATTTTTGTAATTGAGTGTGAATAGTTTTTTTTTTCTCCACTATCCAACACTTTCCCTACTGTTGCACTCACTGTAGTGGGAATAGTAATTTTTACCCCTCCGCTATCCAGCACTTTCCCTACTGTTGCACTCACTGGAGTGGGAATAGTAATTTTCACCCCTCCGCTATCCAGCAGTTTCCCTACTGTTGCACTCACCGGAGGGAGAATAGTAATTTTTATCTGTCCGCTATCCTGCACTTTCCCTACTGTTGCACTCACTGGAGTTGGAAGAGTATTTTTTACCTCTCCGCTATCCAACACTTTCCCTACTGTTGCATTCTCTGGAATGGGAATAGTAATTTTTACCCCTCCGCTATCCAACACAATCCCTACTGTTGCACTCACTGGAGTGGGAATACATTTTTTTACCCCCCGCTATCCAACACTTATCCTACTGTTGCATTCAGTTGAGTGGTAATACTAATTTTTACCCCTACGCTATCCAACATTTTCCCTACTGTTGCTCTCACTGGAGTGGGAATAGTAAATTTTACCCCTCCGCTATCCAACACTTACCATACTGTTGCACTCACTGGAGTTGGAATAGTAATTTTTACCCCTCCCCTATCCAGCACTTTCCCTACTGTTGCACTCACTGGAGTGGGAATAGTAATATTTACCTCTCCGCTATCCAACACTTATCCTACTGTTGCACTCAGTGGAGTTGGAATAGTAATTTGTACCCCTCCGCTGTCCAACACTTTCCCTACTGTTGCTCTCACTGGAGTGGGAATAATAAATGTTACCCCTCTGCTATCCAACACTTTCCCTACTGTTGCCCTCACTGGAGTTGGAATAGTAATTATTACCCCTCCACTATCCAGCACTTTCCCTACTGTTGCACTCACCGGAGTGGGAATAGTAATTTTGATCTCTCGGCTATCCCGCACTTTCCCTACTGTTGCACTCACTGGAGTTGGAATAGTAATTTTTACCCCTCTGCTAGCCAACACTTTCCCTACTGTTGCACTCACCGGAGTGGGAATACATTTTTTTACCCCCCGCTATCCAACACTTATCCTACTTTTGCATTCAGTTGAGTGGGAATACAAATTTTTACCCCTCCGCTATCCAATATTTTCTCTACTGTTGCAATCTTTGAAGAGGGAATAGTAATTTTTGCCCTCGCTATCCAACACTTTCCCTACTGTTGCTCTCACTGGAGTGGGAATAGTAAATGTTACCCCTCCGCTATCCAACACTTACCCTACTGTTGCACTCACTGGAGTTGGAATAGTAATTTTTACCCCTCCCCTGTTGTATTCCTCTTAGGGTGTCCATAAACGGGCTTTCCAGCATCATGTCCTTATATAAGCACAATTCGCCCTGCCCTTATATAGGTATAAAATCCCAGCCCTTATTTAGGCATTAAACCGTGCACTCCAAATACAGGCATGGTCTCTGACATCAAACTAAGCATGCACGATTGAGCTGAGTGAAATAGTTATCTATTGTTTCCACGACTCTGGAACACGTTCTGATTCTAAAAGGGAAACATAGTGGTCATGTTTTGCGGCTGCCAGAAACTACTCCCTTCTTGTTGTCAAGGAGTTTCTAGTGGCCTCTGAGCTAGCTGGCACAAGTAATTAAGTTTAATATACTCGATAGGGACATACTGACCTTAGTCCTATGTCAAACCTATAGGATATATTATTCCAATGCGCAGAGCCTATTAGGGAAATAGGAGCTACACTACATGGCGCCCAACGGTTTGGTAAGGCGGTAATTCAACGTTAGATACTGAGTAACTCAGCCGTGCTTTTTCTCTCAGAGACCTCGACCCATATACTGCAAAAGACTTCTGGAGTGGGCAGGGTTTAGTATCCACCAAGGCTACATAGGGAAGTATGTTTCACAATAAGACCTGACCAACTAAGAACAGTATTTTACAATTTTATGGACTAAGGGTCTAAATTCCCCTTTTAAACGGCAGTACAATTTTTACTTGCCTGTATGTCCTACTGTTCATCCTTAATATTCAATCACGTCATATACCACACTTTCCACCAAGCAACAACAAAAAGTTTTTGTATTTTCACCACATTACGTTGTGTAGAAAATATATGTAAAAGAATGGAAAGTACCTCACGGTGGTAACACCAAGGGGGGCTGCTGGCATATGATTTACCAGTATGCCCACACTTATCATCACCAGTAACTTTCCAAGTGGAAAACAAAAATGAAAGTAAAGAGATTCCTCTGAACTGAGAAATCTATGACAAAATGAGTGAAAAAGAATAGGTGCATAAAGATGACACGTTCAGCGTGAAGAATCACTGCGTGCCTCCCATGTCCCACACACACAAGAGAGGAGATGCAATCCTCAATTAAAACGAGGTACCGCTTACTTACAACAATGATTTATTCAATGTAGCAAGCGTCCTCACTTAAAAACGGCATCTAATTGGCCATTTATCACTATATAAGCCAACATGTTTCGTTGCCTACTGTAATATGTAAAACACAACTGTGCAGCAAATGCCAATAAAAACACAACCAAATCTCTAGACAGTGAAATCCAAAGACCTCACTCATAGATTGTATATATACATTTTCTGGGATATTGCGCTACAAAGTCGCAATTCCACTTATGCCTGCTAGCGGCATAAGTGGAATTGCGACTTTGTAGCGCAATATCCCAGAAGGTGGCATGCAGGTACGACGGACTACAGCAGCCCCTTGGTAAATGTATATTAAAAGTACTCCTATGTAATTGATGCGAACAACGTTCCTTTTGCTCGAATCCCTGGAGTGGGGGATAGGGTAATTCCAAACAAGGAACGCAGATTAGGACTAATCCTAGCAGCACACGAAGGGATAGCTTCTGTACATGCAGGTGTTTCAGCAACAGTATCTTTACTTAAGCAAAGATATTGGTGGCCTGGCATTCGGAAACAAACTAAAAACTATGTTTTAGAATGCGATATTTGCCAACAGATGAAAGTGTCAACAGTGAAACGTCCTGCGCAGACACCCCTGTTAATTTCAGACAAACCATTAGCTTGTGTTTACCTGGACCACTGCGGTCCCTTGCATAGGGACGGTAACTACAAATATATCATGGTTGCAGTGGATTCATGCTCTAGGTTCCTATGGTTATGGCCTCAGCGCTCAGCTGACGCTCGAACTGTTATAAATGATTTGCGAGTCTTTATCAGCATATACGCAATAGGCACGTTACATTCTGACCAGGGTCCTGCGTTTAGCTCTCGGGCTTACAAAGACGCCATGGCCAGTCTGGGCGTTGCATTGCGGTACTCCTCTCCATTCCATCCTGAGGGAAATTCGGTTGTGGAAAGGAAAAACCGGGACATAAAGCAGTCTATAACAGCTAGAGTATTAGGCTCGGGTGACGGGTGGGTCAAACACCTTAGTGGAGTTCAACGTGCTTTGAACAACCTGCCAAGAAGTTCTCTAGGGGGGTCACTCCATATGAGGTCCTATTTGGGACAAGAATGTGGGTGCCAGACTTAGAAAACGTAGGCACAGTGGTGGAAAATAAACCCTTTGATATCAAAGATCGTTTGGCTGTTTTACAGGACTTAAACAAATTAAGAACGAAACAAAGCAACGTGTTCCTACAGCCAACCACCACTGGGGATCAACCGGCTGTCCCAGCAAGGCCTGTCTGGATTCCAAAAGTTGGGGATCTAGTCAGAGAAATAATTGCGGACAAGAAGGAATTTGGACCTTCTTACAGACAACCAGTACCTGTCCTAGCAGTTCAAGGAACAAGAACAGTACTACTGCCGCCCCTTGCTGGAAGAAAGGAGAAAAGATTTGTGTCCATCGACCTCATCAAACCACAGTATGTGGCCAATACTAAATAGTAGGCCTCGTGGACTCCGACCTAGTAGCAAACGCACTCCTCTCGCTACTATCCAAGAGGTTCATACTGAAAGACTGATAACAATCGAGAATTCAGCAGAAACAGATGATGGACTAAGCAACAATGCTATGGAAATCATCCCTCTTGAAGAACAAATAACAGTTCGTCCAAATACACCTGTCTACACCAATGTGGCACGTGATGAACTGGTTCCAGTGATTTCTACAAATCCTGATGCAATTCAAACAATTGATAGAACTGCTTCTGGCTATTTCATTAACTTTGATACGTTCTCAGAAGATCCCAGTGAACCTGAAACGACGCCAGCATCATTCAAATTCAAGCAGCAAGTACAAGACTTTCTTCACTTTCTGAAAAAGACTTACTTGGTTTCTCCATGGATTGAACTCTGGATTATATCTGGACTTTTTGTTTTCCTGCTCTGGCTAGCTTTGGTTACAACTGTGAGTGTGCTTATTAGTGGCAGATACATCCATGCGAACACTGAAAACAAAGACGTAAACGTACTTTTGAAACCTCATAAATCTTCTCATCGTGAAGCAAGAGACTTGTCATCAGTGAACATCACAGCTGTTCCTATACACGATGGTATAGTGTGGGACAAAACAGATTTTGATATATTCGGTCCGACGGAAGAATTGAACATTCCACATTTGTTTAAAATTTCACTAAGTGATCTAATCACGTCCAGTACCTATTCTGATGATTGGGACTTTGAGACTGTGACTGACATTATGTTTGACCTAGAAAAATCTGCTGCATTTTCTAAAAATGAATATTTAGAGGGTTCATCAGACTATGAACAACTGTATTGTTATAACCACTATGGTCATCATTATTTGCATAAATCTGCATATCCAAGAAATGTGTTTATGTTTAACCAATGGGAACATTGTCCTACACCACCTAAAGGTAGTTCAAATACATTTGCTAGTAAATTTCCATATTTTTCAGGTTACAATACATCTGATTACTATAAAAATGTAAACAAGACAGGTATGAAAATTATGTTAACGAATACAAAACAGATTTATTCTGCATTATTTAATGCCCAACTGTCTAGACAGGGTTTCGACTTTTGGAAAGACACAATAGACACAAAAACTTTGTGGGATACTAAAGAATGTCAAGTGCAGGGGATAGAAGCTTTATTTAGAGCCTGCATAATCCCTGAACAAATAATGTTTTTGAATGAAACAATCCAACAAACATCTTGTCTTGGATTAGCCAAGATCAAAGAGATGAACACACCTTCTGTACCAACTCCTGCAGAAAATAACGAAACACAGGCAGTGGTGACAGTTGACAATATACTACAACTCAGCAGATCTAATCCTGATTGGAAAAAATGGTTGATCTGGCCCACAGACACGAATAACTGTCAGGAAAGATTCCTGAATAAAACTCAGGGTTTTACCATTCATAGGCCAGACCCAAGATACGTCCAAAGACAACATCCGGGGGTAGTAACAACATACAGTGTAGGGAAATTATGCCTCGATTGGCTGCATACATCTACACTACAGGATGTGAAACAACACTTAACCTTACTTGCAAAAGACGCAGACCTTAGGGATTTCTTGCTTGGACCAAGAAAACCGCGTCAAAAACGTTTCATATATGCCGGCATTTATGCTGCCTACAATGAAGCATGGACGGTGTCACAGATAGAGGCCGCAGAACGAATACGTGAACTTGATCGTATTAATTTAGAGAAAACACTCTCTGTGGTCGACAATGGGTTAACAACTTTGTCCTCCAGAATTTATTCACTGGACGGCATTGTATCCTCTGCTATCGACATACTAGAACAAGATTTGGCGATGTTACAACAAGGCCAATCTCAATTACGTTCTATTATGTTATTAAGCTGGACGCTGCAATCATTGCGAGCGGGCTATGTGCCTTGGCGTTTCATCAACACAACGGCTCTGTTTGCAGAATACAATCTAACTGATAAACAGATCGAAATGGCACAAAGAGGAGCAAAGTATACAGTGCTGGGCATTGAAAAACTGGAAAAGTTACCATTCACTGTGGCAGAAAAACCAGCTACAGAATGGCTTATTCATGGCAAAATTACACTACCTGTGACTACTTTTCAGTTTCAGTATTGCCTCAGACAAATGCAAGCAGGCAAATATGAAAGGTTGGGTAAGGAATACATTAAGACATCTTGGGCTTTGCCGTATACATATAGATGTTGGAGCGGGGATCGTGAAGTGTTTTTGAGCGGTAAAAACTGTAAACGTGCACTAAGCGGTTCACTTGTATGTCAGGACATTTCCTTGCACGGGGCTTGTAATGGTTCTGGGGAAAATTTGTCTTGCCATCAGCAGGGTACACCAGCTGCTGTGATTAATCCAACGTTTGGACAACTTTCTAATGGGAGTTACCTCATGTTGAATGATCAGAGTTGCTGTGGCATGCTGCCAGGCATCCCATATCTAGTAACGGTCAACTCCAGGGTCACTTGCTGTATGCAAGTATTGTTTGCCCCAATAGACACAGTCAGGGAGTCGCCTCTATGGCCTTCGCTGAATGTCTCTTTTATAAGATTTGATACTTTAAGCAGAATGAAAGCCATGCTTTTACAACAAACAGTGCCTTTGACCTCGGCCAAAGAAACCTATGATCTGCAAATTGCAAGGACTTTGGCTGAGATACAGACTTTAATACGTACAAACTGCCCTATACATTTCGTAGAAATGATAGGAAGAATTTTCAACATGTCTGATACGACAGGACTTGTACATGTATTTAAGGGCATCTGCTCCGGTCTGTTGGCACCTTTTCAGGCAATACTCTGAATCATCCCGAACGTTGCACATTCGGTGTTTGGTGGCATACCATTAATTCTAGCACTTGTTGCCGGAATCCTATTTCTCTTCCTGCTGTTGCGCTATGGCCAGCCAATTCGCCGACATCACTCCGAGCGACATGGAGAAAGCTCTCCTTGAACGAAAGTGCCGTGAGCAAATAGTACAGCTTTTGGGCATAAATCGTCTACGGGACCTTAATACCACGTGGTTCCTGTCATTTAGACCAATCTGGCAAGATTGCATCTTACCTGTTCTACAATGCCTGCTATGCGGTGTAGAATGCGTGTTGGACACCTGTCTAACATTTCCATCGGATGCGCCAACGGACGTCGATACTCTGCTGGACCAGATAACGGCCCATGCTATGTGTTGTCCCCAGCGGCTTCCTATCCTGATGACAGCATTAATTGAGATCTCACAGACGCTTCCGGCTGCTGCTGAGGTACGAGAAAGAACTACAGGCACACAGGTAACAACGGACGCGAACATTGCGACAATTGAAAGCAATGCTTCACATCTCTGTGCAATTAACCTGCTTCACGAGGTGTTCCAACTCACACCAACTACAGTGGATGATGTTTTGTCTATAGAAATAGATGATCTCATGTTTACACCAGACCCGTAAACTGACTCGGATTCAGCATACAGTGTTCCAGAAATACAGCAACAATTTGGACTTCATTTTACAAAAACTTGGAACTCTCCCAAAATTGAACTCTTTTTCCCATTTTTCGAATAAAAATGGCACTACAATCTGCTTAAAGTAGAACTAGCCTTTTAGTACAGACTAGGCGGTCCTTCCACAGACATTTAGTCATCTTATGTGTTTAACAGTTAATTAATTTTCATGACATGAAATGACTTTGATTTTGAACAACTTATCGAACATTTTTTTGTCACATGTAAATATTATTGCTTATTTTCCGAATGCAT
The DNA here is from genome assembly GCA_963921515.1 of Calotriton arnoldi. Classification (NCBI taxonomy): domain Eukaryota; kingdom Metazoa; phylum Chordata; class Amphibia; order Caudata; family Salamandridae; genus Calotriton; species Calotriton arnoldi. The sequence goes on along the minus strand of CAWUFW010001762.1, from coordinate 612,680 downwards.
TTATTTTGGAAAACTTTATGCCAGAAATGATAAGCAATGCTTCGAATGTACAGTACCTTTTGCATTCTAATATGTTTTTTTTAAATGCCTTTTTTAAATGGTTTTATGAAATATTTTAAAAATATGCGGTACTCCATTTTTATGTTTAGCATTTTAAATCTTAGGCGTAGTCCTGGGCACACGCGGTGAGGGTGTTCGTAATATAATACGCAGTATTGGTACGTTACTCAAATGCAAAGATCAACATCAGTGTTTATCCAAGTAGGTGTTTTTTATTTCAACAACAACTGTGTTGAATATAGTAAACCAGCCGACACGTGTTTCGTCACTGGGAAAGGTCCCGTGACTCATCAGGGCCGAAAACCGGATAAGAATACCGTAACCCGGTGTGGTTAAACGAAAATGGGAGTGTCAAGAGTTGGCGCAAAAGAAGCGCTATGCTGGCATCAAGGTGCAACAAAGAGGGAGCTGCGAATGAGGAGCTCCCTAAACTGAAGTACGTGAAAACACTAGGGCGGGTATGCCACGGCAATCGAGAAAAGCTGGAGTCAAGGGTGTTCAAGAGAAGGCTGTCCAGTGTCAGGCTGAGTATTGGAACAGGCGAGGTTCGGTGGGCCCGGGTGCGGGAAACAGGAGTAATATCAGGAGATGAATGAGGCAGGGATAAAGCAGACGCCTGTCTGGGGTCCGAATCAGAGAGCTGCAAGGACACACTGGAGCCGTGGAGTCTGACTCTTGAACACCCTTGACTCCAGCTTTTCTCGATTGCCGTGGCATACCCGCCCTAGTGTTTTCACGTACTTCAGTTTAGGGAGCTCCTCATTCGCAGCTCCCTCTTTGTTGCACCTTGATGCCAGCATAGCGCTTCTTTTGCGCCAACTCTTGACACTCCCATTTTCGTTTAACCACACCGGGTTACGGTATTCTTATCCGGTTTTCGGCCCTGATGAGTCACGGGACCTTTCCCAGTGACGAAACACGTGTCGGCTGGTTTACTATATTCAACACAGTTGTTGTTGAAATAAAAACACCTACTTGGATAAACACTGATGTTGATCTTTGCATTTGAGTAACGTACCAATACTGCGTATTATATTACGAACACCCTCACCGCGTGTGCCCAGGACTACGCCTACGTTATAAAATTGTGGATCCTGCGATTCATATATTCCCCAGGGGTTATCGGGTTATTCCCCTGACCTGGTAGCACCGCACTACCAAAGGTTCACTGATAGCACACGCAATAGCCTGAGCGCCATTTTCCTGACTAAACACAAAAACCCCCATTCTAATTAGCATTTTAAATGTTTAGCATTTATGTATTATCGTATACACGAAAGTGGAGTGGGTGTTGTATTCCTCTTAGGGTGTCCATAACGGGCTTTCCAATATCATGTCCTTATATAGGCACAATTCGCCCTGCCCTTATATAGGCATAAAATCCCAGGCCTTATTTAGGCATTAAACTGTGCACTCCAAATACAGGCATGGTCTCTGACATCTGTCCACCCTAACGTCACAACGAGTTCATGAAGAACAGACCCTTAGGCTGCGGGAGTTTCCCTAGCCCAGGACTATTGATTTCTTCAAGGCCTCATATATTATGCATGAACCATTATTCCTTAGGGGTTCATCCATGACGTCTTTCGCTACCCAATTCACGTCAATGCTAACATTCCTAAGGTACTCTCAGGTATAAATATACCTTCCCTAGCCCCTGTAAACCAGAGGAGACCTCGACTTCAGAGGAGCCCGTATCCCGGCCTGACGCACTGAGAAGACGCTGTCATCCCTGCACGCAGAGAGTCCCGCTTCCAGTGATCTGACTTCCCTTGCGGGGTGTTGGAGTTCGAGTCTGGCAAAGAGATTCCTACCTCTCTCATTCTTCAGGTATGGAGCTGATAAGAACCTAGAGGGACTCTTGGCATACTAGGCATACTAGGCTTAAACATACTCCTAGTATACCATAGTAAGGAATACTTCACCTACTTCATACCTCGTCCTACACCTAGGTTAGGTTAGGTACATTGGGGTAGAACTAGCTTAGCAACGCATTGTATGAGTACTCGCATTTTTAGTCTGTGTTATTTATGTAACAGCATCTGTACTAAAAGATAATGCTATCACAGTATTATTTATTTCTACTGCTCACACTGTACATTATTTATCTCGCATACTGTCTTGTGATCGTACTAGCACATTTTACTTACACCAGAAACAAGACTGTTCAATAAATCTTTTATTGAAAACGCCCGTCTATTCTTTCTGTGTAACTTTGGAGAAAACTAAGCATGCACAACTGAGCTGAGTGAAATAGTTATCTATTGTTTCCACGACTCTGGGACACGTTCTGATTCTAAAAGGGAAACATAGTGGTCATGTTTTGCGGCTGCCAGAAACTACTCCCTTCTTGTTGTCAAGGAGTTTCTAGTGGCCTCTGAGCTAGCTGGCACAAGTAATTAAGTTTAATATACTCGATAGGGACATACTGACCTTAGTCCTATGTCAAACCTATAGGATATATTATTCCAATGCGCAGAGCCTATTAGGGAAATAGGAGCTACACTACACATCCTCATCGTCTTCAGCTTCCTTCTTCCTGGCTCCAGTCCCGTCCGGCAGCAGAAAGCACCCGGGCACACAGGCTCCCCTGAGCTAATCACAATGCAGCGTTGTGATTGGTCTGAGCGCCGTGGTTCGGCGTTCAGACGGGGACAGGGAGCCTGTGCATGTTCCTCACCAGGCTGTGTAATGCAGCCTGGTGGGGAACATGCAAAGTGCGCATGAGTGTTTGGCTGGCCCTTGAGGGCTGACCAGACAGTCATGAGCACTTGTGCAAGCCACTCCTCCCGCTGCTCTGGCCAGCCACGCACCGCCACTGACCGCAATAGGAAAAATAAAATGATAATAACGTTGCGTTATTATCATTTTATTTTTCCTTTTTGCCACTGGGGCGATGCTCCTCCACCTTAGCGGAGGAGCCGCCACTGCCATAATCACAGGATGTTGAGCCGACACCAGACTCGAACACGGATCCCCAGGTCCCTGGTCGGCAGCTCTCACCGCTGCACCATATCTTTTCCCTATCCATGCTGCAGGGTGCAGTACTTTATGTGGCCAAAAGAGGTCCCAAAGGACACCTAGTGACAGACTGTGGTACTGCACCCTCACAACACTGCTTGCTGGCCACCACCTCCGAGATCGCTGCATTGATTTCTTATAGTTATTTTAAATTAGCAGTTTTCATTTATATAGAGCAGCTATCCAGGTTCTGGGTGGAAATTAAAGGGTCAGCCCATAATCACAGGTTGTTGAGCCAACACCAAACTCGAACACAGATCCCCAGCTCCCCAGTCGGCCAAATCACTTCCCTATCTATGTTGCAGGGTGCAGTACCTTATGTGGCCAAAAGAGGTCCCAAGGGACACTGTAGGAAAGTAGGATCTGCTTTCATGGTTACCCCCACTTTTTGCCTGGTGTCAGTATGTTTTGACTGTAGTTTGCTGGGATCGTGCTAACCAGGACCCCAGCATCTGTGCTCTCTCTCCCAAAATGGCTTTGGAAAGTACTTTTGTACCTCCCCAATTGACTACTGGTGTACCCTTATAAGTCCCTAGTACATGGTACTAAGGTACCCAAGGCATAGGTACACGAGGTGTCTCCCATGGGCTGCAGCAAGTATTGTGCCACCCAAGGGAGTCCACTTAAACTCAGACTACAGGCCTGCCATTGCAGCCTGTGTGAGGTGGCTCGACTACGCCGCTGCCTGATTCCACAATGACCTCTGTGCCACAGTCTTCACGGGCAGCGCACTCTTGGCAATGCCGCTTTCCAACTCCGCAATAATCACCGTGCCACAGAGCCACTCATACCGTAGCCTTCACGGGCAGCGTGCTCCTCTGCACGCCGTTGCCTGACTTATAAGTTGCACATGGGCAGCGCGCTCACCTCACGCCACTGCCCACGGTCACTCATAATCCTCCCCCAGTGAGCTTTCCTCACGCTGTGGTAGCACGGCTAAAAACCTTCTTGGCACAGTGGCGGACAGGCTATTCCACTGTGAAATCTTCAACGGCGACTCTGACAGTGAAGGCGATTCCAAAGAATGGAGAGGTCAGTTAGTGACGAGGTCGCTGTTCTATGTCTTCGTCTGTCAGATGCCTTCTGACAGTGATGAGTTTTTGGATACCGAGGCAATAGCCTCATTACTCCACATTCATTTTGAGTTTTTTAGTTGCTGTTTCGGTTTTCTTATCGATGTGTGACACTTTGTCACAGTTGAGGTGGGTTCACAAGTGACGAGGGTCCAGTGCGCTGCCTTTTGACCTCCCAATCACCACGCCCATTCCTCCTGGATTGGGCCATTTAAACCACGTGGCCAATCGCCAACGTGTTTTTTCGTGGGCTGTGCTGCCCGGTTACTGGTGGCCCCGCCCTTGGGAAGCGTTGCTCACAGGCTTCTATCAGGTCTGGCTTCCCCTTCCCCTTTCCCGGCCCGCACCTATTCTCACGTACTCTGGGCTCTGGCAGATTTGGAGGCTCACTTTGATAACGCAGTTTGGTTCTTCGTCCGTCTCACGTCAGTGGTTCTGGCCCTGGTGTGCAAGGCTCTGCTCGTTGAATCTGGATCTGTGGGGTCATACCACGTTTATAACAGTAATGTGCTCCCGGAGGTTTCCTTCGCAGTAAGCAGTGAACCAGGACCCAGCTCACAGCCTTAACCAGAGTATCAGCAGAACAGCTGCATATTGAGCCCCTGAGAACAAGCTGGTGTACATCACTGACTGTGAGTGATAGTTCAGCAGTTTACCTGGGAGTGGGGGGGAGGGGTGATATTTACAGCGGCATCTCGAAACCTCAGAAATAAGCACCTTTGAATTGTAACTCAGAAACTCCAAACCTGTGGTTGCCGGTTGGCACCCACCAGGACTATAAACCTTTCCATGTTATTACCAGTGCTGCCTTGGGAAGTCTCGACATGTACAGTTTGTTGCAGCCCGTGTGATCCTGTTGGCTCTCTGTAACCAAGTACTAGTGTTCCTGTGTGATGCTGTGAGCTTTGTGTAACCGAGCAGTAGTGTTCCTGTGTGATCCTGTGAGCTCTGTGTAACTGAGCAGGTGTGTTCCTGTGTGATCCTATAAGCTCTATGTAACTGAGCAGTAGCGTTCCTGTGTGATCCCGTGAGCTCTATGTACCTGAGCAGTACTGTGAGCTCTATGTAACCAAGCAGCAGTGTTCCTGTGTGATCCTGTGAGGTCTGTGTTACTGAGCAGTTGTGTTCCTGTGTGATCCTGTAAGCTCTGTGTAACCGAGCAGTAGTGTTCCTGTGTGATCCTCTGAGCTCTGTGTGACCGAGCTGTAGTGTTCCTGTGTGATCCTGTGAGGTCTGTGTTACTGAGCAGTTGTGTTCCTGTGTGATCCTGTAAGCTCTGTGTAACTGAGCAGTAGCATTCCTGTGTGATCCTGTGAGCTCTGTGTAACCGGGCAGTAGTGTTCCTGTGTGATCCTGTGAACTCTATGTAACCGAGCAGTAGTGTTCCTGTGTGATCCTCTGAGCTCTGTGTGACCAAGCTGTAGTGTTCCTGTGTGATCCTGTGAGGTCTGTGTTACTGAGCAGTTGTGTTCCTGTGTGATCCTGTAAGCTCTGTGTAACTGAGCAGTAGCATTCCTGTGTGATCCTGTGAGCTCTGTGTAACTGGGCAGTAGTGTTCCTGTGTGATCCTGTGAACTCTATGTAACTGAGCAGTAGTGTTCCTGTGTGATCCTGTAAGCTGTGTGTAACCAAGCAGTATTGTTCCTGTGTGATCCTGTGAGCTCTATGTAACCGAGCAGTATTGTTCCTGTGTGATCCTGTGAGCTCTATGTAACCGAGCAGTTGTGTTCCTGTGTGATCCTGTGAACTCTGTGTAACCAAGCAGTATTGTTCCTGGGTGATCCTCTGAGCTCTGTGTGACCGAGCTGTAATGTTCCCGTGTTATCCTGAAAGTTCTCTGTAACTGAGCAGTCGTGTACCTTTGTGAACCTGTGAGCTCTGTGTGACTGAGCAGTAGCATTCCTATGTGATCCTGTGAGATCTAAGTAACTAAGCAGTAGCATTCCTGTGTGATCCTGTGTGCTCTGTGTGACTGAGCAGTAGTGTTCCTGTGTGAACCTGTAAACTCTATGTAGCCGAGCAACAGTATTCCTGTGTGATCCCTTGAACTTTGTGTAACCTAGCAGTAGTGTTCCTGTGTGATCCTGTGAGCTTTGTGTAACCGAGCAGTAGTGTTCCTGTGTGATCCCTTGAACTTTGTGTAACCTAGCAGTAGTGTTCCTGTATGATCCTGTGAGCTCTGTGTACCCGAGCAGCAGCGTTCCTGAGTGATCCTGTGAACTCTGTGTAACCGAGCAGTAGTGTTCCTGTGTGATCATGTGAGCTCTGTGCGACTGAGCAGTAGTGTTCCTGTGCGCCCTGTGTAACTGAGCAGTAGTGTTCCTGTGTAATCCTTAAGTTGGATATGGAGATTACGGTCCAATTTTTTTAAAGTAACAGCTGCCATTGATTAGTTCTAACCCTCTGTATGATGCTCTGATATTTACCTGTATCGGGTTCTCTTTAAGTACGATGCAAGAATGAAATGAAAAGCTAAATTACTCTTGGTGTAAGTACAGCATACTATGAAGATATAACGCTTATAATGAATTATCTGCTTTTTTTAATTGATGGTTTTACCATGTTTTTATACTTTTGTGTATTACCAACTGTCACGATGTATTATGTTTTACTATCTTAGAAATCATGTTTTTACCTATTATTTATTATGTTGTAAATCTTCTGTGTGTCTTTTATGATCAGAATGATCGAAATAAAGACTAAATTGAAAAAAAGTAATCCTGTGAGCTCTGTGCGACTGAGCAGTAGTGTTCCTGTGTGATCCTGTGAGCTCTGTGCGACTGAGCAGTAGTGTTCCTGTGTGATTCTGTGCGCCATGTGTAACTGAGCAGTAGTGTTCCTGTGTGATCCTGTGAGCTCTGTGTGACTTAGCAGTAGTGTTCCTGTGTGATTCTGTGCGCCATGTGTAACTGAGCAGTAGTGTTCCTGTGTGATCCTGTGAGCTCTGTGTGACTTAGCAGTAGTGTTCCTGTGTGATCCTGTGAGCTCTGTGCGACTGAGCAGTAGTGTTCCTGTGTGATTCTGTGCGCCATGTGTAACTGAGCAGTAGTGTTCCTGTGTGATCCTGTGAGCTCTGTGTGACTTAGCAGTAGTGTTCCTGTGTGATTCTGTGCGCCATGTGTAACTGAGCAGTAGTGTTCCTGTGTGATCCTGTGAGCTCTGTGTGACTTAGCAGTAGTGTTCCTGTGTGATTCTGTGCGCCATGTGTAACTGAGCAGTAGTGTTCCTGTGTGATCCTGTGAGCTCTGTGGACCGAGCAGTAGCGTTCCTGTGGGTGCCTATAGGGCTTGTTTAGTAGTGTTTGGTTTGCCCACCCTGTTCTGCTCATTCAAAGTAGAAAGTCAGTCAAATCCTGGGACTCAGTCCGCATAGAAGAGGCGGAATAGAGCATTGAAGTCAAGCGTGGAGTTATACACATGTCCATGGAGACCAGACCAAGGGAACCGCTGACTCATGCTTGTAATAGCCTGGAATCCATATAGCGCCTTAAAGTTCGCTCACTGCCCCCCCCCCCCCCCTAGGAGGGGGGCTGCGTGGGTTGTAAGCTCCAGTACCCCTGGGGAGGCTAAGGATTGGCCAGCACACTGCTAAAATATTTGAATATTTCATTAGTTTAACTACAGAACTTTGTTTTTTGGGTGAAAATTGTGCTGCAAAGTTGAGCATCTGTATCTGTTTTTCCTAACATTGTTGGGGGTGGACTCCCTCCCTTCCAGGCGGATTCATGCAGTTAATTAGGCGCCACCACTTGAAAGGTTCACCGATCATCACTACTCACGGGTGGGCCGGTACTAGCACCTACGACTGGGGGTGGCAGTGGGCGCACCAGCAGTGTCTGCAACCTGCTAGACAGCACTTCCTGGCACCGACCTGGGACAGGGTGAACCGGGTCTTAGAGCCCGGCCTGGTGCCTCTCCTGGGTTCCAGCAAACCTCCGTGGTTCACGTAACTCAGTGGGGTGATGTCAGCAGGGCCAACTCAGCCTTTTATCCTTCCAAATACGTTACAATGAGCGTCTCTGGGTTAAGTAGTAACGTGAACTATTTGCCAGTTTGCGGTGGGCGCTGTGTACCTACACAGCATATACAGGGAGAGCTGTGTGACCCCCACGCCCCCCACCGGAGCATCCGGACCCTCGCGTGTAAGTGAAAGGTTGAAAGGGGGAGGGTGTTGGCGAGAGTGAAGCGGTAAATGTCAGCCTGCTGGCAGCGCTGGGAGGGGGCCGAGCACAGCTCCTGAAAGTGGAGCAGAAGGAGAGAGGGGGCCCTCAATTATTGATGGAGTCTATAAATAGGATGCAGAGCCCCCGGTGTCAGGGAGGGAGGGGGGGCTCAGCTAAAGGCCAGACCTGCTGACCTGCTCTCGCATCTTCCTGCAGATGAAATGCGTGATCCTCGTTGCGGCTAAACATCTCGTACCTGCAGGTCACGAATAAATGAATAAACAAGTTTTCCATAGCGCTCCTTGGAGCATCGCGGCGCTGACCAGGGGACCGATATTCCTTAAACGCTGCAGATTTAAGGTAGGGAAAAGAACCAGGGCCCAGATGTATTAATGTTTCATGCAGCGCAGGGCAGCAAGCAAAGTTGCAGTGCAGCGTTGCGTGACCGAGAGAGAGAGCAGACATGCACCATTTCTCCTCGGTGTGCCTCTGTGTGGTAGGCGCAGGATTCTGGCGCAATCCAAGGTTTGCTGCTTTTAGTAAATCTGGAATTACCTCAGACTCCGTGGACGGATACAGGCCCGGCTCCAGGAATTTTTATTTGGGTGGGCCAAGGGTGCATTCGGGTGGGCCCCTGCGGCCCCGATTTGTCACTTATATGTCCGGCCAGGCCTGCTTCCGGGCCCTCCTTCATCTCTGCTTAGTCTTACAGCGCATTCTTTTCCAAATCTCTTTCTAAATGTTATCACTCTCAAAAAGTGTTTTTTCCATGTAATGCCCCTTTGATGGGAAGAGGAGGTTTCTGAGGTGGGAGTATCAGGCAAGTGACACTACTCGGGCTCCCTCTGTGCGAGCCTTCAGGGAGAATCCCTCTCCATTACTACCTCCACCTGACCCCGGACTCTGCAGCGCACCCCCTTACAGCCTTGATTATCTCATCCATGCTGGTGGGCAATATATTTTATGAGGGTTTGGTCTGGAGAAACAAAATCCCAGGATTTAAAGAGTACTCCAGTGGTTGGGGGTTGGCTTTACCGATAAAAATGTATATCTGCCCAAACAAACTCTTTTTAGCAGCATTAGAATAATGAAAGACTGGAGAAGTTCTAACTATATCACAACACAAGAAAGCGAAGTTTGTATGCAGCTCTTTGATGACGGTTCATAGGTCACTGTCCTATTTTAGGATTGCAACACAAGAATCTCTGTGACAAAGGCAGTAACCCACTGAGCTATCCACATAAAATTCAGTTTATCTGCATTTAAAAACTACCAACAGACAAATGACTGCTCTCCAGCAGGATCATAAATCACCAGTTATCTGAACATTTTTTATTGGGTGGCAGATTCACTGCGAGGGCCAAGGCTCATGTTTGGGAGGGCCAGGCTGCTCATGTTTGGGTGGGCCAGGCTCATGTTTGGGTGGGCCTGGCCCACCCTCTAGAACCGGGCCTGGACGCATACAAGAAAACGTCCATACACCACACATGGAACACCTACCGTAACGCAGCGCAGCTCAAGCCACTGCGTTACGTTACATTTCTTTACTAAGCCACGTAAGGCCACGCAAATCCGCCCTTGCGTGACTTTGTAAATCTGGTATCGAATTTTATGTTCTGGCTGCACCCAAAAAGTGGCGCAACCACGACACAAAATGTTACTAATCCTGGGCCCGGGTTTCTAGTTGTTTGCGGGCGCGCATCTCCTTACGGATGCTCCGGAGAGCGACCAGTCGTTTGTTTCAAGCCCGTGGGGCGGCACAGAGGAAGAGCTGGTGCCTCTCCTGGGAAGTCCGAGCCCAGGTCTCCATGCCAGAAGGGCCTGCAAAGAACGAATCCTTCCGGACGGAGCTGAGTGAATAAAGCTCTTCCATAATTACTTTGGGCCCTTAGAATAAATATGTGTATTTTACAAAGCGCACGTTCACCTAAGGGTATCTTGGCGCTGAATAACACATGTTTATTGTTACCCAACAGTACTCGTTTTAACGAACCTCAGAAGGATGAAAAGCTGAGTGGACCTGCTGGGATTTGAACCTGCAATCATGATGTCTTACACAGGCCCCTACAGTGGATGCATTAGTCCACTAAATTGCCAGACGCAGCATACAAATTGCAGCGAAACTGTGGCACAACTAGACCCAAACTTTGTGTGTAGGGGGCGGGGGGGCGATCAGGAGGAACATCACTTCAAACAATGAGGCAATCGGTGCAGAGCTATCACTCGAGCGATACTGGAAAATAACAATAAATTACGCATTTTAACCCCTTCCATGCGCACGACGGTCGGGAGCCGTCGTGCGCAACGGTGCTCGTGTGCGCACGACGGCTCCCGGCCGTCATGGCACATGGCACCGGAAATCCCTCTGGTGCAGGCACCAGAGGGATTTCTTTTTCTCCCCTGTAGCCACGGGAGCTGGGGAAGAGCTTCCCCAGCTCCCGAGGCCCCCCCCGTTCTGTGAAATGACGATCAGCGCGCACGTCGCGCTGACGTCATTTCACAGAAACCGAAACTGAAATGAGCCTTCAGGCTCATTTCAGTTTCACTTTCTACGTGCTCAGGGGGCTATCTCAGCCCCCTGAGCACGTAGAAAGATGGGAGAGGTATCATTGGAATGGGGAGAATCTCCCCTTTCCAATGGTACCCCTCCTCAGTGGATCCCTGCTTGGGGATCGCCCCAGGATCGCCCTTGGGCAAGGGCCTTTGCTCCCCCCCAAAAAAAAATTGGCCATATTCAGTCTTCCTGCCCCCCCTGGGGGGCAGGTGGGGGCAGTAGCCCCCAATCTGCCCCCCCGGGGGGACAGAAAGCCCACTGGACGCCAGGGATTTTTGTGTGTGCAATTTCAATGAGGGTGGGGGCTGCCCAAAACGGGCACGCCAATGCCCCCACCCCCCGCCACAACTACAGCCTTTCTGCCCCCCCAGGGGGGTTAGAAAGCCCACTAGACACCAGGGATTTTTTTGGGGGTAATTTTAATTGGGTGGGGGCTGCCCAAAACGGGCAAGCCAATGCCCTCACCCCCGCCACAATTACAGCCTTTCTGCCCCCCCGGGGGGGCAGAAAGCCCCCTAGACACCAGGGATTTTTTTGGGGCAATTCTAATTAGGGTGGGGGCTGCCCAAAACGGGCATGCCAATGCCCCCACCCCCCTGCCACAATTACAGCCTTTCTGCCCCCCCTGGGAGGCAGATGGGGGCAGTAGCCCCCAATCTGCCCCCCGGGGGGGCAAAAAGCCCACTAGAAGCCAGGGATTTTTTTGGGGGCAATTTGAATTAGGGTGGGGGCTGCCCAAAACGGGCAAGCCAATTCCCCCACCCCCGCAGCAATTACAGTCTTTCTGCCCCCCGGGGCGGCAGAAAGCCCACTAAAAACCAGGGATTTTTTTTGGGCAATTTTAATTAGGGTGGGGGCTGCCAAAAACGGGCCTGCCAATGCCCCCACCACCCCCTGCCAAAATTACAGCCTTTCTGCCCCCCCGGAGGTGGCAAAAAGCCCACTAGACGCCAGGGATTTTTTTTGCCAATTTGAATCAGGGGTGGGGTCTGCCCAAAACGGACATGCCAATGCCCCCACCCCTGCCGGCAAAAAGTCTAGGCTTTTTGCCCCCCCTAGGGGGCATATGGGGCAGTTGCCCCCAATCTGCCCCCCCGGGGGGCAGAAAGCCCACTAAAAACCAGTGATTTTTTTCGTATTCATATAGGGGTCGGGGCTGCCCAAAATGGGCTTGACAATACCCCCATCCCCCCCCCAGAGAAATTCCAGTCTTTCTGCCCCCCCCCGGGGGGGCAGTGGCCCCTGATCTGCCCCCGGGGGTGGGGGGGCAGAAAGCCCACTAGGCGCCAGCGATTACGCTGGCTTTTTTTATGCGTGGTGGTGGGGGCTGCCCAGAATGGGCATACCAATGCCCCCACCCCCCCAAAAAATGCCACAGTCTTTCTGCCCCCCTTGGGGACATATCGGGGCAACCCCCCCGATCCTCTCAGGGCGGCAGAAAGCCCACTAGGCACAGACTTTTTTTTAGCAATGTGCCTACCTGTGGATTTTGGGCCCTAGCGCAGCTGGCACATAGGGAAACCTATCAAACCTGTACATTTTTGAAAACTAGACACCAAGGGGAATCCAGGATGGGGTGACTTGTCTGGCTCTCACCAGGTTCTGTTACCCAGAATCCCTTGCAAACCTCAAACTTTGTCCAAAAAAACCATATTTTCCCCACATTTATGTGGTGGAAAGTTCTGGAATCTGCGTGGATCCACAAAATTCCACCCACCACGTGTTCCCCAAAGTCTTCCAAGAAAAATGGTACCTCACTTGTGTGGGTAGGCCCAGTGCCCGTGACAGGAAACGGCCCAAAACGCAACGTGGACACACCACATTTTCACAGTGAAAACGGACCCCTTTTTTGCAAAGTGCCTAGCTGTAGATTTTGAACCCTAGCTCTGCCGGCACCTAGAGAAACCTAGCAAACCTATACATTTTTAAAAACTAGACACCCAGGGGAATCCAGGATGGGGTGACTTGTCTGGCTCTCACCAGCTTCTGTCACCCAGAATCCCTTGCAAACCTCAAAATGTGTCCAAAAAACCAAATTTTCCTCACATTTCTGTGGTGGAAAGTTCTGGAATCTGCATGGATCCACAAAATTCCACCCAGCCCGCATTCCCCAAAGTCTTCCGAGAAAAATGGTACCTCACTTGTGTGGGTTGGTCAAGTACCCGCGACAGGCAAGGGCCCAAAACGTATTGAGGCGACATCAAAATTGCCTATCACAAAACGACCTGGTTTTGCAAGGGGGTTCACCTGGGTTTTTGGCCCCGTGCTCGGCGGCCAGCTAGGGAACCCTACCAAACCCATACATTTCTGAAAACTAGACACCCGGGGGATTCCAGGGAGGTATAGCTTGCGTGGATCCCCCAACATTTTCTTACCCAGAATCCCCTGCAAACCTCAAATGTAGCTGAAAAAATCACTTCAACAATTTTTTGTGTGGGAAAGTTGTGGCATCACCGGGCTAACACAAATTTCCTACCACCCAGCGTTCCTCCAGGTCTCCCGATAAAAATGGTGCCTCACTCGTGTGGGAGGCCCAAGTACCCACGACAGGCAAGGGCCCAAAACGTATTGAGGCGACATCAAAATTGCCTATTACAAAACGACCTGTTTTTGCAAGGGGGGTCACCTGAGTTTTTGGCCCCGTGCTCGGCTCCCACCTAGGGAAACCTACCAAACCCATACATTTCTGAAAACTAAACACCCGGGGAATTCCAGGGAGGTATGGCTTGCGTGGATCCCCCAACTTTTTCTTACCCAGAATCCCCTGCAAACCTCAAATTTAGCTGAAAAAAATCAATTTTTCCACACATTTTTGTGTGGGAAAGTTGTGGTATCACCGGGCTGACACAAATTTTCTACCACACAGCGTTCCCCCAGGTCTCCCAATAAAAATGGTGCCTCACTCGTGTGGGAGGTCCAAGTACCCGCGACAGGCAAGGGCCCAAAACGTATTGAGGCGACATCAAAATTGCCTATCACAAAATGTTTTGGGCCCTTGCCTGTCGCGGGTACTTGGGCCATCCACACGAGTGAGGCACCATTTTTATCGGGAGACCTGGGGGAACACTGGGTGATAGGAAATTTGTGTCAACCCGGTGATGCCACAACTTCTTCACACAAAAATGTGTGGAAAAAGTGTTTTTTTCAGTGAAATTTCAGGTTTGCAGGGGATTCTGGGTAGGAAAACGTTGGGGGATCCACGCAAGCCATACCTCCCTCGGATCCCCCGGGTGTCTAGTTTTCAGAAATGTGTGGGTTTGGTAGGTTTCCCTCGGTGGCCGCCGAGCACGGGGCCAAAAACCCAGGTGACCCCCCTTCCAAAACCAGGTCGTTTTGTGATAGGCAATTTTGATGTCGCCTCAATAAGTTTGGGGCACTTGCCTGTCGCGGGTACTTGGGCCTCCCACATGAGTGAGGCACCATTTTTATTGGGAGACCTGGGGAAATGCTGGGTGGTAGTAAATTTGTGTCAGCCCGGTGATGCCACAACTTTGCCACACAAAAATGTGTGGAAAAAGTGATTTTTTCAGCTACATTTGAGGTGTGCAGGGGATTCTGGGTAAGAAAACGTTGAGGGATCCACGTAAGCCATACCTCTCTATAATCCCCCGGGTGTCTAGTTTTCAGAAATGTGTGGGTTTGGTAGGTTTCCCTAGGGGGCCGCCGAGCAAGGGGCCAAAAACCCAGGTGACCCCCCTTGCAAAACCAGGTCGTTTTGTGATAGGCAATTTTGATGTCGCCTCAATATGTTTTGGGCCCTTGCCTGTTGCGGGTACTTGGGCCTCCCACACGAGTGAGGCACCATTTTTATCGGGAGACCAGAGGGAACGCTTTGTGGTAGGACATTTGTGTCAGCTCGATTATGCCACAACTTTTCCACACAAAAATGTGTGGAAAAAGTGATTTTTTCAGCTAAATTTGAGGTTTGCAGGGGATTCTGGGCAAGAAAACGTTAGGGGATCCACGCAAGCCATACCTCCCTGGAATCCCCCGGGTGTCTAGTTTTCAGAAATGTGTGGGTTTGGTAGGTTTCCCTAGCTGGCCGCCAAGCACGGGGCCAAAACCCAGGTGACCCCCTTGCAAAACCAGGTCGTTTTGTGATAGGCAATTTTGATGTCGCCTCAATACGTTTTGGGCCTTGCCTGTCGCGGGTACTTGGGCCTCCCACACGAGTGAGGCATCATTTTTATCGGGAGTCCCGGGGGAACGCTCGGTGGTAGGAAATTTGTGTCAGCCCGGTTATGCCACAACTTTTCCACACAAAAATGTATGGAAAAAGTGATTTTTTCAGCTAAATTTGAGGTTTGCAGGGGATTCTGGGTAGGAAAACGTTGGGGGATCCACGCAAGCCATACCTCCCTGGAATCCCCCGGGTGTCTAGTTTTCAGAAATGTGTGGGTTTGGTAGGTTTCCCTAGCTGGCCGCAGAGCACGGGGCCAAAAACCCAGGTGACACCCCTTGCAAAACCAGGTTTTTTTGTGATAGGCAATTTTGATGTCGCCTCAAAATGTTTTGGGCCTTGCCTGTCGCGGGTACTTGGGCCTCCCACACGAGTGAGGCACCATTTTTATCGGGAGACCCGGGGGAACGCTGGGTGGTAGGAAATTTGTGTCAGCCCAGTGATGCCACAACTTTCCCACACAAAAATGTTTGGAAAAAGTGATTTTTTTCAGCTAAATCTGAGGTTTGCAGGGGATTCTGGGTAAGAAAACGTTGGGGGATCCATGCAAGCCATACCTCCCTGGAATCCCCTGGGTGTCTAGTTGTTAGAAATGTATAGGTTTGCTAGGTTTCCCTAGGTGCCGGCAGAGCTAGGGTTCAAAATCTACAGCTAGGCACTTTGCAAAAAAAGGGTCCGTTTTCACTGTGAAAATGTGGTGTGTCCACGTTGCGTTTTGGGCCGTTTCCTTTCGCGGGCACTAGGCCTACCCATACAAGTGAGGTACCATTTTTCTCTGAAGACTTTGGGGAACGCGGGGTGGGTGGAATTTTGTGGATCCACGCAGATTCCAGAACTTTCCACCACAGAAATGTGAGGAAAATGTGTTTTTTTGGACAAATTTTGAGGTTTGCAAGTGAATCTGGGTAACAGAACATGGTGAGAGCCAGTCAAGTCACCCCATCCTGGATTCCCCTGGGTGTCTAATTTTCAAAAATGTATAGGTTTGCTAGGTTTCCCTAGGTGCAGGCAGAGCTAGGGTTCAAAATCTACAGCTAGGCACTTTGCAAAAAATAGGTCAGTTTTCACTGTGAAAATGTGGTGTGTCCACGTTGCGTTTTGGGTCATTTCCTGTCGCGGGCACTAGGCCTACCCACACAAGTGAGGTACCATTTTTCTCGGAAGACTTTGGCGAACACGGGATGGGTGGAATTTTGTGGATCCACGCAGATTCCAGAACTTTCCACCACAGAAATGTGAGGAAAATGTGTCTTTTTTTGACAAATTTTGAGGTTTGCAAGGGATTCTGGGTAACATAACCTGGTGAGAGCCAGTCAAGTCACCTCATCCTGGATTCCCCTGGGTGTCTAGTTTTAAAAAATGTATAGGTTTGCTAGATTTCCCTTGGTGCCGGCAGAGCTAGGGTTCAAAATCTACAGCTATTCACTTTGCAAAAAAAGGGACAGTTTTCACTGTGAAAATGTGGTGTGTCCACGTTGCGTTTTGGACCGTTTCCTGTCGTGGGCACTAGGCCTACCGACACAAGTGAGGTACCATTTTTCTCGGAAGACTTTGGAGAACGTAGGGTGGGTGGAATTTTGTGGATCCACGCAGATTCCAGAACTTTCCACCACAGAAATGTGAGGAAAATGTGTTTTGTTTGACAAATTTTGAGGTTTGCAAGGGATTCTGTGTAACAGAACCTGGTGAGAGCCACACAAGTCACCCCATCCTAGATTCCCCTGGGTGTCTAGTTTTCAAAAATGTATAGGTTTGCTAGGTTTCCCTAGGTGCCGGCAGAGCTAGGGTTCAAAATCTACAGCTAGGCACTTTGCAAAAAAAGGATCAGTTTTCACTGTAAAAATAAAGTGTGTCCACGTTGCGTTTTGGACCGTTTCCTGTTGTGGGCACTAGGCCTACCCACACAAGTGAGGTACCATTTTTATCGGGAGACTTAGGGTAACACAGAATTGTAGAGCAACTGTTATTACCTATTGACTTTCGATGCATTTCTGCCTTCCAAATGAAAGACTATGTGTAAAAAAGAAGTCATTTTGAAAAATGACATATACGTCTCATGCTAGTATGGGTACTCACAATTTCGGAAATGTGCAAATATCTACTGTTTCTAAACTCTATATTTTGTTCCAATTTCAGAAATACATAGGTGTCTTTCATACCGATTTGTCCATGTATATATTTTCCCAAATTAATTGCTATATACCCGGAACATAATGAAAAAACATTGCAAGACGCTGCTCAGTTATTGGCTCTGGGTTCGTCGGGTTCTTGGTGAACCTACAAGTCCTATATATCCCCACAACCAGAAAGGTCTAGCAGATGTAACAGTATATTGCTTTCAAACAGCTGTCACAATTAGAAGAAGTTACAGGTGAAAACATTGGCACAAATGGCTGTTTTTTGTAACTAATTTTCAATTTTTCCTATATTTAACTGTTAGTTTCTATAAAGAAGGATCTACACAAATGACCCCTTGCTGAATTCAACATTTTGTCTACTTTTCTAAAATGTATAGCTTTCCAGGATCCATTATTGCTTTCATACCCATTTCTAGCATTAACTGGAAGGAGGTTGAAAGCACAAAAAATAGCAAAAATAGGTTATGTCCCAGAAAAATGGCAAAACTGTGTAAAAATTTTTGGTTTTCTGACAAAGGTCTGATTGTCCCTGAAAGCTGGGAGGATGGTGATTTCAGCACCACAACCCCTTTTTGATACCATTTGCAGGGAAATAAACAGACGCTTTCATCTGTAGCCCTTTTTTCCCATTTTTACCAAAAAAACCATTTAGCTGTATTTTGGCTAATTTCTGGGTTCCCTCCAGGGCAATCCACAAACCCTGGGTACCTTTAGAATCCCCATGATGTTGGAAAAAAAGGACGCAAATTTGGCGTGGATACCTTATGTGGTCAAAAAGTTACAGGGGCCTAAGCGCGAACTACCCCAAATAGCCAAAAAAAGGCTTAGCACAGGGGGGGAAAAGGCCTAGCAGCAAAGGGGTTAAACATCTTGCTCAAATCCGATTACAATGAACATGTTTTAGTGAATTTGAAAATGTTCATTGGGTAGTGACTCAGATATTTAAGAAGGGGAATGAGTGATTTGACAATGAAAAAGCAGCTTCTACAGATTTCGACACAAAGTGCTTTAGAGCCAGTTTTCGCAGAGTTGTTTCAGGATCACGACCCTGCTGGACAATGGCCCAAAAAATCCTTCTGTGAAATGACAATGAGCTCATGAAATATTTTTAATTCCATCTTCAGAAAGACACTCCTGACTGTTGATCAAAGGTATGTTTTCTCTGCTCATTAGGATGTTGCAGCATATGCTTGTTTGAGGCCACACACATTCGCGGGTTTCATAATACTGAGCCTAGTGGGGACCGCACCTGATTTCTGGAAGTGACTGGCAAGTCTCGGGTTTGAGACCTCCTGCATCTGCCATTCCTCCTGAGATACAATAAGTGAGTGCCAATAATTTCACAATATTACTGCCTGTTGATTACTCTGCCAAGAATCTGCACTATGATGACTCAAAATAAAATATTTGTTGTAAACACCCCACATTAAGAAGTTCTTATATGAGACGACTGAAGGAGATCCATGCAGGAAGCCGACGGGCCTAAAGAACTAGCAAAGAAAGTTAGTTGTCTTGAAATAACTTTGCAACAAATGGTGTTCTAGCAAACAAAGGGCACAAGTATTCCTTCAAGCCCCCGAAGACAGAGTGTGGGGCTGATGGACAATCTTCTGCAAAGAGGTCACTCCGACAGAAACAGAACGCATGTCTTTTATTAGCATATCTCAAAATAACAAAAACATGCTTTCAGTTCGGTCTGAAGCCCTCTACACAAAAAGGGTCGGAGCCACTACAATATGAATGTTGTTTAACATTTGTCATGAATTTCTTACAAAGAATGACCATATTTTTTGGGTTCCGGAGTAGCGTGCTACTCGCCTAAAAGCGCTTTAACACCTAATCAGGGGTAGTAAGCGCTATGTAAATGCTGTTACAATTACAATATTATCTATAATGGTTGTTCCTAATTGTCCACACAAATTATAGCAATTAGCCTAAGTGATAGTGGCATCCTTGAACGAGACACAAGAGCGACACCAGGCAGACAACATGGCTACCAGTTTGTCAATGTTTCTAGTGTGCAAGTGCGGGAAGCTGGCTCTGTTGTCATGTCCTTTTTTTTTTTATTTTTTTAAAGTTTAAGAAGCTTTATTAATGTATTGTTCATCATACAATACAGGACAAGATGTAACAATATTTAAGAATAACAAACATATGTAATAAACAACCTGCCATAAAACATGTCAGAAAGCTGTTTTCAATTTTAGGATTTACATAGGAAAAGAAAAGAAAAAAGAGGGGGGGAGGAAGGAAACAGGAAAGATAAAATATGCTTTGCAATTAAAGAAAAGCTAGCAATAAATACTCATTAGAATAAAAAAGGAAACAATTAACATATTTTCCATAGAAATTTACAATATAAATGGTATTGAACAGGAGAAAGAAGGCAAAGAAATAAAAGAAAAAAAACTCATGGAGGTTGAAAGTTTTCTGACCGGTTATTAGAAATCTGAGAACTAGAGAGCTTATTTAAATAAACAGTTAGGGGTAACCAAAATATATCCCTATTTATCTGTGGGTTACAACAGGAGGCAAAAGCAGTGTCCAGGCTATGATAATGGCATACAGTATTCCACCAAGATTTGACTGTGAGCTTGTTTGGGCATTTCCAGTTGAGTGTAATTTGCTGAAAAGCTAAAGCTAACATGAGGTCAAACAATCCACGTTCATGAGATAATAAACCAAGTGACTCTGATAAACTTTCCATTAATAGGAGGGCATTAGATAGGGAATATTTAGATTAAAAATATTCAAGATCCGAGGCCAAATTTGTAACCAAAAAGAAGCTACGGGAGGGCATGAAAAGAGGAGGTGACAGAGGTCAGCCAAGGGGTGATCACAAGACCAGCAAGTTTTATTATTAGAGTGTGTAAAATTGGCGATGGAAATGGGAGTGAAATAAAGTCTGTGATATAGAAAGAACATAGATTGAGTAGTGGATGCAGATCTAGATATTTTCAACGATCTGGTCCATATCTTGCTCCAAAATTCAGTGCTCCATTCACAACCGAAATCCGCCTCCCAGGCGAGCTCCACCTTAGTTTTAGAACGCTCCGAGACAGTGGAGTTGAACAATTTATAAATGAGAGAGACCTTTGGGGATACTGACAAAATTCTAAGAAGTGGATCTTGGGTAGACAAAGAATCTTCAGAAGGAAGGGAATAAAAAGTTTCCAAAATTGCTTCCATAAGTAATGAAAACTTATGCAAAAAAGAGCGGGGACATTTCAAGTTGGTTTGGAACTGAGGAAAAGAACAAGGAGAAGTGCCATCAAAAATGTCCTGAACCCAGATAATACCTTTAGCCCTCCAGGAGCTCCAAAACAAAGGTCTATTATTAAAGATTAGAAGACGATTATGCCAAAGAGGAGAACACAAGATCGTGTTTCTAGATATTCTCTTTGGTTGACAGTAAGGTCTTAACAATGAGCAAGTATGTTTAAAAAGTGGGAGAGATGTGAGATTGGTTTTGGCTGAGAAGGCCAGAACTTCCAGGAAAGAGAAAGGGGAACAAAGACGACGCTCAATACTTACCCATAAAGGGTTGAAAGAGGAAATGTTCGCTTGGAGCCAGTAAGAAGCTTGTTTAAGACAAAAAGCTTTATGATATAATCTAAAATTTGGAAAGCTCACCCCTCCGGTGGATTTTAGTTTTCTAAAATGTGCTAAAGAGATTCTAGATTTTTTACTGTTCCACAGAAATTTGGAAAGTAGGGAGTCAAGTTTTTTTAAATAGATAGAAGGAATATAGACTGGAATCATTGAGAGAATATATAGCATAATAGGAGTGATCATCATCTTGATAGAATCTAGGCGTCCCCACCAGGAAAGAAAAAGAGGATTCCAGGAAGAGAGAAGTTTGGAGATCCAATCAAGAATTTCTGTCATATTTGTTTTAATCGAGTTTGAAATAGAGTTGGTGAACCATAACCCTAGGTATTTAATTTTAGAACCATTCCAATGGAATCCGGCTGAATAAAAATGATGTTTGGAACAAAATTTGGTTATGGGAAGAATCTCTGTTTTATCAGAGTTGATTTTATAACCCGATACCACTTGAAAAATCTGAGAATTCTTGTAATAATGGGGGAATAGAAATTTCTGGGTTAGATATAAAGAGTAAGATATCATCTGCGTAAGCAGAGAGCTTCAAGTGTTGATCTCCGTATAAAAATCCAGAGATAAAAGTGTTATGACGGATGCGAGCCAGAAAGGGTTCAAGGGAAAGAATAAAAAGAAGAGGAGATAAGGAGCAACCCTGTTGGACACCACGATGAAGTGAGAAACGATTTGAGACAAGACCGTTAACTATAGTGGAAGCAGTAGGTGCCGTGTAAAGTAAAGAAACCAGGGAGATGAATTTAGGTCCAAAACCGTGCCAATGGAGTGACTTAAATAGAAAAGACCATTCAACTCTATCGAAAGCTTTTTCTGAACAATAGATATCGCAGCCAAAGAATAAGATAGAGCAGGTGCCTTATTCAAAACATTGAAAAATAACCGAGAGTTATCAGAGGTTAATCTGCCCTTAACAAAACCACATTGTTCTAGACCAATTACATGGGGTAATAGTGATTCAAGACGTAATGCCAATAATTTAGCAAAAATTTTATAGTTCACATTTATCAAGGATATAGGGCGATAGTTTTTGCAGAGTTTAGGATCCTTACCTTTTTTGTGAATGAGACAAATAGAGGCTTCTAGGAAAGTACAGCTCGCTTTGCCAGTAGTACAGAAGTGTTGAAAGAGATTAAAAAGTTTGGGGTGTAGACAACTTGAAAAATGTAAGTAAAATTCTACTGAGAAACCATCCGGACCATGGGATTTATATTTCTTTAGTGAATTAAGAGAGCTAGTAATTTCCTGGAGCGAAATATCCGAATCTAGGGAATTAAAATCAAGATCAGTGGATGAAGGAGACGGGACACTGTTTAGATAAGAATCAATAAGAGAATTTGATGCTGGCGCTTCTGGAGTATACCAGTAAAAAACAAGGGAGGTGCCCTTCAGGTCCAATCAGGGACAGGGAAAGTACAAACAAAAATACCAAACAGGTCCCTACTGAAAAATAGTTTGTGACTAAAAGACTATATTGTGCTGGTGTTTAGAGAAATACATAAAATCAATACAATTGTATCATATCAGTGAGTCAAAGACAACATGCAATCAAAATAAAATATGTAAATGACTAGGATTCACATGGGCATATATCAATTAATATTTATTAACATTTATACATACAATCAAATTCTTTAAAAAGATTAAAAAACATTTCATAATACAACATACAATCACAAGAAAACAGAGTTGTCGACGCTGCGTTTCGGTGAGTAGATAAATATACACCTTCTTCAGGACAGTTTTCTAGACAATAAAAACATTATGTCATTGTAAAAACACACATGTTGCTGACATTCATATTCACTGTATTTTTAAAAAAATTATTAATTTTTTGTTTACAAACTTGTAACATTTATATTTACTCTATTGTCACCAGCACTTAGAGATATATAGTCTTCACTCTAAAGTAGTGAAGAAAATTTTTAACATCAAATTTACTAAACATCATAATCATCTAAAATGAGAAAACACATACCTAAAAAGTGTTAAAACGAGACTAGAATTCAGTATTCCTAGATCTTTGTGTGAATCAATTTGTAGAAATGAGGGAAATAAGGATGATCACCTCGTCAAAAACCTTAAATTTCCCAAAAAAAGGAAAGATTTGTTTAAATGATGATAGTAATTATTCGACGGTGTGTCCAAATTGGATTTATTTAAAACAAATGCAAAACATTATACCTTGCAACTAAAAAATTAGTCGGTATATGTATGTACATTGATACCACCGTTTATTTGTCATGCACTGGAAGTCCCCGAGTGCTAGAAAACAGATATTAAAAGGTGTTATACCCATGATATACAGGAGGGCAAATTGATGAGCCACTAACTATAGAACTACAGCTTACCAGAAATCAAGAAAACTGGACCATATCACAAGTCAAGGGATGCGTCGCAATAGGAATCCCCAGAATAGACTAATGTGCCGCTAAATTGGGTCAATATCCAGGGCAGCAGTCTGTTGTGGTCGTTCTGGCGCATATACAGCCGTAGTAATAAGAACCTATAATCGGAACATTTATATAAGAATTGTCAACACGTATGATATAATCTATTTGGTTGTCATTATTATATTGTTAATGGACAGTGGACCGCATGTAGGCATACTGATTGCGGGTTACTAGAAACTAATAATGGCGTCTACCTTTATGAGCCATACTACTTTCTAGATAGTATAATTACGTCTATTGTTTTGTCTCGACATATATAAGCCTGGCTTTAATGTATTTTAAACATGACTATTATATTGCCGCTTATCCCGGCATGATAAAGGGGAGATGTGGACGGTACTCAATACAATAGTTACCGGCGCGACCAATAGTATTCTGTATTAGTCGCTAGATCCACTGCGCATGTAGGGATCTGTGTGTTTAATCAAATCACACTGCTATAAGTATCTCATTCTATCGGGAAACGAGGCACTAAATCGCAGAACCTACGACTCACCTCATAAAGATAGTCCTTCTGGAGTATATAAATTGTTATAAAATGTTGTGAATACATCGAGGATTTCTTGATCTTTGAAAAGATGTTTCCCATCTGCTGACTGAATAGAGTCTATGAACGTCCTCTCTTTTCTACATTTGAGATAATTAGCTAAGAGTGATCCAACTTTATTGCGACCTCCATAATATCGGGCACTGCTACGAAGTAGAATAGATGAAGCATTGTCAGTAGAAATCTTGTTAAACTCTAGCTTAGCGCGAACAAGCTTCTGCAAAGTGGAATCAGATGAGGAGGTGTAAAACTGATGTTCTAGGCATTTGATATTAGTTAATAAAGCCTTAAGCTGAATGAGGGTACGTTTCTTTTTCCTAGCTACAAAATCAATGATGAATCCTCGGGCAGTGGCTTTAAAGGTGTCCAATACCAAAGCAGGGGATATAGATGGACCTTCATTCAGAGAAAAGAATTCTCCCGCAAAGGAAGCAAAGGAAGATGAAAAAGCTGGATCTTGTAAAAGAAAATTGTTAAATCTCCATCTAGAAGATTTAGGTTGCGAACGGAGCAAATCAAAGTCAACAATCACCGGATCATGATCCGAAATTAAAATGGGTTCGATCGAAGATGAAACAAGGTTTTGAGCTAAAGGTTTGGATAGAAAGATGTAATCCAGTCGGGATAGGGAGGCATGTGGCGGGTCGAAAAAGGAAAATTCTGTTTGGTCTGGGTTACATAATCTCCAAGCATCTACAAGATGTGTCTGTGTAATTGTGCTATGAAATTGTTTATGAGTTTTATGGGGAATAAAGCGAACCTGGGATTTGCGATCGATAAAGGGGTCCATAATTTGGTTACAATCGCCTCCAAGGATAAAAAATTCATCTTTATGTTGCAAACATTTGTTTGTAATAGCAGGCCAGAAAGTGTAATCTGGTTGGGTCAGACCATAAATATTAAAGACAGTTAAAGAAACATTATTATTAATGATTAGTTTAACTAAAATCCATCTGCGTCTATTTCTTGTGAAACAACAGAACATTTACATTTTTTGTGACATAGGATAATAACCCCATTCTTCTTTGTAGTTGTAGGAGAAACAAGAACAGAACCAACCCAATTACGTTTGAGCTTAAGAGCCTCAGCTTCTGATAAATGAGATTCTTGTAATAAAACTAAGTCAGGATTATAAGAGGCTAAATGTGAGAGAATTCTCTGCCTCTTTATAGGATTAATAAAACCTTTTACATTCCATGTAACAACTCTGAATGCAAGAAAATAACCATAGATATAAAACAATGGAACTGACAATAATGAAACAGTATAGAAAGAGCAGTAGGCAAAGCCAGAATGAAGAAAAAAGATACATTAAGAGGGAAAGGGGAGAAGAAATATGAGTAAGATGAGACAGTACATGTCAAGTGACGACTGCAATACATACCTTCACAGGGAAACACAAGGGAAAAATGAGAAGCGTCAACGGACAACAGGGATGGCACACCCAACAAAGGGCAACGGACCACACCAGGACGTCAATGAAACATATATCGGAGCGGGAACATGAGGTAGGTACAAAAAAGGGATCCAAAGAACCTGTAAGTAAAAATCAAAAGGTTATGCATACAAAAAGGAGTAGTAAAGCTAAATAACCTGTTACAGTAAAAACAGAATCAATATGAACATTACAGAGGAACCATTAAAGTCAAGTATTAGGAGGAGGACCAGCGATCTCCATCGAGGAAGCAGAAAGAGAATGAATTAATTTTCTGAGGTCCGCAGGATCTTCAAATATAGAAGTTTTATTCAAAAAGGTGACCTTAAGTAAGCACGGGTGAAATAAGCCATATCGAGCACCCAAAGAACGAAGGGCAGGACGAAGATCCAAGAATTCCTTTCGACGTTTGGCGGTGACTGAGGAGACGTCTTGAGAAATAAACAGTCTTGTGTCCTGCCAATTAAGCTGCTTCTTGGATTTAGCCGCGTTGAGGACCTGTAGCAGATCTGTGAATTGTAGAAATAAGAAGATAACACCACGAGGTTTAGAAGGGGCAAATGAGGAAGACAAGTGTGGACCCAGTCTATGTGCTCGTTGGATATTTAATTTGGTTGAAGTAGGAAGGTCCAAGAGCTTTGGAAGAAATGTGGTGAAGAACGTAACCGGATCGTCACCCTCAAGGCCTTCAGGAAGTCCATACAAGTGGAGGATATTACGAAGATTTCTGTTTTCAAGCTCTTCAGCCAATCTCCTTAGTTGTAGAACCTCTTTTTCCAACAAAGAAAGTCTTGAGGAAGAGTCTTGTACGTCACTAATTTGTTGTTCCATCACTGAAAGGCGGGAGTCCTAGGACGACCACTTGTTATCCAGAGTCTGCAAACGAGAGTTTGTTTCCTCAACAAATGGTCTTAGAGTGCGAATTTCCTCCAGAACAATATCCAAAGAGACCGAAGATACAGATTTTGGAGGAGAAGGAGGATCATGTTTAATTCTCTTGATGGTAGTCCAAGGTACTTGTGGTTTAGACGCCATAGCCGACAGAACTGTAGGGCGAGAGTACGCTGTTTGCGGTAAATCCTCAGAAGGCTGAGAGGAATTATTGGGGGCTACAGAGTAGACAGGTCAAGACACCAATTCGCTGGACCTAAGTTTTTTCGAGGAGTGTAGTAACTTTTTGCTCCTACCCATGAAATAGTATAACCAGGAATAAAAAAAAAAAGGTTTGTCCAATGACGTCTCAATAGTTTGACAAAAAACTCTCCACAGAAGAACAATAATAAGGTAAATACCTGGACCTCCCAATATATGAATGCACTTCAGCTGAAGACAATGCAGCATGAGACGCAAAAAAGTGTAGAAAAAGGCAATTCCAAGTGCATTATAGTAGAAGTTTGAAGAGAAATCAAGAAAAACAAAAGTCAAAATGGCGGCCGCTGAATGGCTGATATAGTCACCTGAAGAAAACTGGTCTTAATCCAGAAGCATGGTGAATCAAAAAGGTATCCTGCAGAGAAAGCTAGCAGATTAAAAAAACTGCCCGCATTATGCTGAGAGCGGCGATAAAACCTGTATAATTACAGCCGCGATGTCCGGTGCGGCACAGAGCTCTGATGCTAGGCGGCCATCTTAGGTCGCGGTGCGCGTGACTCCCCGTCATGTCCTTTAGGATAGTTCCATCATGTTCATACAAATTACATATGCTTTGTCCCATCCACACAACATAACGGTTCTACATAGGTGACCTTTTTCCTAGTAGCTTGCTTCTGTCTTTTCGACAATGGGCTCTCGGCACCCTATCTTAATCCCTGTACCTGATGTACATAAACATGTCTCCAGGCACAGTAGATTTATCCTGTATAAGGGTCACCACTTTTTTCATCCATGGCCAACAGCCCGCTGTGCATGATCATGTTTGTTTATAAAAGGATTATCAAAGGATTAGTGAATGTTTTAAAAACATATCGATTCTGGAAAAACCCTGGAGTGACCACTTTACTATAAAAGACCCTCACTCCCCCTTACACAGGCAGAGGAGAATTCCTTTCAGGCTGGACCGAGACTCTGCAGGCTGAACCTTCGACAAGCAGAGACCTGACATCCCTTGCGGGGTGCCATCCTTGACGCAGAGACGGGGTCCTTCATTCAGAACCATCAGGTGAGGGGTTAGCACTTCCCCGGGGGATTATTGGCTCCATTAGGACATATCCTAGCACTTACACAAAGTGCTAAGGGCAAAGTAGAGAAAATCTACACAGAACTAAATGCAGTTACAACTAATGTGGAGCAGCAAGCAAAGAGCGCTCCCTCCACGTCAGGCTGCGCTACTCTACTGGGGACCCATAGCACCGTGCCAACTAACACGCTAAAAAACTGGATGCATCTGGACATCCCTTCCTTCAGCCGCATCTTAAATAGCCTTAAATCTGGCTCACCAAACGATCCTCTTCCCATCTCCATTCTTCAAAAACTGGAACCATCTTCACTCAAACTCATCATGGAGTTGCTTAATGCATCACTGAAGGAAGCAATCTTACCATCTGCATGGAAACACGCCATGGTTCTCCCCCTTTTGAAAAAACCCAATGAGGATCCGGCTGAACCCTCCAACTTCTGCCCGATTTCGCTACTTCCTGCCTTTTCTAAAGTTCTAGAAAAGCACGTCAACCAACAACTAACGCAGTTTGTAGACTCCCAAAACATCTTACATGCATCACAATCGGGTTTTAGAGCAGGGTTTTCTACAGAAACCATGCTCCTGGGAGTTACTGAAACTCTGCGCCATCATCTTGACATGGGTGAAAAAGTGGCACTCATACTGCTTGATTTGAGTGCCGCTTTTGACACTGTGTCACACACTGCCCTACTAGAAGCTCTACAATCTTTGGGCATTGTTGGTTCAGCATTCAAATGGCTTAAGGATTTTTTGACCGGCCGGATTTTACAGGTTTTTTCCCCATCTACTAGCTCTAAGTCCCACGCTTCTCCTTACGGAGTACCGCAGGGTTCGATCCTCAGCCCATTATTGTTTAATATCTATGTTAGCCCTCTAGCCACAATAGCGGAAGAAGCTGGGTTGTCTATCTTCTCGTATGCTGATGATACCCAGCTTATCTTCTCTTTGTCCACCAATGAGGCATCTATGGTATCATCTCTCCAGGTTGGGGGACAAAAGATAGCTAGCTGGATGCACACCAATCGGTTGAAACTAAACGGTGGAAAAACTGAAGTTCTCATTCTTGGGAAAAACAAAGATCTCTGGGGCCCCCGTCATTGGCCTCCTCAAATGGGTGATCTGCCTCAACCGGTGCAATCAGCTTGCAATTTAGGCGTAGTTTTAGATGACCAGTTATCTATGAGGCAGCAAGCAGTCAAGGTCGCCTCAACCTGCTTCACCATCCTGAAATGGCTCAGAAAAATACTCTGGATGTTGCCTAGTCCCACAGAAAGAACAGTGATCCAGGCCTTGATTACGTCCAGGCTGGACTATGGCAACGTCCTGTACTTAGGAGCCAATAAGGAGGTGGTTCGAAAACTGCAGGTAGTGCAGAACTCCGCGGCCAGATTGCTCTGCCATGTACCTAAAAAGGCCTCCATCTCAGGTTCTCTCCGTGACCTTCATTGGCTTAAGATAGAGAATCGTACCAAATTCAAGGCCCTATGCTATATGCATAAGATCAAATCGGGCACAGCGCCTCAGTATTTGAGTGCCTTAGCCTATCCCTATCTTCCTACATGCCTTCTTTGATCCTCTTCTCAGGCCAAATTTCTAGTCCCCAGGATCAAACGGACGCGTTTGGGTGGCCGATCTTTCGCTTACCTGGCCCCGCTACTATGGAATTCGCTCCCCACGCCTCTCCGGCACGAAACCAGCTATAGCAACTTTCGCAAAGGCCTAAAAACTTGGCTATTTAACCAGTAGATGTCCTCCTTTTCTCTCGCGTTCTGTCTGTTGGCGCCGGGAAACCTCCGGGTAGCTGTGCGCCTTATAAAATTAATAATAATAATAATTACACATACATGCTTCACCTAAACATCTAGGCTAGGCTCAGTTAGGTACTACGCATCGTAGGGGTACGCCAATGCTATTGTTTTATATAATATGTTTTTATTCATCTTATTAGCACTATGGTAGAAATGTATCTACTTTTTACGATATTGGTACTAGCGATTACATTTGTCTGCTCCTGTCTTTTGATTGTCGCAGCAAATACCTGTCTTTTGATTGTCGCAGCAAATATGTTTCACACTAGATTGACTCTTAACCAATAAATGCTTATTGAAACCATTCTAATCGTCATTCTATGTGTACTCTGAGAAAAGCAAGCACGAGTGACTGAGCGAAAGATACCGTATTGTTTCCACTATACCTGAGGAATCAGGGTTGTCATGTTCAGTGGTTGCCAGAAACTACACACACCACTGTAGCATGCAGGGGGATGGTAGTGGCACCATAGAGCTAGCTGGTCTAATGGCTGACTCATCCTGTGGGGGTGTCCAGAGACTGTCTGCACACTAAGCCCTCAGTTTAGGTCATCCAAAACGCACAGGTCCTGAGGGGTCCTAAGAATTACACAACACTGTATATACTACACCAAAAAGAGGTATAGTGTGCACAGAGTCCAGCGAGTTCCCAAAGGTCGGCAGAGGTAAAGTAGATAACCTTACTCTCTATTTAGTGGTAGCTGGGTTGAGCCGTTAGCCTTATCAGAGGGTAGTGTGAATGCAGTTGGTGTACATACTCATACAAGGCAGGAACACACACTCAATGACTAACTCCAGGTCAAATGGTTGTACAAATATTACTTTGTCACTTTTATTTTAGGAACCAAGTGAACTCAGTTACAGACAAGTAGACTTCCCAATTATGCAGTATTTTCAATATTCTTGGCAATAGGTTTCAATAGCATCAACCAAGACTTTTCACATACATGAAACACGTTTTAGTCTAGTAGAGCGGGATATGTTTCAGCAGGCAGCCAACACAAGTACTGTCGCTGGCGGTCGGTTTCTGTAGATCGGATGGATTTCCGCAGTCGTCGAACCATCCTGGGGTGGTCGCAGTCAGGCAGGCAGGGCAGGAGGAGGCCGACAGGGCCACTTGCAGGAAGGTACGAGCTCTCGGGCATGGGGCTGTGAACAGCTACGGTCGTGGGTCTCTGAGGATCCTTTGAGGTCGTGGAGGACGTCTGGCTGCAGTGCTTTCTTCTGGCAGGGCAGAGTTGTGTCAGCACAAGAGCCAGTCCTCTACCACTGTGGTCATTGGAGGTAGCAGTGAGTTGCGTCGATATGAGTGTCGGTCCTCAACTGCGGCGGTTCTGGGAGTTCTCTTGTAGCAGGGAATCACACTGACACAAGTGTCAAACCTCCCTGTGGTGGTTCTTGTAGGTCTTGTACCGGCATATGCCGGGCACTGGAGCCTCTAGTCTGGGGGGAGATTCTTGGCACTTTTGCAAAAGTTGCGGGGTCTCCCGGGTTTCTTGGAGGCCGGGCGGGATTCCTGAAAGGACAGCAGCAGTTCGGTTCCTGGTCCAGCAGTGATCTTGGTCCATCTTCTTCTTTGGCCCATCGAATCTGAGGAGCAAGGTTCAAGGGAGCCCTTAAATACTACATTTAAGGGTGTTACTGAAGTTGGGGGGCAGTAGGCAATGGCTACTGTCCTCTAGGGTGACTACACCCTTTGGGTGTCCCCTCCCTTTGGGGAGAGGGGCACATCCCTGTTCCTATTGGGCCTAATTCTCCAATTCAAGATGGAGACTTTCTAAGAGAGGGGTTCACCTCAGCTCACGGTGACACTAGGGGTGTGCCAGACTAAGGTGGACACTCCTACTCTGCTTACAAACTTTCCCGCCTGCCCTGCCGCCAAAGTGGGGCCTGGACAGGGGGGTGGGCATTTCCCCTAGCGTCCCAAATCAGCACATCACAAGGTGAGAGCCTTTGAGGCTCAACACCAAGTGTTGCTGTTCCTGCCAGGGGAGGTGTGAAGCACCTCCACCCAGAGCAGGCTTTGTTCCTGACCTCCAAGAGCACAAAGGCTCTCACCCCATGAGGTCAGAAACCTGTCTGGTGGTGGCTGGCTGGCGGGGACCAGTCAGCCAAAACACTAAGAGTTGGTTGTTTTTAAGGGGCATCCCTAAGATGCCCTTTGAGTGCATTTTATAACAAATCCAACACTGGCATCAGTATGTGTTTATTATGCTGAGAAATTTGGTACCAAACTTCCCAGTTTTTAGTAAAGCCATCATGGATCTGTGGAGTTCGTAATGACAAACTCCCAGCCCCTATACTCAAAATGGCTTCACTGCACTAACAATGTCTGTGAATGGCACAGACACTATAGGGGCAAATTGCTCATGTAGGTATGCCCTCACCTGTGGTATGGTGTACCCTGCCTTAGGGCTGTATGGCCTGCTAGATAGCTGACTTACCCATGCCACAGGCAGTGTTGGTGGGCATGGCACACAGGGATGTGTGCCATGTTGACTCTTCTGTCTGGTCTGCACCAAAACACACAGCCTGCAATGGCAGTGTGCGGGTGTTAAGGTGAGGGGTCTCTGAGGGTGACATAATACATGTTGCAGCCCTCAGAGGCCCTCTCTGGTCTCAAGGCCCGTGGTACCAGGGTTACCTTTTACAAGGGACTTACAAGTGGCCCAGAAGTGTGGCAATTGTGGAAACAAAGGTACAGATTTGGGAAAGAACACAGGTGCTGGGCCCTGGTTAGCAGGGTCCCAGCACACACTCCATCAAGATGGCAACAGTTACCTGGCAAAAAGTTAAGGGGTAACCATGCAAAAAGGGGCACTTTCCTACAGCGATGCTTTTGCATTAACACTCTATTTGACTTAATATCAGAGTTATACCACTTTTGACAGACCCAGGCTTAGTTTGAAAGCATCACAACATTCCTCAAGCATTTTGCTGCCAAACTACACTCGTTTGAAGAGGCAGGACACAGTGATGCAGGCCCCACACAAGGGGGCGCTGGTGTGCTGCCTCTACATAGACACTACCCTGGAGAAAAACCACACAAGGCATACGTTAAACTAAATCTCACAGTGTCTTACAATGCAATGCACTATGAGAAACTGATCGTAGAGGTGTTTTCTTTAGATGGTAGAGGTATGACTCTGGTTAGACATAAATGCTATGTTTAGGCTTCACGTAGCTGAGCTCTCAGCTATCTCTTAGGTGAACATTGCTTAATTAATAAAAGAGTAAGTGCTGGAGATTTCCCCCAAAATGGCCACCGGCACGGAGCTCTGAGTGGGTGCTCCTGGGCTTTGAGATCAACTTTGTTGTAAATCCCTACTTGGCCTAGCTCTGCCACCACCCGCCAAGTTCTACTGCCCTGAACACCTACAACTGTTTATTTGACGCGAGAAAAGACTGCCGTAGGCAGGGTTACTTACCTCTTTGGAGTTTCCTAGCTGCTCTCTGGAGTCCTTGCAAAGGCAGAAGCTGACTGCCCCGACCTTCCCTCGGCCGTCCAGATTGTGCTGATCGCACTAGAGCCTGAACCGCTCCCCTGGACGAGCCTTAGACAGGCTGCGCAGTGCGGAGCTCCCAGGAGGTTTGTGGGAGGCAGTCTGCTCTCAATGGGTTGTCGGACCGAGTCCCCCCAGTGAGGTTTGGTGACGTAGACGGCCTGGAGCCTGAGCCGCACCCCGGGAAGACCGTTTCGAGATGGCCGTCATCTCCGACCTGATGGAAGGATCTCGGCTTAGGGGTGATTGCTTGACCTCACCTGACCTTCCAAATCACGCTGTCGGGCCGATCACACGGGAACCGGATCTGCTCCCCTGGACGAGCCAGGGCGAGTTGCACCGAGAGCTGAAGAGACTGCTCTCTGAAGGTATGTGGGAGGCAACCTGATTGCTGGGCTATCGGGGACTGGATCAGGTCCCCGCTGGGAATTCTGTCGACGTAGGCGGACGCTCTGAGAGCGCTGCCCTCTCTGACGGTTGTCGACTGAGTCTCGCTGACCCACTTTTGGCCTGATTGCATAGTGATGGAGCAAGGATAGTGCGGAGTGTGTCCCGTTGTCGGTTTTCTGTTGGGGGATGACGGCCATCTTAGTGCCTGGGGACAGAAGTAGCACCCAGCTGCCAGCCCACACTGGTGCCCTTGCTGATGACCTCCCATAACAACTGAATGGACAAAGATGGATGAAGCCTTCATGGTGTGAACTGAATTTCGGAGCATTTTTCATTTCGCACACTCTCAACATACCTCACTCACCAGAGGCCACCATTTTGATCTCGGCCCTCGGCCTCACCACCTCCTTTCAACCAAAACTAAAAAGGACTAAGCAAGCCTTGGAGCTCCTGTATCTCACCTTCCCACCTAACAATTGAAACAAACAAAAGACCACTGTTGCCTGTACTCCTCATACTCTGCTAATACGGTGGCCATCTTGGAATGGTCCAGCCCTCGACTTAAATAATGAACACCTTACTAAACTCTGCCTCCACACCTCCTTATTTCTAATCTAACAATGGACCAAGGAAGCCCTAATGCCCATGTTTTCACCTTTTCCCACATAACAACAGTTACCTAACTTCTGAAGCCTTGATGCCCCTGCATCCACCCCTCCCCATCTCCATATATTTAAACTAACAGTGGACCAAAGAAGCCCTGATACCCATGTATTTACCCTTTCCCACATAACAACAGTTACCTAACTTTTGTAACTTAAGCTCCTCTTGCTCATATAATTCCGCGGCCATCCTGGAATAGCTGGGCCTTCAAACTTTAGATGAAGACCACAACACCCTGTCAAGGAGTCAGAGACTGAAAGTGGGCAGTAAGCTACACCTCCCTCTAGGGAGCGATACAGCTGTAACCAGACCTCTCAATCAATCGTTAACTATGCTCCCAATAAATCCCCTCCTTAACTCGGCACTCGTGTGTTACGGACCCAACTCATGGACCATAAATTACCCTGAAGATATGTCCAATAATGCTTAAAAGAACTTCAAGCACAGAATTTTGAAACAGCACCCGGAAACACTTATAGTCGACAACTACTGCAGTCCAACTGCCAGCAATAAGAAAACCGACTTTGTCTTTTACACTAAACGCCCGACAAAGTGGAAAAACATCTTTCTTCTTCACCTCCAAGTCACTAAGTCAGTCAAAATACCCTATGGTTCAAAAATGGCCATGACCGTCTCCCCTACCTTTAGAGGGGAACTCACTGTTTCCATCTTCAGAACAGGAAACATTCCCATACAGGCCACTGACCCTCACCTCACCACTCTCGATCGTCACTCCCCTACACTGTTCTCCTCATTAACTCAACAGAACCACCTAACCCATTCTCCCCTATCCACCCTGACAAAAAACCCAGAACAGACCCTATCTCCCTTCCCGGCCGACTCACTCTACAACTCAGGGAACTCCACCATTACTCATTACAATCACACTACCCCCATTATCACACTCCACCAACAAACACCCACCAGAATGACTTCAACAGCACCCACCCTGACCAACAAACACACAGTTAATAAACTCTCCAAAGCTTATCTTGAGCTAGGATGATCGGACACAAACTACAGTCTGTCCGCTATTGAACTCGCTATAGACACTCCCCCCCTGACCACAGTAGACCCAACTCTGCTTGTTCAAACTATCTCTAACTCCAATACTGACCATATTCCACATGCCCAAACCTTCTTCACTGCCAATGTCACTGCTAATCCCAATGACACTGACCTCCCCCAAAGCATTGCGCTTTCTCCTTTCTCTGACCCAAGGACCCCCAACACACCCTCCCAATCGCAAGACAGGAAGCATCAATGACCTGACTCCACTCGTTCAATCAATCTCCAGTCCTAGTCCCAATATCACCATTCACCTCCAGAACCCAGTACTCCCAGTACTCTCTCCTTCCACAGACTGTAGACATACAATGTTCCCCCCGAAGGCTAGAAGCACAATTGACTCACTTACCCAACGGCTGATCCGAATGGAGCAAAAAATCAACTCCCTAGCTGTGGACATCTTGCATCTACGACAAGACCTTCCTAGCTCGGTTAAGCCACCCTGCTCACACACTCCAGGCATTTACACACCTTCCCCCAACACAGACCATCCCACGGCCCTACAAGGCACCCCATGACCCTCCACTCCATTGGGGGTTAGGCACATCGACCTCTCCGAGCTCTCCGGCCCATTCAGTACTGGAAGCGGATGATATCAACAATTCTTACCTTGCAATGAGCCAGAATATGGCTCCCTCCACAATCCCAGTAATATTTGGCACTAACAGAATCCCTAGATCTGTCCACTCGCCCAGACCACCTGCTCAATACACTACTATTCATACCGTATGCTCCAGCAATGATAATCCCTGTCCTCTATCATGCATGCTCTTCAACTGTAGATCAGCAGTGCAACGCGCCACAGATATTGCTAAAGTTTTACTCAGTGAAAAAATAGATATCACCTTCCTCACTGAATCCTGGCTCAATGACCACTCTACCCCCATTCTTGACCTACTCACTCCTCCAATCAATCAATCAATCAATCACGGCATTTATAGAGCGCGCTACTCACCCGGGAGGGTCTCAAGGCGCTGGGGGAGGGGGTAAGTTACTGCTCGAACAGCCAGGTCTTGAGCTGCTTCCTGAAGGCGAGATGGTCCTGGGTTCGCCGAAGGTGAGTGGGGAGGGAGTTCCAGGTCTTGGCCGCCAGGTAGGAGAAGGATCTTCCTCCGGCGGTGGTTCTGCGGATGCGTGGTACGGTGGCGAGGGCGTGGCTGGTTGATCGTAGCTGGCGTGTGGGCGTGTAGAAGGACATGCGGTCGTTGAGGTACTTTGGGCCCAGGTCGTGGAGGGCCTTGTGTGCGTGGGTGAGGAGTCTGAACGTGATTCTCTTGCTGACGAGGAGCCAGTGCAGGTCTTTCAGGTGTACGGTGATGTGGCTGTGTCGGGGGATGTCCAGGATGAGTCGTGCGGAGGCGTTCTGGATGCGCTGGAGTCTCTTTTGAAGTTTGGCTGTGGTTCCGGCGTAGAGGGTGTTCCCATAGTCCAGTCGGCTGGTGACGAGTGCCTGGGTGACGGTCTTCCTGGTTTCAGTGGGGATCCATCTGAAGATCTTGCGGAGCATGCGCAGGGTGTTGAAGCATGAAGATGAGACGGCGTTGACTTGTCTGGTCATCGATAGGGAGGAGTCCAGGATGAAGCCCAGGTTGCGTGCGTGGTCCGTTGGCTTGGGTGCGGTGCCCAGGGCCGGGGGCCACCAGGAGTCGTCCCAGGCGGAGGGTGATGAGCCCAGGATGAGGACTTCCGTCTTGTCTGAGTTCAGTTTAAGGCGGCTGTTCCTCATCCAGTCGGCGACGTCTCTCATCCCGTCGTGCAGGTTGGCTCTGGCGGTGGTGGGGTCGTTGGTGAGGAGAGGATCAGCTGGGTGTCGTCGGCGTAGGAGATGATGTTGAGGTTGTGTCGGCGTGCGATGGCTGCGAGGGGGCTCATGTAGACGTTGAAGAGGGTCGGGCTGAGTGAGGATCCTTGTGGAACGCCGCAGATGACTTCGGTGGCTTCGGATCTGAACGGGGAGAGGCGGACTCTCTGGGTTCTTCCGGCGAGGAACGAGATGATCCATTCCAGTGCTTTCTCTCGGATTCCGATGTTGCTGAGGCGCTTCACTAGGGTGCGGTGGCAGACGGTGTCGAACGCCGCGGAGAGGTCCAGGAGGATGAGGGCAGCTGTTTCCCCGTTGTCGGTTAGGGTTCTGATGTCGTCGGTGGCTGCGATAAGGGCGGTCTCGGTGCTGTGGTTGGCCCGAAACCCGGACTGCGAGGGGTCGAGGGATCCATTCGTCTCGAGGAAGGCGGCAAGCTGTCTGTTGACGGTCTTCTCGATGACTTTGGCCGGAAACGGAAGGAGCGAGATGGGGCGGTAGTTCTTGAGGTCGGTGGGGTCCGCCGTTGGTTTCTTCAGGAGGGCGGTAAGCTCGGCGTGCTTCCAGCTCTCCGGGAAGGTGGCGGTGTGGAAGGAGGAGTTGATGATGTCCCGGAGATGGGGTGCGATGGTGGCGTCGGCTTTGTTGAAGACGTGGTGTGGGCAGGGGTCGGTTGGTGATCCGGAGTGGATGGAGTTCATCGTGCGGGTGGTGTCTTCGGTGTTGATCGGGGTCCAGTTGCAGAGGGTGGTGGTGGCGGGCATTGGTTCGGCGGTAGGGTGCGTTGTTTGTGCGTCGAAGCTGTTGTGTATGTCGGTGATCTTGCGGTGGAAGAACGCGGAGAGTGAGTTGCAGAGGTCTTGCGAGGGGGTGATGTCGTTGTTTCCGGCGCTGGGGTTGGAGAACTCTTTGACGATGCTGAAAAGTTCCTTGCTGTCATGGGCGTTGTTGTCCAGTCGTTCTTTGAGTGCCGACTTCTTGGTGGCACGGATCAGCTGGTGGTGTTTGCGGGTGGCGTGCTTGAGGGCGGTCCTGTTGTCTGTGGTCTGGTCGAGTCGCCAGGTTTTCTCGAGAGTGCGGCAGTTCTTCTTGGATTCCTTGAGTTCGTTGGTGAACCAAGGGGTTTTCTTGCTTCCGGGTCTGCTGGGAGGGTTTTTAGTGGTGCGAGGTCGTCGGCGCAGGCGGTCAGCCACTTGGCGAGGTTGCTGGCTGCTTCGTTTGGGTCCGTTGTGTCGGTGGGTGTGTTCTGGCTGAGGGAGGCGGTGAGCTGCTCGGCGGTGATCTTGCTCCAGCTCCGGCGGGGAGCCTGTTGCGGGTGGTGGTGGGTCGCAGTCTTTCTGAAGCTGAAGTGGACGCAGCTGTGGTCGGTCCAGTGGAGTCCGGTGGCGTGGCTGAAGGAGATGTGCTTGCTGGACGAGAAGACGGGGTCAAGCGTGTGGCCGGCGTAGTGGGTGGGCGTGTTCACCAGTTGCTTGAGTCCGAGGTTGGCGAGGTTGTCCAGCAGGGCGGTGGTGTTTCTGTCGTTGTTGTTCTCCAGGTGGAAGTTGAGGTCCCCTAGGAGGATGTAGTCGGCGGAGGGCATGGCGTGCGGGCTGATGAAGTCTGCGATGTCTTCGCTGAATAGTGTGCGTGGTCCCGGGGGTCTGTAGATGAGGGTGCCTCGGAGGGTGGTCTTGGGGTCCGTGTGTATCTGGAAGTGTAGGTGTTCGGCGGCGGTGAAGGTCTCGTCGGAGTTAGTCGAGATGCGGATGGTGTTCTTGTGTACGATGGCGATGCCTCCTCCCGTCTGGTTGACGCGGTCCTTCCGGGTGATCTTGTATCCATCCGGGATGGCTATGGCGATGTCAGGCGCTGAGGAGGCGTTCATCCAGGTTTCGGTGAGGAAGGCGATGTCCGGTGCTGTTGCGTCGAGCAGGTCCCAGAGTTCCACGGCGTGCCTGTGGACGGAGCGGGTGTTCAGCAGGATGCATTTCAGGTGGTTGCTGCTGTTGCTCGACTTGGCGGAGGTGGTGCACGTCAGGGGGCAGGTGAATCGGCAGGTTTGGCAGGTGAAGGGTCCGTGGGTGCGTCTCGGTGAGGCTCGGTAGCAGGCAGGGTTCCGGCCGGCATTGAGTGCGGTGAGTGTGGCGGCGTCGTAGGTCCGTCGAGTAGTGTTGCATCGGTGGGATCCAGGGGTTCTGGCGCTGGGCGCGGTCCAGTCGCGGACGGGCGCAGACGGGCTTGCCTTAGGCGCGCCTTTGGCGCGCCAGCGGCGCGGCCGCGCAGCGGCCGCCATTTATGGGGAGGTGGGAGGGAGGAGCAGCTGGGAGGCGGGAGGCAGGGGCAGCGAATGGGCAGTCAGGGGCGGGGCCGCAGGGACGCAGCGGCGGGAATGGCGAGAGGCAGCGGGGGCACAGAAGGAAAACAAGGGGAGAGCAGACAAAATCACGGGCACAGCGTCAATGGGGCAGCGAGGGGCACAGAAAGGAAAACAAGGGGAGAGCAGACAAAATCACGGGCACAGCGTCAATGGGGCAGCGAGGGGCACAGAAAGGAAAACAAGGGGGAGCAGACAAAATCACGGGCACAGCGTCAATGGGGCAGCGAGGGGCACAGAAAGGAAAACAAGGGGAGAGCAGACAAAATCACGGGCACAACGACAATGGGGCGGCGAGGGCACAGAAAGGAAAACAAGGGGAGAGCAGACAAAATCACGGGCACAGCGTCAATGGGGCAGCGAGGGGCACAGAAAGGAAAACAAGGGGAGAGCAGACAAAATCACGGGCACAACGACAGTGGGGCAGCGAGGGGCACAGAAAGGAAAACAAGGGGAGAGCAGACAAAATCACGGGCACAACGACAGTGGGGCAGCGAGGGGCACAGAAAGGAAAACAAGGGGAGAGCAGACAAAATCACGGGCACAACGACAGTGGGGCAGCGAGGGGCACAGAAAGGAAAACAAGGGGAGAGCAGACAAAATCACGGGCACAACGACAATGGGGCGGCGAGGGGCACAGAAAGGAAAACAAGGGGAGAGCAGACAAAATCACGGGCACAGCGTCAATGGGGCAGCGAGGGGCACAGAAAGGAAAACAAGGGGAGAGCAGACAAAATCACGGGCACAACGACAGTGGGGCAGCGAGGGGCACAGAAAGGAAAACAAGGGGAGAGCAGACAAAATCACGGGCACAACGACAATGGGGCGGCGAGGGGCACAGAAAGGAAAACAAGGGGAGAGCAGACAAAATCACGGGCACAGCGTCAATGGGGCAGCGAGGGGCACAGAAAGGAAAACAAGGGGAGAGCAGACAAAATCACGGGCACAACGACAGTGGGGCAGCGAGGGGCACAGAAAGGAAAACAAGGGGAGAGCAGACAAAATCACGGGCACGACAGTGGGGCAGCGAGGGGCACAGAAAGGAAAACAAGGGGAGAGCAGACAAAATCACGGGCACAACGACAGTGGGGCAGCGAGGGGCACAGAAAGGAAAACAAGGGGAGAGCAGACAAAATCACGGGCACAACGACAATGGGGCGGCGAGGGGCACAGAGAGGAAAAGGGGAGACAAGCAGACAAAGCGGGCACCGGGGCCACAAGCGGAGGGCGATCTTACCTGCAGAAGCAGCGGGCAGACAACACAGGCGGAGCTGTGTGGTGGGGGAGCGACCTACCTGGCAATACATGATCAGGATACATGATCAGACAGGACAGACCGATTAGATCAGGTGGTGGGCTAGCTAGCATTCACAAAGAAGGAATACAACTGGCCACATTAAAAAATGCAGAGTACCTGACGTTTGAGTACCTTGGTGTTGGACTTAAAGTCAAAGACTCCGCTCCCATCAAATTTCACAACATCTACGACCCGCCTGGTGAGAATGCCCACTTTGCCGAAGAACTAACCGACCTAGTAACACGATTCTCCCTAACTGATATGAAAGAAGTGTTCCTGGGTGACTTCCACAGTCCAGAACCTCTCCAACCTGCTTGAAATAAACAACCTTAAAGAACTCTGCAATGAAACAACACACATCAAAGGAGCAACTCTGGCTGCGATCATCACCAAAAATGAGCTGGTCTCTCTGAGATTGATTTCTCCCATTGACTGGTCCGACCACCACCTCATATTGTTTAATATTGATTCACACGCCAGAGACCAACCAACACGATCTGTCAAGCACTGGACCAGGAACATCCATGAAGTCCCCATCACCGAACTGGAATCCAGGATTCATGCCCATCTACAGCTTCATCCTCCCACTCACACGGCCGATGACCTCACAGCACACTTCAATACAACAATGACGGAGGTGTTAGATCAAGTGGCACCACTCAAACTTAACCGCGGCGGCAATTCTGCCGCGGTGCGGCGGTTTAGCGGAGTGGGCGGGGCCGCGTCGGCCAACGGACGTTCGCAGCACTACAGAGGTAGTGCTCGCGACGGCCGTTGGCCGACAGACGCACGCAACGGGTTAAACAATTGAGATCTATCAAATCAAAATTTTGGTTCAACTTGGGTCTTAATAACAAAAGACGACAACTCAAACAGGCAGAAAGGACATTGAGACAAAACACCTCGACAATGCACCTTGCTCTACTTAGAACCACATGGTTGTAATATCAAAAACACATTTTTAGAGAGAATGCCTCTTTTTTCGCAGCCAACTAGACCATGCTAAGAATAGACCCAGGGAACTCTTCAACATTAGTAAAAGACAAACTAACAGCGCACCCCTGCATGAAATAATAAACACCAATGAACGCTGTGAAGAAATTGCCAGCTTCTTCACAGATAGGGTCACAAAAATTGATCAATCCTTCATCCAAAACTCAAATCCACCTTCTCTCTTAACCTGTCCCCCTATGCTCACCCTTCACCAAACAGAACTAAATCATACCAAGGATAACCAGGTCCGCGCCCAACCGAAAAATGATGGCAATCGGTCAGACTTCAAACCCATGTCTAAAAAAGCCATCCTAGCAGGGACGCCAAAAGCTCACCTAGCCCCCCTAAGGTCAGTCCAAAACATGGCAGCCCGACTCATAACAGGTGTTAAACGGTCTGAACACATCACACCAACCCTCAAATCTCTCAACTGGCTTCCTATTGAAGGTAGATGTATTTACAAGTCTGCATGCATCACACACAAAACCCTTCACACACATCCCCACAACTACCTAAACAGCAAACTTGTGAAAGCAGGAAGAGCCAGATATCTGAGAAGCTCTAACTCACTTCTTCTCATCCCTCTGAAATTGAAAAGGAAAACCACCCAGTCCCGATCTTTTTTGGGTGATGTACCCAGGATGTGGAACGCCCTTTCTATAGACCTCAGATGCAACCCCTCCTTCTCCTGCTTCAAAAGGGACCTGAAACTCCATCTCCTCAACAAATACTTTACCGCCAAAGCCAACTGACCCAGGCTTCAATAGCTTAGCTGACTCTCCTCACACCTAGACCATCAAGGAATGGTGGTCATTTGACTGTTTCATCTACCTAAGCTATCACTCACACCTTTAATGTATGCTGTCTTAAAACGTTATGCTCATCTCTTTATGCATCCTTTTATCATGCTACGCCATGCTATTTCTTTCGTGTATGTAAAGCGCTCTGATACCCACGGGTCTAGCTAGCGCTATATAAACCTTATAAATAATACATAATAATAATAATGAATAATAAGTTTTGTTGAGCCATGGCCTGTGCTATTGAAGGTCAGGGTGACAAAAACCAAGGCTGCACAGTCTCGATTCTACATCATGCCTCTTCCATCCGCCACCAGACACTCCCAGCCCTTTACCTCACTCATGCCTCTTCCATCTGCCACCAGACACTCTCTGCCCTTTGCCTCACTCACGCCTCTTCCATCCACCACCAGGCACTCTGCCCTTTACCTCACTCATGCCTCTTCCATCCGCCACCAGACACTCCCGGCCCTTTACCTCACTCAAGCCTCTTCCATCCGCCACCAGACACCCTACCCTTTACCTCACTCACGCCTCTTCCATCCACCACCAGACACTCTCTGCCCTTTGCCTCACTCACGCCTCTTCCATCCACCACCAGACACTCCCGGCCCTTTATCTCACTCATGCCTCTTCCATCCACCACCAGACACTCACGGCCCTTTACCTCACTCATGCCTCTTCCATCCGCCACCAGACACTCTGCCCTTTACCTCACTCACACCTCTTCCATCCACCACCAGACACTCTCTGCCCTTTACCTCACTCACGCCTCTTCCATCCACCACCAGACACTCCCAGCCCTTTACCTCACTCATGCCTCTTCCATCCGCCACCAGACACTCTCTGCCCTTTGCCTCACTCACGCCTCTTCCATCCACCACCAGACAACCTACCCTTTACCTCACTCACGCCTCTTCCATCCGCCACCAGACACTCCCGGCCCTTTATCTCACTTATGCCTCTTTCATCTACCACCAGACACCCTACCCTTTACCTCACTCATGCCTCTTCCATCCGCCACCAGACACTCCCAGCCCTTTATCTCACTTATGCCTCTTCCATCCGCCACCAGACACTCCCAGCCCTTTATCTCACTCATGCCTCTTCCATCCGCCACCAGACACCCTACCCTTTACCTCACTCATGCCTCTTCCATCCGCCACAAGACACTCCCGGCCCTTTATCTCACTTATGCCTCTTTCATCTACCACCAGACACCCTCTGCCCTTTATCTCACTTATGCCTCTTTCATCTACCACCAGACACCCTACCCTTTACCTCACTCATGCCTCTTCCATCCGCCACCAGACACTCTCTGCCCTTTACCTCACTCACACCTCTTCCATCCACCACCAGACACTCTCTGCCCTTTACCTCACTCACGCCTCTTCCATCCACCACCAGACACTCTGCCCTTTACCTCACTCATGCCTCTTCCATCCGCCACCAGACACTCTCTGCCCTTTATCTCACTTATGCCTCTTCCATCCACCACCAGACACTCTCTGCCCTTTACCTCACTCACGCCTCTTCCATCCACCACCAGACACTCTGCCCTTTACCTCACTCATGCCTCTTCCATCCGCCACCAGACACTCCCGGCCCTTTATCTCACTTATGCCTCTTTCATCTACCACCAGACACCCTCTGCCCTTTATCTCACTTATGCCTCTTTCATCTACCACCAGACACCCTACCCTTTACCTCACTCATGCCTCTTCCATCCGCCACCAGACACTCTCTGCCCTTTACCTCACTCACACCTCTTCCATCCACCACCAGACACTCTCTGCCCTTTACCTCACTCACGCCTCTTCCATCCACCACCAGACACTCTGCCCTTTACCTCACTCATGCCTCTTCCATCCGCCACCAGACACTCTCTGCCCTTTATCTCACTTATGCCTCTTCCATCCACCACCAGACACTCTCTGCCCTTTACCTCACTCACGCCTCTTCCATCCACCACCAGACACTCTGCCCTTTACCTCACTCATGCCTCTTCCATCCGCCACCAGACACTCCCGGCCCTTTATCTCACTTATGCCTCTTTCATCTACCACCAGACACCCTACCCTTTACCTCACTCACGCCTCTTCCATCCACCACCAGACACTCTCTGCCCTTTACCTCACTCACGCCTCTTCCATCCACCACCAGGCACTCTGCCCTTTACCTCACTCACGCCTCTTCCATCCACCACCAGACACTGTCTGCCCTTTGCCTCACTCATGCCTCTTCCATCCACCACCAGATACTCTGCCCTTTACCTCACTCATGCCTCTTCCATCCACCACCAGACACTCTCTGCCCTTTATCTCACTCATGCCTCTTCCATCCACCACCAGACACTCTGCCCTTTACCTCACTCATGCCCCTTCCATCCACCACCAGACACTCTGCCCTTTACCTCACTCA
Organism: Calotriton arnoldi; assembly: GCA_963921515.1. Taxonomy (NCBI): domain Eukaryota; kingdom Metazoa; phylum Chordata; class Amphibia; order Caudata; family Salamandridae; genus Calotriton; species Calotriton arnoldi. Next base: position 568,163 of record CAWUFW010001762.1, on the reverse strand, counting down.
TGCCCCTTCCATCCACCACCAGACACTTTGCCCTTCACCTCACTCTTGCTGGCTTTTTCATCCCTGTTTTCTATGTTTGTCTTTCTATTCCTCTTTCTTTCCCCCCTTTTGAGCTTCTCTCTATTTCTCAGGGTTGAAGTTTGTTGAGGTTCCCAAAAATGAGTGCCAGTGGCTCTACCTGCCATCACCGGCTCAAATTAAGCCCTGCAGGTAACAACGATCCATCACCAAGAGCAGCAACAACCTAATACTTCTGCTAGATTTCCTCTGAAATTGCCACCAGTACTGTGTGTAGCGCCTAAAGATACCCCCTGCATACATTACTTAGTATGGAAAATACGATTAGAGTTGTTGCTTCAAAAGTGCAGTGAACACCCTCGGGCATCTTGATGCTGAACTGAATAACAACCTCAGAAAAGATATTGAGATAATAAATAAAGTAGATAGATTTTAAGATCCCTCATAAACATCGAACTTTCCTCTATTTTGCGCAGCCCGAGATGGAGTGCATTCCAAACAGAAGAAGCAAGACCGGAGAAGAGAAGAAACTTTGTTAGTCTTATCAACCCCAAAGCAGCCTCTGTGGAAGGAATAATCCATATGAACTTCACAGTACAACTGGGCCTACAACACCCACAATAAATTTTGTTTAGATCAACTGTTACCTGCGATCAGGAAGGCGGACAGGCTTTGGAGAGCTGGGACAACAATAAAGATCACTCATAACACCTGAAAGCAGAATATATATTTTTTTCTTTCAGTTTCTGGGTAAAGAGTGCCTGATGTTATGAATGGGCTCAAAGCATTAAGAAAATAAAACAAAGCAATATTTCTGCCTAAACTGCGCTTTGGATCGCTCACTGGTTAGAAACGTGCAATGCAAATGACAACACAATACAATATCACTCTCTCTCTTTATTCCATTCTGAGGAACTCTTGGACTCTCAGGCCTGATTCACAGAGGGTCTCCGCATAGTTGACATAGGCCCCATGCGGCAGAACTTCTGCAAAGTCTCACTGTGGATATTCAGCCCCGAGTGAGGAGACTCCCCCACGACTGCAGGGCTTCCGCCACAAGTGCAGAGACTCCCCCATGACTGAGGACCGCCGCCACGAGTGCAGAGACTCTCCCACGACTGCGGGACCTCTTCCACGAGTGCAAAGACTCCCCCACGACTGAGGGGCCTCCACCACGAGTGCAGAGACTCCCCCACAACTGCGGGGCCTCCACCTCGAGTGCAGAGGCTCCCCCATAACAACGGGGCCTCTGCCATGAGGGCGGAGACTCCCCCACAACTGTGGGGCATCTGCCATGACTACAGAGACTCCCCCATGACTGCGGGCCCTCCACCACGAGTGTAGAGACTCCCCCATGACTGCGGGACCTCTTCCACGAGTGCAAAGACTCCCCCATGACTGCGGGGCCTCCACCACGAGTGCAGAGACTCCCCCACAACTGCAGGGCCTCCGCCACAAGTGCAGAGTGTCCCTCACGACTGCGGGGCCGCCGTCACAAGTGCAAAGACTCCCCCATGACTGAGGGCCGCCGCCACGAGTGCAGAGACTCCCCCACGACTGCGGGGCCTCCACCACGATTGCGAAGACTCCCCCACAACTGCGGGGCCTCCACCTCGAGTGCAGAGGGTCCCCCATAACAGCGGGGCCTCTGCCATGAGGGTGGAGACTCCCCCACAACTGTGGGGCATCTGCCATGACTGCAGAGACTCCCCCATGACTGCGGACCCTCCACCACGAGTGCAGAGACTCCCCCATGACTGCAGGACCTCAGCCACGAGTGTAGAGACTCCCCCATGACTGCAGGACCTCAGCCACGAGTGTAGAGACTCCCCCATGACTGCGGGGCCGCCGCCACTAGTGCAGAGACTCCCCCATGACTGCGGGGCCGCCACCACTAGTGCGGAGACTCCCCCATGACTGCCGGTCTCCGCCACGAGTGGGGAGACTCCCCATGAATGCGAGGCCTCTGCCACGAGTGCGGGGACTCCCCCACAAACGTAGGGCCTCTGCCACGAGTGTGGAGACTCCCACATGACTGTGGGGCCTCTGCCATGAGTGCAGAGACTCCCCGATGACTGTGGGTCTCTGCCACGAGTGGGGAGACTCCCCCACGGCTGTGGGCCGGCGCCACAAGTGCAGAGACTCCCCCATGACTGCGGGGCCTCTGCCATGAGTGCAGGGACTCCCCCATGACTGCGTGGCCTCTGCCATGAGTGCAGGGACTACCCCACAACTGTGGGGCCTCTGCCACCAGTGCAGAGACTCCCCCACGACTTTGGGGCCTCTGCCACGAGTGCGGAGACTCCCCCATGGCTGCAGGACCTCCACCATGAGTCCAGAGATTCCCCCATGACTGCGGGACCTCCGCCACGAGTGCAGAGACTCCCCCATGACTGCGGGCCGCTGCCACAAGTGCAGAGACTCCCCCACAACTGCGGGCCTCCGCCATGAGTGCAGAGACTTCCCCATGACTGCGGGGCCTCTGCCATGAGTGCAGAGACTTCCCCATGACTGCGGGGCCTCTGCCACAAGTGTAGAGAGTCCCCCATGACTGCGGGGCCTCTGTCATGAGTGCAGGGACTCCCCCATGACTGCGGGGCCTCTGCTATGAGTGCAGGGACTCCCCCACAACTGTGGGGCCTCTGCCTCCAGTGCGGAGACTCCCCCACAGCTTTGGGGCCTCTGCCACGAGTGCAGAGACTTACCCATGACTGCGGGGCCTCTGCCATGAATGCAGAGACTTCCCCACGACTGCGGGGCCTCTGCCACAAGTGCAGAGAGTCCCCCACGACTGTGGGGCCTCCGCCATGAGTGCAGAGAGTCCCCCACGACTGCAGGGCTTCCGCCATGAGTGCAGAGACTCCCCCACAAGTGCAGGGCCTCTGCCATGAGTGCAGAGACTCCCCCACGACAGTGGGGCCTCTGCCATGAGTGCAGAGACTTCCCCATGACTGCGGGGCCTCTGCCACAAGTGCAGAGAGCCCCCCACGACTGCGGGGCCTCCGCCATAAGTGCAGAGAGTCCCCCACGACTGCAGGGCTTCCAACATGAGTGCAGACACTCCCCCACAAGTGCAGGGCCTCTGCCACGAGTGCAGATACACCCCCACGAGTGCAGGGCCTCTGCCACGAGTGCAGAGACACCCCCACGAGTGCAGGTCCTCTGCCACGAGTGCAGACACACCCCCACGAGTGCAGGGCCGCCTCCAGAAGTGCAAAGACTCCCTCACAACTGCGGGCCGCCACCACGAGTGCAGAGACTCCCCCACAACTGCTGGGCCTCCGCCACGAGTGAAGAGACTCCCCCATGACTTTGGGTCTCCGCCACAAGTGCAGAGACTCCCCCATGACTTTGGGTCTCCGCCACAAGTGTAGAGACTACCCCATGACTGCGGGTCTCCGCCACAAGTGCAGAGACTCCCCCATGACTGCGGGTCTCTGCCACAAGTGCAGAGACTACCCGATGAAGGCAGGGCCTCTGCCATAAGTGCAGAGACTCCCCCATAACTACGGGGCCTCCACCACGAGTGCAGAGACTCCCCCATGACTGTGGGGCCTCTGCCACGAGTGCAGAGACTCCCCCATGACTGCGGGGCCTCCGCCACGAGTGCAGAGACTCCCCCATGACTTTGGGTCTCCGCCATGAGTAAAGAGACTCCCCCATGACTGTGGGCCTCCGCCATGAGTGCAGAGACTCCCCCATGACTGCGACCCTCCGCCACGAGTGCAGAGACTCCCCCATGACTGCGATCCTTCACCAGGAGTGCAGAGACTCCCTCACAACTGTAGGGCCTCCACCAGGAGTGCAGAGACTCCCCCACGACTGTGGGGCCTCTGCCACGAGTGCAGAGACTACCCCATGACTGCAGGGCCTCCGCCATGAGTGCAGACACTCCCCCATGACTGCAGGGCCTCTTCCACGAGTGCAAAGACTCCCCCACGACTGTGGGGCCTCCACCACGAGTGCAGACTCCCCCATGACTTTGGGTCTCCACCACAAGTGCAGAGACCCCCCCCTTGACTGCGGGTCTCCTCCACAAGTGCAGAGACGACCCCATGACAGCGGGGCCTCTACCACGAGTGCAGAGACTCCCGTTGACTGCGGGGCCTCCGCCACGAGTGCAGAGACTCCCCCATGACTGTGAGGCCTCCGCCATGAATGAAGAGACTCCCCCATGACTGTGGGCCTCCACCACGAGTGCAGAGACTCCCCGATGACTTTGGGTCTCCGCCACAAGTGCAGAGACTCCCCGATGACTTTGGGTCTCCGCCACAAGTGCAGAGACTCCCCCATGACTGCGGGTCTCCACCACGAGTGCAGAGACTACCCCATGACGGCGGGGCCTCTGCCACGAGTGCAGAGACTCCCCCGTGACTGCGGGGCCTCCGCCACGAGTGCAGACACTCCCCCATGACTGTGGGGCCTCCGCCATGAGTGAAGAGACTCCCCCATGACTGTGGGGCCTCCGCCATGAGTGAAGAGACTCCCCCATGACTGCTGGCCTCCGCCACGAGTGCAGAGACTCCCCCATGACTTTGGGTCTCCGCCACAAGTTAGAGACTCCCCCATCACTGCGGGTCTCCGCCACGAGTGCAGAGACTACCCCATGACGGCATGGCCTCTGCCATAAGTGCAGAGACTCCTTCATAACTGCGGGGGCTCCGCCACGAGTGCAGAGACGCCCCGATGACTGCGACCCTTCACCAGAAGTGCAGAGAACTCCCTCACAACTGTAGGGCCTCCACCAGGAGTGCAGAGACTACCCCACGACTGTGGGGCCTCTGCCACGAGTGCAGAGACTCCCCCATGACTTTGGGTCTCCGCCGCAAGTTAGAGACTACCCCATCACTGCGGGTCTCCGCCACGAGTGCAGAGACTACCCCATGACGGCGGGGCCTCTGCCATAAGTGCAGAGACTCCTTCATAACTGCGGGGCCTCAGCCACAAGTGCAGAGACTCCCCCATGACTGCGACTCTTCACCAGGAGTGCAGAGAAATCCCTCACAACTGTAGGGCCTCCACCAAGAGTGCAGAGACTCCCCCACGACTGTGGGGCCTCTGCCACGAGTGCAGAGACTCCCCCATGACTGTGGGGCCTCTGCCACGAGTGCAGAGACTACCCCATGACTGCAGGGCCTCCGCCATGAGTGCAGACACTCCCCCATGACTGCGGGGCCTCTTCCACGAGTGCAAAGACTCCCCCACGACTGCGGGGCCTCCACCACGAGTGCAGAGACTCCCCCATGACTTTGGGTCTCCGCCACCAGTGCAGAGACCCCCCCCCTTGACTGCGGGTCTTCTCCACAAGTGCAGAGACGACCCCATGACGGCGGGGCCTCTGCCACGAGTGCAGAGACTCCCCGTGACTGCGGGGCCTCTGCCACGAGTGCAGAGACTCCCCCATGACTGTGAGGCCTCCACCATGAATGAAGAGACTCCCCCAAGACTGCGGGCCTCCGCGACGAGTGCAGAGACTCCCCCATGACTTTGGGTCTCTGCCACTAGTGCAGAGACTCCCCCATGACTGCGGGTCTCCGCCATGAGTGCAGAGACTACCCCATGATGGCGGGGCCTCTGCCAGGAGTGCAGAGACTCCCCCGTGACTGCGGGGCCTCTGCCAGGAGTGCAGAGACTCCCCCATGACTGTGGGGCCTCCGCCATGAGTGAAGAGACTCCCCCATGACTGCGGGTCTCCGCCACGAGTGCAGAGACTACCCCATGACTGTGGGGCCTCCGCCATGAGTGAAGAGACTCCCCCATGACTGCGGGCCTCCGCCACGAGTGCAGAGACTCCCCCATGACTTTGGGTCTCGCCACAAGTTAGAGACTCCCCCATCACTGCGGGTCTCTGCCACGAGTGCAGAGACTACCCCATGACGGCGGGCCGCTGCCATAAGTGCAGAGACTCCTTCATAACTGCGGGGCCTCCGCCATGAGTCTGGAGACTCCCCCATGACTGTGGGGCCTATGCCACGAGTGAAGAGACTCCCCCATGACTGCGGGGCCTCCGCCACGAGTGCAGAGACTCCCCCATGACTGTAGGGCCTCCGCTACGAGTGCAGAGACTCCCCCATGACTGCGGGCTGCTGCCACGAGTTCAGAGACTCCCCACAACTGCGAGCCTCCGCCATGAGTGCAGAGACTCCCCCACGACTTTGGGGCCTCTGCCATGAGTGCAGAGACTTGCCCATGACTGCGGGCCTCTGCCATGAGTGCAGAGACTTCCCCATGACTGCGGGGCCTCTGCCACAAGTGCAGAGAGTCCCCCACGACTGCGGGGCCTCCGCCATGAGTGCATAGAGTCCCCCACGACTGTGGGGCTTCCGCCATGAGTGCAGAGACTCCCCCACGAGTGCAGGGCCTCTGCCATGAGTGCAGAGACACCCCCACGAGTGCAGGGCCACCACCACAAGTGCAAAGACTCTCCCACAACTGCGAGCTGCCGCCACAAGTGCAGAGAGTCCCTCACAACTGCGGGCCGCCACCACGAGTGCAGAGACTCCCCCACAACTGCAGGGCCTCCACCACGAGTAAAGAGACTCCCCCATGACTTTGGGTCTCCACCACGAGTGAAGAGACTCCCCCATGACAGCGGGCCACCGCCACGAGTGCAGAGACTCGCCCATGACTGTGGGTCTCTGCCACAAGTGCAGAGACTCCCTCATGTCACGATTCACTCCTTGCGTTTTCGTGTCCACCGCCAGGGGGCTGAACTGTGGGACTCTCCAGTGTCATAACAAGCTTCCAGAACCTCCCCTTCATGTACATACTGACTTCCAGCCATTTGTACACTATTTGGGAATTGACATTGTTGGGAACGGGGTTACCGAGTCCGTCACGGTAGCATGGCGCGAGGCGGGAAAGCACGCGAAGGCAATGTGTAAGGCAGTTGTGCAGCACACTCTTACTTTGAATCAGGAATGCGGACGCAATAACATGACACCACACCAGGCTTGTGTATTTAAAATCAAGATCTTTTATATAAATCAAGGTAGCATCAGATGAGGCAGATTACTTCAGATCTACATTTAAAATCATTGCATTACTCAACTGGTGCACATTCTTATTAAAGCATCATAGCTCATCAACATTGTAGGCCACTAAAAGGCCGCAGGAATCATCTCCTAACGTAGCACCAATAATGATCACAAGGTGCATTAATAAAACATGGGCCTAAACATGCAGTTCACGTCAGGAATATTCAATTACTTAAAAGAGGGCATTTCACGTTACATTTCAAACAGGGCCTGCATTAATCTAGGCGCACCCAAATTCAGTACAGTGGGCGTCGCAACTCCAGTACACCTGTAACATAAAACACTTCAACTCTTGGCGGTGTACACTTCAGCTCAATTCAATTAATCACCTTCACACTAGGTAAAGACTTGGCAGTTATAAGCATAGGCCTAGGCAGTAATTACAGTAGGCGTCATCATTAAATTAATGAACAATGTGGGGAACCCCTCAACATGTCCCGTATTCTGGGGCTTCTGTGTCCCTCAGGGGTTAATTCAGGCCTGGCCCACTCCTCTCCGGGGCCTCGCCTCATAGGGATAATTTCAAGGGTTAATGGTGGCCCCCGGCCCCAGTGGCGTCTCTGCGGGCCCTAGGGGCCTCCTGGGCTCACCTGATGTGTTGGTCGTTGGTCGCGCTTCACAGCGACTGTCGATCTCCCGGGCCGGCCCGTGTACTGAAGGGCGGGGCCCGGTCGGGGTGCCTCGGCCTTCTGGCCGGAATTGCGGGTCGTTGCGGGGGCCGGTATCACCCTCCTCCGGCCCCCGGGATCAAGGAAGTGGATTGCGGGCTTGCGGGGAGGGGAGCGGGAGCCGGCAGTCCTCTCCGGCCGGCTCCCCGTCTCCCTCTGCGGCTCCGGAGCTCTTCCTCGGCCTCCGTCGGCGCTGGGGGCATGGCGGGAGCCGGCGCCCAATCGCTGCGCGGCCTTCCCGGGGGCGCGGCCGGCGTCATTCAGCTGCGAGAGCACAGCTCCTATGCCATGCTCAGAAGCGTCTGTCTGCAGGATAAATTCCCGTCCAAAGTCTGGAGTCCTGAGCACCGGTGTGGTGCACATTGCACGTTTGAGGGTCTCAAAGGCTTCCTGGCAGGCAGCCGTCCAGATGACTCTGCGCGGCTGCTTCTTTGAAGTCAATTCCGTCAATGGGCCCACAATGGTTCCATATCCCTTGACGAACCGGCGGTAGTATCCCGTGAGGCCGAGAAAAGCCCGGACCTCTGTTTGGGTCTTGGGGGCTCCCAGGCCAAGATGGTCTCGATCTTGGCTTGGAGGGGTTGCACCTTACCTCCGCCCACCAGATGTCCCAGGTACACGACAGATCCCTGTCCAATCTGGCACTTGCTGGCCTTGATGGTTAGACCAGCCCGTTGCAGAGCCTGTAGCACCTCCTGGAGATGCTCCAGATGGTCCTCCCAGCTGCTACTGAAGACAGCTATGTCGTCCAGGTAGGCAGCAGAGAAGGCCTCTAGGCCAGACAGCACCTGGTTCACCAACCGCTGGAAAGTGGCTGGAGCATTTTTCAACCCGAAGGGCATCACCCGAAATTGAAAGTGGCCTTCAGGGGTGGAGAACGCAGTCTTCTCCCTTGCTCCTTCCGCCATGGCGATCTGCCAATAGCCTGATGTCAAATCAATGGTACTCAGATACCGGGCTGCTCCCAGCCGGTCAATGAGCTCATCCGCCCGAGGGATCGGGTGAGCGTCGGTCTTAGTGACTGAGTTGAGTCCACGGTAATCCACACAGAACCGAAGTTCTGGTGTGGTGCCCGGTGGGGCCGCTTTCGGCACCAACACCACCGGACCATTCTAATCGTCATTCTATGTGTACTCTGAGAAAAGCAAGCACGAGTGACTGAGCGAAGGATACCGTATTGTTTCCACTATACCTGAGGAATCAGGGTTGTCATGTTCAGTGGTTGCCAGAAACTACACACACCACTGTAGCATGCAGGGGGATGGTAGTGGCACCATAGAGCTAGCTGGTCTAATGGCTGACTCATCCTGTGGGGGTGTCCAGAGACTGTCTGCACACTAAGTCCTCAGTTTAGGTCATCCAAAACGCACAGGCCCTGGGGGGTCCTAAGAACTACACAACACTGTATATACTACACCAAAAAGAGGTATAGTGTGCACAGAGTCCAGCGAGTTCCCAAAGGTCGGCAGAGGTAAAGTAGATAACCTTACTCTCTATTTAGTGGTAGCTGGGTTGAGCCGTTAGCCTTATCAGAGGGTAGTGTGAATGCAGTTGGTGTACATACTCATACAAGGCAGGAACACACACTCAATGACTAACTCCAGGTCAAATGGTTGTACAAATATTAGTTGTCACTTTTATTTTAGGAACCAAGTGAACTCAGTTACAGACAAGTAGACTTCCCAATTATGCAGTATTTTCAATATTCTTGGCAATAGGTTTCAATAGCATCAACCAAGACTTTTCACATACATGAAACACGTTTTAGTCTAGTAGAGCGGGATATGTTTCAGCAGGCAGCCAACACAAGTAATGTCGCTGGCGGTCGGTTTCTGTAGATCGGATGGATTTCCGCTGTCGTCGAACCATCCTGGGGCGGTCGCTGTCAGGCAGGCAGGGCAGGAGGAGGCCGACAGGGCCACTTGCAGGAAGGTACGAGCTCTCGGGCATGGGGCTGTGAACAGCTACGGTCGTGGGTCTCTGAGGATCCTTTGAGGTCGTGGAGGACGTTTGGCTGCAGTGCTTTCTTCTGGCAGGGCAGAGTTGTGTCAGCACAAGAGCCAGTCCTCTACCACTGTGGTCATTGGAGGTAGCAGTGAGTTGCGTCGATATGAGTGTCGGTCCTCAACTGCGGCGGTTCTGGGAGTTCTCTTGTAGCAGGGAGTCACACTGACACAAGTGTCAAACCTCCCTGTGGTGGTTCTTGTAGGTCTTGTACCGGCATATGCCGGGGACTAGAGCCTCTAGTCTGGAGGGAGATTCTTGGCACTTTTGCAAAAGTTGCGGGGTCTCCCGGGTTTCTTGGAGGCCGGGCGGGATTCCTGAAAGGACAGCAGGTCGGGTTTGGTCTGCAGCAGTTCGGTTCCTGGTCCAGCAGTGATCTTGGTCCATCTTCTTCTTTGGCCCATCGAATCTGAGGAGCAAGGTTCAAGGGAGCCCTTAAATACTACATTTAAGGGTGTTACTGAGGTTGGGGGGCAGTAGGCAATGGCTACTGTCCTCTAGGGTGACTACACCCTTTGGGTGTCCCCTCCCTTTGGGGAGAGGGGCACATCCCTGTTCCTATTGGGCCTAATTCTCCAATTCAAGATGGAGACTTTCTAAGAGAGGGGTTCACCTCAGCTCACGGTGACACTAGGGGTGTGCCAGACTAAGGTGGACACTCCTACTCTGCTTACAAACTTTCCCGCCTGCCCTGCCGCCAATGTGGGGCCTGGGCAGGGGGGTGGGCATTTCCCCTAGCTGCCCAAATCAGCACATCACAAGGTGAGAGCCTTTGAGGCTCAACACCAAGTGTTAATGTTGCAGCCAGGGGGAGGTGTGAAGCACCTCCACCAAGAGCAGGCTTTGTTCCTAACCTCCAAGAGCACAAAGACTCTCACTCCATGAGGTCAGAAACCTGTCTGGTGGTGGCTGCCTGCCGGGGACCAGTCAGCCAACATACTAGAAGTTGGTCATTTTTCAGGGGACCTCTGTAAGAGGCCCTCTGAGTGCATGTTATAATAAATCCAACACTGGCATCAGTATGTGTTTATTATGCTGAGAAATTTGGTACCAAACTTCCCAGTTTTTAGTAAAGCCATCATGGATCTGTGGAGTTCGTAATGACAAACTCCCAGCCCATGTACTCAAAAGGGCTTCACTGCTCTAACAATGTCTGTGAATGGCGCAGACACTATAGGGGCAAATTGCTCATGTAGGTATGCCCTCACCTGTGGTATGGTGTACCCTGCCTTAGGGCTGTATGGCCTGCTAGATAGCTGACTTACCCATGCCACAGGCAGTGTTGGTGGGCATGGCACACAGGGATGTGTGCCATGTCGACTCTTCTGTCTGGTCTGCACCAAAACACACAGCCTGCAATGGCAGTGTGCGGGTGTTAAGGTGAGGGGTCTCTGAGGGTGGCATAATACATGTTGCAGCCCTCAGAGGCCCTCTCTGGTCTCAAGGCCCGTGGTACCAGGGTTACCTTTTACAAGGGACTTACAAGTGGCCCAGAAGTGTGGCAATTGTGGAAACAAAGGTACAGTTTTGGGAAAGAACACAGGTGCTGGGCCCTGGTTAGCAGGTTCCCAGCACACACTCCATCAAGATGGCATCAGTTATCTGGCAAAAAGTTAAGGGGTAACCATGCAAAAAGGGGCACTTTCCTACAGCAATGCTTTTGCATTAACACTCTATTTGACTTAATATCAGAGTTATACCACTTTTGACAGACCCAGGCTTAGTTTGAAAGCATCAAAACATTCCTCAAGCATTTTGCTGCCAAACTACACTCGTTTGAAGAGGCAGGACACAGTGATGCAGGCACCACACAAGGGGGCGCTGGTGTGCTGCCTCTACATAGACACTACCCTGGAGAAAAACCACACAAGGCATACGTTAAACTAAATCTCAGTGTCTTACAATGCAATGCACTATGAGAAACTGATCGTAGAGGTGTTTTCTTTAGATGGTAGAGGTATGACTCTGGTTAGACATAAATGCTATGTTCAGGCTTCACGTAGCTGAGCTCTCAGCTATCCCTTAGGTGAACATTGCTTAATTAATAAAAGAGTAAGTGCTGGGGATTTCCCCCAAAATGGCCACCGGCACGGAGCTCTGAGTGGGCGCTCCTGGGCTTTGAGATCAACTTTGTTGTAAATCCCTACTTGGCCTAGCTCTGCCACCACCCGCCAAGTTCTACTGCCCTGAACACCTACAACTGTTTATTTGACACGAGGAAAGACTGCCGTAGGCAGGGTTACTTACCTCTTTGGAGTTTCCTAGCTGCCCTCTGGAGTCCTTGCAAAGGCAGAAGCTGACTGCCCCGACCTTCCCTCAGCCGTCCAGATTGTGCTGATCGCCTGATCGCACTAGAGCCTGAACCGCTCCCCTGGACGAGCCTTAGACAGGCTGCACGGGGCGGAGCTCCCAGGAGGTTTGTGGGAGGCAGTCTGCTCTCAATGGGTTGTCGGACCGAGTCCCCCCAGTGAGGTTTGGTGACGTAGATGGCCTGGAGCCTGAGCCGCACCCCGGGAAGACCGTTTCGAGAGGGCCGTCATCTCCGACCTGATGGAAGGATCTCGGCTTAGGGGTGATTGCTTGACCTCACCTGACCTTCCAAATCACGCTGTCGGCCCGATCACACGGGAACCGGATCCGCTCCCCTGGACGAGCCAGGGCGAGTTGCACCGAGAGCTGAAGAGATTGCTCTCTGAAGGTATGTGGGAGGCAACGTGATTGCTGGGCTATCGGGGACTGGATCGGGTCCCCGCTGGGAATTCTGTCGACGTAGGCGGACACTCTGAGAGCGCTGCCCTCTCTGACGGTTGTCGACTGAGTCACGCTGTTCGCGCTGACCCACTTTTGGCCTGATTGCATAGTGATGGAGCAAGGATAGCACGGAGTGTGTCCCGTTGTCGGTTTTCTGTTGAGGGATGACGCCCATCTTAGTGCTTGGGGACAGAAGTAGCACCCAGCTGCCAGCCCACACTGGTGCCCTTGCTGATGACCTCCCATAACAACTGAATGGACAAAGATGGATGAAGCCTTCACGGGGTGAACTGAATTTCGGAGCATTTTTCATTTCGCACACTCTCAACATACCTCACTCACCAGAGGCCACCATTTTGATCTCGGCCCTCGGCCTCACCACCTCCTTTCAACCAAAACTAACAAAGGACTAAGCAAGCCTTGGAGCTCCTGTATCTCACCTTCCCACCTAACAATTGAAACAAACAAAAGACCACTGTTGCCTGTACTCCTCATACTCTGCTAATACGGTGGCCATCTTGGAATGGTCCAGCCCTCGACTTAAATAATGACCACCTTACTAAACTCTGCCTCCACACCTCCTTATTTCTAATCTAACAATGGACCAAGGAAGCCCTGATGCCCATGTTTTTACCTTTTCCCACATAACAACAGTTACCTAACTTCTGAAGCCTTGATGCCCCTGCATCCACCCCTCCCCATCTCCATATATTTAAACTAACAGTGGACCAAAGTAGCCCCGATACCCATGTATTTACCCTTTCCCACATAACAACAGTTACCTAACTTCTGTAACTTAAGCTCCTCTTGCTCATATAATTCCGCGGCCATCCTGGAATAGCTGGGGCTTCAAACTTTAGATGAAGACCACAACACCCTGTCAAGGAGTCAGAGACTGAAAGTGGGCAGTAAGCTACACCTCCCTCTAGGGAGCGATACAGCTGTAACCAGACCTCTCAATCAATCGTTAACTATGCTCCCAATAAATCCCCTCCTTAACTCGGCACTCGGGCGTTACGGACCCAACTCATGGACCATAAATTACCCTGAAGATATGTCCAATAATGCTTAAAAGAACTTCAAGCACAGTGTTGGAAACGGGGTCAGCGCGTCCGGCACGGTAGCATTGCGCAAAGCGGGGAAGGCACGCGAAGGCAATGTGTAAGGCAGTTGTGCAGCACACTCTTACTTTGACTCAGAAATGCGAAGCAATAACATGACACCACACCAGGCTTGCGTAATTAAAATCAAGATCTTTTATAGAAATCAAGGTTGCATCAGATGAGGCAGATTACTTCAGCTTTACATTGAAAAATCATTGTGTTACTCAACTGGTGTATATTCTTATTAAAGCATCATCAACATTGTAGGCCACTAAAAGGCCGCAGGAATCATCTCCTAAACACAGCACCAATAATGATCACAAGGTGCATTAATAACACTTGGGCTTAAACATGCAAATCACCTTCCGGAGTATTCAATTACTTGCTAAGGCCATCTCAATACATTTTAATATGGGCCTGCATTAATCTAGGCGCACCCACTCTTAGTAGGGGGCGTCGCAACTCCGGTACACCTGCAACATAACCCTTCAACTTAATTCAATTAATCCTCTTCACATTAGGCGAAGACAGTTCCATGTAGTCATAGGCATCAGGCCTCCACAGGGGTTAAAGCGGGCATAAGGATTAGGTACAATGCCTGTAAGTTCTTTCACCTCCTGTAGGTTAACCCTCCCTCCTGGGGCACCTTCCCCTCATTCAGGGACGTGATGTAGGCCATGAATGCAGCGGCCTTTCCGGCCAGAGGGTAACGGTCCAGGGCCCCAGCTCAGCTGGTGTATGGGGCCCGATTCACCTGAAGGGGGCACTGTCAGCGCGCTCTCTAGGAGGCTCCTGCCCTGCCCACACTATCCAGGACAGAGCCCAGGGGAAGCGTCTTCGGCCGGGGGCCTCCTTGCTAGCAGGGATTCTCCCCCCAGGCCTCCCGGGCTCACCTGACTGTCTCTGTGCTGCTTGTCGGCCTGGATGGGGCCGGGCGCCTCTCCTCCGGTCAGCCCGCTTCTTTCGGCACAAGGGCCCAGACCGGGGGAGGCGGCCCGCGCTCCCAGGCTCTCTCGTCCTCGTTGCGGTGTTGGGGATTTCTCGGGGGCTCCCGCTGGCAGTGGAGCCCCTCCGGCTCCGGCGTTGTTCTTCCCTGGGCTCCGGCGGGGTCCGATGACATCGCGGCTTCTTTCGGGGCGGGGCCCCTGACGCGGCTTGTCCTCGCGTTGCCAGGCAATGCCTCCCGCCTCCGTCTCCGTCCCAGCGCGGCCTTCTCTTTTCCTCAGCGCCCGGGCGGCAGCGGTGACGGGGATGATTCGGGGGCTCCCGCTGGCAGTGGAGCCCCTCCGGTGCGATTACCTCCCAGTGCCCACGGCGCGGGCAGCACGTCGTCGCCCCTACCACGGGGTACAGGTACCAGGGCCACAGCGGTGGTGTCGGGGATCGTGTAGTGCCTTCTCTCGGGGCGCTGAAGGCCACGGCCTTGATCTTGGGCAGCCACGCGTCCTCACAGGCGGCACTTCCTCACAGGCGGCACGTCCCTTAACCCCCGCGCTTCTCCACACGCAGCGCTCACCACCGGGCAGAGAGTTGGCCCTTAGCACTCAAGGGGGTGAAGGTCCAGGGCTTCTGGGCAGCCCAGCGCTAAAGGAGAGCAGCGCTTGCAGGAGGACACACAGGGTGGGGGTCCAGCGCTTGTAGGGGGGAGTCAGGCAGTCTGACCCCCGGCGCTTCTGGAGGGCACAGCGTCCCGCGCGTTACCTGGGGGTCCCCAGTTGAATGTACAGCTTGTGGTGACTGGATGGCAGTCGCTTGGTTCCAGTTACTTGGTTTCAGATACTTGTCATTAGTTTCTTGTCAGAAGTGGCTTATTATAAGTTCCTTGTCAAAAGTTTCTGGTCAAAAGTTCCTTCTTCTGAGGGGGTGAGTTGGTGGTTCTGGGAGTGCTTGATGTTCCTCCCAGCACGCTGAAGGTGGTTCCCTGGGTCCCCT
The DNA here is from genome assembly GCA_963921515.1 of Calotriton arnoldi. NCBI lineage: Eukaryota > Metazoa > Chordata > Amphibia > Caudata > Salamandridae > Calotriton > Calotriton arnoldi. The sequence continues at coordinate 552,650 of CAWUFW010001762.1, read as the reverse complement.
CACACTGGGCAAGGTCAGTGGGTGGTGGGCGTTCCTCAGCTATCTTACCACAGCAGGGCCTCAGCCCTGTCAGCAGCAGTAGTGTAGGTCTCCCCCTAGGCCCTAAAGCCTGTACTCCGGCAGAGGTTCTCCCAGGATCAGTGGTGCTCCAACCTAACTGACTAAAAAGTTTTCCCTCCAAGCCTCTTATACCCCTAGGTCAGGTGACCCTCCTAAAGGCGGCAAAATATAACTCCTCCCACAGCCCGGAAGGTTCTGGAACCTTCCGCCTATCTAGCTATGTGGCCCAGAGGCGGGGACGGGATGGATACTGTATCCCTATGTCCCAGCCTGACCCTGGCTACTAGTGTGTATGCGTGTGAGGCCCCTCTGCAGTAGCAGGGGCCTGTGGCAGCCATCTTGAGTGAGAGAGCACCTGCACCTCAGCACTGGCCAGCAGTGGCAAGGCGCCCGGAGACCTAGGTCCAGTAAAAATATGGTGGCAAAAATGAGGCGCAAAAGGGAAAAAAAACAGGGCAAGACCACCCTAGGGCTGACAGGTCTAACACACAGAATTTTGAAACAGCACCCGGAAACACTTATAGTCGACAACTACTACAGTCCAACTGCCAGCAATAAGAAAACCGACTTCGTCTTTTACACTAAACGCCCGACAAAGTGGAAAAACATCTTTCTTCTTCACCTCCAAGTCACTAAGTCAGTCAAAATACCCTATGGTTCAAAAATGGCCATGACCGTCTCCTCTACCTTTAGAGGGGAACTCCCCGTTTCCATCTTCAGAACAGGAAACATTCCCATACAGGCCACTGACCCTCACCTCACCACTTTCGACCGTCACTACCCTACACTATTCTCCTCATTAACTCAACAGAACCACCTAACCCATTCTCCCCTATCCCCCCCCGACAAAAAACCCAGAACAGACCCTATCTCCCTTCCCGGCCGACTCACTCTACAACTCAGGGAACTCCACCATTACTCATTACAATCACACTACCCCCATTATCACACTCCACCAACAAACACCCACCAGAATGACTTCAACAGCACCCACCCTGACCAACAAACACACAGTTAAACTCTCCAAAGCTTATCTTGAGCTAGGATGATCGGACACAAACTACAGTCTGTCCGCTATTGAACTCGCTATAGACACTCCCCTCCTGACCACAGTAGACCCAACTCTGCTTGTTCAAACTATCTCTAACTCCAATACTGACCTTATTCCACATGCCTAAACCTTCTTCACTGCGAATGTCACTGCTAATCCCAATGACACTGACCTCCCCCAAAGCATTGCGCTTTCTCCTTTCTCTGACCCAAGACCCCCAACACACCCTCCCAATCGCAAGACAGGAAGCATCGATGACCTGACTCCACTCGTTCAATCAATCTCCAGTCCTAGTCCCAATATCACCATTCACCTCCAGAACCCAGTACTCCCAGTACTCTCTCCTTCGACAGACTCTAGACATACAATGCTCCCCCCGAAGGCTAGAAGCACAATTGACTCACTTACCCAACGGCTGATCCGAATGGAGCAAAAAATCAACTCCCTAGCTGTGGACATCTTGCATCTACGACAAGACCTTCCTAGCTCGGTTAAGCCACCCTGCTCACACACTCCGGGCATTTACACACCTCCCCCCCACACAGACCATCCCACGGCCCTACAAGGCACCCCATGACCCTCCACTCCATTGGGGGTTAGGCACATCGACCTCTCCGAGCTCTCCGGCCCATTCACTACTGGAAGCGGATGATATCAACAATTCTTACCTCGCAATGAGCCAGAATATGGCTCCCTCCACAATCCCAGTAATACTTGGCACTAACAGAATCCCTAGATCTGTCCACTCGCCCAGACCACCTGCTCAATACACTACTATTCATACCGTACGCTCCAGCAATGATAATCCCTGTCCTCTATCATGCATGCTCCTAAACTGTAGATCAGCAGTGCAACACGCCACAGATATTGCTAAAGTTTTACTCAGTGAAAAAATAGATATCGCCTTCCTCACTGAATCCTGGCTCAATGACCACTCTACCCCCATTCTTGACCTACTCACTCCTCCAGGATACATGATCAGACAGGACAGACCGATTAGATCAGGTGGTGGGTTAGCTAGCATTCACAAAGAAGGAATACAACTTGCCACATTAAAAAATGCAGAATACCTGATGTTTGAGTACCTTGGTGTTGGACTTACAGTCAAAGACTCCGCTCCCATCAAATTTCACAACATCTACGACCCGCCTGGTGAGAATGCCCACTTCGCCGAAGAACTAACCGACCTAGTAACACGATTCTCCCTAACTGATATGAAAGAAGTGTTCCTGGGTGACTTCCACAGTCCAGAACCTCTCCAACCTGCTTGAAATAAACGACCTTAAAGAACTCTGCAATGAAACAACACACATCAAAGGAGCAACTCTGGCTGCGATCATCACCAAAAATGAGCTGGTCTCTCTGAGATTGATTTCTCCCATTGACTGGTCCGACCACCACCTCATATTGTTTAATATTGATTCACACGCCAGAGACCAACCAACAAGATCTGTCAAGCACTGGACCAGGAACATCCATGAAGTCCCCATCACCGAACTGGAATCCAGGATTCATGCCCCTCTACAGCTTCATCCTCCCACTCACACGGCCGATGACCTCACAGCACACTTCAATACAACAATGACAGAGGTGTTAGATCAAGTGGCACCACTCAAACTTAAACAATTGAGATCTATCAAATCAAAATTTTGGTTCAACTCGGGTCTTAATAACAAAAGACGACAACTCAAACAGGCAGAAAGGACATTGAGACAAAACCCCTCAACAATGCACCTTGCTCTACTTAGAACCACATGGTTGTCAATGTCATATCAAAAACTCATTTTTAGAGAGAAGGCCTCTTTTTTTCGCAGCCAACTAGACCATGCTCAGAATAGACCCAGGGAACTCTTCAACATTAGTAAAAGACAAACTAACAGCGCACCCCTGCATGAAATAATAAACACCAATGAACGCTGCGAAGAATTTGCCAGCTTCTTCACAGATAGGGTCACAAAAATTGATCAATCCTTCATCCAAAACTCAAATCCGCCTTCCCTATTTACCTGCCCCCCTATGCTCACCCTTGACCAAACAGAACTAAATCATACCAAGGATAACCAGGTCCGCGCCCAACCGAAAAATGATGGCAATTGGTCGGACTTCAAACCCATGTCTGAAAAAGAAGTCTTCAATATAATTGCGAAATTAAAGCCCACTTCCCACACTACCGACCCCCTCCCATCCCCAATAGTACAAAATCTCAACCACATCATTGCCCCTTTCTGGACAAAAATCATTAACTCCTCTCTCACCTCAGGCCGTGTACCAGACTCCCTCCAACTAGGGCAAATCACTCCCATACTCAAGAAACCAGGGGCCGACCCTAACGACCTCAACAACCTCAGACTTATCTTCAGTCTCCCGTTCCTAGCTAAATCCTTGGAGAAGTGCGTTCTCCAACAACTTAACAAACATATTGACGATTTCAACCTCTTTGATACCTTTCAATCGGGATTCAGAAAAGGCTGTAGCACTGAAACAGCCTTGCTCAATATTTCAGACGATATCCACAGAGCCTTAGACAAAGGTGAATCATGTCTTCTCAACCTTATTGACCTATCAGCGGCTTTCAACAGAATAAATCATCCAGTTTTACTTCAGACTCTGAAGAGGCGCTCTGGCATTAATGGCATAGTACTAAAATGGTTTGCTTCCTACCTTCAACACCGATCGCAGCAAATTAAAATCAACTCCTGTCTCTCTAAGCCCACGCGAGTCACGGTTGGTGTAACCCAAGGCTCGATCCTCTCCCCATCCCTCTTCAATCTCTTCATGGAACCCCTTACAATCATTCTGAAGCAAGCAGGAGTTAAATGTCACCTATATACAGATAACACACAACTCTACTACAAAATCAAATCACCCAGTGACATCCGACACCTCAATGCCACACTAACCAAGATTCAAACTTAGTTTCACTCGCACCACCTAAAGCTGAACCCGGAGAAAACTTAATTAATACTGGGGCATATTAGCAAGAAGAGGCGATAATCATCGCTAACCCTGCTTAGCGTGATTTTTTTTATCGCCGGCTATCGCTGGAATATATCGCCACGCTAACGCTGTATTAGCAACGATTAGCGCTATGGCGATGAATATTCCAGCGATAGCGGGGAAATGGGCCAACATCGCTGAAAAACCAGCGATGTTGCATGAAGAAGGGAGAACACCTTGCTGATACGACCCTGTGGTCGTATCAGCATAATCCACCCCCCATGTTAGGTATGGCTAACACCTGCTAATTGCAGGTGTTAAATAAATGGCGATGACCCGGTTAGCGCGACTTTCACGTCAGCTAACTGGGGCCATGGCCACCTTGCTAATAGGCGATAGGCCTGTTAGCGAGTGTTTCCCAGGTTTGTTCGTCGGGAACGCCCACTTTGCATGTCATTAGCAATAAATATCGCTGACATGCAAAGCGGTTAAAAAACGGTCGCTAATGCCCGCAAACTGTCGCTAACTGCTGTTAGAGACAGTTTGCTGATAGGGCGATATAAATATGCCGCTTAGCGGCAAAAGTGCCGCTAAAGCGGCGATAGTGCCCTTGCTAATATGCCCCACTGTTCTTTCTGAAAAGTAACCACCTACCAATCCAAGACTGGCTCAAGAACCAGAATGGCATAAACTGATCCTTTGTCCTATCCGACTCGGTAAAGTCACAAGGCATCACCGTGGACAAGATCTTGTCAATGAAGGACCACAACAAGAACTCTGCAAAAGGTGCGCTTTACTCTCTAAAACACCTCAAGAAAATTAAACCTTTCATCCTCCAGGATGATTTCAAGACAATAGTTCAATCCCTAGTCCTCTCTAAACTGGACTATGGGAACGCCACCCTAACAGGGACGCCAAAAGCTTACCGAGCCCCACTAAGGTCAGTCCAAAACATGGCAGCCCGGCTCATAACTGGTGTTAAACGGTCTGAACACATCACACCAAACCTCAAATCTCTCAACTGGCTTCCTATTGAAGGTAGATGTATCTACAAGTCTGCATGCATCACACACAAAACCCTTCACACACATCCCCACAACTACCTAAACAGCAAACTCGTGAAAGCAGGAAGAGCCAGATATCTGAGAAGCTCTAACTCACTTCTTCTCATCCCTCTGAAATTGAAAAGGAAAACCACCCAGTCCCGATCTTTTTCGGGTGATGTACCCAGGATGTGGAACGCCCTTTCTATAGACCTCAGATGCAACCCCTCCTTCTCCTGCTTCAAAAGGGACCTGAAACTCCATCTCCTCAACAAATACTTTACCGCCAAAGCCAACTGACCCAGGCTTCAATAGCTTAGCTGACTCTCCTCACACCTAGACCATCAAGGAATGGTGGTCATTTGACTGTTTCATCTACCTAAGCTATCACTCACACCTTTAATGTATGCTGTCTTAAAACGTTATGCTCATCTCTTTATGCATCCTTTTATCATGCTACACCATGCTATTTCTTTCGTGTATGTAAAGCGCTCTGATACCCACGGGTCTAGTTAGCTCTATATAAACCTTATAAATAATAAGTAATAATAATAATGAATAATAAGTTTTGTTGAGCCATGGCCTGTGCTATTGAAGGTCAGGGTGACAAAAACCAAGGCTGCACAGTCTTGATTCTACATCATGCCTCTTCCATCCGCCACCAGACACTCCCGGCCCTTTACCTCACTTATGCCTCTTCCATCCGCCACCAGACACTCCCGGCCCTTTATCTCACTTATGCCTCTTTCATCTACCACCAGGCACTCTGCCCTTTACCTCACTCATGCTTCTTCCATCCACCACCAGGCACTCTGCCCTTTACCTCACTCACGCCTCTTCCATCCACCACCAGACACTCTCTGCCCTTTGCCTCACTCATGCCTCTTCCATCCGCCACCAGACACTCCTGGCCCTTTACCTCACTTATGCCTCTTTCATCTACCACCAGACACCCTACCCTTTACCTCACTCACGCCTCTTCCATCCACCACCAGACACTCTCTGCCCTTTACGTCACTCACGCCTCTTCCATCCACCACCAGACACTCCCGGCCCTTTACCTCACTCATGCCTCTTCCATCCGCCACCAGACACTCTCTGCCCTTTGCCTCACTCATGCCTCTTCCATCTACCACCAGACACCCTACCCTTTACCTCACTCACGCCTCTTCCATCCACCACCAGACACTCTCTACCCTTTATCTCACTCATGCCTCTTCCATCCACCACCAGACACTCTGCCCTTCACCTCACTCTTGCTGGTTTTTTCATCCCTGTTTTCTATGTTTGTCTTTCTATTCCTCTTTCTTTCCCCCTTTTGAGCTTCTCTCTATTTCTCAGGGTTGAAGTTTGTTGAGGTTCCCAAAAATGAGTGCCAGTGGCTCTACCTGCCATCACCGGCTCAAATTAAGCCCTGCAGGTAACAACGATCCATCACCAAGAGCAGCAACAACCTAATACTTCTGCTAGATTTCCTCTGAAATTGCCACCAGTACTGTGTGTAGCGCCTAAAGATACCCCCTGCATACATTACTTAGTATGGAAAATACGATTAGAGTTGTTGCTTCAAAAGTGCAGTGAACACCCTCGGGCATCTTGATGCTGAACTGAATAACAACATCAGAAAAGATATTGAGATAATAAATAAAGTAGATAGATTTTAAGATCCCTCATAAACATCGAACTTTCCTCTATTTTGCGCAGCCCGAGATGGAGTGCATTCCAAACAGAAGAAGCAAGACCGGAGAAGAGAAGAAACTTTGGGGCATATTACCAAGGGCAGTATCGCCGCTTTAGCGGCACTTTTTGCTGCTAAAGCGGCGATAATTTTAACGCCCTATCAGCAAGCTGTTGCTAACAGCCGTTAGCGACAGCTTACTGGCGATAGCAGCCGTTTTTTCCCACTTTGCATGTCAGCGATATTTATCGCTAATGACATCCAAAGTGGGCGTTCCTCCCTAAAACAACATGGGAACAGTCGCAAACACGACTTCCCTCTATTACCAATGCGGGCCCGGACCCGCGAAGTGATAATAAAAGTCATGCTAAGCGCGATTATCGCTGGTATTTTACGCCTGGTTAAAACCTGACTTAGCCATCTTGACAATGGGAGGTGGATTGTCAGGCTGAGACCACACCTGCCTATTAGCAAGCTGTACATTAGCGCTGTGAAATCATCGCTGGATTTCACACGCTAACGCAGGTTTTCACATCGCCATCGTGCTGGAGTTGGCGGCAGTTTTCAGTGCAGCTATCGCCTGTTAGCGACGTGTTGATAATACGTCGCTAACAAGGCGAATGTAAAAGGCGATAGACGGCAATAGAAAAACTAACGCTAACCTAGGTTAGCGATAGTTATCGCCATTCCTTGCAAATATGCCCCTTTGTTACAAGCAGCAGCGGCTGGTGCATGTAAGAGCCGTGGGGCGGAGTCGACAGACGACGACGAGAGAAAATAAAATTTTAAAAATGAAAACCACTTACCTTGCACTCGCCGCATCGCCGACACGGTGATGTGGCAAGCGCAAGGTAAGTGGTTTTCTTTTTTAAAATTGTATTTTCCTTCATCGTCGTCTGTCGACCTTCCCCAGCCCCCGCCGAACACTCTTACCTGCATCGGCTATCACTGGTTACAAGTAATGCTGTCTGTTGGAACCGGGTTTACCGAGTCCGCCACGGTAGCATGGCGCGAGGCGGGAAAGCACGCGAAGGCAATGTGTAAGGCAGTTGTGCAGCACACTCTTACTTTGACTCAGGAATGCGAACGCAATAACATGACACCACACCAGGCTTGTGTATTTAAAATCAAGATCTTTTATATATAAATCAAGGTAGCATCAGATGAGGCAGATTAATTCAGATCTACATTTAAATTCATTGCATTACTCAACTGGTGCACATTCTTAATAAAGCATCATAGCTCATCAACATTGTAGGCCACTAAGAGGCCGCAGGAATTATCTCTTAAACGTAGCACCAATAATGATCACAAGATGCATTAATAAAACATGGGCCTAAACATGCAGTTCACTTCAAGCATATTCAATTACTTAAAAGAAGGGTTTTCACGTTACATTTCAATAGGCCTGCATTAATCTAGGCGCACCCACATTCAGTACAGTGGGCGTCGCAATTCCAGTACACCTGTAACATAAAACACTTCAACTCTTGGCGGTGTACACTTCAGCTCAATTCAATTAATCACTTTCCCCTGTGGTAAAGACTTTGCAGTTAAAAGCATAGGCCTAGGCAGTAATTACAATAGGCATTTGCATTAAATTAGTAAACACTGTGGGGAACCCCTCAACATGTCCTGTTTCCTGGGGCTTCTATGTCCCTTAGGGGTTAATTCCAGGCTAGGCCCACTCCTCTCCGGGGCCTCGCCTCATGGGGAAAGTTACATGGTTAATTTAGGAGTTAATGGTGGCCCCCGGCCCCCAGTGGCGTTTTTGTGGGCCCTAGGGGCCTCCTGGGCTCACCTGGTGCTTGGTCGTTGGTCGCGCTTCTTAGCGACTGGCGATCTCCAGGCCCGGCCCGTGTTCTGGAGGGCGGGGCCCGGTCGGGAGTACCTCGGCCTTCTGGCCGGAATGACGGGTCGTTGCGGGGGCCGGTATCACCCTCCTCCGGCCCCCGGGATCAGGGAAGTGACTTTGGCGGGCTTCAGGGACTTCGGGAATGGGAGCGGGAGCCGGCAGTCCTCTCCGGCCGGCTCCCCGTCTCCCTCTGCACGGCCTGGGCTCTTCCTCGGCCTCCGTCGGCGCTTGGGGCATGGCGGGAGCCGGCGCCAAATTGCTGCGCGGCCTTCCTGGGGGCGCGGCCGGCGTCCCCGGTTGCTCGGCAACGGCGTCGGCGGGGCCTGGAGGCCTTGCGGATCGCGCTAGGCCGCGGCGGTGATTTCTTCGGCCGCGGCGGTGGGGCCCCGGGCCCGGCGGCGATGATTTTGGGGATATGTAGAGGCTTCGGTGAGGGCGCGGACGGCGCACCTCACCACATCCACTCGAGGGGCTTCCCTCACCTCAGCGCTTCCTTCGGTGAGGGCGCGGACGGCGCACCTCACCACACGGCCTCGAGGAGGGCCTCTCCACACAGCAGCACTTCTCTTCACGCGGCGGCGGCCGCGGCGGTGATTTCCTCACAAGGTCAGTGACCTGAGGGGGGCAGTTTCTCCCTCGTGGAGACAGAACGCGGGCGCACCAGCAGCCTGTGGGCAGGGCTGACTGGAAAAGTACTTGGGGGCAGCCCTGCAGCAGACAGCAATAGATAGGGGTGAAGGTCTGGCGCTTCAGGGTACGGCGCTTTACCTGGTGATCCCCAGTTGGGCAGTTAAGGCTTCAGGCCTTGCTGGACGGTCAGGCCTCCTCAAATTAAGGTGTCTTGCGACTGTTCCAGATTGGTTGCTTCTTAGGCGTTTCTTGTCAGGAGTTTCTTGTCAGAAGTTTCTTATTATAAGTTTCTTGTCAAAAGTTTCTTGTCAGAAGTTTCTTGTCAGAAGTTTCTTCTTATGAGGGGGATGAGTTGGCGGTTCTGGGAGTGCTTGATGTTCCTCCCAGCACGCTGAAGGTGGTTCCCTGGGTCCCCTCACACTGGGCAAGGTCAGTGGGTGGTGGGCGTTCCTCAGCTATCTTACTACAGCAGGGCCTCAGCCCTGTCAGCAGCAGTAGTGTAGGTCTCCCCCTAGGCCCTAAAGCCTGTACTCCGGCGGAGGTTCTCCCAGGATCAGTGGTGCCCCATCTCAACTCCAACTGACTAAAAGTTTTCCCTCCAAACCTTTTATACCCCTGGGTCAGGTGACTCTCCCAAAGGCGGCAAAACATAACTCCTCCCACAGCCCGGAAGGTTCTGGAACCTTCTACATGTCTGGCTATGTGGCCCAGAGGCGGGGACGGAATGGATACTGTATCCCTATGTCCCAGCCTGACCCTGGCTACTAGTGTGTATGTGTGTAAGGCCCCTCTGCAGTAGCAGGGACCTGTGGCAGCCATCTTGAGTGAGTTTCACACATGGTAAAACGGCTAGGGGAAAAACAAAAATTTCTGGGAAAAAGGGCCAAGTCCAACACTGTCATAATCTAAACCCCTTGAAGGTTGCAAATACCTGACTCAGGAAGGCCAATAAAGCAAGCATTGGCATAATTCAATCTAGAAATGACGGCAGCATTAACAACACAGGCTCTCAAGTGGCACGGGACAAATGGAAGGGTTTTCTTCAAGATAACAGGAGGTAACAGGATGACACAAATGCAACAGCAGGTGGAAGCGTCATTATTATAAGTTTGTCTGACGTCACTTATTCCAGCCGCAGGGGCAGTCTCAAGCAGGTAGCTGAGCTTACTCATGGGTGTAGGAGAGGAGTGTGAGGATAGATGGGTCTGCACCAGCCAATGCCTGCCATCCATGGAGCTTCCTGTGTATGCACCGTCCGAACCACATAGGACACAGAGCTAAGACGGTGCAGAGAGATGAAGGAAGCCCTTGGAAGGTGCAAACACATGGATTCCGGCAGTCACGAGGCCTGAAAGTGAATCTTCAGCCGCGGCTGTTGCAGGTAAGAGCGGTGGGGAGGTGGGGCCAGGTGATGGGGGAATTCGAGAGACAACCATGAGGGAAAATTAATTATTTATTTAATTTTCCCTCGTGGTCGTCTCTCGAAATCCCCCCTCACCTGGCCCCACCGCCCCGCCGCTCTTACCTGCTGCGGCCGCGGCTGTAAGAATCTTATCAACCCCAAAGCAGCCTCTGTGGAAGGAATAATCCATATGAACTTCACAGTACAACTGGGCCTACAACACCCACAATAAATTTTGTTTAGATCAACTGTTACCTGCGATCAGGAAGGTGGACAGGCTTTGGAGAGCTGGGACAACAATAAAGATCACTCATAACACCTGAAAGCAGAATATATATTTTTTTCTTTCAGTTTCTGGGTAAAGAGTGCCTGATGTTATGAATGGGTTCAAAGCATTAAGAAAATAAAACAAAGCAACATTTCTGCCTAAACTGCGCTTTGGATCGCTCACTGGTTAGAAACGTGCAATGCAAATGACAACACAATACAATATCACTCTCTCTCTTTATTCCATTCTGAGGAACTCTTGCACTCTCAGGCCTGATTCGCATAGTTGACATAGGCCCCGTGCGGCAGAACTTCTGCAAAGTCTCACTGTGGATATTCAGCCCCGAGTGAGGAGACTCCCCCACGACTGCAGGGCCTCCGCCACAAGTGCAGAGACTCCCCCATGACTGAGGGCCACCGCCATGAGTGCAGAGACTCTCCCATGACTGCGGGACCACTTCCACGAGTGCAAAGACTCCCCCATGACTGCGGGGCCTCCACCACAAGTGCAGAGACTCCCCCACAACTGCGGGGCCTCCACCTCGAGTGCAGAGGCTCCCCCATAACAGCGGGGCCTCTGCTGTGAGGGCGGAGACTCCCCTACAACTGTGGGGCATCTGCCATGACTGCAGAGACTCCCCCATGACTGCGGGCCCGCCACCATGAGTGCAGAGACTCCCCCATGACTGCAGGGCCTCAGCCACGAGTGTAGAGACTCCCCCATGACTGCGGGACCTCTTCCACGAGTGCAAAGACTCCCCACGACTGCGGGGCCTCCACCACGAGTGCAGAGACTCCCCACAACTGCAGGGCCTCCGCCACAAGTGCAGAGGGTCCCTCACGACTGCGGGGCCGCCGTCACAAGTGCAGAGACTCCCCCATGACTGAGGGCCGCCGCCACGAGTGCAGACTCTCCCACGACTGTGGGACCTCTTCCACGAGTGCAAAGACTCCCCCACGACTGCGGGGCCTCCACAACGAGTGCAGCGACTCCCCCACAACTGCGGAGCCTCCACCTCGAGTGCAGAGGCTCCCCCATAACAGCGGGGCCTCTGCTATGAGGTCAGAGACTTGATCTTGGGCAGCCACGCGTCCTCACAGGCGGCACTTCCTCACAGGCGGCACGTCCCTTAACCCCCGCGCTTCTCCACACGCAGCGCTCACCACCGGGCAGAGAGTTGGCCCTTAGCACTCAAGGGGGTGAAGGTCCAGGGCTTCTGGGCAGCCCAGCGCTAAAGGAGAGCAGCGCTTGCAGGAGGACACACAGGGTGGGGGTCCAGCGCTTGTAGGGGGGAGTCAGGCAGTCTGACCCCCGGCGCTTCTGGAGGGCACAGCGTCCCGCGCGTTACCTGGGGGTCCCCAGTTGAATGTACAGCTTGTGGTGACTGGATGGCAGTCGCTTGGTTCCAGTTACTTGGTTTCAGATACTTGTCATTAGTTTCTTGTCAGAAGTGGCTTATTATAAGTTCCTTGTCAAAAGTTTCTGGTCAAAAGTTCCTTCTTCTGAGGGGGTGAGTTGGTGGTTCTGGGAGTGCTTGATGTTCCTCCCAGCACGCTGAAGGTGGTTCCCTGGGTCCCCTCACACTGGGCAAGGTCAGTGGGTGGTGGGCGTTCCTCAGCTATCTTACCACAGCAGGGCCTCAGCCCTGTCAGCAGCAGTAGTGTAGGTCTCCCCCTAGGCCCTAAAGCCTGTACTCCGGCAGAGGTTCTCCCAGGATCAGTGGTGCTCCAACCTAACTGACTAAAAAGTTTTCCCTCCAAGCCTCTTATACCCCTAGGTCAGGTGACCCTCCTAAAGGCGGCAAAATATAACTCCTCCCACAGCCCGGAAGGTTCTGGAACCTTCCGCCTATCTAGCTATGTGGCCCAGAGGCGGGGACGGGATGGATACTGTATCCCTATGTCCCAGCCTGACCCTGGCTACTAGTGTGTATGCGTGTGAGGCCCCTCTGCAGTAGCAGGGGCCTGTGGCAGCCATCTTGAGTGAGAGAGCACCTGCACCTCAGCACTGGGTGATGTACCCAGGATGTGGAACGCCCTTTCTATAGACCTCAGATGCAACCCCTCCTTCTCCTGCTTCAAAAGGGACCTGAAACTCCATCTCCTCAACAAATACTTTACCGCCAAAGCCAACTGACCCAGGCTTCAATAGCTTAGCTGACTCTCCTCACACCTAGACCATCAAGGAATGGTGGTCATTTGACTGTTTCATCTACCTAAGCTATCACTCACACCTTTAATGTATGCTGTCTTAAAACGTTATGCTCATCTCTTTATGCATCCTTTTATCATGCTACACCATGCTATTTCTTTCGTGTATGTAAAGCGCTCTGATACCCACGGGTCTAGTTAGCTCTATATAAACCTTATAAATAATAAGTAATAATAATAATGAATAATAAGTTTTGTTGAGCCATGGCCTGTGCTATTGAAGGTCAGGGTGACAAAAACCAAGGCTGCACAGTCTTGATTCTACATCATGCCTCTTCCATCCGCCACCAGACACTCCCGGCCCTTTACCTCACTTATGCCTCTTCCATCCGCCACCAGACACTCCCGGCCCTTTATCTCACTTATGCCTCTTTCATCTACCACCAGGCACTCTGCCCTTTACCTCACTCATGCTTCTTCCATCCACCACCAGGCACTCTGCCCTTTACCTCACTCACGCCTCTTCCATCCACCACCAGACACTCTCTGCCCTTTGCCTCACTCATGCCTCTTCCATCCGCCACCAGACACTCCTGGCCCTTTACCTCACTTATGCCTCTTTCATCTACCACCAGACACCCTACCCTTTACCTCACTCACGCCTCTTCCATCCACCACCAGACACTCTCTGCCCTTTACGTCACTCACGCCTCTTCCATCCACCACCAGACACTCCCGGCCCTTTACCTCACTCATGCCTCTTCCATCCGCCACCAGACACTCTCTGCCCTTTGCCTCACTCATGCCTCTTCCATCTACCACCAGACACCCTACCCTTTACCTCACTCACGCCTCTTCCATCCACCACCAGACACTCTCTACCCTTTATCTCACTCATGCCTCTTCCATCCACCACCAGACACTCTGCCCTTCACCTCACTCTTGCTGGTTTTTTCATCCCTGTTTTCTATGTTTGTCTTTCTATTCCTCTTTCTTTCCCCCTTTTGAGCTTCTCTCTATTTCTCAGGGTTGAAGTTTGTTGAGGTTCCCAAAAATGAGTGCCAGTGGCTCTACCTGCCATCACCGGCTCAAATTAAGCCCTGCAGGTAACAACGATCCATCACCAAGAGCAGCAACAACCTAATACTTCTGCTAGATTTCCTCTGAAATTGCCACCAGTACTGTGTGTAGCGCCTAAAGATACCCCCTGCATACATTACTTAGTATGGAAAATACGATTAGAGTTGTTGCTTCAAAAGTGCAGTGAACACCCTCGGGCATCTTGATGCTGAACTGAATAACAACATCAGAAAAGATATTGAGATAATAAATAAAGTAGATAGATTTTAAGATCCCTCATAAACATCGAACTTTCCTCTATTTTGCGCAGCCCGAGATGGAGTGCATTCCAAACAGAAGAAGCAAGACCGGAGAAGAGAAGAAACTTTGGGGCATATTACCAAGGGCAGTATCGCCGCTTAGCGGCACTTTTGCTGCTAAAGCGGCGATAATTTTAACGCCCTATCAGCAAGCTGTTGCTAACAGCCGTTAGCGACAGCTTACTGGCGATAGCAGCCGTTTTTTCCCACTTTGCATGTCAGCGATATTTATCGCTAATGACATCCAAAGTGGGCGTTCCTCCCTAAAACAACATGGGAACAGTCGCAAACACGACTTCCCTCTATTACCAATGCGGGCCCGGACCCGCGAAGTGATAATAAAAGTCATGCTAAGCGCGATTATCGCTGGTATTTTACGCCTGGTTAAAACCTGACTTAGCCATCTTGACAATGGGAGGTGGATTGTCAGGCTGAGACCACACCTGCCTATTAGCAAGCTGTACATTAGCGCTGTGAAATCATCGCTGGATTTCACACGCTAACGCAGGTTTTCACATCGCCATCGTGCTGGAGTTGGCGGCAGTTTTCAGTGCAGCTATCGCCTGTTAGCGACGTGTTGATAATACGTCGCTAACAAGGCGAATGTAAAGGCGATAGACGGCAATAGAAAAACTAACGCTAACCTAGGTTAGCGATAGTTATCGCCATTCCTTGCAAATATGCCCCTTTGTTACAAGCAGCAGCGGCTGGTGCATGTAAGAGCCGTGGGGCGGAGTCGACAGACGACGACGAGAGAAAATAAAATTTTAAAAATGAAAACCACTTACCTTGCACTCGCCGCATCGCCGACACGGTGATGTGGCAAGCGCAAGGTAAGTGGTTTTCTTTAAAATTGTATTTTCCTTCATCGTCGTCTGTCGACCTTCCCCAGCCCCCGCCGAACACTCTTACCTGCATCGGCTATCACTGGTTACAAGTAATGCTGTCTGTTGGAACCGGGTTTACCGAGTCCGCCACGGTAGCATGGCGCGAGGCGGGAAAGCACGCGAAGGCAATGTGTAAGGCAGTTGTGCAGCACACTCTTACTTTGACTCAGGAATGCGAACGCAATAACATGACACCACACCAGGCTTGTGTATTTAAAATCAAGATCTTTTATATATAAATCAAGGTAGCATCAGATGAGGCAGATTAATTCAGATCTACATTTAAATTCATTGCATTACTCAACTGGTGCACATTCTTAATAAAGCATCATAGCTCATCAACATTGTAGGCCACTAAGAGGCCGCAGGAATTATCTCTTAAACGTAGCACCAATAATGATCACAAGATGCATTAATAAAACATGGGCCTAAACATGCAGTTCACTTCAAGCATATTCAATTACTTAAAAGAAGGGTTTTCACGTTACATTTCAATAGGCCTGCATTAATCTAGGCGCACCCACATTCAGTACAGTGGGCGTCGCAATTCCAGTACACCTGTAACATAAAACACTTCAACTCTTGGCGGTGTACACTTCAGCTCAATTCAATTAATCACTTTCCCCTGTGGTAAAGACTTTGCAGTTAAAAGCATAGGCCTAGGCAGTAATTACAATAGGCATTTGCATTAAATTAGTAAACACTGTGGGGAACCCCTCAACATGTCCTGTTTCCTGGGGCTTCTATGTCCCTTAGGGGTTAATTCCAGGCTAGGCCCACTCCTCTCCGGGGCCTCGCCTCATGGGGAAAGTTACATGGTTAATTTAGGAGTTAATGGTGGCCCCCGGCCCCCAGTGGCGTTTTTGTGGGCCCTAGGGGCCTCCTGGGCTCACCTGGTGCTTGGTCGTTGGTCGCGCTTCTTAGCGACTGGCGATCTCCAGGCCCGGCCCGTGTTCTGGAGGGCGGGGCCCGGTCGAGGTACCTCGGCCTTCTGGCCGGAATGACGGGTCGTTGCGGGGGCCGGTATCACCCTCCTCCGGCCCCCGGGATCAGGGAAGTGACTTTGGCGGGCTTCAGGGACTTCGGGAATGGGAGCGGGAGCCGGCAGTCCTCTCCGGCCGGCTCCCCGTCTCCCTCTGCACGGCCTGGGCTCTTCCTCGGCCTCCGTCGGCGCTTGGGGCATGGCGGAGCCGGCGCCAAATTGCTGCGCGGCCTTCCTGGGGCGCGGCCGGCGTCCCCGGTTGCTCGGCAACGGCGTCGGCGGGGCCTGGAGGCCTTGCGGATCGCGCTAGGCCGCGGCGGTGATTTCTTCGGCCGCGGCGGTGGGGCCCCGGGCCCGGCGGCGATGATTTTGGGGATATGTAGAGGCTTCGGTGAGGGCGCGGACGGCGCACCTCACCACATCCACTCGAGGGGCTTCCCTCACCTCAGCGCTTCCTTCGGTGAGGGCGCGGACGGCGCACCTCACCACACGGCCTCGAGGAGGGCCTCTCCACACAGCAGCACTTCTCTTCACGCGGCGGCGGCCGCGGCGGTGATTTCCTCACAAGGTCAGTGACCTGAGGGGGGGCAGTTTCTCCCTCGTGGAGACAGAACGCGGGGCGCACCAGCAGCCTGTGGGCAGGGCTGACTGGAAAAGTACTTGGGGGCAGCCCTGCAGCAGACAGCAATAGATAGGGGGTGAAGGTCTGGCGCTTCAGGGTACGGCGCTTTACCTGGTGATCCCCAGTTGGGCAGTTAAGGCTTCAGGCCTTGCTGGACGGTCAGGCCTCCTCAAATTAAGGTGTCTTGCGACTGTTCCAGATTGGTTGCTTCTTAGGCGTTTCTTGTCAGGAGTTTCTTGTCAGAAGTTTCTTATTATAAGTTTCTTGTCAAAAGTTTCTTGTCAGAAGTTTCTTGTCAGAAGTTTCTTCTTATGAGGGGGGGGGATGAGTTGGCGGTTCTGGGAGTGCTTGATGTTCCTCCCAGCACGCTGAAGGTGGTTCCCTGGGTCCCCTCACACTGGGCAAGGTCAGTGGGTGGTGGGCGTTCCTCAGCTATCTTACTACAGCAGGGCCTCAGCCCTGTCAGCAGCAGTAGTGTAGGTCTCCCCCTAGGCCCTAAAGCCTGTACTCCGGCGGAGGTTCTCCCAGGATCAGTGGTGCCCCATCTCAACTCCAACTGACTAAAAGTTTTCCCTCCAAACCTTTTATACCCCTGGGTCAGGTGACTCTCCCAAAGGCGGCAAAACATAACTCCTCCCACAGCCCGGAAGGTTCTGGAACCTTCTACATGTCTGGCTATGTGGCCCAGAGGCGGGGACGGAATGGATACTGTATCCCTATGTCCCAGCCTGACCCTGGCTACTAGTGTGTATGTGTGTAAGGCCCCTCTGCAGTAGCAGGGACCTGTGGCAGCCATCTTGAGTGAGTTTCACACATGGTAAAACGGCTAGGGGAAAAACAAAAATTTCTGGGAAAAAGGGCCAAGTCCAACACTGTCATAATCTAAACCCCTTGAAGGTTGCAAATACCTGACTCAGGAAGGCCAATAAAGCAAGCATTGGCATAATTCAATCTAGAAATGACGGCAGCATTAACAACACAGGCTCTCAAGTGGCACGGGACAAATGGAAGGGTTTTCTTCAAGATAACAGGAGGTAACAGGATGACACAAATGCAACAGCAGGTGGAAGCGTCATTATTATAAGTTTGTCTGACGTCACTTATTCCAGCCGCAGGGGCAGTCTCAAGCAGGTAGCTGAGCTTACTCATGGGTGTAGGAGAGGAGTGTGAGGATAGATGGGTCTGCACCAGCCAATGCCTGCCATCCATGGAGCTTCCTGTGTATGCACCGTCCGAACCACATAGGACACAGAGCTAAGACGGTGCAGAGAGATGAAGGAAGCCCTTGGAAGGTGCAAACACATGGATTCCGGCAGTCACGAGGCCTGAAAGTGAATCTTCAGCCGCGGCTGTTGCAGGTAAGAGCGGTGGGGAGGTGGGGCCAGGTGATGGGGGAATTCGAGAGACAACCATGAGGGAAAATTAATTATTTATTTAATTTTCCCTCGTGGTCGTCTCTCGAAATCCCCCCTCACCTGGCCCCACCGCCCCGCCGCTCTTACCTGCTGCGGCCGCGGCTGTAAGAATCTTATCAACCCCAAAGCAGCCTCTGTGGAAGGAATAATCCATAGAACTACAGTACAACTGGGCCTACAACACCCACAATAAATTTTGTTTAGATCAACTGTTACCTGCGATCAGGAAGGTGGACAGGCTTTGGAGAGCTGGGACAACAATAAAGATCACTCATAACACCTGAAAGCAGAATATATATTTTTTTCTTTCAGTTTCTGGGTAAAGAGTGCCTGATGTTATGAATGGGTTCAAAGCATTAAGAAAATAAAACAAAGCAACATTTCTGCCTAAACTGCGCTTTGGATCGCTCACTGGTTAGAAACGTGCAATGCAAATGACAACACAATACAATATCACTCTCTCTCTTTATTCCATTCTGAGGAACTCTTGCACTCTCAGGCCTGATTCGCATAGTTGACATAGGCCCCGTGCGGCAGAACTTCTGCAAAGTCTCACTGTGGATATTCAGCCCCGAGTGAGGAGACTCCCCCACGACTGCAGGGCCTCCGCCACAAGTGCAGAGACTCCCCCATGACTGAGGGCCACCGCCATGAGTGCAGAGACTCTCCCATGACTGCGGGACCACTTCCACGAGTGCAAAGACTCCCCCATGACTGCGGGGCCTCCACCACAAGTGCAGAGACTCCCCACAACTGCGGGGCCTCCACCTCGAGTGCAGAGGCTCCCCCATAACAGCGGGGCCTCTGCTGTGAGGGCGGAGACTCCCCTACAACTGTGGGGCATCTGCCATGACTGCAGAGACTCCCCCATGACTGCGGGCCCGCCACCATGAGTGCAGAGACTCCCCCATGACTGCAGGGCCTCAGCCACGAGTGTAGAGACTCCCCCATGACTGCGGGACCTCTTCCACGAGTGCAAAGACTCCCCACGACTGCGGGGCCTCCACCACGAGTGCAGAGACTCCCCACAACTGCAGGGCCTCCGCCACAAGTGCAGAGGGTCCCTCACGACTGCGGGGCCGCCGTCACAAGTGCAGAGACTCCCCCATGACTGAGGGCCGCCGCCACGAGTGCAGACTCTCCCACGACTGTGGGACCTCTTCCACGAGTGCAAAGACTCCCCCACGACTGCGGGGCCTCCACAACGAGTGCAGCGACTCCCCCACAACTGCGGAGCCTCCACCTCGAGTGCAGAGGCTCCCCCATAACAGCGGGGCCTCTGCTATGAGGTCAGAGACTCCCCCACAACTGTGGGGCATCTGCCATGACTGCAGAGACTCCCCCATGACTGCGGGCCCTCCACCACGAGTGCAGAGACTCCCCCATGATTGCAGGACCTCAGCCACGAGTGTAGAGACTCCCCCATGACTGCGGGGCCGCCGCCACTACTGCAGAGACTCCCCCATGACTGCAGGGCCACCACCACTACTGCAGAGACTCCCCCATGACTGCAGGGCCGCCGCCACTAGTGCAGAGACTCCCCCATGACTGCGGGGCCGCCACCACTAGTGCGGAGACTCCCCCATGACTGCCGGTCTCCGCCACGAGTGGGGGGACTCCCCCACAACCGTAGGGTCTCTGCCCCATGACTGTGAGGCCTCTGCCACGAGTGCGGGGACTCCCCCACAACCGTAGGGCCTCTGCCACGAGTGTGGAGACTCCCACATGACTGTGGGGCCTCTGCCATGAGTGCAGTTACTCCCCGATGACTGTGGGTCTCTCCCACGAGTGGGGAGACTCCACCACGGCTGTGGGCCGGCGCCACAACTGCAGAGACTCCCCCATGACTGCGGGGCCTCTGCCATGAGTGCAGGGACTCCCCCATGACTGCAGGGCCTCTGCCATGAGTGCAGGGACTACCCCACAACTGTGGGGCCTCTGCCACCAGTGTGGAGACTCCCCCACGACTTTGGGGCCTCTGCCACGAGTGCGGAGACTCCCCCATGGCTGCAGGACCTCCACCATGAGTCCAGAGATTCCCCCATGACTGCGGGACCTCCGCCACAAGTGCAGAGACTCCCCCATGACTGCGGGCCACTGCCACGAGTGCAGAGACTCCCCCACAACTGCAGGCCTCCGCCATGAGTGCAGAGACTCCCCCACGACTGTGGGGCCTCTGCCATGAGTGCAGCGACTTCCCCATGACTGCTGGGCCTCTGCCATGAGTGCAGAGACTTCCCCATGACTGCGAGGCCTCTGCCACAAGTGCAGAGAGTCCCCCATGACTGCGGGGCCTCTGCCATGAGTGCAGGGACTCCCCCATGACTGCGGGGCCTCTGCCATGAGTGCAGGGACTCCCCCACAACTGTGGGGCCTCTGCCACCAGTGCGGAGACTCCCCCACGGCTTTGGGGCCTCTGCCACGAGTGCGGAGACTCCCCGATGGCTGCAGGACCTCCACCATGAGTTCAGAGATTACCCCATGCCTGCGGGACCTCCGCCACGAGTGCAGAGACTCCCCCATGACTGAGGGCCACCGCCATGAGTGCAGAGACTCTCCCATGACTGCGGGACCACTTCCACGAGTGCAAAGACTCCCCCATGACTGCGGGGCCTCCACCACGAGTGCAGAGACTCCCCCACAACTGCGGGGCCTCCACCTCGAGTGCAGAGGCTCCCCCATAACAGCGGGGCCTCTGCTGTGAGGGCGGAGACTCCCCTACAACTGTGGGGCATCTGCCATGACTGCAGAGACTCCCCCATGACTGCGGGCCCGCCACCATGAGTGCAGAGACTCCCCCATGACTGCAGGGCCTCAGCCACGAGTGTAGAGACTCCCCCATGACTGCGGGACCTCTTCCACGAGTGCAAAGACTCCCCCACGACTGCGGGGCCTCCACCACGAGTGCAGAGACTCCCCCACAACTGCAGGGCCTCCGCCACAAGTGCAGAGGGTCCCTCACGACTGCGGGGCCGCCGTCACAAGTGCAGAGACTCCCCCATGACTGAGGGCCGCCGCCACGAGTGCAGACTCTCCCACGACTGTGGGACCTCTTCCACGAGTGCAAAGACTCCCCCACGACTGCGGGGCCTCCACAACGAGTGCAGCGACTCCCCCACAACTGCGGGGCCTCCACCTCGAGTGCAGAGGCTCCCCCATAACAGCGGGGCCTCTGCTATGAGGGCAGAGACTCCCCCACAACTGTGGGGCATCTGCCATGACTGCAGAGACTCCCCCATGACTGCGGGCCCTCCACCACGAGTGCAGAGACTCCCCCATGATTGCAGGACCTCAGCCACGAGTGTAGAGACTCCCCCATGACTGCGGGGCCGCCGCCACTACTGCAGAGACTCCCCCATGACTGCAGGGCCGCTGCCACTACTGCAGAGACTCCCCCATGACTGCAGGGCCGCCGCCACTAGTGCGGAGACTCCCCCATGACTGCGGGGCCGCCACCACTAGTGCGGAGACTCCCCCATGACTGCCGGTCTCCGCCACGAGTGGGGGGACTCCCCCACAACCGTAGGGTCTCTGCCCCATGACTGTGAGGCCTCTGCCACGAGTGTGGGGACTCCCCCACAACCGTAGGGCCTCTGCCACGAGTGTGGAGACTCCCACATGACTGTGGGGCCTCTGCCATGAGTGCAGTTACTCCCCGATGACTGCGGGTCTCTGCCACGAGTGGGGAGACTCCACCACGGCTGTGGGCCGGCGCCACAACTGCAGAGACTCCCCCATGACTGCGGGGCCTCTGCCATGAGTGCAGGGACTCCCCCATGACTGCAGGGCCTCTGCCATGAGTGCAGGGACTACCCCACAACTGTGGGGCCTCTGCCACCAGTGTGGAGACTCCCCCACGACTTTGGGGCCTCTGCCACGAGTGCGGAGACTCCCCCATGGCTGCAGGACCTCCACCATGAGTCCAGAGATTCCCCCATGACTGCGGGACCTCCGCCACAAGTACAGAGACTCCCCCATGTCTGCGGGCCACTGCCACGAGTGCAGAGACTCCCCCACAACTGCAGGCCTCCGCCATGAGTGCAGAGACTCCCCCACGACTGTGGGGCCTCTGCCATGAGTGCAGCGACTTCCCCATGACTGCTGGGCCTCTGCCATGAGTGCAGAGACTTCCCCATGACTGCGAGGCCTCTGCCACAAGTGCAGAGAGTCCCCCATGACTGCGGGGCCTCTGCCATGAGTGCAGGGACTCCCCCATGACTGCGGGGCCTCTGCCATGAGTGCAGGGACTCCCCCACAACTGTGGGGCCTCTGCCACCAGTGCGGAGACTCCCCCACGGCTTTGGGGCCTCTGCCACGAGTGCGGAGACTCCCCGATGGCTGCAGGACCTCCACCATGAGTTCAGAGATTACCCCATGACTGCGGGACCTCCGCCACGAGTGCAGAGACTCCCCCATGACTGCGGGCCGCTGCCATGAGTGCAGAGACTCCCCCACAACTGCGGGCCTCTGCCATGAGTGCAGAGACTTCCTCATGACTGCGGGGCCTCTGCCATGAATTCAAAGACTTCCCCATGACTGCGGGGCCTCTGCCACAAGTGCAGAGAGTCCCCCACGACTGCGGGGCCTCCGCCATGAGTGCAGAGAGTCCCCCACGACTGCAGGGCTTCTGCCATGAGTGCAGAGACTCCCCCACAAGTGCAGGGCCTCTGCCATGAGTGCAGAGACTCCCCCACAACAGTGGGGCCTCTGCCATGAGTGCAGAGACTTCCCCATGACTGCGGGGCCTCTGCCATGAATGCAGAGACTTCCCCATGACCTGCGGGGCCTCTGCCACAAGTGCAGAGAGCCCCTGTTGGAACCGGGGTTACCGAGTCCGACACGGTAGCATGGCGTGAAGCGGGAAAGGCACGCGAAGGCAATTTGTAAGGCAGTTGTGCAGCACACTCTCACTTTGACTCACAAATGCGAACGCAATAACATGACACCACACCAGGCTTTTGTATTTAAAATCAAGATCTTTTATAAATAAATTAAGTTGGCATCAGGTAAGGCAGGTTAATTCAGATCTACATTCAAATTCATTATATTACTCAACTGGTGCACATTTTAAATAAAGCTGCATAGCTCATCAACATTGTAGGCCACTAAGAGGCCGCAGGAATTATCTCCTACACGTAGCACTTAATAATGATCTCAAGGTACGTTAATAAAACATAGGCCTAAACATACAGTTCACTTTAGCATATTCAATTATTTAAAAGAAGGCTTTTCACGTTACATTTAAATAGGCCTGCATTAATCTAGGCGCACCCACATTCAGTACAGTGGGCGTCGCAACTCCAGTACACCTGTAACATAAAATACTTCAACTCTTGGCGGTGTACACTTCAGCTCAACTCAATTTAACACTTTCCCCTTGTGGTAAAGACTTAACAGTTAAAACCATGGCCTAGGCAGTAATTATAATAGGCATCGGCATAAATTATTAAATACTGTGGGCATCATCATTACCTGAATGAACTATGTGGGGAATCCCTCAACATGTCCTGTATTCTGGGGCTTCTAGGTCCCTCAGGGGTTAACTCAGGCCAGGCCCACTCCTCTCTGGGGCCTCGCCTCGTAGGACTAAAATCTCAAGGGTTAATAGTGGCCCCCGGCCCCCAGTGGCGTCTTATGGGCCCTAGGGGCCTCCAGGGCTCACCTGCGGTGTTGGTCGTTGGTCACGCTTCAGGGCGACTGGCGATCTTCCGGGCCGGCCCGTGTTCTGTAGGGCGGGGCACGGTCGGGGGTGCCTCGGCCTTCTGGCCGGTATTGCGGGTCGTTGCGGGGGCCGGTATCACCTTCCTCCGGCCCCCGGGATCAGGGAGTGACTGTGCGGCACGTTGCAGGCTTCCGGGACTGACTCACGGCGCGTTGCGGGGGCCGGGATCACCCTCTTCCGGCCCCCAGGATCAAGGTAAGTAAAGTTGGGGGCTCAGGGTTGCCGGGGAAGGGAGCGGGAGCCGGCAGTCCTCTCCGGCCGGCTCCCCGTCTCCCTCTGCACTGCCGGGGCTCTTCCCGGGCTTCCTTCGGCGCTGGGGGCGTGACTGGGGGCCGGCGCCCAATCGGTGCGCGGCCTTCCTGGGTCACGCCGGGCGACCCCTGGTTGCTCGGCAACGGCGTCTGCGGGGCCTGGAGGGCTCGCCGTAGATGGCGCCGGCGATTTCTTGGGCCGCGACGGCGGCAATTCTTTGGCCGCGACGGCGGCGGCGACAATTCTTTGGCCGCTTCGGCGGCGGGGGCAATTCTTTGGCCGCGACGGCGGCGGAGACGATTTTTCGGCCGCGACGGCGGCGGGGGCAATTCTTTGGCCGCGACGGCGGCGATGAGGGCCCAGGGCCCAGTCTCTTGAGGCTTCGGTGAGGGCGCGGACGGTGCTCCTCACCACACACACCTGAGGGGCTTCCTTCACCTCAGCGCTTCCCCCGAAGAGGGCGCGACGGCGCACCTCACCACACGGTGCCTCTTCTCAGGCGGCGGCGGCCGCGGCGGTGATCTCCTTCATAAGGTCAGTGACCTGAGGGGCAACAGAACGCAGGGTGCACCAGCAGCCTGTGGGCAGGGCTGACTGGCAAAGTACTTGGGGGCAGCCCAGCAACAGGCAAAAATGAATAGGGGGTGAAGGTTTAGCGCTTCAGGGTACGGCGCTTTACCTGGTGATCCCCAGTTGGGCAGTTTTAGGCTTTAGGCCTTGCTGGACGGTCAGGCCTCCTCAAGTTAAGGGGTCTTGCGACTGCTTCAGCTTGGTTGCTTCTTAGGCGCTTCTGGTTGTAAGTTTCTTGTCAGAAGTCCCTTGTTATAAGTTCCTTGTCAAAGTTTCCTGTCAGAAGTTTCTTCTTATGAGGGGGGGGGATGAGTTGGTGGTCTGGGAGTGCTTGATGTTCCTCCCCGCACGCTGAAGGTGGTTCCCTGGGTCCCCTCACACTGGGCAAGGTCAGTGGGTGGTGGGCGTTCCTCAGCTATCTTACTACAGCAGGGCCTCAGCCCTGTCAGCAGCAGTAGCGTAGGTCTCCCCCTAGGCCCTAAAGCCTATACTCCGGCGGAGGTTCTCCCAGGTTCAGTGGTGCCTCATCAACTGACTAGAAAGTTTTCCCTCCAAGCCTTTTATACTCCTAGGTCATGTGACTCTCCCAAAGGCGGCAAAACATAACTCCTCCCACAGCCCGGAAGGTTCTGGAACCTTCTACATGCCCGGCTATGTGGCCCAGAGGCGGGGATGGAATGGATACTGTATCCCTATACCCCAGCCTGACCCTGGCTACTAGTGTGTATGCGTGTCAGGCCCCTCTGCAGTAGCAGGGGCCTGTGGCAGCCATCTTGAGTGAGAGAGAGCACCTGCACCTCAGCACTGGCTAGCAGTGGCAAGGTGCCCAGAGACCTAGGTCCAGTAAAAATATGGTGGCAAAAAGGAGGCGAAAAGGGAAAAAAATAGGGAAAGACCACCCTAGGGCTGACAGGTCTAACACGCGTCCCCCCAGCCGAAAGAGGGGAGAGCTTCCCAACCTCTAGGGAGTTCTCTTCGCTAAGGCGGAAAAACCGGGAGAGACCGTCAGCGTTGGCGTGGTCTACACCGGGTCGATGTTCCACCCGAAAGTCCATCCCCTGGAGGGAAATGGACCACCTCAACAATTTGGGGTTTTCGCCTCTCATCTGCATGAGCCAGCGAAGGGGTCTGTGGTCGGTCTGGATCAGGAAGTGACAACCAAAAAGGTATGGCCTCAACTTCTTGACAGCCCGAACCACAGCAAAGGCTTCTCGTTCGATGGTACTCCACCGCTGTTCCCGGGGGAGTAGTCTTCGGGAAATGAAAGCCACTGGCTGGTCTTGGCCATCGTCATTCAGCTGCGCGAGCACAGCTCCTATGCCATGCTCAGAAGCGTCTGTCTGTACGATAAATTCCCGTCCAAAGTCTGGAGTCCTGAGCACCGGTGCGGTGCACATTGCACGTTTGAGGGTCTCAAAGGCTTCCTGGCAGGCAGCCGTCCAGATGACTCTGCGTGGCTGCTTCTTTGAAGTCAATTCCGTCAATGGGCCCACGATGGTTCCATATCCCTTGACGAACTGGCGGTAATACCCCGTGAGGCCGAGAAAAGCTCGGACCTCTGTTTGGGTCTTGGGGGGCTCCCAGGCTAAGATGGTCTCATTCTTGGCTTGGAGGGGTTGCACCTTACCTCCGCCCACCAGATGTCCCAGGTACACGACAGATCCCTGTCCAATCTGGCACTTGCTGGCCTTGATGGTTAAACCAGCCCGTTGCAGAGCCTGTAGCACCTCCTGGAGATGCTCCAGATGGTCCTCCCAGCTGCTACTGAAGACAGCTATGTCATCCAGGTAGGCAGCAGAGAAGGCCTCTAGGCCAGACAGCACCTGGTTCACCAACCGCTGGAAAGTGGCTGGAGCATTTTTCAACCCGAAGGGCATCACCCGAAATTGAAAGTGGCCCTCGGGGCTGGAGAACGCAGTCTTCTCCCTTGCTCCTTCTGCCATGGCGATCTGCCAATAGCCTGACGTCAAATCAATGGTACTCAAATACCGGGCTGCTCCCAGCCGGTCAATGAGCTCATCCGCCCGAGGGATCGGGTGAGCGTCGGTCTTAGTGACTGAGTTGAGTCCACGGTAATCCACACAGAACCGAAGTTCTGGTGTGGTGCCCGGTGGGGCCGCTTTCGGCACCAACACCACCGGACTAGCCCAAGGGCTACTGGAAGGCTCAATCACTCCCAGTTCTAGCATCTTGGTAACCTCACCCTGGATACTAGCCTTGACTTTATCGGACAGCCGGTAAGACTTGGTTTTTACTGGCGGACTGTCCCCTGTGTCCACATCATGGGTACACATGTGCGTGATTCCAGGCGTGAGGGAGAACAACGAGGCGTACTGCCCCAAGACCTGGCGGCAGTCCCTCTGTTGCTCTGGGGTCAAGGATGGGGCGAGGACCACTCCCTCTACCGAACCATCCTTCTCATGGGCCGCCAGAAGGTCTGGAAGAGGCTCACTCTCCTCCTCCTCACTTCTATTCTAGCAAGCTCTAATGTTAATTGCCTCTGCTCCCTTCTGTCCTCAAATTCCTCTGGTGACAAACTTCCCCCTGACGCACTACTGCCTGCCCTGGAACGTCTTCCTGGCAACACATTCTCGCTAACATCAATGCGCAGTAGGTCCAGTTCTCCTGGGTTGTCTGTCTCCCCCTGCTCCTCGTCCCCTCTTCCCTCCGGGTGGGCCATTACCCATGCCCTCAAAGCTTTCTGAAGCACCTCCTTCCTGGCGCCTCGCTTGACGGCCACCCCCCTCTCTAGGCAGAACTCCTTGAGCTGTGTCACCGTATACCTTTCTAGGTTGGCTAACTCAAACTCCATCCTCCTAGGTGGGGTCCCAGACAATTTAAGGAAGGGGTTCTAAACTGTAGGTAACAGGTCTAACGCAGGAATGTACACAGTCGGCAATTACCATAGAATTCCTAGCACTCTCATTACAATAGGTGTCTAATTGCGGCGCACACTGAGTCACTGTAGGGTGCTGCACAAGCACCAGTCCTTATCCCACCGCTGAACACCAAATGTTGGAACCGGGGTTACCGAGTCTGACACGGTAGCATGGCGTGAAGCGGGAAAGGCACGCGAAGGCAATGTGTAAGGCAGTTGTGCAGCACACTCTCACTTTGACTCACAAATGCGAACGCAATAACATGACACCACACCAGGCTTTTGTATTTAAAATCAAGATCTTTTATAAATAAATTAAGTTGGCATCAGATAAGGCAGGTTAATTCAGATCTACATTCAAATTCATTATATTACTCAACTGGTGCACATTTTAAATAAAGCTGCATAGCTCATCAACATTGTAGGCCACTAAGAGGCCGCAGGAATTATCTCCTACACGTAGCACTTAATAATGATCTCAAGGTACGTTAATAAAACATAGGCCTAAACATACAGTTCACTTTAGCATATTCAATTATTTAAAAGAAGGCTTTTCACGTTACATTTAAATAGGCCTGCATTAATCTAGGCGCATCCACATTCAGTACAGTGGGCGTCGCAACTCCAGTACACCTGTAACATAAAATACTTCAACTCTTGGCGGTGTACACTTCAGCTCAACTCAATTAAACACTTTCCCCTTGTGGTAAAGACTTAACAGTTAAAACCATGGCCTAGGCAGTAATTATAATAGGCATCGGCATAAATTATTAAATACTGTGGGCATCATCATTACCTGAATGAACTATGTGGGGAATCCCTCAACATGTCCTGTATTCTGGGGCTTCTAGGTCCCTCAGGGGTTAACTCAGGCCAGGCCCACTCCTCTCTGGGGCCTCGCCTCGTAGGACTAAAATCTCAAGGGTTAATAGTGGCCCCCGGCCCCCAGTGGCGTCTTATGTGCTCTAGGGGCCTCCAGGGCTCACCTGCGGTGTTGGTCGTTGGTCGCGCTTCAGGGCGACTGGCGATCTTCCGGGCCGGCCCGTGTTCTGTAGGGCGGGGCCCGATCGGGGGTGCCTCGGCCTTCTGGCCGGTATTGCGGGTCGTTGCGGGGGCCGGTATCACCTTCCTCCGGCCCCCGGGATCAGGGAGTGACTGTGCGGCACGTTGCGGGCTTCCGGGACTGACTCACGGCGCGTTGTGGGGGCCGGGATCACCCTCTTCCGGCCCCCGGGATCAAGGTAAGTAAAGTTGGGGGCTCAGGGTTGCCGGGGAAGGGAGCGGGAGCCGGCAGTCCTCTCCGGCCGGCTCCCCGTCTCCCTCTGCACTGCCGGGGCTCTTCCCGGGCTTCCTTCGGCGTTGGGGGCGTGACTGGGGGCCGGCGCCCAATCGGTGCGCGGCCTTCCTGGGTCACGCCGGGCGACCCCTGGTTGCTCGGCAACGGCGTCTGCGGGGCCTGGAGGCCTCGCCGTAGATCGCGCCGGCGATTTCTTGGGCCGCGACGGCGGCGGTGGCAATCTTTGGCCGCGACGGCGGCGACACTTTGGCCGCTCGGCGGCGGGGGCACTTTGGCCGCGACGGCGGCGGAGACGATTCTTCGGCCGCGACGGCGGCAGGGGCATTCTTTGGCCGCGACGGCGGCGATGAGGGCCCAGGGCCCAGTCTCTGGAGGCTTCGGTGAGGGCGCGGACGGCGCTCCTCACCACACACACCTGAGGGGCTTCCTTCACCTCAGCGCTTCCCCGATGAGGACGCGACGGCGCACCTCACCACACGGTGCCTCTTCTCAGGCGGCGGCGGCCGCAGCGGTGATCTCCTTCATAAGGTCAGTGACCTGAGGGGCAACAGAACGCAGGGTGCACCAGCAGCCTGTGGGCAGGGCTGACTGGCAAAGTACTTGGGGGCAGCCCAGCAACAGGCAAAAATGAATAGGGGGTGAAGGTTTAGCGCTTCAGAGTACGGCGCTTTACCTGGTGATCCCCAGTTGGGCAGTTTTAGGCTTTAGGCCTTGCTGGACGGTCAGGCCTCCTCAAGTTAAGGGGTCTTGCGACTGCTTCAGCTTGGTTGCTTCTTAGGCGCTTCTGGTTGTAAGTTTCTTGTCAGAAGTTCCTTGTTATAAGTTCCTTGTCAAAGTTTCCTGTCAGAAGTTCCTTCTTATGAGGGGGGATGAGTTGGTGGTCTGGGAGTGCTTGATGTTCCTCCCCGCACGCTGAAGGTGGTTCCCTGGGTCCCCTCACACTGGGCAAGGTCAGTGGGTGGTGGGCGTTCCTCAGCTATCTTACTACAGCAGGGCCTCAGCCCTGTCAGCAGCAGTAGTGTAGGTCTCCCCCCTAGGCCCTAAAGCCTATACTCCGGCAGAGGTTCTCCCAGGTTCAGTGGTGCCTCATCAACTGACTAGAAAGTTTTCCCTCCAAGCCTTTTATACTCCTAGGTCAGATGACTCGCCCAAAGGCGGCAAAACATAACTCCTCCCACAGCCCGGAAGGTTCTGGAACCTTCTACATGCCCGGCTATGTGGCCCAGAGGCGGGGATGGAATGGATACTGTATCCCTATACCAAAGCCTGACCCTGGCTACTAGTGTGTATGTGTGTCAGGCCCCTCTGCAGTAGCAGGGGCCTGTGGCAGCCATCTTGAGTGAGAGAGTGCACCTGCACCTCAGCACTGGCTCTTCCCGGGCTGCCTTCGGCGCTGGGCGGGCCCGGGAGCCGGCGCCCTCATCGAGGGAAGCGCTGAGGTGGAGGAAGCCCCTCAGGTGTGTGAGGTGAGGAGCGCCGTCCGCGCCCTCACCGAAGCCTCCAGGGGCCCGGGGCCCTCATAGCGGCCAAGAAGTGGTCCCGCCGCCGTAGCGGCCCAAGAAGTGGTCCCGCCGCCGTCGCGGCCCAAGAAGTGGTCCCGTCGCCGTCGCGGCCCAAGAATTGGTCCCGCCGCCGTCGCGGCCAAAGAATTGCCCCCACCGCCGAGCGGCCGAAGAATCGTCGCCGCCGCCTTAGCGGCCCAAGAGTTGCCACCGCCGCCGAGCGGCCCAAGACATCGCTCCCGCGATCTGCAGCGAGGCCTCCCGGCCCCGCAGACGCCGTTGCCGAGCAACCAGGGTCGCTCGGCGTGACCCGGGAAGGCCGCGCACCGATTGGGCGCCGGCTCCCGGGCCCGCCCAGCGCCGAAGGAAGCCCGGGAAGAGCCCCGGCAGTGCAGAGGGAGACGGGGAGCCGGCCGGAGAGGACTGCCGGCTCCCGCTCCCTTCCCCAGCAGCCCTGAGCCCACCTACACTTACCCTGAGCACGGGGGCCGGAGGAGGGTGATCCCGGTCCCCGCAACGAGCCGCAGTTATCCCCCTGATCCCGGGGGCCGGAGTAAGGCATACCGGCCCCCGCAACGACCCCGCAACACCGGCCAGAAGGCCGAGACACCCCGACCGGGCCCCGCCCAACGGAACACGGGCCGGCCCGGATGATCGCCGGTCGCCCTGAAGCGCGACCAACGACCACACCACAGGTGAGCCCTGGAGGCCCCTAGGGCCCATAAGAGCGCCACTGGGGGCCGGGGCCACTATTAACCCTTACTATTGTAGTCCTACGAGGCGAGGTCCCAGAGAGGAGTGGGCCTGGCCTGAATTAACCCCTAAGGAACCTAGAAGCCCCAGAATACAGGACATGCTGAGGGATTCCCCACATAGTTCATTCATGTATTGATGATGCCCACAGTATGTAATGATTTATGCCATTGCCTATTATAATTACTGCCTAGGCCATGGTTTTAACTGTTAAGTCTTTTCCACAAGGGGAAAGTGTTTAATGGAGTTGAGCTGAAGTGTACACCGCCAAGAGTTGAAGTATTTTCTGTTACAGGTGTACTGGAGTTGCGACGCCCACTGTACTGAATGTGGGTGCGCCTAGATTAATGCAGGCCTATTTAAATGTAACGTGAAAAGCCTTCTTTTAAATAATTGAATATACTAAAGTGAACTGTATGTTTAGGCCTATGTTTTATTAACGTACCTTGAGATCATTATTAAGTGCTACGTGTAGGAGATAATTCCTGCGTGCCTCTTAGTGGCCTACAATGTTGATGAGCTATGCAGCTTTATTTAAAATGTGCACCAGTTGAATAATTTAATGAGTTTGAATGTAGATCTAAATTAACCTGCCTTATCTGATGCCAACTTAATTTATTTATAAAAGATCTTGGGGCAGATTTACAAGCTCCCTGCGCCACCAGTACGTCACTTTTCGTGACGTACTGGTGGCGCAGGGGGCTGCTCCATATTTACAAGGAGAGGAAAAGCCACCCTGCGTGACTTTTCCTCTCCTTGTAAATACGGCCTGTTAGACCTGTCAGCCCTAGGGTGGTCTTACCCTGTTTTTTTCCCTTTCTGCGCCTCATTTTTGCCACCATATTTTTACTGGACCTAGGTCTCCGGGCGCCTTGCCACTGCTGGTCAGTGCTGAGGTGCAGGTGCTCTCTCACCAAAGATGGCTGCCACAGGCCCCTGCTACTGCAGAGGGCCTTCCACACATACACACTAGTCGCCAGAGTCAGGCTGGGACAAGGGATACAGTAGCCATCCCGTCCCCGCCTCTGGGCCCCATAGCTAGGTAGGTGGAAGGTTCCAGAACCTTCCGGGCTGTGGGAGGAGTTACACTTTGCCGCCTTTGGGAGGGTCACCTGACCTAGGGGTATAAGAGGCTTGGAGGGAAAACCTGGAGTTAGTTAGGTTGAGGCACCGCTGAACCTGGGAGAACCTGCGCTGGAGTACAGACTTTAGGGCCTAGGGGGAGACCTACACTACTGCCGCTGACAGGGTCAAGGCCCTGCTGCCGTAAGATAGATGAGGAACGCCCACCACCCACTGATCTTGCCCAGTGTGAGGGGACCCAGGGAACCATCTCCAGCGTGCCAGGAGGCACATCAACCCCTCCAAGAATCACCAACTCACAGCCCCCCCCCCTGTTCAGGATTGGCCCCGCCGGAGCCAGCAGCCCAAGAAGAAGGAGGCGGAAGGCGTCGCCCAGCAACGGACGAAGGCCGCGACGCGATTGGCCCAGCCGGAGCCAATCGGGACGCCCGTCAGAGGGGCTCCACTGCCAACGGGAGCCCCCGGAAGAGGAGAAGGCCGCGACGCGATTGGCCCAGCCGGAGCCAATCGGGAAGACGTCCGTGGGGCTCCACTGCCAACGGGAGCCCCAGGAGGAATCGCCGCCGCGCCAGGATTGGGCGCCGCCGAGAGCAACGCCCCCAGCACGTCCGGAGGTGAGCAGGAACTGCGTGTGACCTCGCGGGAAGCCGGAGCCGTCTGAAAGGACTGCCGGCTCCCGCTCCGTGTCCCTACTCTCAATCTTGACTCCACGGGGCCGGAGGAGTGGCATACCGGCCCCCAACGAAGCAATAACGCAGCAAGAGGCTCCATAGCCTCCAGGAGAATTGCCAGCGCCGGCCGGAGGGCCGTGAGACTCGCGCCGGGCCCCGCCCCTACAACCGAGGGCTGGCCCGGAGGAGAGTCCGCCGAGAGGTACAGCGACCTGCACCAGCACCGCAGGTGAGCCCAGGAGGCCCCTAGGGCTCTAGGTTAAGCCCCTGGGGGCCGGGGGCCACGCTTCAAGAGGGATTAAGGAGGGAGGGGGCCTTCCATGACGTTTGGTAACAGGCCAGGCACCTGGTGAGAAAGGGCCCTAGCCTAATGTAACCCTCACCTCCCTGGGAGATAAAGGAGTCCCCCTTGTAGGAAGCCCCCAGCTGCTGGACATGTTGAGGGGTTCCCTTTAGGATTCCCTCCCGCCTAGTGTACCATAGGCTGTACAGAGTACCTAGGCCTAATGTATATATGTTGATGCATAAACCGTGTTGCGCATGTTCTAGGCCCTAGTTGGTAAAGAGCACCCGAATGAGCAGTGGTGCTGTGATTTTAATGCGGCCTTTTAGTGGCCAGAATTGTGAAGGGTCTTTTTAAATGAACGCGCACTAGTTACCCGAATGTATAATTTGAATAATTGAATGCCATCTTGATCAATATAAAGGAACCTGATTGTTACTTATACAAGCCTGGTGTGGTGTCCGGTTATTGCGTCGCATTTCTGAGTTAATGTGAGAGTGTGCTGCACAACTGCCTTACACATTGCCTTCGCGTGCCTTTCCCCGCTTTGCGCCATGCTACCATAACGGTCTCGGTAACCCCGTTTCCAACATTGGTGTTCAGCGGTGGGATAAGGACTGGTATTTGTGCAGCACCCTACAGTGACTCAGTGTGCGCCGCAATTGGACACCTAGGAAAATAATAAGTAGGAGGAATTCTATTGTAAATTGCCAGTTGTATTAGTCCTGTGTTAGACCTGCTGCCTTCCATTTAGGACCCCTTCCTTAAGTTGTCTGGGACCCCACCTAGGAGGATGGAGTTTGAGCTAGCCGACCTAGAGAGGTACACGGTGAACCAGCTCAAGGAGTTCTGCCTAGAGAGGGGGTGGCCGTCAAGCGAGGTGCCAGGAAGGAGGTACTTCAGAAGGCTTTGAGGGCATGGGTCATGGCCCACCCGGAGGGAAGAGGGGAGGAGGAGGAGCAGAGGGAGACAGACGACCCAGGAGAACTGAGCCTACTGAACATTGACGTCAGCGAGAATGTGTTGCCAGGAAGACGTTCCAGGGCAGGCAGTAGTGCGTCAGGGGGAGTGTGTCACCAGAGGAATTCGAGGACAGAAGGCAGCAAAGGCAATTGACATTAGAATTGGCTAAGATGGAAAGGGAGCGAGAACAGGGAAGGCTAGCCATGGAGGAAAGAAGGCTTGTACATGAGCTTAGCCTGAAAGAACTGGAGCTCCGAGCCTTGCAAATGGAAATGGAAGGCAAAGGAAATGGTGGCAGCGTACCTACTGGGGTTCCACAGGAGCCCAAATTTTACCTACCCAGGGAGGTGATGGCCAGCTTTAGTGTGGGTGATGACATAGACAAGTGGTTGACGGCGTACGAGGTAGCTTTGGTGGCCCATAGAGTTCCTGAGAGCTACTGGGGAGGAGGACTTTATAGATACATACCTCCACTAGTCAGGGACACACTGCTAACCTTAGAAAAGGGGGATCGAACCAACTACCCTATCATGAGGGAGGCCCTGCTCAGGAAGTTTGGCCTCACCCCTGAGAAGTACCGCCAAAAGTTTCGCAACAGCCACAAGCTCACCACACAAAACTGGGTAGATTTTTATGATTATGCCCGGAAGGCATTAGAGGGTTGGGTGCGTGGCAGCGAGGTTGACAATTACACTGGGCTGTACGACCTATTTTTGAGAGAGCACCTCCTCGAGAAATGTTTTCCGGAGCTGCGCCAGTACTTGGTGGACCGCAAGCTGACCAACCCAAGGGAGCTTGCAGAGGAGGCAGACACGTGGGTCAGCACTAGGGTGTCCCACAAGGGAGCCGGGGCGGATCCCCGAAGGGTGGACAGGTGTTCCCCCAGAAGAAAGAGGGGGAGATAAAAAGAGGGAGTTCTTTAAAGGTCCCCAAAATAGACCGCCAGGGAGAGGGGTAGGTTTCCCATCCCAATCTGGATACCAGAAACCCACTTACCCTGACAGGAGTCAGCAGCCCAGAACTGTCCGGTGCTACGAGTGCGGGAGGTTGGACACTACAAGGGGGATGCCCAGTGTCGCAAGAGAGCCCCAGCCCCCACAGGAGGTAAGACCCCGGGGTGGCCAGTGTAGCGCTTGGGGAGGAGTTGTCCCTAGGTAGGGGAGGTGAGTGGACAGGCTTGACCTTAGTTTCCCTGGGGGATAGGGAGATCATCCCAAGGGTGCAGGTACCCGAGAACACTGCCAAGTATCGGCAGAGGGTCCTGGTGAACGGGGAGGAGGTGGAGGCTCTGAGGGACACAGGTGCCAGTATGACAATGGTGAGACGTCAGCTGGTGTCCCCAGAGCAGGTGATTCCTGAGGAGTTCCACCCGGTTGTGATGGCAGATAATAGCCTGGGTCATTACCCCGTGGCCCAAGTTCCCTTTGAGTGGGGAGGAGTGTCAGGTCTGATGAAGGTTGCGGTGAGCCCTGCCATGCCAGTTGACTGTCTGCTGGGCAACGATTTAGAACATACTGCCTGGAGAGAGGTAGAGTTCAATGCCCATGCTGAGATGTTGGGGTTACCAGGATGGACTTGCGTTATCACGCGGTCCATGGCTGCCCGACCAGGAACTCAGCCCGGGTTGGAGCCTGAAAGAAGGGCCCAGCCCACTGCTGGACGAGGAGATGTCCGGGAGGAAACACCCAGTGAGATGGATGGGGAGCCCGCGGAGGTGACCCCGGAGTCCGCTGCGGTGGTTGGTTTTCCCGTGGGGGACCTGCCGACCCCTGCAGAGTGGCAGGTGGAAGGAGGGCCTACCCGGGAAGAATTTTGCCGGGCACAGAGGGAGTGCCCTACGCTTGTTGGCATACGGCAACAGGCCGACGCCCAAGCAGCTGGAACAG
Source organism: Calotriton arnoldi (assembly GCA_963921515.1). NCBI lineage: Eukaryota > Metazoa > Chordata > Amphibia > Caudata > Salamandridae > Calotriton > Calotriton arnoldi. The sequence continues at coordinate 516,431 of CAWUFW010001762.1, read as the reverse complement.
AGACTGGTAATTACCATGTCTACTGGGAGGATGGTCTCCTCTACAGTGAGCCTAAGGCTCCGGTGCATGGGTCCTCAAGGGCCGTGGTGGTCCCCCAATGCCACCGAGCCTTTCTGCTAGAGTTGGCGCATGAGATACCACTAGCAGGACACCTGGGCCAGGACAAGACGTTTGCGCGCTTGGTCCCACATTTTTACTGGCCCAGGATGCGCGTCACTTCTGACACTTATTGCAAGACCTGCACCACTTGCCAAGCAAGCGGCAAGACAGGGACTAAGGTGAAGGTCCTCTAGAACCTCTCCCAGTGGTCGATACCCCTTTTGAGCGAGTGGGGATTGACATTGTCGGGCCGTTGGATCCGCCGACTTCAGCTGGGCATAGGTTCATTTTGGTGCTAGTAGACCACGCCACCCGGTACCCAGAGGCAATCCCTCTGAGGACCATCACAGCACCGGTGGTGGCGCGGGCCCTCATGGGGATTTTTACCCGAGTGGGATTCCCCAAGGTCGTGGTGTCAGATAGGGGCACGAATTTCATGTCAGCCTACATGCAGGCCATGTGGAAGGAGTGTGGAGTGACCTACCGGTTCTCCACTCCTTACCACCCCCAGACGAACGGGCTCGTGGAGCGCTTCAACAAAACCTTGAAGGGGATGATCAGGAGCCTACCCGAGGACTTGAGAAGAAAGTGGGACGTCCTCTTACCCTGTCTGCTCTTCTCCTACCGAGAGGTGCCGCAGAAGGGGGTCGGTTTCAGCCCCTTTGAGCTGCTCTATGGCCACCCCGTTCGGGGGCCCCTCAGTCTTGTCAAAGAGGGGTGGGAGAAGTCTTCCTCGAAGCTTCCCCGTGATGTGGTCAGCTATATGCTGGCGTTCCGCAGCCAAGTGGCCAAGCTGTGGAAGGAGGCCTCGGACAACTTAGAGGCAAGTCAGGCCGTCATGAAGCAATGGTATGACCGGAACGCGCGGACGGTAGAGTTAGACGCTGGACAGAAGGTGTGGGTCATGGAGCCAGGAGAGCTTAGCGCCCTCCAGGACCGATGGACTGGGCCGTTTGAGATCTTAGAACGAAAAGGCCAGACCACGTATGTCGTCGACATGAAGACCCCCGTCAACCCCACAGGGTGCTCCACGTCAACCGCCTGAAGCCACACCAGGAGCGTTCCGAGCTCACTCTCTTGATGATAACGGATGGGAGTGAGGAGGAAGAGAGTGAGCCTCTGCCAGACCTTCTGGCGGTCCACGAGAAGGATGGTTCGGTAGAGGGAGTAGTCCTCGCCCCATCCTTGACCCCAGAGCAACAGAGGGACTGCCGCCAGGTTTTGGGGCAGTACGCCTCGTTGTTTTCCCTCACGCCTGGAATCACGCACCTGTGTACCCATGATGTGGACACAGGGGACAGTCCGCCAGTGAAGAACAAGTCTTACCGGCTGTCCGATAAGGTCAAGGCTAGTATCCAGAGTGAGGTGGTAAAGATGCTAGAACTGGGGGTGATTGAGCCTTCCAGTAGCCCTTGGGCTAGTCCGGTAGTGTTGGTGCCGAAAGCGGCCCCCCGGGCACCACACCAGAACTTCGGTTCTGTGTGGATTATCGTGGACTCAATTCGGTCACCAAGACCGACGCTCACCCGATCCCTCGGGCGGATGAGCTCATTGACCGGCTGGGAGCAGCCCGGTATTTGAGTACCATTGATTTAACATCAGGATATTGGCAGATCGCCATGGCGGAAGGAGCAAGGGAGAAGACTGCGTTCTCCACCCCCGAGGGCCACTTTCAATTCCAGGTGATGCCCTTCGGGTTGAAAAATGCTCCCGCCACTTTCCAGCGGTTGGTGAACCAGGTGCTGTCTGGCCTAGAGGCCTTCTCTGCTGCCTACCTGGATGACATAGCTGTCTTCAGTAGCAGCTGGGAGGACCATCTGCAGCATCTCCAGGAGGTGCTGCAGGCTTTGCAAAGGGCTGGTCTAACCATCAAGGCCAGCAAGTGCCAGATTGGACAGGGATCTGTCGTGTACCTGGGACATCTGGTGGGCGGAGGTAAGGTGCAACCCCTCCAAGCCAAGATTGAGACCATCATGGCCTGGGAGCCCCCAAGACCCAAACAGAGGTCCGAGCTTTTCTCGGCCTCACGGGATACTACCGCCGGTTCGTCAAGGGATATGGAACCATCGTGGGCCCATTGACGGAATTGACTTCCAAGAAACAGCCACGCAGAGTAATCTGGACGGCTGCCTGCCAAGATGCCTTTGAGACTCTTAAACGTGCCATGTGCACCGCACCGGTGCTCCGGACCCCCGACTTCGGCCGGGAATTCATCGTGCAGACAGACGCTTCTGAGCATGGCATAGGAGCTGTGCTCTCGCAGCTGAATGACGATGGCCAAGACCAGCCAGTGGCCTTTATCTCCCGACGACTACTCCCCCGGGAACAGCGGTGGAGTACCATCGAGCGGGAAGCCTTTGCTGTGGTTTGGGCGGTGAAGAAGTTGAGGCCATACCTTTTGGTTGTCACTTCTTGGTCCAGACCGACCACAGACCCCTTCGCTGGCTCATGCAGATGAGAGGCGAAAATCCCAAATTGTTGAGATGGTCCATTTCCCTCCAGGGGATGGACTTTCGGGTGGAACATCGACCCGGTGTAGACCACGCCAACGCTGACGGTCTCTCCCGGTTTTTCCGCCTTAGTGAAGAGAACTCCCTAGAGGTTGGGAAGCTCTCCCCTCTTTCGGCTGGGGGGACGTGTGTTAGACCTGTCAGCCCTAGGGTGGTCTTACCCTGTTTTTTTCCCTTTCTGCGCCTCATTTTTGCCACCATATTTTTACTGGACCTAGGTCTCCGGGCGCCTTGCCACTGCTGGTCAGTGCTGAGGTGCAGGTGCTCTCTCACCAAAGATGGCTGCCACAGGCCCCTGCTACTGCAGAGGGCCTTCCACACATACACACTAGTCGCCAGAGTCAGGCTGGGACAAGGGATACAGTAGCCATCCCGTCCCCGCCTCTGGGCCCCATAGCTAGGTAGGTGGAAGGTTCCAGAACCTTCCGGGCTGTGGGAGGAGTTACACTTTGCCGCCTTTGGGAGGGTCACCTGACCTAGGGGTATAAGAGGCTTGGAGGGAAAACCTGGAGTTAGTTAGGTTGAGGCACCGCTGAACCTGGGAGAACCTGCGCTGGAGTACAGACTTTAGGGCCTAGGGGGAGACCTACACTACTGCCGCTGACAGGGTCAAGGCCCTGCTGCCGTAAGATAGATGAGGAACGCCCACCACCCACTGATCTTGCCCAGTGTGAGGGGACCCAGGGAACCATCTCCAGCGTGCCAGGAGGCACATCAACCCCTCCAAGAATCACCAACTCACAGCCCCCCTGTTCATAAAGAGACTTTACTGCATCCAAGAATTTCAGGACTGAAGTGAAAACCATTGAGAGGGGATCAGGAGGCGAAGCGCTGCGTCCTAAGCGCTAGGCCTCCACCCCCTATCTACCTATACAGACAGCTGGACTGTCCCCCTAGAACCATCCCTTCACAGCCTGAGCATAAGGCTGTCAGCGCGCCTGCGCTGCAACCCCCAAGTGTGGAGAGAACTTGACCCCCCCCTTGGTCACTGACCTGATGACCGGATCACCGCCGCGGCCGCCGCCGCTTGACGAAGGGAACTGAGGCCGGGGGATCTCTCCCCTATTCATAGTAGTGGTGAGGGCGCCGTCCGCGCCCTCACCGAAATCACCACAAGTCACCGCCGGGCCCGAGACCCCTGCCGCTGCCAGCGCGGCCAAGAATACCGCCGCCGCAGCCCCGTGGGGCGCGTGAAGTGAATTGAGGCCTGCTGCGGCCTCCAGGCCCGTGGACGCCGTTGCCGTGGGGCCGGGGACGCTGACCGCGTCATAGGTCGCGCCCCGAAAAGGCCGCGACGGGATTGGCCCCGCCGGAGCCAGCAGCCCAAGAAGAAGGAGGCGGAAGGCGTCGCCCAGCAACGGACGAAGGCCGCGACGCGATTGGCCCAGCCGGAGCCAATCGGGACGCCGTCAGAGGGGCTCCACTGCCAACGGGAGCCCCGGAAGAGGAGAAGGCCGCGACGCGATTGGCCCAGCCGGAGCCAATCGGGAAGACGTCCGTGGGGCTCCACTGCCAACGGGAGCCCCAGGAGGAATCGCCGCCGCGCCAGGATTGGGCGCCGCCGAGAGCAACGCCCCCCAGCACGTCCGGAGGTGAGCAGGAACTGCGTGTGACCTCGCGGGAAGCCGGAGCCGTCTGAAAGGACTGCCGGCTCCCGCTCCGTGTCCCTACTCTCAATCTTGACTCCACGGGGGCCGGAGGAGTGGCATACCGGCCCCCAACGAAGCAATAACGCAGCAAGAGGCTCCATAGCCTCCAGGAGAATTGCCAGCGCCGGCCGGAGGGCCGTGAGACTCGCGCCGGGCCCCGCCCCCTACAACCGAGGGCTGGCCCGGAGGAGAGTCCGCCGAGAGGTACAGCGACCTGCACCAGCACCGCAGGTGAGCCCAGGAGGCCCCTAGGGCTCTAGGTTAAGCCCCTGGGGCCGGGGGCCACGCTTCAAGAGGGATTAAGGAGGGAGGGGCCTTCCATGACGTTTGGTAACAGGCCAGGCACCTGGTGAGAAAGGGCCCTAGCCTAATGTAACCCTCACCTCCCCTGGGAGATAAAGGAGTCCCCCCTTGTAGGAAGCCCCCAGCTGCTGGACATGTTGAGGGGTTCCCTTTAGGATTCCCTCCCGCCTAGTGTACCATAGGCTGTACAGAGTACCTAGGCCTAATGTATATATGTTGATGCATAAACCGTGTTGCGCATGTTCTAGGCCCTAGTTGGTAAAGAGCACCCGAATGAGCAGTGGTGCTGTGATTTTAATGCGGCCTTTTAGTGGCCAGAATTGTGAAGGGTCTTTTTAAATGAACGCGCACTAGTTACCCGAATGTATAATTTGAATAATTGAATGCCATCTTGATCAATATAAAGGAACCTGATTGTTACTTATACAAGCCTGGTGTGGTGTCCGGTTATTGCGTCGCATTTCTGAGTTAATGTGAGAGTGTGCTGCACAACTGCCTTACACATTGCCTTCGCGTGCCTTTCCCCGCTTTGCGCCATGCTACCATAACGGTCTCGGTAACCCCGTTTCCAACACGGCCCCTTCACACGCAGCACTTTGCGTGAAAGGGGCGTTCCATGGGTGTTGCTGTGGGCGTTCCCACGCAACACCCATGGAACAAGACACATCTCCAGAATTACGAGAAATCGTAACTCTGGAGATGCGTTTGAAAGCTACGCCACCCTAGAGGTGGCGTAGGGAGACGCACCGAGGAGAAATGTTTTCATTTCTCCTCGTTTTCCTCTTTCAATGCGTGCTGCATTCTGCAGCACGCATTGAAGAGGAAAATGGTTGTAGTGATTGTTTTGTGCAGGAAGGTTCCCCTTCCTGCACAAAACAATCTCCTCACGACGCAGGCATCCTTGCACCATGGTGCAAGGGTGCCTGCGCCGGCTGCATGGCTGCAGTTTGTGCGCCAGCGCAAGGGTAAGCACAAGGATGCGACATATTCTTGTAAATATGTCGCATCCCTGTGCTTTCAAACTAACGCAGCATGGCGCAGCAAAATGACTTGCTGCGCCGTGCTGCGTTAGTTAATTGTAAATCTGCCCCCTTGATTTTAAATACAAAAGCCTGGTGTGGTGTCATGTTATTGCGTTCGCATTTGTGAGTCAAAGTGAGAGTGTGCTGCACAACTGCCTTACACATTGCCTTCGCGTGCCTTTCCCGCTCCACGCCATGCTACCGTGTCGGACTCGGTAACCCCGGTTCCAACACCCAGAGACCTAGGTCCAGTAAAAATATGGTGGCAAAAAGGAGGCGAAAAAGGAAAAAAAATAGGGAAAGACCACCCTAGGGCTGACAGGTCTAACAGCCCCCCACGACTGCGGGGCCTCCGCCATGAGTCCAGAGAGTCCCCCACGACTGCAGGGCTTCCACCATGAGTGCAGACACTCCCCCACAAGTGCAGGGCCTCTGCCACGAGTGCAGATACACCCCCACGAGTGCAGGGCCTCTGCCACGAGTGCAGAGACACCCCCAAGAGTGCAGGGCCTCTGCCACGAGTGCAGACATACCCCCACGAGTGCAGGGCCGCCTCCACAAGTGCAAAGACTCCCTCACAACTGCGGGCTGCCACCACGAGTGCAGAGACTCCCCCACAACTGCGGGGCCTCCGCCACAAGTGAAGAGACTCCCCCATGACTTTGGGCCTCCGCCATGAGTGCAGAGACTCCCCCATGACTTTGGCTCTCTGCCACAAGTACAGAGACTCCCCCATGACTGCGGGTCTCTGCCACAAGTGCAGAGACTTCCCGATGAAGGCGGGGCCTCTGCCATAAGTGCAGAGACTCCCCCATAACTACGGGGCCTCCGCCACGAGTGCAGAGACTCCCCCATGACTGTGGGGCCTCTGCCACGAGTGCAGAGACTCCCCCATGACTGCGGGCCCGCCGCCACAAGTGCAGAGACTTCCCCAGGACTGCAGGGCCTCCGCCGCGAGCGCAGAGACTCCCCCATGACTTTGGGTCTCCGCCATGAGTGTAGAGACTCCCCCATGACTGTGGGCCTCCGCCATGAATGCAGAGACTCCCCTATGACTGCGACCCTCCGCCACGAGTGCAGAGACTCCCCCATGACTGCGATCCTTCATCATGAGTGCAGAGACTCCCCCATGACTGTGGGGCCTCTGCCACGAGTGCAGAGACTACCCCATGACTGCAGGGCCTCCGCCACGAGTGCAGAGACTACCCCATGACTGCAGGGCCTCCGCCATGAGTGCAGACACTCCCCCATGACTGCGGGGCCTCTTCCATGAGTGCAAAGACTCCCCCATGACTGTGGGGCCTCCACCACGAGTGCAGAGACTCCCCCATGACTTTGGGTCTCCACCATAAGTGCAGAGACCCCCACCTTGACTGCGGGTCTCCTCCACGAGTGCAGAGACGACCCCATGACGGCGGGGACTCTGCCATGAGTGCAGAGACTCCCCCGTGACTGCGGGGCCTCCGCCACGAGTGCAGAGACTCCCCCATGACTGTGAGGCCTCCGCCATGAATGAAGAGACTCCCCCATGACTGCGGGCCTCCGCCACAAGTGCAGAGACTCCCCCATGACTTTGGGTCTCCGCCACAAGTGCAGAGACTCCCCCATGACTGCGGGTCTTCTCCTTGAGTGCAGAGACTACCCCATGATGGCCGGGCCTCTGCCACGAGTGCAGAGACTCCCCCGTGACTGCGGGGCCTCTGCCACGAGTGCAGAGACTCCCCCGTGACTGCGGGTCCTCCGCCACGAGTGCAGAGACTCCCCCGTGACTGCGGGGCCTCTGCCACGAGTGCAGAGACTCCCCCGTGACTGCGGGGCCTCTGCCACGAGTGCAGAGACTCCCCCGTGACTGCGGGTCCTCCGCCACGAGTGCAGAGACTCCCCCATGACTGTGGGGCCTCCGCCATGAGTGAAGAGACTCCCCCATGACTGCGGGCCTCCGCTACGAGTGCAGAGACTCCCCCATGACTTTGGGTCTCCGCCACAAGTTAGAGACTCCCCCATCACTGCGGGTCTCCGCCACGAGTGCAGAGACTACCCCATGACGGCGGGCCTCTGCCATAAGTGCAGAGACTCCTTTATAACTGCGGGGCCTCCGCCACGAGTGCAGAGACTCCCCCATGACTGCGACCCTTCACCAGGAGTGAAGAGAACTCCCTTTCAACTGTAGGGCCTCCACCAGGAGTGCAGAGACTCCCCACGACTGTGGGGCCTCTGCCACGAGTGCAGAGACTCCCCACGACTGTGGGGCCTCTGCCACGAGTGCAGGGACTCCCCATGACTGTGGGGCCTCTGCCACGAGTGCAGAGACTACCCCATGACTGCAGGGCCTCCGCCATGAGTGCAGACACTCCCCCATGACTGCGGGGTCTCTTCCACGAGTGCAAAGACTCCCCCACGACTGCGGGGCCTCCACCACGAGTGCAGAGACTCCCCCATGACTTTGGGTTTCTGCCACAAGTGCAGAGACCCCCCCCTTTGACTGCGGGTCTCCTCCACAAGTGCGGAGACTCCCCCACGGCTTTGGGGCCTCTGCCACGAGTGCGGAGACTCCCCCATGGCTGCAGGACATCCACCATGAGTTCAGAGATTACCCCATGACAGCGGGACCTCCGCCACGAGTGCAGAGACTCCCCCATGACTGCGGGCCGCTGCCATGAGTGCAGAGACTCCCCCACAACTGTGGGCCTCCGCCATGAGTGCAGAGACTCCCCCACGACTGTGGGGCCTCTGCCATGAGTGCAGAGACTTTCCCATGACTGCGGGGCCTCTGCCATGAATTCAGAGACTTCTCCATGACTGCGGGGCCTCTGCCACAAGTGCAGAGAGTCCCCCATGACTGCGGGGCCTCTGCCATGAGTGCAGAGAGTCCCCCATGACTGCAGGGCTTCCGCCATGATTGCAGAGACTCCCCCACAAGTGCAGGGTCTCTGCCATGAGTGCAGAGACTCCCCACAACAGTGGGGCCTCTGCCATGAATGCAGAGACTTCCCCATGACTGCGGGGCCTCTGCCATGAATGCAGAGACTTCCCCATGACCTGCGGGGCCTCTGCCACAAGTGCAGAGAGCCCCCCACGACTGCGGGACCTCCGCCATGAGTGCAGAGAGTCCCCCACGACTGCAGGGCTTCTGCCATGAGTGCAGACACTCCCCCACAAGTGCAGGGCCTCTGCCACGCGTGCAGACACACCCCCACGAGTGCAGGGCCTCTGCCACGAGTGCAGAGATACCCCCACGAGTGCAGGGCCTCTGCCACAAGTGCAGACACACCCCCATGAGTGCAGGGCCGCCTCCACAAGTGCAAAGACTCCCTCACAACTGCGGGCCACCACCACGAGTGCAGAGACTCCCCCACAACTGCGGGGCCTCCGCCACGAGTGAAGAGACTCCCCCATGACTTTGAGTCTCCGCCACGAGTGCAGACTCCCCCATGACTTTGGGTCTCCGCCACAAGTGCAGAGACTCCCCCATGACTGCGGGTCTCTGCCACAAGTGCAGAGACTACCCGATGAAGGCGGGGCCTCTGCCATAAGTGCAGAGACTCCCCCATAACTACGGGGCCTCCGCCACGAGTGCAGAGACTCCCCCATGACTGTGGGGCCTCTGCCACGAGTGCAGAGACTACCCCATGACTGCGGGTCTCCGCCACAAGTGCAGAGACTACCCCATGACGGCGGGGCCTCTGCCACGAGTGCAGAGACTCCCCCGTGACAGCGGGGCCTCTGCCACGAGTGCAGAGACTCCCCCGTGACTGCGGGGCCTCCGCCACGAGTGCAGAGACTCCCCCATGACTGTGGGGCCTCTGCCATGAGTGAAGAGACTCCCCCATGACTGTGGGGCCTCTGCCATGAGTGAAGAGACTCCCCCATGACTGTGGGGCCTCCGCCATGAGTGAAGAGACTCCCCAATGACTGCGGGCCTCCGCCACGAGTGCAGAGACTCCCCCACGACTTTGGGTCTCCGCCACAAGTTAGAGACTCCCCCATTACTGCGGGTCTCTGCCACGAGTTGAAAGGGAGGATTCTTTGTGGCTGCCACACCCCTCCGCTTACCGACTCCAGAGAGCCTGACCCCTGTGCTGTTCGTTCACTTGGAAAGAAGAAACCACGGTATAAAACAGTGACTTTTTATTCAAACAGTTCAAAGCATAAAAGCACTTCAATTTAAATGTTGCCCACCACACATGAGCAGAATGAAAAATAAATGCATCGACAATGTTCAAACTCAGTTGCTCAAAGAAGCAAACATATGACTAAAATATTGTGCTATAAGCAGCTGCCCAAGGAGCAACCCTAACTTTACAGAGGATGGATAGGCTAGTGCCTAGAAGACAAACCTTTTCTTAAGAAAGCAACACCATTCAAAACTACGCAATTTAAACTAAGATAAATGCAATGGCTTGGGTTAGGATGAGCTGAATTAGATAGACTGTCAAAGCAAAAAGGCTAAATTATTAAAAAGACTGAATAAGCTAATAGTGAATTAATCAAATAGGCTGACAGAGCCAAGAGGCTATGCCATCAGATGGGCTGTCAAAGCCAATAGGCAAAATTATCACAAAAGAGTATTACCACCTTGGAAGTTGAAGCACTAGGCCCAGTCACCAACGGACGATCGCACGGGAAGCCCTCCAGATGCAGTCAAGGTCTGATGCAATGGAAGAGTTCGAGCTCTAGTCCGGGTGGGCTCTTTTATATAGTTGAATGCAGAACTTTATTATTGAATGCAGAACTCACGCCTACGTGTGCACGAGGCTTGACACGAGATCTGACGCAGGCCACTTGACCACCTGCTTTACTGGAAAATTTTATATGAGAAGTGGTATCATGATGAAACAGAACTGGTTGGCAGGCGGTCAGAGTTCTCTGACCGCAAAAAGTAAACAAAAGATAACTTTCACCGTGAAAAATGCTTAGAATTAATATTAAATGCATTAATTTCTTGGTCAAGTTCCTGCCTCAAGTTCCAGTTTAGCAAGCGCGGAAAGTCCCATAGCTAAGAATATCACTAATCTTGCATGTGACACTGCCAGATGTTCCGACAGCCCGTCACATGGGTGGGGCCACCCTTATTCTTGCAACTGTGGCAAGTTACAAGAGAGGGCTAAGGTCGTATCTGGGTGAAGGGGACAGATCTCTGCTAACAGATCAGTGAGGCCTATGAGGTCTGTTCCATTAGAATTATTATAAATGAGAGCAAGAGTCACTTTCATTTGGGCCTACACTTTTGTATCTAGGAAGGTATGCTTGGGCCTATGTAAGATATGGTTTATCTAAGGAGCTGGGCTTGGCCTACATAGGATGTGCTATCAGGACAAGGGAAAGTGGACAATTTAAGACATTCTATCTGAGCCTGCCCGGTAGGGCCTATCTAGGAGTATCATGTTTGGTGGGTAGTGCAAAATCATTAAGGGTTTCTTGTTAGATGGTAGTACGGGACTTTCGGGACCCTCCATCATCTCCCTGCTCTTGTTCAATTTTGAACACATTCCGGATAGAATATTGTAAAGGACTCTCAAGAATCGGGTGCATGCTGGGTGGGTCATTAATGTTAGGGCACGCAGCCGGAAGTTGCAACTCTGATGGTAGGGTAACATATTCTCCATCATCATGGCTCACTAACTGGTCATACAGGTGAGCGTCATGCTCCTCCTTCAAAGTGTACCTCTGCGGTGGAACTGGTGGAGCCAAGGGCGTCTCGGGAGAAGCATCAGGGGCACCTTGTTCTATGAGTTGTATGTGAACCTGTCCACCCCCATCCCGAGGGGCACGGTGCATGTCCTGATAGTCTGCATTGCTGTAAATTTCTGTTTTAACGTAATTTATCCCAACTGCCTTGACGGTACATCTACTGAGGCACCTCATTAGTACCTGTACACCGCAACACATTAGTATGATAACACAACAAATGGGTAACACAGTTTTCAAGATAGCAGATAGCCATGAAGGCATCCAGTCCAGGTTGAACCAGCCCGTAATAGGGTCTGCAGCGGCACCGCCCTCATCACGCATCTTCTTTCCCAAATTGCCCAAGTCCTCAATGGCCTTAGCGAGAGACCCGTTGCCCGCATCATTAGATGGTATGAAAGTACAGCAGCTCGATCCGATGGAACTGCATACCCCTCCCTGCATAGCTGTGAGCTGATCTAGAACATATCTATGCTCTAGAACCATAAGTCTTATTGGTCGTAATTCTTCCTGAATGGCGTTGAACCCATCTCGGGTGTTGTTGATCAGAGTCATTAGTTCGTAGCGTGTGACCTGCAGCCACCGGGCATTAGCAGATGATTGCCAGATGGGCCACAGGCCCCCAAAGAATTCCTGGGCGCGATTGAACAGGCGAAACTCGTCAGGAACTTCCTTAAAGGCGTCGTTAGCAAAATATTGAGCACTCCTTCGGTGCCGGTGAAGCAGGGTGACATCACCTGTCATGGGGTGTTCAAACACTTGGGAAATGTTGGATGCCGGGACAACGAGATGCAGTTCATGCATTGTGACCATGGTGCATAGGCCCTTCCATTGAGGAGGCAACTGTGCGTAGATGCGCTCTCCGCAGGCCCAGAAGATGTCCATGAGGCTGGCGGTGCCGTCTTGGAGGTCCAAATTAAAAATTGTCGTGTTACAGTTAGTGTTGCTGCCCACAGGGCGGGTACCGTTACCTAGGAAACAAAGGAGAGGATTTTTCAGTTTATATGCTCTTTTCCATGGATAGGTGCTGTCCTTACTAAAGGTGTACCTTCTGCTTTCTTGTGTCCAGACCTCCCCGCACCCATCCTCAACACCCCTATCGATCTCTCCGTCATTAATTGTTGTTATGAAAGGCGCTCCTAAGGAAGCAGCTCTACAATTGAAGTTGCATGGCCCACTCCATTTGTTTTCAACATAGACGTTGGCTGATAATTTTAGCACAGGCCTGTACACACAGGGCTTTTGTCTATTCGTTCATAACATACTGATTCTGGTTTTGAAAAGGTAAAGTAGCGTAACTGGACAAAGGTACGCTCCCAACGTTGTATTTCTTCTTTAGACCAACCCTGTATGTCTCTGTCAAATTCATTTTTATTAGTTACAATTTTGAACGTGACAGGATTATGATCCCATATGGTCGTATTTACATAAATTGTTTCAATAGTTGCTGACAGGAGCTGGATCTGGCCGTATATACGGCAAAGGAACAGATGGAGGAGACACTCAGCTTTTGGGGGTGGTACTTCTTTTGGGAAAATCATTTTGTCTGCGCCTACTGCATGGGGAATATGTGAGCATACAAAACATGCTTCTTTTGTTGTTTTTTCCCAATTTCGGACATGTGCCGGTACCACATGTTATCTAACAGGGCATCATGGGCTCCATGATGTGGATCAGATTCGTCAGGACGTGTGGAGTGGAAATCGGGCATGGGATTAGGTTGTGCCATGTGAACTATTGTGTCCTGAAGAGCAGTGGCCCATTCTTGTGTAACCTTAAGTTTTGGTCTACGGGTCCTCCAGAACCTTGGTCTACCTCGTTTAAATCTACTGTTAGTGCGGGGAGGGGCACTGCGGGACAACTGGGGACTGTTAGAATTGGGGGTCTCTAGTTGGCACAGGTAGGTACTTGTGACAAATAGGGACCCTCGCCTCTAGTCAGGGTAAAGGGGTACACTCCTAAAATAACCCCTGCTCACCCCCTTGGTAGCTTGGCACGAGCAGACAGGCTTATCTCAGAGGCAGTGTGTAAAGCATTTGTGAACACATACAGTAATCTAGTGACACACTACAGATGGACACCACACAAGGTTTTATATCAAAAATAAGTATTCTTTATATAGTTTTAACACAAGACCATAAACGACAAAAATCCACAATACTGTACTTAAAATGGTAGTTTTAGCTTAGTTCAGTTCAGTTCTTAAGATGCGACACTTTAAGTCAATGTACCTTACGATGCGGGACGCTTCCACAACAAGCAATGTTGCAGCGATGGAAATGCGACAAAGTTCTGGTGCAAAGAAATAAAGACGTCAAGTTCTTCCTGATGCGGCACGCTTCTCCGAGGTTGCGAGAAGTCTCGACTCGATGCGTCAGCTACAGCGGCGACACCCTTGTTCAGCGATGCGACGACAGCGGCTTTGGCGGCGACCCTCTTCTCCGACGTTGCGAGACGCTTCCGCTCGATGCGACAACTGCAGCGGCGACACCCTTGTTTCGTGATGCGACGGCAGCAGCTCCGACGGCGGCACGCTTCTCCGTGGATGCGAGGCGCTTCTCTTGATGCGGTGCAATGCGACAGCTACAGCGGCGACACCCTCCTTCGGAGTTGCGACGGCAGCGGCTGCGACGGCGACACGCTTCTTCCTCGATGCGAGACTCTTCTCTTGATGCGGTGCAATGCGACAGCTACAGCGGCGACACCCTCCTTCGGAGTTGCGACGGCAGCAGCAGCGACGGCGACACGCTTCCTCTTCGTTGCGGGACGCTTCTCTCGATGCGGTGCAATACGACAGCTACAGCGGCGACACCCTCCTTCGGAGTTGCGACGGCAGCAGCAGCGACGGCGACACGCTTCTTCCTCTTGAGTCGCGCTTCCAGCTCCTTGCGACACGCAGTCCCTTCAGAAGGCCCAAAACAGCAGCAGGCACTTCCAAAGGATTCTTGGGGAGCTGGTGGTTGAAGTCTGTTGTCCCTGAGACTTCAGCAGGAGGCAAGCTCTTTTCTCAAGCCCTTGGAGATACTTTACAAGTTGAATAAAAGTGCACACAAAGTCCTTTCTCCTTCCTTTGGCAGTCAGGCAACCACTGCAGGCAGATCCCTCTAGCTTAGGGATAGTCTTCTCCTCAGTTCCTTCTTGGTTCCGCTCCTCAGCAAAGGTTTCTTCTTGTTTTCCCAAAGTGATCTAATTTCCTAGGGGTCTGGGTCCCCTTTTTATACACAGTTTTCCTTTGTTCTCTGAAGGCAGAGAGGCCTCTGCCCAGCCCAAAACCAGTTCTGGTCAGTCCTGGAGCACTTTGTTTTTCTGTCTCCTTCTTTCCTTTCAGAATGTGGGGCAGGGTGCTCAGCCGCCCGGCAGGAGGTGGAGCCAGCATTGTGGAAGGCAGGCACAGCCCTATTCAGACCCAGGTGCAACTCCTCCCTCCACTCTGGATGCAGATCTTTCTATTCAGCCCTGTGCTGACTCACCCTGTCTCCTGTAGCCACCCCCAGCCCCTGTCACTCAATCTCCAGACAAGGAATACACAACCTAGCAGAGGCAGGCTTGGAAGTTTAGGCAAGAAAATACCCACTTTCTAAAAGGGGTATTTTCAAACACAGAATGTTAAAACCAACTTCACTAAAAGATGTATTTTAGCATTCTGAGTTCAGGCATACTAAATTCGTTTTTCTACCATGTTCCCTGGGTCAGTTCTGACTATAAGGTGTAATAGTCAGTCTGCCCATTCTGGCCTATGGGGAGCAGGTAGCCTTGCAATAGTGAAAAACGAAAATGGCTGTAATTCACTATTAGGACATGCCACACACACCAGGGCATGTCCTACCTTGTACTTACAATGCACCCTGCCCTAGGGCCTACTTTAGGGGTGACCAACATGCAGTAAAGGGAAGGTTTAGGGACTGGTAAGTGGGTGTACTCACCAAGTCGACATGGCAGCCCTAGGCTGCACACAGGCTCTGCAATGGCAGGCCTGAGGCACATTTTACAAGCCGCTTCTGTGGGTGGCACAACCCGTGCTGCAAGCCCACCAGCGGCATTGGATTTACAAGCCCTGGGCACACTCAGTGCACTGTACTAGGGACTGACAAGTAAACCAATCATCCAATCATGGAGTCACTAATACATAACGCAATTTATCATAGGGAGCACTTGCACTGTGGCACTGAATAGCAGTGGCACAGTGCCCAAAGCATCTAACGCCAGCAAAAATGGATCGGTAACATAGGAGGCATCATAAAAAATGGAAGGGAGACCCACGCCAAGGATGCCAGGTCTAACACGTGTCCCCTCCAGCTGAAATGTGGGGAGAACTACCCTACCTCAGGGGAGCTCTCTTCACTAAGGCGGAAAAATCTGGACAGACCATCAGCATTGGCGTGTTCTGTACCAGGGCGGTGTTCCACCGTGAAATCCATCCCCTGTAGGGAAATGGACCACCTCAACAGCTTTGGATTCTCACCCCTCATCTGCATCAACCATCTGAGGGGCCTGTGGTCTGTCTGAACCCGGAAGTGAGTCCCAAACAGGTATGGTCTCAGCTTCTTCAGTGCCCAGACCACAGCAAATGCCTCACGCTCAATAGCACTCCACCTCTGTTCCCGTGGTAGTAACCTCCTACTGATGAAGGCTACGGGTTGATCTAGGCCCTCCTCATTCATCTGTGACAGAACAGCCCCCACACCATGCTCTGAAGCGTCTGTTTGTACTACGAACTCTTTGGAGAAGTTGGGTGCCAGGAGCACGGGCGCCGTGCACATGGCAGTTTTCAGGGCCTCAAAAGCTTTCTGACAGGTGTCAGTCCAAATCACTTTCCTGGGCTGCTTCTTGGAAGTCAGCCCTGTCAGGGGTGCAACGATGCTGCCATACCCCTTGACAAACCTCCTGTAGTAACCCGTGAGTCCTAAGAAGGCCCTCACTTCTGTCTGGGTTTTGGGGGTTCCCAATTCAGGATGGTTTCAATTTTGGGTTGTAGGGGCGCCACCTGGCCGCTCCCCACCTGGTGTCCCAAGTACACCACGGAACCCTGCCCGATCTGGCACTTACTCGCCTTGATCGTGAGGCCTGCTCTCCGCAGCGCCATCAACACTTCCCAGAGGTGGCGCAGATGTTCTTCCCAACTGGCGCTGAACACTGCGATGTCATCCAGGTAGGCGGCACTGAACGAGTCCAGTCCAGCCAACACCTGGTTGACCAACCTCTGGAAGGTGGCAGGGGCATTCTTCATCCCAAAGGGCATCACCCGGAACTGGTAGTGCCCATCTGGTGTGGAGAATGCTGACCTCTCTCTTGCCCCATCGGTCAAGGCGATCTGCCAGTACCCAGACGTCAAGTCAAACGTGCTGAGGTACCGGGCAGCCCCTAGCCGATCTATGAGCTCATCAGCTCTGGGGATGGGGTGCGCGTCAGTCCTGGTGACTGAATTGAGCCCTCGGTAGTCCACACAGAACCGGAGTTCTGGTGTGGTACCCGGTGCGGCAGCCTTTGGGACCAAGACCACTGGGCTGGCCCAAGGACTGTTAGAGGACTCAATCACCCCTAACGCAAGCATTTTGGAGACCTCCTCCTTGATGCAAGCTCTCACCCTGTCAGTCACCCTGTAAGATTTGTGCTTCACAGGTGTACTGTCCCCAGTGTCCACATCATGGATGCACCAATCTGTGACACCGGGAACCAGGGAGAACAGATCAGAAAACTGTCCCAGCAACTGGCGGCAGTCATTCTGTTGCTCAGGGGTCAGGGTGGAAGAGAGGTTGACACCATCCACTGACCCATCTTGCTCTGTTGCTGACAGGAGGTCAGGAAGAGGCTCGGTCTCCTCCTCCATCCCAGCATCTGTCGCTAAGAGCATGCCCACTTGGGACCTCTCCAAGTGGGGCTTCAGGCGGTTGACATGCAGGACCCTCAAGGGGTTCCTGGGAGACCGCAAGTCCACCAAGTAGGTAACCGGACTTTTGCGCTCTACAACCTCAAAGGGTCCGGTCCACTTATCCTGGAGCGCGCAGGGCTCCACTGGGGCCATGACCCACACTTTCTGACCAGGCTGAAGCTCTACCAGAGTGGCATTCTGGTCGTACCACCGCTTCATCTCCTCCTGGCTGGCTTCCAGATTCGCCTCAGCGAGTTGCCTGAAACGCCTAGTTTGGTTCCTAAAGGCCAGCATGTAACTGTATACATCCTGGGGAGGTTTCCTGGGAGATTGCTCCCAGCCTTCTTTGACCAAACTTAGAGGTCCTCTTACTGGGTGTCCATAGAGAAGCTCAAAGGGACTGAACCCTAGAGATTTCTGTGGCACCTCACGGTAAGCAAAGAGCAGGCATGGTAAGAGGACGTCCCACTTACGCCTCATAGGTTCCTCAAGACCCATAATCATGCCTTTGAGGGTTCGGTTGAACCTTTCAACCAATCCATTTCCTTGGGGGTGGTAAGGAGTGGTAAACTTGTAGGTTACCCCACACTCCTGCCACAGGGACTTCATATACTTGGAAATGAAGTTGGTCCCCGGTCAGACACTACCTCGCTAGGGAATCCCACTCGGGAGAAAATTCCCATCAGTGCTCGTCCCACCACGGGGGCCGTCACTGTCCTCAGAGGTATGGCTTCCGGGTACCGGGTGGCATGGTCCACCAAGACCAGGATGAACCTGTTGCCCATGGCTGTCTTGGGGTCCAGTGGCCCCACAATGTCAATACCCACCCGTTCAAAGGGGGTGCTGACTACAGGGAATGGCTGGAGAGGAGCCTTGCGCTTCCTCCCACTCTTTCCACTTGCCTGGCAAGTCTGACACGTCCTGCAGTGAGTGTCTGAACTCCTGCGCATTTGGGGCCAATAAAAGTGGGTGACAAGCCTATCAAAGGTTTTGTCCTGCCCCAAATGTCCTGCCAATGGAACATCATGAGCCAGCCCCAGTAGGAAGGCTCTGAAGCACTGGGGTACCACCAGCACACGGGCTGACCCAGGCTCAGCAACCTTAGGCTCAGTATACAGGAGATCATTCTCCCAATAGACCCAATGTGACCCAGACTGATCACCTGTTGCCTGGTCTGCAGCCTGTTGCCGCAGACCCACCAGAGAAGGGCATTCTTTCTGCTCCTTGCAGAATTCTTCCCTGGAGGGTCCTCCTTCTTGCTGCCAATGGGTCAGCTCAGGCAGGTCCCCCAGTTCAGCTACCTGTTCCCCTGTAGGCTCCAGGGCATCCCCCTCAGGGTCTGCCTCCTCCTGGACCGTGGGAACTTCGGGGGCCGGTTTCCCGCGCCCCCTGCCTCTTCTCGTGACGGCAGGTACCTGGGCCTCCCTCTCAGGCTCCAGGTCCTCTTGAGCACCTTTACTTGCTGCCATGGACCGGGTGGTCACACACGCCCAGTCAGGCAGACCCAACATCTCCAAATGAGCACTTCGCTCCACCTTCGCCCAAGGTGAGCTCTCCAAGTCATTCCCTAACAAACAGTCAACAGGCATGGCGGGCCTCACAGCTACCTGAAGAGTACCAGAGACCCCCCCACTCAAAGGGAACCTGAGCCACTTTGCAGTGACTCTCTGTGTTGTCAGCGGCAACAACTGGATAGAATGCATGGGGGACAACCTGCTCTTGAGACACCAGGTGACACTTGACAGCTGTCACACTGGCTCCTGTATCTCTAAGAGCCTCCACCCTATGGCCATTGATGGTCACCCACTGCCTGTATTTCTTAGTGTTATCAGGCAGCTGGGTCTTGGGGACCATCTCACAGTCTCCTAATGAGACAAGGGACATCTGTGCGGGGCCCCACCCCTCTGGGGCATCCATCTCCTCCCCCAGGGCTACACTAGCCATCTGCCGGGGGGCTGCACCAGGGGGTGCGGTTTTTCCAAACTGGCGGCACTTGGGATCACTCGCTATGTGACCCAGGTCCCCACATTTGTAGCATCTCAGGGGTCCCCTTTGAACAGGTGGACCTGTCGGGGCCCCTGTGGGTTTCTGGGGGGAGGCTGGGAACCTTTCCCTTGGTTCCCTTGGGGACTACTTTGGGGCCTTCTTTGGAACTCCCTCTGTTTACCCTTGTCCCCCCACTCTTCTGCTGGGGACCCTGCCCACCCTTGGCTGAGTCTCCCACGTGACCCTTGTGGACCCTGGTACTGACCCAGCGGTCCGCCTCCTCAGCAAGCTTCCTAGGGATAGTCAGCTTGCTATCTATCAGGTGCTGGCGTAGCTCTGGAAAACAGTTACTTGACAAGTGCTCCCATGCAATCAAATCAAGGAGCCCCTGAAAATCATCAACTTTGCTACCCTTCACCCAACCATCCAATGCTCTGCAGAAAAAAGTGACATATTCAACCCAGGTACTGTTCTCTATCTTTGTGCAACCCCTGAACCTCTGCCTATACAATTCAGGAGTTAAACCATACCTAGACATTAAAGCATCCTTCATGTGGCGATATGAATTATGGACATCAGAAGGCAAATCTAGCAGTGTGTCCCGCCCCTCACTAAGGAACCGTCCCCACAACCCCGCTCCCCAATCCTTCTCAGGGACCCGGTGGGAAGACATGGCTACCTCATAGGCCTTGAACCACTGCCCAATGTCATCATTTTTAAAAAACTCCCTGACCACATCTTTAGGAATATATACTCTAGATTCCACAGGCATTGACGGTGTGCTGCCACCAGAGGGAGTAATTTCTAAGCTCCTAGCTTTCAAATCCAACTCCCTCAAACTTCTATCATGCTCAAGCTGCATTTTCTTTTCTTCTAGGGCCAGTTTCTTAATTTCCAATTGCCCATTCATTTTGGCCAGCTCTAACTCATGCATCCTATTTCTCTCCCTGTCCTCCAGCTCTCCTGGGGACAGGCCTTTGGCAGAAACACTGCTACCTATTAGGGAAGGTGCTTTCCTTTCCCCTGGACCCAATGGCCCTTCCAGCTGCACATCTGCATTATTCTCCCCTTCCTCAATCTCAGGGGTTTTCCTTGCTTCTACCCAGGCCCTCAGCGCCTTGTAGAACTCCTCCCTCCTGGTGAGCCCGGTAATTGCAACATTAAACTTTTTGCAGAAGTGCTTCAGCTGCTTCACTTTGTAGCATTCCAGTTTCTCCTCTTCCCACTCAGAACCAACAGATGCTATGGATGCTGTGTCTTCCATGATGGTTAAACTTGGCAAAAATGGAACGTCCTAGAAAAACAAATCTACCAACAGTATGTGGTCGCGTTTTGGTCTGCACTCACTAGTAGTGTTCACCAATCACTGTACATGAGTCACAAATGCAAGTCCAGAATCCTCACCGCTGACCACCAATGTTAGAATTGGGGGTCTCTAGTTGGCACAGGTAGGTACTTGTGACAAATAGGGACCCTCGCCTCTAGTCAGGGTAAAGGGGTACACTCCTAAAATAACCCCTGCTCACCCCCTTGGTAGCTTGGCACGAGCAGACAGGCTTATCTCAGAGGCAGTGTGTAAAGCATTTGTGAACACATACAGTAATCTAGTGACACACTACAGATGGACACCACACAAGGTTTTATATCAAAAATAAGTATTCTTTATATAGTTTTAACACAAGACCATAAACGACAAAAATCCACAATACTGTACTTAAAATGGTAGTTTTAGCTTAGTTCAGTTCAGTTCTTAAGATGCGACACTTTAAGTCAATGTACCTTACGATGCGGGACGCTTCCACAACAAGCAATGTTGCAGCGATGGAAATGCGACAAAGTTCTGGTGCAAAGAAATAAAGACGTCAAGTTCTTCCTGATGCGGCACGCTTCTCCGAGGTTGCGAGAAGTCTCGACTCGATGCGTCAGCTACAGCGGCGACACCCTTGTTCAGCGATGCGACGACAGCGGCTTTGGCGGCGACCCTCTTCTCCGACGTTGCGAGACGCTTCCGCTCGATGCGACAACTGCAGCGGCGACACCCTTGTTTCGTGATGCGACGGCAGCAGCTCCGACGGCGGCACGCTTCTCCGTGGATGCGAGGCGCTTCTCTTGATGCGGTGCAATGCGACAGCTACAGCGGCGACACCCTCCTTCGGAGTTGCGACGGCAGCGGCTGCGACGGCGACACGCTTCTTCCTCGATGCGAGACTCTTCTCTTGATGCGGTGCAATGCGACAGCTACAGCGGCGACACCCTCCTTCGGAGTTGCGACGGCAGCAGCAGCGACGGCGACACGCTTCCTCTTCGTTGCGGGACGCTTCTCTCGATGCGGTGCAATACGACAGCTACAGCGGCGACACCCTCCTTCGGAGTTGCGACGGCAGCAGCAGCGACGGCGACACGCTTCTTCCTCTTGAGTCGCGCTTCCAGCTCCTTGCGACACGCAGTCCCTTCAGAAGGCCCAAAACAGCAGCAGGCACTTCCAAAGGATTCTTGGGGAGCTGGTGGTTGAAGTCTGTTGTCCCTGAGACTTCAGCAGGAGGCAAGCTCTTTTCTCAAGCCCTTGGAGATACTTTACAAGTTGAATAAAAGTGCACACAAAGTCCTTTCTCCTTCCTTTGGCAGTCAGGCAACCACTGCAGGCAGATCCCTCTAGCTTAGGGATAGTCTTCTCCTCAGTTCCTTCTTGGTTCCGCTCCTCAGCAAAGGTTTCTTCTTGTTTTCCCAAAGTGATCTAATTTCCTAGGGGTCTGGGTCCCCTTTTTATACACAGTTTTCCTTTGTTCTCTGAAGGCAGAGAGGCCTCTGCCCAGCCCAAAACCAGTTCTGGTCAGTCCTGGAGCACTTTGTTTTTCTGTCTCCTTCTTTCCTTTCAGAATGTGGGGCAGGGTGCTCAGCCGCCCGGCAGGAGGTGGAGCCAGCATTGTGGAAGGCAGGCACAGCCCTATTCAGACCCAGGTGCAACTCCTCCCTCCACTCTGGATGCAGATCTTTCTATTCAGCCCTGTGCTGACTCACCCTGTCTCCTGTAGCCACCCCCAGCCCCTGTCACTCAATCTCCAGACAAGGAATACACAACCTAGCAGAGGCAGGCTTGGAAGTTTAGGCAAGAAAATACCCACTTTCTAAAAGGGGTATTTTCAAACACAGAATGTTAAAACCAACTTCACTAAAAGATGTATTTTAGCATTCTGAGTTCAGGCATACTAAATTCGTTTTTCTACCATGTTCCCTGGGTCAGTTCTGACTATAAGGTGTAATAGTCAGTCTGCCCATTCTGGCCTATGGGGAGCAGGTAGCCTTGCAATAGTGAAAAACGAAAATGGCTGTAATTCACTATTAGGACATGCCACACACACCAGGGCATGTCCTACCTTGTACTTACAATGCACCCTGCCCTAGGGCCTACTTTAGGGGTGACCAACATGCAGTAAAGGGAAGGTTTAGGGACTGGTAAGTGGGTGTACTCACCAAGTCGACATGGCAGCCCTAGGCTGCACACAGGCTCTGCAATGGCAGGCCTGAGGCACATTTTACAAGCCGCTTCTGTGGGTGGCACAACCCGTGCTGCAAGCCCACCAGCGGCATTGGATTTACAAGCCCTGGGCACACTCAGTGCACTGTACTAGGGACTGACAAGTAAACCAATCATCCAATCATGGAGTCACTAATACATAACGCAATTTATCATAGGGAGCACTTGCACTGTGGCACTGAATAGCAGTGGCACAGTGCCCAAAGCATCTAACACCAGCAAAAATGGATCGGTAACATAGGAGGCATCATAAAAAATGGAAGGGAGACCCACGCCAAGGATGCCAGGTCTAACAGGGACCTATTGTGATATTCAGAACGTCATCCCCTGGGGTGGTAGCACTACTTGGGATCAGATCAGTAACTGTGGGTGTGGAGTGTGTGCTCGTGTGTGCTGTATCAGCAATACAAGGTGGGAATGGCGGACTTTTGATCTTATCTCCATCTGGTGGCACAACTGGCTGTCCTGAACATTGTGTAATAGCATCAGGAAGATCACATTGATCAGTGGTTATAAGATAAAACATATACCATGTCAAGGCGGCAATGGCTAAAATACAAATTAGTATGGCAAGTGGAATACATAACTTTGCATTTCCTTTAACATTCCTGACTGTAAGTACTCGACGCTCATCGTGCTCTTCATCATGGGAGGATGAAAGGCCGCTGTCTTCATGGAATTGTACTGATAATAAGTCCGGTCCTTTCCTTAGTCTATTGGCTGAGGTGGTGGTGCGGGGTCTAGGCGGACGTGGCTGCGATGGATCCATGCTTTTCTTTCTGTTATTCGCACTGCAGTTGGTGATGAGTCTATGACTGGGAAGGGTCCTTCAAATTTTGGATCCTTCCAACGTCTGACGTTTTTCGGACGAAGACCAGTGTCCCGGGACGGATTGGTGGGAGCTCAGGATCGTTGGGGCCCTTGTCTCTTCTCTTGGATACCTGGGTAGAAAGGAACTGCGCTGCGCTTGTTAGTTGGCACAGGTAATCGTAAAGTTCTGCCTTAACTATCTCTGGTGATGACTCACTATCAGTTTTAGGGCGTGTGGATGGAATTGTTACATTTATAGATCGTCCAGTGACAAGCTGATGGGGCGTGAGGTGGTGATCCGAACTTGGAGAGTTTCTTAGTGCAAAGAGTGCTATGGGCAGGCAGTAAAGCCATTTCTTTCCTATTGTGGCACTTATTTTGCTTATTTTATTTTTGAGCAGGCCGTTGAGGCGCTCACAGATGCCGTTGCTTTGTGGGTGGTAAGCTGATGTCAGTTTGTGTTTAATGCCTAGCATTGTGGTCAGGGAGGAAAAGATAACATTTGAAAACTGTCTTCCGTTATCGGTCCGGATGGCGTCTGGAATGCCCCAGCGAGTAATGACATCACGGAGCAGAAATGTGGCAGCTGCTTTAGCATCGCAGTGGACGCAAGGTCCAGCTTCGATCCAGCGTGAAAATGGACACACTACTACAATGAGATAGCGGTAATTTTGGCAGCGGTCGATCATGTCGACATAGTCAATGTGTAGCTCTTTGAAGGGCCCAGATGGTCTAGGAATGGTAGAAGCAACTGTTTTTAGAGTCGGGTTTGGGGAATATTGTTGGCAAATGAGACATTTATTAACATACAATTGTATCTGTTCATGGGCATTGGGGATGAACCAGTCTGTTTGCAAGGTGGTGGACATGTTATCTCGGGTGACATGTGTGGGAAGGTGAAGTTGGTCTAATGCCACTTGTAACAGGGCCTGTGGCATCACAGGTTTCCCTGTTACTGTCTGTCTGTATATTAAATCGGCGGAGTCCTGTTGTACTCCCTCTTCTTCCATAACTCTTTCTCTTGATCTGGTGCACTTTCTTGCATTTCTCTGAGATATAACTGTGCAGTTTGATCATATTGCTGTGTTATGTCAATGTCAAATAGTGTTGGTAGTGGGGATGGTGTTTTTGGAATTTCTTCATTGCTATTGTCATGATCTGTGGGAGGCAATGTTTGAGAAAGTAAAATTGGTGCAAGTGGAACTTCTGTTGTTGTTTTAAGTGGGGGCCTGTTGCTTGAGGGCCTCTGGCTGCAGCCTTAGCTGCCCAATCTGCCAGGGCGTTACCTCTGGAGACAAAATCTTGGCCATTGGTGTGCGCTGCGCATTTGACTACAGCAACTTCAGCTGGTAGTGTAAGGGCCTCAATAAGTTCCTCTAGTAACGTTTTGTGAATGACAGGTGTACCATCTGATTTAAGGAAGCCGCGCCTTCTCCAGCGGAGGATGCTGGAGTGTGTTGTTGTGGTGACATATGCAGAATCTGAATAAATTGTGACACGGTCATCAGCTCCAATGTTTAGGGCAGCTATGAGGGCTACTAGTTCAGCTGCCTGTGCAGAATAATGTGAAGGTAATGTTATTTGCTGTACTATGTCTAGGGAATCAGAGGAATCATTCTGCTGTGCTTTGACTACTGCTGCTCCTGTGTATCTTACTCCTGTGTCTTGATCAATGGTAGAGGAGCCATCAACAAAATATACAGTACTGTTTGGCAAGGGATCCTCTTTTGCTGCTCCAGACTCATCTGGTGAGTATGTGGCACAGTCATGAGCGTCATCATCTGAAGTGGCTATTGGATGGGCAAAAAATGTGGCAGGGTTTACTGTGTGGCATTTCACAATTTTCAGAGAAGGTAATGACAATATTACTTCGTAACCTGACACTCTTTGTGTTGTTAACGTTGTCTTGGCTTTTTGTATTATTGCAAAGACAGCATGTTCAGTGTACAGAGTAAGTGGAGAGCCCATTACAATGGGAGTGCTTTTTTCCACAGCAAATGCTGCGGCAGCAAGGGCCTGCTCGCAGGGGTAATGACCTTTCATGACAGCGTCCAGCATGCCGCTGAAGTAGGCAATGGGCTTATGGCCCATGGGGTATTTCTGAGTGAGTACTGCTGTCATGACTAAGCCATCACAGTGAGTGAATAGGTAGAATTCTTTTGTGTAATCAGGTGATCCTAGCACTGGTGCATTTGTTATCTCATCTTTGAGCTGGGTGTAGGCTATCCTCATGTCACGTGTCCACTCAATCTTATTGTGTCTGTCTTTGCCCATTTTGACAGCTTTCAATAATGGGGCAGTTATTGTTGCAAAGTCAAAGACCCACTGGCGGACATAATTAACCAGGCCGAGGAATTTTTGCATATCTTTAACTGTTTGGGGTTCAGGGGTACCTTTTATCGCCTCAACTCGACCTGGAGTCACTCGTCTGCCTGATGCAGATAGTAGTTGTCCTAGATAATGTACCTCTTTCTGACAGTACTGTAGCTTCTGTTTGTCGACTTTGTATCCTCTTTGTGCTAGCGTAGTAAGTAAGAGGATGGTGTCTTGCCTGCATTGTTGTTCTGTGGGGCTGCAAAGCAGTATGTCATCGACATATTGCAGTAGGGTGCTGTCACATTGGAAATTGGACAAGTCTTCTTTGACAACCCTGTTGAAGACGCTAGGGGACTCACAGTACCCTTGAGCGAGCCTTCTGTACGTGAATTGCACATTTTTGAATGAGAAGGCCAATAGGTATTGGCTGTCTGGATGCAAAGGAATGCTGAAAAAGGCATTTTTCAGGTCGATGACAGAAAAATACTGTGCATCGGGGGGACATTTGTGAGGATGATAGAGGGGTCTGGGACAATGGGGAATTCTGGTACAACTATGTTGTTAATTGCGCGAAGATCATGAACTAGTCTCCATTGATTTGTTTTGCCCTTCCGCACAGGAAAAAGGGCTGTGTTACACGGAGAAATACAAGGATAAATTACTCCCTGCTCTAGCAATGCTTGTATTGTAGGGGCTATACCTTCCTCTGCTGCTTTGGACAAGGGATACTGTTTTATTCTGGGCAGGATAGCACCTTGTTTGAGAGTTATCTTAAATGGCCTGGCAGAGCTGATAAGGCCTACATCATTTGGGCCTGTTGTCCAAAGATGCGCTGGTACTTGAGCCAAATCTGCTTCTCGCGCAGAGTCATAATCAGGGGTGACAGTTGGTGTTCGAATTTCCACTGTCACTGAGATGGGCACATTGTTATCATAAATAATCTCTGTTTTAGAGTGTTCCTCAGGGGATCCAAATAGCTGGGCATCTGAAATGTTTCTTACCAACCCTTTAGGCTCGATAAAAATGACACAAGCCCAAGTATGAGCGTTGTCATCGCATGCCAGGAATGCACCATAGGTGGGTGTTATCTCAAGGGCGCAGATGTCAAATGTCAAGTGTTTATCTAATACCTGCGAATCTGGTACTTGGGGCCTGAAGAGAAATTCTTTTGGCAACTGAACTGTGCGGCCTTGTAACTCGGGAGTGGTGGCGACAATTGTGTGGACAGCTGCAGAGAAGGCGTGCTCATCCACAGGACGTGCTCTGACCTGGCTATCTAAGGATGACTGTGCAGTGACTGCCATTATCCTTGTTAGTGGGGTACCTGGTATGGAACAAATCATTGTTCCATTGTCATCAAAGTGGATAGTCATGTTTAGTTTGGCCATGAGGTCACGTCCTAAAAGATTGACTGGGGACCTGGGTGAATAAAGCAGAGGCTGCTCCACTACATGGCCTCCTATCTCCATTGATACTGGTTTGGTGAATGGGACCCTTGCTATTGCCCCAGAAAATCCCTGTGTGTCCGCTGTTTTGTTTGAAATGGGCAGAGGGCCACCTGTAATACAGGAGTATGTGGCACCTGTGTCAACAAGAAAACTATATGTTTTGTTATTTATCACGACACTTGCAATAGGGTCCTCTTCAGTATTGCTTGTGCATGACAAAATTGGGCACACAAGAGTTGTCTGTGGGCTGTCCTAGCTGGTGTATCCTCCCTGATATTGCTGGATGGTGCCCTGGGTAAAGGGGTTGCTGGAGGCAACAATTGTTCCTCCTAGAGGGACACCGTTTTGTGTTTGGGGGACCACCTGATAAACAGGTTGTTGCTGTGGCTGTAGCTGTTGCATTGGAACCTGTATTTGTTGGACTGCTGGCTGAACCTGGGTCATTTGGGGCGCTTGGAGCTGCACTTGTTGTTGCTGTGCCGGTTGTGCATAAGAGTATAGCATTTGGGGCTGTTGAAGGTGTTGTTGCGGGTGCTGCTGTTGTTGGAATGGTACTTGTGATTGGTAGCCAGTATTCATATATTGCTGACTTATGTCACGCTTTTTACTGTGGCAATCTCTCTGTATGTGGCCTTGTTTCTGGCAATAGTAGCAAATGATCGGTGGTGTTCCCTGTCCTGGCTGTTGTGGAAACCTTTGTTGTCCCATCCCTCGCCCTCTTCCTTGTCCACCCATGTTCTTGTTCATATTTTGTCTGTTATTGTAATAAGGCTGTGTGTTGGTGCTGTAAGCAGGTGGTGCTGGTATGTATTGTACCATTGGCTGTGGTTGCGGTTGTTGGATATACTGTATGGCAGGTTGGGGTTGGGCTTGTATGTACTGTACAGCAGGTGGTGCTTGAACCTGCTGAGGAGCAGGTTGGACGTTGCCTGTGAGAGCATTCATGGCAGCCTGGGGAAAGGATGTTACTGCTGTCATTTGAGTGACAGGTGCTGCGAGCATGACTGTGTCAACATTGTCCTTTTTCTTATTTAGTTTCTGCTGTACCAATTTGGCAGCGGCATTTTCTATGGCCAGCTGCCTAGTCTTCTCCTGTTCCTGTCTCTTTTTGCAGTAATGTATTATGTGATCTTGTATTTCTGCCCATGGCTTGCATTCCATTGCTACAATGCCATCTAATTTCTCCTGCACCTCAGTAGGTAAACCTTTCTTTACTGTGTGATAAAATAGTCTCCCATAGCCTCCTGCTGCATCCCATCGGTGTCCTAACTCTTGATGCCATTTTTCTTTCATTCTAGAAAGGTAGGTGGCAGGATCTTCATTTGGTTGCATGGTCTGTGACAGTAAAGCCCCAATGTCGGGGACATCGGGGTATTTCCTGCGCAACTCAGCCCAAGCTTTTGTTCTAATGTCATTGAAGGAAACACCGTCATGTTGGGTGTTGTTTTTTGTCAAGTTGACATTGATATGGGTAAAGAGATCTTCTGCGTCTTCTCCCATGAGGGAGATCAGCAGGTTTTTGACATCACCTATGGCTACGTTGTTACCTGTGGTGCAATTTTCAAAAGCTGCAATCCATTTTCCCGCACCCTCTGTGAGGGGTGGGAGTGCCTTTTTAACATTTTCTTTGTCTAGTGTAGACCATGGGATATAGATGGGGGGATCTTTGATATTTTTGTAGAGCAGTGGCATTTGGCGCATGACCCCAAGGCGTTGCGCCGTGGGTCCTGTATAGTCATGCTGGCGAGCATATTTTTGCCAGACTTTCAGGCTCTCCCTCATATAGTCATAGTCCCAATCCTGATCTCCTAATCCTTTGAGGATACATTCAACTGCTGTTGCCATGTACTGAGGCTCAAAAGACCCTTCTCTGGGCCAAGGGAGCATTTGTGGCGCTAAGGGCTCCGACCAGCCTGCCAAATCATCTGAAAAGGGGTTAACTGCGTAATCTGAACCTTCCCCTAATGTCACTATCTCATTGGGAGTGAGATCATTGCTTGTTTTTAGTGGACACTGTCTACTGAGAGATATGTTGTGTCTGTTTTTCATCCTAGTAGTGCGCATGAAAGCAGAGCCCGAGACGTCATATAGTATGTCGTCTGGGCGTCCATGTGTCCCCAAGACTTTAAGTCTTTGCGCTTCGGTGGTCCTGACCTTACTTCTTACCACTGGGTCTTGTTCCTGTGGGAGTCCACAATATCTTGGGATGTCACCAAACAATGGATTGTGGCCTTCTAGCACCAGTGGGGGTGTCTTATCCCGTCCTACTGGTGTTTGGAATTGGTAGTCTTGGTGTGTGTTAGTGAATGTTTGTGTCCTCCCAGGGGTGGCATCGTCACGGTGATAGGGGTGCCCATTAAGGCGATAGTGTGTGCTCCCTTCCCCATTCCTACTGATATTTGTCTTTGGGTGGTGTTGCACGAAGCGGTGCAGAGTGGGTGAGGGTGGTGTTGGTGTATTGATCTTTGCCATCACGTCTGTCATACTTTGGTTTATGCTCTCTAATTTGAATGACAAGCGTCTAATTTTTTTTATCTGGTCTGCGTGGGAAGGTGGTTGATGCGTGGGTGTCTGTTCATCCACATGATGCTGTGATGAAAGGCTTTCCAGGCTAGCGCTTTTGCTCAACTCTGCATTTTGTCTATAATTGTCATAAGAGGAGGGAAGACCAGTGAGAGGAACACACTGTCCCTCCGTCACACTTAGTGATGGTGCGCTAGAAAACTCAATGAACTGCCGCTGGTTTGTTATAAGGCCAGATCCTGGTACCTTACCAGGAGGTGCAGCAGCCATGAAAGGCATGCTGCTTTGTGAGGAGAGAGGAGACGCAAGCTTGGGAACGGGTGTGCGCTAGTGTCAAGGAAAGGGTTAAGGACAGGTGCTTGTTGAGTGTCAGTGTCATGGAAGGCGTTAGAGTCAGAGGTTTGTTTAGGGCCGAAATCACTGACAACAATGACAGGTGAGCGCAAGTCACGAGATGGTGCTCGAGAGACAAAGTCATGCGAGTGACGAGATGAGGCTTGAGAGGCAGTGTCAGAGCCCTCCTCATCCTCTTCACCTGAGCATGGGTGTGCAGTATTGACTGTTGGTGTAAATCTTAGAGATAGTTGTGCGTCTATGAAGCCTGGAATACCTGATACTGCCTTGTCCCTTACTGTACCGTTGGGGGAGGCACATACATGCTGCGCAGTTCTGTCAGGTCGGGGTATGCATTACCGGGGGGCATAGGTGGGGTTGGTGGTCTGTCCACGGGGTGGTACGGGTGACTGGGTGATGTGTGGGAAGCCTGGAATTCCTCAATTTGTGTGGTTGTTAATTCTGGGCCTGGCTGTGGTGAGGAAGGTGCCTCCTTTGATAGCGGCTGAAAGCCAACAGCTGGGGAATCATTATTGGTGACTGGTAGTTCCGGTTGCTCCTTGTTAGTAAGTTCGGTATACATACCGCTGACGTGGTAAGGCGGTGGGGGCGGAGCATTGGGTATAGCTGGGTGTGTGGAATCAGAGAGTGGTTGAACCTTGTCTTTAAAAATGCGCCAGAGATCTAAAGTAGCCTTTCTTTTCTGTAACTTAGTGCCAGTGTACTTGGTGTCTAGAAAGGTAGTGGCATGCTCTAGTATAATTGGATCAAAGCTTCCCTCTGAGGGCCAAGGATGAGTCATTTTCGCCGTACGTTTATGAAGCTCACGGCAGTGCTTGAGTATATGGTGCTCCTGTCCTCCGAATGTCTTTAAGACATGCTGGAGTGGAGTAGCCATGTTGGTGTGTCTAACACAGGGCGCTCTAGGCAAGGCCTAATTTACAGGAGCGCGTTTCAGGTGCTAGGGTCAATATCTCTTATTAGTTCTTGTGTTACTGCCTGAATGACAATATCATACACACTGTCCTGCAAGTCTCGCTCTTGTGTTGGGGTATAAAGAGGAAAGAGGAGCCGACCGCCAAAGCAAGCTTCAGCAATAGAGCTTTGGAGAGGGTATCTTGGCCAGGTGCTAGATAATATGGCAGTGAGTGGCGCTCCAGGGGGATGTATGATAAAAAAGATGTGAAAGTGGGTAGACGTTTTATAAACTGTAGAGCTCAGTATGCCATTCATGAAAGTTGTTTTAAAACACAATGCTTTGGGGATGAATGTTGCCTGTTCGGGAAACAATATAATTAGGGGGCAAGAGTGTGTTCAATATCAAGAGTGAGCTCAGCGTCAGGAATATGTTGTACGGCAGAAGTGGACTCAGTGGCAGAAGGGGACTCAGTAGCAGAAGCGAGGTCAGGAGCAAAGGTGAATTCAGTGGCAGACGTGGGGGGAATAGCGTCTATTATCAGTTCCTCTCCTACTGCGCTACTGATAACGTGATACAATGCTTGTCTTAGTTCCAGTTCCTGTGGACCGGTGTATATTCCGTTAGGGGAGAAGTCAGGAAATTGGAGCCGGCTACGGGAAAGACCAGCAATTATTCTACTTTGTAGCGGGTTGCGTGGATAATTTGTAACGAGTGTGGTGGGTATGTCCAACCCTGGCGCTATGAGGCGAATGCGTATGTAAATGTTATCCGTTGTCTTATGAACCGTGGTACCTATAATCCTGTTCATGGGGACCAATGAATGTGGGATATTCCCTATCCTGTCAGTGCTTGGAATGTTTTTGGTCTTTGGGTTTAGTAACAGTGGGATGTGGAAGGTGCGGAAACGATGGTACTAATGAAAGCGTTATCTGCTGTGACAGGGTATAGTCAATGCCCAAGGCTTGAAATATAGTGAGAAGGACAGTACTTGCTAAGGGTGTAACATGACAGAAGGAGGACGAATGTCCAGTAGAAAGACCCACAACGATATTGTTAACCAAATATACAAAAATAGAAGAAGCTGTACTGTCAGGAGACGGGGTACTCATTACCTATAGTGATTGAAAACGGGGGTGTGGGCTTGCCGGGGGAGGCACAATTAAGATGTCTGGGACAGAGTCCTCTAGATCCACTGAATAGTCCTGCAGGAGTGCCGAGAGAAATGGGGACTCGTCCGCAGGAGACGGTGGTCGGTGGATAACAATACTAGGTACTGATGCTGATACCGTAGGGGGGCAGGGGCAGTATTGCTAGGGAGTGTTGCCTCAAGAGAAACAGAAGACCCTAAAGAGGGTGGGGAGCGCGAAGGTGGATTAGAGGAGTGGGCAGGCCACAAAAGATCTGGGCGGGTGGTGTCTGGTGGTGGTTGAGAAGAGGCAGTGCCTGAGTGAGGTAAGTCTACAAGAGGCAGAAGTGAAAGACGAAGTTCAGTATTGGGTGTAAAGTCAATCTCAAAGATGTCCCAAGTAGCAGCAAGAACTTCGCTTTGGTGGCGCGTGAGAGGGATGAAGTGGTCAAGACCGGTGTGGTACACAGCTGTGGCAGCACCACGTAGGGAATGAATAAGGATATTAATAATTTGTGGGGGAGCAAGGGACATACCGGGGGGGGTTTGTAAAAGAAGGCGGACAAGAGGAGCGGAGATACACCTCCACCCCCTTGGGCTACCAATTGACGCAGGCAAGTGGTAGGCAAAAAGTGTAAAAGACAGAAAAGAGGCGTAAAGTACGTGTAATGTGTACTGCAGATAAGGGCAACTACTTAGCGGGATTGCGACTAGGAGGTAAAGACAAAGCAATCCAGACAACAACTACCTGGCGCAACTGCCCGTAATAGTGAGGAAAAGTGGGGGCAATTGAGTCAACAATAATAACTAGCAGTCGGCCGCTTGGCTAGTGAGTGTAAAGTCGGCAGAACAGCAACAGATGTTGGGTGGGGGGGTGAACTGCTGTGAAACAGAAGGACTAACAATATCTAAGAAATCGAGGCACAAAAAACAGACACAACGGACAACAAATAAACAATAATTAAGTAAATGAAATGCATTTCAAAAAATAATACGTATTATTGTAACAGTGGATGATGAAAAAGCAGCCCGCAGAAAGGAGGGGCAAGGGTGCCTAGACAGAGGCTGCGAGGCTTACTTCCTCTTCCAGCGAAGAGAGTGAAATGAGGAAGGCTGACGAGAGGTCAAAGTGGGCTAGTAACTTCGAAGATGTTAGATCCTCTTTGTGAAGTGGCGCAGTTAACAACAGGGAAAGGCGCCGATGAGAAAGCGATAGAAATTTGAGTGTTAAAAAAAGGAGTGCACCCAAGCAATGCAAAATGGAATCAGAGAGGGAGGTACTAGAGAGAGCGAAGAATGGGTGTGTGAACACACAGGAGAGAAGCCCGAAAAAGGAGGGGCGCATTGACGCCGAAAATAAGAGAATGGTGTTGCAGTGCGGGAAGAAGGCAAGGGGAGAAGAATATATGACGAACAAAAGAAGGAGAAGGAAGGAGTGAGATAAGGAACAAAACTAAATATCGAAAAAGAAAACAGAAGATGAGAACGTGAAGAAAAAAGTGAAAAATGAAATGTAGGAAAAAAGAATACAAAATGGCGGCGGGGCACACCCTAAAGAGAAAAGTGAGACAAAATTACAGACACGCGTGCCACAAGCGCACCGTGTGAAGGGCGCAACAGCCCAGAACCAAAATCAAATAGGCAACTGAAAAACAACTCCAAGGACCATCAACAATAAGATACAAAAAAAAAAAAAATGTACGTCAAATATTAAGACACCCAAAAGCCGCAAATGCACGTGCACAATGCCAGAATTCGTGAAATCACACAGAAGTGATTTCCCAGGACTCAAACCTCAAGCATTACTGTGCCAATTCAAAGGAAAAGGCACACGTAAGTAAATCTAAAAACAATAATATCTGCAGGAGCAGTTGTGCACTATGCCAGAATTCGGGAAGTCACACATAAGTTATTTCCCAGGACTCAAACCTCAAGCATTGTGTAGAAGCATATACAAGAAAGAAGAATTGAAAACGGCAATGAAAAGCGAGAATACAATATGCGAGAGAAAAAAACAAAGGCAAAGAGGCCACAGAAAGGATGGGCAAGAGAACGCAATCAAAAAGAAACCACGACAAAACTAAAAATAGCAGAGAAAAGAGCACCACAGAGCCTCGGGAAGATGTGACCAGCCAGAAAGAGGACGTCGTGGCATGTCAGTCAACCACAGGCGGGCAAAGGAACGCACACAAAAGGGAGACCCCTGCTGGCAGATACAGGCTGACTCGCCACCCCACACACGCCACAACCTGAGGCAAATGCAAGGAACAAAAATAAAAATATCCCTGACTTACCCCAGTGGACGTGGGGAGAGGAGAGCCCGAGAGAAAACCAGACAGGTGTAACCCCAGCATGCGTCCCAAGATCTCACCGCAGAGGACTGCTTCACGAGTCCAGTCTTCGTGGGTCGCCAAATGAAAGGGAGGATTCTTTGTGGCTGCCACACCCCTCCGCTTACCGACTCCAGAGAGCCTGACCCCTGTGCTGTTCGTTCACTTGGAAAGAAGAAACCACGGTATAAAACAGTGACTTTTTATTCAAACAGTTCAAAGCATAAAAGCACTTCAATTTAAATGTTGCCCACCACACATGAGCAGAATGAAAAATAAATGCATCGACAATGTTCAAACTCAGTTGCTCAAAGAAGCAAACATATGACTAAAATATTGTGCTATAAGCAGCTGCCCAAGGAGCAACCCTAACTTTACAGAGGATGGATAGGCTAGTGCCTAGAAGACAAACCTTTTCTTAAGAAAGCAACACCATTCAAAACTACGCAATTTAAACTAAGATAAATGCAATGGCTTGGGTTAGGATGAGCTGAATTAGATAGACTGTCAAAGCCAAAAGGCTAAATTATTAAAAAGACTGAATAAGCTAATAGTGAATTAATCAAATAGGCTGACAGAGCCAAGAGGCTATGCCATCAGATGGGCTGTCAAAGCCAATAGGCAAAATTATCACAAAAGAGTATTACCACCTTGGAAGTTGAAGCACTAGGCCCAGTCACCAACGGACGATCGCACGGGAAGCCCTCCAGATGCAGTCAAGGTCTGATGCAATGGAAGAGTTCGAAGCTCTAGTCCGGGTGGGCTCTTTTATATAGTTGAATGCAGAACTTTATTATTGAATGCAGAACTCACGCCTACGTGTGCACGAGGCTTGACACGAGATCTGACGCAGGCCACTTGACCACCTGCTTTACTGGAAAATTTTATATGAGAAGTGGTATCATGATGAAACAGAACTGGTTGGCAGGCGGTCAGAGTTCTCTGACCGCAAAAAGTAAACAAAAGATAACTTTCACCGTGAAAAATGCTTAGAATTAATATTAAATGCATTAATTTCTTGGTCAAGTTCCTGCCTCAAGTTCCAGTTTAGCAAGCGCGGAAAGTCCCATAGCTAAGAATATCACTAATCTTGCATGTGACACTGCCAGATGTTCCGACAGCCCGTCACATGGGTGGGGGCCACCCTTATTCTTGCAACTGTGGCAAGTTACAAGAGAGGGCTAAGGTCGTATCTGGGTGAAGGGGACAGATCTCTGCTAACAGATCAGTGAGGCCTATGAGGTCTGTTCCATTAGAATTATTATAAATGAGAGCAAGAGTCACTTTCATTTGGGCCTACACTTTTGTATCTAGGAAGGTATGCTTGGGCCTATGTAAGATATGGTTTATCTAAGGAGCTGGGCTTGGCCTACATAGGATGTGCTATCAGGACAAGGGAAAGTGGACAATTTAAGACATTCTATCTGAGCCTGCCCGGTAGGGCCTATCTAGGAGTATCATGTTTGGTGGGTAGTGCAAAATCATTAATGGGTTTCTTGTTAGATGGTAGTACGGGACTTTCGGGACCCTCCATCAGAGTGCAGAGACTACCCCATGACGGCGGGGCCTCTGCCATAAGTGCAGAGACTCCTTCATAACTGCGGGGCCTCCGCCACGAGTGCAGAGACTCCTCCATGACTGCGACCCTTCACCAGGAGTGAAGAGAACTCCCTCACAACTGTAGGGCCTCCACCAGGAGTGCAGAGACTCCCCCACGGCTTTGGGGCCTCTGCCACGAGTGCGGGAGACTCCCCCATGGCTGCAGGACCTCCACCATGAGTTCAGAGATTTCCCCATGACTGCGGGACCTCCGCCACGAGTGCAGAGACTCCCCATGACTGCGTGCCGCTGCCATGAGTGCAGAGACTCCCCACAACTGCGGGCCTCTGCCATGAGTGCAGAGACTCCCCACGACTGTGGGGCCTCTGCCATGAGTGCAGAGACTTCCCCATGACTGCGGGACCTCTGCCATGAATTCAGAGACTTCTCCATGACTGCGGGGCCTCTGCCACAAGTGCAGAGAGTCCCCCACGACTGCGGGGCCTCTGCCATGAGTGCAGAGAGTCCCCCACGACTGCAGGGCTTCCGCCATGAGTGCAGAGACTCCCCCACAAGTGCAGGGCCTCTGCCATGAGTGCAGAGACTCCCCCACAACAGTGGTGCCTCTGCCACAAGTGCAGAGAGCCCCCCACGACTGCGGGGCCTCCCCCAAGATTGCAGAGAGTCCCCCACGACTGCAGGGCTTCTGCCATGAGTGCATACACTCCCCCACAAGTGCAGGGCCTCTGCCACGAGTGCAGACACACCCCCACGAGTGCAGGGCCTCTGCCACGAGTGCAGAGACACCCCCACGAGTGCAGGGCCTCTGCCACGAGTGCAGACACACCCCCACGAGTGCAGGGCCGCCTCCACAAGTGCAGAGACTCCCCCACAACTGCGGGCCACCACCACGAGTGCAGAGACTCCCCCACAACTGCGGGGCCTCCGCCACCAGTGAAGAGACTCCCCCATGACTTTGGGTCTCCGCCACGAGTGCAGAGACTCCCCCATGACTTTGGGTC
Source organism: Calotriton arnoldi (assembly GCA_963921515.1). Classification (NCBI taxonomy): domain Eukaryota; kingdom Metazoa; phylum Chordata; class Amphibia; order Caudata; family Salamandridae; genus Calotriton; species Calotriton arnoldi. The sequence continues at coordinate 479,404 of CAWUFW010001762.1, read as the reverse complement.
TCCGCCACAACTGCAGAGACTCCCCCATGACTGTGGGTCTCTGCCACAAGTGCAGAGACTACCCGATGAAAGCGGGGCCTCTGCCATAAGTGCAGAGACTCCCCCATAACTACGGGGCCTCCGCCACGAGTGGAGAGACTCCCCCATGACTGTGGTGCCTCTGCCACAAGTGCAGAGACTCCCCCATGACTGCGGGGCCTCAGCCACAAGTGCAGAGACTTCCCCATGACTGCAGGGCCTCCGCCGCGAGTGCAGAGACTCCCCCATTACTTTGGGTCTCCGCCATGAGTGAAGAGACTCCCCCATGACTGTGGGCCTCCGCCATGAATGCAGAGACTCGCCTAAGACTGCGACCCTCTGCCACTAGTGCAGAGACTCCCCCATGACTGCGATCCTTCACCAGGAGTGCAGAGACTCCCCTCACAACTGTAGGGCCTCCACCAGGAGTGCAGAGACTCCCCCACGACTGTGGGGCCTCTGCCACGAGTGCAGAGACTACCCCATGACTGCAGGGCCTCCGCCATGAGTGCAGACACTCCCCCATGTCTGCTGGGCCTCTTCCACGAGTGCAAAGACTCCCCCACGTCTGTGGGGCCTCCACCACGAGTGCAGAGACTCCCCCATGACTTTGGGTCTCCGCCACAAGTGCAGAGACCCCCCTTGACTGCGGGTCTCCTCCACGAGTGCAGAGATGACCCCATGACAGCGGGGACTCTGCCACGAGTGCAGAGACTCCCCCGTGACTGTGGGGCCTCCGCCACAAGTGCAGAGACTCCCCCATGACTGTGAGGCCTCCGCCATGAATGAAGAGACTCCGCCATGACTGCGGGCCTGCGCCACGAGTGCAGAGACTCCCCCATGACTGCGGGTCTCCGCCACGAGTGCAGAGACTACCCCATGACAGCGGGGCCTCTGCCACGAGTGCAGAGACTCCCCGTGACTGCGGGGCCTCTGCCACGAGTGCAGAGACTCCCCGTGACTGCGGGGCCTCCGCCATGAGTGGAGAGACTCCCCCATGACTGTGGGGCCTCCGTCATGAGTGAAGAGACTCCCCCATGACTGTGGGGCCTCCGCCATGAGTGAAGAGACTCCCCCATGACTGCGGGCTTCCACCACGAGTGCAGAGACTCCCCCATGACTTTGGGTCTCCGCCACAAGTTAGAGACTCCCCCATCACTGCGGGTCTCCGCCACGAGTGCAGAGACTACCCCATGACGGCGGGGCCTCTGCCATAGGTGCAGAGACTCCTTCATAACTGCGGGGCCTCCGCCACGAGTGCAGAGACTCCCCATGACTGCGTCCCTTCACCAGGAGTGAAGAGAACTCCCTCACAACTGTAGGGCCTCGACCAGGAGTGCAGAGACTCCCCCATGACTGTGGGGCCTCTGCCACGAGTGCAGAGACTCCCCCATGACTGCGGGGCCTCCGCCACAAGTGCAGAGACTTCCCCATGACTGCAGGGCCTCCGCCGCGAGTGCAGGGACTCCCCCATGACTTTGGGTCTCCGCCATGAGTGAAGAGACTCCCCCATGACTGTGGGCCTCCATCATGAATGCAGAGACTCCCCTATGACTGCGACCCTCCGCCACGAGTGCAGAGACTCCCCCATGACTGCGATCCTTCACCAGGAGTGCAGAGACTCCCTCACAACTGTAGGGCCTCCACCAGGAGTGCAGAGACTCCCCCACGACTGTGGGGCATCTGCCACGAGTGCAGAGACTACCCCATGACTGCAGGGCCTCCGCCATGAGTGCAGACACTCCCCCATGACTGCGGGGCCTCTTCCACGAGTGCAAAGACTCCCCCATGACTGTGGGGCCTCCACCACGAGTGCAGAGACTCCCCCATGACTTTGGGTCTCCGCCACAAGTGCAGAGACCCCCCCTTGACTGCGGGTCTCCTCCACGAGTGCAGAGACGACCCCATGATGGCGGGGACTCTGCCACGAGTGCGGAGACTCCCCCGTGACTGCGGGGCCTCCGCCACGAGTGCAGAGACTCCCCCATGACTGTGAGGCCTCCGCCATGAATGAAGAGACTCCCCCATGACTGCGGGCCTCCGCCACGAGTGCAGAGACTCCCCCATGACTTTGGGTCTCCGCCACAAGTGCACAGACTCCCCCATGACTGCGGGTCTCCGCCACAAGTTCAGAGACTACCCCATGACGGCGGGGCCTCTGCCACGAGTGCAGAGACTCCCCCGTGACAGCGGGGCCTCTGCCACGAGTGCAGAGACTCCCCCGTGACTGGGGGGCCTCCGCCACGAGTGCAGAGACTCCCCCATGACTGTGGGGCCTCTGCCATGAGTGAAGAGACTCCCCCATGACTGTGGGGCCTCCGCCATGAGTGAAGAGACTCCCCAATGACTGCGGGCCTCCGCCACGAGTGCAGAGACTCCCCCATGACTTTGGGTCTCCGCCACAAGTTAGAGACTCCCCCATCACTGCGGGTCTCTGCCACGAGTGCAGAGACTACCCCATGACGGCGGGGCCTCTGCCATAAGTGCAGAGACTCCTTCATAACTGCGGGGCCTCCGCCACGAGTGCAGAGACTCCTCCATGACTGCGACCCTTCACCAGGAGTGAAGAGAACTCCCTCACAACTGTAGGGCCTCCACCAGGAGTGCAGAGACTCCGCCACGGCTTTGGGGCCTCTGCCACGAGTGCGGAGACTCCCCCATGGCTGCAGGACCTCCACCATGAGTTCAGAGATTTCCCCATGACTGCGGGACCTCCGCCACGAGTGCAGAGACTCCCCCATGACTGCGTGCCGCTGCCATGAGTGCAGAGACTCCCCCACAACTGCGGGCCTCTGCCATGAGTGCAGAGACTCCCCCACGACTGTGGGGCCTCTGCCATGAATGCAGAGACTTCCCCATGACTGCGGGACCTCTGCCATGAATTCAGAGACTTCTCCATGACTGCGGGGCCTCTGCCACAAGTGCAGAGAGTCCCCCACGACTGCGGGGCCTCTGCCATGAGTGCAGAGAGTCCCCCACGACTGCAGGGCTTCCGCCATGAGTGCAGAGACTCCCCCACAAGTGCAGGGCCTCTGCCATGAGTGCAGAGACTCCCCCACGACAGTGGTGCCTCTGCCACAAGTGCAGAGAGCCCCCCACGACTGCGGGGCCTCCGCAATGAGTGCAGAGAGTCCCCCGCGACTGCAGGGCTTCTGCCATGAGTGCAGACACTCCCCCATAAGTGCAGGGCCTCTGCCACGAGTGCAGACACACCCCCACGAGTGCAGGGCCTCTGCCACGAGTGCAGAGACACCCCCACGAGTGCAGGGCCTCTGCCACGAGTGCAGACACACCCCCACGAGTGCAGGGCCACCTCCACAAGTGCAGAGACTCCCCCACAACTGCGGGCCACCACCACGAGTGCAGAGACTCCCCCACAACTGAGGGGCCTCCGCCACCAGTGAAGAGACTCCCCCATGACTTTGGGTCTCCGCCACGAGTGCAGAGACTCCCCCATGACTTTGGGTCTCCGCCACAACTGCAGAGACTCCCCCATGACTGTGGGTCTCTGCCACAAGTGCAGAGACTACCCGATGAAGCGGGGCCTCTGCCATAAGTGCAGAGACTCCCCCCATAACTACGGGGCCTCCGCCACGAGTGGAGAGACTCCCCCATGACTGTGGTGCCTCTGCCACGAGTGCAGAGACTCCCCCATGACTGCGGGGCCTCAGCCACAAGTGCAGAGACTTCCCCATGACTGCAGGGCCTCCGCCGCGAGTGCAGAGACTCCCCCATTACTTTGGGTCTCCGCCATGAGTGAAGAGACTCCCCCATGACTGTGGGCCTCCGCCATGAATGCAGAGACTCGCCTAAGACTGCGACCCTCTGCCACTAGTGCAGAGACTCCCCCATGACTGCGATCCTTCACCAGGAGTGCAGAGACTCCCTCACAACTGTAGGGCCTCCACCAGGAGTGCAGAGACTCCCCCACGACTGTGGGGCCTCTGCCACGAGTGCAGAGACTACCCCATGACTGCAGGGCCTCCGCCATGAGTGCAGACACTCCCCCATGTCTGCTGGGCCTCTTCCACGAGTGCAAAGACTCCCCCACGTCTGTGGGGCCTCCACCACGAGTGCAGAGACTCCCCCATGACTTTGGGTCTCCGCCACAAGTGCAGAGACCCCCCTTGACTGCGGGTCTCCTCCACGAGTGCAGAGATGACCCCATGACAGCGGGGACTCTGCCACGAGTGCAGAGACTCCCCCGTGACTGTGGGGCCTCCGCCACAAGTGCAGAGACTCCCCCATGACTGTGAGGCCTCCGCCATGAATGAAGAGACTCCGCCATGACTGCGGGCCTGCGCCACGAGTGCAGAGACTCCTCCATGACTTTGGGTCTCCGCCACAAGTGCAGAGACTCCCCCATGACTGCGGGTCTCCGCCACGAGTGCAGAGACTACCCCATGACAGCGGGGCCTCTGCCACAAGTGCAGAGACTCCCCCGTGACTGCGGGGCCTCTGCCACGAGTGCAGAGACTCCCCCGTGACTGCGGGGCCTCCGCCATGAGTGGAGAGACTCCCCCATGACTGTGGGGCCTCCGTCATGAGTGAAGAGACTCCCCCATGACTGTGGGGCCTCCCGCCATGAGTGAAGAGACTCCCCCATGACTGCGGGCTTCCACCACGAGTGCAGAGACTCCCCATGACTTTGGGTCTCCGCCACAAGTTAGAGACTCCCCCATCACTGCGGGTCTCCGCCACGAGTGCAGAGACTACCCCATGACGGCGGGGCCTCTGCCATAGGTGCAGAGACTCCTTCATAACTGCGGGGCCTCCGCCACGAGTGCAGAGACTCCCCATGACTGCGTCCCTTCACCAGGAGTGAAGAGAACTCCCTCACAACTGTAGGGCCTCCACCAGGAGTGCAGAGACTCCCCACGACTGTGGGGCCTCTGCCACGAGTGCAAAGACTCCCCCATGACTGTGGGGCCTCTGCCACGAGTGCAGAGACTACCCCATGACTGCAGGGCCTCCGCCATGAGTGCAGACACTCCCCCATGACTGCGGGGCCTCTTCCACGAGTGCAAAGACTCCCCCACGACTGCCGGGCCTCCACCACGAGTGCAGAGACTCCCCCATGACTTTGGGTCTCTGCCACAAGTGCACAGACCCCCTCCTTGACTGCGGGTCTCCTCCACGAGTGCCGAGACTCCCCCACTGCTTTGGGGCCTCTGCCACGAGTGCGGAGACTCCCCCATGGCTGCAGGACCTTCACCATGAGTTCAGAGATTACCCCATGACTGCAGAACCTCCGCCACGAGTGCAGAGACTCCCCCATGACTGCGGGCCGCTGCTATGAGTGCAGAGACTCCCCCACGACTGCGGGCCTCCGCCATGAGTGCAGAGACTACCCCATGACGGCGGGGCCTCTGCCATAGGTGCAGAGACTCCTTCATAACTGCGGGCCTCCGCTACGAGTGCAGAGACTCCCCCATGACTTTGGGTCTCTGCCACAAGTTAGAGACTCCCCCATCACTGCGGGTCTCCGCCACGAGTGCAGAGACTACCCCATGACGGCGGGGCCTCTGCCATTAGTGCAGAGACTCCTTCATAACTGCGGGGCCTCCGCCACGAGTGCAGAGACTCCTCCATGACTGCGACCCTTCACCAGGAGTGAAGAGAACTCCCTCATAACTGTAGGGCCTCCACCAGGAGTGCAGAGACTCCCCCACGGGTTTGGGGCCTCTGCCACGAGTGCGGAGACTCCCCCATGGCTGCAGGACCTCCACCATGAGTTCAGAGATTTCCCCATGACTGCGGGACCTCCGCCATGAGTGCAGAGACTCCCCCATGACTGCGTGCCGCTGCCATGAGTGCAGAGACTCCCCCACAACTGCGGGCCTCCGCCATGAGTGCAGAGACTCCCCCACGACTGTGGGGCCTCTGCCATGAGTGCAGAGACTTCCCCATGACTGCGGGGCCTCTGCCATGAATTCAGAGACTTCTCCATGACTGCGGGGCCTCTGCCACAAGTGCAGAGAGTCCCCCACGACTGCGGGGCCTCTGCCATGAGTGCAGAGAGTCCCCCACGACTGCAGGGCTTCCGCCATGAGTGCAGAGACTCCCCCACAAGTGCAGGGCCTCTGCCATGAGTGCAGAGACTCCCCCACGACAGTGGGGCCTCTGCCACAAGTGCAGAGAGCCCCCCACCTACTGCGGGGCCTCCGCCATGAGTGCAGAGAGTCCCCCACGACTGCAGGGCTTCTGCCATGAGTGCAGACACTCCCCCACAAGTGCAGGGCCTCTGCCACGAGTGCAGACACACCCCCACGAGTGCAGGGCCTCTGCCACGAGTGCAGAGACACCCCCACGAGTGCAGGGCCTCTGCCACAAGTGCAGACACACCCCCACGAGTGCAGGGCCGCCTCCACAAGTGCAAAGACTCCCTCACAACTGCGGGCCGCCACCACGAGTGCAGAGACTCCCCCACAACTGCGGGGCCTCCGCCACCAGTGAAGAGACTCCCCCATGACTTTGGGTCTCCGCCACGAGTGCAGAGACTCCCCCATGACTTTGGGTCTCCGCCACAACTGCAGAGACTCCCCCATGACTGCGGGGCCTCCGCCACAAGTGCAGAGACTTCCCCATGACTGCCGGGCCTCCGCCGCGAGTGCAGAGACTCCCCCATGACTTTGGGTCTCCGCCATCAGTGAAGAGACTCCCCCATGACTGTGGGCCTCCGCCATGAATGCAGAGACTCCCCTATGACTGCGACCCTCTGCCACTAGTGCAGAGACTCCCCTATGACTGCGATCCTTCACCAGGAGTGCAGAGACTCCCTCACAACTGTAGGGCCTCCACCAGGAGTGCAGAGACTCCCCCACAACTGTGGGGCCTCTGCCACGAGTGCAGAGACTACCCCATGACTGCAGGGCCTCCGCCATGAGTGCAGACACTCCCCCACGACTTTGGGGCCTCCAGCACGAGTGCAGAGACTCCCCAATGACTTTGGGTCTCCACCACAAGTGCAGAGACCCCCCCCTTGACTGCGGGTCTCCTCCACGAGTGCAGAGATGACACCATGACGGCGGGGACACTGCCACGAGTGCAGAGACTCCCCCGTGACTGCGGGGCCTCCGCCACGAGTGCAGAGAATCCCCCATGACTGTGAGGCCTCCGCCATGAATGAAGAGACTCCCCCATGACTGCGGGCCTGCGCCACGAGTGCAGAGACTCCCCCATGACTTTGGGTCTCCGCCACAAGTGCAGAGACTCCCCCATGACTGCGGGTCTCCGCCACGAGTGCAGAGACTACCCCATGACAGCGGGGCCTCTGCCACGAGTGCAGAGACTCCCCCGTGACTGCGGGGCCTCTGCCACGAGTGCAGAGACTCCCCCGTGACTGCGGGGCCTCCGCCATGAGTGGAGAGACTCCCCCATGACTGTGGGGCCTCCGTCATGAGTGAAGAGACTCCCCCATGACTGTGGGGCCTCCGCCATGAGTGAAGAGACTCCCCCATGACTGCGGGCCTCCACCACGAGTGCAGAGACTCCCCCATGACTTTGGGTCTCCGCCACAAGTTAGAGACTCCCCCATGACTGTGGGGCCTCCGCCATGAGTGAAGAGACTCCCCCATCACTGCGGGTCTCCGCCACGAGTGCAGAGACTACCCCATGACGGCGGGGCCTCTTCCATAGGTGCAGAGACTCCTTCATAACTGCGGGGCCTCCGCCACAAGTGCAGAGACTCCCCCATGACTGCGTCCCTTCACCAGGAGTGAAGAGAACTCCCTCACAACTGTAGGGCCTCCACCAGGAGTGCAGAGACTCCCCCACGACTGTGGGGCCTCTGCCACGAGTGCAGAGACTCCCCCATGACTGTGGGGCCTCTGCCACGAGTGCAGAGACTACCCCATGACTGCAGGGCCTCCGCCATGAGTGCAGACACTCCCCCATGACTGCGGGGTCTCTTCCACGAGTGCAAAGACTCCCCCACGACTGCGGGGCCTCCACCACGAGTGCAGAGACTCCCCCATGACTTTGGGTCTCTGCCACAAGTGCACAGAACCCCCCCTTGACTGCGGGTCTCCTCCATGAGTGCGGAGGCTCCCCCACGGCTTTGGGGCCTCTGCCACGAGTGCGGAGACTCCCCCATGGCTGCAGGACCTCCACCATGAGTTCAGAGATTACCCCATGACTGCAGGACCTCCGCCACGAGTGCAGAGACTCCCCCATGACTGCGGGCCGCTGCTATGAGTGCAGAGACTCCCCCACAACTGCGGGCCTCCGCCATGAGTGCAGAGACTCCCCACGACTGCTGGGGCCTCTGCCATGAGTGCAGAGACTTCCCCATGACTGCGGGGCCTCTGCCATGAATTCAGAGACTTCCCCATGACTGCGGGGCCACTGCCACAAGTGCAGAGAGTACCCCACGACTGCGGGGCCTCCGCCATGAGTGCAGAGAGTCCCCCACGACTGCAGGGCTTCCGCCATGAGTGCAGAGCCTCCCCCACAAGTGCAGGGCCTCTGCCATGAGTGCAGAAACTCCCCCACAACAGTGGGGCCTCTGCCATGAATGCAGAGACTTCCCGATGAAGGCGGGGCCTCTGCCATAAGTGCAGAGACTCCCCCACAACTACGGGGCCTCCGCCACGAGTGCAGAGACTCCTCCATGACTGTGGGGCCTCTGCCACGAGTGCAGAGACTCCCCCATGACTGCGGGGCCTCCGCCACAAGTGCAGAGACTACCCCATGACTGCAGGGCCTCTGCCATGAGTGCAGACACTCCCCATGACTGCGAGGCCTCTTCCACGAGTGCAAAGACTCCCCCACGACTGTGGGGCCTCCACCACGAGTGCAGAGACTCCCCCATGACTTTGGGTCTCCGCCACAAGTGCAGAGACCCACCCTTGACTGTGGGTCTCCTCCACGAGTGCAGAGACGACCCCATGATGGCGGGGACTCTGCCACAAGTGCAGAGACTACCGTGTGACTGCGGGGCCTTTGCCACGAGTGCAGAGACTACCCCATGACAGCGGGGCCTCTGCCACGAGTGCAGAGACTCCCCCGTGACTGTGGGGCCTCTGCCACGAGTGCAGAGACTCCCCCGTGACTGCGGGGCCTCCGCCATGAGTGTAGAGACTCCCCCATGACTGTGGGGCCTCCGTCATGAGTGAAGAGACTCCCCCATGACTGTGGGGCCTCCGCCATGAGTGAAGAGACTCCCACATGACTGCGGGCTTCCACCACGAGTGCAGAGACTCCCCCATGACTTTGGGTCTCCGCCACAAGTTAGAGACTCCCCATCACTGCGGGTCTCCTCCACGAGTGCAGAGACGACCCCATGATGGCGGGGACTCTGCCACAAGTGCAGAGACTCCCCTGTGACTGCGGGGCCTCCGCCACGAGTGCAGAGACTCCCCCATGACTGCGGGTCTCCGCCACGAGTGCAGAGACTACACCATGACAGCGGGGCCTCTGCCACGAGTGCAGAGACTCCCCGTGACTGTGGGGCCTCTGCCACGAATGCAGAGACTCCCCCGTGACTGCGGGGCCTCCGCCATGAGTGTAGAGACTCCCCCATGACTGTGGGGCCTCCGTCATGAGTGAAGAGACTCCCCCATGACTGTGGGGCCTCCGCCATGAGTGAAGAGACTCCCACATGACTGCGGGCTTCCACCACGAGTGCAGAGACTCCCCCATGACTTTGGGTCTCCGCCACAAGTTAGAGACTCCCCCATCACTGCGGGCCTCCGCCACGAGTGCAGAGACTCCCCCATGACTGCGTCCCTTCACCAGGAGTGAAGAGAACTCCCTCACAACTGTAGGGCCTCCACCAGGAGTGCAGAGACTCCCCCACGACTGTGGGGCCTCTGCCACGAGTGCAAAGACTCCCCCATGACTGTGGGGCCTCTGCCACGAGAGCAGAGACTACCCCATGACTGCAGGGCCTCCGCCATGAGTGCAGACACTCCCCCATGACTGCGGGGCCTCTTCCACGAGTGCAAAGACTCCCCCACGACTGAGGGGCCTCCACCACGAGTGCAGAGACTCCCCCATGACTTTGGGTCTCTGCCACAAGTGCACAGACCCCCTCCTTGACTGCGGGTCTCCTCCACGAGTGCGGAGACTCCCCCACAGCTTTGGGGCCTCTACCACGAGTGCGGAGACTCCCCCATGGCTGCAGGACCTCCACCATGAGTTCAGAGATTACCCCATGACTGCAGGACCTCCGCCACGAGTGCAGAGACTCCCCCATGACTGCGGGCCGCTGCTATGAGTGCAGAGACTCCCCCATGACTGCGGGCCTCCACCATGAGTGCAGAGATTCCCCCACAACTGTGGGGCCTCTGCCATGAGTGCAGAGACTCCCCCATGACTGCGGTCCTCCGCTACGAGTGCAGAGACTCCCCCATGACTTTGGGTCTCCGCCACAAGTTAGAGACTTCCCCATCACTGCGGGTCTCCGCCACGAGTGCAGAGACTACCCCATGACGGCGGGGCCTCTGCCATAAATGCAGAGACTCCTTCATAACTGCGGGGCCTCCGCCACGAGTGCAGAGACTCCTCCATGACTGCGACCCTTCACCAGGAGTGAAGAGAACTCCCTCACAACTGTAGGGCCTCCACCAGGAGTGCAGAGACTCCCCACGGCTTTGGGGCCTCTGCCACGAGTGCGGAGACTCCCCCATGGCTGCAGGACCTCCACCATGAGTTCAGAGATTTCCCCATGACTGCGGGACCTCCGCCACGAGTGCAGAGACTCCTCCATGACTGCGTGCCGCTGCCATGAGTGCAGAGAGTCCCCCACAACTGCGGGCCTCCGCCATGAGTGCAGAGACTCCCCCACGACTGTGGGGCCTCTGCCATGAGTGCAGAGACTTCCCCATGACTGCGGGGCCTCTGCCATGAATTCAGAGACTTCTCCATGACTGCGGGGCCTCTGCCACAAGTGCAGAGAGTCCCCCACGACTGCGGGGCCTCTGCCATGAGTGCAGAGAGTCCCCCACGACTGCAGGGCTTCCGCCATGAGTGCAGAGAGTCCCCCACGACTGCAGGGCTTCTGCCATGAGTGCAGACACTCCCCCACAAGTGCAGGGCCTCTGCCACGAGTGCAGACACACCCCCACGAGTGCAGGGCCTCTGCCACGAGTGCAGAGACACCCCCACGAGTGCAGGGCCTCTGCCACGAGTGCAGACACACCCCCACGAGTGCAGGGCCGCCTCCACAAGTGCAAAGACTCCCTCACAACTGCGGGCCGCCACCACGAGTGCAGAGACTCCCCCACAAGTGCAGGGCCTCTGCATGAGTGCAGAGACTCCCCCACGAAATGGGGCCTCTGCCACAAGTGCAGAGAGCCCCCCACTACTGCGGGCCTCCGCCATGAGTGCAGAGAGTCCCCCACGACTGCAGGGCTTCTGCCATGAGTGCAGACACTCCCCCACAAGTGCAGGGCCTCTGCCACGAGTGCAGACACACCCCCACGAGTGCAGGGCCTCTGCCACGAGTGCAGAGACACCCCACGAGTGCAGGGCCTCTGCCACGAGTGCAGACACACCCCACGAGTGCAGGGCCGCCTCCACAAGTGCAAAGACTCCCTCGCAACTGCGGGCCGCCACCACGAGTGCAGAGACTCCCCCACAACTGCGGGGCCTCCGCCACCAGTGAAGAGACTCCCCCATGACTTTGGGTCTCCGCCACGAGTGCAGAGACTCCCCCATGACTTTGGGTCTCCGCCACAACTGCAGAGACTCCCCCATGACTGCGGGTCTCTGCCACAAGTGCAGAGACTACCCGATGAAAGCGGGGCCTCTGCCATAAGTGCAGAGACTCCCCCATAACTACGGGGCCTCCGCCACGAGTGGAGAGCCTCCCCCATGACTGTGGGGCCTCTGCCACGAGTGCAGAGACTCCCCCATGACTGCGGGGCCTCCGCCACAAGTGCAGAGACTTCCCCATGACTGCCGGGCCTCCGCCGCGAGTGCAGAGACTCCCCCATGACTTTGGGTCTCCGCCATGAGTGAAGAGACTCCCCCATGACCGTGGGCCTCCGCCATGAATGCAGAGACTCCCCTATGACTGCGACCCTCTGCCACTAGTGCAGAGACTCCCCTATGACTGCGATCCTTCACCAGGAGTGCAGAGACTGCCTCACAACTGTAGGGCCTCCACCAGGAGTGCAGAGACTCCCCCACGACTGTGGGGCCTCTGCCACGAGTGCAGAGACTACCCCATGACTGCAGGGCCTCCGCCATGAGTGCAGACACTCCGCCATGACTGCGGGGCCTCTTCCACGAGTGCAAATACTCCCCCACTACTGTGGTGACTTCACCACGAGTGCAGAGACTCCCCCATGACTTTGGGTCTCCGCCACAAGTGCAGAGACCCCCCCCTTGACTGCGGGTCTCCTCCACGAGTGCAGAGATGACCCCATGACGGCGGGGACACTGCCACGAGTGCAGAGACTCCCCCATGACTGCGGGGCCTCCGCCACGAGTGCAGAGACTCCCCCATGACTGTGAGGCCTCCGCCATGAATGAAGAGACTCCCCCATGACTGCGGGCCTGCGCCACGAGTGCAGAGACTCCCCCATGACTTTGGGTCTCCGCCACAAGTGCAGAGACTCCCCCATGACTGCGGGTCTCCGCCACGAGTGCAGAGACTACCCCATGACAGCGGGGCCTCTGCCACGAGTGCAGAGACTCCCCGTGACTGCAGGGCCTCTGCCACGAGTGCAGAGACTCCCCCGTGACTGCGGGGCCTCCGCCATGAGTGGAGAGACTCCCCATGACTGTGGGGCCTCCGTCATGAGTGAAGAGACTCCCCCATGACTGTGGGGCCTCCGCCATGAGTGAAGAGACTCCCCCATGACTGTGGGCCTCCACCACGAGTGCAGAGACTCCCCCATGACTTTGGGTCTCCGCCACAAGTTAGAGACTCCCCCATGACTGTGGGGCCTCCGCCATGAGTGAAGAGACTCCCCCATCACTGCGGGTCTCCGCCACGAGTGCAGAGACTACCCCATGACGGCGGGGCCTCTGCCATAGGTGTAGAGACTCCTTCATAACTGCGGGGCCTCCGCTACGAGTGCAGAGACTCCCCCATGACTTTGGGTCTCCGCCACAAGTTAGAGACTCCCCACGACTGTGGGGCCTCTGCCACGAGTGCAAAGACTCCCCCATGACTGTGGGGCCTCTGCCACGAGTGCAGAGACTACCCCATGACTGCAGGGCCTCCGCCATGAGTGCAGACACTCCCCCATGACTGCGGGGCCTCTTCCACGAGTGCAAAGACTCCCCCACGACTGCGGGGCCTCCACCATGAGTGCAGAGACTCCCCATGACTTTGGGTCTCTGCCACAAGTGCACAGACCCCCTCCTTGACTGCGGGTCTCCTCCACGAGTGCCGAGACTCCCCACTGCTTTGGGGCCTCTGCCATGAGTGCAGAGACTCCCCCATGACTGCGTCCCTTCACCAGGAGTGAAGAGAACTCCCTCACAACTGTAGGGCCTCCACCAGGAGTGCAGAGACTCCCCACGACTGTGGGGCCTCTGCCACGAGTGCAGAGACTCCCCCATGACAGTGGGGCCTCTGCCACGAGTGCAGAGACTACCCCATGACTGCAGGGCCTCCGCCATGAGTGCAGACACTCCCCCATGACTGCGGGGCCTCTTCCACGAGTGCAAAGACTCCCCCACGACTGCGGGGCCTCCACCACGAGTGCAGAGACTCCCCCATGACTTTGGGTCTTTGCCACAAGTGCACAGAACCACCCCTTGACTGCGGGTCTCCTCCACGAGTGCGGAGTCTCCCCCACGGCTTTGGGGCCTCTGCCACGAGTGCAGAGACTCCCCCATGGCTGCAGGACCTCCACCATGAGTTCAGAGATTACCCCATGACTGCAGGACCTCCGCCACGAGTGCAGAGACTCCCCCATGACTGCGGGCCGCTGCTATGAGTGCAGAGACTCCCCCACAACTGCGGGCCTCCGCCATGAGTGCAGAGACTCCCCCACGACTGTGGGGCCTCTGCCATGAGTGCAGAGACTTCCCCATGACTGCGGTGCCTCTGCCATGAATTCAGAGACTTCCCCATGACTGCGGGGCCACTGCCACAAGTGCAGAGAGTACCCCACGACTGCGGGGCCTCCGCCATGAGTGCAGAGAGTCCCCCACGACTGCAGGGCTTCCGCCATGAATGCAGAGCCTCCCCCACAAGTGCAGGGCCTCTGCCATGAGTGCAGAAACTCCCCCACAACAGTGGGGCCTCTGCCATGAATGCAGAGACTTCCCCATGACTGCGGGGCCTCTGCCATGAATGCAGAGACTTCCCTATGACCTGCAGGGCCTCTGCCACAAGTGCAGAGAGCCCCCACGACTGCGGGGCCTCCACCATGAGTGCAGAGAGTCCCCCACGACTGAAGGGCTTCTGCCATGAGTGCAGACACTCCCCCACAAGTGCAGGGCCTCTGCCACGAGTGCAGACACCCCCCCACGAGTGCAGGGCCTCTGCCACGAGTGCAGAGACACCCCCACGAGTGCAGGGCCTCTACCACGAGTGCAGACACACCCCCACGAGTGCAGGGCCACCTCCACAAGTGCAAAGACTCCCTCACAACTGCGTGCCGCCACCACGAGTGCAGAGACTCCACCACAACTGCGGGGCCTCCGCCACGAGTGAAGAGACTCCCCCATGACTTTGGGTCTCTGCCTTGAGTGCAGAGACTCCCCCATGACTTTGGGTCTCCGCCACAAGTGCAGAGACTCCCCCATGACTGCGGGTCTCTGCCACAAGTGCAGAGACTTCCCGATGAAGGCGGGGCCTCTGCCATAAGTGCAGAGACTCCCCCACAACTACGGGGCCTCCGCCACGAGTGCAGAGACTCCTCCATGACTGTGGGGCCTCTGCCACGAGTGCAGAGACTCCCCCATGACTGCGGGGCCTCCGCCACAAGTGCAGAGACTACCCAATGACTGCAGGGCCTCTGCCATGAGTGCAGACACTCCCCCATGACTGCGAGGCCTCTTCCACGAGTGCAAAGACCCCCCCACGACTGTGGGGCCTCCACCACGAGTGCAGAGACTCCCCATGACTTTGGGTCTCCGCCACAAGTGCAGAGACCCACCCTTGACTGCGGGTCTCCTCCACGAGTGCAGAGACGACCCCATGATGGCGGGGACTCTGCCACAAGTGCAGAGACTCCCCCGTGACTGCGGGGCCTCCGCCACGAGTGCAGAGACTCCCCCATGACTGTGAGGCCTCCGCCATGAATGAAGAGACTCCCCCATGACTTTGGGTCTCCGCCACCAGTGCAGAGACTCCCCCATGACTGCGGGTTTCCGCCACGAGTGCAGAGACTACCCCATGATGGCGGGGCCTCTGCCACTAGTGCAGAGACTCCCCCGTGACTGCTTGGCCTCTGCCAGGAGTGCAGAGACTCCCCTGTGACTGTGGGGCCTCCGCCACGAGTGCAGAGACTCCCCCATGACTGTGGGTCCTCCGCAATGAGTGAAGAGACTCCCCCATGACTGTGGGGCCTCCACCATGAGTTCAGAGATTACCCCATGACTGCAGGACCTCCGCCACGAGTGCAGAGACTCCCCCATGACTGCGGGCCGCTGCTATGAGTGCAGAGACTCCCCCACAACTGCGGGCCTCCGCCATGAGTGCAGAGACTCCCCCACGACTGTGGGGCCTCTGCCATGAGTGCAGAGACTTCCCCATGACTGCGGGGCCTCTGCCATGAATTCAGAGACTTCCCCATGACTGCGGGGCCACTGCCACAAGTGCAGAGAGTACCCCACGACTGCGGGGCCTCCGCCATGAGTGCAGAGAGTCCCCCACGACTGCAGGGCTTCCGCCATGAGTGCAGAGACTCCCCCACAAGTGCAGGGCCTCTGCCATGAGTGCAGAAACTCCCCCACAACAGTGGGGCCTCTGCCATGAATGCAGAGACTTCCCCATGACTGCGGGGCCTCTGCCATGAATGCAGAGACTTCCCTATGACCTACAGGGCCTCTGCCACAAGTGCAGAGAGCCCCCCATGACTGCAGGGCCTCCACCATGAGTGCAGAGAGTCCCCCACCACTGAAGGGCTTCTGCCATGAGTGCAGACACTCCCCCACAAGTGCAGGGCCTCTGCCACGAGTGCAGACACCCCCCCACGAGTGCAGGGCCTCTGCCACGAGTGCAGAGACACCCCCACGAGTGCAGGGCCTCTACCACGAGTGCAGACACACCCCCACGAGTGCAGGGCCACCTCCACAAGTGCAAAGACTCCCTCACAACTGCGTGCCGCCACCACGAGTGAAGAGACTCCCCCATGACTTTGGGTCTCCGCCACAAGTGCAGAGACTCCCCCATGACTGCGGGTCTCTGCCAGAAGTGCAGAGACTACCCGATGAAGGCGGGGCCTCTGCCATAAGTGCAGAGACTCCCCCATAACTACGGGGCCTCCGCCACGAGTGCAGAGACTCCTCCATGACTGTGGGGCCTCTGCCACGAGTGCAGAGACTCCCCCATGACTGCGGGGCCTCCGCCACAAGTGCAGAGACTACCCCATGACTGCAGGGGCTCTGCCATGAGTGCAGACTCTGCCCCATGACTGCGAGGCCTCTTCCATGAGTGCAGACACTCCCCCATGACTGCGAGGCCTCTTCCACGAGTGCAAAGACTCCCCCACGACTGTGGGGCCTCCACCACGAGTGCAGAGACTCCCCCATGACTTTGGGTCTCCGCCACAAGTGCAGAGACCCACCCTTGACTGTGGGTCTCCTCCACGAGTGCAGAGACGACCCCATGATGGCGGGGACTCTGCCACAAGTGCAGAGACTCCCCTGTGACTGCGGGGCCTTTGCCACGAGTGCAGAGACTCCCCCATGACTGCGGGTCTCCGCCACGAGTGCAGAGACTACCCCATGACAGCGGGGCCTCTGCCACGAGTGCAGAGACTCCCCGTGACTGTGGGGCCTCTGCCACGAGTGCAGAGACTCCCCCGTGACTGCGGGGCCTCCGCCATGAGTGTAGAGACTCCCCCATGACTGTGGGGCCTCCGTCATGAGTGAAGAGACTCCCCCATGACTGTGGGGCCTCCACCATGAGTTCAGAGATTACCCCATGACTGCAGGACCTCCGCCACGAGTGCAGAGACTCCCCCATGACTGCGGGCCGCTGCTATGAGTGCAGAGACTCCCCCACAACTGCGGGCCTCTGCCATGAGTGCAGAGACTCCCCCACGACTGTGGGGCCTCTGCCATGAGTGCAGAGACTTCCCCATGACTGCGGGCCTCTGCCATGAATTCAGAGACTTCCCCATGACTGCGGGGCCACTGCCACAAGTGCAGAGAGTACCCCACGACTGCGGGGCCTCCGCCATGAGTGCAGAGAGTCCCCCACGACTGCAGGGCTTCCGCCATGAGTGCAGAGACTCCCCCACAAGTGCAGGGCCTCTGCCATGAGTGCAGAAACTCCCCACAACAGTGGGGCCTCTGCCATGAATGCAGAGACTTCCCCATGACTGCGGGGCCTCTGCCATGAATGCAGAGACTTCCCTATGACCTACAGGGCCTCTGCCACAAGTGCAGAGAGCCCCCATGACTGCAGGGCCTCCACCATGAGTGCAGAGAGTCCCCACCACTGAAGGGCTTCTGCCATGAGTGCAGACACTCCCCCACAAGTGCAGGGCCTCTGCCACGAGTGCAGACACCCCCCACGAGTGCAGGGCCTCTGCCACGAGTGCAGAGACACCCCACGAGTGCAGGGCCTCTACCACAAGTGCAGACACACCCCCACGAGTGCAGGGCCACCTCCACAAGTGCAAAGACTCCCTCACAACTGCGTGCCGCCACCACGAGTGAAGAGACTCCCCCATGACTTTGGGTCTCCGCCACAAGTGCAGAGACTCCCCCATGACTGCGGGTCTCTGCCAGAAGTGCAGAGACTACCCGATGAAGGCGGGGCCTCTGCCATAAGTGCAGAGACTCCCCCATAACTACGGGGCCTCCGCCACGAGTGCAGAGACTCCTCCATGACTGTGGGGCCTCTGCCACGAGTGCAGAGACTCCCCCATGACTGCGGGGCCTCCGCCACAAGTGCAGAGACTACCCCATGACTGCAGGGCCTCTGCCATGAGTGCAGACACTCCCCCATGACTGCGAGGCCTCTTCCACGAGTGCAAAGACCCCCCCACGACTGTGGGGCCTCCACCACGAGTGCAGAGACTCCCCCATGACTTTGGGTCTCCGCCACAAGTGCAGAGACCCACCCTTGACTGTGGGTCTCCTCCACGAGTGCAGAGACGACCCCATGATGGCGGGGACTCTGCCACAAGTGCAGAGACTCCCCTGTGACTGCGGGGCCTTTGCCACGAGTGCAGAGACTCCCCCATGACTGCGGGTCTCCGCCACGAGTGCAGAGACTACCCCATGACAGCGGGGCCTCTGCCACGAGTGCAGAGACTCCCCGTGACTGTGGGGCCTCTGCCACGAGTGCAGAGACTCCCCCGTGACTGCGGGGCCTCCGCCATGAGTGTAGAGACTCCCCCATGACTGTGGGGCCTCCGTCATGAGTGAAGAGACTCCCCCATGACTGTGGGGCCTCCGCCATGAGTGAAGAGACTCCCACATGACTGCGGGCTTCCACCACGAGTGCAGAGACTCCCCCATGACTTTGGGTCTCCGCCACAAGTTAGAGACTCCCCCATCACTGCGGGTCTCCTCCACGAGTGCAGAGACGACCCCATGATGGCGGGGACTCTGCCACAAGTGCAGAGACTCCCCTGTGACTGCGGGGCCTCCGCCACGAGTGCAGAGACTCCCCCATGACTGCGGGTCTCCGCCACGAGTGCAGAGACTACCCCATGACAGCGGGGCCTCTGCCACGAGTGCAGAGACTCCCCCGTGACTGTGGGGCCTCTGCCACGAATGCAGAGACTCCCCCGTGACTGCGGGGCCTCCGCCATGAGTGTAGAGACTCCCCCATGACTGTGGGGCCTCCGTCATGAGTGAAGAGACTCCCCCATGACTGTGGGGCCTCCGCCATGAGTGAAGAGACTCCCACATGACTGCGGGCTTCCACCACGAGTGCAGAGACTCCCCCATGACTTTGGGTCTCCGCCACAAGTTAGAGACTCCCCCATCACTGCGGGCCTCCGCCACGAGTGCAGAGACTCCCCATGACTGCGTCCCTTCACCAGGAGTGAAGAGAACTCCCTCACAACTGTAGGGCCTCCACCAGGAGTGCAGAGACTCCCCCACGACTGTGGGGCCTCTGCCACGAGTGCAAAGACTCCCCCATGACTGTGGGGCCTCTGCCACGAGAGCAGAGACTACCCCATGACTGCAGGGCCTCCGCCATGAGTGCAGACACTCCCCCATGACTGCGGGGCCTCTTCCACGAGTGCAAAGACTCCCCCACGACTGAGGGGCCTCCACCACGAGTGCAGAGACTCCCCCATGACTTTGGGTCTCTGCCACAAGTGCACAGACCCCCTCCTTGACTGCGGGTCTCCTCCACGAGTGCGGAGACTCCCCCACGGCTTTGGGGCCTCTACCACGAGTGCGGAGACTCCCCCATGGCTGCAGGACCTCCACCATGAGTTCAGAGATTACCCCATGACTGCAGGACCTCCGCCACGAGTGACGACACTCCCCCATGACTGCGGGCCGCTGCTATGAGTGCAGAGACTCCCCCATGACTGTGGGCCTCCGCCATGAGTGCAGAGATTCCCCCACAACTGTGGGGCCTCTGCCATGAGTGCAGAGACTCCCCCATGACTGCGGTCCTCCGCTACGAGTGCAGAGACTCCCCCATGACTTTGGGTCTCCGCCACAAGTTAGAGACTTCCCCATCACTGCGGGTCTCCGCCACGAGTGCAGAGACTACCCCATGATGGCGGGGCCTCTGCCATAAGTGCAGAGACTCCTTCATAACTGCAGGGCCTCCACCACGAGTGCAGAGACTCCTCCATGACTGCGACCCTTCACCAGGAGTGAAGAGAACTCCCTCACAACTGTAGGGCCTCCACCAGGAGTGCAGAGACTCCCCCACGGCTTTGGGGCCTCTGCCACGAGTGCGGAGACTCCCCCATGGCTGCAGGACCTCCACCATGAGTTCAGAGATTTCCCCATGACTGCGGGACCTCCGCCACGAGTGCAGAGACTCCCCCATGACTGCGTGCCGCTGCCATGAGTGCAGAGACTCCCCCACAACTGCGGGCCTCCGCCATGAGTGCAGAGACTCCCCCACGACTGTGGGGCCTCTGCCATGAATTCAGAGACTTCTCCATGACTGCGGGGCCTCTGCCACAAGTGCAGAGAGTCCCCCACGACTGCGGGGCCTCTGCCATGAGTGCAGAGAGTCCCCCACGACTGCAGGGCTTCCGCCATGAGTGCAGAGAGTCCCCCACGACTGCAGGGCTTCTGCCATGAGTGCAGACACTCCCCCACAAGTGCAGGGCCTCTGCCACGAGTGCAGACACACCCCCACGAGTGCAGGGCCTCTGCCACGAGTGCAGAGACACCCCCACGAGTGCAGGGCCTCTGCCACGAGTGCAGACACACCCCACGAGTGCAGGGCCGCCTCCACAAGTGCAAAGACTCCCTCACAACTGCGGGCCGCCACCACGAGTGCAGAGACTCCCCCACAAGTGCAGGGCCTCTGCCATGAGTGCAGAGACTCCCCCACGACAGTGGGGCCTCTGCCACAAGTGCAGAGAGCCCCCCACTACTGCGGGGCCTCCGCCATGAGTGCAGACACTCCCCCACAAGTGCAGGGCCTCTGCCACGAGTGCAGACACACCCCCACGAGTGCAGGGCCTCTGCCACGAGTGCAGAGCACCACGAGTGCAGGGCCTCTGCCACGAGTGCAGACACACCCCACGAGTGCAGGGCCGCCTCCACAAGTGCAAAGACTCCCTCACAACTGCGGGCCGCCACCACGAGTGCAGAGACTCCCCCACAACTGCGGGGCCTCCGCCACCAGTGAAGAGACTCCCCCATGACTTTGGGTCTCCGCCACGAGTGCAGAGACTCCCCCATGACTTTGGGTCTCCGCCACAACTGCAGAGACTCCCCCATGACTGCGGGTCTCTGCCACAAGTGCAGAGACTACCCGATGAAAGCGGGGCCTCTGCCATAAGTGCAGAGACTCCCCCATAACTACGGGGCCTCCGCCACGAGTGGAGAGCCTCCCCCATGACTGTGGGGCCTCTGCCACGAGTGCAGAGACTCCCCATGACTGCGGGGCCTCCGCCACAAGTGCAGAGACTTCCCCATGACTGCCGGGCCTCCACCATGAGTGAAGAGACTCCCCCATGACTGTGGGCCTCCGCCATGAATGCAGAGACTCCCCTATGACTGCGACCCTCTGCCACTAGTGCAGAGACTCCCCTATGACTGCGATCCTTCACCAGGAGTGCAGAGACTGCCTCACAACTGTAGGGCCTCCACCAGGAGTGCAGAGACTCCCCCACGACTGTGGGGCCTCTGCCACGAGTGCAGAGACTACCCCATGACTGCAGGGCCTCCGCCATGAGTGCAGACACTCCGCCATGACTGCTGGGCCTCTTCCACGAGTGCAAATACTCCCCCACTACTGTGGTGCCTTCACCACGAGTGCAGAGACTCCCCCATGACTTTGGGTCACCGCCACAAGTGCAGAGACCCCCCTTGACTGCGGGTCTCCTCCACGAGTGCAGAGATGACCCCATGACGGCGGGGACACTGCCACGAGTGCAGAGATTCCCCCATGACTGCGGGGCGTCCGCCACGAGTGCAGAGACTCCCCCATGACTGTGAGGCCTCCGCCATGAATGAAGAGACTCCCCCATGACTGCGGGCCTGCGCCACGAGTGCAGAGACTCCCCCATGACTTTGGGTCTCCGCCACAAGTGCAGAGACTCCCCCATGACTGCGGGTCTCCGCCACGAGTGCAGAGACTACCCCATGACAGCGGGGCCTCTGCCACGAGTGCAGAGACTCCCCTGTGACTGCGGGGCCTCTGCCACGAGTGCAGAGACTCCCCCGTGACTGCGGGGCCTCCGCCATGAGTGGAGAGACTCCCCCATGACTGTGGGGCCTCCGTCATGAGTGAAGAGACTCCCCCATGACTGTGGGGCCTCCGCCATGAGTGAAGAGACTCCCCCATGACTGTGGGCCTCCACCACGAGTGCAGAGACTCCCCCATGACTTTGGGTCTCCGCCACAAGTTAGAGACTCCCCCATGACTGTGGGGCCTCCGCCATGAGTGAAGAGACTCCCCCATCACTGCGGGTCTCCGCCACGAGTGCAGAGACTACCCCATGACGGCGGGGCCTCTGCCATAGGTGCAGAGACTCCTTCATAACTGCGGGGCCTCCACTACGAGTGCAGAGACTCCCCCATGACTTTGGGTCTCCGCCACAAGTTAGAGACTCCCCCACGACTGTGGGGCCTCTGCCACGAGTGCAAAGACTCCCCCATGACTGTGGGGCCTCTGCCACGAGTGCAGAGACTACCCCATGACTGCAGGGCCTCCGCCATGAGTGCAGACACTCCCCCATGACTGCGGGGCCTCTTCCATGAGTGCAAAGACTCCCCCACGACTGCGGGGCCTCCACCACGAGTGCAGAGACTCCCCCATGACTTTGGGTCTCTGCCACAAGTGCACAGACCCCCTCCTTGACTGCGGGTCTCCTCCACGAGTGCCGAGACTCCCCCACTGCTTTGGGGCCTCTGCCATGAGTGCAGAGACTCCCCCATGACTGCGTCCCTTCACCAGGAGTGAAGAGAACTCCCTCACAACTGTAGGGCCTCCACCAGGAGTGCAGAGACTCCCCCACGACTGTGGGGCCTCTGCCACGAGTGCAGAGACTCCCCCATGACTGTGGGGCCTCTGCCACGAGTGCAGAGACTACCCCATGACTGCAGGGCCTCCGCCATGAGTGCAGACACTCCCCCATGACTGCGGGGCCTCTTCCACGAGTGCAAAGACTCCCCCACGACTGCGGGGCCTCCACCACGAGTGCAGAGACTCCCCCATGACTTTGGGTCTTTGCCACAAGTGCACAGAACCACCCCTTGACTGCGGGTCTCCTCCACGAGTGCGGAGACTCCCCCACGGCTTTGGGGCCTCTGCCACGAGTGCGGAGACTCCCCCATGGCTGCAGGACCTCCACCATGAGTTCAGAGATTACCCCATGACTGCAGGACCTCCGCCACGAGTGCAGAGACTCCCCCATGACTGCGGGCCGCTGCTATGAGTGCAGAGACTCCCCCACAACTGCGGGCCTCCGCCATGAGTGCAGAGACTCCCCCACGACTGTGGGGCCTCTGCCATGAGTGCAGAGACTTCCCCATGACTGCGGTGCCTCTGCCATGAATTCAGAGACTTCCCCATGACTGCGGGGCCACTGCCACAAGTGCAGAGAGTACCCCACAACTGCGGGGCCTCCGCCATGAGTGCAGAGAGTCCCCCAAAACTGCAGGGCTTCCGCCATGAGTGCAGAGCCTCCCCCACAAGTGCAGGACCTCTGCCATGAGTGCAGAAACTCCCCCACAACAGTGGGGCCTCTGCCATGAATGCAGAGACTTCCCCATGACTGCGGGGCCTCTGCCATGAATGCAGAGACTTCCCTATGACCTGCAGGGCCTCTGCCACAAGTGCAGAGAGCCCCCACGACTGCGGGGCCTCCACCATGAGTGCAGAGAGTCCCCCACGACTGAAGGGCTTCTGCCATGAGTGCAGACACTCCCCCACAAGTGCAGGGCCTCTGCCACGAGTGCAGACACCCCCCACGAGTGCAGGGCCTCTGCCACGAGTGCAGAGACACCCCCACGAGTGCAGGGCCTCTACCACGAGTGCAGACACACCCCCACGAGTGCAGGGCCACCTCCACAAGTGCAAAGACTCCCTCACAACTGCGTGCCGCCACCACGAGTGCAGAGACTCCCCCACAACTGCGGGGCCTCCGCCACGAGTGAAGAGACTCCCCCATGACTTTGGGTCTCTGCCATGAGTGCAGAGACTCCCCCATGACTTTGGGTCTCCGCCACAAGTGCAGAGACTCCCCCATGACTGCGGGTCTCTGCCACAAGTGCAGAGACTACCCGATGAAGGCGGGGCCTCTGCCATAAGTGCAGAGACTCCCCCACAACTACGGGGCCTCCGCCACGAGTGCAGAGACTCCTCCATGACTGTGGGGCCTCTGCCACGAGTGCAGAGACTCCCCCATGACTGCGGGGCCTCCGCCACAAGTGCAGAGACTACCCCATGACTGCAGGGCCTCTGCCATGAGTGCAGACACTCCCCCATGACTGCGAGGCCTCTTCCACGAGTGCAAAGACCCCCCCACGACTGTGGGGCCTCCACCACGAGTGCAGAGACTCCCCCATGACTTTGGGTCTCCGCCACAAGTGCAGAGACCCACCCTTGACTGCGGGTCTCCTCCACGAGTGCAGAGACGACCCCATGATGGCGGGGACTCTGCCACAAGTGCAGAGACTCCCCCGTGACTGCGGGGCCTCCGCCACGAGTGCAGAGACTCCCCCATGACTGTGAGGCCTCCGCCATGAATGAAGAGACTCCCCCATGACTTTGGGTCTCCGCCACCAGTGCAGAGACTCCCCCATGACTGCGGGTCTCCGCCACGAGTGCAGAGACTACCCCATGATGGCGGGGCCTCTGCCACTAGTGCAGAGACTCCCCCGTGACTGCTTGGCCTCTGCCAGGAGTGCAGAGACTCCCCTGTGACTGTGGGGCCTCCGCCACGAGTGCAGAGACTCCCCCATGACTGTGGGTCCTCCGCAATGAGTGAAGAGACTCCCCCATGACTGTGGGGCCTCCGCCATGAGTGAAGAGACTCCCCCATGACTGCGGGCCTCCGCCACGAGTGCAGAGACTCCCCCATGACTTTGGGTCTCCGCCACAAGTTAGAGACTCCCCCATCACTGCGGGTCTCCGCCACGAGTGCAGAGACTACCCCATGAAGGCGGGGCCTCTGCCATAAGTGCAGAGACTCCTTCATAACTGCGGGGCCTCTGCCACGAGTGCAGAGACTCCCCCATGACTGCGACCCTTCACCAGGAGTGAAGAGAACTCCCTCACCACTGTAGGGCCTCCACCAGGAGTGCAGAGACTCCCCCACGACTGTGGGGCCTCTGCCACGAGTGCAGAGACTCCCCCATAACTGTGGGGCCTCTTCCACGAGTGCAAAGACTCCCCCACGACTGCGGGGCCTCCACCACGAGTGCAGAGACTCCCCCATGACTTTGGGTCTCCGCCACAAGTGCAGAGACCCCCCCCCTCGACTGCGGGTCTCCTCCACGAGTGCAGAGATGACCCCATGACGGTGGGGCCTCTGCCATGAGTGCAGAGACTCCCCCGTGACTGCGGGGCCTCTGCCAGGAGTGCAGAGACTCCCCCATGACTGTGGGGCCTCCGCCATGAGTGAAGAGACTCCCCCATGACTGCGGGGCCTCTTCCACGAGTGCAAAGACTCCCCCACGACTGCGGGGCCTCCACCACGAGTGCAGAGACTCCCCCATGACTTTGGGTCTCTGCCACAAGTGCACAGAACCACCCTTGACTGCGGGTCTCCTCCACGAGTGCGGAGACTCCCCCACGGCTTTGGGGCCTCTGCCACGAGTGCGGAGACTCCCCCATGGCTGCAGGACCTCCACCATGAGTTCAGAGATTACCCCATGACTGCAGGACCTCCGCCACGAGTGCAGAGACTCATCCATGACTGCGGGCCGCTGCTATGAGTGCAGAGACACCCCCACAACTGCGGGCCTCCGCCATGAGTGCAGAGACTCCCCCACGACTGTGGGGCCTCTGCCATGAGTGCAGAGACTTCCCCATGACTGCGGTGCCTCTGCCATGAATTCAGAGACTTCCCCATGACTGCGGGGCCACTGCCACAAGTGCAGAGAGTACCCCACGACTGCGGGGCCTCCACCATGAGTGCAGAGAGTCCCCCACGACTGCAGGGCTTCCGCCATGAGTGCAGAGCCTCCCCCACAAGTGCAGGGCCTCTGCCATGAGTGCAGAAACTCCCCCACAACAGTGGGGCCTCTGCCATGAATGCAGAGACTTCCCCATGACTGCGGGGCCTCTGCCATGAATGCAGAGACTTCCCTATGACCTGCAGGGCCTCTGCCACAAGTGCAGAGAGCCCCCACGACTGCGGGGCCTCCACCATGAGTGCAGACACTCCCCACAAGTGCAGGGCCTCTGCCACGAGTGCAGACACCCCCCACGAGTGCAGGGCCTCTGCCACGAGTGCAGAGACACCCCCACGAGTGCAGGGCCTCTGCCACGAGTGCAGAGACACCCCACGAGTGCAGGGCCTCTACCACGAGTGCAGACACACCCCCACGAGTGCAGGGCCACCTCCACAAGTGCAAAGACTCCCTCACAACTGCGTGCCGCCACCACGAGTGCAGAGACTCCCCACAACTGCGGGGCCTCCGCCACGAGTGAAGAGACTCCCCCATGACTTTGGGTCTCTGCCATGAGTGCAGAGACTCCCCCATGACTTTGGGTCTCCGCCACAAGTGCAGAGACTCCCCATGACTGCGGGTCTCTGCCACAAGTGCAGAGACTACTCCGATGAAGGCGGGGCCTCTGCCATAAGTGCAGAGACTCCCCCACAACTACGGGGCCTCCGCCACGAGTGCAGAGACTCCTCCATGACTGTGGGGCCTCTGCCACGAGTGCAGAGACTCCCCCATGACTGCGGGGCCTCCGCCACAAGTGCAGAGACTACCCCATGACTGCAGGGCCTCTGCCATGAGTGCAGACACTCCCCCATGACTGCGAGGCCTCTTCCACGAGTGCAAAGACCCCCCACGACTGTGGGGCCTCCACCACGAGTGCAGAGACTCCCCCATGACTTTGGGTCTCCGCCACAAGTGCATAGACCCACCCTTGATTGCGGGTCTCCTCCACGAGTGCAGAGACGACCCCATGATGGCGGGGACTCTGCCACAAGTGCAGAGACTCCCCCGTGACTGCGGGGCCTCCGCCACGAGTGCAGAGACTCCCCCATGACTGTGAGGCCTCCGCCATGAATGAAGAGACTCCCCCATGACTTTGGGTCTCCGCCACCAGTGCAGAGACTCCCCCATGACTGCGGGTCTCCGCCACGAGTGCAGAGACTACCCCATGATGGCGGGACCTCTGCCACTAGTGCAGAGACTCCCCCGTGACTGCTTGGCCTCTGCCAGGAGTGCAGAGACTCTCCTGTGACTGTGGGGCCTCCGCCACGAGTGCAGAGACTCCCCCATGACTGTGGGTCCTCCGCAATGAGTGAAGAGACTCCCCCATGACTGTGGGGCCTCCGCCATGAGTGAAGAGACTCCCCCATGACTGCGGGCCTCCGCCACGAGTGCAGAGACTCCCCCATGACTTTGGGTCTCCGCCACAAGTTAGAGACTCCCCCATCACTGCGGGTCTCCGCCACGAGTGCAGAGACTACCCCATGAAGGCGGGGCCTCTGCCATAAGTGCAGAGACTCCTTCATAACTGCGGGGCCTCTGCCACGAGTGCAGAGACTCCCCCATGACTGCGACCCTTCACCAGGAGTGAAGAGAACTCCCTCACCACTGTAGGGCCTCCACCAGGAGTGCAGAGACTCCCCACGACTGTGGGGCCTCTGCCACGAGTGCAGAGACTCCCCCATAACTGTGGGGCCTCTTCCACGAGTGCAAAGACTCCCCACGACTGCGGGGCCTCCACCACGAGTGCAGAGACTCCCCCATGACTTTGGGTCTCCGCCACAAGTGCAGAGACCCCCCCCCTCGACTGCGGGTCTCCTCCACGAGTGCAGAGATGACCCCATGACGGTGGGGCCTCTGCCATGAGTGCAGAGACTCCCCCGTGACTGCGGGGCCTCTGCCAGGAGTGCAGAGACTCCCCCATGACTGTGGGGCCTCCGCCATGAGTGAAGAGACTCCCCCATGACTGCGGGCCTCCGCCACGAGTGCAGAGACTCCCCCATGACTTTGGGTCTCTGCCACAAGTTAGAGACTCCCCCATCACTGCGTCTCTTGTATCCTACGCGGACGACACCCAATTAGTGGTGTCAGTTGCGCAAAACCTGCACCTGACAGCGGAAAGGTTCCGGAACTGCCTAAGGGCTCTGATGGCCTGGATGAACCTAAACTTTTTGAAGCTAAATACAGAAAAAACTGAGGTCATAGAGTTCGGGCAAAAACCCTCTGTCTGGAGTGAACTCTGGTGGCCGCCTGAAGCAGGAACTCTTCCGGTCACTGCTCTGAAGGCTAGAAATCTAGGGTTCCTGGTAGATAAGGACTTAACTCTTGCCTCCCAGATTAATCAAGTGACATCGGCCTGTTTCTTCACGCTGAAAATTTTACGGAAGATCCTTCCATTCATTCCATCTTCGTTAAGAAAAACGGTAGTTGGTGCATTGGTGTTGTCCCGAATAGACTATTGTAATTCGCTATACCTAGGGGCTGGCGTTAGACAACTCTCTAAACTACAGTCTCTACAAAATGCAGCTGCACGAGTATTGCTAGAATTACCTAAATACCACCCAACATCCGCAAGCCTTAAAAGTCTCCATTGGCTACCAGTTCGTCGAAGAATAGATTTCAAGGCTCTATGTATAGTCCATAAAGCCCTTTATGGAGGAGGGCGTCAGCTATACAATCTCTATTCCCAAGATATCTACCAATACGCTGTCTCAGGTCAGCAAACACCGGATTGGTCCTGCTCTCTACTATAAGCAGAGCCAGATGGGGCGGCAGGGGTTCTCCTACCAAGCGGCCAAGCTGTGGAATTCCCTCCCAATCCACATGAGACTGCAGTCAAGCAGGGATCTCTTTAGAAAGATGATCAAAACATGGCTCTTCACTAAGCCCTAGGCCTGTTAATTCTGGTGGTTGGCTATTTCCTCAGCGCCAAGACGCCTCGGCATTAGAGAGCTTTATAAATATCTCAGTCAGTCAGTCAGTCTCCGCACGAGTGCAGAGACTACCCCATGACGGCGGGGCCGCTGCCATAAGTGTAGAGACTCCTTCATAACTGTGGGGCCTCCGCCACAAGTGTGGAGACTCCCCATGACTGTGGGGCCTATGCCACGAGTGCAGAGACTCCCCCATGACTGCGGGGCCTCCGCCACGAGTGCAGAGACTCCCCCATGACTGCGGGGCCTCCGCCACGAGTGCAGAGACTCCCCCATGACTGCAGGGCCTCCGCCACGAGTGCAGAGACTCCCCCATGACTGCGGGGCCTCCGCCACGAGTGCAGAGACTCCCCACAACTGCGAGCCTCCGCCATGAGTGCAGAGACTCCCCCACGACTTTGGGGCCTCTGCCATGAGTGCAGAGACTTGCCCATGACTGCGTCCCTCTGCCATGAGTGCAGAGACTTCCCCATGACTGCGGGACCTCTGCCACAAGTGCAGAGAGTCCCCAACGACTGCGGGGCCTCTGCCATGAGTGCATAGAGTCCCCCACGACTGCGGGGCTTCCGCCATGAGTGCAGAGACTCCCCCACAAGTGCAGGGCCTCTGCCACGAGTGCAGAGACACCCCCACGATGGCAGGGCCTCTGCCATGAGTGCAGAGACACCCCCAGCAGGGTCGCCACCACAAGTGCAAAGACTCTCCCACAACTGCGAGCTGCCGCCACGAGTGCAGAGACTCCCTCACAACTGCAGGGCCTCCGCCACGAGTAAAGAGACTCCCCCATGACTTTGGGTCGCTGTGAGAAGTTGGCCTGGTATATGCTGTCCACTAATTATAATGGGCACCTTGCACCAGTCCAAACAACCCCTTATTGGAGATAGGTTAAAGACAACCTTTATTGAAAGCTATCCTAGTGGTAGCTATGGAGAGCAGCCTTCAGGCTAAGTCTTGAAGGAATGTAAAGCAGCTTGTTTTACCAGTCTATAATCTCTTGAGTGACCAAATGAAAGAGGACCACACCAGGTATATATTCAAAATATATGTATTTATTACTAAACACACCCCTCTAGTCTCTTTATGAGGCTAGAGTTCGAAGTACATAAGTTATAAGTTAGTTATCTACAGTAATAGCACAAATACACGTTTGAGCCCTAGGGGCGTACCAAACCATATACCAATAAAGTGGTATAAGAACCACGACTGAGCTAGACACAGGGCCTAGAGCCTGTAGAAGTGCTTGGACCACAAGGAACCACCCAAGGTAGTGACACAGGGGACCCACGGGGACGCGTGCAGTGTGAGAACACAGCCGCGAATCGCCGTTGACTTCTATGGGGAAAGTCGCAGTTGGAAGTTTAAAGAAAAGGACACTTAGAGGAGGACTTGGAGCAAACCCTTTTTGAACTAGGCTGTTCTAGTGTCAATACCCACGGGAGCACCGGAGTACTCGAGTTACCTCACCCAGGGGAGCAGGGTGCATAGGTGTCTTTCGGGGTCGGGTTTCGTCGTCGTTTTCAATGGCGATCTGCTGCAAAGTGCTGCTGGCGGCCAAGTCGAAAGTGTTCGGGTGGATCCAAAGGTGGATCGAAGATCTGAAGAACCTGAAAGCAGAGGGGACAGAGTCTGGGTCACTAGACACTGACCAGGAAGGCGATGAGCAGATGCCCACCGATGTCGAGTGCTTCAGGTAGATTGACGGTCGTCTTGACTCTTCAGCCACGAGGTCCAGGAGGTGTCGACGATGACCAGGAGCTGGATTCGAGCTGTCCCACAACGTCTGTCGATTGCAGGGGTGTCGGCGACCGGATTGGACCCAACAACGGCAAGTAGTGGAAATGGAAGAAGGACGATGGTGCAGACCAGCAAGGACTGTGGGACTCACCCAGCGAGGGTAAGTCAGGGCACGCCTGGAGCAACCAGGGGAGCCCAAGCATAAGAAGATTGGCCTTCGGGAGGGCCTACTAGCCAACGGACTAGCAACTGCGAAGGAGCCTCGAGTGGACGCACTTGGAGCTGGCTCACGGGACACTCGTGGAGTGGAGGCCAGTGATCTTCGGTGCAGTCGGTGCTGGAGGCTGGGGCTACTCGGAGCCCAAAGCACAACTTCGTGGGAGACCCAGAAGAGGATGCACTTGCAAATGCGATCGGTGTCCAGGGGTCACGGTTTCACGTTACCCACGACAGCTACGGGCCTCAGCTTTGCTGGGGACTCAGGGCAGCCTCGGGGAAGTCTGGAAATCCACCTCTGGTGATGCAAAGACTCCGGCGTCCGGCGGGAGCTTCAGCGATGCAGACCGGACAATTGCTTCTTTGGTGCCTGCCAAGCAGGGGAGTCACTCCTTGACCCCAAGGGAGATTCTTCAGTCCTCTAATCTTAAAGTAGAGCGTCGAAGGTCCAGGATTCTGTGTCAGAGTTTCGTCCAGGTAAATCTAAAGACCTAAGGACTGGGGTCCCATACTTATACTAAGATAGGGGGTTGGACATACTCTGTGGCCCCACCTATGGGAGGGTCAGGGCAGAGGGGTGGTTACACCCTTTCCCTTTGTCCAGTTTCGTGCCAGAGCAGGGGCTGGAATCCCCTGAGCCGGTTTGAACTGGGGTATGCACAGGGACACCAAATGTGCCTCCAGTGCAGGACTTCAAAGCACCAGAGAGTGCTCCCGCCCAGCCCCAATACACACTATCCTGTCTGGGGAGGTGGTTACACCTCCCTGGGACAGGAAACCTATTGTCCAGGCCTCCCCTGCCGGAGTTTCGGTCAGCAGCAGGAGGCCAGACTCGTGTCTGTGGCAGCGGCATCCATTTTGTGATGCCAGGTGTTAGACCTGTCAGCCCTAGGGTGGTCCTTCCCTATTTTTTTCCTTTTTCGCCTCCTTTTTGCCACCATATTTCTACTGGACCTAGGTCTCTGGGCACCTTGCCACTGCTAGCCAGTGCTGAGGTGCAGGTGCTCTCTCTCACTCAAGATGGCTGCCACAGGCCCCTGCTACTGCAGAGGGGCCTGACACGCATACACACTAGTAGCCAGGGTCAGGCTGGGGTATAGGGATACAGTATCCATTCCGTCCCCGCCTCTGGGCCACATAGCCAGGCATGTAGAAGGTTCCAGAACCTTCCGGGCTGTGGGAGGAGTTATGTTTTGCCGCCTTTGGGAGAGTCACCTGACCTAGGAGTATAAAAGGCTTGGAGGGAAAACTTTCTAGTCAGTTGATGAGGCACCACTGAACCTGGGAGAACCTCCGCCGGAGTATAGGCTTTAGGGCCTAGGGGGAGACCTACGCTACTGCTGCTGACAGGGCTGAGGCCCTGCTGTAGTAAGATAGCTGAGGAACGCCCACCACCCACTGACCTTGCCCAGTGTGAGGGGACCCAGGGAACCCTTAAGATTGTAGTCCTACGAGGCGAGGCCCCAGAGAGGAGTGGGCCTGGCCTGAGTTAACCCCTGAGGGACCTAGAAGCCCCAGAATACAGGACATGTTGAGGGATTCCCCACATAGATCATTCAGGTAATGATGATGCCCACAGTATTTAATAATTTATGCCGATGCCTATTATAATTACTGCCTAGGCCATGGTTTTAACTGTTAAGTCTTTACCACAAAGGGGAAAGTGTTTAATGGAGTTGTGCTGAAGTGTACACCGCCAAGAGTTGAAGTATTTTATGTTACAGGTGTACTGGAGTGGCGACGCCCACTGTATTGAATGTGGGTGCGCCTAGATTAATGCAGGCCTATTTAAATGTAACGTGAAAAGCCTTCTTTTAAATAATTGAATATGCTAAAGTGAACTGTATGTTTAGGCCTATGTTTTATTAACGTACCTTGAGATCATTATTAAGTGCTACGTGTAGGAGATAATTCCTGCGGCCTCTTAGTGGCCTACAATGTTGATGAGCTATGCAGCTTTATTTAAAATGTGCACCAGTTGAGTAATATAATGAATTTGAATGTAGATCTGAATTAACCTGCCTTATCTGATGCCAACTTAATTTATTTATAAAAGATCTTGATTTTAAATACAAAAGCCTGGTGTGGTGTCATGTTATTGCGTTCGCATTTGTGAGTCAAAGTGAGAGTGTGCTGCACAACTGCCTTACACATTGCCTTTGCGTGCCTTTCCCGCTTCACGCCATGCTACCGTGTCGGACTCGGTAACCCCGGTTCCAACACCAGGGCTCTGGAAAGTCAGTACCGGGTATACCGGTGTGTACATGTCTCTCCCTCTAGAAGGGTGGAATGCTACCCCCGCCGCCAGAACTGGGGGGGTAGTATTCCAAGATGTTTGACACCAAACACGACATGTTTCCGTGCAGCCATCCCAAAGTTAGCATTTAACGCGAGGTTTTAATGCGCTTAAGAGTATATGGTCGGACTGCACTACAAACAGCATCAGAGAAGGGTCTCCGAACGCTGCAGAGGGGCCCAGCTCATGCAGGGGCACCCTCTCACATAGGAACCACGCACTCTGCCTTCAGGATTGATAAGGCCTGCCATAGGAGTGACTTATAGGTTTATATGTGTGTATGTATGTAGTGATATAGGTAGCCTATATCACAGTAAGGGGTGCATGCACCACCTTACCCAGGCTGCAGTAGCAGACCGGTGGTGTCATTTTGGATGACCTTCCAGGGGTGGCACAATACATGCTGCAGCCCCTGGTAGGCCTCTGAGGTACCTATGCCCTGGGTACATAGTATACCATATACTAGGGACTTATAAGGGCACTCCAGATTCCAATCAGAGATGTGCCTAAGGCACATGGAAACCATTTTATAGAGGAAGCAGATAGACTGGGGCCCTGAATAGCAGGATCCCAGTCCAACTAAGTCATAAACCAGCAAAACACCAGGGAAAAAAGTGGGGGCAACCATATAGTCATATTCCACCTTCCTACAGTCGCCACCACAAGTGAAGAGACTCCCCCATGACAGCGGGCCTCCGCCACGAGTGCAGAGACTCGCCCATGACTGCGGGTTTCTGCCACAAGTGCAGAGACTCTCTCATGTCACGATTCACTCCTTGCGTTTTCGTGTCCACCACCAGGGGGCTGAACTGTGGGACTCTCCAGTGTCATAACAAGCTTCCAGACCCTCCCCTTCATGTACATACTGACTTCCAGCCATTTGGACATTATTTGGGAATTGACATCCATTCCCAATCCATGCCGGGTTTTGTGGAAGCCATCCTGCTCATGCCTGAAACTCCATTACCCAGAATTCCCTGCTCATTGCTTCGTCTCCACCCCTGCAGGCCAAGGATGGGTGGAGGAATTCAGCTCACCTGTGGCTGGCAGCTGCTAGCCTGCTCACACCTGATGCATGTGATTACTGTGAGCTCTTTTAAGCCCCAGCTCCCTTCAGCCCAGTGTTGGTCATTGTAGCTGTATACTCGGTGAGGCCGATCTTTGTTTCCAGTGTTTCCTGAGCTTTTGATAACCTTGTTTCCAGTGTTTACTGAGCTATAGTTAATCCTTGTTCCTTGATTCCTGAGCTATAGCTATTCCTTGTACTCTGAATTAGCACTGCTTGCAGTGCTACCTTGTTTCCTGAGTTCCTGAGTTATAGTTATTCTTTGTTCCTGTTCCTGGGCTTCAGCTATTTCTTGTTCCTGATTTGCACTGCTTGCAGTGCTCTCTTGACTCCTTGTTTCCTGAGCTGTAGCTATTTCCTGTTTCCTTGAACCAGTACTGCCTGAAGTGCTACCTTGACTCCTGAGCCTTAGCATTCCTTGTTCCTGACCTGCAGCAGTTTCCCTTCTCCTGAACTAGCACTGCCTGCAGTGCTACCTTGACTCCTGAGCCTTAGCATTCCTTGTTCCTGACCTGCAGCAGTTTCCCTTCTCCTAAACTAGCACTACCTGCAGTGCTACTTTGACTCCTGAGCTTTTGCTCAATTCTTGTTCCTGCCCCAGCACTGCCTTCTATGCTACTTTGTTTTCTTGATTCCTGAACCTGCACTATTCTAGTATACCCTTGTAGCCTCCCTTCTGTATATCCTTTTAGTCCCTTCCTTTCTTCCCATTTCCTTGGTTCCAGTTCTAGTTTGCTGTCTTTCTATTTCTGCTGTCCTGCTTCTGTTACCTTGTATGTTTGTTACCTGCTTTCTGCCAAGTGTGCCCTGTGATTGCCTTCCTTTCCTGTTAAGCACTCCTCCTTGCTAGCTCCTTGTCTATTGTGCGTGTGTTTAGTTCTACCCCTTTGCTGTTACTGCCTTGCATGTTCCTGTTTGATCGCCAGGATCCGTGGGCACAGCTGACTACCTAGGTGGTGTTTCTTGTTCACTGTGAGTATTGTCTTTGAGTTACTGTTATAACATCACCATAGGTATCAGCTCCACAGACCCTGCCTTTGCATACATATCCTATATGTGGGTATTTTCAGTCAGTATCTGTAACAGCAATTGTGGGTGAGGAACTTACTGAGCTTCAGTCTTACCGTGTGGAGCTCCCGAGTGCTTTACCCCACATTCCCTTTATTGTTAATGTTGTATTATATATATGTCTTGCACGTCCGTCCTGGGTGTAGTTAGTCTGAATGCTAAATTGCCTTGTGCGTGCCCTTCCTTTCTGAGTCTTAGCCATCTTGTTCCTTTGTACAAGCTTCCCTTTGGATCCCTTTTCTCCTCTGACTTCCTGTGTGATCCTGGGCAGCGCTGTACTCCTCTCTCTGTGTACATTTTCTACCCTGTTCCCAGTCCTTGCCCAAGTCCCTGACTGTGTTCCCGACATAGTCCCGGACAGTCCCTGACACCTCACAACTGCGGGGCCTCCGCCACGAGTGAAGAGACTCCCCATGACTTTGGGTCTCTGCCACAAGTGCAGAGACTCCCCCATGACTGCGGGTCTCCACCACGAGCGCAGAGACTACCCCATGAGTGTGGTGCCTTCGCCACGAGTGCAGAGACTCCCCCATAACTGCAGGGCCTCCGCCATGAGAGAAGAGATTCCCCCATTACGGTGGGGCCTCTGCCACAAGTGCAGAGACTACCCCATAACTGCGGGGCCTCCGCCACGAGTGCAGAGACTCCCCCATGACTGCTGGTCTCCGCTACGAGTGCAGAGACTCCCCCATGACTGCGGGGCCTCTGCCACGAGTGCAGAGACTCCCCCATGACTGCGGAGCCTCTGCCACGAGTGCAGAGACTCCCCCCATGGCTGCGGGGCCTCCGCCATGAGTGCAGAGACTCCCCCATGGCTGCGGGGCCTCTGCCACGAGTGCAGAGACTCCCCCATGACTGCGGGGCCTCTGCCACGAGTGCAGAGACTCCCCCATGACTGTGGGCCGCTGCCACTAGTGCA
Source organism: Calotriton arnoldi (assembly GCA_963921515.1). NCBI lineage: Eukaryota > Metazoa > Chordata > Amphibia > Caudata > Salamandridae > Calotriton > Calotriton arnoldi. The sequence goes on along the minus strand of CAWUFW010001762.1, from coordinate 443,240 downwards.
GAGACTCCCCTATGACTGCGGGGCCACCGCAACGAGTGCAGAGACTCCCCCACGACTGCGGGGCCTCCGCCACGAGTGCAGAGACTCCCCCATGGCTGTGGGCTGCTGCCATGAGTGCAGAGACTCCTCCATGACTGCGGGGACTCCGCCACAAGTGCAGAGACTCTCCCATGACTGTGGGCCACTGCCACGAGTGCAGAGACTCTCCCATGACTGCGGGGCCACCGCCACGAGTGCAGAGAGTCCCCCACGACTGCGGGGCCTCCGCCACGAGTGTAGAGACTCCCCCATGACTGTGGGCCGCTGCCACGAGTGCAGAGACTCCCTAATGACTGCGGGGCCTCCACCACGAGTGGAGAGACTCCCCCATGACTGCGGGCCACCACCACAAGTGCAGAGACTCCCCCATGACTGTGGGGCCTCTGCCACAAGTGCAGAGACACCCCACAACTGTAGGGCTCCGCCACGAGTGCAGAGACTCCCCCACTACTGTGGGGCCTAAGCCATGAGTGCATAGACTCCACCCCGAGTGCAGGGCCGCTGCCACAAGTGCAGAGACTCCCCCATGACTGCTGGCCTTCACCAGGAGTGCAGAGACTCCCTCACAACTGTAGGGCATCCACCAGGAGTGCAGAGACTCCCACACGACTGTGGGGCCTCTGCCATGAGTGCAGAGCCTCCCCCATGACTGTGGGGCCTCCACCATTAGTGCAGAGACTCCCCCATGACTGCAGGGCCTTCTCCAGGAGTGCAGAGACTCCCCCACGACTGCGGGGCCTCCGCCAGGAGTGCAGAGACTCCCCCACGACTGCGGGGCCTCCGCCAGGAGTGCAGAGACTCCCCCACTACTGCGGGGCCTCCGCCAGGAGTGCAGAGACTCCTCCATGACTGCAGGGATGCCGCCAAGAGTGCAGAGACTCCCCCATGACTGCGGGGCCTCCGCCATGAGTGCAGAGACTCCCCCATGACTGTGGGCCACTGCCATGAGTGCAGAGACTCCCCCATGACTGCAGGGCCACCACCATGAGTGCACAGAGTCCCTCACGACTGCGGGGCCTCCGCCACAAGTGCAGATACTCCCCCATGCCTGTGGGCCGCTGCCACGGGTGCAGAGACTCCCCCATGACTGCGGGGCCTCCGCCACGAGTGCAGAGACTCCCCCATGACTGCGGGGCCTCCGCCACGAGTGCAGAGACTCCCCCATGACTGTGGGCTGCTGCCACAAGTGCAGAGACTCCCCCATGACTGCGAGGCCTCTACCACGAGTGCAGAGACTCCCCCATGACTGTGGGCCGCTGCCACAAGTGCAGAGACTACCCCATGACTGCAGGGCCTCTGCCATGAGTGCAGACACTCCCCCATGACTGCGGGGCCTCTTCCACGAGTGCAAAGACTCCCCCACGACTGTGGGGCCTCCACCACGAGTGCAGAGACTCCCCCATGACTTTGGGTCTCCGCCACAAGTGCAGAGACCCCCCCTTGACTGCGGGTCTCCTCCACGAGTGCAGAGACGACCCCATGATGGCGGGGACTCTGCCACAAGTGCAGAGACTCCCCCGTGACTGCAGGGCCTCTGCCACGAGTGCAGAGACTCCCCCATGACTGTGAGGGCTCCGCCATGAATGAAGAGACTCCCCCATGACTTTGGGTCTCCGCCACCAGTGCAGAGACTCCCCCATGACTGCGGGTCTCCGCCACGAGTGCAGAGACTACCCCATGACGGCGGGGCCTCTGCCATGAGTGCAGAGACTCCCCTGTGACTGCTTGGCCTCTGCCAGGAGTGCAGAGACTCCCCCGTGACTGCGGGGCCTCCGCCACGAGTGCAGAGACTCCCCCATGACTGTGGGTCCTCCGCAATGAGTGAAGAGACTCCCCCATGACTGTGGGGCCTCCACCATGAGTGAAGAGACTCCCCCATGATTGCGGGCCTCCGCCACGAGTGCAGAGACTCCCCCATGACTTTGGGTCTCCGCCACAAGTTAGGACTCCCCCATCACTGCGGGTCTCCGCCACGAGTGCAGAGACTACCCCATGACGGCGGGGCCTCTGCCATAAGTGCAGAGACTCCTTCATAACTGCGGGGCCTCTGCCACGAGTGCAGAGACTCCCCCATGACTGTGACCCTTCACCAGGAGTGAAGAGAACTCCCCCACGACTGTAGGGCCTCTGCCACGAGTGCAGAGACTCCCCCACGACTGTGGGGCCTCTGCCACGAGTGCAGAGACTCCCCCACGACTGTGGGGCCTCTGCCACGAGTGCAGAGACTCCCCCACGACTGTGGGGCCTCTGCCACGAGTGCAGAGACTCCCCCACGACTGTGGGGCCTCTGCCATGAGTGCAGAGACTCCCCCACGACTGTGGGGCCTCTGCCACGAGTGCAGAGACTCCCCCACGGATGTGGGGCCTCTGCCACGAGTGCAGAGACTCCCCCATGACTGTGGGGCCTCTGCCACGAGTGCAGAGACTCCCCCACGACTGTGGGGCCTCTGCCACGAGTGCAGAGACTCCCCCACGACTGTGGGGCCTCTGCCATGAGTGCAGAGACTCCCCCACGACTGTGGGGCCTCTGCCATGAGTGCAGAGACTCCCCCACGACTGTGGGGCCTCTGCCATGAGTGCAGAGACTCCCCCATAACTGTGGGGCCTCTGCCACGAGTGCAGAGACTACCCCATGACTGCAGGGCCTCTGCCATGAGTGCAGACACTCCCCCATGACTTTGGGTCTCCGCCACAAGTGCAGAGACCCTCCCCCTCGACTGCGGGTCTCCTCCACGAGTGCAGAGATGACCCCATGACGGCGGGGCTTCTGCCACGAGTGCAGAGACTCCCCCATGACTGTGAGGCCTCCGCCATGAATGAAGAGACTCCCCCATGACTGCGGGCCTCCGCCACAAGTGCAGAGACTCCCCCATGACTTTGGGTCTCCGCCACGAGTGCAGAGACTCCCCCATGACTGCGGGTCTCCGCCACAAGTGCAGAGACTACCCCGTGATGGCAGGGCCTCTGCCAGGAGTGCAGAGACTCCCCATGACTGCGGGGCCTCTGCCACGAGTGCAGAGACTCCCCCATGACTGTGGGGCCTCCGCCACGAGTGCAGAGACTCCCCATGACTGCGGGCCTCCGCCACGAGTGCAGAGACACCCCCATGACTTTGGGTCTCTGCCACAAGTTAGAGACTCCCCCATCACTGCGGGTCTCCGCCACGAGTGCAGAGACTACCCCATGACGGCGGGGCCGCTGCCATAAGTGCAGAGACTCCTTCATAACTGTGGGGCCTCCGCCACGAGTGTGGAGACTCCCCCATGACTGTGGGGCCTATGCCACGAGTGCAGATACTCCCCCATGACTGCGGGGCCTCTGCCACGAGTGCAGAGACTCCCCCATGACTGCGGTCCTCCGCTACGAGTGCAGAGACTCCCCCATGACTTTGGGTCTCCGCCACAAGTTAGAGACTCCCCCATCACTGCGGGTCTCCGCCACGAGTGCAGAGACTACCCCATGATGGCGGGGCCTCTGCCATAAGTGCAGAGACTCCTTCATAACTGCAGGGCCTCCACCACGAGTGCAGAGACTCCTCCATGACTGCGACCCTTCACCAGGAGTGAAGAGAACTCCCTCACAACTGTAGGGCCTCCACCAGGAGTGCAGAGACTCCCCCACGGCTTTGGGGCCTCTGCCACGAGTGCGGAGACTCCCCATGGCTGCAGGACCTCCACCATGAGTTCAGAGATTTCCCCATGACTGCGGGACCTCCGCCACGAGTGCAGAGACTCCTCCATGACTGCGTGCCGCTGCCATGAGTGCAGAGACTCCCCACAACTGCGGGCCTCCGCCATGAGTGCAGAGACTCCCCCACGACTGTGGGGCCTCTGCCATGAATTCAGAGACTTCTCCATGACTGCGGGGCCTCTGCCACAAGTGCAGAGAGTCCCCCACGACTGCGGGGCCTCTGCCATGAGTGCAGAGAGTCCCCCACGACTGCAGGGCTTCCGCCATGAGTGCAGAGAGTCCCCCACGACTGCAGGGCTTCTGCCATGAGTGCAGACACTCCCCCACAAGTGCAGGGCCTCTGCCACGAGTGCAGACACACCCCCACGAGTGCAGGGCCTCTGCCACGAGTGCAGAGACACCCCCACGAGTGCAGGGCCTCTGCCACGAGTGCAGACACACCCCCACGAGTGCAGGGCCGCCTCCACAAGTGCAAAGACTCCCTCACAACTGCGGGCCGCCACCACGAGTGCAGAGACTCCCCCACAAGTGCAGGGCCTCTGCCATGAGTGCAGAGACTCCCCCACGACAGTGGGGCCTCTGCCACAAGTGCAGAGAGCCCCCCACTACTGCGGGGCCTCCGCCATGAGTGCAGACACTCCCCCACAAGTGCAGGGCCTCTGCCACGAGTGCAGACACACTCCCACGAGTGCAGGGCCTCTGCCACGAGTGCAGAGACACCCCCACGAGTGCAGGGCTTCTGCCACGAGTGCAGACACACCCCACGAGTGCAGGGCCGCCTCCACAAGTGCAAAGACTCCCTCACAACTGCGGGCCGCCACCACGAGTGCAGAGACTCCCCCACAACTGCGGGGCCTCCGCCACCAGTGAAGAGACTCCCCATGACTTTGGGTCTCCGCCACGAGTGCAGAGACTCCCCCATGACTTTGGGTCTCCGCCACAACTGCAGAGACTCCCCATGACTGCGGGTCTCTGCCACAAGTGCAGAGACTACCCGATGAAAGCGGGGCCTCTGCCATAAGTGCAGAGACTCCCCCATAACTACGGGGCCTCCGCCACGAGTGGAGAGCCTCCCCCATGACTGTGGGGCCTCTGCCACGAGTGCAGAGACTCCCCCATGACTGCGGGGCCTCCGCCACAAGTGCAGAGACTTCCCCATGACTGCCGGGCCTCCACCATGAGTGAAGAGACTCCCCCATGACTGTGGGCCTCCGCCATGAATGCAGAGACTCCCCTATGACTGCGACCCTCTGCCACTAGTGCAGAGACTCCCCTATGACTGCGATCCTTCACCAGGAGTGCAGAGACTGCCTCACAACTGTAGGGCCTCCACCAGGAGTGCAGAGACTCCCCACGACTGTGGGGCCTCTGCCACGAGTGCAGAGACTACCCCATGACTGCAGGGCCTCCGCCATGAGTGCAGACACTCCGCCATGACTGCTGGGCCTCTTCCACGAGTGCAAATACTCCCCCACTACTGTGGTGCCTTCACCACGAGTGCAGAGACTCCCCCATGACTTTGGGTCTCCGCCACAAGTGCAGAGACCCCCCTTGACTGCGGGTCTCCTCCACGAGTGCAGAGATGACCCCATGACGGCGGGGACACTGCCACGAGTGCAGAGATTCCCCCATGACTGCGGGGCGTCCGCCACGAGTGCAGAGACTCCCCATGACTGTGAGGCCTCCGCCATGAATGAAGAGACTCCCCCATGACTGCGGGCCTGCGCCACGAGTGCAGAGACTCCCCCATGACTTTGGGTCTCCGCCACAAGTGCAGAGACTCCCCCATGACTGCGGGTCTCCGCCACGAGTGCAGAGACTACCCCATGACAGCGGGGCCTCTGCCACGAGTGCAGAGACTCCCCTGTGACTGCGGGGCCTCTGCCACGAGTGCAGAGACTCCCCCGTGACTGCGGGGCCTCCGCCATGAGTGGAGAGACTCCCCATGACTGTGGGGCCTCCGTCATGAGTGAAGAGACTCCCCCATGACTGTGGGGCCTCCGCCATGAGTGAAGAGACTCCCCCATGACTGTGGGCCTCCACCACGAGTGCAGAGACTCCCCCATGACTTTGGGTCTCCGCCACAAGTTAGAGACTCCCCCATGACTGTGGGGCCTCCGCCATGAGTGAAGAGACTCCCCCATCACTGCGGGTCTCCGCCACGAGTGCAGAGACTACCCCATGACGGCGGGGCCTCTGCCATAGGTGCAGAGACTCCTTCATAACTGCGGGGCCTCCGCTACGAGTGCAGAGACTCCCCCATGACTTTGGGTCTCCGCCACAAGTTAGAGACTCCCCCACGACTGTGGGGCCTCTGCCACGAGTGCAAAGACTCCCCCATGACTGTGGGGCCTCTGACACGAGTGCAGAGACTACCCCATGACTGCAGGGCCTCCGCCATGAGTGCAGACACTCCCCCATGACTGCGGGGCCTCTTCCATGAGTGCAAAGACTCCCCCACGACTGCGGGGCCTCCACCACGAGTGCAGAGACTCCCCCATGACTTTGGGTCTCTGCCACAAGTGCACAGACCCCCTCCTTGACTGCGGGTCTCCTCCACGAGTGCCGAGACTCCCCCACTGCTTTGGGGCCTCTGCCATGAGTGCAGAGACTCCCCCATGACTGCGTCCCTTCACCAGGAGTGAAGAGAACTCCCTCACAACTGTAGGGCCTCCACCAGGAGTGCAGAGACTCCCCCACGACTGTGGGGCCTCTGCCACGAGTGCAGAGACTCCCCCACGACTGTGGGGCCTCTGCCACGAGTGCAGAGACTCCCCCATGACTGTGGGGCCTCTGCCACGAGTGCAGAGACTACCCCATGACTGCAGGGCCTCCGCCATGAGTGCAGACACTCCCCCATGACTGCGGGGCCTCTTCCACGAGTGCAAAGACTCCCCCACGACTGCGGGGCCTCCACCACGAGTGCAGAGACTCCCCCATGACTTTGGGTCTTTGCCACAAGTGCACAGAACCACCCCTTGACTGCGGGTCTCCTCCACGAGTGCGGAGACTCCCCCACGGCTTTGGGGCCTCTGCCACGAGTGCGGAGACTCCCCCATGGCTGCAGGACCTCCACCATGAGTTCAGAGATTACCCCATGACTGCAGGACCTCCGCCACGAGTGCAGAGACTCCCCATGACTGCGGGCCGCTGCTATGAGTGCAGAGACTCCCCCACAACTGCGGGCCTCCGCCATGAGTGCAGAGACTCCCCACGACTGTGGGGCCTCTGCCATGAGTGCAGAGACTTCCCCATGACTGCGGTGCCTCTGCCATGAATTCAGAGACTTCCCCATGACTGCGGGGCCACTGCCACAAGTGCAGAGAGTACCCCACAACTGCGGGGCCTCCGCCATGAGTGCAGAGAGTCCCCCAAAACTGCAGGGCTTCCGCCATGAGTGCAGAGCCTCCCCCACAAGTGCAGGACCTCTGCCATGAGTGCAGAAACTCCCCCACAACAGTGGGGCCTCTGCCATGAATGCAGAGACTTCCCCATGACTGCGGGGCCTCTGCCATGAATGCAGAGACTTCCCTATGACCTGCAGGGCCTCTGCCACAAGTGCAGAGAGCCCCCACGACTGCGGGGCCTCCACCATGAGTGCAGAGAGTCCCCCACGACTGAAGGGCTTCTGCCATGAGTGCAGACACTCCCCCACAAGTGCAGGGCCTCTGCCACGAGTGCAGACACCCCCCACGAGTGCAGGGCCTCTGCCACGAGTGCAGAGACACCCCCACGAGTGCAGGGCCTCTACCACGAGTGCAGACACACCCCCACGAGTGCAGGGCCACCTCCACAAGTGCAAAGACTCCCTCACAACTGCGTGCCGCCACCACGAGTGCAGAGACTCCCCCACAACTGCGGGGCCTCCGCCACGAGTGAAGAGACTCCCCCATGACTTTGGGTCTCTGCCATGAGTGCAGAGACTCCCCCATGACTTTGGGTCTCCGCCACAAGTGCAGAGACTCCCCATGACTGCGTGGTCTCTGCCACAAGTGCAGAGACTACCCGATGAAGGCGGGGCCTCTGCCATAAGTGCAGAGACTCCCCACAACTACGGGGCCTCCGCCACGAGTGCAGAGACTCCTCCATGACTGTGGGGCCTCTGCCACGAGTGCAGAGACTCCCCCATGACTGCGGGGCCTCCGCCACAAGTGCAGAGACTACCCCATGACTGCAGGGCCTCTGCCATGAGTGCAGACACTCCCCCATGACTGCGAGGCCTCTTCCACGAGTGCAAAGACCCCCCACGACTGTGGGGCCTCCACCACGAGTGCAGAGACTCCCCATGACTTTGGGTCTCCGCCACAAGTGCAGAGACCCACCCTTGACTGCGGGTCTCCTCCACGAGTGCAGAGACGACCCCATGATGGCGGGGACTCTGCCACAAGTGCAGAGACTCCCCCGTGACTGCGGGGCCTCCGCCACGAGTGCAGAGACTCCCCCATGACTGTGAGGCCTCCGCCATGAATGAAGAGACTCCCCCATGACTTTGGGTCTCCGCCACCAGTGCAGAGACTCCCCCATGACTTTGGGTCTCCGCCACCAGTGCAGAGACTCCCCCATGACTGCGGGTCTCCGCCACGAGTGCAGAGACTACCCCATGATGGCGGGGCCTCTGCCACTAGTGCAGAGACTCCCCGTGACTGCTTGGCCTCTGCCAGGAGTGCAGAGACTCCCCTGTGACTGTGGGGCCTCCGCCACGAGTGCAGAGACTCCCCATGACTGTGGGTCCTCCGCAATGAGTGAAGAGACTCCCCCATGACTGTGGGGCCTCCGCCATGAGTGAAGAGACTCCCCTATGACTGCGGGCCTCCGCCACGAGTGCAGAGACTCCCCCATGACTTTGGGTCTCCGCCACAAGTTAGAGACTCCCCCATCACTGCGGGTCTCCGCCACGAGTGCAGAGACTACCCCATGAAGGCGGGGCCTCTGCCATAAGTGCAGAGACTCCTTCATAACTGCGGGGCCTCTGCCACGAGTGCAGAGACTCCCCCATGACTGCGACCCTTCACCAGGAGTGAAGAGAACTCCTCACCACTGTAGGGCCTCCACCAGGAGTGCAGAGACTCCCCCACGACTGTGGGGCCTCTGCCACGAGTGCAGAGACTCCCCATAACTGTGGGGCCTCTTCCACGAGTGCAAAGACTCCCCCACGACTGCGGGGCCTCCACCACGAGTGCAGAGACTCCCCCATGACTTTGGGTCTCCGCCACAAGTGCAGAGACCCCCTCGACTGCGGGTCTCCTCCACGAGTGCAGAGATGACCCCATGACGGTGGGGCCTCTGCCATGAGTGCAGAGACTCCCCCGTGACTGCGGGGCCTCTGCCAGGAGTGCAGAGACTCCCCATGACTGTGGGGCCTCCGCCATGAGTGAAGAGACTCCCCCATGACTGCGGGGCCTCTTCCACGAGTGCAAAGACTCCCCCACGACTGCGGGGCCTCCACCACGAGTGCAGAGACTCCCCATGACTTTGGGTCTCTGCCACAAGTGCACAGAACCACCCTTGACTGCGGGTCTCCTCCACGAGTGCGGAGACTCCCCACGGCTTTGGGGCCTCTGCCACGAGTGCGGAGACTCCCCATGGCTGCAGGACCTCCACCATGAGTTCAGAGATTACCCCATGACTGCAGGACCTCCGCCACGAGTGCAGAGACTCATCCATGACTGCGGGCCGCTGCTATGAGTGCAGAGACACCCCCACAACTGCGGGCCTCCGCCATGAGTGCAGAGACTCCCCCACGACTGTGGGGCCTCTGCCATGAGTGCAGAGACTTCCCCATGACTGCGGTGCCTCTGCCATGAATTCAGAGACTTCCCCATGACTGCGGGGCCACTGCCACAAGTGCAGAGAGTACCCCACGACTGCGGGGCCTCCACCATGAGTGCAGAGAGTCCCCCACGACTGCAGGGCTTCCGCCATGAGTGCAGAGCCTCCCCCACAAGTGCAGGGCCTCTGCCATGAGTGCAGAAACTCCCCCACAACAGTGGGGCCTCTGCCATGAATGCAGAGACTTCCCCATGACTGCGGGGCCTCTGCCATGAATGCAGAGACTTCCCTATGACCTGCAGGGCCTCTGCCACAAGTGCAGAGAGCCCCCCACGACTGCGGGGCCTCCACCATGAGTGCAGACACTCCCCCACAAGTGCAGGGCCTCTGCCACGAGTGCAGACACCCCCCCACGAGTGCAGGGCCTCTGCCACGAGTGCAGAGACACCCCCACGAGTGCAGGGCCTCTGCCACGAGTGCAGAGACACCCCCACGAGTGCAGGGCCTCTACCACGAGTGCAGACACACCCCCACGAGTGCAGGGCCACCTCCACAAGTGCAAAGACTCCCTCACAACTGCGTGCCGCCACCACGAGTGCAGAGACTCCCCACAACTGCGGGGCCTCCGCCACGAGTGAAGAGACTCCCCCATGACTTTGGGTCTCTGCCATGAGTGCAGAGACTCCCCATGACTTTGGGTCTCCGCCACAAGTGCAGAGACTCCCCCATGACTGCGGGTCTCTGCCACAAGTGCAGAGACTACCCGATGAAGGCGGGGCCTCTGCCATAAGTGCAGAGACTCCCCCACAACTACGGGGCCTCCGCCACGAGTGCAGAGACTCCTCCATGACTGTGGGGCCTCTGCCACGAGTGCAGAGACTCCCCCATGACTGCGGGGCCTCCGCCACAAGTGCAGAGACTACCCCATGACTGCAGGGCCTCTGCCATGAGTGCAGACACTCCCCCATGACTGCGAGGCCTCTTCCACGAGTGCAAAGACCCCCCACGACTGTGGGGCCTCCACCACGAGTGCAGAGACTCCCCCATGACTTTGGGTCTCCGCCACAAGTGCATAGACCCACCCTTGATTGCGGGTCTCCTCCACGAGTGCAGAGACGACCCCATGATGGCGGGGACTCTGCCACAAGTGCAGAGACTCCCCCGTGACTGCGGGGCCTCCGCCACGAGTGCAGAGACTCCCCCATGACTGTGAGGCCTCCGCCATGAATGAAGAGACTCCCCCATGACTTTGGGTCTCCGCCACCAGTGCAGAGACTCCCCATGACTGCGGGTCTCCGCCACGAGTGCAGAGACTACCCCATGATGGCGGGACCTCTGCCACTAGTGCAGAGACTCCCCGTGACTGCTTGGCCTCTGCCAGGAGTGCAGAGACTCTCCTGTGACTGTGGGGCCTCCGCCACGAGTGCAGAGACTCCCCCATGACTGTGGGTCCTCCGCAATGAGTGAAGAGACTCCCCCATGACTGTGGGGCCTCCGCCATGAGTGAAGAGACTCCCCCATGACTGCGGGCCTCCGCCACGAGTGCAGAGACTCCCCATGACTTTGGGTCTCCGCCACAAGTTAGAGACTCCCCCATCACTGCGGGTCTCCGCCACGAGTGCAGAGACTACCCCATGAAGGCGGGGCCTCTGCCATAAGTGCAGAGACTCCTTCATAACTGCGGGGCCTCTGCCACGAGTGCAGAGACTCCCCCATGACTGCGACCCTTCACCAGGAGTGAAGAGAACTCCCTCACCACTGTAGGGCCTCCACCAGGAGTGCAGAGACTCCCCCACGACTGTGGGGCCTCTGCCACGAGTGCAGAGACTCCCCATAACTGTGGGGCCTCTTCCACGAGTGCAAAGACTCCCCCACGACTGCGGGGCCTCCACCACGAGTGCAGAGACTCCCCCATGACTTTGGGTCTCCGCCACAAGTGCAGAGACCCCCCCCCTCGACTGCGGGTCTCCTCCACGAGTGCAGAGATGACCCCATGACGGTGGGGCCTCTGCCATGAGTGCAGAGACTCCCCCGTGACTGCGGGGCCTCTGCCAGGAGTGCAGAGACTCCCCCATGACTGTGGGGCCTCCGCCATGAGTGAAGAGACTCCCCATGACTGCGGGCCTCCGCCACGAGTGCAGAGACTCCCCCATGACTTTGGGTCTCTGCCACAAGTTAGAGACTCCCCCATCACTGCGTCTCTTGTATCCTACGCGGACGACACCCAATTAGTGGTGTCAGTTGCGCAAAACCTGCACCTGACAGCGGAAAGGTTCCGGAACTGCCTAAGGGCTCTGATGGCCTGGATGAACCTAAACTTTTTGAAGCTAAATACAGAAAAAACTGAGGTCATAGAGTTCGGGCAAAAACCCTCTGTCTGGAGTGAACTCTGGTGGCCGCCTGAAGCAGGAACTCTTCCGGTCACTGCTCTGAAGGCTAGAAATCTAGGGTTCCTGGTAGATAAGGACTTAACTCTTGCCTCCCAGATTAATCAAGTGACATCGGCCTGTTTCTTCACGCTGAAAATTTTACGGAAGATCCTTCCATTCATTCCATCTTCGTTAAGAAAAACGGTAGTTGGTGCATTGGTGTTGTCCCGAATAGACTATTGTAATTCGCTATACCTAGGGGCTGGCGTTAGACAACTCTCTAAACTACAGTCTCTACAAAATGCAGCTGCACGAGTATTGCTAGAATTACCTAAATACCACCCAACATCCGCAAGCCTTAAAAGTCTCCATTGGCTACCAGTTCGTCGAAGAATAGATTTCAAGGCTCTATGTATAGTCCATAAAGCCCTTTATGGAGGAGGGGCGTCAGCTATACAATCTCTATTCCCAAGATATCTACCAATACGCTGTCTCAGGTCAGCAAACACCGGATTGGTCCTGCTCTCTACTATAAGCAGAGCCAGATGGGGCGGCAGGGGGTTCTCCTACCAAGCGGCCAAGCTGTGGAATTCCCTCCCAATCCACATGAGACTGCAGTCAAGCAGGGATCTCTTTAGAAAGATGATCAAAACATGGCTCTTCACTAAGCCCTAGGCCTGTTAATTCTGGTGGTTGGCTATTTCCTCAGCGCCAAGACGCCTCGGCATTAGAGAGCTTTATAAATATCTCAGTCAGTCAGTCAGTCTCCGCACGAGTGCAGAGACTACCCCATGACGGCGGGGCCGCTGCCATAAGTGTAGAGACTCCTTCATAACTGTGGGGCCTCCGCCACAAGTGTGGAGACTCCCCCATGACTGTGGGGCCTATGCCACGAGTGCAGAGACTCCCCCATGACTGCGGGGCCTCCGCCACGAGTGCAGAGACTCCCCCATGACTGCGGGGCCTCCGCCACGAGTGCAGAGACTCCCCCATGACTGCCGGGCCTCCGCCACGAGTGCAGAGACTCCCCCATGACTGCGGGGCCTCCGCCACGAGTGCAGAGACTCCCCACAACTGCGTGCCTCCGCCATGAGTGCAGAGACTCCCCCACGACTTTGGGGCCTCTGCCATGAGTGCAGAGACTTGCCCATGACTGCGTCCCTCTGCCATGAGTGCAGAGACTTCCCCATGACTGCGGGACCTCTGCCACAAGTGCAGAGAGTCCCCAACGACTGCGGGGCCTCTGCCATGAGTGCATAGAGTCCCCCACGACTGCGGGGCTTCCGCCATGAGTGCAGAGACTCCCCCACAAGTGCAGGGCCTCTGCCACGAGTGCAGAGACACCCCCACGATGGCAGGGCCTCTGCCATGAGTGCAGAGACACCCCCAGCAGGGTCGCCACCACAAGTGCAAAGACTCTCCCACAACTGCGAGCTGCCGCCACGAGTGCAGAGACTCCCTCACAACTGCAGGGCCTCCGCCACGAGTAAAGAGACTCCCCCATGACTTTGGGTCGCTGTGAGAAGTTGGCCTGGTATATGCTGTCCACTAATTATAATGGGCACCTTGCACCAGTCCAAACAACCCCTTATTGGAGATAGGTTAAAGACAACCTTTATTGAAAGCTATCCTAGTGGTAGCTATGGAGAGCAGCCTTCAGGCTAAGTCTTGAAGGAATGTAAAGCAGCTTGTTTTACCAGTCTATAATCTCTTGAGTGACCAAATGAAAGAGGACCACACCAGGTATATATTCAAAATATATGTATTTATTACTAAACACACCCCTCTAGTCTCTTTATGAGGCTAGAGTTCAAGTACATAAGTTATAAGTTAGTTATCTACAGTAATAGCACAAATACACGTTTGAGCCCTAGGGGCGTACCAAACCATATACCAATAAAGTGGTATAAGAACCACGACTGAGCTAGACACAGGGCCTAGAGCCTGTAGAAGTGCTTGGACCACAAGGAACCACCCAAGGTAGTGACACAGGGGACCCACGGGGGACGCGTGCAGTGAGAACACAGCCGCGAATCGCCGTTGACTTCTATGGGGAAAGTCGCAGTTGGAAGTTTAAAGAAAAGGGACACTTAGAGGAGGACTTGGAGCAAACCCTTTTTGAACTAGGCTGTTCTAGTGTCAATACCCACGGGAGCACCGGAGTACTCGAGTTACCTCACCCAGGGGAGCAGGGTGCATAGGTGTCTTTCGGGGTCGGGTTTCGTCGTCGTTTTCAATGGCGATCTGCTGCAAAGTGCTGCTGGCGGCCAAGTCGAAAGTGTTCGGGTGGATCCAAAGGTGGATCGAAGATCTGAAGAACCTGAAAGCAGAGGGGACAGAGTCTGGGTCACTAGACACTGACCAGGAAGGCGATGAGCAGATGCCCACCGATGTCGAGTGCTTCAGGTAGATTGACGGTCGTCTTGACTCTTCAGCCACGAGGTCCAGGAGGTGTCGACGATGACCAGGAGCTGGATTCGAGCTGTCCCACAACGTCTGTCGATTGCAGGGGTGTCGGCGACCGGATTGGACCCAACAACGGCAAGTAGTGGAAATGGAAGAAGGACGATGGTGCAGACCAGCAAGGACTGTGGGACTCACCCAGCGAGGGTAAGTCAGGGCACGCCTGGAGCAACCAGGGGAGCCCAAGCATAAGAAGATTGGCCTTCGGGAGGGCCTACTAGCCAACGGACTAGCAACTGCGAAGGAGCCTCGAGTGGACGCACTTGGAGCTGGCTCACGGGACACTCGTGGAGTGGAGGCCAGTGATCTTCGGTGCAGTCGGTGCTGGAGGCTGGGGCTACTCGGAGCCCAAAGCACAACTTCGTGGGAGACCCAGAAGAGGATGCACTTGCAAATGCGATCGGTGTCCAGGGGTCACGGTTTCACGTTACCCACGACAGCTACGGGCCTCAGCTTTGCTGGGGACTCAGGGCAGCCTCGGGAAGTCTGGAAATCCACCTCTGGTGATGCAAAGACTCCGGCGTCCGGCGGGAGCTTCAGCGATGCAGACCGGACAATTGCTTCTTTGGTGCCTGCCAAGCAGGGGAGTCACTCCTTGACCCCAAGGGAGATTCTTCAGTCCTCTAATCTTAAAGTAGAGCGTCGAAGGTCCAGGATTCTGTGTCAGAGTTTCGTCCAGGTAAATCTAAAGACCTAAGGACTGGGGTCCCATACTTATACTAAGATAGGGGGTTGGACATACTCTGTGGCCCCACCTATGGGAGGGTCAGGGCAGAGGGGTGGTTACACCCCTTTCCCTTTGTCCAGTTTCGTGCCAGAGCAGGGGCTGGAATCCCCTGAGCCGGTTTGAACTGGGGTATGCACAGGGACACCAAATGTGCCTCCAGTGCAGGACTTCAAAGCACCAGAGAGTGCTCCCGCCCAGCCCCAATACACACTATCCTGTCTGGGGAGGTGGTTACACCTCCCTGGGACAGGAAACCCATTGTCCAGGCCTCCCCTGCCGGAGTTTCGGTCAGCAGCAGGAGGCCAGACTCGTGTCTGTGGCAGCGGCATCCATTTTGTGATGCCAGGTGTTAGACCTGTCAGCCCTAGGGTGGTCCTTCCCTATTTTTTTCCTTTTTCGCCTCCTTTTTGCCACCATATTTCTACTGGACCTAGGTCTCTGGGCACCTTGCCACTGCTAGCCAGTGCTGAGGTGCAGGTGCTCTCTCTCACTCAAGATGGCTGCCACAGGCCCCTGCTACTGCAGAGGGGCCTGACACGCATACACACTAGTAGCCAGGGTCAGGCTGGGGTATAGGGATACAGTATCCATTCCGTCCCCGCCTCTGGGCCACATAGCCAGGCATGTAGAAGGTTCCAGAACCTTCCGGGCTGTGGGAGGAGTTATGTTTTGCCGCCTTTGGGAGAGTCACCTGACCTAGGAGTATAAAAGGCTTGGAGGGAAAACTTTCTAGTCAGTTGATGAGGCACCACTGAACCTGGGAGAACCTCCGCCGGAGTATAGGCTTTAGGGCCTAGGGGGAGACCTACGCTACTGCTGCTGACAGGGCTGAGGCCCTGCTGTAGTAAGATAGCTGAGGAACGCCCACCACCCACTGACCTTGCCCAGTGTGAGGGGACCCAGGGAACCCTTAAGATTGTAGTCCTACGAGGCGAGGCCCCAGAGAGGAGTGGGCCTGGCCTGAGTTAACCCCTGAGGGACCTAGAAGCCCCAGAATACAGGACATGTTGAGGGATTCCCCACATAGATCATTCAGGTAATGATGATGCCCACAGTATTTAATAATTTATGCCGATGCCTATTATAATTACTGCCTAGGCCATGGTTTTAACTGTTAAGTCTTTACCACAAAGGGGAAAGTGTTTAATGGAGTTGTGCTGAAGTGTACACCGCCAAGAGTTGAAGTATTTTATGTTACAGGTGTACTGGAGTGGCGACGCCCACTGTATTGAATGTGGGTGCGCCTAGATTAATGCAGGCCTATTTAAATGTAACGTGAAAAGCCTTCTTTTAAATAATTGAATATGCTAAAGTGAACTGTATGTTTAGGCCTATGTTTTATTAACGTACCTTGAGATCATTATTAAGTGCTACGTGTAGGAGATAATTCCTGCGGCCTCTTAGTGGCCTACAATGTTGATGAGCTATGCAGCTTTATTTAAAATGTGCACCAGTTGAGTAATATAATGAATTTGAATGTAGATCTGAATTAACCTGCCTTATCTGATGCCAACTTAATTTATTTATAAAAGATCTTGATTTTAAATACAAAAGCCTGGTGTGGTGTCATGTTATTGCGTTCGCATTTGTGAGTCAAAGTGAGAGTGTGCTGCACAACTGCCTTACACATTGCCTTTGCGTGCCTTTCCCGCTTCACGCCATGCTACCGTGTCGGACTCGGTAACCCCGGTTCCAACACCAGGGCTCTGGAAAGTCAGTACCGGGTATACCGGTGTGTACATGTCTCTCCCTCTAGAAGGGTGGAATGCTACCCCCGCCGCCAGAACTGGGGGGGTAGTATTCCAAGATGTTTGACACCAAACACGACATGTTTCCGTGCAGCCATCCCAAAGTTAGCATTTAACGCGAGGTTTTAATGCGCTTAAGAGTATATGGTCGGACTGCACTACAAACAGCATCAGAGAAGGGTCTCCGAACGCTGCAGAGGGGCCCAGCTCATGCAGGGGCACCCTCTCACATAGGAACCACGCACTCTGCCTTCAGGATTGATAAGGCCTGCCATAGGAGTGACTTATAGGTTTATATGTGTGTATGTATGTAGTGATATAGGTAGCCTATATCACAGTAAGGGGTGCATGCACCACCTTACCCAGGCTGCAGTAGCAGACCGGTGGTGTCATTTTGGATGACCTTCCAGGGGTGGCACAATACATGCTGCAGCCCCTGGTAGGCCTCTGAGGTACCTATGCCCTGGGTACATAGTATACCATATACTAGGGACTTATAAGGGCACTCCAGATTCCAATCAGAGATGTGCCTAAGGCACATGGAAACCATTTTATAGAGGAAGCAGATAGACTGGGGCCCTGAATAGCAGGATCCCAGTCCAACTAAGTCATAAACCAGCAAAACACCAGGGAAAAAAGTGGGGGCAACCATATAGTCATATTCCACCTTCCTACAGTCGCCACCACAAGTGAAGAGACTCCCCATGACAGCGGGCCTCCGCCACGAGTGCAGAGACTCGCCCATGACTGCGGGTTTCTGCCACAAGTGCAGAGACTCTCTCATGTCACGATTCACTCCTTATGCTTTCGTGTCCACCACCAGGGGCTGAACTGTGGGACTCTCCAGTGTCATAACAAGCTTCCAGACCCTCCCCTTCATGTACATACTGACTTCCAGCCATTTGGACATTATTTGGGAATTGACATCCATTCCCAATCCATGCCGGGTTTTGTGGAAGCCATCCTGCTCATGCCTGAAACTCCATTACCCAGAATTCCCTGCTCATTGCTTCGTCTCCACCCCTGCAGGCCAAGGATGGGTGGAGGAATTCAGCTCACCTGTGGCTGGCAGCTGCTAGCCTGCTCACACCTGATGCATGTGATTACTGTGAGCTCTTTTAAGCCCCAGCTCCCTTCAGCCCAGTGTTGGTCATTGTAGCTGTATACCGGTGAGGCCGATCTTTGTTTCCAGTGTTTCCTGAGCTTTTGATAACCTTGTTTCCAGTGTTTACTGAGCTATAGTTAATCCTTGTTCCTTGATTCCTGAGCTATAGCTATTCCTTGTACTCTGAATTAGCACTGCTTGCAGTGCTACCTTGTTTCCTGAGTTCCTGAGTTATAGTTATTCTTTGTTCCTGTTCCTGGGCTTCAGCTATTTCTTGTTCCTGATTTGCACTGCTTGCAGTGCTCTCTTGACTCCTTGTTTCCTGAGCTGTAGCTATTTCCTGTTTCCTTGAACCAGTACTGCCTGAAGTGCTACCTTGACTCCTGAGCCTTAGCATTCCTTGTTCCTGACCTGCAGCAGTTTCCTCTTCCTGAACTAGCACTGCCTGCAGTGCTACCTTGACTCCTGAGCCTTAGCATTCCTTGTTCCTGACCTGCAGCAGTTTCCCTTCTCCTAAACTAGCACTACCTGCAGTGCTACTTTGACTCCTGAGCTTTTGCTCAATTCTTGTTCCTGCCCCAGCACTGCCTTCTATGCTACTTTGTTTTCTTGATTCCTGAACCTGCACTATTCTAGTATACCCTTGTAGCCTCCCCTTCTGTATATCCTTTTTTAGTCCCTTCCTTTCTTCCCATTTCCTTGGTTCCAGTTCTAGTTTGCTGTCTTTCTATTTCTGCTGTCCTGCTTCTGTTACCTTGTATGTTTGTTACCTGCTTTCTGCCAAGTGTGCCCTGTGATTGCCTTCCTTTCCTGTTAAGCACTCCTCCTTGCTAGCTCCTTGTCTATTGTGCGTGTGTTTAGTTCTACCCCTTTGCTGTTACTGCCTTGCATGTTCCTGTTTGATCGCCAGGATCCGTGGGCACAGCTGACTACCTAGGTGGTGTTTCTTGTTCACTGTGAGTATTGTCTTTGAGTTACTGTTATAACATCACCATAGGTATCAGCTCCACAGACCCTGCCTTTGCATACATATCCTATATGTGGGTATTTTCAGTCAGTATCTGTAACAGCAATTGTGGGTGAGGAACTTACTGAGCTTCAGTCTTACCGTGTGGAGCTCCCGAGTGCTTTACCCCACATTCCCTTTATTGTTAATGTTGTATTATATATATGTCTTGCACGTCCGTCCTGGGTGTAGTTAGTCTGAATGCTAAATTGCCTTGTGCGTGCCCTTCCTTTCTGAGTCTTAGCCATCTTGTTCCTTTGTACAAGCTTCCCCTTTGGATCCCTTTTCTCCTCTGACTTCCTGTGTGATCCTGGGCAGCGCTGTACTCCTCTCTCTGTGTACATTTTCTACCCTGTTCCCAGTCCTTGCCCAAGTCCCTGACTGTGTTCCCGACATAGTCCCGGACAGTCCCTGACACCTCACAACTGCGGGGCCTCCGCCACGAGTGAAGAGACTCCCCCATGACTTTGGGTCTCTGCCACAAGTGCAGAGACTCCCCCATGACTGCGGGTCTCCACCACGAGCGCAGAGACTACCCCATGAGTGTGGTGCCTTCGCCACGAGTGCAGAGACTCCCCATAACTGCAGGGCCTCCGCCATGAGAGAAGAGATTCCCCCATTACGGTGGGGCCTCTGCCACAAGTGCAGAGACTACCCCATAACTGCGGGGCCTCCGCCACGAGTGCAGAGACTCCCCCATGACTGCTGGTCTCCGCTACGAGTGCAGAGACTCCCCCATGACTGCGGGGCCGCTGCCACGAGTGCAGAGACTCCCCCATGACTGCGGAGCCTCTGCCACGAGTGCAGAGACTCCCCCCATGGCTGCGGGGCCTCCGCCATGAGTGCAGAGACTCCCCCATGGCTGCGGGGCCTCTGCCACGAGTGCAGAGACTCCCCCATGACTGCGGGGCCTCTGCCACGAGTGCAGAGACTCCCCCATGACTGCGGGCCGCTGCCACGAGTGCAGAGACTCCCATGACTGTGGGCCGCTGCCACTAGTGCAGACTCCCTATGACTGCGGGGCCACCGCAACGAGTGCAGAGACTCCCCCACGACTGCGGGGCCTCCGCCACGAGTGCAGAGACTCCCCATGGCTGTGGGCTGCTGCCATGAGT
This sequence comes from Calotriton arnoldi, assembly GCA_963921515.1. Classification (NCBI taxonomy): domain Eukaryota; kingdom Metazoa; phylum Chordata; class Amphibia; order Caudata; family Salamandridae; genus Calotriton; species Calotriton arnoldi. The sequence goes on along the minus strand of CAWUFW010001762.1, from coordinate 423,209 downwards.
GCAGAGACTCCTCCATGACTGCGGGGACTCCGCCACAAGTGCAGAGACTCTCCCATGACTGTGGGCCACTGCCACGAGTGCAGAGACTCTCCCATGACTGCGGGGCCACCGCCACGAGTGCAGAGAGTCCCCCACGACTGCGGGGCCTCCGCCACGAGTGCAGAGACTCCCCCATGACTGTGGGCCGCTGCCACGAGTGCAGAGACTCCCTAATGACTGCGGGGCCTCCACCACGAGTGGAGAGACTTCCCCATGACTGCGGGCCACCACCACAAGTGCAGAGACTCCCCATGACTGTGGGGCCTCTGCCACAAGTGCAGAGACACCCCACAACTGTAGGGCTCCGCCACGAGTGCAGAGACTCCCCACTACTGTGGGGCCTAAGCCATGAGTGCATAGACTCCACCCCGAGTGCAGGGCCGCTGCCACAAGTGCAGAGACTCCCCATGACTGCTGGCCTTCACCAGGAGTGCAGAGACTCCCTCACAACTGTAGGGCATCCACCAGGAGTGCAGAGACTCCCACACGACTGTGGGGCCTCTGCCATGAGTGCAGAGCCTCCCCCATGACTGTGGGGCCTCCACCATTAGTGCAGAGACTCCCCCATGACTGCAGGGCCTTCTCCAGGAGTGCAGAGACTCCCCCACGACTGCGGGGCCTCCGCCAGGAGTGCAGAGACTCCCCCACGACTGCGGGGCCTCCGCCAGGAGTGCAGAGACTCCCCCACGACTGCGGGGCCTCCGCCAGGAGTGCAGAGACTCCCCCACTACTGCGGGGCCTCCGCCAGGAGTGCAGAGACTCCTCCATGACTGCAGGGATGCCGCCAAGAGTGCAGAGACTCCCCCATGACTGCGGGGCCTCCGCCATGAGTGCAGAGACTCCCCCATGACTGTGGGCCACTGCCATGAGTGCAGAGACTCCCATGACTGCAGGGCCACCACCATGAGTGCACAGAGTCCCTCACGACTGCGGGGCCTCCGCCACAAGTGCAGATACTCCCCATGCCTGTGGGCCGCTGCCACGGGTGCAGAGACTCCCCCATGACTGCGGGGCCTCCGCCACGAGTGCAGAGACTCCCCCATGACTGCGGGGCCTCCGCCACGAGTGCAGAGACTCCCCCATGACTGTGGGCTGCTGCCACAAGTGCAGAGACTCCCCCATGACTGCGAGGCCTCTACCACGAGTGCAGAGACTCCCCCATGACTGTGGGCCGCTGCCACAAGTGCAGAGACTACCCCATGACTGCAGGGCTTCTGCCATGAGTGCAGACACTCCCCATGACTGCGGGGCCTCTTCCACGAGTGCAAAGACTTCCCCACGACTGTGGGGCCTCCACCACGAGTGCAGAGACTCCCCCATGACTTTGGGTCTCCGCCACAAGTGCAGAGACCCCTTGACTGCGGGTCTCCTCCACGAGTGCAGAGACGACCCCATGATGGCGGGGACTCTGCCACAAGTGCAGAGACTCCCCCGTGACTGCAGGGCCTCTGCCATGAGTGCAGAGACTCCCCATGACTGTGAGGGCTCCGCCATGAATGAAGAGACTCCCCCATGACTTTGGGTCTCCGCCACCAGTGCAGAGACTCCCCCATGACTGCGGGTCTCCGCCACGAGTGCAGAGACTACCCCATGACGGCGGGGCCTCTGCCATGAGTGCAGAGACTCCCTGTGACTGCTTGGCCTCTGCCAGGAGTGCAGAGACTCCCCCGTGACTGCGGGGCCTCCGCCACGAGTGCAGAGACTCCCCATGACTGTGGGTCCTCCGCAATGAGTGAAGAGACTCCCCATGACTGTGGGGCCTCCACCATGAGTGAAGAGACTCCCCCATGATTGCGGGCCTCCGCCACGAGTGCAGAGACTCCCCCATGACTTTGGGTCTCCGCCACAAGTTAGGACTCCCCATCACTGCGGGTCTCCGCCACGAGTGCAGAGACTACCCCATGACGGCGGGGCCTCTGCCATAAGTGCAGAGACTCCTTCATAACTGCGGGGCCTCTGCCACGAGTGCAGAGACTCCCCCATGACTGTGACCCTTCACCAGGAGTGAAGAGAACTCCCCCACGACTGTAGGGCCTCTGCCACGAGTGCAGAGACTCCCCCACGACTGTGGGGCCTCTGCCACGAGTGCAGAGACTCCCCACGACTGTGGGGCCTCTGCCACGAGTGCAGAGACTCCCCACGACTGTGGGGCCTCTGCCACGAGTGCAGAGACTCCCCACGACTGTGGGGCCTCTGCCACGAGTGCAGAGACTCCCCCACGACTGTGGGGCCTCTGCCACGAGTGCAGAGACTCCCCACGGATGTGGGGCCTCTGCCACGAGTGCAGAGACTCCCCCACGACTGTGGGGCCTCTGCCACGAGTGCAGAGACTCCCCCACGACTGTGGGGCCTCTGCCACGAGTGCAGAGACTCCCCCACGACTGTGGGGCCTCTGCCACGAGTGCAGAGACTCCCCCACGACTGTGGGGCCTCTGCCATGAGTGCAGAGACTCCCCCATAACTGTGGGGCCTCTGCCACGAGTGCAGAGACTACCCCATGACTGCAGGGCTCTGCCATGAGTGCAGACACTCCCCCATGACTTTGGGTCTCCGCCACAAGTGCAGAGACCTCCCCTCGACTGCGGGTCTCCTCCACGAGTGCAGAGATGACCCCATGACGGCGGGGCTTCTGCCACGAGTGCAGAGACTCCCCATGACTGTGAGGCCTCCGCCATGAATGAAGAGACTCCCCATGACTGCGGGCCTCCGCCACAAGTGCAGAGACTCCCCATGACTTTGGGTCTCCGCCACGAGTGCAGAGACTCCCCCATGACTGCGGGTCTCCGCCACAAGTGCAGAGACTACCCCGTGATGGCAGGGCCTCTGCCAGGAGTGCAGAGACTCCCCTGTGACTGCGGGGCCTCTGCCACGAGTGCAGAGACTCCCCCATGACTGTGGGGCCTCCGCCACGAGTGCAGAGACTCCCCCATGACTGCGGGCCTCCGCCACGAGTGCAGAGACACCCCCATGACTTTGGGTCTCTGCCACAAGTTAGAGACTCCCCCATCACTGCGGGTCTCCGCCACGAGTGCAGAGACTACCCCATGACGGCGGGGCCGCTGCCATAAGTGCAGAGACTCCTTCATAACTGTGGGGCCTCCGCCACGAGTGTGGAGACTCCCCCATGACTGTGGGGCCTATGCCACGAGTGCAGATACTCCCCCATGACTGCGGGGCCTCTGCCACGAGTGCAGAGACTCCCCCATGACTGCGGGGCCTCCGCCACGAGTGCAGAGACTCCCCCATGACTGCGGGGCCTCCGCCACGAGTGCAGAGACTCCCCCATGACTGCGGGCTGCTGCCACGAGTGCAAAGACTCCCCACAACTGCGAGCCTCCGCCATGAGTGCAGAGACTCCCCCACGACTTTGGGGCCTCTGACATGAGTGCAGAGACTTGCCCATGACTGCGGGCCTCTGCCATGAGTGCAGAGACTTGCCCATGACTGCGGGCCTCTGCCATGAGTGCAGAGACTTCCCCATGACTGCGGGACCTCTGCCACAAGTGCAGAGAGTCCACAACGACTGCGGGGCCTCCGCCATGAGTGCACAGAGTCCCCCACGACTGCGGGGCCTCCGCCACGAGTGCAGATACTCCCCCATGCCTGTGGGCCACTGCCACGGGTGCAGAGACTCCCCCATGGCTGCGGGCTGCCGCCACAAGTGCAGAGACTCCCCCATGACTGCGGGGCTTCCGCCACAGGTCCTTTGCGTATCAGGCCCTTAGTCTTTTGTTGAAGTGGTAGTGTGGTTTTCATAACCCTGCAGTGTATTTGTAGATGTGGTGGGGTCCGATAACCGGGCTTTGCATCTCTGCTGCTCTGTCCCAATACACCTTACACAGCCCACCATGGCCTTGATTACAAGTCGTGCAGTACTGGCGGGGCGCAATTACGAGTGCTGTGTGGTAACAACCCACCTGTAGTAATGACTCCAATCTCAGTATTCTGCACAGAACTCCTTTTTTCGTGCGTGTTGTTTACTGCACACATTTACCTCCTGTTCTGAACAGGTGATAAAGGTGTGCAGGGGGCTGGTATGAGGTGTGGAAGGGTGTGAAGGGTGAAAGAAGGACAGGACAATGTTGGCTGACAGGATCTAAGTTTCGGCCAGGGGTTATGGGCGCACCAGATCTTTTCAATAGTGTGCAGTGGAATTCCACCTGTACAGCTCCTATTTGGGGCTGATGTCTTTTATGGGCACATTGCAAGTGGACTGATCAGGCAGAGAAAGGACGACACACGAGGTACGAGAAGCTCGAAAAAACAAAACTTATTTCACCTGTAAATGGCTTTTGGATGACCTCAGTGCTTGAAATGGACCTGGTCTATTGGGAATGATTCTCCTTGTCCCTTTTAATTTTATAATGACAGTTCATTTTCTTTTTGTTAAAAAGCGACAGTTCCAGAACAGGTAACGCAGACCTTCAGGTGCCTCCACCTGTGCTGTGTCGGAAGGGACAGGCAGACAGAGAAAGATGAGGCAGGCCTTCTCACCAGGGGGCCGGCTACCTGAAAGAAATGTAAATATGGGCAAATCTGGAGGCTGCCTGGGGGCCAGTAAAGGCTTTCATTGAGGGAGTCCTTTGAGGGTTCATGGGGATAAGATTTATTCTTTTTTGAGAGGAAATGCAAGGGTGTTCCAGCGAAGTTGTGGAGTGTGCCCTGAAAAGGTGTGCACTAGGTACAGTCTGCGCGTCTCTAAAGATATATATTTTGAAGGCATTTATTTCATAGTAAACATTAAAGGACAGATTGACTAACTCTTCACACAACATATTGCCGCAACCAAAGTTACTGCTCTGCGCTGCATGAAAGAGATTGGAACAGCTCCAAATCCACTAACACACGGTGCTGTTTTCCTCCTGCACCTTATGCTGCCTTGCGCCATGTATGTGATGTGTGATGTCGAGCACAGGTTATACACTGGTCAAGGACCCTTACAGTGCTAACACTATGCTTCGATACATTTCCCACTTTAAATGTGTGCTGTACAGCAGTGGCGGCTGCTCTAACTTCAAAGTGGTGAGCCAACGCGGGAGTGGGTGAGGGGGAAAAATAAATGAAACCACTTACCTCCCGCTGCAGCCGCTGCCTCAGTACCCCTCTCCTGACACTGGTGCACACTGCACAGGCTCCTATGGGCCAATCACGGCGTTGCTCTCATGCTGGTAATACTGTTTACCAACATGAGAGCAGCGCTGTGTTTGGCCTGAGCGGGCTGACTTGACACTCACTCAGGCACAGGGACCCTGTGCCTATTCCCCACCCGGCGCTGTGAAACACAGCTCGGGTTGGGGAAATATAAGTGTGAATGTCGGTTTGCAGTTTACAGTGCCCACCACTCCTCCTCCATGCTGCTGACGTGACGCTCGTCAGGATGGCCCCGCCCTAACACTCGGCTGGCAACGGCTTAGTAAGAAAAATAAAATGATAATAATATGATTTTATTATCATTTTATTTTTCAGTCCTCCTCCTTAACTGAGGAGCCGCCCCTTCTGTACAGTGCAGAACACATGCAAAGTTGCAAAAATGCTGCAACTTTTAAGGTTACTTCAATGTTACTCCTGCCTCCAGGAGGGATTCATTTTTGGTGCAAATCAGTGACTAACAATGATAGTAGATAGGGAGTTGTTAGAACTGGGGGTCTCTAGTTGGCAGAGGTAGGTACCTTTGTCCAAATAGGGACCCTTGTTTCTAGTCCGGGTAAGGGGGGGTACACTCCTAAAATAATCCCTGCTCACCCCCTTGGTAGCTTGGCACGAGCAGACAGGCTTATCTCAGAGGCAGTGTGTAAAGCATTTGTGAACACATAGAGTAATACAGTGAAAACACTACAAATGGACGCCACACCAGTTTAGAAAAATAAGTAAACTTTATCTAAACCAAAACAAGACCAAATGACAAAAATCCATAATACAGTATTAAAAATAAGGCTTTCAAATGGTAGAAATAGTTCAGTTCAATGCAAGTTGTAAATGCGACACTTTTCTCAAAAGTACCTTAGATGCGTCACGCAAAACAAACAAAATGACCGCAAGGAAGGTGGTGCGTCGGTTGCCAACACTCAGGTAAGGTGATGCGTCGATTCCTTGCTCCAGGGGAGGTGATGCGTCGGTTCCTTACTGCAGCGCAGGGGAGTTGATGCGTCGGTTCCTTACCGGAGAGGAGGTGATGCGTAGTTTTCTTACTGCTTGGGGAGTTGATGTATCTGTTTCTTACTGCGGCCCCCAACGATGCGACAGTCTTGGCGCCTCGATGCGATGCATCGATCCGGTACAATGCGTGGTTTCGTGCAGCAACACAGCAGGCTTGCGTCGGGATCGGTGCGGTGATCTCGGACTTCGGAGATCATTGCACCCGATGCGTCGTGCGGCGATTTCTCGAGCCACGGCAGGCGCTGCGACGGTTTCTTCGGCAATGCGTCGGAAAACAGGTGCAGATGCGACACGCTTCTTCGGTGTTGCGTCGATTTTCCAGCTCCCAGCGACAAACAGTCTCTAGGGGTCCTAAACAGCAGCAGGCACCTCTATGCAGGTTGGAATTTCCAGCAAGGAAATTCAGGGGAGCTGATGGTGAAGTCTTTGTGTCCCTGAGACTTCAGAACAGGAGGCAAACTCAGTTTCAAGCCCTTGGAGATCTTTTCTTCAAGCAGGTGACAAAGCAAACAGCAAAGTCTTTTTTCTCCTTTCCTTGGCAGCAAGCAGCCACTGCGGGCCAACCCCAGACAGCAAACAGCACAGGGGCAGTATTTCTCCGCAGCTTATCCGGCTCTTCTCCTTGGCAAAGGTTCTTCTTGATTTCCCAGAAGTGCTCTAAAAGTCTGGGGTCTGGGTCCCTCTTTTTATACCCAAAAATCCTTTGTTCCCTGAAGGCAGAGAGTATCTGTACCCAGCCAAAACCAGTGCTGTGGGGCACTTTGAAAGTGCACAACAACCTCCATTGTCAGTGTGAGCCCTGGCTCCAGACACACCACAAGGGGGGCGGAGTCGTCATTGTGGAAGGCAGGCACGGCCCTATTGAGATGCAGGTGTTACTCCTTTCACCACTCCAAATGCAGACCAGGCCTATTCAGCCCAGCCCTGACTCATCAGACTTCTGGAGCCGCTGCCCCTCTCCAGCCCCTGTCATCCAAAAGCCAGACATGCAATATACAAACCTAGCAGAGGCACACTGGATGGTTAGGCAAGAAAATACCTACTTTTTAAAAGTGGTATTTTCAAACACAGAATGTAAAAATCACGCTCACTAAAAGATGCACTTTAACATTCTGAGTTCAGGCATACTAAACTTTATTTTTCTACCTTGTTCCCAGGGCCAGTTATGTTTATAAGATGTTATAAACAAACTCCCCATTCTGTCCTATGGGAACAGGTAGCCTTGCAGTAGTGAAAAACGAAATTGGCAGTATTTCACTATCGGGACATGCCACACACACCAGGGCATGTCCTACCTTTCACATACAATGTACCCTGCCCACAGGGGTACCTTGGGCCTACCTTAGGGGCGATTAATATATAGAAACGGGAAGGTTTAGGGACTGGCAAGTGTGTGCACTTGCCAAGTCGACATGGCAGTCCCAGACTGCACACAGGCTCTGCAATGGCAGGCCAGAGTTACAGTTTACAGGCTGCTTCTGTGGGTGGCACAATCAGTGCTGCAGCCCACTATCAGCACTTGATTTACAGTTCCTGGGCACACACGGTGCACTGTACTAGGGACTGACTAGTAAATCAAATAGCCAATCATAGAAACACCAATCCATAACAGTAATTTACAAAGGGAGCACTTGCACTTTGGCACTGAACAGCAGTGGCAAAGTGCCCAAAGCATATAGACCAGCAAAAAATGGAGCCCAACACACAGCAAAACAGAGGAGGTAAAGGCAAAAAATGCAGGGGAGACCCACCTCAATGGTGCCAGGTCTAACAGGAGTTGTGACAAAACTCATGGGTGGTTCCAGGGGAATGCTCCTGTACCATCCATAGTACAGCTCCTTGTTAGACCTGTCAGCCCTAGGGTGGTCTTACCCTGTTTTTTTCCCTTTCTGCGCCTCATTTTTGCCACCATATTTTTACTGGACCTAGGTCTCCGGGCGCCTTGCCACTGCTGGTCAGTGCTGAGGTGCAGGTGCTCTCTCACCAAAGATGGCTGCCACAGGCCCCTGCTACTGCAGAGGGCCTTCCACACATACACACTAGTCGCCAGAGTCAGGCTGGGACAAGGGATACAGTAGCCATCCCGTCCCCGCCTCTGGGCCCCATAGCTAGGTAGGTGGAAGGTTCCAGAACCTTCCGGGCTGTGGGAGGAGTTACACTTTGCCGCCTTTGGGAGGGTCACCTGACCTAGGGGTATAAGAGGCTTGGAGGGAAAACCTGGAGTTAGTTAGGTTGAGGCACCGCTGAACCTGGGAGAACCTGCGCTGGAGTACAGACTTTAGGGCCTAGGGGAGACCTACACTACTGCCGCTGACAGGGTCAAGGCCCTGCTGCCGTAAGATAGATGAGGAACGCCCACCACCCACTGATCTTGCCCAGTGTGAGGGGACCCAGGGAACCATCTCCAGCGTGCCAGGAGGCACATCAACTCCTCCAAGAATCACCAACTCACAACCCCCCTGTTCATAAAGAGACTTTACTGCATCCAAGAATTTCAGGACTACAAGTGAAAACCATTGAGAGGGGATCAGGAGGCGAAGCGCTGCGTCCTAAGCGCTAGGCCTCCACCCCTATCTACCTATACAGACAGCTGGACTGTCCCCCTAGAACCATCCCTTCACAGCCTGAGCATAAGGCTGTCAGCGCGCCTGCGCTGCAACCCCCAAGTGCGGAGAGAACTTGACCCCCCCTCTCGGTCACTGACCTGGTGACCGGATCACCGCCGCGGCCGCCGCCGCTGGAAGAAGGGAACTGAGGCCGGGAGATCTCTCCCCTATTCATAGTAGTGGTGAGGGGCGCCGTCCGCGCCCTCACCGAAATCACCACAAGTCACCGCCGGGCCCGAGACCCCTGCCGCTGCCAGCGCGGCCAAGAATACCGCCGCCGCAGCCCCGTGGGCCGCGTGAAGTGAATTGAGGCCTGCTGCGGCCTCCCGGCCCGTGGACGCTGTCGCCGAGGGGCCGGGACGCTGACCGCTGCCACAGGTCGCGCCCCGAAAAGGCCGCGACGGGATTGGCCCGCCAAAGCCAATCGCCGGAGAAGAGGGCGTCGCCTGGCAACCACCAGAAGCCGCGACGTGATTGGCCCAGCAGAGCCGAACATCAACGCCAGAGGGGCTCCACTGCCATCGGGAGCCCCCGGAGGAAGAGAAGGCCGCGACGCGATTGGCTCAGCCGGAGCCAATCGGGAGGACGTCCCCGGGCTCCACTGCCAACGGGAGCCCCGCGAAGAATCGCCGCCGCGCCCGGATTGGGCGCCGTGAAGAGCCCGCCTCCGCCCAGCACGCCGGGAGGTAAGGAAGGACCTCCTCACCTCTCGGGACGCCGGAGCCGACTGGCAGGACCGCCGGCTCCCGCACCAAGTCCCCACTCACTCCCTGGACTCCACGGGGCCGGAGGAGGAGCATACCGGCCCCCAACGAAGGGAACAACATCGCGAGAGGCTCCATAGCCTCGAGCAAGCAATCAGCACCGGCCGGAGGGCCGCAAGACTCGCGCCGGGCCCCGCCCCCACCACAGAGGGCCGGGCCAGAGAGGAGTCCGCCGTAAGGCCCCGCAGCCAGCCACAACACCGCAGGTGAGCCCAGGAGGCCCCTAGGGCTCTAGGTTAAGCCCCTGGGGCCGGGGGCCACCCTTGAGGAGGGATCACGGAGGGAGGGGGCCTTTAATGACTTTGGGATTACAGGCCAGGCACATCCTATGACCCTAGCCTCCCCGGGAGATAAAGAAGTTCCCCTTTTGGAAGCCCCCAGCTGCTGGACATGTTGAGGGGTTCCCGGTAGGATTCCCTCCCGCCTAGTGTATCATAGGCTGTATAGAGTACCTAGGCCTACTGTATATATGTTGATGTATAAACCGTGTTGCGCCTGTTCTAGGCCCTAGTTGGTAAAGAGCACCCGAATGAGCAGTGGTGCTGTGATTTTAATGCGGCCTTTTAGTGGCCAGAATTGTGAAGGGTCTTTTTAAATGAACGCGCACTAGTTACCCGAATGTATAATTTGAATAATTGAATGCCATCTTGATCAATATAAAGGAACCTGATTGTTACTTATACAAGCCTGGTGTGGTGTCCGGTTATTGCGTCGCATTTCTGAGTTAATGTGAGAGTGTGCTGCACAACTGCCTTACACATTGCCTTCGCGTGCCTTTCCCCGCTTTGCGCCATGCTACCATAACGGTCTCGGTAACCCCGTTTCCAACATTGGTGTTCAGCGGTGGGATAAGGACTGGTATTTGTGCAGCACCCTACAGTGACTCAGTGTGCGCCGCAATTGGACACCTAGGAAAATAATAAGTAGGAGGAATTCTATTGTAAATTGCCAGTTGTATTAGTCCTGTGTTAGACCTGCTGCCTTCCATTTAGGACCCCTTCCTTAAGTTGTCTGGGACCCCACCTAGGAGGATGGAGTTTGAGCTAGCCGACCTAGAGAGGTACACGGTGAACCAGCTCAAGGAGTTCTGCCTAGAGAGGGGGTGGCCGTCAAGCGAGGTGCCAGGAAGGAGGTACTTCAGAAGGCTTTGAGGGCATGGGTCATGGCCCACCCGGGAGGGAAGAGGGGAGGAGGAGGAGCAGAGGGAGACAGACGACCCAGGAGAACTGAGCCTACTGAACATTGACGTCAGCGAGAATGTGTTGCCAGGAAGACGTTCCAGGGCAGGCAGTAGTGCGTCAGGGGGAGTGTGTCACCAGAGGAATTCGAGGACAGAAGGCAGCAAAGGCAATTGACATTAGAATTGGCTAAGATGGAAAGGGAGCGAGAACAGGGAAGGCTAGCCATGGAGGAAAGAAGGCTTGTACATGAGCTTAGCCTGAAAGAACTGGAGCTCCGAGCCTTGCAAATGGAAATGGAAGGCAAAGGAAATGGTGGCAGCGTACCTACTGGGGTTCCACAGGAGCCCAAATTTTACCTACCCAGGGAGGTGATGGCCAGCTTTAGTGTGGGTGATGACATAGACAAGTGGTTGACGGCGCACGAGGTAGCTTTGGTGGCCCATAGAGTTCCTGAGAGCTACTGGGGAGGAGGACTTTATAGATACATACCTCCACTAGTCAGGGACACACTGCTAACCTTAGAAAAGGGGGATCGAACCAACTACCCTATCATGAGGGAGGCCCTGCTCAGGAAGTTTGGCCTCACCCCTGAGAAGTACCGCCAAAAGTTTCGCAACAGCCACAAGCTCACCACACAAAACTGGGTAGATTTTTATGATTATGCCCGGAAGGCATTAGAGGGTTGGGTGCGTGGCAGCGAGGTTGACAATTACACTGGGCTGTACGACCTATTTTTGAGAGAGCACCTCCTCGAGAAATGTTTTCCGGAGCTGCGCCAGTACTTGGTGGACCGCAAGCTGACCAACCCAAGGGAGCTTGCAGAGGAGGCAGACACGTGGGTCAGCACTAGGGTGTCCCACAAGGGAGCCGGGGCGGATCCCCCGAAGGGTGGACAGGTGTTCCCCCAGAAGAAAGAGGGGGGAGATAAAAAGAGGGAGTTCGTTAAAGGTCCCCAAAATAGACCGCCTGGGAGAGGGGTAGGTTTCCCATCCCAATCTGGATACCAGAAACCCACTTACCCTGACAGGAGTCAGCAGCCCAGAACTGTCCGGTGCTACGAGTGCGGGGAGGTTGGACACTACAAGGGGGATGCCCAGTGTCGCAAGAGAGCCCCAGCCCCCACAGGAGGTAAGACCCCGGGTGGCCAGTGTAGCGCTTTGGGGAGGAGTTGTCCCTAGGTAGGGGAGGTGAGTGGACAGGCTTGACCTTAGTTTCCCTGGGGGATAGGGAGATCATCCCAAGGGTGCAGGTACCCGAGAACACTGCCAAGTATCGGCAGAGGGTCCTGGTGAACGGGGAGGAGGTGGAGGCTCTGAGGGACACAGGTGCCAGTATGACAATGGTGAAACGTCAGCTGGTGTCCCCAGAGCAGGTGATTCCTGAGGAGTTCCACCCGGTTGTGATGGCAGATAATAGCCTGGGTCATTACCCCGTGGCCCAAGTTCCCTTTGAGTGGGGAGGAGTGTCAGGTCTGATGAAGGTTGCGGTGAGCCCTGCCATGCCAGTTGACTGTCTGCTGGGCAACGATTTAGAACATACTGCCTGGAGAGAGGTAGAGTTCAATGCCCATGCTGAGATGTTGGGGTTACCAGGATGGACTTGCGTTATCACGCGGTCCATGGCTGCCCGACAAGGAACTCAGCCCGGGTTGGAGCCTGAAAGAAGGGCCCAGCCCACTGCTGGACGAGGAGATGTCCGGGAGGAAACACCCGGTGAGATGGATGGGGAGCCCGCGGAGGTGACCCCGGAGTCCGCTGAGGTGGTTGGTTTTCCCGTGGGGACCTGCCGACCCCTGCAGAGTGGCAGGTGGAAGGAGGGCCTACCCGGGAAGAATTTTGCCGGGCACAGAGGGAGTGCCCTACGCTTGTTGGCATACGGCAACAGGCCGACGCCCAAGCAGCTGGAACAGAGACTGGTAATTACCATGTCTACTGGGAGGATGGTCTCCTCTACAGTGAGCCTAATGCTCCGGTGCATGGGTCCTCAAGGGCCGTGGTGGTCCCCCAATGCCACCGAGCCTTTCTGCTAGAGTTGGCGCATGAGATACCACTAGCAGGACACCTGGGCCAGGACAAGACGTTTGCGCGCTTGGTCCCACATTTTTACTGGCCCAGGATGCGCGTCACTTCTGACACTTATTGCAAGACCTGCACCACTTGCCAAGCAAGCGGCAAGACAGGGACTAAGGTGAAGGTCCCGCTAGAGCCTCTCCCAGTGGTCGATACCCCTTTGAGCGAGTGGGGATTGACATTGTCGGGCCGTTGATCCGCCGACTTCAGCTGGGCATAGGTTCATTTTGGTGCTAGTAGACCACGCCACCCGGTACCCAGAGGCAATCCCTCTGAGGACCATCACAGCACCGGTGGTGGCGCGGGCCCTCATGGGGATTTTTACCCGAGTGGGATTCCCCAAGGTCGTGGTGTCAGATAGGGGCACGAATTTCATGTCAGCCTACATGCAGGCCATGTGGAAGGAGTGTGGAGTGACCTACCGGTTCTCCACTCCTTACCACCCCCAGACGAACGGGCTCGTGGAGCGCTTCAACAAAACCTTGAAGGGGATGATCAGGAGCCTACCCGAGGACTTGAGAAGAAAGTGGGACGCCCTTCTTACTCCTGTCTGCTCTTCTCCTACCGAGAGGTGCCGCAGAAGGGGGTCGGTTTCAGCCCCTTTGAGCTGCTCTATGGCCACCCCGCTCGGGGGCCCTCAGTCTTGTCAAAGAGGGGTGGGAGAAGTCTTCCTCGAAGCTTCCCCGTGATGTGGTCAGCTATATGCTGGCGTTCCGCAGCCAAGTGGCCAAGCTGTGGAAGGAGGCCTCGGACAACTTAGAGGCAAGTCAGGCCGTCATGAAGCAATGGTATGACCGGAACGCGCGGACGGTAGAGTTAGACGCTGGACAGAAGGTGTGGGTCATGGAGCCAGGAGAGCTTAGCGCCTCCAGGACCGATGGACTGGGCCGTTTGAGATCTTAGAACGAAAAGGCCAGACCACGTATGTCGTCGACATGAAGACCCCCGTCAACCCCACAGGGTGCTCCACGTCAACCGCCTGAAGCCACACCAGGAGCGTTCCGAGCTCACTCTCTTGATGATAACGGATGGGAGTGAGGAGGAAGAGAGTGAGCCTCTGCCAGACCTTCTGGCGGTCCACGAGAAGGATGGTTCGGTAGAGGGAGTAGTCCTCGCCCCATCCTTGACCCCAGAGCAACAGAGGGACTGCCGCCAGGTTTTGGGGCAGTACGCCCGTTGTTTTCCCTCACGCCTGGAATCACGCACCTGTGTACCCATGATGTGGACACAGGGGACAGTCCGCCAGTGAAGAACAAGTCTTACCGGCTGTCCGATAAGGTCAAGGCTAGTATCCAGAGTGAGGTGGTAAAGATGCTAGAACTGGGGGTGATTGAGCCTTCCAGTAGCCCTTGGGCTAGTCCGGCAGTGTTGGTGCCGAAAGCGGCCCCCCGGGCACCACACCAGAACTTCGGTTCTGTGTGGATTATCGTGGACTCAACTCGGTCACCAAGACCGACGCTCACCCGATCCCTCGGGCGGATGAGCTTCATTGACCGGCTGGGAGCAGCCCGGTATTTGAGTACCATTGATTTAACATCAGGATATTGGCAGATCGCCATGGCGGAAGGAGCAAGGGAGAAGACTGCGTTCTCCACCCCCGAGGGCCACTTTCAATTCCAGGTGATACCCTTCGGGTTGAAAAATGCTCCCGCCACTTTCCAGCGGTTGGTGAACCAGGTGCTGTCTGGCCTAGAGGCCTTCTCTGCTGCCTACCTGGATGACATAGCTGTCTTCAGTAGCAGCTGGGAAGACCATCTGCAGCATCTCCAGGAGGTGCTGCAGGCTTTGCAAAGGGCTGGTCTAACCATCAAGGCCAGCAAGTGCCAGATTGGACAGGGATCTGTCGTGTACCTGGGACATCTGGTGGGCGGAGGTAAGGTGCAACCCCTCCAAGCCAAGATTGAGACCATCATGGCCTGGGAGCCCCCCAAGACCCAAACAGAGGTCCGAGCTTTTCTCGGCCTCACGGGATACTACCGCCGGTTCGTCAAGGGATATGGAACCATCGTGGGCCCATTGACGGAATTGACTTCCAAGAAACAGCCACGCAGAGTAATCTGGACGGCTGCCTGCCAAGATGCCTTTGAGACTCTTAAACGTGCCATGTGCACCGCACCGGTGCTCCGGACCCCGACTTCGGCCGGGAATTTATCGTGCAGACAGACGCTTCTGAGCATGGCATAGGAGCTGTGCTCTCGCAGCTGAATGACGATGGCCAAGACCAGCCAGTGGCCTTTATCTCCCGACGACTACTCCCCGGGAACAGCGGTGGAGTACCATCGAGCGGGAAGCCTTTGCTGTGGTTTGGGCGGTGAAGAAGTTGAGGCCATACCTTTTGGTTGTCACTTCTGGTCCAGACCGACCACAGACCCCTTCGCTGGCTCATGCAGATGAGAGGCGAAAATCCCAAATTGTTGAGATGGTCCATTTCCTCCAGGGGATGGACTTTCGGGTGGAACATCGACCCGGTGTAGACCACGCCAACGCTGACGGTCTCTCCCGGTTTTTCCGCCTTAGTGAAGAGAACTCCCTAGAGGTTGGGAAGCTCTCCCTCTTTCGGCTGGGGGACGCGTGTTAGACCTGTCAGCCCTAGGGTGGTCTTACCCTGTTTTTTTCCCTTTCTGCGCCTCATTTTTGCCACCATATTTTTACTGGACCTAGGTCTCCGGGCGCCTTGCCACTGCTGGTCAGTGCTGAGGTGCAGGTGCTCTCTCACCAAAGATGGCTGCCACAGGCCCCTGCTACTGCAGAGGGCCTTCCACACATACACACTAGTCGCCAGAGTCAGGCTGGGACAAGGGATACAGTAGCCATCCCGTCCCCGCCTCTGGGCCCCATAGCTAGGTAGGTGGAAGGTTCCAGAACCTTCCGGGCTGTGGGAGGAGTTACACTTTGCCGCCTTTGGGAGGGTCACCTGACCTAGGGGTATAAGAGGCTTGGAGGGAAAACCTGGAGTTAGTTAGGTTGAGGCACCGCTGAACCTGGGAGAACCTGCGCTGGAGTACAGACTTTAGGGCCTAGGGGGAGACCTACACTACTGCCGCTGACAGGGTCAAGGCCCTGCTGCCGTAAGATAGATGAGGAACGCCCACCACCCACTGATCTTGCCCAGTGTGAGGGGACCCAGGGAACCATCTCCAGCGTGCCAGGAGGCACATCAACTCCTCCAAGAATCACCAACTCACAACCCCCCTGTTCATAAAGAGACTTTACTGCATCCAAGAATTTCAGGACTACAAGTGAAAACCATTGAGAGGGGATCAGGAGGCGAAGCGCTGCGTCCTAAGCGCTAGGCCTCCACCCCCTATCTGTCTATACAGACAGCTGGACTGTCCCCTAGAACCATCCCTTCACAGCCTGAGCATAAGGCTGTCAGCGCGCCTGCGCTGCAACCCCCAAGTGCGGAGAGAACTTGACCCTCCTCTCGGTCACTGACCTGGTGACCGGATCACCGCGCGCCGCCGCCGCTGGAAGAAGGGAACTGAGGCCGGGAGATCTCTCCCCTATTCATAGTAGTGGTGAGGGGCGCCGTCCGCGCCCTCACCGAAATCACCACAAGTCACCGCCGGGCCCGAGACCCCTGCCGCTGCCAGCGCGGCCAAGAATACCGCCGCCGCAGCCCCGTGGGCCGCGTGGAAGTGAATTGAGGCCTGCTGCGGCCTCCCGGCCCGTGGACGCTGTCGCCGAGGGCCGGGACGCTGACCGCGTCACAGGTCGCGCCCGGAAAGGCCGCGACGGGATTGGCCCGCCAAAGCCAATCGCCGGAGAAGAGGGCGTCGCCTGGCAACCACCAGAAGCCGCGACGTGATTGGCCCAGCAGAGCCGAACATCAACGCCAGAGGGGCTCCACTGCCATCGGGAGCCCCCGGAGGAAGAGAAGGCCGCGACGCGATTGGCTCAGCCGGAGCCAATCGGGAGGACGTCCCCGGGCTCCACTGCCAACGGGAGCCCCGCGAAGAATCGCCGCCGCGCCCGGATTGGGCGCCGTGAAGAGCCCGCCTCCGCCCAGCACGCCGGGAGGTAAGGAAGGACCTCCTCACCTCTCGGGACGCCGGAGCCGACTGGCAGGACCGCCGGCTCCCGCACCAAGTCCCCACTCACTCCCTGGACTCCACGGGGGCCGGAGGAGGAGCATACCGGCCCCCAACGAAGGGAACAACATCGCGAGAGGCTCCATAGCCTCGAGCAAGCAATCAGCACCGGCCGGAGGGCCGCAAGACTCGCGCCGGGCCCCGCCCCCACCACAGAGGGCCGGGCCAGAGAGGAGTCCGCCGTAAGGCCCCGCAGCCAGCCACAACACCGCAGGTGAGCCCAGGAGGCCCCTAGGGCTCTAGGTTAAGCCCCTGGGGCCGGGGGCCACCCTTGAGGAGGGATCACGGAGGGAGGGGGCCTTTAATGACTTTGGGATTACAGGCCAGGCACATCCTATGACCCTAGCCTCCCCGGGAGATAAAGAAGTTCCCCCTTTTGGAAGCCCCCAGCTGCTGGACATGTTGAGGGGTTCCCTGTAGGATTCCCTCCCGCCTAGTGTATCATAGGCTGTATAGAGTACCTAGGCCTACTGTATATATGTTGATGTATAAACCGTGTTGCGCCTGTTCTAGGCCCTAGTTGGTAAAGAGCACCCGAATGAGCAGTGGTGCTGTGATTTTAATGCGGCCTTTTAGTGGCCAGAATTGTGAAGGGTCTTTTTAAATGAACGCGCACTAGTTACCCGAATGTATAATTTGAATAATTGAATGCCATCTTGATCAATATAAAGGAACCTGATTGTTACTTATACAAGCCTGGTGTGGTGTCCGGTTATTGCGTCGCATTTCTGAGTTAATGTGAGAGTGTGCTGCACAACTGCCTTACACATTGCCTTCGCGTGCCTTTCCCCGCTTTGCGCCATGCTACCATAACGGTCTCGGTAACCCCGTTTCCAACACTCCTTGACACAAAGTAGTGCTAAGAAGGGCTTGGTGCCACTTGGCTCTAGTTCAGACAACTTTCCAACATAAATCTTGCATTTAAAAGTAAATCCCACCGCAACAGTTTGTGCTGGGTTTGTTTCACTTTTGTGATGAAAACCTGCGTCAAAGTGTAAGTAAAAAATGACTTGCATATTCTGAGTGCTTTCAGTCACAGTATGTGTCCTCGTAGCACTATAAATACAAGTCACTCTTCCCCACCGCACCAACCAGAATTCAGTTCACATTACACATGTAGAGACATCTGCAGTGATCACATTAACCTACTGAGCTTTCTTTTTTTTTCAAGTTTGAGTTTATTAAGAAAAACAAGCAAAAGAACAGCATTGTAATAGTTACAACAGATCCTATTTAACATAAAGGTTGTATGGAAAACGAGATAAAATGGGAAATAAGACTATCAAGCTGTATACAAAAGGAAAAATATACGTTATAAACCAAGAAAAGATAAGGGGGGGACAAAAGGGGGGTAAAGAGCAAGATGTGGTTAAATTATAATATTATAATAAAAAGCAAGAACAATAACTGGTTTAACACTGTAAGCATAAAAATAAGTACATTTTAAAAATTACGTGGTAGAGAATATAGATCTTTTAGGAAGGAAAAGGCAAAGAGTAAAATTTAAGGCGGTTTCGTAACATCATCTGAAACAGTAATAGCTTTAACAATAGAAGAGGCAGATGCGGATAAATATGTGGTTAGTGGAAGCCATTAGAGGTCTCTTTTAATCGCTAGGGAAATAGGGAGACGTAATTAGTATCTAGTCTATGGTGGAAACACACAGCATTCCACCAGGATCTAAAAGTAACTTTATCTGCTTGTTTCCAATTAGAGGTTATTACATGAAAAGCAACAGCTAACAGTAGGTCTAACAATTTAAAGTTTGATGTTGACTGAGGCCAATGAGGTGACTGAGTGCCAAGGAATATGTATATTATAGAGAAGGGTATCTTAACTTTAAAAATGTTCTCAATTTGGGACCAAACTAATTGCCAAAATCTGTGGATAGGGGGACATTCAAATAACATGTGTTTTAAATCAGCAGTAGGATAGGAACAGGACCAACAAATGGAGGACAAATCCGATGTGAAGGAAGCTAGGGTCACAGGAGAGAATAATATCCGATGGTAGACAAAATAAAGGGTTTGTGTGGTATTAGCAGCACAAGAAGTTTTGTGAAGCCTAAACCACAATTTATCCCAAGTACTGGTTGGCCAACATTGCAGTAAATCTTTTTCCCAAGCCAATTCAGTCTTTGATTTAAGTCTATCCGAGGGTAATTGTAGGGATTTATATATAGTGGAAGCAGAGGGAGAAGTATCTAAAATTGGAGAGAGTTTTAAGCAAACTGGGGGGGGGTGGAAGTGTTTGGCAGTATAAGAAGGTATTGATTAAGGGCAGGAAGTATACGATCATATTGCGGTTTAAAGGAGGCTGGTAAAGAAAACTTAGTTTGGAGATCAGTGAACGAAAGGGGTTTGTTGTCAAATATAAGTTGGGAGATCCAATGCAAGCCTTTGGAGTGCCAATTTTTCCAGCATATAGAACAGTTATTAATTCGTAACGATTTATTATGCCAAATAGGTTGTTGTTGATATGAATTAGTTGAAGGATAGGAAGTTGGTAAGAGAGGAATTAAGAGTTTACGGGAATGAGAAATGATAGGGGAACGTAAAAAGGAATTATTGGAAGTAAAAGCAAGAATTTGCTGAAAATCAAAGGGGGTAATAAGAAATTCCCCTAATTCTAACCACAATGGAGGAAATACAAGGGGCTCCGAGGAGAGCCAGCGGGTAGCTTGTTTTAGGGAAAAAGCAGAGTGATAAGTTTTGAAATCAGGAAACTTAAGACCTCTATTGGTTTTGTCTTTTTTTAAAGTAGACAGGGCTATACGAGAGGGTTTACCTTTCCAAAGAAACTTTGTTAGGAGGGAGTCTATTTTTTTAAAGTAAAACCCTAGAATGTGGACTGGAATCATGGAAATTATAAATAGAATCTGGGGAGTAAGCATAATTTTAATCGAATCTATTCGGCCCCACCAGGAAAGAAAGAGAGGACGCCAACGCATGATAGTATCATTTAATGTTTTGGTAATGTGGTCGAAATTTAGTTTTAATGTTTCAGAAATTGTTGGAGCAAACCACAGGCCTAAATATTTTATTTTAGAAGATTGCCAAGAAAAACCAGTGTGGGCAAAAAAGTGTTTTTGACATAAAACATTTTAAAGGCAAAACTTCACACTTATCAGTATTGAGTCGATATCATGAAAGCTGAGAAAATGTAGTTACTTGTTGAAGAAAAGGTGGGAGAGAGGTTGCAGGATTAGAACAATATAAAAGAATATCGTCAGCGTAGACTGACATTTTAACTTGATGGGGACCATAATGAAAACCGGTAATGAGAGAATCTTGTCTGTTTTTCGTTAAAAAGGGTTCCAGCGCTATGACAAATAAAAGAGGTTATAAGGGGCACCCTTGACGAACCCCTCTAAGTAGTGGAAAATAATCTGAGGTTTTACCATTAACAAAGATTGAGGCTTTGGGACCTGAATATAATAGAGAAATTAAAGCAATCAACTTAGATGGAAATCCAGCCCATTTTAATGCATGGAACATAAAGTCCCAGCCAATTCTGTCAAAGGCCTTTCCTGCATCTAAATCAATAGCAGCAATAGGGTGATTTAAGATGAGGCCTTGCTCAGAATGTTAAAAAAGACTCGAGAATTGTCAGAGGCTAATATACCCTTAACAAAGCCAGACTGTTCGGGGCCTTTGAGATCAGGTAGAACGGGGTCTATACGTAGGGCCAGGATCTTAGCAAATATCTTATAATCAGTGTTAACTAGGGAGATGGGGTGGAAATTCTTATAGAGAGAGAGGTCTTTACCCTCTTTTGGGATTAAACAAATCAAAGCTTCTTGGAATGTGCCTTGCGAGATACCTTTATCTATAAAGGAATTAAATAAAGTTAGAAGATTGGGTAAGAGGTGATTTGCAAAGTGATCATAAAATTCAATAGTGAAACCATCAGGTCCAGGAGCCTTTCCTCTTCTTAATACCGAGACTGCATGGGAGATTTCTGGTAGGGAAATATCGATTCCCAAGGAATCAAAGTCAATGTGGTGAGGGGAAGGAGAGGCGATGGACTGCAATTAAGAATAGAGATCAGATTGTGCTGGTTGATCTTCAGGAGAATTGAGATTTTTGTAAAAGGAAACAAATTCATTTAAAATATCACTATCCTTAAAAAGAGAAGTTCCCAATGGGCCCTGTAAAGATTCTATTTTAGTTCTGTCTTTTCTCACTTTCAAATAATTAGCCAATAGTTTCCCCATTTTGTTTTGACCCCCGTAATAGCGAGTACCAATTTATCAATAAAAAGGAGGAGGCTGCGTTCGTAGATAGTCTGTTAAAAGTAATTTTAGCGTCAATAAGATTTTTCAGGGAAGACTCATCATTGGATTGATAGTATATATACTCTAGTTGTTTAATTTTGTTGAGTAATTGAGTGGACTGGGCCTCTAGGGATTTTTTATTTTGTGATACAAAGTTTATTATAAACCCCCTGGCAGCTGCTTTAAAAGAGTCCCAAACCATTACGAAAGAGGAATCTGGAGTGGAGTTAATGGCAAAAAATTCAGAGGGAAAGGAGCAAAATTGTTGATTGAAATTAGGGTCTAAAAGTAGTGAGTTATTGAAGCGCCATCTGCCTGAATGTGGGGAAAAAGAGATAAGATCAATGTCAACATATACTGGGGCGTGATCTGAGATTAAAATTGAACCGATTTCAGAGTGAATAGCATGCTGGGCTAAGGACTTGCTTAGGAAAAGGTAATCTATACGGGATTGTGAGTGGTGAGGAGCTGAATAGAAGCTATATTCTCGAAGATCTGGATGGCAGAGTCGCCAAATATCTACTAGAGACTTGCGTCATATTGTGGAAGTGAATTGTGAATGCATTTTAGAGGGAACAAATTTCACTGTTGAGTGTCTGTCTAATATGGGGTCGTAAATTTGGTTACAGTCTCCGCCGAATATAATGTAATCATCAACATATAAAAGCAGTTTATCAGAAATTTTAGTCTAAAAACGACCTTCAACATCAGATTCTTGATGTACAACTGATACGTGCAACTTTTTATGTCATAAAATCAGAACTCCATTCTTCTTACCTAGAGCAGGAGAAGTAATCACATTGCCCACCCAACACTATTTCAATTTTGAAGCTTCAGATTCAGAAAGATGTGATTCCTGAAGTAATGCAATATCCGTTTTTAACTTGGCTAGGTGGGATAAAACCCTTTGCCTTTTAATATAGTTACCTAGTCCCTTAATATTCCATGTTGTAACATGGAATGTGACGTGAGAATAAGAACATGAACACACAATATGTTTACAATATCGAGAATGAAGTGAGAAAACAATAGAGAAGAGGGAAAAGAGTAAAAAAGTTAGGCGTTTGTGAAAAAGAAGCAAGGGAGAAGGAGGAAAAAGTTGAAAGGAGGGAAAAGGAAAAAGTGGAAAAGAAACTTAGAAAAAATCTAAAGGAAAGGGAAGAAAAAACAGGAAACAATAAGACAGTACAAGTCATATGAATGACGACTGAGAAACATACAGACAGTACACAAGACGGAATGGGGGATGGCGACACCGAAAGACGACAATGACAGCACTCGAACTCCACCGGATAGCAGGGAAACTTTTGGTGGGAAGAAGTCAACACATAGAGGAGACCATATGGAGAGCGGGGTGGAGTAAAAACACCTGTATTAGGAATACAAATGGGATAATATCAATAGGATACTTTTATAAAAAGAGGGAAAGAGAGAGGTGAAACAACGAAACTAGTGGACTAACATCCTGTAGATGAAAGGAAAAGTGATACAACATTCAACGAACTTCATAGATAATAAAACAGTCCTGCAAGACAGAACAAAATAACATTCAAGTACCCTTTGAGGTGTCCATGACATCCACTCCGTGAAGCTGGAGAAATTCCTGTAATGCAGCTGGGTCCTCAAAAGTAGTAGTCTTCTCCTTATATGTAGCCTTGAAAAGACACGGATGGATCAGTCCATATCTAGCATTGAGAGATCTTAGCTGAGGACGTAAGTCAAGGAATTTTTTCCGATGGTCAGCAGTGACTTTAGTTACATCCTGAGAAAAATACAGTCGGTGGCCTTCCCAATGAATTTGTTTTTTGAACTTAACAACTGACAAGACTTGAAGGAGGTCGGTATATTTTAGGAATAAGATGATGACTCCACGCGGTTTTGCTGAGACCTTTGGACCAAGCCTATGAGCGCGTTGAATGTTGAGTGAAGTAGAGGCAGGCATATTCAAAAGCTTGGGCAAAAAGGTCTGAAAATAAACGGTTGGGTTAGAGCCCTCCAAGTTTTCAGGGAGAGCGTAAATGTGAAGGTTATTTCACGATTTTGGTTTTTCAAATCTTCAGTGTACTTTTTGAAGTGGATTATTTCAGATTCCAGAGAGGAGATACATGAGTAGGTGCATTGCAGAGCTTCCGTTTTTTGTTCCACCACTAGTACTCGTGATTCCAAATAAGACCACTTGTCCTCCAAATGTTGCAGAGTCTTATTAGTTTCCTCCATGAAGGGTTTCAAAGCAGAAATTTCTGCAAGAATTACATCCATGGATGCTGAAGAAGAGTGAACTGGAGACGGACGATGTTTTTTCAGGATGTTTGGTGGAAATCACTGATAATTTGCTAGAAAGCTGCGTCTTTGGAATGGTGCTTGGTGTGAGCTCAGGTTTGTGAGAAGGGTTGTCCTCCATATCGTTGCAAGTAGAGTCTGAATCAGAGTGAGTAGTATGTTTGGTAAAAGTTGAAAGTTTAAGGTTTTTTAATCTCCCCATATAAGAAAGAGAAGAAGATATATGTAGAGCACTGCAGAAGTACCAGCGTGAGGTAAAATCTTCAAAAACTGTAACCAAGTTCAGTCACAAAGTAAAGTGAGGAAGACCACAGTTCTGAAAAAATTAAGCACACAAAATGTATCAGGAAATTGGAGGGTCACTGTCGTGACCTGGGGCAGAGGGCACTAGGACCCTGCACCCAGTCGGGAGAGGGGACAGCAACCGGACACCACTTCCGGTCAGGGAGTGGGGACGGGCATTATGATACGGCGAGGACAGGGAACGAGACGTGCCTGTGAGCACGGGCCAGAGACAAGAATAAAGAACAACTAATCACCTACCGGTCTCTGCGTGTTTTCTGTGTGGCGACACGACAACTGGTGACGACGAGGTGGGATCTGCAAGCACCACCAGAAGCGCGTGCCCGTGGCCTCTGCAACGTCCGATCAGAGCCAGGAGCCGACCCTGATCTGCCGACCGCCAGAAGAAGAAACGCGACATCAGGAGCCCACCCCGGTTGCAAGAGGAACGGAACCAGGAGCCTACTCTGGTCCGCCAGCCCCCAGAAGAGAAAACGCAACGTCGGGAGCCCACCCCGATCACGGGAAGAGCGGAGCCAGGAGCCCACCCTGGTCCGCGTGCGGGGAAATACAACGACATTGGGAGCCCACACCGGCCGCATCGAGTGGAAAGGTGAGGAGAAGGGGAGCGGTGTACCTGACCGTGACTGCAGCCACCCGCTGACTGACGAGATAGCCCAGAGCCTCCCGCGTAGATTTCATGCTGAAATCTCGTGAGAACTCGGCGGCCAACTTTAGGTCAGGCGGGAGAGCCAATAGGAGGCTGGAAAAGGCCCGGCGGCCATCTTAAAGTCAGGCAATAAAAGAAATAGGAAATCTCGCCCGGCAGAAATCTTGGCGGCCATTTTAAAGTCAGGCGGGAGAACCAATCAGAAGCAGGAGAAGGCCATGCGGCCATTTTTAAGTCAGGCAAACACTGAAAAAGCATAAAAGAAGCAAAAAAAAGAGGTAAAAATAAAAGGAAGTTACAGCAAATAAAGGAGAAATAAAGAAAAGAAAGTACAGCCAAATAAGAAAACTGCACACAGAAGAGGGGAAAGGCATACAGAGGCAGGAGAAGCAGGTCTGCACCACAACAAAAAATGACAGAAGACGGAAGTGACAAGAACAGCGCAAATGCAATCTTCCGCAGACCACTACCGTTCAGTTTGTCAGACCCACAAACGAGCATTCGTTGGGAAAGATGGATAAGGCAATTCGAACGCTACATGCGTGCCACATGCAAGGACTACACAGATCAGCAAAACATAGATTTGTTCCTAAACTTCGTAGGTGATGAGGTCGAGGACCTTTTGATAACATTTCCCCAGAACAGACCTCAACATACAAGGGACTGATGAAGTGCCTCACAGACAAATTTGACCCTCAAAGAAATGTGGACTTTGAGAGATACCCGTTCAATACCACGTGCCAACTGGCTGAGGCGTCCTCGACGATTTGCGACCAGACTACGCAAACTGGTTACATATTGTGATTTTGACAAATTTGACAATGAGCAGGCTATACGACTGCGCATCATTGAAGGCAGTCAGTGGAGTTCCGTGCATGAATACTGAACGAACCGTACACGCTAGAGAAAATACTGACCATGGCCCGAGCGGAGGCCAGAGCTACAACACATGCCAGACAAATGGAAAATGGGAAGGCAAGAAGAGTGGAACAAGCAAACCGCATAGCTGGGAACGTCAGGAAACGAGACAATACACCGCCGCCCCGGAAGCAGAAGCAAGAAATAACATGCTATCGCTGTGGACTTGAATTCCCACATGCCGGCGCCTGCCTAGCGATGGGTCACAAATGCCGGACATGCAACAGGGAAAACCATTTTGCGAGTGCCTGCATGAGTGCTCAATTCAAAAGTGAGCATGGGAGACCAGCAAGACCTCGGGCAGCGACGAGCAGGTATACATGACACATGGACACGCAGAATCGCAGTCCCTCAGCTGAATCGGATGGAGCAAACACGCCAGAGGCAACAGAACGACTGTATCTGATGTCAGAGGTACCAACAGATGATCGCACGCCGGAACACATCCATCTCGTAGACAAACAGCAGATAAAGAAAACAGCGACGGTGAACATTGAGGTAGGGATTCACAGCACAAGCTTCGTACTAGACAGTGGAGCTACATGCAACATCATGTGCATGTCAGAATATGAGAAGATGATGGTGAAACCACCGCTATCACCGTCCACTGTTGATGTGTTCACCTGGGGCTCAAGGAAACCAGTGGTGAACATGGGGAAGTTCATAGAGAGACTCACATACAAAGAAATGTCAGCACAGGAGGAAGTACATGTACTACCAGGAGACATTCCAGCACCCTGTCTACTAAGTAATGTCACTGTGCAGGTGATGGGTCTCTTAGCAATGACCTATAACATGTCAGAACGACAGAACATTCTGAGGGAACGTCCAGCCATACTACAAGGACTGGGCAAACTAAGAGACAAGCAAATAATATTAATGAAGTAGTCAAGCCTGTGGCTCAGCATCAGCAAAGAGTGCCCATACATCTGCAACCACAGGTGGAAGAAGAAATACAAAGCCTACTGGCGCAAGACATCATAGAGCCACCTGACGGACCGACCCCATGGGTATCTCTGATAGTAGCAGTACCAAAGAAGAACACATCAAAGATTCGCATTTGCGTTGACATGAGAATACCAAACACGGCAATCGAGAGGGAAAGACACCCAGGGCCTCACTTAAATGACATGATCAGCTGTTTTACTGGCGCTTGCAGATTTTCAAAGTTAGACCTGTGCAAAGGATGCCATCAACTGGAGCTTGATCCGCAATCGCGATACATCACGACATTCTCCACCCACATGGGTCTTTTTCGCTACAAACGACTAAGTTTTGGAATATCATCAGCAGCAGAGATATTTCAAGAGATCATAAGACAAGTGATCAGGCCTGTAAAGAACAGTTTGAATTACAGTGATGACATCCTGGTATTCGGTCGCTCGGATGAGGAGCACGACGAGGCCCTACGTGAGGTCTGCAACCAATTGGAACAAGCAGGCCTGACCCTAAATGAAGACAAGTGTGAACTGGGGAAAAGGGAACTAGTATTCTTTGGACACATCTTTTCAAAAAAAGGAATGAGGCCAGATCCCAGCAAAGTAGAAACACTGGAAAAAGCAAGGCCTCCAACAGAAGTAGCAGAAGTGAGGTCATTTCTTGGGTTAGCAAGCTACTGTGCTCGATACATAAAGTACTTTGCCACAGTGAGCACACCGCTTTGGGACCTAACAAAGCATGGTCAGAAATTTCTCTGGACACATGAATGCGGCAGGGCGTTTGAGGCCATCAGACACGCAGTAATGGCTGTAGATCATCTTGACTATTTCGACCCATCGCTATGCACTGAGCTCACTGTTGACACCAGCCTGGTAGGGTTAGGAGCAATCTTGGCCCAACACATGCCTGGAAGAGACTCACCCAGGCAAATTGTCGCATATGCGAGCAAGAGTTTGTCTGACATTGAAAGGGCATACTCCCAGCCAGAGAAGGAAAGTCTAGCAGTGGTATGGGCGTGTGAACACTACCACATGTTCATCTACGGAAAACCCTTCACCATTGTAACTGACTACCAAGCCCTAGTGACAATATATAGAAATCTGAACGCAAAGATACCGCCACGCATTGAAAGGTGGGGAATAAGACTGATGGACTATGACTTCAAGATCGTGCACAAGCCGGGAAAGGAACACAACTCAGCTGACTACATGTCACGACATCCCATACTGCAGGCACAGAAAACACATCCATGGCAGAAGAGTACCTAAACTTTGTGTTAAGGCAGAACACTCCCGCACCAATAACAATTGAAGAGCTGGAACGAGAGACAACAAGGGATGCCACAATGCAAGCCGTCAAATCAACAACACGACAGCAAAGATGGAGACACGGAAACAACAACAGCCCCATGGGAGAAGGAGTGAGCAGGGAAGAAATGCTGGCATTCAAAAACATACAAGAGGAACTTTCAGAAAAGGAAAGAGGAATCATACTAAGAGGAACGAGGATAGTCATGCCAAAAGCATTGCGGCGGCAGACTGTAAACCTGGCACATGAGTCCCACAGAGGCATAGTAGCAACAAAAAAGATGCTACGGGAAAGAGTATGGTTCCCAGGCCTGGATCGACTGGTGGAAGACACCATCCTAAACTGCCACCTATGCCAAATAACGGTACGGCCCGCAAAGCCAGAACAGCTACAGATGTCGGAGCTTCCAAGGGCAGTGTGGACCACACTGGCAGCTGATTTCTATGGGCCATTGGACACGGGCAACTACTTGCTAGTGGTCATTGATGAGTACTCCAGATTTCCCATAGTACGACACGTCTCGTCAACATCAGCCACTGCAACGTTGCCGATACTGGATGACATTTTTGCAGCCTGGGGCTCCCCACAAACAATGAAGACAGACAATGGGCCTCCCTTCTCGGGAGAGGAGTTTCGCAAATTCATGGCCTACCTGGGCATTCACCACCGGAAGATAACGCCCCTGTGGCCACAAGCAAACGGCATGGTAGAAAGATTCATGGGAAACATCAAGAAAGCAATCCAAAGAGCAAAACTGGCACAGATCTCTGTAGGCCACGCACTCTGTCAAATACTAAGAGAATACCGCAACACCCCTCACAGCTCCACGGGACGATGCCCAGCAGAACTGGTGCTAGGAAGGACAAGCAGGACAAGATTGCCCCAGCTAGAGGCAAAAGCGCCACCAGGACACAATAGCATTGCAGAAAGATCAGGAAGCGAAAAACAAAATGAAACTATATGCTGACGCCAGGAGACTTGCAACACCATCACAACTGAGGCAAGGAGACTCAGTTCTGGTGCGCCAATGACAATCAAGAAAATCAGACAGTCCTTTCTCAGATGAACCGCTGATAATAATAAATGTCAAAGGGCCAATGATAACAGCTGCATCGGGCCCCTACAGAATCACCAGAAATAGCTCACATTTCAAGGGGCTCAAGACATCGGATGAGGACGGAGGAAATACAGCATCCAAGAGCAATACAACACATGACAAAGAGGAAGTTATGGACAGCATGGGAAGAAGGGCACACAACAGCGAGAGACAACAAGAGGTACCAAATGAAGGGACAGAAGGGTCATACCCAAGGAGAGTGAGCAGAAGGCCAAAGAGACTGATTGAGGAAATGTAATGGTGGACTCTCTCTCTCTCTCTCTTTTTTTTTCTCTCTCCCTTACGTCTGTTCTTTTTTCTTTCTTTCCACAAAGAGGGAGATGTCGTGACCTGGGGCAGAGGGCACTAGGACCCTGCACCCACTCGGGAGAGGGGACAGCAACCGGACACCACTTCCAGTCAGGGAGTGGGGACGGGCATATGGTATGGCGAGGACAGGGAACGAGACGTGCCTGTGAGCACGGGCCAGAGACAAGAATAAAGAACAACTAATCACCTACCGGTCTCTGCGTGTTTTCTGTGTGGCAACACGACAGTCACATTCGTTTTTTTTTTTTTACAGAGTTTTATATAGCGCGAACTTGACCCGAAGGTATCAGAGCGCTTTACACAAGCACCAGTTGCGTTACATGAGGACCCATCCATTTTTGTTAGGCACGGGGAGATTAAGTGATATACCCAGAATCACAGGATGTTGAGCGTCCCTGTCGAGACTCGAACCCGGTTCCCCAGATGTGAGATCGACTGCCCTAGCAGTTAGGCCACAGTTGTCTGAATGGGTAGAACTCATATAATGAAAATTAGCGCTCATTATCACTTAGCCAACCCATAGTGAGGTGAATTATTCATCAAAATAAGTCACCGTGAAAAATAAGGAATCCAATGAAATAGTATCATGTTTCTCTTGTGAATGTGACAGCAGCATAAATATAAGGCAAAGAAAAAATAATGACACTGAAATGGTCCATTTAAAGCTTTTTTAGGAAGCGGAGACACGGTGTTGTGAGGCAGGCTCTCTCAGTATGGGAGGAAGCGCGCTCACCCTTCAAAATGGCGGACACACCCTTACTGTGAGGAGAAATCCCCCGGGGCCGTTATGGCCCTAAAATCGTTGCAGCATTGACTTCTTAAAAGTTTCAGCGACTCACCATTGTTAGAGGGAGAGATGCCGTGAATCTCATCCCTCGGCCGGCGCCGTAACAGTCGCAAATCGTATCGTTGGTTTCTCAATCCGGCGGAGCCTCGGATGGTCACGCCATCTTGGATCGGGGCCGAAGCCACGCCAACTGAGCTTTCTTAACATAAAAAAATGGATTAGGTTAACACAGCTCCTTTCTTTTGTAGGCCCACCAAACTGTGGATGAACTGCAAAATATTTAGGGGCCGATTTATCATTGAGGTGCGTCTCCCTTGCGCCACGCAAGGGGGCGCAAGGCAACGCAACTACTATGTGCGGCTTGATAACTCTAGAGTAACGCAACGCAGCACAAATCGCTGTGTTGAATTACTCTGCCCCAGGGAGGCATGCCATGGGTGGAGCGTGGGTGTTCCCATGCATCCACCCATGGATTTTTGCACATTCCCAAATTTACCATTACTGGTAGACCTGGGAATGCGTCAAAATGCTAGGCCTCCCTAGGGGACGTGTAACGAGGAGAAATACCTTCTTCTATATTTTCTGCATTCTGCAGCACAAGTAGAAAGAGGAAAATGCCTCAGAGGATTGTTTTTGTGCAGCACGGTGCCCCTTCCTGCACAAAAATAATCCTGAATGCAAAAGACCATGGTGCAAGGATGCCGGTGTTGGCGCTAGGCAGCCAAATGTGCGCCAGTGCAAGGAATGGACAGGAATGCGCCGTATACTATTGAATACAGTGCATTCCTGCACTTTCCCTTTCACGCAGCGCAGCATGGTGGCTTGGTGCGCTGCGTGAAATAATGATAAATATGTCCCTCGGTACCAGGCTGCCACAGAGGCGCCATGTCCAGCGCAGTCCAGCACACACCACCTGAAGAACCGTGTGTCCTGGAAGCTGTGGCAGCCTGGGCTACCCAAGACTACAGGGGCTTGGGGGGCCGGAAGCCCTTTCAGCCCAGAGGGCATTAGGTGCCTGGTGCAAGATAGCGCTCCGATGAGAGATGTTCAAGCGCAGGCGCCTTCCAGCACTCTGGACAATCTGCAGGATATTAATCAATGTCTCAGGAGTACCCAGATACAGTATATTCGCGTAGTTTAACCCAGAGGTGGCTCATGAATGGACGGCACTCTTTCTAGACTCAAGTAGGTGCAAAAACAGCACTTTTTCAACAGTCTGGAGCAGCGCGAAGCTAGCGCCTCGACAGAGGAAATCTGGGACCGGAAAGGGAGCGGATTATAGAATGTTACACCCAGGGCCTCGGCAAGTGCGGCTGGGGGTGTTCTTTCCTGTGTTTAACTAGAGTGGCAGCCAGTCCCCAGCTCAGTCGCGCAGCGGGCCACATCTCATGCACCAAGATGAGATGCGGAGTCGGCTCGGCTGGGATGTAAACCTTGATAAGATGCGGAGTCGTCTCGGCTGGGATGTAAACCTGGATAAGATACGGAGTCGTCTCGGCTGGGATGTAAACCTGGATAAGATGCGGAGTCGGCTCGGCTGGGATGTAAACCTGGATAAGATGCGGAGTCGGCTCGGCTGGGATACAAACCTGGATAAGATGCGGAGTCGGCTCGGCTGGGATGTAAACCTGGATAAGATGCGGAGTCGGCTCGGCTGGGATGTAAACCTGGATAAGATGCGGAGTCGGCTCGGCTGGGATGTAAACCTGGATAAGATGCGGAGTCGTCTCGGCTGGGATGTAAACCTGGATAAGATGCGGAGTCGGCTCGGCTGGGATGCAAACCTGGATAAGATGCGGAGCCGGCTCGGCTGGGATGTAAACCTGGATAAGATAAAGAGTCGGCTTGGCTGGGATGCAAACCTGTGATCTTCCAGTCACCCAGAGAGCCGTGCACCAGGATAAGATGCGGAGTCGGCTCGACTGGGATGTATTGCAAAGTAAACCTGGATAAGATGCGGAGTCGGCTTGGCTGGGACGTAAACCTGTGATTTTCCAGTCCAGCAGCCGCAGCTCTCAAGACGTGCACAAATCCTGGCGCATGAGAACCGTTGGGCCGAAGTTACTAGAGCGGCAAATGTCAAATGATTTGGAAGTAATGCGCAGCTGCGCCGTGCACATTAGTTTCTCCCTTCATTTTTCACATAACACAGATTAACAGGAGCTGGAAAGGCTGCTTCAGTGTGGAAACCCGGCTTAGGAGGCTCGGATTGCCAGGTGGAAATGCATTTATGTGTAAGATCCCTTCCGGGAAGCCGAGAGCCTATCCCGCTGCTGGCTCAACCCAACAAAACGTGGGAGTCGGGGCAAACCATCTCTTTGCTCTGTGTCTCAATCTGTAATTATGTCAAATATAAGCCAGTAAAAAAGTCAAGGCCTAGATGTACAAAGAGCTTGTATTACCCTTGCATCACGCCGGCAACTCAAGCTCTTAACTGCGATTTACTAAGCCACGCAAAGCACCTTGGGGCATATTTACAAGCGCCTTGCACCGCCGGTGCGTCGGCGCAGTTTGCTGCTCCATATTTACAAGGACACCTAAAGCCACCGTGCGCGGCTTTTCTTGTCCATGTAAATACGTCCCCTTTTCAAGCAGCACTTTGCGTGAAAGGGGCGAGCCATGGGTGTTGCTGTGGGTGTTCCCACACAACACCCATGGATTATGTTATGTTATGTTCTGCCACATTCCCATATTTACAAGGTTTCACTAACCTGGGAATGAGTCAAAATCCTACGCCTCCCCGGGGGAGGCGTAAGAAGGCGCAACAAAGAGAAATACTTTTATTTCTCCTAATTTTTTCCTCTTTCTATGAGAGCTGCATTCTGCAGCACGCATAGAAAGAGGAAAACACCTCTCGTGATTGTTTTTGTGCAGGAAGGTGTCCCTTCCTGCACAAAAACAATCATCCCGGCAACACAGGCACCCGTACACCATGGTTCAAGGGGGCCTCCATTGGCGCACAGCAGCCCATTGTGCGCCAGCGCAGGAGAGAGCTCAGGGATACGTCATATCGTTGTAGATATGAGGCATCCCTGTGCGCTGAATGTAACGCAGCATGTAAATGCGAAGCTCCAGCAACAGACATCCGCAATGCCTAAGAGGATCTTTACACTCAGGGCTTTAAGTGGGATGAAAAAACTGGGGGGTCTCTCAAAGGGGCGTGGCCAATGTAATTAAGGGTGTGGCTTAAAAACACATAAGCTAAAAATCTGTGCTTAGCATAGTGTGCCGCCCGACTTGTATTTTTGCAATTTCTGTCATAGCATCTAGATATATGATACAACAAGTAACATCATACCTACAACAAGGCAGGACTATGGGCTTTGTCAATGGTTGTTAGTTGCATAAGATAAATAAGCAGCAACTATGGCTTGTTTTATATAATATTGAAAAAGCTTCCACTTAAAGCCCTGCTGACACCACGACGATGTTGCTGCTCCTGCGTATCAAAAAGAGAAGGGAAATCCAGAGAGAAAATTTCTCTTTAAAGGATTTCCCTTCTCTTACAATGCTCACCTGGCATGACGTCCGTAACTTCTCCACTAGTGAGAAGAGCAGCGTGAGCACGCGCTCATAGATGTGCCTGCTATCACTGAAGTCCCGAAAAAAACGAAGCAGTGTGAGCACGCGCACATCGATGTGCCTGCTGTCACTGCAGTCCGAAAAAACGGACCGCCTCCAGGGCACAAAACAGAGCCCGATAGAGACCCGTTTCGATGCCCCTCTAAAAAAACTGCTGGTGCTCAGACCCGGTGAGATCCGGCCCACTTAAAGCCCTGTTTACACTAAAATGAAGACCGTTCACGACGCTCTCCTCGTGGCCTCTTCCACTGAGAACTGGACTCTTCACGGCAGAATTTGAGAAGGTACTTTTTTTCAGCAGGACTAACCTGGTCCTTGTATCTGGCCAGCACACCACCGCGATCGGCCTGAACTTGTGATTTTTCCCAGGTCCAACATGACCAGATAACTGTGAATGGCACTTTGTGCTTTTAGGCACTTTTTTTACATAAACGTTTGAAGTTGCATATCTCCAGTTCTACCGAGTGGATTTTAGGTGTTTTTGTGTCAAATAATTTATCACATTTAACCTCTATTTTTCCTAAATTGAAATGGCATTTTTTTTGTGTTATGTTTTCACTGTATTACTCTTTAAGTGCTACATAAATACACATTGCCTCTAAGTTCACCCTAACTGCTTTGTGCCACGCTACCAGAGGGTTAAGCACAGGTTAATTTAGGGACTTCGTATGGTTCAACCTGACAGGGATTGTAGTAGTTGCTTGAGTAGGGTTAACACTCCCCTCAACCATTAACCCAATCTCTCGCATGCTCCATCACCAGCTTAGCTTCGAATGGGCAATATTCGGAGAGGGCCACAAGTTGCTCTCTGAGGGGTTCAAGTGAATATCTTAATTGCAGGCAGTGAAAGAATTGAGAATTGTGCATGGAGAATTCTTTATGGAGGTCTTCGATAGACTTCATGTGTCCCCCACCCCAGATATGCCAATACAGTCCCATGTGTGAAATCCTAGTGTGTTAGTGGCACAGGGCAGCCAGTCACCCACCCACAAGGGGGGGGGGGGGTTCAGTGTGGGTCGTTTGATTCACCCAAAGTGTTTCAGGGCCGGGGACCATGTCCTTAAAGTAATTTCTGGGAAAGCCGTCTGATGTCTAAAACTGTAGAGAAAGTGCAGGGGGGGTCTTTCAAAGAACAGATCCCGTTCTCGGCGGTGGGCCAGATCAACCCTCTCCCCAAAAATCCAATCATTGACCACCCATGAGTGGGTCGCCCAGGATTATAATTAGAGATCTGGGACACCCAAGCCCCTTTCGTATGGTGAGAGAGAACACTTTACAGAGGAAACACGAGGATGGCGACCCACACATATAAAATCCCTAAAAGAGTCTTGAAGCTTCTGAAAGAGGCATCTTAGAATTTAAAGGATGAATTTTATAAGGTCTATTGCCATCTGAGGTGCACGATCATCCTGTACAGGGCAATTTTCCAAGTAAAGTCAACAGCATCTTCGACCACTTCTCTAGGTCATGGCATGATCTCCATGAGAGGTACTTTATATGGGGAAACAGCCTTTGCCACTCAAATATTTACAGCGCAAAACTTTACCACTCATTTGAACAGTAGGTGGCAGTGTTTCTCCATGTGACACGCTTTATACATTTTGAAGGATAATTAAAAGGGGGTTTTGGGGTTCTCCCCCAAAATATAAAATGTTAAAAAAATAGCAAACCTGTAAAAGACAAATGTAATTTGTTAAAAAATATATATATATTGCTAATAATGTATTAAGAATTTATGTATATTTTTTTAACAGTAGGTGGCAGTGTTAGACTGTGACAGGATTTTTCAATAACAGTGTGGTTAAAGTATGCGTGGTAGTAGATTGTGTGGTGAAGGTGTTTGAACTGTGAGTGAATGTAAATGCGTAATAGTGGTATGCGTTGTTAAATCTCCGATGTAAAAACTTGCGTGATGAATGAAGGCATGGTAATGTCATGCAACCATTAGGGGAAACAGCTTAGGATTCAAGCAAGTCTGTGAGGTTAGGGAACATAGATCCCCAAATATTTGAATTTGCCACCCTTAGTTTGAAGCAAGGAGAGTTCGCCTCGGGCTGCCACCTTCCCCCTGATCAGGACTAAGATCACCTTCTTCCAGTTCACTGTCAGGTCAGAAGTAGAGACATAAACATCCAATATTTGCATTAGAGAGTTTTTGGTCCCAGCTGGAGTCTGCAGAAACGGAAGGATATTGTCAGCATATAGAGAGCTGCGATCTTCCGTCCTACCCCTCCACTTAAAGCCCCGTACCAATGAACCTCCGCTAATGCACTCAGCTAGTGGTTCAATAACGAGGGCGAACAGTAGAGGAGAGAGGGGGCGCCCCTGCCTAGTACCTCTTCGTAATAGGAAGGGGTCGAATAGTTCCCTGTTGGTCCAGACAATAACACATAAGTCTGCATAGAGTGTTTTGACTCCATCTACAAACTGGAGCCCAAAGTTCATTTTATGGAGGACCTGGAACAGGTAAGCCCAATTGACAGAGTCAAATGCTTTTTTGAAGTTGAGGAGGATCCGGGCCAAGGGGGCCTCCAATTCCTTGTGTCTCACCCGGGCACGCTGCTGGCACCTAATGCAGTCTTGCCCACGGCCAAGCATAAAGGCATTCTGGTTTTTGTGGACCACGGACATTATAACCCCGGTAGTCTGGATGCAAGAAGTTTTGCCAGCACCTTGGTTTCAATATTTAGTAATTTATTTATTTTTATTTATAAAAGTTTTGTATAGGGCGAACAAGACCCAAGCGGGTATCAGAGCGCTTCACATTTAGGATAGTAAGGATACAGTCGAGGGAAAAGAACCTTCATTACAAATATGAGTATAGAAAGGCAAAGCTGGCTTCCCAGGTGTACAACAATGTAGTAAACAATCACGGCATCAGAAGAGTGGGCATGGAAATAAGCAGTAGAGCCAAGGCTCTTTAGGGCAGAAACTCATTCATTAGTATTTTTTTCACTTCCTTTTTGAAAAAAGCGGTGGATGAGATTCGACTAACTTCCGGTGGAAGCGAATTCCAGATCTTCGGGGCAATGCCTGAGAAGGCTCTGTGACTCGTTCTCTTTTTGTGGAAGATCTGTGGTTTCAGAAGCAATGAACTTGCACTTCGCGATGATCTGCAACACCCCCGATAATTCTAGCTTTTGAGCCTGATAAAGGGGGGTCTTGAAACGTACAGCTTTGTGAGTCATGCAGGCAATCTTTAGCTGTATTCTTGCTTCGTACGGCAGCCAGTTTAGGGTTTACAAGCTGGGGATATGTGATTGTTTCTTTTTATACCGGTAATCAATCTAGCTGCAGCATTAATGGAAGCTCTTAGCGGGACAAGCTCTGTTTGGGAAGGACATAAAGTGTGGCGCTCCCATAGTCTAGCCTTGGGAGTACAAGAGATTGCACCGCCTGCTTAAAGTCATCCTGTGGGAGGAATGGTTTGAGAATCTTTAGTAAACTCATCTGGTAGTGAGTTCCCTTGGTTGCATTGCGGATATGATTCTTCATGTTCAAGTGCATGTCTAATGTAATTCAGAGGGATTTCGCTGACTCAATAATGTGGGGAGAGCAGTTGAAAGATGAGACATGCTTTATCCAGAGGTCGATCTTCTGAGTGTGTTTAGGGGGAGCGATGAGGAGGAATTCCTTTTTGGAGATGTTGAGCAAGAGGTGGTTCTCCGTGAGCCAGTTTTACGTGTTCAACAGGGTAGAGTTGAGTGTAATGAATTCTTCCGGGGAGGGGATTTTCAGATAAATTTGAGTGTCAACCACATACATAGGAAAAAGAATGTTCGTGGAGTTCAGAGCATTTGCTAGTGGTTCCAAGAATAAATTGAAGAGTATGGGTGACAGGGCGGACCCTTGAGGAACCGCCATAGTTACTGTAGAGAACCGAGATAGGGATTGATTCACCTTGTATCTTTGGGATCAGTTGTGCAGGAACAAAGTAAACCATTGCAGCACAATCCCTGAAAGCCCCATCCTGTGTTCAAGAATGGATAGTAGTTTGTCATGATTAACAGTGTCAAATGCAATGTAATGAACAGTAATGAAAAGGGACAGTAGAAAGAGCAAGAGTGGGGTCCCTTCCTGGCTTAAGATTCGTGACTGTCGTAGCCCCACAAAGATCCAGTTGCAGTCAACTGTTTCTGATGGCCTCATTGAACAGCGAAAGCAATCAAGGGGACATGGGTGAGGTATATATATTTTTAATTCTATAGGGATAGCATTGGGCCCCGGAGTTTTCCATGACTGCACGGTCGTGATCGCCACCTCGATCTCCACCATTCTAATTGGTAGACCATAAGATCCCATTCCGCGTGGTCTAAGGATCTGATTGGCAGATCTGTTACCAACAGGAGCTGGCTTTCTAATTCTGGGGTAGGGCGCTGGATGTATAGGGTTCGGTAGTATAAAGCAAAGGGATCTGTGTTTGTTTTGGCTTTCAGCGTCCTCTGGCCCTTGCAGGTCTGCAGGCGAGGTAGAAGTCTGGACGCACAGTGGTTAGTTGCCAGCCAGAAGAGTAACTGGCACTAAGGCGTTTGACCTATTACTCAGGTCACAGATTGTACAAGCTCAGACCCTAAACACCCTAAACGCTTCAGAGATCTCACAGACACCAATTCTGTCACTTATGCATGTGACAGCAACAGCATCCCTCATATGACATGTATACTACAGACTCAGGGCTCTTCTGGAGTTTGGCGAATGGGATAGCCCAACACAAATGTGGCAGGTACCCCGTCCTCCGTATCACAAGGGCATGACCCCTTGTGGTGCTTGTGAAACACAGGATGGGATATTCCACCACAAATGGGTCGAGCTTCACTGTGGCTGGCAGAAGGGTCACTGCAACACTGCTTGCACTTGTATCACAAGGGTGGGGCTGCACATTGGCTGGCAGGATCAATTACCCGATCAATCAATCAATCAGCATTTGTATTGCGCAGCACTGTCACCCCTAGCAGGATCTGGGCACTGTGGATGCGACATCTTCGCCAAAGAGCAAGGTCTTGAGTTTTCAGTGTCCTGGGGGAGGGCAGGGTGCTGGGTAGTGGGAGGAGAAAAATGGCGGGAGGAGGGACATGGCGTGAAGAGGGAAGAAACAAACAGAAAGAGGCAAAAAAAAGGTCAGAAACGATCAGAAAGAGGCAAATAAAGGTCACAAATGAGTAGAAAAAAGGCAGAAAATGAGTCGAAAACGAGCAGAAAGACGGCAGAAAAACGAGCAGTTTGAGTAGTCAAACTGAAGACAGCAGAGGGTAGCGGACTGTGAGCGAGCTGGACAGTAGAGCTGACGCCAGAGAGCTGGCACGATGACCTGCTCTCACCATAACACTGCTTGCACTTGTATCACAAGGGTGGGGCTGCACACCGACTGGCAGGATTGTCACCGCAACCCTGCCTGCACTTTTATCACAATGGTGGATTGTCATCACAACACCTCTTGTGCTTGTATCACGATGGTAGTACTTCACTGTGGCTCGCAGTGTTGTCACTGCAATACCACTTACAATTGTATCACGAAGGTGTGATTGTCACCACAATATCTCTTGCACTTGTATCACAAGGGTGGGGCTTCACTTTGGCTGGTAGGATTGTCACTGCAACACTGCTTGCACTTTATCACCAGGGTGGGGCTTCACTGTGGCTGGAAGGATTGTCACCCTGTTGGACGTGGCCCTTTTTGTAGGGTCATCCCAGAACTTTTTGCCTTCCTCCTGTATTTTTTATGACCTGTTGTTGGTGTTTTTAGGACTCTGGGCACGTTATCACTGCTGATCTGTGCTAAAGTGCATGTGCTCTCTATGGCAAACTTGGTAAGATTGGTCTACACCTGTTTGGCATATTTAATTTACTTATCAGTCCCTTGTACAGTGGTATCCCATATACCCAGGGCCATTAAATTAAATGCTACTGGTGGGCCTGCAGCGCTGCTTGCGCCACCCACCGTAGTAGCCTTTCAAACCTGTCTCAGGCCTCTGCCGCTGCAGGGCCTGCGCACGCAGTTTACTGCCACTGTGACGTGGCACATAAAGTGGTTGCCACATTTGTGACTCCCCTTTTACTACATATCAGTCACTCTTAAGGTAGGCCCTAGCTAGCCCCATGGGTGGGGTGCGGGTAGGTAAAAGGTAGGTCATGTGCCTTAACTGTGTGGCATGTCCTGGTAGTGACAAACAGCCTATTTGGTTTCTCACTGCTGTGAGGCTGCCCTCTCATAGGGTTGCATTGGGGATTCCCTGATATGTGCTTCAGTGGTAATTCCTGACATGAGAGGGGTAGCGTGATCAAGTTTGGTATGTTTGGAATAGTAGTGATAAATCCTGCTTATTGATGGAAGCGGATTTATTATTACTATTTTAGAAATGCCACTTTTAGAAGTGGGCATTTCTGTGTGCAGTGTGTCTTTGGGCCTGCCTGATGTGTCCTCCAGGGACTGGGTAGGCCAGCCTTCCCTGTGAGCTAAATAGCGTGTGGTGAGCGCTTTGAAGTTGGCAGTGCCTGAGTCCAAGGAGGGGGGCTCACCCTGCCCTGAAGCGAGGACCGGGCGCTGCATGTTGCAGTGCAGAGTGTGTTGGGCCGCATTTCACAAGTGTGGTGGTTGAGCCACGGGAGGGGAGAGCTACAGCTGAAGAAACGCTCTCCCTCTCCCTCTCGAGTGGTTTGCTCCGGTGCAGCCGGGGCTCTGCTACATGGCCCGGACGGTCAACCTGCACAGGAACAGCGAGGATTCTCGGATCGGGAAGTCCTCTGCATTGCCTAGCAAAGCCGACATCACTGAGTGCGGGGCCAGCCGCTGTGGAGGGCTGGACGGGGGAGAACGATGCAGCTGACAGAGACTTCGCTCCGGGTCCTGCTCTTGTCCTGCAGGGATCTGAGGGACAGACCAAGGCTGCGCGAGAACCGCACTAGAAGGAGGCCGGCTAAGAGCAATTCCCTCCTCCGCATTTGTTTGACAACTGCACTGCGAGCTCGTGGGCAGTTGCCCTGGGGCGATTCTTTTTCTCCTGACTTGGCACTACAGGGCGAATCCTTGCGGGAGGCCTCGGTGCCGAGAATTATCGTATTTGCCCGGGTAGGTGGCCTACGCGTTGGGCACAAACACATCCCTGGCAACCCAGCCAGTGTGCGGACCCTAACCCTACTTTTGGAAGGTGTTGGACTTGGCCCTTTTGGCAGGTTCACCCCGAAACTTTTTGCCTTAAGTTCTGACATAGTGTTGGTGATTTTAGGCCTCTGGGCACTTCCACACTGTGGTCCAGTGGAAAGTGCGTGCGCTCTGGGTTACATAAGTGACATTGACCTGCCCTCCCATAGGAATGCATTGGGGATGAGTGTGTCAGGGGTAATTCCTGTTATGAGAGGTGCAGCATGGTCAAGTCTAGTATGTCTGAATTCGTGAGAATAAATGCTGCGCAATGGTGTGCGCAGATTTATGGTGACTGGTGTAGAAATGCCACTTTTAGAAGTTGGCATTTCTGTGTGCTCTGTGTCTGCCTGCCTGATGTGAATTGCATGTCTG
The DNA here is from genome assembly GCA_963921515.1 of Calotriton arnoldi. Lineage (NCBI taxonomy): Eukaryota > Metazoa > Chordata > Amphibia > Caudata > Salamandridae > Calotriton > Calotriton arnoldi. Next base: position 382,322 of record CAWUFW010001762.1, on the reverse strand, counting down.
GCTTGTGAGTGACAGGGGCTGGGAGGTGTGTGTGGCTCCAGGAGGGCAGGGTGAGTCAGCACAGTGCTGAATAGAGAGATCTGCATGTAGATGAGGGGAGGGGTTGCACCTGGGTTTGAATAGGGCTGTGCCTTCCCTCCACAATGCTGGCTCCACCTCCTGTGGTGCGTCTGATGTCCCTGGCCTGTCCTGTTGAAAAGAAAGAAGGAGTCATGTACACAAAGTGCTCCTGAACCAGTTGTATCTGGTTCCCCCAAACCCTGCACCTTTACACAAAGGAAATGTTTGTATAAAAAGAGGGGCTGTGACCCCATGAAGATGTTCTTGTCCAGTTCCTGAATCCTGCTGGGGGGCTTGCTGCTGCTGGGGCCCAGGAGGAACCGCCCTGGGGGCTTACCTCCCTGCTGGAGGGCCTGTGTGCTGGCCTCCCTGGGCCCAGCTATGCCCCTTGAACCTGGGAGAATTGTTTTCCAGGACCCAGGACCTTTTTCTGCATTACTGCGCCCTGTGAGCGCTGTTCTTTTAAATTTCCCTGGACTCAAAAGTTCCTGGCGCCTGGGGAGCGCTTTAATTTTATCTGTCACAGAAGAGGAGCACGAGGGCTCCACAGCGCCGCGCTGCTTGAAGAGAGAGAGAGGGAATCCCCAGCTTAGGGATTCCCCCGTGACTCGTTATACACAGGTGCCCACCCCGCAGTGTGCACGCCGAACGGGAGCCTACTCCGCTTTATGATCGTGGTTTGGGCGGGTGCCCACCCCACCTTTGTGCGCTCTTACAAGCGGGAGCCTACCCCGCTTTATGGATGTTGATGGCGGGTGCCCACCCCGCATTTATGATTTAATTAGTGAGCGGGTGCCCACCCCGCCACTAACTGAGTTAGAGCGGGTGCCCACCCCGCGCTTCACTGCCGCGGCCCGAGCCGTAACAGGAAGTCAGGTGCGCCGCCTGACTAGGGGCGGGGCCTTGTGGGCCTCACTTCCGCCTTCCCCCGTCCAGGAGAAGGCGGCCCGGGAGACCGAGAATGCCTAGCGGGGCTCCCGTGAGTGGTTGGGAGCCCCGGTGCCGAAGGAGGAAGACTACCGCGCCCAGCAGCCCGTGGAGCTCGAGGCGGAGGGGGCCCGAGGCACATTGTTGGTGCCTGCCCCCACCGCACGGGAGAAGTGACGCCCGGAGCCGACAGGAGCAGAGAGGTCCCGGTGAGCACCGTCCCGCCGAGGAGACTAGAGGAGTCCTGCCCACAGTCCCGGTGAGTGGGGGCTGCTTCCTTGATGTTGGTGCCATTCGAGGCACAGTATCAGTGCATGGGCGGTCCCGCGAGAGAGCGGACCGCCCAACGATGGGCATATTGGTTTTAAGAGGGCCCAGATGGGCCCGTGCCCCCTACCTTTGGCCATGTTTTCACAGTTGCCCTGCTTGCCAGTGGGCAACTGCAACGATGGGGCGAGAGTATGTAGAGAGCCCCAGTGAGGCCCCGAGGGCACCGATGTGCCAGGGCCCCTTCCTTTTGCTTTATTCCCAGCTGCGCCGCACCAGCGCGGGCAGCTGCAACCCTTGGGCACAATTAATTCAGAGTCCGTGAGTGGGACCGGACGCACAGAGGTGCCAGGCCTCTACTCGATTCCCAGCTACCCAGCAAGTAGTGGGCAACTGCAGCGTTTAGGCCTCAGTTCTTGGGGGGCATTTTGGAAGGAGAGAGGAGGGAGATGTCCTCCTCTGACCCAGTACTTTCACAGCTGCACGGCAAGTAGCGTCAGCTGCACCGTTTAGGCAAAGTTCTTTTGGGCATGGTGTGAGATAGGAGTGAGGTACACTCCTTTGCCCCAGCGCAATGGCGCGCTTTTGGATATTGCTGCATTGGCAGCAGCCCTGACATTCTGGACACAGGGCATGTTGAGCCCCTTTGGGAAGGCCAGTTGGCCAGGGGGGACTGTGAGTTTTATAGGGCGCCAGGCCCTAATGTGATTGATGTGCTAAGGTGATTGTGGTGCTAGGAAAAGTGATTCATGTAGTATGATTTACACACCCTGTTTTATACCTCTAATGTAGTTATGATTATGAGGTTATTTGCATACTCTGTTTATGCCCCTAATGTGAGTGATACTTAGGAGGTTAGGGTCTAAGATGTTGGACTGATGAGGGTGGCGTACAATAGATTTGGCGCCTATGTGATACTGTGCATAATGTGGTTTATGTTACAGGCTGATGCTGAGTACAGTGGTTACCAGTGATTACTGGTTGTACGTTTATGATATGTCTTACTTTTACTAAGTCCACTTTGTGCTGGTTCTGACAGTGGTCCAGTTTGCCCTGTCAGGTGTAAATAACCCCTTGTAAATATGACCCCGTGCCAGGTGGCACCATGTATATTATGTGAGTACTATTCTAATGTGTTATGATAATACAAAGGCTATTTTTTATATAACCTTGTGTGGAGTTCCTTTTTGTAGTGTGCCTGGTATGTTGTTGCTGGGTGCGTGCGCAAACGCTTTACACATGGCCTCCGGGATAAGCCTGACTGCTCGTGCCAAGCTACCAAGGGGGTGAGCAGGGGTTATCTTTGGCGTGTAACTCCCTCGCCCTGACTAGAGTGGTGGTCTCTGCCTGGCTTTGGCGCAAGCCTTAGCCAACCACAGATCCCATTTCTAACAGAAGGGCAGGTGCGCGGGGGTCCAAGGCCCCTGAGGGGGCAGAGGTGCTTAGAGAAGTACCATTGTAGTTAGGCCCCCCTGGCCAGGCATTCCAGACCTAAAGTCACCGCATAATACCTAATAGAGGCACAGAAGTGAGGTGCCCTATCGCCGGATGAGGAAGTTGTGGTAGTGTGCATTCCTTGTAAATTGTCCCACTGCATTTTTTTGCACGCCCTGCGGGGGTGCTGTGGGCCGCTTTTCATACCCTGATGTATAAAGGGATGTAGTGGTATGCCCAGTGTGGGAACAACCAGTCCGCTGTCAGCAGGTACTGCTGATTATTTTCAGAGATGGTGTTCATGCACAAGGTTTCTGTGTTATTTTGTAACGTGCGCCCCTAAGAGCACTGCTGCAGTACACTACATATGTTATGACCATGGCCCGATTGGCCCAGTGATTATTGTGATTCTGTGTGATGTCATGACAAGTGCCTATAAGCATAGTGATATATGTGATCGTGATCGTGATCTAATGTGTTTTTATGGATAATACAAAGGATATTTTTATATAACCTTGTGTGGTGTTTCTTTTGTGGTGTGCCTAGTGTGTCACTGCTGTGTGAGTGTGTTGCGCAAATGCTTTACACATTGCCTCTAGGAAAAGCCTGACTGCTCTGCCAAGTGACCAACGGGGTGAGCAGGGCTTATCTTCAGTGTGTAACTCCTTTGCCCTGAGTAGAGTGGTGGGTTCTGCCTGGCTTAGGTGCATACCCTAGCCAACCAGAACCCCCATTTCTAACAAACCCCAACACTGCCTGCACTTGTATCACGAGGGTGGGGCTGCACACAGAGTGGCAGGATTGTTACAACAACACTACATGCACTTGTATCACAAGGGTGGGGCTGCACTCTGGCTGCCAGGATTGTCACAACAACACTACATGCACTTGTATCACAAGGGTGGGGCTGCACTCTTGCTGCCAGGATTGTTACAATAACACTACATGCACTTGTATCACAAGGGTGGGGCTGCACTCTGGCTGCCAGGATTGTTACAACAACACTACATGCACTTGTATCACAAGGGTGGGGCTGCACTCTGGCTGCCAGGATTGTTACAACAACACTACATGCACTTGTATCACAAGGGTGGGGCTGCACTCTGGCTGCCAGGATTGTCACAACAACACTACATGCACTTGTATCACAAGTGTGGGGCTGCACTCTGGCTGCCAGGATTGTTACAACAACACTACATGCACTTGTATCACAAGGGTGGGGCTGCACTCTGGCTGCCAGGATTGTTACAACAACACTACATGCACTTGTATCACAAGGGTGGGGCTGCACTCTGGCTGCCAGGATTGTCACAACAACACTACATGCACTTGTATCACAAGTGTGGGGCTGCACACAGGGTGGCAGGATTGTCACCACAACACTACATGCACTTGTATCACAAGTGTGGGGCTGCACACAGGGTGGCAGGATTGTCACCACAACACTACATGCACTTGTATTACAAGGGTGGGGCTGCACTCTGGCTGCCAGGATTGTTACAACAACACTACATGCACTTGTATTACAAGGGTGGGGCTGCACTTTGGCTGGCAGGAGTGTCATTTCAACACTGTTTGCACTTGCATCACAGGATGGGGATTTACTGTGGCTGGAAGGAGTGTCACCACAACACTGCATGCACTTCTATCACAAGAGTGGTGCTTCAGTCTGACTGGCAGTATTGCCACTGCAACACTGTTTGCACTTGTATAACAAGGGCGGGGATTCACTCCAAGTGGTAGGATTGTCACCACAACACCTCTTGCACTTGTATCACAAGGGTGGGGCTTCACTATGGCTGGTAGGATTGTCAAGGCAACACTGCTTGCACGTGTATCACATGGGTGGGGCTTCGCTTTGGCTGGCAGGAGTGTCACCTCAACAGTACTTGTACTTTTATCACAAGGGTGGGGCTTCACTGATACTGGCAGAATTGTCACCGCATCAGTGCTTGCACTTGTATCACAATGGCGAGGCTTCACTGTGAGAGACAGGATTGTCACAGCAACACTGCTTTCACTTGTATCACAAGGCTGGGGCTGCACTCTGTCTAGCAGGATTGTCACCACAACACTGCTTGCACTTGTATCACAAGGCTGGGGCTGCACTCTGGCTAGCAGGATTGTCACCACAACACTGCCTGCACTTGTATCACAAGGCTGGGGCTGCACTCTGGCTAGCAGGATTGTCACCACAACACTGCTTGCACTTGTATCACGAGGGTGGGGCTGCACTCTGGCTGCCAGGATTGTCACCACAACACTGCTTGCACTTGTATCACGAGGGTGGGGATTGTCACCACAACACTGCTTGCACTTGTATCACGAGGGTGGGGCTGCACTCTGGCTGCCAGGATTGTCACTACAACACTGCTTGTACTTTTATCACGAGGGTAGGGCTGCACACTGGCTAGCAGGATTGTCACCACAACACTGCTTGCACTTGTATCACGAGGGTGGGGATTGTCACCACAACACTGCTTGTACTTTTATCACGAGGGTAGGGCTGCACTTTGGCTGCCAGGATGTCACCACAACACTGCTTGCACTTGTATCACAAGTGTGGGCCTGCACTCTGGCTGCCAGGATTGTCACCACAACACTGCTTGCACTTGTATCACAAGGGTGTGGCTGCACTCTATCTGGCAAGACTGTCTCTGCCTTCCCCATTGCATGCTGGTAGATGTAGTCATAGTAATCAGTGGTCACTTGAAAGTTCAAGCCCAGCCCAAGGCATACTAACCCTTGACATATGTTTCATACCGAACCATCGGTTGGTAAGTGCCCCCAGTGCTGCCAGGTGCCAGCGCCACCGCCATCTTCTCACCATCATACCCCAACAACTGGGACAATGTGGTTCATCCCACCACACGTCACCAGAGCTGTAAACATGACCTGGCTGCGGTTTTGTTATTTTAATATGGATTGGATTTTAAAACGCTCGTTTGCTGTGCTTTTCTCGAAAATGCAGCAGCAGCGCCACCATGTGGTGGCTGCCAGAAATCCGTGCCGGTGCTGAGTAATAAGTGCAGGTGCAGAGTCCTGGCAGACACCAAGCACAAGGCGGCTGTGCTCTCTCCAGGCAGGAGGCAGCATCACCTCTTCCTTTCTGGCATGTCTGAGGTTTGATTCTTTACCCGAAACGTTCATCCCCTACTTTGAAAGAGTAAATTCGTGGGATTAAGTTTAAGGAGGGAAGGGAGGTACCACTCGTTTACACATGAGCTAGCAAGGGTTTCTGGGAGCTAATATTTTGTCACACTATAGAGCATTGAAGACAAGCAAGCGTCCCCACCCAAGAGAGGGCAAAGGTAGGTACAAACTGACAAACCCCTAAAAGCACACCTTAAACAGGCAATCCTGCGTACAACCCCGGCAAGCCACATACACCGCACCAGTGGCCTTCACTGGTCCCATCACAGGGCGTCCATCACTGGTCCCACCACAGGGTGTCCAACCAGGACAGTCACCCTAACTTCAAACAAAACACATCCAACAGGCTCCCAGCACACACAACCCACCAACAGCAGCAAGCAATGGGCAGGTCTAGGAACCTGGAAGATGCAACAACAACTGGCCCTAAACACCAAAATCACACACCCACGGCTCAGTGAATGAAACAGGACCACCCAACCAAGCACATGGCCAAAAACAACAATCACCCACCCACAGATTAGTGAATATAACAGGACCACCCAACCAAGCACATGGCAACAACACCAAAATAAAACACCCACAGCTCAGTGAACAAAACTGGACCACCTATCCAAGCACATGACCACAACACCAAAACGAAACACCCACAGCTCAATGAATGAAACAGGACCACCCAACTAAGAACATGCCCACAACACAAAAATCACACACCCACAGCTCAGTGAATGAAACAGGACCACCCTACTAAGAACATGCCCACAACACAAAAATCACACACCCACAGCTCAGTGAATGAAACAGGACCACCCTACTAAGAACATGGCCATAACACAACAATCACACACCCACAGCTCAGTGAATGAAACAGGACCACCTATCCAAGCACATGGTCACCACACAACCCCGCCCCCCACAGCTCAGTGAGTGAAACAAGACCACCCTACCAAGAACATGGCCACAACACAACAATCACACACCCACAGCTCAGTGAATGAAACTGGACCACCCAACCAAGCACATGGCCTCAACACAACAATCACACACCCACAGCTCAGTGAATGAAACAGGATCACCTATCCAAGCACATGGCCACAACACAACAATGACACACCCACACCTCCGTCCAAGAAACTGGACCACCCAACCAAGCACATGGCCACTACACAACAATCACACAATCACAGCTTAGTGAATGAAACAGGACCACCCTACCAAGCACATGGCCACAACACAACAATCACACACCCACAGCTCGGAATAAAACAGGACCACCTATCCAAGCACATGGCCATAACACGACAATGACACACCCACAGCTCAGTGAATGAAACTGGACCACCCAACCAAGCACATGGCCACAAAACAACAATCACACACCCACAGCTCAGTGAATGAAACAGGACCACCCTACCAAGAATATGACCAAAACACAACAATCAAACACCCAGAGCTCAGTGAATGAAACAGGACCACCTATCCAAGAACATGGCCACAACACAACAATCACACACCACAGCTCAGTGAATGAAACAGGACCACCCAACCAAGAACATGGCCACAACACAACAATCATACACCCACGGCTCAGTGAATGAAACAGGACCACCCAACCAAGAACATGGCCACAACACAACAATCACACACTCACAGATTAGTGAATATAACAGGTCCACCCAACCAAGCACATGGCCATAAAACCAAAATGAAACACCCAAAGCTCAGTGAATGAAACTGGACCACCTATCCAAGCACATGGCCAGATCACAACAATCACACACCCACAGATTAGTGAATGAAACAGGACCACCCTACCAAGCACATGGCCACAACACAACAATCACACACTAACGGCTCAGTGAATGAAAGAGGACCACCGAACCAAGAACATGGGCACAACACAACAATCACACACCCACAGATTAGTGAATGAAACAGGACCACCCTACCAAGCACATGGCCACAACACAACAATCACACACCCACGGCTCAGTGAATGAAACAGGACCACCCAACCAAGCACAAGGCCACAACACAACATTCACACACCACAGCTCAGTAAATGAAATGGGACCACCCAACCACGATCATGGCCACAACACAAACATCACACACCCACAGCTCAGTGAATGAAACAGGACCACCCAACCAAGCACATGGCCACAACACAACAATCACACACACACTAGGGAATGAAACTTGACCACCCAACCAAGCACATGGCCACAACACAACATTCACACACCCACAGCTCAGTGAATGCAACAGGACCACCCTACCAAGAACATGGCCAAAACACTACAATCAGACACCCAGAGCTCAGTGAATGAAACAGGACCACCTATCCAAGAACATGGCCACAACACAACAAACACCCACCCACAGATTAGGGAATATAACAGGACCACCCAACCAAGCACATGGCCACAACACCAAAAATCCAACACCCACAGCTCAGTGAACGAAGCTGGACCACCTATCTTACACAACAATGACACACCCACAGCTCAGTGAATGAAACTGGACCACCCTACCAAGAACATGGCCACAACACAACAATAACACACCCACAGCTCAGTGAATGAAACAGGACCACCCAACCAAGCACAAGGCCACAACACAACATTCACACACCCACAGCTCAGTGAATGAAACAGGACCACCCTACCAAGAACATGATCAAAACACAACAATCAGACACCCAGAGCTCAGTGAATGAAACAGGACCAACTATCCAAGAACATGGCCACAACACAACAAACACCCACCCACAGATTAGGGAATATAACAGGACCACCCAACCAAGCACATGGCCACAACACCAAAAATCCAACACCCACAGCTCAGTGAACGAAGCTGGACCGCCTATCCTACACAACAATGACACACCCACAGCTCAGTGAATGAAACTGGACCACCCAACCAAGCACAGGGCAACAACAGAACATTCACACAGCCACAGCTCAGTGAATGAAACAGGACCACCTATCCAAGCACATGGCCACAACACGACAATGACACACCGACAGCTCAGTGAATGAAACTCGACCACCTAACCAAGCAGATGGCCACAACACAACAATCACACACCCACAGCTCAGTGAATGAAACAGGACCACCCTACCAAGAACATGACCAAAACACAACAATCAGACACCCAGAGCTCAGTGAATGAAACAGGACCACCTATCCAAGAACATGGCCAAAACACAATGATCACACACCACAGCTCAGTGAATGAAATAGGACCACCTTATCAAGCACATGGCCAGAACACAAACATTAAACACCCACAGCTCAGTGAATGAAACAGGACACCGAACCAAGAACATGGGCACAGTGCAACAAACACACCCCCACAGCTCAGTAAATGAAACAGAACCACGCAACCAAGAACATGGCCACAACACAACAATCACACACCCACGGCTCAGTGAATGAAACAGGACCACCTATCCAAGCACATGGCCAGAACACAACAATCACACACCCACAGCTCAGTGAATTAAACAGGACCACCCTACCAAGAACATGGCAACAACACAACAATAACACCCACCCACAGCTCAGTGAATGAAACAGGACCACCCAACCAAGCACAAGGCCACAACACAACATTCACACACCCACAGCTCAGTGAATGAAACAGGATCACCCAACCAAGCACAAGGCTACAACACAACAATCACACACCCACAACTCAGGGAATAAAACAGGACCACCAAACCAAGAACATGGCATCAACACAACAATCACAGACCCACAGCTCAGTGAATGAAACAGGACCACCCAACCAAGCACAAGGCCACAACACAACATTCACACACCCACAGCTCAGTAAATGAAATGGGACCACCCAACCACGAACATGGCCACAACACAAACATCACACACCCACAGCTCAGTGAATGAAACAGGACCACCTAACCAAGCACATGGCCACAACACAACAATCACACACCCACAGCTCAGTGAATGAAACGGGACCACCCAACCAAGCACATGGCGACAACACAACATTCACACACCCACAGCTCAGTGAATGAAACAGGACCACCCAACCAAGCACATGGCCACAAAACAAACATCAAAAACCCACAGCTCAGTGAATGAAACGGGACCACCCAACCAAGCACATGGCGACAACACAACAATCACCCCCCCACAGCTCAGTGAATGAAACAGGACCACCCAACCAAGCACATGGCCACAAAACAAACATCAAAAACCCACAGCTCAGTGAATGAAACAGGACCACCCAACCAAGCACATGGCCACAAAACAAACATCAAAAACCCACAGCTCAGTGAATGAAACAGGACCACCCAACCAAGCACAGGGCCACAACACAACAATCACACACCCACAGCTCAGTGAATGAAACAGGACCACGCAACCAAGCACCTGGGCACAGCACAATACTTGAAATATATCATCACAACGGGATCAGCCTTTGGGGTTCAGTGGCCCCTCGGAGCCTTGTAGGAGGTCACTGGCTGCCAAAAGCACCTTGAGTCCACCCAGTGGCAGAATGTGCGCTATACAAGTACTGATACCATAACATAACATCAGCTGCGTCACGGCAGAGCTACACTGCCCCCCCCATAGGCCCCCATGATCTTCAAGACATGATGCGCCCCCAACACGGACAACCTCACAACCAGCCCTGATACCTTGCTGCCAAGGTGGCTCAGTGAACTAACGCTGACAATTTTTACGACCTACAAAAGTTGAACCCTATTTCAGTCATCCATCCTTCTGAGGTCGGTATTGAAGTACCATTACATTTAGTAGCTGCTATTCAAGCGAAATACACTGAAAAACATTATACTGACACCCTCTCCCTGAAAGAACGTGCGTTTCTGATGATTGCTAAAAAGCATGAAATGGAGGAGTGGTGTGGGAGTAGTGCAAACTTCCCTAACATAGAGCCATGGTAGCAGTGCACACTTCCTCTCACACACGGTGCAGGAGTGCAAGCGTCCCTATCACAAAAGCCATTTACAGAAGAAGTAAAAGCAGAGAACCTTTTCTCATTTACATGGAGCAGGAGTAGTGCAAGCTTCCCTAACATAAAGACATGGTAGCAGTTTACACTTCCTCTCACATACGGTGCAGGAGTGCAAGTGCCCCTATCAGAAAGGCCATTTACAGGACACTTGCCAACTGTGCACCCTTACTCACACACAGAGCATAAGCTTCTCTAACACAAATAATTGATAGCAGTGTGCACTTTTTCACACACACAGTGCAGGAGTAGTGCAAGCTTCCCTATCACTAAGACATGATAGCATAGTACACTTCTTCTCACACATGGTGGAGGAGTAGTGTAAGCTTTCCTATCATAAAGGCCATTTACAGAACACTTGGCATCCGTGCATGCTCCCTCACACTCATAGAGCAGGGGTAGTGCAAGCTTCCCTAACACAAATATATGGTAGCAGTGTGCACCTCCTCTCACACACGATGCAGGAGTAGTGGAAGCTTCACTAACAAATGCGTGGTAGCAGTGTACATTTCCTCACATACATTGTGCTGCAGTAGTGCAAGCTTCCCCAACATAAAGAAGTGGTAGCAGTCTACTCTTCCTCACAAACACAGTGCAGGAGTAGTGCTAGCCTCCCTATCATAAAGACCATTTACAGGACACTTGGCAGCTCTGCACGCTTCACACACTCAGACGGTGCAGGAGTAGTGCAAGCGTTCCTAACACAAATATATGGTAGCAGTGTACACTTCCTCTCACACACAGTGGAGTAGTGGTGAAGCTTCACTAACAAATGTGTGGTAGCAGTGTACATTTCCTCACATACATTTTGCAGCTGTAGTGCAATCATCCCAAACGTAAAGAAGTGTTAGCAGTCTACTCTTGCTCACAAACACAGTGCAGGAGTAGTGCAAGCTTTCCCAATACAAAGAAGTGGTAGCAGTCTAGTCTTCCTCACAAACACTGTGCAGGAGTAATGCAAGCTTCCCTATCATAAAGGCCATTTACAGGACACTTGACAGCTGTGCTCACTTTCTCCAACAGACGGAGTAGTAGTAGTGCAAGCTTCCCCAATACAAAGAAATGGTAGCAGTCTACTCTTCCTCACAAACACAGTGCAGGAGTAATACAAGCTTCCCTATCCTAAAGGCAATTTGCAGGACACTTGGCAGCTCTGCACGCTTCACACACACACACAGAGCAGGAGCAGTGCAAGCTTCCCTGACACAAAGAAGTGGTAGCAGTGTGCACTTCCTCACAAACACAGCGCAGGGGTACTGCAAGCTTCACTTACATAAAGACTATTTACAGGACACTTGGCAGCTCTGCACGCTTCACACACACACAGAGCAGGAGTAGTTCAAGCTTCTCCAACACAAAGAAGTGGTAGCAGTCTACTCTTCCTCACAGACACAGTGCAGTAGTAGTGCAAGCTTCCCTGACACAAAGACGTGGTAGCAGTGTGCACTTCCTCACACAGAACGTTCCCTGTATGAGTGAAATAAACATGTGCCTCTTCTGACCATGCGCCGTCTCTTCTGAGCATTGCTCAAGTCACAAAAATCTTTCCAACGAGCACAAGCCAGAGCGTTGGCATTTCCAGTGTGCATTTTCTGAATCGCTTTCTACCACAGAGGCTCCCAGTTTGTATGCTGGGGAATAACAGGCATAACTTTCACCCAAATTAAGGGCACTCCCATTACCGACCCGGGAAGGATAAAGGGCAGAGAGAGCTCTGCTGGTGATTAGAATCAGTGAGGTTTCGAAAGCCAGTGTGTGACTCACAGAGTTACGTTAGGGAGTACGTTTGGCCTGTGGGCTGCAGGATCGAGGAGCCCATACCAGGGCAGTTTCAGAAGTGAGCAGGGAAGAGCGTTAGAGGGAGAAGAGCGTTATACTGTTTCATTAAAAGGCTCAAACATGGGTGACGCTGCATCTAATTTACTCCGTTATCAATGTAAATCACAAGTATATGTAATGTTGCTCTTAATTAGCATATATTATGATGTAAAGCACAGGTACATAAGGTGTTGCATCTAATTTACTCTTCTCCTCGGCTATGTAACTGCATGGCTGTGTCTGAAGAGAGCAGGTGAGAGTGCCCCAAAGACCGCTTCATGGCTGTGTAACTGCAGGACAGTGTCTGAAGTGAGCAGGTGAGAGTGCCCCAGAGAGAAGTTCCTCTGCTGTGTAACTGCAGGACAGTGTCAGAAGTGAGCAGGTGAGAGTGCCCCAGAGAGCAGCTCCTCGGTTGTGTAACTGCAGAAGCGTGTCAGACGTGAGCAGGTGAGAGTGCTCCAGAGAGCTGCTCCTTGGCTGTGTGAGTGCAGGACAGTGTCAGAAGTGAGTAGGTGAGCGTGCCCCAGAGAGCAGCTCCTCGGCTGTGTAACTGCAGGACAGTGTCTGAAGTGAGCAGGTGAGAGTGCCCCAGAGATCTGCTCCTCGGCTGTGTGACTGCAGGACAGTGTCAGAAGTGAGCAGGTGAGTGTGCCCCAGAGAGCAGCTCCTTGGCTGTGTAACTGCAAGACAGTGTCTGGCATGAGCCGGTGAGAGTGCCCCAGAGAGCAGCTCCTCGGCTGTGTAACTGCAGGACAGTGTCTGAAGTGAGCAGGTGAGAGTGCCCCAGAGAGTTGCTCCTCGGCTGTGTGACTGCAGGACAGTGTCAGAAGTGAGCAGGTGAGAGTGCCCCAGAGAGCAGCTCCTTGGCTGTGTAACTGCAAGACAGTGTCTGGCATGAGCCGGTGAGAGTGCCCCAGAGAGCAGCTCCTTGACTTTGTGAATGCGGGACAGTATCTGAAGTGAGCAGGTAAGAGTGCCCCAGAGAGCAGCTCCTCGGTTGTGTGAGTGCAGAACAGTGTCAGAAGTGAGCAGGTGAGAGTGCGCCAGAGAACTGCTACTCGGCTGTGTGAGTGCAGGACAGTGTCTGAAGTGAGCAGGTGAGAGTGCTCCAGGGAGCTGCTACTCGGCTGTGTGAGTGCAGGACAGTGTCTGAAGTGAGAAGGTGAGAGTGCCCCAGAGAGCAGCTCCTTGGTTGTGTGAGTGCAGAACAGTGTCAGAAGTGAGCAGGTGAGAGTGCGCCAGAGAACTGCTACTCGGCTGTGTGAGTGCAGGACAGTGTCTGAAGTGAGCAGGTGAGAGTGCTCCAGGGAGCTGCTACTCGGCTGTGTGAGTGCAGGACAGTGTCTGAAGTGAGCAGGTGAGAGTGCCCCAGAGAGCAGCTCCTTGTCTGTTTAACTGCAAGACAGTGTCTGGCATGAGCCGGTGAGAGTGCCCCAGAGAGCAGCTCCTTGACTTTGTGAATGCGGGACAGTATCTGAAGTGAGCAGGTAAGAGTGCCCCAGAGAGCAGCTCCTCGGTTGTGTGAGTGCAGAAGTGTCAGAAGTGAGCAGGTGAGAGTGCGCCAGAGAACATCTACTCGGCTGTGTGAGTGCAGGACAGTGTCTGAAGTGAGCAGGTGAGAGTGCTCCAGGGAGCTGCTATTCGGCTGTGTGAGTGCAGGACAGTGTCTGAAGTGAGCAGGTGAGAGTGCCCCAGAGAGCAGCTCCTCGGCTATGTAACTGCAGGACAGTGTCTGAAGTGAGCAGGTGAGAGTGCCCCGTAGAGCAGCTCCTCGGCTATGTAACTGCAGGACAGTGTCTGAAGTGAGCAGGTGAGAGTGCCCCAGAGAGCAGCTCCTCGGTTGTGTAACTGCAGGAGCGTGTCAGACGTGAGTAGGTGAGGGTGCCCCAGAGAGCATCTCCTCGGTTGTGTGAGTGCAGGACAGTGTCAGAAGTGAGCAGGTGAGAGTGCCCCAGAGAGCAGCTCCTCAGCTGTGTAACTGCAGGACAGTGTCTGAAGTGAGCAGGTGAGAGTGCCCCAGAGAGCAGCTCCTTGGTTGTGTAAGTGCAGAACAGTGTCTGAAGTGAGCAGGTAAGAGTGCCGCAGAGAGCAGCTCCTCAGTTGTGTGAGTGCAGGACAGTGTCAGAAGTGAGCAGGTAAGAGTGCCCCAGAGAGCAGCTCCTTGAGTTTGTGAATGCAGGACAGTGTCTGAAGTGAGCAGGTAAGAGTGCCCCAGAGAGCAGCTCCTTGGTTGTGTAAGTGCAGAACAGTGTCTGAAGTGAACAGGTAAGAGTGCCGCAGAGAGCAGCTCCTCAGTTGTGTGAGTGCAGGACAGTGTCAGAAGTGAGCAGGTAAGAGTGCCCCAGAGAGCAGCTCCTCGGCTATGTAACTGCAGGACAGTGTCTGAAGTGAGCAGGTGAGAGTGCCCCAGAGAGCAGCTCCTCGGTTGTGTGAGTGCAGGACAGTGTCAGAAGAGAGCAGTTAAGAGTGCCCCAGAGAGCAGCTCCTTGAGTTTGTGAATGCAGGACAGTGTCTGAAGTGAGCAGGTAAGAGTGCCGCAGAGAGCAGCTCCTCAGTTGTGTGAGTGCAGAACAGTGTCTGAAGTGAGCAGGTGAGAGTGCTCCAGAGAACTGCTACTCGGCTGTGTGAGTGCAGGACAGTGTCTGAAGTGAGCAGGTGAGAGTGCCCTAGAGAGCAGCTCCTCTGCTGTGTAACTGCAGGACAGTGTCAGAAGTGAGCAGGTGAGAGTGCCCCAGAGAGCAGCTCCTCGGTTGTGTAACTGCAGGAGCATGTCAGATGTGAGGAGGTGAGAGTGCCCCAGAGAGCATCTCCTCGGTTGTGTAACTGCAGGAGCGTGTCAGAAGTGAGCAGGTGAGAGTGCCCCAGAGAGCAGCTCCTCGGCTGTGTAACTGCAGGACAGTGTCTGAAGTGAGCATGTGAGAGTGCCCCAGAGAGCAGCTCCTCGGTTGTGTAACTGCAGGACAGTGTCAGAAGTGAGCAGGTGGGAGTGCTCCAGAGAGCAGCTCCTCGGCTGTGTAACTGCAGGACAGTGTCAGAAGTGAGCAGGTGAGAGTGCCCCAGAGAGCAGCTCCTCAGCTGTGTAACTGCAGGACAGTGTCTGAAGTGAGCAGGTGAGAGTGCCCCAGAGAGCAGCTCCTTGGTTGTGTAAGTGCAGAACAGTGTCTGAAGTGAGCAGGTAAGAGTGCCGCAGAGAGCAGCTCCTCAGTTGTGTGAGTGCAGGACAGTGTCAGAAGTGAGCAGGTAAGAGTGCCCCAGAGAGCAGCTCCTTGAGTTTGTGAATGCAGGACAGTGTCTGAAGTGAGCAGGTAAGAGTGCCCCAGAGAGCAGCTCCTTGGTTGTGTAAGTGCAGAACAGTGTCTGAAGTGAACAGGTAAGAGTGCCGCAGAGAGCAGCTCCTCAGTTGTGTGAGTGCAGGACAGTGTCAGAAGTGAGCAGGTAAGAGTGCCCCAGAGAGCAGCTCCTCGGCTATGTAACTGCAGGACAGTGTCTGAAGTGAGCAGGTGAGAGTGCCCCAGAGAGCAGCTCCTCGGTTGTGTGAGTGCAGGACAGTGTCAGAAGAGAGCAGTTAAGAGTGCCCCAGAGAGCAGCTCCTTGAGTTTGTGAATGCAGGACAGTGTCTGAAGTGAGCAGGTAAGAGTGCCGCAGAGAGCAGCTCCTCAGTTGTGTGAGTGCAGAACAGTGTCTGAAGTGAGCAGGTGAGAGTGCTCCAGAGAACTGCTACTCGGCTGTGTGAGTGCAGGACAGTGTCTGAAGTGAGCAGGTGAGAGTGCCCTAGAGAGCAGCTCCTCTGCTGTGTAACTGCAGGACAGTGTCAGAAGTGAGCAGGTGAGAGTGCCCCAGAGAGCAGCTCCTCGGTTGTGTAACTGCAGGAGCATGTCAGATGTGAGGAGGTGAGAGTGCCCCAGAGAGCATCTCCTCGGTTGTGTAACTGCAGGAGCGTGTCAGAAGTGAGCAGGTGAGAGTGCCCCAGAGAGCAGCTCCTCGGCTGTGTAACTGCAGGACAGTGTCTGAAGTGAGCATGTGAGAGTGCCCCAGAGAGCAGCTCCTCGGTTGTGTAACTGCAGGACAGTGTCAGAAGTGAGCAGGTGGGAGTGCTCCAGAGAGCAGCTCCTCGGCTGTGTAACTGCAGGACAGTGTCAGAAGTGAGCAGGTGAGAGTGCCCCAGAGAGCATCTCCTCGGTTGTGTAACTGCGGACAGTTTCAGAAGTGAGCAGGTGAGAGTGCTATAGGGAGCTGCTACTCGGCTGTGTGAGTGCAGGACAGTGTCTGAAGTGAGCAGGTGAGAGTGCCCCAGAGAGCAGCTCCTCGGTTGTGTAACTGCAGGAGCGTGTCAGACGTGAGCAGGTGAGAGTGCCCCAGAGAGCTGCTTCTTGGCTGTGTGAGTGCAGGACAGTGTCAGAAGTGAGCAGGTGAGAGTGCCCCAGAGAGAAGCTCCTCAGCTGTGTAACTGCAGGACAGTGTCTGAAGTGAGCAGGTGAGAGTGCCCCAGAGAGCAGCTCCTTGACTTTGTGAATGCGGGACAGTATCTGAAGTGAGCAGGTGAGAGTGCTCCAGAGAGCTGCTACTCGGCTGTGTGAGTGCAGGACAGTGCCTGAAGTGAGCAGGTGAGAGTGCCCTAGAGAGCAGCTCCTCTGCTGTGTAACTGCAGGACAGTGTCAGAAGTGAGCAGGTCAGAGTGCCCCAGAGAGCAGCTCCTCGGTTGTGTAACTGCAGGAGCGTGTCAGACGTGAGCAGGTGAGAGTGCCCCAGAGAGCATCTCCTCGGATGTGTAACTGCAGGAGCGTGTCAGAAGTGAGTAGGTAAGAGTGCCCCAGAGAGCTGCTCCTTGGCTGTGTGAGTGCAGGACAGTGTCAGAAGTGAGCAGGTGAGAGTGCCCCAGAAACCAGCTCCTCGGCTGTGTAACTGCAGGACAGTGTCTGAAGTGAGCAGGTGAGAGTGCCCCAGAGAGCAGCTTCTTGTCTGTTTAACTGAAGGACAATATCAGAAGAGAGCAGGTAAGAGTGCCCCAGAGAACAGCTCCTTGACTTTGTGAATGCGGGACAGTGTCTGAAGTGAGCAGGTAAGAGTGCCCCAGAGAGCAGCTCCTTGGTTGTGTAAGTGCAGAACAGTGTCTGAAGTGAGCAGGTAGGAGTGCCCCAGAGAGCAGCTCCTCGGTTGTGTGAGTGCAGAACAGTGTCTGAAGTGAGTAGGTGAGAGTGCCCCAGAGAGCGGCTCCTTGGTTGTGTGAGTACAGGAGAGTGTCAGAAGTGAGCAGGGAAGAGTGCCCCAGAGAGCAGCTCCTCGGCTGTGTAACCGCAGGAGAGTGTCAGAAGAGAACAGGGAAGAGTGCCTCACAGAGCACCTCTGTTGGACTTGGCCCTTTTGCCCTGAATTTTTTCGCTTGTGTAACAATAAAATATGGTGTGTCTGAACAGAAAATAATAAATGCTGTGCAATGTTGTACACACTGTTAGTTCCACCATTTTAGAAGTGCACTTGGATAAAATGTCACTGTTAAAATGGACGCCATTCCTGCCTGCCCGTGTGCCGCCTGACTGAGGTGGGTTGGCAGTCTAGTGATTTGTTTCCCAGTGCCCCCTGCTTTTGGAGGGAAACGTCGCACCCAGGGTGCTCTACTCCTCCCCCTAGACCAGTTAGGACCGGTTCCCCAGAGAACCTTCTGGAAGCTGCCAGGCCTGTCTGGTAGGTGGGGTGAGGGGCGTACATATAGGGGGGCTGGGCTGCCATGTGCTCAGTTCAGGGTCAGTGAGGAGACAGGAACAGTGCAGAGCATGGACTGAATGAGAGGGGACACTCTGCCAGGGGAGACCGCCACATTGGGCCTATGTGCTGGCCCCTGTGCCCATCTACACCCCCCTGTTGGCCCCAGGGCCAATAAAGAGACATTGCCGGAGTGGAGGCTGCTGTGCTGGCAGGATTGCCACCCTACCGGAGGATGACCGTTCTGAGGAGCTGCTGCTTCGGGACTAGTGAGCCGCCCTACTAGCCACTGATCTCGCCCTGCACTACATGTCTCTTGGCCTCTAGCGCCTGGTGAGCGCTATATCTGCGGTGCCAGAGAAGGGAGAGGGTGCCTGCAGCATTGGACTGCCAGAGCTCTACTTATCCTGTGGGGCCCTGAAGGTGGGAGCGCTGCCTGTTGCTTGCCTGCAAGAAGGGGGGCTGATGCCTGCACCCTAGCGCTGTGCCCTGGAGCCTGGAAAGCGCTATGTGGCTGAAGAAACGGGTGCCCACCCCGTAATTACCTGCTTCGATGCAGCGGGTGCCTACCCCGTAACTTGTCTTTGTTGGAAGGCGGGAGCCCACCCCGCGCTTCTAACGTGCCCAGGATCACCGCCGCGGCCGCGAGGGGAAGCGCTATCGCGCGCTGACAAGGAGACGCGCGTGTGGCCAGGACAAGGAGAGTGGCTGATGTGGAAGTGCAGCGGGAGCCTACCCCGTGCCTTCCTGCCAACTTAAACCCAGGGCGGGAGCCCACCCCGCATTCTGGGAACCGCTGAGGATCCCCGCCGCCGGCCCAGGAGCGCCGCGCGGGCTTCCCCGTGACGTCAGGGGAGCCGCGCAACGATTGGCGCTGGTTGAAGCGCCGCCAGGAAGTCCCGCCCGGCAAACGAGGAAGTCGAGGGAGGCCGTCGGGAGCCTCGCGGGCTCCGCATCAACGTCCCGGGTCCCAGGAGGGGGGCCCGGGTGAAGGCCGGAGAAGAGTGGGACGAGGCGGGAGCCTACCCCGCCTCGTGTGAGGACGCCAGTGCCGGAAACAGCCAGGCGGGAGCCTACCCCGTGCTGGCCAGCGCGAACGTCGACGGAGACGTCGCTCCGTGGAGGCGAGGCTCCCCGGGAGCTGGGGAGAGCCCCGCGTGCAGCCGGAGGCCGAGGAGAGCCCGAGTGCTGCCACTTGAGGAGAACGCTGCTGGAAGGAGCCCAGCGGCCAGAGGAGCCTGCCCCGGGGGCCGGTGAGTGGGGGCTCGGTCTGCTGGTGGTTGGGGGGGTGTGTCGGGGCACATTGCCGGTGCCCGCCCCCGGGACCAGTGCCCCTTTTGTTCCCCAGCTGCCCCACTTGATAGCGGGCAGCTGCAACGAGTGGGCCATTGCGCTTTTAGAGCCCCAGAACAGGAGGCTCCATCAGGACTAGTGACCCTTGGGGACTCCAACGGACCGGGGCTCACCTTGGGCACCGTGGTGCCAGTACTTTCTTTTTGGGGGCATTAATGTTCTAGAGTCCCGGAAGAGGGGCTCCATCTCCCCCCCCAGAACTGAACGGTACTTCCCACAACTGCCCCGCTGGACAGTGGGCAGTTGCAACGGTTGGGGCATTGTTGATCTGAGGGCCCCAGGCGCAGGGACACCGAGGACTAGTCTGCACGTGGGGCATTTATAATAGGTGCAGTTGTCCCCTAATAGTTGCCCTGCTGGCGGTTGCATAATGTATTGTAGGGCGCCTAACTTCATGCTAAGAGGATCCAGGGTCCTGCCCACAGGCTAAGATGGTTAGGCCTAATGTTCACATGTTTTACGCCTAATGTTATGCAGCATAGGTTTCACAGGTTACTGTGCCTTATGCCCAATGATTCTACGCCTAAAGTGACCTAATGCTTTTCCCTAAGGTTGGCATTGCGGCTCTTTGCCCCAGTGACGATGCTGAGAGGTATACATAATGTATTGATGCCCAATGCCCCCTCTGAGGCTGCACTGCAGGGTTTCTGCTAATGAGGTTTAGGCCTATTGAGATGCCACATGCACATGTTCAGGCCTCATGCAAAGGTGATGTATGCCTAATCCTAATGTGATTTTCTTTTGCTAAGGGAATGGTGCTGAGGTCCTTCATTCACCAGTAGGTACTGGTTATCACTACTGGCTGTTGCACCCTTATTACTGATGCCCTTACATTTATCCTAACTGTGCATAGTGATCCTGGCAGCGACCCGAATGGCGCTGCACTGTAAATAGTCCCTACTGTTAAATCTGCCGGGTGCCGGTTGGCGCCATGTTTTCCTGTGGTTACGCTGTGCTATGTTGATGGCATAATACATATGTTATTTTTCCTACTCAAACTGGTGTGGTCTCCTTTTTGTAGTGTGCCTGGTGTGTCGCCTGTGTGTGCTGCGCGGATACTTTACACAATTCCTCCTGGTTTAGCCTTCCCGCACCACGCTACCCCGTTTCCAACATTGGTGCTTAGCGGTGGGATAGGACTTGTGTTTGCGCAGTACCACAGTGACAACTGGTTGCACTACAAAGGGTGCACCTGAGAGTAATCACAGATGTGGGGATTATTTTTCCTGATTGTACTTTCCTCCTAAAAGTGTTGTGTTTGGATTGTGTCTCCCTGTTGCACTGTGGGTGGTGTATCCCGAGGGTATCTCACCAGGATGGGGTTAACCTACGACGAGGATTGCCTGCGGGAGTACACTGAGCAGGAGGTGATGGACCTCTGCAGGGAGAGAGGGATACCCACAGTAGGCAACACGCGCAGGAAGTTGTTTCTCTATGAGGCCCTGAAAAGGGGGGAACCCTTAGAGCCCCACGGGGACCTTTCCGATTACCCCTCCGCATATTTAAGGGATGGATTTTGTAGAGACCTTGAGGAGGACTCTGAGAGTGAGGGGTCCCAGTCCATAACCCTGGAGGGTGGTGACTTTGAGGAGGAAGAGGATGTTAGGGCAGAGACACCGGTAGCGAAAGAGGACACCATAGACAGGGAGTCCCGTGCTGGGTCCAGCCCCAGGGGCACCTCCCCACCCCTTTCCCTGTCCCCAGAAGAGTGGGTAGATAGGAGGGAAGAAAGGGAGTATCAGCTGGCGCTGGAAAGGCTCAGAGTGGAGCTAGCGCAGCTGAGAGTGGAAGAGAAGAGGCTAGAGACCGAGAGGGTCCTAGCACAGGAGAGGATGGCTGAGGCAGAGAGGGCCTTCGCCAGAGAGAGGCTAGCTCAGGGGGGTAGGTCGTCCCCTGAGAGTGGTGTCTGTGGTCTGGATTCACCAGTGAGGGTGGGATCCAGTGGTGGCAGCGAGAGTGAAGCCAGTGCAGGAAGTCCCACTCCCAGAGCCCGGGAGATGGTGCCTGATCCCCAGAAGGAGGGGGGCAGGTTGGAGTTTAGGGGCGGCAAGAAACTGTCCCGTCAGTCTTGGGGGGAGTATGTGGACGTGTGTTGGACTGCACTGGAGGAGTGGATGGTGTGTGGCGCGGTGACAGATGGGGAAGAGCTGTTCCGCCTGATTATCAGGGAGCATGTGCTCAAGAGTTGTCTTCCCAGGTTGCGCCACCACCTGTTGCGGTGTGGGCTCTCCGACCCCAGGGAGCTTGCACAGGAGGCAGACCTTTGGGTGAGTGCCAGAGAGTCTGAGAGGGCAGTGGGGAGTGATCCTGAAGGGAGTGGTGCAGGGATCTCCCAACCCAGCGAGGTGGGAGAGGTGGAGAATAGCCCAGCTAGGTCCCAGGATAGTGAGAGGGTTGTAGGGCCTCACATCCTATCTATAGGAAGGAGTGAGACGGGGAGGTGTCCCGAGGTGCCCCAACCGCAGTCTCAGGGCCTGGAGAGTTCCATAAGGGAACCCCAGGTTGGGAGCCTAGGCTGTCCCGATGGGCCGTCCCTGGAAGGGGATCCCCAAGTGTCAGGAGAACCCGGGGCGTCTGTATTCAGAGCTCCAGGGGTTCTGGGGTCGGCCCAGCCACAGGGTTTAGATCCTGGGCTGGGGTGCCAGGTTCAGGGGCTGCCTGACCTGGCGGGAGGGACGTCTGTAACCAGTGTCTCTCCGGAATTGACTTCCAGGGGTACTTTTCCAGGTGGGAGGGTGCGGAACTCTGGAAGGGGCTGCAGGGGGGGGGAAGGACTCGCCTCTGGCACCAGCTCAGCCACAGGGCTTAGATCCTGGGTTGGGAGGCCAGGGACAGGTATTGCCTGACCTGGCGGGAGGGTCGTCTGTAAGCAGTGTCCCTTCGGAGCTGACTCCCAGGGGTGCTTCTCCAGGTGGGAGGGTGCAGAACTCTGGGAGGGGGTGCAGAGGGAGGGAGGACTCGCCTCTGGCACCAGGGCAACCTAAGGGTTTAGACCCTGGGTTGGTGGATCGGATGCAGGGTCACGGCCCTGGAAGAGTGAGAGAGTGGTGTTCTGAGGGTGCCCCGCAGAGGAGGAGAGGGCGGAACCCCAGAAGGAGAGGGAGGGGGAGGAGAGCCTCGCCCCTACCTGGTGGACAGTGTGAGAGTGTGGTCCCTAGGTGGGAAGACCATTGGCAGTTTGGGACTGCACGGATGAGGAGGAGAGTGGTCAAAGGGTACTACGGGCCTGGGGCTACTGCCCCCCACTCTGTGAGACAGCCAGGGCCAGAGACATCTGGATGGCCTAGGGCCCGGTCCTGGCTGCAGCCAACTTGGGAGCACCAGTGGGGTGGCCTAGTTGGGTCAGGAGGAGTTGAGAGAGGGAACCATCAGGTTCCAGAGTGGAGAAGAAACTGCAGGTGTTCCTGCAGTTGTGGGCCCGCGTCCCAAGTTCTCTCGCCCTAAGCAGGGAAGCCCATCAAGGCATTGATCGGTCTACCCTGGCTTGTGGCTGGGAGGGGGTCGTGTTGGACTTGGCCCTTTTGCCCTGAATTTTTTCGCTTGTGTAACAATAAAATATGGTGTGTCTGAACAGAAAATAATAAATGCTGTGCAATGTTGTACACACTGTTAGTTCCACCATTTTAGAAGTGCACTTGGATAAAATGTCACTGTTAAAATGGACGCCATTCCTGCCTGCCCGTGTGCCGCCTGACTGAGGTGGGTTAGCAGTCTAGTGATTTGTTTCCCAGCGCCCCCTGCTTTTGGAGGGAAACGTCGCACCCAGGGTGCTCTACTCCTCCCCCTAGACCAGTTAGGACCGGTTCCCCAGAGAACCTTCTGGAAGCTGCCAGGCCTGTCTGGTAGGTGGGGTGAGGGGCGTACATATAGGGGGGCTGGGCTGCCATGTGCTCAGTTCAGGGTCAGTGAGGAGACAGGAACAGTGCAGAGCATGGACTGAATGAGAGGGGACACTCTGCCAGGGGAGACCGCCACATTGGGCCTGTATGCTGGCCCCTGTGCCCATCTACACCCCCCTGTTGGCCCCAGGGCCAATAAAGAGACATTGCCGGAGTGGAGGCTGCTGTGCTGGCAGGATTGCCACCCTACCGGAGGATGACCGTTCTGAGGAGCTGCTGCTTCGAGACTGGTGAGCCGCCCTACTAGCCACTGATCTCGCCCTGCACTACATGTCTCTTGGCCTCTAGCGCCTGGTGAGCGGTATATCTGCGGTGCCAGAGAAGGGAGAGGGTGCCTGCAGCGTTGGACTGCCAGAGCTCTACTTATCCTGTGGGGCCCTGAAGGTGGGAGCGCTGCCTGTTGCCTGCCTGCAAGAAGGGGGGCTGATGCCTGCACCCTAGCGCTGTGCCCTGGAGCCTGGAAAGCGCTGTGTGGTTGAAGAAATGGGTGCCCACCCCGTAATTGCCTGCTTGATGCAGCGGGTGCCTACCCCGTAGCTTTGTGCTCTTGTTGGAAGGCGGGAGCCTACCCCGCGCTCTCTAGACGTGCCCAGGATCACCGCCGCGGCCGCGAGGGGAAGCGCTATCGCGCGCTGACAAGGAGACGCGCGTGTGGCCAGGACAAGGAGAGTGGCTGATGTGGAAGTGCAGCGTGAGCCTACCCCGTGCCTTCCTGCCAACTTAAACCCAGGGCGGGAGCCCACCCTGCACTCTGGGAACCGCTGAGGATCCCCTCTGCCGGCCCAGGTGCGCCGCGCGGGCTTCCCCGTGACGTCAGGGGAGCCGCGCAACGATTGGCGCTGGTTGAAGCGCTGCCAGGAAGTCCCGCCCCGCAAGCGAGGAAGTCGAGGGAGGCCGTAGGGACCCTCGCGGGCTCCGCATCCAACGTCCCGGGTCCCAGGAGGGGGCCCGGGTGAAGGCCGGAGAAGAGTGGGACGAGGCGGGAGCCCACCCCGCGCTCGTGTGAGGACGCCAGTGCCGGAAGCAGCCAGGCGGGAGCCCACCCCGTGCTGGCCGAGCGCGAACGCCGACGGAGACGTCGCTCCGTGGAGGCGAGGCTCCCGGGAGCTGAGGAGAGCCCCGCGTGCAGCCGGAGGCCGAGGAGAGCCCGAGTGCTGCCACTTGAGGAGAACGCTGCTGGAAGGAGCCCAGCGGCCAGAGGAGCCTGCCCCGGGGGCCGGTGAGTGGGGGCTCGGTCTGGCTGGTGGTTGGGGGTGTGTCGGGGCACATTGCCGGTGCCCGCCCCCGGGACTCAGTGCCCGTTTGGTTCCCCAGCTGCCCCACTTGATAGCGGGCAGCTGCAACGAGTGGGCCATTGCGCTTTAGAGCCCCAGAACAGGAGGCTCCATCAGGACTAGTGACCCTTGGGGACTCCAACGGACCAGGGCTCACCTTGGGCACCGTGGTGCCAGTACTTTCTTTTGGGGGCATTAATGTTCTAGAGTCCCGGAAGAGGGGCTCCATCTCCCCCCCCAGAACTGAACGGTACTTCCCACAACTGCCCCGCTGGACAGTGGGCAGTTGCAACGGTTGGGGCATTGTTGATCTGAGGGCCCCAGGCGCAGGGACACCGAGGACTAGTCTGCACGTGGGGCATTTATAATAGGTGCAGTTGTTCCCTAATAGTTGCCCTGCTGGCGGTTGCATTGTATATTGTAGGGCGCCTAACTTCATGCTAAGAGGTTCCAGGGTCCTGCCCACAGGCTAAGATGGTTAGGCCTAATGTTCACATGTTTTACGCCTAATGTTATGCAGCATAGGTTTCACAGGTTACTGTGCCTTATGCCCAATGATTCTACGCCTAAAGTGACCTAATGCTTAGGATGGCATTGCGGCTCTTTGCCCCAGTGACGATACTGAGAGGTATACATAATGTATTGATGCCCAATGCCCCCCCTGAGGCTGCACTGCAGGGTTTCTGCTAATGAGGTTTAGGCCTATTGAGATGCCACATGCACATGTTCAGGCCTCATGCAAAGGTGATGTATGCCTAATCCTAATGTGATTTTCTTTTGCTAAGGGAATGGTGCTGAGGTCCTTCATTCACCAGTAGGTACTGGTTATCACTACTGGCTGTTGCACCCTTATTACTGATGCCCTTACATTTATCCTAACTGTGCATAGTGATCCTGGTAGCGACCCGAATGGCGCTGCACTGTAAATAGTCCCTACTGTTAAATCTGCCGGGTGCCGGTTGGCGCCATGTTTTCCTGTGGTTACGTGTGCTATGTTGATGGCATAATACATATGTTATTTTTCCTA
Source organism: Calotriton arnoldi (assembly GCA_963921515.1). Lineage (NCBI taxonomy): Eukaryota > Metazoa > Chordata > Amphibia > Caudata > Salamandridae > Calotriton > Calotriton arnoldi. The sequence goes on along the minus strand of CAWUFW010001762.1, from coordinate 356,402 downwards.
CTCAAACTGGTGTGGTCTCCTTTTTGTAGTGTGCCTGGTGTGTTGCCTGTGTGTGCTGCGCGGATACTTTACACAATTCCTCCTGGTTTAGCCTTCCCGCTCCGCACCACGCTACCCCGTTTCCAACAACCTCCTTGGCTGTGTGAGTGCAGGACAGTGTCTGAAGTGAGCAGGTAAGAATGCCCTAGAGAGCACTTCCTTGGCTGCGTGACAGTTGTAGGAAGGTAGGATCTGACTACATGGTTACCCCCACTTTTTTTCCTGGTGCTTTGCTCGTTTTTGACTACTCTGTCTGGGATCCTGCTAATCAGGACCCCAGTCTATCTGCTGCCTCCCTAAATTGGTTGTGTTATGTACTTTAGGTACACTCTAGATTGGATACTGGGATACCCTTATAAGTCCCTAGTATATGGTACACCATGTACCCAGGGCATAGGTACCCCAGAGGCCTCCCAGGGGCTGAAGCATGTATTGTGCCACCCCTGAGAGGCCATTCAAAATAACACAACAGGTCTGCTACTGCAGCCTGTGGAAGGTGGTGCATTAACCCCTTACTGGAGATATAGGTTCACTATATCCCTTCTAAATCACTACACATATAAACCTATCAGTCACCCCTATGGCAGCCTTCTCAATCCTGAAGGCAGGGTGCTGGGTTTTATGTGAGAGGGTGCCCCTGCATGAGTAGGGCCCCTCTGTAGCCTTTTGAATCCATTCCCTGGGGTTTTCTGTGATACAGCCAAACTATATATACTTAAGTGCATTATAACCTCGGGTAAATGCTAACTTTAAAACGGCTGCTTAGAAACATGTCGTGTTTGGTGTCAAACACCTTGGAATCATACCTCCACACCAGTAACTCGTGTGGGAGGTATGATTCCTCCCATGTAGTACCACTACTATGGGTCACCGGTCTACCCGGTACCAGCTTTCTCGACCTGGGCAGCACAAAATGGATGCTGCCAGCCACAGACACGAATCTGCCCTCCTGCTGCTGAGCCAAGCTCGAGCAGAGGAAGGCCTGACAATAGGTTTCCTGTCAGAGGGAGGTGTGACCACCTCCCAGACAGGCTTTAGTGTATTGGGGCTGGGTGGGTGCACACTGAGAGTGCCAGAAAGTCTGCACTGGGGGCACATTTGGTGTCTCCGTGCATAGTCCAGCTCAAACCAGTTCTGGGTGCCATTGGCTCCTGCTCTGGCGTGAAACTGGACAAAGGACATGGGTGTAGCCACCCCTCTGTCCTGCCCCTCCCCTAGGAGGGTCCCCAGAGTCAGTCCAACCAATTCCCTGGGTATAAAGTGGGAAACCTGATCACAGGACTTTAGGTTATACCTGGACAAGACTCTGCAAAGAAACCAATTACTTCAATGGTCTACACTTCGCTGGACGACTGAAGAATCTCCCTTGGAGTAAAGGAGGTACTCCCCTGCAGCAGCAGGCACCTAAGCGCATCTGACCGGCTTGCATCTCCAGAGCTCCTGCGGACTTCAAAGATTTCTGCAACACAGGAGGTGGGTTCCCGAAGGTTCCCGAGGTAGATCTGACCTCTCAGCGATTCTGAGACCAGTATCCCTCATGGGGGCCGTGCAACCCATACCCCTGTGCACCGCGTCTATTTGCAAGTGCATATGCTTGTTGGCGATTCCTGAGCTTGTGCATTGGACTACGTGTAGTCCTGACTCCGAGCACCATTTGCACTGAAGATATCCGGCCTCCACTAACGAGTGCTCTGTGGGCTGGTGCTTTGTAAATTCGCTCGAGGTCTCCTCGCTATCCCTGGTCCGTTGGCCTGTGGGTCCTGGCGAGGGACATCTCGTTTGTTCTTAGACTTCCCTGGTTGCTTCAGATGTGCCCTGACTCTCCATTGCTTGGAGAGTCCCCTGGACCTTGCTAGTCCACACCATAACCTGTTTCCTCTGCCTGTGTGGGTTGCCGCTGCCAAGGCTTGTTGGTGCTCCAGCCGGACACTGACCCCTCAGCTCTCGACATCCTTTGTGGGACAGCTCATCTCCAGACCCTGGTCATCGTCGACGTCTCCTGGTCCCCATGGCTGCAGAGTTAAACACCCTTTCTCTTCACCTGAAGCACCCGACATCGGTGGGCATTCGACTACCGAGCCCCTGGTCACCTGAGGTGACCCAGACTCTGTCCCCTCTGCTTTCAGGTTCTTCTCACCTCGGATCCAGGCTTGGATTCCACCGGACACTCTTTGCCTTCCTGGCAGCAGTACTTTCTTGCAGCTCTCCATTGAAAACGACGGAGGTTTCTGATACCACTTGACCCCTATGCACCCGGCCCCTCTGGGATAGGTAACATGGGTACCTCGGTACTCACAAGTGTGCTGGCCTTAAAACCTCTTATGTTCCAAAGGGTTTGCTTGAAGTCCTCCTAGAAGTGTCCTTAAACTGTAATTTTCCAAAAGCGACTTTCCCATAGAGTTGCACGGAGCACGCAGTTGTGTTTCCTCACTGCACCCGTCCTCCGTGGGCGCCCTGTGTCACTGTCTTGGGTGGTTCCTTGGGGTCCCAGCGATTCTATGTGCTCTAGGCACTGTGTCTATTGAAGTCGTTGTTGTAATACCATTTTTTTAGTATATGGTTCGGTCTCCCCCTGGAGCCCGTTGTACATTTTGCGACTTACGTATGTTCTATTGATTAAGTATTGTGTTCTTTTTGTTCTAATCTCGTGTAGAGGTTAGTAGAGAGTGTTTTAGCAATAAATACATATTTTTACATAACACTTGTGTGGTACTCCTTTCAATTAGTCATTCAGGAGGTGATATTCTGGTAAAACAAACTGCTTTACATTCCTTCAAGATTAAGCCTGAAGGCTGCTCTCCACAGCTACCACTAGGATAGCTTTCATAAAGGTCATCTTTGACCTCATACATCATAACGGTTGTGTGGCCTGGTACAAGGTGCCCACTTTAATTAGTGGACAGCATATACCAGGCCAACTTCTCACATTGGTGTGCAGCGGTTGGGATTCAAGCCTGCTATTGTTTTACCAGATAAATCTCATTGAGTGATTAACTGAAAACCACTGAGTATTAGGCACATATAATACATCAAGATTGAATAAGTAAGTTCTACTGAACTTGGAGTTGGGTAAGTCAAGGGTCTAGCACACCCTTTCTCCAACTCTAGAGTGTTTAGTCTCCACTAGGTTAGGTAGGTGCCTACACCACATAACACTAGTATGTCTTCTAGAGGAAAAGCCAGTGGCTCTCTGCCAACTAGGTATGACCATCTCTCATTCCAAGAATTGAGAAATATGTGTACATCTAGGAAGCTGAGGACAGGGAGAAGTGCAAGCACCCAACGTCTCATAGAGATGTTGCTGTTGGATGACCTCAGAAAGACCCCAGGGTCTGATGAAGTAGAAAGAGTGGGTGGGACAGGGAATGAGGAAAGACCAGGAAGTGAAACCTTCTTTGATCTGGACTCAAACCCTGGCCAGGAGGATCAAGATGATTCTAACCTGAAAAACACATACCTTCCTTTAGGTGGGGGAGAAGGCCCCAGTGGCCCTCTCTTTACTCCACCAGGAAGAGTACAGAGTTTGCCTAGGAGATCCAGAACTCCCTCTGTGGAGTCTAATCACTCAGGTACTTCTGTAGGGACTTCCATATCAAATAAGAGGGAATCCTCTTATGATAGACAGTGCCAACTTCTGGAGCTTGAGAAAATCAAGCTTAGGCTCAAGAAGGAGCAGTTGGCCCTAGACAGGGAATCCCTAGAGCTCCAGAGAGCTACAAAGAGATTGGGACTAGAGTCCCGTGGTGGCAGCAACAGTGCTCCTAGAAGAAGGGAGTATACTCATGAACATAGGAACCTGAACAAGATAGTCCCTCCCTATCAGAGTGGGGATGAAATCCACAAATGGATAACTGCACTAGAGAGGGCCTGTAAGGTACAGAGGGTCCCTCAGGAGCAGTGGGCAGCTATCTTGTGGCTCTCCTTTGCTGACAAAGGTAGAGACAAGCTCCTCACTGTTAGAGAAGAGGATGCTGACAATTACTCAGTCTTGAAGAGTGCTCTCATTGATGGGTTTGGCTTAACCATTGAACAATACAGGATTAAGTTCAGAGACACCCAGAAGACACAGACTCAGGACTGGGTTGACTTTGTAGATTGTGCTACTAAGGCTCTGGAAGGTTGGATACATGGCAGCAAAGTGCATGACTATTTAGGATTGTACAATTTGATTATGAGGGAAAAGATCCTTAATTGTCAAAACCAGCTTTTGCACCAGTACCTGGTGGACTCCGATCTGACTTCTCCCCAAGAATTGGGAAAAAAGGCAGATAAATGGGTCAGGACCAGGGCAAAGCCAAAGAATCAGGGTGGTGATCAGAAGTAAGATCCTTCCAAGAACCAAGAGAAAGGTGGGGATAAATCAAAAGACAAATCCCCTACAGGGCACCAAAAGAATCTCTCCATTGAAAACAACGGAGGTTTCCGACACCACTTAACCTCTATGCACCCGGCTCCTCTGGGATAGGTAACTCGGGTACTTTGGTACTCACAAGGGTGCTGTCCTTAGAACCTCTTATGTTCCAAAGGGCTTGCTTGAAGTCCTCGTAGAAGTGTCCTTAAACTGTAATTTTCCAACCGCGACTTTCCCATAGAGTTGCACGGAGCACGCGGTCGTGTTTCCTCACTGCACCCGTCCTCCGTGGGCACCCTGTGCCACTGCCTTGGATGGTTCCTTGGGGTCCCAGCGATTCTACGTGCTCTAGGCCCTGTGTCTATTGAAGTCGTTGTTGTTATACCATTTTTTTAGTATATGGTTCTGTCTCCCCTTGGAGCCCGTTGTATATTTTGCTACTTACGTACATTCTATTGATTAAGTATTGTGTGCTTTGTGTACTAATCTCATGTAGAGGTTAGTAGAGAGTGTTTTAGTAATAAATACATATTTTTACATAATACATGTGTGGTTCTCCTTTCAATTAGTCATTCAGGAAGTGATATTCTGGTAAAACTAGCTGCTTTACATTCCTTCAAGATTAAGCCTGAAGGCTGCTCTCCACAGCTACCACTAGGATAGCTTTCTAAAGGTTATCTTTGACCTCAGACATCAAGGGTCGTTTGGACTGGTGCAAGGTGCCCACTTTAATTAGTGGACAGCATATACCAGGCCAACTTCTCACAACAGTGTCTGAAGTGAGCAGGTAAGAATGCCCCAGAGAGCAGCTCCTTGACTTTGGGAGTGCAGGAGAGTGTCTGAAGAGAGCTGATAAGAGTGCCCCAGAGAACAGCTTCATGGCTGTGTAAGTGAAGGAGAGTGTCAGAAGTGAGCAGGTGAGAGTGTTCCAGAGTGCAGCTCCTCGACTGTGCAACTGAAGGAGAGTGTCAGAAGTGAGCAGGTAAGAGTGCTCCAGAGAGTAGCTCCTCGGTTGTGTGAGTGCAGGACAGTGTCAGACGTGAGCAGGTGAGAGTGCCCAGAGAGCAGCTACTTGGCTGTGTGAGTGCAGGACAGTGTCAGAAATGAGCATGTAAAAGTACCCCAGAGAGCATCTCCTTGTCTGTGTAACTGCAGGACAGTGTCGGAAGTGAGAAGGTAAGAGTGCCCCTTAGAGCAGCTCCTTGGCTGTGTGAGTGCAGGAGAGTTTTTGAAGTGATCAGGTAAGAGTGCCACACAAAGCAGCCCCTTTGTTGTGTATCTGCAGGACAGTATCTGACGTGAACAGGTAAGAGTTGCCCAGAGAGCTGCTCCTCGGCTGTGTAACTGCAGGCCAGTGTCTTAAGTAAGCAGGTAAGAGTGCCCCAGAGAGCAGCTGCTTGGCTGTGTAACCGTAGGACAGTGTCTGAAGTGAGCAGGTAAGAGCGTGCCAGAGAACAGCTCCTTGGTTGTGTGAGCGTAGAAGATTGTCAAACGTGAGCAGATGAGAGTGCCCCGGAGAGCAGTTCCTTAGTTGTATGACTGCAGGAGAGAGTTAGAAGTGAGCAGGTAAGAGTGAACCAGAGAGCAGCTCCTTGTCTGTGTGAGTGCAGGACAGTGTCAGAAGTGAGCAGGTACGAGTGCCCCAGAAAGCAGCTCTTTGGTTGTGTAAGTGCAGGAGAGTGTTAGAAGTGAGCAGGTAAGAGTGCCCTAGAGAGCAGCTCCTTGTCTGTGTGAGTGCAGGACAGTGTCAGAAGTGAGCAGGTACGAGTGCCCCAGAAAGCAGCTCTTTGGTTGTGTAAGTGCAGGAGAGTGTTAGAAGTGAGCAGGTAAGAGTGCCCTAGAGAGCAGCTCCTTGGTTGTGTGAGTGCAGGACAGTGTCAGAAGTGAGCAGGTAAGAGTTCCCCAGAGAGCAGCTCCTCGGCTGTGTAACTGCAGGAGAGTATCTGAAGTGAGCAGGTAAGAGTGCCCCAGAGAGCAGCTCCTTGGTTCTGTGAATGCAGGAGAGTCTCAGACGTGAGCAGGTAAGAGTGCCCCAGAGAGCAGCTCCTTGGTTGTGTGAGTGCAGGACAGTGTGTGAAGTGAAGGAAGTGACCCGATTAGGGCCTCCCGGGTCACTCGCGACCACCTCTCAGCCTCCCAAGAAAGAGTCGATAAGACAGTAGAGAATACAAACCAAGTTATTTATCAGTATATTGCGCTCGAGTGGAGTCCAGTCAGACTAGCCTCCTTAGATGCTACTGAGGGGACTGACTTCACCAGACTTGGTAACACATAACATACATTTCAGCACCCCTAAAGACCCGCCCAGACTGGAATTTTCCAGCTCAGGCACTGATGAACAAAGGAGGTACAGTATGATGAGCTACCACCTGCAGAACGGGTTCATGTTATCACATTTTCAGGGTCATCTTGTTCAAGCTCAACGCTCTCTAGTGTGGGAGCAGGACTACGGTAGAGGAAAGGCATGCGAAGGCAGAATAAGCTATTCATTAGTACATTAAGATTCAACCTTGAATACGATAAACAAAAGCAACTCAAAGCAGCTTTTTGCTGAGGCAGACAGTTGGATGAGACAGAAGCTGACTTTTGATCATACAACAAAATGGCGGCCGAAGACAAAATGGCGCCGCAAATGCTAACTTAACTTGCACAATGCTAGAAGGAGTCGATCAAATGCATTTGCAGTCCAACAGACCCTCCTTTTAGCATTTGCTAACTATTTTGTCTATGCTAGCATAATAAGAAAATCATTAATGCAGGGCAATACACATACCGTTAATATTCAAAAATACCCTCATCTATATTCATTAGATCATGGACATCTTGCATCATCATAGCTGAGGGCTTAGTATCATGATTTGGGGCCTTGGGTGCAGGAATTAACTTGTTAACACAATATGTACAGCAGGCAGGAAGACAATTAATACACAAGCAACAAGTGAATATGACACCCGCAATGGCTACTAGGAAGAGGAGTATTTTCCAACCCCAGGATGCTATCAAGCCACAGAACCAACCAGAAAGGGACCAGGTGCCATTCTCTTGGTGAATATCTGATGCAAGTCGATGCAACTTCTGTATTGCTGCATAGACATTCGGAGCATGGTCCGGTATGTACACACAGCAGCTACTACCGATGACGCGACAGGCCCCACCCCGATCAGCAAGGATGACGTTGTACACCATCCTGTTTTGAATAGCAACAAGTCTCGTAGCCTGGAGCTCAGCTGCAATGTTGGTCAATATTCCTGCCGTGGTGTTGATAACTCCCTCCACAACCCTTGTGAGTCTGCGAATGTTAAGGCTATTGGACATAGGACCCCAGAAGGGCAAAATACCCTTCATAGCATCAGTAAACTGCTGCAAAGTAGTGTCTGTCTGATCTATATCTTCTGTGTTGATAACCCGTCTAACTTGGGATAGACTGACTCCCCTACGCTGTAACTGATGGTCCGTATGGTAATTGGACGGTGCTATGTATACTGAGGGTAGGAGGAAAGAGACGTAACATATACCAGACCATCCCCTGGGGAGCCATACATAAGCCTGGGATCCACAAACAAAGTACACATTATGGGGTGGTAATAAAGGTGGACTATTGGTCGTGCTCAAGTCATAAGTATAATTGCAAATACTCCTTCCCACCTTAACATTCCCAAAATGTTGGACAAAGAAACTAGCTGTTGTGTTAACTATTGGCACTGGCATGGCTTTGTCCTGAGTAATATTACGCATCTGGAAGGACCGGAAGTATTCAGTGACATTAAAATCTTGAAAATCCATAATTTCATTTTAGAGCCACGTTACATTCTTATTGACTTTGTAAACATTCATACAGGCATTTGGATGCAAAGTGTCAGGGGCCCCTTGTTCTCCTGCAGTAAACCCCTGGTGTACACTGATATATTTCAAGACAGTCTCATAATCGGCATAAGTCATATTCATTGCATCAGTATGGAAATGGAAAGACACCATGGTAAACAGTTGAAACCATGCCTCACAGCTCCCTAAATAAGAGAAGGGGAGGGACATCAACAAATCACTTTTATGCATCACATAAGGGAGCAAGCCGCAAACCCCACAATCAGTAACATTAGAGGTATGGTGCGCCTGATGGAGCATCTGTAAGAAAACATTGTCGACGTACGTTTGTCTGTGCCTCTCTTTATGAGGGGCCAAGGTGACAAATACATGCTTGGGGGGGTACAGGGGTAGTACCGATCAAAGAATGCACAGGATATTTCTCCTCAAGGAACCACATAATACCGAATGCAGTTATTAAGAAGATCAGGACAATTAGTACAAAAACTACCTTGCTTTTAGTGGACCAGCTAGACCAAGTGGGACCATTTTGCTCAAAACGTGGGGCTGTTAGGGGCTGTTCTTCATCCATAATAAGGCGGCCAAATGGGTACATATTAAAGTCGGACCACCAGAGGAACGGTTATGCAACAGAGCGTCCTTCTGAGCCTTGCTAGTAGACTCCTATTGTTCATCAATCGGTGGTGCTACTGAGCACTTCTCGGTGGGGCAGTGCGATTGCAGCCTGTTCTGAAGAAGTCCACGTCACTCAGGATAGGGCACCCTCCCTCCTGGGAAGACACCCTCAACTTATCCTATCCAGTTTCTCGGACAATGCACCAATCTCCCTTTCCCTGACCTATCGTTGGTACCACGGACGGGGTACATACACCCTATTCTTCATCCATGCAGTCCATCCCTACTAATCTGACTTTTCCTTTGGTGCACTGTCCCTCCGTCGGGGGCGCAAATTGTACCTAGCCACTCCCCCACGCCGTCCAGGACCCACTGGTCGTAGGGGAGGGGTAACGGGACTCTCCGGCAGTGAGATGAATGGATCCAATGCTTCCGGCCGTCCACCTTCATTGCGGTCCAGGTGGCAAGGAGGACCTGCAGAGGACCTTTCCAGCGCGGCTCCAAGCTCCCCTTCCTCTGGTAGTTTCTGACCAGAATATAATCCCCAGGTCGAATCTCGTGTCCTGGCCCCTCGGGTATTGGCGGTAGAGCCTTGTGAATCTGTTGGTGAATAGAACGCAGATTTTTAGTCAACTCGCACAAGTAGTCCACAAGCAAGGGGTATTCTATCTCTGAGAAATGACGGGGTCAAGGGACACCCCAGACATTTGGCGGGCAGCCAAAAACGACCTTGTATGGCGACAATCCTGTTCTTGAGTGGGCTGTCGCCCTTGTGGACAACAGGGCTAGGGGTAATGCATCTGGCCATTGCAATCCTGTGCTCTCTTTGATCTTTGCCAACTTCAGCTTGAGAGTACCATTGTACTTCTCAACTAAACCTGCCGATTGGGGATGATTTGCTGCATGGAATTTCTGCTTGATGTGCAAACCAACCCACGCTAACTGGATAACCTTTGAGTTGAAGTGACTTCCGTTGCCACTCCAAATCAAACGGGGAAAGCCGAAGCGAGGGAAGAACTCTTTTAAGAGTGCCTTCGCCATCGCCATGGCTGTGTTCTCTTTAGTGGGGTAAGCTTCAATCCATTTACTGAACGCACAAACAACCACTAACACATATTTCAAATTGTTGACTCGTTCCATTTCGATGAAATCATCTGGATAACCTCGAAAGGGAAGGAAGGTGGTGCAAAGTTACCAGAGGGTGTAGGGGTGCCTTTTCCAGGATTATGCATCATGCAGACCATGCAGTACTTCACCAGATGAGCAGCTACCTTAGGGATGTTATCGTTCTGCCATAAAGGATCTATCAACTTACATATTCCCTTCGCGCTAATGTGAGCTGGCCTGTGCGCCATTGTGACTACAGGGAGTACATATGCGTCTGGTAACATCCATCTCTGCTTCTCTGTCTTATAAGTCCGACACCCTTCCTCGTCTAAACGTCCTGTTCTCTCCTGCCATATTGCTAACTCCTCAATTGTTGCCTCGCTTTGAATCTCTTTAACATTTTCCAATGTGCCTTCAAACATCGCACCGTTGGGCACCCATCTAGCAGGACCTGCCACAAACATTCATTTCATTTTAGATCGGACTGTCTCCTTAGCTGTCTGATCTGCAAACGCATTTCCCCTCCCCGCTTCATCGGTAATTGCCTTATGGGCACTGCACTTCACTATTGCTAACATTTTGGGAAGTGTCAGAGCTGACAAAAGCCTGTGTATCAGTGGGCCATTCTGTATTTTTAACCCATGTGAAGTCAGGAATCCTCTCTCCGCCCAGAGTCGTCCAAAATTATGGGCAACCCCGAAGGCGTACTGGCTGTCAGTATAAATATTGACAGCCAGTCCCTCACTTAACTTGCAAGCTCGAAGGAGAGCAACTAGTTCTGCAGCTTGGGCTGATTTATAAGGGACACGTGATGTCTCAACTACAATACACAGCGTAGTAATAGCGTATGCTGCAGTGGTGGTGCCATCTGGTAGTTTAAAACAAGAGCCATCGACATATAGTTCCCCTTGTGGGTCAGATAAGGGAACATGAGTCAGGTCTACCCGTCCCTTCGTCTCTTCCTCCGTTCTAAAAATACAATCATGTATATCTCTGTCCTCACTTTCAGAAGGGAGGGGCAGCAACGTGGCTGGGTTCAGAGTGGCACATCTTTTAATTGTAACATGTGGAGCAAAGAGGGTCAATTCATAGCCGGTCAGACGTGCACTGGTGAGGTGCTGTGTCTTCATTTTGTTCAAAAGTGTGGCCACAGCATGAGGTACCATGACTGTGAGATCAGTATCAAGGACGAGCCCCGCCGATTGCGGGATAGAGATGGCCATGGCCGCGACCGCTCTTAAACAGCTCGGGAGGGCTCTCGCGATGTTATCAAGAAGCACAGAAAAATAAGCACACTGCCTCTACTTACCTCCAAAGGCCTGTGTTAAGACAGAGTGCGCAGCCAGCCGTCTTGTGTACATACAGCACGAACGGCTTCTGGTAGTCAGGCGTGCCAAGCACAGGTGCAGAGCAAAGCGCAACTTTTAATTGCTCAAAAGCTTGTTAACATTCAGACGTCCAGGGCAAGGGTTCATGCACATATTTAGTGGTTAGCTGCAACAGCGGCTTTGTTAGTAAAGAATAGTTAGCAATCCAGTGATGACAGTACGAAGTAATGCCAATGAAGGCACGCACATCCCTTTGAGTCTTAGGGATGGGCATTTTAACAATAGCACTAATGCGTTCAGGTGTTAGTCTCCTTCCCTCCTTCGACAGTAGGTGACCTCCTGTCAACAATATTGAAACTTTGAAAGGGACACTTTATATCCGTGTTGTGTCAAATGTGGTAATAATTTAACCGTTGCATCTTTGCAACATTCTTCAGTGTCAGAAGTGATCAGGAGATCGTCCACATACTGCAGTAATACATTACCTGGGGGAAGTGTGAGAGAATCCAGTTGGCCTTTTAAAGCTTGGCTATGTATGCTAGGATTTTCAGTATAGCCCTGAGGAGCGCGACAGAATTGGAAACTTCTACCGGCCAGAGTAAATCCAAAAATATGCCTGCTATCTGGATGAATGGGAATGCTAAAGAAAGCGTTTTTCAAATCAATCACAGAAAAGAACTTTGCAGTGGAAGGAATCATCGTCAGAAGGGCGGTGATGTCGGGGACCGCTGGGAACTGAGGGACCACTATTTTGTTAAGCTCATGCAAATCAATCACAAAACGATAGACAATAGGACTATTACATACATTTGCTGCTGTCTCCTCAACAACTCCTGACTTAATCAAATCCTGTATAATCTGCAATAGAGCTCGCTTCCCTGCCTGCAGTATTTTGTATTGAGGAATACGAGGCAACACAGCATTGTCTTTGACCTTGATAGAGACAGGAGGTATCTGCCACAATCCTACGTCCGTATCACCTGTAGCCCACAACGTAGGCGGCACATCTTTGAATTCAGCAGGGAGTGGGGCATCCTTAGAAAAACACTGTTTGGTACTAGCCACATTTGTTCCTATCGTCCTATAGACACCATCCGGAGAACAAAAAATTGTTGCATGCAACTTTTTCAACAAATCTAATCCCATTAAGTTCTCTCCGCAATTTGTTGTCAATAAGAATGGTGAATCTATGGTAAAAGGGCCAATAGTAAGAGGGTTTGGAAATGGGGCTCACGACTGGTACGCCTGAGAAGCCTACCAAAACATTATTCTGACCAGACAGAGCTGCCCAGCGAACGAGAAGCAGAGCTGTTCATTGCACCTGTATCCACCAAAAACCTTTTAACTGAGCCATGCAAATCCGCTGTGACATAAGGACCATGCTGATCTACAGGTATATGAACTGGTCCCTCACCCTGTCCCTGGCTGTCCTAGCTATGAGACATCCCTGTCACCTCATCCATATCATAATCATCATGGTAGTACTGTCTCCCTCGAGGGTCATCAAAATGGTTCTGATCAGAGGGACCCTGTGACGACTCATCTGCATGAACCCCTTCATGACCACCTGCACCACGACCCCGTCCGCGAGGACCTCGTCCTCTGAGGGCCGCAACTTTCTGTAACAACTCCGGACACTCACTTCACCAGTGTCCCTCCGCCTTACAATACGCACACTCGTCCGGCCCCACAAGTGCACTATTTCTGCTGGTGCGGGGCAACCGTCGGGCCGTACTGGCACCACGCCCTCTACCATTCCCCCTAGCTGCCTGCTGCATCAACACCTTCGTCTTCAACTCTTTATTTTTCTTCTCCACCTTTTCCTTCTACTCATTTTCCCTATCCTCATAATACTGGGCCATACTCAATATCACTGAAGGGGAGGATGTAGTCCAAGTGCTCTCCAAAGCCTATAACTGAGTCGCGATCTCGGAAAGCAGGTGCGTAACAAATCTGTTAACGAACAATTGGACACCTCCCTCCACTGACAAATCCTGCCCACTGAAGTCCAAAAACACCCCTTCAAACCTAGTGAAAAAATTGGATACACTTTCATCTTTCTTCTGACGACATGCTGAATATATGACGTTACAACGCAAACCTTTACAATGCATGCCATTACAACGCATTTTTGGAAACTACACTTACAACGCATTCTATTACAACGCATTCCATTACAACGCATACCATTACAACGCATAATACTTTTTGGGTAACAGTAGGGTAAGTGGTGGATAGTGTAGGAGTAAAAATTACTATTCCTACTCCAGTGAGTGCAACAGTAGGGTAAGTGTTGGATAGTGTAGGGGTAAAAATTACTATTCTCACTCCAGTGAGTGCAACAGTAGGGTAAGTGTTGGATAGTGTAGGGGTAAAAATTACTATTCCCACTCCAGTAAGTGCAACAGTAGGGTAAGTGTTGGATAGTGTAGGGTTAAAAACTATGCGTTGTAATGGTATGCGTTGTAATGGCATGCGTTGTAGTGACGTGTTGTAATGGCATGTGTTATAATGAAATGCGTTGTAATGGCTGCGTTGTAATAGCATGTGATGTAAAGGATGTTGCGTTGTAATTACTGCGTTGTAATGGTTGTTTCCCGACATGCTGCTAACTTGTCCCAGTCTACTCGTCTAGGTGGGATGAGGGAATGCATGTAAGTAATAATACGACTCGGCAAGACTAGTATCTCAGCCTTAGGCTTCTCACCAGGCTTCCTCTCTTTATCCCATGCCCTGATCTCGTCCCAAGTGTAGGAGAGTAGGATCTGCTTCACATGGGTACCCCCACTTTTTGCTGATGCTTCACTGTTTTTCGACCTTAGTCTGGCTGGGGCCCTGCTAATCAGAACCCCAGCCTAGCTGCTTCCTCTTTAAAATGGTTTCCATGTGCCTTAGGCACATCTCTAATTAGAATCTGGAGTGCCCTTATAAGTCCCTAGTATATGGTATACTATGTACCAAGGGCATAGGTACCTCAGAGGCCTACCAGGAGCTGCAGCATGTATTATGCCACCCCTGGAAGGCCATCCAAAATGACACCACAGGTCTGCTACTGCAGCCTGGGTAAGGTGGTGCATGCACCCCTTACTGTGATATAGGTTACCTATATCACTACATACTTACACATATATAAACCTATAAGTCACTCCTATAGCAGGCCTTATCAGTCCTGAAGGCAGAGTGCTTGGTTCTTATGTGAGAAGGTGCCACTGCATGAGCAGGGCCCCTCTGCAGTGCTCAGAGTCCATTCTCTGGTACTGTTTGTAGAATGCTAACTTTGGAATGACTGCATCAAAACATGTCGTGTTTGGTGTCAAACATCTTGGAATACTACCTCCCCCCGCCAGTCCTGGCGGCGGGGTAGCATTCCACCCTTCTAGAGGGAGAGACATGTTCACCCTGGTCTAACCGGTAACTTCTTTCCAGAGCCCCAGCATCACAAAATGGATGCTGCTGCCACAGACACAAGTCTGGCCTCCTTCTGCTGGACGAAACTCCGGCAGGGGAGGCCTGGACAATAGGTTTCCTGTTGCAGGGAGGTGTGACCACCTCCCCAGACAGGATAATGTGTATTGGGGCTGGGCGGGAGCACTCTCTGGGTGCTTTGAAGTCCTGCACTGGGGGCACATTTGGTGTCCCTGTGCATACCCCAGTTCAAACCGGATCAGGGGCTTCCAGCCCCTGCTTTGGCGCGAACTGGACAAAGGAAAGGGGTGTAGCCACCCCTCTGCCCTGACCCACCCATAGGTGGGGCCACAGAGTAGTCCAACCCCTAAACTTGGTATAAGTATAGGAACCCAGTCCTTAAGACTTTAGATTATCCCTGGACGAAACTCTGACACTGAATCCTGGACCTTCGACGCTCTACTACAAGATTAGAGGACTGAAGAATCTCCCTTGGGGTCAAGGAGTGACTCCCCTGCTTGGCAGGCACCAAAGAAGCAATTGTCCGGTCTGCATTTCTGAAGCTCCTGTCGGACGCCGAAGTCTTCGCATCACCAGAGGTAGATTTTCAGACTTCCCCAAGACTGCCCTGAGTCCCCAGCAAAGCTGAGGCCCGTAGCTGTCGTGGGTAACGTGGAACCGTGACCCCTGGACACCGAGCACATTTGCAAGTGCATCCGCTTCTGGGTCTCCCACGAAGTCGTGCTTTGGGCTCCGAGTAGCCCCAGCCTCCAGCACTAACTGCACCAAAGATCACTGGCCTCCACTCCACGAGTGTCCTGTGAGCCAGATCCACGTGCACCGTTTCGAGGCTCCTTTGCGGTCGCTAGCCTGTTGGCTAGTAGCCCTTCACGAAGGCCAATCCTTTTCTTCTTGGGCTCCCTGGTTGTTCCAGGCTTGCCCTCTCTTACCCTCGCTGGGTGAGTTCCTCAGACCTTGCTGGTCTGCACCATCGTCATTCTTCCTTTTCACCGAGACTTGCCGTTGCCAAGGCTTGTTGGGTCCACTCCGGTCGCCGATGCCTCAGCACTCGACAGACATCGTGTACAAGCCTGAATCCTGCTCCTGGTTGCCAACAACGCCTCCTGGACCTCGTGGCTGAAGAGTCAAGACGACCGACAACGCACCTGAAGCACCCAACATCGGTGGGCATCTGCTCATCGCCTTCCTGGTCACTGGCTAGTGACCCAGACTCTGTCCCCTCTGCTTTCAGGTTCTTCAGATCTCCGATCCACTCTTGGATCCACCCGGACACTTTCCACTTGGTCGCCAGCAGCACTTTGCAGCAGATCGCCATTCAAATCGACGACGAAACCCGACCACGAAAGGCACCTATGCACCCGGCTTCCCTGGGTGAGGTAACACGAGTACTCCGGTGCTCCCGTGGGTAGAGACTCTAGAAAGACCTAGTTCTCAAAGGGTTTGCTCCAAGTCCTCCTTTAAGTGTCCCTTTTCTTTAATTTCCTGATCGCGACTTTCTCCATAGAAGTTAACGGCGTATCGCGGTTGTGTGTTTACACTGCACGCGTCCCCCGTGGGTCCCCTGTGTCACTACCTTGGGTGGTTCCTTGTGGTCCAAGCACTTCTAGAGGCTCTAGGCCTAGTGTCTAGTTCAGTCGTGGTTCTTATACCACTTTATTGGTATATGGTTTGGTACGCCCCTAGGGCCCAAACGTGTATTTGTGCTATTACTGTGTTTAAATAACTTATAACTTGTGTACTTCGAACTCTAGCCTCATAAAGAGACTAGAGGGGTGTGTTTAGCAATAAATACATATATTTTGAATATATACCTGGTGTGGTGCTCTTTCATTTGGTCACTCAAGAGATTATCGACTGGTAAAACAAGCTGCTTTACATTCCTTCAAGACTTAGCCTGAAGGCTGCTCTCCATAGCTACCACTAGGATAGCTTTCAATAAAGGTTGTCTTTAACCTATCTCCAATAAGGGGTTGTTTGGACTGGTGCAAGGTGCCCACTATAATTAGTGGACAGCATATACCAGGCCAACTTCTCACATTGGTGTGCAGCGTGTGGGATTCCAGCTTGCTATTGTTTTACCAGATAATCTCAATTGAATTGATCAACTGAAAACCACTAAAGGTACCTAAGGTACATATAATTTAAGTTACTATACAGTAAGTTCTACTGAACTTAGAGTTGTGTGTTAAGGGATAGCACAACCCTTTCTACAACTCAAGAGAGTTTAGTAGGCCACACTAGAGTAGGTAGTGCATACACCACACCACACTAGTAATGTCTTTAAAGGCAGGATCTAAAGAATCCTTGCCAGAAGCCACTGGGCTTCTTGCCTCCAAGTATGATACACTCCCATTCTTGGAATTGAGAGCATTATGTAACTTGAGGAAATTGAGGACAGGCCAAAGTCCCACCACCCAACACCTTAGAGAGATGTTGGTGGCTTATGATCTCAGCAGGCCCTTAGGGACTGAAGGGGTAGGAGCAGAGGGTGGGGCAGAAGAGGAGGAGGAGGCCAGGGGTAGCAACACCCCCAGCCCCCCCTCTGAAACTGGCCAGGAGGGTGACAATGACCCTGACCTGGATAACCCAATCCCTCCTGTGGGAGATGAAGAGGAAGATCAAGATGATCCCCACTTTGCCCCCCCAGGAAGGATTATGAGTGTGCCCAGAAGGTCTAGGTCTCCTTCTCAGGAGTCCAACCATTCTAGCACCTCCATAGGGAGCTCTGTCTCCTCTCACAAGAGGGAATCCTCTCATGAGAGAAGAAAGAGGCTGGTTCAATATGAGGAAGCTCAGCTTGAACTCAGAAAACAGCAACTTGCTATAGACAGGGAGTCCCTAGATCTCTACAAAGAGAGAAGAAAGTTGGGACTAGAGTCCCATGGTGGCAGCCATATCCCTAGAGATAGGGAAAGGTCCTATGACCATAGGAACCTGAGCAAGATTGTCCCTCCCTACTAGAGTGGGGATGACATCCACAAATGGATAACTGCACTAGAGAGGGCCTGTAAAGTACAGAAGGTCCCTCAAGGGCAGTGGGCAGCAATCTTGTGTCTCTCCTTTGCAGACAAAGGTAGAGATAAGCTCCTCACTGTAAGAGAAGAGGATGCTGATAATTACAAGGTCTTGAAGAGTGCTCTTATTGATGGGTTTGGCCTAACCACTGAACAGTACAGGGTGTTTCTTTGCTGCTCGTGGCCTTTGTGTTGCCTCCCTGCTACTGCCCTGCTGTCACCGCTACCTAGCACCCGTGGAGATCCCTGGTGGGACGAGGGTCCCAGGGTTAACGCCATCTAAGCCTTCACACTCTGGGGTGGACTTCAACCCCCAGAGTGCACCGCTGTTCTCCGCAGCTGCCGCGAGTGAGTGGGAGACGGGGCCAACGCGCTCATAGCGCAGCCTCTCCCACCGCGGTGCGGGTGTTTCTTTGCTGCTCGTGGCCTTTGTGTTGCCTCCCTGCTACTGCCCTGCTGTCACCGCTACCTAGCACCCGTGGAGATCCCTGGTGGGACGAGGGTCCCAGGGTTAACGCCATCTAAGCCTTCACACTCTGGGGTGGACTGCAACCCCAGAGTGCACCGCTGTTCTCCGCAGCTGCCGCGAGTGAGTGGGAGGCGGGGCCAACGCGCTCATGGCGCAGCCTCTCCAACCGCTGCGCGGGACGCGCGCGGGAACGCAGCCCGGACGAAGCCCGGACCAAGGGCGGGCCCGTCTGTGCCCGTCCGGGGCCGTCAGAGGCCGGGCTGGGCTACCTCTCTGACATCTTGTATTTGCCGCGCCTTGCAATGGTGAGTGGGGCCTCATATTAACTCTATGACTACATCCATCATGGGCAAACGCAATATCATTCCAGCATTGCGTAATACTACATCTATAGACAGTATGTTGGAGAGAGCAGTTGATATTGTCAGTACCGAAATTGAGTTAACTGAGAGGCGCTTGTCCCTGGGCTTAATGAACCCTCACTCATCGCTACAAATTGAGAATATTGATAACTGTGACTCTCAATTAATGTTGCCCATACAAGCTGACCATAGTTCACACTCACTAACTCGAGAAAGCGATTTGGGGGCAGAGGGAACTGTGGCCTCCGGACATATTGGGGTAATGGAGGACCCTGCACCTTCGACGTGTTCTAGGGACATTTTGGTATCGGCAATTGTGAATGTATCCCCGATCTCAGAAGTTGCCGGGGGAAAAAGAAAACAGTTAAGCCGGTCTGTCCCAAACGGAAACAACCCCCACGTCTGAAGACCCAGTGTACTGCGTTAACTACATGGATTCAGGGTCCGTCAGTTCCATCGCGATTTAGTGATCACAAGCACCTTGGATGATTTAACACCTTTAGAGACATTAAATCACTCTGTACACACTCAAACTGAATCGTTACCGACACCTTTTTCTAATCTTAGTCTTGGTGACACTGCTATTGATATTATTATTGATACAATGTACGAACGAGTTAAAGTGCTTGTAGATAAGAGTTTTGCTGCTCTATGGAAGCGTTTAGATCGTTTAGAATCTTTAACTAATAAGCTAAATCCGCCCTGTACGGCATCTAAGCAGTTATCTTTACAGGGTAGCACTAAAAAAAAACAGACCTTGAGTGATGGAATTTTTAAAGATCCTAAAGATCAACAGGGGATTACAATTTTTACGCAGCCTCTAGTCTCTTGTGATATCCGTCGTAAAGTTACAGACTGCATCCCTTTTAAACCTTGCATTGACCCTGTTAACACCAAAAACGTAGCCTCTAACTCTACACTCCATTCACCTACTCAAAGTTTCGATCAAGTGCTCCCAATAGCTCCTGTTAATACTGTTAATATTAATGTCAGTGGGTATGCTGAGTCAAGTAAAGATGTTTTAAGTTTACCTCCAGCAGCCTGCCCGTATGTCCTGATTCTCGCAGGGGTTCCCCCACTAGAGAAGAACAAACCTGAGTCTTGGGACCAATTACGGAATAAAAGTACAGGAGGTATAATATAAATGATATTATAATGGTACGTAGGGTTGGCTGGGTTGGACCAGCAGAAAAAATCATTGAAGGAGACTGTATTGTCATTAACTTTCGACAACCAATACTTGTCAAATCAATTTTGACGGCCAAGGAGACTAACTGCCACTTACCAACAAATGTTCGGGCATTGCCCCTTGGCTTTTTTTATAGACCAAATTTTGAGCAGCAACCTTTAATTACCCCTTCATTTCTCTCATCAAATAGGTTCTTCGCCCTCTCTGATCTTGATAGCTTAGATTGACCGTCAATTATACCAATTATACCAAAACTCACTGATGTTACCCCTTTGACATCTATGTTGGCTATCCCAGAAAACGATGGCTTTGAGCCTGTGGCTATTTTAGAGAATGATGGTTCTGAGGTTAATGACCCAATGTTACATGTGTTAAGTTGGAATGTCGCCGGCTTGGCTTCTAAACTAAGTAGCGATGATTGGGTCAAGACGGTAAATAAATATGACATTTTAATGTTTCAAGAGACTTGGGCGACAATAGGGTTATATCTTGAAGGGTATGAATGCTTTAATCTTACCACACCCCCGCCTAAACAAGGTAGACCCTCGGGTGGTTTATCTATCTGGGTGAGCATTGCGTCGGGTGGCAGTGTAAAAATAATCCCCACTAAAAATGTTAACATCCAAGCATTGATATATACACGGGGGGCTTCGATTTGTTTTATTAATTTTTATAATAATGATTTTTTAACTTTACCGAATCCAAATTTTGCTAACCTTTTTAACTTTATATCGGATATATCTAATTTTACAGGAAATCAAAAACTTGCTGGGATTTGTCTGGGTGGTGATTTTAATGCAAAGATTGCAGGGGGAAATATTTTAAATTCCCCTTGTCATTCTCTGGTCAACCCATGCAAAAGGGGGCTTGAGTTATTGGACCATTTAATAAATAATAGCTTGTTAAGTGTTATGGACATCGCAGCTGTAAATAATGTGGATAGCCCTATACCCACTTATAGAGGTCATGGCTGTGCCTCAACAATAGACTACGTTTTTATAACGGGCACACTAGAAGATTACTTAGTTAAAGCCGAGGTTAAACCATCTACTTTTGGGGATCATAACCCAATTTCAGTTTTATTCAGTGTTGCTCCCAGGCCTGATCCTAGAAAAGAGATAGGGGCCGGTAACATAGTATCCTCAACAGATAATTTAAGGGTTAAATGGAAAGGCATTAATAATGATAGTGTGTTTCATAAAATGTTAACAACTCATCGATCACTCTGTGAGACTTGCCTTTCACCTGTTGATCCTAATCCAGAGGCAGTTTCCTCATTTGTTCAATTATGTGCAGGTGTTAAAAAATTGATTTCTGGACCAGTACTTGCATCTAACTCTAACCCTAGGTGGTTTAATAGCATTTGCTCTCGGGCAAATAGAGAGCTTAGAGCTGCTCTCTCAGCTTCCCCTAGGGACCCAAGCCTCATTAGATCATTGAGGCTTGTATATAAGAAAGTGACTAAGCAGAGGAAAGACGAGATCCTAAAAGGACAATGGAACAACTTGGCTTGTGCTGCAAGATTTAATAACTCAAATGGTTTCTGGACAGCGGCCAAGTCACTGAGATCATTGGGCATCACACTTACTCCTTTAAGCTGTAATATATTGAGTGAAGCTTGGGTAGCCCACTTTTCCAACATATATGCAGCTACGCCTCAGTGTAAAGACACCGATGATAATTTTATTGTCACCCGAATTCAAATATCAATATCGGAGGTTGAGGATGCTATCGATCAAAGTTTGGGTAACAAGGCCCCTGGCCCAGATGGGCTCCCTATTGATCTCATAAAATCTAGGCCAGAGTTCTGGGCCCCTCTTTTACTCAATGTTTTTAATAATTTATCAATAACTGAAATCCCTAATACATGGTCCACATCTGTTATTGTTCCAATTTTTAAAAAGGAGACAGATCCAACCCGAGTTGCTACAGACCAATTTCTTTAATCGATAATACCCTTAAGATATTGGGGAGGATACTATTCAACAAAATTAGAATCTGGGCCGAGGAGGAAAACATTTTAAACAGATGCCAGCTAGGTTTTAGAAGCAATCTTGGAACGGTGGAACAGTGTCTTAACCTTAATTTGATTATAGGTAAATACACCATAGCTCGAAATGGCCCCATCTATCTGGCATTTATGGACCTTACCTCGGCCTTTGATTTTGTTAATAGATCACGGCTTTGGAAATGCCTTTTAAACTACGGGTTGGATGAGGCTATAGTGCATTTTTAGCATATTTACATAGGGATTTAAAGGCAAGGGTGAGAATAAATACAGAAGGGGCAGTCTCAGAGGATATAGTGGTTGGAAGAGGTGTAAGACAAGGGTGTGTCTTAGCCCCACTCTTGTTCATTTTATATATTAATGAATTACACAATGTGTTGTCTGAACTGACTATAGATGTTCCAATGATTAATGGTAATAAACTGCCCGCTCTTTTATATGCGGATGACGCGGTTTTAATGGGTCGTACACCCAATGCACTGCGAATACTAGTTAGGGGATTTGTTGATTTTATGAATGGCCTGAACCTTTGTACGAATTTTAAGAAATCCTTTTTAATGTGTTGTGGTCCCAAAAAAAGTCCCATTAATGCTATTAATTCTGGTTCTGAAATTTTATTATGCACTCGCACTTTTCCATATTTGGGTTTACAATTTTCAGATAACGGATCTTGGGCATCCCACTTGGCTTATGGTCGGAGTAAATTCTTAAAGGCAGTTAATTCGATTTTAAATCTTCCCCAACCAAAAAGAATTGAGGTAGTGTTGTCCCTACTCAAAATCTATAGAACACAATGTGTACCCACTGTAACATATGGGGCTGAAATCTGGGGCTTTATAAATTCAAAAAGCGTCCATGTCGAAGAAAACAGATTTTGTAGGAGAGTTTTGGGGATACCTATCTCTTCTTCGTCTTTTGTTTGCCATAGTGAGTTAAAATTATTTTATTTAGAAGATTATATTAGGTCCCGCCCTGCCCTGTTTTGGTTGAAGGTTTGGCAAAACCCGGCAGCTTCGCTAACCAGGAAATTATAGTCGACTGTTTAAAATGCGATAAGGGTGGAGATATACCGTGGCTTGCAGAAGTGAGGGCAAGTTTGACTAGAGTAAATCTTGGACACATTTTTACAAACCAGATCAATTACAAGGAATTAATAAAAAAGATTATTCGTGAGGCTATATATAAATATTATGGGGACATAAGATATGCACAAGAGCTTTCTAAAGTATCCGTCGCACGTTATATATCAATGGTAGGCGACGGAGGTCCTTTTTCTTATTTACCAGTTAGTTACCTTTTAAGAGATATTACTCGCTGGGAACGAAGTTTGCTCTTTCGCCTTAGATCTGGTACATTAAAATACCTGTTGTGTTTCCCCTTAGGCTTTCAGCCTAATATTGAGGAAATGTCTTGCCCTTGTGGCAATCAAGGTAAGCAAACCATGTTGCATTTTCTGTTCTTTTGTAATTTTTATCGGAAGTACAGTAAGCAACTCTTGATCCCGTTTTTAGAGCTAGTGGAATAACTGATTTTAGGGTTGCATACGGGACTATCCTCCAGCTTAATGGGGAAAACTTAACACTTCAGTATTTGTACTTTTTTAAAAATGGCTATTTGTTCCCGTGCTTCTATGTACCCTTGATAAACGGACTTGATTGTATTATATGCTAAAATATGCTGATTAGATCCTGACTAATATTCAAATATGTGGAGTTTTTCTGTTTGATATTCAACAGTATATCTCCCTCTGCTGCTATTCCCCCTATAACTATTTGCACTTTGCACTTTATTATATGATGCTGCTATATATATAATTTTATATACTTGTGACAATCCTATGATGTTTTATCGAATTCTTATGATTAATTCTGTGAGATTTGTTTGTGCTTTTATGGACATTTTATATCCGAATAAAGATATTATGATGATGAGTACAGGTTGAAGTTCAGAGATACCCAAAAGCACAGACTCAAGACTGGGTAGACTATGTGGATTGTTCTGCTAAGGCTCTGGAAGGCTGGTTGATGGGCAGTAAGGTGTGTGACTTCACAGGATTATACAATCTGATAATGAGGGAGCAGATTCTTAATAACTGTCAAAATCAGCTGTTGCATCAGTACCTGGTGGACTCTGATCTGACCTCTCCCCAAGAATTGGGAAAGAAGGCAGACAAATGGGTCAGAACCAGGGTGAGGCAGAAGGTACAGAACCAAGGTGGTGACCCTAAGAAGCAAGATTCTAAGAACTCTGATAAGGGTGGGGAGAAGGGTAAAGACCAGAAGTCTTCACAAGGTCCCCAAAAATCTTCTTCAGGTGGGGATTCACAGACTACCAAAGGGAAAGGCCAAAGAAAACCATGGTGCAAGGTCTGTAAGCAAAAGACCCACTGGACTAGTGATTGCACCAAGTCCAAAGACTCTAATCCAGCACCCACCAATGCCCCTAAGGCACCTGTTCCCCCTAGTACAGTTACAGTTGGTGGGAGTGCTCCAGCCAAGGGTTTAGTAGGGTTCACCCTGGGTACTGAAGTGGGCTCTGACCTAGTCAGAGACCTCACTCAGGCTGTGTTAGTCTGTGATGGAGGCATGGATGTGACCTCCTCTGTAAGCCCCAGTAATCTGGGCAAGTACAGACAACAGCCTTTGATCAATGGAAAAGAGGCTTTGGCATTTAGGGACACAGGGGCAAGTGTCACAATGGTGACACAAGACCTTGTGGATCCTGGGCAAGTTATACTTGGTGAGATGTACCAAGTGACCAATGCTAGCAATGTCAGAACAGACCATACTCTGGCAGTTGTTAACTTCTCCTGGGGAGGGGTAACTGGCCTTAAGAAGGTTGTGGTGAGTGCAAACCTACCAGTCGAATGCTTGCTTGGCAATGACTTAGAAACTTCAGCTTGGGCAGAAGTGGAGCTCAGGACTCATGCAGAAATGCTGGGCATCCCTGCAGATGTGTTTGCTGTGACCAGGTCACAGGCCAAAATGTCTAAAACTGAACAGGCCTTGGATTCTGGAATAATGGACCAAGTGCCTTCCAAGAGGAGGAGTAGTAGGGTAAAGGCAGTGCCTTCCCCTTGGCTCAGAAGGAAGATCAGTCTCTTGAGGGAGATGATCTCAGTCCTGAGGAAGGAACTGTCCCAGAGGAGCTTGAACCTGGACAGGTTGAGTTCTTGGGGACACGGGGACCTTCCAGGGCAGATCTGAGCCAGGAGCAGCAGAGCTGCCCCTCTCTTGAACCCCTCAGACAGCAAGCTGCTGCTGAGGCTGCTGGGAAAGCTAGTGGTCCCCATACAGTGTATCGGGATGATGGACTCCTGTACTCAGAGTGTAGAGACCCCAAGCCTGGTGCCACCAGGAGGTTGGTTATACCTCTAAAGTTCAGGGGCTTCCTATTGACCCTAGCCCATGATATTCCCTTGGCAGGTCACCTGGGCCAGAACAAGACTTGGGACAGAATTGTCCCTCACTTTCACTGGCCCCACATGTCTGAAGACACCAAGGAGTTTTGTCGCTCCTGTGTAACCTGCCAGGCCAGTGGCAAGGCAGGTGGCACTACAAAGGCCCCCCTAATACCACTACCTGTGGTGGGGGTGCCCTTTGAAAGGGTGGGGATTGATATTGTTGGTCCCATGGATCCCCAAACAGCATCTGGGCACAGGTTTATCCTGATGGTAGTGGATCATGCCACCAGGTACCCAGAGGCTATTCCCCTTAGGACCACTACAGCACCTGTGGTGGCAAGAGCCCTCCTGGGAGTTTTCTCAAGAGTGGGCTTTCCTAAGGAGGTTGTATCAGATAGGGGTGCAAACTTCATGTCTGGTTACTTAAAAGCAATGTGGAAGGAGTGTGGAGTGACTTATAAGTTCACCACACCCTATCACCCACAATGCAATGGTTTAGTTGAGAGATTCAACAAAACCTTGAAGGGCATGATTAAAGGGCTCCCAGAAAAGCTTAGGCGAAGATGGGACATACTCTTGCCCTGCCTTTTATTTGCATACAGGGAGGTGCCTCAGAAGGGGGTTGGCTACAGCCCTTTTGAACTTCTGTTTGGTCACCCTGAGAGGGGTCCACTGTGCTTGGTGAAGGAAGGATGGGAGTTACCTCTCAAGCCCCCAAAGCAAGACATAGCGGACTATGTACTTGGTCTCCGCTCCCGGATGGCTGAGTATATGAAAAAGGCAACTAAAACCCTTGAGGCTAGCCAGGAACTTCAAAAAGCTTGGCATGACCAAAAGGCTGTACTGACTGTTTACCAGCCAGGACAGAAGGTGTGGGTGTTGGAGCCAGTGGCCCCAGCAGCTCTCCAAGACAAATGGAGTGGACCCCACACTATTGTTGAACAGAAGGGTGAGGTTACCTACTTAGTAGACCTAGGAACACCCAGGAGTCCCCACAGGGTTCTCCATGTCAACAGGTTAAAACCATATGTGGACAGGGCAGACATGGGCTTGCTCATGGCTACTGATGAAGGGCAGGAGGAAGAGAGTGACCCACTCCCTGACCTGCTCTCACAGAACCCTGACGATGGGGCAGTAGATGGTGTGGCCTTGGCAGGCAGCCTCTCTACCCAACAACAAACTGATTGCAGACAGGTGCTCAATCAGTTTAGACACATGTTTTCACTGACACCCAGTCAGACTACCTGGTGCACTCATGAAGTGGACACTGGGGACAGTCTGCCTATTAAAAATAAGATTTATAGGCAACCCGACCATGTCAGGGACTGTATCAGGACTGAAGTCCAGAAAATGTTGGATTTGGGAGTTATTGAACCCTCAGATAGCCCTTGGGCTAGTCCAGTGGTCCTTGTGCCAAAACCTCACACCAGTGGTGGAAAAAGAGAGATGAGGTTTTGTGTGGACTACAGGGGTCTCAATGCAGTCACTAGGACTGATGCCCATCCAATACCAAGGGCAGATGAGCTCATAGATACTTTGGCCTCAGCCAAATATCTCAGCACATTTGACTTGACAGCTGGCTACTGGCAGATCAGACTAGCTGATGATGCAAAGCCAAAGACAGCATTCTCAACCCCTAGTGGGCATTACCAATTTGTGGTGATGCCCTTTGGTCTGAAGAATGCACCTGCCACTTTTCAGAGGTTGGTGAATACAGTCCTTACAGGTCTGGAAGCCTATAGTGCAGCATATCTAGATGATATTGCTGTCTTTAGCTCCACCTGGGAGGATCACCTGGTCCACCTCAGGAATGTTTTACAGGCCCTGCAAAAGGCAGGCCTGACTATCAAGGCCACTAAGTGCCAGATAGGGCAGAGTCAGGTTGTGTACCTGGGCCACCTTGTGGGTGGAGGCCAGGTTCAACCACTGCAGAGCAAGATTAAGACCATCATGGACTAGACTGCTCCAACTACCCAGACTCAGGTGAGAGCCTTTTAGGCCTGACTGGGTACTACAGAAGATTTGTCAAAGGGTATGGATCAATAGTGACACCTTTGAATGACTTAACTTCTAAGAAAATGCCCAAGAAAGTTCAGTGGACAGCTAACTGTCAAAAGGCATTTGATGACCTGAAGCAGGCCATGTGCACTGCTCCCATTCTACAGAGTCCTGATTACTCCAAGAAGTTCATTGTTCAAACTGATGCATCTGAATTGGGGGTAAGGGCTGTACTGTCACAATTGAATGTAGAAGGTCAGGATCAGCCAGTAGCTTTTATAAGCAGAAGGCTGACCCCTAGAGAGAAACGTTGGTCAGCCATTGAGAGGGAGGCCTTTGCTGTGGTCTGGGCTCTGAAGAAGTTGAGGCCATACTTGTTTGGTACTCACTTCCTTGTTCAAACAGACCATAAGCCCCTCTTATGGCTAAAACAAATGAAGGGTGAAAACCCCAAACTGCTTAGGTGTTCCATTTCCCTACAGGGGATGGACTTCACAGTGGAACATAGACCTGGGAGTAACCATGCCAATGCAGATGGACTCTCTAGGTACTTCCACTTAGAAAATGAAGACTCAACTGGTCAAGGTTAGTTTAATGTCCCTACGTTTGGGGGGGTTGTGTAGGAGAGTAGGATCTGCTTCACATGGGTACCCCCACTTTTTGCTGATGCTTCACTGTTTTTCGACCTTAGTCTGGCTGGGGCCCTGCTAATCAGAACCCCAGCCTAGCTGCTTCCTCTTTAAAATGGTTTCCATGTGCCTTAGGCACATCTCTAATTGGAATCTGGAG
Organism: Calotriton arnoldi; assembly: GCA_963921515.1. NCBI lineage: Eukaryota > Metazoa > Chordata > Amphibia > Caudata > Salamandridae > Calotriton > Calotriton arnoldi. Next base: position 328,482 of record CAWUFW010001762.1, on the reverse strand, counting down.
TGCCCTTATAAGTCCCTAGTATATGGTATACTATGTACCAAGGGCATAGGTACCTCAGAGGCCTACCAGGGGCTGCAGCATGTATTATGCCACCCCTGGAAGGCCATCCAAAATGACACCACAGGTCTGCTACTGCAGCCTGGGTAAGGTGGTGCATGCACCCCTTACTGTGATATAGGTTACCTATATCACTACATACTTACACATATATAAACCTATAAGTCACTCCTATAGCAGGCCTTATCAGTCCTGAAGGCAGAGTGCTTGGTTCTTATGTGAGAAGGTGCCACTGCATGAGCAGGGCCCCTCTGCAGTGCTCAGAGTCCATTCTCTGGTACTGTTTGTAAATGCGGTTAAACCATATACTCTTAAGTGCATTATATCCTCGCGGTAGAATGCTAACTTTGGAATGACTGCATCAAAACATGTCGTGTTTGGTGTCAAACATCTTGGAATACTACCCCCGCCAGTCCTGGCGGCGGGGGTAGCATTCCACCCTTCTAGAGGGAGAGACATGTTCACCCTGGTCTAACCGGTAACTTCTTTCCAGAGCCCCAGCATCACAAAATGGATGCTGCTGCCACAGACACAAGTCTGGCCTCCTGCTGCTGGACGAAACTCCGGCAGGGGAGGCCTGGACAATAGGTTTCCTGTTGCAGGGAGGTGTGACCACCTCCCCAGACAGGATAATGTGTATTGGGGCTGGGCGGGAGCACTCTCTGGGTGCTTTGAAGTCCTGCACTGGGGGCACATTTGGTGTCCCTGTGCATACCCCAGTTCAAACCGGATCAGGGGCTTCCAGCCCCTGCTTTGGCGCGAACTGGACAAAGGGAAAGGGGTGTAGCCACCCCTCTGCCCTGACCCACCCATAGGTGGGGTCACAGAGTAGTCCAACCCCTAAACTTGGTATAAGTATAGGAACCCAGTCCTTAAGACTTTAGATTATCCCTGGACGAAACTCTGACACTGAATCCTGGACCTTCGACGCTCTACTACAAGATTAGAGGACTGAAGAATCTCCCTTGGGGTCAAGGAGTGACTCCCCTGCTTGGCAGGCACCAAAGAAGCAATTGTCCGGTCTGCATTTCTGAAGCTCCCGTCGGACGCCGAAGTCTTCGCATCACCAGAGGTAGATTTCCAGACTTCCCCAAGGCTGCCCTGAGTCCCCAGCAAAGCTGAGGCCCGTAGCTGTCGTGGGTAACGTGGAACCGTGACCCCTGGACACCGAGCACATTTGCAAGTGCATCCTCTTCTGGGTCTTCCACGAAGTCGTGCTTTGGGCTCCGAGTAGCCCCAGCCTCCAGCACCAACTGCACCGAAGATCACTGGCCTCCACTCCACGAGTGTCCTGTGAGCCAGATCCACGTGCACCGTCTCGAGGCTCCTTTGCGGTTGCTAGCCCGTTGGCTAGTAGCCCTTCACGAAGGCCAATCCTTTTCTTCTTGAGCTCCCTGGTTGCTCCAGGCTTGCCCTCTCTTACCCTCGCTGGGTGAGTTCCTCAGACCTTGCTGGTCTGCACCATCGTCATTCTTCCTTTTCACCGAGACTTGCCGTTGCCAAGGCTTGTTGGGTCCAATCTGGTCGCCGACGCATCAGCACTCGACAGACATTGTGTACCAGCCCGAATCCTGCTCCTGGTTGCCGACAACACCTCCTGGACCTCGTGGCTGAAGAGTCAAGACAACCGACAACGCACCTGAAGCACCCGACATCGGTGGGCATCTGCTCATCGCCTTCCTGGTCACTGGCTAGTGACCCAGACTCTGTCCCCTCTGCTTTCAGGTTCTTCAGATCTCCGATCCACTCTTGGATCCACCCGGACACTTTCCACTTGGTCGCCAGCAGCACTTTGCAGCAGATCGCCATTCAAATCGACAACGAAACCCGACCCCGAAAGGCACCTATGCACCCGGCTTCCCTGGGTGAGGTAACACGAGTACTCCAGTGCTCCCGTGGGTAGAGACTCTAGAAAGACCTAGTTCTCAAAGGGTTTGCTCCAAGTCCTCCTTTAAGTGTCCCTTTTCTTTAATTTCCTGATCGCGACTTTCTCCATAGAAGTTAACGGCGTATCGCGGTTGTGTGTTTACACTGCACGCGTCCCCCATGGGTCCCCTGTGTCACTACCTTGGGTGGTTCCTTGTGGTCCAAGCACTTCTAGAGGCTCTAGGCCTAGTGTCTAGTTCAGTCGTAGTTCTTATACCACTTTATTGGTATATGGTTTGGTACGCCCCTAGGGCCCAAACGTGTATTTGTGCTATTACTGTGTTTAAATAACTTATAACTTGTGTACTTCGAACTCTAGCCTCATAAAGAGACTAGAGGGGTGTGTTTAGCAATAAATACATATATTTTGAATATATACCTGGTGTGGTGCTCTTTCATTTGGTCACTCAAGAGATTATAGACTGGTAAAACAAGCTGCTTTACACTCCTTCAAGACTTAGCCTGAAGGCTGCTCTCCATAGCTACCACTAGGATAGCTTTCAGTAAAGGTTGTCTTTAACCTATCTCCAATAAGGGGTTGTTTGGACTGGTGCAAGGTGCCCACTATAATTAGTGGACAGCATATACCAGGCCAACTTCTCACACCAAGTGCCACCCAACTCCACAACGTGGTCCTCTGTATGCACCTGCCTTCTAATATCTACCGGTACCAACAAACCGAAAAACATCTCAATATCTGCCAACGTCATCACTGTTGACGAGGCGGCCTCTGTCAATTCTTTGTAATATGCAGTCAGATGTTTTCTATGGTCTGGCAACTGACTCTTGAGAGCTAAAACCTCACTCCTCTTCCATGGAGTGTAAACCCATTGTTCTTGAAAGTGGGCCTCTACTCGCTGTCTGATAACGGCATCCTGCTGATTACACAGCTCCGGTATCTCAGGGTGAAAAATAGGATGTACTTCCCTCATTGGGAACTGGGACACTGTTGTTGGTGTGTTCTGTTGTAACCTACCTCGGTAATCAATCAGTGTGGCAACATTACTGAAAACATTGTTAGGACCCATGTCGGCAGCATACATACGGTCTCGGATCTCAATAAATTATCTGAAGTGCGACACTATTGAAATACTGTTCCCACAATCCTATTAGTGTGGCCGACATATGCTTGAGGGCATGCTGTTGCACAAACGGCTCATAATCTTTCACCACACTCCACACATCCTCCACACTATAAATCTGATGCCGGGCCCACTGCGCGGCCTGATCTGCCACCATCTTTTTCTCCTCATTCCCCACAACAGATCAAATAAGCACCCGCCCCATGCGTTCTCGAGCTGCTGCCCAATTCCCTTCGTCCGGACCACGCACCAGCGTCCCAATACTCAGCACTGCTGAGTAAGAGACATGTGAGGAAGACACAATAGATGAAGGGGCAGGCACCAGAGTTATTCATGGCTGCATTGAGGGTGTGAGGGATGGAGAGAGAGCATAAGCGGAAACGATAGGCGTAGCAGGGAGACTTGCAGTCATTGCATCTGCGGTATGTGAAGCTAGAGAAGAAGCAGGTGGTGCCATATCCGAAGCAACCAGGTCAAGAGCAGAAGGACCAGAGGTGGAAGCAGGAGGGGAGGAAGACTGAGGTGTCGGGACAACAGGGTATATTCTCTGCGGGGCATAGGGAGGTGGAGGTCGAGCATCTAACAGATCCTCCACGAATGTATCGCCTTCCTCTCGGGCGACATAATATTTATCAAATTGCAATCAAAACTTCCTATCAGCACACTCTATACCTTTTTCTACTTTCTCTCTATCATATGCTACTGCTTTCTGAGTCACTGTCTGCACTTTCTCTATTCGTACCAGACGAATAACAAAAGAGTTGGTCCTCAGACCGCATCAAACAAAGGAAACCAAGAGTCAGTCCTTAGACTGCACCAAAGAGACGTGCTCAAGCCCCAGGCATTTTCAAGAGTAAGCCAAATTCATTATGTTGCCTGGCAGAGTGTCTGCAGACACCCTGTATCTAAACGGTCCGCAGACCTACCAAGTTCAAGCAAGCCAAGAAATGGTCTCCAGACCATACCCAAGGTTATTTAAGAATGGTGCCATATTCACCAAAAATCAAGACAAACTCACCTGGTGCACACACGTCGAACAAAGTTATTTCCAATGACGACTCTTCAGACCAAACAGTCAGATCCAAGGGTTTCGCCTTTCAGGACCCCAGCCGGGATGACCGCTGGGCGAGGCGCCACCCGATCAGACAGGCGGGGCAGCTGCGAGTACTAGGCTCTATCATGCAGGGATCCCTTATCTGCCTATCCGACCCGACGCGGCCCCATCCTCCTCACCCGTCCGCGGGCAAGGATGGGTCACCCTATGGAGTCCCTGTTCGGGCATCAACTCAAGGAAGTGACCCGATTGGGGCCACCCAGGTCACTCGCGACCACCTCTCAGCCTTCCAAGAAATGAAGAGTCGATGAGACACTAGAGAATACAAACCAAGTTATTTATTAGTATATTGCACTCAAGCGGAGTCCAGTCAGACTAGCCTCCTTAAATTCTACAGAGGGGACTGACTTCACCAGACTTGGTAAAACATAATATACATTTCAGCACCCCTAAAGACCCGCCCAGACTGGAATTTTCCAGCTCAGGCACTGATGAACAAAGGAGGTACAGTATGATGAGCTACCACCTGCAGAACGGGTACATGTTATCACATTTTCAGGGTCATCTTGTTCAAGCTCAACGCTCTCTAGTGTGGGAGCAGGACTACTGTAGAGGAAAGGCATGCGAAGGCAGAATAAGCTATTCATTAGTATATTAGGATTCAACCTTGAATACGATAAGCAAAAGCAACTCGAAGCAGCATTTGGATGAGACAAAAGCTTACTTTCGATCATACAACAAAATGGCGGCCGAAGACAAAATGGCGCCGCAAATGCTAACTTAAGTTGCACAATGCTAGAAGAAGTCGGTCAAACGCATTTGCAGTCCAACAGAAGTGAGCAAGTAAGAGTGACCCAGAGAGAACCTCCTCGGCTGTGTAACTGCAGGACAGGGTCTGCAGTGAGCAGGTAAGAGTGCCCCAGAGAGCAGCTCCTCTGATGTATAACTGCAGGACAGTTTCTGAAGTGAGCAGGTAAGAGCGTGCCAGAGAAAAAGCTCCTTGGTTGTGTGAGCGTAGAAGATTGTCAAACGTGAGCAGATGAGAGTGCCCCGGAGAGCAGTTCCTTGGTTGTATGACTGCAGAAGAGAGTCAGAAGTGAGCAGGTAAGAGAGAACTAGAGAGCAGCTCCTTGTCTGTGTGAGTGCAGGACAGTGTCAGAAGTGAGCAGGTAAGAATGCCCCAGAAAGCGGCTCTTTGGTTGTGTAAGTGCAGGAGAGTGTTAAAAGTGAGTAGGGAAGAGTGCCCCAAAGAGCAACCTTGGCTGTGTAACTGCAGGAAAGTGTCAGAAGTGAGCAGGTAAGAGTGCCCCAGAGATTGGCTCCTCAGCTGTATAACTGCAGGAGAGTGTCTGAAATGAGCAGGTAAGAGTGCCCCAGAGAGCAGCTCCTTGGTTGTGTGAGTGAAAGGAAGTGTCAGACATGAGCAGGTAAGAGTGCACCAGAGAGCAGCTCCTTGGCTGTTTGAGTGCAGGACAGTGTCTGACGGGACACTGTCTGACTGTGAATCTGCAGGACAGTGTCTGATGTGAGCAGGTATGAGTGCACCAGAGAGCAGCTCCTTGACTGTGTGAGTGCAGGACAGTGTCTGAAGTGGGCAGGTAAGAGTGCCCCAGAGGGCAGTTTGTTGGCTGTGTATCCGCAGGACAGTGTCAGAAATGAGCAGGTAAGAGTGCTCCAGAGATCAGCTCCTTAGTTGTGTGAGTGCAGGAGAGTGTCAGACATGAGCAGGTAAGAGTGCACCAGAGAGCAGCTCCTTGACTGTGTGAGTACAGGACAGTGTCATAAGTGAGACGGTAAGAGTGCCCCTGAGAGTAGCTCCTTGATTGTGTGAGTGCAGGACTGTGTCTGAAGTGAGCAGGTAAGAGTGCACCAGAGAGCAGCTCCTTGGCTGTGTGGGTGCAGGACAGTGTCAGAAGTGAGACGGTGAGAGTGCCCCTGAGAGTAGCTCCTCGGTTGTGTAACTGCAGGACAGTGTCTGAAGTGAGCAGGTAAGAGTGCCCCAGAGAGCAGCTCCTCGGCTGTGTAACTGCAGGACAGTGTCTGAAGTGACCACATGAGAGTATCTTAGAGAGTTTCAGAAGTGAGCAGGCAAGAGTGCCCCATAGAACTGCTCCTTGGCTGTGTAACTGCAAGACAGTGTCTGAAGTGAGCAGGTAAGAGTGCACCAGAGAGCATCTCCTCGGCTGTGTAACTGCAGGACAGTGTCTGAAGTGACCACATGAGAGTATCTTAGAGAGTTTCAGAAGTGAGCAGGCAAGAGTGCCCCTTAGAACTGCTCCTTGGCTGTGTAACTGCAAGACAGTGTCTGAAGTGAGCAGGTAAGAGTGCACCAGAGAGCATCTCCTCGGCTGTGTAACTGCAGGAGAGTGTCAGAAGTGAGTATGTAAGAGCACCACACAGAGCCCCTCCTTGGTTGTGTAACTCCAGGGCAGTGTCATAAGTGAGCAGTTAAAAGTGCACCAGAGAGCAGCTCTTTGGTTGTGTAAGTGCAGGAGAGTGTCAGCCATGAGCTGGTAAGAGTACCCTAGAGAGCAGCTCCTTGGCTGTGTGACTGCACGACAGTGTCTGAGGTGAGCATGTGAGAGTGCCCCAGAGAGCGGCTCCTCGGCTGTGTAACTGCAGGACAGTGTCAGAAGTGAGCAGGTAAGAGTGCCCCAGAGAGCAGCTCCTCGGTTGTGTGACTGCAGGACAGTGTCTGAGGTGAGCATGTGAGAGTGCCCCAGAGAGCGGCTCCTCGGCTGTGTAACTGCAGGACAGTGTCAGAAGTGAGCAGGTAAGAGTGCCCCAGAGAGCAGCTCCTTGGCTGTGTAACTGCAGGACAGTGCCAAAAGTGAGCAGGTAAGAGTGCCCCAGAGGGCAACTTGTTGGCTGTGTAACCACAGGACAGTGTCAGAAATGGGCAGATAAGAGTGCCTCTGAGAGGAGCTCCTTGATTGTATGATTGCAGGACAGTGTCTGACGTGAGCAGGTAAGAGTGCCCAGAGAGCAGCTCCTCAGTTGTATGAGTGAAGGACAGTGTCTGAAGTGAGCAGGTGAGAGTGCCCCAGAGAGCAGCTCCTTTGCTGTGTAACCGCAGGAGAGTGTCGGAAGTGAGCGGGTAAGAGTGCCCCAGAGAGCAGCTCCTCGGCTGTGCAACTGCAAGAGAGTGTTTGAAGTGAGCAGGTGAGAGTGCCCCAGAGAGCGGCTCCTTGTATGTGTGAGTGCAGGAGAGTGTCTGACGTGAGCATGTAAGAGTGCACCAGAGAGCAACTCCTTGACCGTGTAAGTGTAGTACAGTGTCAGAAGTGAGCAGGCAAGAGTGCCCCAGAGAGCGTCTCCTCGGAATTGTGAGTGCAGGACAGTGTCTGAAGTGAGCAGGTAAGAGTGCACCAGAGAGCAGCTCCTTGGCAGTTTGAGTGCAGGACAGTGTCAGAAGTGAGACGGTGAGAGTGACCCTGAGAGTAGCTCCTCGGTTGTGTAACTGCAGGACAGTGTCTGAAGTGACCAAATGAGAGTACCTTAGAGAGTTTCAGAAGTGAGCAGGCAAGAGTGCCCCAAAGAACTGCTCCTTGGCTGTGTAACTGCAAGACAGTGTCTGAAGTGAGCAGGTAAGAGTGCACCAGAGAGCGTCTCCTCGGCTGTGTAACTGCAGGACAGTGTCAGAAGTGAGTATGTAAGAGCACCGCACAGAGCCCCTCCTTGGTTGTGTAACTCCAGGGCAGTGTCATAAGTGAGCAGTTAAAAGTGCACCAGAGAGCAGCTCTTTGGTTGTGTAAGTGCAGGAGAGTGAAAGCCGTGAGCAGGTAAGATTGCCCTAGAGAGCAGCTCCTTGGCTGTGTGACTGCAGGACAGTGTCAGAAGTGAGCAGGTAAGAGTGCCCCAGAGAGCTGCTCCTTGGCTGTGTAACTGCAGGACAGTGTCAGAAGTGAGCAGGTGAGAGTGCCCCGGAGACTAGCTCCTTGTCTGTGTAACTGCAGCGTAGTGTCAGACGTGAGCAGGTAAGAGTGCCCCAGAGAGCAGCTCCTTCTCTGTGGAAATGCAGGACAGTGTCAGAAGTGAGCAGGTGAGAGAGCCCTAGAGAGCATCCCCTTGGCTGTGTGACTGCGGGACAGTGTCAGAAGTGAGCAGGTGAGTGTGCCCCAGAGAGCAGCTCCTCGGTTGTGTGCGTGCAGGACAGTGTGTGACGTGAGCAGGTGAGAATGCCCCAGAGAGCATATCCTTGGCTGTGTAACTGAAGGAGAGCGTCAGAAGTGAGCAGGTAAGAGTGCCCCAGAGAGCAGCTCCTCAGTTGTGTGAGTGCAGGACAGTGTCAGATGTGAGCAGGTAAGAGTGCCCCAGAGAGCAGCTCCTTGGCTGTGTAACTGCAGGACAGTGTCAGAAGTGAGCAGGTGAGTGTGCCCCAGAGAGCAGCTCCTCAGTTGTGTGAGTGCAGGCCAGTGTCAGAAGTGAGCAGGTGAGTGTGCCCCAGAGAGCAGCTCCTCAGTTGTGTGAGTGCAGGACAGTGTCAAAGGTGATCAGGTAAGAGTGCCCCAGAGGGCAGTTTGTTGGCTGTGTATCCACAGAGAGCAGCTCCTTGATTGTATGAGTGCAGGACAGTGTCTGACAGATGAAGGTAAGAGGGCCCCTTAGAGCAGCTCCTTGATTGTATGAGTGCATGACAGTGTCTGATAGGAGCAGGTAAGAGTTCTCTGTAGAGCAGCTCCTTGGCTGTGTATCTGCAGGACAGTGTCTGACGTGAGCAGGTAAGAGTGCCGAGAGCAGCTCCTCAGTTGTATGAGTGCAGGACAGTGTCTGAAATGAGCAGGTGAGAGTGCCCCAGAGAGCGGCTCCTTCACTGTGTAACCGCAGGAGAGTGTCAGAAGTGAGCGGGTAAGAGTGCCCCAGAGAGCAGCTCCTCGGCTGTGCAACTGCAGGAGAGTGCCTGAAGTGAGCAGGTGAGAGTGCCCCAGAGAGCGGCTCCTTGGTTGTGTGAGTGCAGGAGAGTGTCTGACGTGAGCATGTAAGAGTGCACCAGATAGCAGCTCCTTGACCGTGTGAGTGTAGGACAGTGTCAGAAGTGAGAAGGTAAGAGTGCCCCAGAGAGCATCTCCTCAGAATTGTGAGTGCAGGACAGTTTCAGAAGTGAGCAGGTGAGAGGGCCCCAGAGAGCACCTCCTCGGCTGTGTGCATGCAGGACAGTGTCTGACCGGGGCAGGTAAGAGTGCCCCTGAGAGCAGCTCCTTGATTGTATGAGTGCAGGACGGTGTCTGATAGGAGAAGGTAAGAATTCTCCGTAGAGCAGCTCCTTGGCTGTGTATCTGCAGGACAGGGTCAGATGTGAGCAGGTAAGAGTGCCCCAGAGAGCAGCTCCTTGGCTGTGGATGTAGCCTTACAGCTAGAGCAGTCGAACTAGAAGCTGGGGATCAGGGTTCGAGTCTCGGCAATGACACTCAACATCCTGTGATTCTGGGCAAATCACTTCATCTCCCCGTGCCTAAAAAAATGAATGTGTCCTTGTGTAACGAAACTGCTGCTCATGTAAAGCGGGTCTAGTTTGCGCTATATAAAACTTTACAAAAAACCCCAAAAAACTGCAGGACAGTGTCAGATGTGAGCAGGTGAGAGAGCCCCAGAGAGCAGCTCCTCGGTTGTGTGCGTGCAGGACAGTGTCAGAAGTGAGTAGGTGAGCGTGCCCCAGAGAGCAGCTCCTCGGCTGTGTAACTGCAGGACAGTGTCTGAAGTGAGCAGGTGAGAGAGCCCCAGAGAGCATCCCCTTGGCTGTGTGACTGCGGGACAGTGTCAGAAGTGAGCAGGTGAGTGTGCCCCAGAGAGCAGCTCCTGGGTTGTGTGCGTGCAGGACAGTGTGTGACGTGAGCAGTGAGAATGCCCCAGAGAGCATATCCTTGGCTGTGTAACTGAAGGAGAGCGTCAGAAGTGAGCAGGTAAGAGTGCCCCAGAGAGCAGCTCCTCAGTTGTGTGAGTGCAGGACAGTGTCAGAAGTGAGCAGGTAAGAGTGCCCCAGAGAGCAGCTCCTCAGTTGTGTGAGTGCAGGACAGTGTCAGAAGTGAGCAGGTAAGAGTGCACCAGAGAACAGCTCCTTGGCTGTGTGGGTGCAGGACAGTGTCAGAAGTGAGCAGGTGAGTGTGCCCCTGAGAGTAGCTCCTCGGTTGTGTAACTGCAGGACAGTGTCAGAAGTGAGCAGGTAAGAGTGCCCCAGAGGGCAGTTTGTTGGCTGTGTATCCACAGGACAGTGTCAGAAATGGGCAGGTAAGAGTGACCCTGAGAACAGCTCCTTGATTGTATGAGTGCAGGACAGTGTCTGACAGATGAAGGTAAGAGTGCCCCTTAGAGCAGCTCCTTGATTGTATGAGTGCAGGACAGTGTCTGATAGGAGCAGGTAAGAGTTCTCTGTAGAGCAGCTCCTTGGCTGTGTATCTGCAGGACAGTGTCTGACGTGAGCAGGTAAGAGTGCCCAGAGAGCAGCTCCTCAGTTGTAAGAGTGCAGGACAGTGTCTGAAGTGAGCAGGTGAGAGTGCCCCAGAGAGCGGCTCCTTCGCTGTGTAACCGCAGGAGAGTGTCAGAAGTGAGCGGGTAAGAGTGCCCCAGAGAGCAGCTCCTCGGCTGTGCAACTGCAGGAGAGTGCCTGAAGTGAGCAGGTGAGAGTGCCCCAGAGAGCGGCTCCTTGGTTGTGTGAGTGCAGGAGAGTGTCTGACAAGAGCATGTAAGAGTGCACCAAAGAGAAGCTCCTTGACCGTGTGAGTGTAGGACAGTGTCAGAAGTGAGTATGTAAGAGCACCGCACAGAGCCCCTCCTTGGCTGTGTAACTCCAGGGCAGTGTCATAAGTGAGCAGTTAAAAGTGCACCAGAGAGCAGCTCTTTGGTTGTGTAAGTGCAGGAGAGTGAAAGCCGTGAGCAGGTAAGATTGCCCTAGAGAGCAGCTCCTCGGCTGTGTGAATGCAGGACAGTGTGAGAAGTGAGCAGGTAAGAGTGCCCCAGAGAGCAGCTTCTTGGCTGTGTAACTGCAGGACAGTGTCAGAAGTGAGCAGGTAAGAGTGCCCCAGAGGGCAGTTTGTTGGCTGTGTGACTGCGGGACAGTGTCAGAAGTGAGCAGGTGAGAGTGCCCCGGAGACTAGCTCCTTGTCTGTGTAACTGCAGCGCAGTGTCAGACGTGAGCAGGTAAGAGTGCCCCAGAGAGCAGCTCCTTCTCTGTGCAAATGCAGGACAGTGTCAGAAGTGAGCAGGTGAGAGAGCCCCAGAGAGCACCCCCTTGGCTGTGTGACTGCGGGACAGTGTCAGAAGTGAGCAGGTGAGTGTGCCCCAGAGAGCAGCTCCTGGGTTGTGTGCGTGCAGGACAGTGTGTGACGTGAGCAGGTGAGAATGCCCCAGAGAGCATATCCTTGACTGTGTAACTGAAGGAGAGCGTCAGAAGTGAGCAGGTAAGAGTGCCCCAGAGAGCAGCTCCTCAGTTGTGTGAGTGCAGGACAGTGTCAGAAGTGAGCAGGTAAGAGTGCCCCAGAGAGCAGCTCCTCAGTTGTGTGAGTGCAGGACAGTGTCAGAAGTGAGCAGGTAAGAGTGCCCCAGAGAGCAGCTCCTTGGCTGTGTAACTGCAGTACAGTGTCAGAAGTGAGCAGGTGAGTGTGCCCCAGAGAGCAGCTCCTCAGTTGTGTGAGTGCAGGCCAGTGTCAGAAGTGAGCAGGTGAGTGTGCCCCAGAGAGCTGCTCCTCAGTTGTGTGAGTGCAGGACAGTGTCAAAAGTGATCAGGTAAGAGTGCCCCAGAGGGCAGTTTGTTGGCTGTGTATCCACAGGACAGTGTCAGAAGTGAGCAGGTAAGAGTGCTGCAGAGAGCAGCTCCTTGGCTGTGTAACTGCAGGACAGTGTCAGAAGTGAGCTTGTGAGAGTGCCCCAGAGAGCAGCTCCTTGGCTGTGTAACTGCAGGACAGTGTCAGAAGTGAGCAGGTGAGTGTGCCCCAGAGAGCAGCTCCTTGGCTGTGTAACTGCAGGACAGTGTCAGAAGTGAGCAGGTGAGAGTGCCCCAGAGAGAAGCTCCTTGGCTGTGTAACTGCAGTACAGTGTCTGAAGTGAGCAGGTGAGTGTGCCCCAGAGAGCAGCTCCTCAGTTGTGTGAGTGCAGGCCAGTGTCAGAAGTGAGCAGGTGAGTGTGCCCCAGAGAGCTGCTCCTCAGTTGTGTGAGTGCAGGATAGTGTCAGAAGTGAGCAGGTAAGAGTGCCCCAGAGGGCAGCTCCTTCTCTGTGCAAATGCAGGCCAGTGTCAGAAGTGAGCAGGTGAGAGAGCCCCAGAGAGCACCCCCTTGGCTGTGTGACTGTGGGACAGTGTCAGAAGTGAGCAGGTGAGTGTGCCCCAGAGAGCAGCTCCTGGGTTGTATGAGCGCAAGACAGTGTCTGAAGTGAGCAGGTAAGAGTGCCCCAGAGAGCGGCTCCTTTGCTGTGTAACCACAGGACAGTGTCTGAAGTGTCTGATAGGAGCAGGTAAGAGTTCTCCGTAGAGCAGCTCCTTGGCTGTGTATGTGCAGGACAGTGTCTGACATGAGCAGGTAAGAGTGCCCAGAGAGCAGCTCCTTGATTGTATGAGTGCAGGACAGTGTCTGACAGATGAAGGTAAGAGTGCCCCTTAGAGCAGCTCCTTGATTGTATGAGTGCAGGACAGTGTCAGAAGTGAGCAGGTGAGTGTGCCCCAGAGAGCAGCTCCTCAGTTGTGTGAGTGCAGGCCAGTGTCAGAAGTGAGCAGGTGAGTGTGCCCCAGAGAGCTGCTCCTCAGTTGTGTGAGTGCAGGACAGTGTCAAAAGTGAGCAGGTAAGAGTGCCCCAGAGGGCAGTTTGTTGGCTGTGTATCCACAGGACAGTGTCAGAAATGGGCAGGTAAGAGTGCCCCTGAGAGCAGCTCCTTGATTGTATGAGTGCAGGACAGTGTCTGACAGATGAAGGTAAGAGTGCCCCTTAGAGCAGCTCCTTGATTGTATGAGTGCAGGACAGTGTCTGATAGGAGCAGGTAAGAGTTCTCTGTAGAGCAGCTCCTTGGCTGTGTATCTGCAGGACAGTGTCTGACGTGAGCAGGTAAGAGTGCCCAGAGAGCAGCTCCTCAGTTGTAAGAGTGCAGGACAGTGTCTGAAGTGAGCAGGTGAGAGTGCCCCAGAGAGCGGCTCCTTCGCTGTGTAACCGCAGGAGAGTGTCAGAAGTGAGCGGGTAAGAGTGCCCCAGAGAGTAGCTCCTCGGCTGTGCAACTGCAGGAGAGTGCCTGAAGTGAGCAGGTGAGAGAGCCCCAGAGAGCGGCTCCTTGGTTGTGTGAGTGCAGGAGAGTGTCTGACAAGAGCATGTAAGAGTGCACCAAAGAGCAGCTCCTTGACCGTGTGAGTGCAGGACAGTGTCAGATATGAGCAAGTAAGAGTGCCCCAGAGAGCAGCTCCTCGGTTGTATGAGTGCAACGGAGAGGAGAATGCGGGGGGGGAAGGAAAGTGTTGGAGGGAAAGGGGAGTGCTGGAGGGAGAGGAGGGTGTTGGAGGGAAAGGGTGAGTGCTGCAGGGAGTAGGGAGTGGAGACTGCTGGAGGGAGAGAAGAGTGCTGGGGGGAGATGGGAGTGCTGGAGGGAGAGGAGAGAGCTGAAGGGAGAGGAGAGCGTTAGAGGGAGAGAGGGGTGCTGTAGTGAGTGGGTTGTGCTGGAGGGGGAGGGGAGTGCTGGAGGGAGAGAGGGGTATTGGAGGGAGAGGAGAGTGGTGGAGGGAAAAGGGAGTGGTAAAGGGAGGGGAGTGGTTGAGGTAGAGGGGTGATGGAGTTAGCAGGGAGTGCTGGAGGGAGAGGAGAATGCTGGAATGAGAGGGGGTGGTGGAGTGAGTGAAAGGTGGAACGGGAGTTGTAACTTTCAATCTTTAGTATACTTGTGCATAATTGTTAAGCACAGGGAGGGATTATGTCTGAGCTTACTCCTTGATTCTTGACTTGGATCACAGCTATTGGGTTGTGTCTAATTTACTCCTATTTCAAAGTAAAGGTCAGACGTAGGTGAAGTTACTTTTTGTTCTTTACAGTTGGAGGGAGTGCTGGGAAGTAAAGAGAGAGGAGGTGGGACTGTGAGGAGAACCAGCGCCTTGAGACCCTTACGGGTGAGTAGCTGCGCTATATAACCCCCTGATTGATTGATTGATTGATTGATTGAACCAACCTGGAGGGATCCAGCTGGGATCTGGTGTCACCTGGAAGAGCTCAGACCTGGGAGGTTTAATCTTGTAGTGATTTAATCTCGTTGTAAAACACGGATATGGACTCTCTTGTCTTTCACTATTTGAATAGCTCCTAGACACGCGTTTTTCTTCCCCTCTGCGCTTAATCACATATAACCTTAGAGCACAGACAGCCCTTTACCTCTTTTTTATTTACATCTAATTGTAAAGCAGACGTAAAACGCAGTCTGCATCTTCACCCCTGCTTTCACATCGTAAAATACAGATCTAGGTGATGGTCCATCTAATTTACTCCTCTATCAATGTATATCACAAGTGTATGTAAAGTGATTTGAATTAACATATATTATGATGTAATGCAGAGGTACATGTGATGTTGCATCTAATTTAATCCTCTCACAAGTGTATGTAATGTTCCTTTTAATGTACACATGTTAGGATGTAAAGATCAGGTACATATGATGTTGCATCAAATTTACTCTTTTATTAATGTAAATCACAAGGATATGTAATGTTGTTTTTAATTAGCATATATTATGATGTAAACAGAGATACATATGATGTATTTAATTTCCTCTTCTCTCGGTGTAAAGAGCAGACATAGCTGATGCTGTTTTATTAAAAGTCACAAACAAATATTCATATATGATTGTAAAGCACAGGTATAGGTTATGATAAAAGCAGTCCTTTAATCTTCTCCTATCTTAACCCAAGGCAGAGTTACAGTTAATGCCAGGTCTGATTTACTCCTTTCCCAGTGTAAAGCACAGATGTAGGGATACAACAGAGTCAGTGTTGATACTGGCTGAGGAGGGGTCCCTGGCTGCATACATGACACACACATGTGCTGTCATAACACTCTTACCACAGGGAAGAACCCTCAAAACTCGAAGAGCATGGCTGGGATGGGGGGCCCTTGGGGGACATCAGAGGAGCATTGGGAATGCATGGCACAGGCATGGGATAAGCCTCGGGCATGGGCTAGGCATGAGCGAGGCATGTTGAAGGCATGGACTAGGCATGAGTGAGGCATGTTGTAGGTATGGGCTAGGCAAGAGTGAGGCATGTTGTAGGCATGGGCGAGGCATGAGCGAGGCATGTTGTAGGCATGTGCTGGTACGAAGGACACAGACACGGCATAGGTAAGGCACAGACATAAGTAGGCTCAGGGTAGGCATGGTGGGCATGAGATGGGTATACCTCAGTTACGAAGGAGGTACAGGGTATCCCTGGGGTAGGCATGGGTACCCTTGGGGTAGGTATCAGTTCAGATAGGCAGTGGGGACATATAGTAGGCATGGAAGAGGCATGGGGGAAGCATGGACCCCTATGGGGAGGCATGGGAGCCATGTAGCAGGCATGGACTAAGCATAGGGGTGGCATAGGGTCAGTGTCAGGTGTGCATATGGTGGGTCTGAGGTTGGCTTAGGGTCTTTGTGAAGATTGCATTTGATGAGCGTGGAGGTGTATTAGTGCCACTATGAGATGAGGGTGTGGTGGGCATGGGGTAGGGCCAGTGTGAGGGTGGCATGCGGTGGACATGGGGCATAGCGCCAGTATGAGGTGGGCATGGGGTAGGGCCAGTATGAGGTGGGCATGGGGAGGCTGCGGTCACTGGATCTTGAATGTCCCTTTGTCCTGCACAAGTGTATTCAGGTTGGACTGGACTTTGTTGAGGTAGTTGATAAATGTTCGAGATGCAGGGCAGTTGGCGCGCATCTTCCGCACAAAGCTATCCAGGATACTAGATTTGCAGCCGGGGAAGGTGTGTTTTCCACGGGCACCCTTTATGACCTCTTGGTGTTCTCCTGACCAGATATTGTCTATAAATTCTGAACATGACGTCACAGTGCTTATAGTCATGCACACTGACCGTAGATTTAGGCCGATCTGGCTTCTCTGGAAGGGCTCGTACTTGTCCAGAAGGACCTCACCATCCCTGAGGTACTCATCGATGTGTGATGAGATGGAACGAGTGGCCCCGGGCCCCCTGAGCCTCTGCAGGGCAGCCAGGTAGATATTCATATGCACGTGCAGCATGGCCCCGTGCATCCAGATCTTCAGGGCCCTGGTGTTGAGTTGGCCATCTTTGAGCATGGAGTTGCGCACTCTCACCAGCTGCTCGTGAAGCTTCCTCTCGTAGTCAGCAGTCTCTGCCACCAGCCTCTGGGTATCTTCCATGTTCACTTTCCATCGCCTTCTGTAGACTTCCATCAGATCCCGGATCTCAGACACCTTCTCCTGGGCAAAGACCTTCTGCAGGACACTCTCAAAGTCGGGGCCCCTCTTCACGTTGTTCAATGCCATGTTCAAAAACATGGAGATAAAGAGGGCCCCGATGCCAAAGGCATGGGGGACGGTAGTCAAGCCCCCCAAGAGGGTGATCACCTGGTGGATGTAATCTGGGACCTTGCCCACGGAGGCCACCACCCCCTGATGGTAAACGGTGAGAGCACCGGTGGAGCCCACATCCAGGAACTTCATGAACTGCTCGTCTAGGTCCATCTTGTTTCCCCAGAGGCGGTCACAGCCCCAGCTGAAGAACTCATCCTCCACCAGGCTGTCGGAGTTCGAGCACGCTGACCCCATGGTAGCAGAGAGACAGGAGCGGTCTCTGCTCACTGCAACAGTCTCGTCCAACGATAGTAGTCTCTGCTCAGTGACAGTCTGGTCCAACAGAGCGCTCTCAGCTCAATGAGTCTTGTCAGAGTGGTCTCTGCTCACCGACAGTCTCTGCCACAACAGCGGTCTCTGCTGAGTGAGCCTCTCCCCAGGAGAGCCGTCTCTGAGAGACTGGTCGCCCTCTCCCCAGCCCAGGCTCACACACCTCGTCAGTGTACACAGGAGGAGGCGCTGTCTCTGCTGCTCTCAGGGCACAGCTGCTCTTATACAGCTCCTGCACAGAACTCTGGGCCCCATGCCAAGGGGGTGGAGGAAAATATGGGGCGAGTTTGTTGGCACCAAGGGCAGCTTGAAACACCCCTCACACATGCTGAGCCCATGGGCTGAAACTCTCTAAGCTCCCACGCATTTAACTTTTTTTTTTTTTAAAGACTCTGGTCTCCACGTGAACCAACTGGTTTTGCTCGACAGAAATATACCTGAGTCAGCTGTTTGGCAGCTTAGCCCCGGCCTCACACCCCACCGTTCATCTTCTGCTTGTTAGTCACATGGGACTATCAGTACACAGACCCTGTGCTGAAGGAAACCTGTCTTCGGGTACACAGACCCTGGGCTGGAGGCAACCTGTCTTCAGTACACAGACCCTGGGCTGGAGGCAACCTGTTTTCGGTATACAGACCCTGAGCTGGACAGAACCTTTCTTCGATACACAGACCCTGGGAGGCATTGTGTCTTCTGTACACAGACCCTGGGCTGGAGGGAACGTGTCTTCGGTACACAGCCCCCGGGCTGGAGGGAACCTGTCTCTGGTACACAGACCCTGGGCTGGAGGGAATCTGTCTTCAGTACACAGACTCTGGGCTGCAGGGAATCTATCTTCAGTACACAGCCCCCAGGCTGGAGGGAACCTGTCTTGAGTATACAAACCCTGGACTGGAGGGAACCTGTCTTCAGTACACAAACCCTAGGCCAAAGGGAACTTTTCTTCGGTACACAGATCCTGGGCTGGAGGATATCTATCTTTGTACACAAACCCTGGGCTGGAGAGAACCTATTTGTAGGACATAGGGAACCTCTCTGTGGTACACAAACCCTGGCTCGTGGGAACCTATATGTGGTCCACAGACCCTGGGCTGGAGGGAATCTGTCTTTGATACACAGACCCTGGTCTGGAGAAATAGGGTCTTCAGCACTCAAACCGTGGGCTGGAGGAATCCTGTCTCCAATACACGGACCCTGGCTCGAGGGAACCTGTGTGCAATACCCAGATGCTGGGCTGGAGGGAATCTGTCTTTGGTACACAGACCCTGGGCTGGAGGGAACGCGTCTTTGGCACATGTAGGAAAGGGCATCTTTTTGAAAGGTTAGTTCCTACTTTTGCCTGATACCTGATGTGATTTTGAACTGTAAGTGCCCTGGGTCCCTGCTAACCAGGTTCCCAGTGCCAGATCTCTTTCCCAAAACTGTACAATGATGGGTACTGAAGAGGGTACTCTGGAGCTGCAGCACTGGTTGTGCCACCCCAGGGCCCCCTCACCAACACTATGGCCATTGCAGGCTGCGTGTGTTGGTGCAGGAAAATCCAAAGAGTCGACATGGCACACAGCCCTGTATGCCATGTCTTCCATCTACTGCATAAGATATAGGTAAGTCACCCCTACTGCGGACCTTTTGCCCTAAGGCACGGTGCACTATACCCTATGTGAGGGCATATCGGAATGAGCAGAGATGTCCCTACAGTCTCCCGTCCATTCTGAGATGTTGTAAGTTCACAGGAAAGCCATAAAGAGAAGGGCTGGATATTTGTCAACGCAAGTTTCCTAGCTCCATGATGGCTTCACTGATTACAAAGATGTTTGGTACCAAACATCTTTTCTTAATAAATCCTCAGTGATGTCAGTGGTGGATTTATAAATACATTCACACAGGAGACCCTTTTAGAGAGTCCCCCAAAACCTTACCAATCTCTGGTGTTGCCCCTGATTGTTTTTCACTAGTCTGCCACCACCAGACATGTTTCTGACCTCATGGGGTGAGAGCCAGCACTCTCAGAGGACAGCGACAAAGCTTACTCTGGGCGGAGGTGATTCACACCTCCCCTAGGACAGGATGGCCTTCCAAGGCGGGAAGCTTCAAAGGCGATGCCACCTTTGAAATCCAACCAAGGAACCTCCAGATCCACTTTTGGTTGGAAGAAAGGTGGGAAAATTAGTTAGATGAGGAGGAGGGTCCACACTTAAGGTGATGTGAACCCCTCTCCTGAATTTCCACCATCCTGCAATGGTGGCGAAACCTCCAATCAGGGCTATGGTACTGCCATTTAAAACTGGAAGGGGTCACTAAAGGGTGTAAACACCCTAAAGGTAAGAAGGCCATTGGCTGCTGCCTGTTTCCCTTTGTAACACCCCTGAAATTCAGTATTTAGCTGGCATCCCGAGACCAGAACATGATATTTGATGGTCAAGAGAACAGCAGGACAACAAAAAACGCTCCCCGAGAACTGAAGCCCTGCTGCAGAGGATAAAGGCGCCAAACCCTGCGTTCTGCTCCCAGGACTCGAATATCCCTGCTGCAGTGCCGTCCTGAAACCTGGAAGGACTCCAAGAACCCCAGAGCACTTCCAGACTTCATGACACTGCCAAGAATCTCCCTTGGAGTGAAGGTATCACTCTCCTGCACTCCGCAGACACCGATCCAGTGAAGTCCGGTTTGTCGAATTGCTGCTCCCCAACAACCCCGATGCAGCACCAAAACAGAAAAAGTATAACAGCTTTGGGGGGTAAGATCTGCCTCTCCGCCAAGTTTGGAGGCACCAGGACCTACCAGAGGCGGGGTGCTCTCATATTCTCTTTGATGTCACTTAGAACCCCTCAGTGAAAAACATCCCCATAATGTTACCCGTCTATAATTCTATAGTTAGGCACAGATTTATGGGTGAGTGGGCAGGGCAGCGCAGCAAGTCACCTTGCTTCATAGGCAAAGGGCAGGAATGGACTTGGAGCACACGGACCTGAAAAACTACCGGCCCATCTCTCTCCTCCCCTTTGCGGGCAAAGTTACAGAGAGACTCGTAAACACCCAGCTGACCGCCTTCATCGAAGATAACTCCATCCTAGACGCCTCCCAGTCTGGATTCCGCAGCAACCACAGCACCGAGACCACCCTCCTCACCGCCACTGACGACATCCGCATGCTAACGGTCCAGGGACACACGGCAGCCCTCATCCTGCTAGACCTCTCCGCAGCCTTCGACACCGTTTCACATCGCACGCTAACAGCCAGACTTCACGAAGCGGGGATACAAGGAGCCACCCTCAACTGGATCCAATCCTTCCTCTCCGGTAGAACCCAGAGGATTCGACTCCCCCCCTTCCTCTCCGAACCCATGGAAATCAACTGCGGAGAACCCCAGTGATCATCTCTCAGCCCCACGGTCTTCAACATCTACATGGCCCCCCTCGCCGCCATCGTCAGACAGCATGGGCTCAGCACCGTATCCTACGCCGATGACACACAGCTCATCCTCTGACTCACGAAGAATCCCGAAGACACCAGACTCTGCTTCCAGGAACGAATGAAGAACGTGGCAGCCTGGATGAAAGACAGCTGTTTGAAGCTCAACTCAGAGAAGACCGAGGTCCTCATCCTCGGACTCTGCACCGCCGCCTGGGACAACACCTGGTGGCCGTCCGCCCTCGGGAGCCCACCCACCCCCACAGACCACGCCCGGAACCTCGGCATCATCTTCGACTCCTCCCTCTTCATGAACCGCCAGATCAACACCATCGCCTCCACCAGTTTCAACTGCCTTTGCATCCTCCATAAGACCTTCAAATGGATCCCCTCTGACTGCAGAAGGACCGTCACCCACGCACTCATAACCAGCAGACTTGACTACGGCAACGCCCTCTACGCCGGAATCAAAAGAACTCTTCTACACAGACTCCAAACCATCCAGAACGCCGCAGCCAGACTCGTCCTCGGGACTCCGCGGCACGAGCACATGACCCAACACCTACGCGGCCTCCACTGGCTCCCCGTCGAGAAGAGGGTCACTTTCAAACTCCTCACCCACACCTACAAAGCCCTCAACAACATCGGACCCAAACACCTCAACGAGAGAGTCTCCTTCCACGTACCCAAGAGAAACCTCCGCTCCACCGACCTCGCCCTGGCAGAGGTCCCCCGCATCCGCAGAAACAAAACCAGAGGGAGAGCCTTCTCCTACATCGCAGCCAAGACCTGGAACGAGCTCCATGTGAACATCAGACGCTCCACGACCCTGCACACGTTCAGGAAGGACCTCAAGACCTGGCTTTTTGACTGATCCGGAGCCGCTCCCCCCCCAGCACCTTGAGACCCTCAAGGGTGAGTAGCGCGCTATATAAACCCCTGATTGATTGGAGCACATCAACTGGAAAGAGGTGGAGCTCAGGTCACGTTTAGAGATGATGGGATTACCTGAGTGGGTGTACCACATAGTCCATTGCAGCTCGACAGGGTGGTCAGAAGGACCTGGAGCCTGGAATAATGGCCCAGGATCCTGGCAGGAAGAAAAAGAGGTTCCCTCCGGGACGGTGTGTCCGCCGAAGCTGCGCTAAGGAGAGCGGGCCAGCTGGCAATAAGATCGCTGCTTCGGGACTCTGAGTCTCGCTCAGGTGCCGGGCCTGTCTTCAGTCCTCCGGCGTGTCAGGCCGCCTTTCAGCTCGGAGAGACTGCTGTGGGGGCCTGCCTTGGCCCAGGAGACCGACACGTTTGTTGATCCATCTGGAGCTCAGGTACTGTGGGATTGTGTGGTTCTGGCTGTCGTTCAGCGTGTCACAAGCAGCAGGGAGGGCCTTTGAAACATCATTTGCCTTTCTTTTTATCTTATTTTTAATAAGTATACAGTTGTACTATTTGAAAATGTCGTTTGGTGTAATGGTTTTGTTATTAAAAACCGATCACTTAAATAAAATTGATTGATTAATTTATTGATCCATTTGCCTTTCTTGCAGTTTCCCTACTAGGACAGTCCTGCTTCCCGATCCCCTGACGGATACTGATGTACTTGGACTAGAATTTCTGTAGCAACCCTAAGAGAAGTGCATGTGTTCTAAAGCACTACGATTGCATACCTGCTTAAATTAATTATCATTTGAAAACTATTAATTGCATTTTGTCGTTTTGAGTCTATTTCATCCAGATAAAGACACTTTGAGGGATATGTACAATAGGAGTGGCGGAGCGTGTCATTAGCCTCCTGAGCTTAACGACACGCTCCGCCACTTCAGAAACGCAAGGCTGCACCATATTTACAAGAATGTGGTGCAGCCTTGCGTTTCCCCCTGTGATGGCGCTAAGTTTAACAACTTAGTGCCAACGCAGGCACCTTTGCACCAGAGTGCAAGGGTGTCTGCGTGCAGGGGAGGATTGGTTATGTGTAGGAAGGTGCACATAAACAATCCTAAAATGCCATTTGTAACTTTCATGTGTGCTCATTTAATGAAGAAAGACGTAATAACAGAACAAAAATGGAGACAAACTCCGTCATCCCCCAATTAAAACAACTAAGAATGACCAGAAAAACCTACAATAAAAGCGTACTGAAATCAAAAAAATAATTTTTTAGAAATGAACTTGAAAACGCAAAGAACAGACCAAGGAAACTCTTCGATCTACTAAAAGAACCATCAAACAAATTAGCCAAATCTTCTCTACTAACATCTAAATCAGGTCTGAACTGCGAAGATTTTTCAACATTCTTTATGGATAAAGCCAGCTCATTGGAGAGAGAACTCAAAAATACCGCCGAAAAAGCCGCAAACCTAAGGAGTGAACAAGGGAGGAACCCTGCCCTACCGACACAAGTAATGCCCAAAAATAATGCCCGTTTGGTCAACCTTCAAACTATATGATCAGCATGACATTACCAAAATATTACTATCTTTGAAACCAAATAATCATTACAATGACCCTCTGCCGGCAAACTGCTGGCCCTCTTGCAACCACATGGTCATCCCCTACTGGACTAAGATAATTAATGAATCGCTTGGTCAAGGATCAATTCCGGACTGCCTAAAAACAGGCCAGGTTATCCCTCTCCTAAAGAAACCTATGGAGAACCCATCGGACCCAAACAACTTTCGTCCGGTAACAACCATTCCCCTACTAGCCAAAGTACTAGAAAAATGTGCGCACAATCAATTAAGTCAACACATTACTGAATTTGAACTACTAGATGACTGCCAATCAGGGTTCAGACCAAACCACAGTACGGAAACAGCAATCCTACACATAGTAGATGTCGCTCTGCTAGCCCTCGACCGTAATGAAACCTGTCTCCTGCTCCTTCTGGACCTATCATCTACATTTGACACAGTAAACCATCCCAAATTATTAGAACGCCTGGAAAACAGGATGGGCATATCAGGAACTGTACTGAAATGGTTCTACTCCTTCCTAGAGAACAGATCGCAAAGATTCATGGTAGACAACAAGCTTTCCCCTCCATCTCCGATTCAAATTGGGGTTTCACAAGGATCAACTCTATCCCCTTCACTATTTAACCTTTATATCGAACCATTAACTGAAGTACTACTTAAGGCCAACATTTCATATCACATGTATGCTGACGACACCCAGCTGCATATCAAGATAGCATCTCCAGAAGAGATCAACACTATGAACCAAGCACTCAAGAAAACCGCTGACAATCATCTTAAGCTCAACTCACAAAAAAACGAATTCCTTCTGATCTACCCTCCGAAAAATTCAGCCAAGATTAAACAATGGACCAAGATGATCACAGCACTAAACGGTACCCCGACTATAGTTGACTCAACCAAATCCTTTGGTATCACACTGGATAAAGAACTAAACATGCGAGCCGACATCAATACAATGTCAAAAAACGTTAGTTTTCATCTGAATTACCTCAGAAAACTGAAGCCACTCATCGATCCCGGCGATCTGAAAATGTCAGTCCAGGCACTGGCCATATCAAGAATTGGATATGGATGCGCAACTCTATCAGGACTCCCTAAGATCTCAATAGCTCCCCTAAAAGCTTGTCTCAATGCAGAAACTAGACTCATAACGGGAACAAAAAAATACGGCCACATCACTCCTCATCTGAAAGCGCTCAACTGGCTACCATACGAAGCCAGAATAGATCTAAAAATTTCATGCATTACACACAAAGCAATACACCACAAAACTCCACATTACCGAGCCCATAAAATTACGCTATCCGGGGGCTCTAGACCCTCGAGGGGATCGGAGGATTTTCTACTAAAACCAGCATTCTTCCGTAAGAAAAAAACTTATGATAGAGCGTTAACGGGAGCTGCACCAAGGATTTGGAATTCGCTCCCACCGAATATCAGAAGAATCACCTATACTCCACGATTCAAAAAGGAGACTATGGGGCATATTAGCAAGAACATGCGAAAAATATCGCAAACCTTGCTTAGCGCCCCTTTTTTTATCGCCGGTTATCGCTGGATATTACCGCGGAAATAACATGCTATTAGCAAGGTTTATCTCCATTGCGATAAAATATCCAGCGATAGCGGCGAAACCCAGCTTTAACGCGAGAAATCCAGCGATTAAAATCCTATCGCTTAATCTGGGGACTTAACCTTACAATCCACCTCCCATTGACTTTCATTGCTAAGTCATGTTTTTATCAGTTCTAAAAAACAAGCGCTAATCGGGGTTAGCGCGCGTTTTTTTATCGCTTCGCGGGTATTGCTAATAGGCGATAGGTATGTAAGCGACTGTTTTCTGTCGCTTTTAGTTGGGAACGCCTCCTTTGCATGTCATTAGCGATAAATATCGCTGACATGCAAAGCGGCACCCAAACCGGTCGCGAACGCCTAAAAGCTGTCGCTAACACCTGTTAGCGACAGCTTGCTAATAGGGCGATGAAAATATCGCTGCTTTAGCGGGAAAAAGTCCCGCTAAAGCAGCGATAGAGCCCTTGATAATATGCCCCTAAGTCCTTTCTGATGGGTAAATTTCTCCCATATCGAACAACAGGGAGGACTAAGTCTTTATGGAAATGTGCTTTCAACTCGACGATCCTAACTCAGATGTACAAGTAAGCTATTGTGAGCAGGACTACTACCCTTCTAGTCCCAGAACAAAGAAACTGTTCACCTCCCGAATCAAGCTACTGTCATTGACTGAGCTCGAATGGCTAGCCTCAACTAGGGTGGTTACAGTTAATCCCCTCGTCCACCAACTTTGATGCCATCTATGGACAAATACCTAGACCAATACACAGATATATGTGATTAACCTAACAATACTATAACCAGCTTGGTTATAGAAGAACGCAGGAGTTGTCTTATCTTAAAATTAAGTACAACACGACAATCTTGAATGTAATTTATTAATTTCTATTATTCCTCATTATATTTCTTTTGTGTATGGATAAATGTATGCCAATGTTATAGGAACACATAGACATGTTCTTGACAGGATAGAATTGGATATCTGCTAGTAGTTGTCTTGAAATAACTTCACAACAAATGATGTTCTAGCAAAGTACATATATGTATTTGTTACATTTGGGGGTCTCTAGTTGGCAGAGGTAGGTACCTTTGTCCAAATAGGGACCCTTGCGTCTAGTCAGGGTAAGGGGCTACACTCCTAAAATAACCCCTCCTCACCCCCTTGGTAGCTTGGCATGAGCAGGAGGGCTTATCTCAGAGGCAGTGTGTAAAGCATTTGGGAACACATACAGTAATACAGTGAAAACACTACAAATGGACACTACACCAGTTTAGAAAAATAAGTAATCTTTACTAGACTTAACACAAGCTCAAACGACAAAAATCCACAATACTGTAATCAAAAATTAGTCTTTAAAATGGTAGAAATAGCTTAGTTCAATGTAGATGGTAAATGCAACACTTTACTCTCACAGTACCTTGGATGCGTCACGCATTACAAACAAAAAGGGTCGCAGGGAAGGTGATGCGTCGGTTCCTTACTGCTGCGCAGGGGAGTTGAGGCTCACTTCCTTACTGTGTGGGGAGTTGATGTGTCGGTTTCTTACTGTGATTCGGTGCGATGCGACAAAATGTTGCCTAGATGCGATGACGATCCGGTGCGATGCGGCAAAAGGGCGTCTTGGTGACGGTGCGTCAACGTAGATGCGATGCGTGCACGCCCGACGGCCGTGCAGCGACTTGGTGAACTTCTGAGCCGCAACAGGCCCTGCGAGACGCTTCTCCGGTGATGCGTCGGCGGCCTCTGCGGCGACGGCACGCTTCCCTTCGTTGCATCACGCTTCCAGCTCCCAGCGACACGGAGTCTTCAAAAGGGCCCAACACAACAGCAGGCACCTTTTTGCAGGTAGAATTCCCAGCAAGGGAATTCAGGGGAGCTGGTTGGTGAAGTCTTGTATCCCTGAGACTTCAGGCAGGAGGCAAGCTCAATCTTCAAGCCCTTGGAGATCTTCTTCAAGATGATGAAAGTACACACAAAGTTCCTTTCTCTGGCAATAAAGTAACCACTGCAAGCCAACCCCAACAGCACACAGCACAGGGGCAGTCTCCTCCTTCAGTTTCCTGGTTCTTCTCCTCAGCAAAGGTTTGTCTTGATTCCCAGAAGTGATCTAAAGTTCTGGGGTCTAGGCCCCAATATTTATACTCAGAAAGTCTTTGTTCTCTGGAGGCAGAGAGTGTCTGTGCCTGACCAAAACCAGTTCTGTGCAGCTTCCTGGCAGGAGGTGGAGACAGCATTGTTTGAGAGCAGACCTGGCCCAGGTAGCTGAAAGGAAATCTCCTCCCCCTACTCTCTATTCTATGAGGTCTCAGGGGAGTGAAAGGAAATCGCCGCCCCTACTCTCTATTCTATGAGGGCTCAGGTCAGTGAAAGGAAATCTCCTCCCCCCTACTCTATGTGGGTCCTATTCAGCCCAGCCCTGACCCATCAGACTGCTGGAGCCAAGACCCTCTCCAGCCCCCTGTCACTCACAAACCAGACAGAGAATACACAACCTTAGCAGAGGCACACTGGAAGGTTAGGCAAGAAAATACCTACTTCCTAAAAGTGGTATTTTCAAACACAGAATGTAAAAATCACCCACACTAAAAGATGTATTTTAACATTCTGAGTTCAGGCATACTAAATTCGTTTTTCAATCTTGTTCCTACGGTCAGTTAAGGATTATAAGATGTTATAACTAAATTGCCCATTCTGGCCTATGGGAACAGATAGCCTTGCAATAGTGAAAAACGAAATTGGCTGTAATTCACTATTAGGACATGCCACACACCTCAGGGCATGTCCTACCTTTTACATACAATGCACCCTGCCCTTGGGCCTACCTTAGGGGTGCCTGATATATAGAAAAGGGAAGGTTTAGGGACTGGTAAGTGGGTGCACTTACCAAGTCGACATGGCAGTCCCAGGCTGCACACAGGCTCTGCAATGGCAGGCCTGAGCCATATTTTACATGGCTGCTTCTGTGGGTGGCATAACCAGTGCTGCAAGCCCACCAGCAGCATTTGATTTACAGGCCCTGGGCACACACGGTGCACTGTACTAGGGTCAGACAAGTAAATCAAATAACCAATCATGGAGTCACTAATCCATAGCACAATTTACCATAGGGAGCACTTGCACTTTGGCACTGAATAGCAGTGGCAAAGTGCCCAAAGCATCTAGACCAGCAAAAACATAGCAAAAACAAAGGGGGTAACAGTGAAGAAATGGAAGGGAGACCCACGCCAATGGTGCCAGGTCTAGCAGTATTTCTTTAAGCTCCAGAACTCATAGAATGTGTGGCTGATGGACAATGTCCTGCAAACAAGTCACTGCAATAGAAATGGTGTCTTTTAGTAGCATATGCTATAATAGCATTCACGCTTTCAATTCGGCTCTGAATGGGCAGAAACAAGATGACATAACTGCAACAGCGGGATAAGGTAAGTGGACATGCCACCATTGTAATCTAAGGGCAGTCTCAGGGCAGATTGGAGGGATTGAAGACTCCCTGGAAAAGAGCTCTTGAGGAATGGAATTTGGAATCAAAGAAGTCTTACTAGCACTAACAGACACTTTGTAATGCATGAGTTGTTGACATTTATTTGGTGCTCTCAAAAACTGATGTGTGTGTACATATAACTTTGTTTTGCTACATGCAAAATTGTATATTTTATTTACAAAAGTGGAAGGCTTGTAGCCTTATTTATGATATTAACCGGATGTGCTGAACTACATCCTTCATGTTCCAATCTCTTTGCTGTTCATCACATCATATTTGATGCTTTCTTTAGCACTGTATACAGCATGCTAGCAGCTTCAAGGCGCTAGGAGCAAGGACAGAAGTGAAATTAAGGGCCTCCTTTAGATTTTGACAGAACATGAGCACACAAGCACCACCCTAACTCTGCAGCGCCTATGCTTGCTAAACTTGCTTCTCCCCCACTCTATTTAGAGTTGGTGGGAAGGCCGTGTTGCACCCACACCCTGTACCCCACTCCCTCCACACATGCATCCACACCCTGCACCCCACTCCCTCCACACATACATCCACACCCTGCACCCCACTCCCTCCACACATGCATCCACACCCTGCACCCCACTCCCTCCACACATGCATCCACACCTTGTACCTCCCTCCCTCCACACATGCATCCACACCCTGCACCTCCCCCCTCCACACATGCATCCACACCCTGCACCCCACTCCCTCCACACATGCATCCACACCCTGCACCCCACTCCCTCCACACATGCATCCACGCCCTGCACCCCACTCCCTCCACACATGCATCCACACCCTGCACCCCACTCCCTCCACACATGCATCCACACCTTGCACCTCCCTCCCTCCACACATCCATTCACACCCTGCACCTCCCCCCTCCACACATGCATCCACACCCTGCACCCCACTCCCTCCACACATACATCTACACCCTGCACCTCCCTCCCTCCACACATGCATCCACACCCTGCACCTCCCTCCCTCCACAGATGCATCGACACCCTGCACCTGACTCCCTCCATCCATGCATCCACACCCTGCACCTCCCCCTCCACACATGCATCCACACCCAGCACCCCACTCCCTCCACACATGCATCCACACCCTGCACCCCACTCCCTCCACACATGCATCCACACCCTGCACCCCACTCCCTCCACACATGCATCCACACCCCAAACCCCACTCCCTCCACACATGCATCCACACCCAGCACCCTACTACCTCCACACATGCATCCACACCCTGCACCTCCCTCCCTCCACACATTCATCCACACCCTGCACCCCACTCCTTCCACACATGCATCCACACCCGAACCCCACTCCCTTCACACATGCATCCTGACCCTGCACCCACTCCCTCCTCCTCTGTTTCTAGTTTGCTGTCGTGAGGAGCCCAAAGCTTATGTATTTTCACTCTTTCTTCAGAAGGCGTTCACACTGATGCCAGCCAACTGCCCAGGACATGGGGCACCTTTTGGGGATCCAGACACACTCCTGCAAAGGACTGTAGCGGGGCGCAGGCAGGTCCGTTCTGTTCCAGTGGTCCAAGGCACAGTTGGTTTGGGCTAAAAATGTCAACTTTCTGATAGTGGCATTTTCAGAATAATAACTTAAAATCCAACTTTACCACTAAACCGGATTTTAAATGTCAATTAATTTGTATAAAAGGCATATCTCTTTCTGGTTCCAAAACGAAGTTAGCACTTATAAAGTGTAATAAGGCGTTCACTTTCCAGGGTCTGTTGGAATTTGGTAGGGGCCGCCACTTGGTCTCCCATTTCTACAGAGCCATGACGGCCAACTGTGCACGCATCCCATTCCCTGCCCGGATAGGCTTGGACGATGAATTTGGGATCCAGCTAGAGGATGTGCAGTGGAATATGATCTGTGCGCCTGTGCAGTCTATCTTCTGTAATGCCAGGTTTTAACTTACCCATTTCAAATTTTCTGTACCGCACATACATGACACCAGTACTTCTAAATAAAATGAACCCCAGTAAACCCTGTACTTTCCCCAGATGGCAGGCTCCTGTGGCATCTGTTTTTGCTGTTTGCCTGTTGGGCGATATCCATCCACAGAAGGGTTGGAAAATGGAGTTTGTGTTTTTACATTTGTTGTCGCTTCTGGCTAAGCGAAGGGTTGTGATTACCTGGATGGGTCAGACTGGTCCTAGTGTGGAGAGATGGGCGATAGACGTGGCTGAGTGAGCGGTGGCTGAAAAGCTGCGATTACAGCAATGTAGACGTGATGATAAGGCGGAGGACCATTTGGGAGTCTGGGCCAAACCTCTGGCCAAATTTGTAGACTCTGGGGCACTCAGATGCTCTTTTCAACCAAAGATGTAGACTTCACTGATACAGACGCTTGATGACCGACTCCGTAGTGGTGGAGGAGTTCGATTGGGGTGTATCACTCCTGCGTTAATGTATGACAAGAACTGTGCTAACCGTATCTCTGTTTAACATGGTTGGGGATGGCTATTGGTATTATTTTTG
This sequence comes from Calotriton arnoldi, assembly GCA_963921515.1. NCBI lineage: Eukaryota > Metazoa > Chordata > Amphibia > Caudata > Salamandridae > Calotriton > Calotriton arnoldi. The sequence goes on along the minus strand of CAWUFW010001762.1, from coordinate 298,105 downwards.
TTGTGGGTATTTTGACAAAACTAATAAATGATGTCTGTAAAAGAAAAAAGTGTAAGGAAGTGATCCATTGTTAGTCTATTATACAGATAGGCCTTACACAGAGAAATACAGCCTTAGGAGTTTTTGACTGCCAGGATAGGTAAACCCTACACTTAGACACACATGTCCCACTATTTATATACCATGCACTTTGCCCTAAGAGTGGTTAGTGGTTACCTTATGGGTGACTCAAAAAGTATTAAAAAGGAAGGTTTCGGCCTGGAAAAAGGTTTATTTTGTCAGGTCAAAATGGCAGTTTAAAACTGCACTACAGGCTGCAGTGGCAGGCCTGAGGCATGTTTTAAAAGGCTTCTTAGGTGGGTGGTACAATGAGTGCTGCAGCCCAATAGACGCATTCAGGGGCATTTTACAAGAAATTGGCATGGGGCAGTGCAGAAAATTCTTTTGCTATTCTGATCTACGCCAATTCGAAAGGGCAGAAATGCACTGTAGTTACAAGATACTGTGCATTTCTGTCCTATCCCCCTGCGCTGGCACATAAATTGCTGCCTAGCATAAATGCAGGCACACTTCCACCATGGTGCAAGGGTGATCTGCTTTGTTGGCAGGATTGTTTTTGTGCAGGAAGGGGCACCTTCCTGAATAAAAACAATTCTGAGAGGCATTTTCCTCTTTCTATGGAAAGAGGAATCAACAAGGAGAAATACAGATATTGATCCTCAATGTGCCTGCCCTGGGGAGGCGCACAGTTTTGACGCATTCCCAGGTTTACTGATCCTTGTAAATTTGGGAATGCCTCAAAACCCATGGCGTCGCATGGGAACACCCAACGCAATGCATATGGAATGCCTCCCTGTCGCAGTGTAAGGCAACGCAGAGACTTGCGCTGTGGTGCCTTACACCATATCTACGGAGCCATGGAAGGCCATGCAGCCAGGTATGTAAAACGTACACATAGACACACATGTCCTACATGCACTTTGCCCTATGAGTGGTTAGTGGCTACCTTATGGTTGAATCATAAGTATTAAAAAGGAAGGTTTAGGCCTGGAAAAATATTTAATGTGCCAGGTCATAATGGCAGTTTAAAACTGCACTACAGGCTGCAGTGGCAGGCTTGAGACATGTTTTAAAAGGCTACGTTGGTGGGTGGCACAATGGGGGATATTCTCAAGAACGTTCGATAATCATCGCCAAAATAGGTTAACGCAATTTTTCACATCGCCGTCTATCGTGGGAAAATAACTCTGTGTTAATGTCTTATTCCCAACATGCGATAGTTTCCCGATAACGCATCAAATGTCCGCAATAAAAATTACATGGACGGCGATAAAAATCTAAAGCCTAACGTGAAAAAACTTGCGATGGGCCCAACTGCGATAAAAAATCCAGTGATAAGCAGCGCCAGGTCTGCAAGTCCCACAAGTCAGGCGGGAAAACCACTATAAAAGCGGCAACAAAAAACACTAACAACTGCGAAGCACCATGGAGGTAGCCGGAGCAAGTACAGAGGACAACCAGGACCCCACAAGCCCCACGGAGGACCAGCCTGGGACCTCGGGGTCAGGGAAGGGCAAGGAGAAGAAGAAGAGGAACCCACGTTTCAGTACGCAGGAAAACCAGATCCTCATTACGGAGGTGACAAAACACCACCACCAACTGTTTTTCACCTCCACTGTGTCATTGGCAACTAAAAATACTATATGGCAGTCCATCTTGGCCAAGGTGAATGCAGTCGGAGTGAAGAGAAGGGAAGTGGACGACTGCAAGAAGCGCTGGACTGATGTGAAGCGCAAAACCAAGCTGAAACTCGCAGCCAACCTGAAAGCAGTAATGCAGACTGGAGGTGGGAGTCCAGCGACACACCAGGAGCTGGATGAGATGGAAGAAATGGTATCCCGAGTCATCATTGGGGAGACGGTGGCAGGAGTCAGGGGACCGGACACTGCACAACATGACCTGAGCCAACAGCAACAGGGTGAGTAACGACCAGGGACTGGGGGGATGCCCGGTTACTCACCGGTAATATTCATTACTCCGAGTCCTGGTCTTCCCGTCCCATTCCTTACAAGTGAGCAGCTAGTCTGCTCCACAGAAACCTATTACCTAGCCGAGCTTTTCGCACTTCCCCCAACATGGCGCCACCATCAGGTGACAATAAAGGGGGAAGTGCGTCAGAGAAACATCCTGAGAATACCAAAGAAAAAAACCCAGAAAGGAAAACAATCACCCAAAAAAAAAAAAAACCAGGGAGGGAGGGAAGGGCTCAGGAATGGGACGGGAAGACCAGGACTCGGAGTAATGAATATTACCGGTGAGTAACCGGGCATTACCTCCTCGTCCTGTCTTCCCGTCCCATTCCTTACAAGTGAGCCCATACCCAAGCACACGGTGATTGTAATAAAACAGACCAGAAAATGCAAGAAAACAGGTCCATTTAATCAACAGAGAGCAGTACAAATCATAAACCATGTACAGCAGACAAAACATGCGAGCCAAAGGCAGCCGAGGCCGCCATCCCCAACTGAAGACGATAATGGGAAACAAACGTATGGGGAGAAGCCCATGTGGCAGCATTACAAATGTCTCTCAAGGAGGCCCCCTTGAACATGGCCCAGGAGGAGGAGACGCCCCTGGTCGATCTACCCTGAACAGAAGAGGGGAGAGGACAGCGGGCGGAATCGTAGGCCGAAACCACAGCACCCTTCACCCAACGAGTTAAGGTGGATAAGGAAGGACGAAGACCCCGCCCAGAGAGGCCGTAGGTGACAAATAAGGAATCAACCTTACGGAAACCAGAGGACCGATCCAAGTAGATGCGGAGAGCCCTCAGCACATCCAAAGAATGGAGGACCAACTCCTCCGGAGAGGCAGGATCCGGAAAAAAACAGGGAGAACAATATCCTCCTGACAGTGGAAAGATGACAACACTTTGGGCAGAAAAACTGACTGGGACGGAGAATGACCTTGTCAGCGCAAAAACGCAAAAAGGGGGGCGAAGCCATCAAAGCCCCAATCTCACCAACCCTCCGTCCAGAAGTAATGGCCACCAGGAACAGAACCTTAGCTGAAAGGAACTTAAGGTCCACCGAGAACAAAGGCTCGAAAGGGGGACCCGTCAAGGCCTGGAGAACCAGGGGAAGATCCCAGGCCGGTACAGGAGAGCGAGAGACAGGACGCTGAAGCAAAAAGCTCCGCAAAAGGCGAGCCACCAACGGGGAGATAGAGGACACAGAGGAACCCCGGAAGGCAAGAATGGCAGCCCACTGCGCACGTAGGGAAGAGACAGCGAGCCCCAAGACGAACCCATCCTGCAAGAAGTCCAACACCCTCACAGCCTCACAGGAGGAAGAAGAGAGACCCTTCCCAAGGCACCAGGAGGAGAAGTTCTTCCAATGACGGTCATAGGACTTCAAGGTGGAAGGGCGCCGAGACAACTGGAGGCACTGGGCAACCTCAACCGAGCAACCCTGACCCAACAAACTCAACCTCTCAAGTGCCAAACCGCAAGCCGGAGGCGGCGCAGGGAGGCAACCCTGAGAAGAGGAGCCCGCAGAGGGGAGGGACACAGGGGAAACCTCCAATGGGGGCACACAGACAAGGTCAGAAGCAGGGGAAACCAAGACTGACGAGACCACTCCGGCACAACCAGAAGAACTTCCGCCCGGTCCAACCGAATCTTCCGGAGGACCCGCGGAATCAAAGCAAACGGAGGGAAGGCAAACAGGAGCCCCAGTGACCACGGAATGGAGAAAGCGTCGATCGCCCACGCCAACCGGGAGGGAATGAGGATGCAAAACCGAGGAAGAAGGGCAGAATCCTCCGAGGCAAAAAGATCCAGCCAAGGAAGGCGGAACCGGAGGACAATCAGATCGAACAGATCCGGGGACAGACACATAGTCACCGAGGAGGGGAACACCCTGCTCAAAGAGTCCGCAGGCCCATTCTCCTTCCCCGGAAGATAGACCGCCGTCAGAGACAAGAGATTCTGCTCGGCCCAAAGCCCGATCATCCTGGAGAGGAGAAACAGAGACCGACACATGCCCCCCTGACGATTGACATAAGCCCGAACAACCTGGTTGTTGGTCTGCACCGAGACAGCATGGCCCAGAAGGAGAGGAGCAAACCACCGAAGAGCCAACCAAACCGCTCGCAACTCCTTCCAGTTCGAGGACTGGAGAGACTCGAAACGGGACCACCGACCCTGAGCCTTGGAGGCACCCATCACAGCACCCCAACCCACGGCACTGGCATCCGTGGACAACACAACCACATCCCGAGGAGGAAGAAGATCGAACGCCTGGGAAAGAGACAGAGGGGACAACCACCATTGGAGATCCACCCGAATCCCAGGAGAGACGGGAATCAGGGCCTCGTAGTCCAGGGAGGCAGGATCCCAGTGCGACAGGACATGATGCAAGAGGGGATACAAATGCAGCCGGGCCCAAGGGAGGAGATGCAAAGTGGACGCCATCTCCCCTGACTTCTCAACCAGAGACGGGCAGACACCTGGGATTGGGACAGAACCCAAGAAAGGTGACGAAACAAAGTCAACTGGCGCTCCTGGGAGAGGAACACCATCCCGAGATCCATGCGGAAGAGAGCCCCCAGGAGCTTCAGGGTCTGGGAGGGCACCAGGGAAGACTTCCGGTGATTGATGAGGAACCCAAAGGACCCCAGCAGATGACACACCTGGTCCACATCCGACAGAGCCTGAGAAAAAGAAGGAGAAACAATCAACCAATCATCCAGATAGGGAAAAACCAGCAGACCTCTGGAATGAAGAATACCCACCAGAGGGGCCAAGAGCTTCGTGAAAACCCTTGGCGCCGACGAAAGGCCGAACGGAAGCACCCGGAATTGGAAGTGCCGGGAACCCACAGCAAACCGGAGAAACTTCTGATCCGCAGGATGGATCGGGACGTGCAGATAAGCATCCATCAGATCCAGGGATGCCAGGAAGCTCCCAGGAAGCAATAGATGCAGGATGGACAACAAAGTCACCATCTTGAATGTACGATGTGGGATGAAGCGATTGACCCTTTTCAGATTCAAAACAGGGCGCAAATCTGAAGTATCCTTCTTGGAGACCAGAAAGAGGATGGAATAACAACCCTCGCCCCTTTCCAAAGGAGGAACCTCCACGATAGCCGCCTTCTCCAACAGAAGGCGCACACCTTCCAGCAAGGCCTCCCGTCGCAGAGGAAGACGGGGTAGGGGAGTCACAAGGAAGACTGGAGGGGGAGGAGAGGAGAACTCGATCCGATAACCCTCCGACACTGTCTGAACCGCCCAGGCATCCGGAACCATCAACCACTGTTGCAGGAAATACTGAAGGCGACCCCCAACCGGCAAAGGCAGACAGTCATTGCGAAGAGGAAGAAGCGGCGGCAGCAACACCGGCAGGGGCCCGGGGCTTGGCACCTCCAGGGGCCCCCCGGCCACGACCCCTGCCACGAAAGGGCTGCGAAGCACCTCGAGCAGAAGGCCCAAAGGCACGCCGGTAGCCAAAACCTCGCCCCCGAGAAGGAGGGCGGGCCGGAGCCACAAGCTTGCGGTTCTCCGCCGACTGTTTCACCATCTCTTCAAGTTGAGGCCCGAACACCCTGGAACCCACAAAGGGCAACTTAAGCAGGACCGACTTCTGAGAAGACTCAGCCTTCCAGGAACGCATCCAGATATGACGCCTCGCAGCAATTGAAGCACCAGAAGCAGCCGCAGCGGCACTCAAATTGTCAAAGGAAATATCTGACAAGTAACGCACCTGCAACTCCATGAGGGACAAGAGAGAGGAGGCATCCTCCCCATCCTGCAAAAGAAGAGACAGGGCCTGAAAATCCTTGAGGAGGGACTGGACCATGTAATTAGAATAGGCAGTTGCCCTGACAGAAAAATTGGAAGCAGCATAGGAACGCTTCACCGCCCCTTCAACACGCTTATCCACTGCGTCCACAGGAAGGGCGTCATCCGACAGAACCAAACCCTGAGAGGAAAGACCAGCCATCAAATTGTCAACCTTGACAGCCTGCGGAAATTCAGCAGCAAAACCCTCCAAAGGATAACGCTTAGACAGAAAGCGAGGGAAGGCGGATTTATCCACCTCCTTCCACTCATGATCCAGCACCTTGCGCACAGCACCATGCAAGGGGAAGGACTCAGGAGTCGGCTGGTGATATTGCGTAAAGAAGTCATCCTCCACGACATCGGACACAGGAGGAGTGAACCCCAAATTATCCCGCACATGGGCGAACAAGTCAGAGAGCTCCGCACCCTGAACAAATCGTCCCCGGACACACTCCTCGTCATCAGGACCCATCTCGCCATCAGGAGCGTCCAGCGGATCTACAGACCCACGAGGCACCTTGGCAGGAGGGCCAGCAGCCTCCCGAGCCCGGAAGGCAGCAGCCACCGCCTCATCAATCAACAGGCGCAGGGCATCAAGAGGAGGAGTGGATGAAGAGGCACCCGAGTCCATGACAGCAACCTCTGGGATCGGCAACGCCCAGAAAACACAGCAAAAACGCCACCAGAACAGGCACCCTCAGAGGACGGGTGTATGAGGAAAAGGACCCCTTTTAAATAAACGAAGTCCCGAGGTCCAGAGCTCACGCGGGACCAGGAAAAGGGGCCGGCGCTTAAAAAAGCAGCCGGCCTGCCAAAATTTGCCCCAGACATTGTAACAACAATGCGGACCACTCCCGCCGCATGAAAACACCGCCGCAACCCCGCCCGCTAACGCAGGGCTTAGCGGGACCGGCAGGAAGGAACACGGCCGCTAAGGCAGGCCGCGGAGACATCCCCCATCAGGTGAGCACAACCGGCACAAACGGCCGCTAGAGCGGACCGCGACCAAGGCAGGCACATCAAGCAGCACAAGCGGAGGGCCAGGGCACAAACACAAAAGTAAGAAGGCGGCCGCCAAAGCAGGCTGACCAAACAGAAAAGAAATAAGGGAAAACTTACCCCACAGCTCCGCTAGGCACACGAAGGAAACTGCGAATGCAGAAAAAAAAGAACAGTATGTTTCTCTGACGCACTTCCCCCTTTATTGTCACCTGATGGTGGCGCCATGTTGGGGGAAGTGCGAAAAGCTCGGCTAGGTAATAGGTTTCTGTGGAGCAGACTAGCTGCTCACTTGTAAGGAATGGGACGGGAAGACAGGACGAGGAGGTAATGGGGGAAGATGGGCACAATGGCACACACGCACAATTAAGTATAGCACATCTGCGGACAAACCATGCCCAAGAGTCACAACTCCGACCAAGAGCCCAATTTACCCAAGTCTGCAATATCTCAGCACTGTATAAGCACAGAAGTGAAAGGAGCCTAATAGAAGCATTTAATTTACAGGCTCTGTGCATAGGTAGAACCATTTGCCAGGGACGTACAAGTAAATTAAATGTAACAATCAGGCGCAAGCCAGTTGTACCTTGGTTTAAAGGGAGAGCACAGGCGCTTTACCACTTTTTAGCAGGGAAAAAATGCAGAGTCTAAAAAGCCAACAAAAGTGGATACAGCAAAGGAAGGGAAACATCTGGGGGACCCTGCAAAGAGAGACAGGTCCAACACTATTATTATGGCCTGGCTGTAGGGTTCAACTATGTCATATTGTGTTGTAGTTGTATTTATAAAGAGCTTCATAGTCCAAATTAGGCACCAAGGCGCACTTGCAGGAGGTTAGCACGCTTCTCTGTGGAGTGAAATGGAACAGTGCGGGTTTGTTCTGCTGTCTGGATGGGATTTTTTTATGTCATGCGTCAGGACCAGAGTTAATAACATAATACATGTTGTTGCTATGCTTCTGCGTGAAATTGAAAAGAAAATGAGTGAGAGCTAGTTTGCTTATGCATTCATTTGAGAATGATGTACTGAAGTGCGTGAGTGCCGTCTGGTCTATGTTTCTAGTGTTTTGGAGTGTGGATGTGGCTGAAACCGCTGAAACTGTGTCATACACAAGTGTGCAGCTGTACTTACTCATGGGTGTAGGAGAGAAGTGTGAAGACAGATGGGGCTGTAGAAGCCAATACCTGCCATCTGTGGAGGGACCGGTGTACATACAGTCCGAACCACATAGAATGCGGGGGGAAACTGCAGAGATGAGGGGAGCTACCCAGGGGAGATGCAAACTCAGGGACTCAGGCAGTTACAAGACAGGAGAGTGCATCCAGTCAACCCCAAGGCAGCCTCTGGGGAAGGAAGAAAGCCGTAAGAACTTCACAGTACAACAGGCCTAGAGCACCCGCAATACACTTTGTTTAAGGCAACCATTACCTAGGATCAGGAAAGCTGACAGGTTTCGGAAGGTTGGTTTATTTAAAAGGATCATTGGTAACACCTGATGACAGAGTATATTATTTTTTCTTTCAATTTTTGTTCAAATTGTGCCTGATGTTATGGATGGATCCATAGCATAAAGAAAATAAAACAAAGCAATGTTCCTGCAAGATTTGCTCTTTGTGCCTCTGAAGGGTTAGGAACGTGCTATACAAATGACAGCACAATACAATCTCGCTGCCTCTCTATTACATTCTGCTGGAATCTCACATTCTATGTCTTTTCAAATTTTTAAGTGTGGTGAAGGATCCCTCCTGCGTATTTGTAGATGTGGTGGGATGTGATTACTGGGCCTTTCACCCCTGATCTATTCACAGACATTTTAAGTACTCCACCAGAGCCCTGATTACAAGTTGCTCTGTATTGGGGGGGTGCAAACTCTGCTCTATAAATTACCTGTACTGTATGGTAACAACCCACCAGTACTGTGCAGTTATGAGTTAAACCACAAAAAATGGGTAATTACAGTGCGGACCTGGGTTTACCAGGTGGTATCCTGCATGGTATAACCTTTTCCATGAGGATTAACACACACTTTTAACCTCTGCTGTGAGCAGGAATGCTGCTGTGTGTAGGAAAGAAGCCTTTTTCACATGGTCGCTCCCACTTTTTGCCTGGTAAATGATGTAATTTCAACTGGAACTGCACTGAGTCCCTACTAACCAAGTCCAGAGTGCCAGAGATCTTTCCTAAAACTGTACAATTGTTTCCTCCAATTAGCAATCCCTTTACGACCCTCCGTAAGTCCCTAGTACATGGTACTGCTGGTACTTAGGGACTGGGGTACCAAAGAGGGTCTCCAAGGGCTGCAGCACGAATTGTGCACCCTAAGGTACCCCTCACCAAGCACATGCAAGACTGCCATTGCAGGCTGCGTGTCTTCATGCAGACAAAAATGAAAACAGAACATTACACATCCCTGTGTGCCATGTTCCCTAACACTGCATGTGGCATTTGTAAGTCACCCTACAGCAGGCCTCACAGTCTTAAGGCAGGGTACGTAATATTAGATGGGAGGGCTTACCTGTATGAGCAGATATGCCCCTGTGCTGGTCAGTTCCATTACTGTCGGTGCAAGTGACCAGGGAAGCCATTTTAAACCATGTACTAGACACTGGTGAAAACGTGTTCCCCAGCGACATGATGGCTTCACTGAAGATAGGGATGTTTGGTATCAAACATCATGTACTGATAAGCCCACACTGATTCCAGTGGTTGGTTTATCAATATATGCACCCAGCGGGTACCTTAGAAGTGCCCCATGAAAACCTACCAGTCTCTGGTGTGCTCCCTGAGACGCTGTTCTGACTTCCAGATTGAGAGTCTCTGCTCTCAGAAGACCCAGAACAAAAGCCTGTCAGGGAAGATAATGTCACACCCCCTCCCACAGGATGACTGGCTGATTAGCCTTCCTTGGGCGGCAATCCCCAAAGATCTGCCGCCTTTGAAATTCAAATCTGGCTCCCCTCACAAGAGAGGAAGCCGCCCTCCCTTTCCAGATCTGCCCTTGGACCTGATCAGGCAGGACAATTAGCTAGTTAAGTAGGCATGCCACCCTCAGGACAGTACCACCCCTAAGGAAGGTGGGCTAAACTGAGATGGACACGACTTTTCAGAAGTCGCCATCTTTATGATGGAATACTTAGGAGTTCTGGGACATAGGGCCAGATGTATGAACACATTTTCCCATAGACACAGAATGGGTAAAACTGTTTGATACATCTGGCCCTTAGTTTTGCCCATTTCCAACAGGCAGTGTTCAAATAGGGGGCGCAGTGACCCTAAGGGTCAGTAGCCCATAGGCTACTACCCTACACTCCCCTAATGCACCTAAATTCAGTATTTAAGGGATTCACGTTCGTGAATCTGACCTTTTGACATCTTTAGGGAGAGAGCAGGACAGCGCTGTCCTGCTCTCTCCCTCTCACGCAACGGAGCACAGCAACGTTTGTTGCTGCGCTGCATTGTATGAATTTTTAATAAGTCTACCACATATCTCTTTGCTCGTCTTGCACCAGAGAATCAGATCTTGATGCTCTGGAGAAAGAAGAAAGACGTGAAGAGCCGCACAGCAAGAACAGAAGATCCAGCAACTGACCTGGTGCCAACCCTGCTGGCCTGCCTGCTGCCTTCGCCAATTGCACAAGAAGTCCACATGTCCTGCAGCTACTGAGTCCCCAAAGCACGGGAGAGCTACCAGCACTTCACCCAGGAGTCAAGACCTCCTGAGGGACAGTGGAACTCTCTGATGCATCTTGCAAACTGCAAAAGAAGAGGCAAGAGGACTCCAAAACCACCAAAACCTGATGCCACGAAGCACCTCTGTACCTGAGCCCCTCAGCCGTGTCAAAGTAGGCCACCGGTGTGAGCATGGCCCCCCAGCCCTCCAGGTATGGAGTCCACTGTGGAGTGACTCCTCGTGAACTGCCCAACGTCGCCTGCAGCCTCTGTGTGCAGGCCCCCTCAACCGCAAGTGTTGCCGGACGGAGAAACCGGCACCCCAAAGACCCTCTGCACCTATACTCCCCATCCAAAGGAGAAGAGAACCAAAGGTGTTCCCACATCTCCCAACATCGCAAGAACCGAATCCACTTGTGGGTTCTAACAGACTGACCTTTCAGTCCCCTCCTGTGGCCTCTTTGTGACCGGACCGATCCCCGTTGGTTTGCATTTGGCACCCAATGCAGTAGCACCACTGCACCCGGCCACCCGCATGTGTCGTTGGAGGGGACCTGCTAGTGCTGCCTTGGACCCTGCCCTGTACTCACCTTTGACCCAGGACACTGGTACCGTAAGTCGCTGACAAGAACTGGCAAACTGCATACATTTTTCCTCTGATGCCTTAACATACATAAAGATACTTGCTGTTTTATACATTTTTGTGGATCGTCTTCTTGAGTCATGTGTGTCATTTATTGACTATTGTATGTATTTTCAGATATCTTGCACTCCTCTCGGTTAAGCCTCTGGCTGCTCAACCACACTACCCTCTAAGAGAGCAATTTAGGATTGCGTGAGCAAGGCCCTGTCCACTGATAAGGGAACCCTGGACTCTTTGCACGGTCTATTAGATTTTTAATAAACCATATAAAGAGCCAGCTTCCTACACTGTGTAACATGCCTCAAAGTAAATAAAAACAAGGACAGAGTTGACCGCATCCTATTGCTTTTTCGTTTACTTTAAGCCATGTTGCACTGAAGCTAATGCTGCTGTGCAACATCTTTAAAAAGCCTTACGGGAGCTAAATAGCTCTGCAGGAACTATTTGGCTTTCTTATTATTTTTAAATATGTTGCACAGCAGCGCAGGCTGCTGTGCAATATGGCTTAAAGTAAATAAAAACAAAGGCTACGCCGCGGCCAGCGTTTACTGTGCCATAGTGCTTTGTTCTTAATTACTTTAAGCCATACTGTGCTGCAGCCAGTGCTGCTGTGCAACATGCCTTAAAGAAGCACAGAGGTTGGAGGTGGCAAGCAACATGAGTGGGGAGGGTGGGAAACAAAGAACGTGTAAAGGGAGGCGGAGGGGTGGCGCAGCGGCCAAGGTGCCTGACTCCGGACCACAGGGTTCACAGTTCGATCCCCTGTGCTGGCGGCAGGATAGCCCAGCACCATGTGACTCTGGGCAATAGCTTGCTTAGTCTTCCTGAGGGCCCCCAGCGCCGGGACACCTCTCCGGAGGTAGCCGTGCGCACAAATGCTGGTATTTCATTTTAAAGGGAGGCGGAGGGGTGGCTTAAAGAGAACAGCTGCTGCAAATTTTTTAAATGAAATGGATGGTGGGTTAAAAAGATTGCTGGGGGAGGATTGACACCACGAGTGTGGGAGGGTGACGCAATGCAAAGTGGGAGGATGGTGAGAATGACAGAGAGGGACTGCAGAGGCGTGCACTCTATAACAATGCATGCTGAAAAGTAAAAAAATGAGTACCTGCAGGAGCCTGCTGTCAGTGAAATGACACTGGGCACAGGAAGCTGTACTTGGTCCATGCTCCAACTGACTGCACCTGATATTTCTAAAGTTTATGGCTGTTTGAATAAAATAAGCTACGGACACTTGATGACCAAATAGGGTAGTCTTGTGCTATGTCTTATGTGTGTGACACCTGAGTGTGCTGACTAAAAAAAAGCCTCTTTCAGGCAGGCGTTAAAAGGATAAATGGTTTTATTTTGCCAAATCTTCCTGACTTCATGTATGCTGCACTGTACTGTATACATCCAAAGTGTTAAAACATTTAAAGTTTGTCTAATCATAGAATTTTCTACTTGAAGGGTACCATTCCAGCGCAAAACGGGAAACAACCTTTACAACGTGGTCATTACACCGCGATACCTTTACAACGCAGTACCATTACAACGCAAGTCGTTACAATGACTTGCTCTAGATGGCGCTCTAAACTAAGGAATAGTATAATTTACTATTCCAACACCTTCCCTACTGTTGCACACGCTGGAGTTGGAATACTAAATTATACTATTCCTAAGTCCAGCGCGCCATCTAGAGCAAGTTGTTGTAAAGACTTGCGTTGTAACAATGCAGTCGTTGTACATGGAAGGGCTCCCTGCCTGTGTACCGTGCTGGCATGTTGGGGCTCCCTGAAGCTCGGGCCCCTGCGCACCACGGGTGCTGTGGCGGCTAATGTTACGCCACTGGTATTTACATGTAGTGAGTGCGGAGTCTCTGCACTCTGTGCAGTTCTCAGTGCAGAGATTCCCCCACAAGTGCGGAGACTCCACACTCGTAACTTTACTACAGGTAAGTACCTTTGTGAATCAGGCCCTTTGACATAGATGGGGAGAGAACAGGACAACGCTGTGCTCTCTCCCTCTCATGCAACGGAGCGCTGTAACGTTTCTTGCTGCGCTGCATGAATTTTTACTGAATCTACGCCAAATCTCTTTGTGCATTTTGCGACACATTTTATACTTAGTGTAATACAATTTTAAAGTAATGAGTTGCATATATTCACAGTGCTTGCAGGTGCAGGTTGGGACTTCCTAGCACTATAAATACACGTCACTGTTGGGTTACACACACACATCTGCAGTGATCGATCGTATCAACCAATTGAGCTTTCAGAACATCAAAATAATTAATTTGCTTCGATAACATTAACCTACATCTATGTTGTATTTAAAGTGTGAGTATAGTTTGGAGAGGTGTGGTGCAGCGGCCAGGGCAGCTGACGTCGGAGCACAGGGCTCACGGTTCGATCCCCGGCTCTGGCGGCAGCTCAGCTCAGCACCATGTGACTCTGGGCAATAGCTCACTTAATTTCCACGACGGCCCCCAGCGCCTTGAGACCCGTAAGGGTGAGTAGTTCGCACTTTATAGATTTAGTTTGTTCTTTTTTACCCCCGTCCCTGGCAGTGCCCGCCCCCCACGGCACTCAGGGTCACAGTTTCATGCTTTCTGTGGGCTTCGGCTTCTGGAGGCCTGTGAAGTACTCTGTGCAGCTAACATCATTTATTGTAAACGCACAGAGGCCTCCCCCACGCCCTGTGCTTAGGAGGAGGCGGGCCGGCTCCTATGGGGGGGGGGGGGAGGTCTGTCGGGGGCAGGTGGGGCCTTTGATTGGAAATTCAACATTTCTGGTGAGATCTGGGAAAGAGTGCGGGCTCTGCTGTGTGTGTTTACCCGCAGTGCCCCCGGTGCCGTGCGTGCCTGACTCTCGCTCTAATCCTGCTGGTGGAATTACTGGACAAACTTCACAGGGGACAGGGGGGCTGGGGGCCGGCTAATACGGATTTACGGGAAAAACGTCCAGACGATGTTTACCTTCAGGGGAAGAGCAAATTCCACCGTCCGATAGTGAGACAAGACGAGAGGTCATGTTTGCATCCGCTGGAGCGCCTCGGTAGTCTCAGGCCTGATTCGAAACGCTATACTGGCCTGGTGCACGACAAAGCACTATAAACCCTTGGCCACATGTACACCGAGGCAGCTACTGTCACCCGGCCCCATAAACCATAAACCACCAGGACTAGGACTGATGACTACAGTGCTTCGAAGGGCATGCGTTCGCCGAGAGGCGCTGCTGATGTCTATTTCTAGGCCCCGCCCCTCCCCCTAATCCCTAATAGAGTTGGCTGAGACAGATGGCAGCAGGCCAGTTAGCACACAGACCATAGGCTGGAGGAAACCTGTCTTCAGGAAACAGACCCTGGGCTGGAGGGAACCTGTCTTCAGGAAACAGACCCTATGCGGGAGGGAACCTGTCTTCAGGAAACAGACCCTATGCGGGAGGGAACCTGTCTTCCTGCAGCGGCTTCTTCTCGAGGGCAGTGTATCATCGTCCTCCATCCCCCTCCACCCCCCCCGGTGCTGCAAGCCATGCAGGCAAAAAAATTGCAATGAAAAGATTTCATAGCCATTTTATTTTTACCGACGCTGGGCGCACTGTAGCAGCGCCAGGCCCCGAGCCCTGAGACATGCGGAGCGTGTCTTCTGCTGCCGATTGGCCCAGCAGGGGAGGACTGAAGCAGGGCTGGCTGGATGTTCCAAAGTGCGCATGTTACTTTGGCCGGCTGTTTTACGCCGGTCAAAGTGACATGCGCACTTTGAAGCACTCCATCGAGCTGTCTTAAGCCAGCTGGGTGGAGACCAAGCACAGGCCTCCAGGGCCTGAAGGAGCAGCCAGCCAGCTGGCTCGATCCAATCCCGGCACTTCTCACATGCTGGTTAACAGTATGAGAGCAGCGTCTGGATTGGTTAGGGGACACTTCATGCATCAGAGAAGGAGAAGAACACAGAGGAGGACGTGTAGCCCGTGGGTAATTGCTGTTTTATTTATTTTAATTGATATTTGTAATGCATGCAAGTGTAGTGCTTGTGTTTTATTTTTTAGTTAGTGTTATGTTTTTATTTGGGTGTTTGGAGGGAGGGGTATTTTATTTTGGGCTTTTGGCGGGAGTAGTGATTAACTTTGGGCTTTTGGAGCGAGAAGGTGTTTTATTGTGTTTTTTTGGAAAGGGGTGGGGCACTTCACTCGCCCCTCTACCTTCAACCCAGCCGCCACTGTTGTCTTCACTCTTCAGTACACAAATCCTAGGCTGGAAAGAACCTGTCTCCGGTACACAGACTGTGAGAAGTTGGCCTGGTATATGCTGTTCACTAATTAAAGTGGACACCTTGCACCAGGGCAAATCGACTCTTATGGTAGATAGGTTTAAGACAACCTTTTAAAGAAAGCTATCCTAGTGGTAGCTGTGGAGAGCAGCCTTCAGGCTAAGTCTTGAAGGAATGTAAAGCAGCTTGTTTTACCATATAATCTCTTGAATCACCAAATGAAAAGACACCACACAGGTATATATATCAAATATATATGTATTTATTTCTAAATAACTCTCTACTAATCTCTTTATGAGATTAGAAGACAAACATATGCACAAATCAACGTTTCACAATAAGTTAAGCACAAAATATGGCTGGGGCCCTAGGGGCGTACCAGACCATATACTAAAAAGGAACTTAGCAACAACGACTTGCAGGGGGACAAGGCCTAGGGCCTTCAGAAGTGCTGGGGCCTCACGAAACAACCCAAGGCAGGTAAGTAAAGGACCCACGGGGGACGCGTGCAGTGTGGATACACAGGCGCGGATCGCCGTTGACTTCAATGGGGCAAGTCGCGGTTGGAAATTAAGAGTTCTAGGATACTTCGGGAGAACCTACAAGCAAGTCACTTACAGGGTAAGTAGTTCTAGGGCCCACACCCACAGGAGCACCGTAGTGCTGGAGTTACCTCACCCAGGGAAGCCGGGTGCATAGGTGTCCTTTGGTGTCGGGTCGCGGCGTCGTTTTCAATGGCGAACAAAGAAGACTTGCTGCTTGCGGGAGCTGAAGAAGTGTCCGGTGGAATCCAAGCCTGGATTCTGAAGAAGGATGACCTGAAAGCAGAGGGGACAGTGTTCAAAGTCACTTGGCAGTGACTCGGGGCAAGGAAGATGGATGCCCACCGTCGTCGGTTGATTCAGGTTGGTTGCGGGTGCCTTGACTCTTCAGCCACGAGGTCCAGGAGGTGTCGACGACAACCAGGAGCTGGATTCTGTGTGTCCCACGAAGTCTGCAGCTTACTGCGGTGTCGGCAACTCGATTGGAGCCAACAAGCCTTGGCAACAGCAAGTCTCGGGGAGATGAAGAAAAGTCGATGGCACAGACCAGCAAGGTCTGAGGGACTCACCCAGCGAGGGTAAGTCAGGGCAGGCCTGGAGCAACCAGGGGAGCCCTTTGGTTTCTTTAAGAAATCTTCTGGGGACCCACGAGCCGGCTGGCAAGGGATCGCGAAGACACCTCGGGCGGAATCACTCAACAGGGGCCCACGGTCACTCGGGACGGTGTAGGCCTCTGATCTTCGGAGGGATTCCTGCTAGAGGTCGGGACCACACGTGGTCCAAAGCACAAGTTCGTGGAACATTGTGAAGGGGTTGCACTCGACAATAGTGCACGGTACCCAGGGGTCGCGGTTCCTCGTCACTCGTGGGGTCCACTTACCTCAGCTTCACTGGGGACTCACGATGGCCTTGGAGAAGTCAGGAAATCCACTTCTTGGGCTGCAGGGACTTCGGACTCCGGCGGGAGCGGCGTAGTTTGCGACCGTCGTAGTCGTTTTTGGTGCCTGCCAAGCAGGGGAGTCACTCCTTGACTCCAAGGGAGATTCTTCTGTCTTCCAAAGGTAGTGGAACGTCGAAGGGCCAGGATTCTTCTGTAGAGCGTCGTCCAGGGGTTATCTAACTAGCAAGTTCAAGGGTTCCCCTTCTTATACTGAAAAGAGGGGATGGACTAGCTCTATGACCCCACCTATGGGAGGGTCAAGGGAGGGGTGGCTACACCCACTTCCCTTTGTCCAGCTTCGCGCCAGAGCAGGGGCAGGTAGCCCCTGAGCCGGTTTGAACTGGCATATGCACAGAGGAGCCTTCTGCTCCCCCAGTGCAGGACTTCAAAGCACTCTAAGAGTGCACCCACCCAGCCCCAATACACTAAACCCTGTCTGGGAGGTGGTTACACCTCCCTGTGACAGGATGCCTATTGTTGGGCTTCCTCCACTGCGAGTTTCGGTCATCAGCAGGAGGGCAGCCCAGTGTCTGTGACTGGTGGCATCCATTTTGTGATGCCAGGGCTCTTTAGGATTCTACCGCGTTTCCACAGCAGGTACATGTCTTATCCCTCTAGAAGGGTGGAATGCTACCCCCGCCACCAAGATTGGCGGGGGGGTAGTATTCCAAGATGTTTGACACCAAACACGACATGTTTTGATGCAGCCATCCCAAAGTTAGCATTTACCGCGAGGATATAATGCACTTAATAGTATATGGTTTAACCGCATCCACAAACAGCACCAGAGAATAGACTCTGAGAGCTGCAGAGGGGCCCTGCTCAGGCAGAGGCACCCCCTCACATAGAAGCCAAGCACCCTGCCCTCAGGATTGATAGGGCCTGCCTTAGGGGTGACTGATAGGTTTATATGTGTGTGCAGGAGAGATATAGGAAACCTATATCTCAGTGAGGGGTGCTAGCACCACCTCACCCAGGCTGCAGTAGCAGGCCTGTGGTGTCAGATTTAGTCTGCTTCCCAGGGGTGGCATAATACATGCTGCAGCCCCTGGTAGGCCTGTGAAGTACCTATGCCCTTGGCACCTAAGGTACCATATACTAGGGACTCATAAGGCACCACAGTATCCAATCACTAGTGCACCTAGAGTGCACTCCATGTCGTTTAGAGAGAACAGAGAGGCTGGGGCCCTGATTGGCAGGGACCCAGCCAGACTATAGCCAGAAACCAGTGCTAACATCAGAAAAAAGTGGGGGCAACATAAGAGGCAGATCCTACTCTCCTACACAACCCCCCCAAACGCAGGGACACTAAACTAACCTTGACCAGTTGAGTCTTCGTGTTCAAAGTGGAAATACCTTGAGAGTCCATCTGCATTGGCATGTTGGGTCCCAGGCCTATGTTCCACTGTATAGTCCATCCCCTGTAGGGAAATGGACCACCTCAAAAGTTTTGGGTTTTCACCTTTCATCTGCTTTAGCCATAGGAGGGGCTTGTGGTCAGTCTGAACTATGAAGTGAGTACCAAACAAGTATGGCCTCAGCTTCTTCAGGGCCCATACCACAGCAAAGGCCTCCTCTCTATAGCTGACCAACGTTTCTCTCTAGGGGTCAGCCTTCTGCTAATAAAAGCTACTGGCTGGTCTTGACCTTCATCATTCAGTTGAGACAGTACAGCTCCCACACCCAGCTCAGAAGCATCTGTTTGGACAATGAACTTTTTGGTGTAGTCTGGACTCTGTAAGATGGGGTCAGTGCACATGGCCTGCTTTAGGTCTTCAAATGCCTTTTGACAGCTAGCTGCCACTGAACCTTTTTTGGCATTCTCTTTGAGGTCAGATCATTCAAGGGGGTCACTATAGATCCATATCCCTTGACAAACCTCCTATAGTACCCAGTCAGGCCTAAGAAGGCTCTCACCTGTGTCTGGGTGGTTGGAGCAACCCATTCCATTATGGTTTGGATTTTGCTCTGTAAAGGCTGAACCTGGCCTCCACCTACAAGGTGGCCCAGGTACACAACCTGACTCTGCCCTATCTGGCACTTGGTGGCCTTGATAGTGAGGCCTGCTTTCTGCAGGGCCTCCAAAACATTTCTGAGGTGGACCAGGTGATCCTGCCAGGAGGAACTAAAGACAGCAATATCATCTAGATAAGCTGAGCAATAAGTTTCCATCCCTGCCAGAACTTTATTCACCAACCTCTGAAAAGTGGCAGGTGCATTTTTCAATCCAAAGGGCATCACCACAAAGTGGTAGTGCCCACCAGGGGTCGAAAATGCTGTTTTGGCTTTTGCATCATCAGCTAATCTGATTTGCCAGTAGCCAGCTGTTAGGTCAAATGTGCTTAGATACTTGGCTGAGGCCAAAGTATCAATCAGCTCATCTGCCCTTGGTATGGGATAGGCATCAGTCCTAGTGACTGCATTGAGGCCTCTGTAGTCTACACAAAACCTCATTTCTTTCTTACCACCCTGGGTATGAGGCTTGGGTACCAGGACTACTGGGCTAGCCCAAGGGCTATCTGAAGGCTCAATCACGCCTAACTCCAACATTTTCTGGACTTCAGTCCTGATACAGTCCCTGACATGGTCAGGTTGCCTGTAGATTTTATTCTTGACAGGCAGACTGTCCCCAGTGTCCACCTCATGGGTGCACCAGGTAGTCTGACTAGGGGTCAGGCTAAACATATGTCTAAACTGTTGCAGAACTTGTCTGCACTCAGTTTGCTGATGGTCAGTGAGGCTGCTTGCCAAAGCAACACCATCTACTGACCCATCATCAGGGTTCTGAGAGAGCAGGTCAGGGAGAGGGTCACTCTCCTCCTCCTGGTCCTCATCAGTTGCCATGAGCAAGCCCATGTCAGCCCTGTCAACATATGGCTTTAATCTGTTGACATGAAGCACCCTTAGGGGGCTCCTGGGAGTTCCAAGATTCACCAGATAGGTGACTTCTCCCTTCTGTTCAACTATTGTATGGGGGCCACTCCACTTGTCCTGGAGGGCTGCTGGGGCCACAGGTTCCAACACCCACACTTTCTGTCCTGGCTGGTATACAGTCAGCACAGCCTTTGGTCATGCCAAGCTTTTTGCAATTCTTGGCTGGCCTCCAGGTTTTTGGTTGCCTTTTTCATGTACTCTGCCATCCGGGAGCGGAGACCAAGTACATAGTCCATCACATCTTGTTTGGGGGCTTGAGAGGTAACTCCCAGCCCTCTTTTACCAAACATAGTGGACCTCTCACAGGATGCCCAAACAGAAGCTCAAATGGGCTGTAACCAACCCCCTTCTGTGGAACCTCTCTGTATGCAAACAACAGGCAAGGAAGAAGAAGGTCCCATTTCCGCCTAAGCTTCTCTGGGAGTCCTTTAATCATTCCTTTCAAGGTTTTGTTGAAGCGTTCAACTAAACCATTGCATTGTGGGTGATAGGGGTGGTGAACTTATAAGTTACACCACACTCCTTCCACATTGCCTTCAGATATCCTGACATGAAGTTGGTACCTCTGTCAAAAATGACCTCCTTTGGGAAACCCACTCTGGAGAAAACTCCAATGAGGGCTCTTGCCACCACAGGGGCTGTGGTGGTCCTCAGAGGAATTGCCTCTGGGTACCTGGTGGCATGATCCACTACCACCAGGATAAATCTGTGCCCAGATGCAGTCTGAGGGTCAAGAGGACCAACAATGTCAATCCCTACCCTTTCAAAGGGTACCCCCACCACAGGTAGTGGTATCAGGGGGCCTTTGTTGTGCCACCTGCCTTACCACTGGCTTGGCAAGTGACACAGGAGCGACAAAACTCCTTTGTGTCCTCTGACATATGTGGCCAATGAAAATGTGGAACAAGCCTGTCCCAGGTCTTGTTTTGGCCCAAGTGACCTGCTAAAGGGATATCATGTGCTAAGGTCAAGAGGAACCCCTAAACTTCTGAGGTATTACCAACCTCCTGGTGGCTCCAGGGGCTGGGTCTCTACCCTCAGAATATAGGAGTCCCTCATCCCAATAAACTTTATGGGACCCACTAGCACTCCCAGCAGCCTCAGCAGCAGCCTGCTGTCTGAGGGGTTCAAGAGAGGGGCAGCACTGTTGCTCCTTACTCAGATCTTCCCTAGAAGGGCCCCCTGCCCCCAAGAACTCAACCTGGTCAGGTTCAAGTCCCTCTGGGGCAGTTCCTTCTTCAGGTTCTGCTTCACCTCCCTCTGGAAGTGAATCTTTGATCTGAGACAGAGGGGAAGGCACTGCCTTAACCCTACTGCTCCTCCTCTTCGGAAGCATCTGGTCCATTGTTCCAGGATCCAGAGCTGGTTCAGTGTTATGCATTCTTGCTTGTGACCTGGTCACAGCAAATACCTCTGCAGGGATGCCCAACATCTCAGCATGAGTCCATAACTCTACTTCAGACCAGGCTGAAGTCTCTAGATCATTGCCCAACAGACATTCTACAGGGAGGTCTGCACTGACTACAACCTTTTTGGGGCCAGTTACCCCTCCCCAGGAGAAATTCACAACTGCCAGACTATGGTTGGTCTGGACATTGCTTGCATTGGTCACCTGGTACATTTCGCCCAGGATGATCTGTCCAGGGTCCACTAGGTCCTCTGCCACCATGGTGACACTAGCACCTGTGTCCCTAAATGCCAAAGCCTGTTTGCCATTTATCAAAGGCTGCTGTTTGTACTTGCCCAGATTACTGGGGCTTACTAGGAAGGACATATCAATGTTTCCATCACAAATCAGCATTGCCTGAGTGGTCACTCTGACTAGGTCAGAATCCACTTCAGAACCCAGGGTCAACCCTACTACACCCTTATTCTGCGTACCACCTCCACCAGTAGCTGAGCTAGGGGGCACAGTTGCCTTAGGGGCAGGAGTGGTGGTGGTTGGGTCTTTGGACTTGGTACAATCAGAAGTCCAGTGCCCTTTCTGTTTACAGAATTTGCACCAGGGCTTCTTTTGGCCTTTTCCCTTGTTGGACTGTGACTCCCCACCAGATGCAGATTTTTGGGGCCCTTGTGAAGACTTCTGGTCTTTTGACTTATCCCCACCTTTCTCAGAGCCTTTAGGATCTTGCTTCTTAGTGTCACCCCCTTGGTTCTGGGTTTTCTGCCTCACCCTGGTTCTGACCCATTTGTCTGCCTTCTTTCCCAATTCTTGGGGAGAGGTCAGATCAGAGTCCACCAGGTACTAATGCAACAACTGGTTCTGGCAATTATTTAGGATCTGTTCTCTCATCATCAGATTATACAATCCCTTGAAATCAGTAACCCTACTGCCAACCAGCCAACCCTCTAGAGCCTTGGTTGCACAATCAACAAAGTCAGTCCAGTCCTGAGTCTGTGCCTTCTGGGTATCTCTGAACTTCAACCTGTACTGCTCAGTGGTTAAGCCAAACCCATCTATCAGTGCACTCTTCAGGACCTCAGAATCATCAGCATCCTCCTCTCTAACAGTGAGGAGCTTGTCTCTTCCTTTATCTGAAAAGGAGAGCCACAAGATTGCTGCCCACTGCTTTTGGGGGACCTGCTGTACTCTACAGGCCCTCTCCATAGCAGTTATCCACTTGTGGATATCATCCCCACTCTGGTAGGGAGGAACAACCTTGCTCAGGTTCCTATGGTCAGGAATATATTCCCTGCCTCTAGGGACACTGTTGCTGCCACCAGGGGGTTCTAACCCCTCTTTTCTAGAAGCTCTCTGGATCTCCAGGGCTTCCCTATCCAGTGCCAACTGCTTGGTTCTGAGGGCCACTTTGGCTTCCTCATACTGGAGCAGTTTGCACCTTCTCTCAGAGGAGGTCTCTCTTAAGGAAAAGTATGAGCTCCTCTGCTGGACAAATTCTCTGCCAGAGTGATAAGAGTGGTCAGATTCCCTGGAAGGGGATCTGTGCCTCTCCTCCTCTCTGTCAGTTCTCTTAGGGAGAATTCCTCTGTCCTTTTCAGGCCCCTTGAAGCCTGGCCCTTCAATCACAGAGTCTTGGTCATTCTGATTTTCATCATCTGACCCAGATACTATGACTGACCCACCCACTGATTCAAACCCTTTAGCTCCTAGAGCCAATCTAAGGTCATCTGCTGTCTGCAGATCTATCAGGTGTAGTGTTGAGGGACTCTGTCCTAGCCTCAGGTGTCTGTCAACACACATGGCTCTCAAGTCAGAGAAAGCCATGTCCTTATACTGAGGCTGAGTGGATCCACTGGGTCCACCCCTTAAGGACATTCTAGTGTTGTGCAGTGTTGTACTACCTACACTAGTTTGTGGCCTACTGATCCTAGCTTGAGCTGTGGAAAGGGTGTGCTATCCCTTGGCACACAGCTCTAAGTTCAGTAGAACTTATTGATACTAAGCTTGACTTTATATGTACCTTGAGTACCTATAATGGTTTTCAGTTAGTAATTCAAATAGAGATTTTCTGGTAAAACAATGGCAAGCTGGAATCCCACACGCTGCCCACCAATGTGAGAAGTTGGCCTGGTATATGCTGTTCACTAATTAAAGTGGACACCTTGCACCAGGGCAAATCGACTCTTATGGTAGATAGGTTTAAGACAACCTTTTAAAGAAAGCTATCCTAGTGGTAGCTGTGGAGAGCAGCCTTCAGGCTAAGTCTTGAAGGAATGTAAAGCAGCTTGTTTTACCATATAATCTCTTGAATCACCAAATGAAAAGACACCACACAGGTATATATATCAAATATATATGTATTTATTTCTAAATAACTCTCTACTAATCTCTTTATGAGATTAGAAGACAAACATATGCACAAATCAACGTTTCACAATAAGTTAAGCACAAAATATGGCTGGGGCCCTAGGGGCGTACCAGACCATATACTAAAAAAGGGACTTAGCAACAACGACTTGCAGGGGGACAAGGCCTAGGGCCTTCAGAAGTGCTGGGGCCTCACGAAACAACCCAAGGCAGGTAAGTAAAGGACCCACGGGGGACGCGTGCAGTGTGGATACACAGGCGCGGATCGCCGTTGACTTCAATGGGGCAAGTCGCGGTTGGAAATTAAGAGTTCTAGGATACTTCGGGAGAACCTACAAGCAAGTCACATACAGGGTAAGTAGTTCTAGGGCCCACACCCACAGGAGCACCGTAGTGCTGGAGTTACCTCACCCAGGGAAGCCGGGTGCATAGGTGTCCTTTGGTGTCGGGTCGCGGCGTCGTTTTCAATGGCGAACAAAGAAGACTTGCTGCTTGCGGGAGCTGAAGAAGTGTCCGGTGGAATCCAAGCCTGGATTCTGAAGAAGGATGACCTGAAAGCAGAGGGGACAGTGTTCAAAGTCACTTGGCAGTGACTCGGGGCAAGGAAGATGGATGCCCACCGTCGTCGGTTGATTCAGGTCGGTTGCGGGTGCCTTGACTCTTCAGCCACGAGGTCCAGGAGGCGTCGACGATGACCAGGAGCTGGATTCTGTGTGTCCCACGAAGTCTGCAGCTTACTGCGGTGTCGGCAACTCGATTGGAGCCAACAAGCCTTGGCAACAGCAAGTCTCGGGGAGATGAAGAAAAGTCGATGGCACAGACCATCAAGGTCTGAGGGACTCACCCAGCGAAGGTAAGTCAGGGCAGGCCTGGAGCAACCAGGGGAGCCCTTTGGTTTCTTTAAGAAGTCTTCTGGGGACCCACGAGCCGGCTGGCAAGGGATCGCGAAGACACCTCGGGCGGAATCACTCAACAGGGGCCCACGGTCACTCGGGACGGTGTAGGCCTCTGATCTTCGGAGGGATTCCTGCTAGAGGTCGGGACCACACGTGGTCCAAAGCACAAGTTCGTGGAACGTTGTGAAGGGGTTGCACTCGACAATAGTGCACGGTACCCAGGGGTCGCGGTTCCTCATCACTCGTGGGGTCCACTTGCCTCAGCTTCACTGGGGACTCACGATGGCCTTGGAGAAGTCAGGAAATCCACTTCTTGGGCTGCAGGGACTTCGGACTCCGGCGGGAGCGGCGTAGTTTGCGACCGTCGTTGTCGTTTTTGGTGCCTGCCAAGCAGGGGAGTCACTCCTTGACTCCAAGGGAGATTCTTCTGTCTTCCAAAGGTAGTGGAACGTCGAAGGGCCAGGATTCTTCTGTAGAGCGTCGTCCAGGGGTTATCTAACTAGCAAGTTCAAGGGTTCCCCTTCTTATACTGAAAAGAGGGGATGGACTAGCTCTATGACCCCACCTATGGGAGGGTCAAGGGAGGGGGTGGCTACACCCACTTCCCTTTGTCCAGCTTCGCACCAGAGCAGGGGCAGGTAGCCCCTGAGCCGGTTTGAACTGGCATATGCACAGAGGAGCCTTCTGCTCCCCCAGTGCAGGACTTCAAAGCACTCTAAGAGTGCACCCACCCAGCCCCAATACACTAAACCCTGTCTGGGAGGTGGTTACACCTCCCTGTGACAGGATGCCTATTGTTGGGCTTCCTCCACTGCGAGTTTCGGTCATCAGCAGGAGGGCAGCCCAGTGTCTGTGACTGGTGGCATCCATTTTGTGATGCCAGGGCTCTTTAGGATTCTACCGCGTTTCCACAGCAGGTACATGTCTTATCCCTCTAGAAGGGTGGAATGCTACCCCCGCCGCAAGATTGGCGGGGGGTAGTATTCCAAGATGTTTGACACCAAACACGACATGTTTTGATGCAGCCATTCCAAAGTTAGCATTTACCGCGAGGATATAATGCACTTAATAGTATATGGTTTAACCGCATCCACAAACAGCACCAGAGAATAGACTCTGAGAGCTGCAGAGGGGCCCTGCTCAGGCAGAGGCACCCCCTCACATAGAAGCCAAGCACCCTGCCCTCAGGATTGATAGGGCCTGCCTTAGGGGTGACTGATAGGTTTATATGTGTGTGCAGGAGAGATATAGGAAACCTATATCTCAGTGAGGGGTGCTAGCACCACCTCACCCAGGCTGCAGTAGCAGGCCTGTGGTGTCAGATTTAGACTGCTTCCCAGGGGTGGCATAATACATGCTGCAGCCCCTGGTAGGCCTGTGAAGTACCTATGCCCTTGGCACCTAAGGTACCATATACTAGGGACTCATAAGGCACCACAGTATCCAATCACTAGTGCACCTAGAGTGCACTCCATGTCGTTTAGAGAGAACAGAGAGGCTGGGGCCCTGATTGGCAGGGACCCAGCCAGACTATAGCCAGAAACCAGTGCTAACATCAGAAAAAAAGTGGGGGCAACATAAGAGGCAGATCCTACTCTCCTACACAGACCCTGGGCCGGAGAGAACCTGTCTTTAGTACACAGACCCTGGGCCGGAGAGAACCTGTCTTCAGTACACAGACTCTGGGCTGGAGGGAACCTGTCTTCAATACACCAGACCCTGGGCTGGATTAAACATGTTTTCAGTACACAGACCCTGGATCAAGGGAACCTGTCTTCAGCACACAGACTCTGCCCTGGAGGGAAACTGTCTTCGGTACACAGACTCTTCCATGAGGGCACCTATATTCAGTACACAGAACCTGGGCTGGAGAAAACGTGTCTTCGGTGCACAGACCCTAGGCTGGAGGAAACCTTTCTTCAGGGCACAGACCCTAGGCTGGAGCGAACTTGTCTTTCGTACACAGTAAACCTATTTTCGGTACCCAACCTGTGGCTCAAGGGAACCTATGTTTGGTACACTGACCCTGGGCTGCAGGGAACCTGTCTTTAGTACACAGACCCTGGGCTGGAGAGAACCTGTCTTCAATACAGAGACCCTGGGCTGGATTGAACCTGCCTTCGGTACACAGACCCTGGGCTGGAGGGAACCTGTCTTTAGTACACAGACCCTGGGCTGGAGGGAACCTGTCTTCAATACACCAGACCCTGGGCTGGATTGAACATGTTTTCAGTACACAGACCCTGGATCAAGGGAACCCGTCTTCAGCACACGGACTCTGCCCTGGAGGGAAACTGTCTTCAGTACACAGACCCTTCCATGAGGGCACCTATATTCAGTACACAGAACCTGGGCTGGAGGAAACGTGTCTTCGGTACACAGACCTTAGGCTGGAGGAAACCTTTCTTCAGGGGACAGACTCTTTCGTTGAGGTATTTGGGTCCGATGTTGTGGAGGGATTTGTAGGCGTGGGTGAGTAGCTTGAAGGTTACTCTCTTCTCGATGGAGAGCCAGTGGAGGTCTCATAGGTGCGGGGTCATGTGCTCGTGTCGTGGGGTGCTGAGGACGAGTCTGGCTGCGGTGTCCTGGATGGTTTGGAGCTTGTGTAGCAGGGTTTTGTTGATTCCGGCATAGAGGGCGTTACTGTAGTCCAGTCTGCTTGTTATGAGTGCGTGGGTGACGGTCTTTCTGCATTTGTGGGGGATCCACTTGAAGGTCTTGCGGAGGATGCGGAGGGAGTTGAAGCAGGTCGAGGCGACGGTGTTGATCTGGCGGGTCATGGTGAGGGAGGAGTCTAGAATGATGCAGAGGTTCTGGGCGTGGTCCGTCGGGGTGGGTGGGTTTCCGAGGGCAGGGGACCACCAGGAGCTATCCCACGCCATGGAGGAGGGTCTAAGGACGAGGACCTCGGTCTTCTCTGAGTTCAGTTTTAGGCAGCTGTCACTCATCCAGGCTACTTCGTCTTTCATTCCTTCTTGGAAGCTGAGTCTGGTGTCTTTGGGGTTCTTCGTGAGAGAGATGATGAGCTGGATGTCATCAGCGTAGGATACTATGCTGAGCCCATGCTGTCTGACGATGGCGGCCATGTAGATGTTGAAAAGCGTGGGGCTGAGCGAGGATCCTTGGGGTACTCCACAGTTGATCTCTGTAGGTTCGGAGAGGAAGGGAGGGAGTCTGATCCTTTGGGTTCTGCCGGAGAGAAAGGAGCGGATCCAGTCGAGGGCGGTTCCTCGTATACCGGCGTTGTGGAGTCTGACTGCGAGAGTGCGGTGTGAGATGGTGTCGAAGGCTGCGGAGAGATCTAGTAGGATGAGGGCCCCAGTGTGGCCCTGGTCGAGTAGCATGCGGATGTCATCAGTGGCGGCGAGGAGGCGGTCTCGGTGCTGTGGTTGCTGCGAAATCCGGACTGGGAGGAGTCGAGGATGGCATTCTCTTCGAAGAAGGTGGTCAGCTGGGCGTTGATGAATCTCTCGGTGACGTTGGCTGCAAAGGGAAGGAGAGAGATGGGCCAGTAGTTTTTCAGGTCCGTCGGGTGGGCCGATGGTTTTTTGAGGAGGGGCTTGACTTCTGCCCGCTTACAGTCGTTGGGGAAGATGCCGGATTCGAGGGAGGCATTGATGGTCCGGCCTAGTTCAGGTGCTATGGCGGCAGCGGCTCTGTGGTAGATGTGCAGTGGGCAGGGGTCCGTGGGGGCTCCTGAGTGGGTATTCTTCATGGTCGTGGTGGTGTCTTCAGTGGTAGCAGGTTTCCAGGTGGTGATGGTCGGCTGGTTGTCGGCGGTGGAGAGGGGGGTGGTGTCAGGAGTCTGTTTGGTGAAGGTGTCGTAGAGGGCCTTGATTTTCAGGTGGAAGTAGGCTCTGAGCTTGTTGCAGTTGTCCTTAGATGGTGTGACATCCGCAGCTGCGCTGGGGGGTTTGGTGAATTGTTGTATGATGTTGAAGAGTTCTTTTGCGTTACATGCGTTGGTGTGGATTTTGTTCTTGAAAAAAGGTCCTTTTGGTGGCTCTTATGCGCTGGTGGTATTCATTCATGGCGTTCCTGTAGTTGTTCTGGTCTTCGGTGGTTTTCCTGTTCTGCCAGAGTTTCTCGAGGTGTCGGCAGGAGCGCCTGGCTTCTTGGAGGTCGGTGGTGAACCAGGCGTCCTTCAGGGGGCGTTCATTGACGGGGTGGCGGAGGGGTGTGAGCTTGTCAGCGCAGCTGGAGATCCAGCGATGTAGTTCTTTGGCTGCGGAGTTGGCGTCGGTCGTGGCGGAGGGGAGTCGTGGAGGAGGGTGGTGTTGAGGTGTTCCTCTGTGATCTTGCTCCAGTTCCTTCGTGGCGGGCGCAGCGCGGGTTTGGGTGCAGTGGTGGTGCCGAAGGTGAAGTGTATGCAGTGGTGGTCTGTCCAGAGGGGCTGTGTGGTGTGGCTGAAGTGGATGTTTGTTCTTCCTCCGAAGATGGGGTCGATGGTGTGTCCGGCTCTGTGGGTGGGGGTGGTGACAAGCTACTTCAGTCCCAGGTTGTCCAGGAGGGTGGTGGAGTCGGGGTTGCTGCGGTTGTGGAGGTGGAAGTTCAGGTCTCCGATGAGAATGTAGTCTGTGGAGGCGATGGCGTGGGGTGCGAAGAGGTCGACGATGGTGGTGGCGGAAGAGGCGCGAGGCCCGGGGGGTCTGTAGACGAGGGTCCTGCGCAGCGTGGTTCTGGGGGTGGTTTGGATGTGGAAATAGAGGTGCTCTGTGTTGGAGAGGGGGTCGCTCGTGCTGGAGGTGGAGAGTTGAAGGGAGCTCTATTGTGCGATGGCGAGTCCTCCTCCTGGGCGGTGGGGGCGGTCCTTTCTTTGGATCTTGTATCCGTCGGGGATTGTGGTGGCGATGTCGGGGCGGAGGTGGCGTTGGTCCATGTTTCCGTGAAGAAGGTGACTTCTGGCGATAGGGTGTCGAGCAGGTCTTAGATCTCCGTGGCGTGTCTGTGGAGGGAGCGCATGTTGAGCTGTATGCACGTCAGGGCTTCGGTGGTGCGGGCGTCTGTTGTGGGTTCAGCGGTCATGGGAGAGCTGTTGATGGTGAAGGATTGTCTGCAGTGTCGGCAGGAGAACTGGCTGTGGGTGGTGTTAGGGGTGGATCTCTGGCAGCTGTTGTCTCTTCCGGGGTTGAGTGCAAGGAGGGCAGCTGAGTCGTAGCGAAGGGTGGCCGGAGAACCAGGGTCCCTGGCGCTGGCTGCGGTCGGGTCGCAGACGGGCTTGCCTTTGGCGTGCCTTTGGCGCGCCCTCTGCGCGCGGCTACCATTAAGTAGGGGAGGGGGTAGGGAAGCGCAGCTGGAAGGCGGGAAGCGGGAACCGGCAGGGGGGGAGGGGCCGCGGGGCGGCAGGAAGAGAGGAGGCAGAAAACGGGCACAAGGGGGAAAGAAATGGGCAGAAAAAGGCGCAGAGACAGACAAGGGCACAAAAAAGCAGAAGCAGGCACAGAGGCAGACATGGGCACAAAGGAGAACAGAGACAACAAAGTGGCACAGAGACAGACACGGGCACAAAGGAGACAGAGACAACAGAGTGGCACAGAGACAGACACGGGCACTAAGGAGACAGAGACAACAGAGTGCCACAAGGACAGAACCAATCAACAGTGGCTAGCAGACCGCTTAGAGTAAAGATACTCTAAGTTGAGTTTGATGTGGGATTGGGCCTGGCTTGAGGTGAAGTGTTGCCTGAAGACAGACTTTAGCATATGGCTCTACCCCGCAAATATAAAAATGACAGCCAGGGCCAATGTCTGTGCATGGTGGTAGGTAGCCAGATTCAGTGGGCCCAGTTCACGAAGGTACTTACCCGTAGCCTAACAGAACTTTAGGTGCCCCTGCAATGTACATTGAAGGAACCCGTCTGTGTACAGTGCCGGCCAGTGCGAGGTGTGTGACTGCTGTGGGGCTCCTTGGAGCCCGCCCCTGCCCTGCAGCGGCTCTGGGGGCTAATTTTACACCACTGGTATTTACGCAGAGTCTCTGCACTCTGGGAGGAGATTCTGCCCCCAAAACAGAGATTGCGCCCGAGTGCTGAGACTCCACACTCGTACCTTCGTGAATCAGGCCCTTTGACATGGTTGGGGAGAGAACAGGACAGCGCTGTGCTCTCTCCCTCGCATGCAAAGGAGCACTGTAACGTTTCTTGCTGCGCTCAGGGCCGGACTGGCCATAGCGGGCACCGTGCGTTTCCCCGGTAGGCCGCTAGGGTGGGGGCCGGTTTTGGGCCCCCGGGTCCGTTTTTGTTACCGGGGGTCGACAATATCGGCCCCCTGTAACAAAATCGGCCGAAATCGGCCCTCGCAAACTGCTTGACTGCACCCCCCCCTCACCCCAGGGGGGGGGGCCTGCTGAGCAGTTTGCCAGGGCCGGTTTCTGTTCCTAGTCGTGAATTTTTACTAAATCTACGCCAAATCTCTTTGTGCGTTTTGCGGCACAATTTATACTTAGTGTAATACAATTTTAAAGTAATGAGTTGCATATATTCACAGTGCTTGCAGGTGCAGGTTGGGACTTCCTAGCACTATAAATACACGTCACTGTTGGGTTACACACACACATCTGCAGTGATCGATCGTATCAACCAATTGAGCTTTCAGAACATCAAAATAATGCATTTGCTTCCATAACATTAACCTGCATCTATGTTTTATTTAAAGTGTGTGTATAATTTGTTCTTTTTACCCTCGTCCCTGGCAGTGCCCGCCCCCTGCACTCAGGGTCACAGTTTCATGCTTTCTGTGGGCTTCTGCTTCTGGAGGCCTGTGAAGTACTCTGTGCAGCTGACATCATAGTCCCATTATTGGCAACACACCCCACCCACACCACAACAGAGTCTGCATGCATAAATAAATACACAACACAACTTTTGTTTGGGAAAATAGTGCTGCAGGTTTATTCCATACAAAAGTATGCAATATGGTGGGTTATCTTACGGGCGATCCAAGGGCAGGCAGCTGTACCAACCTATGCTGCCCTGCCCGCCTGATGAGCCAAGCACTGTGGAGTAACCAATCAGCGCTACCCTTATGGGGGTGATCCCCTTACTGGATCACGTGACACATTGGTCCCTTATTACTCACGCCCCTTTCAGGGCGGAGCGTAGCAAGGCAAGCCCCCGGTTGTTCAGGCCCACAACCGCCCGAAGGACTAACGGGGCGCCGACGTAATTGTTCCAGGACCCTCCCATGAGGCTCCTGGGATTTGGCTCTGGCACCCCTATTGTGCTCTTGCAGAGGTACCCTTCTGTACCCATTTGCTTCCAGATCGCCCTGTAACTCCTCCTGCAACGAGAAAGAAAACATTACAACGTTCTATGTACTTCGCCTGCCAACCCCACGCCGGGTAAGCGGTAGGGTGGGAGACGGCGTGTCCGGCGCAAAGAGGACGCCAAGATGGCCGGGGAGGCATAAATACCTCCCAACCTCCTCTGCGTGCCGGAAGTGATGCGTCTGGTAAGGGGACTCCTCCTTGAGTCCCGCATCATCATTGGGGGTGGGGAAGTGCCCAAATGGCACTAAATGGGCTGCCCGTTTAGGGTGGCCCCCTGCGGGGGCCGCGGGCAGCCGCATAGTCCCATTATTTGCAACACACCCCACCCACACCACAACAGAGTCTGCATGCATAAATAAATACACAACACAACTTTTGTTTGGGAAAATAGTGCTGCAGGTTTATTCCATACAAAAGTATGCAATATGGTGGGTTATCTTACGGGCGATCCAAGGGCAGGCAGCTGTACCAACCTATGCTGCCCTGCCCGCCTGATGAGCCAAGCACTGTGGAGTAACCAATCAGCGCTACCCTTATGGGGGTGATCCCCTTACTGGATCACGTGACACATTGGTCCCTTATTACTCACGCCCCTTTCAGGGCGGAGCGTAGCAAGGCAAGCCCCCGGTTGTTCAGGCCCACAACCGCCCGAAGGACTAACGGAGCGCCAACGTAATTGTTCCAGGACCCTCACATGAGGCTCCTGGGATTTGGCTCTGGCACCCCTATTGTGCTCTTGCAGAGGTACCCTTCTGTACCCATTTGCTTCCAGATCGCCCTGTAACTCCTCCACA
Organism: Calotriton arnoldi; assembly: GCA_963921515.1. Taxonomy (NCBI): domain Eukaryota; kingdom Metazoa; phylum Chordata; class Amphibia; order Caudata; family Salamandridae; genus Calotriton; species Calotriton arnoldi. Next base: position 265,563 of record CAWUFW010001762.1, on the reverse strand, counting down.
GCTCTGGAGGCGGCCCCCGTTGCCTAAAGAGCCCCCCACCAACAACTCCTTTCTCACTGCAACCTGCAATTTCCCGGGCCTCATTCATGTCCAGTAGGAACAGATCCAAGCCCACCTGTGCCAAGTGCACCCCAACTTCGTCAACATTCCCTTGGTGTTCGCCCGGCTTAGCCCATGCCTTATGAAGCCAAAGGCTCTTGCCCTGCGAACTTGCACATGGAGCGGTTTATCCTTCTCTGGGGATGTACGAGTGCCTCGCATGACCTGCAAGGATGTGATGGCCTCCCAGGAGGGAGCTCTACTCTTAAACATCGCTACATTACCCTTCAAGCTGATGTGGCTCCCACCTCCTGCAACCTAGTTGCAGTCGTTCTAGTATTTCGTGCTTCCTAACACCTGTTTCCCTAATTTATGGAACAGCAGCACACTTGCCTGGAAGACCGCTTCCACAACCAGTCTATATGTTCTGGCTATGCGGACGGGCATTTCCTGCATCACTGAAACAACCCGTAACCTGCCCTGGGAGCAGAGTGCACCTAATTTGTTGAAGTTGACCAGACATGTGCCCAGACCATAGCGATTAATAAACCCAGGCGAACAAAACTGTTCGCATAGCGCACACCATTGCAGTGACAGCAACCAAATGGAGGGACAACTTGCGCCACCTACCAGGCTTGCTCAACTAAAGCTACACACATACCTGCCAACCAGCTGTGACCCTTGATGCTCAACCCAGGTAGTGAACTAGTATTGTTAATCCAGGGAATATTGCCTTCCATAAGATCAAGCCGCACCTGAGCATATGGTCTTCACCTACTGGGCCGAGGTGCAGTGTGTGCTCTGGAATTGTCAGTGGTGCTGCTCCAACACATTTAACGCCGCTCTTGGAGCCACGGCACACATTCTGGCCTAACCAACTGACGAATGCCACCTGGCTAAGTTGCCGCTGCGAGATATTGATCTTAACACCACCCTCTTGGGGTTACCAGTGCACACTGTCTGTAGGCACTTGCCCCCACTCTTTTTGTGCAGAAACCTGCAATGTACCCTTCTGCCCCTGATGGGCAGGAAAATACCTGTAACATTGCAAATCCCACTGCACTCACATTCTCGGGCAGTCCGGTGGGGGAGAGGGGTCCTTAGAATTGGTTCTGCTACATTGCCTGGCCTCCTAGCCCGCAAGCACCCTCGCCTGACAGCACCCTATCTGCTGTGTCGCCCGTGCAATGTCCGCACCCTGGCGCAAGATGTCACTGTTCTATACCTCTGCTAACAGACTACCTTCGGTGAAGCTGGAGTGAACGGTTGATGTTGAGCATCTGACCATAAGAACCTTGGCCGGGAACAAATTGTTTTCTCTGTCACACTCACAATAGTGGCAACGTGCAGTTCTTTTGCATTCGACACTGCAGGGTGTGCCTGGACGATCCTAGACACCCCCTGTGTGCCAACCCGCTTTGACCGAAGATGCAAAACACTCGACCCGGTACACTTGGTTACCCCGGACTTAATTGCCCTCCACCGAAATCCAAGTGTAAGAGTAGCTGGTCCCCGATTTAATTCCTGGTGGTCTATGCGTTATGCCATACTCCTTTTATGCCTTTTTCAAAGCAGTTAACCCGCTCACACACTAGACCCGCTGGTAGCAAGTTCAGTATAACCTGTACATGGAATATAAATTCTTCTAACAACTGCACTGTGGGCAAACCACACTCACTGCTGCTGGTGAGTGACTATTCGGCCCTTGGATGCCATAGCAATACTGCCCGGTCAGCAAGTATGCCCACTGTACAGTTGTAATTTAGAAACTCATGGCACTGACCCGCAGGTGCCTAGTACCGGGCTGTGTGTATGCGGCCCAGGACCTGGGCAATGGGCTTGGTGTGGATGGGTTGTGAATGCCAGGCATAAATGTAATACCTTTGCAAACCTCTCCTGACCAGCATCTACGTCTGAAAGCCTCTCAGTGCTACTGATGCCTTGGCGCCTTCCTGACCCACAGCCAGCTCACCCTGATACAATCCGCTCATGACTGGGACTCAGCCGTGCAGCAAAAGCACGAGACATCCTAGCCTGACCTTAGCTCTTCACCAGGCTCCCAAGCAGGAGCCCTCCACAAACCTTGTGCCCTAAAGCATTCGCCCTGTGGGGTGGATGCGAATGGACTGCAAACAACTCCTATGCATTCTCTACCATGTTGTAAATGGAGTTTCTGGTTGGCTAGGGTATGCACCTAAGCATGTCCGAAACCCACCTCTCTAGTCAGGAGAAGGGAGTACACACTTAAGCGGACACCTGCCCACCCCTTAGGTGGCTAGGCAGGGACTTTGGCTTATCCCAGAGGCAGTGTAAATTTAATGTGCCAACCGCACTCCCATAGTGGCACATTACAGAAGAGACTCCATACCAGGTTATTTTAATTACCCTATGTATCGACCATACAGGAGAAACTTAGTTCCATCTGCCCCTATTACCCTGTGCTACCAAACCTCATCATGACATCACAGGGATTACATAACTCACTAGGTCAATCGGGCCACCGTCCTACAGCTCAGTTAGCACAACCCCGTAGCTGCCGGTAGGAACTGCACTTAGCATAACACAGCACAGAGTAAATGTAAAATTGTACTCTCCCACCATGTGGCTGGTAACCGACGGCCAAAAAGACCGAAACTGGGCACGAGATCCCAGTTACCTAGAGTAAAACAATAATTATCCTGCACCATTAACAAATGTGCCGCATGCACCCATGCCCTATCCGCCTGTTGCTGTGTAGATATCGTCCAATTCAATGACATAACCAACATGTTAACCAGTTCTCTCCTTTGTGGTCAACCAAAATCCCATATGCCGGGATTTCTCCGCTAGTACCTATGATGCTGAAACTGGATTTGTACGGCACATGTGAGGTTCGGCGATCGTGCCAATGCTAGTCGTCATGTTTCCAACTTCTCTATAGCGTCCGACTTGGTGGGAGCACTACTTAGGACTCGTGGGATGGAATGGAGGTCTAAAGCATTGGTGCCAATTAAGGCACTGTCAGTAACCTTCCTCACAGTGGGCATGAAGGAATTGAGCTGTGTCAATGGGGCGGAGGCATGATGGCGCTGAATAACCGGTGTATGTTTACCCCACTCGCTGATAATTCTGTACAGATAGCTGCCCTTACTTAGATAGAGGGAATGCTAAATGCTTCCTAATGCCTGTAGTCTTACTGCTCCACCCAGTTTGACCCCAAAACTTTGGGACGACTTTAGTAGTAACATGCCCTTAACGGTACGTGACATTCTACCAGCACCGCGCAGGAATGCCCCTTTGACCTGCTCTAGCCTGTGGCCATCCTGCTGAAAGCCCTGTGGGCCTGGGGGAGGGGAGTGCTACCAAACCTCAAGTCCTAGGCACTCAGGAAGCATCCCTCACTGCTGCAGGTGCCCCAAAGAATATATTATAAAACATTTAATGGGTAACAACCCGGTTTGCGTCCCTTAATGTGCCATGCTGTGAGCAATTAGGTACCCCGCATATCTCTTCCCTATGAAAAGATTAAACAAACAGGCCATAGCACAATGCATGGGCAGTGCGTGTGCCCACAGACGCCCCCAGCTCTGTGTTTGTACATATCATTCTGGGGTGACTAAGCACTAATGTGCCCTTTTCCCTGGATGATCCCCAGTACGAGGGTACGGACTGATGACCAAGTGCTGCGCTAGCCAATAAACATGTTGACATTTGTTTAAAACCCAGCCGTAGCCAAACGAAACCACTAGAAGCAGTTTATCAGGGAACTGTAGAGACCACCAGAGTCCCTCCGCACCCTCCGTACTCCTGCAACAGCCAGACAGGCCACCTGCGCGCATGCCAGGTGCCGAAACCAGCAGCCCTTTTGCAAACGCAATGGCGGCGCACAATCCCGCATTGGAGACAAACTTGACCTCGTTATACTGCGAAAGAGGCAAGTGCGGCACTCGAATGAGACAAAGTACTATTCTTTGCAAAACAGAGCCTGTCCACAACTATTGTCTCTAATGGGACAAAAGATGAACCATGATATTATCACTGATCAAGTCTGAGAGGTCATATTCGCTACCTCTGGCATATTCTCATAAATCGCCATATATGACTGACCCCGCACTCTCATCCTATGCTTTGTGTGATCTTGGCCCACTTTAGTGTGAGCAGAGCCCCGCGAAGTAAACTTGGCTTCATGGTTTAACGTGCACAAGTAAAGTACCCCCTCCCATCAAGTTGGGTTACACAGTACATTGTAAGGGTGCAGTGGGCTATTTACTCTCCTGAGGCCCCCATACCCCTGCACTTGCGGCGTTAATGAAAACTTTGTTGATTTGGCTGTGACAACGTTGTTGCCTGCGCCACCCTACAGCCCCATGGCAAAGTGCTGAGCTCTCGCTTACTACCCTGCGGAGTGAGCCCACTTTATTCACCAGATTCCTTCACAATTCCTACTTCTGACTGTAATTGGGAACATGTTCGCCCCATGGTATCTAGGCGCTGCATAACATTTTATTGTTACTCCACTCCATGGTACTTGTTCTATTGACCTCAGAGGATGAAATGCTGAGTGTACCTACCAGGATCGGAACCTGTGACCAAGAGGTTGAAACCAGCCACTTTCTGTTCAGCAGGCCTGTGATATCATATCCCAGGGCCGACATCTGGCACTTGAACCCTTACTTGGACAGGCCCGAACTAGGAACCCAGATCTAGACGGCCTGCCAACCGGCTGACCACTTTCAACACCAGAGTGTCACGCAGCCACTCCGTGGCCTGGATACTAAACCATGTATAATGTATCGGAAGACCCCTCTCTTGTCACCTGCCTGCCACAAATTTCCAGGCCGCAGGGTAGCCTGCACAGCTAAGCCCACAAAGAAATCGCACGACACCTCCAGCCAACGCCTGGCCAAGCAAACACTAACAGCCACATCGGCCCCTTTACCGTACTTCCCGTTGCAGATGTTGCGTGACCCTAAGTCCACCAACATGCCAACACAGGTTTGCCCAAAATGTTAGTACAAATCACGATGAAAACATGAAACTGGTGAAACGAGAAAGAACACGTTACCCCGAACACTTACTTCCATGTAATGCCCACCGCACTGCGGAGCACCAAAAACCCCTGTTGCCCAAGCAATGCAAAACAAGGAAGGACCCACATCCCGCCGTTCTCCTAACAGTACCACCCCTGTGCCAGGGAGAGCACACGGCAACCGTACCCATGGGCCAAATTGAGCCAAGATCCCGGCCCACTCAAAGGCGCGGAATCGCCATCAACAAGAACGCACCAGAGGTCATCTGTCAACACTGACAGCAAAAGCGCCCAGCGAAGTTAGCGATTGCTAACAATCCTACGTGCTCGTATTATACAGGTGGATTTCCATGTATGTTGGCCCCTCCATCAACAATCGTGTAAAGCAAACAATTTGCAAAATGCGAATCAAATAGAAAATATGATCAAATTGCGATCGTATTTCCTTAACTTACTAAACAGGTTGAGGCTAAGCACTGCTCTACAAGACAGATCAACAACCTTGATGCCGGTGACAGAAAACTGTTCCCGAGATGTACAGACCAGCCACACTGCATGAAATGTCCGCAATGGCAGAACTGTAATGAAGGGGTCGAGGACAAGCACTGCTCTACCATTCCAATCATACCTTCCACCATCGCAACCAAGCCACCCTGGCACAGATACGCAGATCCTGAATACAATTCCTAAGAATATGTGTGGTGTCTGCACGTACTCCCCGAGCCCCTTGATAATTTGCACTGCTGCCGCCTTATCGGGCTGCTGGGGTGCTTAACGTTACCAAAGCAAAGCGAGAGGGCCCGGACCCTCCCACGGCCCCCTCACGTCTGACCTGCAGTTTGAGTGCAACGCCACGCACCTAATCGCTTCTTCCGTGCTGCCCCAGCATTGTCACCTGTATCAGCCATGACCAGGGGCTGGGTGTTCATTTTGCCCCACATATAGAATGTAACACTCATGATAATACTCTGATTACTGTAGATCGACTAATCACTCTTGCGATCGCTGGTGCTGTTACTAGGCACGGGAAGATTGGGTGATTCTCCCACACTCACTGGATGTTGAGCCGTCGCCGGGGCTCGAACCGGGATACCCCGCTCCAAAGACGGCATCTCTGGCGGTTACGCCACATCCGCTCTTCCCTCGATATGTTTCCCCCGTAGCACTTCAAGCGTCCTTTCGCAGTGCCGATGAAGTTTACAGGGTTTTCAGCCAAATACATAGCGAAAGAGGCATAATATTATATCCCTTGACAAGGTTTCAAAAGGTTGATTGCTAGTGCCAGACTTATTGGGTTTGCAGCTGCAAATGCTTCGTGTCATAAGTCTTAATAATTGAACAGCCTCATTTTTGCAGGTTTCACTTTACGTTCTCGCAGACATTTACAAATATTTCCGCAGAGCTTACATTTGTCACAACTGTGCGACAAACACCATATAAAAGACTGTGCAACTGAATTGAGAGGCAATTATTCACACGGACTGCTGTTAAAGATGATCTTAACATAACATACTTTGTTAAAGCCCGGAAATCCAAGGGATTTGATTTCCCATGGTTTAATTCAGCCCTGGATGGGTATCTGGTTTCGTCTCCTGTTTTACCTCAAAAGATCTTGTTTGTTTATTTATTGGCACCACAGGTTGGCGCACGAGCAGGCAGGATGCAGATTCAAGCTCGGCTTGCTTTGGGCTTGAGCGTGCCAAAAGACCTCATGCTAAGCTACAGCCAGGCATTTAACTCGAAGTTGGTGGCTCACCCGCTCTAACCACTGGTAGACTGTTCAGAGCTCTTCCGGGTACAAAAGTGCTGCTTGCTCAAAGCGCAGTGCACCCCCACCCAACACAAGCTGCACCCCTGATGGGGCTTGAACTCCCGTTTTAAGGGGGTGGGGGGGGGGGAGGTGAGGCTCCGAAGTCGCGGTTGCCTCTGAGCAACAAACCAGTAACCTTAATAAAATTGGCCGCAGGCAGGTGTGCTCGGACCTTTCCATCGGTGTCCAACACAAAGCCTCTGGGCTGGAAGTCCAGATCGGTCTGGAGCAATTCAGGGGCACCCCGACCCTACACTGCTCCACCTAAGAGCACTCTAGCACGAAGAAGCTGCCGGGACTGCTCAGACAGACTGGCCCAGCCGGAGAACAAGTCTCCAACGCACAGCCTTGCGACACGACCCTCCCGCAGGGCATGAGAAGGATGCAAGGCAGCGACTCAGGCTCGGATACTAAAACCGTACACCAGCCCGCCCGAGGGCTTCCTATGATGAGCTGCTAGGCAGGAGCGGTGCCGTTCTCCTCAATGCAGCTTAGGCCCCAGCCAGGTGCGCCGCACCACGCGCTCAGGCCGCATTAACTACTCTTGGCACCTTTGCCTTTCCCAGGTCTTCCGAACTTACCATGGAACGATTTAAGGGAAAACCCTTATGGTTTGATGCCCGCGCGTGCTAAGGCTGATAACTCCTCTTTACTAGAGGTAGATACCGCTACCCAATGCCCATTCAACATCTGGCACCAACAAGGATGATCCACCTGATTGTTGGTAGGCTCCATCTTAAGTGATCTGGCCAGAAACGCAGGATGTTGAGCCCACGCTGAGACAGGGGCCCGCGTACACAGCACCGCAGTTGTCGGCGTAGCCATTAAGTCACAGTATCACTTTGCACCTAGGGGCCATACATGGAGCAGAGGAGAACACTGGCACGGCATATTGAAAATGCCCCCACTGCGAGCTATACACGCTACATACGCTGTTTATTCACACCAGGAGGATGCGGGCATCGATCCCGCTACCTCGCGCATGATAAGCGATGATGCCCTCCCCATTGGGCTAATTCCCTCCACCGCCGAGCGCCCGATTCAGGAGGAGACTACCGATTTCAAGGTTAGTCTACCACCTCCCGGTTCCTTGGCGGGCTACAGCTGACCTGGACTCGGAGTATGCTCCTGCAAGCGAGTGTACGTTTGTCACGCTCTCTTTGCCTGCCGTAGCGCGCCGGTGCCCCTCGGGGTGAAGAAGGCAGCGGGGGAGGGGGGCACCGCGGCGACTCCCCGTGAAGGCCCTGGCCCGACGTGCTGGTCCACCGGTAATGTGGAACTCCGGGAACACAACCTTTGCAACAAAGGTTCCCCTGGGGGTGGGCAAAGTAAAACCAGGGCCTCCGGCCAACGAAATTAAGTCACCACCTCATTGGAAACGCGCCGCCGCATCGAGGCCACAGGCGTTAGCCCCAGGACCGCTACGAGAGGATCGATCAGCGAAGCCACAGAGCAGCCCAGGGAAGTCCGGGCGCCGGCCCACTCGCGCACGTCGCTGAGGGCAGGGGGGGGGCACACCCCCAGGTCAAAGTTGCGCCGGCTCTCCGCAGTCAGCTGTGGCGACCACATTGTGCGGTTCATCCCCCCCAAGGGTCGGGCCCGATGCACCGCTACCCGCCCCTCGCTACTCCGCCACCGGGCATTCCAGGGGGCAGAACCCGGAAAAGAGGGGGGGCGTGTGATAAAGGTAAGAGGAGCCGAAAACGCTCCTATTGAATGCTGCTTTGTTTAGAGTGGTCATCTGCGCGGCACTGAGGAGTAAGTGTCCCCTTGCCCTGCCCCAATCCCAAACCACAACCCCACCCGCAGGTACCGATGGACATCCTGCGGGGGGGGCTTGACCATGGAAAATGCAGTTTGGACGGGGTCCCACACGGGCATAGCCTAACTTGGTGGGACGGGGGTCGGGAGGACTGCTTCCCCCAATGCCGCACTCACCTCGCCTCATGCGCAACCGATCGCACGACCACAGAACAACGTGTCCAGCAGCAGGTATCAGCACGACCCCCAAAGACGGCGTGTCCGGCGCAAAGAGGACGCCAAGATGGCCGGGGGAGGCATAAATACCTCCCAACCTCCTCTGCATGCCGGAAGTGACGCGTCTGGTAAGGGGACTCCTCCTTGAGTCCCGCATCATCATTGGGGGTGGGGAAGTGCCCAAATGGCACTAAATGGGCTGCCCATTTAGGGTGGCCCCCTGCGGGGGCCGTGGGCAGCCGCATTTACTGTAAACGCACAGAGGCCTCCCCCACCCCGTGTGCTTGGGAGGAGGCGGGCCGGCTCCTATGGGGGGGAGGTCTGTTGGGGGCAGGTGAGGCCTTTGATTGAAAATTCAACATTTCTGGTGAGATCTGGGAAAGAGTGCGGGCTCTGCTGTGCCTGTTTACCTGCAGTGCCCACGGGGCCGTGCGTGCCTGGCTCTCGCTCAAATCCTGCTGGTGGAATTACTGGACAAACTTCACAGGGGACAGGGGGCTGGGGGCACGGCTAATACGGATTTACGGGAAAACGTCTAGACGATGTTTACCTTCAGGGGAAGAGCAAATTCCACCGACCGATAGTGAGACAAGACGAGAGGTCATGTTTGCATCCGCTGGAGCGCCTCGGTAGTCTCAGGCCTGATTCGAAATGCTATACTGGCCTGGTGCACGACAAAGCACTATAAACCCTTGGCCACATGTACACCAAGGCAGCTACTGTCACCCGGCCCCATAAACCATAAACCACCAGGACTAGGACTGATGACTACAGTGCTTCGAAGGGCATGCGTTCGCCGAGAGGCGCTGCTGATGTCTATTTCTAGGCCCCGCCCCTCCCCTAATCCCTAATAGAGTTGGCTGAGACAGATGGCAGCAGGCCAGTTAGCACACAGACCATAGGCTGGAGGAAACCTGTCTTCAGGAAACAGACCCTGGGCTGGAGGGAACCTGTCTTCAGTACACAGACCCTATGCGGGAGGGAACCTGTCTTCGGTACACAGATCCTGGGCTTCTTCTCGAGGGCAGTGTATCATCGTCCTCCATCCCCCCCCGGTGCTGCAAGCCATGCAGGCAAAAAAATTGCAATGAAAAGATTTCATAGCCATTTTATTTTTACCGACGCTGGGCGCACTGTAGCAGCGCCAGGCCCCGAGCCCTGAGACATGCGGAGCGTGTCTTCTGCTGCCGATTGGCCCAGCAGGGGAGGACTGAAGCAGGGCTGGCTGGATGTTCCAAAGTGCGCATGTTACTTTGGCCAGCTGTTTTACGCCGGTCAAAGTGACATGCGCACTTTGAAGCACTCCATCGAGCTGTCTTAAGCCAGCTGGGTGGAGACCAAGCACAGGCCTCCAGGGCCTGAAGGAGCAGCCAGCCAGCTGGCTCGATCCAATCCCGGCACTTCTCACATGCTGGTTAACAGTATGAGAGCAGCGTCTGGATTGGTTAGGGGACACTTCATGCATCAGAGAAGGAGAAGAACACAGAGGAGGACGTGTAGCCCGTGGGTAATTGCTGTTTTATTTATTTTAATTGATATTTGTAATGCATGCAAGTGTAGTGCTTGTGTTTTATTTTTTAGTTAGTGTTATGTTTTTATTTGGGTGTTTGGAGGGAGGGGGTATTTTATTTTGGGCTTTTGGCGGGAGTAGTGATTAACTTTGGGCTTTTGGAGCGAGAAGGTGTTTTATTGTGTTTTTTGGAAAGGGGTGGGGCACTTCACTCGCCCTCTACCTTCAACCCAGCCGCCACTGTTGTCTTCACTCTTCAGTACACAAATCCTAGGCTGGAAAGAACCTGTCTCCGGTACACAGACTGTGAGAAGTTGGCCTGGTATATGCTGTTCACTAATTAAAGTGGACACCTTGCACCAGGGCAAATCGACTCTTATGGTAGATAGGTTTAAGACAACCTTTATAGAAAGCTATCCTAGTGGTAGCTGTGGAGAGCAGCCTTCAGGCTAAGTCTTGAAGGAATGTAAAGCAGCTTGTTTTACCATATAATCTCTTGAATCACCAAATGAAAAGACACCACACAGGTATATATATCAAATATATATGTATTTATTTCTAAATAACTCTCTACTAATCTCTTTATGAGATTAGAAGACAAACATATGCACAAATCAACGTTTCACAATAAGTTAAGCACAAAATATGGCTGGGGCCCTAGGGGCGTACCAGACCATATACTAAAAAAGGGACTTAGCAACAACGACTTGCAGGGGGACAAGGCCTAGGGCCTTCAGAAGTGCTGGGGCCTCACGAAACAACCCAAGGCAGGTAAGTAAAGGACCCACGGGGGACGCGTGCAGTGTGGATACACAGGCGCGGATCGCCGTTGACTTCAATGGGGCAAGTCGCGGTTGGAAATTAAGAGTTCTAGGATACTTCGGGAGAACCTACAAGCAAGTCACTTACAGGGTAAGTAGTTCTAGGGCCCACACTCCACAGGAGCACCGTAGTGCTGGAGTTACCTCACCCAGGGAAGCCGGGTGCATAGGTGTCCTTTGGTGTCGGGTCGCGGCGTCGTTTTCAATGGCGAACAAAGAAGACTTGCTGCTTGCGGGAGCTGAAGAAGTGTCCGGTGGAATCCAAGCCTGGATTCTGAAGAAGGATGACCTGAAAGCAGAGGGGACAGTGTTCAAAGTCACTTGGCAGTGACTCGGGGCAAGGAAGATGGATGCCCACCGTCGTCGGTTGATTCAGGTCGGTTGCGGGTGCCTTGACTCTTCAGCCACGAGGTCCAGGAGGTGTCGACGACAACCAGGAGCTGGATTCTGTGTGTCCCACGAAGTCTGCAGCTTACTGCGGTGTCGGCAACTCGATTGGAGCCAACAAGCCTTGGCAACAGCAAGTCTCGGGGAGATGAAGAAAAGTCGATGGCACAGACCAGCAAGGTCTGAGGGACTCACCCAGCGAAGGTAAGTCAGGGCAGGCCTGGAGCAACCAGGGAGCCCTTTGGTTTCTTTAAGAAGTCTTCTGGGGACCCACGAGCCGGCTGGCAAGGGATCGCGAAGACACCTCGGGCGGAATCACTCAACAGGGGCCCACGGTCACTCGGGACGGTGTAGGCCTCTGATCTTCGGAGGGATTCCTGCTAGAGGTCGGGACCACACGTGGTCCAAAGCACAAGTTTGTGGAACATTGTGAAGGGGTTGCACTCGACAATAGTGCACGGTACCCAGGGGTCGCGGTTCCTCGTCACTCGTGGGGTCCACTTGCCTCAGCTTCACTGGGGACTCACGATGGCCTTGGAGAAGTCAGGAAATCCACTTCTTGGGCTGCAGGGACTTCGGACTCCGGCGGGAGCGGCGTAGTTTGCGACCGTCGTTGTCGTTTTTGGTGCCTGCCAAGCAGGGGAGTCACTCCTTGACTCCAAGGAGATTCTTCTGTCTTCCAAAGGTAGTGGAACGTCGAAGGGCCAGGATTCTTCTGTAGAGCGTCGTCCAGGGGTTATCTAACTAGCAAGTTCAAGGGTTCCCCTTCTTATACTGAAAAGAGGGGATGGACTAGCTCTATGACCCCACCTATGGGAGGGTCAAGGGAGGGGTGGCTACACCCACTTCCCTTTGTCCAGCTTCGCGCCAGAGCAGGGGCAGGTAGCCCCTGAGCCGGTTTGAACTGGCATATGCACAGAGGAGCCTTCTGCTCCCCCAGTGCAGGACTTCAAAGCACTCTAAGAGTGCACCCACCCAGCCCCAATACACTAAACCCTGTCTGGGAGGTGGTTACACCTCCCTGTGACAGGATGCCTATTGTTGGGCTTCCTCCACTGCGAGTTTCGGTCATCAGCAGGAGGGCAGCCCAGTGTCTGTGACTGGTGGCATCCATTTTGTGATGCCAGGGCTCTTTAGGATTCTACCGCGTTTCCACAGCAGGTACATGTCTTATCCCTCTAGAAGGGTGGAATGCTACCCCCGCCACCAAGATTGGCGGGGGGGTAGTATTCCAAGATGTTTGACACCAAACACGACATGTTTTGATGCAGCCATCCCAAAGTTAGCATTTACCGCGAGGATATAATGCACTTAATAGTATATGGTTTAACCGCATCCACAAACAGCACCAGAGAATAGACTCTGAGAGCTGCAGAGGGGCCCTGCTCAGGCAGAGGCACCCCCTCACATAGAAGCCAAGCACCCTGCCCTCAGGATTGATAGGGCCTGCCTTAGGGGTGACTGATAGGTTTATATGTGTGTGCAGGAGAGATATAGGAAACCTATATCTCAGTGAGGGGTGCTAGCACCACCTCACCCAGGCTGCAGTAGCAGGCCTGTGGTGTCAGATTTAGACTGCTTCCCAGGGGTGGCATAATACATGCTGCAGCCCCTGGTAGGCCTGTGAAGTACCTATGCCCTTGGCACCTAAGGTACCATATACTAGGGACTCATAAGGCACCACAGTATCCAATCACTAGTGCACCTAGAGTGCACTCCATGTCGTTTAGAGAGAACAGAGAGGCTGGGGCCCTGATTGGCAGGGACCCAGCCAGACTATAGCCAGAAACCAGTGCTAACATCAGAAAAAAGTGGGGGCAACATAAGAGGCAGATCCTACTCTCCTACACAACCCCCCCAAACGCAGGGACACTAAACTAACCTTGACCAGTTGAGTCTTCGTGTTCAAAGTGGAAATACCTTGAGAGTCCATCTGCATTGGCATGTTGGGTCCCAGGCCTATGTTCCACTGTATAGTCCATCCCCTGTAGGGAAATGGACCACCTCAAAAGTTTTGGGTTTTCACCTTTCATCTGCTTTAGCCATAGGAGGGGCTTGTGGTCAGTCTGAACTATGAAGTGAGTACCAAACAAGTATGGCCTCAGCTTCTTCAGGGCCCATACCACAGCAAAGGCCTCCTCTCTATAGCTGACCAACGTTTCTCTCTAGGGGTCAGCCTTCTGCTAATAAAAGCTACTGGCTGGTCTTGACCTTCATCATTCAGTTGAGACAGTACAGCTCCCACACCCAGCTCAGAAGCATCTGTTTGGACAATGAACTTTTTGGTGTAGTCTGGACTCTGTAAGATGGGGGCAGTGCACATGGCCTGCTTTAGGTCTTCAAATGCCTTTTGACAGCTAGCTGTCCACTGAACCTTTTTGGCATTCTCTTTGAGGTCAGATCATTCAAGGGGGTCACTATAGATCCATATCCCTTGACAAACCTCCTATAGTACCCAGTCAGGCCTAAGAAGGCTCTCACCTGTGTCTGGGTGGTTGGAGCAACCCATTCCATTATGGTTTGGATTTTGCTCTGTAAAGGCTGAACCTGGCCTCCACCTACAAGGTGGCCCAGGTACACAACCTGACTCTGCCCTATCTGGCACTTGGTGGCCTTGATAGTGAGGCCTGCTTTCTGCAGGGCCTCCAAAACATTTCTGAGGTGGACCAGGTGATCCTGCCAGGAGGAACTAAAGACAGCAATATCATCTAGATAAGCTGAGCAATAAGTTTCCATCCCTGCCAGAACTTTATTCACCAACCTCTGAAAAGTGGCAGGTGCATTTTTCAATCCAAAGGGCATCACCACAAAGTGGTAGTACCCACCAGGGGTCGAAAATGCTGTTTTGGCTTTTGCATCATCAGCTAATCTGATTTGCCAGTAGCCAGCTGTTAGGTCAAATGTGCTTAGATACTTGGCTGAGGCCAAAGTATCAATCAGCTCATCTGCCCTTGGTATGGGATAGGCATCAGTCCTAGTGACTGCATTGAGGCCTCTGTAGTCTACACAAAACCTCATTTCTTTCTTACCACCCTGGGTATGAGGCTTGGGTACCAGGACTACTGGGCTAGCCCAAGGGCTATCTGAAGGCTCAATCACGCCTAACTCCAACATTTTCTGGACTTCAGTCCTGATACAGTCCCTGACATGGTCAGGTTGCCTGTAGATTTTATTCTTGACAGGCAGACTGTCCCCAGTGTCCACCTCATGGGTGCACCAGGTAGTCTGACTAGGGGTCAGGCTAAACATATGTCTAAACTGTTGCAGAACTTGTCTGCACTCAGTTTGCTGATGGTCAGTGAGGCTGCTTGCCAAAGCAACACCATCTACTGACCCATCATCAGGGTTCTGAGAGAGCAGGTCAGGGAGAGGGTCACTCTCCTCCTCCTGGTCCTCATCAGTTGCCATGAGCAAGCCCATGTCAGCCCTGTCAACATATGGCTTTAATCTGTTGACATGAAGCACCCTTAGGGGGCTCCTGGGAGTTCCAAGATTCACCAGATAGGTGACTTCTCCCTTCTGTTCAACTATTGTATGGGGGCCACTCCACTTGTCCTGGAGGGCTGCTGGGGCCACAGGTTCCAACACCCACACTTTCTGTCCTGGCTGGTATACAGTCAGCACAGCTCTTTGGTCATGCCAAGCTTTTTGCAATTCTTGGCTGGCCTCCAGGTTTTTGGTTGCCTTTTTCATGTACTCTGCCATCCGGGAGCGGAGACCAAGTACATAGTCCATCACATCTTGTTTGGGGGCTTGAGAGGTAACTCCCAGCCCTCTTTTACCAAACATAGTGGACCTCTCACAGGATGCCCAAACAGAAGCTCAAATGGGCTGTAACCAACCCCTTCTGTGGAACCTCTCTGTATGCAAACAACAGGCAAGGAAGAAGAAGGTCCCATTTCCGCCTAAGCTTCTCTGGGAGTCCTTTAATCATTCCTTTCAAGGTTTTGTTGAAGCGTTCAACTAAACCATTACATTGTGGGTGATAGGGGTGGTGAACTTATAAGTTACACCACACTCCTTCCACATTGCCTTCAGATATCCTGACATGAAGTTGGTACCTCTGTCAAAAATGACCTCCTTTGGGAAACCCACTCTGGAGAAAACTCCAATGAGGGCTCTTGCCACCACAGGGGCTGTGGTGGTCCTCAGGGAATTGCCTCTGGGTACCTGGTGGCATGATCCACTACCACCAGGATAAATCTGTGCCCAGATGCAGTCTGAGGGTCAAGAGGACCAACAATGTCAATCCCTACCCTTTCAAAGGGTACCCCCACCACAGGTAGTGGTATCAGGGGGCCTTTGTTGTGCCACCTGCCTTACCACTGGCTTGGCAAGTGACACAGGAGCGACAAAACTCCTTTGTGTCCTCTGACATATGTGGCCAATGAAAATGTGGAACAAGCCTGTCCCAGGTCTTGTTTTGGCCCAAGTGACCTGCTAAAGGGATATCATGTGCTAAGGTCAAGAGGAACCCCTAAACTTCTGAGGTATTACCAACCTCCTGGTGGCTCCAGGGGCTGGGTCTCTACCCTCAGAATATAGGAGTCCCTCATCCCAATAAACTTTATGGGACCCACTAGCACTCCCAGCAGCCTCAGCAGCAGCCTGCTGTCTGAGGGGTTCAAGAGAGGGGCAGCACTGTTGCTCCTTACTCAGATCTTCCCTAGAAGGGCCCCCTGCCCCCAAGAACTCAACCTGGTCAGGTTCAAGTCCCTCTGGGGCAGTTCCTTCTTCAGGTTCTGCTTCACCTCCCTCTGGAAGTGAATCTTTGATCTGAGACAGAGGGGAAGGCACTGCCTTAACCCTACTGCTCCTCCTCTTCGGAAGCATCTGGTCCATTGTTCCAGGATCCAGAGCTGGTTCAGTGTTATGCATTCTTGCTTGTGACCTGGTCACAGCAAATACCTCTGCAGGGATGCCCAACATCTCAGCATGAGTCCATAACTCTACTTCAGACCAGGCTGAAGTCTCTAGATCATTGCCCAACAGACATTCTACAGGGAGGTCTGCACTGACTACAACCTTTTTGGGGCCAGTTACCCCTCCCCAGGAGAAATTCACAACTGCCAGACTATGGTTGGTCTGGACATTGCTTGCATTGGTCACCTGATACATTTCGCCCAGGATGATCTGTCCAGGGTCCATTAGGTCCTCTGCCACCATGATGACACTAGCACCTGTGTCCCTAAATGCCAAAGCCTGTTTGCCATTTATCAAAGGCTGCTGTTTGTACTTGCCCAGATTACTGGGGCTTACTAGGAAGGACATATCAATGTTTCCATCACAAATCAGCATTGCCTGAGTGGTCACTCTGACTAGGTCAGAATCCACTTCAGAACCCAGGGTCAACCCTACCAAACCCTTATTCTGCGTACCACCTCCACCATTAGCTGAGCTAGGGGGCACAGTTGCCTTAGGGGCAGGAGTGCTGGTGGTTGGGTCTTTGGACTTGGTACAATCAGAAGTCCAGTGCCCTTTCTGTTTACAGAATTTGCACCAGGGCTTCTTTTGGCCTTTTCCCTTGTTGGACTGTGACTCCCCACCAGATGCAGATTTTTGGGGCCCTTGTGAAGACTTCTGGTCTTTTGACTTATCCCCACCTTTCTCAGAGCCTTTAGGATCTTGCTTCTTAGTGTCACCCCCTTGGTTCTGGGTTTTCTGCCTCACCCTGGTTCTGACCCATTTGTCTGCCTTCTTTCCCAATTCTTGGGGAGAGGTCAGATCAGAGTCCACCAGGTACTGATGCAACAACTGGTTCTGGCAATTATTTAGGATCTGTTCTCTCATCATCAGATTATACAATCCCTTGAAATCAGTAACCCTACTGCCAACCAGCCAACCCTCTAGAGCCTTGGTTGCACAATCAACAAAGTCAGTCCAGTCCTGAGTCTGTGCCTTCTGGGTATCTCTGAACTTCAACCTGTACTGCTCAGTGGTTAAGCCAAACCCATCTATCAGTGCACTCTTCAGGACCTCATAATCATCAGCATCCTCCTCTCTAACAGTGAGGAGCTTGTCTCTTCCTTTATCTGAAAAGGAGAGCCACAAGATTGCTGCCCACTGCTTTTGGGGGACCTGCTGTACTCTACAGGCCCTCTCCATAGCAGTTATCCACTTGTGGATATCATCCCCACTCTGGTAGGGAGGAACAACCTTGCTCAGGTTCCTATGGTCAGGAATATATTCCCTGCCTCTAGGGACACTGTTGCTGCCACCAGGGGGTTCTAACCCCTCTTTTCTAGAAGCTCTCTGGATCTCCAGGGCTTCCCTATCCAGTGCCAACTGCTTGGTTCTGAGGGCCACTTTGGCTTCCTCATACTGGAGCAGTTTGCACCTTCTCTCAGAGGAGGTCTCTCTTAAGGAAAAGTATGAGCTCCTCTGCTGGACAAATTCTCTGCCAGAGTGATAAGAGTGGTCAGATTCCCTGGAAGGGGATCTGTGCCTCTCCTCCTCTCTGTCAGTTCTCTTAGGGAGAATTCCTCTGTCCTTTTCAGGCCCCTTGAAGCCTGGCCCTTCAATCACAGAGTCTTGGTCATTCTGATTTTCATCATCTGACCCAGATACTATGACTGACCCACCCACTGATTCAAACCCTTTAGCTCCTAGAGCCAATCTAAGGTCATCTGCTGTCTGCAGATCTATCAGGTGTAGTATTGAGGGACTCTGTCCTAGCCTCAGGTGTCTGTCAACACACATGGCTCTCAAGTCAGAGAAAGCCATGTCCTTATACTGAGGCTGAGTGGATCCACTGGGTCCACCCCTTAAGGACATTCTAGTGTTGTGCAGTGTTGTACTACCTACACTAGTTTGTGGCCTACTGATCCTAACTTGAGCTGTGGAAAGGGTGTGCTATCCCTTGGCACACAGCTCTAAGTTCAGTAGAACTTATTGATACTAAGCTTGACTTTATATGTACCTTGAGTACCTATAATGGTTTTCAGTTAGTAATTCAAATAGAGATTTTCTGGTAAAACAATGGCAAGCTGGAATCCCACACGCTGCCCACCAATGTGAGAAGTTGGCCTGGTATATGCTGTTCACTAATTAAAGTGGACACCTTGCACCAGGGCAAATCGACTCTTATGGTAGATAGGTTTAAGACAACCTTTTAAAGAAAGCTATCCTAGTGGTAGCTGTGGAGAGCAGCCTTCAGGCTAAGTCTTGAAGGAATGTAAAGCAGCTTGTTTTACCATATAATCTCTTGAATCACCAAATGAAAAGACACCACACAGGTATATATATCAAATATATATGTATTTATTTCTAAATAACTCTCTACTAATCTCTTTATGAGATTAGAAGACAAACATATGCACAAATCAACGTTTCACAATAAGTTAAGCACAAAATATGGCTGGGGCCCTAGGGGCGTACCAGACCATATACTAAAAAAGGGACTTAGCAACAACGACTTGCAGGGGGACAAGGCCTAGGGCCTTCAGAAGTGCTGGGGCCTCACGAAACAACCCAAGGCAGGTAAGTAAAGGACCCACGGGGGACGCGTGCAGTGTGGATACACAGGCGCGGATCGCCGTTGACTTCAATGGGGCAAGTCGCGGTTGGAAATTAAGAGTTCTAGGATACTTCGGGAGAACCTACAAGCAAGTCACATACAGGGTAAGTAGTTCTAGGGCCCACACCCACAGGAGCACCGTAGTGCTGGAGTTACCTCACCCAGGGAAGCCGGGTGCATAGGTGTCCTTTGGTGTCGGGTCGCGGCGTCGTTTTCAATGGCGAACAAAGAAGACTTGCTGCTTGCGGGAGCTGAAGAAGTGTCCGGTGGAATCCAAGCCTGGATTCTGAAGAAGGATGACCTGAAAGCAGAGGG
Source organism: Calotriton arnoldi (assembly GCA_963921515.1). NCBI lineage: Eukaryota > Metazoa > Chordata > Amphibia > Caudata > Salamandridae > Calotriton > Calotriton arnoldi. The sequence continues at coordinate 246,180 of CAWUFW010001762.1, read as the reverse complement.
GACAGTGTTCAAAGTCACTTGGCAGTGACTCGGGGCAAGGAAGATGGATGCCCACCGTCGTCGGTTGATTCAGGTCGGTTGCGGGTGCCTTGACTCTTCAGCCACGAGGTCCAGGAGGCGTCGACGATGACCAGGAGCTGGATTCTGTGTGTCCCACGAAGTCTGCAGCTTACTGCGGTGTCGGCAACTCGATTGGAGCCAACAAGCCTTGGCAACAGCAAGTCTCGGGGAGATGAAGAAAAGTCGATGGCACAGACCATCAAGGTCTGAGGGACTCACCCAGCGAGGGTAAGTCAGGGCAGGCCTGGAGCAACCAGGGGAGCCCTTTGGTTTCTTTAAGAAGTCTTCTGTGGACCCACGAGCCGGCTGGCAAGGGATCGCGAAGACACCTCGGGCGGAATCACTCAACAGGGGCCCACGGTCACTCGGGACGGTGTAGGCCTCTGATCTTCGGAGGGATTCCTGCTAGAGGTCGGGACCACACGTGGTCCAAAGCACAAGTTCGCGGAACGTTGTGAAGGGGTTGCACTCGACAATAGTGCACGGTACCCAGGGGTCGCGGTTCCTCATCACTCGTGGGGTCCACTTGCCTCAGCTTCGCTGGGGACTCACGATGGCCTTGGAGAAGTCAGGAAATCCACTTCTTGGGCTGCAGGGACTTCGGACTCCGGCGGGAGCGGCGTAGTTTGCGACCGTCGTTGTCGTTTTTGGTGCCTGCCAAGCAGGGGAGTCACTCCTTGACTCCAAGGGAGATTCTTCTGTCTTCCAAAGGTAGTGGAACGTCGAAGGGCCAGGATTCTTCTGTAGAGCGTCGTCCAGGGGTTATCTAACTAGCAAGTTCAAGGGTTCCCCTTCTTATACTGAAAAGAGGGGATGGACTAGCTCTATGACCCCACCTATGGGAGGGTCAAGGGAGGGGGTGGCTACACCCACTTCCCTTTGTCCAGCTTCGCACCAGAGCAGGGGCAGGTAGCCCCTGAGCCGGTTTGAACTGGCATATGCACAGAGGAGCCTTCTGCTCCCCAGTGCAGGACTTCAAAGCACTCTAAGAGTGCACCCACCCAGCCCCAATACACTAAACCCTGTCTGGGAGGTGGTTACACCTCCCTGTGACAGGATGCCTATTGTTGGGCTTCCTCCACTGCGAGTTTCGGTCATCAGCAGGAGGGCAGCCCAGTGTCTGTGACTGGTGGCATCCATTTTGTGATGCGAGGGCTCTTTAGGATTCTACCGCGTTTCCACAGCAGGTACATGTCTTATCCCTCTAGAAGGGTGGAATGCTACCCCCGCCGCAAGATTGGCGGGGGTAGTATTCCAAGATGTTTGACACCAAACACGACATGTTTTGATGCAGCCATTCCAAAGTTAGCATTTACCGCGAGGATATAATGCACTTAATAGTATATGGTTTAACCGCATCCACAAACAGCACCAGAGAATAGACTCTGAGAGCTGCAGAGGGGCCCTGCTCAGGCAGAGGCACCCCCTCACATAGAAGCCAAGCACCCTGCCCTCAGGATTGATAGGGCCTGCCTTAGGGGTGACTGATAGGTTTATATGTGTGTGCAGGAGAGATATAGGAAACCTATATCTCAGTGAGGGGTGCTAGCACCACCTCACCCAGGCTGCAGTAGCAGGCCTGTGGTGTCAGATTTAGACTGCTTCCCAGGGGTGGCATAATACATGCTGCAGCCCCTGGTAGGCCTGTGAAGTACCTATGCCCTTGGCACCTAAGGTACCATATACTAGGGACTCATAAGGCACCACAGTATCCAATCACTAGTGCACCTAGAGTGCACTCCATGTCGTTTAGAGAGAACAGAGAGGCTGGGGCCCTGATTGGCAGGGACCCAGCCAGACTATAGCCAGAAACCAGTGCTAACATCAGAAAAAAAGTGGGGGCAACATAAGAGGCAGATCCTACTCTCCTACACAGACCCTGGGCCGGAGAGAACCTGTCTTTAGTACACAGACCCTGGGCCGGAGAGAACCTGTCTTCAGTACACAGACTCTGGGCTGGAGGGAACCTGTCTTCAATACACCAGACCCTGGGCTGGATTAAACATGTTTTCAGTACACAGACCCTGGATCAAGGGAACCTGTCTTCAGCACACAGACTCTGCCCTGGAGGGAAACTGTCTTCGGTACACAGACTCTTCCATGAGGGCACCTATATTCAGTACACAGAACCTGGGCTGGAGGAAACGTGTCTTCGGTGCACAGACCCTAGGCTGGAGGAAACCTTTCTTCAGGGCACAGACCCTAGGCTGGAGCGAACTTGTCTTTCGTACACAGTAAACCTATTTTCGGTACCCAACCTGTGGCTCAAGGGAACCTATGTTTGGTACACTGACCCTGGGCTGCAGGGAACCTGTCTTTAGTACACAGACCCTGGGCTGGAGAGAACCTGTCTTCAATACAGAGACCCTGGGCTGGATTGAACCTGCCTTCGGTACACAGACCCTGGGCTGGAGGGAACCTGTCTTTAGTACACAGACCCTGGGCTGGAGGGAACCTGTCTTCAATACACCAGACCCTGGGCTGGATTGAACATGTTTTCAGTACACAGACCCTGGATCAAGGGAACCCGTCTTCAGCACACGGACTCTGCCCTGGAGGGAAACTGTCTTCAGTACACAGACCCTTCCATGAGGGCACCTATATTCAGTACACAGAACCTGGGCTGGAGGAAACGTGTCTTCGGTACACAGACCTTAGGCTGGAGGAAACCTTTCTTCAGGGGACAGACTCTTTCGTTGAGGTATTTGGGTCCGATGTTGTGGAGGGATTTGTAGGCGTGGGTGAGTAGCTTGAAGGTTACTCTCTTCTCGATGGAGAGCCAGTGGAGGTCTCATAGGTGCGGGGTCATGTGCTCGTGTCGTGGGGTGCTGAGGACGAGTCTGGCTGCGGTGTCCTGGATGGTTTGGAGCTTGTGTAGCAGGGTTTTGTTGATTCCGGCATAGAGGGCGTTACTGTAGTCCAGTCTGCTTGTTATGAGTGCGTGGGTGACGGTCTTTCTGCATTTGTGGGGGATCCACTTGAAGGTCTTGCGGAGGATGCGGAGGGAGTTGAAGCAGGTCGAGGCGACGGTGTTGATCTGGCGGGTCATGGTGAGGGAGGAGTCTAGAATGATGCAGAGGTTCTGGGCGTGGTCCGTCGGGGTGGGTGGGTTTCCGAGGGCAGGGGACCACCAGGAGCTATCCCACGCCATGGAGGAGGGTCTAAGGACGAGGACCTCGGTCTTCTCTGAGTTCAGTTTTAGGCAGCTGTCACTCATCCAGGCTACTTCGTCTTTCATTCCTTCTTGGAAGCTGAGTCTGGTGTCTTTGGGGTTCTTCGTGAGAGAGATGATGAGCTGGATGTCATCAGCGTAGGATACTATGCTGAGCCCATGCTGTCTGACGATGGCGGCCATGTAGATGTTGAAAAGCGTGGGGCTGAGCGAGGATCCTTGGGGTACTCCACAGTTGATCTCTGTAGGTTCGGAGAGGAAGGGAGGGAGTCTGATCCTTTGGGTTCTGCCGGAGAGAAAGGAGCGGATCCAGTCGAGGGCGGTTCCTCGTATACCGGCGTTGTGGAGTCTGACTGCGAGAGTGCGGTGTGAGATGGTGTCGAAGGCTGCGGAGAGATCTAGTAGGATGAGGGCCCCAGTGTGGCCCTGGTCGAGTAGCATGCGGATGTCATCAGTGGCGGCGAGGAGGCGGTCTCGGTGCTGTGGTTGCTGCGAAATCCGGACTGGGAGGAGTCGAGGATGGCATTCTCTTCGAAGAAGGTGGTCAGCTGGGCGTTGATGAATCTCTCGGTGACTTTGGCTGCAAAGGGAAGGAGAGAGATGGGCCAGTAGTTTTTCAGGTCCGTCGGGTGGGCCGGTGGTTTTTTGAGGAGGGGCTTGACTTCTGCCCGCTTACAGTCGTTGGGGAAGATGCCGGATTCGAGGGAGGCATTGATGGTCCGGCCTAGTTCAGGTGCTATGGCGGCAGCGGCTCTGTGGTAGATGTGCAGTGGGCAGGGGTCCGTGGGGGCTCCTGAGTGGGTATTCTTCATGGTCGTGGTGGTGTCTTCAGTGGTAGCAGGTTTCCAGGTGGTGATGGTCGGCTGGTTGTCGGCGGTGGAGAGGGGGGTGGTGTCAGGAGTCTGTTTGGTGAAGGTGTCGTAGAGGGCCTTGATTTTCAGGTGGAAGTAGGCTCTGAGCTTGTTGCAGTTGTCCTTACATGGTGTGACATCCGCAGCTGCGCTGGGGGGTTTGGTGAATTGTTGTATGATGTTGAAGAGTTCTTTTGCGTTACATGCGTTGGTGTGGATTTTGTTCTTGAAAAAAGGTCCTTTTGGTGGCTCTTATGCGCTGGTGGTATTCATTCATGGCGTTCCTGTAGTTGTTCTGGTCCTCGGTGGTTTTCCTGTTCTGCCAGAGTTTCTCGAGGTGTCGGCAGGAGCGCCTGGCTTCTTGGAGGTCGGTGGTGAACCAGGCGTCCTTCAGGGGGCGTTCATTGACGGGGTGGCGGAGGGGTGTGAGCTTGTCAGCGCAGCTGGAGATCCAGCGATGTAGTTCTTTGGCTGCGGAGTTGGCGTCGGTCGTGGCGGAGGGGAGTCGTGGAGGAGGGTGGTGTTGAGGTGTTCCTCTGTGATCTTGCTCCAGTTCCTTCGTGGCGGGCGCAGCGCGGGTTTGGGTGCAGTGGTGGTGCCGAAGGTGAAGTGTATGCAGTGGTGGTCTGTCCAGAGGGGCTGTGTGGTGTGGCTGAAGTGGATGTTTGTTCTTCCTCCGAAGATGGGGTCGATGGTGTGTCCGGCTCTGTGGGTGGGGGTGGTGACAAGCTACTTCAGTCCCAGGTTGTCCAGGAGGGTGGTGGAGTCGGGGTTGCTGCGGTTGTGGAGGTGGAAGTTCAGGTCTCCGATGAGAATGTAGTCTGTGGAGGCGATGGCGTGGGGTGCGAAGAGGTCGACGATGGTGGTGGCGGAAGAGGCGCGAGGCCCGGGGGGTCTGTAGACGAGGGTCCTGCGCAGCGTGGTTCTGGGGGTGGTTTGGATGTGGAAATGGAGGTGCTCTGTGTTGGAGAGGGGGTCGCTCGTGCTGGAGGTGGAGAGTTGAAGGGAGCTCTATTGTGCGATGGCGAGTCCTCCCCCTGGGCGGTGGGGGCGGTCCTTTCTTTGGATCTTGTATCCGTCGGGGATTGTGGTGGCGATGTCGGGGCGGAGGTGGCGTTGGTCCATGTTTCCGTGAAGAAGGTGACTTCTGGCGATAGGGTGTCGAGCAGGTCTTAGATCTCCGTGGCGTGTCTGTGGAGGGAGCGCATGTTGAGCTGTATGCACGTCAGGGCTTCGGTGGTGCGGGCGTCTGTTGTGGGTTCAGCGGTCATGGGAGAGCTGTTGATGGTGAAGGATTGTCTGCAGTGTCGGCAGGAGAACTGGCTGTGGGTGGTGTTAGGGGTGGATCTCTGGCAGCTGTTGTCTCTTCCGGGGTTGAGTGCAAGGAGGGCAGCTGAGTCGTAGCGAAGGGTGGCCGGAGAACCAGGGTCCCTGGCGCTGGCTGCGGTCGGGTCGCAGACGGGCTTGCCTTTGGCGTGCCTTTGGCGCGCCCTCTGCGCGGCTACCATTAAGTAGGGGAGGGGGTAGGGAAGCGCAGCTGGAAGGCGGGAAGCGGGAACCGGCAGGGGGGGAGGGGCCGCGGGGCAGCAGCGGCAGGAAGAGAGGAGGCAGAAAACGGGCACAAGGGGGAAAGAAATGGGCAGAAAAAGGCGCAGAGACAGACAAGGGCACAAAAAAGCAGAAGCAGGCACATAGGCAGACATGGGCACAAAGGAGAACAGAGACAACAAAGTGGCACAGAGACAGACACGGGCACAAAGGAGACAGAGACAACAGAGTGGCACAGAGACAGACACGGGCACTAAGGAGACAGAGACAACAGAGTGCCACAAGGACAGAACCAATCAACAGTGGCTAGCAGACCGCTTAGAGTAAAGATACTCTAAGTTGAGTTTGATGTGGGATTGGGCCTGGCTTGAGGTGAAGTGTTGCCTGAAGACAGACTTTAGCATATGGCTCTACCCCGCAAATATAAAAATGACAGCCAGGGCCAATGTCTGTGCATGGTGGTAGGTAGCCAGATTCAGTGGGCCCAGTTCACGAAGGTACTTACCCGTAGCCTAACAGAACTTTAGGTGCCCCCTGCAATGTACATTGAAGGAACCCGTCTGTGTACAGTGCCGGCCAGTGCGAGGTGTGTGACTGCTGTGGGGGCTCCTTGGAGCCCGCCCCCCTGCCCTGCAGCGGCTCTGGGGGCTAATTTTACACCACTGGTATTTACGCAGAGTCTCTGCACTCTGGGAGGAGATTCTGCCCCCAAAACAGAGATTGCGCCCCGAGTGCTGAGACTCCACACTCGTACCTTCGTGAATCAGGCCCTTTGACATGGTTGGGGAGAGAACAGGACAGCGCTGTGCTCTCTCCCTCGCATGCAAAGGAGCACTGTAACGTTTCTTGCTGCGCTCAGGGCCGGACTGGCCATAGCGGGCACCGTGCGTTTCCCCGGTAGGCCGCTAGGGTGGGGGCCGGTTTTGGGCCCCCGGGTCCGTTTTTGGGCCCCCGGGTCCGTTTTTGTTACCGGGGGTCGACAATATCGGCCCCCTGTAACAAAATCGGCCGAAATCGGCCCTCGCAAACTGCTTGACTGCACCCCCCCCTCACCCCAGGGGGGGGGGCCTGCTGAGCAGTTTGCCAGGGCCGGTTTCTGTTCCTAGTCGTGAATTTTTACTAAATCTACGCCAAATCTCTTTGTGCGTTTTGCGGCACAATTTATACTTAGTGTAATACAATTTTAAAGTAATGAGTTGCATATATTCACAGTGCTTGCAGGTGCAGGTTGGGACTTCCTAGCACTATAAATACACGTCACTGTTGGGTTACACACACACATCTGCAGTGATCGATCGTATCAACCAATTGAGCTTTCAGAACATCAAAATAATGCATTTGCTTCCATAACATTAACCTGCATCTATGTTTTATTTAAAGTGTGTGTATAATTTGTTCTTTTTACCCTCGTCCCTGGCAGTGCCCGCCCCCTGCACTCAGGGTCACAGTTTCATGCTTTCTGTGGGCTTCTGCTTCTGGAGGCCTGTGAAGTACTCTGTGCAGCTGACATCATAGTCCCATTATTGGCAACACACCCCACCCACACCACAACAGAGTCTGCATGCATAAATAAATACACAACACAACTTTTGTTTGGGAAAATAGTGCTGCAGGTTTATTCCATACAAAAGTATGCAATATGGTGGGTTATCTTACGGGCGATCCAAGGGCAGGCAGCTGTACCAACCTATGCTGCCCTGCCCGCCTGATGAGCCAAGCACTGTGGAGTAACCAATCAGCGCTACCCTTATGGGGGTGATCCCCTTACTGGATCACGTGACACATTGGTCCCTTATTACTCACGCCCCTTTCAGGGCGGAGCGTAGCAAGGCAAGCCCCCGGTTGTTCAGGCCCACAACCGCCCGAAGGACTAACGGGGCGCCGACGTAATTGTTCCAGGACCCTCCCATGAGGCTCCTGGGATTTGGCTCTGGCACCCCTATTGTGCTCTTGCAGAGGTACCCTTCTGTACCCATTTGCTTCCAGATCGCCCTGTAACTCCTCCTGCAACGAGAAAGAAAACATTACAACGTTCTATGTACTTCGCCTGCCAACCCCACGCCGGGTAAGCGGTAGGGTGGGAGACGGCGTGTCCGGCGCAAAGAGGACGCCAAGATGGCCGGGGGAGGCATAAATACCTCCCAACCTCCTCTGCGTGCCGGAAGTGATGCGTCTGGTAAGGGGACTCCTCCTTGAGTCCCGCATCATCATTGGGGGTGGGGAAGTGCCCAAATGGCACTAAATGGGCTGCCCGTTTAGGGTGGCCCCCTGTGGGGGCCGCGGGCAGCCGCATAGTCCCATTATTTGCAACACACCCCACCCACACCACAACAGAGTCTGCATGCATAAATAAATACACAACACAACTTTTGTTTGGGAAAATAGTGCTGCAGGTTTATTCCATACAAAAGTATGCAATATGGTGGGTTATCTTACGGGCGATCCAAGGGCAGGCAGCTGTACCAACCTATGCTGCCCTGCCCGCCTGATGAGCCAAGCACTGTGGAGTAACCAATCAGCGCTACCCTTATGGGGGTGATCCCCTTACTGGATCACGTGACACATTGGTCCCTTATTACTCACGCCCCTTTCAGGGCGGAGCGTAGCAAGGCAAGCCCCGGTTGTTCAGGCCCACAACCGCCCGAAGGACTAACGGAGCGCCAACGTAATTGTTCCAGGACCCTCACATGAGGCTCCTGGGATTTGGCTCTGGCACCCCTATTGTGCTCTTGCAGAGGTACCCTTCTGTACCCATTTGCTTCCAGATCGCCCTGTAACTCCTCCACAGCTCTGGAGGCGGCCCCCGTTGCCTAAAGAGCCCCCACCAACAACTCCTTTCTCACTGCAACCTGCAATTTCCCGGGCCTCATTCATGTCCAGTAGGAACAGATCCAAGCCCACCTGTGCCAAGTGCACCCCAACCTCGTCAACATTCCCTTGGTGTTCGCCCGGCTTAGCCCATGCCTTATGAAGCCAAAGGCTCTTGCCCTGCGAACTTGCACATGGAGCGGTTTATCCTTCTCTGGGGATGTACGAGTGCCTCGCATGACCTGCAAGGATGTGATGGCCTCCCAGGAGGGAGCTCTACTCTTAAACATCGCTACATTACCCTTCAAGCTGATGTGGCTCCCACCTCCTGCAACCTAGTTGCAGTCGTTCTAGTATTTCGTGCTTCCTAACACCTGTTTCCCTAATTTATGGAACAGCAGCACACTTGCCTGGAAGACCGCTTCCACAACCAGTCTATATGTTCTGGCTATGCGGACGGGCATTTCCTGCATCACTGAAACAACCCGTAACCTGCCCTGGGAGCAGAGTGCACCTAATTTGTTGAAGTTGACCAGACATGTGCCCAGACCATAGCGATTAATAAACCCAGGCGAACAAAACTGTTCGCATAGCGCACACCATTGCAGTGACAGCAACCAAATGGAGGGACAACTTGCGCCACCTACCAGGCTTGCTCAACTAAAGCTACACACATACCTGCCAACCAGCTGTGACCCTTGATGCTCAACCCAGGTAGTGAACTAGTATTGTTAATCCAGGGAATATTGCCTTCCATAAGATCAAGCCGCACCTGAGCATATGGTCTTCACCTACTGGGCCGAGGTGCAGTGTGTGCTCTGGAATTGTCAGTGGTGCTGCTCCAACACATTTAACGCCGCTCTTGGAGCCACGGCACACATTCTGGCCTAACCAACTGACGAATGCCACCTGGCTAAGTTGCCGCTGCGAGATATTGATCTTAACACCACCCTCTTGGGGTTACCAGTGCACACTGTCTGTAGGCACTTGCCCCCACTCTTTTTGTGCAGAAACCTGCAATGTACCCTTCTGCCCCTGATGGGCAGGAAAATACCTGTAACATTGCAAATCCCACTGCACTCACATTCTCGGGCAGTCCGGTGGGGGAGAGGGGTCCTTAGAATTGGTTCTGCTACATTGCTTGGCCTCCTAGCCCGCAAGCACCCTCGTCTGACAGCACCCTATCTGCTGTGTCGCCCGTGCAATGTCCGCACCCTGGCGCAAGATGTCACTGTTCTATACCTCTGCTAACAGACTACCTTCGGTGAAGCTGGAGTGAACGGTTGATGTTGAGCATCTGACCATAAGAACCTTGGCCGGGAACAAATTGTTGCCTCTGTCACACTCACAATAGTGGCAACGTGCAGTTCTTTTGCATTCGACACTGCAGGGTGTGCCTGGACGATCCTAGACACCCCTGTGTGCCAACCCGCTTTGACCCAAGATGCAAAACACTCGACCCGGTACACTTGGTTACCCCGGACTTAATTGCCCTCCACCGAAATCCAAGTGTAAGAGTAGCTGGTCCCCGATTTAATTCCTGGTGGTCTATGCGTTCTGCCATACTCCTTTTATGCCTTTTTCAAAGCAGTTAACCCGCTCACACACTAGACCCGCTGGTAGCAAGTTCAGTATAACCTGTACATGGAATATAAATTCTTCTAACAACTGCACTGTGGGCAAACCACACTCACTGCTGCTGGTGAGTGACTATTCGGCCCTTGGATGCCATAGCAATACTGCCCGGTCAGCAAGTATGCCCACTGTACAGTTGTAATTTAGAAACTCATGGCACTGACCCGCAGGTGCCTAGTACCGGGCTGTGTGTATGCGGCCCAGGACCTGGGCAATGGGCTTGGTGTGGATGGGTTGTGAATGCCAGGCATAAATGTAATACCTTTGCAAACCTCTCCTGACCAGCATCAACATCTGAAAGCCTCTCAGTGCTACTGATGCCTTGGCGCCTTCCTGACCCACAGCCAGCTCACCCTGATACAATCCGCTCATGACTGGGACTCAGCCGTGCAGCAAAAGCACGAGACATCCTAGCCTGACCTTAGCTCTTCACCAGGCTCCCAAGCAGGAGCCCTCCATAAACCTTGTGCCCTAAAGCATTCGCCCTGTGGGGTGGATGCGAATGGACTGCAAACAACTCCTATGCATTCTCTACCATGTTGTAAATGGAGTTTCTGGTTGGCTAGGGTATGCACCTAAGCATGTCCGAAACCCACCTCTCTAGTCAGGAGAAGGGAGTACACACTTAGCGGACACCTGCCCACCCCTTAGGTGGCTAGGCAGGGACTTTGGCTTATCCCAGAGGCATTGTAAATTTAATGTGCCAACCGCACTCCCATAGTGGCACATTACAGAAGAGACTCCATACCAGGTTATTTTAATTACCCTATGTATCGACCATACAGGAGAAACTTAGTTCCATCTGCCGCTATTACCCTGTGCTACCAAACCTCATCATGACATCACAGGGATTACATAACTCACTAGGTCAATCGGGCCACCGTCCTACAGCTCAGTTAGCACAACCCCGTAGCTGCCGGTAGGAACTGCACTTAGCATAACACAGCACAGAGTAAATGTAAAATTGTACTCTCCCACCATGTGGCTGGTAACCGACGGCCAAAGACCGAAACTGGGCACGAGATCCCAGTTACCTAGAGTAAAACAATAATTATCCTGCACCATTAACAAATGTGCCGCATGCACCCATGCCCTATCCCCCTGTTGCTGTGTAGATATCGTCCAATTCAATGACATAACCAACATGTTAACCAGTTCTCTCCTTTGTGGTCAACCAAAATCCCATATGCCGGGATTTCTCCACTAGTACCTATGATGCTGAAACTGGATTTGTACGGCACATGTGAGGTTCGGCGATCGTGCCAATGCTAGTCGTCATGTTTCCAACTTCTCTATAGCGTCCGACTTGGTGGGAGCACTACTTAGGACTCGTGGGATGGAATGGAGGTCTAAAGCATTGGTGCCAATTAAGGCACTGTCAGTAACCTTCCTCACAGTGGGCATGAAGGAATTGAGCTGTGTCAATGGGGCGGAGGCATGATGGCGCTGAATAACCGGTGTATGTTTACCCCACTCGCTGATAATTCTGTACAGATAGCTGCCCTTACTTAGATAGAGGGAATGCTAAATGCTTCCTAATGCCTGTAGTCTTACTGCTCCACCCAGTTTGACCCCAAAACTTTGGGACGACTTTAGTAGTAACATGCCCTTAACGGTACGTGACATTCTACCAGCACCGCGCAGGAATCCCCTTTGACCTGCTCTAGCCTGTGGCCATCCTGCTGAAAGCCCTGTGGGCCTGGGGGAGGGGAGTGCTACCAAACCTCAAGTCCTAGGCACTCAGGAAGCATCCCTCACTGCTGCAGGTGCCCCAAAGCATATATTATAAAACATTTAATGGGTAACAACCCGGTTTGCGTCCCTTAATGTGCCATGCTGTGAGCAATTAGGTACCCCGCATATCTCTTCCCTATGAAAAGATTAAACAAACAGGCCATAGCACAATGCATGGGCAGTGCGTGTGCCCACAGACGCCCCCAGCTCTGTGTTTGTACATATCATTCTGGGGTGACTAAGCACTAATGTGCCCTTTTCCCTGGATGAGCCCCAGTACGAGGGTACGGACTGATGACCAAGTGCTGCGCTAGCCAATAAACATGTTGACATTTGTTTAAAACCCAGCCGTAGCCAAACGAAACCACTAGAAGCAGTTTATCAGGGAACTGTAGAGACCACCAGAGTCCCTCCGCACCCTCCGTACTCCTGCAACAGCCAGACAGGCCACCTGCGCGCATGCCAGGTGCCGAAACCAGCAGCCCTTTTGCAAACGCAATGGCGGCGCACAATCCCGCATTGGAGACAAACTTGACCTCGTTATACTGCGAAAGAGGCAAGTGCGGCACTCGAATGAGACAAAGTACTATTCTTTGCAAAACAGAGCCTGTCCACAACTATTGTCTCTAATGGGACAAAAGATGAACCATGATATTATCACTGATCAAGTCTGAGAGGTCATATTCGCTACCTCTGGCATATTCTCATAAATCGCCATATATGACTGACCCCGCACTCTCATCCTATGCTTTGTGTGATCTTGGCCCACTTTAGTGTGAGCAGAGCCCCGCGAAGTAAACTTGGCTTCATGGTTTAACGTGCACAAGTAAAGTACCCCCTCCCATCAAGTTGGGTTACACAGTACATTGTAAGGGTGCAGTGGGCTATTTACTCTCCTGAGGCCCCCATACCCCTGCACTTGCGGCGTTAATGAAAACTTTGTTGATTTGGCTGTGACAACGTTGTTGCCTGCGCCACCCTACAGCCCCATGGCAAAGTGCTGAGCTCTCGCTTACTACCCTGCGGAGTGAGCCCACTTTATTCACCAGATTCCTTCACAATTCCTACTTCTGACTGTAATTGGGAACATGTTCGCCCCATGGTATCTAGGCGCTGCATAACATTTTATTGTTACTCCACTCCATGGTACTTGTTCTATTGACCTCAGAGGATGAAATGCTGAGTGTACCTACCAGGATCGGAACCTGTGACCAAGAGGTTGAAACCAGCCACTTTCTGTTCAGCAGGCCTGTGATATCATATCCCAGGGCCGACATCTGGCACTTGAACCCTTACTTGGACAGGCCCGAACTAGGAACCCAGATCTAGACGGCCTGCCAACCGGCTGACCACTTTCAACACCAGAGTGTCACGCAGCCACTCCGTGGCCTGGATACTAAACCATGTATAATGTATCGGAAGACCCCTCTCTTGTCACCTGCCTGCCACAAATTTCCAGGCCGCAGGGTAGCCTGCACAGCTAAGCCCACAAAGAAATCGCACGACACCTCCAGCCAACGCCTGGCCAAGCAAACACTAACAGCCACATCGGCCCCGTTACCGTACTTCCCGTTGCAGATGTTGCGTGACCCTAAGTCCACCAACATGCCAACACAGGTTTGCCCAAAATGTTAGTACAAATCACGATGAAAACATGAAACTGGTGAAACGAGAAAGAACACGTTACCCCGAACACTTACTTCCATGTAATGCCCACCGCACTGCGGAGCACCAAAAACCCCTGTTGCCCAAGCAATGCAAAACAAGGAAGGACCCACATCCCGCCGTTCTCCTAACAGTACCACCCCTGTGCCAGGGAGAGCACACGGCAACCGTGCCCATGGGCCAAATTGAGCCAAGATCCCCGGCCCACTCAAAGGCGCGGAATCGCCATCAACAAGAACGCACCAGAGGTCATCTGTCAACACTGACAGCAAAAGCGCCCAGCGAAGTTAGCGATTGCTAACAATCCTACGTGCTCGTATTATACAGGTGGATTTCCATGTATGTTGGCCCCTCCATCAACAATCGTGTAAAGCAAACAATTTGCAAAATGCGAATCAAATAGAAAATATGATCAAATTGCGATCGTATTTCCTTAACTTACTAAACAGGTTGAGGCTAAGCACTGCTCTACAAGACAGATCAACAACCTTGATGCCGGTGACAGAAAACTGTTCCCGAGATGTACAGACCAGCCACACTGCATGAAATGTCCGCAATGGCAGAACTGTAATGAAGGGGTCGAGGACAAGCACTGCTCTACCATTCCAATCATACCTTCCACCATCGCAACCAAGCCACCCTAGCACAGATACGCAGATCCTGAATACAATTCCTAAGAATATGTGTGGTGTCTGCACGTACTCCCCCGAGCCCCTTGATAATTTGCACTGCTGCCGCCTTATCGGGCTGCTGGGGTGCTTAACGTTACCAAAGCAAAGCGAGAGGGCCCGGACCCTCCCACGGCCCCTCACGTCTGACCTGCAGTTTGAGTGCAACGCCACGCACCTAATCGCTTCTTCCGTGCTGCCCCAGCATTGTCACCTGTATCAGCCATGACCAGGGGCTGGGTGTTCATTTTGCCCCACATATAGAATGTAACACTCATGATAATACTCTGATTACTGTAGATCGACTAATCACTCTTGCAATCGCTGGTGCTGTTACTAGGCACGGGAAGATTGGGTGATTCTCCCACACTCACTGGATGTTGAGCCGTCGCCGGGGCTCGAACCGGGATACCCCGCTCCAAAGACGGCATCTCTGGCGGTTACGCCACATCCGCTCTTCCCTCGATATGTTTCCCCCGTAGCACTTCAAGCGTCCCCTTTCGCAGTGCCGATGAAGTTTACAGGGTTTTCAGCCAAATACATAGCGAAAGAGGCATAATATTATATCCCTTGACAAGGTTTCAAAAGGTTGATTGCTAGTGCCAGACTTATTGGGTTTGCAGCTGCAAATGCTTCGTGTCATAAGTCTTAATAATTGAACAGCCTCATTTTTGCAGGTTTCACTTTACGTTCTCGCAGACATTTACAAATATTTCCGCAGAGCTTACATTTGTCACAACTGTGCGACAAACACCATATAAAAGACTGTGCAACTGAATTGAGAGGCAATTATTCACACGGACTGCTGTTAAAGATGATCTTAACATAACATACTTTGTTAAAGCCCGGAAATCCAAGGGATTTGATTTCCCATGGTTTAATTCAGCCCTGGATGGGTATCTGGTTTCGTCTCCTGTTTTACCTCAAAAGATCTTGTTTGTTTATTTATTGGCACCACAGGTTGGCGCACGAGCAGGCAGGATGCAGATTCAAGCTCGGCTTGCTTTGGGCTTGAGCGTGCCAAAAGACCTCATGCTAAGCTACAGCCAGGCATTTAACTCGAAGTTGGTGGCTCACCCGCTCTAACCACTGGTAGACTGTTCAGAGCTCTTCCGGGTACAAAAGTGCTGCTTGCTCAAAAGCGCGTGCACCCCCACCCAACACAAGCTGCACCCCTGATGGGGCTTGAACTCCCGTTTTAAGGGGGTGGGGGGGGGGGGGAGGTGAGGCTCCGAAGTCGCGGTTGCCTCTGAGCTCGCCCTTGCCAACAAACCAGTAACCTTAATAAAATTGGCCGCAGGCAGGTGTGCTCGGACCTTTCCATCGGTGTCCAACACAAAGCCTCTGGGCTGGAAGTCCAGATCGGTCTGGAGCAATTCAGGGGCACCCCGACCCTACACTGCTCCACCTAAGAGCACTCTAGCACGAAGAAGCTGCCGGGACTGCTCAGACAGACTGGCCCAGCCGGAGAACAAGTCTCCAACGCACAGCCTTGCGACACGACCCTCCCGCAGGGCATGAGAAGGATGCAAGGCAGCGACTCAGGCTCGGATACTAAAACCGTACACCAGCCCGCCCGAGGGCTTCCTATGATGAGCTGCTAGGCAGGAGCGGTGCCGTTCTCCTCAATGCAGCTTAGGCCCCAGCCAGGTGCGCCGCACCACGCGCTCAGGCCGCATTAACTACTCTTGGCACCTTTGCCTTTCCCAGGTCTTCCGAACTTACCATGGAACGATTTAAGGGAAAACCCTTATGGTTTGATGCCCGCGCGTGCTAAGGCTGATAACTCCTCTTTTACTAGAGGTAGATACCGCTACCCAATGCCCATTCAACATCTGGCACCAACAAGGATGATCCACCTGATTGTTGGTAGGCTCCATCTTAAGTGATCTGGCCAGAAACGCAGGATGTTGAGCCCACGCTGAGACAGGGGCCCGCGTACACAGCACCGCAGTTGTCGGCGTAGCCATTAAGTCACAGTATCACTTTGCACCTAGGGGCCATACATTGAGCAGAGGAGAACACTGGCACGGCATATTGAAAATGCCCCCACTGCGAGCTATACACGCTACATACGCTGTTTATTCACACCAGGAGGATGCGGGCATCGATCCCGCTACCTCGCGCATGATAAGCGATGATGCCCTCCCCATTGGGCTAATTCCCTCCACCGCCGAGCGCCCGATTCAGGAGGAGACTACCGATTTCAAGGTTAGTCTACCACCTCCCGGTTCCTTGGCGGGCTACAGCTGACCTGGACTCGGAGTATGCTCCTGCAAGCGAGTGTACGTTTGTCACGCTCTCTTTGCCTGCCGTAGCGCGCCGGTGCCCCTCGGGGTGAAGAAGGCAGCGGGGGGAGGGGGGCACCGCGGCGACTCCCCGTGAAGGCCCTGGCCCGACGTGCTGGTCCACCGGTAATGTGGAACTCCGGGAACACAACCTTTGCAACAAAGGTTCCCCTGGGGGTGGGCAAAGTAAAACCAGGGCCTCCGGCCAACGAAATTAAGTCACCACCTCATTGGAAACGCGCCGCCGCATCGAGGCCACAGGCGTTAGCCCCAGGACCGCTACGAGAGGATCGATCAGCGAAGCCACCGAGCAGCCCAGGGAAGTCCGGGCGCCGGCCCACTCGCGCACGTCGCTGAGGGCAGGGGGGGGGCACACCCCCAGGTCAAAGTTGCGCCGGCTCTCCGCAGTCAGCTGTGGCGACCACATTGTGCGGTTCATCCCCCCCCCAAGGGTCGGGCCCGATGCACCGCTACCCGCCCCTCGCTACTCCGCCACCGGGCATTCCAGGGGGCAGAACCCGGAAAAGAGGGGGGGCGTGTGATAAAGGTAAGAGGAGCCGAAACGCTCCTATTGAATGCTGCTTTGTTTAGAGTGGTCATCTGCGCGGCGCTGAGGAGTAAGTGTCCCCTTGCCCTGCCCCAATCCCAAACCACAACCCCACCCGCAGGTACCGATGGACATCCTGCGGGGGGGCTTGACCATGGAAAATGCAGTTTGGACGGGGTCCCACACGGGCATAGCCTAACTTGGTGGGACGGGGGTCGGGAGGACTGCTTCCCCCAATGCCGCACTCACCTCGCCTCATGCGCAACCGATCGCACGACCACAGAACAACGTGTCCAGCAGCAGGTATCAGCACGACCCCCAAAGACGGCGTGTCCGGCGCAAAGAGGACGCCAAGATGGCCGGGGAGGCATAAATACCTCCCAACCTCCTCTGCATGCCGGAAGTGACGCGTCTGGTAAGGGGACTCCTCCTTGAGTCCCGCATCATCATTGGGGGTGGGGAAGTGCCCAAATGGCACTAAATGGGCTGCCCATTTAGGGTGGCCCCCTGCGGGGGCCGTGGGCAGCCGCATTTACTGTAAACGCACAGAGGCCTCCCCCACCCCGTGTGCTTGGGAGGAGGCGGGCCGGCTCCTATGGGGGGGAGGTCTGTTGGGGGCAGGTGAGGCTTTTGATTGAAAATTCAACATTTCTGGTGAGATCTGGGAAAGAGTGCGGGCTCTGCTGTGCCTGTTTACCTGCAGTGCCCACGGGGCCGTGCGTGCCTGGCTCTCGCTCAAATCCTGCTGGTGGAATTACTGGACAAACTTCACAGGGGACAGGGGGCTGGGGGCACGGCTAATACGGATTTAC
Source organism: Calotriton arnoldi (assembly GCA_963921515.1). NCBI lineage: Eukaryota > Metazoa > Chordata > Amphibia > Caudata > Salamandridae > Calotriton > Calotriton arnoldi. The sequence continues at coordinate 228,392 of CAWUFW010001762.1, read as the reverse complement.
GGGAAAACGTCTAGACGATGTTTACCTTCAGGGGAAGAGCAAATTCCACCGACCGATAGTGAGACAAGACGAGAGGTCATGTTTGCATCCGCTGGAGCGCCTCGGTAGTCTCAGGCCTGATTCGAAATGCTATACTGGCCTGGTGCACGACAAAGCACTATAAACCCTTGGCCACATGTACACCAAGGCAGCTACTGTCACCCGGCCCCATAAACCATAAACCACCAGGACTAGGACTGATGACTACAGTGCTTCGAAGGGCATGCGTTCGCCGAGAGGCGCTGCTGATGTCTATTTCTAGGCCCCGCCCCTCCCCCTAATCCCTAATAGAGTTGGCTGAGACAGATGGCAGCAGGCCAGTTAGCACACAGACCATAGGCTGGAGGAAACCTGTCTTCAGGAAACAGACCCTGGGCTGGAGGGAACCTGTCTTCAGTACACAGACCCTATGCGGGAGGGAACCTGTCTTCGGTACACAGATCCTGGGCTTCTTCTCGAGGGCAGTGTATCATCGTCCTCCATCCCCCCCCCCCCGGTGCTGCAAGCCATGCAGGCAAAAAAAATTGCAATGAAAAGATTTCATAGCCATTTTATTTTTACCGACGCTGGGCGCACTGTAGCAGCGCCAGGCCCCGAGACCTGAGACATGCGGAGCGTGTCTTCTGCTGCCGATTGGCCCAGCAGGGGAGGACTGAAGCAGGGCTGGCTGGATGTTCCAAAGTGCGCATGTTACTTTGGCCGGCTGTTTTACGCCGGTCAAAGTGACATGCGCACTTTGAAGCACTCCATCGAGCTGTCTTAAGCCAGCTGGGTGGAGACCAAGCACAGGCCTCCAGGGCCTGAAGGAGCAGCCAGCCAGCTGGCTCGATCCAATCCCGGCACTTCTCACATGCTGGTTAACAGTATGAGAGCAGCGTCTGGATTGGTTAGGGGACACTTCATGCATCAGAGAAGGAGAAGAACACAGAGGAGGACGTGTAGCCCGTGGGTAATTGCTGTTTTATTTATTTTAATTGATATTTGTAATGCATGCAAGTGTAGTGCTTGTGTTTTATTTTTTAGTTAGTGTTATGTTTTTATTTGGGTGTTTGGAGGGAGGGGGTATTTTATTTTGGGCTTTTGGCGGGAGTAGTGATTAACTTTGGGCTTTTGGAGCGAGAAGGTGTTTTATTGTGTTTTTTTGGAAAGGGGTGGGGCACTTCACTCGCCCCTCTACCTTCAACCCAGCCGCCACTGTTGTCTTCACTCTTCAGTACACAAATCCTAGGCTGGAAAGAACCTGTCTCCGGTACACAGACCCTGGGCTGCAGGAAACCTGTCTTTAGTACACAGACCCTGGGCCGGAGAGAACCTGTCTTTAGTACACAGACCCTGGGCCGGAGAGAACCTGTCTTTAGTACACAGACCCTGGGCCGGAGAGAACCTGTCTTCAGTACACAGACCCTGGGCTGGAGGGATCCTGTCTTCAGTGCACAGACTCTGGGCTGGATTGAACCTGTCTTCTGTACTCAGACCCTCGGCTGAAGGGAACCTGTCTTCAATACACCAGACCCTGGGCTGGATTGAACATGTTTTCAGTACACAGTCCCTGGATCAAGGGAACCTGTCTTCAGCACACAGACTCTGCCCTGGAGGGAAACTGTCTTCGGTACACAGACCCTTCCATGAGGGCACCTATATTCAGTACACAGAACCTGGGCTGGAGGAAACGTGTCTTCCGTGCACAGACCCTAGGCTGGAGGAAACCTTTCTTCAGGGCACAGACCCTAGGCTGGAGCGATCTTGTCTTTCGTACACAGTAAACCTATTTTCGGTACCCAACCTGTGGCTCAAGGGAACCTATGTTTGGTACACTGACCCTGGGCTGCAGGGAACCTGTCTTTAGTACACAGACTCTAGGTTGGATTGAACCTGCCTTCGGTACACAGACCCTCGGCTGGAGGGAACCTGTCTTCAGTACACAGACCCTGGGCTGGATGGAACCTGTCTTCAGTACACAGACCCTGGGCTGGAGGGAACCTGTCTATTAGGGTCTTCATCAGGAAAAAACACAACAAAGTGGCCCGTGTACAGCCTGCAGGGTCCCAAAAAGCGCAGCCGCAGAGCGTCTTCTCGAGAAGACGCTCTGTGGCTACGCTTTTTTGCGAGCCACTTTAAAGAGCGATTTGATTAAATCAAAATTTAGATCTGACTGGATATTTCCTTTTGACAAGACCAAACAAAGTGCCTCTGCGCTGCTGTCAACAGAGAGCCTACAGTCTTGTTTTGGTGGTTACATGATTGAACCTAATTAAGGAGGCAGGCTGCCCCTTATTTTGCTAGGATGACTGGATCTCTCTAAGCGCATGACGCCAGAGGTGGTGCCTGAGCACGTTGTGCCCACCTATCCAACTACTTATATTCTTCTCTACTCCATTGGGAGCCGATCTGAGCCCCAGGAAGAAGGTTTTCTACAGTGGAATCCCTGATGGGACCCTGAAGGCTGTACACGGGCCATTTTGTTGTGTTTTTTCCTGATGAAGACCCTAATAGATGTTTTTCAACTTACACAAATTTCGAAGGGTCGAAACGTCGACGCTCTTCCAAGAAGCGTTTGTCCATCATTGACCATCAAAGTTATAAGAAACAATTTTTTAGGTCATCCTGAGACAAAACTATGTCACGCTCAGTTTATATGTTACTGTCTGTGATGTAAATAATTTATGTATGTATTGTATTTTGATTATTGATGTAGTATTTATGTTCCTTTGTTTATGGTCGAGTCACTGTGTGTATATGTCCTGTGTTTCTGAATTTGCCCATGATATGTTGTGCTTTTGATAAAGTACATGATTCTATGAACATAAAAAACTTAAGTATATTCCTAAATAACACAAGTAGTTCGTATTTTCTTATTAATATGTGTTCAGTTGATTCTTTTGGTGTGAACATTTAATGTGATCCCACGGTTTAGGGGATTTAAGAATATAAATCTATAGAGTGTGTTGTGGCAGAACCACTGCTCGTTTACTGATATAGTCCTCAGGTTCTGCACGTTACTGGGTAACCCCATTGTCTAATAGTGACATAGGTTAACATGGCAAGAAGTTATTAACTAATAACTCTTGATAGGAGAATGATAGAACTTCCATTCAAAGACTTCCCAGAATGGTAGTGATAAATCCAACAATATGATATTGTTGAATTTCTCCTAAAATGTACAGACAAGAAGTTATAAGACTTTCTTGTTTGTAAGTCCAGATTCAGCCTTCCAGTGGTCTGCCCTGATTGGTCAGAGTTAAGTGGATTAGCCAGGCTGCCTCGCAGAGGTGATAAAGAGCCCCTGGGGTTAACCAGCTCTGCTGGCAGGGCAGTGCGCTGCTACACAGGAATGCCAGAGCAGGGGGAGGAGTCGTAAACCATGGTCTTCAAAGGAAAGGGGAAGGCCTCAGTGTCAGTTACCACTCTACTCTTTTGACCCCAAGCTGAGCTAGGATTAAGGAAGGAATGAGCAGATGCAAGGGAGAGAGTCTATGGAAATTAGCCATCCTAGGGGTGTGTTTAGCCAGCTCTTACCTCCCTGCTGGAAGATCAGCCATTATGAATTTGGAAGATTTGATGCACTCTGGGACAAAATAATGCCACACTCTACAGGATGTGGTCATATCTTTGGGGAGTTACGCTGCTCCCATTGGTCAGGAGTGATCTCCTGCCTGACCCAGAGAACTTGGAATAAGTATCTGAGAGGGGCAGAGCCCTCCAGATCTGCTGCTTGAAACTTAAGAAAGCAAGACTTTGTGCCATGCGGAGAAGTTTGCTGTGCAATTTCTAAGGCCTGACCTCTGAAGCCTGCACCATCAGAAACTACAGCCCTGTGGACTACCTTGCTGGAAAAGAACTAAAGAGTGGACTCCCTGCAAGCTACAGGTTAACAGAGCTCACCTGGAACATCACCACCAAGGATCCTCATTATGGAGAACTACCAGTGGATTTGTAAGGGTGTCGTCCAAGTGGATTGTGGTAACTGAAGTCCTCAAATTTCAAGGACCATCTTGGAGCTTCCAGACCCTTGGAGTGAGTTTGAGACACTTTGGGGAACTTCATGAAGAAGTTCCAGGAGTTTGGAGAACTTTGGAAAAAAGCTCCATAGGGGGACAGACTCAACCTGGTCAGCCAAGCCGCCTGTCTTCAACCGCGAGCCGGCCAAGCCATCCAGGTTTGTCCCACTGAAAGCTCCGTAGGTCCGACTTCCAGAGTTTGACCGGGAGTAGAAGGAATCCGAGGCCGGCGAACCCTCACCGAATCCGGCCTGGTGAAGAGCATTGAGGGACCCCACGAGAAAAAGCTACAGAAAAGTTTCTAAGTCCGAAGGTAAAAACTGACCGGGACCTACCGCGAGGGGTAGCCGCTCAGGGCTCCATCGTGGTCGGCCTGAAACTTTGACTTTGAGCCGGTCTATCGCGACCAGATGTCCTAATAGGGTGCTATAAGTTTCTAAGGGGCAGATTTACAATAACTGGCGCATCCCTGCAGGGATGTGCCAGTTATTTTGCGTGACGCAAAAAACCCCTTGCGCCACCATGGATGCGCCGCATTTACAATGCGGCGCACCGTGGCGCAAGGATAGACAGATGCGTGATGCATCTGTCGGCGTAAGGGTGAGGCAGTACTGGAGTCGTGTCGCAAGCGTGACACAACTCCAGCACTGCTCAGGGGTGCCCTATACCTAACATGCTGCGTCACTCCTTACGCATGCTTCAAGCAGGCGTAAGGATTTGACGCAGCGGGGATGTAAAAGTGACTCAGTGAAATCTTGTAGATTTCACTGCGTCACTTTTACGGGGCTTCCTTGCGACGGAACGCCCACCCTGCATACATTATACCTGACGCAGGTATAATGTAGCGCAGGGCTTTACAACATGACGCATCTCACTAGGTGCGTCCCGTTGTAAATATGTCGCATAGTGGCGCATTGTTTGCGCCACCGCTCATCACAAAAGTGATGCAACGGCAGCGTAAAAGTGTCGCAAGGGGCTTGTAAATCTGCTCCTCAGTGCTATAAAGTTATAAATCTTTAAAAATTCATATCTCCGGTTCCCTACATTGGATTTTTGTTGTTTTGGTGACATTTTAAAGATAAAAATATTTCCTATTTTTATAAATTGGTGTTGGATTTTTATTATGCATTGTGTCTTAATTATTTACTGAATTGGTGTTTTTAAATGCATACATACCTGTCTTTGAAGTTAAGCCTGCCTGCTCGCAGCCAAGCTATCAAGGGTTGAGCATGGGAATAATTTTTTAAGACCTATGCTGAGTCCTATCATGTGTTAGTGGCCTTATTGCCAGTGGCAGAGCTACATTTGCCCCTACCAATAATCCACTTTCCAACACTTACCCAACCCCCACCACCTTCCCTGCCTTCCTCCCCCTCCTGAAGCTGTTCTTCCTGCATTCAGTAAAAGCAGACAAGCAGTGCTGCGTTCACAAGCTCTCAGAGAGCTCTATCAGCCTGGCCTGGAGGCCTTTCTGATGTAACAGCAGTGGGTAAAACGTTTTGTTATCAACTGTTGCTATGTCATAGCGGTCAGTTACCACATTTACAACCTGGTGTAAACGACAGAGGCCTCCTATTGTAGCCATGTACAACATTTATATTTTTAGATGGGTAACAGCATCTTACGGGATGTTTTCCACCCAGAGGTTCTGACTGGCATGAAATAAAAATAAGTTCAGGGTCCTTGTACCAAAGACATGCTTCCTATAACCCAACGTTTGTGCACCGAAGACAGGTTCCCTCCAGCCCAGGGTTTGTGTACAGAATAGAGATTCCATCTAGCCCAGGGTCTGTGTACTGAAGAAAGGTTCCCTCTACCCCAGGGCCTGCGTACCGAAGACAGGTTCCCTCCAGCCCAGAGTCTGTGTACTGAAGAAAGGTTCCCTCCAGCCCAGGGTCTGTGTACTGAAGACAGGTTCCCTCCAGCCGAGGGTCTGTGTACTGAAGAAAGGTTCCCTCCAGCCCAGGGTCTGTGTACTGAAGACAGGTTCCCTCCAGCCCAGGGTCTGTGTACTGAAGACAGGTTCCCTCCAGCCCAGGATCTGTGTACTGAAGACAGGTTCCCTCCAGCCCAGAGTCTGTGTACTGAAGACAGGTGCCCTCCAGCCCAGGGTCTGTGTACTGAAGACAGGTTCCCTCCAGCCCAGGGTCTGTGTACTGAAGACAGGTTCCATCCGACCCAGAGTCTGTGTACTGAAGACAGGTTCCCTCCAGCCCAGAGTCTGTGTACTGAAGACAGGTTCCATCCGACCCAGATTCTGTGTACTGAAGACAGGTTCCCTCCAGCCCAGAGTCTGTGTACTGAAGACAGGTTCCCTCCAGCCCAGAGTCTGTGTACTGAAGACAGGTTCCCTCCAGCCCAGGGTCTGTGTACTGAAGACAGGTTCCCTCCAGCCCAGAGTCTGTGTACTGAAAACAGGTTCCCTCCAGCCCAGGGTCTGTGTACTGAAGATAGAGTCCCTCTAGCCTAGAGTCTGTGTACTAAAGAAGGGTTACTTCCAGCCCAGGGGCTGCGTGCCAAAGGCAGTTCCAGCCAGCCCCAGGTGTGCATACCACCAGGTTCCCTCCAGCCCATGGTTTGTGTATGGATGACAGATTCCCTCCAGCCTATGGTCTGTGTACAGAAAATAGGTTATCTTCAGCCCTGGGTTCGTGTGCTGAAGAAAGGTTCCCTTCAGCCCAGAGTCTGTGTACTGAAGACAGGTTCACTTCAGCCCAGGGTCTGTGTACGGAAGACAGGTTCCCTGCAGCCCAGGGTCTGTGTACGGAAGACAGGTTCCCTGCAGCCCAGGGTCTTTGTACTGACAACAGATTTCTTCCAGCTGAGGGTCTGTGTACCCAACATAGGTTCCCTTGAGCCAGGATTTGTGTACCGAAAATAGGTTTACTGTGTACGAAAGGCAGGTTCGCTCCAGCCTAGGGTCTGTCCCCGAAGAAAGGTTTCCTCCAGCCTAGGGTCTGTGTCCGGAGACAGGTTCGCTCCAGCCTAGGGTCTGTGTCCGGAGACAGGTTCGCTCCAGCCCAGGGTCTGTGTACTGAAGACACGTTCCCTCCAGCTCAAGGTCTGTGTACTGAAGACAGGTTCCCGCCAGCCCACGGTCTGTGTACTGAAGACAGGTTCCCTCCAGCCCACGGTCTGTGTACCGAAGACAGGTTCCCTCCAGCCTATGGTCTGTGTACCGGAGATACGTTCCCTCCAGCCTAGGGCTGAGTACTGAAGACAGGTTCCCTCCAACCCAGGAACTATGTACCGAAATAAGGCTCCCTCTAACACGGTGTCTATGTACCGAAGACAGGTTCCCTCCTGCATAGTGTCTGTTTTCTGAAGACAGGTTTCCTCCAGCCCACGGCCTGGGTGCCAACTGGCTTGCTGTCATCTGTTTCAGCCAACACTATTAGACTGAGCGCCAGGGCCTAGAATTAGATGTAGCAGCGCCTCTCGGCGAGCACGTGCCCTTCGAAGCACATTAGCCATTCCTCCTAGTCCTGTGGGTTTATGTTTTATGGTCCAGGTGACAGTAGCTGCCTTGGTGCACATATGGTCATGGGTTTATAGTGCTTTGTCGTGCAACAAGTCAGTATAGTGCTTCGAATCAGGCCTGAGACTACCAAGGCACTCCAGGGGATGCAAACATGACCTCTCTCGTCTTGTCTCACTATCGGACGGTGGAATTTGCTCTTCCCCTGAAGGTAAACATCAGCTGGACGTTTTTCCCGTAAATCCGTATTAACCATGCCCCCAGCCCCCCTGTCCCCTGTGAAGTTTGTCCAGTAATTCCACCAGCAGGAGTTGAGCGAGAGCCAGGCACGCACGGCCCCGGGGGCACTGTGGGTAAACACACACTGCAGGGCCCGCACTCTTTCCAAGAACCCATCAGAAATGTTGAATTTTCAAAGAAAGATCCCACCTGACCCGACAGGCCCAAGGGAGCTCCCCCACACCATTGGAGCCGGCCCGCCTCCTCCTAAGCACACAGGGTGGGGGAGGCCTCTGTGCGTTTACAATAAATGATGTTAGCTGCTCAGAGTACTTCACAGGCCCCCAGAAGCCGAAGCCCACAGAAAGCATGAAATTGTGATTCTGAGCGCAGTGGGGGACGGGCACTGCCAGGGACGGGGGTAAAAAAGAACAAAATATACTCACACTTTAAATAAAACATAAATGCAGGTTAATGTTATGGAAGCAAATGCATTATTGTTATATTCTGAAAGCACAATTGGTTAATACGATCGATCACTGCAGATGTTTGTGCGTGCAACTAGACAGTGACGTGTATTTAAATGTTATGTTATGTTATGTTACTGGGTATTTGTAGAGCGCACGGCTACTCCTGAGAGTGTCCCGGCGCTAGCAGAACCCCTTGGCAGAACAGTGCACACAACAGCAGGTAGGCCTCCTCTAATGTTGGAAGAGCCAAGTTTTTAAATTTCTCCTGAAACTAAGGAGATCCTGCGCCTGTCTCAGGGGGAGTGGCAGGCTATTCCATAGCTTAGAGGCTGCCACCTGGAAGTAGCATCCCCCCATACGCGAACGAACGAACTTTGGCACGATCGACAACCGCAGGGTCGAAGACCGCAAGGTTCTGGATGGGGCTTAGGGCTGAATTCTATTCCTAATGTAAGGAGCCCCTATGTTTTGAAAGGCCTTAAAGGCCAGCAACAGGGCTTTAAAATTTACCCTCTTTCGCACCGGGAGCCAGTGCAGAGACTTCTAATGAGGTCTCATATGTGTCCTAGGGTCAACCATGAGTACGGCCCTTGCCGCCGCATTTTGTACCACCTGCAGGCGGCCTAATAAGTAATCAGGGAGGCCCAGGTACAAAACGTTGACACAGTCCAACCTTGACATAATCAGGGCTTGGACCACTGTTTTCCTATGCGAGACTGGGAGAAAGGGGAGGAAGTTCTTCAGCATTTTCAGTAGCCCAAAGCATGTACCAGCCACCGTTTGAACCTGGGACTTCATGGACATATCAGCGTCCAGTTTCACCCCAAGGTTTTTTACGGTGGTAACTGGACTTGCTGGGGGGGACATATTCTGGGGCCACCATTGGCGCCATTCATCGCCTGGACTATGGCCAAAAAAAATGATTTCAGACTTTTCTGAATTACATAGCAGTTGATTTTGCCCAAACCAGGAGAACACCTTTGCCAGGCAAGTGTTTATTTCACTTCCTCTCAGCGCATCATCCTTCTCGCAAGTAAACAACAGCTGGGGCCATACTGTTTGCTGGCGGCTTTCCAAAAAGGAGGAGAACCACCTTAGGACCGTGCCACCAATGCCACAGTCCTGGAGTCTGTGCAGAAGTAAATCATGGGGCACAGTTTCGAAAGCCGCCGAAATGTCCAGTAGTATCAATACTGCTTTTCCTCCTCTATCAAGAGTAGTTTTAATAGTATCTGAGACTTCAAATAAGGCCGTCTCCGTACTAAAGTTGGCTCTAAACCCTGACTGGCTCGGATGTAGTACATGGGTTGCCTCTACAAAATCAGTGACAACAGCATTCACATATTTCTCCAAAGCCTTGGAGAAGAAAGGCAACAACGATATTGGCCTATAATTACTGGCTATAGAAGGATCTACTGAGGGTTTTTTCAGGAGCGGGAGAATTTTACCATGTTTCCAACTATCAGGCATCAATCCCTCGGACAAGGAACGGTTCAAAACCAGGTTAACAGCTGGATTGATCACCTCGGCGATAGATGCCAATACTTTCGCCGGACAAGGGTCCGAGGGAGAGCCGGATTTCAACGCTTTCATTATTTTAAGAGATATGGCCAGCGGAAAAGGGGGGAACTCCAGGAGGGTCCCTTCGAAGTTGGAAAAGGCCAGGGGGGGCAAACCTATGTTGCCATTGCTTGCTTGAGGCAAATCCCCAAACGAATCCTGGATGGTTTTAATTTTATTGTAAAAATATTGCGCAATATGGTTCGTCCATTCATAAGTAGGGGTGAAGGGGCTATTGATTGCATTGGGGGAGGAAAAGTCCTTTACAATCTTGAACAATTCCCTGCTGCTGTTCCCAGCTTGTTCAATTTTTGAAGCCAAAAAATATTTTTTTTCCTCACGGACTTTGGCATAGTGGGCTTTCAGAGCCAACGTATAGGTAATTTTATTCACGGGGTCAAAATTCTTCCTCCATAGTCTCTCCAGGTATTTACACGCGCTTTTGCTTTTTCTTAGCGCCTCTGTGAACCATGGGGCTGAAGCTCTGCACGATTTAGCTACTCGAGTTTTGGGCGGGGCTAGTTGCATAGAACACTCCTGGAGCCAGCCTTCAAGTCAATCAATCAATCAGGGGTTTGTTAAAGCGCGACTACTCACCCGTAAGGGTCTCAAGGCGCTAGGGGTGGGGGTGCAGGTTCCATTCCATCAAGGAGGGGGTCTGTCGAAGAGCCAGGTTTTGAGGTTTCTTGCGAAGATGGGGAGCGATGTTGTCTGTCTGAGGTGGAGTGGAAGGGCGTTCCATGCTTTGGCCGCGAGGAAGGAGAAGGAGCGGCCTCCCGATCTGGTCTTTCTGGTGCGGGGGACCACGGCGCAGGAGAGCTGGGCTGATCGTAAGGTCCTTTGGGGTGCGTGGAATTTGAGTCGGCTGTTCAGGTATGCTGGTCCGGTGCCTTGGAGGGCCTTGTGTGCGTGGGTGAGCATCTTGAAGGTGATTCTCGCCTCGACGGGGATCCAGTGGAGTGTGCGCAGGTGCTGGGAGATGTGGCAGTGTTTTGGCAGGTTGAGGACCAGTCTTACGGCGGCGTTCTGGATGTTCTGTAGCTTGTGGGTGAGGTTTTTGTTTATTCCGGCGTAGAGTGCGTTGCCGTAGTCGCGTCTGCTGGTGACCAGGGCGTGAGTGACGGTCTTTCGGTGTTCGAGGGGGATCCATTTGAAGGTCTTACGAAGGAGGCGGAGGGTGTGGAAGCAGGAAGACGAGACAGAGTTGATCTGGCGGTCCATTTTGAGCTCGGAGTCCAGGATGATTCCCAGGTTGCGTGCGTGGTCTGTGGGGGTTGGCGGGTTTCCGAGGGCAGGGGGCCATCAGGTGTCGCCCCAGGCGTCGGGGTTTGGGCCCATGATGAGTACTTCTGTTTTGTTGTTGTTTAGTTGTAGGCAGCTGTTTTTCATCCATTTGGCGACGGCTTCCATGCCTTCTCGAAAGTTGCGTCTGGCGGTGTTGGGCTCGTTGGTTAGGAGAGGATGAGCTGGGTGTCGTCTGCGTATGACACGATGTTGAGTCCGTAGGTTCTGACGATGGGGGCAAGTGGAGCCATGTAGACGTTGAAGAGCGTCGGGCTGAGGGAGGAGCCCTGGGGGACTCTGCAGGTGGTAGGTGTGGGGTCCGAGAGGAAAGGGGGGAGTCTGACCCACTGCGTCCTGCCGGAGAGGAAGGAGCGGATCCAGTCAAGGGCCTTGTCCTGGATTCCTGCGTCGTAGAGTCTGCGTATGAGGGTGCGGTGGGAGACTGTGTCGAACGCTGCTGATAGGTCGAGGAGGATGAGGGCTACTGTTTCTCCTTTGTCCAGTAGGGTGCGGATGTCGTCTGTTGCGGCGAGGAGGGCGGTTTCCGTACTGTGGTTTTTTCTGAAGCAGGATTGGGAGGATTCGAGGATGTTGTGTTCTTCAATGAATGTGGCGAGTTGGCTGTTGATGGCTTTCTCGATGACTTTCGCTGGGAACGGGAGCAGGGAGATGGGTCTGTAGTTTTTGAGGTCGGTGGGGTCCGCTGAGGGTTTCTTTAGGAGGGGGTTGACCTCTGCGTGTTTCCAGTCGTCGGGGGAACGAGGCGGTCGCCAGGGAGCGGTTGATGGTGTGGCGGAGCATGGGTGCGATGGTGTCGGCGGCTCTGTTGAAGATGTGGTGGGGGCAGGGGTCCGTGGGGGCCCCTGAGTGGATTGACTTCATTGTGAGAGTACATCGCTCTCTAAAGTGCCACTAAAGGGAATGGGATGCTGACTAGTGTTGAAAAATATATATGGATATCCATATAAAGTCATATGTAGGCACTACAAAGGGCTTCCTGTCTGACCTTGCCTGCACAAGCTTCAACAGCTATTCTGAACCACCTTAGAGGTCACTTTGCTTGTCCTGACTTCATGATAGTTTCCTTATCTGGTTGTGCAAGTTGCTTACACAGGGCCGAGCCAGCCTTTCTGGTCTGCCCATATCTAGCTGTATAATTGGCATAGTGCAGATCTTGCACATCCCTGTTAGCCCTATTTGGCTTGGTGCCTTATTCTAGTTCTGCTGACATGGCATTACTAAAATGCATATAATACCCAGAAACAAGTCACTCTGGGAAGAAGCAGTTTGAGAGCCCCTAAGGCGGCAGATCTGACTTCTTCCTTGCTGGCCAGCAATACTAATGTTGCATGCATTTGGTACCAATAAATACATTTCTCTCTGTTTCTGAGCAACCTGCTATGTCTGGTGAGTTTCATTCATTTGCTCCTGGGAGGGTGCCAGTATTTCCCTATCAGAATGGTGTCAGAAAAAGTGGGACATTGGAGGACTGTGATGTCACCAGTCGGTAAGTGAGCTGTAAGCTAAATAACCAACTTGCTGCAAGTGACCTTTCAGTCTTTCAAATGCATATTTAACACTTAGGGGTCGATTCCGATCTCGGCCGGTAGCGCACCGAATCGGATTCGGCTTAACCGGATCCGATTCGGAGCCCTCTTCTCCGACCGATTCGAACGCGCGTCTGGCCGAGCGAGTACGATGCGAGCGCACGCGAAATCGCCGACCGACTCGTTCACGGGTCCGAACCACACCGACCGACTCGCTCGGACTCGACTCGCACTGCGCGATGGAGACATTCCCCGGCCGGGCAAGTACGATGCGCGCCGCGAGCAGTCCGACCGACCCGCACCGTCCGGCTCGAAACAGCTGTCGGAGCTGGACTTTGGGGGTCCGAGTCGGACCCCCCTGTACGAGTAGCCATGCGAGTCGCACACAGGGGGGACCCATGGGTGCCCCCTACCTGTGCGTATGCGGCGCAAACCGCATCGACGCGAACCCGCTGTAGGGGGCGCCCTCGTTCGCCTCGCACCCATTGAGTCAATGGGAGCCCTCGTACGCGTTGTACGACCAGCTCCCATTGACTTCAATGGGAGTCCGACCGAATCGAGTCCGATAGCATGCGTGCGCATCGTACTCGTTCGGTCGGACTGCCAGAGTCCGATTCGGTCAGAAATCTCTCTGGGTCCGGCTCGGTCGGAGAGTTTTCCGGCCCGAATTGGAATCGGCCCCATAGTATTAATAAAAAGGGGCATTAACTGGCATTTAAACGAGGAGACTGTAGAGAATGTTTTTAAAAATATTCTCTATATCAATACAGTGATTGATATGTGGTTTTCACTGCAGGAGACCCTGGGTTAGAGAATAATTTATGTGTACCTACACATATGAGATAAACAGGAGACTGATAAGTAACTAAGTTACTTTATGTCAATAAATTTTGACAAATGGCTAGACCCTTCGGGGGCCTTATAAAAACCATTGCAGAAGAAGCCTGTGCTAGGATGGGGTATTGATTTTCCCCAGAAAAAAAGAAACCCTCCCAGAATATTGGGGTCTATTACGATGGCGGTCGGATGACCACCGCCGGGCCAGCGGTGGCGCCCGCCGTACCGGCGGTGGACATCCGCCTGCCATCGCAACCAGGAAAACAGCCGGTTACATTAGGATGGCGGTGGGAAATTCCGACCGCCGCTTTACCGCCGGTTGCCATCCGTACTCCTGCCTGGTGGACGGAGCAGGACCGGGATAATGGTGGTGGTGCAGAGCAGGCTCCGCCGGCAGGATTATGATGCCGGCGGTAGCCAGCCTTTCCTCAGCGGTCAGACCGCCATTGAAAGGCATGCGGTGAGTGTCTTCCGGGGGCCCGTTGCGGTCCCCCAATGTGTTGGGGGGGTGTGGGTGCACTGGGGGGTACCCATGGTCCCCCCCTACATTTCCCTGTACCAGGTGGCAGGCACTGTGCAGTGCCTGCCACGCAGTGCAGGGAAATGCAGGACATGCTCCTTTTGACATCGCGGCGGTGCTGGGTGCATCAGCAACCACTCAAATGTTAAAGACCACGATCCGACCGCAGCGGTCGGATTTCGAGCATGGAACATCGTAATGTGACCGGCGGTTATGTCGCGGGCCTTGCGGGCAGTCTTCTCCCGTTACCATGGCGGTCGGGGAGGTTTTCCGACCGCCATCGTAATAGGCCCCATAGTGAGTTGAGCTTCTGATTTGCGGGTTGCACCGGAACACAGGGAAATGATTTTGAAATATGCGTAGTATGTCATGGATGAATGACTGCATTTAAATAGGGTATTAATCTTCAACAGTACTGGGCCACTATGTTTCCTTGAAATGTTTCTTTGATTTATATAAAAAATGGAGTATTACTGCATTAGAGAAGCAAAATGGTTTTATGTGATGTCTCTGACTGGTCCATAACCGTTGACTTTTCTCTTTTTAACTCATTCTATCCACTACCTAACAAGTTTTCCTTTGTAGGAGACCTCTTGTAGTTATCTTTCAGGGTGAGTGCACATTGTGAGTAAAAAAAGCACATTTCGTGAGAGTGGATCTTGGAGAAAATCATGGTAAGCCCACTAGAAAGTTGTTTAAAAACTGGCAGGAGAGAAAAGTTCAAAACAAATCTTCACCAGATAGCCCTGCAAATAAAGGTAAGAATATAAGTGATATAAAATATGTTAAGTAGTTGCGCGCTACTATGGAAAGTGTAGCTGTAACAAAGTATAGATGTGTGAAACTTCAATTATTATATTCCCTGAATAATGAAAATTAGAATTAAAACTCAAGGCAGAAATGCCTAGCATTCCATATTAAAAGAGAATGGACTTTGCATACATTGTCCTATGTTTCAGAGAGGATATTTTGTTTTTGTTTATGTACATAATTGATGTATTAAGGATTGTTCATGTTTTATGTACCTCTTGTAAATGTTATCTCGTAACAAATAAAGCGCTCTGATACCTTTGGGTATAGCTAGAGCTATATAAAACTAAAAATAATAATAATTTTAACATGGTAATGTTAAAGCTAACTTTACCTAGAAAAAAGGCACTCAATAGGAAAAAGTATGCCTCACAGAGAAAAACGAATTTGTGTGTTTTACACAACTAGGACATAACAAAAATTAAAAATAGATGCCCAACCTTTTGTTAGTACTGCCTATCAGCTACCTAGCATCTTAGGGGTATCTTATATGTAGAAAAATAGTAGTTCAGAGCTTGGAAAGTAGTTTCATATGCCAAGTCAAAGTAGCAGTAAAATGCGCACACAGGCCTAGGGTTTCAAAAGGCTCCTGTGCAAAATGTTGCAGTACTTTAATGGCATTTAATATACAGGCCCTGGACATATGGTATAGCACTTTATAATGAAATTTCAAGTAAACTCAATATGTCAATAGTGTATACACCATGTAAAAGTTGTTAATAAAAAAAATTAGAAAGCTAAGCTGAATTTATCATTAATGTGGCTTAGATTTGACTCTCCTTAGATACATGATATTAAATATTAAAAGCATTCACATTGTATGAGTAATTAATGGCTGCTGAGGGGTGAACTGCTGAAAAAAAGTGTCCTCCTTTTTCGCACTGCAAACGATAGATTTTGACTGGCTAGGAATGCCTGGTTTTTAATAGAATGCATATACAGCACATTGCTGTCATTTGGACAGCTGGGACACTTGTATTTAAATGACAGCCCAATATATACCTTTTAGCATCATAGGGGCCCTGTGTCATTAATTGTCAGACAGAATTTATAAGCCCTGGAACTTCCCTCCTTCAAACTGTGAAAGCTGACATCTGCTGGTCATAAAACACAGCTAAATAAATAAGCCAGGCCCTTCCAAGACACACGCTACAAGTAAAGACTGTGGCAACTAGGTTTTAAATTAGTAACAAATAGTCTTCAAAATGAGATATATATTTTCATTATTTTAGATAAAAGGAAAAGGATAAAAGTAAGGACTTTCTTTCCTAATAAGCACATTTGTGAATCTGATGGTAAAAAATTACTTATTTCTAAAGGGTGAAATAATTATTTCAAAAGGGTGAAACAAACTTTCTATGTTTCATTAAAGCTTCTGTACTTAGTTTCTAAAGAAGTTTTGTAAGTGTTATAAATAAATGCTTTTAAAGACAAAATGAAAGGAATGAGGCTTGCTTTTCATATGAAGAACCAACCAAAGGGTTAGTAGATTATTATTCAAAAATGACTACATGTAAAATATTAATAAAATTCATATTACTAAAATCGTTTTTGCATTTTTATAATCCTTATAATGTCTAATAACACTACTGTAAAAAAAAATATTTAGCAATAAAAAAAAAATCAACATGTGCAAAGTGCGCATTCAAATTTCAATGTCTAAATCGGAAAATATGTCGGGTGTTAAAGTAAGAGGGTGAGTATTAGTTTCTCTAACAATGCCAATATTACTGTCTTTTAGTGACAAACTTAACATATGATTTCTAGCCTGGCCTAATGGCTGCAGTCTCAAATACAAAGGCTATTAGAAGTTATGCAAAGAGAGTAGCTCTAGAGACATGTGAACTACATTGAATGCCTGTATGCACAAAATCTCCAGGTGCATTCTGGCATTCTAAAGTTTTGAGCCAGTTCTTTAAGTGCTAGTAAGCACACTTCACGGAAATAACAATAAAATAGCAAAAGTTAGATCCTACCTTTAAAAATATCATCACAGAGGCACCGTCAGTTGTGCTTCTACAGAATTACTTTGAATTGTGATGGCCACATGGGGATAACCTTGCTCAGACAGGGGACAACAGGTTTAAGGGTCAGAGGTCAAGTTCTGTATTTAGCACTAACTAGCAGAAAGCAAAATGTCCATGCAGGGTTTTTTGAGCATTTTTTTTTTTTTTTGAGGTTAGCTACTGTCCTTATTTTACGCTAGTTTTTTGAAGATAACTGATAAAATTGATTTTATCTAAATAATTTCAGAGTCACACGCACAAGCGCTCTAGTGCAAGCTAAAAGCAGTATTTGAAGAAATAAAATAAGTTAGAACTTTTAGAGCATCCAAAAGGAAATGTGTGTGATTTCAACTTTTAGGGGCCTACATTACACTATGAAAGCATAACGCCAGCAGGTCCTGATGTATACATGTACATTTTTTAATTGGGTAAATGCAAGTTGTACATTTAGTCTATAGCCCTTTTAGTAACAAGAAAAGAAAAACAAGGCTGTATTTGGTTGAAGGGGAAGCTATTCCTTTTCAGTTTTGCTTCTATTTTGGTCTACAGCAAATGCTCCCTGTAGAAGACTTGTAACACGTGTTAAGCAAACACACACTTCAGTGCAACGTGTTCTAAATAGGAAAAACATAGATATATAATACATGCTTGTAATGTTGAAGAGTAGTTTAACAATAACTTAATTCCTTTGTATTAATTAAATTTCCTGATTCTAACATTGTAGGATAAAACACTACGGGTAATGTACAAAGAAGATCATAGCAGTTAAAAATTGCTCATTTATGAGAATGTTAAAATTTACTTAGCTCTGATGGTGTCTGAGGCTATCATGTGCCTAGGAAAATTAGGGTCAAATTAATGCTCAACTCAAGTTAATGATATTCAGGATATCGTCATTAGTAATTTAACTACATTTAATAACTGGAAGAATTTACATAGCTGTTACATTAAATTATTGCCTTGATTAAGCCTTCCTGGAACTAGATTGGACACTACAGATCTGTTTTAGGTAACATTAGCTAAAGGAAATATTGCATATTCTGTTAGGAGCAGATGGGGATATCACTATTTTCTTGAGAAATAATACCTTTGTAGGAGATATGCAGGGTGGGGTTTATCCTACTGAATAACATTATCAAGGAACGCAGCATAGATGCCAGAGAGTAGATAAGAGTAGGGTATCAGTGTTATTGTTGCCCAATGTTACAGGATGAAGGTTTTAGACACGCCCGAGGAGAATCTCATGTTTCCACTAAGGTGGGAGTTAAAGGGATACATTTCACAATTTTAATATGGATGCACCCAACCAATTTGCTGGGGATATGGCCCCTCTGAAACAAATTTTTGCAGCAGTATATTTTTTTGAATAAATGGAATTTACTCACAAATACCTAAGGATAGGTTAGAACAGGGCACTTACTGCTTGCAGCTTCAGTAAGGATTCTCTGTTGTATGCACCCCCTGTAGGGCACTTGTGGATGTGTCGAGAAGATGATGAATGATGCTGTTAGACTGCAGTTTAATAAATATGAAAGGGAAATGGATGTACACATCACTAACAATAAGGTTATAGAACAAGGGCACAATGCCTTTCTAATAAAGTGAGAGAGGATGGTGAAAACATGCTGTCCCCATAAAGTGATTACCTTATGAACTTGTGGTTCCCTTAGAGCCTGTTGTGCCTGACACCAGTGTAGTGTGGATTGTGGCCTCATTATCGACTTTGCTAAGTTAGCTTAGGCGTAGCTGCCACGGTGCCTCTTTTGCACACGTTACTTCGTGAATGTGTTTTTCTAGACTTTGCTTATGCCTATTTTCATGAGAACTGTCTACATTTTTGCCTTTCACATTTTCTGCCGTTCTCTGTGGTCTTCGTCTGCACACGATGTACAAGGTCGAAAAACAACGTCCCTTGTTATTTTGTTCTGGTCAGCCCCACGCACTTAGACATAACATGAAGCACAGCTGCACTGCTGAAATTCGAGTGCTTTTAATATTGCAAGATACCTGTTAGAGGCACTTGGAGAAAAACCTTTCCAGGGAGAAGAGCTGTGCTTGATCGATGATGTAAACCTTGCATCTAGTTCTTGAGGTATGGGGGTCCCCTGACAAAGCCCAGAGGACTTCTATTTTTATAATAAACTAGTTATTAGCATGGGGAGGGTGGCAAGGCATTATAGTCCTTTATCCACTGTCTTTATAAAATGCTGCCCCCGTTTGTATTCTATGGAATTGTAACGATGCTTACTATTTTGTCTTTATGCATTATGCTGCTAGTACTGGCATGTGTACTGTGTCTTAGAGCACGTTAGTTGAAATAAACATTTTAAACTATACAGTGTCTCTTATTACGCACGTTGTGGACAAGTATGAGTGACTAATGAAAGAGTGTTCTTGCTCCCGCGATTCCTGAAAGAGTCCGTGTTCTGGGATGTCTAATCATTGATAGCTCCGCTGTAGTACGAAGAATGAATGAGACACTATAGCTAGTCGGATTGGGATTTTGGGCACTAAGGTGGATGGTTGGTACACCACCATACACCGAGGTCCTGTTTTCCTGCGCATAGTTCTGTATATGTGCAGAATCCCCGCAACATGGCGCCCCACCGTTTGGTCTGGTTCTTATCTGCGAGACGCTTGAGTAGTGCTTATGCTTGTCCACAATTCCCTCACTTCGGTTTCCGGAAACGGATGTGAGGGTGTAACCTCCTATATTGATGTTTTTATAGGTTCTTTCAAGCTTGAAGTTATTAAAAGGTGTTTTCTTTATTATTAACCCGTTATTGCGCTGCCTAGCACTAGGTTGTTATTCATTCTTGGTCTTAATGGCTGTGAATATAAATATCCCAGGGCATAGCCGCGCTGTGCTCCGAGCTCATTTGACAGCGTATGGAGTGCCTGACGTGGGTGTCGCTCTAATCTTTGTGGTGCAAGCTGATACAGCTTTCCACTTTGAGGTGTTTTATTCATGGGTCACTTTTCCGGCTGTGGATGGAGCTGATAATTTGTTCCATGTGTACACTGCCACGGCCCTTCCTAATGCTTATCGGCCTTATCAGGCTCTTGAGGTTCCACTCACAGCATGGCAGCACAGAATTTGGTTTAATGGCGCCCTCCCACACCCGGTCACCCCGATCCATTTAGGCCCCTTATCGATTGAAGGGGCCGCTTGGCCTGTTTTGGCCGGGTACACCCCGCATCCACGTTATTTAGCAGTTCCAGTAGATGAACTGCGCGTGCTACATAGGTCTTTAGTACGTGTGCACAGAGCTTTAGTACAACATGTCACACGCAACATCCAGATGGCCCCTCCTGGAGTTACAGCGCACCCAGCTGGGCCGGGTGGTGTAACTATAAGTCCCGTCATGGTTAATTCGGTGATGGGCAAGTGCCCACAGAATAAGGATGATTTACCTTATTGGCTTGCAGAGAAATTTGACCAGCTGGAGGCGGTGTTTCCGAATACCTCTCCTGTGGAAAAACACAGGATTTTGACTATAAGTTTGCCGAAAGACTTAATTCCCGAGTTAACAGAATGTAACAACTGGGGTACGGTATTTGCGGCGGTGTATGCGAAGTGTTTTGGCACCCCCTCAATGACAGTCCTCCCCGCCGTGATTAAGCGTGTTCAAGACGAACATGGCCCTGAAGCGGCTGTAGAGTTGGGGATGCGACTAGTGGGAGTGTTCGATGTAGTGGCTGATCTAATCTTTGCAAACATCAAGGGTGATGCAGTTAACTTTCAAGTAGCTAACGCTTTGGCTTTAGTGCTAGAACTAGACAAGCCTCGCGAATTACCAAAAATTATTGCTCATAAAACCATTGGCCGCAATAGTTTAGGAGTTAAATCTTTTGCTAAAACGCAAACTCAGACACAAACACAACAAAAATCTCAGTCTGATAAAGACGAGAAACCGTTCTTTTCTAAAAAGAACTGGAAGCTAAAGAAGCAGGGAAAGCAACAACAGACACAGGGGTA
The DNA here is from genome assembly GCA_963921515.1 of Calotriton arnoldi. Taxonomy (NCBI): domain Eukaryota; kingdom Metazoa; phylum Chordata; class Amphibia; order Caudata; family Salamandridae; genus Calotriton; species Calotriton arnoldi. The sequence goes on along the minus strand of CAWUFW010001762.1, from coordinate 207,645 downwards.
GCGTGCTGCGTCACCGGCTTCAGAGCCTACTGAACGCACTTATGATTTGGGCGACTGAGCGAGAATTAAGTCTCCTGACAGGTTTCAGGTCCTTGAACAGTGTTCTCCTCATTCTTCACAGGCACCATCGGGCTCACAGGCTAGTGGAGGAGATCGCCAGGATCAAGGCAAGGGTCGAGACGCCCCCCAAGGACGGTACCAACCTCGTCAGACTGGAGGCAAGGGGAAACAAGAAGACTTTCCACGTTCTCGACCTCAGTTTCAGAAGAAAAAAGTTGCAGCTTTAACAGCGAGATATGCCACAGACGGTGAGAACGAGACTCCTGAATTGGACGTGGGCAGTGACACTACTAGACAGCGCTGCGGAAGTTATCATAGTGCGGGAGGCACTACGTCCTCTTGTGGAGGCGACAGCAACTGACACTTTCATTACTGTCGAGACAGCTGACACCCGAGTGGCACCCCCTGACAGATATATGATATAGTCCTACAAATTGAAGGTGACATTGCACGTGTTATTAAAGAGATTTTTGGGGAGAATATGACCTCTTCTTACTATATCTTATTGGCTGAGGCGGATTGGCCACCACCATTTGTAATCGTGGCTCCAAAAGTGGAGGAAGTTATACTTCCGAGTTTTTCACGTTATGTCCCCAAGGAGCATGCGGAGGCTTTCGCAGCAGAATGGGCTGTGGCCCAGGCCCCGGCACTGTACCATACTCACGTGGGCTGGGATAAAGATTCTCCCCCCCATGAAATACCTTTGCGGTCTATGCCACAGGCTCAACCCCAATATCCCCTCCGGCGGGAAACAAAAGGTCCAGTTTCAGACATTCTGACACAATTAGAATATCAAGGAGTGATTGAAACATGCGTGTCACCAATGAACAACCCCCTTTTCACGGTTTCAAAACCCGATGGGTCGTACCACTTAGTTTTAGATTACCGGCATTTGAACTCTCATTGTCGAACCTTTGCGGTACAGAATACCCATAGTTCTGCCCTAGTAGTCAGTCTTGTTCGTAAAAAATAATAAACGGCACTTGACCTATCCAATGGTTTTTACACACACAATTTGTCCCCTGAATGCAGTGAATGGACCGCGTTCACTTCCGGTGGAAAACAAATAAAATTCCGGCGTTTGCCAATGGGCTACAAGAACAGCCCGGGAGTCTTCGCCGCCCGTGTTGTCTCTTTGTTAGACAGCATAGACCCAGATGCGTATTCGTACGTGGATGATATATATCTGACAGACGACGAACAGTGGCCACATCTTTGCCGAGTTGACCGCATTATTCTTGAATTTGCGGACTACGGTTACAAATTTAATTTTGCCAAATCACACATCGCAGAATACGCGGTGTTGTTTTTGGGCTATGAGCTCAACAATGAAGGTAGGGGCTTAGCTCCCCACTTCCTGGAGAAGTGCGCACTTCTGCGCCCTCCAACGACTCTGAAGAAACTTCAGTCCTTGCTGGGATTTTTGAACTTCGGGCGTTCTTACATTCCCAAGTATGCCCAGCGTATCAAGCCTCTTTATGCCTTGCTACAACCCACCGTTTCAAAGTCATGCTGGCTTCTGGAACATACAGCTATTCTGCAATCTTTGCAGACAGATCTACTTGAATCTAAGTTCTTGTTGACTCATGATAACCACACAAACCTGGTGATCAGAATTGTGCCAGGCGCAGTGGGTTTCACTTACTTGACGTTTAACGAAGGTGACACAGTACCTATTGCATAAAAGTCCATCTTTACACTTCTGCCGAGTTGCGATTTTCAGCTCTGGAAAAAGTTTTGACAGCAGTGCAAATGGCTATTCTTAAAGAACGCGCACTGGCACAGGGAAAACGCATTTTGGTGGTAATACCATATCCTGCCCTTGAGGCAGTGACGAAGGCAAGTGTACCAAACTCTAAGGCTTTACACCCCCGTTGGATACAATGGGCTACTTCATTGACGTCTCCGGATGTCATCTTTATCTTTGATTCCTCTCTTCAGACACAGGAGTTCTTGCAGTATGAATTTGTTCATCCTCCTCCTCTGTCTTTACTACCGCTTGAGGAGTACAAATGTACTATAATATCAGTTATACCAGTAGAGGCAGAGTATTTTTCTCTCCTCAGTGGGTTTTAGCATTAAAGTCCATCCACAGAGTGAAAGCCTCTTTTCCGTCGCGCTAAAAGATACCCAGTAAACTTCATTCACTGTGAGTCCCAGGGTCAATGCGCATGCACTAAAGAGAGACTTGAACCACCTATGCCTGGAAGGTGGTAGCATTGTCTTGCAGTATGCTGATGACCTCCTTGTGACATCTTCATCACTTGAGGCCTGTGAAAGCCTGTGAGAAAGACACTGTAGCTCTGCTGAACTACCTCCAGGAGAGAAGACACAAAGCCTGTTTGTCAAAATTCCAGTGCTGCCAAAAAAGAGGTGACTTACCTGGGTTATGTGATATTCCAAGGTACACGCTGCATGCCACCTGACAGAATAAAACTGATTCTGGGCATTCAGCTCCTGCCCACCAAGAATGGAATGATGTCCTACCTGGGGATAATGAACTACTGCCACCAATGGGTCCCTGAATGCAGATGCTATGGCTAAAGAATTTGCAAACTGTTTCAAGAAATTGAAAGAGACATTGTGTACTGCACCATTATGGGGACTGCCTGACTACAAACTGCCTTTCCATTTCTGTTTCAGAGCAAAATGACATTGCAAATGTTGTGGTGTTGCCAATGGTGTGCTGACACTGCTGAAAAAGAAAGGCCTGTGGGATACTACTATGTGACTTTGCCTTCAGCACTGATTGGGGGTCAGCAGCTGTGATGGTGGAGAGGATGGCTCTCATTGTGTTGGACTATAGTTGTATTGTCTAGGAGCCAGATTTGGTACGGTTGTTGTTGTCATCTGGAGCGACACAACATTTTCTGCTGGCAGGCACACAGGTTATAATGGCACCATGTTGTCTAATTGTAATATCATAATCAGATGCCCACCTGTTAATATGTCAACAGTATTACCTGAAATAGGTTATGAGATCGATTCTCTTAGAGACAGATGAGAACCCTAAGTATGTTGGTGTTGAGATTGTAGAAACCGGCACCACGCCAAGAGTAGACACCATTAGGAAAGGCAGACTATATGAGTGCTACACTGATGGTTTCTCCAAGCAGACTGATAGACACTGATTACAGAGCAGGGTATGCTATAACAATAGCAGATAACATAGCTAAAGTGCAACTCTGCCACCTGGAACATCTACCCAATAAGATGAGCTGTATGCTGTAACAAAAGCATGAATACTAGTCGAGGATAAAACTGTTAACATTTGCACTAACTCACATTATGCTTTGCAGTTCTTATTTTTGGCCAACTATGGAAGTATCACGGATTAATAGCAAAAGCAGGGCGCCTTATTGAAAATGGTCCTTTAGTAAGGATATTGTTAAAAGCAATACTATTATACACCAGGATAGCAGTAATAAAATGTGAAGCCCACACAGTTAGCCAAAGGTGATGCCATCGCTGACACAGAAGAAAAAGAGAGCATGTTACAGCCAGTGCAGATGGGACTAATGATTAAAGCATTCCAAAAATACAGCTCATTCAGAGACAATTGTTGCAAGCTAATGTAAAGGAAGCACAATGGTCTGCAACACCAGATGAACATAGAGGGTGGATTGATGATGTATGTGAGCCGAATAATGAAGAGAGTGTGGGCCTACCAGGATGAGATGCCTGTGGCCCCATGCAGCATGTTCCTTTCTCTTACAAGACTGGAGCAGGGACCATCTGATATTGCACAAGGGAGGATGAATGCGCAGATGCATGTTGCTTCCCAGTGAATGGATTTAATTATTTACTGGTGTGGGTGGATACGTTTTCAAACTGAATGGAGATGTGTTCAACAGGGAAGAATGATGCAGCAACTGGGGTGCAATGCTTCAGGAAAGCCGTCTCTCCAAGGTTAGGGGTGCACCAGGGCATAAATAGTGATAGAGGAGATCACTTAGTGACTGCATTTCTGCAAAAGATGTTCTTTTTGGGAATAAAGTATAACATGCATACCCCATACCACCCTCCAACGTTGAGGCCAGGAGGAGTAAATGAGCTCCAAAATAAAAAAAATAAAAAAATAGATTATCAGGAAAGGCTACTGATGGAACAGGCTTGAAATGGCCTGAGTACTGATTGCAATAGGGGCAAAGACTTCTAAAGCGATTATGGAGACATGGTCATGGTGAGAAAAATAAAAGCTGTTTCTTTTAGTTCTAGGTGGACTGGACCACAGACGGTCAACCAACGCCATGAATGGATTGAGGGGACAAGATACAGGGCAGTACCCCAACACCTGAGAAGACGGTACCAGAAATTGGTGAACACCTGTCACCAGAGGAGCTGCGCAACACAACACTCAAGGAGAGGACAGACCAGACCATTTCTACGAGCCATGAGGGCCCATCATAAAGTGTCAGAGGGACGTGACATCAACTGATGCTGTTGAGTGAAGTACACAACGCAGTCTCGAAGAAAGGTGATGGTCTGCACCTGCAGAAAAATAGACTGAACAGGACAACGCAGGGCAGGTACGTGAAACCGCCCCTGAACAAGACGACTGCAAACCAGGAGGAGAAGCAGATGACCACTCACTATGTGACTATAAATTACTGACACTTGCAGAAAGTGCCCGGGAGTGGAGTGACTAAGTGACACTGTAGCACTATGCATTGCATTAAGCAAGCAATATTTGTTGAACACTTAATTATGAGTATGCTGCTGGTATCACGACAGCCTGCTGATATAATAATGCACACAGGAAGTAGTATGAATTGAATACTAGCATATCATTGTGCTCGTGTTCAAAAATAATTATCTCATGAGGATGTATCAATGTGACAATATATGCATTTTATGCAAACACTGTGTAATACCATCCAAAAAATGTAACAATGTTTCCTTCATATATACATATATATATATATTTAGGTTTTACACTAATGTAGGGTAGGACTATCCTGAAGGGAGTATTGTTGAAAAATATATATGTATATCCATATAAAGGCATATGTAGGCACTACAAAGGGCTTCCTGTCTGACCTTGCCTGCACAAGCTTCAACAGCTATTCTGAACCACCTTAGAGGTCACTTTGCTTGTCCTGACTTCATGATAGTTTCCTTATCTGGTTGTGCAAGTTGCTTACACAGGGCCGAGCCAGCCTTTCTGGTCTGCCCATATCTAGCTGTTTATAATTGGCATAGTGCAGATCTTGCACATCCCTGTTAGCCCTATTTGGCTTGGTGCCTTATTCTAGTTCTGCTGACATGGCATTACTAAAATGCATATAATACCCAGAAACAAGTCATTCTGGGAAGAAGCAGTTTGAGAGCCCCTAAGGCGGCAGATCTGACTTCTTCCTTACTGGCCAGCAATACTAATGTTGCATGCATTTGGTACCAATAAATACATTTCGCTCTGTTTCTGAGCAACCTGCTATGTCTGGTGAGTTTCATTCATTTTCTCCTGGGAGGGTGCCAGTATTTCCCTATCATATAGTGCCAGGAAGTCCCAACCTCCTACTGCAAGCACTGTGGTCACACAACGTATTACTTTAAAATTGTATTATATGAATTATAAAATAGATAAAAAGAGATATGGGGTAGATTTATTAAATAGTCACACAATGCAGCGCAGCAAGAAACATTACTGCGCTCTGTTGCGCAAGAGGGAGAGAGCACAATGCTGTCCTGCTCTCTCCCTAACAATGTCAAAGGGACCGATTCACAAAGGTACTTATGTGTAGTAAAGTTACGAGTGTGGAGTCTCCGCCCTTGTGGGGGAATCTCTGCACTGAGAACTGCACAGAGTGCAGAGACTCCGCACTCACTACATGTAAATACCAGTGGCGTAACATTAGCCGCCACAGCACCCGTGGTGCGCAGGGGCCCGAGCTTCAGGGAGCCCCAACATGCCAGCACGGTACACAGGCAGGGAGCCCTTCCATGTACAACGACTGCATTGTTACAACGCAAGTCTTTACAACAACTTGCTCTAGATGGCGCGCTGGACTTAGGAATAGTATAATTTAGTATTCCAACTCCAGCGTGTGCAACAGTAGGGAAGGTGTTGGAATAGTAAATTATACTATTCCTTAGTTTAGCGCGCCATCTAGAGCAAGTCGTTGTAACGACTTGCATTGTAATGGTACTGCGTTGTAAAGGTATCGCGGTGTAATGACCGCGTTGTAAAGGTTGTTTCCCGTTTTGCGCTGGAATGGTACCCTTCAAGTAGAAAATTCTATGATTAGACAAACTTTAAATGTTTTAACACTTTGGATGTATACAGTACAGTGCAGCACACATGAAGTCAGGAAGATTTGGCAAAATAAAACCATTTATCCTTTTAACGCCTGCCTGAAAGAGGCTTTTTTTTAGTCAGCACACTCAGGTGTCACACACATAAGACATAGCACAAGACTACCCTATTTGGTCATCAAGTGTCCGTAGCTTATTTTATTCAAACAGCCATAAACTTTAGAAATATCAGGTGCAGTCAGTTGGAGCATGGACCAAGTACAGCTTCCTGTGCCCAGTGTCATTTCACTGACAGCAGGCTCCTGCAGGTACTCATTTTTTTTACTTTTCAGCATGCATTGTTATAGAGTGCACGCCTCTGCAGTCCCTCTCTGTCATTCTCACCATCCTCCCACTTTCCATTGCGTCACCCTCCCACACTCGTGGTGTCAATCCTCCCCCAGCAATCTTTTTAACCCACCATCCATTTCATTTAAAAAATTTGCAGCAGCTGTTCTCTTTAAGCCACCCCTCCGCCTCCCTTTAAAATGAAATACCAGCATTTGTAAAGCGCACGGCTACCTCCGGAGAGGTGTCCCGGCGCTGGGGGCCCTCAGGAAGACTAAGCAAGCTATTGCCCAGAGTCACATGGTGCTGGGCTATCCTGCCGCCAGCACAGGGGATCGAACTGTGAACCCTGTGGTCCGGAGTCAGGCACCTTGGCCGCTGCGCCACCCCTCCGCCTCCCTTTACACGTTCTTTGTTTCCCACCCTCCCCACTCATGTTGCTTGCCACCTCCAACCTCTGTGCTTCTTTAAGGCATGTTGCACAGCAGCACTGGCTGCAGCACAGTATGGCTTAAAGTAATTAAGAACAAAGCACTATGGCACAGTAAACGCTGGCCGCGGCGTAGCCTTTGTTTTTATTTACTTTAAGCCATATTGCACAGCAGCCTGCGCTGCTGTGCAACATATTTAAAAAATAATAAGAAAGCCAAATAGTTCCTGCAGAGCTATTTAGCTCCCGTAAGGCTTTTTAAAGATGTTGCACAGCAGCATTGGCTTCAGTGCAACATGGCTTAAAGTAAACGAAAAAGCAATAGGATGCGGTCAACTCTGTCCTTGTTTTTATTTACTTTGAGGCATGTTACACAGTGTAGGAAGCTGGCTCTTTATATGGTTTATTAAAAATCTAATAGACCGTGCAAAGAGTCCAGGGGTTCCCTTATCAGTGGACAGGGCCTTGCTCACGCAATCCTAAATTGCTCTCTTAGAGGGTAGTGTGGTTGAGCAGCCAGAGGCTTAACCGAGAGGAGTGCAAGATATCTGAAAATACATACAATAGTCAATAAATGACACACATGACTCAAGAAGACGATCCACAAAAATGTATAAAACAGCAAGTATCTTTATGTATGTTAAGGCATCAGAGGAAAATCATTCAGATAAGTACGTTTTTCGAGAGAATTATTTAAGAGTTCAAAAAGTCGACAGATCAATTTTTGAGTTCTGCAATGTTAACCCATGGGAGGAAAAATGTATGCAGTTTGCCAGTTCTTGTCAGCGACTTACGGGACCAGTGTCCTGGGTCAAAGGTGAGTACAGGGCAGGGTCCAAGGCAGCACCAGCAGGTACCCTCCAACGACACATGCGGGTGGCCGTGTGCAGTGGTGCTACTGCATTGGGTGCCAAATGCAAACCAACGGGGATCGGTCCGGTCACAAAGAGGCCGCAGGAGGGGACTGAAAGGTCAGTCTGTTAGAACCCACAAGTGGATTTGGGGGCATATTAACAAGGCGGCGATAAACAATTATCGCCGCTTTTGCGGCCGTTTTCGGCCGAAAAGCGGCGATAATTATATCGCCTTATCAGCAAAGACACGCTATCGCGTGTTTTGCTGATTTTGCTCCCGTTTCCAGCACGCCTGATTTCGCATCCATAATGAGATGCAAAGTAGGCGTGTCTGTGGAAACAACATGGGTAAATATCGCGAAGGCAGCTTCGCGATATTTATAATGCGGGAAGCGATTATTTTAATCGCGTTAAGTATGCTGCTAACGCAGGAATTTAACGTCTGTTAAATTCCTGACTAAAGCATACTTAACATGGGGGTGGATTCTGTGGCTAAGACCACAGGCCCTATCATCTAGGATATCGCCGTTTTCCCATGGAAAACGGCGATATCCACGCTATCCCTGACATTTTTATCGCCTCGGCGATGCGCGTTGTTAATAACGCGCTAACCGGGCGATAAATTCCAGAGATAGCCGGCGATAAATATGCAAGCGCTAAGCGCGCTTTGCGATATTTATCGCCGGCCCTTGATAATATGCCCCTTGGTTCTTGCGATGTGGGGAGATGTGGGAACACCTTTGGTTCTCTTCTCCTCTGGATGGAGCGTATAGGTGCAGAGGGTCTTTGGGGTGCCGGTTTCTCCGTCCGGCAACACTTGCGGTTGAGGGGGCCTGCACACAGAGGCTGCAGGCGATGTTGGGCAGTTCATGAGGAGTTACTCCACAGTGGACTCCATACCTGGAGGGCTGGGGGGCCATGCTGATACCAGTGGCCTACTTTGACACGGCTGAGGGGCTCTGGTACAGAGGTGCTTCATGGCTTCAGGTTTTGGTGGTTTCGGAGTCCTCTTGCCTCTTCTTTTGCAGTTTGCAAGATGCATCAGAGAGTTACACTGTCCCTCAGGAGGTCTTGACTCCTGGGTGAAGTGCTGGTAGCTCTCCCGTACTTTGGGGACTCAGTAACTGCAGGACATGTGGACTTCTTGTGCAATTCGTGAAGGCAGCAGGCAGGCCAGCAGGGTTGGCACCAGGTCAGTTGCTGGATCTTCTGTTCTTGCTGTGCGGCTCTTCACGTCCTTCTTCTTTCTCCAGAGCATCAAGATCTGATTCTCTGGTGCAAGACGAGCAAAGAGATATGTGGTAGACTTATTAAAAATTCATACAATGCAGCGCAGCAACAAACGTTGCTGTGCTCCGTTGCGTGAGAGGGAGAGAGCAGGACAGCGCTGTCCTGCTCTCTCCCTAAAGATGTCAAAAGGTCAGATTCACGAACGTAAATACCCTAAATACTGAATTTAGGTGCATTAGGGGAGTGTAGGGTAGTAGCCTATGGGCTACTGACCCTTAGGGTCACTGCGCCCCCTATTTGAACACTGCCTGTTGGAAATGGGGAAAACTATGGGCCAGATGTATCAAACACTTTTACCCATTCTGTGTCTATGGGAAAATGTGTTCATACATCTGGCCCTATGTCCCAGAACTCCTAAGTATTCCATCATAAAGATGGCGACTTCTGAAAAGTCGTGTCCATCTCAGTTTAGCCCACCTTCCTTAGGGGTGGTACTGGCCTGAGGGTGGCATGCCTACTTAACTAGCTAATTGTCCTGCCTGATCAGGTCCAAGGGCAGATCTGGACAAGGGAGAGCGGTTTCCTCTCTTGTGAGGGGAGCCAGATTTGCATTTCAAAGGCGGCAGATCTTTGGGGATTGCCGCCCAAGGAAGGCTAATCAGCCGGTCATCCTGTGGGAGGGGGTGTGACATTATCTTCCCTGACACGCTTTTGTTCTGGGTCTTCTGAGAGCAGAGACTCTCAACCTGGAAGTCAGAACAGCGTCTCAGGGAGCACACCAGAGACTGGTAGGTTTTCAGGGGGCACTTCTAAGGTACCCGCTGGGTGCATATATTGATAAACCAACCACTGGAATCAGTGTGGGTTTATCAGTACATGATGTTTGATACCAAACATCCCTATCTTCAGTGAAGCCATCATGTCGCTGAGGGACACGTTTTCACCAGTGTCTAGTACATGGTTTAAAATGGCTTCCCTGGTCACTTGCACCGACAGTAATGGAACTGACCAGCACAGGGGCATATCTGCTCATACAGGTAAGCCCTCCCATCTAATATTACGTACCCTGCCTTAAGACTGTGAGGCCTGCTGTAGGGTGACTTACAAATGCCACATGCAGTGTTAGGGAACATGGCACACAGGGATGTGTAATGTTCTGTATTCATTTTTGTCTGCATGAAGACACGCAGCCTGCAATGGCAGTCTTGCATGTGCTTGGTGAGGGGTACCTTAGGGTGGCACAATTCGTGCTGCAGCCCTTGGAGACCCTCTTTAGTACCCCAGTCCCTAAGTACCAGCAGTACCATGTACTAGGGACTTACGGAGGGTCGTAAAGGGATTGCTAATTGGAGGAAACAATTGTACAGTTTTAGGAAAGATCTCTGGCACTCTGGACTTGGTTAGTAGGGACTCAGTGCAGTTCCAGTTGAAATTACATCATTTACCAGGCAAAAAGTGGGAGCGACCATGTGAAAAAGGCTTCTTTCCTACACACAGCAGCATTCCTGCTCACAGCAGAGGTTAAAAGTGTGTGTTAATCCTCATGGAAAAGGTTATACCATGCAGGATACCACCTGGTAAACCCAGGTCCGCACTGTAATTACCCATTTTTTGTGGTTTAACTCATAACTGCACAGTACTGGTGGGTTGTTACCATACAGTACAGGTAATTTATAGAGCAGAGTTTGCACCCCCAATACAGAGCAACTTGTAATCAGGGCTCTGGTGGAGTACTTAAAATGTCTGTGAATAGATCAGGGGTGAAAGGCCCAGTAATCACATCCCACCACATCTACAAATACGCAGGAGGGATCCTTCACCACACTTAAAAATTTGAAAAGACATAGAATGTGAGATTCCAGCAGAATGTAATAGAGAGGCAGCGAGATTGTATTGTGCTGTCATTTGTATAGCACGTTCCTAACCCTTCAGAGGCACAAAGAGCAAATCTTGCAGGAACATTGCTTTGTTTTATTTTCTTTATGCTATGGATCCATCCATAACATCAGGCACAATTTGAACAAAAATTGAAAGAAAAAATAATATACTCTGTCATCAGGTGTTACCAATGATCCTTTTAAATAACCCAAGCTTCCGAAACCTGTCAGCTTTCCTGATCCTAGGTAATGGTTGCCTTAAACAAAGTGTATTGCGGGTGCTCTAGGCCTGTTGTACTGTGAAGTTCTTACGGCTTTCTTCCTTCCCCAGAGGCTGCTTTGGGGTTGACTGGATGCACTCTCCTGTCTTGTAACTGCCTGAGTCCCTGAGTTTGCATCTCCCCTGGGTAGCTCCCCTCATCTCTGCAGTTTCCCCCCGCATTCTATGTGGTTCGGACTGTATGTACACCGGTCACTCCACAGATGGCAGGTATTGGCTTCTACAGCCCCATCTGTCTTCACACTTCTCTCCTACACCCATGAGTCAGTACAGCTGCACACTTGTTTATGACACAGTTTCAGCGGTTTCAGCCACATCCACACTCCAAAACACTAGAAACATAGACCAGACGGCACTCACGCACTTCAGTACATCATTCTCAAATGAATGCATAAGCAAACTAGCTCTCACTCATTTTCTTTTCAATTTCACGCAGAAGCATAGCAACAACATGTATTATGTTATTAACTCTGGTCCTGACGCATGACATAAAAAAATCCCATCCAGACAGCAGAACAAACCTGCACTGTTCCATTTCACTCCACAGAGAAGCGTGCTAACCTCCTGCAAGTGCGCCTTGGTGCCTAATTTGGACTATGAAGCTCTTTATAAATACAACTACAACACAATATGACATAGTTGAACCCCATAGCCAGGCCATAATAATAGTGTTGGACCTGTCTCTCTTTGCAGGGTCCCCCCAGATGTTTCCCTTCCTTTGCTGTATCCACTTTTGTTGGCTTTTTAGACTCTGCATTTTTTCCCTGCTAAAAAGTGGTAAAGCGCCTGTGCTCTCCCTTTAAACCAAGGTACAACTGGCTTACGCCTGATTGTTACATTTAATTTACTTGTACGTCCCTGGTAAATGGTTCTACCTATGCACAGAGTCTGTAAATTAAATGCTTCTATTGGGCTGCAGCACTCATTGTGCCACCCACCAAAGCAGCCTTTTAAAACATGTCTCAATCCTGCCACTGCAGCCTGCAGTGCAGTTTTAAACTGCCATTATGACCTGGCACATTAAATATTTTTCCAGGCCTAAACCTTCCTTTTTAATACTTATGAGTCAACCATAAGGTAGCCACTAACCACTCATAGGGCAAAGTGCATGTAGGACATGTGTGTCTGTGTGTACGTTTTACATACCTGGCTGCATGGCCTTCCATGGCTCCGTAGATATGGTGTAAGGCACCACAGCGCAAGTCTCTGCGTTGCCTTACACTGCGACAGGGAGGCATTCCATATGCATTGCGTTGGGTGTTCCCATGCGACACCAGGGGTTTTGAGGCATTCCCAAATTTACAAGGATCTGTAAACCTGGGAATGCATCAAAACTGTGCGCCTCCCCAGGGCAGGCACATTGAGGATCAATATCTGTATTTCTCCTTGTTGATTCCTCTTTCCATAGAAAGAGGAAATGCCTCTCAGAATTGTTTTTATTCAGGAAGGTGCCCCTTCCTGCACAAAAACAATCCTGCCAACAAAGCAGATCACCCTTGCACCATGGTGGAAGTGTGCCTGCATTTATGCTAGGGAGCAAGTTATGTGCCAGCGCAGGGGGATAGGACAGAAATGCACAGTATCTTGTAACTACAGTGCATTTCTGCCCTTTCGAATTGGCGTAGAGCAGAACAGCAAAAGAATTGTCTGCGCTGCCCCACGCCAATTTCTTGTAAAATGCCCCTGAATGCTTCTATTGGGCTGCAGCACTCATTGTGCCACCCACCAAAGCAGCCTTTTAAAACATGCCTCAGGCCTGCCACTGCAGCCTGTAGTGCAGTTTTAAACTGCCATTTTGACCTGACAAAATAAACCTTTTTCCAGGCCTAAACCTTCCTTTTTAATACTTTTTGAGTCACCCATAAGGTAACCACTAACCACTCTTAGGGCAAAGTGCATGGTATTTAAATAGTGGGACATGTGTGTCTAAGTGTAGGGTTTACATATCCTGGCAGTCAAAAACTCCTAAGGCTGTATTTCTCTGTGTAAGGCCTATCTGTACAATAGACTAACAATGGATCACTTCCTTACACTTTTTTCTTTTACAGACATCATTTATTAGTTTTGTAAAAAATACCCACAACAAAAATATTACCAATAGCCATCCCCAGCCATGTTAAACAGAGATACGGTTAGCACAGTTCTTGTCATACATTAACGCAGGAGTGATACACCCCAATCGAACTCCTCCACCACTACGGAGTCGGTCATCAAGCGTCTGTATCAGTGAAGTCTACATCTTTGGTTGAAAAGAGCATCTGAGTGCCCCCAGAGTCTACAAATTTGGCCAGAGGTTTGGCCCAGACTCCCAAATGCTTCTCCGCCTTATCATCACGTCTACATTGCTTTAATCACAGCTTTTCAGCCACCGCTCACTCAGCCACGTCTAGCGCCCATCTCTCCACACTAGGACCAGTCTGACCCATCCAGGTAATCACAACCCTTCGCTTAGCCAGAAGCGACAACAAATGTAAAAACATAAAATCCATTTTATAACCCTTCTGTGGATGGATATCGCCCAACAGGCAAAGAGTAGGGTCTGCCGTTACTGGCGTTCTCACCACACCAGCCACACGCACCCCCACAGTCATCCAGAAAGCATGCTCCACTGGGCAATTCCAAGCCAAAAACAAAAAAAGATGCCACAAGAGCAAGGCATCTGGGGAAGCTACAGGGTTTACAGGGGTTTATTTCATGTAGAAGTACTGGTGTCATGTATGTGCTGTGCAGAGACTCTGAACAGGTAAGTTGAAACCTAGCATCACAGGAGACAGACTGCACCAGCGCCCAGATCCTATTCCACTGCACATCCTCTAATTGGATCCCAAATTCATCGTTCCAGGCCGTCCGGGCAGGGAATGGGACGTGTGCATGATCGGCCATCATGGCTCTGTAGAAATGGGAAACCAAGTGGCGGCCCCTACCAAATTCCAACAGACCCCTTATTACACTTTATAAGTGCTAATTTCATTTTGGAACCAGAAAGAGATATGCCTTTTACACATGAATTCATTGTCATTTAAAATCTGGTTTAGTGGTAAAGTTGGATTTTACGTTACTATTCTGAAAATGCCACTTTTAGAAAGTTAATGAAAAATGGGAGGGTTGGGCCTCGTTATGGTCAGCAATGCTCGGCCACTATATACTAAAGAACAACAGAGGAACGCCACTAATGACACAAGTTAATGTGAACTTTTTAAATAACTGATCACGACTCGTAATCAACATGATCAAACCTCATTTCTTTTATTCCTCACCGGTATGGATGAGAACACATTATTCAATCATTGTCAAAGTGCCTGTCAAACACATCAAAACACAAAAAACATGACATACATTTTAGAGCAATTTTTGTAGGAAAAGTACCACACATAATTGACATAAATACTGAAACAAAACCACAAAAATTAACATCAGGAACAGACAACAGAACAAATCCCAGTTCTCACATCTTTCACACCAAAAGGGCCCCATTATTTTGCTGAATTGGCGTGGGCCCACTGATGGTGAGACGAAGCACCAGGGGTATTACTACATCACTTTATTTTATTTGTGATAAATTACCACATTCTGCAATTTTCTGCAAGCAGATTTCACTAGAAAAAGTCTGAGTAAATCTATCAGGATAAAATGCTGAGACATGAATGCAAAACATGCAGTAATCGTTTATTTTGAATGTTAGGCTTTATTCTGTGGTAGGAAACTCAGGAGAAGGTAATGATGTCACCCATTAAATAGACCACACGAGGGAAGCGGTAATTACTGTGGCACAAATTAACCTGCACTGTACATAACTTGAAACTACAGTCTCCGTCTCCACATGTGTGCATGTGCTTATAATATGATGATATCCACACAGGTACATAACTCACAAAATATTAGTCTAAGGGCCTGATTTAGATCTTGGCGGATAGGATATAATGGGATTTACATTTCGGCGAACGGGATGTCCGTCACTGTTGTGACGGAGTAAACCGTCTGCCGAGATCTAAATCAGGCCCTTAGTTTGGGGTTACCAAGCCCCTTTAGTTTGCCCATTTTTCTCATAACTATAACCTCGAATAAATCTGCACATCTCTTGTTGTCCCGACAACGCAATTACATACAAACAAAGGAGGAGAGAGTGTGTGCAGGGTGTGGATGCATGTGTGGAGGGAGTGGGGTGCAGGGTGTGGATGCATGCGTGGAGGGAGTGGGGTTTGGGTGTGGATGCATGTGTGGAGGGAGTAGGGTGCGGGGTGTGGATGCATGTGTGGAGGGAGTGGGGTGCTGGGTGTGGATGCATGTGTGAAGGGAGTGGGGTGCTGGGTGTGGATGCATGTGTGGAGGGAGTGGGGTACAGGGTGTGGATGCATGTGTGGAGGGAGTGGGATATTGGGTGTGGATGCATGTGTGGAGGGAGTGGGGTGCAGGGTGTGGATGCATATGTGGAGGGAGTGGGGTTCAGGGTGTGGATGCATGTGTGGAGGGAATGGGGTGCAGGGTGTGGGTGCATGTGTGGAGGGAGTGGGGTGCAGGGTGAGGATGCATGTGTGGAGGGAGTGGGGTGCAGGGTGTGGATGCATGTGTGGAGGGAGTGTGTGCAGGGTGTGGATGCATGAGTGGAAGGAGTGGGGTGCTGGGTGTGGATGCATGTGTGGAGGGAGTGGGGTGCAGGGTGTGGATGCATGTGTGGAGGGAGTGGGGTGCAGGGTGTGGATGCATGCGTGGAGGGAGTGGGGTTCGGTGTGGATGCATGTGTGGAGGGAGTAGGGGGCGGGGTGTGAATGCATGTGTGGAGGGAGTGGGGTGCTGGGTGTGGATGCATGTGTGGAGGGAGTGGGGTGCTAGGTGTGGATGCATGTGTGGAGGGAGTGGGGTGCACTGTGTGGACGCATGTGTGGAGGGAGTGGGGTGCTGGGTGTGGGTGCATGTGTGGAGGGAGTGGAGTGCAGGGTGTGGATGCATATGTGGAGGGAGTGGGGTGCAGGGTGTGGATGCATGTGTGGAGGGAGTGGGGTGCAGGGTGTGGGTGCATGTGTGGAGGGAGTGGGGTGCAGGGTGAGGATGCATGTGTGGAGGGAGTGGGGTGCAGGGTGTGGATGCATGTGTGGAGGGAGTGGGGTGCGGGGTGTGGATGCATGTGTGGAGGGAGTGGGGTGCGGGGTGTGTATGCATGTGTGGAGGGAGTGGGGTGCAGAGTGTGGATGCATCTGTGGAGGGAGTGGGGTGCTGGGTGTGGATGCATGTGTGGAGGGAGGGAGGGAGGTGCGGGTGTGGATGCATTTGTGGAGGGAGTGGGGTTAGGCTTGTGGATGCATGTGTGGAGGGAGTGGGGTGCAGGGTGTGGATGCATGTGTGGAGGGAGTGGGGTGCAGTGTGTGGATGTGTTTGTGGAGGGAGGGAGGTGCAGGGTGTGGATGCATGTGTGGAGGGAGTGGGGTGCAGGGTGTGGATGCACGTGTGGGGGGAGGGAGGTGAGAGGACCCATCTATTCTGGCCATTTCCTGCAGTCACCAGCCTTGTCTTTGCTCTTGCACTGTCATCACATCAGATATATTGTTTTTTTTTAAAAATATTTATATAGCGCAACTAATACCCTAAGGT
Source organism: Calotriton arnoldi (assembly GCA_963921515.1). Lineage (NCBI taxonomy): Eukaryota > Metazoa > Chordata > Amphibia > Caudata > Salamandridae > Calotriton > Calotriton arnoldi. The sequence goes on along the minus strand of CAWUFW010001762.1, from coordinate 190,746 downwards.
GTCTAGGCGCTAGGCAACTAAACCCATGAACATACCAATGGTTTGACTGAAGGCTCTGGGGCTGGATTTGAGACTATAAAGTATATAGCCAAGTCTTTAGGCCTTTTCTGAAGGAGGGCATGTCAGGTGAGTTTTTAAGCTTTATTGGCAGCTTGTTCCACAATCTGGTTGTGATGCTTTTAAAGCTTTTACTGCCCCATCTCTGGAGTTGGAAGTTCGGTACCTTCACCAGTTTCAGAGAAGCGGACCGAAGAGTGCGAGAGGAAATATACCATTGGAAACGATCCGTCAGATAAACGGGGCCTAGATTATGTAGTGCTTTTAAGGAGAGGCACAATGCCTTGAAATGGATTTGTTTTTCCATAGGTAACCAATGAAGAGCGTTAAGGGCATGTTTGGCTGAAAAGTGTTTGGATATGCCAAAGAGCATACTGGCTGCAGAGTTTTGAAGATTCTGCAGTTTCACCAGTAATGCCTTGTTTGGACCAACCAGGAGCCCGTTACAGTAGTCCAGCTTAGACAGGACCAGTTCTGCCACCACTGTTTTCCTGTTATTCTGGTGGTATAAACGGAAAGATTTTCCTCAAAATTTTCAAAGTGAAAAAGGTGGATGAGGTGAGTGTCTTCACATGATGGGAGAAAGACAGAGTAGTGTCAAAAATGACATCTAGGTTTTTAGCCTTGGTGGCTGGAATGGGAAGAGGACCCAGCTCCGCCGGCCACCAGTCTGTGGACCAGAAGGATGTGTCTCTGCCAAAAAGTAAAACTTCAGTTTTATTTGAATGTAACTTAAGGCACTTCTCCACCATCCAACTACTCACATGTCTCATACACTCGTTGAAGTTGTAGGCCGTGTCGTGATTTTTACTGAAGATAGAGACAATGATCTGAGTATCATCTGCGTATGATACCAACTCAAAGCCGTGGGATTTAATCAATCTGGCCAGAGGTGTAACATAAACATTAAACAGGGTTGGGCTTAGGGATGAACCCTGTGGCACCCCTAGTGGCGGCTGGTGACATTTGAAAGTGGTCGACCGTAAATTATTGCCATACTGCACTATGGCGAGCGAGCATAGCGAACGTGCCCGAACAACTTAAGGAGGGTTCGGGGGAGTTCTCCCCCCGAGAAAATTTAAAAAAAAAGAGTGGACAAATGGTGCATTTTCAAGCAAACTTGAGGAAGCAGGAAGGTTAATAAAGCAATACGATTGAATTATTTATCATTTAAGAAATTGCCAATTTTTATGAGTTTTTATGAGAGGACAATCTTTGCGTATTTTACCAGCAGAGTGCCCGCGCTTTTACTAAATGGCCTTTCAGCACTAAAACGAGTTTCTTCCCGTAACCGCTTTTCAATAAAGAATCTTCAGTCTGTTCTTGTTTTCCTCAGAAGATCCCTCAGCATTCTGGTCTGTTTTAATGCAATTTCTAAACCATTTTAATATGCAAAGCGAGAGTTTCCCAATGTTTATCTTATTTCATGGTTATAACTGCTTTACTCAATTCACAATAAAGGGTCACTCAAAGTCTCACACATATGGCCTTAAAATGTCACAGATAAGCAACCCCAATCACTGGAAATGTCACACAAAAGCAAACTGGAAACTTGCCAGCTATGAGCAGGCAAGGGTGGGCTTCAAGAGAAAGACGGAGAGAAAGAGAGGGGGGGGGTAGAGAGAAGACCATCGGAGAGAGAGAGAGAATGAATGGATGGAGAGAGAGAGGCAGTTTGAAGGTTCTTGATATGTTCTTTCCTCTCACAGAGGGCACTGGTCCATTGCCAAGTGGAAGCACCGAAACTAGCGAAGAGTATGGTAGGTGCACCTTCAGGGAATGTAGCGTTCAGCGCTCCTTCGTGCGTGTCTTTGTGTACAGTTAGATACGAGTTTGTTACTCAGGAAACTGAAATCAAACCATTCATGCATGCAGCTCAGAGAAGCAATCTGCCGTATCGTGAAAATTCCACTAAACGAATCATGAACAAAAGGTCTCGATTGAAGGCGCTACACTCACCAGATAAGACCAGAATTAAACTCCACAACGTCGGGCTGCCCATGGTAGCGGCTGGGGGGTTTCCTGTGCTTCAGTAAGCGCTAGGTGCGGCTGCTGCTGTCTGTGGAAATGGAGTGCAGGCAGAAAGTAACTAGTGAGTGGGTGAAGGGAGACAACGCCAAAAGGTCGTGAGCGCAGAATCGCTCTTCCAGAGTGCCAGCCTGACACATTTCCAGCCATTATGGCCGCCCGAAGCACTCTGGGCACGGTTTCTGCAAGTCAGTAAAGACATTATTACGACTATTTACTCAGCACGGACATACCCAACTATTTGCTTAATATATAGCATTGCACTTGTCATAAAAACCACTTGCGCTTTGAATCGGTCAGTGGACATCCAAGCATTCAGCAAAGCACAAATATATATATAAATCAATAATATTGCACACTTCTGTTTGCGTATACTCGAACATGTATACTGATCCATTTCTGTGTGCTCTACTTACACATGGATAGCTATGTAAGTGGTACACTTGCTGCTGGGCTGTGCGATGGTCTGTCGTTCACAAATTCGAACCTCGGCATGGTCGACTTAGCCTTCCACTCACGTGTGGTCTATACATTGAGTATCATTAAGTTGGCCAATAATAATATGTTTTATAGCGCTTTGGTGTGGTAGAAAAGCGACGCAAAGAGCTGTATAAATGATTTTTAGGTTCATTAATCCAGAGATGTTTATTGATATGCCTTTACACACCTCTCCACACAACAGTTCACACACCGCAGGTATATTGCCAATTTGCCACAGTATACGAGCATGCATCGTCAGTTTCTCAGTCCCGGGACACACAATCTCCAGTTATTGACTGCACTGCGCGCCCCTCACCGTAGGACACCGCGTCAATTGATGTCTGAGCTACCCCCGCGGGCTTATCAGAATTAACCAATAAATCATAATCGATCAACCCTCTGTGCGCGAGCTTGACACCTACACGTTCGTGTGGTCGTCATTGTTTTCACGTCTCTGTCCCTTTTGATATTAACACAGTGACCAATTGGAAGCGCCGCTTGTTGCACACACTGGCTGTGAGGGCTGTCGCTGGGCCCAGCCCACCCACGGAGATGTTGCAGTCTCACTGCCCCGAGGTGTATGGTGCACGGAGTGAGGTTTAGCGCTCCCTGCCGCGCTTCTTGGCGCTATGTCATTTGGATAATGGTTTATTGTAAGGGGATCTAATTAGCCGTGGCATTCTCCAGCCTGACACAAATGAGATTTTAATTTTATTGTCTGTCCCTCACCTTCCACTCTACCGCACGAACTCCGCAGGCAGAACTTTGCCAAGCGCCGGGCACCTGCGTTTCAGCCACCATGAGTTACAAGTACGAATCCGTGCATCGAAAATGTCAGATTCGTCCAAAAACTTTTGCTTTTTTCCCAGATTTTTTTTTTAACTGAATTTACTGACAGCACGAAGCTACAATGGGTTACATTTTCACTCCTCAACCGCTCTGAAAAGAGCTCCACAACACAGTCGGTCTTGAATCAGGTCTGACACGCAGTGTGCTCTTGAGCAAGTAACCCCGTCCTCGCTGTCGGTCACCAAAAATGAATGCTGCACCTGCAACCACCGGCTCAAATTAAGCCATGCCTATACAGTCGTACTTCCCAGGCGGTGACGTGGGCGGGGGAGAGGGGTAGTAAAATCGGGAATACGGCCCAACGGAGGTAAGTAAACATTTAAATAAATAAAACGAATTTCAAATTCGTTTTATTTATTTAAATGTTTACTTACCTCCGTTGGGCCGTATTCCCGATTTTACTACCCCCCACCTGGCCCCTCCCCTGCCCAGCGTCACCGCCCAGCGGCACTCCCTGCCAGGCCCGGCTCCAGGAATTTTTATTTGGGTGGGCCAAGGGTGCATTTGGGTGGGCTCGATTTGTCGCATATATGTCTAGCCAGGCCTGCTTCCGGGCCCTCCTTTATCTCTTCTTAGTCTTACAAGGCCCATTAAAACACACTCTTTTCCAAATCTCTTTCTAAATATTATCACTCTCAAAAAGTGTTTTTTTTCCATGTAATGTCCCTTTGATGGGAAGAGGAGGTTTCTAAGGTGGGAGTATCAGGCAAGTGACACTACTCGGGCTCCCTCTCCTCTGTGCGAGCCTTCAGGGAGAATCCCTCTTCATTACTACCTCCACCTGACCCCGGACTCTGCAGCGCACTCCCTTACAGGCTTGATTATCCACTTTTCTACCATCCCTCTCCAGTGCACCTTATCTCACAGCTGACCTTGGGCTCCAGCCCCATATCAGCCACCATCCGGCTCCACTTACATTATTCCCGTAAAAAACATTAGTAAAATCACCTTCAAACTTGAAACATTGAATATAGCAGTACATGTAATTAGCACTTTAAAGTATGTTCCACAGTTGCCCTAATCACCCGACTACTAATTAAATAAACAAAAACAGAAAGGCCATGACATGGCCAGCTTTAGCGCTGGTGTGAAAGTCTTTTTTGGCGCCCTACCAATGACCTCTTTATCCATAGATGTCTTTACTACCACCCTCCAACAGTGCCCTTCATATCTCCGTAGCCCCTCCCCCTCATGACCTCCTCCTCAGACTCCCTCACTACCACCCTCCACCAGTGTCCCTCATCTCTCCGTAGCTCCCCCCCCACCCCATGACCTCCTCCTCGGATTACCTCACTGCCACCCTCCAACAGTGCCCTTCATATCTCCGTAGCCCCTCCCCCTCATGACCTCCTCCTCAGACTCCCTCACTACCACCCTCCACCAGTGTCCCTCATCTCTCCGTAGCTCCCCCCCACCCCATGACCTCCTCCTCGGATTCCCTCACTGCCACCTTCCAACAGTGCCCTTCATCTCTCTGTATTCTCTCCCCTCAGACTCCCACACTACCACCCTCATCCCTCCGTAGCTCCCCCCCAATAACCTCATCGGATTCCCTCACTGCCACCCTCCAACAGTGCCCCTCATCTCTCCATAACCCCTCTCCCTCAAGACCTCCTCCTCGGATTTTCTCACTGCAACACTCCACCAGTGCCCCATATCTCTCCATAGCCCCTCCCCCTCATGACCTCATCCTCAGACTCCCTCACTACCACCCTCCACCAGTGCCCCTCATCTCTACATACCTCCCTTCCTCATGACCTCCTCCTCGGATACCCTCACTGCCACCCTCCACCAGTGCCCCTCATCGCTCCATATCCCCTCCCCCTATTGACCTCCTTTTCGGATTTCCTCACTGCCACCCTCCACCAGCGCCCCTCATCTCTCCGTAGCCCCCCCTCTATTGACCTCTTCCTCGGATACCCTCTCTGCCACCCTCCACCAGCCCCCCTCATCTCTCCGTAGCCCCTCTCTCATATGCATTTAATTTGTTGTATAGCGCTATTCGTAGTGTAGGGTGTCACAGTACTTTACATCACACACACATTATTCAGAGACAATGAATCATACAAGTATGTAAATCAATCTACAGGGAATGTCACATAAGCCAATGAGGATTACAAGGTGTAGGAGTCACATGTCATCCATACTGGTGGGCAGAATGTTTTAAGAGGGTTTGGTATGGAGAAACACAATATCAGAATTTAGAGAGTATCCCAGTGCTTGGGGGTTGGCTTTACTGATAAAAATGTATATCTGGCCAAACAAACTCTTTTTAGCAGCATTACAATAATGAAAGAGGGGGGAAGTTCTAACTATATCGCAACACACACAAAAGTGAAGTTCTAACTATACCATTCAGGTACTCAGCTCTTTGATGACAGTTCATAGGTCACTTGCTTATGTAAGAATTTTAACTTCTGAACTGCAAATAACAAAAGGATCTTTGTGACAAAGGCAGTAACCCACTGAGCTATCCACATAAAATACAGTTAATCTGCATTTCAAAACTATCAACAGACAAAGGATTGGTCTCCAGCAGGATCATAAATCACCAGAGCCCACCTTGATAATGATAAAACATGTTTAAATGAAGCATACAGATTTATGTGTCTTGCTGGGCCTTCCCTGATTTTAAAAACTCTATGTCACAGCCCGCTCTGATAACCAGCTGCAGGGGCCAGGAAAGGTGAATCAGGATCAACAAACTTCTTTTCTCTAGCGTGGAATAGCAAAGGAAATATCCACGCAACAGGACAGTAGGCAAAGGTTAGCCGTGCCAAAGAAAGGATTTGTCCCCTTCGACATGCCCCTATTTTACCTGCACGAGTAGGCGGGGACACAGCCCACCTTTTTAAAAGGAGATGCGTGATTGGGGGTGCCTGTGAGGAAGAGCCCAGGCCCAATCACACAACTACCAGGACAGGAAAAAAACAACGTTCGGAGGTACGCTTTAAATTAGAGTGGCCATTTTCTATCGGCCTTCGTGCTATCACTGTGAGGGCCAAGGCTCGTGTTTGGGTAGGCCAGGCTTATGTTTGGGTGGGCCTGGCCTACCCGGCCCACACGGCCCACCCGCTAGAACCGGGCCTGCTCCCTGCAGGAGCTGCTACTGGTACTTCCTTGTATCAAACACGTAATTCGGATGATTTGCTTATTCACGGTGCTCAGGGCTAGCCCTCCCCCGGCCTGTCACCGGCCAAACCCAGCTCACATGAGAGTCCCAGAGTTCAGGGAGCAGGTCTCGTCTATCCATCAACGAAGAGGCAGGTGGGACAGAGGAACAACAAGTCATTTGTACCTGCAGAGGAGGACACTCCTGGGAAACAAACAGATGAGCTACCCCACGAGCCCTTTCCCCAGGTAAATAGAACTGCATGAGAAGCGCGCCTATCTGCGGGAGCATCAGACTTAACTCTCTCGCTGCTCCTCGGATGACTTTGAGTTGGAAACCAAAGACTATCCGCCCATCAGACGCGGCGGAAGACAACCCGATACCTCATAAATCAGACGTCCATTGCAGCTTCCGCACAAACCTGGTGTCCGAATGAAAAGCAATTGCATATATTAAATAAACAAAACGATTTATGGTCCCATGCCACCAGTCGCGGCTCGTAATATTCTTGGGGGGGGGAGGGTTTAAAATTAAAAAAAAAGAAAACTTACCTGACCGAATCCGCGCCGCCTCTGCTCCTGGGCCGGGGTCCCGCTCCCACGTTCTGAACAGCTCAACAGGAACAGGCATGCTGCAGCTCCCTCCCCTCCTGTAAGCCAATCACAACGCTGCAGTGGCAGCGTTGTGATTGGTGCGGAGTCCCGGACGGCGCCCAGCTGGGCACCAGTAGGGACGCCATTTTCTCTATGCAGGCTGCATGCAGCCTACATAGAGAAAATGTAGAGTGCGCATGACTGTTTTGGTCGGCTCCCGGGCCGACCAAGCCGTCAGGGCACTCAGAGTGGCACTCAGAGTGGTGCAGAGTGGGTGGGACTCCTCCCCGACCCGCCCACCCACCCGCCCCCAACCAGGCATACGCTCCCGCCCACCGCCAACCAGGCATACCCTTGCAGTCTGCTTTCTCGCAGCGCGAGAAGCAGAAAATAAAATGGTATTTAAAATACCATTTTATTTTCTGCTTCTCGCACTGCGAGAAAGCAGTGGGGTGGCGCTCCAACGCCCTAATGGAGCGGCCGCCACTGGGCACCCCGCATGGGAGCCTGAAGCGGTGAGACTTGAGACCCTCTGCTTCAACAAATTGTTCCCGGTTTGACAGGACGGACTTGAGGAGTGCGAGGGCTGTGCCTGCTATCCCTATTTTCTGAGGCGATTTAGCAGGAGACAGTGGTCCACCGTATCGAACGCAGCCGACAAATCCAATAAAATCAGGACAGCTGAGCCTCCTTTAAAAACTGCGCGTCTGATTTCTTCTGTCGCTGTGATCAAGGCCAGTTCAGTACTGTGTTTGTTCCTGAAGCCGTACTGTGTTGAGTCCAGGATGTGATTGTTATCAATAAAGTTGGCCTGTTCTTGATTCATAAGTTTCTCAAGGGCTTTTGCCGGAAGAGGCAGACGAGAGATAGGGCGATAGTTGCCCGGATCAGTTTTGTCTAAGTTTGATTTCTTTAAGAGTGGTAGGATGGAGGTTTTTTTCCACATTTCCAGAAATATCCCTGTTTTGATGACAAGGTTGAGTAGCTCCGTGAGTGGACAGGCAACTGTCTCCACTACAGTGTGGATAACCTTGGGGGGCATGGATCCAACGGTGATCCAGATTTAGTGGCCAAGAGAAGTTTCGTGATTTGCTCATAGGAAGCAGTTGTGAAGTCTATGAATTGGGGAAGACCTGGGTCCTGGGGCGAGTTGGGGACTATTGGGTCTGTGCTTACTGCATCAGATAGTGAGACCTGAGTGCTCTGAATGTTTGCAGAGCGTGAGGCGAAAGCATCATAAATGGTAGAGACTTTTGTGCCAAAAGAAAATGCTAAACTGTTGCAGAAGGTTTGGTCTATCGTGTTGTGTTGGGTCTCCTGTAAATGGCTAAGTTTTTGAACTGTCGCAAACAGTTCTTTGGAATTATTCTTCGCCACTTCTATTTTCTCCGAGAAGTAAATGATTTTAGTTTCATGGATCAGTTCTTTATATTGTACCAATATTTTCTTATATGATTCTTTCTCCCTGGGATCATATTGCTGTCTCCAGCGCCTTTCTTGCCTTCGACAGTGCCTCTTCAGAAGCCTTAGTTCCTCTGAGAACCAGGGTTCAGTGGGTGCTGTCCTACTAATTTTCCCTGCTCTCTGGAGGATTGTGGCTTTCACCGATGTGGCAATCCAGTTGTGGCATTCTAGCGATGCTGCCTCAGGGTCTTGGGAGAGACAGGGTCTATTCCAGCCCAGATGAGTGAGGAAATTTGTTTTATCCATGCAATGCCACATATATCTTTTTTGGCTTCTAACTGGACAGGGCTTATTGGCCGTTGAAGAAGGCAGAGTTAGAGTTAGCATCACTGCCAAGTGGTCAGACCAGTGGAGTTGCAGGTTGTTATTAAATTTCAGAAAAGGACAGTCTGTGAAGACGACGTCCAAGAGGTATCCAGCTCTATGGGTGGGCCCTTCTGTAATCTGCTCTAAGCCTGCACTTGTCACCAGGTCCATAAGGGCAGAGGAGTCTTTATCTGAAAGGTTATCCAAGTGAAAATTAAAATCCCCTAGGATGGTACAGTCTTGTGAATTAACTTGGTGTTCAAGTAGCTATCCCATAGTGTGAATAAAATTGGTTCTAAGTCCTGGTGGGTGATACACTAGTAGCCCGTTAAAAGGAGTATACATGATTAATGGCTAACTTGAAGGAGAGTATCTCACATTCCGTATCTGTGGGGATACCTTTGAATGATGCCTTCAGGTGATCCTGAGAGATAACGGCCAGCCCTCCTCCTTTTTCCCCATTCGGTCTTTCCTGGCAATTAAAAACCCAGGTGGGATGGCTACCACTAGATCGGGGCCTGAGGACTCATCGGCCCAAGTTTCCACAACAAAAATTATGTCGAATGAATGTGAGTTAACGAAGTTTGCAAATTCATGTTTGTGTTTAATTGGTGAGCGAGAGTTTAACAGCGCACAAGCCATCACTTGTGTAGATCTGTTTCTCAGGGTACCAGATGGATCCTTCCTTGTTCCTATGGAGGACTTTCTGGGGTCTGCGTTGATATGCCGCTTGCATTTTTTGTCTGTGAGTCTAAGTTTACAGATAGGACATATCTGTGTCCTGATGTTGTTGCTACAGCTTAAAATTGGGCCCGGGCATCTCGGAATTGTGGCTGATGCCTCCAAAAGCTTACTTCTAGAGTATGTAATCATGGCTACCAGGATAGGTCCTCAAACCGGCAGCGTGGCTGGCGCTGAGCATCGTTATATAGATAATCAAGGACGCTCATGGATACTAAGGATGCACAAAGACCACCAGACTCAACTGATATGTCTAATACTATATCCTTGTGGAGAATGCTTTGGGAGTCTTTAGAACCTGATGGACGGTCAGGAGATCTTCCTGGGGTGATAAGCCCATGACCTCCCCAATAAGGCAGAGGACTGTCTGCAGATTTAGCTATCCCCACCTGTCTGGCTGGGATGTCTGGGCTGTGAGGGCAACTTTGGACTTACCGAGTGGGAGCCATTTTTGAAGCACACACCTAGCAGACTGCTTTGCCCCATAGTCTGAAATGTTAACCCTGCCTCGATTGATTGGCCTGTTAGCACCCCCACCCCCCTAAGTTTGGGTCTAGTTGCATTCAAGTCAAACAGTAATGTGTTCTTATTTTCACATAAAGCTTCATGCTGCACTGCTGCCATCTCACTGGCTCAGTGGCCTATGCAGTCTGTGCCGCTTTTGAGTTTGTCTTGGCCTACTATTACCTTTCGGGGCTGCAGCAGGTGAGAGATGGGGGGCCTTGTGTGGGGGTCATTCAGATGGATTGCGGTCTCGCAGAGTGTTGATATTCCTTTGAAGCCCTAGGGCAATTTGGGGTGTCTGCCCACCACATCTGTGTGCCCCGGGTGAGTGCAGTAAAACCATCTGCAACTGGCCCAACAGAGCAGGGTCACTACATTGTGATGCTACATTGTATGTTAAACTCCTCCAGGCATGGGCATGAACTCTTGTGGCACAAACATGCCTACTTCAAGTATATTGAAATATACCTTGGCATAGCACATTGGAGCGACAAAACCACTGCGCATAAACACACACACATATCCTGCTTCTCTGAAATGTTTTATTGTTAGTTCCAGCAGACGCCCCGCCCTGTTTCCTGTCAGCTCCCACCTTTCCCCCCAACTCCCGGGGCGCTCTCTCTCTCCGTACAGTCTCCAACATCTTGAACTGCTAGAAAGGTGAAATGGTGAGCGAAACACTTAGGGCCATATTCATGACCCAGTTTGCGTCGCACTTGCACCATGCAACATACGCAAACCTTAAGTGAGAGTTATGAAGTCACGCAAGGCCACCTTGCGTGGCCCTGCGTAGCTTCATAAATCTTGAGTAATGTAACACAGCGCAAATAGCAGCCTTTGCATTACTCTGCACCAGGGAGATGCTTCCATGGTGTGTTGTGTGCGTATTCCAATGCAACACCAATGGATTTTGACAGCTGATACATTCCCAGGTTTACAAGAACTTGTAAACCTGGGAATGCATCAAGAAGGTACGCCTCCCCAGGAGAGGCATAATGAGAAGAAATATCTTTATTTGCATTCTGCAGCACACATAAAAAGAGGGAAAAGCCTCTCAGGATTATTTTTCTGCAAGAAGTTGTCCCTTCCTGCACAAAAACAACCCTGCATGCACCACAAGCAACCTTGAACCAATGTTGCCAAAAGGGCGCCAGCGCAGGGGGAAAGGACAGGATTTTCTGTATTTGATCAATACGATGCATTCCTGCCCCTTCCGTGTGACGCAGAGCAGCAAAGCGACTTGCCGCACTGCCCTGCACCACAAAGAAAGCCCATACATCTGGGCCTAAACATAGAATTATAGATGAGTAACATTGTGTGGATGTTTTTCACTGAGGGGTTCTAAGTGACATCAAAGAGAAAATGAGAGCCAAGCTTGAGTTGTCCCTGATGTTACTCAGACCCCAAGGTGAAAAAACACCCCTGTATTTCACTTTTTACTCAAATGTAATTTTATGGTATGCATGGCTCCCAAAATCACATGTGCCTTCTTTCAGCTGCTGCACAGGGGCAGAGGATTAATGGGGGATTCATACTGGTAGACCTGGCCTCTTTGGTGTGTTTTCCCCGTCTTTTTTGCATCTGAACTCCTGTTTTTGACTGTGTGCTGCGTTTCGTTTTTGCTGGTTTTAGAACTCTGGGCACTTTACCACTGCTGATAAGTGTTAAAGTGCAAGTGCTCCCTGTGTAAATTGTGATTATGATTGGTGATCAATGATTGGATATTTGATTTACTGGTTAGTCCCTAGTAAAGTGCACTGAGTGTGCCGGGGCTGGTAAATCAAATACTACTAGTGGGCCTGCAGCACTGATTGTGCCACCCACATTAGTAGCCCTGCAAATATGTCTCAGGCCTGCCACTGCAGTGTCTGTGAGTGCAGTGTTTCACTGCCAAGTCGACCTGGCAAGTGCATCCACTTACAGGTCCAGACCTTTCCTTTGACTGCATTTAAGGCACCCCCAAGGTAGGCCAAGGTAGCCCCATGGTCAGGGTGCAGTATATGTGAAAGGTAGAACATGTGTTGGTGTGTTTTACATGTCCTGATAGTGAAATACAGCCAATTTTGTTTTGCACTTTTGAAAGGACTATCTCTCCCATAGGTTATCATTGGAGCTGCCTTGTAACATCTTACAAGTGTAACTTTCGATTGGGAAGAGATAGAGATTTGGAGTTTAGGCTCCCTGAACTCAGAATTTTAAAATACGTCACATAGTGAAGTTGTTTTTTAAATTGTGTGTTTGAAAATGCAGCTTTTAGAAAGTGGGCATTTTCTTGCTTTACCATTCTGTGTATCTGCCTGCCAGTGGAATCAACGTCTGGTTTAGTTTGACAGATGGGCTTTTGTGCATTCACTCTAGACAGTCACACAAAGGGAGTTGAGGTGTGTCCTGCATATCCTCATGGCCCATCACTAGGCTTTGGTACATGGAGGAGGAGAACAACACATACGGCGTCCAGATCTCGCTTGGCAGGATTTATCATACCTGCTATTTTTTGGTTTGGCTCCAGTGCAATACACGCAACCGCTACAAATAGAAACTATTACATGAAACCAATGGCCTATGAGGCATACATATAGACGCACATTGATTTTGGGAGAATCCGCACTTCTTGATAATACGGAATGCCAATATTGGCCATTGTGAGAGGGTACATTCCAGTTGTCATGCTTCATTGCCCTGATGAAGTTCCCAGTATGGAAAAGAAACGCGTTGGCTGGAGCTTCTTAGTTTGCTGAATTTTACAAATTTGGAATAAAGAAATTGATTTTACACATCACTACTTGGCTATTGGACTTTATGATCTGCGCACCCCCATCTGACAAAAAAAATAAATCTTTGTTCTGGAGCACAGTAGCGTCACACAACGGCTGGCGTTGGGGTTGGCTGCGCAGCAAATTCACGAATTGGAACTGGCGTGAGGTGCGGAACTAGAGGTCCGCCGTTGCTCCACTGGACAAAGGTAGAACATGTGTTGGTGTGTTTTACATGTCCTGATAGTGAAATACTGCCAATTTTGTTTTGCACTTTTGAAAGGACTATCTCTCCCATAGGTTATCATTGGAGCTGCCTTGTAACATCTTACAAGTGTAACTTTCGATTGGGAAGAGATAGAGATTTGGAGTTTAGGCTCCCTGAACTCAGAATTTTAAAATACGTCGCATAGTGAAGTTGTTTTTTAAATTGTGTGTTTGAAAATGCAGCTTTTAGAAAGTGGGCATTTTCTTGCTTTACCATTCTGTGTATCTGCCTGCCAGTGAAATCAACGTCTGGTTTAGTTTGACAGATGGGCTTTTGTGCATTCACTCTAGACAGTCACACAAAGGGAGCTGAGGTGTGTCCTGCATATCCTCATGGCCCCCACTAGGCTGATGGGTCTTCTTGCGCTAAAGTGGTGGGAGGAGTTGTCACTGACACCTGAATAGGACTGTGCCTGTCCTCACACAAAGCTGTCTCCACCCTCCAGGTCAGGGTAAGGCAGGACCTTTTGCACTCCAAAAACTATAATTTGAAGTTTGCCTACTTCAAAGGCAGAAACTGGTATTAGTACTGTAGCTATAACCGCACATTTTTAGAACACTTCTGGACCAAGAGGAGATTCTGCCAAGAAGAAGAGCTGGAGAAGCTGTAAGAGCGGATCTGCCACTCTGCTTGTTGCTGTGTTGTGCTGGCCTGCTGCTTGCTGCTTCTGTCTTGGACAGTAAAATTACTGTACTTTGCTTCGGTGTCCTGCTTGCCAAGGTTCTCGAAGGGCTTGTGTGTGCTTGCCTCCTGTTAAGAAGTCTTAGGGCCATCAAAGACTTTACCTGCAGACCTGAACTCCTCTGCTGGGAGTTCTGACCTGCCAATTGATACCAATTCCAGTTCTGGGCCCTTGGAGGGGGTTTCTACAGCAAGAAAAGAAGAAAATACATGCACTGGTCTTCAGTTCCTGTTTTTCCAGCCGCAAAATTGCTGTGCGGTTAAAAAACCAACGCATCACCGCAGTGCAGCAGGAGAATCGATGCAGTGCCTGTCGTGCGGCTCCAAAATCGCCGCAGCTCGAGTCCCGAGCACCGTGTCTCTGACTCCCGACGCACCCACTCCGACTCTGACCAGGCCTCGCTGTGCAGCTGAAGTTTCGACGTATCACCTGCATCGCAGATGGGAAATCGACGCAGCAACTATTTGCCGCATCGACCCAGCGCAACCGGATTTTCCACACATCTCGCCTGTGCGCCAAGTCTGCATCAACGTTGTCCAGCAGTAAGGAACCAAGATCGCATGTCCGAAATTCGATGCATCACCTCTCCTCGCAGAAGGGAATCAATGCATCACCTCTCCTGACAGCAAGGAATCAATGCATCACCCCCTCTGCACTGCAGCAAGAAATCCACGCATCACCTCCTCTGGCCGTAAGGAATTGACGCATCACCTCCATTGGGAGTAAGGAATCGACTCATTGCTGGGATTTTGGCACCTCATCTCCCCAGCACCTGTTTTTGTCTTGGTTTTGTGATGCATCGCAGGTACTTTGTCATAAAAGTGACTCATCCATAGTTTCCTATGGACTGAACTATTTTAAACCTTTTAAAAGTGATACCTTTACTTGTGTATGTTGGATTTTTGTTGTTTTGGTCTTGTTTCAATCAGATAAAGATTGGTTCTGTTTCTAAACTGGTGTGGTGTCCATTTGTAGTAGGGGGTCAGTTTAAGAAAGCTTTATTGGAATAATTTCATCAAAAAGGTATATTTTTGTTACACATGTCAAATAATCGGAGAAGAACGATAATATAACATAGTAATGCAGAAAAAAACACAGTCAAAGCTTTGACCAATAATAAAAACATTAAAAGTACTGCATTTTACGGTCTACAGACAGAAGAATAAAAGAGAAACTAAATTAAAAGTAGTACCATAATAAAACTACATTTTATATTGTACATTAAGAGGGAAAGAAAGAAAAATAGGAAAAAAGAAAAGGACAAAGGGAAAAGGGAAAAGGAGATAGAAAAGGAAATAGGGAACGTAGTAATACAAAAAAAAACAAATATACCAGAAGTAGTTATTTTGAATTGACAAAAGACTTTATGAATAACGAGAACAACAAATAATACAATTTTAATGTTATAAACACTAAATAAAATGTTCAGGGTGCCTGGAAAATGGAATTGCTGTCCTGTATCCGTGCAGGAGTAGTAAATAGATAAGTGGTAAGAGGTGACCAAAAAATGTCCTTTTGAAGAAGTTGAAGTGTAGATGATGCAGATGCTCTGTCAAGTCTGTAATGGTGAAAGTAAATTCCACCGTCCATTAAATGTTACTTGGGTAGCGTCTTTCCAATCAGACGTAATGATTTAAAAAGCAACAGCAATAAGCAAATCCACAAATGTACCCAATTTACGAACACCAATCAAAATAGGTGAGGAACTGCTCAAAAAAACAAAAACAAATCTCAAAAGGGAAAGCAACAGAACACATAGCTAAAATCATTCTACAGATCCTCTTCCAGAAAGAGAAAATATGAGGGCAGTGAAAAAATGAATGCAAAAATGTGCCAGGTGTGTTTGTACAAGTCCAACATGAGTTTGACAAGCTAGTGCTACATTTACAAATAGAGGTAGGGGTTAAGAACAATCTATGATAAAAATAAATATAAAGTTTGTGTAGTGCTAGCAGTACATGAAGTGTGATGATTGTTTGCCATATGGAATGCCAGTTTTGTGTAGAAAAAGAGGGGCATATTTACAAAGAAGTGGCGGAGCAGCCCTGCTTTTCCCCCTGACCGGTGCAAACTATAACAGCCTATGGCCAACGCAGGCAGCCTTGCACCATAGTGCAAGGGTGTCTGCGTTGAGAGGAAGATTGTTTATGTGCAGGAAGGTCTTTCTTCCTGCACATAATCAATCTTTAAAAGGCCTTTTGCATCTTCTATGTGTGCTGCTTAATGTAGCACACATAGAAGTTGCAAAAAGTCATTTTTTTATTGATTGTTTATGTGGAGGAAGGGTCACCTTCCTGCACATAAACAATCAAAGGCCTTTTGCTGTTTCTATGTGTGCTGCACAACACAGCACACATCTAAACAGTAAAAACGAGGAGAAATGAAACATTTCTCCTCGTTGCGCCCTGTTAAGACCAGGTTTTCACTGGTCTTAATTTTGGCTATGCCCCATATTTACACCACCCTTGTAAATATGGGGCAGCATCAAAATCAATGCGCGTTGCGGTGGAAAGCCCACCGCAACACCCATTGCCCACCCTTTTCACGCTAGGCATAGCGTGAAAGGAGCCCCATTCACAAGGCAGCGTTAAACCACGTTAAGTGGCTTAACACTGCCTTGTGAATAAGGAGAAGCCGATATCGCCACAACAACATCCTGAAAAGTGACGCCTTGGTGGCGATAGGGGCTTGCAAATATGCCCCAGAGTGTTGTAAGTCTGAGTCCCATAAAAGTTCTTTTTTGTATTTGAGATGATTTGGTATAGAATAGTGAAGATATTTATATATAAATATATTTAAGAGGCTTTAGGTGGATAAAGGATTGATTGAGCTGAAATCAAATATGATGTAGAGTTCGGAGCTTGTGAAAGAAAAGAGATGTGTTGTATAAGGGAATTATTTAATGATTCATATTTAAGAGTAGAGGCAGCTCAAAGGCCAAAGTTGGCTTGCAGATCAAATGAAGAAAGGAAGCATGTTTGTGAAATAAATGTTTAACCTAAATTATTCCTTTTGCAATCCAATCTTTCCAAAAAATAGTGCGATTTGATATCTTAATATATATTTCTTGTGCCATATGGAGGATACTAGGAAAGCATATAGTGGTGTAAGAGATTTGGTTAGGATTGGAAATACAGTGGAAATAGAATGAGTGATGGTGGGTGATACAAAAGAACATGAAAGGTGGAGAAAATGAGCCAAGGAATGGAAAGGAAAAGAGAAAATCAAAGAATCTTCCAAGAGATGCCAAACCGTCAAAGGTGTTTCACAAGAAGAATGAA
The DNA here is from genome assembly GCA_963921515.1 of Calotriton arnoldi. Taxonomy (NCBI): domain Eukaryota; kingdom Metazoa; phylum Chordata; class Amphibia; order Caudata; family Salamandridae; genus Calotriton; species Calotriton arnoldi. Next base: position 173,628 of record CAWUFW010001762.1, on the reverse strand, counting down.
TGTGAGGCAAAACTTGTTTAATTAAAAAGGACGAATTATACTGTCGCAAACTAGGAAAATTGACAACGCCCTCATCTTTGGGTTTACACAAAAAGGATAAAAAAATACATGGTTTCTGTCCATTCCATAAAAATTTACTAAGGGAACTGTTGAGAGATTTAAAAAAATTCAAAGGGATTTTGAGTGGTAGAATAGATAGATAGAAGTTAATGACGGGGATCATCATTATCGTTATTGTGTCTAACCGGCCCCACCAAGATAAATACAAAGGAGACCATTTCTCTGACATATGAATTCTTTTTTCCTCTAAATTTATCTGCTTGGTTTTAGTGATAGAGGAGTATTTGATCCCTAGACTCTTAATAAAATAAGAATTCCATTTGAAACCAATTCCTGTAAACATTTATTTTAAACAGAATTTATTTAATGGGAGGACTTCAGATTTCATAAAATGTAAACTGTAACCTGATACACACAGGAGTAGGTGTTTAAGAGATCGGTAAAAGCAGGTATGGAAGTTAGTAGGTCAGAGACATATAGAGTAATGTCGTCTACATAAGCTGTAAATTTAATTTCAGCATGTTTGTGAATGAAACCATTAAAAGAAAGTGAATGACGCAAAGTATGCAAAATAGGCTAAGGATAATATAAAGAGTAATGGTGATAAAGGGCAGCCTTGTCTAGTCCCACGCTGAAGAGAAAAACAGGGAGATTTAGTGCCATTAACAAAAACAGAAGTAGTTGTAGAAGAGTAAAGCATACTTATATATTGCAAACTTTTGGAGCCTAAATGATGCCATTTAAGAGCTCTCATCATAAAGTGGAGAAACAGCCTTTACAATGAGGTTTTTACCTCGTTGTGCCTTTACCACGCATTTTTAGCAAGCACATATTTAACGAGAATATGCATTTACAACGCATGCCAATACCATGCATTTAAGGTAAGTTGGTGTGGGTGGAGGATCTCCCCCCCACAAATACATTGTTTTTAAATCTAAAAATAGTGCGTGGTTAGCATGCGTTGTAAATGCATATTCACTGTAAAAACATGTGTGCTAAAAAATGCTTGGCAAATGTAAAATGTATTTACCTGCGTTGTACCGTCGTACAACCCATAAAGTGCCAATGTACATGGCCATAAGCGTTCTCTGCATCCAAAGTAATAGTGGCAATGGGGGTGGAGCTATTTCAGGCAAAGTGAATAATATTTAGGAAGGCTCTTGAGTTACCAGCCATATGTCAAACCCAGTTTGTTCAATCCCAATGAGGTCAGGGATAAATTGGTTAAGTCGAAGAGCTAAAACATTTGCAAAAATCTTGCAATCTAAATTAATAATCGAAATAGGTTGATAATTAGCACAGGAAGAGAGGTCTTTGTCTTTTTGGGGAATAAAGCATAGCATTGCTTCTAAAAAAGTACCTCAAGCCTCATTATTAAGAAGAAAGTATTGATACAGAGAGAGGAGATGATGAAGTAAAATATGAGAAAATTTGAGTTGTAAAACCGTTCAGTCGAGGCGCTTTATCTTTTGGTAATTTATCTAAAGTAGACTTGATATCTGCTAAGGATATATCCTTATCAAGTATGGAATAATCTTGAGGCAGATGAGAATGGGGAGGAAGAGAATCAAAGAAAGAGTCTAGGGCAGCATCAGAAGGTGAGAATTCTGGTGTGTACAAATTCTGGTAAAATTCAGTAAAACATTGCAAAATGTAATCGTCCTTGAGATGATTGACCCCTTTGATGCCTATAATATCTATTATTTTGGATTTTTGAGATTTTACTTTAAGGTAGTTCACCAGTAACTTACCTGCTCTATTTCTTCCTCCATAAAACTTAGAGTTGATCTTTAAAAAAGCATACCGGAAGCCTCGTTAGTCAATTTTTTGTTAAATGCCAATTTGGTTTGAATAAGATGTTTAAGAGTGGTTTCATTATTAGAAGTGTAATATTCATGCTCAAGGTTTTAAATGGATGAAAGTAGAAGATTTTTCCATTTTAGCGCCAAAAGAATCAATAATATGACCTCTAGTTGTTGCCTTAAATGCATCCCAAATAATGTGAAATGATAGATCCGGAGTTATAGTTGAGTCAAAATAGTTCTTCAGAAAAGTTTCAAAATTATCTACAAATATTGATCTTTCAAGAGATAATGATTAAAACGCCATCTTTTGGTCTAGCCCCTTCGCTGCTAGGCCTTCCCCCGTGCTAAGCCTTTTTTTGGCTATTTGTGGTAGTTTGCGCTAAGGCCCCTGTAACTATTTGACAACATAAGGTATCCATGCCAAATCTGCGTCCTTTTCTTCCAACACCATGGGGATTTTAAAGGTACCCAGGGTTTGTGGATTCCCCTGGAAGGGACCCAGAAATTAGCCAAAATACAGCTATATTTTTTGGAGGGGAAAAATGGGAAAAAAGGGCTGCAGATTAAAGCGTCTGTTTTTTTCCCTGCAAATAGTATCAACAAAGGGTTTGTGGTGCAGAAATAACCATCTTCCCAGCTTTCAGGGACTGAAAGACATTTGTCAGAAAACCAACATTTTTTACACAAGTTTGGCATTTTACTGGGACATAGCCTATTTTTGCTATTTTTTGTGCTATCAACCTCCTTCCAGTTAATGGTAAAAATGGGTAGGAAGGCAATTATGGATCCTGGAAAGCTATACATTTCTGAAAAGTGGACAAAATTCTGAATCCAGAAAGGGGTCATTTGTGTAGATCCTTCAAGGTTTTCTTATAGAAACTAACAGTTGAAATAGGAAAAAATTAAAATGAGTTAAAAAAAACAGCCATTTGTGCCAATGTTTTCGACTGTAACATCTTCTAAGTATGACAGATTTTTAAAAGCAATATACCGTTACATCCGCTGGACCCTTTTGGTTGTGGGGATATATAGGACTTAGTGGGTTTACCAAGAACCCAACAAACCCAGAGCCAATAACGGAGCAGCATCTTGCAATGGTTTTTTATTATGTACCGGGTATAAAGAAATTCATTTGTGAAAATATAAACAGGGAAATATCGGTATGAAAGACACCTATGTAGTTCTGAAATGGGAACAAAATGTAGAGTTTAGAAACAGTAGCTATTTGCACATCTCCGAAATTGTGGGTACCCATACCAGCATGTGAATTATAGGACATTTTTCAAAGTGACTTCTTTTTTACACATTGTCTTACATTTGGAAGGCAGAATTGCATTGAAAGTCAATAGGTAATAACAGTTTATCTATAATTCTGTGTTATCCTAAGTCACCCGATAAAAATGGTACCTCACTTGTGTGGGTAGGTGTAGTGCCCGCGACAGGAAACGGCCCAAAACGAAACGTGGACACACCACATTTTCAAAGTGAAAACTGACCCTTTTTTTGCAAAGTGCCTAGCTGTAGGTTTTGAACCCTAACTCTGCCGGCACCTAGAGAAACCTAGCAAAACTATACACTTTTGTAAACTAGACACCCAGGGGAAACCAGGATGGGGTGACTTGTCTGGCGCTCAGCAGGTTCTGTTACCCAGAATCCCTTGCAAACCTCAAACTTTGTCAAAAAACACATTTTCCTCACATTTCTGTGGTGGAAAGTACTGGAATCTGCGTGGATCCACAAAATTCCATGCACCCTGCATTCCCCAAAGTCTTCCGAGATAAATGGTACCTCACTTGTGTGGGTAGGCCTAGTGCCCGCGACAGGAAACGGCTCAAAACGCAACGTGGACGCACCACATTTTCACAGTGAAAACTGACCCTTTTTTTGCAAAGTGCCTAGCTGTAGATTTTGAACCCTAGCTCTGCCGGCACCTAGGGAAACCTAGCAAACTTATACATTTTTACAACTAGACACCCAGGGGAATCCAGGATGGGGTAACTTGTCTGGCTCTCACCAGGTTCTGTTACCCAGAACCCCTTGCAAACCTCAAACTTTGTAAAAGAAAACACATTTTCATCACATTTCTGTGGTGGAAAGTTCTGGAATCTGCATGGATCCACAAAATTTCACCCACCCAGCATTCCCCAAAGTCTTCCGAGAAAAATGGTACCTCACTTGTGTGGGTAGGCCTAGTGCCCGCAACAGGAAACGGCCCAAAACGCAACGTGGACACACCACATTTTCACAGTGAAAACTGACCCTTTTTTGCAAAGTGCCTAGCTGTAGATTTTGAACCCTAGCTCTGCTGGCACCTAGGGAAACCTGACCGCGAGCCATTGCCGCTGCTGAGTGCATGTGCGAGGAGCGCGAGGAGGACGCAAGAAGGACGCCGAGACTGCCGAGACCGGTCTGAACTCCGTGCCGGCACCCGGTTGACCCCCAGCTGATTCCTACACAGCGAAGGGGGTCTCAATTCTATTTAATTCCGGAGCCATGGGCCGCAGGTATCCAGGGCGCTAAGCGCTAAGCGCTAAGTGCGGCCAAGTACGAGGCAGAGCACGCCTCCTGCATGCTTCCTCCTGTCCCCACCCCCGGTGGCCGGCTGCAGCGTGGTCGGTTGTGTGGAGTATTGTGGACACCGCAGAGAACAGGTGAGCCTCTCAGAAAGGCACTACCACAGCGCAGCACAGCGGTAACCGGCGAGCGCAACCGCCCGATCAGATTGGGCGTTGCCTGTGACCTGCCCTGCGTGCCCCGCTTGCCTCCCTTCCACCTGCTCCTTTGCTCCCCTTACACTGACACTCGACAGGAGACCACCTCGGGGAAAAGTGCAACCACGCCTCTCTTCAACTGTCCTATTTTGTCACAACTTTACCATAACTTTGTTACACCACGCATATCCTGCAAAATCTGAACCACCAAGTAAAGTAACTCCTCATTAGAAGGCAATAATTGGAACGTGGCGATGTGGTGTAACAGGGAGTAGCTGACAACCGCAGATAGCAGACACAGCAGACATAGCAGATAAGGCAGTAATATGATAGATAGGGCGACGGTGAACATTCATCCTAAGCCGGCGAGACAGATAGAAGGACAGATAGAAGGAGCACTATCCGGCCCGAAGACAACGGCAGCGGACGGACCAGGCCATACAGTGGAACACAGGATCGAGAATTCCGCCCTTAGATCCAAAGAAGTCCAAGGCACACAAAGCCCCAACAGTGGGGGAAGCAGGGGCAGCGGCGTCCTGGCAAGCGACCTGCAAGAACATACTCCCAACAAAACGGCCATTACAGAAACCACTCTATCAAGGAGAGCAAAAAAGAAGCTAAAGAAACAACTGAAAAAAAAACAAAGTTAAGAGGGAAACAATCGCAGCTATGGAAGACCGATGACCCTCCCCCACAGGGGGACGCTAAAGCCAGCCAGCTCTATCCAATCTTCATAGCCAAAAATTGGGGCAAGAAGGACCTTCCCACCGCCCCGCCTCCCGGAGACCAGCAAAAGCAGCTAACCTTATCAGGCAACACCACCACCAAGGGCCAAAAGCTGCCGGCAAGCTCAGGCCAGCTCATAGACAGCAAAACAATGGTGGAAATAAGCCCAGCACCCGTCGTAAAAACTTTCCAGCCAGGGACGGCAACAACGCCGCCGCAGCCGGGTGGCTCTAATGCACTCCGGCTAAGCCCCGTGCACCAACCCGGAACAAGGAGGAATCAAGGCAGGAGAAACAGTTCTCAAGTGGGACCTGTCACAAGCATGCCAGGAAGCACAAGCCCTGGATCAACCACTGTAGTGCCCGCCCTAGGAAGGGGAAAGGCTCCCCAAACTTCGGGTCTTCCAACAATTGTCCATGAGGTGGTACTAACCCCGAGATTTCACAGCATGGGCCAGCACGACATCCTGAACCGGAGTAACATTCTCCGCCTTTTCAAACACCTCGCCACCCTTGACCAGATTCAAACTGAGGATCTAGAATGTGAGAGAGTCTTGAGCATCAAGGGGGACACACACGGCGACTCAACAGTGGTGGGCCTGAAACAAAAGGAAATACAACTAGCTGTCTTAAACAACTCCACACAACTTGCCAAGTGGGGCATTGAGGTTCAGCCTCTGTTGCTCCCAAAATATCCACACGTCTTAGCACCTGAAAACGGGGGCAAGGGCCCCTGGTCGGTCTTGCACGGAACAGACTGCTCTGAATTTCTTGGCAGAAGACAGATAGGCTCCAAGGACGCAATGGGCATTAGGATCTCATGCCGAAACAACCAGCGGGTCATCTGCGCAACTGCCCCTGAAACAGACACGCACGGAATCCGAAGAAGAGGGCAGCAGCATCCCTAACAGCTGTGACGTCAGGCCAGGCAAGGGAGAGGCTAGGAGAGGATCACCTTCCAAGCAGCAATTAACCATAATCTCATGGAACATTGCAGGGATTAGCAAAATTCGTGGAAACGAAAATTTAAAGCAATTCCTAGAAACCGGAGACATACTCTGCTTTCAAGAGACTTGGGCATTGGCTAGCACCCTATTGGCGGGGTACCATGAGCATTTTGTGCCAGCAACAAAAAGGAATCTCTTCGGCCGTCCGTCTGGCGGTCTATCAGTTTTGATAAAACATGCAAGTGCCCTCGCTGTAACAGACATAAATCTGAACTCACCAGGGTTGCAAGCTCTACAGATCGGTGGCCTGAACTTCAGTGTTCATCCACTGCGCCTTCTGGTAATAAACTGCTATATAAACCTGGCGCAGACCACCATGAAAGACCAGATGGAGGCCCTATCACGGAAACTAGACGACCTCTTAAATAAATATAAATCATATCAAGTTATCCTAGCTGGAGACTTCAACTTGAAGGATCTTGATAAAGTCGAATCCCCCCATCGGGGTCCGGGTAGGGCTGCTCCCCTTTATTACCTTCTCGCCAATCACAAGCTGACCACAACCCAGGCATGGAAAGAAGCACGCTCGAAGGCCTGGCGCCCCCAACAGACCTTCCGGGACATCTCCAGAATTGACTACATCATGGTCAGTGAAGCAATGGTGGCCAGTTTGAAAGACTTTGTTGTCGTGGATAGGACTGAAAGCGACCACAGGCCATTATAAGCGCGGTGTTTCAGCTGGAAATATCCTCCAAGTCATCAGAGAGTCAAGAGGGGACGAAAAACATAGTCCCCTGAGGAGGATCAAATGGTCGGATAAGATAGGCAAGAAGCTCCAAACCTGGTTGGATCAGAACCAGGAAGCGAGCTCATCGACGTCGATCTCACCCATAAAGAACTGGGAGAATATAGTAGAGGATCTACAAGAGAAGATCGGTCAAAATCCAACCAACTGGTGGGAGCATTTGCGTAACCAAAGATATACGTGAAAGTAAACGGCTCCTGCGTAAGGCACTCATAATAAAGAAAAAAGGGGGCAGACAAACGGAGGGCCCATCGGTTGCATCACTGAGGGCAGCTCTAAGGAAGAAACTGTGGGAACACAAAAAAGCCCACATAGAGAGGGAATGGCTGAAAGTCTTCTCTCTGCTTAAGCAGAAGAATCCAGCAGGATTATGGAGACATATAAATCAGCTGAGCAGCAGAGGAGTCCTAAGAGAAAACAGAGTAGCAGAGCAAGACTGGCTGACCCACGTGAAGCAATTATATTCAATAGCCCTTCACATAGAGCCAGCTCTGAAGAGACCACCAGCGGAGCAGGACAATCTCAACACTCTAGCGCAAAGCCAGGAGTAATGACTCCTAGCCCTAGCACCACCTCCATGGGCAAGAAAGTACAGGCTGAGGTGCATTGCACACCGCCAGTCCAGACAAACCCTCAAATGATCATTAAAACCCCTGAGAAGATGAAGAACGACGGGACCCCCGGGCCCAATGGGCTACCAGCACCGGTCTTCAAAAAGGCCCCCGACTTTTGGGCAACAACATTAACCCCTCTCTACAATTACATTTTCTCGACCGCCAAAACCCTGATTCTTGGAGGGGCTCTATACTGGTCCCTATTTTCAAAAACGGAGACCGCCTGAAGCCATCAAACTATAGGCTCCTCGCCCTGCTTGATCTGGAAGCCAAGGCCTATGCCTGCCTCCTGCTGAAGGATCTTGAGACCTGGGTGGAGGAAAAAACATCATCCCCTTCCACCAGACCAGCTTCAGGTCACAATCATCGACCATGGATAATGTACTGGCGCTAGCGCACCTATCAGCCCAGGCAGCAAGGAAGAAAAAGCCCCCACTTTTCTGCTGCTTCATTGACTACAGCACAGCCTTCGACAAAGTTGTACGCAGAAGACTATGGTGGAAACTAGAAAAATGGAGCATCCCACCAAACCTCTTGAAGGCAATCAGATCGCTATACGAGGACAATTGGGTGCGGGTCAAAACAAGTGCCAGCACAGTGTCCCCCAAAATAACAACGACCAATGGGCTGCAACAAGGATGCGTGCTGGCCCCCATCCTTTTTAACTTGTATATTGCGGACTTGGGGGACGCCCTGAAAGGAGCCAGCCTGGTAGCACCAAGGCTAGGAAGCGTGAGGCTGCCGGTGCTACAATATGCTGATGATACCGCCATAATGGATCACACAAAGGTGGGCCTCCATAGAGCACTAAACGCACTGAACAGTTATAATAACGACAACAACCTGACAGTTAACCAGGGGAAGACCAAGGTTGTCATCTTCGGGAGTTATCATCTGAAAAAGAAAACACAGTGGCAAATGGGAAATCTGCTAATCAACACAGTGGTGTCATATAATTACCTAGGGGTTTTGCTTACGGAGCGAGCCAAGGCGAACGCCTATCTGAAACAACAGCAATCTAAGGCCAAAAAGATCACACACCTGCTAAAGCAACTGAGCCTACACCTGGTAAGCCCTTCGGCCGGACCAATATTGTCCGTTTTAAAGGTGAAATTGCTGCCAGTTATTAGCTATGGCCACCTGGCCTTCCCTGGCTCACTGGACGCCCTCCTCAACTCAGCCCAGGCCAAGGCATATAAATCTGTGCTCCTCATTCCTAGGTCCAAACATAACCTGAAGTTTTTATTAATTTTAGTCTTGTTGACTGTTTTTCTTTATTTACTGTAAAGATTTTAACCCGTTTACTGCGGCGGCAATTCCGGCGGCGGTGCGGGGCGTTCCATTGAATGGGCGGGGCCGCGTCGGCCAACGTACGTGCGCAGCACTACCGCGGTAGTGCTCGTGACGGCCATTGGCCGACGGGCGCAACAAACGGGTTAATTAGTTGTACATTTAATAAATAAATACTAAATACTATACATTTTTGAAAAGTAGGCACCTAGGGGAATCCTGGATGGGGTGATTTATCTGGCTCTCACCAGGTTCTGTTTACCAGAATCCCTTGCAAACCTCAAACTTTGTAAAAAACAAAAACATATTTTCCTCACATTTCTGTGGTGGAAAGTTCTGGAATCTGCGTGGATCCACAAAATTCGACCCACTCCGCATTCCCCAAAGTCTTTTGATAGAAATGGTACCTCACTTGTATTTATAGGCCTAGTGCCCCCAACAGGAAACGGCCCAAAACGCAACGTGGACACACCACATTTTCACAGTGAAAACTGACCTTTTTTTGCAAAGTGCCTAGCTGTAGGTTTTGAACCCTAGCTCTGCCAGCACCTAGGGAAACATAGCATACCTATACATCTCTAAAAACTAGACACCCAGGGGAATCCAGGATGGAGTGATTTGTCTGGCTCTCACCAGGTTCTGTTATCCAGAATCCCTTGCAAACCTCAAACTTTGTAGAAAAACCCCCACATTTTCCTCACATTTCTGTGGTGGAAAGTTGTAGAATCTGCATGGATCCACAAACTTCCACGCACCCTGCAGTCCCCAAAGTCTTCAGAGAAAAATGGTACCTCAATTGTGTGGGTAGGCCAAGTTACCGCGACAGGAAACGGCCCAAAACGCAACGTGGACACACCATATTTTCACAGTGAAACCTGACCCTTTTTTTGCAAAGTGCCTAGCTGTAGATTTTGAACCCTAGCTCTGCCGGTACCTAGGGAAAACTAGCAAACCTATACATTTTTGAAAAGTAGAAACCCAGGGGAATCCAGGATGCGGTGACTTGTCTGGCTCTCACCAGGTTCTGTTACCCAGAATCCCTTAGAAACCTCAAACTTTGTAAAAAAACATATTTTCCTCACATTTCTGTGTTGGAAAGTTCTGGAATCTGCATGGATCCACAAATTTCCTACCACCCAGCGTTCCCCCAGGTCTCTCGATAAAAATGGTACCTCAGTCGCGTGCGTGGGTCAAATACCCGCGACAGGCAAGGGCCCAAAACGTATTGAGGAAAAATCAAAATTACCATCACAAAACAACTTGGTTTTGCAAGGGGGGGTCACCTGAGTTTTTGTCCCCGGGCTCGGCGGCCATCTTGGGAAACCTACCAAACCCACACATTTCTGGAAACTAGACACCCGGGGGTGTCAGCGAGGTATGGCTTGCGTGGATCCCCCAACGTTTTCCTACCCAGAATCCCCAGCAAACCTCAAATTTAGCTGAAAGAATCGCTTTTTTTCTCAAATTTCTGTGTGGGAAAGTTCTGGAATCTGCATGGATCCACAAATTTCCTACCACCCAGCATTCCCCCGGTCTCCCGATACAAATGGTACCTCACTCGTGTGGGTGGGTCAAGTACACGCTACAGGCAAGGTCCCAAAATGTATTGAGGAGACATCAAAAATACCAATGCCCCCACCCTACCCCCAAAAGAAGGCATAAGACTTACTGCCCCCCAGGAGGCAGATTGGGGCAATAGCCCCTGATCTGCCCCCCGGGGGGCAGAAAGCCCACTAGGCCCCAGGGATTTTCTTATTTTATATATACATAGGGTTGGGGGCTGCCCAGAATGGGCATGCCAACGCCCCCACCCCAAAAAAATACTACAGTCTTTCTAACCCCCTGGGAGGCAGATGGGGCAATAGCCTGGGTAGTGGGGAAGGAAAAAATTCCTTTTTGTTTAGGGTACAGGGTGACCCGATTATGACGCATGACACCACTAGGGTGTGTGAGGGTAATTAAAACAAAAAGGAATTTTTTCCGTCCCAGCTACCCAGTGGAGAATAATTAGGTTGCTTCATGAACTATCTTCCCAGGGTTACTACGTGTTATCTTAACATAAAGTGGGGTACCGATCGTGATTCAGTGTTTACTTAGGGAGGACATACACCCGCTAGAGAGTTCCTCTCAGCCCTTCTGACACAGGAGGCGAATCGCTCCTGAGTGTCTTAGGATTTTTATATAAAAAATCCCTGGCGTCTAGGGTGCTTTCTGCAGCATCGTAGAATGCAGTGGTTTACATTAGAGTGTTGCATAGTATAGTGTAGTGGTGCAGAGTGGAGTGGTGCAAACTAGAGTGACAGACTTTAGTGGTGTCAAGTGCTGTAGTGTAGAGTAGAGCAGTGCTGATTAGAGTGGCGTACAGTGCAGTGGCATTGAGTACAGTACTGCAGAGTAGAGTGCAGTGGCATAGAGTGCAGTGGTGCAGACCAGAATGCTGCAGTGTAGAGTAGAGTGGACTGATTTAGAGTGCATTGGTGTAGAGTGCAGCAAAATAAAATTCAGCGGCGTGCAATGCAGCATCGTAGAATGAATGGTGTATATTATAATGGTACAAAGTACAGTGCAGTGGTGCAAATTAGAGTGACATTGAGTATAGTGGATTAGAGTGTAGTGTAGTGGTGTAGAGTAGAGTGGCAGAGAAGCTTTCAGAATGTCCCCAAGATGTCCTTAGCAAACCAGCGCTGTTTGGGAGGCTTCAACCTAATCAGAGAGGGGTGCAGAGGGGTGGTGACCAGTAGTCACTCTCCAGGCACAGCTCTCAGCTTCCGGGTCAAGCCTGGAGTCAAGAGCTGACATAGAATGTAGGTGTTTCATGTATGTATGTATCAAATTCATGTAAACATGATATTTCTTCATAGTTCTTTATTCATGTTGTACACATAGTTCAGCAAATGTAGCCAACATGCTTCATCACTTTCCAGAGACTTCTTCAGGGCTTAATCGGTAAGCTCGTGGTCTCCGTAATTTTAGAGGAATGTTCACAGTTGCAAAATGAAACAGTCTTAGCCCAATCTTAGTAGCAACAGCTGATGTTTCATACCATCTACAGGAATTATATCGAAACACGTTGGCTACATTTGCTGAACATTGTGTACAACATGAATAAAGAATTATGAAGAAATATCATGTCTACATGAATTTGATTGGAGTATGTGCAATCTTTAAATGAAGTGCTTTAAATGAATAATTAGTTTCTTCTTTTCTGTTCTTACCTTAAACAAACAGTGGGTGCTGATATTTTCATTAAATATAGAGTTGATAGTAGTAAATATGAAATATTTTAATATATCATTTTAATATAATGTAAACTAAATATATTCCACTAATATCTAATACTATATACATACTTATATAAACACAGATATATGTGTATATATATATATATATATAAATATATATATGCACAAGGTGGAGGTGACCACCGAAACGCGTTATCTTTGCTGTTTTGCTGTAAAATAAACTGAGTGTATATCAAATTCAGCAGTGTCAGTGCCAGCGTATAGAATGGGAGAGGAGAGGAGCAGGAGTGGAACGGATATATGTATATATATTCACTGAAAAAACCATAGGTTTCAGGGACGTTATAGTTAGTTGGACATTTCACTCATACAAAACCATAGAAATTCCCCGTTATAGTTAGTTCAGCTAACTATAACTCGCACCCCTGCAATGCACTGCTGATGACGTCACATATTACATCATTCATGACATGGTCAGTGACATCACTGATGACATCACTGATGACATCTCAAATGACATCACTGATGACATCACTGATGACATCATCCAGTGACTGTGTGTTTCTGTAAAGTTTAAATATGTTTTATATATATGCCATGGTGTATTGAAGAATGAGTGGGTGTATAAGTGTCTGGCTGAAGGATTTAGTAGGTGCGTGACTGACTGAATAAGTGAGTGATTAAATGTGTCTTACTGAATGCATGGGTTAGTGACTAAACTGTCTGAATGTGTGCATCAGTATGTCTGTTGTTGTGTAAGCTGCTGCATGTGTTGGTCAGTAGCTACTTGAGTGTCTATATGGGTTATTGATTGGTTGCCTGAGTATTTGTATGGGAGAATGAGTGTGTGTGTGGGTGGCTGGGAGGTGTGTGACTCTGTGCATAGATGTGTGAGTGGTTTATTCACTGGGTGTACGGGTTCAAGAATGCATGTGTAAACAGCTGTATGGGCGGGTGAGTGTGTGTATGGGTGTGTTGGTGAGAGATTGGATGTCTCAGTGTACATGTCCAAATAACTACATATGTAAAAGGCAATGTATGTCAGAGTTGGAGTATATAAATGACTATACGTGAGAGTCAGTGATTGTCAGAGTGGCTGTATGGATGAGTGTGTACTTGTATCAGTGATTGTATAAGAGAGTAAGTATGTGTTAGTATATGTTTGAATAAGTGAGGTGTTGTGTGTATAACTGTATAGGTGAGGAAATGGGAGTGTGATTGATTCTTTGCATGACTGACTAGGTGTGTGAGTAACTCCATGGATGAGTGGCGGTGTGTGAGTGTCTGTATAGGTGTATGAGTGCATATGATAGTGTTGTATTGATGAGTGATTGTATGGGTGAATGAGTGGATGTGTGTGTAGACCTAGGAATCAGTGAGTGCGTATGTAGTAACTGGTATTGGTGTGTCGATGGTTTCGAGAATGGTAGTCTGTATTTTACAGTGGGTGTATCAAAGGTTATATTAGAGTGTGAGGAGGTGCATCGTATTATCATGTGGATGATGTCATCAGTGATGTCATCAGTGATGTCATTTGAGATGTCATCAGTGATGTCACTGACCATGTCATGAATGATGTAATATGTGATGTCATCAGCAGTGCATTGCGGGGGCGCGAGTTATAGTTAGCTGAACTAACTATAACAGGGGAATTTCTATGGCTTTGTACGCGTGAAATGTCCAACTAACTATAACGTCCCTGAAACCTATGGTTTTTTCAGTGAATTTCTAAGGTTTTTTAAATGCTAATTTCTAACTATAACGTGCCTGAAACCTATGGTTTTTTCAGTGAATTTCAATGGTTTTTTAAATGCTAATTTCTAACTATAACGTGCCTGAAACCTATGGTTTCTTCAGTGAATTTCAATGGTTTTTTAAATGCTAATTTCTAACTAAGCCTACAAAGTTAGGACATGTGAAGAAAGAGGAAGAAAAGCGCAGGAAGAAGCAAGAGATGTGCAGAAAGAACCAACAGAGGAGCAGAAAGTCTTCCTGTGCCCCAAACTTTATAGTGACGGATACTGGTGGTAACTGACTCTGACCAACCAGGACCGGAGCAAGTGCTATGCTAAAAGACACTTAGAATACAGTGAAAACACCTACATACGCTAGGGAACACTATGCGTTGGGGTACCCCTGTGATTAGCATGACCTCCTTTGTATTTGCCATGAGTTAGTGCCTGGGTCATTGCATGAGTACATGAGTAGTGACTGGATGATTAGAGTGCTACAAGGAGAGTGCATGGTGATTTTATAAGTGCTTGGGTTTTGGCTGGGTGATTGGAGGACTACATAGATAGTACCAGGGAGATTACTGGACTGCATAGGTAGTCCTCAAGGTATTGCAGAGGTGCATGTGTTAGTGACTGGGTCATTGCATGAGTACATGGGTACTGAGTGGATAATTAGAGTACTGCAAGGAGAGTGCGTGGTGAATTTATAAGTGCTTGGGTATTGGAGGAGTGTTTGGATTAGTACATGGTAGTGGCTGGGTGACTGGAGGAGTGCACAGGGAGTGACAGTGTGATTGCGGGACTGCATGGGTACTACCTGGGGAATTGAAAGAGCAAATGAGAAGTGTGTAAGTGGGTAGAGGACTGTATGGGTAGGGCATATGGGATTGTAACAGTGATCAGTTAGTGCCTGGATCATTGCATGAGTACATAGCTACTGACTGAAAGATTAGAATACTGCAAGGAGAGTGCCTGAGTGAATTTATAAGTGCTTGGGTATTGGCAGAGTGTTTGGATTAGCACATGGTAGTGGCTGGGTGACTGGAGGACTGCACGGGGAGTGACAGGGTGATTGCTGGACTGCATGGTTACTACCAGGGGAATTGAAGGAGCGAATGAGAAGTGTGTAGGTGGTTAGAGGACTGCATGGGTAGTACACAAGGATTATAGCAGTGCATGTGTTACTGCCTGGATCATTGCATGACTACATGGGTAGTGACTGGATGATTAGAGTACTGCAAGGAGAGTGCATGGTGAATTTATAAGTGCTTGGGTTTTGGCGCAGTGATTGGATAAGGATATAGGACTGGCTGGGTGATTGGAGGACTGCATAGGTAGTACCAGGGATTTTACTGTACTGCACAGGTAGTCCTCAAGGGATTGCAGCAGTGCATGTGTTAGTGACTGGGTCATTGCATGAGTACATGGGTAGTGACTGGATGATTAGAGTGCTGCAAGGACAGTGCATGGTGATTTTATAACTGCTTGGGTTTTGGCAGAGTGATTTGATAAGTACATAGTGCTGGCTGGGTGATTGGAGGAGTGCATGGGTAGTGACAGAGGGATTTCTGAAGTGCATGGGTACTACCTGGGTAATTGGAGGAGTGAATCAGTAGTGTGTAGGTGGTTAGAGGTCTGCATGGGAAGTACTTAGGGGATTGTAGCAGTGCATGTGTTAGTGCCTGGGCCATTCCATGAGTACATGGGTACTGACTGGAAGATTAGAGTACTGCAAGGAAAGTGCATGGTGAATTAAGTGCTTGGGTTTTGGTGGAGTGATTGGATAAATACATGGTGCTGGCTGGGTGATTGAAGGAGTGCATGGGTACTGACAGGGTGATGGCTGGACTGCATGGGTAGTGCTCAGGGTATTGTAGCAGTGCATGTGTTAGTGCATGGGTCATTGCATGAGTGCATGGGTACTGACTGGATGATTAGAGTACTGCAAGGAGAGTGCATGGTGAATTTATAAGTGATTGGGTTTTGGCGGAGTGATTGGATAAGTACACACGTCTCATCAGTCCCACCCCCTCCCTTCACCACTGTGCAAACGTGCCCCCTGGCAGGTTTTAAGTTGGGGGATTAATTCCCCTTGAATCCTGAGGGTCCCTGGGGGCCAACTAGCCCACCAGGTACCTCCAGTAAGCGCCACAGAGCTGCGTTGCAAAGAGGTGGTCCGAGGCCACGCCCCTTTTTACACCTCTATGTGGCCCTGCGCGCAGCTGTGAGCCGTAGAATATTCACACAACAGCTGTGAACAACAGACTCACGGAGCCGAGGGGATTTCAACCCCTTTGGGCTCCCTGAGGCCTTTGTTCTTCCAAACTAGAACATTCTGCCCTGATGGAGTGGAATGTTCTAATAGCTTTATAGCCCGCCGTAGCAGGGTATACCTGCCATTAAAGGCCCGCTCCCTTGTTAAAAGCCCTCGACTATAATGGCTGTCCCTGTATATATGTCGCCTAGCTGTAGGGAAAGGGAAATGCTGGAGTTCAGCTATTACTGCGCATTCTACGCTGATGGAGGAATCAGATTAGAACGCGATAGAGGCTAGAAGATGCACGCAGAAAAAGAATCACCAGGGTTCCAGTGAAGCAGAGAGTGACGAAATACTTTTCATATCCAGGGTGGGTTGTAATCCCTCATAAAGGACCCAGTGAGTTCTGCTTTATCTGAGCATCAGGAGAAGTCACAAAAGCTGAACTTGCAGGTGTTGCGAGACTTAAGCTGTTCGAAAGATATCACAGTGGATATTCAAGCTTGGCAACATACACTATGCATTGGAAATTGTTAGTACTTGATCCTAGCTCTTGTGACCAGTTTCTTATTTTGGATTACTTGAGGGATGGTTTTGCTTTGGGACTCTCTCCTTCTATGCTGTCAGCTCAGTGAGCGGCCACAAGGGGTTGTAGAGAGCCACCTGGCACTGTGGATAGGATTCTTCCTTTGGTTTCCAAACTGCTGAAGAGTTTTAGGTTGAAAAGACCAGTGTTTCGCTCTCCCTCGGGTACATGGGATTTGTCCATACTGCTTCCGGGGTTGCAGGAGTGTCCGTTTGCACCACTGGGGTCTGCAGATATGACATGGGTGTCTGCAAAAGTGGATTTCCTGTTGGCAATCATTTCAGCAAGAAGGTTGGGGGAACTAGGAGCGTTGTTATTAATTTTCCATACTTAAAGTTCCTTGCCGACAGAAGGGTTTTGAGAGCTCACCCCAGGTTCAGACCAAAAGTACAGAAGCAGTTTCACTGTTCTCCAGAGACGGTGCTGCCAGTGGCACCAGGTAATGCTGAAGGGGGCTTCCCAGGGCTTTGGCGATTTATGTAGCCAGATTAAAGGGCTTCTCCCTGGCTGAGTATGAGGTCCCCAGGGGTGTCCCAGGGAGGTCTAAGAGGGCGGTGTCCACGTCTTGGGCTGTATCTGCAGGGGTTTCTCTGCGGGAGATTTGTAGAGCCGCCACCTGGTCAGCCCCTAATACATTTGTGATGCATCATGCATTGAATGTCAGCGATGAAGATTCTTTATACAATGGTAAGGGGTGGGACGACGAGCGGATGATGAGCAGATAATGCATCCAGTCACTATTAGTGTAATAAAACATGAAGCACCGGGAGCTGAGATTGGACCTTTGTCGGCAGCTGAGGTGAGTCACATGGAAGGCATTTAAAGGCACATACTATGTGTCCAGTTGTGTGAGTATGTTAGTATGTCCATCTGTATGTGTGAGCATGTGTGTGTGAGTGAGTGAGTGACACATAGTGAGTGAGAATTACTGAAATTAAGGATCAGTAAGTGAGTGTGAGAGATAATGAGTGAAAGAGTGACTGAAAGTGTGTGAATGTGAGTGAGAATGAGTGATCCGGAGTCAGTGAGGATAGGTTACAGTGAGAGAGTGCAAGCCAGTATGAGAGTGTAAGTGTGAATGGAAGTGATTCATTGTATGAATGTGAGAATAAGTGATTCTGAGTGACAGTGAGTGAGAATAAGTGAGTGCAAATGAGTGAAAGCATGAGTGAGTCCACGCAAGAATGTGATCCAGCGGTATACCAACAACAGATACTCCACTACCATATACTCACCTGGGCCCATAAAACACACAATTGAGTAAGCCGCTGGGGTGTCAAAAGTTTTATATATTTTCCCATAAATTTCGAGATTAGTTATTGTAAATCTTTCCTAACTGACCTTTCACTGATCAAAAAGTTCTTTCCTCTGGTCGATGGACCATTAGTTGAACTAGTTGATGGTGATAATGAACATAATCCTTAACTAGTCTTTTGTTCGAAGTAAATGATCACAGACTCAGGAAAGGTTTAAATCTTTTTCTAAATTAAATGCATGTGAACCATTTCAAAATACAGTACAGTCACCATCATTCTTAGGAGAGAAAATTCATTGATTAAAAACATCAAGCATATACTTCGGACTCATACAATGATTAATGCTCAGAAAGGGAGAGGACAGAGAGAAAAGAATATCTGCAAATAACGTGAAATTATAGTTACCAAGAATGGTGTGAAAGACCAACCCCCTGGCCAAAGGGCTGGTAAGGGTCCCCCGGGATAGGTCAGGAGACAAAGTCTTCAGGACAGGATTCAGGACAGGATAGATGACCTCTCTAGAATACCGACGATTGCGCCGCACCCCTCTCTGACACTCCCTTCCTCCTCGAGATTCTTCCACGATCTTCTGATCTAACCCAATTAAATTAGGATAGAAAGTTCTGCTTCAGGTTCTGGATTCGATTCTTCATCAGCATCTCACAGCATCTCTTCCAGCAACAGAATCTCCGACTCACAGCATCTGCGTCTCCTTCCTTCTCTGCGCTCTTCTACTTCTTCTTCTTCTAACTAACTAAAGCTACCTTAGTTATACCTTCGTTTCTTCACGTTCCACCCACTAAAGTTTCAATATCGTAAAAATATGAATTTTGATTGGTCAGGCAAGGGGGAAGCTCCATCACACCATGTTTACATGTCACTTTATTCTGTTAACCATTGTTCGCAAACCCATCCCCTTAATTTTTATTCAAAACTTTATTCCCATCCACTACATGTATCTAATTTGAAACATTAATAACACTACGAAGAATAGAATATCTCATTGCTGAACTTTTCACCATCCATTCCCAGGGTATGGCACTCCAACTTGGCTTCCGTTCAAGTGTTCTGTCATTGACCTTCATGGGTTCATTCAGCGAGCATGTGCAGGCATTACGTCATTTCATTCAGTGTGGTCATGCAAGAGAGGCCCAAATGCGCACTAATAATAAAGTCAAAAGACAGATGTTACTTTCACAAAATAAATGGTCTCACTGTATTCCTCCCACCTCTACTCTGTTTCCCTTTTCTTATTAATACTTTCCCCGCATTAGCATTAGTAAAATAGCCTGTTTTAGTTTCAGCTAAGCAGATGCCATGCACGCGAGTCTTCAAGACTCCATTTTAGTGTCTTCTGCTCATGCGCTATGTTGTAGAATTTCCCTCCAAGCATTACCTCGTCATATTGCGTAGATGCAATTGACGCATGCGCACAACAGTTTCCCCGTTTAAAGCGGTATTTAGTCCGTCTTCATTGTTATCCACGTTAGTACACACATAAGCAAGCTTTGCTAACCCGCGTGTTCATGTGGTGCGTATTATTTATTCACAAAACAGGTTTAGTAATTTGTTAATGAGTTAAATGAGAGGATTGCCTCCGAGCAAGTCTCTTTCTTACGAGAGCTTGCTCCATCAATCCCCTCTCAGATGGCATTTTTTGAGCCATCACAAAATTACCCATCACCTCCCAGATGCCAACTTTAGGAAATCTCAGTTTTCGCCTTCTTCTCTCCTCATTTTGTCAGTTACTTGTTTTCTGTCTAAATCTTTCATCTTTTTGTATAGCTTTCCTTTCATTTCCTCTAACTGAATTTCTTCACTTTCCCTCTTTTGTTTCCTTCCCTTTCCTTCTCTCTCTACATGTATACTTCTCTTTCCCTTGCTTCTGCAACATTTATATGTGATCATTACTGTCATTACTATTGTCATTATCACAACTATTGGTAGGATTATTTGATCTAGAAAACTCTTTCCAAAGTTAGTAATATTTTTCAATATACCCTTTAATTTCGTTACTTTTGTCCGGAATATAAGTGCAGCAATGTTTAATTTTCAACATACCACAGACTTCGCCCTCTTTGGCAATAAAATATCAAGATCAAGACGATTTTGTAAAACGATAGACCTTATTGCAACCATCTCTGTATTAGTCATTAAGAATCCTCCGGCTGTATCTGTAGAAAGACGATCAACAATTGTTGACAATTAGCAAATTTTACGTGAATTTAAGATGACTCCAACTGAGGGTATCAATGCACTAAATATATCACCTACTACTTCAGAAAAACTAGCTCTTTTTCCCCGTGTTAGTCCATTAGATTTTCCATTGATTCCATTGATTCTGTCCACATGAGAGATTTTTGGAAAAACTATTCCAAAATAACAGCTCCCGTACCATCTTGCAGGTAACCTATAATAGGCATTATTCACACATACATAATAAACTCCTGGAAATACAGGATCAGTTCCCTTTTAGTCCCCACCCTCCTAAAATTAGGAAGTTGTGTTCACATTCACTGGAACCAATGAAATTGTTATTATAATCTGTCTTTAACCTATGGAGGCAGAATTTTCCCCTTTTCACAAAGTCTAGGGACATCGCAGCATGAGCTTCGCCCTTTGCATAAATTCCCTCTTTCTCAGCCCATGGAGGTACATGGGATTTCTGTTCAGCAGCTTTCCTTGTTAAATCCTTTCTCCTTTCTTCTACTAAATTCAAAAACTCTTTTTCTTCTTCACGTAATGTACAGGTTAAATTATTCTTGTGTGCTTTAGCTATGTCTATTGAACTCATTATTAAAAAGAATTCACCCATAAACTGTGCGTTTCTACTACTAATCACTGGATTCATATTCTTTCTAATAGGCAATTCTGAAAATACTACAACTAAGTTTGAATCAAAATACTAAAGTTTCCCTGTTACGTAAAATAAACATGATAAAACACTACATGACACACCATATGTTAAAGGTATATGGTGATAGGTCACTCCTTCTGACACTGATGAGGTTAACTTCAGACAAACATAACAATTACTAATATCCATTGTATTAACGTATTGAAATAACAATTTAGTAAACACATTTAAAGAGAAATCATTTTCTGATTCATTATGATAATTTATCTCATCTTCTACCCCTATTTCTATTTTAGTTCCTTTTATTCTATCTATTTTCTGGTTAATAATTGTATTTTTCTTTTTACTTGTTTCCATTAGCAAAGGTACTCCTATTGTTAGAAATAACCACATCAGTAATACTAATATAGTACTACATAAGCAAAATCGTAAACATTTTCTTTTTGAACTTCGTTTCAGTCTTTCAGGGTCTTCAATTTCTACCATTTTAACTCAGAGAAAAATTTCTCTTCTCTTTTCTTTCTTTGTCAAAATTTCTTAAATTCCAGTCTTTTATTTTAAGGAGGTCTCAATTTGTTTTCATTAATCTGTGCAACATGAACTCTCTCTGGTTCTTCATGTAAATCTAAGTTTTCAAATTCTTCTAGAATAACGTAGGTCCACTCAGGGGCTTTGTATTTTCTGTTAAGAATTTTCAATCTTGGGCTTCTTCGTGTAAGTTTTACTAAAGTCTCTTTAGAGTGTGTCTGACTCGTAATTTCATTTACTTGCTCTGGTTTCTTTTCTGATTTTCTTAGATAATATGTTAGTCTCTTCACTCCTTTTGGCCACTTGTCTCCTTTTCTAACTCTTTTGACCTGGACTGCACTTTTACCTTCTCTGTCCTCTTCTAAGGTTCTTTTATTTTCACTTAATCTGGGCACAATCTGTTCTTGTTCTTCTTCTCTTTCTGATTGTCTTGGTTCTGTATTTTCTGTATCTTGATCTTCTTCTACTTGTACCTGTTCAGGTCTTATTATAATTTGTTCTTTTTCAGCCTGAACTTGTTCTTCTAGATCTATCTGATCCTGTTCAGGTCTTAATTCAACTTGTTCTTCTTCTGCCTGAACTTGTTCTACTAGATCTATCCTACCCTGCTC
This sequence comes from Calotriton arnoldi, assembly GCA_963921515.1. Taxonomy (NCBI): domain Eukaryota; kingdom Metazoa; phylum Chordata; class Amphibia; order Caudata; family Salamandridae; genus Calotriton; species Calotriton arnoldi. The sequence goes on along the minus strand of CAWUFW010001762.1, from coordinate 151,601 downwards.
AGGTTTCTGAATAGCTTTGTTTATTTTTACCTGAGTGTGTTCTTCTTTCCCTGACTTTTCCTCTCTATTTTCCTGTCCTTTTATTTCAGTTGTTCTTCTTGTTTCGACAACATCATCAGATATTTCAATCACTGGTATCCACTCTTCTTGACTTGTACTCAGCTGTTCGTCATATTGTTGTCTTTCAGAATCTATTACTCTAACTTCTTCAGCTTCACAACTCTCAACTTCTGACGTCTCAGCTTGTTCAGTCAGTGGCTGCTCTTGTTGTTCAAATGGGCTCGGAACTCTTCTGGTATGACTAGCATGAATCCAATTGGGTAAACCGGCACACTTCACTGCTGTGGTAGTGACTAGTTGACTTGACATGTTTTATCCCACCTGGGTGCTAGACACGACTTCCTTGTGTGTTTCTTCACTAACACTCAGTTTCCAGGATTCAAATCATGTGCTTGGTCTGGCTGTCTTTCAACTGCGTCTTCTCCAACCTGATGAGAGACAGAACGCACCATTTCAGCCAATCCTTTGTAATAGTCTAACACCAGATCATCAGTTATATTCATCAATTTATTTCCAGGAATGAATGCTTGTCTCATTGCCCTTCCCATGAGTACCTCATGTGGACTCAATCCTGTTTTTCTGTCAGGAATACTTCTGAGACCCATCAGTACAAGAGGCAATGCATCTGGCCATTTCAGCATTGTGGATGCACAGACCTTCCCTAATCTTGATTTAATTGTGCCATTAAGCTGTTCAACTATTCCATAAGCCTCTGGACGATAAGCACAGTGCAGTTTTTGTTCAATGTTAAATGCAGCACAAATTAATCGAATTATCTCATTATTAAAATGAGGTCCTCTATCTGATTCCAAGGTGACTGGAAAACCGAAACGAGGTATTAATTCTATCAATAGTAGTTTAGCAACTGTGAGACTGTCATTTCTTCTAGTGGGGTATGCCTCTATCCATCTCGAGAACAGGCCCACTATGACAAGTACATACTTCAGTCCATTGCAAGGAGGCAATTCAATGAAGACTAACTGCAGTCTGGAGAAGGGTCCTTCTGCCTTTCCAATCTTTCCCCAACTAACAACCGTCTTTCTACCTGGGCTCTGTTGCTGACAGATTAAGCATCTTTGGCAAAGGCTCTCTGCGACTACCCTAAACTTTGTATTGTACCAACTCTGAATAATTTGATCATCGAATCCCTGCCAATATGTGTTGTTCCATGGTATACTCTTGCCATTTGAGAAAGTAAACAATCTGGCATGACTGGTCTGGCATCCAAGTACACCCAAACTTCATCTTCTGTCCTTTTTGTACAACTTGATTTCATCCAGATCTCTTTTTCCTTTTCCTCAACTCCTTCTTGTAAATGTCTGACCTCATCCCATGTTTCTGGAACTGAGAAAAACATAAGTTGGCAGCTGGTCTCACCCGTTTCAATTTTTCTGTTTATTGACATTGTATTTCTTGCACAGTATCGAGCAATTTGGTCTGCATATCGATTACCGGCCATTACATAGTCATTTACTGACTGATGTGTAGTACATTTAACAACTGCTACTTCTTTTGGCAATTGCAATGCTTCCAGCAGATCTTTCACATTTTTACTATTTCTAATAGGAGATCCTTAAGAAGTCAGAAATCCCCTCTGCATCCAAAGTTGGCCAAAATCATGCACAACCCTGAAACCATATTGACTGTCCGTAAATATGGTTATTCTCCAATATTTCCCATTTTTGAATGTCTTTGTTAAGGTGACCAATTTGCCTACTTGTGCAGACTTGACTGCCAGTAAAGAGGATGCTTCAATTACCCCTGTTATTTTACATAGAGCATAAGCAGCACTTAACCCTCCTCCTTCTGTTCTTAGACATGACGCATCCACAAACAATTCGTGATCAGATTCCTTCAATGGTGTTTCTTTTATGTCTGGGCGGGGCTTAGTACACAGTTCAGTCACATCCAGACAATCATGATCAATCTCATCTTTCACTTCTTCACAACATCGATCTGGCAATAATGTGGCAGGATTCATTATTGTGCATCTTATCACTGTCACATTTTCTGCTCCCAAAATCACTCTTTCATACTTAGTCAGCCGACTAGGAGTGAGATGTTGTGTTTTCGTTCTTGTCAAAAGAATCTCAACTGAGTGTGGAACTTAAACCTTTACTGGATGTCCCATCACTATTGACTCACTTTGCTCCAGACTCATACAGGTAGCAGCTACTGCTTTTAAGCAGCCCGGTAAGGCTGAAGCTACTGGATCCAAAGTGGCAGAGAAATACCCCACTGGACGTCGGCTCAGTCCATGTCTCTGTGTTAAAACTGAAAGTGCACAATTTTCTCTCTCACAACAAAATAAGGCAAATTCTTTTGAATAATCAGGCATACCCAAGGCAGGGGCCTCACATAGACAATTTCGTAATTTCACAAAGGCTTCCAAACATTCATCATTCCAATCGATGGGATCTTTCGCTCTTTTCTGAGTTAATTGTATCAATGGCTTTGCTAGCAGGGAGAAGCTATTAATCCACAGCCTACAGTACCCAACCACTCCCAGGAACATTCTCAAATCCTTCTGTGTCTGAGGTAGCTGCATTTCTTTGATTATTTTTATTCTTTCCGGTGTCACTTTTCTAACTCCTCTTTCTATTTTATGCCCTAAATATCTAACTTCTTGTTGACAGAACTGCAATTTTTCTGGAGACACCTTGTGTCCTCCTTCGGCCAAATGGTTCAGTAATGCAATTGTGTCGAAGACACAATCTTGTCGTGTTTTTGATGCCACCAATAGGTCATCAATGTACTGAACCAGAACTGATTTCCCGGGCATAACTAATGACTCCAGACACTTTTTCAGTATCTTATTGAAAATTGAGGGACTCTCTGTGCACCCTTGAGGAACTCGGCACCATGCCAAAATACGATCCTCGAACCGGAAGGTGAAGAGATACTGGCTATCTGGGTGCAAAGGAATAGAAAAGAATGCTTGGCATAAATCAATTACTGTAAACCAACCTGCATTCCAGGGTATCTGATAAAGGATCACTGCTGGATTTGGCACTGCTGGGCAACAAGGCACTACAATTTTGTTGATCTTTCTCAAATCCTGTACTATCCTGTATTTTCCACTAGGCTTTTTAAGTCCCATTATTGGCGAATTGCAAGGGCTACCCATTATCTCTTTTAAAATGCCTTGTTTAATCATTCGGTCAATTTCTGAAGCAATTCCTGCTTTCAGTTCTGGACTCATTTTGTACTGTCGTGTGTTTGGATAAACTGCACCTTCCTTCACTGTCACTTTAACTGGATCTACATTTGACATTAGCCCAATATCCTTTCCTGTAAAATCCCACACTTCCGGATTTACTGTATTTTTCAACTCTTCTGGCAATTCACTTTCAGTTATCAATGAAAACATCTCATTTACTTCTGTACCTTGCTTAGCTAGCATCATTTTGTATATAACATCTGCATCAGGGGTTTGGAAAGCGACACCATCTGGTGTACAATAGATCGTGCATTTCATTTTGCACAATAGATCTCTTCCCAACAGATTTACTGGACTGGAATCGCAAACTACAAACCGATGCATATCTTTAGAATTTCCGATATGAACCTCCATTGGTTTTGTGATTGGGGTTCTAATCTGTTGATTTGACACTCCTACAACTTGGATAGATTCTCCCGAGAGGGGTAGGTTTAGGGTGTCTGCTGTTCTCACAGTAGACCGGGTAGCACCAGTATCCAATAGGAAAGTGATATAATTACCTTCCACTTCCCGTCAATAAATGGACCTGTCTGATCTACCGGCAAGGATGCGCCAAGCACGCAGTCCTCTTCCTCCCCCCTCAAGCACCGTCATTGCACATAGTCCGAATTTTTTCATCATTCAGCAAAACATATTGTGTAACCACTCGGTTATTCTTACCACTTTCTCCGTGAAATCCGGTGTTCGCACTGTATTTTTGTGACTTCACAAAGTTTGACATAGGAGCTGGTGGCACCTGATACTGTGGAGTAACTACCTGCTGCGGCTGATTCATAAGTACTTCATTCTGCATCTATGGAATTAAATTTTGGTTTGGCCCATTATTATTCTGAATACTCTTACACTCATTCTTCTAATGTCCAATCTTTCCGCACGCATGACAAGGAAACTTCTTCTTCGCTTCCTCTCTATTCATCCATCCTCTTACTTTCCCACCATTTGCCGCTTGATCATTCTGACTCTGCTCTTTCACCTGATTATCAGTCTGGATGTTTAATTTATTCTCCTGCTGTTCTGCCAATTTTACTTGTGCCCACATCATTTTCTCCTTTAGCTTTCTATGCCTTGCCTCAATGTCGTCCCCACAATACTTTGCATATTTCAAAATTTTGTCAATCGACTTACTTTGCCAGCACAACATGTGCTGTTGAATCATCTGCCTAATCTCCGGTTTCAGACCATACACAAACCGATACACAAAATGTCCCATATCCTTATCACCATTATTCTCAAAACCACTATACTGCTTAAACACTTGCAGCAACCGCTCATAATATGCATGTACAGATTCATTTGGCTCTTGAGTTGTCCTATCTATTTTTACCCAATCTGTTTCCTTAGGAGGGATTTTCCCTTTCAGAAAAGTAATCACTTGGTGATACTTCTTCATCACCTCCTCTGAGGGTGCTCCTGTTTTCGAGTCTTTAGCATACTCCTCACTGGGCCAATCAACTGTGATCTTACACTCTGTCCATAAATCAGCTGGTACCACAATATCAAACAAACCATCCAAATCCTTCAATAAAACCTTTGAAACCTTCACAAATCTTTCCACCTGTTTATACCATTCAACTGGTTTTTCTCTCAACCTGGGGAAATCATTCGTAAATGACAAAATATCCTGTCTACTCCAAGGGACATGAACATATCCACCACCAGGAACTTCTCTCATCGGACACATTTTCTCTACTTTATTTGATTCTCTCTCTCGAAATGCAGATGATACTTCTCTCGCTTGTACTTCCTCTTTCTTTCTTATCCACCTAATTCTCCATTTGTCAATATCTCCCCATTTTCGCAAAATATTTATCAACTCTTTTATCTGTAGTCTCTTACCAGAAGCATTCACACTTTCTAAGTCTTTATCAGTGAAATCCACTCGATATGGTCTCTGCAATAATTTTGATTTCCCTATGTCTATTCCAATCTCTGAGGCAACTTCTGTTAATTTCTCATGAAATCTTGCTCTTCTGGTTATATTCTTACATATAAACAACAACTCTTCGTCATTATAAACGTTCAATCTTTCTATGTTCACATTGACAACTATCATTTCTTCCAACTCTACTTTCAGTCTACTGATATCTAGAATCTTTGGTTGTGGGTTTCGATTTTGTAATCCCTGCGCCCATTTCTCTAAATCTTATGGGGTAACTGCTGTTGAACCTCCAGTTCCTATGGGAACCAGGGATCTCTTTTCTCTCAAATCTGCAGGTATAATTCTCTTCGGAGTTTCTGTTATATGTTCTACATTTGGTAGATCCGTCAATGAAATAACGGATTCATTTTCACTGGCCTGATCATCCGTAATTATTACTTCTTTTCTGGGACTAATTAATGGAATTGCTACAGTTTGAGGTTTCTGACAAATCATTTTCTCTCCATATAATGGGATTACAGGACCAATAGTCACTGGTACTGTCAAACTTCAGCATTTAAATTCAATTGGCTTACTTTCTGAACTAATTCTTCTCTAGTTTTATTTAAAGCCTCTCTCTCGTTATCCTGCAACACCCTATTAAGTGTCACATCATGTAAAATTTGTGGGGTTAAAGGCATTCCTATCACTGGTGCACTTGGGGTAACCTTACTAGGTGCTTCTTGGTACGGTGGAGGATTTTTAATTAAAATATCCTCTAATAGTTCATCATCTGATTCGCCATATCCTGTCGTATCCATGTGTTTCGCTTTTCTCTTTACACTTTCCTCCTAACTGTTCTTCAGCCATTAATACTGGATATAAACCCTCGGTCACTACAGCTCTTCTCCAGCGCTTCATCTGATCTCCACTTGATTCATGCTGATATCTAGGTAAAAATTCTCTAAATCTCCGACCACTTCTGTATTTTTCACGATCAAATGCCTCAATTTCCCATTCTTCTAAAGCTTCATACTGTGTCATTCTAGGATTTGGTTCTAACATATTCATTCTATCTCTCAAATTCTGAAGTATCTTTAAATTAACAGTACCATGCTCTGGAAAAGCTAAAACACCATCACCTTTAGTATACTCCACCCAATTCTCCAACCATACACACGTGTGATATCCTTTCTCCATCACCATAAATGAAGCAGGTGTCTTGGGTGGCGGAATAGGAATTCCCTCTCTAGTCATTACAGGTTTGTCTTTCTTAAAGAAATTTTTAATTTTCTTCATCAATGTCATTTTCTTTGGTCTTCCGAACATTTCAGACGGTCGATATAGGAAAGAGTCTTCCGTATATCTTCTAGCTCTATTACCTATGTCGCGTCCTATGTCAGCACGACACACACCCGCAGTCAAATTAGGACTCAACAATATACAATTCCTTTTTGACCAATCCTAGCACGACTTCTATCTATCAACCACTCAGGCTCAGGCTCAGGCTCACGCTTGTGGTCTGACCAATGCCAGCGCGGCCTTTTGTGACGTCAGTATTACTCCTCACTACTGACCCCTCCTTTACAACCTGCTTCTGTCTCACGCCCGCTGTTTCAACCAATCCCAGCGCGGCTCTCCGGCGACTGACCCTCCCTTCACAAGGTAATACGAAAACTTATTTCTTTTACTTTTCTAAAATAAAACCGTTAATAACAACATGAAAACATTCGCTACTCTGTCTGTTCCACTAAACAAAAGGATAGATTTTAACTTATTCTTGAGTTTCAGAATTTACTCTTCTTCAACTGCGAGTAAAAACCCCTGTTTACTCTTCATTCAAGCTCAGGAGAACCTGTTACTTCCCCAGTGTCACCCGTATTGGGAAATGAGACCAGAGTTTCACCAGCGAACCCCCTTTGCTATCATTCGCACTATACTTTTATATGAAATAGTCCCTTGTTTAATACTGCCAGCCCTACGTAGCTTCTCAGTATTATTCCAACAGACGAGTAACCTCGCTATTCATTTTCCCGGGATTCTGGACAACATAAAACAAGACACAAAGGGGCATATTCACAAGGAGCTATCACCAAATTAACAGCACTTTATCGCAGCCAAAGTCGTGATAAATTTACCCCCCCATTCACAAGCCGGTGTAAACAGCCCACAGCACCAGTTTACCCGCGATAGCAGCCACAAAAAACATCGCCACAGAGGACCCCCGCAAATATCGCTAATGAGATGCAGAGTGGGCGTTCCCGTGACAAAAGTCGAGACAACAGCACACCTCAACATTCACAATGACCAGCCACATCCGCGATAAAAACACAAAACAGGCGATAAGGCGCATTAGCACCAGGAAATCTACACCTGCTCTGACCTGGTGTAAACTCGGACAGCAGCCTGCAAACCAAAAGGGAGCACAGCCTAGGGCTACATCGGAAGAGCAACAGATGTATCAGGGCTCTGTTTCAGCTGACGGCTCTGAATGAGATGTGTGGCTTGGTGAACTGCACTACATACCGGCACATGGTTGGAGACACACCGGTGGCAGCAGGTGAGCAGTGTGGCCTGGAGTGCGCAGGGGCGGCACTCTCTTTCTCTCTCTCTCTCTCTCTCTTCCTCTCTCTCTCCCTCCGACTCTTCCTCTCTCTCTCCTTCTCTCTCTCTCTCTGTCCTCTGATGTGCGCAGGACACACCTTCTCATCATGTTTTTTGTCTTACAGGCTGTGACCTACGTATTGTCCGGAGGAGAGCGGCCATGTGTCTTCATTTCATTTCGTTGTTCATTTTAATAAAGTTTCATTTGTTGCTTCGAAAGTGAATGTGTGCTGGTCATTTCTATGACGACACATCCATGTCACCAGTTGTGACTATGCGGCATCAAGGGGAACATTTTATACATGTCTAGGTGTGGCTGATGTGGTATGTCTTTGGTCGGAGGGGGTGCCAGGGAGGGGTGGTCCTGGGGGTGGTGGCTGTGGGTGTTGTGGCCCTCTTGGGTGTCCGGGCCGCATGATGGGTGTGTGTGTGTGGAAACCTGCCCTCAGGGAGTGGCTGTAACATTCTGACAACTAGACCAGTGACCTGCACACCACCAGCGAGTACGGCTGCGACGGGTAGCAATGAGGGCCCCCCCTCGGGGCGTTAGCGGAGTGGTCTGGCCTGACGTACTCCCAACCAGCGCAGGGCTTACAACAATGACTCGCGGGCTCTGGGCGAGGTCCAGTCCATGTCCGGACAAGGAAGTGACTGATGCGTGTGTCCCTGCTGTAGTGTTCACGGAACCTGCTACACAAAATGCAATGTCGCACCCTCTTACTGGCATCCCACAGGATGAACATCATTGACGCAAGGGAAGGCACTGTCCCCACATTCATCCACACATCCATACATGAATGACGTAAGACATTACACAGCAGTGCGTCACTGGATGCTTATTTGCACATCCAGTGCAGTCATGCAGTCATGCAGCTGGAGCGATACAGGGCAATGCCGAGCACACTACACAATATGGGGACGTGGCGGGCCAGCCAGTGTCCATCCAGGGATGACCTGTAGTGCGGAAGAGGAAGGGTACAGTCTGCAGTCTGTCCGCCATGTCATTGGTCGTCAAACAGGATGTGGCAGTCCATGTCGCTGTCCAAGGTGAGTGCATCGGAGTGCATCCGCGGTCAGTGGTAGGCCTTGACGCCATGTGCGGTACCAAACAGAAACAGGCAAGGTGGCGGAAATGAATGCTAGTGCCTGGCCCTCCTGACCACAGTCCCATCCACGTCCTCATCCCCGGGTGTGTGCCCTCCCCCACCTGTGGGTGTTGCAGTGCCGGATGCGGCACTGTGCGCCACTGTCCCATCAGGGTCCGGAGGAGGATTGTAGGCCGCACTGCGTGGCAGTGACACATCAGGTGCAGGAGTGGATATGCCTGCCGCACTGGGAGGCACTGACACACCAGGGGGCGGAGATGTGGATGGTGTGGGGGCAGCAGCATTCATCATCGCCACTCCTTGTGGCAGCAATGCCATGTCGAGGACATGCAGGGCACAGTAGATCCCAGCTACATTTCGCTGATGTGCAGCGGCGGCTGCCATCCTTTCCGCCTCCATCCGCACTTTGTCCTCCATGAGCCTCCGCATGTTTAACAGCTCATGGCTGGCATCGCTGGGACCACTCTGAGCGGACAGGTATTCTTCCCTCCGCGTCATGACTCCAGAGATGTCAGTCAGGGCTCGCTGGAGACCATGGGGCTGACATAGACACCCGAGGATGGCGTCCAGTTTGTTAGCCATGATCTCGAACCGCACCCGCACCTGCTCGGCTGTCTCCCTCTGGCCCTCCAGCACATGGCGTTGGAAGGCCATTTGTTGTCCCTGGGGGTCTTGGGAGGGTGCCAGGGCTGTGGGTGCCTCCTTTTGGGTGGTTTGGCTGGTGGGTGGGGTCTCATGGATGTAGCTGGGCTGCCCTGATCCTGGAGGTGAGTTGCGGAGGTGGTCAATGAGGTCTTGGATGGTTTGGGTGTTGATGCTGGTGTTGTCCTCCTCCTCGTCATCAGTGAAGAGTGACTGTGACTGCTCTGCAGGAGGTGTTGATGATGCCCCTGCGATGTGAAGGGGAGATGGTGTATTACAATGTGTCCACATGTATGTAGCTGCATGGTACAGGTTGACATTCAGACACCATGGCATTGTACATTGTGACAGTGTGTGGGTCTGGGCGAAGACCCAGAGTGATTGTGGGTGTGCACTGTGCCCTGCTTGCTTATGCATGTGTGCCATTGTGGCCATCTCCCCCCGTCCCCCCAGTACCTGGTGGTCACTCACCCTGTTGCGGTTGTGTTGTGTCCTGTTGAGAAGTGTCCGGTCCCCCGACTCCTGCCACAGTCTCCACACTGATGACTGTCGACACCAGCTCCTCCATGTCTTCCAGCTCCAGCTGTGGTGCTGGGCCCCCACCTCCGGTCTGCGTTGCTGCCTTCAGGTTGGCGGAGTGTTTCTCCTTGGTCTTCCGCTTGATGTCATTCCATCGCCTCTTGACCTCGTCCATTGTCCGCTTGTGCTCTCCGACGGCATTCACCTTGTCGTCGATGTCCCGCCATATTCCAGTTTTGGTGCCCAATGACACGTGGGAGGTGACGAAGAGTTGTTGATGGTGTTCCATCACCTCTGTGACTATGATCCTGTTCACCTGTGGACTGAACTTGGTCTTCCTGGTCTTCTTGTCCTTGCCCTTCCCTGTCCCCGAGGTCCCAAGCTGGTCGTCCGGGGTGCTTGTGGGGTTGCGCTCGTCCTCTGCACCTGCTCCGGCTGCCTCCATGGTGCTTGTGTGTTGGTCAGTTTGTGTGTGGGTGTTTTTTTCTACTTTTATGGAGGTTTTTGACGCCGGCCAGGTGTGTGTTGCAGGCCTGGCGCTGCTTGTCGCTGGTTTCCTCATCGCGCTTTGGCCCATCGCGTGTTTTTTGGTGTTGTGGTTTGTGTTTTTATCTCCATTGTGGGTGTTGTATCGCGGTCTTTATCCGTTGTTTCGGCAGACTATCGCATGGTACCGCCTTGTTGTGAATTCCACGTTGACACAGGGTTATTTTCCCGTGATACTCTTGCGGTAGTTATCACACGTTCTTGTGAATATACCCATAACTCTTTTTGTTAGATCAAAATCAATAATCAATAATCAATATTTATCACCAGACTAGTCAATAATAACCATAACTCTGCTACCAGAAAAACTGATCCAGAGGTATACCAACAACAGATACTCCAATACCATATACTCACCTGGGCCCATAATACACACAATTGAGTAAACCGCTGGGGTGTCAAAAGTTTTATATATTTTCCCATAAATTTCAAGATTAGTTATTTTAAATCTTTCCTAACTAACCTTTCACTGATCAAAAAGTTCTTTCCTCTGGTCGATGGACCATTAGTTGAACTAGTTGATGGTGATAATGAACATAACCCTTAACTATTCTTTTGTTCGAAGTAAATGATCACAGACTCAGGAAAGGGTTAAATCTTTATCTAAATTATATGCATGTGAACCATTTCAAAATACAGTACAGTCACCATCATTCCTAGGAGAGAAAATTCAATTGATTAAAAACATCAAGCATATACTTCGGACTCATACAATGATTAATGCTCAGAAAGGGAGAGGACAGATAGAAAAGAACATCTGCAAATAACGTGAAATTATAATTACCAAGAATGGTGTGAAAGACCAACCCCCTGGCCAAAGGGCTGGTAAAGGTCCCCCGGGATAGGTCAGGAGACAAAGACTTCAGGACAGGATTCAGGACAAGATAGTTGACCTCTCTAGAATACCGACGATTGCGCCACACCCCTCTCTGACACTCTCTTCCTCCTCGAGATTCTTCCGCGATCTTCTGATCTAACCCAATTAAATTAGGATAGAAAGTTCTGCTTCAGGTTCTGGATTCGATTCTTCATCAGCATCTCACAGCATCTCTTCCAGCAACAGCATCTCCGACTCACAGCATCTGCGTCTCCTTCCTTCTCTGCGCTCTTCTACTTCTTCTTCTTCTTCTAACTAACTAAAGCTACCTTAGTTATACCTTCGTTTCTTCACGTTCCACCCACTAAAGTTTCAATATCGTAAAAATATGAATTTTGATTGGTCAGGCAAGGGGGAAGCGCCATCACACCATGCTTACATGTCACTTTATTCTGTTGAACCATTGTTCGCAAACCCATCCCCTTAATTTTTATTCAAAACTTTATTCCCATCCACTACATGTATCTAATTTGAAACATTAATAACACTACGGAGAATAGAACATCTCATTGCTGAAATTTTCACCATCCGTTCCCAGGGTATGGCACTCCAACTTGGCTTCCGTTTAAGTGTTCTGTCATTGACCTTCATGGCTTCATTCAGCGAGCATGCGCAGGCATTCTGTCATTTCATCCAGTCTGGTCATGCAAGAGAGGCCCAAATGCGCACTAATAATAAAGTCAAAAGACAGATGTTACTTTCACAAAATAAATGGTCTCACTGTATTCCTCCCACCTCTACTCTGTTTCCCTTTTCTTATTAACACTTTCCCCGCATTAGCATTAGTAAAATAACTTGTTTTCGTTTCAGCTAAGCAGATGCCATGCACGCAAGTCTTCAATACTCCATTTTAGTGCCTTCTGCTCATGCGCTAGAATTTCCCTCCAAGCATTACCTCGTCATATTGCGTAGATGCAATTGACGCATGTGCACAACAGTTTCCCCGTTTAAAGCGGTATTTAGTCCGTCTTCATTCTTATCCGCGTTAGTACACACATAAGCAAGCTTCGCTAACCTGCGTGTTCATGTGGTGCATATTATTTATTCACAAAACAGGGTTAGTAATTTGTTATTGAGTTAAACGAGGGGATTGCCTCCGAGCAAGTCTCTTTCTTACGAGACCTTGCTCCATCAAATGTGTCTGCCTGAGTGAGAATGAATGAGTGACAGTAAGAGTGATTGCATGAGAATGAGGGCGAGTGATTGAATTTAAGTGAGCATGAGTGAGAATGTGGTATTATGCTTCTGAGTCTGCTTTTGCTCACGGCGCGCTGAGGTGATTATTGGCTTACAGAAGCATCTGTTTCATAGCAGAGGGAGTTGTTAGCATGACATGAACCTGTGCCCAAATACTTACACTGGCATACTAGAGGTAATACTATCACATGGAACACCCATGACAAAATACTGGCGCTGTCATACTGAAGGAAATGCTGTGCACAGGATCACACATGCACATGCACACTGAAGAAAACTCTCGGCTAAAGGGCACACATGGCAGAATGCTGGCGCTGACACACGGGAGGTATTTCTTGGCATAAGGGCGCACAGCTGGGGCTGTGGCATATGGGAGGGGAGAAACCATGACAAAATGCTGGTCCTGACCTACTAGAGGTGATTTTTCACATGATGGTCACTCATGGTATATGGACGGCACTAATGGCACAATTATGAAACTGGCGTTTTGTTTGAAAGGGGGCTCCCATGGCTTGAGCCCCCCATGAAAAGAAGGTGGACCTGGCAAAATGGGGGTAATTTGTTTACATTTGGGGGCACCTATAGAACAATTTGTAAGTGAAGGTGACAGAACGATGGCCACACACAGCATGAAAAGACTTGAATATTTAAAGAGCGCTCTTTCATTGCATATGGTTTTTGGACACGTTTAAGTGACAATTGTGCTTTAAAACATGCTAGTTGACCTCACTTTTATTCATAATTTTCTCGCTAGAAGAGGTTTGGGCTCACTCACTCACTACTCTTCAGGGCTCTTCTTTGTGAGGGGCCAGTGTAACAAAAATGTGCTCAGGGGAAGTGGGCGTTGTACCAACCAAGGAATGTACAGGATACTTTTCCTCCAGAAACCAAGATATTCCAAGTACTGTTATCAATGCAATCACAACTATTAATACGAAAACTATTTTACTCTTTGTGGACCAACCCCGCTCTAGACGCGGTGGTGCAAATGGCTGTTCCTCCTCATTAATAGGCTGACCAAACGGATGCATTATGAAGCAAGAAAAGGAATGCAATAAAATTGATAGCGAAGGCAATTGTTCCCAGTGTCCTACCACTTTCAAAGTTCACTAGCTGCAACTGTTTGGCTGTGTAACTGCAGGAGAGTGTCACAAGTGAGCAGGTAAGAGCACCCCAGAGAGCAGCTCCTTGGCTGTGTAACAGCAGGAGAGTGTCACAAGTGAGCAGGTGAGAGTGCCCACAGAGAGCAGCTCCTTGGAGGTGTAACTGCAGGACAGTGTCTGAAGTGAGCAGGTAAAATTGGCCCCAGAGAGTAGCTCCTCAGCTGTGTAACTGCAGGACAGTGTCAGAAGTGAGCAGGTGAGAGTGCCCCTGAAGGAAGTGACCCAATTAGGGCCACCTGAGTCACTCGCGACCTCTCAGCCTTCCATACAAATTAAGAGTCCTTCAGACAGTAGAGAATACCAACCAAGTATATTTATTCGGGTACTCTCGAGCGGAGTCCAGTCTGACCAGCCTCCTGGGATTGCTGCAGAGGGACTGACTTCAGCAAACATGGTGATACATTATGTACAAGTCAGAACCAATGAAGACACGCCCTGACTGGAAATTTCCAGTTGGAGGCAGCTAGACAAAGAAGGTACAGAAGGACGCGTTTCGATCCAGAGACCGGGCACACACTATCTTAATGCCAAGGTCATTCTGCCTGTGCCCACCGCTCTAAAGGTGGGAGCAGGCCTCTATCTAGTGGGAAAGGTATGCGCTAATAAGAACAATGTATTCATTAGTACAGCAAGGCCCAACCTTGGAGAAGCGATAACTACCACAGCTGCTCTCAGCAGAGACAGAGAGAAATTAGTTTCGATCATGGCCTAAAATGGCGGCTAAACATAAAATGGTGCCGCGAATGCTAACTTAAGACGTACAATACATATACAGCACAGCTAAAACATTTTTATTCCAACAGACCCTCTTTTTAGCATTCGCTAACAACTTTTATGTTACTATCTAGAAACAGATATCATATTGCGAGGATAAGAACCATTACTATAAGCAGGTGCAAAAATAATCAGTATTCAAAGATGCCCTCATCGATCTGCATGATGTCATCAATGTATTGCTGGATCATGATCGCAGCATTAGTGTCATGAACTGATATTTTTCGCTTAGGTGTCAGAGCACTTACATATTAAGTGCAACAGGCCAGGAGACAGAGGTAACATGTAAAGTTAACACCAGCAAATGCAACCAAAAAGATAAGTATCTTCCAACCCCATGATGGTAGCATATTCCAGAACCACCTCAATAGTGTCCAAGTACCTGTCTCTTGTTGTATGTCTGACAAAAGTCTATGCAATTTTTGTATAGCTGTATATACACTGGGGGCGCGGTCAGGTACGTAAACGCAACAGCTGCTGCCAATGATGCGACAGGCCCCTCCCCGATCAGCAAGGATGACGTCTAAAACCATCCTGTTCTGTAAGGTAACTAATCTCGTAGCCTGGAACTCAGCAGTGATGTTCGTCAGTATCCCATCAGTTGTATTAATAACCCCTTCCACAACTCTTGTTAGCCGACGAAGCTGAAGACTATTAGCCATGGGGCCCCAGAAAGATAAAAGACCCCTTAAAGCATCGTCAAACTGTTGCCAGGTGGTATCTGTTTGATCTATATCCTCAGTGTCAACAACCCTTCTGACTCGGGGTAAGTATATACTCCTACGTTGCAGCCGATGATCTTTATGGGATTTGGATGGGGTAATATACACGGGGGAGGAAAGAGAGGTAACATCTGCCAGACCACCCCCTCGGAAGCCAGTCGTGAGCTTGGGATCCACAGACAAAATAGATATTCTGGGATAGGATCAAGGGTGGACTATTAATCGTGCTCAGTCTGTAGGTGAAATTGCATTTACTTTCCCCCACCTTTACCTCCCATGTCCCCTGGACACAGAAACTAACTGTTGTGTTGACCACGGACACAGGCATCAGTTTGTCCTTAGTAACATTACGATCTTGGAAAGATTGGAAGCACTCGAGGTGTTGAACCTTTCGAAATCAGACTTTTCCATTCTAAGCCATGTTTTGTTATTCATTTTATCATATATGCTCATACAGGATTTCAGGGAAAGATGTACCGGAGGTCCCATTGCCTGCCTGTCCTATGGGAGTAAATCCATGATGAAAACATATATACTCTGCCACAGTGCGAGAGTCAGCAGATGTCATAACCTGGCGAGAGAGTTGGAAATGGAAGTGCACCATAACGAACAATTCAAACCAACCTTCACAGCTACCAATATATGACAATGACATGGACAACAAATTATCGCTCCTGTGAGGGAAGCAATCCACAAACCCAACAATTTGTTGTATTGGACACATCATGGGCTTGATGCAACATTTGTATAAATACATTGTCTGTGTAAGACTTCCTATGCTCTTCTTTGTGAGGGGCCAGTGTAACAAAAATGTGCTATGGGGAAGTGGGCGTTGTACCAACCAAGGAATGTACAGGATACTTTTCCTCCAGAAACCAGGCTATTGCAAGTACTGTTATCAATGCAATCACAACTATTAATATGAAAACTATTTTACTCTTTGTGGACCAACCCCGTTCTAGATGCGGTGGTGCAAATGGCTGTTCCTCCTCATTAATAGGCTGACCAAACGGATGCATTATGAAGCAAGAAAAGGAATGCAATATAATTGATAGCGAAGGCAATTGTTCCCAGTGTCCATCTGAGCCTCACTGGTACAGGCTCCTATTGTTCATCAACGTTGACTCTCTTGAGCACCGGCGGTGGAGCTTGCTCAGTCCTTGCTCTCGATGCATCCCATGTCGCTCAGGATAATGTACCCCCCTCCGAGGGAGCACGTTCGATCTATCCTGTCCAGTGTCAGAACAGTGCACCAATCTTGCCTCACCCTAAGCTAACACCGTTGGTACTATAGCAAAGTACACCCTAACTTGCACAGTCCGTCCCTAACTAATCTGACTTCTCCTTTGGTGCACTATTCCTCGGCCGAGGGCACACATTGTACATGGTGAGTCCAGGCACAGAGGGGTCGGTAAACAGTGACTCCTTATTGGCTTGAATTTCCGGAGGGATCGCTGCATTTAGCACATCATCATTCTCTGCATCCGTGTGGGTCCATGTAAGCTTTGTATTACCAAAAGGGATGAACTGAGGCACTTTCTCACCCTCAGCATCCCCAATGACGACCATCACCCACTGATCATAGGGTAAGGGTATCCTGCGGCAATGGCTGGAATGAATCCAATTCTTTCAGCCGGCGACTTTCACAGCAGTTCGGGTAACGAGGAGGACCTGCTCGGGCCCCTTCCATCGGGGCTCCAAGCTCTTCTTCCGCTGGAAATTTCGCAGCAAAACCCAGTCCCCAGGCTGGATGTTGTGACCGGGCCCCTCTGGTATGGGTGCAAGTGACTCACGAATCTGTTGATGAATAGAACGCAAACTTTCAATTAACTTGCACAGGTAGTCTGTCAATAAAGGGTGCTCAATTTCAGAAAAACAACGCGGGCGCAGGACGCCCCAGACATTTGCCGGGTGTGAAACACAACCTCGTAGGGTGACAATCCTGTTCTAGAATGTGCTGTTGTTCTCATTGACAAAAGAGCTAATGGTAAAGCATCTGGCCACTGTAGCCCTGTTGTCTCCTGAGTCTTTGCCAATTTCAGTTTGAGAGTACCATTGTACTTCTCAACCAAACCTGATGACTGGGGGTGATTTGCAGCATGAAAATTCTGCTTTATGTGCAAACCATTGCGAATTAACTGAATAACCTTGGCATTAAAGTGACTTCCGTTATCACTCCAGATCAAACGGGGCAAGCCGAAGCGAGGAAATAACTTCTTCAGGAGTACCTTTGCAGTTGCAATGGCTGTATTCTCTTTAGTAGGGTAAGCCTCAACCCATTCAATCAATCATGCGTTTGTTAAGCACGACTACTCACCCGTAAGGGTCTCAAAGTGCTAGGGGTGGGGGGGGTGGGGGTGCAGGTTCCAGTCCATCAAGGAGGGGGTCTGTCGAAGAGCCAGGTGTTGAGGTTTCTTGCGAAGATGGGGAGAGATGTTGTCTGTCTGAGGTGGAGCGGAAGGGCATTCCAGGCTCTGGCCACGAATAAGGAGAAGGAGCGGCCTCCTGATCTGGTCTTTCTGGTGCAGGGGACCACAGCGTAGGAGAGCTGGACTGATCGTAGGGTCCTTTGGGGTGCGTGGAATTTGAGTTGGCTGTTCAGGTATGCTGGTCCGGTGTCGTGGAGGGCCTTGTGTGTGTGGGTGAGCATCTTGAAGGTGGCTCTAGCCTCGATGGGGAGCCAGTGGAGTGTGCGCAGGTGCTGGGAGATGTGGCAGTGTCTTGGCAAGTTGAGGACCAGTCTTGCGGCAGCGTTCTGGATGTTCTGTAGCTTGCGGGTGAGGTTTTTGTTTACTCCGGCATAGAGTGCGTTGCCATAGTCGAGTCTGCTGGTGACCAGGGCATGAGTGACGGTCTTTCTGTGTTCGAGGGGGATCCATTTGAATGTCTTCCATAGGAGGCGGAGGGTGTGGAAGCAGGAGGACGAGACAGAGTTGATCTGGCGGTCCATGTTGAGCTCAGAGTCCAGGATGATTTCCAGGTTGCGTGCGTGGTCCGTGGGGGTGGGTGAGTTTCCGAGGGCGAGGGGCCACCAGGTGTCGTTCCAGACGTCGAGGTTTGGGCCCATGATGAGTACTTCTGTTTTGTTGGTGTTTAGTTGTAGGCAGCTGTTTTTCATCCATTTGGCGACAGCTTCCATGCCTTCTTGAAAGTTGTGTCTGGCGGTGTTGGGTTCGTTGGATAGGGAGCGGATGAGTTGGGTGTCGTCTGCATATGACACAATGTTGAGTCCGTAGGTTCTGACGATGGGAGCGAGTGGAGCCATGTAGATGTTGAAGAGCGTCGGACTGAGGGAGGAACCCTGGGGGACTCCGCAGGTGGTAGGTGTAGGGTCCGAGAGGAAAGGGGGGAGTCTGACCCGCTGCGTTATGCCGGAGAGGAAGGAGCGGATCCAGTCGAGGGCCTTGTGCTGGATCCCTGCGTCGTGGAGTCTGCGTATTAGGGTGCGGTGAGAGACTGTGTCGAACACCGCTGAGAGGTCGAGGAGGATGAGTGCTACTGTTTCTCCTTTGTCCAGTAGGGTGCGGATGTTGTCTGCTGCGACGAGGAGGGCGGTTATCGTACTGTGGTTTTTTCTGAAGCCGGATTGGGAGGAGCCGAGGATGTTGTGCTCTTCGATGAATGTGGCGAGTTGGCTGTTGATGACTTTCTCAATGACTTTCGCTGGGAACGGGAGCAGGGAGATGGGTCTGTAGTTTTTGAGGTTGGTGGGGTCCGCCGAGGGTTTCTTCAGGAGGGGGTTGACCTTGGCGTGTTTCCAGTCGTCGGGGAACAAGGCGGTCGCCAGGGAGCGGTTGATGGTGTGACGGAGCATGGGTGCGATGGTGTCGGCGGCTCTGTTGAAGATGTGGTGGGGGCAGGGGTCTGTGAGGGCCCTGGAGTGGATTGACTTCATTGTCTTCAGTGTGTCTTCGGTGGTGAGGGCTGTCCAGTTGTCAATCGCTGGCTTCTGGGTGTCGGGGTGGTTGGTGAGGGTTCAGTGTGTTGGTTGTCTTCGTCGAAGTTGTCATAGATGCTCTTGATTTTGTGGTGGAAAAAGGTGCTGAGTTTGTCGCAGAGGCCTTGTGAGGGAGGGATGTCAGTAGACTCGCTGGTGGGTTGGGCGAACTCCTTGATGATGTTGAAGAGTTCTTTGCTGTTGTGTGCGTGCGTGGAGATTCTGTCTTCAATCGCTTTTTTCCTCGTTTCTCTGATGAGTTGGTGGTGGGCGTTGGTGGCGGCTCTGAAGTTGTTGTGGGTTTCTGTGGACTTAGTGTTCCTCCAGGCCTTTTTGAGGTGGCGGCAAGTGTGTCTGGACTCTCGAAGTTCAGTGGAAAACCATCTGGCTTTCTTAGCGCGGGTGTTGTTGTTTTTCTTGAGGGGGGCTATGGTATTGGCGCTGTCGGAGATCCATCTGTGCAGGGTTCGGGCTGCGGTGTTGGGGGTCTTCGTTTTCTGCTATGGTTGGGGTGGAATTGCTGAGTGAGGAGGTGAGCTGGTCGTCAGTGATTTTGGTCCAGTTTCTTCGTGGGAGCAGGTGCTGGTGTCTGTGGATGGTGGGTGTTCTGAAGGTGAAGTGGACGCATCAATGGTCAGTCCATGGGAGTTCGGTGGTGTGGCTGAGGGTGATGGAGTTTCCTGTAGTGAAGAGGGAGTCGAGGGTGTGTCCTGCTGAGTGCGTGGGCTCGGTCACGATCTGGCGGAGTTCAATGTTGTGGAGGTTGTCCAGGAGGGATGTGGTGTTGGGGTCCAGTTGGTTGTCGAGGTGGAAGTTGAGGTCTCCCAGCAAGGTGTAGTTGGTGGATGCGATGGCCTGCGGGGAGATGATGTCCGTGATGGAATCATCTGAATGCACAAACAACCACCAACACGTACTTCAAATTATTGACCCTGTCCATCTCTATGTAGTCCATTTGAAGGACCTCAAATGGGAAAGTGGGAGGTGCAAAATTGCCGGGTGGTGTAGGGGTACCCTTGCCAGGATTGTGCATCATGCACACCATGCAGTACTTCACTAAATGTGCAGCTGTCTTCGAAATGTTCTCATTCTGCCATACAGGGTCTAACAACTTGCAAATACCCTTAGTACTGATATGGGCTGGGCCATGAGCCATTGTGATTACAGGAAGAACATATGCATCTGGCAACATCCATCTCTGCTTCCCTGACTTGTCAATCCAACATCCCTCATCGTTCAATTGTGCTGTACTTTCTTGCCACCCTGCTAATTCCTCCAATGTAGCCTCACTCTGAGTTTCCTTCACATTCCCTAGTGTATCCTCAAACATGGTGACCTCAGGCACACACCTAGTGGGACCTGTTACAAACATTCTTTTCATCTTAGTTCGGGCTGTTTCCTTAGCTGTCTGATCTGCAAAAGCGTTCCCTTTACCCACATCGTCAGTAACTTTCCTATGGGCGCTGCACTTCACCACTGCCAATTTCTTAGGGAGTGTCAAAGCGGACAGAAGTATATATAAAAGGGGACCATGCTCAAATGTTGTCCCATGGGAAGTAAGGAACCCTCTCTCTGCCCAGAGCCGCCCAAAATTATGGGCGACTCCAAAGGCGTAGTGACTGTCAGTATAAATATTGACAACTAGTCCCTCACTCAATTCACAGGCTCGAATAAGGGCAACGAGCTCTGCTGCTTGGGCTGACAGATAGGGAACTTGTGATGTCTCAACTTCTGTACGCAGTGTAGTAATGGCGTACGCAGCAGTTGTAGTGCCATCTGGTAACTTAAAACAAGAGCCATCAACATATTGTTCCCCTTGAGGGTCAGATAAGGGAACATCAGTCAGGTCTACCCATCCTTTTGTCTCTTCTTCTATCCGGAAGATACATTCATTTATGTCAATCTCCGCATTCTCAGAAGGGAGGGGTCGTAACGTGGCTGGATTCAGAGTGGCACAGCGTTTGATCGTAATGTGCTTCTCAAAGAGCGTTTGCTCGTAACCTGTCAGACGTGCACTGGTGAGGCACTGTGTCCTTGTCTTATTCAAAAGTGTATCCACTGCATGGGGTACCATAACTGTGAGGTCAGTATCAAGTACGAGTCCAGCCGATTGTCTTATTGAGACAGCCACAGCCACGACCGCCCCTAGACAGCTTGGGAGGGCTTGTGCGACAGGGTCAAGCCCAGCAGAGAAATAAGCACACAGCCGTTGCTTATCTCCGAATTTTTGTGTTAATACAGAAAGCGCATAACCACCCATCTCATGGACATACAATACGAAGCATTTAGCATAGTTAAGGGTACCAAGCACTGGAGCCTAACAAAGCGCAGTTTTTAACTGCGCAAAAGACTGCTGACATTCAGGTGTCCAAGGCAGGGGTTCATGCACATCTTTTAGTGTTAACGCAAGCAGGGTCTTAATAAGCAGCGAATAGCCAGGTATCCACTGCCTGCAATAAGAAGTGATACCTATGAAAGCATGCACATCTTTCTGAGTTTGCGGAATGGGCCATGTTGAGCTAAATGTAGCAGCAATTTAAAGGTACTATCTCTGCAACCTTGTTCTGTATCCGAGGCAATGACCAAGTCATCGACATATTGAAGCAATACACTACATGTAGAGGGCGACAAGGAATCCGGCTGACTTTTCAATGCCTGGCTATAGATACTCGGACTCTCTGTATAGCTTTGAGGAGCGTGACAGAATCGAAAGCTTCTACCAGCTAGGGTGAACCCGAACAGATATCTGCTATCAGGATGAATGGTAATACTGAAGAATGCGTTTTTCAAGTCAATGACAGAAAATAATTTAGCAGAAGAAGGAATCATTGTCAAGAGAGTCGTAATGTCAGGGACCACCGGAAACTGGGGGATCACTATTTTGTTAAATGCACGCACGTCAATCACAAAGTGATAAACATCTGCATGGTCATCAGAGGACTCGAAGGTGTCCATTTGAGAATGGGAAGAATAGGGCTATTAGAAACATTAGCAGTGATCTCCTCAACCACTCCTTTCTCAATCAAATCCTGCACAATTTGCATCAAAGTTCACTCACCTGCCTGCGGTATTTTATACTGAGGGATACGGGGTAAAATAGCACCTTCCTTGACACGTATCGAAACAGGCGATATCTGCAACAAACCCACATCTGTGTCGCCAGTTGCCCACAGTGTGGTTGGAACATCCTTAAATTCAACAGGGAGGGGCGCATCTTTGGATAGACACTGCTTAGCGCACACCACAACAGGACCCATTGTTATATAGACACCTGCTGTGAAGCAATAAATCGTAGCATGCAATTTCTTCAACAAGTCCAAACCCATCAAATTCTGTCCACAATTGGACGTCAACAAGAATGGCGAATCAACTGTGAAAGGACCAATAGTCAAGGAAACGTGTTTTGAAATGGGGCTCAAACCCGATACACCAGAAAAACGTGCAGAAACATTATTATGACCAGACAGAGGTGCCCCCGGGGCCAAGGAACAAGAAATAGAACTGTTTTTTGCACCTGTATCCACCAAAAACTCCTGAGCCGAACCATGCACATCCGCACTAACATACGGACCGCGTTGATCTACAGGTATCGGAACTGGTCCCTCACTCTGTCTTTGGCTGTCCGAGCTATAAGACATCCCTGTCACCTCATCCCCATCATAATCATCATGATAATATGGTCCACCCCAAGCGTTCAGAGCGACCCTGCAAGGCCACAGCATTCTGAGCCCTGTCTTGGCCACCAGCTCCACGACCCCTGTCCAAGAGAACCTCGTCCTCTAGGAGCCGCAACCTTTTGCAACAGCACCGGACACTCGCTACGCCAGTGTCCCTCCTCTTTACAGTACGCCCACTGATTCGCCCCTAAAGGCACATTATTCGACTGCCTGGTGGTGCTTGGAAGCTGTCGGGCTGAATCACCACATCCTCTACCATTTCCCCTAAAAGCCTGCTGCAACAACACCTTTGTTTTCAAATCCTTATTCTTCTTCTCCGAAGCCTGCAATCGGGTCGCAATCTCAGGAAGCAAATTAGAAACAAATCTATCAACAAACAGTCGCACACCACCTTCGATCGACAAATCCTGTCCACTATAATCTAGAAAGACACCTTCAAACCGAGTGAAAAAATCAGACACGCTCTCATCTTTCTTCTGTCGACAAGCGGATAACTTGTCCCAATCAACTTTTCTCGGAGGAATAAGAGAATGCATATACGTAATGATACAGCCAGGCAAAGCAAGTATCTCCACTCTAGGCTTATCACCTGGCTTCCGTTCCTGATCCCATGCTTTAATTTGATCCCAGGTACCACCCAATTCCGCAACGTGATCCTGGGTGTGCACTTGTCTCCAAATACCAACCGGAACTAGCAAAACAAAAAACATTTCAATATCTGCAAGTGCCATTACTGTTGAAGAGGCTGCTTCAGTCAATTCTTTATAATAAGCAGTAGGATTTTTCCTAGGTTCAGGTAACTGAGTCTTAAGAGACAAAACTTCACTCCTTTTCCACGGAGTATAAACCCATTGTTCTTGGAAACGGGCCTCTACCCTTGGCCTAGTAACATGATCATGCTGATCCCTTAGCTCTGGCATCTCGGGATGGTAGATAGGATAAACCTCCCGCATCGGAAGCTGAGATACCGGAGTGGAGCTCTTCTCAAGCAGTCTACCCCGATAAGCAACGGACGTCGCAACATTACCGAAGACATGAGCAGGCGCCATATCAGTAACATACACATGTTCCCTAATATCATATATGATCTGTGGTGCTGCGCCATTGAAACACTGCACCCAAAGACCGATCAAAGTAGCCAACATATGCTTTAGGGCATGCTGCTGTACAAAAGGCTCATACTCTTTCATCACACTCCACACATCTTCCACAAATGGGGTTAATGGGCCCACTGCGCAGCCTGATTAGCCACCAACTTTTTCTCTTCATCTCCCATATCAGATCAGACTAACGTCCGCCCCATACCCTCCTTAAATTTTGTCCAGTCTCTATCCTAAAATCCACGTACTGGTGTCCCACTACTCTGCAATGTCGGGGAATGGAAGAACACAGTGGGAGTGACAACAGAGGTAGTAGACACTAGCGTCACTGTTGGCTGTGTCGCAGGTGTAAGAGCTGGCGAAAAGGACGCTGAAGCAATAGGTGTTGCAGGAGTACTACCAGTCATGGTTGCAACAGACGGCGAAGACAAAGAAAGGACAGGAGGTGCCGTAGCCAAGGCAGTCTGATCAACAGTAACAGAAGCAGAAACAGCAGAGACAGAAGAACCGGGTGACTAGACCTGTAAGGGGAGAGCAGGATATATCCTCTGCGGGGCATACGGAGGTGGGGGTCGAGTATCTAACAATTGTTCCGCAAAAGTATAATTTTCTTCTTGGGCCACATATGATTTGTCAATCTGTAATCGGAATCTCCTATCTTCACGTTCAATCCCTATCTCCTGCTTCTCTCTATCATGCGCTACAGCTTTCTGAGTCACTGTTTGCATTCTCTCTTTCCGGGCCTCTTTCTCTGCTTTCATTCGTCTCTGTTTAACCTCCTCTTGCCATGTTCTGAGGGAGTCAAACATAGACTGCCTACTTCTTCTTGCAAACAACTTCTCCTGTAAAAAAACAATTTTTTGTTCATCAAAAGTGCCCGTCAACGGCCACTGCAACTCTGCCTTTTCCCTCGTATATTTGTGCCATAGCGTACTAAACATAATAGGGCCAAGGCCATGCTTCACATACATATCAAAATTTGGAGTGCCTTCAGGAGGCGCTGGCTGACTGTCTTCCAGTCGAGCATCAGCAGAACAACAATGACATTTTCAAAAGTAAGCCAAATTCGCTATGTTGCCTGTCAAAGTGTTCACAAAAGCTTTGTATCCAAATCGGTCCTCAGACCGTACCAAATGCAAACCAAAATCGGTCCTCAGACCGTACCAAAGACAAACCAAAATGGTAGCATATCCACAAAGAACCAAGACAAACTCATCTGGTGCACACAGGTCATACAAATTTATTCTCCACTGCCAACTCTTCGGACCAAACATTCAGATCCAAGGGTTTCGCCCTTCAGGACCCCAGTCAGGATGACCGCTGGGCGAGGCACTGACCGGTCAGAAAGATGAGGCAGCTGCAAGTTCAGAAACTCTCTTGTGCAGGGTTCCTTGGTCTGCCCGTCTGACCCAACGATGGCCCGACCTCCTCACCCGTCCACGGGCGAGGATGGGTCACCCTATGGAGTCCCTGTTCAGGCCCCAACTAACGGAAGTGACCCGATTAAGGCCACCAGGGTCACTTGTGACCATCTCTCAGCCTTCAATACAAATGAAGAGTCAGTCAGACAGTAGAGAATACAAACCAAGTATATTTATTCGGGTACCCTCAAGTGCAGTCCAGTCTGACCAGCCTCCTGGGATTGCTGCAGAGGGACTGACTTCAGCAAACATGGTGATACATTATGTTCAATTCAGAACCAATGAAGACACGCCCTGACTGGAAATTTCCAGTTGGAGGCAGCTAGACAAAGAAGGTACAGAAGGATGAGTTTCGATCCTGAGACCGGGCACAAGCTATCTTAATGCCAATGTCGTTCTGCCTGGGCCCGCCACTCTAAAGGTCGGAGCAGGCCTCTATCTAGTGGGAAAGGTATGCGCTAATAAGAACAAGGTATACATTAGTACAGCAAGACCTAACCTTGGAGAAACAAAAACTACTAGAGCTGCTCTCAGCAGAGACAGAGAGAAATTATTTTCGATCATGGCCTAAAATGGCGGCTAAACATAAAATGGTGCCGCGAATGCTAACTTAAGACGTACAATACATAAACAGCACAGCTAAGACATTTTAATTCCAACAGACCCTCTTTTTAGCATTCGCTAACAACTTTTATGTTACTATCTAGAAACAGATATCATATTGCGAGGATAAGAACCATTACTATAAGCTGGTGCACAAATAATCAGTATTCAAAGATACGCTCGTCGATCTGCATGATGTCATCAATGTATTGCTGCATCATGATCGCAGTATTAGTGTCATGAACTGATATTTTTCGCTTAGGTGTCAGAGCACTTACACATTAAGTGCAACAAGCCGGGAGACAGAGGTAACATGTAAAATTAACACCAGCAATGCAACCAAAAAGATAAGTATCTTCCAACCCCATGTTGTTAGCATATTCCAGAACCACCTCAATAGTGTCCAAGTACCTGTCTCTTGGTGTATGTCTGACGAAAGTCTATGCAATTGTTGTATAGCTGTATACAACACTGGGGGCGCGGTCAGGTATGTAAACGCAACAGCTGCTGCCAATGATGCGACAGGCCCCTCCCCGATCAGCAAGGATGACGTCTAACACCATCCAGTTCTGTAAGGTAACTAATCTCGTAGCCTGGAGCTCAGCAGTGATGTTCATCAGTATCCCATCAGTTGAATTAATAACCCCTTCCACAACTCTTGCTAGCCGACGAAGCTGAAGACTATTAGCCATGGGTCCCCAGAAAGGTAAAAGACCCCTTATAGCATCGTCAAACTGTTGCCAGGTGGTATCTGTCTGATCTATATCCTCAGTTTCAACAACCCTTCTGACTCGGGGTAAGTATGTACTCCTACGTTGCAGCTGATGATCTTTATGGGATTTGGATGGGGCAATAAACACAGGGGGGAGGAGGAAAGAGAGGTAACATCTGCCAGACCACCCCCTCGGAAGCCAGATGTGAGCTTGGGATCCACAGACAAAATAGATATTCTGGGGTAGGCTCAAGGGTGGACTATTAATCGTGCTCAGTCTGTAGGTGAAATTGCATTTACTTTCCCCCACCTTTACCTCCCATGTCCCCTGGACACAGAAACTAACTGTTGTGTTGACCACGGACACAGGCATCAGTTTGTCCTTAGTAACATTACGATCTTGGAAAGATTGGAAGTACTCGGAGGTTCAAAATCAGGCTTTTCCATTCTAAGCCATGTTTTGTTATTCATTTTATCATATATGCTCATACAGGATTTCAGGGAAAGATGTACCGGAGGTCCCATTTCCTGCCTGTCCTATGGGAGTAAATCCATGATGAAAACATATATACTCTGCCACAGTGCGAGAGTCAGCAGATGTCATAACCTGGGTAGAGAGTTGGAAATGGTAGTGCACCATAACGAACAATTCAAACCAACCTTCACAGCTACCAATATATGACAATGACATGGACAACAAATTATCGCTCCTGTGAGTAACTGAGGGAAGCAATCCACAAACCCAACAATTTGTTGTATTGGACACATCATGGGCTTGATGCAACATTTGTATAAATACATTGTCTGTGTAAGACTTTCTATGCTCTTCTTTGTGAGGGGCCAGTGTAACAAAAATGCGCTCAGGGGAAGTGGGCGTTGTACCAACCAAGGAATTTACAGGATACTTTTCCTCCAGAAACCAGGCTATTCCAAGTACTGTTATCAATGCAATCACAACTATTAATACGAAAACTATTTTACTCTTTGTGGACCAACCCCGTTCTAGATGCGGTGGTGCAAATGGCTGTTCCTCCTCATTAATAGGCTGACCAAACGGATGCATTATGAAGCAAGAAAAGGAATGCAATAAAATTGATAGCGGAGGCAATTGTTCCCAGTTTCAATCTGAGCCTCACTGGTACAGGCTCCTATTGTTCATCAACGTTGACTCTCTTGAGCACCGGCGGTGTAGCTTGCTCAGTCCTTGCTCTCAATGCATCCCACGTCACTCAGGATAATGTACCCCCCTCCGAGGGAGCACGTTCGATCTATCCTGTCCAATGTCAGAACAGTGCACCAATATTGCCTCACCCTAAGCTAACACCGTTGGTACTATAGCAAAGTACACCCTAACTTGCACAGTCCGTCCCTAACTAATCTGACTTCTCCTTTGGTGCACTATTCCTCGGCCGAGGGCACAAATTGTACCTGGTGAGTCCAGGCACAGAGGGGTCGGTAAACAGTGGCTCCTTATTGGCTTGAATTTCCGGAGGGATCGCTGCATTTAGCACATCCTCATTTTCTGCATCCGTGTGGGTCCATGTAAGCTTTGTATTACCAAAAGGGATGAACTGAGGCACTTTCTCACCC
This sequence comes from Calotriton arnoldi, assembly GCA_963921515.1. Classification (NCBI taxonomy): domain Eukaryota; kingdom Metazoa; phylum Chordata; class Amphibia; order Caudata; family Salamandridae; genus Calotriton; species Calotriton arnoldi. Next base: position 123,273 of record CAWUFW010001762.1, on the reverse strand, counting down.
TCAGCATCCCCAATGACGACCATCACCCACTGATCATAGGGTAAGGGTAAGGGTATCCTGCGGCAATGGCTGGAATTAATCCAATTCTTTCGGCCGGCGACTTTCACAGCGGTTCGGGTAACGAGGAGGACCTGCTCGGGCCCCTTCCATTGGGGCTCCAAGCTCTTCTTGCGCTGGAAATTTTGCAGCAAAACCCAGTCCCCAGGCTGGATGTTGTGACCGGACCCCCCTGGTATGGGTGCAAGTGACTCACAAATCTGTTGATGAATAGAACGCAAACTTTCAATTAACTTGCACAGGTAGTCTGTCAATAAAGGGTGCTCGATTTCAGAAAACCTATGCGGGCGCGGGACGCCCCAGACATTTGCCGGGTGTGAAACACAACCTCGTACGGTGACAATCCTGTTCTAGAATGTGCTGTTGTTCTCGTTGACAAAAGAGCTAATGGTAAAGCATCTGTCCACTGTAGCCCTGTTGTCTCCTGAATCTTTGCCAATTTCAGTTTGAGAGTACCATTGTACTTCTCAAACAAACCTGATGACTGGGGGTGATTTGCAACATGAAAGTTCTGCTTTATGTGCAAACCATTGCGAATTAACTGAATAACCTTGGCATTAAAGTGACTTCCGTTATCACTCCAGATCAAACGGGGCAAGCCGAAGTGAGGAAAGAACTCCTTCAGGAGTACCTTTGCAGTCTCAATGGCTGTATTCTCTTTAGTAGGGTAAGTCTCAACCCATTCAATCAATCATGCGTTTGTTAAGCGCGACTACTCACCCGCAAGGGTCTCAAGGCGCTAGGGCTGGGGGGGTGCAGGTTCCAGTTCATCAAGGAGCGGGGTCTGTCGAAGAGCCAGGGGTTGAGGTTTCTTGCGAAGATGGGGAGCGATGTTGTCTGTCTGAGGTGGAGCGGAAGGGCGATCCAGGCTCTGGCCACGAATAAGGAAAAGGAGCGGCCTCCTGATCTGGTCTTTCTGGTGCAGGAGACTAAAAGGCGTAGGAGAGCGGTGCTGATCGTAGGGTCCTTTGGGGTGCGTGGAATTTGAGTCGGCTGTTCAGGTATGCTGGTCCGGTGTCATAGAGGGCCTTGTGTGTGTGGGTGAGCATCTTGAAGGTGACTCTAGCCTCGATGGGGAGCCAGTGGAGTGTGCGCAGGTGATGGGAGATGTGGCAGTGTCTTGGCAAGTTGAGGACCAGTCTTGTGGCAGCGTTCTGGATGTTCTGTAGCTTGCGGGTGAGGTTTTTGTTTATTCCGGCATAGAGTGTGTTGCCGTAGTCGAGTCTGCTGGTGACCAGGGCATGAGTGACGGTCTTTCTGTGTTTGAGGGGGATCCATTTGAAGGTCTTCCGTAGGAGGCAGAGGGTGTGGAAGCAGGAGGACGAGACGGAGTTGATCTGGCGGTCCATTTTGAGCTCGGAGTCCAGGATGATTCCCAGGTTGTGTGCGTGGTCCGTGGGGGTGGGTGAGTTTCCGAGGGCGAGGGGCCACCAGGTGTCGTTCCAGACGTCGGGGTTTGGGCCCATGATGAGTACTTCTGTTTTGTTGGTGTTTAGTTGTAGGCAGCTGTTTTTCATCCATTTGGCGACGGCTTCCATGCCTTCTCGAAAGTTGTGTCTGGCGGTCTTGGGTTCGTTGGATAGGGAGAGGATGAGTTGGGTGTCGTCTGCGTATGAAACAATGTTGAGTCCGTAGGTTCTGAAGATGGGAGCGAGTGGAGCCATGTAGACGTTGAAGAGCGTCGGGCTGAGGGAGGAACCCTGGGGGACTCCGCAGGTGGTAGGTATAGGGTCTGAGAGGAAAGGGGGGAGTCTGACCCGCTGCGTTCTGCCGGAGAGGAAGGAGCGGATCCAGTCGAGGGCCTTGTCCTGGATCCCTGCGTCGTGGAGTCTGCGTATTAGGGTGCGGTGAGACACTGTGTCGAATGCCGCTGAGAGGTCGAGGAGGATGAGTGCTACTGTTTCTCCTTTGTCCAGTAGGTTGCGGATGTTGTCTGTTGTGACGAGGAGGGCGGTTTTCGTACTGTGGTTTTTTCTGAAGCCGGATTGGGAGTCGAGGATGTTGTGCTCTTCGATGAATGTGGCGAGTTGGCTGTTGATGGCTTTCTCGATGACTTTCGCTGGGAACGGGAGCAGGAAGATGGGTCCGTAGTTTTTGAGGTTGGTGGGGTCCGCCGAGGGTTTCTTCAGGAGGGGGTTGACCTTGGCGTGTTTCCAGTCATCGGGGAACAAGGCAGTCGCCAGGGAGCAGTTGATGGTGTGGCGGAGCATGGGTGCGATGGTGTCGGTGGCTCTGTTGAAGATGTGGTGGGGGCAGGGGTCCGTGGGGGCCCTGGAGTGGATTGACTTCATTGTCTTCACTGTGTCTTCGGTGGTGAGGGCTGTCCAGTTGTCAATCGCTGGCTTCTGGGTGTCGGGGTGGTTGGTGAGGGTTCAGTGTGTTGGTTGTCTTCGTTGAAGTTGTCATAGATGCTCTTGATTTTGTGGTGGAAAAAGGTGCTGAGTTTGTCGCAGAGGCCTTGTGAGGGAGGGATGTCAGTAGACTCGCTGGTGGGTTGGGCGAACTCCTTGATGATGTTGAAGAGTTCTTTGCTGTTGTGTGCGTGCGTGGAGATTCTGTCTTCAATCGCTTTTTCCTCGTTTCTCTGATGAGTTGGTGGTGGGCGTTGGTGGCGGCTCTGAAGTTGTTGTGGGTTTCTGTGGACTTAGTGTTCCTCCAGGCCTTTTTGAGGTGGCGGCAAGTGTGTCTGGACTCTCGAAGTTCAGTGGAAAACCATCTGGCTTTCTTAGCGCGGGTGTTGTTGTTTTTCTTGAGGGGGGCTATGGTATTGGCACTGTCGGAGATCGATCTGTGCAGGGTTTGGGCTGCGGCGTTGGGGGTCTTCGTTTTCTGCTATGGTTGGGGTGGAATTGCTGAGTGAGGAGGTGAGCTGGTCGTCAGTGATTTTGGTCCAGTTTCTTCGTGGGAGCAGGTGCTGGTGTCTGTGGATGGTGGGTGTTCTGAAGGTGAAGTGGACGCATCGATGGTCAGTCCATGGGAGTTCGGTGGTGTGGCTGAAGGTGATGGAGTTTCCTGTAGTGAAGAGGGAGTTGAGGGTGTGTCCTGCTGAGTGCGTGGGCTCGGTCACGATCTGGCGGAGTCCAATGTTGTGGAGGTTGTCCAGGAGGGATGTGGTGTTGGGGTCCAGTTGGTTGTCGAGGTGGAAGTTGAGGTCTCCCAGCAAGGTGTAGTTGGTGGATGCGATGGCCTGCGGGGAGATGATGTCCGTGATGGAATTATCTGAATGCACAAACAACCACCAACTGATACTTCAAATTATTGACCCCGTCCATCTCTATGTAGGCCATTTGAAGGACCTCAAATGGGAAAGTGGGAGGTGCAAAATTGCCGGGTGGTGTAGGGGTACCCTTGCCAGGATTGTGCATCATGCACACCATGCAGTACTTCACTAAATGTGCAGCTGTCTTCGAAATGTTCTCATTCTGCCATACAGGGTCTAACAACTTGCAAATACCCTTAGTACTGATATGGGCTGGGCCATGAGCCATTGTGATTACAGGAAGAACATATGCATCTGGCAACATCCATCTCTGCTTCCCTGACTTGTCAATCCAACATCCCTCATCGTTCAATTGTGCTGTACTTTCTTGCCACCCTGCTAATTCCTCCAATGTAGCCTCACTCTGAGTTTCCTTCACATTCCCTAGTGTATCCTCAAACATGGTGACCTCAGGCACACACCTAGTGGGACCTGTTACAAACATTCTTTTCATCTTAGTTCGGGCTGTTTCCTTAGCTGTCTGATCTGCAAAGCGTTCCCTTTACCCACATCGTCAGTAACTTTCCTATGGGCGCTGCACTTCACCACTGCCAATTTCTTAGGGAGTGTCAAAGCGGACAGAAGTATATATAAAAGGGGACCATGCTCAAATGTTGTCCCATGGGAAGTAAAGAACCCTCTCTCTGCCCAGAGCCGCCCAAAATTATGGGCGACTCCAAAGGCGTAGTGACTGTCAGTATAAATATTGATAACTAGTCCCTCACTCAATTCACAGGGTCGAATAAGGGCAACAAGCTCTGCAGCTTGGGCTGACAGATAGGGAACTTGTGATGTCTCAACTTCTGTACGCATTGTAGTAATGGCGTACGCAGCAGTTGTAGTGCCATCTGGTAACTTAAAACAAGAGCCATCAACATATTGTTCCCCTTGAGGGTCAGATAAGGGAACATCAGTCAGGTCTACCCATCCTTTTGTCTCTTCTTCCATCCGGAAGATACACTCATTTATGTCAATCTCCTCATTCTCAGAAGGGAGGGGTCATAACGTGGCTGGATTCAGAGTGGCACAGCGTTTGATCGTAATGTGCTTCTCAAAGAGCGTTTGCTCATAACCTGTCAGACGTGCACTGGTGAGGTACTGTGTCCTTGTCTTATTCAAAAGTGTATCCACTGCATGGGGTACCATAACTGTGAGGTCAGTATCAAGTACGAGTCCAGCCGATTGTCTTATTGAGACAGCCACAGCCACGACCGCCCCTAGACAGCTTGGGAGGGCTTGTGCGACAGGGTCAAGCACAGCAGAGAAATAAGCACACAGCCGTTGCTTATCTCCGAATTTTTGTGTTAAAACAGAAAGCGCATAACCACCCATCTCATGGACATACAATACGAAGCATTTAGCATAGTTACGGGTACCAAACACTGGAGCCTAACAAAGCGCAGTTTTTAATTGGGCAAAAGACTGCTGACATTCAGGTGTCCAAGGCAGGGGTTCATGCACATCTTTTAGTGTTAACGCAAGCAGGGTCTTAATAAGCAGCGAATAGCCAGGTATCCACTGCCTGCAATAAGAAGTGATACCTATGAAAGCATGCACATCTTTCTGAGTTTGCGGAATGGGCCATGTTGAGCTAAATGTAGCAGCAATTTAAAGGTACTATCTCTGCAACCTTGTTCTGTATCCGAGGCAATGACCAAGTCATCGACATATTGAAGCAATACACTACCTGTAGAGGGCGACAAGGAATCCGGCTGACTTTTCAATGCCTGGCTATAGATACTCGGACTCTCTGTATAGCTTTGAGGAGCGCGACAGAATCAAAAGCTTCTACCAGCTAGGGTGAACCCGAACAGATATCTGCTATCAGGATGAATGATAATACTGAAGAATGCGTTTTTCAAGTCAATGACAGAAAATAATTTAGCAGAAGAAGGAATCATTGTCAAGAGAGTCGTAATGTCAGGGACCACCGGAAACTGGGGGATCACTATTTTGTTAAATGCACGCACGTCAATCACAAAGCGATAAACATCTGCATGGTCATCAGAGGACTCGAAGGTGTTCATTTGAGAATGGGAAGAATAGGGCTATTAGAAACATTAGCAGTGATCTCCTCAACCACTCCTTTCTCAATCAAATCCTGCACAATTTGCATCAAAGTTCACTCACCTGCCTGCGGTATTTTATACTGAGGGATACGGGGTAAAATAGCACCTTCCTTGACACGTATCGAAACAGGCGATATCTGCAACAAACCCACATCTGTGTCGCCAGTTGCCCACAGTGTGGTTGGAACATCCTTAAATTCAACAGGGAGGGGCGCATCTTTGGATAGACACTGCTTAGCGCACACCACATCAGGACCCATTGTTATATAGACACCTGCTGAGGAGCAATAAATCGTATCATGCAATTTCTTCAACAAGTCCAAACCCATCAAATTCTGTCCACAATTGGACGTCAACAAGAATGGCGAATCCACTGTGAAAGGACCAATAGTCAAGGCAAGTTTTTTGAAATGGGGCTCAAACCCGATACACCAGAAAAACGTACAGAAACATTATTATGACCAGACAGAGGTGCCCCCGGGGCCAAGGAACAAGAAATAGAACTGTTTGTTGCACCTGTATCCACCAAAAACTCCTGAGCCGAACCATGCACATCCGCACTAACATACGGACCGCGTTGATCTACAGGTATCGGAACTGGTCCCTCACTCTGTCCGAGCTATAAGACATCCCTGTCACCTCATCCCCATCATAATCATCATGATAATATGGTCCACCCCAAGCGTCATCAAAATAGTTCTGATCAGAGCGACCCTGCAAGGCCACAGCATTCTGAGCCCTGTCTTGGCCACCAGCTCCACGACCCCTGTCCAAGAGAACCTCGTCCTCTAGGAGCCGCAACCTTTTGCAACAGCGAGTGTCCCTCCTCTTTACAGTACGCCCACTGATTCGCCCCTAAAGGCACATTATTCGACTGCCTGGTGGTGCTTGGAAGCTGTCGGGCTGAATCACCACATCCTCTACCATTTCCCCTAAAAGCCTGCTGCAACAACACCTTTGTTTTCAAATCCTTATTCTTCTTCTCCGAAGCCTGCAATCGGGTCGCAATCTCAGGAAGCAAATTAGAAACAAATCTATCAACAAACAGTCGCACACCACCTTCGATCGACAAATCCTGTCCACTATAATCTAGAAAGACACCTTCAAACCGAGTGAAAAAATCAGACACGCTCTCATCTTTCTTCTGTCGACAAGCGGATAACTTGTCCCAATCAACTTTTCTCGGAGGAATAAGAGAATGCATATACGTAATAATACAGCCAGGCAAAGCAAGTATCTCCACTCTAGGCTTATCACCTGGCTTCCGTTCCTGATCCCATGCTTTAATTTGATCCCAGGTACCACCCAATTCCGCAACGTGATCCTGGGTGTGCACTTGTCTCCAAATACCAACCGGAACTAGCAAAACAAAAAACATTTCAATATCTGCAAGTGCCATTACTGTTGAAGAGGCTGCTTCAGTCAATTCTTTATAATAAGCAGTAGGATTTTTCCTAGGTTCAGGTAACTGAGTCTTAAGAGACAAAACTTCACTCCTTTTCCACGGAGTATAAACCCATTGTTCTTGGAAACGGGCCTCTACCCTTGGCCTAGGAACATGATCATGCTGATCCCTTAGCTCTGGCATCTCGGGATGGTAGATAGGATAAACCTCCCGCATCGGAAGCTGAGATACCGGGGTGGAGCTCTTCTCAAGCAGTCTACCCCGATAAGCAACGGACGTCGCAACATTACCGAAGACATGAGCAGGCGCCATATCAGTAACATACACATGATCCCTAATATCATATATGATCTGTGGTGCTGCGCCATTGAAACACTGCACCCAAAGACCGATCAAAGTAGCCAACATATGCTTTAGGGCATGCTGCTGTACAAAAGGCTCATACTCTTTCATCACACTCCACACATCTTCCACAAATGGGGTTTCGGGCCCACTGCGCAGCCTGATTAGCCACCAACTTTTTCTCTTCATCTCCCATATCAGATCAGACTAACGTCCGCCCCATACCCTCCTTAAATTTTGTCCAGTCTCTATCCTAAAATCCACGTACTGGTGTCCCACTACTCTGCAATGTCGGGGAATGGAAGAACACAGTGGGAGTGACAACAGAGGTAGTAGACACTAGCGTCACTGTTGGCTGTGTCGCAGGTGTTAGAGCTGGCGAAAAGGACGCTGAAGCAATAGGTGTTGCAGGAGTACTACCAGTCATGGTTGCAACAGACGGCGAAGACAAAGAAAGGACAGGAGGTGCCGTAGCCAAGGCAGTCTGATCAACAGTAACAGAAGTAGAAACAGCAGAGACAGAAGAACCGGGTGACTGGACCTGTAAGGGGAGAGCAGGATATATCCTCTGCGGGGCATACGGAGGTGGGGGTCGAGTATCTAACAATTGTTCCGCAAAAGTATAATTTTCTTCTTGGGCCACATATGATTTGTCAATCTGTAATCGGAATCTCCTATCTTCACGTTCAATCCCTATCTCTTGCTTCTCTCTATCATGCACAACAGCTATCTGAGTCACTGTTTACATTCTCTCTTTCCGGGCCTCTTTCTCTGCTTTCATTCGTCTCTGTTTAACCTCCTTTTGCCATGTTCTGAGGGAGTCAAACATAGACTGTCTACTTCTTCTTGCAAACAACTTCTCCTGTAAAAACCCAATTTTTTGTTCAACAAAAGTGCCCGTCAATGGCCACTGCAACTCTGCCTTTTCCCTTGTATATTTGTGCCATAGCGTACTAAACATAATAGGGCCAAAGCCATGCTTCACATACATATCTAAATTTGGAGTGCCTTCAGGAGGCGCTGGCTGACTTTCTTCCAGTCGAGCATCAGCAGAACAACAATGACATTTACAAAAGTAAGCCAAAATCGTTATGTTGCCTGGCAAAGTGTTCACAAACGCTTTGTATCCAAATCGATCCTCAGACCGTACCAAATGCAAACCAAAATCGGTCCTCAGACCGTACCAAAGACAAACCAAAATGGTAGCATATCCACAAAGAACCAAGACAAACTCATCTGGTGCACACAGGTCAAACAAACTTATTCTCCACTGCCGACTCTTCGGACCAAACATTCATATTCAAGGGTTTCGCCGTTCAGGACCCCAGTCAGGATGACCGCTGGGTGAGGCACCGACCGGTCAGAAAGACGAGGCAGCTGCAAGTTCAGAAACTCTCTTGTGCAGAGATCCCTGGTCTGCCCGTCTGACCCGACGATGGCCCCGACCTCCTCACCCGTCGGCGGGCGAGGATGGGTCACCCGATGGAGTCCCTATTCAGGCGCCAACTGAAGGAAGTGACCCGATTAATGCCACCAGGGTCACTTGAGACCACCTTTCAGCCTTCCATACAAATGAAGAGTCAGTCCGACAGTAGAGAATACAAACCAAGTATATTTATTCGGGTACCCTCAAGTGCAGTCCAGTCTGACCAGCCTCCTGGGATTGCTGCAGAGGGACTGACTTCAGCAAACATGGTGATACATTATGTACAATTCAGAACCAATGAAGACACGCCCTGACTGGAAATTTCCAGTTGGAGGCAGCTAGACAAAGAAGGTACAGAAGGATGAGTTTCGATCCTGAGACCGGGCACACGCTATCTTAATGCCAAGGTCGTTCTGCCTGGGCCCGCTACTCTAAAGGTGGGAGCAGGCCTCTAGCTAGTGGGAAAGGTATGCGCTAATAAGAACAATGTATACATTAGTACAGCAAGACCTAACCTTGGAGAAACAAAAACTACCACAGCTGCTCTCAGCAAAGACAGAGAGAAATTAATTTCGATCATGGCCTAAAATGACGGCTAAACATAAAATGGTGCCGCGAATGCTAACTTAAAACGTACAATACATAAACAGCACAGCTAAAACATTTTTATTCCAACACCCCTGAGAGCTGCTCCTCGGCTGTGTAACTGCAGGACAGTGTCTGAAGTGAGTAGGTAAGTGTGCCCCAGAGAGCAGCTCCTCAGCTGTATGACCGCAAGACAGTGTCAGAAGTGAGCAGGTGAGAGTGCCCCAGAGAGCTACTCCTCGGATTTGTGAGTGCAGAACAGTTTCAGAAGTGAGCAGGTGAGAGGGCCCCAGAGAGCACCTCCTCGGCTGTGCATCTACAGGGCGTGTCAGAAGTGAGCAGGTAAGAGTGCCTTTGAGAGCAGCTCATTGGTTGTGTAACCGCAGGACAGTGTTGGAAGTGAGCAGGTGAGAGTGCCCCAGAGAGAAGCTCCTTGGCTGTGTAACCGCAGGACAGTGTCTGAAGTGAGCAGGTAAAATCGGCCCCAGAGAGCACCTCCTCGACTGTGTAACTGCAGGGCAGTGTCAGAAGGGAGCAGGTGAGAGGGCCCCAGACAGTATCTCCTTGGATGTGTGAGTGCAGGACAGTGTCTGAAGAAGTACCTATTTTGGGGTCCAGGACTTACTTATCTTTCATGGGTAGAGGAGAGACCTGAAGGGAGAGAGGGGTGCTGGAGGGAGAGGCGAGTGGTGGAGGGAGAGGCAAGTGGTGGAGGGAGAGGACAGTGCTGGAGTGAGAGGAGAGTGCTGGAAGGGGGGTGCTGGAGGGACAGGAGAGAGGTGGAGGGAGAGGAGAGTGTAGGAGGGAGAGGGGAGTGGTAGCGGTATGGGGGACTGCTGGATGGAGAGAAGAGTGCTGGAGGGAGCGGGGTGCTGGAAGGAGAGGAGAGTGCTGGAGGGGGGTGCTGGAGGGACAGGAGAGAGCTGGAGGGAGAGGAGAGTGTAGGAGGGAGAGTGGAGCCATAGCGGTATGGGGACTGCTGGAAGGAGAGAAGAGTGCTGGAGTGAGCGGGGTGCTGGAGGGAGAGGAGAGTGCTGGAGGGAGAGGAGAGTGCTGGAGGGAGAGGAGAGTGCTGGAGGGAGAAGGCAGTGCTGGAGGGAGAGGAGAGGGGTGGAGGGAGTGGAGAGTGCTGGAGGGAGAAGGAAGGGTTTGAGGGAGAGGAGAGTGCTGGAGGGAGGGGGAGTTCTGGAGGGAGAGGAAAGTGGTGGAGGGAGCGGGAGCGGGAGTGCTGGAGGGAGAGGTGAGCGGTGGAGGGAGTGGAGAGTGCTGGAGGGAGAAGGGAGTGCTGGAGGGAGAGGGGAACAATAGAGGTATGGGGGAGTGCTGGAGGGAGAGGAGAGTGGTAGAGGGAGCAGGGGGTGCTGGAGGGAGAGGCGAGCAGTGGAGGGAATGGAGAGTGCTGGAGGGAGGGGGAGTGCTGGCGGGAGGGGGTAGGACTGGAGTGAGTGAGTGAAAGATGGAACAGGATTTGTAACTTTCAGTCTTTAGTAATAATGATGGACTCTGTTGTGTATAATTGTTACAAACAAAATTAGAGGGAGAAGGAGGTTAAGGTTAGGTTCACCCTCCTAAATATATGTAATGTAACAAAAAATCAGTGAATGACGGATCACTGAACCTAACCTAGGGAGAGGGGGTTTTCAGCAGATTGCGCGAAACACTGCCCTGTACTGAGAAAAGAAAAATCCTTTTCTTGAGTCCCCTCACTCACCCAGGCTTTCGCCTAGGTGTCATGCTTCATCACTGGGGCCGTCCCAAGCAGCTACTGTTTGGGGCGTGCTGCGACTTGCGAAATTACGTAGGAGCAAAGTGAAAATATGTGTAGTGCAGTGTTGGGGGAGTGGTGTAAGGTGACGTTAAAAATACCTAGCTAGTGAGCTAATGTTTTATTCTTGCTCCTAGTTGGTATGGATAAAAAAGGGGGTTAATATTAGGGACATGTTTCGAGGTGTCCCCTAAACCTCTTCTTCAGGCCGGGTCCCATAGTTTTCCCTCATCTCGTAATTAGGAACAGCATACTTTCTGTATCTTTACTACTTTTGGGCACGTACGCTGGACCTGTCCAAAAAGCCCAGAGTCCCTCCTTTGTGTCTGGTTTGAGGGAACCAGTCTTCAGTACTCAAACCCTGGGTTGGAGGAGTCCTGTTTTCAGTACACAGAACCTGGCTCAATGGAACCTGTGTTAGATACACAGACTCTAGGCCATGGGAATCTGTCGTCCGTACACAGACCCTGGGCTGGAGGTAGCGTGTCTTTGGCACATGTAGGAAAGTGCCTCTTTTTGCATGGTTAGCCCCTACTTTAGCCTGATGCCTGATCTGATTTCGAGCTGTAAGTGTACTGGGTCTCTGATAACCAGGTTCCCAGTGCCAGATCTCTTTCCCAAAACTGTACCCTGATTGTCACAACTTCAGTTACCCCTATAGGCCCCTAGTAAATGGAACCCCGAGTACCTAGGGCATGGGTCCAGAAGAGGGTCTCTGGGGCTGCAGCACTGGTTGTGCCACCCCAGGGACCCCTCACCAAGGCAAAGCACTCTGCCATTGCAGGCTGCATATCTTGGTGCAGGAAAATCCGAAGAGTCGAAATGGCACACAGCCCTGTATGCCATGCCTTCCATCCACTGCATACGATATAGGCATGTCACCTCTACTGCAGGCCTTTAGCCTTAAGGAAGGGTGCACTATATCCTATGTGTTGGCATCTCAGCATGAGCAGATATCTCCCAACAATGTCTAGTCTATTCTGAGATGTTGTAAGTGCACTGGGAAGACATAAGGATCTCATGGGCTGGCTACTTGTCAAAACAAGTTTCCTAGCTCCATGATGGCTTCACTGATTCCTAAGATGTTTGATCCCAAACATCCCGTCTTAATAAATCTTCACTGATGCCAGTGGTGGATTTAGTAATACATTCACACAGGAAACCCTTTTAGAGAGTCCCTGGAAACCTTACCAATCCCTGGTGTGGTCCCTGATTGTTTTTCACTGGTCTGCCACTACCAGACATGTTTCTGACCTCATGAGGTGAGGGCCAGCGCTCCCAGAGGACGGAGACAAAGCCTACTCTGGGCAGAGGTGCTTCACATCTCCTCCAGCACAGGTTGGCCTTCCAGAGCTGGAAGCTTCAAAGGTGATGCCGCCTTTGAAATCCAACCCAGGAACCCCCAGATAGTGGGGGAGCCCAAGCCCCCTATCCTGCTCCACTTTTGGCGGGAGGAAAAGCGGGAAAATTAGTTAGATGAGGTGGAGGGTCCCCACTTAACTTACACTACCCAGGGTGGAGCAGGTAATGTGAACCCGTCACCTGAATTTCCACCATATTGCAATGGTGGATAAACCTCCAATCAGGGCTAGGGTAGTGCAGCTTCCCACTGGAAGTGGTCACTAAAGGGTGTAAACACCCTAAAGGTAAGTAGGCCATTGGCTACTGCCTGTCTCCCTTTTTAACACCCCTAAATTAAGTATTCATCTGAACATCAGATTTGACAGACAAGCGAAGACCAGGACAAAAAAAACCTGCTGCCCAAGAACTAAAGCCCTGCTGCAGATGATAAATCTATGGGGTATGCCCAGACGGGGGTCCCTTGCTCACCTTACCACTGGATTCAAGCTAGCCTGGCCGATGAGGTCTGCAAGCCCGAATCCGGTCCCACGATGCTTGTTTCTGGCCCAGGGAAGACCTGGCTTGGCAGTTCGGGCTGGACTGTTCCCATGAGGCACAGGGTCAAGACTGATTTGCATATAGCTGTGTCTGAACTGGGGTTTGGCGAAGTGAGCCAAAGAACGATGATGGATTCAACCCACAGGGTATCCCCAGACGTGGGACCTTTGCTCACTTTGCCACTGGATTCAAGCTATCCTGGCTGATGAGGGCTGTTAGCCTGAAACCGGTCCCAGAATGCTTGTTTCCGGTCCAGGGAAGACATGGCTTGGCAGTTCAGGCTGGACTGTTCCCATGAGGCACAGGGTCAAGACTGATTTGCATATAGCAGTGTCTGAACTGGGGTGGCGAAGTGAGCTAAAGAACGACGATGGATTCAACCCAGATCTGTGACTGGGGGTGAGTCTTTGAAAAGTTTCAGCGCTCCGTCCATCATCTCCTTGTGTTTGCTGATGATAAAGGCGCCAAACATTGCCTGCTGCTCCGAGGACTCGAAAATTGCTGCTGCAGTGTCATCCTTAAACCTGAAATATCTCCAAGAACGTCGGAGCACCTCCAGCCTTCAAGAAATCACCAAGGAGCTCCCTTGGAGTGAAGGTATGACTCCCCTGCACTCCGCAGGCATCGATGCCATGAATACCGGTTTGTCGACTTACTGCTCCTGGACAACCTCAATGCAGCACTGAAGCAAGATAAGGTACAACAGCTTCAGAGGGTCAGATCTGCCTTTCCTTTGGAGGCACCAGCACCTACCGGAGCCGCAGCGTACCAATACCCAGGGTACTGGACCTCTAATGACAAATACCAAAAAGAAGAGTCCACACCGGACTTCTAAAGCACCTAAAGCAAGCACTATCGAGGGACATTGAGACACCCGAGACCCACTTCCTGAGTGGCCCAGCTGTCCTGAGATCGCCTCTTCAAGGTGCCTGATCCTGTTCGCGAGGACCTCAAGATGCACAACACCCAGCTGACCTGTTTGCGCTGCACCCAGCCCTGGCATCGACTAACTTGCTGTGCTCCCATGGTCCCCAACCCTTGTGACCTCCTCCTTCCAAGGAGACCAAACAAACTTATCTATAACTTCTCCTATGCAGTGTTTTTTCAAGTGGCCCCCTTCGTCTTTGCACAACAGCTTCCAAGACCTCAGCACTCTGCTCCCGTCCGATCCAAGATGTTCCCGAACTTCTCCTGCTGGAACTTTGGACCTGGACCCAATAAGGACCTAAAGCAAGAAGGTGAACTACATGAAAGCTTTACCTGATTTTATACGCATTTTTCTGCTTTTTCTCCATTGTTTTCACACAAATCAGATCTATTATCCTAAGTTGTAACTCTGAAAGTACTTACCATAGAACTGTATTCTTGGTCTTAAGACTTAGATAAAAATCGATATTATTTTTATAAATTGGTCTCTGATTTGTTCTTGAGTGTGTGTCTCATTTATCGCCTCTTTCAGCACAACAAATGATTAGCATTACCCTCTGATAAGCCTAACTGCTCACCAAGACTACAACAAAAAGAGCATTAGTATTATCTGCTTTTGCCCCTGTGTACCATTTGGGGATGCACAGGACTCTCTGCACAGTGTACTTCATTTTAGTGCACTGTATAGGGAGCCACCTTCCAACGTGTGGTGGTAGTGGTGCACAGACAGAATATCGAGTCTGGAATATCGAAGTGCCAGAATATCGAGTTGTGAATATCGAAGTGGCAGAATATCGACTGCAAGAATATCGTTGACCAGAATATCGACTTGAAGGTAAGAAATATCGTTTTCTGTAAAATCAAAGTCAGTAATATCGTTTGTTAAAATATCGTTGTTAATAATATCGATATATATATATCAGTGTTCTGTATTTTAGTATGTATTTTAAAAGTATGTGATCTATTTTTTTGTATAAGTATAGCTGTTTTTTTTTAATGTATGTGTGAAAATTTTAGAAGTTATTAAATTTATGTCAATTATATTTTGCGTATTTTAGTTCTGTAGCGGGTTGTGGGTTTATAGGGGAATAGGGTGGGAAGTAATTTAATTATAATAATGTAAATAATATTTTTTATATATTAGTATTTATAATACATTTTTTATTAATTAATATTAATTGATTATCAACTTTTATTAATTAATTAATTGCTAATTATGTAAATGTTTTTTTATTGGGAGCGGGTTGTGAGTTTATAGGGGAATAGGGTGGGAAGTAATTTAATTACAATACAGTAATTAATAATTTTTATTTATTAGTATTTATAATTATTTTTTAGTAATTAATTATTAATTGATTATCAAATTGTATTAATTAATTAATTGATAATTATGTAAAAAAAAAATAGGAGCGGGTTGTGGGTTTATAGGGGAATCGGGTGGGAAGTAATTTAATTATAATAAAGGAAATAATAATTTGTATTTATTAGTATTTATAATTATTTTTTTATTAATTATTAAGGGGTCTATTATGATGGCGGGCGGACTTTGTCCGCCCCCCATCGCCCCGGGAAATGGGTCCGCCCGCTAAGGATGCGGCGGTCCCGCATAGGCAATTAGGATGTGCCTGCCACACTGGCGGGCGCATCCCGCATTTGTTGTATTGCGGCGGGCGGTGCTCTCAGCAGCACCCGCCGCAATACCAAAAAGGAATGTGCGCATTTGCATGCACAACGTGGCAGGCACTGCGCGGTGCCTGCCATGTCATCCATGCAAATGCGGGGGGATACCATAGGTACCCCCCATGTGCCCACCCACCCCCCCAACATCCTGGGGGCCCGCAACAGGCCCTCAACTATGGAAACCGCATGCCTTTCCGTGGCGGCACCACGGAAAGGCTGCTTCCCGCTGCCATCATAATATGGATGGCGGTGTCTAGCAGACACCGCCACCATATCAGGCCCCTTTTCCGCCCGGTCACCTGTGTGACCGGCGGAAAACCGGCGGACGGTCTTTCCATCCGCCGGGGTCCCCCCCCACCATACTAATATGGTGAGGGGGAAATGGCATGCGGGCGGGGGAGAATGTCGGGCGGATCGCCACCACCATGCGGGCGGTGGCGATCCCCCCGACATTCTAATAGACCCCTTAGTGTTTATCGAATTTTATTAATTAATTGATAATTATGTAAATTGTGTTATTTTTTGCGGAGTGGGTTTGGGTTCATAGGGGAATAGGGAGGGAAATAATTTAGTTTGAATAAAGTAATTAATAATTTGTATTTTATTAGTATTTATTTTATATTTTGATTTTATAGTGTTTGTGGTAATTTATTTATTATTAATTAATTATTAATTGTTAGTTAATTATAAATAATTAATTGTTAAATATGTTAATTGTGTCAATTATGTAGGAGTTGTTTCTGCGTTTATAGGGGAATATGGTGTGAAGTAATTTATTTACAAATCATTAATAATACTTTTTTTATTATATTTAATTTATATTAAATATAGTTATTTGTTTGTAAAAAATGTTGTTTAAACTTGTATAAATGAATGTTTATAGTTAATTTTTATTACTTTTTAACATTAAAATATTTTTCTATCTTTTGTAATTTGTTATATTTGTATATCTTTTTTATTTTTGTCATTAACAATTTTTGTATTGTAGTTGGTATTTTGTTTCTTTTTTATTTAAATTTTTGGGAAATATTATCTTTAACCTTCTGCTATCCAACACTTTCCCTACTGTTGCACTCTCTGGAGTGGGAATAGTAATTTTTTCCCCTCCGCTATCCAACACTTTTCCTTCTGTTGCACTCACTGGAGTGGGAATAGTAATTTTTACCCATCCGCTATCCAACACTTTCCTTACTGTTGCACTCTCGGGAGTGGGAATAGTAATTTTTACACCTCCGCTATCCAACACTTTCCCTATCGTTGCACTCTGTGGAGTGGGAATTGTAAATGTTACCCTTTGCTATCCAACACTTTCCCTACTGTTGCACTCACTGGAGTGGGAATAGTAATTTTTTCCCCTCGGCTATCCAACACTTTCCCTTCTGTTGCACTCACTGGAGAGGGAATAGGAATTTTTACCCATCCGCTATCCAACACTTTCCCTACTGTTGCACTCTCTGGAGTGGGAATAGTAATTTGTATCCCTCCGCTATCCAACAGTTTTCCTACTGTTGCACTCTCTGGAGTGGGAATAGTAATTTTTACCCCTACGCTATCCAATACTTTCCCTACTGTTGCACTCACTGGAGTGGGAATAGTAATTTTTACCCCTCCGCTATCCAACACTTTCCCTACTGTTGCACTCTCTGGAGTGGGAATAGTAAATTTTACCCTTTGCTATCCAACACTTTCCCTACTGTTGCACTCACTGGAGTGGGAATAGTAATTCTTACACCTTTGCTATCCAACACTTTCCCTACTGTTGCACTCACTGGAGTGGGAATAGTCATTTTTATGCCTCCGCTATCCAACACTTTCCCTACTGTTGCACTCTCTGGAGTGGGAATAGTAATTTTTACCCCTCCGCTATCCAATACTTTCCCTACTGTTGCACTCACTGGAGTGGGAATAGTCATTTTTATGCCTCCGCTATCCAACACTTTCCCTACTGTTGCACTCTCTGGAGTGGGAATAGTAATTTTTACCCCTCCGCTATCCAATACTTTCCCTACTGTTGCACTCTCTGGGGTGGGAATAGTAAATTTTACCTTTGCTATCCAACACTTTCCCTACTGTTGCAGTCACTGGAGTGGGAATAGTAATTGTTACCCCTACGCTATCCAACACTTTCTCTACTGTTGCACTCACTGGAGTGGGAAAAGTAATTTTAACCCCTCCGCTATCCAACACTTTCCCTACTGTTGCACTCTCTGGAGTGGGAATAGTATTTTTTACAGCAACACTATGCAACACTTTCTCCACTGTTGCACTCTCTGGAGTGGGAACAGTAATTTTTTCCCCTCCGCTATCCAACACTTTCCCTACTGTTGCACTCACTGGAGTGGGAATAGTAATTTTTTCTGCTTCGCTATCCAACACTTTCCCTACTGTTGCACTCACTGGAGAGGGAATAGTAATTTTTACCCCTCCGCTATCCAATACTTTCCCTACTGTTGCACTCACTGGAGTGGGAATAGTAATTTTTACCCCTCCGCTATCCAACACTTTCCCTACTGTTGCACTCTCTGGAGGGGGAATAGTATATTTTACCCTTTGCTATCCACTATCCAACACTTTCCCTACTGTTGCACTCACTGGAGTGGGAATAGTAATTTTTTCCCCTCTGCTATCCAACACTTTCCCTACTGTTGTACTCTCTGGAGTGCGAATAGTAATTCTTACACCTATGCTATCCAACACTTTCCCTACTGTTGCACTCACTGGAGTGGGAATAGTAAGTTTTATGCCTCCGCTATCCAACAATTTCCCTACTGTTGCACTCTCTGGAGTGGGAATAGTAATTTTTACCCCTCCGCTATCCAACACGTTCACTACTGTTGCACTCTGTGGAGTGGGCATAGTAAATTATACCTTTGCTATCCAACACTTTCCCTACTGTTGCAGTCACTGGAGAGGGAATAGTAATTGTTACCCCTATGCTATCCAGCACTTTCCCTACTGTTGCACTCTCTGGCGTGGAAATAGTAATTTTTACAGCTACGCTATCCAACACTTTCTCCACTGTTGCACTCACTGGAGTGGGAATAGTTATTTTTACCCCTCCGCTATCCAACACTTTCCCTACTGTTGCACTCTCTGGAGTGGAAATAGTAATTTTTACAGCTACGCTATCCAACACTTTCTCCACTGTTGCACTCTCTGGAGTGGGAATAGTAATTTTTTCCCCTTTTGCTATCCAACACTTTCCCTATTGTTGCACTCACTGGAGTGGGAATAGTAATTTTTACCCCACTGATATCCAACATTTTTCCGTACTATTGCACTCTCTGGAGTGGAAATAGTAATTTTTACAGCTACCCTATCCAACACTTTTTCTACTGTTGCACTCTCTGGAGTGGGAATAGTCATTTTTTCCCCTTTCGCTATCCAACACTTTCCCTACTGTTGCACTCACTGGAGAGGGAATAGTAATTGTTACCCCTACGCTATCCAACACTTTCCCTACTGTTGCACTCACTGGAGTGGGTATAGTAATTTTTACCCCTACGCTATCCAACACTTTGCCTACTGTTGCAGTAATTGTAGTAGGAATAGTACATTTTAACCCCTACGCTATTCAACAATTTTTCTACTGTTGCACTCAATGGAGTGCAAAATGTAAGTTTAAAAATTTATAAATATTTTAGTATTGTATTTTATAACATAATGTTTTTATTATTATATTTTATGTTATAGGTGTATATATATATATATATATATATTTATATATATATATTTCATAGTTAATTTTTATATGTTTATAATATTTTAAAATAAATTAAAGTTATTAGTTTATTAATTTTTTTAAGTAAATATACACTTATATATGAAATTTTATATATCTATGTTTAATTTTTTTTAAATTTAATTTGTTTATTATATTTTATTTAATGTATATTATATCTAAGTAATTTTTTTAGTTAATTTAAAAATATAATTGTTTTCACATTTTTTTTATATTAAAATAAAACGATATTTTGGACATCGATATTTTTTGCATCTATATTTTTTGCGATATTTTTGTCATTTACATTTTAAAGTTAGGATGTCGATATTTTGACTATCGATATTTTTACATCGATATTTTTGTCTTCTATATTTTTGCCTTCGATATTATGTCAGTGATTCAGTGGTAGTGGAGGGAGAGAAGATTTTGCAATTACTGGAACAGCTTTGTCAATAAGTCACCACATGACTAAATCCAAAAATTGTCTTTAGTTAGTCAATTTTTTTCAATTGGTTGATTTTTTTCTAAATTTCTAAAATTAACTGATAGGGCCTTGGTTGAGTCCCTGAAACTAAATGATTAGAAATTTAAAAGTCCGTAGTTTAGTTAGGACAAAGTATATCACTGAGGGGCACGAGCTGCTGGGTAGGGTGAAGGGCCTCCCACCAGGCGGCAGGCCCTCGAGTCGGACGGTCCATGCGGGGTGGAAGCTCCTTGCTTGAAACAACAGCTGAGGCTGGCCAAGCAGTCCATCCCTAAACGAACTGAGAGTGCCCAATCGATCAGAGTACGGATGGGACATCCCCTGGCAGGCTGCCCTGCGCAGGGGGTATGCTGGCTTAGCGTCCCTGCCTGCTCCCGGGGCAAGCAGGCTCGGAGAAAAACGACCATCAGGAAGGGGCAGATGAGTACCCGGGCCCCTGGGTCCCCGGCGGGCAGGCCCGGGTGCTGCCTTCCCCCATCTCAGCATCGCCGGACCTCACGGAGGTCTGACTGAGCAAAGTCGGAGAAAAAGGACCATCGGTAAGGGGCTGAGAGGCAAGGGCGTACCCGGGCCCCTGGGGGACCCGGCGGGCGGGCCCGGTGCTGCCTTCCCCCGTCTCAGCATCGCTGGACCTCACGGAGGTCTGACTGAGCAAACTCTGAGAAAAACGACCATGGGAAGGGACTGAGAGGCAGGTGCGTACCCGGGTCCCTGGGGGCCCCGGCGGGGCAGGCCCGGGTGCTGCCTTCCCCTGTCTCAGCATCACCGCACCTCACGGAGCTGAGAGGCAGGCGCAGACCACGGCCCCTTGAAGGCCCTGTCGGGCAGGCCCGGGTGCTGCCTTCCCCTGTCTCAGAATCCACACGGAGGTCTGACTGACCCTCTCCCTACTAATCCGGAGGAGAATTACCCCCCCTTTCTTGTAATCCGTGCACACAAGGTGACAGAGGGTACCCAAGGCGTGAATGTGCCCGACCTCCTGGAGCCCTCACTGGGATCGGAGAGGCAAATGAGCCCAGACTTCCAGGGAAGCCCGGCCATCTGGTCGCTCCATTAGAAAGCATTGCGTGCGACCAGATGGCCGAGGGGAAAGGTGCGACCAGATGGCCAGGCTCGAAAGGGAAGCCATCTGGTTGCTCTGTGCCCCAACTAAAGAGTGAGCGGGCACCGGGGCATGGGGGGCCGGAGGCCTGGGGCCCCAGCCATGGAGGCTGCGAGGGGGACCCAATGGGCCCTCCGACCCAAGGCCCGCGGACACTTTGAGAAGCAGGGGAGGCCTGCACGGGACCGACGGACCCCTGTCTTGGGCCTTTGGCAGAGCTGCAGGCCGGGGGATGGGGCCCAGGGCCGGAGCACCCAACCCGGGGCCCGGCGGGGCCCCTGGACCCAGCCGGGGCTCCCAGACCCAGAGGTGCAGGGGAAGCCTCCCCGGGCCTGCCGGACCCTGTCCCGGGCACCCTGCCATGTGGCAGGACTGAGGACGGAACCCGGGGTGGGGAGGCCACACTCCCCGGGGCTCCTGGGAGCCCCTGACCCAGCCGAGCTAGGGGAGGCTCCCCGGGCATGACGGAACCCCGTCCTGGGCCTTTGGCGGGGCAGCAGGCCGGGGGACAGGGCCCAGGGCTGGAGCACGCAACCCAGGGCCCGGCGGGGCCCCTGGACCCAGCCGGGGCTCCCAGGCCCAGAGGCGAAGGGGAAGCCTCCCCGGGCCTGCGGGACCCCATCCTGGGCACCCTGCCATGTGGCAGGACCAAGGACGGACCTCGGGGTGGGGAGGCCACCCTCCCCGGGGCCCCTGGGAGCTACTGAACCCAGCCGAGCAGGGGGAGGCTTCCCGGGCATGACAGAACACCGTCCCGGGCCTTTGGCGGGCCGGCAGGCCAGAGGACGGGGCCCAGGGCTGGAGCACCCGACCCAGGGGTCCGGTGGGGCCCCTGGACCCACCCGGGGCTCCCGGGCCCAGAGGTGAAGGGGAAGCCTCCCCGGGCCCACGGGACCCCGTCCCGGGCACCGTGCCACACGGCAGGACCGAGCACGGAGCCTGGGGTGGGGAGGCTGCCCTCCCCAGGGCCCCTGGGAGCCCCTGAACCCAGCTGAGCAGGGGGAGGCCCGTCGGACCCCATCCGGGGCAGCCTGCCACGCGGCAGGCCCGGGGATGGACCCAGGGCTGGGACGGCGTCCTGGCCCGTCCAGCTGCCGACTGAGGACCGCTAGGCAGAGAGGGGTCCCAGAGTACCCTGCCCCTACTAATCCGTAGGAAAGCTACCCCTCTTTCTGGGAACCCATACGCACCGCGAGACTCAGGTGACCCTGGGCGCGAACGTGCCTGACCTCCTGGAGCCTTGGCTGGGATCCAGGAGGCAAATGAGCCCTCATCGGGACTTCCAGGGCAGCCCGGCCATCTGGTCGCCCCGTTGGAAAGCATTGTGTGCGACTAGATGGCCGAGGGGAAAGGTGCGACCAGATGGCTGGGACCGAAAGGATGCCCATCTGCCCGCCCGAGCCGAGCCATAGCGGTAGGGCTCCTGCCTGCCCTTGCAGGGCTCCGGGGCTCTGCACCAGGGACCCTTGTCCCGGGCAGATGGACACTTGGCAGGCCGCAGGACGGGGGCTCCCACACCCCCGGTCCCTGCTTCTCAACCCAGGCAGGCTGGGGAGATCGGGGAGCCTGCCCGGGTACGAGAGACCCCTGTCCCAGGCACACGCACCCTAAGGACGTGTGCTCGTTTTCCACACATTTTTTCCATAATTCCGCATAGTGGCGTTACGCCAATTCTGCCCAGCCCTAATCACCGCCAAGGAAAGGCCTTCAAAACTCCACATCCTAATATGGCTGGCGGTGCCTGCTAGGCACCGCCACCATATTTGGACCCCTGCTCTGCCCGGCCGGCAATCGTAGTGATTGCCGACCGGCAGAAAAGCGGCGGACGCACTTTGCGTCCGCCGCGATACCCACCGCCATCGTAATATGGCGGTGGGTAATTCACGTTACGATGGCGTAACGGTTGCCACCGCCGGCCCGGTGGTGGCCATCGTTACGCCATCATAATGACCCCCTTAGTTTGTCTCAGAGAGTTACACAGAATAAACATGCTGGGCGTTTCAATAAGTATTTATTGAACTGTTGTTATTCTAGTGTAGAATATATGAGCTGCAACAACCATTAGGCAGTAGCAGAGATATATGATTAGCAATACTACAAAAGTAAAGGGATGTTATAGTTCTACCATCTTGCAGAAATCATGAATATATACATGTACATAAAACATATGCTAAAAAGTGCGTACTCCTACGATATCTCCCTAACTAGATGTACCTAAATGTACCTAGCATCTGTGTAGGTGTTATGCCAAGAATCCCTCTAGGATCTAGTCCACCCCATTACCTGAGAGTTAGAGAATGTGGGGCCCGTCCTGATCTCGAGTTGGACACCCCGCGAAGGGATGTTAGACCACTGCTAGCTGGAGCATCTGCATGCAGGAACCTCAGCGTCTCTGGTCAGTGTGTCAGCCGGGAAGTCACGGTCTCCTCTGTCTTTCTAAGCAAGATGAGATGTATATATACCCATAGGTCTCCCCAGGGGTCCTACCTTGCTGTGTTACCGTGTCGGCCTAAAGGATGACGTTGGGCCTGAACTTTATATGGAGATACTATACAGGAGATCGTAATCCAACTGTCAGTTCTGCTGTACTTCCAAGAAGCCTCAAGCATAATGTATGAGAATCGAACCAGGGAAAAACCTGCGTTCTGAATGCAGTGTCATATCTAGGTAAAAGGCCAGTGCCTAAGAACCGTTATGTATGTAATGTAGGGAGGGATATTGGTGAAAGTTTGCAGTGTTACCTGCGCCTATATAGGGTACCTATATGGAATATAACACCCACTCCTCTTCCAACTGGACGACATATGTAACCTATTACTGTACTACTAACGTAACTAGACAGTAGTACGTACAAAGTTTATAAAAACATCCTTTTAGCTAAAATGTTTAAAAACTTAAAAAATTTCTAAAAACATAGAAATGTAGAAAGGAAAATTTTCCAAGTCCTAGCTCTAAAAGTGTAATAAGAGTCTGAACCACTATAAGCATTAAAAAAGCCATGTATGCCCAAAAAATGAAAGGAATGTCAATTTAGTTTCAAAGTTCCAATTTTGAGCTTGTTTAGAAAAGGGCAAATTTTTTCCCAGCACACGACGAGCCAAATGAGTCAAATGTTTATGTGTCCTGGCTCGTAGACACAACATTTTTGTTGCTTGCTTCCGCAGTAGACGACCCCGGTAGCACCTCGCAGAGCACGTCAATTGAGCACAGATGATGTTCCAAGCTGTCTGCAGCCGGTGCTGGGGCCCCCTGTGTGACATCCAAAGCCTGGGTGTCAGAGGAGGAGCCGGTGTTCATACCAACAGGTTCAGTTACTATCTGTGGTGGCTCAAGGAATGCCGCCATCAACATTGGAATTCACTGAGGACATTGCAGAACATGGGCCGTTATCTGGTCCAGTAAAGCGTTCAAGACTTGTTGCGCACATGATGGTAGGGTCAAACAAAGGTCCAACACGCATTCTTTTCCGCAAAACAGGCATCGGAGAACAGGTAAGATGCAGTCCATCCAGACCGGTCGAAATGACAAGAACCAAGATTCACTTAGTTCTCTTAGGCGAGGCATGCCTAGAAGTTGTACCATGCGATCACGGTATTTACGTTCCAGGAGTGTTCTTTCCATTGCCTTGGTGACTGGGACGTCCATTGCGTAACAAATATAAAATAATCAGGATACCTGCTGCTAGGAACAGGATGAGCGGAAGTCCTCCAAAGATGATTCCGAATATGGAGTGTATGAAGTTTGGTATAACTCCAAGTACCGTCTGAATGGTGCTCAGAAGTCCAGAACCTATGGTCTTAAATAGGTGGACAATACCTGTCGTATCAGATATGTTAAAGATACGACTTACCATTTCTGCGAAATGGAAAGGGCAGTTTGTATGAATGAGCGCCTGTATCTCTGCCGAAGACCTTGCGATTTGGAGATCAAAAGTCTCTCAAGCGGAGGTTAAGGGCACAGACTTCTGTAGAAGCATTGCTTTCATTCTGCTCAGATTATCAAACCGTATTAAGGAAACATTCAGTGAAGGCCATAACAGCGCCTCCCTGACTGTATGTGTCGGTGGAAACATTACTTGCATACAATAAGTAACCCTGGAGCTCATGGTTATCAGATATGCGATGTCCAGGAGAATTCTACAGCAGCCTTGACTGTTCAGCATCAAGTAGCTCCCATTTGAAAGTTGCCTGAATGCTGGAGTAATCACTGCAGCTGGGAAACCCCTCAAATGACAGGACAGATTCGCCACAGAACCATTACAAGCCCCGTGCAACATTATATCCTGGCATATGAGTGATTCACTTAAAGCGTTCTCACAGTTTGTACCACTGAGAAACACTTCTCGATCCCCACTCCGGCATCGAAATCTGTATGGTAATACCCATGATTCCTTAATGTATTCCTTACCCATTTCGTCATATCTGCCTACCTGCTTTTGTTCAAGGCAATACTGAGACTGAAAAGTAGTGACCGGTAGAGTTATGTGGCCATGGGTTAGCCATTCTGTTGACGGTGATTCTGCCACTATGAACTTCGAGTATTTTTTAAAGGAATTATGTGGTGGGTTGAATCCTCATCCCATCCAACACGGTTTTTGTATAATGCCGGAGCTGGGCTAACGCCCACTCCTGTGCATAAGTGTGTTGTAAATGCCTGGGAATATGGTCTGAGAATACCGGAAGAATTACTGTTTCTCCTATAGGGCAATCCATGACGAATGCTGGCGGCCAATCTTGTTCAGCTAATAAAATATCATGGCCAAATGTCAGGTTCTCCCAAAAGAGACCTCTCACTGTTCTACATTTGTCTCCCTCCATTTGGAGCGTTATTTCATATAATTTATGTGGGACACTTACCCTAATATCGGGTGTTTCTACCTTGATATAATCATTCAAGTCCGCTGTCACCAGAAATTCCTTCAGGTTCTGGCAAGCTATTATTACTTCTGTCGCACTATCTAGCATCGTCGGAGCCCATTCCCCGTTCAGTAGTCGTCGAGTCCTCAGAATTCTGGGCATGTCTGATTGTTAGACCTGCAACTTTCTTCTTTTTGAACTGTGGCTTTTGTTTTGGTTTTTCTTCTTTTTTAGAAGTGTAATCTTGAGCGTGCTGCTTGTCTCTGGACTTTGTACGCTCTTCTTGTCTTTCTGACCGTCCTCCCTTCTCAGAGTTTTTTGATGAACCCTGAAAGGAATAAGAGGAACGTGTATCAGTATCCTGATACCTGTCAGGTTTCCTAATGTTATCCCTATTCCTAAGGTTACACCTCTTTTCAGAGGGCTCCTGTGGAGGAGATCTACCTCTGAATTGAGATCTGTTTGCTTTAAAATTTAGGGGCAGATTTACAAGAAAGTGACGCATCTGTAGAGTTGCGTCACTTTCCCTGCGCCACACTGACAAACCCTTGCTCCACCATGGATGCGCCGTATTTACAATACGGCGCACCATGGTGCAAGGATTGACAGATGCGTCAGAAATTCTGACGCATCTGTTGGGGCAAAAGTCATGCATTGCTGGAGTCATGTGGCAAGCAAGACGCAACTCCAGAAATGATTTTTGAGGCCTATTCCCACTAAACTGCGTCACTCCTTATGCCTGCTTCAAGCAGGCGTAAGGTTTTGACGCAGTGGCGTCCTAGAAGTAACGCAGTGAAATCTTGTAGATTTCACTGAGTCACTTTTATGAGGCCTTCTTGCGTGGGAATGCCCACCCTGCATTTATTATACCTGACGCAGGTATAATGTGACGCAGGGTTTTACAACGTGACGCATCTCCCTAGATTCATCACATTGTAAATAGGCCGCATTGTTTGTGCAACCGTTGCATCAAAAAACTGATGCAATGGCGGCACAAGGGGCTTGTAAATCTGCCCCATAGTTGCTTTTTATTTTCCCACTTCTTCTTAGTTGAAGCAGGTGTCTGGTTGAAGGTGTCCTTTTCAGGACTGCCCATCAGTTGTGGTTTTAAAGCTTTCCCACCCAAACTGTCTCTGCCTAATTCTGCATACGCAGTTTCAATTATTTTGGGTAGTTCGTGTTCCTGTTCTAAAGGACTGAACTCTCTTAGGCGTTGGCGGATAGCCACTGAAGCTGCTTCCCCCTTAATGTTAGCTAGTATTATGGCTGATACCTGGGCATAGTTACCTACTAACTTCATCCCTAAGTTTAGGGCAGGCTCTGCTCCGTACTCATTTTGTATTTGTCTCAATACATCAGGTACTACTGCTAATGACAGGATACCATGAGTTCTGGTATAAATGGCAGCAGAGACTGTACCCCAAGAGGTACAATCCTCTAACTGTGGAGTTATCCCCATGGGCAAGCAGATTGTTTGCATTCTGTGTTTTTCATACGGGGTAGTATTCGGGAATACTGCCTCCAGCTGTGTTATTTTCTGAGCTACCCAGAATGGTATTTGTTCACGTTTTGTGGGCATTTTACCCATTACCGCGTGTAATGTTTGTGGTGTCAATTTAGTTGCTGTACCCTGAATTTGAGTTCCATTTGTTGCAACTATTGCTGGTTGGACTGTAAGTGTCCTCATGATGAATTGCGTCATGTTTCTGTATATTTTTATTAAATCTTTATGTTGTATGAGTAAGTCTCCTGGTGGCATTGTTTCAATGTCAGAATGTGGTGTGTAGGCTGCTAATATTGGCCATGTTGCCCCTTCTCTTCCGAGCAGGCCGAGTCTTACTCTTCTTCTTATGTGGGGTAGAGCGCCTTTAAACCAGTATAAGTGTTCCTGGTAAGTGAGCGGAACCTCTATGTCCTCGAACTGACAATATTCCGCTGGTGCATCTCCTCTGTGTAGAAGTGAAATGTTTTTGTTCTTGCATTTGCTGCTGGGAATGTAACCCATGAATAAAATACCTCTGTTCTGTTAGATTTGTATGCCTCAATCACAAAAACTACTATGCCACCCCTAGGTGTTAAACCAAGCTCTAGCAGTTTCAGGGTGACTCTATTTCTAAAGTTCTCTGCAATTTGTATTGCGTCTG
The DNA here is from genome assembly GCA_963921515.1 of Calotriton arnoldi. NCBI lineage: Eukaryota > Metazoa > Chordata > Amphibia > Caudata > Salamandridae > Calotriton > Calotriton arnoldi. Next base: position 95,549 of record CAWUFW010001762.1, on the reverse strand, counting down.
TATCTTCTTCTCCGGCTGAGAGGTGTAGATCTACTATTACGTTATCTCTGTCCTCAGTCATTTTGCAAAGAAGAAGTCTCACAGGGAACTAAGATAAGGTGTCTTTGCACAATCTTGAAGGTACACTGTGTCCTTCAAGCTTGATTAACCAGCAGCCAATAAATAGGATTTCTCGCCTACTCAGCTGTGGCGGAGTTTGTGCCCACCCACTCCAGATGTCTCTGGTGTTTTGTGTGTAGGGGTCTCTGAGAATCGCACGACTGAACTACTCAGATTCTACTGTAAATAAGTACCCAACCAACGTTGGCGGCACCATGTCGTGTAGTTCCTATATTACCTATACAGGATCTGCGTGTTTGGATAACATAAACTATGGGTTTGGTGGCAGACTGATTCTGTACACCCCCACCGGACACGTTAGCCTGTCTGTATTAGCTAGCTCACAGTGCCACTATAATCTCCTCTTATCACGGAGAGAATTGATTCTGGCAACCTCAGAACATGACAACCCTGATCCCCCAGGATCGTGGAAACAATATACTACCTTTCGCTCAGTCACTCGTGCTCACTTAGTTTGTCTCAGAGAGTTACACAGAATAAACAGGTTGGGCATTACAATAAGTATTAATTGAATAGTTGTTATTCTAGTGTAGTATATATGAGCTGCAACAACCATTAGACAGTAGCAGAGATATATGATTAGCAATACTACGAAAGTAAAGGGATGGTATAGTTCTACCATCTTGCAGAAATCATGAATATATACATGTACATAAAACATATGATAAAAAGTGCGTACTCCTACGATGTCTCCCTAACTAGATGTACCTAAATGTACCTAGCATCTGTGTGGGTGTTATGCCAAGAATCCCTCTAGGATCTAGTCCACCCCATTACCTGAGAGTTAGAGAATGTGGGGCCCGTCCTGGTCTCGAGTTGGACACCTCGCAAGGGATGTTAGACCACTGCTAACTGGAGCATCTGCATGCAGGAACCTCAGCGTCTCTGGTCAGTGTGTCAGCCGGGAAGTCACGGTCTCCTCTGTTTTTCTAAGCAAGATGAGATATATATATACCCATAGGTCTCCCCAGGGGTCCTACCTTGCTGTGTTACCGTGTCGGCCTAAAGGATGACGTTAGGCCTGAACTTTATACAGAGATATTATACAGGAGATCGTAATCCTACTGTTAGTCCTGCTGTGCTTCCAAGAAGCCTCAAGCATAATGTATGAGAATCGAACCAGGGAAAAACCTGCGTTCTGAATGCAGTGTCGTATCTAGGTAAAAGGTCAGTGCCTAAGAACCGTTATGTATGTAATGTAGGGAGGGGTATAGGTGAAAGGTTGCAGTGTCACCTGCGCCTATATAGGGTACCTATATGGAATATAACACTACCCTGGCTGTCTGGCCCAGTAACCTGGAGGGATACAGACAAGAGCCAAATATCAATTGGATAAGGGTGGAAGCCCTGACGGACACTGGTGCGAGCATCACCATGGTGGCTGAGACACTGGTGTCCTCAGATCAATATCTCATTGGACAGATCTATACAGTCCTCAATGCTGACAATCAGACTAAGGAATATCCAATGGCCTTGGTGACCTTAGATTGGGGAGCGGTAAGTGGCCTCAAAAGGGTAGTGGCGTCTTCTGCTATCCCTGTACAGGGTCTGCTTGGAAATGATTTGGAGTACTCAGCATGGGCTGAAGGAGAGATGAAAACCCATGCAGCAATGCTGGGAATACCGGAATGGGTGTGTGTAAAACCAAGAGCACAAAGCAAAACCCAAGGTGAAAAAGAACTGTTGAAGCCTGAAATGATGGACCAACCTTCCAAGAGAAAGGTCAAGAAGTCTGGGAAAGCAGCTTCTATGCAGACACCAGACCAAATCCCCTCTCCTCAGGGAGAAGGCTTGTCAGCCCCAGAGGGAACTGAGCCCCAGGAGCTTGGGTCTTACACGGCAAAGCACTTAGGCCCAGGGGGACCCTCTATGGACGATCTGTGACTGGGGCAGAGAACCTGTTCCACTCTTGAAAGCCTGAGGTAGCAAGCTGCTGATCAGGAAAAGGGAAGTGTCAGTGGTTCCCACATGACCTATTGGGAGGAAGGACTCCTATACACTGAGGCCAGAGACCCCAAACCTAGTGCCACTAAGAGAGTGATAGTACCTCAGCAAGTTTCTCCTAACACTAGCCCATGACATTCCCCTAGCTGGGCATCTTGGCCAGACAAAAACCCGGAGTAGGTTAGTGAACCACTTCTTTTGGCCAGGAATGTCCCGGAAGGTGAAGGTGTTTCGCAACTCCTGTGCTACCTGTCAGGCCAGTGGCAAGACAGGTAGCCACTTCCAGTGGTTGGTGTACCATTTGAAAGGGTATGGATTGACATTGTTGGTCCCCTTGACCCTCCAATAGCATCAGGGAACACATTTATTCTGATGGTAGTGAATCATACCACCAGGTACCCTGAGGCATTTCCCCTAAGGACCACCGCTGCAACTGCAGTGGCCAAGGTCCTACTTACTATTTTTACTAAGCTTGGCTTTCCTAAGGAGGTAGTAACAGACAAAGGTACAAACTTCATCTCTACATACTTGAAACACATGTGGGTTGAGTGTGGGCTGACCTATAGGTTCACTACACCATAACATCCACAGACAAATGAGCTTGTTGAAAGATTTAACAAGACCCTGAAAGGCATGATTGGTGGAATCCCTGAAAAGCTCAGAAGGAGATGGGATGTTCTACTACCTTGCCTGCTTTTAGCTTTCAGAGAGGTGCCACAATAGGGAGTGGGGTTTTCCTCCTTTGAACTTGTGTTTGGACACCCTGTAAGAGGACGCCTCTGCCTTGTCAAGGAAGGGCGGGAGAGACCTCTCCAGGAAGAAAAGCAATACATTGTGGATTATGTGCTTAGCCTTTGTTCAAGGATGGCTGAGCACCTGAAGAAAGCAAACAACAACCTTGAGGCCAGATGCTCTGGTATGATCAAAAGGCTGCCATGGTAGAGTTGCAACCAGGGCAGATGGTGTGGGTTTTGGAGCCTGTGGTACCTTGCGCCCTCCAGGACAAATGGACTGGGCCCTACCCTATCCTTGAGAGAAAAGGGAGGTCACCTATTTAGTTGACCTTGGCACCTGTTGAAACCCCAAGAGAGTGATACGAGTAAATCACCTTAAACCCTACAATGACAGAGCTGATGGTTACAGATGAGGCACAGGAGGTAGAGAGTTAAGCCGCTCCCTGACCTGCTTTCCCACAATAATAAAGATGGGTCAGTTGATGGAGTGGTCTTTTCAGACACCCTCAGTGCCCAACAGCAGACGGATTGCAGGCAAATCCTAAATCAGTTTGCTGAGCTATTCCTTTGACCCCTGGTCAGACTAACTGATGTACACATGATATGGACACTGGTGACTCCGTACCAGTCAAAAACAAAATATACAGGCAGTTTGACCATGTCAAAAAAAGCATCAAAGCTGAGGTAAAGTAGGATGCTGGAGTTGGGTGTCATTGAACCCTCAGAGAGCCCCTGGGCCAGCCCAGTTGTGTTAGTCCCCAAGCCTCATTCCCAAAAGAAAGAAATGAGGTTTTGTTTGGACTACAGAGGCCTTAATGCAGTCACACAAACCAATGCATATTCAAACCCAAGAGCTGACGAGGTGATTGACAGGTGGGGGGGCAGCCATTTATCTGAGTACCTTTGATCTCACATCAGGGTTCTGGCAGATAGGCCTGTCCCCGGACCAAAATAAAAATCTGCATTTTCCACTCGAGATGGGCACTTCCAGTTCACTGTGATGCCCTTTTGTTTGAAGAATGCTGCTGTCATCTTTCAGAGGTTGGTGAATAAAGTCCTTGCTGGAGTTGAATCATATAGTGCAGCCTATCTTGATGATGTTGTGGTCTTTAGCTCCACCTGGCAGGATCACCTGATCCTCATCCAAAAGGTCTTGAAGGCTCTGCAGAGTGCAGGCCTCACTATCAAGGCAAGTAAGTACCAGATAGGGCAGGGCAAGGTTGTATACTTGGGCCACCTTGTGGATGGAGGCCAAGTTCAGTCACTACAGCCCCAAATCCAGACCATTCTGTATTGGGAGGCTCCAACCACCCAGACCCAAGTCAGGGCATTCCTTAGCTTGACTGAGTACTACAGGGGGTTTGTGTAGGGATATGGATCCATTGTGACCCCCTTCAGAGAATTCTCCTCCAAGAAAATCCCCAAAAAGGTAAACTGGACAGTGAACTATCAAAAGGATTTTGATCCCTTGAAAGAAGCAATGCGCTCTGCACCCATACTAGAAGCTCCAGACTATACCAAGCAGTTCATAGTGCAGACTGATGCCTCTGAACATGGGATAGGAGGGGTCCTATCCCAGACCAATGGGGTCCTATCCCAGACCAATGATGATGGCCATGACCAACTTGTTGCTTTTATAAGCAGGAGGTTACTCCCCAAGGAGCAGCGTTGGAGTGTCATTGAAAGGGAGGCCTTTGCTGTGGTTCGGTCCCTCAAGAAGCTGAGGCGATACCGGTTTGGTTCTCACTTCCTAGTTCAAACTAATCACAGACCACTCAGATGGCTCATGCAGATGAAAGGAGAAAGCCCCAAATTGTTGAGGTGGTCCATCTCCCTACAGGGAATGGACTTTATAGTGGAACACAGATCTGGGACTGCCCATGCCAATGCAGATGGGCTTTCCAGGTTCTTCCACTTAGAAGATGAAGACTCTCTAGGGAGAGGTTTGTCTCATCCTCTTTCAGTTGCGGGGGGTGGGTGGTCATGTAGGAAAGTGCCTCTTCTTTTTGCATGGTTAATCTCCACTTTTTGCCTGATGTGATTTCAAACAGCAATAGCACTGGGTCCCTGCTAACCAGGTTCCCAGAGCCAGATCGCTTTCTCAAAACTGTACATGATTGGGACAACTTCAGTTACTTAAGTCCCTAGTAAATTGTACCCCTGGCCCCAAGGGCATGGGTCCTCTGGGGCAGCAGCATTGGTTGTGCCACCGCAGGGACCCCTCACCAAGGTTATATAATCTGCCATTGTAGACTGCATGTCTTGGTGCAGAAAAATCTGAAGAGTCGACATGGCACACAGTCCTCCCTACTGCAGGCCCTTAGCCCTAAGGCAGGGTGCACTATATCCTATGTGTGGACATATCAGCATGAGCAGATATGCCCCTGCAATGTCCAGTCTATTCTGAGATGTTGTAAGTACACAGGGAAGTCATAAGGAGTGCATGGGTTGGATACTTGTCAACACGAGTTTCCTAGCTCCATGATGGCTTCACTGATTCCTAAGATGTTTGGCAGCAAACATCTTGCCAGCATTGGATTCATTAATAAACTCAGACAGGCGACCCATTTAGAGGGTCTGCCGAAACCTTACCAATCCCTGGTGTGGTCCCTGATTATTTTTCACTAGTCTGCCACTACCAGACATGTTCCTGACCTCATGGGGTAAGAGCCAGCACTCTCAGAGGACAGCAACAAAGCTTACTCTGGGCGGAGGTGATTCACACCTCCCCTAGGACAGGATGGCCTTCCAAGGCGGGAAGCTTCAAAGTCAATGCCGCCTTTAAAATCCAACCCAGGAACCCCCAGATAGTGGGGGAGTCCAAGCCCCCTTTCCTGCTCCACTTTTGGCAGGAGGAAAAGCGGGAAAATTAGTTAGATGAGGTGGAGGATCCCCACTTAACTTACACTAGCCTAGGGTGGAGCAGGTGATGAGAAACCCGTCACCTGAATTTCCACCATCTTGGAATGGTGGAAAAACCTCCAATCGGGTCTAGGGTAGTGCCCCTTCCCACTGGAAGGGGTAACTAAAGGGTGTAAACACCCTAAAGGTAAGTAGGCCATTGGCTACTACCTTTCTACCATTGTAGCACCCCTAAATTCAGTATTTAGTTGGCACCCCGAGACCTGCCCATCAGATTTGATGGACAAGAGAAGACCAGGACAAAGAAGACCTGCTGCCTGAAAATGAAGCCCTGCTGCAGAAGAAAAAGGCACCACAATCTCCCAACTGCTCCCAGGACTCAACAATCACTGCTACTGTGCTGTCCTGAAACCTGAAAGGACGCCAAGAACCCCAAAGCACCACCAGACTCCAAGAAACTGCCAAGAATCTCCCTTGGAGTGAAGGTATCACTCGCCTGCACTCCCCAGGCGCCGATCCAGTGAAGTCCAGTTTGTCGACTTGCTGCTCCCCAATGACCTTGACTCAGCATTGAAACAGAAAAAGTACAAAAGCTCCAGAGGTTCTGATCTGCCTCTCCACCAAGTTTGGAGGCACCAGGACCTACCAGAGACGTGGCACCCTCGTTTTCTAATTGATGTCACTTAGAAACCCTCAGTGAATAACATCCCCGTAATGTGACCCATCTATAATTCTATATTCAGACCCAGATTTATGGGCTGTGTGAGGCAGGGCAGAGCAGCAAGTAACCTTGCATCACAGGCAAAGGGCAGGAATGGACCTGGAGCACACCAACTAGAAAGAGGTGGAGCTAAGATCACACTTGGAGATGATGGGGATCCTGAGTGGGTGTGCCACACAGTCCATAGCAGCTCGAGAGGTTGGTCAGAAGGCCCTAGAGCCTGGAAGAATCACTGACAAAACATCGACGGACCAAATATCGAGGTACCAAAATATCGACGCAAAAATATCGAAGTCAAGAATATCGACATCCTATCTACATCATGGTAAGTAAAAAAATATCGAAAAAAAAATATTGATGTCAAAAATATTGTTGTAAAAAATATCGTTTTTTTTAGATGTTAAAAAAATAATGTAAAATAAAGTAAATAATACATATAATTAAAAGAAACATAGTTAAAAATATTAAAACATGTTTAAAAATAATAAATAATACATATAATGTTAAAATAAATTAAACATATACATATAAAAAATAATATGTATACTTACTCCACAGAGTGCAACAGTAGGGAAAGTGTTGGATAGCGTAGAGGTAAAAATTACTATTCCCACTCCAGAGAGTGCAACAGTAGGAAAAGTGTTGGATAGCGTAGGGGTAAAAATTACTATTCCCACTCCAGTGAGCGCAACAGTAGGGAATGTGTTGGATAGCGTAGGGGTAAAAATTACTATTCCCACTCCAGTGAGTGCAACAGTAGGGAAAGTGTTGGATAGCGTAGAGGTTAAAATGACTATTCCCACTCCAGAGAGTGCAACAGTAGGGAAAGTGTTGGATAGCATATGGGTAAAAATTACTACTCTCACTCCAGTGAGTGCAACAGTAGGGAAAGTGTTGGATAGCGTAGATGTAAAAATTACTATTCCCACTCCAGAGAGTGCAACAGTAGCGAAAGTCTTGGATAGCGTAGGGGTAAAAATTACTATTCCCACTCCAAAGAGTGCAACAGTAGGGAAAGTGTTGGATAGCGTAAGGGTAAAAATTACTATTCCCACTCCAAAGAGTGCAACAGTTGGGAAAGTGTTGGAAAGCGTAGGGGTAAAAATTACTATTCCCACTCCAGAGAGTGCAACAGTAGGGAAAGTGTTGGATAGCGTAGGGGTAAAAATTACTATTCCCACTCCAGTGAGTGCAACAGTAGAGAAAGTGTTGGATAGCGTAGGGGTAAAAATTACTATTCCCACTCCAGTGAGTGCAACAGTAGGGAAAGTGTTGGATAGCGTAGGGGTAAAAATTACTTTTCCCACTCCAGTAAGTGCAACAGTAGGGAAAGTGTTGGATAGCGTAGGGGTAAAAATTACTATTCCCACTCGAGTGAGTGCAACAGTAGTGAAAGTGTTGGATAGCGTAGAGGTAAAAATGACTATTCCCACTCCAAAGAGTGCAACAGTAGGGAAAGCGTTGGATAGCGTAGGGGTTAATAATAACATACTTATAAATTAAATAATTTTTTTAATTAAATAATGATTTATTAATAAATCAAAAATAAATTAATTAAAAATACCAATATATTAAAATTAATAATTACTTTAATAATATTAAATTACTTCCCACCCTATTCCCCAATAAACACACAACCCACTCCGCATAAACTTTCACACAATTAATATAATTATCAATTAATAAATTAATAAAAATTAATTACCAATTAATAATTAGAAAACACACAAAGCAAGGGGTAAGGGGTAATTTCTAATGCACCTATCTTACAATACAAAAGCAGTTTATATAGAACAATATACAGAATATTACGGGTGCAAGGAATCGGAGGCTCGATACACCTTAAGACTCCAAGGATACAAATCCCACATATGCACACATTGAATACTGATTCCGCACTCCGTGATGTACAAGGATTTAATGTATCCTATAGGTTTAAACGTAGCAAGAAAAGAAAAGAAAAAAGCCCATCACTCCAGCAGATTCATAATTTCCTTATTCTTTATTGAAATCATCTTCTTAAAAGCAAGCGTAGCCAACGCATTTCGACCCTCACGGATCTTCCTCAGGGCTACAAATAAATATACAATACATTAAAACTTAATATTGACAAATATGTACATTATTTACAGTGTTAAAAAACATCCACCTATGTAGTATATAAACAATGATATATAACAAATACCATATTGCATTTTATTACTGGTTTAGCTTGTTTTTGCATTGTTATTACAGATTTAGGTTGATTTTGGACCAAAACATTTTGTTCAAATCATTAAGATATAATTATAACTGCTGAAGGGGCTTTTTATATTTATATAATGAGATGTGTACAGTATGGTATTTGCATGGCATGGGGCAACAATTATTACATAATTTCTAAATATCTAACATATAACATATACGTTTTTAAATTGTAATAATGCATCGAACATAAGCTTACCAATAACAATTGGCAGGTATATATCTTATTTAGAAATTATTGTGTTCCCAAGAACAATTAGGTCCCTCACTCATATTTGTTGTGAAGATAAACCCTGGTAAAGAGGGAAAAATGAAAAAAAAACAACAAAACAAGGTAGTCTCACCAATATCCATTATTGCTGTTAATCTGATAAAATCATTCTATAGATAGTATCTCCTTTTAGTGTATCATCAAAAGTAACATCATCTCTTATCTGGCAATATCCTTAGTACATTTTCAAGTGATCATCACAAACGTATTTTGGGGGAAATTTAGTATAACCCCATTTCAATCCCTAGGACAAAGGAAATTTATTATATTACTTTTGAGATAGACCAAACTGGGCATGTGTTGGTTGTGTGACTGTTGATGTGTTGGGTGGGTGCCCCTTTGGGCACGGGGTGTTCGTGGGACTACTTGGTGTTTGTGTGTGTGCTGAAGTGTTCCCGTGGGATCAGGGACATGATCCAGAGTCATGGTGGGTGTGCAGTGTGTCCTGCTTGATTGTGCATGTGTGCCATTGTGCCCATCTCCCCCGTCCCCCCACTCCCAGGTCGCTACGCACCATGTTGATGTAATGTTGGGTCATGTTGGGCAGTGTCCAGATCACCAACTCATGTCACCATCTCCAGACTGGTGAATGTGGCCACCATCTTCTCCATGTCATTCAGCTCCTGGTGTTCTGCTGGCCCCCCTCCTCCGGGGTGCGTTGCTGCTTTCTTGTTGGCAGCGAGTTTCTGCTTGGTTTTGCCATTCACATCAGTCCAGAGCCTCTTGTGCTCTTCCATTGTCCTCCTCTGCCATGCAACAGCATTCAGATGGTCTGAGGTGGTGTGCCATCTTTGCCTCTTTGTTGCCAATGACACATTGGAGGTGACGTACAGTTGGTGGTGGTGTTCTGTCTCATCCGTGGTGATAATCGGGTGTTCCTGTAGACTGTACCCCATCTTCCTCTTCTCATTGCCCTTCCACGAGCCCTGTATTCCTGGGTGTTCCTCTGTGGGGATTGTGGGGTTCATGTTGTCCTCTGCAGTCGGGCTGGGTGCATCCGTCGTACTCCGCAGTTGATTTCGTTTTTAGTGGCATTTTCCGTATGCTGTTCTTGTGCTTTTTCCCGCATTACGTGTGGGTATTGCTGGCCTCTCGCTGGTTGTCACTGTTTTCTTATCGCGTTTGGGCACATCGCGTCTTTTTACGCGTTGAGATTTGTGTTTTTATCTCCATCGCGGTGATTGTATCGCGGACATTGGCCGCATTTTCGGGGGACTATCGCATGGTACCGCCGTGTTGTGAATTCCACGTTAACACGGGGTTATTTTCCCGCGTTAGGCTGCGATGTGTAAAGTTGCGTTAACATTTTTTGGAGATGTTTAGCACACGTTCTTGTGAATATACCCCTGATACTTTTGGTCAGAAAAGCTTTAAAATGTACTACTCCCACTCTTCAGAGAGATTATCTGGCACAAACCCTACAATTGCTTAGTGGACCAACAGCAACCCTACCTACGAAGTTATCTTATAATAAAATCCTTAAATCATATATAATTGAACCACGTGCCATTTGCCATTATTTTGCAAAAAAATTAATGGAAATGACCCCAAATCTACAGTAAAGCCATATTTAAATTAGATCCCCTTTTGATTAATGTGATCACTCTAATATGTTTTATGCAACTTGTGAGAGACCCTCAATTCTCCTGCAAAACTGGCTTTAAATCGTATTCTGTTTTGTGTAAGGTTGGTAGCTAATTTGCTCAAGTTGTAAGACTGGGCGCAAATATTTTCAGTAATCTTTTGTAATATCCACGGCCCACTGTTTGCAAAGTGTCACTCACATCCTCCAAACGCCCTTGGGGTATTGTAGCAAAATATACAGAATGAAAATAAACTGTCTGTTTTCAAATATCACCAAAATTAAAGATTTTTTTTTTACAGATCCTGCAGATAGAAACCATTACTTCCCCTCAGAACCACCTCTAGTTATTATGTGGGGCCATGCCCCCCAAACATATACTTCTGGGTACGGGCCTGCCACACAGTCCATGGCCCTGAGAGGGTGGTCAGAAGGACCTGGAGCAATGGCCGAGGGTCCTGGCAAGAAGAGAAAGAGGTTCCTTCCGGGAAGGAGTGTCCGCGGAAGCTGCGCTCAGGAGAGCGGGGCCAGCTGCGAGTGAGATCCCTGCTTCGGGACTCTGTGTCTCGCTTGGGCCGCCGAGCCTGTCTTCAGGCCGCCTTTTAGCTTGGCGAGACTGATGTGGGGAGCCTGTCTCGCCCCCGGAGACTGACACTTTCGTTGCTCCATCGGGAGCTCAGGTACTGTGGGATTGTGTGGTTCTGGCTGTCGTTCAGTGTGCCACAAGCAGCTGGGAGAACCTTTGAAACATCATTTGCCTTTCTTGCAATTTCCCTGCTAGGACAGTCCTGCTTCCCGATCCCCTGACGGATATTGATGTACTTGGACTAGAATTTCTGTAGCAACCCTAAGAGAAGTGCATGTGTTCTAAAGCACTACGATTGCATACCTGCTTAAATTAAGTATCATTTGAAAACTATTGATGCATTTTTGTTGTTTTGATTCTATTTCATCCAGATAAAGATAGTTCCTTTTCTTATACTGGTTTGGAGTCGTTTTGTGGTGTTTTCACTGGGTCCCTGTAATTAACCGTTACACAAATACTTCACACATTGCCTCCTACGTTAAGCCTGACTGCTCTGTGCCAAGCTACCAGAGGGTGAGCACTGGTTAATTTAGAGTGTGTACCTGAATTACCCTGACTAGGATTTTGGTCCCTACTTGGACAGGGTGCATATGTCTGCCAACTAGAAACCTCAATTTCTAACAGTTAGTTAACCTGACCCTTAGTGTTTTCGCTTAGCATATCACTGTTCTAACCTCTTCCGTGCTCATGACGACCCCCGGCCGTCATGAGTCACGGTGGGCGTGTGCTCACAACGGCCGGGGGCCGTCCGAGACACGCCCACTCTTTGGAATGCCCAGCACAGGGGCGGAATCGGCGCCGCAGCGAAGCGGCTAAACAGTTCAAGATGTTGGAGACTGTAAGGAGAGAGAGCATCGGGGGGATAGGTGGGGGCTGACAGGTAAGAGGGAGGGGGTGACAGTTGGAACTAACAGAACCTTTTCAGAGAAGCAGGATACATGTGTACGTTTATGAGCAGTGGTTCTGTAGCTCCAACGTGCCATGCCAAGGTATAATTTAATGTGCGTGCAGTAGACATGTTTGTGCCACAAGAGTTCATGTCCATGCCTGGAGGAGCATGTTTTTACCAATTAGGCACTGGTAACAACATTTGTTTTTGAGTTGCATTAATTTGGGTTAAGGTAACCCTTGTTTTTGAGTGCCCGGTGCAGAGTGGACGTTTTGGTTTTCGTATCAACTTAAAATGATCGATGTGACGTCTTGATATAAATCGTGGCGTCAATGACTCCACTCGCTCACGTACCTGCATGTGCCACATGGTGAGCAGACATCCCAAAATGCACTTGGGCTCCAGATGTATGTCACATTGGATTTTCAGATATTCTCACAGTTTATTCGAGCATCTCAAATGGTGCATTGTACCACAAAAGCCTGGGACAGTTGAAATGCACTTCATTTGGTACAGAGAGAAAATGTCTCTGGGAACACTCTCTGGGGTATATTCACAAGAACGTGTGATAACTACCGCAAGAGTACCGTAACGCAACTTTCAATATCGCAGCCTATCTCGGGAAAATAACCCCGTGTCAACGTGGAATTCACAAGAAGGTGGTAGCATGCGATAGTCACCAGATAACGTGTCAAATGTCAGCGTGAAAATCAACGCCACGCTGAAAAAATGCGAAACGCAAACGCGAGAAACCATGCGATGAGGCTAATCGCGGTACAGAAATCAGCGAACACCTGCCACAGACCTGCAAATCCCACGCGTCCGGTGGGAAAAAGCACCATAAAAGAAAGAAATAAAAAGCCCAAAAACAATTCAAACTGCGTAGCAACATGGATGCACCCGGACTGAGTGCAGAGGACAAGCCGAACACCATAAGCCCTACGGAGGACCAGCCAGGAAACCCGCGTTCGGGGAAGGGCAAGGACAAGAGGAAGAGGAAGACCGTGTACAGTCCGGAGGAAGACCGGATCATCGTCACGGGGGTGACCGAACACCATCAACAACTGTTCGGCACCTCCACTGCGGCACTGGCAACCCAAACCGAAATATGGCAGGCCATCGTCACCAAAGTCAATGCAGTTTGATCCAGCGCAGCTAATATAAATTCTTCTCCTTTGGACATGACATCCAGGTAAATCACTCTTTTAACAACTATATCATATGACGGTGGGGCCCATAACACCACATAATCATTCACTCTCTCAATCTTTTCCCCTGGGTCACATCCACTACTACCAAAGAGAAGAAGGTAGTTGCTGGAGGAACGGGATACCTTATTAAAATCGACAAGATCATTTCTCAAACATCATACATAATCAGTATTAATCCTGTCAGTTCTAAGACATCAAGGTATTCCGCTCTTTGGTCGATGGACCAACTAGTAAGAATAAGTTGATGGAGATTAAGACCAGCTCAATCACTTATTGAGCTGGTCTTAATTGAGCTAAACTTATTAAACATTACACTTTTTATTGAGCTAAAGAACCACAGACTCGTAGTTTTAATTTATAATAGATTTTATCTACCTTCTTTAAATACATGAATAAGATTCAATTTTATTAATCAGTTTAATATGTTTCAATATTATTATAAGAAATAAACTTTAAAAAGAATTTATGCATACCCCTTTTAGATGCAGATAAATTGCAGATCACAGCATAGAATTCCCAAAACTGACTGTCTGTCCCGCTAAACAGGCCTCCTCGACGGATCTCCTATACAGGTTTCCCGCATCGATCTCGTTCCTTCCCAGTCAAGTTAGAGTCAAAAATGATTTATTCTATTAAGTAAATGGCCTATAGAAAATAGCAGCAGTTCTTCAACGTCCAGTGCTCAAAAATTATGTATGAATAGCGCTCCTCCTACTTAAGAATAGATCCTCTTATACCCTACTACTAGCTTACTAAACAGAAAAGTTGCAAATCTTTGGGGGCGAGAATCACGCTAATTGGTCCATTGGAGGGGTGGCAAGCATCACCTCATTGCCCTCCTTGCTCAAACCGGTTCTGAAATTGTTTATAATTTTGTCCTTTCTCACGGCTTTAGGGTTTTAGCAATCCAATTGACAGTTCGTATAATGTTGCTTCTTCTTAGTTACTTATTTTGAACAGTCCATTGTTAATTCACTGTTTCTGGTCCTGTTCTCACGGCTGAGTCCTTCTTGGCATCTATTTCATGACAAGTTAGCCCGTCCTTGACACTTCTCACTCTGGGCTCGACTCATATCCACGTGACATATCTCTGCGGCTTTCCTCCGCTTGGAAGCCATCTTTGCATCTGCGCATTGAGCCCATCTGCCTCAGCAGCCATTTTCACAGCATGGCCTAACAGGCCCGAAAGAACTATCATGAAAACAAACACAATCATAATTAAAATAGAGAAAATAAGCCTTTGCGTTTCCCACCCGTCATTCTACGTACCCCAATTAGGTGTTACCTAGCAAAAGCGACATGTAAAGCCATGTTTACTTACCATCCGCATTCATTTGCCACAATACAATTTTCTACATAGCACAAATCATGCAATATCACTCTAATTAGTACGCAAACCATTATATTAGTGTTATTTTACGTTGACAAATGTAAATAGGTTAACTTTGCACATAAATTGCGGTTACCACTTTTAAAAAGATGTAAAAGTGTTGATTAGTCAGACAGACAATTAATACTATTAATTTATTAGCATGAATGTTAGGGGGTTCAAACATTTTTTATTTACCTTGCTCCATCAAGTTGGAGTGTCCAGGAGGTCACTGGAGGAGGTCAAGAGGCGCAGGCATGATCTGAAAAGTCAGACCAGGGAGGCAGCAACGGCGACTGGAGGTGGGAGTCCTGTGACACAGGAGGAGCTGGATGAACTGAAGCAAATGGTGGCCACAGTCAGCAGTGAGGAGACGGTGGCAGGATTGGGGGGCCTGGACACAGCACGATACGACCTGACCCAACAGCAACAGGGTGAGTAACATCTAGGGACGGGGGGACGGGGGGAGATGGGCACAATGGCACACATGCACAATTACGTGTAGCACACAACACACCCACAATGACCATAGAACATGTCCCTGATTGCCTTGGCACACTGCAGCACACATAGAAACGCCAAGTAGGCCCCCATCCACAATGTGCACAGAGGGGGCCCCCCCTATCACCAATATCACAACCGACCCGTGCACATGTGCTGAATCCAGCAAAGCAGCGGCTCTGTGACCCACACTGACTATGCAAGTAACACTGCATGTCCGATAGCATGGCAGCTGCCAAAAAAAAAATGACATGGCCCATGAAGCGACATGGAGGTAGCCCAGTGCGGATCACATCCGTAAAGGAGTAGGTCACACTCCGACGTGTCCACGTGCACCCACCACCCATGCCATACAATACACGCAGCAGACGAACAATGCACCAGGCCACAAAAACAGTCCGAGAGCACATCTGACCCAAGTCAAAAGCAAATCAGGCCCCGAAAAGCACACAATTCAAAGGCACCCCGCCTCCAAGGGAGAAGGCTACACGAAATCAGAGCTGCAGGGGCAACTCCCCCACAATGCAGCACACACACATAGCAATCACAGAACATCAGCAATGACGGCAATGTGGTACAAAGTGCAACACCAGCACCACAGGACAGAACTCACAACAGGTTCCGCTCGTGCGTAGTAACTGTCCACTCACATCTGGCATTGCCTGACACTGTGTGATGATAATGTATGGGTACTACCACACATCCATCATGTAGTCGAAAAACACACTGACTGCCATCAAATAGCCAGCTCCCCCCAAACAGTCACAATGTACATTGGCATGCAGTCTGAATGTAAACATCTGCAAATCATCACTATACATGTGAAACTCTGTTAACCTGCATCTCACCTTTACATTGCAGAGGGACAAACAACACCTCCTGCAGAGCCCACCACACATCCCATCATTGATGATGAAGAGGACACCCTGCACACATGTCAAGACACCCTCCAACGGATGATGGACAGCCTCTGCACCCCACCCCCAGGAGCAGGCCAGGCCAGCTGCCTCGAGGTAACCCCACCACCTGCACAGACCACACAGCAGGAAACACACACCACCACGGCTGTCTCCCAGGACCCCCGACCAATACATGGAATTCCAACGGCGTGTGTTGGGTTGCCAGGTGGAGTTGGCTCATCAGCTGCGGGTGGGTTTCAAACTCTTGGCAGCCAAACTCGATGCCAAACATGGGTGTCTGAGTCCCATCAGGGACCACGTACAGTCCCTATCGGACACCCCCTGTATGCACCATGCTCCGCCACAGACCTTGGCTGACCTCGCTGGTGCCATGAATCTAATACAAGAACTGTCTGGTCAGACAGGCACCAGCCATGACAGCACAGAGTTGGCACAGATGCGGAGGGCAATGGAGACCATGGAGCAGATGCAGGCTGGAAGTATGTCTTCCATGGCTGGACACCAGCGAGTAGTGGCTGGGAACAGCAACACCCTGCAGTACTCCATCTTGCCATTGCTGCCACTGAGCTGTTCCCAGATGACTGCAGCGGGAACATTGACACACACAGCTCCGACCCCTGATATGTCCGTGGCACACTGTGATGCTGCCCCATCACCTACGCAGTCTGATGTGTCAGGGGCACACAGCGATGCAGCCATCACCCCGCCACACACACCGGACACACCGGACACAGAACCCGTATCAGGGGAGTGAGAAGGGGATGGGAACTAATGTGGGAGGAAGGAGGCAGTAGCATCCATCACCGCCATATGGCCTGTCCCTGCCTGCTCATGACCTATGCATCATGCCCTGGGAAATACCTCCTACTGACCTCCGGAACACCCTGCGACATTCACCCCGACCCCGACACGGACTGCCATTTCTTCACCGCTGGCCAATTACACAGCAATCCAGCTGCGGACTGCACTCTTACTCTTCCTAATCACTGTGCAATCCCCAAAGGACTCTGGTTGGCCCACCACTGGGCTTCCATGTGATGTGGGCCTGGATGGCCAGGTACAGCTCCAGCTCCGTCAATCACCTGAATGTGAATAAAACATTCTAAATCACACAGATGTGTCATCACTATGTTCACTCACGTATGGAAGTATGGCTGGATGTGGGGAGGATGATTGCACATGAAGGTACACCCTGGTAACTGACATCTATGTGCATGTCTATCCCTGAGACACATGGCCAATTGGATGACTGTGAAGGTGAGTATTAGCTGTGTCCCCATTGCACATCAACAGAAATCTCACAACACCCCAACGTAGGCACACGTCCATGTGTTGAATAGGGCTGTGTGTAGGAGTGACCAAAATGGTGGCAGGCCAGGAGTGGTGTCCTACACCACATGTGACAACAGAACTTCACGTCGCATACCGCCTTACACACATCTGTGTGGACACATTCTGTTGTGATGTATGACATTGCTCCACATGGTCAGAGGTTGGACACCATACACACATAGCTGAAGTCATTGCCCTCCTTGCTCAAACCGGTTCTGAAATTGTTTATAATTTTGTCCTTTCTCACGGCTTTAGGGTTATAGCAATCCGATTGACAGTTCGTATAATGTTGCTTTTTCTTAGTTACTTATTTTGAACAGTCCATTGTTAATTCACTGTTTCTGGTCCTGTTCTCACGGCTTTATGCTAAGTCCTTCTTGGCATCTATTTCATGACAAGTTAGCCCGTCCTTGACACTTCTCACTCTGGGCTCGACTCATATCCACGTGACATATCTCTGTGGCTTTCCTCCGCTTGGAAGCCATCTTTGCATCTGCGCATTGAGCCCATCTGCCTCAGCAGCCATTTTCACAGCATGGCCTAGCAGGCCCGAAAGAACTATCATGAAAACAAACACAATCATAATTAAAATAGAGAAAATAAGCCTTTGCGTTTCCCACCCGCCATTCTAAGTACCCCAATTAGGTGTTACCTAGCAAAAGCGACATGTAAAGCCATGTTTACTTACCATCCGCATTCATTTGCCACAATACAATTTTCTACATAGCACAAATCATGCAATATCACTCTAATTAGTACGCAAACCATTATATTAGTGTTATTTTACGTTGACAAATGTAAATAGGTTAACTTTGCACATAAATTGCGGTTACCACTTATAAAAAGATGTAAAATGATTGCACATGAAGGTACACCCTGGTAACTGACATCTATGCGCATGTCTATCCCTGAGACACATGGCCAATTGGATGACTGTGAAGGTGAGTATTAGCTGTGTCCCCATTGCACATCAACAGCAATCTCACAACACCCCAACGTAGGCACACGTCCATGTGTTGAATAGGGCTGTGTGTAGGAGTGACCAAAATGGTGGCAGGCCAGGAGTGGTGTCCTACACCACATGTGACAACAGAACTTCAAGTCGCATACCGACTTACACACATCTGTGTGGACACATTCTGTTGTGATGTATGACATTGCTCCACATGGTCAGAGGTTGGACACCATACACACATAGCTGAAGTCATGTAAGTGCACATGTCGTCCAGCACCTATCCAAACACAATGTCTGGCTCACAGAGGTGGAGCTTGCCAAAGGGACACACCCCCATTGCACATGCGTCAGTCAGTTCCTCCCTGTGTTGAGACGATGCTCATTGTGGCACACGAGTGGACAATCTAAACAACACACCTCACAGTTAGACACTAGTAGAGTGGCATAGGCTTTATTGTCATGTGCGTGTCAGTACGGACAAGGCAACGGCCACAACAGGCAGGGACAGGCTTAAGACACTTACACGCAGCATGGGTACATGTCAAGGTTCAGAAAATGTTGGGGCTGAAATGGACAACATTCATCACAGATGGCAACGCTCACAGCCCACCTTGCCGGATGAGTCATATGTTGTTTGGCGTCTGCACATTGCCCCATGTGAGGGGGCATGACTCACTGCACGTGGGGTCTGCATGGTGCTCTGCCTCCGGAGTGCGCCGATTGTCTGCTCTGCTGACAGTGATCAGGTGTGAGGGTCCGACAGGTTCACATGTCGTGCTACATTGCCATGTGTATGCCCTCCCCCAGCAGTGTGTCCGAATTGGCAACGTTGCCAAATGACGCTGTGTTGCTCCAACCATGGACCTGTGTCACCTTGCACAGGTGTGTGTACACACACGTTATTCCACGCACATGCATCCAGGGCCCGACCGAAGGCAGACGTGTCCTCTGTTGTGGTGGGATATCTGAGCAATCCCCACGATGCAACGAGTTGTTGGGCCATGTGCTGTGGGTGGCAATCGGATGTGGCTGCACTAACGTAGTTACTCGTCCATGAATGCCCGTGCAGCTTCATGTGCAATGTGTTCCAATAGCACGTCGTTGTCGTGTTCAAGGAACACCAGGGTGAGCCAATCCATTAGGTGGTCCGGGCAGGTGTGCTCAGCCCACGCCGTCTCACCGATCCGCAACACAGCCCAATAGGGGAGCGCCTCGATATGGTCACTGCACACGAGAAACTGTGCAATCTCCCATGCACAACTACCAACACATACGCAGTATGTCAAGGCATCCCATGCACGGCTGTCTCTGTTACACTCCTGTTCGTGATCCAACAGGGGGCGCAGACACAAGTCATAGTCCAATTCATCAACAGTTGTGTTGGATAGGCAGACATCCATGGGACACTCGAATGTGCATGTTCGGCAGTGGAACCAGGGCTGGACGCAGGTGACGTGGGCAATGCGGAAGCTGAGGCTGTAACTGATCTGCAGCACTGCCAGTGGCAGTGCGCCCAGTAAATGCAGCATATGTGCACGGTACTGTTCCACGTGACGGGGTTGTGCATGTGCCCGGTATGGCCTGCCATTGCATTGGTGCGTCTCGTGAACAGGCACTCTTCTGAACTGCAACAGTTGTGTGGAGGATATGCCACAGCTCTGAGCAATGATTCGAAAGTGTGTGCAAAGTTGTGGGTAATGGGTTGCTGTTTCCGTGAGTGTCAAGGGCATCCCATGCGGGGGTACCACAGGCAGGGGCTTCTGTGTGTGGGCTGTGGATGAGTCGGATGGTTCATTTGCGGAATGCGTGGTGTGGGAGTCGTCCCTATCTGCAATTGCATCTCTATCAGGGTGTTCAAGGCACGTTCTGGACCAAGATCAGAGGTGCAGGTGTCCTCCCGCCTTCTGCATTGGGACAATGGTGCTTTCATCCCTGATGTTTGTCTGACTACTACTTGCGTTTTTGGAATGTGATGTGGCTTTGGCGCTGAGATTGGGACACGGTCTTGGGCTCATGGTGTACGGATGGCGATGCACACACACATGTTGGCATGTGGAGCCAGGTGCCCGAGCAGCCTTGCGCTGCTTGTGCTATCTCACTCCGTCTCTCTCCCTCGCTCTCTCCCTCTCTTTCCTTTGTTGGGCGCATGGCACACCTTCTTCTCTTGGATTTGGTCTTCCAGGCTGTGTGCTACGGATTGTCCAGTGAGGAGCAGCTAGGACTCATCCTAAGGGTTGTTTCTGCTTTTGTTTGTATGGTGTTTTGTGTTGGTGATTGCATTGCTGTATGACTGATTCTCCATTTTCTGGCCACACATCTATGTTTGTTTTCCTGCTTGTGTGACATCAGGCAAAATGTTTGTTTTGGGATTTGTGGTGTTGGTGTGCAGTTTCTTAGTCCGGGGTTGGGGGTGGTCCTGCGGGGGGTGTTGTGGGCCTGGGTGTGGTGTTGGTGGGTGTTGTGGCCCTCTTGGGTGTCCGTGCTGCATGTTCAGTTGCTCGTGGGCATCTGTTGTCCTTCATGTGTGGCTCTGGGCTGTGCTCCTTTTGTGGTGCAGGCTGTGGTCTGACTTTACACCAGGTCAGGGCAGGTGTAGATTTCCTGGTGCTAATGTGGCTTATCGCGGGTTTTGTGTTCTTATCGCTGATGTGGTTGGTCGTTGTGAATGTTGAGGTGTGATGTTGTCTCAACTTTTGTCACGGGAACGCCTACTCTGCATCTCATTAGCGATATTTGCGGGGGTCCTCTGTGGCGATGTTTTTTGCGGCTGCTATCGCGGGTGAACTGGTGCTGTGGGCTGTTAACACCGGCTTGTGAATGGGGGGGTAAATTTATCACGACTTTGGCTGCGATAAAGTGCCGTTAATTCGGCGATAGCTCCTTGTGAATATGTCCCTTTGTTTATTAGTGTGAGTCTCACAATTCTTTATTTAGAACAAGGACAGGAATAGCCATCACGTGATATAACGTGATGTCGGTACAAGCTAGAGGACAGCATGAACACAACCTAGGTTAGCGTAAGCTTAGTTCATTCGTGTTTATTGTGAGAAAGAAAAGGACACTCCCACAATGATGGTCATTCACCCTTGTGAGATCAGGGCTATCGTCTCTCATTTTCCCTGCCCAAGGCCGGGTGGATATCTCTCCCTGAATCACATAGTGATGGAATCTCGTACTCTGCATCTTTTGCTGAAGTTAAAGCGTGGTGACGTACCCCTGCTGTGTATTTGTAGATGTGTTGGGATCTGATTACAAGTCGCACAGTACTGGGGGGTGCAAACTCCACACCAGTAATTATCAGTACTGTATGATAGCAACCCACCAATACCATGAAGTTATGAGTTAAACCTGACATTCTGCACGGTATTCCCTTTTCCATGGGGTTTAACACAAACATTTGATCCCTACTCTTAGCAGGTAGTAAAAGTGTACAGTGGACTGTGGAAGTGTGCAGTGGACTGTGGTAAAAGTGTGCGAGGGTCTGTGGTAAAAGTGTGCAAGTGTCTGTGGTAAAAGTATGCAGGGGCTGTGGTAAAAGTGTGCAGGGGGATGTGGTAAAAGTCTGCAGGGGCTGAGGTAAAAGTGTGCAAGGGTCTGTGTTAAAATTGTGCAGTGGACTGTGGTAAACGTGGGCAGTGGAGTGTGCAGTGGAGTGTGGTAAAAGGTGCGTGGGCTGTGGTAAAAGTGTGCAACGGTTTGTGGTAAAAGTATGCAGGGGCCTGTGGTAAAACTGTGGTAAAAGTGTGCAAGGGTCTGTGGTAAAAGTATGCAGGGGGCTGTGGTAAAAGTGTGCAGTGGCCTGTGGTAAAAGTGTGCCGTGGGCTGTGGTAAATGTATGCAGGGTGCTCTGGTAAAAGTCTGAAGGGGCTGTGGTAAAGGTGTGCAGTGGACTGTGGTAAAAGTGTGCAAGGGTCTGTGGTAAAAGTGTGCAGTGGACTGTGGTAAAAGTGTGCAGTGGACTGTGGTAAAAGTGTGCAGTGGACTGTGGTAAAAGTGTGCAAGGGTTTGTGGTAAAAGTATGCAGGGGCCTGTGGTAAAAGTGTGCAGTGGCCTGTGGTAAAAGTGTGCCGTGGGCTGTGGTAAAAGGGTGCAGTGGACTGCGGTAAAAGTATGCAGGGGGCTCTTGTAAAAGTGTGTAGTGGACTGTGGTAAAAGTGTGCAGTGGACTGTGGTAAAAGTGTGCGAGGGTCTGTGGTATAAGTCTGCAGGGGCTGTGGTAAAAGAGTGCAAGGGTCTGTGTTAAAAGTGTGCAGTGGACTGTGGTAAAAGTGTGCAGTGGACTGTGGTAAAAGTGTGCAAGGGTCTGTGGTAAAAGTGTGCAGTGGACTGTGGTAAACGTGTGCAGTGGAGTGTGGTAAAAGTGTGCAGTGGACTGTGGTAAAAGTGTGCAAGGGTCTGTGGTAAAAGTGTGCAGTGGACTGTGGTAAAAGTTTGCAAGGGTCTGTGGTAAAAGTATGCAGGGGGCTGTGGGAAAAGTGTGCAGTGGCCTGTGGTAAAAGTGTGCCGTGGGCTGTGGTAAAAGTGTGCAGGGTGCTCTGGTAAAAGTCTGAAGGGGATGTGGTAAAAGTGTGCAGTGGACTGTGGTAAAAGTATGCAGGGGGCTCTTTTAAAAGTGTGTAGTGGACTGTGGTAAAAGTGTGCAAGGGTCTGTGGTAAAAGTCTGCAGGGGCTGTGGTAAAAGTGTGCAAGGGTCTGTGTTAAAAGTGTGCAGTGGACTGCAAGGGTCTGTGGTAAAAGTGTGCAGTGGACTGTGGTAAACGTGTGCAATGGAGTGTGGTAAAAGTGTGCAGTGGACTGTGGTAAAAGTGTGCAAGGGTCTGTGGTAAAAGTATGCAGGGGGCTGTGGTAAAAGTGTGCAGTGGCCTGTGGTAAAAGTGTGCCGTGGGCTGTGGTAAATGTATGCAGGGTGCTCTGGTAAAAGTCTGAAGGGGCTGTGGTAAAGGTGTGCAGTGGACTGTGGTAAAAGTGTGCAAGGGTCTGTGGTAAAAGTGTGCAATGGACTGTGGTAAAAGTGTGCAGTGGACTGTGGTAAAAGTGTGCAGTGGACTGTGGTAAAAGTGTGCAAGGGTTTGTGGTAAAAGTATGCAGGGGCCTGTGGTAAAAGTGTGCAGTGGCCTGTGGTAAAAGTGTGCCGTGGGCTGTGGTAAAAGTGTGCAGGGGCTGTGATAAAAGTATGCAGGGTGCTCTGGTAAAAGTCTGAAGGGGATGTGGTAAAAGTGTGCAGTGGACTGCGGTAAAAGTATGCAGGGGGCTCTGGTAAAAGTGTGTAGTGGACTGTGGTAAAAGTGTGCAGTGGACTGTGGTAAAAGTGTGCGAGGGTCTGTGGTATAAGTCTGCAGGGGCTGTGGTAAAAGAGTGCAAGGGTTTGTGTTAAAAGTGTGCAGTGGACTGTGGTAATAGTGTGCAGTGGACTGTGGTAAAAGTGTGCAAGGGTCTGTGGTAAAAGTGTGCAGTGGACTGTGGTAAACGTGTGCAGTGGCCTGTGGTAAAAGTGTGCCGTGGGCTGTGGTAAATGTATGCAGGGTGCTCTGGTAAAAGTCTGAAGGGGCTGTGGTAAAGGTGTGCAGTGGACTGTGGTAAAAGTGTGCAAGGGTCTGTGGTAAAAGTGTGCAGTGGACTGTGGTAAAAGTGTGCAGTGGACTGTGGTAAAAGTGTGCAGTGGACTGTGGTAAAAGTGTGCAAGGGTTTGTGGTAAAAGTATGCATGGGCCTGTGGTAAAAGTGTGCAGTGGCCTGTGGTAAAAGTGTGCCGTGGGCTGTGGTAAAAGTGTGCAGGGGCTGTGATAAAAGTATGCAGGGTGCTCTGGTAAAAGTCTGAAGGGGATGTGGTAAAAGTGTGCAGTGGACTGCGGTAAAAGTATGCAGGGGGCTCTGGTAAAAGTGTGTAGTGGACTGTGGTAAAAGTGTGCAGTGGACTGTGGTAAAAGTGTGCGAGGGTCTGTGGTATAAGTCTGCAGGGGCTGTGGTAAAAGAGTGCAAGGGTTTGTGTTAAAAGTGTGCAGTGGACTGTGGTAAAAGTGTGCAGTAGACTGTGGTAAAAGTGTGCAAGGGTCTGTGGTAAAAGTGTGCAGTGGACTGTGGTAAACGTGTGCAGTGGAGTGTGGTAAAAGTGTGCAGTGGTCTGTGGTAAAAGTGTGCAAGGGTCTGTGGTAAATGTATGCAGGGGGCTGTGGTAAAAGTGTGCAGGGGGATGTGATAAAAGTGTGCAATGGTCTGTGTTAAATGTATGCAGGGGGCTGTGGTAAAAGTGTGCAGTGGCCTGTGGTAAAAGTGTGCCGTGGGTTGTGGTAAAAGTGTGCAGGGGCTGTGGTAAAAGTATGCAGGGTGCTCTGGTAAAAGTCTGAAGGGGATGTGGTAAAAGTGTGCAGTGGACTGTGGTAAAAGTATGCAGGGGGCTCTTGTAAAAGTGTGCAGTGGACTGTGGTAAAAGTGTGCAGTGGACTGTGGTAAAAGTGTGCGAGGGTCTGTGGTAAAAGTATGCAGGGTCTGTGGTAAAAGTGTGCAGGGGGATGTGATAAAAGTGTGCAAGGGTCTGTGGTAAAAGTCTGCAGGGGCTGTGGTAAAAGTGTGCAAGGGTCTGTGTTAAAAGTGTGCAGTGGACTGTGGTAAAAGTGTGCAGTGGACTGTGGTAAATGTGTGCAAGGGTCTGTGGTAAATGTATGCAGGGGGCTGTGGTAAAAGTGTGCAAGGGTCTGTGGTAAAAGTCTGCAGGGGCTGTGGTAAAAGTGTGCAAGGGTCTGTGTTAAAAGTGTGCAGTGGACTGTGGTAAAAGTGTGCAGTGGACTGTGGTAAAAGTGTGCAAGGGTCTGTGGTAAAAGTGTGCAGTGGACTGTGGTAAAAGTGTGCAGTGGACTGTGGTAAAAGTGTGCAAGGTGCCCCTTCCTGCTCACAAACATTCCAGCGTGCAATGGAGGGTGCAAGGGGGCCCACGATGGCGCTAGGCAGCCGAAATAGCGCCAGCGCAGGGAGAAAGGACAGGAATGCGCCGTGTTGCATAAATACGGCACATTCCTGCCCTTTCCCAGTGACGCAGGGCAGTGCAGTGCAGTGCAGTAAGGTGACTTGCTGAGCTGCCCTGCGCCACTAACTTCTATAACCCTTGGTGTAACATACATTTAAAGTAATGAGTTGCATATATTCACAGCGCTTGCAGGCGCAGGAGGCACTATAAATACACGTCATTGTCGAGTTACACACACACATCTGCAGTGATCGCTCGTATGAACCAATTGAGCTTTCAGAACATAAAAATAATGTATCTGTTCCCATAACATTAACCTGCATTTATGTGTTATTTAAAGTGTGAGTATATTTTGTTCTTTTTTCCCTCGTCCCTGGCAGTGCCCACCCCCCAACTGCCCTCAGGGTCACAGCTTCATGCTTTGAACGGGCTTTGGCTTCTGAGGGCCTGCGAACTACTTTGTACAACTAACATCATTTACTGTAAAAGCACAGAGGCCTCCCCCACCCCCTTGTGCTTAGGAGGAGGCGGGGCCGGCTCCTTAGGGAGCGAGGGGTGTGGGGGGCTGTGAGGGGCAGGTGGGGCCTTTCCGTGGAAATTCAACATTTCTGCGGAATTGTGAAATGAAGGACACATGGGGAAGAGTCCGGGCCCCCAGAGTGTGTTTACTCACAGTGCCCCCGGGGCACAGCCTGCCTTGCTCTTGCTCTTGCTCAACCACTGCTGGTAAAATTACTGGACTTTATCCTGGGGGGGTCGGCATGGGGAGGGGGGGCGGAGAAGTGCATATTTACTGGAAAAATGTGCGGTCGTATTTACTTTCCGGGGAAAGGTGAATTTCACTGTCCGATAGTGAGACAAGCCGAGAGAGGTCATGTTTGCACCCCCTGGAGCCCCTCCGTACCCACACACCTGATTCAAAGCGCTATACTGACTTGTTGCACGACGAAGCACTATCAACCCATGGCCACTGAGCATGTAGGAAAAGCAGCCAGGGATAGAAAAAACCGCACCACCTGAAGCCATCACCTAAATAGTACATGGACAGAACACTGATGGAGATATAAACATAACTTAAGACGGAGGGCCTTATTTATGAAGGCCTGCGTCACATTTAAGCCGCCGTTGCGTCACTTTTTGTGATGCTGTGGCGGCGTAAATAATGCGTCATGTTGCGCCATACTTACGAAGTGACGCATCTAGGCAGATGTGTCACTTCGTAAACCCCTGCGCTACATTATGCCTGCGTCAGGTGTAATGTATGCAGGGTGGGCGTTCCTCCGCAAGAAAGGGATACAAAGGGGATGATGGACGGAACGTTTGAGCCAATCAAACACTCACCCCCAGTCAACTGATCTGGGTTTAATCCATCATCATTCTTTAGCTCACTCCACCACCCCAGTTCAGACATGGCCATATGCAAATCAGTCTGACCCTGTGCCTCATGGGAACAGTCCAGCCCGAACTGCCAAGCCATGTCTTCCCTGGACCGGAAACAAGCATCCTAGGACCGGTTTCTGGCATTCCAGCCGTCATCAGCCAGGCTTGCTTGAATCCAGTGGCAAAGTGAGCAAGGGACCCACGTCTGGGCATACCCCCGCCAACTTAGGGCGAACAAAGCGATACAAAGGGGATGATGGACGGAACGTTTGAGCCAGTCAAACACTCACCCCCAGTCAACTGATCTGGGTTTAATCCATCATCATTCTTTAGCTCACTCCACCACCCCAGTTCAGACATGGCCATATGCAAATCAGTCTGACCCTGTGCCTCATGGGAACAGTCCAGCCCGAACTGCCAAGCCATGTCTTCCCTGGACCGGAAACAAGCATCCTAGGACCGGTTTCTGGCATTCCAGCCGTCATCAGCCAGGCTTGCTTGAATCCAGTGGCAAAGTGAGCAAGGGACCCACGTCTGGGCATACCCCCGCCAACTTAGGGCGAACAAAGAGATACAAAGGGGATGATGGACGGAACGTTTGAGCCAATCAAACACTCACCCCCAGTCAACTGATCTGGGTTTAATCCATCATCATTCTTTAGCTCACTCCACCACCCCAGTTCAGACATGGCCATATGCAAATCAGTCTGACCCTGTGCCTCATGGGAACAGTCCAGCCCGAACTGCCAAGCCATGTCTTCCCTGGACCGGAAACAAGCATCCTAGGACCGATTTCTGGCATTCCAGCCGTCATCAGCCAGGCTTGCTTGAATCCAGTGGCAAAGTGAGCAAGGGACCCACGTCTGGGCATACCCCGCCAACTTAGGGCGAACAAGCGATACAAAAGGGGATGATGGACGGAACGTTTGAGCCAATCAAACACTCACCCCCAGTCAACTGAACTGGGTTTAATCCATCATCATTCTTTAGCTCACTCCACCACCCCAGTTCAGACATGGCCATATGCAAATCAGTCTGACCCTGTGCCTCATGGGAACAGTCCAGCCCGAACTGCCAAGCCATGTCTTCCCTGGACCGGAAACAAGCATCCTAGGACCGGTTTCTGGCATTCCAGCCGTCATCAGCCAGGCTTGCTTGAATCCAGTGGCAAAGTGAGCAAGGGACCCACGTCTGGGCATACCCCCGCCAACTTAGGGCCTGGCACAGGGTCAGACTGATTTGCATATGGCCATGTCTGAACTGGGGTGGTGGAGTGAGCTAAAGAATGATGATGGATTAAACCCAGATCAGTTGACTGGGGGTGAGTGTTTGATTGGCTCAAACTTTCCGTCCATCATCCCCTTTTGTATCGCTTTGTTCGCCCTAAGTTGGCGGGGTATGCCCAGACGTGGGTCCCTTGCTCACTTTGCCACTGGATTCAAGCAAGCCTGGCTGATGACGGCTGGAATGCCAGAAACCGGTCCTAGGATGCTTGTTTCCGGTCCAGGGAAGACATGGCTTGGCAGTTCGGGCTGGACTGTTCCCATGAGGCACAGGGTCAGACTGATTTGCATATGGCCATGTCTGAACTGGGGTGGTGGAGTGAGCTAAAGAATGATGATGGATTGAACCCAGATCAGTTGACTGGGGTGAGTGTTTGATTGGCTCAAGCGTTCCGTCCATCATCCCCTTTGTATCGCTTTGTTCGCCCTAAGTTGGCGGGGTATGCCCAGGCGTGGGTCCCTTGCTCACTTTGCCACTGGATTCAAGCAAGCCTGGCTGATGACGGCTGGAATGCCAGAAACCGGTCCTAGGATGCTTGTTTCGGTCCAGGGAAGACATGGCTTGGCAGTTCGGGCTGGACTGTTCCCATGAGGCACAGGGTCAGACTGATTTGCATATGGCCATGTCTGAACTGGGTTGGTGGAGTGAGCTAAAGAATGATGATGGATTAAACCCAGATCAGTTGACTGGGGGTGAGTGTTTGATTGGCTCAAGCGTTCCGTCCATCATCCCCTTTGTATCGCTTTGTTCGCCTAAGTTGGCGAGGGTATGCCCAGACATGGGTCCCTTGCTCACTTTGCCACTGGATTCAAGCAAGCCTGGCTGATGACGGCTGGAATGCCAGAAACCGGTCCTAGGATGCTTGTTTCCGGTCCAGGGAAGACATGGCTTGGCAGTTCGGGCTGGACTGTTCCCATGAGGCACAGGGTCAGACTGATTTGCATATGGCCATGTCTGAACTGGGGTGGTGGAGTGAGCTAAAGAATGATGATGGATTAAACCCAGATCAGTTGACTGGGGGTGAGTGTTTGATTGGCTCAAACGTTCCGTCCATCATCCCCTTTGTATCGCTTTGTTCGCCCTAAGTTGGCGGGGTATGCCCAGACATGGGTCCCTTGCTCACTTTGCCACTGGATTCAAGCAAGCCTGGCTGATGACGGCTGGAATGCCAGAAACCGGTCCTAGGATGCTTGTTTCCGGTCCAGGGAAGACATGGCTTGGCAGTTCGGGCTGGACTGTTCCCATGAGGCACAGGGTCAGACTGATTTGCATATGGCCATGTCTGAACTGGGGTGGTGGAGTGAGCTAAAGAATGATGTTGGATTAAACCCAGATCAGTTGACTGGGGGTGAGTGTTTGATGGGCTCAAACGTTCCGTCCATCATCCCCTTTTGTATCGCTTTGGTCGCCCTAAGTTGGCGGGGTATGCCCAGACGTGGGTCCCTTGCTCACTTTGCCACTGGATTCAAGCAAGCCTGGCTGATGACGGCTGAAATGCCAGAAACCGGTCCTAGGATGCTTGTTTCCGGTCCAGGGAAGACATGGCTTGGCAGTTCGGGCTGGACTGTTCCCATGAGGCACAGGGTCAGACTGATTTGCATATGGCCATGTCTGAACTGGGGTGGTGGAGTGAGCTAAAGAATGATGATGGATTAAACCCAGATCAGTTGACTGGGGGTGAGTGTTTGATTGGCTCAAACGTTCCGTCCATCATCCCCTTTTGTATCGCTTTGAGTCGCCCTAAGTTGGCGGGGGTATGCCCAGACGTGGGTCCCTTGCTCACTTTGCCACTGGATTCAAGCAAGCCTGGCTGATGACGGCTGAAATGCCAGAAACCGGTCCTAGGATGCTTGTTTCCGGTCCAGGGAAGACATGGCTTGGCAGTTCGGGCTGGACTGTTCCCATGAGGCACAGGGTCAGACTGATTTGCATATGGCCATGTCTGAACTGGGGTGGTGGAGTGAGCTAAAGAATGATGATGGATTAAACCCAGATCAGTTGACTGGGGGTGAGTGTTTGATTGGCTCAAACGTTCCGTCCATCATCCCCTTTTGTATCCCTCCGCAAGAAAGGGTTGCAGGAGTGGCGCAGCGAAATCTATGAGATTTCACTGCGCCACGTCTAGGACGCTACTGCGTCAAAACCTTACCCCTGCCTCATGGCAGGCGTAAGGGTGACGCAGGCCCGTGCTCCCGACACAACTCCAGCAATGCGCCACTTTTGCACCAACAGATACGTCAGTAATACTGACGTATCTGTCATTCCTTGCGACATGATGCGTCATACTGTAAATATGACGCATCATTGGTGTCGCATGGAGGGCCCAGTGAAATGTGACGCATAGCTGCTTTCACGCAGCGATGCAACACTTCTCATAAATGAGGCCCGGAGTATCAAACAATTAACAGGTAAGTAAATAAACAGTTGCAAGTCTTGATTGATAGATTAGTTTCTTTTCTTTAATTCTTTTCTTCTTATTTCTTCTTATTTTCTTCTTCTTTAATTCTTTTCTTCTTATTTTCTCTCACACATGAGTAGCAAAAGCGTTTCACCTTAAAAAAGGCTTTGTCAGGCTGCAAGTGATAAAACCACATAAATATACACAAACACATACAATTCCATATGATAACAACACTAAATACAAACGTAACATGTATAACAGAATACAACAAGCAAATATTTACAAAAGACATTGCCAATAAAAAATCTCATTGAGAAATCCCCATACATGGGTTTCTCCTAGATCTTAAGAGGATTTGACAATTTATTGAATTACTAAGTACACGCAAAATAAATGTGTTTCATAACGTTATATTACCACAGTAAAAAATAATACATACACAAATACACCCATGTGTTCTGAACGAACACCTCATACGACAAAATACAGAGTGTATTTTGTCGTATGAGGTCCATAACTTCTAGGGGCTCATGTCATTGTTTTTAGGTCTCGCAGAACTGCGCTGCAGCGCGCATGCACTGCTCGCTCTGCAAGCCTTTTTGTAATCGAGGAGATTTCAGAAGTGGGCTTGAAGCCCCGCCCATCATTCTTATTGGCTGGCATCATCATTTATGCTAAACGGTGGCCTCCAATTGAAAATGAGGCTTTTTTGTTACCGCCCTGTCTCCTTCTCCGACGGCCCATGCGGCGTGACATGGTGGGCTTTATCTGGTGGGTGAGCACTATTTTATAGAGACACTGATCGGGACAATGGCGGCTGCTGCGGTATGCGTTTGGAATTGTATGTTTAAAGCTGTAATTAGTGTCGTGTGCGGCGCCGGCGTCTCACCGGACACTGCTGAGCTTTTTCCCCGCCAGAAGCTTTTTGTCACTCAGAAGCTCGTCGCGGCGCTTCGTTCTCCGGTATGTTTTCCTTTTTAGCCACAACAAGCAGCATACACCAGCCGGCTCGCTTGCTGTAACCTCTCTACTTCCCGCACAAAAAGTTGGGGCTCACACAATAACAGCCACCTTTCCCTATATTCGCCATTGCGTGTTTGGTCTTGGGACCTATGCATTTCATAATCACTTTATATTTAAATGCAGCTATACACTATCTCAGTCCCCGAAGGCGCTTCATGAGGGGTAGCGGGGGGTTCTTTAGGCGGGTGCGGGCACCAGCGCCCTCTCTCGGGCAGGGTACTAGCGCCTCTCCCCGCCCGGCCCCCTCTGTGCGCTCGGCTCGCACAGGACTATTATCAGCCTGTCTGCATCGGGGGTGCTTTCCAGGGCTGGAGTGTGTGTGAGCCGTGCCAAGGAGGCCCGCTCAGCAGCAGATAGCAGAGAGCCTGGCGCCAGGCGGCCCCCTTTGTTTATCTGACTGCGACTTATCAAGGCGATCACCGTCTGGCTGCCCGGCCTCCAACCCCCAGTGCTAAGACAAACAGCTCGCCTCCAAAGAATGCCCCTGTTATCACAGCCTCCTATCGCGCGCTCCCATGGCTCGGCCTCAACCTCTTTTTCTCTCGTTCCAGAGTCCCCTCCTCATCTCTACTCCAGATACCCCATGGACTTTTTAAGACCAACTGGTGAGTGCAATTTGTTCATTTTTATTCGGTTTAACTTATCTTTTCCTTAATGTTTGCCTTAGTTCGGAAGTCCCTGCTGGAAGAAATGAATGTGGCTTTGTTAACTTTTTTCTGTACAGTTTTTTTTTTTACTTTAAAGGGTCTTGTTCATACTACGCTGCGGTTTTTTGGCGATTGATGCCCCTTCGATGACACTAATAATGCATGGTCATTTATGTTTTATCTCTGTTTAGCAGTATATTGTGGCCATCTGTTGCATCCATTAAGCAGCTTTTGGTGGGGGTGCCGAATTTACTCTCAGCCTGTGTCTTGTCTCGCCTATTTAGCTTCCTGACATATTTTCTTAGTACAATAAGCACAATAATATACATTTTTAGGTCATGCGTATTTCAGAAGAAGCAAGTTCTGTATAGTACACGCTCCTCCCCTTGACCATAAAGAGCCTCTCAAGTCCAGACAGCACCCGTTCTCTTTTGAGCATCTCTCATTCGGTTGTGTTTTGATTTTCCCTTTGCATTCTGGGACTTGTAGTTTTAATTTCCCATTATTGTTTGTATGTCAACGATCAAAGCAAAGGATAGAAACGGGACTGTGTACGTCATGCACGCCTGCTACGAAACAACTTGAGGGGGATTGTTAGAAACGGGGGTCTCTAGTTGGCAGTGGCTGGCCCCTGTCCAAGTAGGGCCCCTTCTTCCTAAGTCAAGGTAAGAGGGCCACACCCTTTGATAACCCCTGCTCAACCCTGTGGTAATGTAGCATGAGCAGCTAGGCTTATCTCAGAGGCAGTGTGTGAAGCATCTATGACCATACACAGTAACACAGCGAGGAACACTACAAAGGGACACCGCACAAGTAGTTATCAAAAATAAGTATCTTTATATATAGACTTAGCACAACACCAATAACGATAAAAAGCCACAATACTGTCAAATAGGATCACTCTTGAGATGCTGCAAAAATAGTTAAAGTGCGCAAAGAGGAGTTCAGTTCAAAGCAGTGGTCTCTGCGACCCTTTTACTTACAAAGTACCTGGATTTCGTAGCAAAGTCAACAAATTGTCGCAAAGAAGCTGTAGCGATGAATTGCTGCACGCGAGGCCGGCGATGCGATAAATCCTTGCCGCAAGGGAGGATGATGCGCCGATCTGCTGTTGCGCATGGAGACGATGCGACAAACTTCTGCATCCTAGACCGTTGGTGCGATGACTCCTTGCCGCGAGGGAGGAGGCAAGGCGACGATCCTGTTGCGTGTGCGATCGGGTTGCGATGCGAAGAAATGGCGCTCCGCGAGGGAGCGACGATCCTGATGCGATGCGATGAAAATGGCGGACGCCCGGCGTCTGCGCCGCAATGTCATGAAGCGATGATCTCGGTGCGATGATCTCTGGAGTTAACGAGCACTCGGCGGCCCGCAAACGTGTGATGAGTCGATCTTTGGTTGTGAGCACTCGGCGGCAGCAGCGCTATCGGCTGCGGCGGCTCGCAAACGTGCGTTAGCGACGATTTCAGCACTCTCTTCTCTGTAGTAGAACTAGAGGCCCTGGAACTCACAGGAGCCTCACCTGCAGATAGAAATCCTCGCTGGGAGGAATCAGGAGGCTGGTGGTGAAGTCTGATGTGCCTGAGACTTCAACAGGAGGCTAGCTCTCTCCTAGCCCTTGGGTGATTGCTTTAGCAAGATTAATAAAAGTTCTCTCAAAGTCCTTTTCCCTCTCCTTCCAAGTCCAATGGTAACTACTGCAGGCCAATCCAAGAAACAGCACACAAGCACAAGGATAGTCACCTCCTGCAGATTCCTTCAGTTACACGGACAGAGGTTCGTCTTGAAGTCCAGGAGCAACACACCTTGGAGGGGTTTCAGCACAGATATTTATACCCCAAAAGTCTTTGTTCTCAAAAGCTACAAGTCACTGAGCCCAGCCAGAACCAGTTCTGCTCAGTCCTGGAGCACTTTGTTTACCAGGCTGCATCCTTCCTTTCAGAAAGGGGGTCTGCCATCAGACGCACAGTAGGAGGTGGAGCCAGCATTCACCTTGCCAGGCACAGCCCTATTCAGGTCAAGGAGCTACCCCTCCCCATACTCCAACTACAGATCTCTCTATTCAACCCAGGTCTGACTCAGCCTGCCCTGTCCCTCCAAAACCAGACAGCCAATACACATAACAGCAGAGCACACTGGAAGGCTTGGGCAAGAAAATACCTACTTTCTAAACGTGGTATTTTCAAACACAGAATATAAAAATAAACTTCACTAAAAGATGTATTTTAATATTCTGAGCTCAGGCATACTAAATTCGTTTTTCTACCATGTTCCTGGGGTCAGTTAGGACTATAGAATGTAATAGTCAAACTTGCCCATTCTGGCCTATGGAGAACAGGTATCCTTACAGTAGTGAAAACGAAATTGGGTGTAAGTCACTACCAGGACATGCCACACACACCGAGGCATGTCCTACCTTACACATACAATGCACCCTACCATAGGGGCGACTTACATGATGCCAAGGGAAGGTTCAGGGGCTGGGAAGTGGGTGCACTTCACAGCCAAGATGGCAGTTCTGGACTGCACACAGACTCTGCAGTGGCAGGTCTGAGACACAATTTACAAGCTGCTTCTGTGGGTGGAGCAAACCGGCGCTGCAGGCCCACCAGCAGCATTTGGTTTACCAGCCCTGGGCACACACAGGCCACGCTACTAGGGACTAACAGGTAAACCAAATAAGCCAATCATGGATATACCAATTCACATGTCATATTTACACAGGGAGCATTCGCGCTGTGGCACCGAAGGAGCAGTGGCACAGTGCCCAGAGCATCTAACACCAGCAAAAACAGAGGGGACAACAACGAAAAATGGAAGGGAGACCCACGCCAATGGTGCCAGGTCTAACAGGGATCTAAAACCCCCCCCCCCTCAAAAAAAAAAAATCCAGGGGCTTGCTTTGTAAATGTGTGACATTATTGCATACATCGATGTTTTTTGTACCTGGGGAGTGCTGCGAGGCGTCCTGTCCCCATCGCCTCTCAACCGGTTAAAGGTCCCAGGAAGTCACTCTGATCAGATCTATATGAATGGATGAGACAAGAATACTATTCACGTTGTGTGATTCGGGCGAAGACCCGCTCTGCTTTTCGCTTCCCTAAAGTCACGGTAAAGTTCTAACCCGGGCTTCAGCACTTTCCCTCTACAATGTCGCCCTCCTTTTCCTCCCAGCTTGTAATTGCTTGGAGGGCTGCCAGGGCAGGAGCCCTTGGATGGAGGCTGGCACCGGCCCTTCTGCAGTTGTCTGTGTATATAAATTTCTGGTCGGCAGCCAGCGTGCCCCCGGCCAGGCAGGGTAGCAGTGCCCTGTTGGAAGCCAGGGGCTCCGGGGCAGAGGGAGGCAAGACTGCTGTGAGTTACTCCATATCCCTGTCTGAAGATGAATTGATCGGGGTATCGATCGTGCCAAAGGTCTCTTATGTGATTGAGTTTTAACACCAGCCAAACAGTCATTTAACCGAATCTATGGCCTGGAAATAAGAAATAAAAGGCTGGTGGCTTAAAGTGGTTCCCTTCTTTGTTAAAATAAATAAATAAAAAGTTGTGCACGTTCAGATGGGGTTCAAACCTACAGCTGAG
The DNA here is from genome assembly GCA_963921515.1 of Calotriton arnoldi. Lineage (NCBI taxonomy): Eukaryota > Metazoa > Chordata > Amphibia > Caudata > Salamandridae > Calotriton > Calotriton arnoldi. The sequence continues at coordinate 60,031 of CAWUFW010001762.1, read as the reverse complement.
GTAGTTTTACACCCCACCCTCCCCAGAGAGTGCTGTATGACTCCAAGCATTTTCTTCCTGTCCAACCTTTTCCCTGGAGCCGAGAAATGCCTGCTGTAGATACGTATGCGCGGCCGGCGGCTAATGCCGCTCTTCAGAGAGACCGGCCTCTGCCCCTGGCTGCCGCTTTCTGCAAAGTGAACCAGGGCGCTTCGTGCCAGGAAGCGGCTTGAGCGACTGATCGATGGCGCCAGCAGACTGCGCCCGTGTATACAATTGGTCCATGCCAAAGTTTAACATTCGTTTTACTTCACCATTTACAATTTAGATGTCTGGAAAACTACTGTTTCCCAAGCTAGTGGCGAACTTCACATTGGCGTTTGGTGTTTGAATGAAATATATTTCCCAACGCAAGGGTTACTAATTTTGTCTGCACTGGGACGACGTCATTGTTCTGCATATGTTGCTGCAGCAGTGCCCTGAACCCACTGAGCTACTTTGCCGCAATATGCATGGGTCTGCATTGGCCGCCTCGGAAGATCAAGGGATGCATTTATTCATTAGCCGGTGTTGACAGAAGGCGGCGAAAATGTGTGTCAACAACGAAGCCACAACCAACACCTTGACTCCTTCTGCTGAGAAACACCTTAAAATAGCACAAGTGCATAGAAATAGGAAACAGAAGTAAATAATAACAAGCATTTGCAATGTAATAGGTTTCGCATGTACCCAAGTTTGAGCTATTGGCAAACAAAATGACAATGCCTTTTTTTTATGTTTCGGTTTTTAAAACATAAATAAAAGGTTTTGTCATATCATATCGTATCATATCAAATCCACTTTATTCGGTTGATTAAAACCATAAAAGTACACAACAAAACATTCTATATAACAACATTAAAACCTATACAGAAATCATGTTGAAGTAATCTTAAGAACCATAAAAATTTAAGCAAGAGAACAGTCCTCAGTCTTTTGGATGGTTTTGTGCAAGCATATGCAAAAGTTCATTAAACAGTTTCTCCAGGGTACAAGGGAACAATCAATCTAAAACTCATGTCATCGCGAAATTCCTAAAGGATACACTTCATTAAAATGACATCCTGTTAAAACACAATTCATCACGGCAAAAACACTCAGTCTAAAACAGATGTCGTCACAAAATTCATAGAAAGGATATACTTGAATAAGAAGACATCCTATTAAAACACAATCATTTACAAAGCCAATAGATTAAACTCGTGTAAATGCGAGACCTATTGCATTGCAAATGCTTGTTTACCGTGTGTCTTGTTCGAATTCATCAATCAACACTTGCGACTGTTTATTTACTTACTTGGTAATTCTTTGATACATCGTGCACAAGGGGGACAGTGACACGAATAACAGCCTAGTCGTCCCACAAAAGTGGTAATAGTACCAAGGGCTACAATAATCCGAAACAGGGCCAATGTACCTATCTAGGAGTGAAAAAATTATAAATATACAAACAATATAATTAAAAACAAGGCGCGCATGAACTAGTCCAAAACTTGGACAGCCAACTATCAAAGAAAGAAAGGAAGGAAAGGAATCCCTTATCCAGAGGAAGGTACACACCAGAGGTTCTGGCAGAGCTTACCTCAATGGTTGGAGCACACTACTTCATAGGCCGAGTCCTCAGACTCCTTTCGGACCTTCATCTTCAAAGGTTTACTGCTCCAACCTTGCGGGTGATCCTCAACAAGATGAAAAGTACTATTAAAACCAAATTGCAGAGCGCCCGCACCCCAAAAATAACGTGCCCTCGAGCTAGCGTGCTCGTGCTCCTTTCCCAGTCACGTGTTGTAGCCTATCACACGCGCTCCTGCAGAAAACGTGCGCATAGCCTGAAGCCCATTACCCCCTCATGGGTCCTCCTCGTCCCAGTCCTAACAAAGTGAGGCAATTCTGCCTCATGACAGCCAATCAGAACGCTAGAATAGTTTCAAAAGGTCACATAAGCCCCTCCCGCCCATCACCATTCTTTTGCTGTCCGACGTCGGTCGGAAAACTGGTGTGCTCCGTGTTTCCTGTTGCTGGTTCTCGAGTTGGACGGGCTGAATATGCGGTGCCGTGAGTTTTTTCTTTACTTTAATGTAAAAGTGTTTATATTATGCTTTTTGTTGCGCGCGGTCGCACTGGTGTTCTGGTCGGCAGCGTTCCTGCTCCTTGGCCAGAGCGCGCTCTCCGCGCATGTGCTGGGCTGGGGCGGGGAGCTTTCCCTTGCGTTCTGGCTTAAGGTCGTTCCGGTGCTGGGGTCTTCCAGCGACATCCAGCTCCATGACGTTTGTTCTGTGGCTGTGGGGGAGACTGCAGGGCTGTCCTTTGGAATTTCCAAGTCTCGTGTTCCACGGGACTTGGTTGATTGGGGACAGTATTTAATGGGAGTGGCTGGGCACTCCCTGGTATGTGTTGTGCTTCCTCTGTGGTTTGCTCTTCCTGCTTGTGGCCATGAGTGATGGGGCTTCCTCTCCGGTGCCTGCGAAGTCTTTGTCCAAACAGCATAATGTCCAGGAGCTGCAAGAGGATGACCTTTTGCAAATTTCCAGATCTGATTTGCAGGATTTAATTAATTCTGCTGTTCAAGCTGCGCTGCTCGAGCCTTCGGCTAAAAGATCTAAGGATGATGATGAGGACATAGACAATTCTCCTAAAGGGAAATATGTTCAAGGCAAGGTTTTTTCGGACATGTTGGTCCATATTCGGGAAGTGCTGGATTTTGACCCTAAATGCTTGCCTGATGATGGGTTTTACTCCCAGTATAGTTCCTCTGTGGTGGATGACCTGCCTTTTCATGATGTCCTGAAGGATATTCTGTCTAAAGAATGGTTTGAAGTCGACAAGCAGGGAATTCCTCGCTTTCTGGGGAAGCGGTATCGCCTGGCGGACTTTGACACCCAGTACCCACAGGTCCTGAAGGTCAATTCTCTTTTGTCCTCCATAGCTTCTTCTTCTTCCTCTTTGTCTTCGGAGGAAACTTCCCTGGCGGACCCAGTTGAGCGGAAGGTGGAATCCACTCTCAAGCGTTCTTATGATGCTTCTCATTTTGGGGTGCATGCTAGCACTTATTCAGCCTATTCTTCGCAGGTCCTTATCAAGGATTTTGAGAGATTGTTTGACTGTCTTCGGGATCAGGGGGACCCTACGCCTGTCTTGGCGCAGATGGAGGTCTTGGCTCAATTCCTCTCTGATGTGACTTTTGATTCGTTGTGGGCCTTCTCCTCGGCTGCCGGGGCAGTGGTGGCGGGTTGGAGGTCTCTCTGGACCAAGCCTTGGCGTCTTGATGCTGCTCAGAAGGCCTTGGTCCATAAGCTGCCTTTTGAGGGTCCCCGTCTCTTTGGGGATGATTTGAACATGATGGTGCAGCGGTCTGTGGAGGAGAAGAAGATGTTGAAACCTTTTCAGGCTGTACAAAAGAAGAAATTCTTTTTCCACATGCAGGGTTTAAGGGGGCTATGTCTTCTCAGCCCTTTCGTGGTCGGGTCCGTGGTCGGGGGGCTGCATTCCATTATAAATCCCAGCCTCAACAGCAGCAGCAGCATCCCCTGGATGCTGGACAAAAGTGACTATGCCAAGGTGAGGGCTCGGCTCCAGTTGTTTTTGACCCGTTGGTCAAGTCTGATTTTCGACCAGTGGGTCTTGTCAGTCATGAGGATGGGTTACCAGACTCCCTTCTGGGGCCCTCCCCCTCTGCACTGTTTTCGGGTTACCCCATTGTCAAAAGACCCCGTAAGGCGGTCTGCCATGTTGTCAGGCGTCGACCTGTTGTTGTTAAAGGGGGCTATTGTGCCTGTTCCGGTGGAGGAGAGAGGCTTGGGGTTCTATTCCACTCTGTTTCTGGTCCCAAAACCTGATGGTTCCTTCCACCCGATTCTGAATCTCCGGGCTTTGAACAGGTTGGTGCGGCTGGATCATTTTCGGATGGTCACCTTGCAGTCCGTCATTCCCCTCATCCAGGAGGGTGATTTTTTGGCTTCTCTGGACTTGGAAGAGGCCTATTTTCATGTGACTTTCCATCCAGACAGTCAGCGGTTCCTGAGGTTTGCGGTGCAGGGGATGCATTTCCAGTTTTGGGTGTTGCCTTTCGGCCTCTTCACTGCTCCCAGGACTTTTACCAAGGTATTGGTTCCTGCTGTGGGGGTTTTGCAGCATCAGGGTTTCTCCGTGTTTCCCTATATTGATGATTGTCTGATCTCTGCTTCCTCCTTTCCTAAGGCTCTTCTTGCGGTGGAAGCTACGTTGACCTTGTTCCAGGATCTGCAGTTCAAGTTGAATCTGGCCAAGTCTCATCTGGTTCCTGTTCAGAGACTTCAGTTCATCGGAGGTCTGTTCGACACCATACAGGGGGCGGTGTTTCTCCCTCCTGTTCGGATCCTTTCCCTCCAGACTCTGTTGCGGGACCTGTTGAGTCTCCCTTCTGCCCCGGCTCGGGTTTGGTTGCGGGTCCAGGGGTTGATGGCTGCCACCACTGTGGTGGTTCCTTGGGCTTGCCTGCATCTCAAACCCTTGGTGAATCATCTGTTGGCTCGAAGGGACCCCTCCCGGGTGGATTACGAGACTCTGGTTCCTCTCTCTCCTGTTCTGGTTCAGGTCTTGGACTGGTGGCTTTGCACCCCCAATCTGGAGAAAGGGGTGCGTTTTCAGCTTCCTCCTCCCCTCTTGTTGACCACGGATGCCAGTCTTTGGGGTTGGGGGGCCACGTTGGGGTCTTTGGAGGCCAAGGGTCAAAGGTCTCAGAGGGACAGCGCCAGTTTCTCGAACTGGCTGGAGTTGGCGGCCATTTGGCAGATGGTGCAGTTCTTTCAGGTTCCTCTCCATGCGACAAATCTGTTGGTTCGTACTAACAATCAGGTGGCTCGTTGTTACTTGAACCGCTGGGTGGGACCAGGAGCGCGTCTCTGAATCTGCTTGCTTCCATGATTTGTGCCTGGGTGGAATCTCACCTGTTGGTGTTGAGGGCTGTTTACATTCAGGGGCATCTGAACTTTCATGCGGATGACTTGAGCTGCAACCTTCCGTCCTATGTTCTGTACCATCTATCTGTTTCTCTGCTCCGGGACCTTTGTCTTCGGTTCGGGACTCCCTGGATCGATCTCTTTGCCTCCCCTCACAATGCTCTTCTCCCCCGGTTTTGTTCGGAGGTGGTGTGTCCTCAGGCTTGGGCGGTGGATGCTCTTTCGATTCCCTGGCCTTCGGGCCTTCTGTATGCCTTCCCTCCTATTCCCCTCCTCCCGAGGGTGCTACAGAAGATTCGGGGGGGAGAGAATGTCTGTGCTGTCAATTGCTCCTTTTTGAGCTCGCCGCCTTTGGTTTCTACTCCTGATGCAGCTGGTGAGGGGCAGGTTTGTCCGGCTTCCCTTGGTCCTGGCTCCGCTTCAGTATCCGCACCTGTCTCTGCCCAGTCTTCGTCGCTTGCATCTGATGGCCTGGCTCTTGAACCGCTGACGTTGGAGTCTTATGGCTGTTCTTCTGTGGTGGCCCGTGACATCCAGATGTCGCGTCGGCCTTCGACCCTTAAGAGCTATGGTAGACATTGGGGCTCTTTTGTCTCCTGGTGCTCCTCTCTTGGTGCGGATCCTGTGGTTGGGGATCCAACTTCTGTTCTTGACTTTCTCCGGGATGGGTTTTTGAAAGACCTTTCCCCTTCCACATTGTCTGCTCAATGGGCTGCAGTTCCAGCTTGTCGGTGTCCCAGGGCTTCCTTGGAGGTTGTTTCTCCTTTGGTGAGTCGGCTTCTTAGAAGCTTTCGGCTTTGTCGTCTGGTCTCTCCTGTGCTTGTGCCTTCTTGGGACTTGCCTACTGTTTTGAGGGGTCTGCAGTTGCCCCCTTCGAGCCCTTGTTGAAGGCCGATTTGTTGTGGTTGTCCGCTAAGGTGACTTTTCTGTTGGCCATCACCTCCACTCGGCGGTTGGGTGAGTTGGGTGCTTTGCTTATCTCCTTCCCTTATTCGCAGTTCCTGCAGGATAGGGTTGTTTTGCGGCTTGACCCGGCTTTTCTACCTAAGGTTTCCTCCAAGTTCCATATGCAACAGGAGGTGATCCTTCCTGATTTACCTGGGGAGGGGGATTCCGTTGATCCTTCTTCTTTGGATGTTCGCAGGGCCCTTCAGATTTACCGCCAGCATACTCCGGGGTTTCGTCTTTCTCCTGCCCTGTTTGTCTCCTGTGGGGATGTGGCTAAAGAAACAAAGGTTTTGTCTTCAACCATCAGTCGGTGGGTGCGTTTGGTGGTCCGCCAGTCCTGTAAGTATGTGGGTCGGACTCCTCCGTCCCAGTTGCAGGGTCGTTCGACACGTTCTGTGTCCACCCCTGGGCTGAGGCAGCGGGGGTCTCTATCCAGGAGATTTGTAGAGCGGCAACTTGGCAGTCCTATCACACATTTGTTCGGCATTATTGCCTTGATGTTTTACATGCCTCTGTGGACAGTTTTCCTGTTGGCGTTTTGAACGCTGCTGTTCCTTAATCATTTGTTTGATTACATTTTGTACTTTTGCAAGGATCCCTGGTGTCCTGCGTTTTTTTTCTTGGGTCTCTGCTTGTGAGTTCCTCACTTTGTTAGGACTGGGACAAGGAAGACCCATGAGGGGGTAATGTATTGTTACTTACCGGTAATCTTCATTACCATGATTAGGGTCCTCCTCGTCCCAGTCCTGTTCCCTCCCTCCCACCCGCTGTGTTTGTGTCTGGACTTGTTGATAACAGGCATGGCGGTGGCTGAGAGGGGCTTATGTGACCTTTTGAAACTATTCTAGCATTCTGATTGGCTGTCGGGAGGCATGATTGCCTCACTTTGGGGTCCATTACGATGGCGGGCAGACAAAGTCCGCCCGCCATCGCAACGGAAAAAGGGACCGCCCGCCATATGTGCGGCGGTCCCGCAATACAAATTACGATGCACCCTCCACACTGGCGGGCGCATCCCACATTGTTCACATTGCGGTGGGCGGTGCTGTCAGCAGCACCCGCCGCAATGTGAAAAACAAAAACCTGGAAAGGGTTTGGCTTGTACTGCAGCAAGGCTAAGCCATATATAATCCAAAAACCAAAAAGATGCCCATACTGCTTCTTCACTTAAATCATTAATCATTGAGCATTGAAACAAAACAATGCAAAAAACAACCACTTTTTCCGTTGGATTTAATCAAAATACTTTGATTAAATCCAACGGAAAAAGTGGTTGTTTTTTGCATTGTTTTGTTTCAATGCTCAATGATTAATGATTTAAGTGAAGAAGCAGTATGGGCATCTTTTTTGTTTTTGGGCAATGTGAAAAAGGCATGTTGTGCATTTGCATGCACAACGTGACAGGCACCGCGCGGTGCCTGCCACCTTGTGCATGCAAATGGAGGGGGGTACCATAGGTACCCCCCATGTGCACCCCCCACCCCCCCAAAACCCTGGGGGCCAGCAACGGGCCCCCAGACCCAAAGACCGCATGCCTTTCCATGGCGGCAACGCCGCCATGGAAAGGCTGCTGTCTGCCACCATCCTAATATGGATGGCGGTGTCTTGCAGACACTGCCACCATGTTAGAGCCCTTTCCCGCCCAGTCCCATCAGACCGGCGGAAAACCGGCGGACAGTCTTTCCGACGGCCGGGGTCCCCCCCGCCATCGTAATATGGCGGGGGGAAATGGAATGCGGGCGGTGAAAAATAGCAGGCGGATCGCCACCGCCATACAGGCGGTGGCGATCCGCCCGCTATTATAATGACCCCCTTAGTTAGGACAGGGACGAGGAGGACCCTAATCGGGGTAATGAAGATTACCGGTAAGTAACAAGACATTCCTCGCGACCACTGCCTACAACGCATGTTACCTCGCCCGTTGCCATAACTACCGTCAACACGCTGCTCATTTACGGAGCCCCTGGAGATTACTGAAGCTGCGTGTGTTCAGAAGAAGAACATTTAAGTATTTACTGTTTAATTTATTAAAGGCGTAATACTGTTCTTTTAACTTTCTCATTTTTACTTGAAGTGTGCCTGTTAATGTAATGCGGTTACAGAGTTTGCCACATCACTGATATTCTTTAATATCTTTAATACAATTCGTCACCTTTCTCAAATTTGTTTTCCTTTTCCTTTATTAAAAAGAAAAAAATGTCGTCTTTCCGACAGTTCCAACAACATCCTCCATTTTTGCAGACTCCAGGCAAGCCTGTAATGAAATGGTGTCAGTGGCTAAGAATATTTCAAAACTACCTGGTTGCAATAGATGCTGTGAAATTTTCACCTGCGTGCCAAGTAGCTATACTATACAGTTGCGTTGGAATAGCTGCTCAACAAGTTTATGACAATCTTCCTGAAATTGTAGCACCAGATGGTTCAGGTGATGAGTGGAATGTTTACAAGGAGGCTCTAGCGGCCATGGGGAAGCAATATTCCGAAGAACCTAGCGTTGTACTTGAGCAGCACAATTTCTTTAAGCGCAAACAGAGTGCTGTTGAAGGAGTGGAAGAATCTATTGCAGAATTAAGGATATTAGCTGCAACTTCTGATTTTGTCACAATTACAGATATTTGCATCAGGGATCAATTTAGCTTCTCCAAGAAAATTCAAGAAAGATTACTTAGTTGCAGGAACCCTACTTTATCTGAAATTGTTGACACAGCTAAAGGAATTGAACACTCCATGATTTCGTTCAACGCACTTCAGGAAAGCCAAGCATCACACGCCGTACACATGGTGGAAGACAACTCCCTGTGTGCAGTGAGCAGTTTGAACAAATCCATCAAACAGCCTTCAAAATAACACTGGTGTGCTTTAGATGTGGTTGAAGAAATCACATTGGAAATTCTTCTAATTGTCCTGCAGCTGGTGGGTCACTCTCAGGCAGTATGCAGGGGTGGTAAGGGGTTTGCAAAAATCAACAGTATTGAAGTCACCGAAGAGTTGTTCTGAAAAACACAGTAATGTCGTGTTACTATTGAATGCAACTCTATTGATTTATGCAAGGCCAAAGGACCTCGGTGTGAAATGATTATTGGAATCATTCCTGTTCAAGTCATGGCCAACTCTAGTTCTCCAATAACCATTTGATCAGATGTTGCCTTTTATCAGAATTGGAGTAGCGATGTCGTTCTCACACTATCTGACGTCAATCCCAAAGCATTTGGGGAGACGGAAATTGACATGCTTGGGTATTTTCACTCCAGACTAAAATGTTAAGGCAGACACACATTTAGCAAGGTTTACATTGATCTGAGAGGAAGGAACATCATTGGGTGGCAGGATTTGGCCAAGATAAGTTTATACCTTAAACCGGGTGCTGATCAGCCTGTGGTCATTGGGGAATTTCCTCCTGATGAATATGATGTGAATATGATTAACAACTCTTCCTTTTCAGAGGCCAATATTGTTATCATTCTCAATCAATTCCCCTCAGTCTTCAGTAACAAAGTAGGCAAAGTCATAGGTTGTAACATCAAATTTGCCTCAAAACGAATGCTAAACCTGTGGTGCATAAAGTACGCCCTTTACCACTAAGTGCCAGAGAAGAACAGAAAGATGTCCTCAAGAGCTTGTGTGTTGAGGGAATCATCTCACCTTGTGACTCTTCTGAGTGGGTCTCTCTCATAGTTTTAGCGCGCAAGAGGTCAGGGGTCAGGTTGTGCTGACTTGCGCTCACTCAACCGTAATACATTGGTAGATTGCCAACCCCTCCCAAAAATTCATGATCTCTTGGCTAATTTGGGTGAGGCCATTTTTTTCCCATTATAGACCTCAGGTCAGCGTACCACCAAATTCCACTTTCCATTGAGTCACAAGAACATAGGGCCTGATTCACAAAAGTAAACTGAGACGAAAGTCTAACTTTACGACTTTCGGTATTCACAAAGGGCATTTAGGAGTAGTAAAGTTAGACTTTTGTCTCAGTTAAACTTAAGTTTTGATCTTAAGTTAAACTTAAGTTTAACTGAGACAAAAGTCTAACTTTACTACTCCTAAATACCCTTTGTGGATACCGAAAGTCGTAAAGTTAGACTTTCGTCTCAGTTTACTTTTGTGAATCGGGCCCTCAGTACTTTTGTGACTCCATTTGGTGCCAACAAGTACCTCAGATTGCCTTTCGGATTCGCATCCGCTGCCAGCGTATTCCAGAAGCTCACTGACACGCTACTTGAAGACATTCCTGGTGTACAAGCTTATCAGGAAGATATTTATGGTGTATGCTGGCAGTCGAGCGGAACATGATCTCACACTAGAATTCTCACCAAACTTGATAAGTATGGTAAGACTGTCAGGCGTGAAAAATGTAAGTTTGCTGTTAAAGAGCTAGAGTATTTAGGTCATACACTCTCACTTATCAAGGCAATCAGAGATTCTGCACCACCCAAAGATAGAGAAGCTCTTCTCTCTTTTCTAGGACTCGCAGAATACTATGCCCGGTTCGTACAGGGTTATGCACAAATTGTAGAACCACTGCGAGCCCTTTTAAGGAAAGGTTCCAAGTTCATTTGGACTGACGAGCTTCAGGGTACTTTTGATAGTGTATAGAAGCTTATCGAAGACTCCCCTGTTTTACTTCCTTTTCAGGACGGAGCCATGGCACTCTCGTTTTCTATTTGATGTCACTTAGAACCCCTCAGTGAAAAACATCCCCATAATGTTACCCATCTATATTTCTATATTTAGGCCCAGATTTATGGGCTGTGCCAGGAGGGCCTTTGAAACATCATTTGCCATTCTTGCAATTTCCCTGCTAGGACAGTCCTGCCTCCTGATCCCCTGACGGATACTGATGTACTTAGACTAGAATTTCTGTAGCAACCGTAAGAGAAGTGCATGTGTTCTAAAGCACTTCGATTGCATACCTGCTTAAATTAAGTATCAATTGAAAACTATTGATGCATTGTTGTTGTTTTGATTCTACTTCATCCAGATAAAGATAGTTCCTTTTCTTACACTGGTGTGGAGTCGTTTTGTGGTGTTTTCACTGGGTCCCTGTAATTAACCGCTACACAAATACTTCACACATTGCCTCCTAAGTTAAGCATGACTGCTATGTGCCACGCTACCAGGGGGTGAGCACTGGTTAATTTAGAGTGTGTACCTGACTTACCCTGACTAGGATTTTGGTTCCTACTTGGACAGGGTGCATATGTCTGCCAACTAGAAACCTCAATTTCTAACAGTTAGTTAACCTGACCCTAAGGGGCATATTAGCAAGAACGGCGTTAAAATTATCGCCGCTTTGGTGGCAGGAAACTGCCGCTAAAGCGGTGATAATGGGCTTGATAATATGCCCTTGAGAATTCCAATAGAAGCCCAGGATCACAGCAGAACATGGGCTTCTATTGGAATTCTCAAGGGCATATTATCAAGCCCATTATTGCCGCTTTAGCGGCAGTTTCCTGCCGCTAAAGCGGCGATAATTTTAACGCCGTTCTTGCTAATATGCCCCTTAGTGTTTTCGCTTAGCATATCACAGTTCTAAACAGTTCAAGATGTTGGAGACTGTAAGGAGAGAGAGCATCGGGGGGATAGGTGGGGGCTGACAGGTAAGAGGGAGGGGGTGACAGTTGGAACTAACAGAACCTTTTCAGAGAAGCAGGATACATGTGTACGTTTATGAGCAGTGGTTCTGTAGCTCCAACGTGCCATGCCAAGGTATAATTTAATGTGCGTGCAGTAGACATGTTTGTGCCACAAGAGTTCATGTCCATGCCTGGAGGAGCATGTTTTCACCAATTAGGCACTGGTAACAACATTTGTTGTTAAGTTGCATTAATTTGGGTTAAGGTAACCCTTTTTTTTGAGTGCCCGGTGCAGAGTGGAAGTTTTGGTTTTCGTATTGACTTAAAATGATCGATGTGACGTGTTGATATAAATCATGGCGCCAATGACTCCGCTCGCTCACACACCGGCATGTGCCACATGGTGGGAAGACATCCCAAAATGCACTTGGGCTCCAGATGTATGTCACATTGGATTTTCAGACTTTCTCACAGTTTATTTAAGCATCTCAATTGGTACATTGTATAGCGATAGCCTGCAACGATTACAATTTCCTTGATTTGGTACAGTGAGACAACGTCTCTGGGAACACTTTCTGTTTATTAGAGTGAGTCTCACATTTCTTTATTTACAAGAAGAAGAAGAACAGCAATAGTCATCACATGATATAAAGCGACGTCAGTGCAAGATGGAGGGCAGCGTAAACAGCCTAGGCTAGCGTAAGCTTAGCTCATTTGTATTTAATGTGAGAAAGAAAAGGACTCTCCCACAACGATGGTCAGTCACCTTTTTGAAAGCAGAGCTATCATTTTCCCTGCCCTAGGCCGGGTGGATATCTCTCTCTATCACATTGTGATGGAATCTCGTACTCTGCATCTTTTGCTGAAGTTATAGCGTGGTGACGTACCCCTGCTGTGTATTTGTAGATGTGCTGGGATCTGATTACAAGTCGCACAGTACTGGCAGGGTGCAAACTCCACACCAGTAATTATCAGTACTGTATGGTACCAACCCACCAGTACCGTGCAGTTATGAGTTAAACCCCACAGAATGGGGAATTACTGTGTGGACCTGGATTTACCAGGTGGTATTCTGCACGGTATTCCCTTTTCCATGAGGATTAACACGCACATTTAACCCCTACTCTAAGCAGGTAGTAAAAGTGTGCAGTGGACGCTAAGTGCGGCCATCTTGACAAGCACTAAAAGAAAAAGGGGCATATTTACGTTCCCTGGCGCATCCCTGCATACCAGCAGGGATGCGCCAGGAAAAATGCGTCACGCAAGTTTACCCTTGCGCCACGTCCGATGCGCCGCATTTACAATGCGGCGCATCGTGGCACAAGGATACGCAGATGCGTGACGCATCTGCCGGCGGAAGGTTGGTGCAGTGCTGAAGTTGTGTCGCAAGCGCGACGCAACTCCAGCACTGTTCCAACCTTCCCTATCCCTAACATGGTGCGTCAATCCTTACGCCTGCTTGAAGCAGGCGTAAGGATTTGACGCACCAGCGCTCGGAAAAGTGACTGCGTGAAATCTTGTAGATTTCACTACGTCACTTTTCCGAGGCGTTCCTGCGCCGGAACGCCCCCCTGCGCCGGTACGCCCACATGAAACCTGACGCAGGTTTCATGTGGCGCAGGGGTTTACTACGTGACGCATCTCCCTAGATGCGTCACGTTGTAAATATAGCGCAACGCGGCGCATGGTTTGCGTCGCCGCTGCGTCACATGCGTGACGCAACGGCGGCGCAAAAGTGGCGCAAGGGGCTTGTAAATATGCCCCAAAGTGTTTGCATCGGGAGAACATCCTACTTACATCCTCTCGGCAGCTTTAAGATTTTCGCCCTCAACAGTGATATGCACACTGCGTATCAACCAAGGTACACTTTAAATAATCCCTGTAATGCCAGTGTGCTTTGCATTTCCTCATTGTCTTTTGAACTATTATCAGTTACCATGGCAATGGCTACCATGAATTTACCTGCCCCACAACAGTTTTTAGTAAAAGACTGTGAGGTCTCTAGCCAGAGATGGGAGGAATGGAGGGATTACCTTATTAATTACCTGGATACTTTTGAAAGCAAAGAATTGTCACCAGAAAGGAAAAAGAAAATCTTGCTACATTGTTTAGGTCCAGGAGGATTAAGGGTTTATAACAAGATTGAAAAAAAAAACCTTAGCTGGGAGTGAAGTTAATGTTTTTACTCAAGCCATTGCAGACCTTAATGCATACTTTGCGCCTACTGTGTGTAAAGCTGTATACAGATTTAACTTCTACCATACAAAGCAAGAACCTTATGAGAAGGTGGAAGATTACATTGCTTCTCTTAGGAGATTAGCCTTATCCTGCAAATTTGGCGTCATTGAAGAAGAATTAATTTGCGACCAATTGATTATGCACTGCAACAACCAAAATCTGCAGGATAAACCATGGATTAATGGAGACGCGAGCCTGCGAGAAATCACTGCCATCATCAGCAAAGCCGAACTGACATCTAGATGTGCTAAAACTGTCATCGTCAAGTCCAAAATAGATGAGGGAGATGAAGTTGTAAAGGTAAAAAAAAAATAACTACACCCGTCCTGAATAGATTAAAAAGAAAATTGATAAACAACCTGTTAAAGAGAAAGGTGGTAACAAAGAGCACGCAGAAAAGTTGTTAGACTATAAAGCGAAGTGTTACCGTTGCGGTAGCTCTTCACATCTTGCTACTGATAATGACTACCTCCCGCCCCCCTCCCCCTCACTGGTCGAACCCCTCCGTGAGTCACTGGATCCTCTACGACTACGTAAGCGAGGCGTCATTTGTTCCCTGTACATTCTACAGCGATAACTTACTTTACGAGTGACATTTTGCACTCCACGTCGATATTATGCGATGCGTTTTGGGACATTGTATATACTAATCTGCTTAATGTATCCTACGAGTGATTCATGCTGTAAAGCGCTCCGATACCTTCGGGTCTGGCTAGTGCTATATAAAACTCATAAATAAATAAATAATAAATAATGATAAGAAATGTCCAGCATTAGGTCAAAAGTGTGCATATTGTAAAAAGTCTGGTCATTTTGCTCGAGCTTGTCACAAATCCAAATCGGTAAAATGTATAGTTAATGAATATGAGCATGAGGATGAGAGTAATGAATCTGACTTCGAAGAAAATAAGGTTTGTTGCATACATGACAATGAGAGCATGGTCCAGGGCAAACAAAGGAAAAAACCAGTTTGTGAGATAATGGCTGGGGGTGTACAAGTGACCTTGATGGCGGACTCTGGGTCACCCTACACTATTGTTAACAAAAAAACATGGGAGGAATTATTCAGTACCAGAATTGTTCCCAACCTAGAAAGTCCTGATGTGCATCCGGTAAGCTACACAGGAGAATCTATCGAAATCCTTGGTTTTCGCAAACTCACCTTTGAGTTTAAAGGGAGGGAAGCAGTGTGTAAGCTTTAGGTGTCAGTGGCTGGACCCTGTGTGTTAGGTTGGTGGGATCAAGGTGAATTAGGGATACGTTTAGATCCCAATAGTCAAGACCCTGTTTTGTGTGTTGGCCCTGTACAGGGAGACCTATGTGAAGAATTTTCTACGAGATTTCCTAATGTTTTTTCTGGGGGCATTGGTGAACTTAAAGGCTTCTCCATAAAACAATTCTTAAGGACAATGCCAAACCATGCATTCATAAAGTCAGGAACATCCCTTTGGGTGTTAAAGATGAAGAAGTAAGTGAAATTCAAAAACTTGTGGATAAGGGCATAATTGAGAGTGTAGAATCTTCCAATTGGGTCGCCCCCCTTGTCGTCGCACGCAAGGCCAACGGCAAGATCTGCTTGTGTGTGGACTTGAGGGAACTTAACAAAAACATTTTTATTGATGTATTTCCTCTTCCTAGGATACCTGAATTACTTTCAGCTACCAAAAACATGGTATGGTTCTCCACAATAGATTTAACTTCCGCGTACCATCAGGTCCCCTCCACGAAGACAGTAGACATTGCACAGCTTTTGTCACCCCGATTGGCATCTTTCAATTTAAACGTGTTCCTTTCGGTTTGGCATCAGCTGCTGCTATCTTTCAAGGTTTCATGTACCTCATTTTCAGGGACATGAAAAACGTGCTGTTCTTCCAGGATGATATCCTCATTATGGGGAAACATAGAGAGGAACACAATGAGGTTTTGACTAAAGTTCTACAAATGTTGGAGATGAAGGGATTGACGGCAGAGAAATCCAAATGTAAAATTCCCATGAAAAGTGTAACTTACCTTGGCCATGAGATAAGTGCATGTGGCATCCGTCCTAAGTCTGAGCTTGTTGATGCTATAAAAAAGGCCCCCATCCCACAAAACAAAGAAGAAGTTAGGTCCTTCCTTGGCCTCGCAGAATTTTATTATAAATTTGTATGCAATTTTGCTGAGAAAATGTACTGTGTCAGACAATTGCTTGAAAAGGGTAGTACCTTTCATTGGTCTAAAGAATGCCAGTCTTGTATGGATAGGATAAAAGAGACATCTGTTCTGCACCAGCCCTCCAAGGCTTCGACCACAAACTCAAAAGTTTTATCACAACCAATGCTAGTGGAAGGGGCCTTGGTGCTGTCCTATCTCAAGTGCAACGTGATGGAACTGAATGTGTAGTTGCATTTGCGTCCAGAGCTCCTACACCTACGGAAGAAAAATATTCCGTTATTGAAAGAGAGGCTCTAGGGTACTTGAAGGGACTTAAACACTTTAGGCAATTTGTATGGGGTACATGTGTCACGCTACGCACAGACCACAAACCACTTACTAAAGTCCTCACATCACATGGTTTGAATAACGCTTCTCCAAGGATCTCCTGCTTCTCTACACAACTTTTGGATTTTGTTTATGAAGTAGTGTATGTCCCAGGCATTCGCAACAGAATTGCAGACTTCCTTGTAACGTAGTTCCTATTTCCTTAATAGGCTCTGCGCATTGGAATAATATACCCTATAGGTTTGACATAGGACTGAGGTCGGTATGTCCCTATCGAGTATATTAAACTTAATTACTTTGTGCCAACTAGCTCAGAGGCCACTAGAAACTCCTTGAAAACAAGAAGGGAGTAGTTTCTGGCAACCGCATAAACATGACAACTTTGTTTCCCTTTAGAATCGGAACACTCTCAGAATCGTGGAAACAATAGATAACCGTTTCACTCAGCTAATCGTGCATGCTTAGTTTCCTCAGAGTTACACAGAAAGAATAGACGGGCGTTTCAATAAAAGGATTTATTGAACAGTCTTGTTTCTCGTGTAAGAGATATGAGCTGTTATGATCACAAGACAGTATGCAAGATATATAATGTACAGCATAAGCAGTAGAAATAAATAATACTGCGCCAGCATTATCTTTTAGCATATATTCACGTACATAAATAACATGGGCTAAAAATGCGAGTACTCATACGATGCTTCTCTAAGCTAGTTCTACCCCGATGTACCTAACCTAGTCTAGGTGTAGGGAAAGGTAAGAAGTAGGTGGAGTATTCTCTAGTATGGTATACTAAGAGTATGTTAAGTCTAGTATGCCAAGAGTCCCTCTAGGTTCTAGTCAGCTCCATACCTTGACAATGAGAGAGGTGGGAATCTCCTGCCGGATCTCAAACTCTAACACCCCGCGAAGGGAGTCAGAACACTGGAAGCTGGATTCTTCTGCGAGCAGGAATGGCAGCGTCTTCTCAGTGAGTCAGGCCGGGATACGGGCTCCTCTGAAGTCGAGGTCTCCTCTAACTTGATTGGGCAAGGGAAGGTATATTTATACCTGATAGGTGCCTTGGAATGTTAGCATTGACGTGAAGGCGGACAGAGGAAGACGTCAGGAATGAACCCTTAAGGTATAGCGGTTCATGCATAATAGATGAGTTCTTGGAGAAATCAATAATCCTGTGCTAGGGGAACTCCCAAGAGCTTAAGGGTCTGGTTTCTAAGAACTCGTTGTGACGTTAGGGTGGACGGATGTCGGTGACCATGCCTGTATTTGGAGTGCACGGCTAATGCCTAAATAAGGACTGGGATTCTATGCCTATATAAGGGCAATGCGAATTGTGCCTATATAAGGACATGTTTCAGGAAAACCTATATACGGACACCTAAAGCGGAATACAACACCCACTCCACTTTCGAATGAACGATAATACTAAATGCTAAACATTAAATGCTAAACATTAAACTGAGTACCACATGTTACTAAAAACATTTCTAAAAGCATATTAAAAGAAGTTTAAAATAAACTGTTGAATGCAATAGGTACTGTACATTGTAAAGCATTTTTTCATTCTAAGCATATATTGGAAATAAATGCAACATGAATGAATAAACAGAGATATATACATATGATGAAATGGTTGACAAGTTTTCAAAAATCAAAGCCATTGCATATTATGGTATTAAATGAAATTTTAGACAAATAAGGTGACAATGTGTCCCTGGAAGTATTCAAAGAAGGTCCGTTTTATAAGAATAGTTCTACTGTAAGCAGATTGTTTTGCCATGTATTTTCAAAAAAATAAATTTAAAAAAAAGTTCAATTTTGGGAAGAGTTCCAAGTTTTGAAAATATGAAGGCCAAATTTCATTGCGTCCCTGGTACACTGTGAGCCGAATCAAAGTCAGTGTATGGGTCTGGTGTAAGCATGAAATCATCTATTTCTGTAGACAAAATATCTTCTACCGATGTCGGTGACAGTTGGAATACCTCATTTAGAAGGTTAACTGCACAGAGATGTGAAGCATCGCCTTCAGCATAGGATGCCGTAGCAATGTCCGCGTCCGTTGTTACCTGTGTGCCTGTTGATCCATCTCGTACCTCAGCAGCAGCAGGAAGCGTCTGTGAGATCTCAATGAATGCCGTCATCAGGATTGGTAGCCTCTGGGGACAACACAGATCATGGGCCGTTACCGGGTCCAGCAGAGTATCGATATCCGTTGGCATGACTGATGGGAGTGTTAGACAGATGTCTAGCACGCATTCTTCACCGCAAAGCAGGCAGCGTAGAACAGGTAAGATGCAATCTTGCCAGATTGGCCTGAATGACAGAAACCATGTTGTATTAAGTTCCCGTAGACGAGGTATGCCCAAAAGTTGCACTATGCGCTCACGGCACTTCCGTTCTAGGAGAGCTTTCTCCACATCGCTTGGTGTGATGTCGGTGGATAGGCTTGCCATAGCGTAATAGTAGGAATAGAAATAGGATTCCTGCAACAAGTGCTAGAATTAATGGCACACCACCAAACACCGAATGTGCGAAGTTTGGGATGATTCCGAGGACTAACTGGAAGGGTGCTAACAGTCCTGAACAGATGGTCTTAAATACATGCACAATACCGCTCGTATCAGACATGTTAAAGATACGTCCCATCATTTCTGCGAAATGTATAGGGCAGTTTGTACGAATTAAAGCCTGTATCTCAGCCGAAGTCCTTGCAATTTGTAAATCATAGATTTCTTTGGCCGAGGTCAAAGGCACGGTCTGTTGCAAAAGCATGGCTTTCATTCTGCTTAAAGTATCAAAACGTATAAAAGAAACATTCAATGAAGGCCATAAAGGCGACTCCCTGACTGTGTCTATTGGGGGGAACAATACTTGCATACAGCAAGTAACCCTGGAATCGACCGTTACCAGATATGGGATGCCTGGCAAAATGCCACAGCAACTCTGATCATTCAACATGAGGTAACTCCCGTTAGAAAGTTGGCCAAACGTCGGATTAATCACAGTAGCTGGTGTACCCTGCTGGTGGCAGGACAAATTTGCCACAGAACAATTACAAGCCCCGTGCAAAGAAATGTCCTGACATATGAGTGAACCGCTTAGTGCATTTTCACAGTGTGTACCGCTTAGAAACACTTCACGATCCCCACTCCAACATCTGTATTCTTAAGGTAAATCCCAGGATGTCTTAATGTATTCTTTACCCAACCTTTCATATTTGCCTGCTTGCATTTGTTTGAGGCAATACTGAAACTGAAAAGTAGTGACAGGCAGAGTGATTTTGCCATGGATAAGCCATTCTGTAGCGGGTTTTTCTGCTACCGTAAATGGTAATTTTTCCAGTTTTTCAATGCTCAGCACTGTATACTTTGCTCCCCTTTGTGCCAGTTCGATCTGTTTATCAGTTAGATTGTATATTGCAAACAGAGCCGACGTATTGATAAAACGCCAAGGCACATAGCCCGCACGCAAAGATTGCAGCGTCCAGCTTAATAACATAATAGAACGTAACTGAGATTGGCCTTGTTGTAACATGGCTAAATCTTGTTACAGTATGTCAATAGCAGAGGATAAAATGTTGTCCAATGAATAAATTCTGGATGACAAAGTTGTTAACCCATTGTCGACCACAGTGAGAGTTTTCTCTAAGTTAATACGATCAAGTTCACGTATTCGTTCTGCGGCCTCTGCCTGTGAAACCTTCCATATCTCATTATAAGCAGCATAGATGCTGGCATATATGAAACATTTTTGACGCGGTTTTCTTGGTCCTAGCAAGAATTCCCTAAGGTCTGCGTCTTCTTTAAGTAAAGATAAGTGTTGTTTCACATCCTCAAGTGTAGATTTTTGTAGCCAGCCGAGGCACAATTTTCCTACACTGTATGTTGTTACTACCCCCGGATGTTGTCTTTGAACGTATCGTGGGTCTGGCCTATGGATAGTAAAGCCCTGTCTTCTATTCAGGAATCTTTCTTGACAGATGTTTGTGTCTGTGGGCCAGAGTAACCATTTTTTCCAATCAGGATCTGTTCTGTTGGTTTGTAGTATTGTGTCAACTGTAACCGCTGCCTGTGTAGTGTTATTACTTGCAGGTGTTGGTACAGAAGGTGTTTTCATGTCTTTGATCTTGGCTAAACCAAGGCAAGATGTTTGTTGCACAGTGTCATTCAAAAACATTATTTGCTGAGGGATGATACACGCTATAAACAAAGCTTCTATCCCCTGTACTTGCCAATCTTTAGAACCCCAGACAGATTTTGTATCTATTGTGTCTTTCCAAAATTCAAATCCATGTCTAGACAATTGGGTAATAAATGCTGCAGAGTAAATCTGTTGTGTATTTGTCAACATAATTTTCTGTCCTGTTTTGTTTACATTTTTATAGTAAAATATTTCTGGATCAGATGTATTGTACCCTGAAAAATAGGGAAACTTTTTAGCAAACGTTTTTGAACTACCTTTTGGTGGTGTAGGACAATGTTCCCATTGGTTAAACATAAACACATTTCTAGGTGTTGCAGAATAGATTTATGCAAGAAATGATGACCATAGAGGTTATAACAATAAAGCTGTTCATAGCCTGATGAACCCTCTAAGTATTCATTGTTAGAGAACGCAGCAGACCTTTCTAGATCAGACATCATATCATTTACAGTCTCAAAGTCCCAATCATCAGAATAGGTACTGGAGGTAATAAA
Organism: Calotriton arnoldi; assembly: GCA_963921515.1. NCBI lineage: Eukaryota > Metazoa > Chordata > Amphibia > Caudata > Salamandridae > Calotriton > Calotriton arnoldi. The sequence continues at coordinate 39,142 of CAWUFW010001762.1, read as the reverse complement.
ATCACTTAGTGAAATTTTAAATAAATGTGGAATGTTCAAAAGTTCCATAGGGCCGAAGATATCGAAATCGGTTTTGTCCCACACTATACCATCCTGTATAGGAACGGCTGTGATGTTTACTGCTGACAAGTCTCTTGCTTCACGATGGGATGATTTGTGTGGTTTCAAAAGTAAGTTCACATTTTTACTTTCAATGTCCAAACGGATGTATCTGCCATTTATAAGCACGCTGATAGTCATAACCAAAGCTAGCCAAAGCAGAAAGAAAAATATTCCAGAAATAATCCACAGTTCAATCCATGGTGAAACCAGATAAGTCTTTTTCAGAAAATGAAAAAAGTCTTGTACTTGCTGTTTGAAAGTTTTTGATGCTGGCGTCGTTTCCGGTTCACTCGGATCCTCAGAAAACGTATCAGAGTTAATGAAATAGCCAGAAGCAGTTCGGTAAATTGTTGAAATTGCATCAGGATTTGTTGAAATCGCTGGAACCAGTTGATCAATTGTTACGTTGGTGTAGACAGGTGTATTTGGACGAACTGTTACTTGAGTTTCAAGAGGGATGAGGTCCATAGCATTGTTGCTTAATCCTTCATCTGTTACTGCTGAATTCTCGATGGTTATCAGTCTTTCAGTCTGAACCTCTTGGATAGTAGCGAGAGGAGTGCGTCTGCTACTAGGTCAGAGTCCACAAGGCCTACTATTTAGTATTGGCCACATACTGTGGTTTGATGAGGTCGATTGACACAAATCTTTTCTCCTTTTTTCCAGCAAGGGGCGGCAGAAGTAATGTTCTTGTTCCGTGGACGGCTAGGACAAGTACTGGTTGTCTGTAAGAAGGTCCAAATTCCTTCTTGTCCGCAATCTTCTCTCTGACTAGATCCCCAACTTTTGGGATCCAGACAGGCCTTGCTGGGACTGCCGGTTTTTCCCCAGTGGTGGTTGGCTTCAGGAACACGTTGCTTTGTTTCGATCTTAGTTCATTTAGATCCTGTAAAACAGCCAAACGATCTTTGATAGCAAAGGGTTTATTTTCCACCACTGTGCCTTTACATTCGAGATCAGGAACCCACATTCTTGTCCCAACTAGAACCTCATATGGAGTGACCCCCCCTAGAGAACTTCTTGGCAAATTATTTAATGAGCGTTGGACCCCATAAAGATGTTTGACCCACCCATCACCCGAACCTAATACTCTAGCTGTTATAGACTGCTTTATGTCCCGGTTTTTCCTTTCCACAATAGAATTTCCCTCAGGATGAAACGGACAGGAGTACCGCAATGCAACGCCCAAACTGGCCATGGCTTCTTTGTAAGCCCGAGAGCTAAACGCAGGGCCCTGGTCAGAATGTAGTGTGCCAATTGCGTATGTGCCGATAAAGACTCGCAAATCTTTTATAACAGTTCGAGCGTCAGCCGAGCGCTGAGGCCATATCCATAGGAACCTTGACTTAGTATTTGTGGGATTGCATTTGTCCATAAGGACGCCTGCGCGTAGATAGTCTAATGCTGTCTAACAATGGTGTCTGTACTGGGCAGGCTACTTCGTAGCATGGTGTCTGGTGGCGTTCTGCATCACGCTGTTTACTGCAGTCTATGCAGTCATCAATGAAGATGTGAATCTGTGTATTCATTCCAGGCCACCAGTACATCTCTTTTAACGTCAATATTGTTTTAGAGATCCCTTGATGTGACAGACCCTCCCCCAGATGTGCTTCATAAATCAAAGCTGCTCTACATTCCATGTTTGAAATTACCCTATCCCCCACTCCAGGGATTCGAGCAAAAGGAACGTTGTTCGCATCAATTACATAAGAGTACTTGAGTGAAAACTTCTTTGGTAACGCTGCACCACTGCCTTTGCTTGAAGCATTGACAGCCAACAATATCTCACTGTCTATTCTCGTTTTTAAACGAGTGATCGCAGCTACGGAAGCCGTTTGAACAGCCCCCTTTGCGGCTTCGTCAGCCAATGAATTCCCTGCAACGTGAACGCCATCACGTTGATGACTCAGTGTGTGTATCACGTGAGCTTTTGGTAGTCCGTTTTTTAACTGAACTACTTGTTCCCAAAGCGTTTTATGCTTTATTGTGCCACCTTTTGCATCTTTGAACCCGTTTTCAAGCCAATTTTGTATATATTCATTATACGACTGAACACAGTAGAAAGAATCGCACACTATTAGTGTGGGGAATTCGCGATCTGTACTTTCAAGTGCCAGTTTGAATGCTTGTAGTTCAGCTCGCTGAGCCGTACAATCTCCTAGAGATTGAGTTTTAGTGACCATTGGTCTGAAGTTACCATCTTGCATGCAACCTTTAACGATTGCGCACGCTGCACTGTAAGCTTGCTTACTCCCTGTAGCGGGTTGTGCTGATCCGTCAGTATAAATTATAAATTCCTACTGATCGAGAGGCAGAATTTCAGTGGGCAGAAGACATTCATGTTCATATTGCAGGAACGCTTGTGTTTTTAGATCAGGATCAAAAACATATTCAACATCTGTTGCAGCAAGAGAATTAACCCATTGTATCCATCTAGGATGTAAAGATTTTGCATTTGGAATGCTCGCTTTTGTGACCGCCTCTAAGGCTGGTACTGGAGTTACGACAATAATGCGTTTCCCTTGGGCTAGAGCTCTTTCTTTTGCTACAGCGGTTTGAACTGCTGTCAGTATTTTTTCTGTTGAAGTGAAGCGCATTTCTGCTTGTGTATACAAATGTGATTTGTATGCTATTGGTACTTTTTCACCCTCATTAAATGTTAAGTAGGTGAATCCGCATTGACACGAAATTATTCGGATCACTAAATTGCGTTGACTTATGCGTGTTTGTAAGTGATTTGTTGCTAACATGTTAGCTTGGAGTGAACGCAAGATTTCTGTGTGTTCCTGTGTCCAATGTTTTGTTGAAAAATCAGGTTTGATTAATTCGTAGAGAGGTTTAACCCTTTCTGCGTAATTTAGAATGTATGTTCTTCCAAAATTTCGGAAACCTAAGATGGATTGTAAATTTTTCAGCGTTTTTGGAGGTTGGAGCAGCGCACACCTTTCTAAAAAGTTAGCTGCCAAGCTCTTGCCTTCACTTGAAAGCTCATATCCTAGGAAAAGGACATTGAGATGGGCAATTCTGGATTTTTTAAAGTTGAATTTATAGCCCTCTGAGGCGAAGCCCAATATAATGGTACTCACCCTGTTCAAGTGCCTATCCAGGTCATCGTCTGTCAGATAGATGTCATCGACATATGACAATACCTCATTATCATAAATTTGTAGTAACTCTGTTACCCTCGCTGAAAATAACCCTGGGCTGTTTTTGAACCCTTGTGGGAGCCTACAAAATTGACACTGGGTCCCCATTATTGAGAAAGCTGTTAAGTACCTGCTTTCAGGTGCTATGTTTTGACAAAAGAAACCATTTGAAATGTCCAATGTGGTTTTATATTTTTTACGCACAATGTTATTCATTAATGCTGTACTATGTGCATTTTGCACTGCAAATGTTTTAGAACAAGTGTTCAAGTGTCTGTAATCCAAAACTAGATGATATGTATTGTCTGGTTTGGTTACAGGAAACAAAGGATTGTTCATTGAGGAGGTGCATGTTTCAATCACCCCTTGGTATTCAAGTTGATCTAAGATCTCCCTGACCTGTTTTTTAGCTTCTTGCTTTATTGGATACTGCCTTTGTGCAGTAGGTTCATTTTTTAGATGTATTTTGTGGTGAGGTGAGTCCTCATCCCATCCTACATGATTTTTATATAATGCTGGGGCCTGGGCAACTGCCCATTTCCTGGCATAAGTATATTTTAGGTGAATTGGAATATGGTTGGAGAAGGCAGGCATAATGATGTCCTCGCCATGTGGGCACTCCCTGACAAATTGTGGTGGCCAGTCTTTTTCTGCTAGAAGTATATCATAACCCCTTGAAAGTTTCTCCCAAAAGAGTACTTTCACCTTTCTTGGTATGTCTCCCTCCATTCGGAGTGTTATTTCATATAACTTTTGTGGAGTACTAACCCTGGTGTCTACAGTTTCTACTGTGATGTACTCATTCAAGTCCACTATCTCCAGAAGTTCCTTCAGGTTCTGGCGAGCTATTGTGACTTCTGCTGCACTGTCCAGCATTGTCTGAGCCCATTCTCCGTTCTTGAGCTGTGTTCTCAGTATCCTCGGCATGTCTGATCTTCAGACCTGCTACCTTCTTTTTGAGAATTGAGGTTTTGATTTATTTTTCTGAATGTGTTTGTCGTCTTTGGATTTCACGCGTTCTTCTCTATGTTCTGACCGTCCTCTTCTTTCCGATGTCTGTGACGATATCTGAAAGGTACGAGAGGAACGTGTATCAGTATCTTGATACCTGTCAGGCTTTCTTAAATTATCCCTATTCCTGAGGTTATACCTCCTTTCAGAGGGCTCCTTTTGAGGAGACCTACCTCGGGATTGAGAACGTTTCTCGTTTGAATTTTGTTTATTAGTTTCCCACTTCTTTTTAGAAGATGTAGGAGTTTGTTTAATAGAGTCCTTCTCAGGACTTTCAGATAGTTTTGGCTTCAATGGTTTTCCACCCAAACTATCTATGCCTAATTCTGCATAAGATTGTTCTATTATTCTGGGTAGTTCTGTTTGATGTTCTGTAACATCAAATTCCCTTAGGCGTTGGCGGATCGCCACTGATGCTGCCTCCCCTTTAATATTAGATAATATTATTGTTGAGACCTGGTCGAAGTTTTTCAGTAATTTCATACCTAAATTCAGAGCAGGCTCTGCCCCGTATTCATTTTGAATTTGTTTCAGGACATCTGGTATTACTGCAATTGATGGAACACCATGTGTTTTAGTATAGATGGCAGCAAAGACTGCGCCCCAAGTGGTGCAATCTTCCAGTTGTGGTGTGATCCCCATTGGTAAACAGATTGTTAGGATTCTGTGTTTCTCATAAGGGCTAGTATTTGGAAATACTGCTTCAATTTGAGTAATTTTTTGAGCTATCCAGAATGGAATTTGCTCACGTTTTGTGGGCATTTTACCCATGACTGCGTATAAAGTCTGTGGTGTAATTTTTAGTGTATTCCCCTGTTGAGGGGTTTGATTTGGAATGGTCAATGGTGGTTGGACTGTGAAAGTCCGCATGACATATTGGACTAATTGTCTGTAAATTTTTATTAACTGTAAGTTGAGTAAGTAATTCCTCGTCTGACATTATATCGAGGTCAGGATGAGGAGTGTAGCCGGCTAGAATCGGCCATGTTGCTCCTGGTCTACCTAGTGGACCGAGCCTGGTAATGTTTCTGTGATGTTTTAGGGCACCTTTAAACCAGAGCTGATGTTCCTGGTATGTTAGTGGAATTTCAATATCCTCGAAAGGAATATATTCCTCTGGTGGTTCATCTTCTTTGTAGAAGTGAAACACTCTTGTGACTGGATTTGATTCTGGGAAAACTATCCATGAATAGAATACCTCTGTCTGAAAGGATTAGTGTGCCTCTATCACGAAAACTGCTCTACCCCCTCTTGGTGGTAGGCCGTGTTTTATAAGTTTTAAAGTGATGGCTCTTCTTAAGTTTGGATCGATGTCTATAACACCCTCCTCGGTTTCATTTAAACCGGTAAAGTTAAAAGCTGTTACGACTGGTTGAGCCGCAGCTACACCATTCCCGGTGTCATTGTCCTTGTGTATGGACATTTGTTTTTTGAAAAATGTAGAACAAGTTTCAAGGAAACAAAAGATAAGGTGCACAATATTTTGGAACACTGTATCCTTCAACGTTGAACAAACCAAAATAGCTAATATATAGGGTTTTTTGTCCTATTTAGCTTTGGCGGATATTTAAAACCTACCCACTCCAGACGTCTTATGGAGTATGTGAGTAGGGGTCTCTGAGAGAAAAGCACGACTGAGTTACTCAGTATCTAGCATTAAATTAGTGCCTTACCAAACCGTTGGGCGCCATGTAGTGTAGTTCCTATTTCCCTAATAGGCTCTGCGCATTGGAATAATATACCCTTTAGGTTTAACATAGGACTGAGGTCGGTATGTCCCTATCGAGTATATTAAACTTAATTACTTTGTGCCAGCTAGCTCAGAGGCCACTAGAAACTCCTTGAAAACAAGAAGGGAGTAGTTTCTGGCAACCGCATAAACATGACAACTTTGTTTCCCTTTAGAATCGGAGCACTCTCAGAATCGTGGAAACAATAGATAACAGTTTCACTCAGCTAATCGTGCATGCTTAGTTTCCTCAGAGTTACACAGAAAGAATAGACAGGCGTTTCAATAAAAAGGATTTATTGAACAGTCTTGTTTCTCGTGTAAGAGATATGAGCTGTTATGATCACAAAACAGTATGCAAGATATATAATGTACAGCGTAAGCAGTAGAAATAAATAATACTGCGCCAGCATTATCTTTTAGCATATATTCACGTTCATAAATAACATGGGCTAAAAATGCGAGTACTCATACGATGCTTCTCTAAGCTAGTTCTACCCCAATGTACCTAACCTAGTCTAGGTGTAGGGAAAGGTAAGAAGTAGGTGGAGTATTCTCTAGTATGGTATACTAAGAGTATGTTAAGTCTAGTATGCCAAGAGTCCCTCTAGGTTCTATTCAGCTCCATACCTTGACAATGAGAGAGGTGGGAATCTCCTGCCGGATCTCAAACTCTAACACCCCGCGAAGGGAGTCAGAACACTGGAAGCTGGATTCTTCTGCGAGCAGGGATGACAGCGTCTTCTCAGTGCGTCAGGCCGGGATACGGGCTCCTCTGAAGTCAAGGTCTCCTCTAACTTGCTTGGGCAAGGGAAGGTATATTTATACCTGATAGGTGCCTTGGAATGTTAGCATTGACGTGAAGTCGGACAGAGGAAGACGTCAGGAATGAACCCTTAAGGTATAGCGGTTCATGCATAATAGATGAGTTCTTGGAGAAATCAATAATCCTGTGCTAGGGGAACTCCCAAGAGCTTAAGGGTCTGGTTTCTAAGAACTCGTTGTGACGTTAGGGTGGACGGATGTCGGTGACCATGCCTGTATTTGGAGTGCACAGCTAATGCCTAAATAAGGACTGGGATTCTATGCCTATATAAGGGCAATGCGAATTGTGCCTATATATGGACATGTTTCAGGGAAACCTATATACGGACACCTAAAGCGGAATACAACATCCTGAGCAGGTGTCCCCTACCTGTTAGTGAAGACACAGGTAATGATTGGGACCATTGGTTTGTAGCGAGAATTTTTGGCAATGTACTTGTAAGCATACCTCATGATGACTGGGTTACTAATATTTACCTTGATGAAGAGTTACGTGAAGTGAGCAAGTATGTCCACAACGGTTGGCCTGAGAAATCTAATTTACACAGGGCTCTAATCCCATTTTGGGAGGTGAGGAACGAACTTTCTCTTGAAAATGAACTATTACTCAGAGGAGGAAAGTTAGTCCCACCCATTGCCTTTCGTGAGAAAATTATTAACCTGTGCCACGAAGGACACTTGGGTATTGTTAAAACTAAGTGTAGAATTAAGCAATCCTACTGGTGGCCAGGTATCGACAGAGACATTGAAAGGGTTGTTCGTGATTGTTGTGAATGTGCTAACTCTGATAAGAGTTTAACCACCTGCAAGCCCATCTTACATCCTATTATAGTTCCCAACATGCCTTGGGATAGGATTGGAGTAGACATATTCGGTCCCGTCAAAACTGAAGATTGTATCCAAAAATAAATTTTTGTAGTAGTGGATCATTTCTCAAAGTGGCCAGAGTACAAAATTGTGGAAAAAGCTGACACAGAGAATTTGTTGTGCTTCTTAGGAGAAGTTTTTGCAAGGGAAGGTCTTCCCAAAGATTTGGTATCCGACAATAATGGACAGTTTGTAGGGGAAGGTTTCAAAAAGTTTTTGAATGACACAGGTATTGTACATAGGACAACCTCTCTTTATCACCCAGAAGGCAACTGAAGCGTTGAGGGCTTCAATAGGGTGATTAAAGGCATTATTGAACTTTCATACAGTAATGGAAAAGATTGGGAGGATGAATTGAGGAAAATGGTATGTGCTTACAGAATCACCAAATGTCAGTCTACTGGGCACTCTCCTTTTGAACTCATGAGAGGACGATCCCCCCGCACCAAGGATAACATGGGTTGGCTTAACTGCACTAAGATTGTCCCTTGGTCTGTTAAAGATGTTAAACAATCTCTGGAGACCAATCGAAGCCGCATAGTTGGTAAACATGCAAGTGCTAACAAAGGTAGAAGAATTGATTGACAGGTTGGCGACATCGTCAAGGTCAAGAAAGGTAGGCTGGTACGCAAAGGAGAAAGCAAGCATTCTGCTCCCCTCAAGGTAATTAAAATCCTATGTAACTCTGCACTTTTGAGTGATAGAAAGGTGTGGAACGCCAACAGGATTGCCTTATTCAAAGGGCGCATTGTTATGGAACGCACCTTAAACAAACAAGCACAGGTGGGTAGGTACGACTGGGTTGATGAGGTTGTTGACACTGATGACACTAATCATACCGTTGGCATTCCTACTGAATCTTCGATAAGTTCCAGGGGTGAGCTGAGTACTGGGCATAGCACTCCTAGTGTACAAGTTGATGTCCCTGCAGGAAGTGGAGAGGTAGTAATTCCTCGTACTAAACATTTGTGCAGTAAACCTAAGAAATTTGATGACTATGTTACGTACATCTACTGGTAACTTGTATTTTCTATTCCTTGTATTGTATTACGTGCTGTACTTACATTTAACTGTCTAAATGCATTTGTAACTTTAATTGTCCTACTTTTCACTTAGCCTGGAGACAACCTTTATATATTTTTTTTGTGTGTTTTTTTTTTGCCTTGTTGTTTGGAGGGAGGGGGAAGTGTTGTGTTGGTGCTCGAGCATGTGCTCGAGTCACCTTGCTTTGTTGTTTGTGTCAATGCTCGAGCGTGTGCTCGAGTCACCTTGCTTTGTTGTTTGTGTCAATGCTCGAGCGTGTGCTCGAGTCACCTTGCTTTGTTGTTTGTGTCAATGCTCGAGCGTGTGCTCGAGTCACCTTGCTTTGTTGTTTGTGTCAATGCTCGAGCGTGTGCTCGAGTCACCTTGCTTTGTTGTTTGCGTCAATGCTCGAGCGTGTGCTCGAGTCACCTTGCTTTGTTGTTTGCGTCAATGCTCGAGCGTGTGCTCGAGTCACCTTGCTTTGTTGTTTGCGTCAATGCTCGAGCGTGTGCTCGAGTCTCCCATTAATGTGGGATTCTAGAGCTGGAGCGGCATTGACGGCTGAAGCTGTTCGCTGGCGGCTGCGTCCGCACTTCCCTGCTGTCTTGGGGGTTTAAGCAGAGAATAAAGGAGTTACTATCTACACCACGTCTGCACCCTTTATTCAACTTAATAGGAATCTGTATTGATGGTTCACTTGCTCTTCAGACCCAAATGGTTAACAGTACAAAAATCTGCTTTTTTTAATTTAAAAAGTCTACGTTGTATTTTCCCTTTTCTCGATCAAAGCCTTAAAATCCTTCTGGTGAACGCCGTCATACAACTGGGGCTGGACTACGGGAACACCATCTTCCTCTCTGCATCAAAAATGCGTTTAGCATGTCTGCAAGTGATCAAAATGTGGCATCCCACCTCCTTCAAGGATTGAAGAGAAGAGATTCAGTTATAGAAGGCTGAAATAAGTTACACTGGACCCCAATATGATCACGCATTTTATCTAAGACCATGGCTTTTGACCACAATGCCAAGCACACTCAAACACCACATTCATGGCAAGAAATATTTTCTTGGTACACTTCAATCAGAAGCTTAAAGTCTAATCATTTATACTCACTGTGAGTTAAAAAGCCTCGGACCACCACCTTTGAAGAGACTAGGAGCCCCATTCACAAAAGTAAACTTACACTTTTGTGTAACTTTACCGCTTTGGGTATTCACAAAGGTAAACTTAGACCAAAAGTCTAGCTTTACTGGTAGTAACTTACCTTTCTGAAAAACGAAAAGTAGAAAAGTTACACTTTTGGTCTAAGTTTGCCTTTGTGAATACCGGAACGTTGTAAAGTTACACAAAAGTGTAATTTACCTTTGTGAATTGGGCCCTGAGCCTTTTCAGTGCCAGCAGCAAAGCCTGGAACGTCCTTTGGAGCTATGTAAGCATCCCTCTGATTCAGGTCAGGAAAGAACTGAAATCATTGATTTTCAATTTGTAAACACATTTGCAATAGTCTTTCTTCACTTAGTGCCAAGAAACCCATAGAGGGTGTTAGTTGTGCTTTACAAGTGTCTATACATAATCATAAACACTTTTCTAGCCACACGCAGGCCGTCATATTTAGCTTTTCCTGTCCTGCTGGGTCACCAAAAATAAAAAGAGGGGGTCTGTTCTTGCTAAATGTAAATATAAGGTCTCTGAATCGTTTGTGAACTGCCTTTCAGCACCTTGGGGACATTTTAACATTCTTCCTGCCAAGACCACCATTTTGTGCCAAAAAAAGCCAGTGAGAATTGCATCAGAGGGGGTGTCCAATATTCTTCGCACCACTGGTTGAGATGGTGAAACGATTGCGGCTCCAGCGTCAGAAACATCCTCTTCACCTAACCCCAAAGTGAGACCGAAGAACCAAGGGTTGAGTGAAGAGTCATCCAGCAACCATTGAGATATGTCTTGTTACCAACCAACCCAAAATGAGGCCTTGCCTGATATCTTAGGGGCCCCTCATGTTTGTCGTATGCCACTAGCACGTATGGGAACTTAAGAAGATTGGGTGTTGATTCCCAGCCCGCTCCCATTGCCAGTTAGAGGAGGGGGTGCTCACCCCACCACACTGCTGCTGTCAGGAAGGATGAGAAGAAGGGGTGCTCCCCTGACCTCCAGAACCATAAGGAGCCAAGAGTGGAACTAATATTACACAATCATCAGTACTCCTTGAAGGGATAAAAGTTGAGTCCTCCCTGCAAAATTTAGAAATTTGATCTGCAGATTACAAGCAGATCTCAGCAGTGAGCGTTAAACTCACTGAGTTCTCTGAGCTTCTGTCAATCAATCAATCAATCAGGGATTTATAGAGCGCACTACTCACCCGTGAGGGTCTCAAGGCGCTGGGGGAGGGAGATCAGGCGGCTCTAAGGTCATCCGAAAAGCCAGGTCTTGAGGTCTTTTCTGAATGCTTGCAGTGTAGGGCTTCGCCTGATGCTGACTGAGGGGGGAGTTCGTTCCAGGCCTTGGCCGCCAAGTAAGAAAAGGATCAGCGCTTTTTACCATTAAAAGAGCTGATAAGACGATTTGGGTCACGTGAGGCTCAAAGGGTGAGGGCATTATATTACAAGAAAACCCACATAGGAAAATCCACACAGTAAAATCCACACAGGAAACCCCACAAGGGAAAACCCACACAGGAAAATTCACACAGGACAAGATTCAAACTCATTACAGAAACCAAACCTAGGGGCCTATTACGATGGCAGTCGGAAAACCTCCCCGACCGCCATGGTAACGGGAAAAGACCGCCCGCAAGGCCCGCGACATAACCGCCGGTCGCATTACGATGTTCCTTGCTCGAAATCCAACCGCTGCAGTCGGATCGCGGGCTTTAACATTGTGGCGGTTGCTGATGCACGCAGCACCGCCGCGATGTCAAAAGGAGCATGTCCTGCATTTCTCTGCACTGCGTGCCAGGCACTGCACAGTGCCTGCCACCTGGTACAGGGAAATGTAGGGGGACCATGGGTACCCCCCAGTGCACCCCCCACCCCAACACATTGGGGGCCCGCAACGGGCCCCCGGAAGACATTCTCTGCCTGCCTTGCCATGGCCGTTTGACCGCTGAGGAAAGGCTGGCTACCGCCGGCATCATAATCGTGCCGGCGGAGCCAGATCGGCACCGCCACCATTATCCAGGTCCTTTTCCGTCCGCAAGGCAGGAGTGCAGATGGCAACTGGTGGAAAAGCGGTGGTCGGAATTTCCCACCGCCGCGGTCACCACCGCCATCCTAATCTGACCGGCGGTTTTCTGACTTGCGATCGCGGGCGGATGGCCATCGTAATAGGCCCCCTAGTTACTAGTCACTTCAAATCAATAATCTTAAAATGCAAATAAATGATAATTAGCATAGGGTAAAGACCTGGCTCACATCCCAGAAACAGTGTGGTATATACCTTTCCAAACAGAGAAATATCACTGTCAACATAGCGTGAAAGAAAATTTGCATCACAATAGCCAATGGTAAACGAGAAAATACATCACATGGAAAATAAAAAAAAACATCCTGCATTTATGATAAGCAGTGAATTTTTTATCCCATAAAAATTAATGGATAGCAAACAATGGCACATTAGAAATGATGGGGCTTATTTGTGAGAGCCCTGCGTCACAGTTGCACCATGTAAAGTGGTACACGTGTGACGCAGGACTCTGAATCAGATCTATGAAGCCACACAAAGCCAAACTGCACAGCTCTGAGTGGTCTCATAAATCATGAGTAAGGCGACACAGCCCCAGATTTACAAAATGATGTAAACCTGGAGAAGTGCCAAATGCGTGCACCTCCAGAGGTGAGGCATAACGAGTAGAAATATGTTTATTTCTCCTCTTTTTTTCCTCTTTCCATGTGCGCTGCATTCTGCAGCGCACATAGAAAGAGGAGAATCCCCCTTAGGATTATTTTTGTGCAGGAAGGTGGCAATCCCGCATGCAATGGAGGCACCCTTGCGCCATGGTGCAAGGAGGCCTACATTGGCGCTAGGCTGCCCAAACGGAGTCAGCACCAGGAGAAAGGACAGGAATGCATCGTAATGCATAAATATAGTGTATTCCTGCCCTTTCACTTCGGCATATGGCAGCGCAGCAAAGTGGCTTCTTGCCCTGCCTTATGCCAAAATCCCATAAATAAGCCCCTACATGTGCAAACTTTGTTAGCCAGGGGAAGTGGCCTTGCAAAGACACAGTCCAGCTCTGTTCCTTCCTTCATGAACATCACAGACAGGAAAAAGAATACAATTTATGTTACAACAGAGCAGGGCTGAAAAACTGTTTAAAATAGGAAAATATTTTGCAAAACACTGAAGGACATATTTTAACTCGAGTTGCACAGACAGAGAAACAAGAAAATCTGTCAACTTTAAATATGTGCAAACGTAGGACAAGAGAAAGTGAATCTGAGGCCAAGTTATGTCAAGTTTAAAAGAATTGTTGAGTCAGCAACAGTACATTTACATCGTTTGCGGCTCATTCATGTCAATTAACACACTCACTTTGTTCATTCTAAATTCTCGCTCTCCTCACACCCAGTTAGGCATTATCTCACTCCAAGCATGCTGCACATGGACAGTTTTACAAGTTGTATTCGCATTACATACCTGAGGTCATGAACTTTGGCACTGACCACTTTCAGCTGCTTGTAGAAAGTACTCACATATTAACCACGAAGACAAACCAATGTATCAGTAGGAGGTAATCAGTGGCCAGTGGTAACAGAGGCCCTGGCCCCAGAGGACACCTGTGCACTTTCCTGAGGACAGGGGAGGGTGGGTCAGAGGACACCTGTGCACTTTCCTGAGGACGGGGAGGGGGGGGGGGGGTCAGAGGACACCTGTGCACTTTCCCAAGGACAATGGGGCCCAAAGGACATCTGTGCACTCTCCCCGGAACAGGGGGCACTCTCCCTAGGATGGGGGGGCAGAGGACACCTGTGTACTCTCCCAAGGACAGGGGGGCCCAAAGGACATCTGTGCACTCTCCCCGGAACAGGGGGCACTCTCCCTAGGATGGGGGGGGGCAGAGGACACCTGTGTACCCTCCCAAGGACAAGGGGGCCCAAAGGACATCTGCGCACTCTCCCCGGAACGGGGGGGCACTCTCCCTAGGATGGGGGGGCAGATGACACCTGTGCACTCTCCCCAGGACAGGGGGAGGGGTCAGACGACACCTGTGCACTCTTCCCAGGACCTGGGGGATGACGACACCTGTGCACTCTTCCCAGGACAGGGGTGGCCAGAGGACTCCTCTGCACTCTCCCAGGGACAGGGGGGCCTCAGAGGACACCTGTGAACTCCCCCCAGGACAGAGGGGGGGGGGCAGGGACACCTGTGTACTGTCCCCGGGACAGGGGGGGCAGAGGACACAAATGAATGAGTGAGTTAATACACGGATGAATGAATAGGTGAGTGACTGTTGAGAAGAAACAACGAGGCCCAGATTTACTAAAGCTTCGCACCAGTGCAAAGTGACACAAAGCAATGAAAAGTCTCTCAGGTGTATTTACTCTCCAGTGCAAAAGGTGTTTGCTCTGGAAATTTGATTTTTTATCTTTATGCAGAACTTCTTTGCACTACATTGCATCCTTTTGCTTCCAGGGGGTGGGGCGGGGGAGTGGGGGGGGGGGGGGCCTGTGCCGGATCAGCACAACCACCCATAGGTTTTGATGCAGAACCCAATCTACAGCAACAAGCATCCTTGGATGGTGACCTCGTGGCCTGGGGGTTGTTGTAGAGCTTTGGGGCAGTAGGTTCGGACAGGGCACGGGCCTCTTGTAGACTCATGAGGTTCCCTGTCCCACAAAGAAGAAAGGAAGTGGGCAGGATGTTGTCGGCCTTCCAGGTGTCTCTCTTGTCAGCAGAAGCAATTGGAGGCCCCGCGGGTGGGCTCAGTGCCTAGAAGCACACCTGCTTTACTGCCAGCACAGTCAACCTGGTCCCTGTATCTCACCCACGCTCCATCACAGTTGGCCTGAACTTTTGACTTTCACCTTGGCCAGCGCGACCAGATAACTCGATTAATACAGAGGGAAGAAGGGAACCCAATAACCCCTTTTGAGCTTGGGTAACAGTAAAAACTAAAGTAAATGGCCAACAAGAAATACTGTAAATAAATATTTATGTGTTAATTCACTGAACGAAATACATATGAGTCAGCAAGCAAATAAACATTATGTCGGTTAATAATAACCACAAAAGTTGACATAAATACATCACACAGAGAACAAATACTACATAGCCACACAAAAGAAGATTCAAAGTATTGTCTATCTACTGCCAAATAAACTGTACAAAGCTCATTGTGGTCAATAAAAACATCATATTGGGTCGGTTATGCTCACCATGAGTACCTAAACAGTCTTAGTGGTTATGCTATGAAGTTTTGTTCAATAGTTCAATCTAAATATAAAAACCAGCTTATGAATTGAGATAATGTGGTACCAAGTTCTTTAAGGTACAGGGTTCTGTGTGCCATTGTACTAGTTCTAGACTGTCATACTCTTGCAGGGACACCCTTTGCATTTGCTCAAGACCTGAGATTATTTTAGAAAAACAATATATAGAATCATAATACAGTATGATTTACCTGCATTGTTGTTAAGCCTAGGATTCAATTCATTCAACAAAGATTATTATAAATGAACAGTACACATAATCTTAATACAATGCCACTAAATTTGAGTTAGGGTTCTGTTAGAACTGGGGGTCTCTAGTTGGCAGAGGTAGGTACCTTTGTCCAAATAGGGACCCTTGCTTCTAGTCAGGGTAAGGGGGTACAATCCTAAAATAACCCCTGCTCACCCCCTTGTTAGCTTGGCACGAGCAGGCAGGCTTATCTCAGAGGCAGTGTGTAAAGCATTTGTGAACACATACAGTAATATAGTGACAACACTACAGATGGACACCACACAAGTTGTAGTATAAAAATAAGTATTTTTATATAGACTTAACACAAGACCACAAACAACAAAAATCCACAATACTGTCCTTCAAAAATGGTAGAAATAGCTTAGTTCTCTTTAGATGTAAAATGCGACACTTTGAGTTCAATGTACCTTTGGATGCGTAACGCTATACAACGAAAGTGTTGCAGGGAAGGTGATGCGTCGGTTCCTTACACGCAAGAACGGTGATGCATCGGTTCCCTACTGTTGCGCAGGGGACGGTGATGCGTCGGTTCTTCTCGGCGTGGGGAGGGGATGCGTCGGTTTCTTACTGCGCTTCCGTGGCGATGCGACCAGCAGCGCCGTGATGCGATGAAGATCCGGTGCAATGAAACAGAAATGGCATCTTCTTCTTGATGCGACACGATGCGTGCACGCCCGACGGCCGTGCGGCGACTCAACGATTCTTCTGAGCCACGACAGGCCGTGCGACAGGCTTCTCCGGTGATGCGACGGCATCTGATGTGACGGCGACACTCTTCTCCGGTGATGCGAGGCGCTTCGGCGATGCGATGCGACAGCAGCGACACTCTTCTTCAGTGATGCGACGACAGCGGCTGCAGGGCGACACGCTTCTCCGATGATGCGACGGCGACACTCTTCTCCGGCGATGCGAGGCGCTCCTGCGAGGCGAAGCGGCAGTGGTGACACCCTTCTTCAGTGATGCGACGACAGCGGCTGCGGCGGCGTCACGCTTCTTCTTCGTGAGTCACGCTTCCAGCTCCTTGTGACACGCAGTCCCTCAGAAGGCCCAACACAACAGCAGGCACTTCAAAAGAACTCTTGGGGAGCTGGTGGGTGAAGTCTGTTGTCCCTGAGACTTCAGCAGGAGGCAAGCTCTATCTCAAGCCCTTGGAGATCCTTTACAAGTTGAATTGAAAGTAGCACAAAGTCCTTTCTCCTTTCTTTGGCAGTCAGGCAACCACTGCAGGCCAATCCCCCCAAACAGCACTCAGCTTAGGGATAGTCTCCTCCTCAGTTTCTCTGGTTCCTCTCCTCAGCAAAGGCTCTTCTTGTTTCCCAAAGTGATCTAAAGTTCTGGGGTTTGGGTCCCCTCTTTTATACTCATTTTCCCTTTGTTCTCTGAAGGCAGAGAGGCCTTTGCCTAGTCCAAATCAGTTCTGGTCAGTCCTGGAGCACTTTGTTGACAAGACTCCTTCTTTCTTTTCACAGTGTAGGCCAGGGACATCAGACACACCACAGGAGGTGGAGCCAGCATTGTGGAGGGAAGGCACAGCCCTATTCAGGTCCCAGGTGCAACTCCCCCCACCACTCTACATGGAGATCTCTCTATTCAGCCCTGTGCTGACTCACCCTGCCTCCTGGAATCCCCCAGCCCCTGTCACTCAAACTCCAGACAAGGAATACACAACCTAGCAGAGGCAGGCTTGGATAGTTAGGCAAGAAAATACCTACTTTCTAAAAGTGGTATTTTCGAACACAGAATGTTAAACCCAACTTCACTAAAAGATGTATTTTATCATTCTGAGTTCAGGCATACTAAATTCGTTTTTCTACCATGTTCCCTGGGTCAGTTAGGATTATAAGATGTTATAATCAAACTGCCCGTTCTGGCCTATGGGGAACAGGTAGTCTTGCAATAGTGAAAAACGAAAATGGCTGTAATTCACTATTAGGACATGCCACACACACCAGGGCATGTCCTACCTTACACATACCATGCACCCTGCCCTAGGGCCTACCTTAGGGGTAATATGCAGGAAAGGGAAGGTTTGGGGACTGGTAAGTGGGTGCACTTACCAAGTCGACATGGCAGTACCAGACTGCACACAGGCTCTGCAATGGCAGGCCTGAGACACGCTTTACAAGCTGCTCCTGTGGGTGGCACAACCAGTGCTGCAAGCCCACCAGCAGCATTTGAGTCACAAGCCCTGGGCACACTCAGTGCACTGTACTAGGGTCTGACAGTGAATCAAATAGGCCAAACATGGAGTCACTAATCCATACATCAATTTATAACAGAGAGCATATGCACTTTAGCACTGATCAGCAGTGGTAAAGTGCCCAGAGTCATAAAACCAACAAAAACAGGTCAGAAAAAGTACAGGAGGAAGGCAAAAAGTTCAGGGATGACCCTGCAAAAAGGGCCAAGTCCAACAGGTTCCATCTAAATTGCTAATGCAGCACACTACTATATACATGTAATATTATCACTACTCTAATTATAAAGTGTTTTTGATGATATTTAGGATATGGAACATGCCCATCACTAATAAGACATCATTGTTCCACACTAGGCCAAGTACAAAAATACAATCACCTTCAACAGTATTTGGACTTGTCAATAAATGTGCCCCCCCCTTGTTAGTGAACCATCTTGAGCCAATCATCTGAAATCAGCTAAGTTCAAAAACAACTAAAGATAAGGTCCTAATGAGTTGGAAGCTCCATAAAAATCTAACTAAATGATGTCACAGTGAGATTATATATGTGAATATGAGTGATTAATGACTTTTCTATAACTCATTTGGAGATGGAATACATTTTTAAATTGTTTTGCCCCTCTTCTTCCGCAAGAGCGCAATTGCGAGTAAGTGTCTGCTCAAGCTATACACTTTGTGCAAGGATGTATCAGTTTTTAAAACCCTAACTGCTTCTAAATATTTCCTAAAACCCAGGTTGCGGCATAGGGAGCGGATCCATATCTTTCTAGGTTTTGCATATACAGGGCAAAAGTATAAACCATGCGCCAGGTTTACTTTAACACGCAAGGGGCACAGGGTCTAATTACAATCCTAGGGTCACCATTATCATTTTCCATCTCAATGTGTGAGACATGATTTGTACGGTGTGATAGCAAAACTTTATATAAAGTGTTTTGGCCACCTTAGGTTGTAAATCATTCAGGAAGTGTGAAGTAGGTTTAGTGGCCAAAAAGTGCATGACAACCTCCTCAACCTAGACCTAGGTGTAAATGAATGCACACATATTCCCAATAAGCCAGTTTTAATCACTTTTTTGGAAAGTGCGGTCAAAGATTGAGTGTCATTCCGAAAGGATCCTAGGCCTAGCTTAGCAGGCCAAGATTCAACGTGCCGGAACCATGGGGAGCTGAAGGACTTATCTAACTCCAGTAGTTCCCTCAAACCCTCCCTATAAGGAGTAAGTTCCTGCGTTCACCAAGTTCTCACCCAACAAAGCAGAGGTTTCAGGATTGCAACATGCTCTATTCTCTTGAGGGCTACGTCATGAAATAAAGGGATGAGAGGACTACTTCTAGGGAGATGTAACATGGACCTTATAAAGTTATTCTCACCCAAAGCCAACTATCAACATTATCTGCCCTCCATAGTTCTACTCCACATAAGGCAGCTGACTGGGTCTTGGACATGCAGACTTCAATAGTCGGGGAAATAGCTCTAGATGTTGTTGCTTGTTGCTTTTTGAGTTTTGCCATAGCACTATAAAGAAGAACAACTCTACTCTTTTGGATGTGGGGGGACCATGAGCTCTTAGAATTGAGCGTTACACCCAAATACTCAAATTTGGTTACTCATTCTAATCTTTTCTGTCGCACCCCTATGTTCCCTCTGAAGGTCTTATGAGATCTGATCACCATATGTTTGGTCTTATTCACATTGATTTTTAATCCCTTGGTTTCGCAATATGCATTAAAGTTGTCAAGTAACATCTGCAATCCCTTTGGGGTTTGTGACAGCAAGAGGGTGTCATCTGCAAATAACTGTGCAGGCACTGTGGCCCCTTCTAACTTGGGGGAGTCGTGATTGAACTCTTGGAGGCTTTTTATGACATCATTAAAATAGAGTTAGAAGGGTGTTGACACGAGCACGCAACCATGTCTCACTAACCTACATCCAGGGATACAATCAGTGAATTCCAACAAACTTTGGCGTAGTTCCCCTGATGCAATCTTATTGTCTGGATAAGGATGCCTTCAGGAACTCCTTGCATCTTGAGGGTTGCCCACAATGAGCCCCTTGGGACAAGATCAAAGGATGCCCTTAGATCGAGAAATGCAATGTATATATGACCTCCCTTCAATTTTATGTACTTCCATACAATGTAAATTAGCCTTAGCACCTGGTCTATTGTGGTGACCCATGACCTAAATCCAGCCTAATATGGAGACATGATCTTATTTTCCTCTATACAGTCAGTAAGTTTATACAAAGCCTGTCTGGCATATGTCTTTTGAAGAGTATCCAGGAGAATTTTTGGCCTATAATTCACTGGTTTGTGATGATTTCCTTTTTTTAAAATGGGGATTATTTTGTCTCCTTTCTAGGTGTCAGGAACCAGGGCTCCTGAGGATACTGGATTACATAACAAGTTGACATAAGGGGAGTTAGAAATTGGGTTTCTGGTTGGCAGAGGTATGCACCCTGTCCAAGCAGGAACCACTGTCCTAGTCAGGGTAAGTCGAATACACACTATAAGATAACCTGGGCTTACCCTCTGGTAGCTTGGCACAGAGCAGTCAGGCTTATCTAAAGAGACAATGTGTAAAGTATTTGTGCAACACACACGTGCACACACACACATGTGCACGCACACACGCACACAGACACACACTGTAACATAATGACAATGAAAACACCACAAAAAGTCTACACACCAGGTAAGAAAAATAGAAAATAGTTTTATAAATAATTCAAGACTAAAACAACAACAAAAATGCAATAAGTAGAAGTCGAGATATGAATTTTTAAGGAATAAAAAGAGTTCTAGCGCTGAGAAGCAATAAGTGCGAATGGGGTTATCTGGTCGCACTCAACCGGGGCTAAGTCAGCAGTTCATGCTGACCGTAATGGAATGCAGGCTTGGGACAGGAGCCATGCAGGCCCGGTGAACAGAGTACCCTGATCCTGGTCACAATAGCAAGATGTGGGTGCAGACGACTGATGAGTCGATGTCGAGCCCGTGGTCAAGGTGATGCGTCTATTTTCTCCATGCAGTGGTGGCGATGCATCTGTTCCACAGACAAAGCACAAGAATCTGGGTCCATTTCCAGTGACGTCTCAAATAGTTTCCTCGACAGAGGAAAAGGGAGGGACTGGGAGCTGGATTGGAAAGTCCAGAGACCATGCTCCTTGGTATAAATCACAATATCACAAAAATAGGGCTTCTGTTCCTAGAGAGGAAGAGAAAGAATCTAGATGGGTTGTGTGTGACTAGAGCAAGGGCATGGGGGCAGTCAACAAGACTGTCTCTTGTTGCCCTCACACATCCCCAAGGGAATGTCATGCTTCATCATAGGGCGGTGCTCCTCATTGGGCCGGTGCTGCAGTGTCCTAGGGGTCCCCTGAAGGGTCTCTTTAGCTGAGATCTTTTGTTGAAAAATGCCATATGATGAGTGCAAGAAAGGTAGTAAGTAGGGTGGTGTAGTGAGTATGAGAATGTGGATTAAAACTGATAGGGGAGGTCACAAACTATTCTTTAATAACTGGACCACCCTGTCAGGAGTAAAAACCTTTTTACAGGTGAATACTACCAATAGGAACCCTGGTAGTCAGTTTACTACAATTTGGTCAAGGAAAGTACCCTGTAGTTGTAAGTGAGAAGCCTCCCTCTGGTCTCACTCTGAGTTATAAGTCAACATGTTCCACACCTTTCTAGTGGTCATAAGGATCCGTGGTGCTTCGTCAGGACAGAGAACGTTATCTACCCCACAAATATGTGGTGCCCCTAAAGTGCTACCTACTGTATATGTGGTTCAATGTCCAACCTAACATCAAATTACTAATTGCCTCCCCGGGGATGCGGAGCACAAGGGTAGGTGCTGACAAAGGGTCTGCACTCTTCGAATTCATAGTACGACTGAGCAAGGCACCTCCGCTTCACCCGAGGAGGCAGTTAGTAATTTTATGTTAGGTTGTTAGGTGTCACTTTTGACTCCTCGAATACCTGGCAATCCGAAGTGAAGTCAGCATGCATGAAACTGAGCAGGGCAGCGGGGTCCCTGTTTAACTTTGTTCGGAGGGAAGGTAGGGGCACTCTTTGCCCCTACGGCAAGATCTTCAGTGTGTCCCTACAGCTACTTACGAAGCAGGGGTTTGGGGGTATCACAATGCCTCCCCCATTCAGGCAGAGGAAAACAGAATTCTAAGGTGCTTGATCAATCTTCCCCCAGCTAGCCCCCGTTTTGTTTTACACTCTGAATTCAATCTAGAATATGTCTCTGACAGAATGAAATTGGCACCTCTCCTGCTCTGGGTAAGCCTATGGTCAAATACTGACGCAAGCTTCAGCAGAGAAGCTACTTTAGGTTGTCTCAGCTTGGGCAATAATCTCTCCATCCCCTGGCTGAATTATGTTAGAAGGTGCTTCACTGATGTTGGCCTTCCTGAGATGTTTATTGCCCCGGACATTTTAAGCAAAAGTGGCAGTGGGCAGGTTATGTCTGGTCATGCAGAGTTCAGTTTGTCTCGCGCACTGGAGGAGGTTTTTAATGAGCACTCTGTGTGCAGTTACTTTATCACACTTGCCACATGAGACATGGCATTTTATCTAACTTCGGAGCTCTCATGATCTGTGAGGTCCCTGCTTTTAAGACTTAGGATAGGTACTGTGTGGAGCTTTTCTGATGGGGCAAATGTGTGGGGCAGTAATTTACCCCATGCCCCTGTGATTGGACGACAAAGCAATCTTTGTTGCACTTTAATGTTTTTCTGCAAATGTTATCATTGCTCTTTTCAACTCTGTCTTAAGCACATTCTGAAATCACTTGCGTTTCTAAAGTGTAGGGACGCCCTCACCTACCTTCAGATGATAGGTAGCTCCGACATTTGTTTCAGTATTTGCTGCTTTCCTAAAATGTCTATATGCTATAGGAAATGGATGGAGGGGTGATTTTGTATTCACAAATGGAATAAAGACTTTTGCCTTGACTTGAACAGTTGTGCATATTTTGTTGTTAAAAGAACACCATGAAACCTCTTGTTCAAATACATGCCAACTGATTTCTGGTTTCTAAATGCATATTTGTTTTTGTAAACGCTCCCAGATAACCATGATTGGCGCTTTGGGCTTCTTGGTGCTATTTTATACTTAAAACATTAAAAAAATTCATACCTCTGGTTCTACTGTTTGTATTTTTGTCATTTTGGTGTCATTTAATTATTCAAATTGACTCTATTTCTCTAAGTTGATTTCACATTATTACTGTTTGAGTGATGCATAAATAATTTACACATTGCCTCTAAGGGCCAGATTTACAAACGTTTTGCAATGTGTTTGCATCACAAAAATGATGCACAACCAGCACAAAATGTATGTTAGTTAATTATTTTCCAGCGCAAAACTTATTTTGCACTAGAAAGTTGCCTAAAAGTAATGCAAGGAAGCGTGAAGCACTGCTTTGCATTACTTACCATCAATGGAGGCGTTACATGGGTGGTACATGGGTGTTCTCATGCAACTACCCATGCTTTTGACGCAAAACCCCATCTACCAAAAATGTACACCACTTGAAACAGGCGTTAAAAGGAGACATTTTTTCATTTCTCCTTTCTTTCCTGACTTTGCATATCTGCTGCACTGTACATCACACATATAAAGTAGGAATAGTTTAAATACTTGTTTTGGCAGTATTTTGTACTGGAAGGGAAGCCTTCCAGTACAAAACCTATGCTAGGCTTACGCACACACCCCTGCACTATGATGCAAAGGTGTGTGAATGGTGTTCTGCAGCAAAATTCTGCGCCGTTGCTAGGGAGAAGGGAGGAGAGAGACATATCTCTGTAGGTATGGCATTCTCCTGCTCTCTTTTTCTTGCTCAACACAGCACAATGTTTTGGCTGCTGTGTTGCGTTGCATGAGAATTTAGTAAATATGGCCCTAAGTTAAGTCTGGCTGCTGCTGTGTTACGCTACCACAGGGTTAAGCACAAGTTTATTTTGGTTCACCCTGACAAAGACTATGTTCATTGCTTGAAAGGGGCTTTCACCCTTCTCAGCTAATAACTCGATTTCTTACAGGTGGTCAAAGAAAATGCTCTGTTTTCTAGAAGATGTGAAAACAGCATATCCTACGCCCTGGTTCTTGTGGCAAGAGGTAAAGATGATTTATGTGGTTCAACGGAGAAGTGTGTACACAACAACGGAGCCTAAACACAGGCTTAGTTCTTGGGGCTTTATTTGCACTCTTTTACAACAACAAATATTCATCGACTGGGTAACCCACTACTGCCTATAGATGTGAACTACCTCCTGGGTTTTTATTGTAATTTGTAAAAGTAAAAAGTGGAATTTTTCACTATAAATTTACGTATCCACAGATTCATTCATGTGCATCTTTTCACCAGAATTATATGTGTATAACCCACCTGTACCACTGAAGAAGTACCACTGTAGCCATTTTTTAATGCATTTTTAAAAATGTTTTTTGTTTTTTTTGTTCAGTCTAGAAGGATGTTAAAATACTCTCTCGAGAACACATGAAAAGGTGCACTTATGATTTCACTTTAAAAGTACACATTGTGGTTTATGTTTACAGTGGTCATTGCCATTTATATGCAACTATTTGATTGTACAATTGACACTGAAAATATTAGTCTAGTGTCAGCTATTGATGAGTAGATATTGATGAGTAGCTATTCATGAGTAGCTATTGATGATTAGATATTCATGAGTAGCTATTGATGAGTAGCTACTGATGAGTAGATATTGATGAGTAGCTATTGATGCCTAGTTATTCATGAGTAGCTATTCATGAGTAGCTATTAAGGAATAGATATTGATGAGTAGTTATTCATGAGGAGCTATTCATGAGTAGCTATTGATAAGTAGTTATTCATGAGTAGCTACCGATGAGTACCTATTGATGAGTAGCTATTAAGGAGTAGATATTTATGAGTAGTTATTCATGAGTAGCTATTCATGAGTAGCTATTGAAAAGTAGTTATTCATGAGTAGCTACTGATGAGTACCTATTGATGAGTAGATATTCATGAGTAGCTATTCATGAGTAACTATTCATGAGTAGATATTGATGAGTAGCTATTGATGAGTAGATATTGATGAGTAGCTATTGATGAGTAGCTATTGATGAGCAGCTATTCATGAGTAGCTGTTCATGAGTAGCTATTCATAAGTAGCTATTGATGCGTTGTTATTCATGAGTATCTATTGATGAGTATCTATTGATGAGTAGCTATTGATGAGTAGTTATTGATGCATAGTTATTCATGAGTAGCTATTGATGAGTAACTGATGATGAGTAGTTATTCATGAGTAGCTATTGCTGAGTAGCTAATGTTGCGTAGATATTGATGAGTAGATAACAATGAGTAGTGTGGTGTAATTACCTAGGAGCACTGATTACAGAGAGAAGTATATGTTAAACGCTGCATGGAACATCGTGAGAGGAAAGGGAAGGGTAAATAAACAAAAGTCTGGTGGACGATTTTCAAGGGTGGACTAAGACATATCTTCAACAAAAGGCTGAATGAATGTAATTTGCCATTAGTGTGCAGGTTTATTTTTATTTAATCAATTGTTTTGTTATGTGTATTTTAATGCTATA
This sequence comes from Calotriton arnoldi, assembly GCA_963921515.1. Lineage (NCBI taxonomy): Eukaryota > Metazoa > Chordata > Amphibia > Caudata > Salamandridae > Calotriton > Calotriton arnoldi. The sequence goes on along the minus strand of CAWUFW010001762.1, from coordinate 13,957 downwards.
ATTGTTTTGGTTGCTATTTTTTAAATGGCATTTTTATGTTATTTTGGGAGTCAGCATATGAAGTACTTTTTTGAATGTATAAAAGAAGTAATTCATTTGTTATAATTTTACGGTGATTAAATATATTTAAATTAGAATATATGTGTGATACTTGTTTTTAAAAAAATTGAGTTAATTTATTTTGAGGTGTGCAACTCCAAATTAATTTTTATACTGTTCATTATGGCGTTTATTGGGGGATTTCTCAGAGAGTGTTATAGAGTTATGCTACTATATATACTGAATGTATGTATGTGTGTGTGTATATATATCACTCATCAAAACATCCCCAGTTTGAAGGCACACTCGAAAAGCAGATGAATTCCACTGAGTCTTTATTTAAAATAAAACCAGCATTTTCATTCAAATGCAATTTCCTTGCCTTGCGCGTTTTCAGAGCACAGCTCCTTGGTCACAGGCTTCAGGATACTCGCAGAATAGGTAGAAAGGCACTCTCCTCTGCAGATCCTTTATTTAATTGGGGATGTTTTGATGAGTGATATATATATATATATATATATAGAAGACGCTGGGAATTATTTTTGCATAGATCAAGTGCAGCACAAAGAGAGAGGTGGTGACAGAGTGAGGATTTTGAGAAAATTGGAATCCAGAATGATAGTAGAACTGTGCACCAAGATTCCGATGGGACTGAATACAGAGGAGGAGCTATGGGTGCATGTTGGTGAATGAGAATAGTGGTCCAATGCAATATGCAATATGCAACAGTATGTTTGATTAGTTCAACAGGGTTGAACGGTAGTGGGGTGGCATCTGAAATGAACCAGAATATGCTGAGGAAAGAAGGGTCCGCTGCGCAGAATGTTCCCACCCGCAGGAATAGCCAGTTCAATGTGTTAGTTGAGGGAGGACAACTTGAGGCAATAAGTAGGCCTATTCAAGGCTCAATGTCTGTCTGTTAATTATGTTTTTTATTGAAAGAATGAAATGGTGGAACCGTTTAAAATGAAAAACAGAAGTTAAGATAATGAAATTAACAGAGAACTATGTTTTGACATTAATTGATTTTGGATTGAAATGTTGAATTCATTTTCCTTTGATATAGTAAACAGTGAACCCCTGAATCATGATATTGATCAAGTATTTGTGTGGGGAGTCTAAAATGGCCGCCGCCATTACCATCATGTTTGAATAATGTTTTGTGAAAGTCCTCTTTCTTTGTTGATTACTTATGATGAAGTCTGCCAATCACAAATGAATTTAAGTGGTTTGGACACATAGGGTAGCTGACATTGATGAAGGCCAAGGTACCGAAACGCATTTGCCAGCAGAGGGTTGAACGTATGAATTTGAAATAAACTTAAAGAAATGAAGCCCTGAGTTCCCAGCGTCTTCTTGTAGAACGCATATTTTACGAGTCCGTCCTCGTAAGCTGGTGAACCCACCGTGTTGAGTGCGACGGTCATTGATGAAGAATAGTGGACAGAATATACTGGGCGTAGCAAATTCCTGCAGTTCTTCCGGCCACATCCACCATCTGAAGTTGGTGCTGGTTCGGTGGGCGCAGGACCCGCAAAGTATACTCGTTACCTCGCGCTGCCGCAAGAAGGAACCGCATTCCAGGTTTCTTTTTAAAGTAAATTTAATACGACTGGCGCGTTTCGACCTTCCCGGTCTTCGTCTGAGTGACTCAGACGAAGACCGGGAAGGTCAAAACATGTAAATCGTATTAAATTTACTTTAAAAAGAAACCTGGAGTGCGGTTCCTTCTTGCGGCAGCGCAAGGTAACGAGTATATATATATATATATATATATGGTGTTATACTCAGATTTCTTCTGTACAAAACCATCGAAATGCAGCAGTTATAGTTAACTGAGCTAACTATAACTTATGCCCCCTCAATGCACTGCTTATGACTTTACATATTATATCACTCATGACATGGTCATTGACATTACTGATGACATCACTGATGACACCTCAAATTACATCACTGATGTCATCATCCAGTGATTATGAGTGTTTTCTGAAAGTTTATGAGTGTTAAACATATATACTAAGGTACTACAAAAGTTAAATTAGTATACTTTGTGTACTACTAATGAGTGATACTATTTCTAATATAAATAATGTGAGTGGGTGCATGACTGTGTGCATCTGTGTGTGAGTGGCTGTATGGGTTAGTGATGTGGGTGTGTGAGTGACAGTATGGGTGAATAAGTGGGTGTGTGAGTAGCGGTATGGGTGAATAAGTGGGAGTGTGAGTAGCTGTATGGGTGAGCTAGTGGCCGTATGAGTGAGTGGGTGTGTAAGTGGTTGTACCGGTATGTGAGTGGATACATGAGTGGCTGTATCGTGACTGATTGGCTGTATGGGTGAGTAAGTGGCTTTTTTTAGAGGTTGTTTGGTTAACTGAGTGGGTATGTGAGTGGCTGTATTGGAGAGTGAGTGTCTGTGTGAGTGGCAGTGGCTTATATGGGTGTGTGAGTGCTTGTATGGGTGAGTGAGTATCTCTGTTGAGACACTGTATGGGAGATTGGGTGGGTGTGTAAGTGGCTGTATGGGTGAATAAGTGGGTGTGTGAGTAGCTATATGGGTGAGTGAGTGGCTGTGTGAGTAGCTGTATGGGTTAGTGAGTGGCTGTATGAGTAGGTGTATGGATAAGTGAGTGGCTGTGTGAGTGACTGTATGGGTGAGTGAGTGAGCCTGTGACTGGCTCTATGGATGAGTGAATAGGAGTGGGTGCGGTTGTTTGGGTGTATGAGTGGGTGTATGAGTGGTTGTGTGGGTATCTAAGTGGATGTGTGAGTGGTTCTGTGGATGAAACCATCAATGATGTCATCAGTGATGTCATCAGTGATTTCATCAGTGATGTCACTGACCATGTCATGAGTAACCCTGGGCGAAGTGCTACGCTACGCTCGCGTAGTTTGCGAAGCTTGCGCTACTTCGCACAACGCGAATTGCACGTAGCACAGTGCGAACACGCGTAGCGTAGCGTAGCGTAGTGCCGCGGTCATTTTTGCTTGCTCGCGGTCCTCAACGTCAAGTTGGCGACCGCGAGCAAGCAAAATGACATCCCGGCGAGACTTTTTCCTCGTTCGCGATCAGCAACATCAAGTTGCCGATCGCGAGCGTGGAAAATAAACCTCCGGCGAGATTCTCAACGCGGGGAGGTCAGGTTTCTCATTGCGAGTGGTCGCGTATGCTCGCGACCGCTCGCGATGAGAAACTACCAGTCCGCGTTGAGAAAGCTGCCGCTCGAGTAAAAATCTACTCGAGCAGCAGTAAAAGACAGCTCGCACTGTGCAAGTTGCCGTTTTCAATGATTGCACAGTGCGGACAAGCATCCGGCACTGTGCAATCATTGCGAACAGTGCGCTACGCAGTTCGCGTAGTGCTACGCGAAGCTTGCGTAGCGCGAACTGCACTTTGCGTAGCTTCGCGAAGCATTACTTCGCGAACTACGCCCACCCTTAGTCATGAGTGATGTAATATGTGAGGTCATAAGCAGTGCATTGTGGGGACGTAAGCTATAGTTAGCTCAGGTAACTATAACTGCTGGATTTCTATAGTTTTGTGTGAGTGAAACCTGTGCATAACGATAACGTCCCTGTAAGTGGGTGTGTGAGTGGCATTGTGGGCCTGTGAGTGAATGTGTGAGTGGCAGAAGGGGAGAGTGAGTGGGTATCTGTGTGGGTGTGTCAGTAGCTGTGTTAGTAACTTGGCCCGAATGGAACCTCAGCTGCCCTTTTATCCAACAAGAGTCCCCAGTTTTGCACAAAATGTCTACCCAACTGGAGTTCTTTCTACTGGTTAATTAGTAAGTGCTACCTCGTTGTGTAAATGCCTAGTGGGTATTCTACAATACAGCTGCGTAATGGACCAAAAGGAAATGTCTCCAGTGACCTTGTGTGCATTTAATTTTCGCATTGTGGTTGTTCCACATGAGTCTTCATGCAGAAATCTGTGATAACATGAATCCTGGTATAGAGAAGACAATGACACTACAAAGAGGTGAATCTCCAACAAACAAGGGCACTTCCTCTTAAGTATATAAAGTAAGTGCGTCTTTGGTTGTGATTTCCTCATATTCTTTGGCATCAAGAACGCGTCAGGAAAATCTTTGGGAAATGTGCCGGTGGGCCTTTTGGTAAGCTGTCCATCATCCTGGCAAAATGAGGGAAGACCTTTGCATACTGCTAATGTGGACGAAGTGTTGCGAAACAAGCAGATCTCCGAGATGATTCTCACATTTGTAAACTTGTAGTCCTTTAAAGGTCCACCCCCTTTCTTTCGTCATCACTCTGCAAACGTACCTCTTGGGGCAGTACTGGTTGGGGAATGAAATCCCCTTAGATGCTGAGGGTTCTTGAAGGCAAAAAACCCCTCCTGTTACCAGCAGTAAGTCCCACACAGCAGGACTGATGAGAGCTGGTGGGAGACATTGCCCCTTTCTCCACCACTCTGCAAATATGCCTAGTAGGTAAAAAAACCATACAAATTCACTTAAAAACTCACTCATGACATAGTCGGTGACATCACTCATGACATCTCAAATGACATCATCCATTGAGTGTAAGTATTTTCTAAGTTTATGATTGTTAAAAAATATATGCTAAGCTACTACAAAAGATAAATTAGTATGCTAGGTGTACTACTAATGAGTGATACTATCTCTCACACATGTGATCTGAGTGTGTGTGTGATTTTCTATATCAGCATGTCAGTGGGTGTGCGAGCAGCTGTATGGGTGTGTGAGTGCATGCATGAGTGACTGTATGGGTGAATAAGTGGATTTCTGACTAGGTCTGTCTGTGTGAGTGGTTGTGTAAGTGGTTGCATGGGTGTGTGAGTGAGTGAGTGTGTGAATGGCTGTATGAGTGTATAAGAATGTATGTGAGTAGCTGTGTGGATGAGTGAGTAGTTGTGTGAGTGACTATGTTAGTGACTGAGTGGGTGTGTCAGTGGCTGTATGGGTGAATGGGTGGTTGTGTGAGTGAGTATCTGTGTGTCTATATGAGTGAGTGGGTGTGTAAGTGGCTGTATGGTTGAGTGAGTGTTTGGTTAAGTGAGTGGTTGCAATTGAGAGTGAGTGTGTGTGAATGACTGTACGGGTGAGTGAGCAAATATGTGAGTGCTTGTATGGATGTGTGAATCGGTATGTAAGTGGTTGTGTGGGTGTGTGAGTGAGTGCATGCTTGTATGAATAATTGAGTGGCTGTGTTGAGAGGCCGTATAGGTGTGTGAGTGGCTGTATAGGTGAATAAGTCTGTGTGTGTGTAGCTGTGTGTGTGAGTGTATGGCTGTGTGAGTGTGTTTTACTGTATATATCAGGTCTGTGTGTGAGTAGCTGTATGGGTGAGTGTATGGCTGTGTGAGTGTGTTTTACTGTATATATATATCTATATATCTATATAGATATATCTATATCTATATCTATAGCTATATATATATATATATATCTATATATATATATATCTATATATATATATATCTATATATATATATATATATATATATATATATTCATTGTAAAACCCACTCACACAGCCATACCCTCACCCATACATCTATTCACACATAGACCTAATATATATATATATTTTCACTGAAAAAACCATAGGTTTCAAGGATGTTATAGTTAGTAATTAGCATTTAAAAAACCTTTGAAATTCACTGAAAAACCCATAGGTTTCAGGGCCGTTATAGTTAGAAATTAGCATTTAAAAAACCTTTGAAATACACTGAAAAAACCACAGGTTTCAGGGACGTTATAGTTAGTTGAACATTTCAATCGTACAAAACCAGAGAAATTCGGCTGTTATAGTTAGTTGAGCTAACTATAACTCGCACCCCCGCAATGCACTGTTGATGACATCACATATTACATCACTCATGACATGGTCAGTGACATCACTGATGACATCACTGATGACATCTCAAATGACATCACTGATGACATCACTGAAGACATCATCCAGTGACTGAGTGTTTCTAAAAGTTTAAATATGTTTTATATATATATATATATATATTCACTGAAAAAACCATAGGTTTCAGGGACGTTATAGTTACAAATTAGCATTTAAAAAACCTTTGAAATTCACTGAAAAAACCATAGGTTTTAGGGACAGTTATAGTTAGTTGGACATTGCACTCGTACAAAACCCGTGAAATTCCCCGTTATAGTTAGTCCAGCTAACTATAACTCGCGCCCCGCAATGCACTGCTGATGACGTCACATATTACATCACTCATGACATGGTCAGTGACATCACTGATGACATCACTGATGACATCTCAAATGACATCACTGATGACATCACTGATGACATCATCCAGTGACTGTGTGTTTCTGTAAAGTTTAAATATTTTTAATATATATAGGAAAAGACGTATTGAAGAATGAGTGGGTGTGTAAGTGTCTGTATGGATGATTTAGTAGGTGCGTGACTGACTCTATAAGTGAGTGATTTAACGTATCTTACTGAATGCATGGGTTAGTGACTAAACTGGGTGAATGTCTGTATCCGTCTGTCTGTTGCTGTGTAAGTGGCTGCATGTGTTTGTGAATAGCTACATGAGTGTCTATATGAGTTATTGAATGCTTGTCTGATTATCTGTATGGGTGCCTGAGTGTTTGTGTGGGAGGGGTGTGTGCAACTCTGTGCATAGATGTGTGAGTGGGTGATTCACTGGGTGGATGGTTTCAAGAGTGCAACTGTGATAGACTGTATGGGTGGGTAAGTGTGTGTAAGAGTGTGTTAGTGAGTGAATGTATGTCCCAGTGGTACATGTGTGAGTAACTACATATGTGAAAGGCAGTATATATGTGTGTTGGAGTATATAAATAGCTATAAGCGAGAGTGAGTGATTGTGATAGTGGCTGTATGGATGAGTGTGTGCTTGTATCAGTGATTGTATAAGAGCGTAAGATTGTGCTACTATTTGTATGAGTAAGTGAGCTGGTGTGTGTATAACTGTATAGGTGAGTAAATGGTAGTGTGTTTAATTATTTGCATGACTGACTAGGTGTGTGAGTACCTCTATGGATGAGTGGCGGTGTTTGAGTGTCTATATAGGAGTGTGAGTGCATATGATAGTCCTGTACTGAGTGACCGTAAGTATGAGTGACTGTACGGGTGAGTGAGTGGATGTGTGCGTAGACCTAAGAATCAGTGAGTGGGTATGTAGTTATTGGTGTTGGAGTGTCTATGGTTTTGCGAATGGCAGTCTGTAATTTAGAGTGGGTGTATCAAAGGTTATATTAGGGTGTGAGGAGGTGCATCAGATTATCACGTGGATGATGTCATCAGTGATGTCATTTGAGATGTCATCAGTGATGTCATCAGTGATGTCACTGACCATGTCATGAGTGATGTAATATGTGACGTCATCAGCAGTGCATTGCGGGGCGCGAGTTATAGTTAGCTGGACTAACTATAACGGGGGAATTTCACGGGTTTTGTACGAGTGCAATGTCCAACTAACTATAACTGTCCCTAAAACCTATGGTTTTTTCAGTGAATTTCAAAGGTTTTTTAAATGCTAATTTGTAACTATAACGTCCCTGAAACCTATGGTTTTTTCAGTGAATTTCAAAGGTTTTTTAAATGCTAATTTGTAACTATAACATGTCTGAAACCTACAGTTTTTTCAGTGAATTTCAAAGGTTTTGTAAATGACAATTTTTAAATGTATTAATTGTTATATACATTTTTTTCATACTGATTTCCGAATTTTTTAGAAACAATTTTTTTTACATATTTTATTTTTTAAATTACATTGTAATTACATTATACATTACATTACAAAAAATACTTTCTCAGAATGAATTACTTTAGTTTAATTACTTTGCACATAGGCAATAGACTTTTAAGTACAGTAGTTACAGTTGTTGCAATGGGCAACACATTTTCAAACACAATGCAACATTCAGCTCAATGTGAATTTTTAGTTAAATGCAATTAGTTACTTTATGGATTACTTTTCTAACCACATTACTGGATCCTAGATTCAGTCCTGGGACATCTCCTGTAAACAGTTGAGTAAAAGCGTTTTGGTTACAGTCGTGATTTTTAAGGAATATTATTGTACTTTAAAAGTTCACACTTAGAAACTTTTTCTCATAGAATCACCAATGTTATCCTATGGAAGGAAATTCACTTAGAAGTTAAAAACTGTTATCGTTACTTTTTCTTACTCAGTGTTGGATCCTGGATCCAGCACTGGTGCATCTCCTGTAAACAGTTGAAAGAATGCGTTTAAGTCATACAGGCGATTTTTTAGGAATATTTGTAGTTTGTGAAAATCGACACTTTGAAACTTTTCTGCTGAAAACCAGACAATGATATCCTATGGAAGGAAATTCAAGTTACTGGTAAGTACGGTTAAAATTACTTTTCAGGACCAGTACTGGGCTGAAAGATGCAGCACTGAGGTCTCTCCTGATAACAGGTGAGTAAATCGGAATTCGTATTTCGGCTGATTTTAGAGGAATATTTTAAAGTTCCAAAACTCCACACTTAGAAGAATTTCCAAGTGAAACCAGTCAATGTTAGCCTATGAAGGAAATTCAAGTTACTGGTAAGTACGGTTAAAATTACTTTTCAGGACCAGTACTGGGCTGAAAGATGCAGCACTGAGGTCTCTCCTGATAACAGGTGAGTAAATCAGAATTCGGATTTCGGCTGATTTTAGAGGAATATTTGTATGTTTCAAAAATCAACACTTAGAAACTTTTTCAGCAAAAAGCAGGCAATGATATCCTATGGAAGGAAATTCAAGTTACTGGTAAGTACGGTTAAAATTACTTTTGAGGATCAGTACTGGGCTGAAAGATGCAGCACTGAGGTCTCTCCTGATAACAGGTGAGTAAATCAGAATTCGGATTTTGGCTGATTTTAGAGGAATATTTGTATGTTTCAAAAATCAACACTTAGAAACTTTTTCAGCAAAAAGCAGGCAATGATATCCTATGGAAGGAAATTCAAGTTACTGGTAAGTACGGTTAAAATTACTTTTGAGGATCAGTACTGGGCTGAAAGATGCAGCACTGAGGTCTCTCCTGATAACAGGTGAGTAAATCGGAATTCGTATTTCGGCTGATTTTAGAGGAATATTTTAAAGTTCCAAAACTCCACACTTAGAAGAATTTCCAAGTGAAACCAGTCAATGTTAGCCTATGAAGGAAATTCAAGTTACTGGTAAGTACGGTTAAAATTACTTTTCAGGACCAGTACTGGGCTGAAAGATGCAGCACTGAGGTCTCTCCTGATAACAGGTGAGTAAATCAGAATTCGGATTTCGGCTGATTTTAGAGGAATATTTGAATGTTTCAAAAATCAACACTTAGAAACTTTTTCAGCAAAAAGCAGGCAATGATATCCTATGGAAGGAAATTCAAGTTACTGGTAAGTACGGTTAAAATTACTTTTGAGGATCAGTACTGGGCTGAAAGATGCAGCACTGAGGTCTCTCCTGATAACAGGTGAGTAAATCAGAATTCGGATTTTGGCTGATTTTAGAGGAATATTTGTATGTTTCAAAAATCAACACTTAGAAACTTTTTCAGCAAAAAGCAGGCAATGATATCCTATGGAAGGAAATTCAAGTTACTGGTAAGTACGGTTAAAATTACTTTTGAGGATCAGTACTGGGCTGAAAGATGCAGCACTGAGGTCTCTCCTGATAACAGGTGAGTAAATCGGAATTCGTATTTCGGCTGATTTTAGAGGAATATTTTAAAGTTCCAAAACTCCACACTTAGAAGAATTTCCAAGTGAAACCAGTCAATGTTAGCCTATGAAGGAAATTCAAGTTACTGGTAAGTACGGTTAAAATTACTTTTCAGGACCAGTACTGGGCTGAAAGATGCAGCACTGAGGTCTCTCCTGATAACAGGTGAGTAAATCAGAATTCGGATTTCGGCTGATTTTAGAGGAATATTTGTATGTTTCAAAAATCAACACTTAGAAACTTTTTCAGCAAAAAGCAGGCAATGATATCCTATGGAAGGAAATTCAAGTTACTGGTAAGTACGGTTAAAATTACTTTTGAGGATCAGTACTGGGCTGAAAGATGCAGCACTGAGGTCTCTCCTGATAACAGGTGAGTAAATCAGAATTCGGATTTTGGCTGATTTTAGAGGAATATTTGTATGTTTCAAAAATCAACACTTAGAAACTTTTTCAGCAAAAAGCAGGCAATGATATCCTATGGAAGGAAATTCAAGTTACTGGTAAGTACGGTTAAAATTACTTTTGAGGATCAGTACTGGGCTGAAAGATGCAGCACTGAGGTCTCTCCTGATAACAGGTGAGTAAATCGGAATTCGTATTTCGGCTGATTTTAGAGGAATATTTTAAAGTTCCAAAACTCCACACTTAGAAGAATTTCCAAGTGAAACCAGTCAATGTTAGCCTATGAAGGAAATTCAAGTTACCGGTAAGTACGGTTAAAATTACTTTTCAGGACCAGTACTGGGCTGAAAGATGCAGCACTGAGGTCTCTCCTGATAACAGGTGAGTAAATCAGAATTCGTATTTCGGCTGATTTTAGAGGAATATTTGCACAATGGTGAAGGGAGGGGCGGGGCCTGAGGTGACATCTGTGCAAACGCGCCCCGTGGCGCGTTTTAAGTTGGGGGATTAAGTCCCCTTGAATCATGAGGGTCCCTACGGGCCAACTAGCCCACCAGGAACCTCCAGTATGCGCCAGGGGCTGCGTTGCAGAGACATGTACAGAGGCCACACCCTTTTTACACCTCTCTGCAACGCAGCTCTGTGGCGCTTTCTGGACGTACCTGTTGGGCTAGTTGGCCCCCAGGGACCCTCAGGATTGAAGAGGATTTAATTCCCCATCTTAAAACGCGCCACGGGGCCTGTTTGCACACATGTCACCTGAAGCCCCGCCCCTCCCTTCACCACTGTGCAAACGCGCCCCGTGGCGCGTTTTAAGTCGGGGGATTAACTCCCCTTGAATCCTGAGGGTCCCTGGGGTGCATCTAGCCCACCATATACCTCCAAAAGCGCCAAAGAGCTGCGTTGCAGAGAGGTGTAAAAGGGGCATGGCCTCTGTACACCTCTCTGCAAGGCAGCCCCTGACGCATACTGGAGGTTCCTGGTGGGCTAGTTGGCCCTCAGGGACCCCCAGTATTCAAGGGGAATTCGTTCCCCTCTGCAAACGCGCCAGGGGCGCGTTTGCAGAGTGGTGAAGGAAGGGGCGGGGCCTACGGGCCCGATCGTTTTTTTTTTCCCCTGAAGGGGGCTGTGTGGCCCCCTTCCTTTTCCTATTTTTAGGCCCTGGGGACCCCATCCCCCAGGGCCTTACCCCTTTTTTAAATAAAAATAAAAATAAAAAACGGGAAGGGGGCCGCGTGGCCCCCCTTCCCTGGGCCTGTATTGACCCCGGGGCATGACCCCATCCCCCGGGGCATGGCCTCTTTTTTTTTTATTTGGAGGGGGGCTGCGTGGCCCCCCTCCTCAGGCCATTTAAGGCCCCGGGGACCCCATCCCCCGGGGCCGGCCTTGCACTTTATTTTTTTATTTTTTTACTTTGGGGAGGGGGGCTGCGTGGCCCCCCTCCCGGGCCACTTATGGCCCCGGGGACCCCATCCCCCGGGGCCTGGACTCTCGTTGGGGACTGTGGGGGGGTCCCCAAACCCCCCACAGTCCCGCCGGCTCCCCGTGTCCTACGGGAGCCGGCATTGCTTACACATGGGGAGCAGCTAACATGCTGCTCCCCATGTGGAAAGCAGTCGGCTTTGGATATTGGAAGAGAGAGCAGGTTTCCTGCTCTCTCTTCCAATATCCAAAGCAAGTTTGCAATGACAGGACGGGAGCCGCGAGGCTCCCGTCCTGTTATTGCAAACAGCAGTGTCCCGGGGGTAGGCACCCCGGTACACTGCAGGAGCCGGCCCTGGGGGGTGGTGGTCCCCAGGGCCATCAAGGGCTTCCAGGAGGGGGCCGCGCGGCCCCCTCCCTACATTTTGAAAGCCCCGGGGAGGTGGTGGTCCCCAGGGCTTGGGGGTCCAAAACGGACCCCCATTTTAATTTTTCTTAGTGCCCCGGGGAGGTGGTGGTCCTCGGGGCATGTGGGGGCTGGAGCCCCCCACACAGGTTTTTAATTTAAAAAAAGAAGCCCCGGGGAGGTGGTGGTCCTCGGGGCTGCGGGAGGCTCAGAGCCCTCCCGCACCATTATACATAAGGCCCCGGGGGTGGTGGTCCCCGGGGCTTGGGGGGCCCTTAGAGGCCCCCACACATAAAATTAACCCCCCCAGCATGCCCCCGGGACTTGGCCCACCCGGGGGCCACTGATATTGAAGCGCGGGAGACCGCGCTTCGATTTTTTTTTTTTCCGGTAGGGTTCGCGCTCCCTGAGCGCATCCTGCCGATTTAAAAAAAAAAAAAATTTTTTTGCCCAGGGGGTCCTTGTGGGACCCCCTGAGCAGACCTAGGGGTCAGGGTGTTTCTACCCTGCCCCCTTTGTGCGCTTTGCGCACTTGTTTCTGTCCCTCGGTTCTACCGAGGGACAAAATGGCTGCCAACACTTCCTGGTTTGGAGTGTTGACAGCCAATTAACATAAAGCTCGTGCTCGGGAGGATCCGCGGCCCTAGATATCACTATCTTTTTACTTTTGATTTTCTCAGCAACTACTGAACGGATTTACACCATTTAACAAAAGGGTTCTTTCTGAACCAAGAACTACCTCTTTGCCAAATTTGGTGTAATTCCGTTCAGCAGTTCAGGCTGTAGCCGTGTCTAAAGTTTCCTATGGAAAATTGCATGGGGAAAACGCGTTTTGGGACCCCCCTTTTTCTCGGCCCCCGCTTGACGAATCCCCCGAGACTTTCAGGGTAGGAGCGGACCGGAGCGGGCCACAAAGTTTGAAAATTTTGCGAAGATACGTCAACCGGCAAGAGAGTTATTTCAAATAGAATGTCGCGGATTTCCTATGGATAATAGGTTGTAACTATAACTATCTACTGGCGACCGCCAGTAGATAATATATATATATATATATATATATATATATGCCAAGGTATATTGAAGAATGAGTGGGTGTATGAGTGTCTGAATGGATGATTTAATAGGTGCATGACTGACTGTATAAGTGAGTGATTAAACATGTCTTACTAATACATGGGTGACTGACTAATCCGTATGAATGTCTGTATCAGTCTGCCAGTTGGTGTGTAAGTGGCTGCTTGGGTTGGTGAGTAGCTACATGAATGTCTGTATGGGTTTTTGATTGGTTGTCTGAGTACCTGAATGGGTGCCTGAGTAACTGTGTGGGTTGGTGGGGTGTGTGTGACTTCCTGCATGGATGTGAGAGTGGGTGATTCACTGGGTGTATGTTTTCAAGAGTGCATCTGTGAGGGGCTGTATGGGTGGGTGACTGTGTGTATGGCTATGTTGGTGAGTGAATGGATGTCTCAGTGGTACATGTGTGAGTAACTACATATGTGAAAGGCAGTATATGTGAGTGTGGAGTACATAAATGATTATATGTGAGAGTGAGTGATTGTGAGAGTGCCTGTATGGTTGAGTGTGTGCTTGTGTCAGTGATTGTATAAGAGAGTAAGTATGTGTTAGTATCTGAATAAATAAGTGAGGAGGTGTGTGTATAACTTTGTAGGTGAGTAAATGGGAGTGTGATTGATTCTTTGCATGACTGACTAGCTGTGTGAGTAACTCTATGGGTGAGTGGCAGTGTGTGAGTGTCTGTATGGGTGTATGAGTGCATATGATAGTGGCTGTATTGATGAGTGAGTGCATGTATGAGTCACTGTATGGGTGAGTGAGTAGATGTGTGGGTAGACCTAGGACTCAGTCAGTGGGTATGTACTAACTGGTATTGGTGTGCCTATGGTTTTGAAAATGGCAGTCTGTAATTTAGAGTGAGTGTATCAAAGGTTATATTAGAGAGTTAACATGCAATGAACGAAGTA